>CM060910.1:641639802-646639802 GCA_030737875.1 Allium sativum
CAGGGCCACAAATTGATTCGAAAAATTCCAGAAAAATAAATCTGGCTATGTTTTGACGATACGGTCTCAACAAAACTAGTTTCGTCGAATTCTGAGACCGTTTGCGAAAAGGCCCATTTCTGGTCGATCCAATTTAACTGTAATTGACCAAAACACGTTTTCCTTTGCCACGCTCACATACTAGCTTCAAAAATTATGAAATTTGAAACCTAGCAATAACTTCACATCCCGGATCCAACAAAAGTGGTTTCATCCAATTCCGAGGCCGTATGCAAAATGGCCAATTTCACGGGCTATATAAATTCCATAGCGACCTTTCTGAAAATTCATTTGGCCATAACTTTTGCTTTCCGCTATGAAAATTCGATTTTTCAGATTCATTAGAAAGGTATTCACTAACAAATTTAAATATTTTTGGTTTCACTCAAATCCGTTTTGTTTTGCACCTGATACAATCCGACAAAGTTTGAATTCAATTTTTGAAACTGCAGCGCCATTTCAGGCTTTGTTTATAAATAAAATTAATTATATTCGTTTTCAATTGTCGATTCAAACTCAGTTTTCATTGCTATTATTTAAAATATTTATTTTAAATATTTAAAATTCATTATTCTAGCCAATTTAAAAATTTTAAATTGGCTCAGATTTTCTGGGTCGTTACAATCTCCCCCACTTAAAAATTTTCGTCCCCGAAAAGGAACAAAGTCGAAAGTGGTTTGATTAATCAATTCTACGTTCGATTTGGCTTCAATTCTCCAACTTTTCAGTTTCTGAGAATTTTCAAATTCTTCAAAAATTTGGCTAACACCCGGAATTTTCGAAAAATTTCGCCATTACCTCCTTTGTACGGGGAGAGGTTTGGAAATTTATTGGGCCGTATTAGGTACCCAATAAATCCTAATAAGCATACACATATTTATAGTGATATATTCTGGTGTTTACAGGGGAGCGTGTATTGATAATAACTCCAGAGAATAAATTCTCGTCACCCTGTCAAAGCCTGAGGGAGTGTGTATTTTAAATGCTCCAGAGGATAAATCCTCGTCACCTCGTCCCGTGTGCGAAATAAATAGTCCATGTGCCGTATCTAATAACTAGAGAGACGTGATTATTGTCAACTCCAGACCCGTGTGGGGTTTTTATTAATCTGGCACTTAAATCGTTACAATTTAAATAGTCCATATCAGTCATCAGTTCAACCTGTAAAATATAGTCATCGCCATACAAGCCTCTTGCTCGTATGGTAAATCTTCCACCTCGTCACACAAGCTCTAAATGCTTATGTGGTATATGATGAAGTATGCCTACCTTCAGAAGTATGCCATGTAATATAGTTCAAAATTAATTGTTACTATCCTATGGCGATATTTATTATTTCACACAGAAAAACCAGCACTCCGCATCCAATGGCATTCACAGGAGTTGATATAATAATATTTCGCATCCAACTCATTAAGGTTTACCTATTTGTCGGGCACGCAAATAAAATCTTTACTCAACAGCTAATCCATTTATCTGTTCAAGCATATATAATCCACATGTATATATATTTCTATCTATTTTCTAATCAGTTCAATGTGTGATTTAAATGAATGAATTCTACCATTATTCTATTATTGATTAAATTAACTATTGTTTCAATAATTCAATTAATCAAATTTACTATCACACAACACAAACAGCAATCAATTTGTTTTTAACTTTTCAAATATATATCTTTCATATATTCAAAAATTATATTTCTAAAACCAGACTTTATATATAATCACAAATGCGTTATTTAAAAACATATAACTCTCGACTCGTTCTAGGGCACTTCTGACCCCATCTCTAACGAGTTGTTCTGATTCTGCTGTACTCATACTAGGATATTGCTGATCCTATACGTACTGAGTTACCCGTCCTAGAACACTACTGGTTCTATTTCTGACGAGTTCGTTAATATGTTATATTCCAGAACTAAGCTTAACCAAAGCTCTGATACCACGTTGTGACAACCCCATTTCCCGTACGGACGGAGGCAAGGGTTATCTTTGGAATATAACACAGAAACAGCTAATAGCAGAACAGAAATAAATAAATACACCAGATAATGAACAATAGAATATACTGGATAAAAGTAATCATCAGAGTTACACAGTATACAGGATCATACTTAGTACAAATACAGTTCAGCTATACATAAATGTCTACAGCGGAAAACAAACATAATATGTATAATAGGAGCTGAACAGCATAAAAAGAGATAAATAATAGAATCCATCTTCAGCTCCAGCTATCCAGAAAGAACCAGCTAAACCTGAATACAAGGCTGCCCGTGTAGAAAAAGGGGCGCCCGTGTTTGAAAGTGAAACAAACTACGAGTCAGTCATGGGACTGGTATGAGAAATCTACTCAACACATTTATAATATGGCTAATCACAGGACCACGCCACTTTCGTGGAACGGGTTTACTCCATTGGATTGCCAGTGCTTTAAAACAAATCTTTCTTTTAAACATCGCAATGCTTTTTATAAAAATGAAGCCATTTTAAGACTCAGTTCCCATCACACAATGCAACGCAAACCGGAGGATAGAGTTTTACCTTATAATGGCCAAAATATGGTTGATACGAATAAAAAAAAAGCAATTGATATTATTACTAGTGTTTACATGTTTCAAAACAACTTCGAATCATAACTACCAATCATAGACGGCATGGGTACCATATATCATGTCGCTATATATATATAATCAAAACCGCACGGTCACGTATTTGGAAATTGGATTTCCGTCATGAACCAAGGCAAAAGATAGCCCTTACCGAATTCGAGACGCTCTCGCCCGTGTCTCAGGATCAGAGCTCGAGTGACCCTAGAATCATCAGGGCCGGTCCACCGATGTGGATTAAAATTCCTGAACACTTCGTTTCCCCGCCCTATGGGGCGTCAATGAGCCACCGAATGACTCCATCGGTCCCGGATCGACCGATATATCCGAGGCGCCTCGCAATCCATCATCCACATAAGTAAAATGTCAGGCCGTGTAAAAACACCGACACAACTCCTAGCTAGAAGGAAACGCATGCCCTCCTTGAGGTCCTTCTCCCGTTTCTGGTTCATACCGGGGAGTGAGGCTCGCGAATTTACTTTATACACAAAGCTACGCCACACAGGCGGTGCTTTGATCATCACCATAGGACTTTGCTTTTCAATAGAAGCCCTGATCATTTCCCACTTAGGCATGCCACACTAGCAATTCATGCCATGCGACTGATGTCCATCGATATACAACCTTTGAACTCGTGCGTTTCAGAGAATAAAATCCAATGTCAGACACACTATCCATTTACAAGTCCGTTCTAGGTCTGAACGAAACCGGAGGCACTATATACCTCGCAAACCCATCGATCACCACGTACGTCTGGACGATCACCACTCATTATCCATATTTCGGGATGCCTCCCAATCAGGACCTCGGTTACCATCCAAACGAGGTGAAGATCTCCGGTCTTCGACCACCGTCTTCATCTTCGATTTCTTATCGTCGATTCAGTTATTCAGAATGGGATAAACCCAGTCTTTCTGAGCAACTCGCGTATATAATAAACAAGTGCAACACTAACATATACACGCATCATTTCAATTCATTAGTCACTAACCGTCAATCAGTAAGAGAACGATTTCCCAAATATTAACCCCGAAGGCCGAAACCAACATCAGATCAACACCCAGGAAACCATTCGACTTAGCCAACCTTCAGTTAATTTCTAAATCACATCCATATCGTTTATAATCTTTTATAATGATTTATCACTATTTTTATTTATTTTAAAATAGCCATTTTATTCAAAACGACGCTTCGGGCCATAACTCGGCCGTGGCGCTGTTTTTCTTCAGATTTGATTTACACATATATGAAAATCTAACCGTTGGATCTTCACAAAATTTACATCATTAGAAAGATCTTTTCAAAACGAATCCAACGGTTCCAATTTCGGGAAATTCTGACGGTCGGATCACCCGGTATAATCGTTTGAAGTTTCGATTTCAAAATACGAACTGCAGCGTCGTTCTTCGATTATATAATTATATATATATATATATATCGATTCTTCAATTTCAAAGCTATATTATTTTCATACATTTGATAAAAATGATATTTTTGTCTAACTTTCTTCTATTTCAACACTTCACTATATTTAGCAATTCATGTATATAATAAAAATGTGAATTTTATTGTAAAACAATTCATTTCAAAACACTATTATTTTATATAGTTTATATAGGTAATAAAAATAGGATTTTTATTATAAAAACAATTTCTTTCAAAACAAGATTATTTTATATAGTTCATAAAGATGATAAAAATGTGATTTTTATTATAAAACGATTTATTTCAAAATATGAATACCATTCAACACATGAATTTCTAATCAACGAATGAATATCGATTCAACACATGAAGGTTTTCTATAGTTTATATATATAGATAAAAATGTGATTTTTATATTTAAAACATGAATACCATTCAACACATGAATTTCAATTCAACGAATGAATATCGATTCAACACATGAAGGTTTTCTATGGTTTATATATATAGATAAAAATGTGTTTTTTATATTTAAAACATGAATACCATTCAACACATGAATTTCAATTCAACGAATGAATATCGATTCAACACATGAAGGTTTTCTATTCAACGAATAAATATAGTTTCAGCAAATGAAAATAATTCATACACATGAATATTATTCAAAATTTCGGCAGCATAACGGCAGGATAGTTAAAACCGGGACCGTCCCTAGTACGGCTCCTCGCTCTACCTTAAAACCTCGCGGTTTTTGACAATGGGGATCATGCATCTAGTTCGCACGCAGGCGGCATGTATATATTTATTTCATTTCCACAAACTAATCCTATGTGGTTTCAACCAAAAATTTCTCAACCACAAATGGGTATTTTTCAACCACAATCAATCAATATCAACCACAAACAATTCCAATCAACCATTCGCTATCAATCAATTTTCACACCAATCACAACCAATAAATATCGTCCATAGTTTGTGGACGAGGGGCGTGTATATATATATATATAGCAATTCACTTCTATTTCAACACATATATAATTTTTACAACGCATATACAACTTATACATCGAACGTACAACTTATACAACGCTTATACATGAGGTGTACAACGCTTATATAATTCATACATCGACTATATAATTTATACATCGTCGTTTTCCATATTGTTTATAAATTAGAAATCTCACATTGGGTTCCACTCCACCAAAAATAGCAGAAGGCTCAGAAAAATATGCGGTCTCTTCTAGAATGTAGAAGACGTCCACACGAGTCCACTGTCTCTTGTTTCACTGAATTTCATCAAGAAATAAAAAAGATATGATTTTTATAGTGAAATCAAAAACCGTATCGCTTTAAACTGCTATAATATAGTTAAATATTAAATCAGCCGTACCTCTCTAAACCTGTTCAGAACTAGGTTTTGATTTTTCTCGACAACCGTTGCACTATAGGACAATCGGCCACTGCCACCTGGAAGACGAAGGAGAGGCGCGAAGAACGAGGGCAACCTCCTCGAACTCGGTGGTCGGAGGAGGCGGCGGCGGCGATTTGAAACGCTCGACTTTCGAGCACGATATCTCCCCAAATACTGCACAAAAAAAATCAACCCCTATATGGATTTGAAGATCTCTCGAAGCTCTACAAAATCTTCAACTAGAGGAGGGGCTAATTTTGCGTGGATTGATCGGAAAATGAATGGGAAGATCTCGAGCGGTTTCTGCCTTCGATCGGGGAGAGAGAAAAAAGGAATTTTTTTTTATAAAAAATATGATTGGCCGATGGGTTTTTAAAGGGGTTTTTTGACACGACCACCAATCTAAACCCAACGACTGTCGTCCCTAGTGTTTTACCCCCATTCCGAACACAATGGGATTTGTTTCGTAGGCCCATTTGACTGTTTCAATCAGTTTTCCTTCAATTTAAAATATATAACATTCAATATTTAATTTGAACGTACATTTCAATTTGCCAGGGCCACAAACTGATTCGAAAAATTCCAGAAAAATAAATCTGGCTATGTTTTGACGATACGGTGTCAACAAAACTAGTTACGTCGAATTCTGAGACCGTTTGCAAAAAGGCCCATTTCTGGTCGATCCAATTTAACTGTAATTGACCAAAACACGTTTTCCTTTGCCACGCTCACATACTAGCTTCAAAAATTATGAAATTTGAAACCTAGCAATAACTTCACATCCCGGATCCAACAAAAGTGGTTTCATCGAATTCCGAGGTCGTATGCAAAATGGCCAATTTCACGGGCTATATAAATTCTATAGCGACCTTTCTGAAAATTCATTTGGCCATAACTTTTGCTTTCCGCTATGAAAATTCAATTTTTCAGATTGGTTAGAAAGGTATTCACTAACAGATTTAAATATTTTTGGTTTCACTCAAATCCGTTTTGTTTTGCACCCGGTACAGTCCGACAAAGTTTGAATTCAATTTTTGAAACTACAGCGCCATTTCAGGCCTTGTTTATAAATAGAATTAATTATATTCGTTTTCAATTGTCGATTCAAACTCAGTTTTCATTGCTATTATTTAAAATATTTATTTTAAATATTTAAAATTCATTATTTTAGCCAATTTAAAATTTTTAAATTGGTTCAGATTTTCTGGGTCGTTACAAAGGTGATCAATATGGAAACACCTTATAAAAGCAAAGTCTATGCTAGTGGAAGCAATGTGTGTTTTTGAAAAACATTTTCCACCTGCATTTTTGATATCAGTATCCATGTTATCGTTCATTTAACCGATCAACCATTGATTTGTGGCCTTGTCAGATATAGATGAATGTATCCTTTTGAATGATAAATAACTAATTTACGTACATTATTATTGATATAAATAACTATCGTGTAAAATATATGATTGATCACATTCATAGGTCGATGAAAACATATAAAAGATATGTGCGCAACAAAAATACATTGAAGGGTGTATTGTAGAAGGATATATCATACTAGAAGCTAGCCTTTATTGCAAGGAATATATCCCAAACGGAGGTTATGGCAATCATAAACATACTCGCAAAGCATGTTTAGACGAGGATGAAGAGTTCACTAGAGTGATACCTTTAGATAATGTTAAAGACATAATGTTAACCCAAGTGCAATTTGAACACGTGTGTAGATGAGTCCTTGATAAGTATGATGGATTGGTACCATGAAAGAAGTAAGTTCATGAAGTAGGTTTCAAATTTTCATTTTTTAATTCACTTTATATATTCATTTCAATATGTGTTTTTGTATATATGGTATAACTCCTATACGAAAAACACTAGATTTCAACCATGAACCAGAGGTACAACTGTCGAAGTCGTTCAAAAATTTAATCTATGGTTACGTAACGAGGTATTACATTATCTTAAGTATTTAACGTATTTATAAGTTTGCAATGCACCTTCGTGACCAAGCTTTAGCTATTTATTGTGTTTTATGTAGTTGTTAAAGTGAAGCAATGTTGACCCAACTCTCTAGCGGCTAGTACACGGGCCGAAGTTCATGGCGCTTAGTTATACAAAGTACCAAGTGAATGGATTTTTATTTTCCACGAAAATGTACGAAGACCATATGGTAAAACAGGATAGTGGTGTATCCATGAGAGCAATCACAAAATTTAAAGCGAGTGGTAAAGATAAAAAATTTAAGGAAGCAGAAACAACGTATTACAGAGTCATTCAGCAGATACTTGAGTTGGATTACACTGACTTCAAACAAACAGTTTTTTATTGTGATTAGGTAAAAGTCAAGGATAATATCAATGGTTGCAAAATAGATCCTGCTTCTAACTTGATCATGGTTAATTTAGGAAAATTAAAGAATAAAGACAGCGTGAATGATGAGCCATTTATTCTTGCATTAGAAGCGAGTCAAGTTTTTTACTCAAAGGATTTAAAAAATAACGAATGACAAGTGATTTTGCATACACCAAAATGGTTAACTACAAATGTGGATGACATTGAGTTTCCTACTGTTTATCAATCAGCTTTTGAAGACAATGAAAATTTAAAAGAGCTTACCAAAATCATATGCTAACTTATGAATTGTTGAATGCTTTTTTTACAAGGGAATGACATGTATTTGGAATGTCATGACTAACACTGTTTGATCGCACTCCATTCTGCTTTGAAATTTATTTTAACTATTTCAATTTGAGTAAAACTTATGAATTGTTGAGTAACAATGTAACAGAAATCGTATCCGAAATATCTAATTGGGTTTGTCCTGATTCTTGGTGTTGCTTTAAAAGAAGCCAAGTAATAAATGTGATTAATATTATGATATCACAAAATAGTTAGTAATATTATATTTTGTAGAAAACTACGTCATAAAATCCCACATCATCACATGCATCATGCTCAAAATAGCAGAAAGTTGACAAAACCTGCTTAGTATTCTAGTCTCAGAAAACATCCCAAAAATCTCTATTATGCCTGGTAAACTAGTACGAGCTCATGTGCCGATATCTTACACAAGTTGGGCTAAAGTACCCAAAGCATATAAGGATGATGTTTGGAACCAGTTGGTGATAAATTTGTGAAAAATAGCATCTAAATTCTATAGTTTATTTGAATAGTCTAACTCTTAATTTTTGCAGAACATGTATGCGCTTGAGCCACTTTCAAAGGAAATCTCGCCAAGTCTTTTAGGAGACAGAAGAAACACTTAAGAGCAAGTTTTTATGATACTTTCGACAATGACGAAGAACAGCTGAAAATTTGTCTACTTACAATTGCTCAAGAAGATTGGAACCACTTCATAAAGAATGAAGCAATGCCTAAAGCGAGCGAAAGAAGGGAAGCAGGCAAGGAAATAGATCCAATCTTAGTTATGCTCACCATGCAGGACGTAAAAGTCATGCTAGAATAGAACACAAAATGGTATTTTATATTCATTTTCTTTCCAAAAAATCACAATTAAGGGAGAAAATAAACACGAAATGGTAATTTATATTCATTCGTAAATCGTTGCAAGTCCATCTGCAAATATCAACCGTCTCCAAGAATGGGAGAAGACGCACACAAAAAAAGATGGTAGCATATCAGATGTCGCGTTTGTGTACTTCATAAGTTTTTGCTTTTGTGTTTTGATTGTAACTTGCTGCTGCTTAATTAACTAATGATGACCAAGATAAGTATAGCTCAGACCAATCCATACTTTCTCGGTTCAATTATGATCGACTCTATCCATTTAGCTTAGCATGATTGTAGGTTAGCCTAGCCTCGCACGCATCAATTTCATTTACTCGCAAGCACTACTTTAGACGGTCTAGATATCGACAAGTCAAGCTCAAGTATGACCCTCTTTGGTCCAACTTCATTACAATCGCTTTCGATCAATCCAAGCAATGTTCCGTCGTCTTGTAGTCGATCTAACATCCTTTTTGTAAAATGGTCCTTAGCGCCAGTCGTTTTTCGCAATCTTCGTCTATGAGCAACTGATGCGCTCATGATGATCTACACCCTACACGAGTTCGTACAAGACCCGAATTGAGGTTGTAGCTCGGTTTCAATAGGCATTTTAAAAAGTAAAATGTTAGTATCAATTTTGTAACATTTGGGTATCAGTTTTTATAAAGTATATAAAGTGTCAATAATTAATACAATTAGCCCCACTTATGGTTATTCACATATAAAAGGGCAAACCTGCACTTTGTACTACATGTGTTAAATTAATTAATCAATCAATTTATTCTGACTACAATATTTTTAACACCTGAATTAGTAGTGTTTCCAGCCTTTTACATACAAGTATTATCATATCTCAGGATCAAATTGCCAAAATGAAGGAAAAGATCACCGATAGTGATGAAGAAAAATTGCTAATGGATGAAGATATCTTATCATAAGTGTTGGGCAAGGATAAAAGGGGTAGGAGTCGCGTCGTTGGGACCATCATACCAAAGATGCATGTTAAGGCTTGTGCTATTGCATAGAAACGATTCGAACGTGTTCATAAAGACAATGATGTGTTGAAAATGAGGGTGGGAAGCCTGGAGGGTATGGTGGGAAATTTGGAGGGTACAGTGAGAAATTTGTAGGGTAAAGTGGGAAATTGGTCTGGACAAATGTAGCTTCTAATCAGCATGGTGAGAAATTTGTATGAACAAGGAATTCACACACCGTTAACTACTTCTGATGGAGGACGCATCACACAACTCGGTGCTTCAAAAGTTATTGATTCTTAGATCCAAGGTACGACCAATGTGGCGCACAATCAAATATGCGAAATTCTCAACTCTAATCTAGACATAGTAACAACAAGTATTCATTAGCAGTAAGAGATCAAACTTCCCTTCAAATTTCAATCTAATGCATAATATATAGTTAGCTTAAGCATTTATGGATGGATGTTGCAGTATCGACTCTAGTTAAAATACAAATGAAAAAGAGTGTGATTGCATCTAGTTGCATAAAACTTGTTTGCATGTATTTTTGGATATGCAGCATGGTTCATGGTTGCATTTCTTTGACCTTATTGCTAATAATTCTAAGGTGAAGGAACTATAGCATAAGCAAGTGCTTAAAGTCTAATTAATGGTTTCACTCTAGTCTAGTTGTTTCAATAAAATCATATTTTATTAATACTGTCCTTTTAAATTCTCAACTCTGATCTAGACAACTTTATTTACCAGGTTCTATATGTCGAGATTCTACATCGTCCAAATGCCATGGGAAAGATGTACCATTTACACATGATAAATTGATTGTGGACAATATATTGCTACCAGATGACAAAACCAACAGAATAAAGCATCAATTTGTAGAGACCTTTGATGAAGTCGGAGTGGGTGGGTTTGTGTGTCATCCGAAGAGCCTAATTCAATATCTTTAGATGTTGGAGCAGGTACAGGCCCGACCCTAGGCATAGGCCTACTAGGCAGCCTCCTAGGGCCTCCGGGTGGTGGTGGTTGGTGATGGGCCTCAGCGTGGATTATTGGTATTTATACACTATGGTGCAAGTATGTTAGCAAAGATTGATATAGTTGAGTGTAAGGCGGAGGGGCCTTAGCTTGGACGTCCAGAGTTCGATTCTTGGTGGGAACAATTTCCGTGTTTTTAACCATTCATTTTTCCTAATGTTCTGAATTTAACTTTTCTTTTCCTAGGGCCCCATCAAGTTCAAAGCCGGCCCTGAGCAAGTATATCTAATTTACATGAGAATTTTATGTAAGAATTGAATAGACATTGCATGCATTAATGTTTTCTATAAATTGTGTATGCTTTATATCCAAAGCATGTGAGCCGTTTGTATTAGTTTCATAAACTCTATTAGTGGCATTTTCCCTGGCACATGCATACACGACACCTGAAATGACCTGAACTTTGCCTATGTCGATTTGCACGCACGATATGCACACACGATACCTATATCAAGTCTGGAGGCAAACATGACACATGAACTGACCTGAACTAACCTTATTGACCTGAACTGCCTCGACATAGCAATTTGACATCGGAGTGTTCAAAAGACATATCGCGGCTTTGTATTCCATTTTTGTTAATATGAAAATACTTCGAATATTATTTTCATAGTGCTACAAATTGATTGATCTCTTGATAAAATCTGTACTTGAGATGAATAGCAACATTGAAATAACAAATGGTCCCTGTTCTCCCCGTGCTACACATAAAGTATGTAGTCACCATTTTATAGTGATTTGTTATGCCAGAGAAAATTTGTTTATACTGAGTTTATCCGTGATAGACTTGAACTGATTAAGTTCGCATGTGTGAGAAAATTTGTGACAAAATTTCAGATTTTATTTAGTGTTTGTAAGAAAGACCTGAACTGAAATGACATATCGTGCTAGAGAAAATTTGTGAGAAAGTTTGCTTCCTTTTTTGAACTGAATGCCAGGGGAATTGTTTAGCGATACATAAATCTATAGTTTTCATGTATATCGTGCATATTGCACTCTATTGTCCATGCTTGTTTAGGGTTTGTTTTGCTGCTAATTCATGTTATAAATGGAATTGTTTCCTGTTGTGGCTTGTAATCATGTTTGTCTATTTTCCTATGTGCATGTTTGCCTATTTTTCCATGTATCTTTGTCGCCATTACCGACCTATTTGATGTTTCCCAAGTACTTGAATTTTGTGTAATTAGTGGTTTTGTATTTCCATGTACACAGTTGATTCGTGCACACATCAACAGTTAGCTTATGCTCATCACTGCTTTGAAACATAGAAATTCTGCACATTCCATATATCAGCATCTAGCTTATGCTCATCACTGCTTTGATTTACAACAACGTGGACTTCTTCAGCGTGATCAACATGCTCAATCTTCCCCTCTAACTGTTGTTTTATCAGGATCTGTTTATTCTTTAAGTTTATTACTTTCAATAACCAGCTCAGGATTATTAGACTTTGTACTTTGATGAATAATCTGTGACAGTTTTCATCTATTGTACAACTTTTTATAAATATGTTATGAAAAATCTTGTTATGCTTTGTGTATAAATTGTGTTATGCTTTGTATCAATTGTGTTACGAAAAATATGTTCTGCAGTTTCTATATATATAGATATAATATGTGTATATATACACACACATATATATAATTTGATACGGCCTAAGACCGTGTCTGAATTACACCATGGATACAGTCAAAAACCGTATCTAACTTATGGGAAAGTACTTTAGGGTGTAAATTAGATATGGCTTATATACGTATCTATAGATTATTTAGGTACGGTTTATATTTGTATCTAGTACCCATTTAGATACAGCTAAGAACATTATTACTAGCGAGATATGGTTCAAAGCCATATCTATTTCTACTTTAGATACGGACACGTGACTGTATCAATTTTTTAGTTAGATATGGCTTACGGCCGTATCAAATGATTTAACACGCCTTTTTTTGTTACGGCTTATAGTCGTGCCTAAGTGCAGTAGATACGACATGGAACACAACCTAATTTGCATATATGGTGCAGTGTATGCTCCTTTATAACCGTAAGAACCTCCTTAATGTTTGGAATAAACATCACTCCATCCAAGAAGACATTAAGGAATATGGCCTTGAGTTTGTTCATGCAAAGCTGGGCATCCATGTATAACTAGCTGGTGTGACTACAGTCCAACGTGTTTTATCAACCCTATTTGTAGGATACTCCTGACATTTAATGATCATTTGAATGTCGATGAGTATCAATGGAGTGGGTAAGATGGAAATACAAAGTGATTGAAGTAAGTTCACAAGAAAATGACTAGCTACCTATATATACATTAAGATGGGATCACATTCCTTATGGGGAGGATTATGGGATTTTGGCCTAAGCTTTGATGATGAATTATTAGAGTGATACCTTTTATTGTGACTATATTTTTATTGGCCTAATCAATGGTTAGAGTCCAGATCACAACTAGGATCACAAAAATGTTGCTGGGAGTGTGGCCTTTGTCCAATCGGAACTTGCTTCAAATGATCATGAGCAATTGATCGTTCCATGGAACCTATAAATGTAAAAAAAAGGTGTTAATATTTAACATATAATGCCTGGAGTTAGTGTGGTGCAATTCACATGTGCCAGCGTGGATGTCCTAGTGTCTCCTTGATGGACCATGCACTCGATCCCTCCTAGTGGAGTAACCTCTCTCATGTTTGTGACAGGAATATCAACGTCAAATCTAAGTAGAGAATCGAGTCCATCAAGGCTCATGTGACCAATATCGAAAGATCTAATGTCCATTAGGATGGGCTTAAGGCCTTCAAATATTGCTCTTGAGGGTATAAAGAGAGTCTGCTCATTAGTGATAGCCAGCACATGTTGCTTAGAAGTTTGTCTTTTGCAAAGCTTTATGACGGGTTTTATTCTAGAAGCGAGTGGTTGATCATCTTCGAACTGCTTAATTATTGGTTCATGACTGGAATTAACATCGTTATAAGCAATCACATCACTACTTCTAGAAAATTCACTTACTTGGGCATCATCTTGAGCCTCCTTAACACCTGGATAAGGGATCGAGGCATAATAGGACTGATGTTGCTATCTTAGTGCTGATGATAACCAGCCACCCCTTCCTCATTAACCTCTAAAACTTGGCAAGTACTGTAACGCTCTTCTATCATGTGTACATCCTAAATATTTTCATCGATAATGAGGGAGATGTATTCCTTATCTTCTTACGGAATGTCCATTAGTGCCATAGTTGCATTTATAAAAGCATCGCCACTAGGCCTAGGAGAAATATTTGCAAGATCCAAAGGATCACATTAAGTAGAATGAAAGCTAATTTTGAGCTCAAAGGTTTTTTAAGCAACACTTATGTCCTGATACCCATCATTGTACGAATCCGGACGAATAGTGTACGTATAGCCTTTCATTCTTGAAATAATTGAACATCTTGTTCCAAGTCCAAGCACCAGTCATGACTTTGCAGTTTCTAACTGGCTCTAAGGGCATAAAAGAAAACCCTTTTTTTATTGCTTAAAACTGCATGTGTATAAAATATACTCTTTACTTGACTCGTAGTTCAAATATTCCAAAGATTATGTAAGTGCTTAAGAGAAAAGCACAGTTGCTTGGATATAACTGGGTAGAGCTAATATCGCGAAGTGTTGCATCTAACAAATAAAAGGATTGAATGGTAGAACACATCGAACTAAGAATTTTTTTTTTTTTTGTAGATGGTACAACTTCTGTAGGTTGTTAAGCTCTCTGGTGAACGGTCGATACTAGTACCTTCTTGCATGGAATCCTATGCTTAATAAAATTTTTGATCAAAGATCCCTTGTTAACCTTATAAGCAAAAGATTCATTTAGATCACTACAAGAAAACTCTCGATTTCCCACGGTTGTAAACCGTCGACAGCCGTCAGAAATGGTCGACAACCATCGGAAAAAACCATAGAATTTTGAGGTGTCAAGAAACAGAGTGTCTGAGGCTATCGACATAGCTCGTCGTTCTCATTTCCTAGGGCATGGCACGGTTGGAATCGACTTTCGACAGTTTTTGACAGCCGTCGATAGCCGTCGGAAACCGTTAGGTATACTATGCCAATAAACCGTCCCAAGCCGTCGGAAATTGTTATGAATTCGTATACTTGTAAGCCGTTGGAAAACCTACACATTTTTTTGTATTTCAGCTGCTATTTAGCCTTCCAACACACATTCATCTCAAACCAACAGTTTATAATCCCATCACACAAAAAATCATCAAAAACACAACATATTTAACCAAAAATCATCAGAAACTAAAAACAACATAAATACATACAAAATACATCAAGTCTACCATTACAACAATATATAATATACCAAGTCTACCACATCAACACTACCACAACAAGTCTACCACATCAACACCACCACAACAAGTCCACTGTCATAATACATACAAAATATCAAACCAAAGTCGTACACCCCATAGTCATAGCAACCCACAGTCATATGTACATGCCCCAAAAAAACGTACATTTCAATCCATCACTAATCAACGTCGTCTGCAGAATCGGCTGAAGAGGGGAAGCACACATACTGTTTCGCAAACTCCGCCAACTGCCGATCTAGAAGCCGAGTCATCTCGATAGCTTGACGGTGATTCTGGTCCTCAAGCTGTGCCACCCTAGCTCTCAACTCCTCGATCTCTACGGCGTCTATAGCAGCTCTAGTCTGCCTGCTCTGTCCCTGCTGACTGCTGGATTGTTACAATTATTTAAAAATCTTTTAATCATATGTGTTTATATTAATAACCTGTAACTCGTGAAAGTTATTTTATTTTTAAACTAAAAATTAAATTAAGGGGAAAATCATCTACCACTTGATTTCTGAAGTTATAATGTCTGTTCCGCATCACTGGATCCATCACCGACTGGAATATAATGTCCTCCTCGTCGGTCGTGAGTTGCTCATGTCTAGTCTCAACTAGACGCTCCTGGCGTTGTTCCATAAACTTCTCTTGCAAGACCAAATAAGAATGTTGATAAAATTAATATCATGATATCTTATTTTATTATAATTTAACTATTACTACAGATACTTCTACATAAAATGAAATCTTACATGACTCTTTCTAGATTTTTCATCATGCCATGTATATGTGATGTTCCCGTCTACATCGACATGCTCGATGGCATGCATACAAGTGAATACGTCTATATATGAAAGTGGACTCATCCCCTCTGCATTTTGAATTTGATTATTACATACAATTTTACACATTCAAAATTATATAACATATTAATTTTTTATAGTTCGCATTTATAAAATATACCAAATCCTGCCGATACCACTGAAATGACTTCGACCCTCCTCGATGCGTGACTAGATTTTTATTTCAATCTGCAGAGTGTCTTTCTGACTCCGCCTGTACATTGAAAATTTGATACATTACTTATCGAGTAAATATTTTTGATATTTAAGAAATAATTAATACACTTTCCTCGCCTTATCACTCTCCCAATTCCTCAGAAATCCATCCCACACGGCTGCTCCCATCGAACTCGGTTTTTTCATGCTTTTCTTCATTGTTGATATGCAATCCTTATAATTTTTCTCATTTCTGCGTCCAATACGTCCAAGCCAGTTGTAAATCATATGTCTGTATATCCACCTAAGCCTGTAACAAAATACCAGCAAAATATGTACAGTATGTCAGTGATTAAAAGAAATTAAAATGGAAAAAATATATAAGAAAATACTTACTAGGATATCCAACCAAATGACCTCCTGTATGTGAGGTGGGATTAGATCCCACTTCGGCCAACATGCTAACATCCAAGCCCTATATGATGCTCTTGAAATGTCCAAAATAACTTTCGAAAGTTGAAGATCGAAAACTCTGCGTTAAATAGTATATACATAAGTGTATAGTAAAAAATAATTAACATGCTAAATAAACTTTATTTTTTACCCCATACTTGTAGGGACCAAGGAGACGACTAGACGCTGAGAGGGTTGCGATGCAGAACCCTTGCCTTAAGAATTCCTTTTAAATGACATACCTGTCACATAAAATAAAAGATAATAATAACATCGTATTCAAATTTATTTAAAGTTCATTTACGCAAACGATATAAGCTGCTAAATAAATGGCATAAAACAAAATGAAATTGTTTATACATGTATTTGATTGTGTCTCATATTCCAAGGAGTAACATATTACATTGCAGATTTAAAATAAATAAATAGGAAAAACTGCATATGAAATAAAAGATGTAAATAATAATCATAATATTCAAAAATTTAACAGAGTTACATGAATTGCAAAATATACGTCATATATTCCATAATTATATTACAATTAGAAAGATAATACTCATTATCTACATCAGTCATCATCGTCTTCTGATTAAGAATCGGCCTCAGATTCTATGATATCTTCCTCCACACTCTCGAACGTTTATACCAAAACATTTGTCTCATCGGCCAAATGTACAAAATCTGCATGATCGCCTTCAATTATTATTTCATTGTTCTGCTCGAGTTCTGCCTAATAGGCTCCTTCTTCTGGAATATTCTTTCATCGAATGTAAATATAGCCTTTATTTTAAAAACTGTCGACCAATCTGATTTATCTCTTTTTAGAGATAGGTAAGAAGCGTAATAAACTTGAAATGCTTGTTTAGCTAGTACAAAATGATCATAGTTGTAATAGTGCGATGTATGCTGTATTTCAATCAGATTATAATCCTTACGTACATAAACTCGGAACCTGGAACACTGCTAAACCAATTGCATTTAAATAGAAACACCTCCTCCATGGGTCATGAGAAATATGTCAATTGCAAAATTTGTGTTAAAACGCCATAAAAATCATAAATGTAATTTTTTGGATTGGCACTACCTTTAATGAATACATCTGTATTATTCGTTAATTTCTCAGCACTATATTCTTTGGTGTTAAATTTATATTCATTAACAAAGTATATTAGATATCTCTTGACCGCTCTTTTTGGTCCCATTGCAAGATGTTTCAACCCTTCATCAACAACACAATTTCTGGGTTCGTAAACGTACTTTGTAAACCAAGCAGAAAATTCTTTACTGATATCTCCATTAGTATGTTCACATTCATAAACGCTGTAAATATAAATAAATTATTACATTAGATTATACACATGAAAACCTGAAGAACGAATAAAGCGCTAATTCATATTTCAGATTACCTAACAAATGGTGTAACTTTAGCACAATTTAGAAGTATATAAGTGTGTGCTACATGGAGATCTTTATCGTCTAGCCATACATCTACACATTTCCCAGAAGATTGACCATATTGTCTAAAAATAGACAACACTATTTGAGACGATTCTTGTTCGTCTCATTCGTCATTCCGAGGAACACTTTCAAATGATATATTCATATGATCACTAAAATTATGAGAGAAAAAGAATGAAGCTTCTTCTTTGATGTAAGATTTACATATTGAACCTTTAACTCATGCTTTTTGTCTCACTTTTTTCTTCAGATGATTCAGATATCTGTGCAATTAAATTAATAGATAACATGTTTATATTTACCTCTCAAATGGATACATCCATCCATACTAGACGGGATCTCGAAGTCGCGCTTCAATTGGAAGGTGAACAGGTAAATGCTCTATTACATTAAAAAACCTAGCGGAAATACTTTCTCCAATTTGCGGAGCAGTATAGGAATATCTACTTCAAATTTACGTAAACGTTCCACTTTTAAAGTAGTCGAACAAAGCCCTTTGTAAAACATACTAAGCTCTGTTACTGCTTTCCAAACTTTTAACGGTAGTAGTTCTTTGAACATAATGGGAAATAAATGCTCCATCATAATGTGGCAATCGTGAATTTTCATTCAGCCCAATTTACCATTTTGAAGTCAACACATTTACGAAGGTTTGATGAAATCCCATCAGGAAATCTTAACCATTCAACCCATTTTAACACAACTTTAATTTTGTTATTATCTAATTCATAACATGCTTTGGTTTTTTTTACTATTGTTTGGTTTCATGTGAAGCTTGAGATGTTTGCATAATTCTTCTATATCGCGCCTTGATTTCAAATCATCTTTAGTCTTCATTTAACATTCAAAATTGTGTTAAAGATGTTATCAAATACATTTTTCTCATTCTGCATCACATCAATATTATGACGAAGGAGAAGATGTTTCCAATACGACAACTCCAAAAAAAATAGGCTGTTTGCACCAATTGTGAAAAATCGATTTACCTTCAATTTCTATTTGAACTCCAGTTCCATGTATCTTTAGATAATCTTTAACCAGTTCATATATGTCTTCGCAAGACCATATCGTTGGAGCTTGTCTGGTTTCTACCCTATTAGCCAAAAAGTTTTTCTTGTCTACTGTGAAAGGATGATTTACATGGAGAAAACATCGTTGACAATCAAATCATGAAATTTTCTTACCATGCAGTAAAGAAAACGCTAGTGTTTCTTTCACGCAATATGGACATGCTAGATGACCAGCAGTACTCCATCCTGAAAGTATTGCGTAGACAGGAAAATCATTTATAGTCCACAACAAAGAAGCAAACATACGAAAAATTTTCTTCTTTGAAACATCGTATGTTTCTACTCCTTCATTCCACAATGTTCTTAATTCTTCTATTAACAGTTGTAAATAAAAATCAATTCCTTGTGCTAGATTGTCGGAGCCAGGAACAACAACAGTAAGAAACATATATTGCGTTTTCATACACATCCATGGAGGTAAATTATAAGGTGTGATTATATAGGCCATGATAAATATTTAGAACCAAATTAAGAAAATTGTGAAAACCATCCGTATATAATTCTAGTCTGACATTACGACTCTTGACTGCAAAATTGGGATAAGTTTTATCGAAATGCTTTCATGCTTCCCCATCAGCTAGATGGATCAACGTACTTTCTTCCTCCGATCTCACCTTATGCCATCTCATATGAGATGTAGTTACAGAAGATGCATATAATCTTTGAAGACTTGGAGGAATGCGTAAGTAATGCATACGTTTGTATGGAACTTCCTTTCCCTTTTTCTTTCTTGGTTTATATCTTTCTTGATTACATATGTTACAATTTCTAAGGTTTACGTCATCTTTCCAAAATAACATGCATCCTTTTAAACATGCATCTGTTTTTTGATAAGGTAAACCAAATGCCGACATAAGTTTTTTTTGACTTCGTAATGATTTTCACATTAAATTATCGGGCAGTAGGTGCCTTTTTGTAGCTTGTACAGTAGCCGTAAACCCGGCTTCAATGATGTTGTATTTTGACTTCCTCACAGTGTATTCTACAATTACCGATAGCTGAGTGCCGCTTTTACAACCATCCCAAATAGGTTTCTTATCATTATCCAATAAATTGTAAATTTTCTTAGATTCAATATTTGGTTCTTTAACATTTCCATCATCATAGTCAACTGCAACCACAGGAAACTTTGATCGTGCAGCATCTTCGACCATATTTTCAATATGGGTCGTACTAACATTTTCATTAACAACACTTTCTACCTCAGTCCCTACAGGAGTATTTGCTACAACTTCTCCATGACGATCCCGGAAATAATACTCGGGTATGAATCTGTTTTTGTATAAATGGACTTTCACAATATCGGGTAACAAATACTTCAAATGTCTACACTTGTTACACGGACAACGAATTTCTGGATCGCTTCCGTTATTACTTTAAGCGAAGTCAACAAAGACATTTACACCATTATAAAAATCTTCTTTTATTGAACCTCTCTGTCCTCTTCTTTGGTACATCCAACTCCTTCGATCAACAAAATAATCAAATATTTTTCCTATTTGAGGAATTTAGTCACAAGTTCTAAAATTAATATTTATTTTCAAGAATACAAATCCAATTTTTTTTTATGGTCATACAACGCATGTGTATATAATGGTTAAAAGCAAATAACAATTTCTTTAAGTTAAAAATAATTTCAAATCTAGCACATTTTTTTAACGCAACTCTTTTACATGGTCATGCATCCAACTTCCCATTATAAACACCGTAAACATTTATATCTTGTATATTACTTCATCTCAGATGACTCAACAAAATTTTGGTAGCATTTCCCTTTTGTTTCCTGCATTGTACACATGTACGCAAGAAACAAAAAGAAGAATTAAACCGAAATTTAATGAATCGTTTGAAACGAAGTAGTAAACAAAATGTAGATACTTACTGCATTTATAACTTGTCTAATAAAAGGAAAAATCCAACAAATATTATACCAGATGAATATAAACGGTCATTTTTTATATGACAAAAAAGACTATTTATATAAAGTTCATGTATAACACTCGTCGGATGAGGCCGAAAACACTCTAGGAGATATTAGTCAATTAGACGTGCACATTTTACTATAAAAATATAGTTTTACTACGACACAAAAATATTTTATTTTATCACATTTGCTTGATGTATCAGTCAACTTAACACTAATTTACTATTATTGTCGTTTCAATAGACTCATGCTTTTTTTGTGCATAAGTCAAAATGTGCACAGTATACTATTCCTAGCTTGTGCATTCAATTTTTCCTATACCAATTAACACATACAAGAATGACAAGTGCACAATGGTGCACATATACATAAATATCCTCAATTAAACAACGGCAAAAACCAAGCTAAATGGGAACATATTCAGAAATAATCAAACACTACACATAAAATTTTCTATTTCACTGTGTCACTTGAAATATGCACATAATAGGATGTTGTTACCCACTACTATGATATTGGAACCAATTACAATCAATAATTAACCCTAATTTTAGATTTAGGACATAAAAAAGTTTAGGGAAAAAATTGATTTTTAAGTAAATAAAGAGATTGTACATCAAATTTCTTTCCTAAGAGGTTAGAGATGAAGTCGGGGATGATTATATGCGAGAAATCGATGATTGTGGGTGAAAAAATCGATTTGGAGCTGGGTAAGGTTTAATTTTCGTGCTGGAAAGTTTTAAGGGAAACTGAGAATGGGGAAGAAAGGCTTGCGGGCTGCTGATTAATTCGTTTATAATCAACGGTTTCCGACGACCGTCGAAAGCTGTTGGAAATTAGCCGTTGCAAACCATCACCCCTTCATGTTAAAATTTTCAATGTTTCTTATCGTGGATCTTCCAAGAAAACGACATTCTTTAGAGTATCTTGAACCGGCTCAACAGTATTATCTGCTTCTGGACTTTGAGTAATCTTTAGTGTAGGTTGGGAATTTTCGGGTAGCATCAATTGCTCGTTTGGAGTACACAGAGCAAAGAGTGTCATAGTAGAACTTGACTAGCATCGGACTTAGCATATTCAGAAGTTTGAACTTAACATATTTAGATGTTTGATCTCCAGTCATTAGTTATTGATAAATGCTCGGAGCATTTGGAAACCCTAGCTATCAAACTCATTTAGGTAGTCATATATAGATGAATTAACTTGTTCCCCTAATGCTTAGTGCAATCTAGTATGGTATTGTGCAGTTTTAGTCATATATGATAGTTTATGATGACACTTGGGAGTCTGTCCGGACTAGCCATCATCGCTGACCATCCCACTAACTTTCTGACATTGAGTGTGCATAAGATTTATATCAAAACACGAGAATCAACAATAAGAAAGTAGGAGCATGTCATTCAAAAACTCATGCATATGCATATATGCAAGTTTGAGCTTGGAAATTGCCCGAGTCTTATATGGTATAGATCTGACGTGTAAGGAACTTTACTCAAGCGCTTTTCAACCTATCTCCCACAACCCTCACTGATTCCCATAGTCAGATTCATCTATAAACATGAAATAATCCCTTGTTGGCATTGACCCTATCCACTCCAACAAAGTAAGTCCATTACCCACCTAGCCATGTCAAAACTCTCGAATTCCTATGAACATATCAGGTTTCGAGGTTTCAAAGGTATTCGACTCTTAATTTTAGGCCTTGAAGCAGGCATCAGACATATCTGGACAATGACGGAGCATCGTCAATGTAGGTCATTAATTTTGAACACATTAATTTGAGATTTAATGAAGTAGGAAGCTCAATACTTGATGGTGGTCGTGAGATAAAGAATTTGGTAACAACTACTTGAAAGCGGGAAGATAAAAAAAGAAAAATGGGTTATATACCATTTAAACCCAATATATGTGGATCGAGAAAGCTACTGTTGAATAAAGTCAAGGATCTCAACAAATTAGTACCCAGTCCTAATGCCTTCAAAAATAAAAGAAAAAAATGTGGGGTTTTTAGAAAGTTATCCCAGATAACACCTTTAATTTTCTTTTCTTTTTTAACAAAGGCGTTTTCCTAGATCACGTTAGTATTTGGGATAACACTCTGACAATTGCTCACTGCCTCCCCAATAGACAGTGAGAATTTGTTTAAGCAGTATATCGGATAATGCTAGTTGGTATTATCCGAGATAACACTCTGTTGATTGCTCATTGCCTCCAATAGATACAATGAGCAAATTTAGCCTGCCGCAACACAAGACAATAACAAAGCAAATTACAAAACGACTAAGCTATAAACATATACTAATCATAATCATATCCACCAACCAAACTACTGCATAACCACCAACATGATAACTATATATCCAAACCAACATGACAACTACATAACCACCAACATAACATAATCATATCCAAAATGCATAACGAACAAAGCAGTAACATATCCAAACCAACCCAAATCACCGTACGCAATCATTACATAGATAAAACCATGGCCTTTGTTCATTAAAAGTTTAAAACCACTTCCTAATCACTTCAATTCTCTCAAAAGCCGAGGCATTTTTTTCCAGCCGTGGTTGAAGTCTTCCCTCCTCTGGTGTTGACACCTCCTCTTCCTTTTCCTGGATGCCCTCCTCTATATGTTCTGCAGGAGGTGAACTTTCGACCGGTACAGAATACTGCAAAGACGACTTATCGGAAGCTTGATCCTTCTTGTCTTTCCTACGGCTTTCATACTTCTTCCACGGTGAGGGAGCTAGAGGTAGTTGGAAAACATCCAATTGAGCAGTTGGCAGCGGAGGTAGTGTAGGAAGTCATGGTCTATCAATTTTGTTCTTAGATAAGCAAGAACACAGAATATGTTTAATCGACAAGCACTTCCCTTTGCTTTCCTCTGAAATTTCTCGCTCAAACTCATCCACTAACTCAAGTGCGTGGTAAACACCATCCGCTTGAAAACAAATACAACACGTTATATTAATTGGAAGTCTTACATACCCTACAAATTGAAAATGTACTGCATTCCTTTTAAGATGAGCTCTATGTGCGTAGGAAAGAGTAAATGCACGAGGATGTGACGGTGGTCATGGTAACACCTATCGATGCATAATGTTCCAGTACCATGCCGTAAACTCTTGCTTGGTTAGCAGGGCCTCATGTTCTCGTTCGTCACACACATAATGATTATCCTACAAATCAAGCATGGTACCATACAACTTATTGTTTACTTTAACTTGATGGTGAGGAGCAGAAAGAGGAAGATGTTGACGTAATCCAAACTGCCTCATGACTCTGCCTGGAAGATCATATGCACGGCCTGTCAACGAAAACAAAGCAATCTGGCTCTCCATAGTCCTCTAGACTCGGTGCACAGTGCGGGTAGCACCTGCAGGTCTTCTTCACTATAGGGATTCCACGTCACTGCATTAGAAAAAAGCATGTCTAATTCATTTCTATAGAACAATAAATTGCATCTTGGAGACTGTTTGGTATTTTCAGTCCAATCCACCTACACATACACAAACGTGTTTACTAATTACGATGAACACAAATGTTTATCAACCCAAAATAGTAATTAAATTTTTGCTTTACTGCATATGGCTTCGTGTTGTCCACTACCGATCTCTTCATTAATACACGTCCGACTAGAAGGTAGGTCTAAGACCAAAGCTGCAAAATTATTTTTTTTTTTTTTCATTTTTTCCTCATACTTATAAAACATAATCATTTGCATTAATACCTGAACGAGACTCAAGCATCCACTAGTATCCCTTTGTTGCACCAAAGATCCCCTTGTGAACTTTGCATATGTGGTAGCTAGAACTGCTGCACCCCATGCATATGATCTACACTCATCAAAGTCCTCAATAAAAGGGAGCCAATGAAGAGCGACTCTAGATTTTGACCTATCATAGAACTGATGCTGAGTAACAACGTGCAATATGATAGCATGAGCTCGTTGTTGAATCTGAGTGGAGTTGCATTTGGTGGAATATCACCCGCCAATTGAGAACGGTACCACGTAAACAAAACATTATCATTCTCCTACCAAGCCTCTTCTTGAGGAGTCAAGCCAAGCAAATTCTTAAGCATTAGCTTGCAATCACGTACAACATTAAGACTAGTAATTGGATCACCGTCTATTGGCAAACCGAATAATACCGCCACATCCTTCAATTACCGTCATCTCACCTACTCGTAGATGAAATGTGGATGTTTCTGTCTCCACGTATCAAGTAACATCACGATCAAGTTTCGATCAAGTTGTGCATAGCCTACCCTGTGCACCAACCCAAATCCAGCTCTTTCTAATAGTGCCAGAACTTCCGGATGATTAGACATAACTTGGTTAACAGTGGATGTATAGTCGATAGTCCCCTCCTGCTCACTAACCTCCAGCTACAATGAATATAATCTTATATAAGTGAATAGACGAACTTCAATAAACAAGATTCTTAATCAATAAATCAAATAATGTTACCTCTACCAATTGCGAGTTATCAGCCCTATGTTCTGCCTACAAATAGAGAATGCTTGGATCGACCGATCCGGGCCCCATCTCTTCATATTTTATAAACAATTAAGATGCACACATTAGTGCATTAATCAACCAACAAATGCACAACCAACTTACGAAAAGTCAGTCCACATTCCACATTCCACATTTCTATACTTATCAAATGTCAAATTCTCGTATTCTCGCATGCTCATATTATCGCATACAATACACAACCAAGACTCAACCATCTCATTTCACTTTCCAAAGTACACGTTCCACATTTCACAATAAAAAAACATCACCATACCAAACTAATTTAGACCACATTCACGTATTCTTGCAAAATTTTCACAAACAAATGTCATCATATTTTGGTATTTTCACAATAATTTAGGCCACATTCTCCTAACTAACATATTAAACATGCATTAATATAACCTAAATCACCAATGTAACTTTAAACGTACAAAAACTAACCCTAAATGATGAATTTGTTGATGTAACATTAACTTGTGGACCATAGGACCTAAAAATCATATCCATTCCACCAAATAAGGAATTAGAATTGAAATTTCTAAACATGAAAAATCCTAAATTTTGAAAATTAACAACTTTAATCACAAAAAGTTAGGAATACTTACTAATAAGAGGCCGATGAAAAGAAGAGGAGGCCAATCAACTGAATTTTGGAGAAAAAAAAAATTTTTTGGGCTATAATTGTAATAGGGAGGAAATTATTGGTTGAAGTGATAAGTTAGAAGGGAGGAAATGGGAAAGGGAAGAAAGGGGATGAAGAGATATTTGTCTCTGGGCATTATCCCAGATAATGCCAACTAGCGTTATCCTAGATAACGCCAACGTTATCCCAGATACTAGCGTGATCTGGGATAACGGCAACGTTAAAAAAAGGCGTTATCTAGGATAACGACAGTTTAAAAAATTTGGTCTATTTTTGTAATTAGTTTTGAAACTGGCCTGTCTCTGTTATAACTTTTTAAAACTGGCCCAAATCAAGAGGAGTTTCTCAGAAATTCAAAGAAAATTTGTGAATGTAATTTAATGAATCTTGGCTAGGGATGTAAATCAGTTGGACCGGACGAAGATGTGTTCATTTTTTGTCCTTAAAAAAATCAGATCGAACACAGATCAGAAGAAATTTTTTCTCTTGGACAAATTTTGTTGTCCTAATTTGTGTCATAAATAAAACCAGTCGGACATGAACATATGTTTTTCGGACACGGACACGAACAGACCTGGTTGCACATGGCTATTTATATCACATTTTATACATTTCAATAGATTTCCCTCAACTATATAACTGATTACAAGCAATTCAGATGAATTCGAACGAACACGGACCAGACATGGATTTTCCTCATACAAATTTTGTTGTCATAACTAGTGTCATAAATAAGAACAGGACGGATTCGGACGAACGTATGTCGGTTACGGACAGACGTCAGACGTTCGTACAAAATTCACAGCCCGAATTTTGGCAACAACCTATAATCATATAAACATGTTTGGAAGCTAATACCTTATATGTACATATGAGCACATATGTATAATAAACAGTTGATTTCTTAAATCAACAAAAAATGGATTCTTACCTTGTAATCCATAAAAAGAACTAGTAGATAACTGAGACCTATTTACTCAACTGATTAGCTTAATCTAATCGAGATTGGACAATCCTCAAGATAATGCATTCCAATTTTATAATACTAGGTATTAGACAATCGTTGCAGCAAATAACTAGAAATTTAGGAATTCTTGAAAGCAACTCAGTAGAAGGATAATGACCATTTGAAATACAAAGTGGATTCTTTCAAGCGACTCTAACTTGCCTTGAATCAAAACACATTGTGTTCGAAATAAGATGGACTTTTTGGCGAGGGTAACCGTTATACGAACTTTTGACCCACCTACATTCGAAGATAATGAACAAGCTACGCCTAAAGGTTATCGAGTCAAGCAACCCAGAGTGACGATCCTAGAGTTAAAAAACCAAGTGAAAGCAAGGGCACTAGACGACAGTCAAACTCACCTAAGGGAATAATATGCAAACATCCATTGAAATAATGGATTTAATCCAAAATTTTCCCGATTCTTATAACTCATTTCTATCGATGCTCAAAGCCTATTTCAATTTCTTTTTCACAGTTCATGTGCATTACACTAGCAATCCCCTTAAATGACTAAAACTAGCGACTTCCTTTTTTGGAAATCCATCGTTTAGATCTAGATATAATCTAACTACTATGCTAAATAGCTTAGAATAACGAAGCCAACTACAGGACGAACCAGAGCACAAAGTGCGTACTGTGGGACCAATACCTATCCTCTTGATGGATCAGTACCAATCTTTAGCTTTTGCGGATATGGTACTTATCTTTCTTTGACCGGACCACTTGATCTCGATGAGGAGATTCTGCAGAAGATTTTCCATCCTAATATTTGCTTATTTACCGCTGTAAATACAAAGGTCATTATTCATTCTAAGTATCCTTTTTGGCTACCTCCACATTCACACTGTATATTTTTATGCCTCACGGAGTATAATTCCTAACTTCTTATGATAAGAACAAGTTGTTGGAGAATGGAGTTTTGATGACAACAACCTTATTTCAATATTAATTGATTATAAAGTATATACTAACATTTTTATCTAGAATATATATATATACACACACATGCAGGGTTTATATACAGGAATCATTATTGAAGATTGTACAATTTAAAGATATTAGAGATTCAGAATCCATAGATGATTCAAGACTCATGAGTATTAAAGATTTCAAGAGTTCAAGATAAATATAGTAATAGAGTCTAGATTATGGAAGATTCTGAATAGCACTCCAGGTTCAAATTCAAATTCAAATTAAAACTTTGTTTTTCATTTTTTGATTCAAATTCTATCTTTAATCTTTATTTTCTCTATTTTCTTTGCTTACTTTATTCTTGATTTTAAACTCAAGTTTCATAGTTTATAAGTTTTATATATATTATATACTTTATATTTATATAGTTTTAACTCTATAATTTTATAAATTTGTTTATATAGTTTATATTTATGTTTTCGTGAGATTTTCTACTTTATAATATTCATTTATAACACTATGATTTAATTCAAGAATTTCTAGAATTATACACACACACACACACACACACACACACACACACACACACACACACACACACACATATATATATATATATATATATATCAAAACACTACAAAAATGCTCAAAATTTAGTTTTACACATGTATATGTCGACATACATTTATATACATGTCGACATATAACTGTCACTTTTTGAAAATTGAAAGGAAGTGTCTTTTTACTATTTATGACGCTCCAAAAACGTTGCAACCTTTCAAACGTTATAAATGGGGGCTAATTTCGATTTTTTTATCATTCTTCTTCTCCATCTTCATCTCCTTTCTTTACACCATTATGTCTTTTCATTTTTATGAATGTTATATTTACACTCTACCGAATTCAATTCTATTTTCATAAAACTTCTTCTCTTCTCACTCTCTACTCATTACTCTCTGAATCAAAGTGATGTTGAAGAGTTATAGGGTTGTTATAATTGTTTGGGTTGTGTATGTAATTGGTGTGACCCTTGTAGCCGTGAAATCAAGGAGAGCGAAATCGGTGGCATCCCTTGTAGCCATGAAATAAAGGAGAGGGTTGTGATTGGATATTGATATAGTAATAAAACTCTGTGCAATCCAACATTGCGCGGGACCAGACGTTGGAGCAATTCCGAACCAGTATAAAATCCGTTGTGTTATTTCCTTTTCTGCATTTTATATTTTGTTTATATTTGTATTTGTATATGATTATGTGTTTGTGATTATTTCTGTGGTGTTTGATTCATATAGTAATTCAAATAAGTTTTAAATTTTCTTTAAATTATCAAAAACACTATTCACCCCTCCCCCCTCTAGTGTTAGTTTTGCTTTAACGATCCATTCCGCAATCTCTAACAATTGGTATCAGATCAAGGTCTTTCAAAAAGTTCATAATCTGATTTTTGAAAATAGTGATAATGGCAACCAACACTGGTTGTAATAATAGTTCTTTTGTAGAGGGTCAATCCACTGTTAGACCACCACTGTTTAATGGTAGTAATTATTCATATTGGGCATGTAGAATGAAAATATATTTGCAATCAGTAGGATTAGACACATGGAATAGTATACAAAATGATTTTGTTGAACCCACAACTGCTTTTACTCAATGGACAAATGAACAAAAAACTGCTACACAAAGTAATTCTAAATCTATGAATATGTTATTTTGTTCGTTAGATAGGAATCAGTTTAATAGAGTGTCTGTATGTAAAACTGCTTACGAAATTTGGATAATTTTACAAGTTAATCATGAAGGAACTAGTAAAGTTAAACAAACTAAGATATCAATGTTAGTTAATCAGTTTGAATTATTCAAAATGAATGAGAATGAATCTACCTCAGATATGTATTGCAGATTCAAGAGATAGTGCCTTCGTTAATGGCACTTGGAAAAATTTATTCCGAAGAAGATCAAGTCAGAAAAATATTGAGTTCATTGACTCCACAATGGGATCAATAAACTTTGGCAATAGAAGAAGCCAATAATGTCAGTGAAATGAAGATTGAGGACTTAATCGGAAATCTGATGCCTTTTGAAGTCCAATTACAAAAAAGGAAACAACCAACTAAAAAGAAATCCATTGCACTTAAAGCAACAACAAATGATTTTGACTTGAGTAGTGATAATGATGAAAAAACATCTCTTATGACAAGACATTTTAGAAGATTTCTGAAATATAGAAGGAAAAAATTATTTTCAAAATAACAACCAAGAAAATTCAAGAAGTAATGATGGTAGACCTTATAACTGCAACAAACTAGGCCATATAAGTAAAATGTGTCCATATCCAAATAAATCGACTCAACAAATAGACAACATCAATTTGTCAAGGAAAAGAAAGAAAGCATACGCAGCAACCTTAGATGATTCAGATTCATCATCAAGTGATAAAGAGCCAGAAACCGGAAATTCAAATATGTGCTTCACGACTATTCAGAATTCAGAAAATTTCAAAGAAAAGGATTTGAAAACTGGGTATGCCTTAATTAATATTTAAATTTTATTTGGATGAATGGTTGCTTTGTTTGTTTGCTTTGTTTTGAAATTAAAAATTCAAACTTAAAATTCAAACTTGAAATTTGAATTTTAAAATTCAAAATAATAATATAATAATAAAGAATAAGTAAAATAAAATTTTGAATTGCACTCTGAAGGGTCAAATAAATGAGAAAGTGTTTGTTAGGATGAGAATTATTTCAAGATGAAGCGACCTGGAATTTTCGCTCGATCCGAATCAGTCGCTAAACCGATCAAGACTGTTCGAAACGCCTGATTGTTTTGAGAACATGACAAAATAGAACGCAAACGGAAGAACATTTCATTGTATATTACAACCATTCATCAGAATACAAGAATATACAAAGTATGAATAAATATTACACAGAAAATATCAGAGATTTAAATTATATTATAATACATCGCAGTGGAAAATAATACAAAACACAACTAGAAGAGATATACGGATACAGAGCTTTCCGGATATCATTCCAGCTGTAAATCAGGATCCTGTGAATATAAATCTGCAAAACCAAAACTACTAGCTGCCCGTGTCGAAAATAAGCGCACCCGGAGTTTAGGTTAAAACAATAAAGTCCAGGTCAGTCATGGGACTGGTGTGAGAACTAAAACAGTTATTTACAACTTTACTTTAAATCAGATATATTAAGGGACCACGCCGTATAACACGGAACGGGTTTTCTCCCAAGAATACTAGTCATATAACAAAACAACGCAATGCTTTTTGGAAAAATGAAGCTATTATAAGACCCAGGTCCTATCACACAATGCAACGCAAGCCGGGGGATAGGGTTTTCCTTTATAATAGCCAAACATGCTTAGTACGTTTTAAACAAATCATTCGATACTATTATAAGTGCACAGTGTATAAAACAACTTCAAATCATAAGTATCAATCATAGACGGCATGGGTACTATATATCATGTCGCCATACTAGGCTCTACAAATAAAACCGCAAAGTCACGTACTTGGAAATTGGATTTCCATCTGTGAACCAAGGCAAAAGATAGTCCTCAACCGATTCGAGACGCTCTAGTCTGTGTCTCAGGAACAGAATGCATCGTCCCTTGGAGTGACAGGGCCGGGCCATCGATGTGGATTAAACTTAAATCCTGAACACTGCGTTTCCCCGCCCTTTGGGGCGTAAATGAGCTAACAAATGACTCCATTGGCTTCACATAGTCACCGATATATCCGAGGTGCCTCACAACAGCAACAACCACATAAGTCAAACTCGCCAGGGCGTGTAAAACCACTGACGCCAATTCTAACTAGAAAGAAATGCATGTCCTCCCTGAGGTCCTCTCCCATTTTTGGTTCACACCGGGGTGTGAGGCTCGCGAATCAACGTTACACAAAGCTACGCCACACAGGCTGGGCTTCGATCATCAACCACAAGACTTTACTTTTCAACAGAAGCGTTGATCAATTGCCACTTAGGCATGCCACACAGGCAATTCACTCCATGCGATGGATATCTATCAATATATAACCCCTGAGTTTGTACGTCTCAGAGAAGGGCGTTAAGCAAGAGAATAAATTCTCCGTCGCCAAACAGATATATATTTAATAGAAATCAATCACACAGACTGAAATCCAATGTCAAACACACGGTCCATTTACAAGTTTGTTCTGGGTCTGAACGAAACCGGAGGCACCTAGTACCCCGCATATCCATCGATCTCCAAGTACGTCTGGACGATCACCAACTAATTCTCTCGTCTTGGGTGTACGGCCCAATCAAGATCATCAGTAATTATCCAAACGACGTGAAGACCTCCGGTCTTCAACCACCGTCTTCATCTTCGACACGACGTCGAATTAGTTATTCAGAATGGGATAAACCCAGTCTTTCTGAATAACTGGCGTATATAATAAACAAGTGTTACACAAACACAACATACGCCTCATTCCATTTCAGAATATTCTTTTATTCAAATATTCTTATACTTTGGGAAAGGTTCCCATTAATTTTATCAAAGATAAATTCTTTAAATTTATTCTTTAGTCTTCTTTTGAATATCAATTCAAACTAGTCGGGATTAGCGAACCACACCGAAGTAATCATTTATTTTATTTCCCAATCCCAACCTATTCATCCCATGAAGTAAAACTGGTCATACTTCATATCTAACACCACAGTGTTATCGGTAAATTCAGTTACCATTTCACGTTCAAATCTAATTAAAGATTTAACTATCGCCTGGAGTAAAACTGGCGATACTCCATTCTCGATCTTTTCAATCTAATTAAAGATTCATTAAAACTCCACTTAGTTTTAATCTTTAACTGGGTTAAAGAATCAGTGTCATTTAAAGCACGATTCACGATAAACCCCAAAATCACATTCCATTAATTATCGGGTTAAAGAACAAGTGTTATTTAAAACACCGTTCACGATAAACCCAAGAATCAATTCAAATTCAATTCCAATTAAATTCCATTTAATTGGTACACTTCATTAAATCTAAATAAAAAGATTTAATCTTTTTCTCAGCTGGGCTTAAGAACAGTGTTAATGAAGACACCATTCACGACAAACCCAAATCACATTTGATATTAAATACAAGGCTCTGAATAGAAAATATATCGGCTTATATTCAATATCAAATTCTACGACCAACAAATATCGTATTGGAAATTACGATATAAATATATCTTTCAAATTCCCATAACAATATCTGTATCATCACGAAATCCAACATCGAAATATTCCGAAGACAATTTCGATTCAAATCCATTCCAGTTCACTTATTGGAAATTCTGGTTATTTTCAAAACCATTTCAAATACAATTTATTTATTTTAAAAATAAATAGAATTATAATTCTAGTTCAAAACTAGTTCATTTTGATCAAAATCTACTTTTATCTTTTCAAATATGGAGTTTTTCGTCCCAATTCTTCACAAATCATTTCTTATGTTTTTACACAAATTACTACTATTTTTAATAATTTTATCAAGGCCCATACAGTCGATTTCCATCAACGGCCATCGAATTGCACTTACAGCGACATTTTCCAAATTTGATTTGGACATAATTCCAAATCCAACCATTAGATTTCTAATTTCTAATATTCGTTAGAAAGTTCTTTTCGATACGAACCCAACGGTTCCAGTTTTAGGAGAATCCGACGGTCGGATCTCCCGTAATGTCCGTTCGAAAGTCTATTGTCGAAATTCACGAACTACACCGGTGTGGCGCGTTCTATTCAGGCCAATATATATATATATATATAATATACTTCGTCGATTTCCTTTTAATACATATTTTATAAATCGTTTTAAATTCGTTTTCGAAATGATTTCAACTTCATTTTCAAATTCAAATCAAGATTGAATTTTTCAATATAAATTCATTTTAAATTCATCTCAAATCGATTTCAATTTAAATCGATTTTTAATTCAATTTCAGTTCGTTCTCAATTCAATTCAATTTCAATTCGAATTCATTTCTATTTAATTTCAATTCGAATTCATTTTCAATTCGAATCCAATTCTATTCAACTTCAATTCAAATTCCTTTTCTATTCAAATTCAATTCTATTCAATTTCAATTCGAATTCGTTTTCTATTCAAATTCCATTCTATTCAATTTCAATTTGAATTCATTTTCAAAATATTCGAATTTTGAAATCACTTTTCAATATTCATTATAAAAACGAATATAATCGATATAATTATCGTTTGCGTCAAAATGGCGTCAATCTAATCAACACGGCTTCATATATTTATATTCTATTTCAAATATTTCTTTTTCAAATATTTCTATTTTCAAATTTCTATTTCAAATATTTCTTTTTCAAATATTTCTATTCAAAACTGGAATGAGGCCCAATCAATTACCATAGATTTTATTTCTATGGATTTCCATACAACGCATGTATATATCAACAATGACAAATAATCAACCATCATCCAAAGTGCATTCTACACTGTATAAGCATCAAATATAAATATTCAACGCTTATAACAGTCTGTCAATCAATCGATCGACATACGACTAATTATTGGGATTAGTGTATGTCATATATCACCCCAATACCCGTGTGGGTTTTTCAAACAATCAAACACAGATTTTATTTGTGTAGTTGGCGATGTGTAAAATTTATCGTCCCAATCAATATCAGTCAAATGTGTGTATATAAACAAATCGTCCGATTTGTTTATTTTTATTTCATTTTAAATACACGTTAAAAATTCTATTTTCAACTATAAAATATTTTAACTATATAAATATTTTATTTCATTTCACATCACATCACATAATTAACTACACAGCAAAATCAAACAAACAAGCATACAAGCCGCCCATGGTCTGTGGACGATGGGTGTCGGGTGCTACTAAACACCGTCTGCATCCTAGTATATATTTTAACTAGAAAATTAAATTAAAGGTGAGGAGTTCTCACCGACTAGCTAATCCAAACTCCACGACTCTACATATGTAGGAAATCTTCATCTTGCTTGCATTTCGTCACTTTCGTCGCCCGTATTCAGTTTTTCAGCGAAGAGGGGCTGCGGGTTCGGGAATGGCGGGCCTTGGAGGTTGCAGCGGCGGCAGGGGTTACGGGGTGGTACACGGCGGCGGATTGGGTCCGTTTTAGGGCTAGGGTTCGCTGATTGGTGGATGGAGAGGGGAGAGAGGAGAGGAGGGGGTGTGCCTAAGGTGGGGGAGGCGTGGGAAGGCCAGCGGCGGCCGGAGCTGGGCGGTGGCGGGTCAGAACGGGGGGGAGGGGGGGATGAGAAGGGGAGGGTGCGGTCGATCGTCAGTTTGGGTCTTCTTGTTTTTTTTCTTTCTGAGAATTCACAAGGGGGGTAAAGGGGAAAAAAGGGGCGTTGACTCCTTTTTTTATTATTTAAATTTTCAAAAAGTAACTTTTTATTTTGACCTCCAAACGAGGCCCAAAGACTGTCGTCCCTAGCGTATTACCCCCATTCCGAACACAATGGGATATGTATCATAAGATTGTTCGATCGTTTCGATCAGTTTTCGTCAAAATCAAAATATAACTCTATATATTGAATTTGAACGCACATTTCAATTTACCGGGCCCACATACTAACTCTAAAAATTCCCGAAAAATTATTTCTGGCTTCGTATTGACGATACGGTCCTAACAAAATTAATTTCGTCAAATTCCGAGACCGTTTGAAAAATGGCCATTTTTCAGTCGATTAAAATTAACTGAAACTGGCCAAGCGCATTTTCCTTTGCCACGCTCACATATTGATTCATAAAATTACAAAAATTGGAATCTAGCAATAACTTGACATCGCGGATCCAACAAAAGGGGTTTCGTTGAAAACCGAGGTCGTTTGCAAAATTTCCATTTTTAAGGGCCAGAATTCCATAGCGACTATTCTGAATTTTCAACTGGACATATCTTTTGATCCTCGTTATGAAATTTCGATTTTTCGGATTTGTTTGAAAGATATTCTCAATTAGATTCTAATATTTTTGGTTTCACTAAAATCTGGTTTATTTTGCACCCGGTACATTCATTTGAACTTTGAAATCGAATTATCGAACTACCACACCATTTTCAATTCCTTTTATATATATAAATAAATATTTATATTCTATCTTCGAAGTATATAATATATACGCTCGAATTCAATTCAAAATAAATTTCTCGTTGTTTTTATTTAAAATAATTCATTTTAAATAATCAAAATTCACTAAAATTGCCAAAATAAAATTTTTAAATTGGCTCGGATTTCCGGGTTATTACACAAGAAATCGTTAAACCTAAAATATAAATTGATAATTTAAATCACATTTCACAAAAATCAAAATGCCTTTGAAAATAGGTACATATGTTAACATACATATGTCCATATGTCGACATATATGACAAAAATTTAAAATTTAAATTTTGAATTTCAAAGGTTTAAACTTTCAAACTTCCCTCCAAATTTTCACCAACCGCCAAGGTTGGAAAAGGTGTCATTGACTACTGAAAAGTTGGTCCTATTTAATTCATATCCATTCAATTTCTATGTATACATCTATTCGTTCTACCTTTCATTCACAACTCAAATCAATATTCTTCATATTTGTTCTCTTCAAAACTATTAATTCAATGGCATCCTCAAGTTCAACTCAAAAATTGAAGTAAACCAAAACCACCAAAGGTTATCTTCATAATGATAAAGATGCTATCAAAACCTATGTTAACTATGTAGCGAATGCTAAGGTTAACACGGGAGCTTTCACCATCTTTAGCTATTTTCCCACTTACAGTCTTACCTCTCTCTTTGAACAAAATGAAATCTTGAGTCTAATTGACTCACGAGGTAATGACGAAGTATGTCATCATAAGCTTGTCAAGATTTTCTATGCAAACCTTAGTTGCGAATTCTACAAAGGCAACGAAGACCAAATTTAGAGTAGCGTCAAAGGCACGCAAATTGTTCTCGATGCCGAACTCATAGGTAATATCTTAAATTGAGCATAGGCTCAGATTTTTTGGATTTTGTTATCGATGAAACTGATTTAGCGACCTATCATGACATATTCAAAAGCGATGCTCACATGCATTTCAAATATCGCTTTTTCCATCCAAAAACAAGAATTGTCAACCTCCTCCTTCAACATACCATCACTACTCATTCCGAAAACGATAATAATCCGATCTCAAAGTCCAAAAAGTCATCTTTGCTATTATGGGTGACTATAACATTAATTGGGCCGAAAGGATATTAGAAGAGATCAAAACAATAGAATTGTCATCAAAAGAAAACACTCTCTGCTATGATGTTTACCTCACCTGCATTTTAAAATATTTTGAAGCTGATCTTCATGGAGAAGAATTTGTGCCTAGAAAAGTGTTTGACTCATCAAACATACATCTCATGCAAATTCCTCTCACTTTCCAACCATATGGGACATTCGAAGCCAAACAAGTCCGAATGCAAAAAGAACAAGCTACAATGGAAGTTGAAGAAGAAGAAACTTCCTTAGTAAGTGTTGAGTGTCCAACCAACGCTAGACACAATTCCAAAGAGACGATTGTTCAAAATCAAGTAAAGATTGTCAACAATCAAAAGAAGCTTGAGAAAAACTTTTCAAAAATGACCAAGTTCATGGTCAAGATCGGAAGAAAGCTTGGAATCTCGCCTTCCTCATCATCATCTGAAAACTAGTCTATCTAGTTTAATATACCTTAATGTATTTGCTTGTATTTTCTTTCGAATCTCGTATTTAGCGTGTCTTAAGTAGTTGGATGTATTTGCTTTCTATTAAGTAATGAATGGAATTTTATTTATGTTAAAATCATCTTCAAGTTACTGTAAAAACCTTAGGGTTAATTATAATATAATATAAGATCAAAAGATTCAAAATTTAAAAAAAAATTAAAATTTTCAGTAGGATATGTCGACATACATTTATGTATATGTCGACATATAACCGCCAGATTTTCAGATCTTTTCAGATTTTAAAATTAAATAACTAACTCATATTCATTCAAAATTCAATGAATTACAAACCGTATTTAAGCCTATTTCTTCCAGAAAATTTCATTATTCCATTTCTCTTTCTTATTTGTTCATTTCCTCTCAAAATCACAAGTGAAAATCTTAAAGATTCTTTAAATGCTTTCATGAAAATCCTCTCCATTGTATTACGTAATCAGCGCCATCTAGAGTTAATTCAGATGAGAATGGTTTAATATCAAGAAAAACATTTTGATGTAATTTGTTGGTCATTCTCTTCTCATTTCAAAGATGAAAACGACAAAGCATCACTTATTAATGAAGAAGAATGGAAAGACATCAAGAAGAACCCAATCACTAGAAAAGATGAATGGGTTCAAGTCCCAAGATGCGTTTAATTGCCTGGTATGGTTGATATGGTTGATATGTTTGAATTCGTTTGATTCTATAAACTTGTATATATTAAAAATATGATGTGGTGTGCTTGATTTGTTGTGTATAAATAACTTATAACGTATGTAATTATATTACTTGATTGCTTTGTATTAATGATTGATAATCATGAATTTAGGAAGTGCTAGTATTATAGGATTATACAGATATATTTAGGATTAAAGGGGAGTATTTTACTTTGGTATAGATAGTTATAGGAATTAAGGGGAGTATTTTTGAATTTATTTTTGATATACCAAAGGGGGAGAAATTATAAAATATAGAATTAGTTTATAGGACTCACATAGGCAGAGGGAGTATTAGAAGGATCATCATCAACAAGTTTAAACAGGTATGATATTTTAAAAACTAAGGTTGTCATCATAAAAATAGGGAGATTGTTGGAGAATGGAGTTTTGATGTCAACAACCTTATTTCAAAATTAATTGATTATAAAATATATACTACCACTTTTAACTAGAATATACATATATATATATATATATATATATATACACACATACATATGCAGGATTTATATACAGGAATTATTATTGAAGACTGTACAGTTTAAAGATATTAGAGATTCAGAATTCAGAGATGATTCAAGACTCATGAGTATTCAAGATTTCAAAATTTCAAGAGTTCAAGATAAATATTGTAATAGAGTCTAGATTATGTAAGACTCTGAATAGCACTCCAGGTTAAAATTCAAATTCAAAATTTGTTTTTTATTTTCTGATTTCAAATTTATTCTTTAATCTTTATCTTCTCTATTTTACTTTCCTTATTTTATTCTTGATTTTAAACTGAAGATTTATAGTTTATAAGTTTTATATACTATATACTTTATATTTATATAGTTTTGACTCTATAATTTTATAAATATGTCTATATAGTTTGTATTTATGTTCTCTTGTGATTTTCTGCTTTATAATATTCATTTATAACACTATATTTTTATTCAAGAATTTCCAGAATTATATATATATATATATATATATCAAAACACTTCAAAAATGCTCAAAATATAGTTTCACACATGTATATGTTGGCATACATTTATATACATGTCGACATATAACTGTCACTTCTTGAAAATTGAAAGGAAGTGTCTTTTCGCTATTGTGATGCTCCAGAAACGTTGTAACATTTCAAATGTTATAAATAGGGGCTGATTTTGAATTTTTTTATCATTCTTCTTCTCCATCTTAACCTCCTTTCTTTACACCATTATATCTTCTCATTTTTACGGGTTCTACACTTATACTCTGCCGAATTCAATTCTATTTTCATAAAACTTCTTCTCATCTCACTCTCTACTCATTACTCTTTGAATCAAAGTGCTATTGAAGAGTTATAGCGCAGTTGTAATTGTTTGGGTAGTGTATGTAATCGGTGTGACTTTGTAGCCATGAAATCAAGGAAAGAGGAATCAGTGGTATCCATGTAGTCGAGAAATCAAGGAGAGTATACTTGATCAAGTGTGTGTAGAATCAGTGGTATCCCTTATATCTGTGAAATCAAGAAGAGGATTGTAATTGGATATTGGTATAGTAATAAAACTCTGCGCAATCCAGCGTTACGTGGGACTGGACGTAGGAGAAATTCCAAACCAGTATAAAATTTGGTGTGTTCTTTCCTTTTCCACATTTTATTTTTTGTTTATATCTGTGTTTATGTTTGATTCTGCATCTGTGATTGTTTCTGTGGTGTTTGATTCATATAGTACTTCATATAAGTTTTAGATTTTGTTTAAATTCTCCAAAACACTATTCACCCCTCTCAAGGGTTAGTTTTTCCATAACGATCCATTCCGCTATCCCTAACACAAATGAGATGATAAAAAAATTATAATTGGACATAAGTTGAACTTTCACAATAGCTATAATTGCTTTGGTAATTGCCTTTTCATTTGAGATTTAATTTCTTTGATTTTTACTCTTTACTCTATCCTTTTTGGGTGTTTGTGCCAATTTTGATGCAAATAATATGCATGTAAATATGTACATATAATGTCTAGTTAAAACATATATGTGAATTTCATTTGATATTGTACCGACTAACAAATTATATGTATATGTATATGTATATGTATATGTATATGTATAACATACATTATTAAATTTAAATGCATATTAAAATTGTAATTTTCTTATTTATAGTGAATATGACATATTAACAACTTCATTTGATTTGCAATACTATATGATTACAAATTACATATGAAATATTTGTATAGATCGTAGTTAACTTTATAAAACTTACTTTGAACTGTTGTCAAAATTGAAATTCAAAAGGAACAAGAACTTTTGGTTTCATTAAAAAAAATTCAACTTTAAACATATAAACACAACAAAATTTAAAAAAAAGTGCATGTGCATATGTTCATTGTTTCCATCCCATGACGACAATATATATGTATATAAATAATTGTGATAATTGATAAAATATTAATCAAGAGCATGTGATAATTGGTTATGAACGATTATAATAATTTTAAACCATAATTATACCATGTAATGCAAGAGAGTACCTTGAATTATCTTAAGGATTTTCTTAAGGAGTACGGGTATAATTATGGTTTAAAATTCAAATTCAAATTCAAAATTTTGACGCCACGTTGACTAGGCTATATAAAAAGATGTGCCCTTATCCAGATGATTCAGATTCATCATCAAGCGATGAAGAGCCATAACCTAGAAATCCAAATATGTGTTTCACAGCGATTCAAAATTCGGAGAATGTCTTAGAAATGGATCTAAAAACCGGGTACGCTTTAATAAATTTTTAAATTTTTTGGTTGAATGGATGCTTTGCTTGTCTTGCTTGCTTGCTTTGAATTTGAAATTTAAAACTTTAAAATTCAAACTTGAAATTTAAAATCCAATTTTGAATCTTGAAATTCAAAATTTTAATAAAATAATAAATATAGTAATAAAATAAATTTTGGATGTTTGTTAGGATTAATATTATTTCAGGAAATAGTTAAACCAGAAATATAAATCTATAATTTAAAACCAAAGTCACAAAACCATATATTCTTTGAAATTTATGCATGTATATCGCCATACATATGCCCTTATGTTGACATAAAGGCTTGTAAAATTAAATTCCAAATTTTAGTTTCAAAAGCTTAAACTTTCAAACTTCCCTCCATCTTTTAAATAAGAAAATGCCAGTTCAAATTCTAGTTATTAACTTTATTTGTCTACTTATTTTCTTATATCTTGTTTCAGAATATATATAAATTAATAAAATTATATAGACATGTTAATACGATATGTAAAATTAATATAAAATTTTCAAACATTTGATATTGTTATAAAATATAAATTTATTTATCTTTTATATATAGTTTAAACAAACATAGTTTAACTTTTATATTGTTCATATGATTTCATAACAGTTTTGGATTACAAATACTATTTGTAACTTATTATTAATTTTGATTTCTTGTTAAGATTTGTAAAGTTTGAATAATTAAACTAATATTTTGGTATAAGAATAATAATATACATATTAATGATTTTATTTCTTAAATATGTAGTTTAAATATAAGAAGTTATAGATTTACAGTTTAATTTATATACAGATTTCATAATTTTGTTATGACTATAGATTTCTTTTTAAAGTTTTAACATATAAATGGTTCCTTAGCTAATTAATATATTTTGATTTCTATTAGTTTAAATTTAAAATTGATTGTATCAAAAGATTGATTTATATTTCATCGTAAAATAAATTTTAAGTCCTTTTTAAAATTAGTTATATATATATACTTATGAATATATGTTTATATCAAAATAGTTTACTTTATATGATATAATTTTTATATTCCTTTTAAAGATATCTTCAATTTTTACTATAAGAAGTATCTTACTAAGATTATTTAACTCCATATTTCTCATAGAATTAACCGAAGTCTAGAAATTAACATTACCTTTGTTTAATTCAAATTTTTTAATATATATGAATATGCATAATAGTTAGATATTACTTTGAATATCTTTTACAAAAATACATATCATCATCAAATCATTATTATCATTACACATCTTATTTCATATCATGTCTCATCTATTACAATGCATGTCAAAATAAAATCATTCACATCACAAGTTACATATCATTCAGTATATCATCTCATATTACTTTACATATGACACATAATTCATACTGCATTATAACCAACATACTACACACACTGCGTTAACTTTTAACTCCATACATAACAAGTATACTATATAGAGAATTATATGATTATTAGTTTAGTTAAACTAGATTAACTTGATTGACTTGTTTGACTTGGTTGAATTGATTGGATTGATTGACTTCTTTGGTTTGTTTGACCTGAATAACTTGATTGACTTACTTGACATGGTTAAATTTCATTAGTGGTTGACAGATTTGTTAGAAAAATATTTATGCATTTATAGTTGATAGGAGCTTTATAGGTTTTAGGATAAATAGAAGTTACAAGAAATGTTTGGTTTTGTGTTTGTATTTATTTTAGTTGATGTTTTGTGACAACAAAACTTAAATTAATTGATTGTTTGGATTAATTTGCTTTACTTAACCTATATCATAGTTGTAAGGATAACTTATCAGAGTTATTTCTTAGTCTAGATTAAAGTCTTATTATAGTTTTAAGGGAATTAGAGTTTAGGCTAGGATTAGTCGTATTAGATTAAGGGGGAGTTTTTTAGTTTCTATGATTAGTTGAAGGTTCAAGAAGTGCTATTTTGATTGATTTGGTTTAGATTGATTGTTTGAATTGCTTTTTTGATTTTCTTATTTGAATTGATTTGCTTCTTTGAATTGATTATAAAATTTGATTGGTTTTTCTTAGTTTATTATCCTTTTATTTAGTTTATTAGACTAGTATAGTCATAATTTTAGGGGGTTTATAATCGTTAGGACTTGGGGGGAGTACTTCACTTTAATATAGGAATTATTTAGATAGTTATAGGATTTAGGAGGAGTTTTTTAGAATTTTTTTTGATAATGCCAAAGGGGGGACTATAAAATATAGACTTAGCTTAAGTAAATGTAACAACCCGTAAAATGCGAGCCAGTTTGAAATTTTTATTTTTGCAACTTTAGCGAATTTTGAATATTTAAAATAGATTATTTTAAATAATATCGACGAAAAATTTAGTTTGAATAGAATTCGACGTATATATTATACGCGACGTCGTTAGAATATAAATAATTATATATAATTATAAAAGGAATTGAAAATGGCGCGGTAGTTCGAAAATTCGATTTCTAATTTCAAATGAATATACAGAATTCAATATAAGTCAGAATTGAACGAAACAAGAAATATTTGAATCTGTATAACTATATCTTTGTAACGAAGTTAACAAACTGAGATTTCATCTTAGAAATGATAAGATATGTCCAGTTTAAAATTAGAAATAGTCGCTGTGGAATTTATATATTTTTATATATATAAGGCCCTTAAAAATAGCATTTTGCAAATGACCTCGGATTTCGACGAAACCAGTTTTGTTGGGTCCGTGATGTAAAGTTATTGCTAGGTTTCAAATTTCATAATTTTTCGAATCAATATGTGAGCGTAGCAAAGGAAAACGCGTTTGACCAGTTTCAGTTGATTTTAATCGACTGGAAATTGGCCATTTTTCAAACGGTCTCAGAATTCGTCGAAACTAGTTTTGTTAGGACCGTATCGTCAATACGAAGCTAGAAAATATTTTTCTGGAATTTTTCGAGTTAGTATGTGACCCCGGTAATTTGAAATGTACGTTTAAAATTCAATATAGAGATTTAAATGTAAATTCAACGGAAACTGATCGAGACGATCAAATCAACCTACGATAAATATCCCATTGTGTTCGGAATGGGGGTGAAACGCTATGGACGACAGGCGGTGGACCTCGTTTCGAGGTCGTATGTAAAAGTCAACTCTTTGGCAAAAATAAATAATTAAATAATAAAATAAAATATAAAAAAATCCCTCCTATTCTTCTTCGTTGCCCCCCCCCCCGATTCCTCATTCATATACCAGAAAGGGAAAAAAAAAACCTAATCTAAATCGCTGCCGCCTTACCCGGGAAGCCACCGCCGACCATCGAATCGAAGAAGCCACCCACCACCCTCGCGACCTCCTCCCTCCAGACATCGCCGACACCTCCAACGCAACCCTCGACACCCCGAGGACGACGCAACCCTGCCGCGACACCTCCAGGAACGCCACCTCGAGCCGCCGACTCCTCCTCCTCCTCCCCTTCGCCAGATCGGTGAGACTTTATTTTACTTTTATTTTTATTTCTGTTTTTGTTTTATAAAAACTGATTTATAAAACCGATTTAAAAACAAATTTCTGATTTGTTTAAGAATTTTAAACTGATTTATAAGAATTTAAAACCAGAATTTTATTTATAGTTTAAAACCAGAATTTTATTTATAATTTAAAACCAGAATTTTATTTATAATTTAAAACCAGAATTTTATTTATAGTTTAAAACCAGAATTTTATTTATAGTTTAAAAGCAGAATTTTTATTTAGTTTAAAACCAGAATTTTATTTATAGTTTAAAACCAGAATTTTATTTATAATTTAAAACCAGAATTTTATTTATAGTTTAAAACCAGAATTTTATTTATAGTTTAAAAGCAGAATTTTTATTTAGTTTAAAACCAGAATTTTATTTATAGTTTAAAACCAGAATTTTATTTATAGTTTAAAAGCAGAATTTTTATTTAGTTTAAAACCAGAATTTTATTTATAGTTTAAAACCAGAATTTTATTTATAGTTTAAAAGCATAATTTTTATTTAGTTTAAAACCAGAATTTTATTTATAGTTTAAAACCAGAATTTTATTTATAGTTTAAAAGCAGAATTTTTATTTAGTTTAAAACCAGAATTTTATTTAATGTTAAAACCAGAGAAGAGATTTTTAAAATATTAAAGAACAGACTTTTAAAAATGTTAAAGACGAGATTTTTAAAAATGATTACAAACTGATTTTTACATTGTTAAAAAGAAAAGAAACTGAAATTGTCATTGATTCAAAAATACAAGCAATCTTGATTTGAAAATAAAAAGACATCACTTTTGAAAATATAATGGAGAATATAAAAATAAGATTTTTATATATTGAACTTCGAAATAAAAATGTGATTTTTATATATTGAACTTCAAAGATAAAAATATGATTTTTATATATTGAATAGCGTAGTAAAATTCGATTTTTACATATGTAGTGAAAGCGGACAACGAAGGTGACAAAAAGGCGAAACGACGAAGGCTTCTGCAAATGAAGTGTCGTGGAGCTAGGATAGCTATATGTGAGAATTTCTCACCTTTCAATTTCTTTTCTAGTTTTATATATATACTAGGATGCAGACGGTGCTTAGTAGCACCCGACACAACCGTCCACAGACCATGGACTTGTTTGTTTGGTTGCATAGATTAGAGATTGTTTGATTGAAATTGAATTGTGTGGTGAAATGAATTGATTTGATGATGTGTGAATGGCGTGGGCCTTCACTAGACCGGGGATAAGGCTAGGCCTCATCCCGTTTCTAGTATCGTGCCGTTATGCCGCCGAAATTTTCTAAAATATGTTAGAAAAATAAAAATATCATTTTATTTAAAGAATGAATTGAATAGAAATTCATATGTTGAAATAAAATGTTTTGTCGTTAAAAATATAATTTTTAACGTGAAGTGAATAAATAAATATTCATTTACAAACCAGACGGTTTGTTTATGTACACTTATTTGAAGGACACTGATTGGGTCGATAAATTTTACACATCGCCCAACTGCACAAATAAAATGTGCGTTTGATTGTTTGAAACCCCACACGGGTGTTGGGATGAAATTTGAAGTTCACTCGTCCTGATTGATTAAATATGTCGATCGATTGATTGACAGGCTGTTATAAGCGTTGAATATCTATATTTGATGCTTATACAGTGTAGTGCACTTTGGTTGATGGTTGATTATTTTCAATGCTATTATATACATGTGTTGTATGGAAATCCATATAATTTATTTTATATGGTAATTGATTGGGTCTCATTCCAATTTAGAAAATAAAGAATATTATAAAATAAAAGTTCATGTGTTGACAGTACTCATTCATTGAGATTGGTCATGTGTTGAACGAAATATTTTAGTAATAAAATTTGCACCTTTATCGATATAAAATAAAAGTTCATGTGTTGACAGTACTCATCCATTGAGATTGGTCATGTGTTGAACGAAATATTTTGATAATAACAACTATTTTGAAAAAGAAATATTTGAAATAGAATATTTGAAAATAGAAATTTATGAAGCCGTGTTGATTAGATTGACGCCATTTTGACGTGGATCGATATTTATATCGATTTTAAAACGATTTCGAAATGAATTGAATTGAAAACGATTTCGAAATGAATTGAATTGAAAACGATTTCGAAATGAATTGAATTGAAAACGATTTCGAAATGAATTGAATTGAAAACGATTTCGAAATGAATTGAATTGAAAACGATTTCGAAATGAATTGAATTGAAAACGATTTCGAAATGAATTGAATTGAAAACGATTTCGAAATGAATTGAATTGAAAACGATTTCGAAATGAATTGAATTGAAAACGAATTCGAATTGAATTGAAAGCAAATTGAAATGAATTCAAATTGAATTGAAATTTGAATTGAATAGAAATGAATTTTAAAACGAATTTATAAAGAAGAATTCAATTTTGATTTGAATTGAAATGGAAGTTGAAATTGCTTTTGAAACGAATTTGAAACCATTTATATAATTCGTTTTAAATAGAAATCGACGAAATATATATTATATATATTATATATATAATATAATGGCCTGAATAGAACACGCCGCGCCGCGGCAGTTCGTGAATTTCGACCATTTATTTCAAACGGACATTACGGGAGATCCGACCGTCGGATTCTCCTAAAACCGGAACCGTTGGGTTCGTATCGAAAAGAGCTTTCTAACGAATATTAGAAATTAGAAATCTAACGGTTGGATTTGGAATTATGTCCAAATCAAATTCGAAAAAGGTCGCTGTAAGTGCAGTTCGATGGCCATTGATGGAAATCGACTGTACGGGCCTTGATAAAATTATTAAAAATAGTAATAATTTGTGTAAAATCATAAGAAATGATTTGTGAAGATTTGGGATGAAAAACTCCATATTTGAAAAGGTAAAAATAGACTTTTATCGAAATGAACTAGTTTTGAACTAGAAATATAATTCTATTTATTTTTAAATAAATAAATTGAATTGGAAAAGGGTTTTAAACGTAACCAGAATTTCCAATGATTGCATTGGAGTGGATTTGAATCGAAATTGTCTTCGGAATATTTCGATGTTGGATTTCGTGATTATACAGATGTTGTTATGGAAATTTGAAAGATATAGATATATATATCGTTATTTCCCATACGATATCTGTCTGTCAGAGAATTTGATATTGAATATAAGCCGGGATATTTTCTATTCAGAGCCTTGTGTTGAATATCAAATGTGATTTGGGTTTGTCGTGAATGGTGTCTTCACTAACACTGTTCTTGGACCCAGTTGAGAAAAGATTAAATCTTTTTATTTAGATTTAATGAAGTGTACCAATTAAATAACATTTAATTGGAATTGAATCGATATTGATTTTTGGGTTTATCGTGGACAGTGTTTTAAATAACACTCGTTCTTTAACCCGATGATTAATGAATGTGATTTTGGGTTTATCGTGAACCGTGTTTTTAAATGACACTGATTCTTTAACCCAGTTAACGATTAAAACTAAGTGGAGTTTTAATGAATCTTTAATTAGATTGAAAAGATCGAAAATGGAGTATCACCAGTTTTGCTCCAGGCGATAGTTAAATCTTTAATTAGATTTGAACGTGAAATGGTAATTGAATTTACCGATAACACTGTGGTGTTAGATATGAAGTATTACCAGTTTTACTTCATGGGATGAATAGGTTGGGATTGGGAAATTAAAACAAATGATTACTTCGGTAAGGTTCGCTAATCCCGACTAGTTTGAATTGATATTCAAAAATGGATTAAAGAATAAATTCAAGGAACTTATCTTTGATAAAATTTATGGGAATCTTTCCCTATGAATGTGAAATTTAGAAACTAACGGTCGGTTAGCCAAGCAGAATGGTTTTCTGGATATTGATCTGATGTTGGTTTCGGCCTTCGGGGTTAATATTTGGGAAATTATTCTCTTGATTAATTTACGGTTAGTGACTAATGAATTGGAATGAGGCGTATGTTGTGTTTGTGTAACACTTATTTAAAATATACGCGAGTTATTCGGAAAGACCGGGTTTATCCCATTCTGAATAACTGATATGACGATAAGTCGAAGATGAAGACGGTGGTCGAAGACCGGAGGTCTTCACGTCGTTTGGGTGATAACTGATGATCTTGATTGGGCTGTACACCCAAGAAGATGGAAACAGTTGGTGATCGTCCAGACGTACTTGGAGATCGATGGATATGCGGGGTACTAGGTGCTCCCGGCTTCGTTCAGACCCAGAACGGACTTGTAAATGGACTGTGTGTCTGACATCGGATTTCATTCTGTGTGACTGATATCGGTTGCATAGGATGGCTTGCCTGTGTGGCATGCTAAGATGCAAATGATCAAGGCTTCTGTTGAAAAGCAAAGTCTTGTGGTTGATGATCAAAGCACGGCCTTTGTGGCGTAGCTTTGTGTAACGTTTACCTCGCGTGTTTCACACTAGGTATGAACCAAAAACGGGAGAAAGGACCTCAGGGAGGGCCTGCGTTTCCTCCTAGCTAGAAGTGGCGTCAGTGGTTTTACACGCCCTGACGAGTTTGACTTATGTGGTTGTTGCTGTTGCGAGGCGCCTCGGTTAGATCGGACGATCCGGGTCCGATGGAGTCATTCGTTGGCTCGCTTACGCCCCAAAGGGCGGCGAAACGCAGTGCTCAGGCATTTTAATCCACATCGGTGGACCGACCCTGTCGCTCCTAGGGTCACTCGAGCTCTGATCCTGAGACTCGGGCTAGGCAGTCTCGAATCGGTTGAGGACTATCTTTTGCCTCGGTTCATAGATGGAAATTCAATTTCCAAATACGTGACATTTGCGGTTTTATTTGTAAACCTATATATGGCGACATGATATATGGTACCCATGCCGCCTATGATTGATACTTATGATTTGAAGTCGTTTTATACACTATACACATACAATAGTATCAAATGATTTGTTTTAAACGTATCAAGCATTCTTTGGCTGTTATAAGGGAAAACCCTATCCTCGGCTGCGTTGCATTGTGTGATGGGACCTGGGTCTTATAACAGCTTCATTTTTCTTTATTTAGCATTGCGCTGTTTGTTTATGCACTGGTATTCTTGGGAGGAAACCCGTTCCGTGTTATACGGCGTGGTCCCTTGATTTACCTAACTTTAAAAATAAAGAATAACTGTTTTAGTTCTCACACCAGTCCCATGACTGACCTGGAGTTTATTGTTTTAACCTAAACTCTGGGTGCCCTTATTTTGACACGGGCAGCTAGTAGTTTTGGTTTTTGCAGATTTATATTCACAGGATCCTGGTTTACAGCTGGAACGATATCCGGAAAGCTTTGTATCCGTATATCTCCTTCTAGTTGTGTATTGTTTTATTTTCCGCTGCGATGTGTTTAAATGTAATTTAAATCTCTGATATTTCGGTGTAATATTCTTTTATACTCTATATATTCTTTTAATCTGATGCATTGTTGTAATATACAATGAAGTGTTCTTTGATATGTGTTCTGTTGTGGTTTGTTCTCGAACTATCCGACGCTTTCCTTTATGGGGAAGTTACGGGTTTTTACAGTTGGTATCAGAGCTTTGGTTTACAAAGCTCAGAGAACAAGGCACATTAGAACCATACGAAAGAATTCATCAGATATTGGATTAGCTATATCCAATGAGAATGACTCGTTAGAGATAGGATCAGTAGTATCCTAGAACGAGTGTGAAGAGTATATTTTTAAAGTGAAAACAAATTTTGTTTTGAGAATCTAAATCAATCATTCGTATTTGATTATTTATTAGTATTGATTTGGACAGTTCAGTATATAAAGAATTTGCATATACGCCTTGCAAACGTATATTCAAAGTTTTAATATACTGGATAGATATAGAGTCACACTCTAGTCGCCCGGAGACGATTCTGATGATAGTCTAGACATCATCAGAATTGGTATTTGAGTTTCGAAGGTGTGATTTTCTATATATTTCCATTAGACTGGTGTGAGAACCAAAACTAATATAGCTAGAATACATTGTTGTGATTTGGCATCAAAAATCTGATTTTTGACTATATATCAAAGTTATGAATTTGAAAAGATAATCCACTAATTGATTGATGTTTGCATTGTTTGCCTATTTGTTTGCTAATGTTGAACCGTTTTGCCTAATAGCATCAAATATTGAATTATGTTAAAAATTGGTCGCATTTGCTTGCATATACATATATATCATTGAACAGGTCATAGCAAGGAGGCTAGAGCCAGAGAATAAAATTTGTTTGCCCGACAAATAGGTACATGTTTACTACATAATTTACTGTTTTGTTTGGGTGATGATGATTTTGTGAGCCTATTGGCTAGCCGCTTGGCTTTTTCTTTTTCTTTTTGAGATCTGAAGGACCGGCGAAGCTATTTGAAATTCCCCGATGCTCCCGGTGCAGGGGAGGTTATGGCGAAATTTTTCAAAAATTTAGGGTGTTAGCCAAATTTTTGAAATTTTGAAAATTCTCAGAAACTAAAGAGTTGGAGAATGGAAGCCCGATCGAATGTAGAGCTGAATAATCAAACCACTTTCGACTTTGTTCCTTTTCGGGGACGAAAAGTTTTAAGTGGGGGAGATTGTAACAACCCGTAAAATGCGAGCCAGTTTGAAATTTTTATTTTTGCAACTTTAGCGAATTTTGAATATTTAAAATAGATTATTTTAAATAATATCGACGAAAAATTTAGTTTGAATAGAATTCGACGTATATATTATACGCGACGTCGTTAGAATATAAATAATTATATATAATTATAAAAGGAATTGAAAATGGCGCGGTAGTTCGAAAATTCGATTTCTAATTTCAAATGAATATACAGAATTCAATATAAGTCAGAATTGAACGAAACAAGAAATATTTGAATCTGTATAACTATATCTTTGTAACGAAGTTAACAAACTGAGATTTCATCTTAGAAATGATAAGATATGTCCAGTTTAAAATTAGAAATAGTCGCTGTGGAATTTATATATTTTTATATATATAAGGCCCTTAAAAATAGCATTTTGCAAATGACCTCGGATTTCGACGAAACCAGTTTTGTTGGGTCCGTGATGTAAAGTTATTGCTAGGTTTCAAATTTCATAATTTTTCGAATCAATATGTGAGCGTAGCAAAGGAAAACGTGTTTGACCAGTTTCAGTTGATTTTAATCGACTGGAAATTGGCCATTTTTCAAACGGTCTCAGAATTCGTCGAAACTAGTTTTGTTAGGACCGTATCGTCAATACGAAGCTAGAAAATATTTTTCTGGAATTTTTCGAGTTAGTATGTGACCCCGGTAATTTGAAATGTACGTTTAAAATTCAATATAGAGATTTAAATGTAAATTCAACGGAAACTGATCGAGACGATCAAATCAACCTACGATAAATATCCCATTGTGTTCGGAATGGGGGTGAAACGATATGGACGACAGGCGGTGGACCTCGTTTCGAGGTCGTATGTAAAAGTCAACTCTTTGGCAAAAATAAATAATTAAATAAAAAAATAAAAAAAAATAAAAAAAATAAAAATTCCCTCCTATTCTTCTTCGTTGCCCCCCCCCCCGATTCCTCATTCATATACCAGAAAGGGAAAAAAAAAAACCTAATCTAAATCGCTGCCGCCTTACCCTGGAAGCCACCGCCGACCAACGAATCAAAGAAGCCACCCACCACCCTCGCAACCTCCTCCCTCCAGACATCGCCGACACCTCCAACGCAACCCTCGACACCCCGAGGACGACGCAACCCTGCCGCGACACCTCCAGGAACGCCACCTCGAGCCGCCGACTCCTCCTCCTCCTCCCCTTCGCCAAATCGGTGAGACTTTATTTTACTTTTATTTTTATTTCTGTTTTTGTTTTATAAAAACTGATTTATAAAACCGATTTAAAAACAAATTTCTGATTTGTTTAAGAATTTTAAACTGATTTATAAGAATTTAAAACCAGAATTTTATTTATAGTTTAAAACCAGAATTTTATTTATAATTTAAAACCAGAATTTTATTTATAATTTAAAACCAGAATTTTATTTATAGTTTAAAACCAGAATTTTATTTATAGTTTAAAAGCAGAATTTTTATTTAGTTTAAAACCAGAATTTTATTTATAGTTTAAAACCAGAATTTTATTTATAGTTTAAAACCAGAATTTTATTTATAGTTTAAAACCAGAATTTTATTTATAGTTTAAAAGCAGAATTTTTATTTAGTTTAAAACCAGAATTTTATTTATAGTTTAAAACCAGAATTTTATTTATAGTTTAAAAGCAGAATTTTTATTTAGTTTAAAACCAGAATTTTATTTATAGTTTAAAACCAGAATTTTATTTATAGTTTAAAAGCAGAATTTTTATTTAGTTTAAAACCAGAATTTTATTTATAGTTTAAAACCAGAATTTTATTTATAGTTTAAAAGCAGAATTTTTATTTAGTTTAAAACCAGAATTTTATTTAATGTTAAAACCAGAGAAGAGATTTTTAAAATATTAAAGAACAGACTTTTAAAAATGTTAAAGACGAGATTTTTAAAAATGATTACAAACTGATTTTTACATTGTTAAAAAGAAAAGAAACTGAAATTGTCATTGATTCAAAAATACAAGCAATCTTGATTTGAAAATAAAAAGACATCACTTTTGAAAATATAATGGAGAATATAAAAATAAGATTTTTATATATTGAACTTCGAAATAAAAATGTGATTTTTATATATTGAACTTCAAAGATAAAAATATGATTTTTATATATTGAATAGCGTAGTAAAATTCGATTTTTACATATGTAGTGAAAGCGGACAACGAAGGTGACAAAAAGGCGAAACGACGAAGGCTTCTGCAAATGAAGTGCCGTGGAGCTAGGATAGCTATATGTGAGAATTTCTCACCTTTCAATTTCTTTTCTAGTTTTATATATATACTAGGATGCAGACGGTGCTTAGTAGCACCCGACACAACCATCCACAGACCATGGACTTGTTTGTTTGGTTGCATAGATTAGAGATTGTTTAATTGAAATTGAATTGTGTGGTGAAATGAATTGATTTGATGATGTGTGAATGGCGTGGGCCTTCACTAGACCGGGGATAAGGCTAGGCCTCGTCCCGTTTCTAGTATCGTGCCGTTATGCCGCCGAAATTTTCTAAAATATGTTAGAAAAATAAAAATATCATTTTATTTAAAGAATGAATTGAATAGAAATTCATATGTTGAAATAAAATGTTTTGTCGTTAAAAATATAATTTTTAACGTGAAGTGAATAAATAAATATTCATTTACAAACCAGACGGTTTGTTTATGTACACTTATTTGAAGGACACTGATTGGGTCGATAAATTTTACACATCGCCCAACTGCACAAATAAAATGTGCGTTTGATTGTTTGAAACCCCACACGGGTGTTGGGATGAAATTTGAAGTTCACTCGTCCTGATTGATTAAATATGTCGATCGATTGATTGACAGGCTGTTATAAGCGTTGAATATCTATATTTGATGCTTATACAGTGTAGTGCACTTTGGTTGATGGTTGATTATTTTCAATGCTATTATATACATGTGTTGTATGGAAATCCATATAATTTATTTTATATGGTAATTGATTGGGTCTCATTCCAATTTAGAAAATAAAGAATATTATAAAATAAAAGTTCATGTGTTGACAGTACTCATTCATTGAGATTGGTCATGTGTTGAACGAAATATTTTAGTAATAAAATTTGCACCTTTATCGATATAAAATAAAAGTTCATGTGTTGACAGTACTCATCCATTGAGATTGGTCATGTGTTGAACGAAATATTTTGATAATAACAACTATTTTGAAAAAGAAATATTTGAAATAGAATATTTGAAAATAGAAATTTATGAAGCCGTGTTGATTAGATTGACGCCATTTTGACGTGGATCGATATTTATATCGATTTTAAAACGATTTCGAAATGAATTGAATTGAAAACGATTTCGAAATGAATTGAATTGAAAACGATTTCGAAATGAATTGAATTGAAAACGATTTCGAAATGAATTGAATTGAAAACGATTTCGAAATGAATTGAATTGAAAACGATTTCGAAATGAATTGAATTGAAAACGATTTCGAAATGAATTGAATTGAAAACGAATTCGAAATGAATTGAATTGAAAACGATTTCGAAATGAATTGAATTGAAAACGAATTCGAATTGAATTGAAAGCAAATTGAAATGAATTCAAATTGAATTGAAATTTGAATTGAATAGAAATGAATTTTAAAACGAATTTATAAAGAAGAATTCAATTTTGATTTGAATTGAAATGGAAGTTGAAATTGCTTTTGAAACGAATTTGAAACCATTTATATAATTCGTTTTAAATAGAAATCGACGAAATATATATTATATATATTATATATATAATATAATGGCGTTAATAGAACGCGCCGCGCCGCGGCAGTTCGTGAATTTCGACCATTTATTTCAAACGGACATTACGGGAGATCCGACCGTCGGATTCTCCTAAAACCGAAACCGTTGGGTTCGTATCGAAAAGAGCTTTCTAACGAATATTAGAAATTAGAAATCTAACGGTTGGATTTGGAATTATGTCCAAATCAAATTCGAAAAAGGTCGCTGTAAGTGCAGTTCGATGGCCATTGATGGAAATCGACTGTACGGGCCTTGATAAAATTATTAAAAATAGTAATAATTTGTGTAAAATCATAAGAAATGATTTGTGAAGATTTGGGATGAAAAACTCCATATTTGAAAAGGTAAAAATAGACTTTTATCGAAATGAACTAGTTTTGAACTAGAAATATAATTCTATTTATTTTTAAATAAATAAATTGAATTGGAAAAGGGTTTTAAACGTAACCAGAATTTCCAATGATTGCATTGGAGTGGATTTGAATCGAAATTGTCTTCGGAATATTTCGATGTTGGATTTCGTGATTATACAGATGTTGTTATGGAAATTTGAAAGATATAGATATATATATCGTTATTTCCCATACGATATCTGTCTGTCAGAGAATTTGATATTGAATATAAGCCGGGATATTTTCTATTCAGAGCCTTGTGTTGAATATCAAATGTGATTTGGGTTTGTCGTGAATGGTGTCTTCACTAACACTGTTCTTGGACCCAGTTGAGAAAAGATTAAATCTTTTTATTTAGATTTAATGAAGTGTACCAATTAAATAACATTTAATTGGAATTGAATCGATATTGATTTTTGGGTTTATCGTGGACAGTGTTTTAAATAACACTCGTTCTTTAACCCGATGATTAATGAATGTGATTTTGGGTTTATCGTGAACCGTGTTTTTAAATGACACTGATTCTTTAACCCAGTTAACGATTAAAACTAAGTGGAGTTTTAATGAATCTTTAATTAGATTGAAAAGATCGAAAATGGAGTATCACCAGTTTTGCTCCAGGCGATAGTTAAATCTTTAATTAGATTTGAACGTGAAATGGTAATTGAATTTACCGATAACACTGTGGTGTTAGATATGAAGTATTACCAGTTTTACTTCATGGGATGAATAGGTTGGGATTGGGAAATTAAAACAAATGATTACTTCGGTAAGGTTCGCTAATCCCGACTAGTTTGAATTGATATTCAAAAATGGATTAAAGAATAAATTCAAGGAACTTATCTTTGATAAAATTTATGGGAATCTTTCCCTATGAATGTGAAATTTAGAAACTAACGGTCGGTTAGCCAAGCAGAATGGTTTTCTGGATATTGATCTGATGTTGGTTTCGGCCTTCGGGGTTAATATTTGGGAAATTATTCTCTTGATTAATTTACGGTTAGTGACTAATGAATTGGAATGAGGCGTATGTTGTGTTTGTGTAACACTTATTTAAAATATACGCGAGTTATTCGGAAAGACCGGGTTTATCCCATTCTGAATAACTGATACGACGATAAGTCGAAGATGAAGACGGTGGTCGAAGACCGGAGGTCTTCACGTCGTTTGGGTGATAACTGATGATCTTGATTGGGCTGTACACCCAAGAAGATGGAAACAGTTGGTGATCGTCCAGACGTACTTGGAGATCGATGGATATGCGGGGTACTAGGTGCTCCCGGCTTCGTTCAGACCCAGAACGGACTTGTAAATGGATTGTGTGTCTGACATCGGATTTCATTCTGTGTGACTGATATCGGTTGCATAGGATGGCTTGCCTGTGTGGCATGCTAAGATGCAAATGATCAAGGCTTCTGTTGAAAAGCAAAGTCTTGTGGTTGATGATCAAAGCACGGCCTTTGTGGCGTAGCTTTGTGTAACGTTTACCTCGCGTGTTTCACACCAGGTATGAACCAAAAACGGGAGAAAGGACCTCAGGGAGGGCCTGCGTTTCCTCCTAGCTAGAAGTGGCGTCAGTGGTTTTACACGCCCTGACGAGTTTGACTTATGTGGTTGTTGCTGTTGCGAGGCGCCTCGGTTAGATCGGACGATCCGGGTCCGATGGAGTCATTCGTTGGCTCGCTTACGCCCCAAAGGGCGGCGAAACGCAGTGCTCAGGCATTTTAATCCACATCGGTGGACCGGCCCTGTCGCTCCTAGGGTCACTCGAGCTCTGATCCTGAGACTCGGGCTAGGCAGTCTCGAATCGGTTGAGGACTATCTTTTGCCTCGGTTCATAGATGGAAATTCAATTTCCAAATACGTGACATTTGCGGTTTTATTTGTAAACCTATATATGGCGACATGATATATGGTACCCATGCCGCCTATGATTGATACTTATGATTTGAAGTCGTTTTATACACTATACACATATAATAGTATCAAATGATTTGTTTTAAACGTATCAAGCATTCTTTGGCTGTTATAAGGGAAAACCCTATCCTCGGCTGCGTTGCATTGTGTGATGGGACCTGGGTCTTATAACAGCTTCATTTTTCTTTATTTAGCATTGCGCTGTTTGTTTATGCACTGGTATTCTTGGGAGGAAACCCGTTCCGTGTTATACGGCGTGGTCCCTTGATTTACCTAACTTTAAAAATAAAGAATAACTGTTTTAGTTCTCACACCAGTCCCATGACTGACCTGGAGTTTATTGTTTTAACCTAAACTCTGGGTGCCCTTATTTTGACACGGGCAGCTAGTAGTTTTGGTTTTTGCAGATTTATATTCACAGGATCCTGGTTTACAGCTGGAACGATATCCGGAAAGCTTTGTATCCGTATATCTCCTTCTAGTTGTGTATTGTTTTATTTTCCGCTGCGATGTGTTTAAATGTAATTTAAATCTCTGATATTTCGGTGTAATATTCTTTTATACTCTGTATATTCTTGTAATCTGATGCATTGTTGTAATATACAATGAAGTGTTCTTTGATATGTGTTCTGTTGTGGTTTGTTCTCGAACTATCCGACGCTTTCCTTTACGGGGAAGTTACGGGTTTTTACAGTAAAGTATATAGGATTCATATTAACAGGGGGAGTATTAGAAGGATCGGCATCAACGGGTATGAATATTTTATAACTAAGGTTATCATCATCAAAAAGGCGGAGATTGTTGGAGAATGGAGTTTTGATGACAACAACCTTATTCAATTATCATTGATTATAGAATATATATTAACATCACTATCTAGAATATGTAGACATATATATATGCATGATTTGTATACAGGACTTAAGTAATGAAGATTGTACTATTTTAGAGTTTCAAGAGATTCGGCATTCGAAAGAGATTCAAGATTCATGAGTTATCAAAATATCAAGAGTTCAAGAGTTCAAGAAAATATATACTATACTATTAAAGATAAGCTATTTTTCGATGGCCCTCAAGCTCCCTCCTCTTTTTGTTAGGATTGCATTCTAGGAAGACACGTGTGTTGTTTACTCAATTGTCTCGGCCTTTTTCCAGAATAACATTTCCTTTCATGTTCTTTTCATTCGCATTCTCATTCATCTTTGTTCCCCCTTCTCTTCCCTTCACCTTCGTTCTGCTAGGAAAATCATTCGTCCCCGAAGCTCTGCTGTCATTTCTTCAGTCACCATTTGCAACATGCGGTGCATCTTTGTTTTAGCTCATTGTCTGCTTATTCTCTCTCATCTCATCACTTTTTGCCTTCCCAAACCCTAAATCAACTTAGGGTTCTCCTATTCCGGCTTACAATAATTGATTTGCAAGTATGACTACTCCCTGTAATTTCCCCTTTGCATTTCATATATTCTTCCACACAATATCTTCATAACAGTATTTCTTTTTCCAGCCCTAAATAAATTCAAATGCGTCTGAACCAGGTAATTCTGCGATCATTTCTCCCTGGTAGCAATGACTAGAGGTTTCCAACATACGTTATTCCCGATCAATCACCCGCATCATTGCTTGTGCTTCCCTCATGGCTTCTCACTGTCGCTTTTCCAAACCTTTGCCCATGGATCACCTATCTTCATGCTAAGATAATGTCCTTTATCATTTTATTGTGTCCTCTGTTTAGTTTTTTTCGTGCGTGATATGTGTGATTGCTGGACTATTGAGATAATTTGCTGCTAATGAGAAATTTTATGGTTGCCTTCCTATTTGCAATTAAAATTGTGTTTGGCTTCAAGTTAGGAAAACTGTGTATAGAAAAAATATTATAATGCAAATATGACATTACACTACTTGCTTTGAGTGATGTTCATACTCTATTGAATTGATTTTTACAATTGCAAATGAAAAAAGTCAGTTTTCAATGCTTTGTTCCTTCAATGATGGAATTTTTACACATAATCTGGCAGTATGCAAGCTATCAAGTTGACTATTGATTGGGCGATAAATGAAAGAAAAAAGGTAACGTAAGTCAACCCTTACATATATTTTTACTCTTCAACCTGGGGTAATCTGAGACTTTTTCATTACATAGTCATATGATAAGTTGTTTACTGTTGTCGTTTACAGTAGATTACCTACCTTGCACCGAGAAATGGCATGATAAGTAGCTCTACAACACAATCAATTTCTACCTTTCCCATCAGTTCATTGGCGAATATCCCTACCTTCTTTTAACTATGATGTTAAACAATCTTCCTTTGTTTTATATATTTCAACAATTGCATTGCTATAGATTACAAATTTCTCTTATTCTTAACTTATAATAAAAATAAAGGATTACAGAAAGGTCAACTTCAATTCAGTTCAAGAATTTGAACCTAATAATATGACAGGTTGTTAATTGTAAACATGTATCTAGATTGACAGCTAATACATCTGTTAAATTTGTTAGTACTGAAAGTCTAAGTCACTATGCAAAATAGACATAGGACTTACACAGAAGCCCGCACCTTTGATTTTCCGCTTTAAGCTATTAATATCAAATTTCGATCTCCATTGTGATAAGAACAGCTTGATTTTATAAAAAAAATCAACTCTTGTGTTTAAGTACTTTAGTTTAAACTATTAATTGAAAGTAAGGTTTTCTTAAACCAATACACTTGTGTTCAAATTATATTTTTGTTTTCCTTAAGATGCATATAAATAACATGCTTTCTTTGAGTGTACATGTGCGTGTCTCTGTTGAAGATTTTATTCTCCTTTATTTAATTATTTTTTTTGGGCGGATTGTTGCTAGCCGATTAAGTGTCAACTGTCGTGGACCGTCGCACCTACTTCAATTAAATATGAAATGAACACCAACTACCTCATTACACTTCATGATGTTACAGTGTTGTATATTTAGCTACAAAATAATCCATTTGACTTAAAAAATTAAATACTTCAAAACAAATCAAATAAGGCAACTAACCATGATATACTAAGCAATGAACAATGATTTTTATTTTAGTCACGGATTAAATCTTTGTAGTTTCACTAAAAGAAGATTTACATATGCTTATTAGTTTCTTCGATGTAACGTTATTGATTTTGTATAACATGAACCAAGCAAGATATCAAAGATTTACATATGCTTATTAGTTTCTTCGATGTAATGTAATATGTATTAATCGTGAGATTCGGTTTATACTTAACGTTTTCCTCTTCTAAGCCTTAATTCTTGATATCAAAGCAAAGAGTTAAAAAAATATCTATGACATTACATGCGTATTCACAAAAAAAATGTTGATTACTGTAGCTCTTATGCTAATGATTCATCAGTATACGCTCTTATTAATTCTGTAACGCACCAAGATTTTTTCCAATAGAAAATTTAATTGTGCGTGAAGGATAAGAGTGTAACGACCCGGAAAATCTGAACCAATTAAAAAATTATAAATTGGCTATTGTAGTGGATTTTAAATATTTAAAATAAATATTTTAAATAATAACAATGAAAAGTGTGTTTGAATCGACATTTTAAAACGAATATAATTAATTCTAATTATAAACAAGGCCTGAAAAGGCGCGGTAGTTTCAAAATTTGAATTCAAACTTTGACTGACTGTACCGGGTGCAAAACAAAACGTATTTTAGTGAAGACAAAAATATTTAAATCTGTTAGTGAATATATTTCTAACGAATCTGAAAAATCGAAGTTTCATAGCGGGAAGCAAAAGTTATGGCCAAATGAGTTTTCAGAAAGGTCGCTATAGAGTTTATATTACCCGTGAAAATGGCCATTTTGCAAACAACATTGGAATTCGACGAAACCACTTTTGTTGGATCCGGGATGCTAAATTATTGCTAGGTTTCAAATTTCATAATTTTTGAAGCTAGTATGTGAGCGTGGCAAAGGAAAACGTGTTTTGGTCAATTACAGTTAAATTGGATCGACCAGAAATGGGCCATTTTTCAAACGGTCTCAGAATTCGTTGAAACTAGTTTTATTGGGATCGTATCATCAAAACATAGCTAGATTTATTTTTCGGGAATTTTTAGAATCAATATGTGGCCCCGGCAAAATGAAATGTACGTTCAAATTAAATATTGAATGTTTTATATTTTAATTTGTAGAATAACTGACTGAAACAGTCGAATTGGCTTACGAAACACATCCCACTGTGTTCGGAATGGGGGTATTTAGCTAGGGGCGACAGTCGTTTGGTTTGATTTGAATTTCAAAGCGATAAACAAGTAAAATATGAATTTAATAATATTAAAAATATAATATATATTTAGAAACCCTAGCTTTCTCCATTTAGGAAACCGAGACGCCAGTTCCTGAAGTAAATGGCGGAAACGTTCCGGGGTTCTTCCCCAAATTTAATTCGATCCATTCATTAATTTCAAAATCAAATAGAACGAAAATCGGAGTGCTACGAGAGATCTTGAAATCCATATAATTATGATTTATTTTCGGGGATCGGAGTGTGTGATTCCCGAGCTGAAAGCTCGAGCTTTCGTGCGGTCTTCTGGCGTCGGAGGGAGGGCCGAGTTGGCCAAGTGGGCAGGGTATGGAGCAGTTTTCGTAGGCGGTCAGGGGGGTAGGAGTTGATCGGTGGTCTGAGGTCAGGTAGAGGAGCGGTGAGGAGAGAGAGTGGTTGAACGATGGGTTTGGGTTACCTGGGAATGATACACGATGGAAGAAGGAGCGGTCATTTGTTTTAATCCCCTAATCCATGTAATTAGCAAGTTAATTGTATTTTTAATTAATTTAATTATCTATTAGAGTTAAAATGCCATAACTCGTTCGAATCAAAACAGAATTCAACAAACAAGGGCTGTTGGAACCGTAATTTCGAGCACTACGTGGTGCAGCAGACTGGGCTGGAAACAGAAGTTATTGGAATTTTGGCAAAATTAAACGCACTGTTTAATTTTATTAAGATAATCGTTATTCAACGATTTGGAGACCTGTCAACGTGAGAATTCTCTCACTATGTTATTTCTGTACAGTTATTTATTGTATAACTGCGTATATGAACTGCTCCCCGTCGTCCACAGACCATGGACGACTTGTTTGATTGTATTCTGTGTGAAAATTGATGGTGATGTGAAAATATCGTATATATATTGAAAGTGAAAATATCGTATATACTGAAAGTGAAAATATCGTATATATATTAAAAGTGAAAATATCGTATATATTGAAAGTGAAAATATCGTATATACTGAAAGTGAAAATATCGTATATATATTGAAAGTGAAAATATCGTATATACTGAAAGTGAAAATATCGTATATATTGAAAGTTAAAATATCGTATATATTGAAAGTGAAAATATCGTATATATATTGAAAGTGAAAATATTATATATAGGAAAGGTGAAAATAATATATATGTATATATATGAAATGAAAACGATATATATATGAAATGCGAAAACGATACATATATGAAATAAAAACGATATATATATGAAAAGTGAAAACGATGTATATATGAAATCAAAACGATATATATATATGAAATGTGAAAATGATTTGATTGTTAAAAATATAATTTTTAACATATATATACACTGTATAAAATTGTCGTGTATACGGAATATTCAATTTTGATTAGAAATTGAATATGAAGTTGAAATCATTTTGAAAACGAATTTAAAACAATTTATAAAATACGTTTTAAATAGAAATCGATGAAACATATTATATATATATTATATATATAATATAATGGCATGAATAGAACGCGCCGCGCCGCGGCAGTTCGCGAATTTCGACCATTGACTTCGAACGGACACTGCGGGAGATCCGACCGTCGGATTCTCCTGAAACCAGAACCGTTGGGTTCGTATCGAAAAGAGCTTTCCAATGAATATGAGAGATTTGAAATCTAACGGTTGAATCTGGAATTATGTCCAAATCAAATTTGGAAAAGGTCGATGTAAGTGCAGTTCGATGGCCGTTGGTGGAAATCGACTGTACGGGCCTTGATAAAATTATTAAAAATAGTAATAATTTGTGTAAAATCATAAGAAATGAATTGGGATGAAAAATTCCATATTTGAAAAGATAAAAATATATTTTTATCGAAACGAACTAGTTATTAACAAGAAAAATAATCCAATAGTTATAAATAAATAAATAAATTGGATTGGATTTGAATTGAAATTATCTTTGGATATTTTCGATATTGGATTCCGTGATTATACAGATATTGTGATGGGAATTTGGAAGATATCGATATCGTTATTCCCTATATGATATCTGTTGGTTTCAGGATTTGATGTTGAATATAAGTCGATACTATCTCTATTCAAAACCTTATATTTAATGTCAAATTTGATTGATTGATTGTTTGGATTGTGCTCGACCAGTTTATGAGCAAAATATGCTTTTACATTTAGCATTGGGTTGGGTAGAAATATCTGTGTGCTAACACCTTGTGAAACACTTCACGATTTGACGGTAAGGTGTTTAGCGATGTTGTTGTCATTTCAAATTTAATGAATGATTGTGAAATGATATTTTTCTTAAGTGAAAAGAAATGTATTCCCGATTTTGGACAGGGAATGTTTTATAAAAATGTTTTATAAAACAGAAAGGATTTCGAGGCCCAAAACCCGATGATTTCTAAAATGATTTAGAATTGTATTATGTGTTACATTGTGGTTCATCGCATATTCGATTAGTTGCTATTGATGATGTATCTGTTTGGTGGCGGAGAATTTATTCTCTTGCTTAACACCCTTCTTTGAGACGTACGAGCTCAAAGGTTATGCGATTAATAGTGACTGGTCATATGTGTGAATTACTGATGTGAAGTACTATATTTTGAAACTATTTGTGATTACTACGTTGTGAAATGATTTTCCCTACTTCGGGATATGAAATGATTTAGTGTGTGGCTAAAGATTCGGGTAACCCTGAGACTAAAAGTATGGGTGAGAGGTCGGTGTAGCCTACTCCTTTGTGGGGTAGGTGCATCGTCGGTGTAGTCTGCTCCTATGTGGGGTAGGTGCACATTTATATATCGAGTTGCGGGGTGCGTACCCTTTGCCTTGTTGACGGGGAGCACAATATTTGGTTGCATACTTGTTTGTATGCATTGTTATGTTTTGGAATTCACATTTCCAAACGATTTGATTTGAGATCCCGAAGTGAAATCTATTTTGATATAGAAAGTTAGATATGTATTTGAAATGATTTGAAATAAGAAATTGGGAATAAAATCCAAAGGAATAATTTCTGTAAATTGAATTGGATTTGGAAATCTAAGTGTAATGATTAATCTAAGTGGGTAGATTGGGATTTTGCATGTTGATTGATGCATAGTTGATCCATGTATCTATATTGATTGTTGTTTATACACTGGCATTCATGGGGGTAAACCCGTTCCGCGTTAGCGGCGTGGTCCCGTGATATGCCATATTATTAAATAAGTTAATTAACTGTTTAGAGTTTCTCAAACCAGTCCCATGACTGACCTGTAGTTTGCTTTTCCCTTGCAAACTCGGGTGCCCCTATTTTCCACACGGGCAGTCGAGTAGTTTTATTTTACAGATTTATGAGCAGGATTCTGGATTGAAGCTTTAAGCTGTGTCCAGGCATTTACAGTCTTCCGCTGTGTTGTTATATTTCCGCTGTGCATTGTATTACATTTATGTAAATTTATCTTCCTCCATGTATTATTTTCGATATACTCTGATATTCTGTACTCTGATGTAACATTATTATGATGTTTATAAAAGTCTTCTGTTATTTGTTCTGATGTGTTGTATGCCCAGAGTTAGCGTATGCGGGATTCGAACGGTCTTGGTCGGTTTAGCGATCGATCAGGTCCGGGCGAAATCTGTGTCGTTACAAAGAGCTGCAAATTTGAATCAATACAAATTCAACTTTTTTAGTTATCTTTTAAGTCGACTTATTAGTTCTATCTTAATATGAATTTGATATGTTTTGATACTGTTTACTCATTTTATAAACAACCACGGAAAATCAAAAAGTTACATTACACTGGCTTTGTTTATCTTTATGTTAAATCATAAATTTTTGATTTTAATTTCTATTCATTCTTGAAATTTCAATTTTTCTACAATTTTCTGCTTTTAAAATATTAATAGTCAATGCGATATATTTCATTAACTACAAATTAGTACTTAAGTACCTTATTTTGCATACATATAAAAAGCATTATTTTCTAAAAACAATGTGGCTGAAATTAGAGAGGCTAGATAGAAGGAGATGCGAATCCTTTGTGTGCGTGTGTGTAGTGATACCGAATTCATTTGAGCTATCATTTTAAGGGCTTCAAAAAAGATATTTGGTCTTCGTTTTGTAAAACTCTAGAGTCAATAATAACGTAAATAAGTTAGTCGACAATATTAACATATAAGTAGATACATACATATGGTGTGATTATATGTATTTTCACCATGCATATTTTTTTCATTTTAGTACAGTGAGTTGATTTACCTATGTTAATTTATTATTCCTTCATTTTCTATAATGTAACCCTATTTTTTTACAAAAGCATTGTTTAGTTACAGAGTGTATGAATTTTTTATATATTGACATGTGATAGTAATAATGTGCCAATCAAACGAGTAGCCTAAACTAGAATAGCAGTATCTAACCATTTTGGGTCTTTGCATGATATCCTAATTTATATGCTACGCAAAAGGAAAATACAAGTACATAGTTTAGCATGATCCGTGTAATCATCACCATGTTGTCTTCCTTCTTTTCAATTGGTACAATGAAAGAATAACACTAAACTCTTGTCTATTTGTGGATTTTTTTCTATGCATTAGTAAGAAATTACTCATTATTATGACTTAGGAGTTTTGGTGCATTTTATTTTCTTTAAAATTAAACTAATATTCATTCAAGTATAAACCTTTTACTCACAAGTACAAAGTTACTTAACAATGTTCGCATTAATTTCTTACATTATTTTCCAGGAAATCTATCTATATAATAATTTCCACTAATCTTTAATGATTAATAATTAGTCAGATCATAAAATACCCAAATTGTCCATATTTACTTCTTTTTTTTTAATATTTACTACTTTATCCTAAAAGGAAATTGTCCATGTTTACTACTTTACTACTTACATATCAATTTGTCATATTTTATATCAATTCGTAGTTCATTGTAACTTTTGGAATGTTAAGGAAGTTGGCTCTTAATTAGGAATTTCTAAAAGACGTTAACGCCTTTTAAGTAAATATTAAATTTATTTTGAAATCAATATGTTAACTAGAGTCCATGATTCTTAAACAGTTTCAAATATTTTGATTCTGTCAGAGAAGTAATTGATTTCATATAACAGTTTTTAATTTCTTACGATTGCATCCAAATTTCATATAGGAAAATTTTGTTTTCAAAATTGGATAAATAAAGAAGTTACCATAGCTGAAATATTCAATCAAAAAGTTTGTATCCAACAAAACATACAACTTCCATTTTTCGAATTTTTAATCATATTACATGTAATATATTCCTATTGTGTTCATATAGATTTTTAGTATATTAAATAATTTCCTTTCAAGATATATAATTGCAAAATCAATATCCTGATAAAATATATTAGTTAATTCACAACCAAATTAGTACAAATCTGTACATCAACCAATTTGTCTACAAATATACCATATAATTCATAGCTTACTAACTGTATAGTAAAATCAATAAAGGGAAACTAATGAAAAAAATACATTCATATCAATGGTATAATACCAAATGCAATTAGTAAAAATAGCATCAGTGTGCTTATATTACTTTTGTATGTTGTATAATCTGCTTTCATGCCATATAATTGCAAATCAAATATTTCCGCTTTCATGCCATATAATTGCAAATCAAATATTTTCATTGAATATGTCATATAATTTACAAATTGTTGCACCAAACTTTCCATTTATTTTTACTTAAAATTTCAAATAGCAAGAAAATTAGTTAAACAAACCTGAGTATAGATAGTAACAAAAGTTATCCGTTGGTTGTGGACATCATCATTATGATGTATGTATGATGTATTTTATGCTAATTTTCTTTATAGGGTTTCCTTAGTTTTGCCATTTATTTTCATAATCTATATAATAATTCACAAATTGCCCATATTTACTTTAAAAAAAAAATCTTTACTACTTTGTCCCAAAAGGAAATTGCCCTTATTTACTACTATAACGGCAAGGAATTTCGCTCGATCCGAATCAGTCGTTAAACCGATCTAGAACGTTCGAAACCCCTGATCGTTTTGAGAACAGGACAAATTGGAACGTAGACGGAAGAACATTTCATTTCTATTACAACAATTCCATTATATACAAGAATATACAGAGTATAATTGAATAAATTACATTCGATAAATATCAGAGATTACAATAAATTACAAAGCAGCGGAAAACAATAGAAAACACAACTGAAAGTAATACACGGATACAGAGCTTTCCGAGCATCATTCCAACTGTAAACCAGGATTCTGTGAATATAAATCTGCAAAACCAAAACTACTAGCTGCCCGTGTCGAAAATAGGGGCACCCAGAGTTTAGGTTAAAACAATAAACTCCAGGTCAGTCATGTGACTGGTGTGAGAACTAAAATAGTTTTTTAAAACATTACTTTAAAAGAGAGCAATTCAAGGGACGATGCCGTATAACACGGAACGGGTTTCCTCCCAAGAATACCAGTGCATAGGAAAGACAACGCAATGCTTTTTCGAAAAATGAAGCTATTATAAGACCCAAGTCCCATCACACAATGCAACGCAAGCCGGAGGATAGGGTTTTTACTTTATAATAGCCAAGAATGCTTGATACGTTTAAAACAAATCATTTGATACTATTGTAAGTGTATAGTGTATAAAACAACTTCAAATCATAAGTATCAATCATAGACGGCAAAAGTGCCCCATCCCACTATGTCGCCATACTAGGCTCTACAAATAAAACCGAAATACACGTATTGGAAATTGGATTTCCGTCATGAGTCGAGGCAAGGGGCAAGCTCCTCTCCGATTCGAGACACTCTAGCAAATGTCCCAGGACTACACACTCTGAGCAGCCACTTGGATCGGTTGGGCCGGTCCTCTCTTACGTTTGAGGATTAGTTATTCCTGAACACACGTTTCCCGGTCCTTACAGACCTAAAATCGAGGCGCCTCATCCAACAACCACATAGGTGAAAAGTATATAACTGTCAGGGCTGGTAAGTCACTGACACCACCAAAGCTAGAAAGAAACGCCGTGCTCTCCCAATGGTCCTTATCCCATTTTTGACTCATACCGAGGTGTGAGGCTCGCGAATTTACGTTATACACAAAGCTACGCCACAAAGGTCGTGCTTTGATCATCAACCACAAGACTTTGCTTTTCAACAGAAGCCTTGGTCAATTGCCACTTAGGCGTGCCACACAAGCAATTCATGCCATGCGACTGATGTCCATCGATATACAACCTCTGAGCTCGTACGTCTCAGAGAAGGGCGTTAAGCAAAAGAATAAATTCTCCGCCGCCAAACAGATGTATATTTAATAGAGATCAATCAACATAGAATAAAATCCAATGTCAGACACACAGTCCATTTACAAGTTCGTTCTGGGTCTGAACGAAACTGGAGGCACTTTCCTCGCATATCCATCGATCCCCAAGTACGTCTGGACGATCACCAACTGATTCCCTCATCTTGGGTGTACAGCCCAATCAAGATCATCAGTAATCACCCAAACGATGTGAAGACTTCCGGTCTTCAACCACCGTCTTCATCTTCGACTTATCGTCGAATCGGTTATTCAGAATGGGTATAAAACCCGGCCTTTCTGAATGACCCGCATATATAGTAAATAAATGTTACACAAACATAACATACGCCTCATTCCAATTCAGCAGTCACTAACCGTAAATTAGCAAGAGAACAATTCCCCAAATATTAACCCCGAAGGCCGAAACCAACATCAGATCAACACCCGGGAAACCATCCTACTTAACTGATCCCCAGTTAGTTTCTAAATTTCACATTCTTAGGGAAAGGTTCCCATTAATTTTATCAAAGATAAATTCTTTAAAATTTATTCTTGAATCTTCCTTTAGATGTCATTTCAAACCAAATTATGGTTTTTCAAACTAGACGGGATTAGCGAACCACACCGAAGTAATTATTTATTTTATTTCCCAATCCCAACCTATTCATCCCATGAAGCAAAACTGGTAATACTCCATATCTAATACCACGGTGTTATCGGTAAAATTAATTACCATTCCACGTTCAAATCTAATTAAAGATTTGACTATCGTTTTGGAGCAAAACTGGTGATACTCCATTCTCGCTCATTTACCAAATTTGATAATTTAAATTATCAATTCACATTTCAATCTAATTGCAGATTCATTAAAACTTCTTTTTCTGGGTTAAAGAATTAATGTCGTTTAAAACACAGTTCACGATAAACCCAAATCACATTCTATTTATTATCGGGTTAAAGAACAAGTGTTATTTAAAACACCATTCATGATAAACCCACGAATCAATTCTATTTAAAACCCATTTCAAATCCAATTTATTTATTTAAAAATAAATGGGTTTTAATTTTAGTTCAAAACTAGTTCATTTCGATAAAAATCTATTTTTATCTTTTCAAATATGGAGTTTTTCATCCCAATTTTTCCCAAATAATTTCTTATGATCTTACACAAATTATTACTATTTTTAATAATTTTATCAAGGCCCGTACAGTCGATTTCCATCAACGGCCATCAAACTGCACTTACAACGACCTTTTCCAAATTTGATTTGGACGTATCTCCAAATCCAACCGTTAGATTTCAAATTTCTAATATTCGTTAGAAAGCTCTTTTCGATACGAACCCAACGGTTCCGGTTTTAGGAGAATCCGACGGTCGGATTTCTCATAATGTCCGTTCGAAATAAATGGTCGAAATTCCCGAACTACCGCGGCGCGGCGCGTTCTATTCAGGCCATTATATATATATTATATATATTTCGTCGATTTCCCCTTTTAAACGAATTTCATAAATCGTTTCAAATTTGTTTCAAAAACAATTTCAACATTCGTTACAAATTCATATCGATTTCAATTCTATTTCAAATTCGTTTTCTATTCAATTCAATTCAATTTCGTTTTATATTCAATTCAATTATAAAAACAAATATAATCGATATAAATATCGTTCGCGTCAAAATAGCGCATCTCTAATCAATATGGCTTTATATATTTCAATAATCCCGTTATTCTATTCAACAAATGAATATTTATCCTATTCAATACGTGAATCTATATTTTTGTCAACACATGACTAATCTCAACGAATGAGTACTGTCCACGTGTGATTATTTTTGTTATTTAATATATTTTATAAAAAAAATTATGGTATCTTTCGTTTGATTTCAAATCAGACTCCAACCGTAAATTAGTAAGAGAACGATTCCTTAAATATTAACCCCGAAGGCCGAAACCAACATCAGATCAATATCCAGGAGACCACTCATCTTATCTATTTTCCAGTTAGTTTCTAATTTTATATGTAATAAAGATGTAAATTTTATTGTTAAAATATTTCGTTCAACACATGACTAATCTCAATGGATGAGTACGGTCAACACATGAACCTTTATTTTATAATGATAAAGATGTAAATTTTATTGTTAAAATATTTCGTTCAACACATGACTAATCTCAACGGATGAGTACGGTCAACACATGAACCTTTATTTTATAATATTCTTTATTTTCTAAATTGGAATGAGGCCTAATCAATTACCATACAAAGTTAATTATATGGATTCCATTCGACACATGTATATAATAGCAACGATACATAATCAACCATCATCCAAAGTGCACTACACTGTATAAGCATCAAATATAGATATCTAACGCTCATAACAGCCTGTCAATCAATCGATCGACATACAACTAATTATTGGGATTAGTGTATGCCGTATTTTATCCCAATACCCGTGTGGGGTTTCAAACAATCAAAACAGATTTTTATTTGTGCAGTTGGGCGATGTGTAAAATTTATCGTCCCAATCAATGTCATTCAAATAGGTGTACATAAACAAACCGTCCGGTTTGTAAACGAATATTTATTTATTCACATTCACGTTAAAAATTATATTTTTAACGACCAAATTATTTTATTCAAATTATGAATATTCTATTCGGTTCATTTATTAAATAAAATGATATCTTTATTTTTCTAACTTATTTTAGAAAATTTCGGCAGCATAACGGCACGATACTAGAAACGAGACAGGGCCTAGCCTTATCCCCGGTCTAATAATGGCCCGCGCCATACACATATCAATCAAATCCATTCCTTTTCACCAAACAATCAAATTCAAATCAAATAATCTAACCAACTACACAACCAAACAAACAAGTCCATGGTCTGTGGACGATAGTGTCGGGTGCTACTAAACACCGTCTGCATCCTAGTATATATTTATATAACTAGAAAAGAAAAGTTAAAGTGAGAAGTTCTCACCTTTGGGATCCACTTCTCCATTCTCTATTTCTGAACGGTTTGGATTTGTATTTGTTTCCAGTCGGTTCCATCGCAGTCTGTTTCAAACGATTTTTAAACATCACAATTTTATTTCAACGCTAAACGGATAAAAATCAGATTTTTAAACTGTTCAGATATATATAAAAATCATATTTTTAAACATAGGCTATTTTTATTTTAAAAATCCTTACTTTTATATTTTTAAAGCTCCTTGCTTTTATATTTTTAAAGCTCCTTGCTTTTTTTATTTTTAAAGCTCCTTGATTTTTTTATTTTTAAAATCATATCCTATTTCTATTTTTAAAAACAAATCCTATTTCTATGTTTAAAAACAAAGCCTTCTTCTATTTTTAAAACAAAGTTGTTTATATTTTAAAAACAACTTTTTCAAAACAAAGTTTTATATATATATTCCTATTTAAAACAAAGTATTTATAAATAAGAATCATATTTTTATCACATTATATTTTTAAACAATGTTATTATATAAAAAAAACTGAATTTTTAACTATGTTTTTCATATATTTTTAAAATCAGATTACATATTTTTAATTATCAAAGTAATTGGACAAATTACATAGTTTAAAATATTACACTGTCTTCTCCTTGAATTTCCTGGGGACCGAACGCAGAAACCTTCACCAGCTCGAATGGAAAATCCACCTGCGCCTCGACGTTGGAGCCACTGGAGCGAGATCTGACGCCACCCCCGTGAAGAGCTCAGCGCCGCCTTGTTGCGGCCGGAATTGGGTGCAACTCGCACCACCCTTCTTCTCCAGAATCCACGGCGAACGACGTGTGTAACAACCCGGAAAATCTGGGCCAGTTTAAAATTAGAAATAGTCGCTGTGGAATTTATATATATTTTTATATATATAAGGCCCTTAAAAATAGCAATTTTGCAAACGACCTCGGATTTCGACGAAACCAGTTTTGTTGAGTCCGTGATGTTAAGTTATTGCTAGCTTTCAAATTTCATAATTTTTCGAATCAATATGTGAGCGTGGCAAAGGAAAACGCGTTTGACCAGTTTCAGTTGATTTTAATCGACTGGAAATTGGCCATTTTTCCAACGGTCTCAGAATTCAACGAAACCAGTTTTGTTAGGACCGTATCGTCAATACGAAGCTAGAAAATATTTTTCTGGAATTTTTAGAGTTGTTATGTGACCCCGGTAATTTGAAATGTACGTTTAAAATTCAATATAGTGATTTAAATGTAAAATTTAACGGAAACTGATTGTAACAGACGAAAGGGGTTACGAAACATATCCCATTGCGTTCGGAATGGGGGTAATTAGCTAGGGGCGACAGTCGTTGGGCCTCGATTGGAGTTCGAATTAAAAAGTCAACTTTTTGAATTTTAAAATAAATTAAAATATATATTCCCTACCCTCTCTCTCTCTTACCCTCCCACGTTCATTTCAGTTTTTTTTTTTAAAAAAAAAAACCCTAAACCTAAATCGATCGCGCGCCTCCCCCCATCAGCCGCCGACGCCTCCACCGTGCCCCTGCTCCGATCGTTGCCTCCACGCCCCCTCCTCCACCTGCTTCTCCTTCTTTCCTCCTCCCCCATCTTCGAATTAAACCGACGCAACCCCCTGTGGCCCACCGATGGCCAGCGCCACCATCTGCCGGACCCCCAGCCACCAACCCCGAGCCCCCCCCTCGCAGTAGCGGCCGCCGATCTGATAGCCCCCCCTGTAAGTTTTTTTTTTAACTTATTTTTTTTATCTTATATAAATAAAAAGAAAACTGATTTTTATATAATGTTAAAACTGATTTTTTATATAATGTTAAAACTGATTTTTTATATAATGTTAAAACTGATTTTTATATAATGTTAAAACTGATTTTTGTTAATTTAAAACTGATTTTATTTTATGTTATAAAGCAATGATTTTTATTTAGAAATCTTTAAATTAGAAAAGGTAAAATCTTTAAATTTGAAAGGGCGAAGTCTATGTTTTATAAAGGCGAAATCTATAAATTAAAAATAGGATTTTTATATATTTAACATCGAAGTAAAAATGTGATTTTTATATATTGAATAGCGAAGTAAAAATTCGATTTTTACATATGTAGAGAATACGGGCAACGAAGATGACAATGGGCGAGAATGGCGATGATTTCTATCAAAGAAGAGTCAAGATGATTGGATAGCTATAGTTGAGAATTTCTCACCTTTCTATTTCTTTTCTAGTTATATATATATACTAGGATGCAGACGGTGCTTAGTAGCACCCAACACAATCGTCCACAGACCATGGACTTGTTTGTTTGGTTGCATAGATTAGTTATATGATTTGATTTGAATTTGGTTGTTTGGTGATTTTGATTGATGTGTGAATGGCGTGGGCCTTCACTAGACCGGGGATAAGGCTAGGCCTTGTCCCGTTTCTAGTATCGTGCCGTTATGCCGCCGAAATTTTCTAAAATATGTTAGAAAAAAATATATCATTTTATCGAATAAATGAATTGAATAGAAATTCATAAGTTAAAATAAAATGTTTTATCGTTAAAAATATAATTTTTAACGTGAATGTGAATAAATGAATATTCATTTACAAACCAGACGGTTTGTTTATGTACACCTATTTGAAGGACATTGATTGGGTCGATAAATTTTACACATCGCCCAACTGCACGAATAAAATATTTGTTTGATTGTTTGAAACCCCACACGGGTGTTGGGATGAAACTTGAAGTTCACTCATCCTGATTGATTAAATATGTCGATCGATTGATTGACAAGCTGTTATAAGCGTTAAATGTCTATATTTGATGCTTATACAGTGTAGTGCACTTTGGTTGATGGTTGATTATTTTTCCTTGCGATTATATACATGTGTTGTATGAAAATCCATATAATTAACTTTATATGGTAATTGATTGGGCCTCATTCCAATCGGGAAAATAAAGAATATTTTGATAATAACAAATATTTTGATAATAGGAAATATTTGAAATAGAATATTTGAAAATAGAAATATGCGAAGCCGTGATGATTAGATTGACGCCATTTTGACGTGAACGATATTTATATCGATTTTAAACGATTTCGAAATGAATGGAATTGAAAACGATTTCGAAATGAATTGAATTGAAAACGATTTCGAAATGAATTGAATTGAAAACGATTTCGAAATGAATTGAATTGAAAACGATTTCGAAATGAATTGAATTGAAAACGAATTCGAATTGAATTGAAAGTGAATTGAAATGAATTCAAATTGAATTGAAATTTGAATTGAATAGAAATGAATTTTGAAACGAATCTATAAAGAAGAATTCAATTTTGTTTTGAATTGAAATGGAAGTTGAAATAGATTTTTGAAACGAATTCAAAACTATTTATATAATTCGTTTTAAATAGAAATCGACGATATATATATTATATATATTATATATATAATATAATGGCCTGAATAGAACGCGCCGCTCCGCGGCAGTTCGTGAATTTCGACCATTTATTTCAAATCGACATTACGGGAGATCCGACCGTCGGATTCTCCTAAAACCGGAACCGTTGGGTTCGTATCGAAAAGAGCTTTCTAGCGAATGTTAGAAATTTGAAATCTAACGGTTGGATTTGGAATTATGTCCAAATCAAATTTGAAAAAGGTCGCTGTAAGTGCAGTTCGATGGCCATTGATGGAAATCGACTGTACGGGCCTTGATAAAATTATTAAAAATAGTAATAATTTGTGTAAAATCATAAGAAATGATTTGTGAAGATTTGGGATGAAAAACTCCATATTTGAAAAGATAAAAATAGATTTTTATCGAAATGAACTAGTTTTGAACTAGAATTATAATTCTATTTATTTTTAAATAAATAAATTGAATTTGAAAAGGGTTTTGAAAATAACCAAAATTTCCAATGATTGCATAGGAGTGGATTTGAATCGAAATTGTCTTCGGAATATTTCGATGTTGGAATTCGTGATTATACAGATGTTGTTATGGAAATTTGAAAGATATATATTTATATCGTTATTCCCAATACGACATTTGTTAGTCGTAGAATTTGATATTGAATATAAGCCGATATATTTTCTATTCAGAGCCTTGTGTTGAATATCAAATGTGATTTGGGTTTGTCGTGAGTGGGGTCTTCACTAACACTGTTCTTGAACCCAGTTGAGAAAAGGTTAAATCTTTTTATTTAGATTTAATGAAGTGTACCAATTAAAGAATATTTAATTGGAATTGAATTGATATTGATTTTTGGGTTTATCGTGGACAGTGTTTTAAATAACACTCGTTCTTTAACCCGATAATCAATGGGATGTGACTTTGGGTTTATCGTGAACTGTGTTTTAAATGACACTGATTCTTTAACCCAGTCAAAGATTAAAACTAAGTGGAAGTTTTAATGAATCTTTAATTAGATTGAAAAGATCGAGAATGGAGTATCACCAGTTTTACTCCAGGCGATAGTTAAATCTTTAATTAGATTGAACGTGAAATGGTAATTGAATTTACCGATAACACTGTGGTGTTAGATATGAAGTATTACCAGTTTTACTTCATGGGATGAATAGGTTGGGATTGGGAAATAAAATAAATGATTACTTCGGTGTGGTTCGCTAATCCCGACTAGTTTGAATTGATATTCAAAGGAGATTAAAGAATAAATTTAAAGAATTTATCTTGGATAAAATTAATGGGAACTTTTTCCCAAAGTATAGGAATATTTGAATAAAATAATATTCTGAATTGGAATGAGGCGTATGTTGTGTTTGTGTAACACTTTTATAATATATACGCGAGTTATTCAGAAAGACCGGGTTTATCCCATTCTGAATAACTGATTCGACGTGGTGTCGAAGATGAAGACGGTGGTCGAAGACCAGAAGTCTTCACGTCGTTTGGGTGATTACTGATGATCTTGATTGGGCTGTACACCCAAGAAGATGGAAACAGTTGGTGGTCGTCCAGACGTACTTGGAGATCGATGGATATGCGGGGTACTAGGTGCCTCCGGTTTCGTTCAGACCCAGAACGGACTTGTAAATGGACTGTGTGTCTGACATTGGATTTTAGTCCGTGTGATTGATCTCTATTAAATATATATCTGTTTGGCGGCGGAGAATTTATTCTCTTGCTTAACGCCCTTCTCTGAGACGTACGAGCTCAGGGGTTATATATCGATGGATATCAAACGCATGGAGTGAATTGCCTGTGTGGCATGCCTAAGTGGCAAATGATCAAGGCTTCTGTTGAAAAGCAAAGTCTTGTGGTTGATGATCAAAGCACAGCCTGTGTGGCACAGCTTTGTGTAACGTGAATTCGCGAGTCTCGCACCCCGGTTGTGAACCAAAAACGGGAGAGGACCTCAGGGAGGGCATGCGTTTCCTTCTAGCTAGGGTGGTGTCAGTGACCTACCAGCCCTGACATTTATATACTTTTCACCTGTGTGGTTGTTGCTGTTGCGAGGCGCCTCGGTTTGATCGGACGATCCGGGTCCGATGGAGTCATTCGTTGGCTCATTTACGCCCCCAAAGGGTGGGGAAACGTAGTGTTCAGGCATTTTAATCCACATCGGTGGACCGGCCCTGTCGCTCCAAGGGTCACTCGAGCTCTGATCCTGAGACATGGGCTAGATTGTCTCGAATCGGTTGAGGACTATCTTTTGCCTCGGTTCATAGACGGAAATCCAATTTCCAAATACGTGACATTTGCGGTTTTAATTGTAGAACCTAGTATGGTGACATAGTGGGATGGGGCGCTCATGCCGCCTATGATTGATACTTATGATTTGAAGTTGTTTTATACACTATGCACTTATTATAGTATCAAATGATTTGTTTTAAACGTATCAAGCATTCTTTGGCTGTTATAAGGTAAAAACCCTATCCCCCGGCTTGCGTTGCATTGTGTGATAGGACCTGGGTCTTGTAACAGCTTCATTTTTCTTTATTTAGCATTGCGCTGTTTGTTTTATGCACCGGTATTCTTGGGAGGAAACCCGTTCCGTGTTATACGGCGTGGTCCCTTGTTTTGCCTAGCTTTAAAAATAAAGATTAACTGTTTTAGTTCTCACACCAGTCACATGACTGACCTGGAGTTTATTGTTTTAACCTAAACTCTGGGTGCCCCTATTTTGACACGGGCAGCTAGTAGTTTTGGGTTTGCAGATTTATATTCACAGGATCAGGGTTTACAGCTGGAACGATATCCGAAAAGCTTTGTATCCGTATATCTCTTCTAGTTGTGTATTGTATTATTTTCCGCTGCTATGTATTTAAATGTAATCTAAATCTCTGATATTTTTGTGTAATATTCATTTTTACTCTGTATATTCTTGTAATCTGATGCATTGTAGTAATAACAGTGAAATGTTCTTCTGTTTGCGTTCTGTTGTGGTTTGTTCTCGAACTATCCGACGCTTTCCTTTACGGGGAAGTTACGGGTCGTCACATTTGGTATCAGAGCTTTGGTTTACAAAGCAAAGAACAAGGCACATTAGAACCATACGAAAGAATTCATCAGATATTGGATTAGTAATATCCAATGAGGATGACTCGTTAGAGATGGGATCAGTAGTATCCCAGAACGAGTGTGAAGAGTATATTTTTAAAATGAAAACAATTTTTGTTTTGAAAATTTAAATCAATTATTCGTATTTGATTATCTATTTATATTGAGTTGGACAGTCCAGTATATAAAGATTTTGCGTATACGTCTGATCCACGTGTATTTGAAATTTTAATATATTGGATAGATATAGCAACACACTCTAGTCGCCCGAAGATGATATTGATGATAGCGATCGCATCATCAACATTTATATTCGTGTTTCGAAGGTGTGATTTTCTATATATTTCCATTAGGCTGGTGTGAGAACCAAAACTAATATAGCTAGAACAAATTGTTGTGAATTGGCATCAAAAACAAGATTTTCTGTATATGTATCAAAATTATCAATTTAAAACGTTAGATTCACTAATTGATTGATGTTTGTGTTGTTTGTTTATTTGTTTGCTAATTTTTAACCATTTTGCCTAATTGAACCAAATATTGAATTGTATTGAAATTGGTCGCATTCGCTTGCATATACATATACTTACATTGAACAGGTCATAGCAAGGAGGCTAGAGCCGAAGAATAAAATTTGTTTGCCCGACAAATAGGTACATGTTTACTACATGATTTACTGTTTTGTTTGGGTGATGATGATTTTATAAGCCTATTGGCTAGCCGCTTGGCTTTTTCTTTTTCTTTTTGAGATCTGAAGGACCGGGGAAGCTATTTGAAATTCCCCGATGCTCCCATTGCAGGGGAGGTTATGGCGAAATTTTTCGAAAATTTAGGGTGTTAGCCAAATTTTTGAAATTTTGAAAATTCTCAGAAACTAAAAAGTTGGAGAATGGAAGTCAGACCGAACGTAGAGTTGATTAATCAAACCACTTTCGACTTTGTTCCTTTTCGGGGACGAAAAGTTTTAAGTGGGGGAGATTGTAACAACCCGGAAAATCTGGGCCAGTTTAAAATTAGAAATAGTCGCTGTGGAATTTATATATATTTTTATATATATATAAGGCCCTTAAAAATAGCAATTTTGCAAACGACCTCGGATTTCGACGAAACCAGTTTTGTTGGGTCCGTGATGTTAAGTTATTGCTAGCTTTCAAATTTCATAATTTTTCGAATCAATATGTGAGCGTGGCAAAGGAAAACGCGTTTGACCAGTTTCAGTTGACTTTAATCGACTGGAAATTGGCCATTTTTCCAACGGTCTCAGAATTCAACGAAACCAGTTTTGTTAGGACCGTATCGTCAATACGAAGCTAGAAAATATTTTTCTGGAATTTTTAGAGTTGTTATGTGACCCCGGTAATTTGAAATGTACGTTTAAAATTCAATATAGTGATTTAAATGTAAAATTTAACGGAAACTGATTGTAATAGACGAAAGGGGTTACGAAACATATCCCATTGCGTTCGGAATGGGGGTAATTAGCTAGGGGCGACAGTCGTTGGGCCTCGATTGGAGTTCGAATTAAAAAGTCAACTTTTTAAATTTTAAAATAAATTAAAATATATATTCCCTACCCTCTCTCTCTTACCCTCCCACGTTCATTACTTCATTTCAGTTTTTAAAATAAAATAAAAAAAAAACCCTAAATCGATCGCGCGCCTCCCCCCATCAGCCGCCGACGCCTCCACCGTGCCCCTGCTCCGATCGTTGCCTCCACGCCCCCTCCTCCACCTGCTTCTCCTTCTTTCCTCCTCCCCCATCTTCAAATTAAACCGACGCAACCCCCTGTGGCCCACCGATGGCCAGCGCCACCATCTGCCGGACCCCCAGCCACCAACCCCGAGCCCCCCCCCCCTCGCAGTAGCGGCCGCCGATCTGATAGCCCCCCCTGTAAGTTTTTTTTTTAACTTATTTTTTTTATTTTTTTTATCTTATATAAATAAAAAGAAAACTGATTTTTATATAATGTTAAAACTGATTTTTTATATAATTTTAAAACTGATTTTTATATAATGTTAAAACTGATTTTTGTTAATTTAAAACTGATTTTATTTTATGTTATAAAGCAATGATTTTTATTTAGAAATCTTTAAATTAGAAAAGGTAAAATCTTTAAATTTGAAAGGGCGAAGTCTATGTTTTATAAAGGCGAAATCTATAAATTAAAAATAGGATTTTTATATATTTAACATCGAAGTAAAAATGTGATTTTTATATATTGAATAGCGAAGTAAAAATTCGATTTTTACATATGTAGAGAATACGGGCAACGAAGATGACAATGGGCGAGAATGGCGATGATTTCTATCAAAGAAGAGTCAAGATGATTGGATAGCTATAGGTGAGAATTTCTCACCTTTCTATTTCTTTTCTAGTTATATATATATACTAGGATGCAGACGGTGCTTAGTAGCACCCGACACAATCGTCCACAGACCATGGACTTGTTTGTTTGGTTGCATAGATTAGTTATATGATTTGATTTGAATTTGGTTGTTTGGTGATTTTGATTGATGTGTGAATGGCGTGGGCCTTCACTAGACCGGGGATAAGGCTAGGCCTTGTCCCGTTTCTAGTATCGTGCCGTTATGCCGCCGAAATTTTCTAAAATATGTTAGAAAAAAAAATATCATTTTATCGAATAAATGAATTGAATAGAAATTCATAAGCTAAAATAAAATGTTTTATCGTTAAAAATATAATTTTTAACGTGAATGTGAATAAATGAATATTCATTTACAAACCAGACGGTTTGTTTATGTACACCTATTTGAAGGACATTGATTGGGTCGATAAATTTTACACATCGCCCAACTGCACGAATAAAATATTTGTTTGATTGTTTGAAACCCCACACGGGTGTTGGGATGAAACTTGAAGTTCACTCATCCTGATTGATTAAATATGTCGATCGATTGATTGACAAGCTGCTATAAGCGTTAAATGTCTATATTTGATGCTTATACAGTGTAGTGCACTTTGGTTGATGGTTGATTATTTTTCCTTGCTATTATATACATGTGTTGTATGAAAATCCATATAATTAACTTTATATGGTAATTGATTGGGCCTCATTCCAATCGTGAAAATAAAGAATATTTTGATAATAACAAATATTTTGATAATAGGAAATATTTGAAATAGAATATTTGAAAATAGAAATATGCGAAGCCGTGATGATTAGATTGACGCCATTTTGACGTGAACGATATTTATATCGATTTTAAACGATTTCGAAATGAATGGAATTGAAAACGATTTCGAAATGAATTGAATTGAAAATGATTTCGAAATGAATTGAATTGAAAACGATTTCGAAATGAATTGAATTGAAAACGATTTCGAAATGAATTGAATTGAAAACGAATTCGAATTGAATTGAAAGTGAATTGAAATGAATTCAAATTGAATTGAAATTTGAATTGAATAGAAATGAATTTTGAAACGAATCTATAAAGAAGAATTCAATTTTGTTTTGAATTGAAATGGAAGTTGAAATAGATTTTTGAAACGAATTCAAAACTATTTATATAATTCGTTTTAAATAGAAATCGACGATATATATATTATATATATATTATATATATAATATAATGGCCTGAATAGAACGCGCCGCGCCGCGGCAGTTCGTGAATTTCGACCATTTATTTCAAACGGACATTACGGGAGATCCGACCGTCGGATTCTCCTAAAACCGGAACTGTTGGGTTCGTATCGAAAAGAGCTTTCTAGCGAATGTTAGAAATTTGAAATCTAACGGTTGGATTTGGAATTATGTCCAAATCAAATTTGAAAAAGGTCGCTGTAAGTGCAGTTCGATGGCCATTGATGGAAATCGACTGTACGGGCCTTGATAAAATTATTAAAAATAGTAATAATTTGTGTAAAATCATAAGAAATGATTTGTGAAGATTTGGGATGAAAAACTCCATATTTGAAAAGATAAAAATAGATTTTTATCGAAATGAACTAGTTTTGAACTAGAATTATAGTTCTATTTATTTTTAAATAAATAAATTGAATTTGAAAAGGGTTTTGAAAATAACCAAAATTTCCAATGATTGCATTGGAGTGGATTTGAATCGAAATTGTCTTCGGAATATTTCGATGTTGGAATTCGTGATTATACAGATGTTGTTATGGAAATTTGAGAGATATATATTTATATCGTTATTCCCAATACGACATTTGTTAGTCGTAGAATTTGATATTGAATATAAGCCGATATATTTTCTATTCAGAGCCTTGTATTGAATATCAAATGTGATTTGGGTTTGTCGTGAGTGGGGTCTTCACTAACACTGTTCTTGAACCCAGTTGAGAAAAGGTTAAATCTTTTTATTTAGATTTAATGAAGTGTACCAATTAAAGAATATTTAATTGGAATTGAATTGATATTGATTTTTGGGTTTTTCGTGGACAGTGTTTTAAATAACACTCGTTCTTTAACCCGATAATCAATGGGATGTGACTTTGGGTTTATCGTGAACTGTGTTTTAAATGACACTGATTCTTTAACCCAGTCAAAGATTAAAACTAAGTGGAAGTTTTAATGAATCTTTAATTAGATTGAAAAGATCGAGAATGGAGTATCACCAGTTTTACTCCAGGCGATAGTTAAATCTTTAATTAGATTTGAACGTGAAATGGTAATTGAATTTACCGATAACACTGTGGTGTTAGATATGAAGTATTACCAGTTTTACTTCATGGGATGAATAGGTTGGGATTGGGAAATAAAATAAATGATTACTTCGGTGTGGTTCGCTAATCCCGACTAGTTTGAATTGATATTCAAAGGAGATTAAAGAATAAATTTAAAGAATTTATCTTGGATAAAATTAATGGGAACTTTTTCCCAAAGTATAGGAATATTTGAATAAAAGAATATTCTGAATTGGAATGAGGCGTATGTTGTGTTTGTGTAACACTTTTATAATATATACGCGAGTTATTCAGAAAGACCGGGTTTATCCCATTCTGAATAACTGATTCGACGTGGTGTCGAAGATGAAGACGGTGGTCGAAGACCAGAAGTCTTCACGTCGTTTGGGTGATTACTGATGATCTTGATTGGGCTGTACACCCAAGAAGATGGAAACAGTTGGTGGTCGTCCAGACGTACTTGGAGATCGATGGATATGCGGGGTACTAGGTGCCTCCGGTTTCGTTCAGACCCAGAACGGACTTGTAAATGGACTGTGTGTCTGACATTGGATTTTAGTCCGTGTGATTGATCTCTATTAAATATATATCTGTTTGGCGGCGGAGAATTTATTCTCTTGCTTAACGCCCTTCTCTGAGACGTACGAGCTCAGGGGTTATATATCGATGGATATCAAACGCATGGAGTGAATTGCCTGTGTGGCATGCCTAAGTGGCAAATGATCAAGGCTTCTGTTGAAAAGCAAAGTCTTGTGGTTGATGATCAAAGCACAGCCTGTGTGGCACAGCTTTGTGTAACGTGAATTCGCGAGTCTCGCACCCCGGTTGTGAACCCAAAACGGGAGAGGACCTCAGGGAGGGCATGCGTTTCCTTCTAGCTAGGGTGGTGTCAGTGACCTACCAGCCCTGACATTTATATACTTTTCACCTGTGTGGTTGTTGCTGTTGCGAGGCGCCTCGGTTTGATCGGACGATCCGGGTCCGATGGAGTCATTCGTTGGCTCATTTACGCCCCCAAAGGGCGGGGAAACGTAGTGTTCAGGCATTTTAATCCACATCGGTGGACCGGCCCTGTCGCTCCAAGGGTCACTCGAGCTCTGATCCTGAGACATGGGCTAGATTGTCTCGAATCGGTTGAGGACTATCTTTTGCCTCGGTTCATAGACGGAAATCCAATTTCCAAATACGTGACATTTGCGGTTTTAATTGTAGAACCTAGTATGGTGACATAGTGGGATGGGGCGCTCATGCCGCCTATGATTGATACTTATGATTTGAAGTTGTTTTATACACTATGCACTTATTATAGTATCAAATGATTTGTTTTAAACGTATCAAGCATTCTTTGGCTGTTATAAGGTAAAAACCCTATCCCCCGGCTTGCGTTGCATTGTGTGATAGGACATGGGTCTTATAACAGCTTCATTTTTCTTTATTTAGCATTGCGCTGTTTGTTTTATGCACCGGTATTCTTGGGAGGAAACCCGTTCCGTGTTATACGGCGTGGTCCCTTGTTTTGCCTAGCTTTAAAAATAAAGATTAACTGTTTTAGTTCTCACACCAGTCACATGACTGACCTGGAGTTTATTGTTTTAACCTAAACTCTGGGTGCCCCTATTTTGACACGGGCAGCTAGTAGTTTTGGGTTTGCAGATTTATATTCACAGGATCAGGGTTTACAGCTGGAACGATATCCGGAAAGCTTTGTATCCGTATATCTCTTCTAGTTGTGTATTGTATTATTTTCCGCTGCTATGTATTTAAATGTAATCTAAATCTCTGATATTTTTGTGTAATATTCATTTTTACTCTGTATATTCTTGTAATCTGATGCATTGTAGTAATAACAGTGAAATGTTCTTCTGTTTGCGTTCTGTTGTGGTTTGTTCTCGAACTATCCGACGCTTTCCTTTACGGGGAAGTTACGGGTCGTCACAACGTGGCTTTGGGCAAAGATTTCGAGATCCCAACGCCCCCAAAAATTGAACAAACTCACATCATTCTGAAGAGCTCGAAAAGCTCTTTGTTGCTCCTTTTGAAATTTCTTGAATTCGATTTCTAGATTAGGAGAAAAAATTGAAAAGGAATGGAGCTAATCGGTCGTTGAATCCCAGAGAGGGGCGCAGGGTCTCGTTGACAATGGATTTGGATTTTGACCGTGTTGACTAGGTTTTAGGGTTATACCTTATATTTATATTATTTTAATTCTTTTGATTCGAAAAATACGGTTCCTACATACGAATCCCGAATCTAACCCAACGATTGTCGCCCCTAGCGTAATACCCCCATTCCGGACACAATGGGATATGTATTATGAGCCAGTTCGGCTGTTTTGATCCGTTTTCATTTAAATTAAAATATAAATCTATATATATTCAATTCAAACGTACATTTCAATTTACCGGGGCCACATACAGCCTCTAAAAATTCTCGAAAAATTATTTCTACCTTCGTATTGACGATACGGTCATAACAAAACTAATTTCATCAAATTCTAAGACCGTTTGAAAAATGGCCATTTTCTGGCTGATCCAAATTGACTGAAACTGTTAAAACACGTTTAGCTTTGCCACGCTCACATACTGATTCAGAAAATTATGAATTTTGAAATCTAGCAATAACTTGACATCACGGATCCAACAAAAGTAGTTTCCGTCGAAATCCGATGTCGTTTGCAAAATTTCCATTTTTAAGGGCCTGAATTCCATAACGACTATTCAGAATTTTCAACTGGACATATCTTTTGATTCCCGCTATGAAATTTCGATTCTTCGGATTCATTGGAAATATATTCACGAATAGATTCTAATATTTTTGGTTTCACTAAAATCCGGTTTATTTTGCACCCGGTACATTCATTTGAATTTTGAAATCGAATTATCAAACTACCGCGCCATTTTCACTTCCTTTTATAATTATAAATAATTATTTATATTCTAACGACGACGTATATAAATATATATGTTCGAATTCTATTCAAAATAAATTTTCCGTCATTTTTATTTAAAATAATCTATTTTAAATATGCAAAATTCATTAAAATTGCCAAAATAAAAATTTTAAATTGGCTCACATTTCCGGGTTATTACAACTACTTTATCCTAAAAGATACCACCTACATAGTACTCCTAATGATTTGTAGTTGGTAGAATGCAGTGTAAATGAATTGTTGTTATTCTTTTCTAATTGTTGTCTAACGTTTGCTGCTTCAGATTTTTACTCGGACTATTCATATTTGGTATAATATCTTATTAGTAGTGCATGTTTATATAGAAATTGGTAGAATCAATTGTATTGTCTTAAATTATTTATCTAATTTCTAAAATTCATTTTGATTAGTAATCTATATTATTAATTATTGTCTGACGTTTGCTGCTTCAAATTTTTACTCGGACTATTCATATTTGGTATAATATCTTATTAGGCATGTTTATATAGAAATTGGTAGAATCAATTATATTATCTTAAATTATTTATTTAATTTCCTAAAATTCATTTTGATTAGTAATCTATACTATACCATACTATTAATACCATATAGATATTTATATGGATCATAAATTGATACAGTCAATTGTACTGCCTTAAAGTATTTAGTTGATTTCCCAAAATTCATCCTCCTAACTCTTCTTTTTCTTGCCTTTTGCAACTTCATAAATTTATATAGTGCTAATGAAATGTCTTTATTCTCTATCGAAATCAAATTAGGAATGTTTTCACCATGTATAAATTCACTCACCGAAAAAGAGTTGATGCATTTGACGATTTTCTTCCCAATATCACTATTGTGCCTCCACAGCCTTAGTAAAGGCGTCATCTTTTCCATCCATAATTGCTTTGATGCATTGATCAAAGGCAAATTCTATTTATACACCATAAATTACTTTGCCTACACCACTAAAAAAATTAATTGAATTAAAGACAAAAATACCCTTATTAAAAAATAATCAAAATAAAATTAAATAATAAAAATTTCATATGTCCACATCAAACACAATCGTTATTCTATTACAAAATAATTGAAATTTCTATGCGTTAAGTGAATTTAATTTAACTTTTATGTTAAAGCGTTAAATTTTATTCATATTCTTTCTTGTTATATTCATGTATAATCAGTTCTAACATCTTGCATTCCAAATTAGTCACAAAAATAAATTTACAAATGAAGTACTAAAATTAATATGTTTCCTTATGTGCTAAGTTCTCAATTTTTTACAATATCTAAATCGGTTTTTAATTTAAAATCAAAATTTAAGTAGATTAATGTTTTATTATTCAAATTTTAAAGTTAAATTCTAATTTATGAATAATTAAATAAATATAAAACCAATTAAGGATTTGAATTTGAGTTGCAAAGGTGAATTCATATATTTTAGAAATCAATATTCCTTAGTTCGATCAATGCATGTGAGAAAGATACTAAATGAGAAACTTATTTTGTTCTATTCAGGCCTGAGGATAGTTTAGTAATATGTATGGTGTATACTAGCAAAAAGTGGTGTATATGATTAAAAAAAAGACTGGTGTATCTAAAGCAATTTAAGGTGTACAAATAGAATTTGCCTTGATCAAATTGAGTGCACTAAAAACGAAGAATTCAAACAAGGAAGACCTTTGCGAGTTCTGGTATGTTCCACAGTGGGACTATTAATTAATGACATTGTTGTAATAAAACCACCCAATATTGTATGCTAACCTTGCACCATCCTAAAATTAACTTTCCCATGAGAATATTGCCTTATACATGAATTTTATGGTGCTAGTGACCCAAATACAGTTCTCCAATATTCATTAGCTGGATGAAAATTTTCAACTGTCATCCACTGTACCACATAAGCTTGTTAATATTAACATTTCTCACTTTGGAGTCAGAACCTTACATCATACATTATAACCGATATACTCTTAACATAATTTATTTTTCCTTAGAAAAATGACATACTGTCAAGTTTAACTTAGCTCAATGGTTGCATGATAGTTAGCACTTGGTATCACCGTAATATATTGTTATTACATGAGTATGGGATAAAAGATGTTTGTGATCTATTTAGTGACAAATTGCTAAGTATGCTCCAGAATGCAACAACAATTTCTTTTTTAATATGTCAAATCTGGCTATATGAATCTTTAACATAACATAGTGACATTTAAATTTGAGTTTACATTCTCTCTTTTTATCTTTGACTTTTTAATTTCATTTTTAGGCTAAATCCATGGAGAAAGTTGATGTTATCTAACATAATAATTCTCTGTGATTCATGAAGATTTTGTTCCAATTTTTCATGGCATAGTTTTCTTATTCATTTTCAGTTTTTTTGTATTTATCCATGTAATAAAATATACATTTCATGGATAAAAATTGCAATGTATGCACCTCAATATACTGCATAGAGCGGATTTGTGTCCTTTCTGCTATATCAATATGTCCAGACCAATGTCATGAGCATGGTAGATGGATACATACATTTTTTAAAAGGCCTACAACGTGAGTGTAAATTTGAAACACATATGATATAATCATAGAGAAGTATTAATTAGAACTCAAAAATGTGCTAACAAATTAATTTAACAAAAAGCTAATACTACATCTTGATGTTATTCATCAAATTGAACAAATAAAAATTAATAATAATTGAAAATTTGTGGTTTTCCTTTTTTTTTTTTAAATGTTACAACACCCTTGATATTTCCATACAGAATTTATACTTTGAGTTAGTTATCATTAATGTTGCCAACTGAAAATGTAAATGTCAATTAAATTGCATTAATTTTTCCACATTTGTAGGCAAAGTGTTACTTGATTAAGAATGATTTATAGTCGAACTGAATAAGAATGCTTTATATTGTTGAAGAGTTTTCATTATTTGTTAATAATAGTATAAATATAATGTTTTATGTGATAGTTTAGTATAATTTCAAGAGAATCGCCCTTACTTCAAAATGCATTCAAAATAAATTTAAACATAAATCCCCACTTTTCTTATTCCTAAGAAATAAATTATCAACAAAATATAAGCTATTCTCTTATCTCCAATAGAGTTTTTTTGCTAAAAAAGGAAAAAAATCTAAGCATTTAGGTTCATGAAAAGAGGTGTGTTTATTTTCATGAGAAAAACAAATTTTGGCAGTATGCTGGATAAAATTGTTTACAGTGCGCAAACCATATGTTCATTCCTTAACAAAGTAGTTAAAATTCACTCTTTAATGCATATAATTTATGTTTTAAGTTGAAAAGTGTTAACTGTAGGTATAATTTTCTATATTTATCGAAAAAGATGAAAATACAAAACTTATTATCAACATAACATTTCCAATTCTAGTAGCTGTATATTTTTGTTGGCATCTCATGTTAGTTAAGATAAAAGGTTAGGATGACAAATGCATACCAATATTAGCAATTCAGATTATTTCCTCACATAGGTCGAGTTTTGCACAGCAATATCTGCATTGCAAGAAATAAATTAGTTTACTAGAGAAGGATAACTCTAATGGGCTACAATATAACATAACTAGCCATGCTTTCAAGCGCTGTATTTTTTGAATCAATTGGATAATAAGTTTTTTACAAGCATATATTTATGGTTATTTCATGTATTTCCAAGCTTCTCTTAGCACATCATGTATTTGCCCGCTTTTAATTCTTTAATATTGTTGCACATATATTTACTTGACTTAAATTCACAATAGATATGTGACGACCCCAAACTCCCGTAGTACGAAAGCAAGGATAATCATTGGAATATAGCACAACAACAATAACAATAAAATAGAAATATAGAATTACAACAGATAAAGTACATCAAATTACACTGGGAATAATATGTCATCAGAGTTACACAGCATAATAGGATCATACTTAGTACATAATACAGTTTCAACTTAATATAGAATGTCTACAGTGGAATCAAACATAATATACTAAATGAAGTCTGAACAGCATAATAGAAATGATAGGATCCATCTTCAGCTCCATAGCTATGCAGAATGAGTCTGCTAAAACCTATATACAAGGTTGCCCGTGGAAAAGAGGGCACCCGAGTTTGCAAAGTGAAACAAACTACGAGTCAGTCATGGGATTGGTATGAGAAATCTTATTTAACCTATTCAATAATAAGGCTAATCACAGGACCATGCCGCTAACGCGGAACGGGTTTACTTCATTGGATTGCCAGTGCATAAATAAAGTAAATCGTTAAACAACGCAATGCTTTGTAGAAAAATGAAACCATTATAAGACTCAAGTCCCATCACACAATGCAACGCAAACCGGAGGATAGAGTTTTACCTTATAATGGTCAAAAATGCTTGATACGATAAAATGGAGTTGACATTATCATTAATGTATATATGTTTTTAAAAACATTTCAATCATAATATATCAATCATAGATGGCATGACTACCATATACTATGTCGCCATACTAGTCATACAATCAAAACCGCATGTGTCGTATTGGAAGTTGGATTTCCATCATGAACCAAGGCAAGGGATCGTCCTTACCGATTTCGAGACACTCTAGCCCGTGCCTCAGGACTCAGACTCAGATGAGCCCTTGGATCTTCAGGGCCGGTCCACAAATATAATAGTAGATTACTTATGCCTGAACAAATATGTTTCCCCGCCCTATGGGGCGTAAATATAGAGACACTAGGGACTCAAATCCGACGAGCCTCATTCCATCATCCACATAAGTAAAATGTCAGGGCTTGCAAAACTCTGTCACCACTTCTAGCTAGAAAGAAACGTATGTCCTCCTTGCAGTCCTCTTCCGTTTCTGGTTCATACCAGGGTGTGAGGCTCGCGAAGTTACGCTATACACAAAGCTATGCCTAAAATGGGATGTGCTTTGATCATCAACCACAAGGCTCTGCTTTTCAACAATAAGCCTTGATCAATTGCATCTTGGCATGCCACACTGACAATTCATGCCATGCGACTGATATCTACCAATATATAACCTCTAAGCTCGTACGTCTCAGAGAAGGGTGTTAAGTAAGAGAGTAAATCCTCTGCCACCAAGCAGATATATATTAAACAGAAATCAGTCAGCACAGAATAAAATCCAATGTCAGACATACATCCATTTACAGGTCTGTTCTGGGTCTGAACGAAACCGGAGACACCTTATTCCTCGTTCCATCTGTCCAATACAGAAGAGAGGCTCTCGCATATCAAGACGATCAGCTAACCAACCCAGGGCATCAGTAGTCATCCATTCGATGTGAAGATCAACGGTCTTCAATCCACCGTCTTCAAATCTTCGACTTCCAATCGTCAATTAGTTATCTGAAATGAGAATTAACTCGGTCTTTTCAAATAATTAGTGAATATATATAATCCAAATCAATTCTTTTCATTCCATATCGTTTACAATATTTTATAACGATTTATCGCTATTTTTGTTTATTTAAAAATAGACTTTTTTAATTAAATGACGCTTCGGGTCATTACATGGCCCTGGTGCTGTTTCCATCAAAATTTGATTTACACATTTCTCAAAATCTAAACGTTGGATCTTAGAAAATTTTATATCTTTGGAAAGATCTTTCCAAAACGAACCCAACGGTTCCGGTTTTAGGAAAATTCGACGGTCGGATCTCTTGGTTTAATCATTTGAAGTTACGATTTCAAATCACGAACTACAGTAGCGCGATTCGTTTTATTTTAATTTTAATATTTATATAAATATATAAATATAAATCGTTCAATGATTTCAACACCATTTTCATTTCAACGTTGATTTCTTTTATATATGAAATCATATATTCCTTATCTTTCTTTTATTACATTAAAAATGTAATCTTTTATTACATTGACATGTAATTTCTTTATTCATTTATTTTATTACATTGAAAAATGTAATTTCTTTAATCATTCTTTTATTACATTGAAGAAAAATGTAATTTCTTTATTTATTGTATAAAATGTAATCTTTTGATATTACATAAAAATGTAACCTTTTTACATTACAAATAAAATGCAATCTTTTTATTTGCGAAGCAAATGTAATCCCTTTTCATTGAAAAGAAAAATGTAATCTTTTTATTTTGTTTCTTTGATTACAAATAAAAATGTAATCTTTTATTCTTTTCTTTGATTACAAATAAAAACACAATCTTTTATTCTTTTCATTGATTACAAATAAAAATGTAATCTTTTATTCTTTTCTTTGATTACAAATAAAAATGTAATATTTTATTCTTTTCTTTGATTTCAAATAAAAAAGTAATCTTTTATTCTTTTAAATGAAATGTAAGTTTTAATGTTTCATTTACATCAAAAATGATATTTTCAATGTAAACATTTTTATTGTTGAAATGGCTATTTTTTGATGTTACATTGATGTATATTTCAGTATAAATATATTTCTGTATAACAAATGACTATTTTTAATGTTTCATTACATTAAAGATGTATATTTCAATATAAATATATTTCTATATAACAAATGACTATTTTTAATGTTTCATTACATTAAAGATGTATATTTCAATATAAATATATTTCTTTACAACAAAATGACTATTTTTAATGTTTTGTTTACATTAAAATATAAATTTCAAAGAAAACATATTTTATATAGCAACGAACATTTTTAATGTTTCATTTACATTAAAAAGGTAAAATCAAATGTAAATACATCTTTATTTAACAATGTTCATTTTCAAATGTTTTATTTACATTTAAAAATGTAAGTTTTCAAGGTAAACACATTTTCATTTGTCAATACTTATTTTTAATGTCTCATGAAAAATGAAAATTCTAATGTCAATGCGTTTTTTTTTGTTTTTAATGTTGTATATACATTAAAATGTGTGTGTATATATATATATATTCATATATATAAATATATATATATATTCATATATATATATATATTCACATATATATATATATATATTAAAATCAAAATTTCATATTATTCAAACAATTAATCTATAACACATGAATATTTTATAACACAAGAATATTTCAAAAAAAATCGGTAGTGTAACGGCAGGGTAATTAAAACCGGCACCGTCCCGATGTACGGCTCCTCGCACTACCTTAAGCCTCATGGCGTTTACAAGGGTTTAATTTCCTAATACATTTTTCTAGGCAATATAATGCCACAATATCAACCAAATTCATTTCAACCACAATCAAATATCAAAAATCAACCAATTCCACATCATAATACAATCAAGTCGTCCATGGTCTGTGGACGCCGGGTGTCGAGAGTTTCTAAACTCCATCTGCATCCTAATATAATTTTAATTAATTAATTTGGATTCAAAAATCTCACTTTGTTGTTTAATTCTTCCAAAATTGCAGAAGGCTCCAAAAATTCTGCAGTCTCTTCTGAAATGTAGTGCTCGATGTCACGGTCCCAATGTCTCTTGTTTCACTGGATTTGGACAACATACAAAAAAGATATGATTTTTGTACGATTGAATCCATTTTTGCAACGCTTTCATGTGTTATAACCATTTAATTTAGAAACAGTCGTACCTTTCAATTTTTTCGTTCAAACCTAGGTTTAGAATTTGCTTCCAAATCATTGCACTATGAGTCGATCAGGTTTAACCACGCCGAAGAGCTTCAGAAGGGCTTCCCGCGCCTGTGCACCACGTCGAACTCGAAGTAAGATCTGGGCCGGAAATCGTGGGCGAAGCGGTCAACTTTAGGGGTGCGATTCTCGATGTACACCACATGATAGGGTGCGAGGTTGGTATGGATTGGAAGAGGAGATCGAGATGTACAGAATTCTCTAAAGGGTTGATTGATTTCGTTGAGTGTGGAAGGAGTTATCGAGAGAGAAGTTGCGAGCTGTAGCCGCCATTCGTTTGAGGGTTACGGGATCAAAACGACAAAGACAATACGGTATACGTGCATATATACATGTATTTTTATTTTATTTTATATTTATTTATTTACTTTCAATATAATTTCTATATCGCTTCTAACTCCAAATCAAACCCAACGAGTGTTGCCCCTAGCTAAATATCCCCATTCCAGACACAATGGGATATGTCCTGTAAGCCAATTCGGATGTTACGATATGTTTTTCTTTAATTAAAATATAAAGCATTTAATTATTTAATTTTGATCGTACATTTTAATTTACCGGGGCCACATACTAACTCCAAAAATTCCCAAAAAATAAATATAACTATGTTCTGATGACACTGTCCTAACAAAACTAATTTCGTCGAATTTGGAGACCATTTGAAAAATGGCCATTTTCAAGTCAACCAAATTTACTGAAATTGTCCAAAATACATTTTCTATTGCCACACTCACATATTGATTCCAAAAATTATGAAAATTGGAATCCTACAATAATTTGACTTTCTGGATCCAACCAGGGTGGTTTCATCGAAAACGGAGGTCGTTTGCAAAATGGCTATGTATACGGGTTATATATTATATTAAATTCCATAGCGACTATTCTGAATATTCAACTGGCCATAAATTTTGATTCCCACTATGAAAATTCAATTTTTCAGATTCGTTGGAAAGATATTTTTAAACAAATTCTAATATTTTTGGTTTCACTAAAATCCAATTTATTTTGCATCCTGTACACTCAATCAAAGTTCAAATTCAAATTTTCAAACTACCGCGCTATTTCTAACTCCTTTTGAAATTAAAATAAATATATTCATTAAAACTTCAATTTAAATAATTTTTTAATCATTATTATTTAAAATAAATTATTTCAACTATTCAAAATTCAATAAAATAGCCAAAATAAAAAATTTAAATTGGCTTTGATTTTCCGGGTTGTTACAATCTCCCTCACTTAAAAACTTTTCTTCCTCGAAAAGGAAACAGCAGTAAAAACAGAAAATGAAAAATATTTTAAATGTACCTTGCACTAGAGCTAGTCAGAGATATCCACTCTGCACTGGGGATAAGCCCATTTGATGTTATCCTCGGTCTCCCATGTATAGTCTCTGGGATCTCCGCTCCACTGCACTTTGACTAGATGAATTCTTTTGTTCCTCAGATTTGGGTTTCTTTGTCAATGATCTTTACCGGCTCCCTTCTCACTGCTAAGCTCGGTATAATGTCCAAATCTTATTGTGCAGCTTCCTCCATAATCAAGTCTGGATCATGTACATGCTTCCGAAGTTGAGACACATGGAATAAATCATGTACCCCTGGCAACCAGTTAGGCAACTGAACCCTGTAAGCGAGAGTTCTAGTTCTTTCTAGAATAGTGAAAGGACCAATGAATCTAGGAGCCAACTTCCTAGTCTTCCCAAAATGAACTACACCTCTAAATGGAGAAACTCTCAAGTACACATAATCGCCAACAGCAAATTCCAAATCTCTTCTTCTTGAATCAGCGTAACTTTTCTATCGGCTCTGAGCTGTTAGTAATCGCTTCTTAATGAAATCAACTTTATTTGAAGCTTCTCTAATCATGTCGGGACCCATGTAACGACCCGTATTTTTATGGTATATAAAAAATTTATTTAATTATTTAAATAATGGTTTGGCTATTTAAAATGACCAGAATTAAATAATATTGAATATTTAATTAAACTAAATAATATAATAATATACTTAATTTTTGAAATAGTTAGAAATAGTGAAATTCACAAAATAGTGTGAATTGGATCATTTGTGATATTTAATTCAGTTTAGAATTGAATTAGAATAATGAATATATTATTTAAACGGCAGTTTGAACGTATAATTATAATATAATTATAATCGGGCTCGAAATGGCGTGACAGTTCGCTATTTGGCGATTCGAACTTCTATTGGATATACAGAAGCCGTTTTAATTCGGATTTCTGTGAAACAAGAAACGTTAGGAGCTAGTGAAGTATATTTTTCTAGTGGAAGAGAAAAATCAGGATTTCGTTGTGTAGATTTTGATTTAGGTCCAAATCAAAATTTTAGAAAAGTCGCTATGGAATTCCTATATAATTTATAATGATCTATTTTATTATAAAAGGATTTTCAATATAAATTGAATATCGATATAATTTGGGATTTTGAAATATCGAGTTATAAATCCAGATAGGTATATTTTGAAGCCGTATGATAATGTATGTGAATATATACGATAATATTAATTTATTAAAATTAAATTTAAATGTTTTTAAATATATTTATATATTTAAATGGTTTATTTTGAGCCTTAAAAATAGCCACTTTTGCAAACAAACTCAGTTTTCGATGAAACTAATTTTGTTGGATTCGTAATGTCAAATTATTGTTAGATTTCAATTTCCGTGATTTTTGAAGTTAGTGTGTAGCCGTACGGGATTTTATTGTGAAAAACAGTCAGTATTTCGATGGTTAAAAATACGCTGTTTGAGCATACGGAGTCGGAATTCGATGAAACCAATTTTGTTGGGACCGTAATGTCGAACTGTCGCTGCATGCCAATTTTCGTGATTTTTGGGTATCGTATGTGGTCACAGGAATTTTAGAGGACAAATGTAAGCAGCAATTGCTTAAAATCAAATCAACAAATCAAATAAAAAAAATATAAAATCACCCTATAAATAATCTTAACTCTTGCCTAACCCTAAATCATCCTCCGGTCTTTTAAAAAACTCACGCCGCCACTATTCTTCGTTTACAATAAATTTTCCATCTTCGAAAATTTAAAACAAACCAAATAAAATTCTATAAATTTTAAAACCAGTCTCTTTGAAGCCCTCAAGCATTTCTCTCCATTTCCATATGAATTTTACATGGTGCGATTAAATTTCTGTCGAGCTCGAAATGTACAGTAATAGTTAAGGTTCTTTGATTCTTGGAAATGGAGCAACGATTCTCGAATTGGATGTTGTTTTTGGAATCAGCATGATGTTTAGCACCTCAGGTGGATTTTTGGGTGAACTCGATGTTTAAAGGGTTCGATGTCCTTCCTGTAGCCGGCGAAGAGGTCTGCGACGCATCTCGGATGAAGGCCTCGGGCCTGGCGATGTTCATATGAGGAGGTAGAGGCTGCGGATAGGAGAACAATGAAAGTGGTCGCATTCCCTTCGATGTTGAGATGGAGGTGCGGTGGAGAAATGAAGTTTCGGCAATGGGTATGGTATTTTGGAGTCGGGTTTTATGTCTGGAGGAAGAGGACACTGTAGGTGCGGGCTGACGGGTAATGAGCCGACATATTAAAAAGGTGAAAGCCTAACTATATTTTAAAACCCATGTTTTGTTTAATATAAAATATATACTAACTTCTAAATATCATAACTATGTCATACGTAAACGAAATTCAGCGAAACTGGTTGCTTTGGGATTGTACGGACGTAGGCTTCACAATGGAACTGACCGGGAGTGAATTGGAGCTCATTTGGATTAATGGTGAAATTAAACGCCTGAATCAAATCAATCACCAATTATCGTTATTTAACGATAACCGTCCAATGTGAGTAAATCTTACTAACTCTGCTCAATTTATATTTTTAAACATTTTTAGATTTGATAAATAATGGTTGTTTGCTGTGTGTTGGCTGTTTGGTTGAACTGCTGGTAAATTGGTTCAAAATATCGGTAACGATATTTAAATCCTAATCGAATATTGATTTTGTTTATCAGAATATTTTGCTGTTCGTGTTATTATGCTGATTAACATCTGCGGATGCAGGGAAACAGGTTGGAGGGATCCAACTGGGTTCCTCAACATTTATTTGACTGTTTTTCATATATTGTGATATATGATGTGATTTATAATCTGTTGTTGATTATGTGTGTTTGATCACTATTATTTTGTATTTTTAATACCGTAAGAAATACTAGAATGTGAGAAAGGGAATTTCAAACAATAAGTTGAAATAAAATATTTACATATATAAATCAAAGGATTTTATATAAAAGGAAGTTTGAAGTGGTTATTAATTGGGAAAGTTTATAAAATCCAAGAGTTAAAAAGGAATTAAAGGAAAATATTTGTAAAATATTTACAAATAAAATAGAAAGACTAACATTTGTAAAAACATTTACAAATGGGATTGGAAAGAGGAATATTTGTAAAACAATTTACAAATAGAATTTAATGAGGGAATATTTGTAAAATATTTACGAATAGATAAAATGGAAATAAGATTTTAGAAATAAATAAAGTTATAAAAGAAATATTTATTTAGAAAATAAATAGAATTATATAAAGGGAATATTTATATGAAATAAATATAGACAAATAGAAGAGGAAGTATTTGTAATCGAATAGAGTTAGTCGAATAGAGTAATCAAATATAATTTATTCGAATAAGATTAATCGATTAGAGTAAATCAGTAGAGTAATCGAATATTAGTTATTCAATTAGAGTTAATCGAATATTAGTTATTCGAATAAAGAGTTAACTAGGTAGATTTAATTGAACATAGTGAATCGAATTAGGAATTAATTGAATATTTGTTATTCAATTAGGGTTGATCAGATATAGTTATTTGTGATAGAGTTAGTCAAACATAGTTATTCAGGACAAGTTGCCATTTTGTACGACTACTAGCGTAATTCGCAAGGCTGTAGATAGTCTACGGCGATCAGATGTTTCCTGAGGGAATCAAGCGTAACCATTGTGATCGCTGCGATCTAGATTCAAGCGAATGGAGTTAAATCGAATATTAGTTAATCGATCAGAGTTAATCAGTTAGAGTTAATAAGTTAGAGTTAACCAGTTATGGTTAATCAATCAGAGTTAATCGATTGGAGTTAAATCGAATCAGAATTATTCAAATGGAGTTAATCAGGTTCGAGTTAGTCGAGTATTATTAAATTGAATAGAGTTAGCAAAAAGGAATTAATCGAATAGCACTTATTCGAAGTAGAGTTATCGAATATAGTTTATTCGAGAAGAGTAATCGAATATAAGTTATTCGAAGTGAGTTAAATCGAATATAAGTTATTCGATGGGAGTTAAATCGAATATAGTTATTCGAGAGGAGTTATCGAATAGGAATTATTCAAGAGAGAATTGTAAGTTGAAATTCGATTATATCGAATTTGGGAAAGTACTTTATACTTTCCGTTTCCAAATCGATATTTATTTATTTATTTATAAATTAGACGTTTGTTTATTTATTCAAATTAAGAAATAAAAGTTATTATATTTCGAAAGTATGAGATTATAGCACTATAATCAGATGATTTTGGTAAAAGAAGTGGATTCGCAAATAGAATCCGAGAGCAACGTAAGGAAGTGTGTTAAAAGATTTGAAAGGTGAACGTTGTCTATTTCGAGGTTAAAAATGTTGTTCAGTTAAGGTCTGTGAGGTAGTTACACCCCAACTTGATTGGCTTCGTTTTAAACTAAGGGATGGGTAAGGTTCGATAGTTGAAGGTTGGTTAAGTTGAATTAGTTAATCAGGGTAACAGTTTGAATGACATAGCGATGTTTTATTTAAACATCTGTTTATAAACCCGATGAATGAGCTTTGGAAATGTTTTCCAAATATAATCAAAGATAATTTCTATTTATAGAAAAGGAAATGTTTAATGAAAAGAATACTGGAATGACAGTGATACGTGAAAAGAGACGGAAATATTTTCCAATAATTAATAACGTATATTTTCTAAATTTAGAAAATAAGGAATGTTGAATATATGGAAATAGGAAATAAACAAATTAATGAGCTAAAGAGGTAAATGTTAAATGATGATTGATCGATATAATTTCCATCTGGAAATAATATCGTTGTTTGCACACCTGTTTTTCTTTGATAGTAAATCACCGACTATCGAAGTTTTTGACCATTTTTCCATCGTCAATACGGAGAGATCGGGATAAGATTTATTATCTGAAAACCACTCTGTATGGATGTTAGCGTTGCGATCAAATATGATGAAAAAAAATTGAAGACGGAGTTATACAAGGGCTATCCTATTTACAGAATAGTGCCTTCGGCTTATCCAGCCACAGGACAAACGTGAATGGACGAATGTCTGACAAAGTATATCTAACGGATCGCGTAAGTTGATCTCTTCAAACGTACTTACATTTTGGTGGCGGAGGAATTCGTTTCTCTTAGCTTTATACCCATGGTATTTTTGGGGAAATCAATTTGTGATTTGGCAGATATGACGATGTGGCATTCAAAGTGAATGGTGGTCAGGTGTTGCAAAAGATATTATGACCTCAAGCCTCATCAACCGGGAAATGACAGAAATCGGGCAGGCAACATTGCTAAGTGGGTAGCTCCCATTAGGGTGTATATCACCTATCTAGAGAAATTCTAATTCAATATTTATCTATTATCGATGTTGTCCCTTTTCGGGAAACGGTGGGTAGCTCCCAACCATTGGTGATATACATTCGATACACTCAAGTGAAATGAGTGGTCGGTCATGTGTGGGCCGGGTTGCAAGACGTTCTTGTTGAACCCAGTGTATTCGCCTCTAGAGATACACTATCGGCAGGTGGTCCCATACCTTGTCATCGCCGGAATCCAATCTCCAATAAGCGCCTGCAGTTTTGTTTGTATACTATATATGTGGAACGTGAGATGCAAGCGTTCTGCTACATTGTTAATTACTTGTGATTAAACATTATTATAATATCAAGAGAAGTATTAATTTTGAAAGTGTTTTGGGTTATCGTAAGGTAAAAACCGTCCGTGTTTATGTGTGGATCGGTCTTACGATTACCTTTTCATTTGAAAAGGATTTTGAAAAGTTAAATCAAATGATTTGAGTTTACTCACACCAGTCCCATGACTGACCTAGAGTTTATTTTGTTTTGTTTTCCCTAAACTCTTGGGTGCCCAAATTTGTACGGGCAGTCAAGCAGTTCAGGTCTTTACAGATATACTAGGAGGAGCTTGAGCAGGAGGCTTCAGGATTATATATAGCTATTGTTATTTCCGCTATGTGTAAGTGTTGTACTCTGATAATGTTATTGTATATATACACTCTTTTATTTCAAAGTTGTGTTATATATTATATTTTATTCGTTCCGCTGTGAGATTCGTATTACTCTGATTCTGTTCTGTGATGATCTTCTTCTTCTATTCTAATTTTCTATCTTATCTATTCTCATCCTCTAACTTCTTTCTATTAATGATCAGGAATTTCCGATGTCTACATAGTCAACATGGTAGTTTTTTGTTGATTTTCAAAGTCGAAAATCCCAGTTCGTTACAGTGGTATCAGAGTTGGTTGCTTAATTGGTATGGATGATAGGGAGTTCTCGCTTCGCGTTAGGTGGCGAACGGGAGACTCTTACCCCAACATCTCCCGACAATGTGGGTTGGTTGAGTCGCGAGGCTGGCCGTAAAAGCAGTTCTGAGGTACCAGTATAAGCCACGGGGGGAGGTTAGCCCTCTGCCTTGGGGGTTGAGGGATGGTTGAAAAGCCTATCGAAATCGCCGGGTCGTTACAGTGGTATCAGAGCTGAAGGTTAAGTGATTACCTTGGCTCTGTGGGGTGACTCAGTAGAGATGGGGTTAGTAATACCCTAGATTGACTTTGAGTGTATATATACGAGTGAACGTATTCGTAGATTTTATAAAATTATTTTATATTGTGGAGATTTATTGATTGAGTTGTTTATGAATTTTGGTCGATCAGTTTGATCTACTATATCGATAGGAGTTTCTAAACACTTAAGTACGATAAACCGACACAATATGTTTTGAAAGAGGGTAAATGAAATAATTTTACCCAAAATATATTTTGATATAAAAGAAAGGTATACCTTGGAATTATTATCATATATTGGATATGTTGGTTGATTGTAATTGAAATGGTTATATAAATAACCAATTTGAGTTCGTATAATATAAAATCAAATGAATTAAATTTGAATTTTTAATCAGAATTGGAATTAAAACCCTGGAAGGTTATAAAAGTGTTTGTAAATGAATCTGGGTTAAATATATGTGAATCCTGGGAGATTTTGAATTGTTTTCAAGCATTGTAAAGGATATTTTGAAATGTATTTCAAAATGAAAGTGTTTAAATATGTTTTTGGTAAGTGATACAATATTGAACTCACTTCGATAGCTGGGAAATAACTCCGATAATACTGGCCACATCATCAGTGTTCATTTTCGAGTTGTAAGTGACGGATTACTACCAAAGATTTTTTTTCAAATTATTTTGGAAAAAGGAAGTTGTTTTGAATCCCGAAAGGAAATAATTTATTTTAGAAAAACTAAACTATTTAAAATCCACAGGAAGATAGTATGAATTAAAAACAAATTAAAGGAATTTGTGAAAGCAAATATGAATTGAATTGAAACCAATTAACTGAAAATTTAATTGGAATATAAATATATCAAGTTAAATCAGATTATTTTGAATTATGAGATAAGAATCTGAAATGGTATTGGATTGGTGAGTTAGGAGTTGGAACAAGAATGGAACTTTGGTTTGAAATGGAATTCGGCTTGGATATGTGAATGATTTGGTTTTGAGGAAAAAAATTTGGAGTTATGTTTAGAAAGGCATTTGTGTATGCTGACAGGTTAGCAAATGGAAAGGATTTAATGATATGCCCGACAAAAAGGTACACGTTTATTTTTAGGGATTTGGTGATTTATGGGCTGATTTGGCAAGTTGCTTGGCTGTTTGATTTTCTTTTGGATTGGAGAAGGCCTAGAGAGGTGAGTTAGGGTTTGAACTATTGACCAGTACAAGGGAGGTGTTGGCGAAATTTTTCGAAAATTTCGGGTGTTAGAAAATTTTCAGGATTTTTGAAAATTTTCGTTAGTAGGAATAAATTAATATTTTAATTAGAATTAATTGGTTCAGTTAAAATTGAAGTTGATAAGTAAACAAATAAATTTGTACTAGTCAATAGAGTTTGTTCTCTACCTTAGCAGTTACGAGGACGAAATTATTTTAATGGGGGGAGAATGTAACGACCCGTATTTTTACGGTATATAAATAATTTATTTAATTATTTAGATAATGGTTTGGCTATCTAAATGACCTGAATTAAATAATATTGAATATTTAATTAAAATAAACAATATAATAATATATTTAATTTCTGAAATAGTCAGAAATAGTGGAATTCACAAAATAATGTGAATTGGATCATCTGTGATATTTAATTCAGTTTAGAATTGAATTAGAATAACGAATATATTACTTGAACGGAAGTTTGAACGTATACTTATAATATAATTATAATCGGGCTCGAAATGGCACGACAGTTTGCTATTTGGCGATTCGAACTTCAACTGGATATACAGAAGCCGTTTTAATTCGGATTTTTGTGAAACAAGAAACGTTAGGAGCTGGTGAAGTATATTTTTCTAGTGGAAGAGAAAAATCAGGATTTCGTTGTGTAGATTTTGATTTAGGTCCAAATTAAAATTTTAGAAAAGTCGCTATGGAATTCCTTTATAATTTATAACGATCTATTTTATTATAAAAGGATTTTCAATATAAACTGAATATCGATATAATCTGGGATTTTGAAATATCGAGTTATAAATCCAGATAGGTATATTTTGAAGTCGTATAATAATGTATGCGAATATATATGATAATATTAATTTATTAACATTAAATTTAAATGTTTTTAAATATATTTATATTTTTAAATGGTTTATTTTGAGCTTTAAAAATAGCCACTTTTGCAAACGAACTCAGTTTTCGACGAAACTAATTTTGTTGGATCCGTAATGTCAAATTATTACTAGATTTCAATTTTCGTGATTTTTGAAGTTAGTGTGTGGTCGTACGGGATTTTAATGTGAAAAACAGTCAGTATTTCGATGGTTAAAAATACGCTGTGTGAGCATACGGAGTCAGAATTCGACGAAACAAGTTTCGTTGGGACCATAATGTCGAACTGTAGCTGCATGCCAATTTTCGTGATTTTTGGGTAGGTCACAGGAATTTTAGAGGACAAATGTAAGTAGCGATTGCTTAAAATTAAATAAACAAGTTGAATAAAAAATATAAAATCACCCTATAAATAATCTCAACTCTTGCCTAACCCTAAATCATCCTCCAGTCTTCTGAAAAACTCACGCCGCCACTATTCTTCGTTTACAGTAAAATTTTCCATCTTCGAAAATTTAAAACAATCCAAATAAAATTCTATAAATTTTAAAACCAGTCTCTTTGAAGTCCTCAAGCATTTCTCTCCATTTCCATATGAATTTTACATGGTGCGATTAAATTTCTGTCGAGCTCGAAATGTACAGCAATAGTTAGGGTTCTTCGATTCTTGGAAATGTTCTCGAATTGGATGTTGTTTTTGGAATCAGCATGATGTTTAGCACCTCGGGTGGATTTTTGGGTGAACTCGATGTTTAAAGGGGTCGATGTCCTTCCTATAGCCGGCGAAGGAGGTCTGCGACGCATCTCAGATGAAGGCCTCGGGCCTGGCGATGTTCATATGAGGAGGCAGAGGCTGCGGAGAGGAGAACAATGGAAGTGGTGGCATTCCATTCGATGTTGAGATGGAGGTGCGGTGGAGAAATGAAGTTTCGGCAATTGCTATGGTATTTTGGAGTTAGATTTCATGTTTGGAGGAGAAAGACACTGTAGGTGCGGGCTGAACGGGTAATGGGCCGACATATTAAAAAGGTTAAAGCCCAACTATATTTTAATATCCATGTTTTTTTATATAAAATATATACTAACTTCTAAATGTCATAACTATGTCATATGTAAACAAAATTCAGCGAAACTGGTTGCGTTGGGATCGTATGGACGTAGGCTTCACAATGGAACTGGCGGGAGTGAATTGGACCTTGTTTGGATTTATGGTGAAATTAAACGCCTGAATCAAATCAATCACCAATTATCGTTATTTAACGATAACCGTCCAATGTGAGTAAATCTCACTAACTCTGCTCAATTTATATTTTTATAAAATATTTTTAGAATTGATAAATAATGATTGTTTGCTATGTGTTAGCTGTTTGGTTGAACTGCTAGTAAATTGGTTCAAAATATCGATAACGATATTTAAATTGTAATCGAATATTGATTTTGTTTATCAGAATATTTTCTATTCGTGTTATTATGCTGATTAACATCTGTGGATGCAGGGAAACAGGTTGGAGGGATCCAACTGTGTTCCTCAACATTTATTTGACTGTTTTTCATATATTGTGATATATGATGTGATTTATAATCTGTTGTTGATTATGTGTGTTTGATCACTGTTATTTGGTATTTTTAATACCATAAGAAATACTAGAATGTGAGAAAGGGAATTTCAAACAATAAGTTGAAATAAAATATTTACTTATATAAATCAAAGGATTTTATATAAAAGGAAGTTTGAAGTGGTTATTAAATTGGGAAAGTTTATAAAATCCAAGAGTTAGAAAGGAATTAAAGGAAAATATTTGTAAAATATTTACAAATAAAATAGAAAGGCTAACATTTGTAAAAACATTTACAAATGGGATTGGAAAGAGGAATATTTGTAAAACACTTTACAAATAGAATTTAAAGAGGGAATATTTGTAAAATATTTACGAATCGATAAAATGGAAATAAGATTTTAGAAATAAATAAAGTTATAAAAGAAATATTTGTTTAGAAAATAAATGGAATTATATAAAGGGAATATTTATATGAAATAAATATAGACAAATAGAAGAGGAAGTATTTGTAATCGAATAGAGTAATCAAATATAATTTATTCGAATAAGATTAATCGATTAGAGTAAATCAGTAGAGTAATCGAATATTAGTTATTCAATTAGAGTTAATCGAATATTAGTTATTCGAATAAAGAGTTAACCAGGTAGAATTAATTGAACTTAGTGAATCGAATTAGGATTTAATTGAATATTTGTTATTCAATTAGGGTTGATCGGATATAGTTATTTGTGATAGAGTTAGTCAAAAATAGTTATTTAGGATAAGTTGCCATTTCGTACAACTACTAGCGTAATTCGCAGGGTTGCAGATAGCCTACCGCGGTCGGATGTTTCTTGAGGGAATCAAGCGTAACCATTGTGATCGCTGCAATCTAGATTCAAGCGAATGGAGTTAAATCGAATATTAGTTAATCGATCAGAGTTAATCAGTTAGAGTTAACCAGTTAGAGTTAATCGGTTAGAGTTAACCAGTTATGGTAATCAATCAGAGTTAATCAATTGGAGTTAAATCGAATTAGAATTATTCAAATGTAGTTAATCAGGTTTGAGTTAGTCGAGTATTAGTAAATTGAATATAGTTAGTAAAAAGGAATTAATCGAATAGCAGTTATTCGAAGTAGAGTTACCGAATATAGTTTATTCGAGAAGAGTAATCGAATATAAGTTATTCGAAGTGAGTTAAATCGAATATAAGTTATTCGATGGGAGTTAAATCGAATATAGTTATTCGAGAGGAGTTATCGAATAGAGATTATTCGATAGAGAATTGCAAGTTGAAATTCGATTATATCGAATTTGGGAAAGTACTTTATACTTTTTGTTTCCAAATCTAGATTTATTTATTTATAAATTAGTTGTTTGTTTATTTATTCAAATTAAGAAATTAAAGTTATTATATTTCGAAAGTATGAGATTATAGCACTATGGTTATAATCAGATGATTTTGGTAAAAGAAGTGGATTCGTAAATAGAATCCGAGAGCAACGAAGGAAGTGTGTTAAAAGATTTGAAAGGTGAATTTTGTCTATTTCGAGGTTAAAAATGTTGTTCAGTTAAGGTCTGAGAGGTAGTTATACCCCAACTTGATTGGCTTCATTTTTAACTAAGGGATGGGTAAGGTTCGATACTGAAGGTTGGTTAAGTGGAATTAGTTAACCAGGGTAACGGTTTGAATGACATAGCGATGTTTTATTTAAACATCTGTTTAAAACCCGATGAATGAGCTTTGGAAATGTTTTCCAAATATAATCAAAGATAATTTCTATTTATAGAAAAGGAAATGTTTAATGAAAAGAATACTGGAATGATAGTGATACGTGAAAAGAGACGGAAATATTTTCCAATAATTAATAACGTATATTTTCTAAATTTAGAAAATAAGGAATGTTGAATATATGGAAATAGGAAATAAACAAATTAATGAGCTAAAGAGGTAAATGTTAAATGATGATTGATCGATATAATTTCCATCTGGAAATAATATCGTTGTTTGCACACCTGTTTTTCTTTGATAGTAAATCACCGACTATCGAAGTTTTTGACCATTTTTCCATCGTCAATACGGAGATATCGGGATAAGATTTATTATCTGAAAACCACTCTGTATGGATGTGAGCGTTGCGATCAAATATGATGAAAAAAAATTGAAGACGGACAGAATAGTGCCTTCGGCTTATCCAGTCCCAGGACAAACTAGAATGGACGAATGTCTGACATAGTATATCTAACGGATCACGTAAGTTGATCTCTTCAAACGTACTTACGTTTTGGTGGCGGAGGAATTAGTTTCTCATAGCTTTATACCCATGGTATTTTTGGGGAAATCAATTTGTGATTTGGCGGGTATGACGATGTGGCATTCAAAGTGAATGGTGGTCAGGTGTTGCAAAAGATACGTTATGACCTCAAGCCTCATCAACCGGGAAATGACAGAAATCGGCAGGCAGCATGGCTAAGTGGGTCGCTCCCATTAGGGTGTATATCACCTATCTAGAGAAAATATAATTCATTCTTTATCTATTATCGATGACGTCCCTTTTCGGGAAACGGTGGGTAGCTCCCAACCGTTGGTGATATACATTCGATACACTCAAGCGAAATGAGTGGTCGGTCATGTGTGGGCCGGGTTGCAAGACGTTCTTTTTGAACCCAGTGTATTCGCCTCTAGAGATACACTATCAGCAGGTGGTCCCATACCTTGTCATAGTTGGAATCCAATCTCCAATAAGCGCCTGCAGTTTTGTTTGTATACTATATATGTGGAACGTGAGATGCAAGCATTCCTCTAGATTTGTAACACCCCACCTCCGCTAGGGTCACTCACAAAGGGAATGCACTAGCTTTGGTGGAGTATTATCTAGGTAAACATACACAGAAATATTACAAGACAGAACATAAATAAAACAGCGGAAGGAAAACCCAAATTTCATTACTTTAAAATCTAGTAAGGTCTAAAGCCTTTTACATCAAAATGCTATTAAGTCAATTACATCGAAATTTGTCTTGCAATAATAAAGAAGCATGAAACCATAGTTATAAATTATTCCCCAATAAAGCAAAGCAAACCATAGCCAAGAGAAATCCAAGCCATACATGAAAGAGCTTTGGAGCTTGGTAAGATCCGAACTAAGCTGTATTCCCACCCTGCGAACCTGGGGGGGGAAACGGAAGAAAAAGAGGCGAAACAAAACGGGTCAGTCATAAGGACTGAGTAAGTCCTAGTGACTTTCAGCATAAAAACAGGTAAAGATAACATAGCATGAATAAACTGAAAGTAAACATAAGCATGATGACAAGATAAGCTACAGGAAAGATAACTAAGAATAACCTCATATGGTTTTTGTCAAGTATAACATCGCCAGGTTTCCATTCAAGATAAACTAAGTATAATTTCCCAAGATTTCTATCAAGCATCGCAAGATTTCTCTGCTTTACCATTAAAAAATTTCTATGATATCTATTTGCTCTGCACCAACCGTACTAGTATCCCAACCCGTGTCATGTGTTGACTATAAAATGATCCCTTGCCCAATGTCATGAAATGATCCATTACTTGGTCTCACGAAACGATCTATTAATTGATCGGCTCCCTACAAGTCCTATCTCGTTCATGAGTCTGTGTCATATGGCTCTATCACGAATGTAGTCACCTGTGCTAGGTCCACCATAGGGTGTATCAAGCCCTAGGGTGCCAACCACCGACAGGAATCAAGCACGCACAGTGTAAACCTACTGGTGCCCAATGCCTGCTTTTTCAACTCCGGACTACGTGCACGACTGTAGTCCGCCTGAACCTACAATGGCGCACCAACTCAGCCATCGTTCTAGTCGCTTACAATCAGCCCAGTAATCGTGCCCCACCCTGCCTAGTTCCAGGGTACCATGATACATCTAGTGGGTTACTGCTGAAAAGGACCGCGTAATTGGGTTTCCGTCCAGCAGGTTAAGTGTTGTCATTTAAATTCGAGACTTAACCCCATCAGTCTAGCATGTCAAGTTGGTTAAGTTTGGTCATTCAAGTTCGTGACTTAACCCGTCTACATGTCATGTCAAATTGGCTAAGTGTTGTCGTTCAAGTTCATGACTTAGCCCTACGAATCATGTGTCAAGTTGGTTAAGTATGCTCAAGCAGTTCGTGACTTAACCCTACCAAACCATCGTGTCAAATTGGTTAAGTATATTCAAGCGGTTCATGACTTAACCCTATCAAGTCATTAATTCATTTATGCACCCCAACCTCTCACATCAGACCTGTTGTTGTGGTCACTGGATATGCCGGGTGGTTCCAGGCAGAATTACACCACAACTCAGTCTGACCTCGGGTTTTCAAGTGCAATATGACCAACTACCCACATAGGATCCTATTGTTTGTAGTAACTAGATTTGTCGGGCGGTTCCGGGCTGAATTACACTGCAAACTCAACCCAACCTCGAGTTGGCCATTTTCTAGTTCATTCTAAATGTCATGTCCATGTTCAAGTTTCATGTCAAGTTCGTGTCTTGTTTCATGGCGAGTTTCATGTCAAGTTTCATGTTTTCACTTATGCCTATTATCAAGTTAATGATTCATATTCATAACCAATTCATGTTTCAAGTTCATAAGCATGTTTACGTGCCTTCTAGATGCCCAATACATACCAACTACCCAGAACCCAACTTTGGCGCGTTCATATTAAACTTTCTCGAAGTCATAGATTGTCATATATGTTTCTATTCCAAATTTTTCATAATTAACATATGTCGAAGTTCTAGGTTACATGTCATATTAGTTTTACATATGCCCAATTCATACCAAATTTACATATGTTCAATTCATGCCGTTTTACATGTATGCTAATCTTATGCCAATTTACACATCTATCAAGATCCATGCCAAATTACATATGCCAATTTATATATGCCTAATCCTAGACAATTTACATTTATACCAAATTTCATGCCCTTTTACATATGTCAAGATCTAGCCAACATTACATGTATTAAGTTTCATATCCAATAAACCCAAATCGTGATTCATGATGTAGTTACCCCAAACCATAACCTTTTTATTACAATACAAGCCAGTTGTCCAATCTTTTGATTTGATTTACATGTTACATTAAATAGATCCAAATTTACGCCAAATTCCATGCATATAATGTTTATGCAAATTTCCTCATAACAAGATTATACCAAAATTTACATATCAAGCCCAAACTTGCAAATACAATGATAATATCCAATTTCATGTTGCCAATAATTCCATCATATTCATATAGGCAATAATTCCATAATTCCCCCGTATACATATCGTACGCAAGTCGTGATTTTAGGCCAAGGTCCGAAATTGACCAAGGTTCATCAAAAGAAAATAAATAGGGGAAAGGTAGAATCTTGCATCAAAATAAGATCGAAGAGAAAAACATCATCACAGGCATATCAGGATTACAACAGGTTGAATAGACCATGAACTAGACATGAGAATAAAGATGAACAAGTCTCAAAACTCAAGGTTCAAGAAGCAACAGAAATAGATCTGAATCGATAAACATACTTAAATCCAATTCCACTTTATTCCATGGCCATATTATAGTTAAATATTTAAATCGGAAAGCAACTAGAACTTACATTGATTGGCTAAGAGAGGACAAATCGATTCATTGTCGCATTGAAACGTCTAACTTGATTAATCTTCTGATTTGATTCAATATGGTCTAGGCGTCGTTGCTTAGGTTGATGTTGATTAGCTTCTAGTTTTGATTCCAGCAGAGTAGCGACGCCATTTTTTATTTTTATTCAGAACAGAGGCAGAGTAGAAGCAGAATAGAATTGTGTGTAGAGAAGGCTAGGTCTGGGGCTGTTTAAATAGGTTTAGGCAGATGAATCTGGACAGAAATCGGACTAGATACATCAGAACGAATACTGGCCCAAAATTGGGCTCGGGGACCAGGTCGACACCCAAGTCGACTGCGCAGTCGACCTGGTCCTGGGGGTGTCGACTGCCCAGTCGACTCCCTAGTCGACCTGGGGGGGTGTCGACTGCCCATTCGACTCCCCAGTCGACCTGGGGTGCTGGGCGGGAAATTTCCCGCCCAGTCTGTCAGGGTTTTGAAATTAGAATTTGAACTCGAATTCGAACTGTTTTGAACTCTGAAAATTTCTGAAACTTCGGAGGGTCATATTTCCCTCATACGGACTCCGATTCTCGCAAACTCGGACTCGTTTCCAAGCAGAATTTCGAGATGGACGCAATGGCTCAACCTGTTTCCCTTGATTCTGATCTTAAAATTTAATTCTGCCTTGATTTATGATTTTAACATGTTAAAATTCGGGTTGATACAAGATTGTTAATTACTTGTGATTAGACATTATTATAATATCAAGAGAAGTATTGATTTTGAAAGTGTTTTGGGTTATCGTAAGGTAAAAGCCGTCCGTGTTTATGTGTGGATCGGTCTTACGATTACCCTTTCGTTTGAAAAGGATTTTGAAAAGTTAAATCAAATGATTTGAGTTTACTCACACCAGTCCCATGACTGACTCAGAGTTTATTTTGTTTTGTTTTCCCTAAACTCTTGGGTGCCCAAATTTATATGGGCAGTCAAGTAGTTCAGGTCTTTACAGATATACTTGGTGGAGCTTGAAGCGGGAGGCTTCAGGATTATATATAGCTATTGTTATTTCCGCTGTGTGTAAGTGATGTACTCTGATAATGTTATTGTATATATACATTGTTTTATTTCAAAGTTATGTTATATATTATATTATATTCGTTCAGTTGTGAGATTCGTATTACTCTGATTCTGTTCTGTGATGATCTTCTTTTTCTTCTATTTTAATTTTCTATCTTATCTATTCTCACCCTCTAATTTCTTTCTATTAATGATCAGGAATTTCCGATGTCTGAATAGTCAACATTGTAGTTTTGTCTTGATTTTCGGAGTCGAAAATCCCAGTTTGTTACAACCCAATACTAGTCTATTGCCTGGTTCTACCCAACTTGCGGGAGATCTACATGGTCTGCCATAAAAAGCTTTGAATGGTGACATTTGCAAGCTATCTTGGTAACTGTTATTATAGGAGAACTCGACCAAATGCAAGTGATCTTCCCACGATCTGCCAAAATCAAGAATACATGCCCGCAACAAGTCTTCCAGTATACGATTCACCCTCTCAGTCTGGCCATCTGTTTGAGAATGATAAGCAGTGCTCCGATTTAACGTTGTCCCCAGCTCTTCTTGGAATGCTTTCCAAAATTTACTAGCGAATATCGGATCACGATCACTAACAATGCTACTGGGAACTCCATGTAGTCTGATAATTTCTTTGAAATAAATTTTTGCTAGGCTTTGAGTTGTTCTAATTGATCTGATAGTAATAAAATAGGCAGACTTCATGAAACGATCTACGATCACCTAAATACTGTCATTGCCTTTTCTGGTTCGGGGCAAGCCATCAATAAAATCCATGGAGAATTTATCCTATTTCCAACTTGGAACCTCTAGTGGTTGTAACAATCCGGCAGGTTTCTGCTGATCACTTTTGACTTATTGACAAGTAGAGCACCTGCTAAAATATATGGAAATGTCTCTTTTCATAGATTTCCCCCAGAACGTGCGCTTGAGATCATGATACATCTTGCTCACCCCTGGATGAATACAAAGCTTGGATTTGTGACATTCATCCACTACTTCCCTTCTGAGCTCAGGAATATTCGGGACACAAGTTCGAACCTTTAACCTGACACAAGTTCGAACCTTTAACCTCAGAACTCCCTTGTTATCAATCTGGAAACTCGAGGGTTCGCCTTCCCAAACTCTTTTACTAATTCTCTGAATAAAATCATCATCCTTCTGAAGAGAAGAGATTTTATCAATCAATGTAGGTGAAATGATGAGATTGGCGGTGACCGCATTCTTCCTGATGAGCGCATCGACTACAATATTGGCTTTCCCTGGAGTATACAATATGTCCAGAACATAGGCCGCAAGAAATTCTAACCAACGTTGCTGCCTCAAATTCAAGTCCCTTTCGGTGAACAGAAACGTGACAACCCCAAACCCCCATTCCAGACACAATGGAATATGTTTAGTTGGCCCATTTGACTGTTTCAGCCAGTTTTTCTTCAAATTAAAATAAACAACATTCAAATATAGATTTGAACGTACATTTTAATTTGTTGGGGCCACGTACTAATTTTAAAAATTTCAGAAAAATAAATCTGGCCATGTTTGGACGATATGGTCCCAACAAAACTGATTTCATCAAATTTGGAGACCGTTTGAAAAATGGCCATTTTCTGGTCGATCCAAATTGACTGAAATTAACCAAACACGTTTTCTTTTGCCACGCTCACATATTAACTCCAAAAAATATGGAATTTGGAATCTATCAATAATTTGACATTCTGGATCCAATAAAAGTGGTTTCATCGAAAACGGAGCTCGTTTGCGAAATGTCTATTTTCAAGGGCTATATTAATTCCATAGCGACCTTTCTGAAAATTCATTTGGCCATAACTTTTGATTCCCGCTATGAAATTTTGATTTTTCAGATTCGTTAGAAAGATATTCTTAAACATATTTAAATATTTTTTGCTTCACTAAAATCCGTTTTATTTTGCACCCTGTACAGTCAGTCAAAGTTCGAATTCAAATTTTCAAACTACCGCGTCATTTCAGGCCTTGTTTTATAATTTAATCAAATATATTCACTATAACTTCGATCCAAAAGAATTTTCAGCCGTTAATATTTAAAATAAATTATTTTAAATATTCAAAATTAATTAAAATAGCCAAAATAAAAAAATTAAATTGGTTCTCATTTTCCAGGTTGTTACAAAAAACTTCAACGATTTATGATGTGTGTATAATTCGAACTTATCACCCAAAAGATAGTGTCTCCATATCTTCAAAGCAAAAAACGATGGCTAACAACTCAAGATCATGAGTGGGGTATCTCTTCTCATGTGGCTTCAATTGACGGCTAGCATAAGCAACCACTTTGTCTCTTTGCATTAATATCGCGCCAATACCTTCAATAGAAGCATATGTCCAGACTTTCAAATCTTGATTGTCATCAATAATAATCAACACTGGAGCAGTAGTCAACCTTAGTTCCATCTCTTGGAAAGCTGCCTCACATTCTGGGTTTCTAATTAAATTTTGTATGCTTCTTTGTAAACTTCGTTAATGGATAAAATTGCTTCAAAATTTTTTTAACAAATTTTCGATAATAGCCAGCCAATCCTAGGAAACTTTTGACTTCAGTAGGCATACTAGGCTGCTTCTAATCTTGAAGGGCTGTGATCTTACTTGGATCCACTGAATTCCTTCCTTCGATACTGCATGACCGAGGAACTTCACTTCTTCTTGCCAGAATACAAATTTAGAAAATTTGGCCTTTAAAACAATCTTTCTCAAAATTTCCAAAACTTGTTCCAAATGTTTTTCATGCTCGGCAGTTGACTTGGAGAAGATTAAAATGTCATCGATGAAAACCAGCAAAAATTTATTCAGGACATCGCGGAACACTCGATTCATAACAAAATTAGCTAGAGCGTTGCATAAGCCGAATGGCATTACTAACAACTCATAAAATATGTCTGGACCTCTGAAAACTGTCAAAGGAACACATTCTTCGGCAATCCGCAGTTGATGGAAACCTGTAGCTAGGTCCATTTTAGAAAATACTTTTGCTCCATTCAAACGATCCAATAAATCATCTATATAGGGCATTGGATATTTATTCTTGAGTGTCTGCTTGTTGAGATCTCGGTAATCCACACATAGTCTGAGAGTACCGTCTGACTTTGGAACAAACACTACTGCTGCTCCCCAATTCGAAAAGCTAAGCCTTATCGGACCCTTCCATAAAAGTTGTTTAGTCTGATTACCCAATTCTTCTTTCTCTTTCCAGGTCATTCTTCGAATAGGATGTACCACTGGCCTCACATTCAGAACTAGGTCGATTCTGAAGTCAATTTCTCTTCACGGAGGTAAGCTATCAACTTCTTCGAACATACCCGCATAATTTTTTACGACAGGAATATTTTCAAGAGCAGTGGGGGTGACCTCAAGAGCAGCCCAAAATTCTTTTCTATTTGAATCTGAGCCCACGCAGGGTATAACAATATTCCCAAGCTTGGTTTTAACTTTAACAACTCTTTTAGCACATTTAACTTCTGCTTCATATTTGGTCAACCAATCCAACCCGAGAATGATACAATTTCAGAAAGATCCATAACAATTAAATTGAAAGGAAACTGATAGCAAGAGTAGGAGACGGGCACTCTACAATATAAACCAAGAACAAGAGAAGCCCCTATCGGATTATGAACACTAATCGATTCCTTAAGATTCTTTAGGGTTAGCTTTAACTTTTTAACTATGTTGCTCAATATGAAACTTCGTGATGCGCCAGTGTCAAAAAATATTGTAACTGGAATATTGTTGACAATAAGAGTGCCTACCAAAACATCTGGCCTTTCCTTATTAATTGAGGGTGCTGGAGTTTCTGCTACTTCATATACATGAGCTACTTCAGACTTCTTTGATAGCTGGCATTTTTTTGCAATATGACCAGACTGGTGACACTTATGGCATTTTCTGCTCTCTTGAGACTCCTTATTGGATTTAGATCCATCATTCTTTCGTTTCTTCAAAGATTTGCAATTTATCGACAAATGTCCTTGCTTATTGCAGTTATTGCATATGGCGGTCGTTGACGATTCTTTCTTGGATTTAACTCCAATCGTATCAGCTTTAGGCTTCTTGCTGACCTTAGGCGTCGTACTTGTCTCAGGACTATCAGCTTCAAACTTCCTTTTACTGTTAGAGCTATTTTCCTCTTCATCTTCGAAACCATGTTGCTCATCATTATACTCATAGCGATATGCCATTTGTATCATCTCAGAAAATGGAAGATTTACATGAGCAAGTACTCTACCTTCAGATTTCTTTTGAAGTCCGCGGATAAATATTAGATTCTTCCTTATAGGATCTTGAATATTTCCGGGGCAAAGCAAGAAAGTTCGTTGAATTTATTATGATACTCCCAAATGGCCATATCTCCTTGTTTCAGATTATAAAACTCATCATATAGTCGCTCAGTTGCTTCTGGAGGAATAAATTTTTCTATAAACATTTCTTTAAATCAATCCCAGGTAATACTACCTTCTGGATTTTCTTCAGTAACAGTTTCCCACCAGATTAAAGCTTCGCCTTTGAGTGCACAAGATGCTATTAATCTCTTCTGATCATCTCTCAGCTTTAAGCCTTCTAAAATTCTCTCAGAAGAACGCATCCATGCTTGTGTTTCAATATTGGACTCTTTGCCCGAGAATGGTTCTCCACCTAGATTTCGATACCTCTTTACTAGAGCTTCTATATCTGGTTCTGATTATGGGAGCACAATTGGCTCGTTAGATTGTTGAACCAAAGAATAACTTCTGTTTCTGCCACTCATTTTCTACTATGTCTGCAAATAGCAGATAAAGAGTCAGGCCAACAAGATAGATATTGTAAAGAATAGGGACATATATTTAAATGTAAATGAATCTATTGGGGTAAATTTTATCTTGCTATACTCATTCTAGGACGTTACTAGTCCCATCTATGATGAGTTTTTTTAGAATTCTGCTGATTTTGTTTCTGATGAATCTGTTAATATGTTATATTCCGAGCTAAGTCTAATAAAAGCTCTGATACCAACTGTGACGACCCCAAACTCCCGTAGTACGAAAGCAAGGATAATCCTTGGAATATAACACAGAAACAATAACAACAGAACAGAAATATAGAATTACAGCAGATAAAGTACATCAAATTATACTGGGAATAATATGTCATCAGAGGTACACAACATAATAGGATCATACTTAGTACATAATACTGTTTCAACTTAATATAAAATGTCTACAGCGGAATAAAACATAACATACTAAATGAAGTCTGAGCAACATAATAGAAATGTTAGGATCCATCTTCAGTTCCATAGCTATGCAGAATGAGTCTGCTAAAAACCTGTATACAAGGCTGCCCATGGAAAAGAGGGCACCCGAGTTTGCAAAGTGAAACAAACTATGAGTCAGTCATGGGACTGGAATGAGAAATCTTATTTAACCTATTGAATAGTAAGGCTAATCAAAGGACCACGCTGCGAACGCGGACGGGTTTACTCCATTGGATTTCCAGTGCATAAATAAAGTAAATCGTTAAACAATGTAATGCTTTTTAGAAAAATGAAACCATTATAAGACTCAAGTCCCATCACACAATGCAACGCAAACCAGAGGATAAAGTTTTGCCTTATAATAGTCAAAAATGCTTGATACGATAAAACGGAGTTGATATTATCATTAGTGTAAATATGTTTTCAAAAATGTTTCAATCATAATATATCAATCATAGACGGCATAACTACCATATACTATGTCGCCATACTAGTTATACAATCAAAACCGCATGTGTCGTGTTGGAAGTTGGATTTCCATCATGAACCAAGGCAAGGGATCGTCCTTACTAATTTCGAGACTCTCTAGCCCGTGCCTTAGGACTCAGAGTCAGTTGAGCCCTTGGATCTTCAAGGCCGGTCCACAAATATGTTAGTGGATTAGTTATGCCTGAACAATACATTTCCCCGCCCTATGAGCATAAATATAGAGCCACTAGGCACACAAATCCGAGGCGCCTCATTCCATCATTCACACAGGGCTTGCAAAACCCTGTCACCACTTCTAACTAGAAAGAAACGTATGTCCTCCCTGCAATCCTCTCCCATTTCTGGTTCATACCGGGGTGTGAGGCTCGCGAAGTTACACTATACACAAATCTATGCCTAAAATGGGTTGTGCTTTGATCATCAACCACAAGGCTATGCTTTTCAACAATAAGCCTTGATCATTTGCATCTTGGCATGCAACACTGACAATTCAAGCCATGCGACTTATATCTACCAATATATAACCTCTGAGCTCGTATGTCTCAGAGAAGGGTGTTAAGCAAGTGAATAAATCCTCCGCCACCAAGCAGATATATAATAAATAGAAATCAGTCAGCACAGAATAAAATCCAATGTCAGACATACATCCATTTAGAAGTACGTTCTGGGTCTGAACGAAACGGAAGACACCTTATTCCTCGTTTCATATGTCCAATACAGAAGAGAGGCTCATGCATATCCGGACGATCAACAAGTACGTCCGGACAACTACCAATGTAACCCCTTTCTGTCAGCTAACCAATCCAGCGCATCAGTAGTCATCAATTCGATGTGAAGATCACCGGTCTTCAATCCACCGTCTTCAAATCTTCGACTTCCAATTGTCGATTAATTATTTAAAATGAGAAATAACTCGGTCTTTTCAAATAATTAGCGAATATATATAATTCAAATCAATTCTTTTCATTCCATATCATTTATAATATTTTATAATGATTTATCGCTATTTTTATTTATTTGAAAATAGCCATTTTTAATTAAACGATGCTTCGGGTCATTACATGGCCCTGGCACTATTTCCATCAAAATTTGATTTACACATTTCTCAAAATCTAACCGTTGGATCTTAGCAAATTTTATATCATTGGAAAGATCTTTCCAAAACGAACCCAATGGTTCCGGTTTTGTGAAAATCCGACGGTCGGATCTCTCGGTATAATCGTTTGAAACTACGATTTCAAATTGCGAACTGCAGCAGCGCGATTCATTTTATTTTAATTTATATTTATATATAAATATACATCGTTCAATGATTCCAACACCATTTTCATTTCAACATTGATTTCTTTTATATACGAAATCATATATTACATTAAAAATGTAATTTTCCTTATCTTTCTTTTATTACATTAAAAATGTAATCTTTTATTACATTGAAAAATGTAATTTCTTTATTCATTTCTTTTATTACATTGAAAAATGTAATTTTTATAATCATTCTTGTATTACATTGAAAAAAAATGTAATTTCTTTATTTATTGTATAAAATGTAATCTTTTGATATTACATAAAAATGTAACCTTTTTACGTTGCAAATAAAATGTAATCATTGCAAAGCAAATGTAATCCCTTTTCATTGAAAAGAAAAATGTAATCTTTTTATTTATTTTTCTTTGATTACAAATAAAAATGTAATCTTTTATTCTTTTCTTTGATTACAAATAAAAATGTAATCTTTTATTCTTTTCTTTGATTACAAATAAAAATGTAATATTTTATTCTTTTCTTTGATTACAAATAAAAATGTAATCTTTTGTTCTTTTCTTCGATTACAAATAAAAATGTAATCTTTTATTCTTTTCTTTGATTTCAAATAAAAATGTAATCTTTTATTCTTTTTTTTATTTCAAATAAAAAGGTAATCTTTTATTCTTTTAAAAGAAATGTAAGTTTTAATGTTTCATTTACATCAAAAATGATTTTTTTCAATGTAAACATTTTTATTGTTGAAATGGCTATTTTTTGATGTTGCATTACATTAAAGATGTATATTTCAATATAAATATATTTCTACATAACAAGGGACTATTTTTAATGTTTCATTACATTAAAGATGTATATTTCAATATAAATATATTTCTACATAACAAATGACAATTTTAAACATTTCATTACAATAAAGATGTATATTTCAATATAAATATATTTCTATATAACAAATGGCTATTTTTAATGTTTTGTTTACATTAAAATGTAAATTTCAAAGAAAACATATTTTATATAGCAATGAACATTTTTAATGTTTCATTTACATTAAAAAGGTAAAATCAAATGTAAATACATCTTTATTTAACAATGTTTATTTTTAAATGTTTTATTTACATTTAAAAATATAAGTTTTCAAGGTAAAAACATTTTCATATGTCAATACTTATTTTTAATGTCTCATGAAAAATGTAAATTCCAATGTCAATGCATTTTTTGTTTTTAATGTTGTATATACATTAAAATGTATATATATATATATATATTCATATATATATATATATATTAAAATCAAATTTTCATATTATTCAAACAATTAATCTATAATACATGAATATTTTATAACACAAGAATATTTCAGAAAATTTCGGCAGCATGATGACAGGGTAATTAAAACTGGCACCGTCCCGATGTACGGCTCCTCGCACTACCTTAGGCCTCGCGGCGTTTACAAGGGGTTTAATTTCCTAATACATTTTTCTAGGAAATCTAGTGCCACAATATCAACCAAATTCATTTCAACCACAATCAAATACCAGAAATCAACCAATTCCACATCACAATACAATCAAGTCATCCATGGTCTGTGGATGACGGGTGTCGAGAGTTTCTAAACTTCGTCTACATCCTAATATAATTTTATTTAATTAATTTTGATTCAAAAATCTCACTTTGCTGTTTAATTCTTCTAAAATTGTAGAAGGCTCCAAAAATTCTGCGGTCTCTTGTGAAATGTAGTCCCAATGTCTCTTGTTTCACTGGATTTGGACAACATACAAAAAAGATATGATTTTTATATGATTGAATTCAATTTCGCAATGCTTTTAGGTGTTATAACCATTTAATTTAGAAACAGCCATACCTTTCATTTTTTTCATTCAAACCTAGGTTTAGAATTTGCTTCCAAATTGTTGCACTAGGAGTCGATCAGGTTTAACCACGCCGAAGAGCTTCAAAAGGGCTTCCCGTGCCTGTGCACCACGTCGAACTCGAAGTCATATCGGGGCCAGAAATCGAGGGCGAAGCGGTCAACTTTGGCGGTGCGATTCTCGATGTACACCATATGATAGGGGTGAGGCTGGTATGGATTGGAAGAGGAGATCGAGATCTACGGAATTCTCTAAAGGGTTGATTGATTTCGTTGAGTGTGGAAGGAGTTATCGAGGAGAGAAGTTGCGAGTTGTAGCCGCCATTCGTTCGAGGGTTACGGGATCAAAACGATGAAGATAATACGGTATACGCGTATATATACACGTATTTTTATTTTATTTTATTTTTATTTATTTAATTTCAGTATAAATTCTATATCGCTCCTAACTCCAAATCAAACCCAACGAGTGTTGCTCCTAGCTAAATATTCCAATTCCGGACACAATGGGATATGTCCCGTAACCCAATTCTGCAAGCATTTAATTATTTAATTTTGATCGTACATTTTAATTTATCGGGGCCACATACTGACTCCAAAAAATAAATCTAGCTATGTTTTGACGATACGGTCCTAAAAAAATTAATTTTGTCGAATTTGGTGACCGTTTAAAAAATGGCCATTTCCTGGTTGATCCAAATTGACTAAAATTGTCCAAAACCCATTTTCTTTTGCCATGCTCACATATTGATTCCAAAAATTATGAAAATTGGAATTCTGCAATAATTTGACATTCCGGATGCAACCAGGGTGGTTTCGCCGAAAACGGAGGTCGTTTGCAAAATGACTATTTATACGGGCTATATATTATATTAAATTTCATAGCGACTATTCTGAATATTCAACTGGCCATAACTTTTGATTCCTGCTATGAAATTTCAATTATTCGGATTCGTTGGAAAGATATTTTTGAACAGATTCTGATATTTTTGAATTCACTAAATCCGATTTATTTTACATCCTGTACACTCAGTCAAAGTTCAAATTTTCAAACTGCCGCTCTATTTCTAACTCCTTTTAAAATTAAAATAAATATATTCATTAAAAATTAGATTTAAATAATTTTTTTAATCGTTATTATTTAAAATAAATTATTTCAACTATCCGAAATTCAATAAAATAGCCAAAAAAATTGGCTCTGATTTTCAGGGTTGTTTCAAGATCCATACGAATGATTTCTTGACATAAATTTAGTGGTTTTGGCCTTTTCACTCTCTAATGTCCATCGTTTTGGACCACTAGCCAATCAGTCAAATATAAGAGAGTTTCCAATTAGAGTGCATCAGTGAAAAATTTATCAATACTTTATTTCTGTCTCTTCATGCATTCTTAAATGTTTACGATGGAACAAACCATTTAGTCAATCTAATATATGTCATTATTTCCTTCTCAGTGAAGCCGCACATTTTTTTTTTCATTTACAAATCTAGCTAAAATGCCTTTCTTTCATGAACTTTATTTTCTTAATGCAACATTTCAAGAAAGTAATTACAAGATATTGATTAAATTAATGAACATGGGAAGCTACAAGCCATCAAAATGCTATTTAACTTGGCGATTCTTCTTGCATAGAAAAGAGTTTGCTAAATGTCACTTGAATTATATCACAAAATAAGTTTACATACTGTAGTTTGTATATAATTTATATAAAATTACTTGAATTGTATCACTTATATAATTTTAATGATTATTTGTTCAAATTTTCACATTTGAAGATCACAAAGTAAGTTTAAATTGTAATGAATTAAGAACACGTTTTCAGAATAAAATCACAAATAATCAATTTTTTTTTAATATCTATGCAAAAATTAACCATTCATAACAAAAATTTAGATGGGTAACAGAATCATTAATCGAACAATCATCCATGGCAAAATTATTGTTGGGTGAACAACATGACAATTAATTATTATTACTGCATAAATTATTAGATGGATAACAGAACAATTAATCAAAATAATCATCCATGATAAAATTATTCTTGGACGAACAATAGAACAATTTATTATTGTTGCCGCATAAATTATAATATTTAAAAAAAATAACAATTTAATGTTAATTACAATAGTTTATTTTTCTTTTATTTTTAATATTTAATCATTAGAATATATTTTTTAATAACATAAATTTTAATGCCCAGCAAAGCGGGCAAAAAATACAAGTAATCTTATTACAACTAATAATTCAGGGAACATGTTTATTTTAGTGAATATTACATGACACCTGGTCCATTTATATTGTGAAAACAAAGTTCCTTATCTCAAGGTATGACTAATTATTTCAATCAATTTGAAAAAAAAATACTGAATAAAAAGAGGAAAATAACTTCTTGATGCACGCTAACACGGATCCATCTAAATTCAATGCTATACTATATTCATTTTAACATACCATAGTGTTTCATATGATAAGTTCTGTAACTGATATTTGATAATTGAATAGCCACTTAAGGTGTGCTTCCCAGATCCACATTATATGCTAAAATGTTGATTCTTTTTTATATTTAGGATGAAGGTTAATGTGCCACTATTTAATAAAGTAGTATTACCGTACAGTGGTGGGAAAAACCGACCGTTAAGTTATATTATATCAAAAACAATTTTTTTTACAATTTTCTCTTAATTATGAATTTAATTAAAAAATTAACTGCATTGTTAACTTGCACTTTCTATTAGAAAAATGCAAGCTAATCTGCGTTTTTTATTTTAAGAAATATCGATTTGATTTACGTTATAACTATTACACGGACTTTTCTTGTAACAGCATCAAAAATAGGGACATATTGTGCAAAGCCGTATTAATATATCTATCACAGACTGGCCATATGCAACTTGATTCAGTACAAAAACAGAATTGGATCAGCTTGATTCAGTACAAAAGTAGAATTGGATCAGCTTTGTACCCTGAAATTCAAATTTAAACCTGACGTTTATATTAGAAATTATTATTGACCATCAGAAAGAAAAAAAATGACATAACGAAGTGAGTCAATAAACATGGTATGATGCTCACTAAGTAAGTAGGTAGAAGCAAAAAAGGTTGATACAGATTAAGCCATGGGTAAAAACCACAAAGTATATTTAAATTAAATAGACATGTTGTGTTACAACTTACAAAAACTATACTTCCGCATTCTTCCTTTTTTTTGAAGCAAGTACCAACTGATGTTCAAATTCCGACCTCCTGCCATGATTTTTTTTCTACAATGAATGGAATATTATATACAAAAATAAAATCTGAGATTCATAAATAGAAAGAATCAGGCCATAAAATGAATTTCCAATTATCAAACATGCAAGGTTACAAGATTAAGCACCTCTACCACTTTTATTCCATAATTATATATAATGAAAATAAAAGGAAAAGAAATAAAAATGCATGACTAAAAGGGCTTATAACATGCACAGCATACATGCAAGTAAGTAATGTGATAACATTATTAGCTTAAACCATTAATATATATTAGTTAAAGCTATAGCTCACCATATAAAGAACAGTATAAGATGGTGAACTTACAGGTTGTTCATATGAAACAATATTTGTTAAAAAATCCTATGGCACGCATTGCATGGTGGATTGCCCAGAACATTTCACATCTTGTGCGGCATAAAAGAACAAGGATGATATGAATTTATTCAAATATTTCTTAGTAGAATAAGCACACCAAACATCAACGTTATTACGCAAAAGTTTCCAAATTGCAACACACAATGATCTCTCACTCAAAGAGAAAGTACCCATGTCAGAAGCATCAATATCAGGTATGCAGAGTTCGTTGCAATCATATATTCTTTTGTGCCCCAGCATAAACTTAGTCAATTTTGCAGCCTGAATTAGACGATTCAAATCAATTATCCTTTGTAAAGCCATTATGCTTACTACATAACGAAGAGTCGAACATGTTGTAATACTTCAAGTGATTCTTGATAAGCTTTTTATGTGAAACGGATGGTTTGGCAATCCAAGAAAAATAACCTACATCGGTAATTTCATAATTTTCTTTCCACTCATTTTCCGAAGCGATAGTTGAGCATGACAATTTATAATTAATTACCATCTACATTGGTGTGTGGTATGTTGGGAAATATATATACCTGCCTAAGCTTTTCATTTAGATTGGATGTAAGAGAGCCAATGCAGGGGCGTTGCCTTCAGCATGATACATGTGCAAATATTTGTTTACAAAGTGTGAATACTACAGAAAATTAGTCATCTAGGGAAGAAAAAAGTAAGTATAGTCGAATGAATGACATGTGAAATAAATGAGGAGACCAAATTTTATAAAACCAACCTCATATGGATGGAAATCAGAAATGATAGATGAATATAATGTAAATAATGTAACTTTGAGATAATCGTGGTTTATAAAAGATGATAAAAGTCACATGAACAGAGCTAGAAAATAATAAAAGAAATTTTAGTTGATAAGATAAGGAAGGTTGGTGCCAGCAATTAGTTCCAATTGATCATTCTTTCCTCAAAAATACCAAGGTAGTAGTATCTTTTGCTAATAAAGATTCCTATGAAAATAATAAATGACAAGCTAATAGTTTTCATATATGTGATGGAAATAAAATATGCTAAGCATGAGGCATGTTAACAAAATAATAACTAGGCTACATAAGGGGAGATGTGTTATAATTTTCTTTTGTGCCATATTCATTGAAATCATTTTGGAAAATTAAACTCATGCCATACATCATAAAGAAATATCTTAACAGTTATGTAGAATTGCTTGTAGCTCATGTAAGTAGATAAAAATGATGTATAAATCATACTATGCCATCTGCTCAAGCATCAAGATCTTTAACACAAACAATTGATAAAAATAAAAAAAAATATGAAAGGATAAAAACTCACCGTAATGAATAGCAGTACTAGGTATCTTCACTTTGATATATCATATGAATTATTGCTGCATGGTGTAACAGTAATTAAATAAAATAGAAATTATAAGGTGTACCAATCTAGCATATTCAAAAAACAAAACTCAAAACTGATGCATGATGAATAAATCATTACATGTTCATAGAGTGAAACAACAAGTTCAAAGCCATATATATTAACATTCACGATGTGCACAGAACCCATACATACATCCGTTATTGGGAAGGTTTAAAATAAATCATTTTTAGTTCTTATAGTGATTAATTACCCAATCATAGGAATTTAACCCTTTGATTGATTTATTTCCATCAACAGTTGTTCTCCAACTTTCTTACATGCCGAAATCACCTTTTACATGTTTCCAGTGGACCCAAACACATAATTCCCTTAAAATGAGCAATAGAATCCCCAGTTTACCATTTCTTAGCTGTAGCGGATGATATACTAAATGGGCTTGAAACATTGGCAGGTGCGATAAACGATTTATTGCCTTTTTTATTAACTATTTACTTTAAGAAAATTTCAGCATGAAATTTAAAGCTTAATAACGTGTACAAAAAGTCTCCTGAAGTGTTGTAAATCAAAGGAGTTATACATTGAGTAAAGTTAAAATTTGGAAACTCATTACCAACAAATATGCATTAGGCCTATCAAAAGATATCGGAAAAAATGCAAATTCTACGTACATTCATACCCAAAAAGCGAATAAATATCCGATATTATATGGAAAAAATAAATAAATACATATGCGAGCACATCCGTATTCGACAAATTCCCATTCAGGTTATTTCAAAATTATAGTTTATATTATGCATCTTTTAGTAAAAGGAAATATATTATTTACTGTTTTATTAAGTTAATAATATGTATTATTATCATGTAATGCACATTGGCTACTCAATTATTTGTCATTATCATTTTTTATTTATTTTACATACTTTTATAATCATTGAGATCAAATTAAATTAAATTAGCCTATTTTTTAATTTATGTTTTCTGATTTATCGATCATTAGCAAATAGGATAATTATCACAAATCTGTCTACATCCGTAGCTGTAGATATTGGATATTTGATATCCAGAAATGATTTAGGATGTTGATATTACACTACCTATATCTAAAAGTATCTATAATTTATGCGTCAAAATTGCAAATTTGATATAGCGCCATTTTTTACGTTAACCATATATAACGAGGCATTATTTTTTAATTATAGTTAACTGTCACTCTACACTACTAGATGTAAAAAACCAAGCATTACTCTAAATTTTTCGATGTTTGTTCATTTATCGGCTATAGCACAATCGAAATAAATTTCCTTTAAAGTGTGTTTAACATAGATTAAGGTCTTTTTAATCTAGACCAATGGGTTCCAGTAGTAATATTCTTAATCACTAATGAGCGTTCATTAAAGAGAAATTGAAGAAATATACCCTTGCATTGGAATTTTTTTAAACTGAAAATGATTTTTTTTTTGTGATTGCTCATAAAAGCTGAAGGTAATTCCCCTAATTCCTCATAGAAACATATAAAATTATTTTTTTGTAAGGTTTTAAAATTTTAAAAATCAAGGCAATCAAAGCCAAATGATTGTTAGACATTTATGGACAGCGTTGAAACTGCTAAACCTATCGATATTATTTTAGTTGATATTACACGGTACCTGATCAATTTTATATTGTGAAAATAAAGTTCCATTTTCTCAAGTTATAACTAATTATTTTAGTCAATTTTAAAAAATATAATAAAGGAGAAAAAACTTCATGGTGCATGCTAACACGGATCCATCCAAATTCAGTGTTACGTTATATTCATTTCGACATGCCTTAGTGCTTCATATGATAAGTTTTGCAACTGAAATATGATAATCGAATAGCCACGTAAGGCGAGCTTCCTGGATCCATGTTATATGCTAATTTTTTTTAAATATATTTAGGTTGAATGTGAATGTTTCTCCGTTTGATAAATAAATTACCTTGCACTATCTAATATATATATATATATATATATATATATATATATATATATATATTATTTTTTCTCTTCAACTTTCCAATGAACCATTTCTTAATTGTGGCAATGATATACTAATTGGATTTGAAATTTTGAATGGCGTGTCAAATGAGTCTTGCCTTTTTTTTTCATTACCTATTTGCTTTAAGAATACTTTAGCTTGAAAGTCAACTCTTCATAGCATATATAAAAGGTTTTTTGAAGTACTGTAAACCGAATGAGTTGTACGTTCAGAAAAGGTAAAAAAATGGAAATTCATTACCAAATAATATTCATTTGGCCTATCAATCGATATCGAAAAGATTCGAAATCCATGTACATTTGTATCCAAAAAGGTGGCAAATATTCGATATATGAAAAAAATACATAGATATGGATGCAAATGCATCCGCATTCATGAAATACCCATCTAGATTACTTCAAAATTATAGTCTATGTTATGCATGTTTTTAGTACAACAAAAATATATTATTTATTGTTTTATTAAGTTAATAATTCATATTATTATCATTTATTGCATATGGGATACTCTAAATTATATGTCATTATCATGTTTTATTTATTTATTTTGCGTGCTTTTATAATCGGTGGGATCAAAGAAAAGTATGTTAAACCCAATTTTTAGTATACATTTCCTGATTTATACATCATTAGCAAATAGGATAATTACCAAATATCCGTCCATATCTGCAATTGTAGATATTGAATATTCAAAAATTATTTTGGAATACAGATTTAACACTATGTGCATCTAAAGTATATATAATTTACATGTTAAAATTGAAGATCTGATATAACTCTATTTTTTACGTTGACCAGTTATAACTGAACATTTTTGTAATTACATCTAACTGCCATACTATATTTGCTAGATGTAGAAAACCAAGCGTTACTTTAGATTTACCGTTATTCGTTCATGTATGACTATCATCCAATCTTGATAAATTTCCTTTAAATATGTTTGACATAGTTTAAGGATTTTTAATCTTGACCGATGTGTTTATTAAAAAGAATCTTTAATTAACTAGGCAATCATTAAAAATAATTTAGAGAAATCTACAATTTCATAGGAAATTTTCTAAACTGAAACTAAATATAATTTTTTTTATTGCTTATATGTGCTGAAAATAATTCCCCTAATTGCGCATAAAAGCATACTAAATGGTTTTTTGGAAAGTCTTATACCTTCGAAAATCAAGGCTATCAAAGCTAAGTAATAAAACATTTATGGATAGTATTGAAACTGTTAAACCAATATTAAAAAACCCTCAGATTGATCGTGTTGTATACTCCGAACATTCAGATAATGAATTCTGACCAAATTTTAAGCAACCTACCATGCTAGGGCTGTCAATGGGTCGTGTCGGGTTCGGGTAGGGTTAACTCGGGTTCAGGCCAATTCATAAACTGGTCAGGTCAACCTGTTTATTAAATGGTTCATATTTTCTCAACCTGAACCCAACCTGTTTATAAATGGGTTGACCCGACCTGACTTGTGTAACTAGTTTATTTTAAACGGGTCGGGTCGGGTTAAACAGGTTGATCCATGAACCTATAAACCCGTTTACTTAACTGTATTCTTAAAAATAGTCTGCATTTTCAAAATGCATTTAACAAAATATAAACATAAGAAACAATATATGAACATTCAAATCCACATTTATGAAGTCTTAAGGTAGTGGCGATTTGGTGTAAAGTGTAAACTAGGGTAATATGTAATAGTGTTTGTACGCAGAATTCACAAAGATAGTAAATAAAAGTAAGACTACTAAGTCTAACAGGCTTCTCCCGGTCCGTATATGCATAAATGCATATTCCATATAATGAATAAAAATATATCTTATATTAAACGGGCCATGGCGGGTCAAAAACGGGTTCACGGGTCAATCTGAAACTCACCCATTTATTAAATGGGTCAAAGTGAGTTGACCCAAAATTGACCGACTTATAAATGGGTCGGATTGGGTTGAGTTTTTTCCGTGCGGGTTACGAGTCGTGCTTCGGGTCGTGTTGGAAATTGACAGCCCTACCTTATACTATATGTTGATTTTCTTCAAATTAGGTGCATTTCTGTACATTAGATGCTTTAAACTTTTAAGGCTACAATATAATGACAATGATGTGAAATCATATTTATTATTTAAGAATAATAGATTTTTCCTACTTTTGGATAAAATTATTCAATAACATGGTAGAGACAAATATGTATGCTTTCCGTAAACAATATTAGCTTAAAAATACTCAATAATAACAATGAGCAGGAGATCGATAAAGGGGTTGATATCAATTTCTCATCCGTTTGGTACTTAGATTAAAAGATAAATTCATTTTATTTTTTTCCAGTCTAAAGCTTTAAATGGAAGCATGAGTGATTGTAGTTCTCTAACAGCAAATAGGTGTGCTCTAACTATCCTGCAATAGCCTAAAAGAGCAACTGGTGCCATGCTTATCATAGTAGATAAATTACATAGTCAGATGGATTATAATATTTAATGACAACTTTATGTTATTTATCAAGGCTTAAGGTGACATAACCTATCCTTAATAAAAATTAAATTTAATATTTTATTATATGATTTACATGTTGTACAAAATTGAAAATTGATTTATTTTTTAAGTTATCAGGAAACACAGATGATGATGAGATTGCGAGACAATTATATTTGAGGTGTTCTAAGTGTTATCCTGTTGTTTTTCCCTTATAAATGTGATACTAGATCTTTCCTGTATTTACCGTGCATTATAAGATTTTTGCCAATATTATTAATGAGTTACCAACACTATTGATGCGAAATGCAAATGGTGGATTTGTAACAAGCTGTGGGAAGCTGGTACGAGGAAGGTCTAATTTTAATTGGAAAAACTATTTAATCATTGGAAAAAAATATGAATTTCATTGTTTGCATTTTATCAAATCAACGCAACTTTGCTTCTAATGTTTGCAATTTGAATGTAGATTGAACGGTCATAATTTCTAGCTAATCACTTTCAATAATTACGTATTTCAATTTAACCTTTTGTTTATTTACTCCAGTTGTATGCTTGCTATTGATTTCAATATATGATCACTTACATGTGGAAGAAAGTGGGTCGGTATGTTTAGAATTGTGATTCTATGATGAGATTTGCCTTCTGCATTGGAATGTGGATTAAAATTGTTTAGTTCTTTTAGTTTTCGTTGTTTTTATTTATAATCCATTCAAGTTATAGTCATGTAGATTTTGTGCCATCTAAGCTGAAGCTGCTATTTAGAAAATAGTCATTGCTGGCACTGGGTATATGTTAAATTTAGGTGATATAAAATCACGAATAGATGGAAAGTAAATATTGGTTTAATATGGAAATGCATGAATTAATTGATTGCATTTGTATGAGATGGAAAGAAATAAATGCGGCATTAATTTCTTCCGTCTATGTTAAAGAAACGGATTAACTTACTTTCTATCTTTGTACACTTGTTGCTATGGTAATTTGCCTCCATTAAATTATAACCATATGTTGGTAATTTAATTGATGACTGACATAGATTTGCACTGGCTATATATTGAGGGATAGACTTTAGTGTAAACTCATCCTGGCGTGGAGCCAGTGATCCCCAGTGGTGTCTCTTCTTGTTAAGATATGTAAACTCTTATTTTTGTAATCTCTTGTAATTCTGTTATGTGGAATAAAATCTCTCTCTTTTGAACTGGATGTACATTATCTCGATGATAGTGGAACCAGTATAAATATTGTGTGTCTCTTTGTTTCTCTATTATAGTTATTTACTACTTGTTTGATGTAATAGAATAATTGTTATCAGATTAGATTGATGTTCAATTGGCAAATTTAGATCTTGTTTATTTTGCTTTCGCATTCACGCAATCTTCTCGCACAACGGATTAGTATCAGAGCAAAGCGATTTGTTTTAAATTGTGCATTAATTATTTCTACAAGGGTTGGTAGATTTAGTGGTGATTATGCTATTACAATTTTGGGAAAAAATGAGACTTTGGCAGAGAAGATTATGTTGAGAGAGACGAGTGTTCCAGGCTTGGAACATTGATGTAGCTTGAGCTTTGGATTCTCATTAAGGTGGAGTTATATGTTTGTTCAAGAATGCCGCTCCAAAAGAATGCGACTTTGTAGAAAAACAACCTGGAGAAATTGCTTAGAGGTGGTAGCGACCAAAGACTAACCGCTTGAGGTGTTAGCGACCTTTCTAAGTGTTTGAAAACTGTATAACTTCAAGTTCAGTTAAGAAATGCTTGCATTGTATGAGAGATAAAGAGTTTAATGTGTTGAAGGGACCATTGGGTTTAGAAGCTGTATCTGATGTAGCTGATTTTGGTGACGGATTTGACGCCACTCAAACTTATCGACTTGTGATGCTGTCTTGGATTGTTCAGTTCATAGAGCTGATTTTGGCAGATTTGGTGCCATTGTGGTATATCGTCGATTTTGTGATGTCATCTTAAAGGAGGTGCTACATGCAGATATGTGGAAGGAGATAGAATTTTGTTGCATACGAAGATCTGGATTTTGTCTCTATTTTTGAATTGGTGATTGAGAGAATTATTTTTGGCCTTGATGGTGTTGAAATTATTTTGCAATCTGCCTTTTTTTTACTTGGATATTTGCAACAATTTGTTAGCGGGCGGGGACGTACTATGAGCTTGTTAACAAGATGTGATGGGGGGTAGCTTTGCTGGAACCCATTTGGCAAATAATCATTTTTGTTTTTATCTCATTGTGAGATTTTGATTTAAGTTGGAGTTCTGTTGAAGAGTTTTATGTTGTGAAGAGAATTTGATTCGAGATGGGATTAACTGGTAGAAGATGGATGGTGATTGAAGATGCGTCCCAAACAGGTTACGACTTTAGCATTCCATGTATTCAAAACTGGCAATCAGGATTAAAATTTTGAATTAGTGTTAACTAAATTTATTCTAAAATCGAATTCTTATAAATTGTATAACCTATACGTATTAGATTCGATTGAGTCGCGATGCTGAATATTGGAGAAGAGGCTGTGTTTGTGTAGTTTATCCAATAAGTAAGGTATACTCTTTTTGAGTTTAACTTGTCCAAGATAATATATTAATTAGGTATGAACTAATAAATAAAGATTTAATTTATCATAGGTTCAAGATAAGACGATTTGAATAGATTCGAAGCCAAGACGATATGGAATTAAACGTATATTCAACAAATGAACCACGATAAGTAAACCCACTCTCTGGTTTGTTTATAATTTCATTATAAACGAATTTTTATTTAATAAAATTTTTATATGCTGGTTGTTGGTTATTTGGGTGTGTTCAAATATTTTTGTGGCTATTATATATCAGTCATTTTGGCTGGGTGATTATGGATATATATATATATATATATATATATATATATATATTGGTGGTTGGATATTTCCCGCAGTATCATTAGCGAATGCCCACAGTATCATTAGCGGATGACTCTATGTGCCCCACAATATCATAGTGGATGACCTTCTATGCCGCGATATCCTGCCTCGTAGTAGGATGGGTATTATTTATGTTGGCTAACATCTGTGGATGCAGGAAAACAAGTTGGAGGGGTCCAACTGGATTCCTCAAAAATATTATTATTTGTTTGTTTTCATATATATTATCATATATGATGTATTAGGAAATCTATGGCTGAAAATTGGGTGTTTTTGATTGGTCGAATGTCACTGACCCTGAATATTGATATATAAAAATATTATAAAAAGGTATTTGAGATTTAAAAGGAAAAATGTTTTTTTTTAAAAGAACTTGAATTTCGAATGAGCTAAGAAATATTAACTGGTTTTGAATAATAAAAACATGTAAAAAAAATTATAAACAATGCTTATAAATTAAATAATGCGGGAAATTTAAGTGAAATTATGGATGGTGTTTATAACTGAAATGGAAAAATTATCATTTGGATAATATGGAAAGTCTAAATTCATATGTGAATTTAAAAAGGGAAATTGAAATTAGTTTCTAAGAGAAACGATAAATCTATTCTGATATTCAGAATGTAATTTGAATTAAATAAATCCATATGGATTTTTGATTTGAATTCGATTATATCTAATTTATTTAAATAAAATATTTTTTAGAAAAGATACCAGGATTGTATTAAATAGAAATTTAAATTTAAATGTGAAAATAGATTCATTGTTTATATATACATATATAAGTTATAATCGATAAAATATTCCAGAATAGGAATTGGGTTTCAAGTAGATTTAAAATGGAAATTTGTTTTAAATTCTAAAACAAGGAAGTTAAATTTATAAACGATGTTTGTAAATTTAGTGAGATAATTTATCATTAGATAATTTATAAGTTTAATTTCTAGTATGAATTTAAAAATGAATTAGAAATCGTTTCAAAAAGGGGATGACAGATGTTATTGTAGAATTCGGAATATAAACGGAATAGAGATAAATCTAAGAAGTTATAATTAGAATTCGATTATGTCGAATTTTATAAATAATTTATTTATAAAGGGAATTGTAATTTAATATAGCAAATTGAGTTATAAATAAATTTATAACTGAGTAATGAAAAATTGACAATTAGAGATAATCAGAAATATTAAGTTGGATTTGAAGATTGGATTTAATATATATTAAAATGAGATTCAAATTAAAATTAAACGAAGTTTAAACGTTTATGTTTAAGTAACTCGCCCAGCTCGGTAGTTCATAATTTGGCATTTCGAACTTCAATTGAGTATAAAGGAGTCAATTTAAGTCGAAATTCTTTGAAAAAAAATCGTCAGGACAGGTTTGATACTAATTTTCTAATGGAAAAGAAAATTTTGGATTTCGTCTTATAGATTTTGAGTTATGTCAAAATCAAATTTTTAGAAAAACAGCGCCATAACCATTATAAAACCATAATAGTTTATTTAAATAAAATAAAGGATTTTAAGTAAATAAAATCCGAATTTCCATTTGAAAAATCCAGGAGATATAAAATAAATATGAACTAAAGTGGAGTAAATGAACTGATTTTTGAAGCAAATATCAGATTTTTAATTATTAAATAGAATTAACTAATTTGAAGGAAAATTAGTTAATCAAGCTTTGATACGAAATTAGGTTTTGGTTAAGTAAATTGAATTGGTGAATTCATATTCGAAATAGAATATGAAACTTGAGATGAAAATGGGATTCAATTGGTTTATAAGTTAATAAAAATTATATATGAACGTGATATGTTAAATTAAAAATTGGAATAGGCAAAAGAGCTAATTAAAGAATAAATTAGCTAGCTGAGTTAAAAATGATTGGATTGAGTTGGAAAAAATTGGGAATGGACGTATATATATTAAATAGGTATGGAATAAAGTGTGTGACGATTATAATTCGAGTGTCCGACAACAAGGTACAGGTTTAAATTCCATATGAGTTTTTATGCGCCGAATCGGCAAGCCGCTTGGCTTTTTGATTTTCTTTTTGAATGGAAAGGGCCTAGAGAGGCGAGTTGAGGTTTGATGTATTGACCAATACATAGGAGGTGATAGCGAAATTTTATGAAAATTTAAGGAGTTAGAATATTCTTTTTAAGAAAAATAGATAATTAGAAATCAATGTATAGAATTCGATAAGTGTAACACCCCACACCCGCTACGGTCACTCGCTAAGGGAATGCCATAACATCGATGGAGTATTTTAAGTGAATATAGAACAGAAAAATTACAACAAGACAGATATAAGTAATACTTGAAACTTTTCAAAACATCATTTCATTGCAGCGGAAAGTAAAACATGTTTGGTTACATCACAAAACCATAATAAGAGTCAAGTACAAAATATCCATCCTGATAAATAAAAGTACATAATCCCAATACATGAACTGATAGCCATAAAAGAAAGGGTAAGCTGAGCTTTACACCTATGGTCCAAGCTCCAAAAGAGAATAAAGCAGCCTGATCAAAGCCCACTCGTACTGGGCCCACTCTGATAACCTGAGGGTTGGAAAAAAAAAAAGATAAAAACAACGGGGTCAGACATAAGTCTGAGCGAGTCCTATAACTTTAACAATACAATCATTAAAGTAACCAGAGAAGACATAAGCTTGATATACGGTAACGTCTGGGGATGAATGGCTACACTAAGCAGCTTGGTAGACTTAGGATAAACTAAGATAACCGTAAAGACGCATTTACCCACCCAAGGATAATTACTATGTTGCACCACACCAGTCATTCCTAATTTTAAAAGTTGATCCCACTAAGTGTACTTAGTAATTTAGTAGTTTCGTGTACCCCTATCTGACTACATAGGTGTACCCACTACTCCCCAAGCGATCGGCTCCCTTACGTAGACACCCGTGCTGGTCCCACGATGGGGTGTATCATTACCCAAAGTGGCAACCTGATAATGTCAACGGTGCACGGCTTTATATCTACACGATGCAACAACGACTTACTAACCAGCCCGGGTCCACACACGCATATGAAACCCGTTGGTCCTGCGTTGCCACCGCTAACCCGGTTTGGCCTCTTATAGTCAAGCCCAATATGCGTGTCCCGTCACTCGACTAGAGTCGAGCCTACTAAGATACGTTTGGGATATTGGTTGAAATGGGCCCCCACAAGCTACTACCTAAGCTTGTTATTTCTAGTGAATCCCACTTAACCCTTTAACCATGTCCACTTACATGTTATACATTTTGGCTAAGTCATTTAATCATATTCTAGTTGTCATACAAGGTACCCACTAGATTTCCACATGCCACCCAAAGCACTTACTTAACCCTTTAACCATGTTTTAATTACATGTTTCACTTTGGTTAAGTATTCTAATCGTATTTTCTATTGCCACCCAAGGCAACCCACTAGATCTCTACATGCCACCCAAGGCACCCACTTAACCCCTCATGTCCCTCTACATGCTAATATGGTTAAGTGTTTCTTAATTAATTAAGATCATGACCTCATAAAGACCTCTCACATTAGACCATCTTTTATGACTGCTGGATATTGCCGGTTGGTTCCGGGCAGACTTCTGTCATAAAAAGGTCTAACCTCGTGTCTTTACTTTAATCACGTATTTAATTTATGACTAAGACCTCTCACATTGGGCCAATCATTTGTAGCTGCTGGATGGCCGGTCGGTTCCGGGCAGACTTCCGCTACAAAAGGGTCCAACCTCGTGTCTTAGTTGATTAATCACACCTAATTAATCACCCCCATAATTTGTATTAATTATCCCTAATTAATTACACATTTTTAAGAATATGGGTAGACCTAACTCAATAGGTAAATTCCCAATTCCATAACATGGGTAGACCTAACTCAATAGGTAAATTCCCATGGGGTAGACCTAACTCAATAGGTAAATTCCCACTTATGCTTATTCATTTTATGGTATGCTTAATCATAACCATTTCACACCATTTCATTAACATGTCTATTAACCCCATCGTTTCCCCACGTACTTATGCTAACACGACATATTTCCAAGAGAAGATTCTTTCACAATTAACATGGGTTTCACTTAGCATACATTAGCATTAACATGGGTTAAAAGGTGTCCACTTACATCATGATATTAACCCAACTAGCATTACTAAATAACCCAACTTGCATGAACATACATATGTCATATATAAAGGCAACTTGCATAAGTGTTCATAGGTTATACAAAGGTGAACTTGCATGTGTCTTAAAGGTGTGAACTTGCACAACATGTTACATGTTAACTTGCATAACATCATACACATAACTTGCATAATATCATAAACATAACTTGCATATCAACATACACATAACTTGCATAACATCATGCACATAACTTGCATAACATCATACACATAACTTGCATAACATGTTGAGCTTGCATATAAGCATACACATAACTTGCATAACATGTTGAACTTGCATATAAGCATACACATAACTTGCTTAACATGTTGAACTTGCATATATGACTTGCATCTTAAAGGAGGGTAAACATGCATATATATATATATATATATATATATATATATATATATATATATATATATATACACATAGCATATAAAGGTGTCATCTTGCATATGTATGCATCACATTTAAAAGGGTAAACTTGCATGTCATGATTTATGCATAATACCAAACACTTAGCATGCATAAAACCACATACTTAGCATGCATAGAATCAATTACTTATTATGCATAAACCCACCACTTAACTTGCATAAACCCACATACTTAACTTGCATAAACCCACATATCCAACTTGCATAAACTCACATATTCAACATGCATAAACATAGGATTAATATTAAACATAGATTAGCATATTCACATCATATCATATGACTTGAAAACCCATTAATCCTCATGCAAAACCATAGATCTCATCATATCTCATCTACTTAATTTAGCAATTGATCATCAAAGTGATAGAAACTCACAACTAGCAAATTTGCACTCCAAATGAAGAAGATTAAGATGCTTAGAATGGACTAGAGGTTGATTAGAGAGTGATTAGCTTGCAACCCTCTTCATAAATTAGTGGAGGCTCCTTCTAAGATTTAATTTGGCGGCATGTAGCCCTCAATTCTATTTTTAGTATGGATTAGGGTAGGTTTAGGGTGTATTTATAGATTAGGTGAGTGTTTTAGGCCCTTAGATTAACCCTAGATTAGATTAGGACCCTTAGATTTCGGAAATCTCTAGAACCCAGCCCAAGACTCAACCAAAAACCAGATCTGGTGCACCCAGATCAACAGGGCCGACACCCTGTGTCGACACCCCTGTCGACAGGGCTGTCGACACCCCTGTCGACATGCCTGTCGACACCCCTGTCGACATGCCTGTCGACACCCCTGTCGACATGCCTGTCGACACGGGGCTAGGCGGGAACTTTCCCACCCCTTCCGCTTTTGGCTCCAAACTTGTTTTAGAACTGAATTTTAAATCTGTTTTTAACTTTGAATTTTCTGAAAACTTCTTTGGGCCTTAACTGGGCCATACGGACTCCGATTTACAAAATTTCGGACTCTATTCTGCGTATTTTTCCGAGACGAACGCAATGACGCAGCCCGTTTCCCCCAATTCTCACATTTGAGATTATTTATTCTGCAATTAGTGAATCTTAGCATTAACTGAAATACGGGGTGTTACATTCTCCCCTCCTTAAAGGATTTCGTCCCCGAAATCTCTAAGCTAAGGAAAATGCATATCCTACCATCCAAACAACCATCTACTCAATCCATCAAACACGGGCATCCATTGTCCTTAAAACAATTTCTAATGATGTATGAGCATATGCAAAAAGTGTGTGTATATGTTCCCTATCTAATGTATGAACATATGCAAACCATGATAGTGCCATGCATCCATTATGTATGCGAGAGAACCCTATCGACACATACAATATCTACATGAGTGCATAATCATTCACCAAAATGCATCATCCATATGATAACACAATCATTATACATCCATAAATATAGCTTCCTACGCACAATTTTATGCAATATGCAATATGAAGTGATTGAGCCGATCTAGTGCCTAAAGTGTGTGTATATGCATCCACGAGCAACCACTAGCAAACACTTGCATCCACTTGCATCCATCATACATAACATGTCTCAAACACATGTTTCAACCATAGGACTATCCTATCTGAAGGTAAAAGGTACTAACGAGAGGACATACTAAGGATAAGATAAGCACAAGATATGCGATGGAGGAGAAGCAAAAGGACATACCCTCCGAAAGAAAAGGGTACCTCGAACGCATCTTCGCTTCCGTCTCCCAGGTAGCGTCGCTCTCTTCATCTCCCCATTGTACTTTGACTAGTTGAACCTCTCTGTTTCTCAACTTCCAAATCTCTGACCCAAGGATGCAAGTAGGAGCTCGTCGAATCGTCGCATCACGCTCTACTTCCACTCCTCCAAGCAAGCTCGGCTCTACCACCTCTGCGGTCTCATGTAGGCACTTCCTCCCATGGAATACATCATGTACACCACTAAGTCTGTCGGGCAACTCCACCAATGGAAGATGCTCCTCCCATGTACCTCCAAAATCCAAGATACATAGCCTCAAAAGGTCTTCTAAAATACAATTCACCCTCTCGGTCTGACCGTCCGTCTGAGGTTGATGTGCGGTACTTAAACACAACTGAGTCCCTACCGCCTCTTGCAAACTCTTCCAAAACTCTCTAGTGAAGATAGGACCTCGATCGCTCACTATACTGGAAGGTACACCATGCAATCTAATAATCTCTCGAATGTAAACTGAAGCTAGACATGGAATATTGCTCTTCACGGGTATGAAATGGGCACACTTAGTAAGTCTATCTACCACAACCCAAATCCCCGTATTACCCTTCCTTGATTTCGGTAATTCTTCGAGACACTATCCCACTTCTTTAGCGGAACTTCCAATGGGTGAAGCAACCCACTTGGTTTCTTTTGCTCCGCTTTCACCAAGCATCTAGCGACATACTCGGCCATGTCTTTCTTCATATCGGCCCAAAAGAAAACTCGCTTCATGTCTTGGTACATCTTGTCCCTACCGGGATGAATGGTCATCTTCGACCGATGTGCATCATCAAATATAGCCTTCCTCAAACCCCTGTCTTGCGGTACGCAAAGTTTACCGTCTCTACCAACTTAACTAACTGTGGGTCGTCCCGCTGCTCCGCCAACACGTCCCAAAAGAGTAGGCCTAACCTCCAAGGAGGCTAGCAAACCGGGTACAAAGTCAACGGAAGGTCTAAAGTCAAACATAGTAATCAACTCTAAACTCCGTCGTTCAACGAACAATGAACTCAAGGACAACCTTCTTCTTCTTAAGGCATTCGTCACCACGTTACCCTTGCCATGGGTATACGCTATCTCAAACTCATAGGATGCCAAGAATCCCATCCACTTTTGTTGCCCTAAGACTATGCGCTCGAAGAGTCTCCAACACTTCCCTAAGATGTAGGGCATGCTTTTCTCCACTTCTTGAGAAAACCGGGATAATACCAAAATCATCAAAACTGTCCATCTCTCACGCAGACCACCCTAGTCGAACTCGACATCCCCCAAATGCAAGCCCCAAAGGCCTAAACCAATATCAGACAAACAACCAAGGGATACCTCCTTCGATTTCAGACGACCTACGTGAGATGATACTAGTAAAAACGGCTAAATAATTAAGCCCTTGTCCAACTCTGGATGTCCTTGCCAGTCTCACTCCAATACCACCGTTTATTCCATAACTGGCTCGGCTCAACCTATTAAAGCCATCCGGAGTCCTAAAAGCAGCCTTCTCTATACTATCCTCAGCCACTCTCAACTGACGAAACCCCGTGGATAAGTCCAACTTATGAAACTACTGAGGCGCCGACTAATTGGAAAAAGATCATCAATCCTCGGCGATGGGTGTCTATTCTTCTTTGTGAGTTTATTTAGCTCTCTTTAGCCTACACAAAGTCTGAGGGACCCATCCGCCTTCATAGCAAAAACTACCGGAGCACCCCACTCCGATATACTTCGTCTTCTAGACCCCTTCTCAAGCAAATTGCCTACTTGCTTATGGAGTTCCCTCCTCTCACGAGGAGCCACGTGGCACACTGGCCAAGACACTGGTCTGGTATTGTCTACCAGATATATTCGGAAGTCAACCTCCCGCTCCGGAGGTAAGCCCTTCACCTCCTCAAACACATCCGAGTATTCCCGGACCACTCTAACAGATCGCAAACTCTTGACCGACGTGTCAAGCGATTCTAGATAACTTAGCATAACAGATTCCATGGGGTTACAAGAGATCTCGAGAGTGTTACCCTAGCGGGTCATAAGCCTAACAACTCTCCTTCCATAATAAGAACGGCACCATTACTGGATAACCAGTCCATGCCCAAAACTAACCCATAGCCCGTGAAGCCCAAAAAGCATCACATCTAAACTCAACGCTAAGTATAGCAACTTTCAAACCCGAACACATCATGGAGCCCCAATTGGGTTTGAAACAACTAAGGGATCATCTACTAACTGGTGTCTAAGTGCAGTGACTCAACTATCAATAATGAAATAAACGAACTCGATGCGTCAAAATCAAATAAAGTTTGACCCGGATAATCAAACAGAAAAACTAGACTTTCAATGGAAATAGTTCTACCTCTTTCCTGAATCGGTGGAACCGCGAGAGCTTGCCCCCTTGCCTGAGTTGGTGCCAAAAGAACTTGCACCTGTCCTCCTGAGGTAGATCCCGTCCTTTGCCCTTTCTTAGGGAAGTCTTTCACTAGATGTCCTGCTTCGTCACAGTGGAAGCAGCCAGCCTTCCTCTTCTTGCGACAATCCTTGCTTATGTAACGACCCGGATTTTTGACCATTAAATTCTGAATATTTAAATTTGTTTTAAATATTTTAAATGAATTATATATAGGAATTTATTGATTAAAAACGAAGTTTGAACGTTAATTTATAATATAATTTTAAAACGAGTTCGAAATGGCGCGGCAGTTCGTAATATAGTGTTTTGCACTTCAACTGAGGATACAGGATCCGATATAAGTCGGATTTCTGTGAAACAAGACACGTTGGAACCGTATTGATTATAATTTTCATATGAAAGAGAAAAATCTAGATTTCGTGTTATAATTTGTTAGTTATGGTCAAATCAAATTTTGAAATAGTCGCTGTGGAAATCGTTATTTAAATTATACGTGTTAAAATAGCCGTTTTGCAAACGGACTCAGATTTCGATGAAATCAGTTTCATTGGGACCGTAACGTTAAATTATTATACGGTGGTGAGTGGCGTGGAAAGCCGATGTCGTATGTGACCACGGTAGCCGTAAACGCTCGTTCAGTGCAATTAAATTAATTCAACTGAATAAAGGGATATTAGAGTGTAACTTGAACAGACGATCGAATCAGGCCACGAAACCAGTTCCGGTGAATTCGTAGCGTCGGATATAGTCAGGGTAGGTATATGGTTTGTTATTTTTAGAGATCGGCAAATTTGGTGTTCAGAAGGGCAGTGCGGTACGCGCCAAAAACAGTCTACCGGGGCAACAGTCTCAGAATGCGACGAAACTAGTGCCATTGGGTTCGTATCGAAAAGTTATTGTCGGTGTTCGCAGTTTCAAGTTGTTTTGATTTATCTGGTGATCGTGAAAAATTTAAACGCGTGTTGATTTCTGGTTTTATAAAGGAAAATTTTTCAAACGATGTCGGAATTCAACGAAACTTGTCCCATTGGGTTCAGAATACCTTTTTACACCAAGAATAGCTTTTTCATCAGTAAACAGAAGTCGACGGTGTTTAATTTCACTTGATACTTCACCGCGAAGTTTTGTACAATATAAAATAATGTAAACACAAACTAGTTGATAAGATTTTTATGTGTGTAAGTCAGACACTGCGGCTAGGACTTCTAATCTACTCGTCCACTTGCGCATATTTTGAAATAGAAGGAAGAAAAGAAGAGAACCTAACGTACTGATACCTACAGCTAAATAACAACCTAAACTCTGTCATGATGTAAGCTTTGTTTGTGCTTCACGCCATTACTAGGATCCTTGCCGACAAAGTAAATAAAAAGTCACAAGTCTACCTTTTATTTTCAGCTAACCTATTGCCTATAAACCGTGCGTGACAAGGAATCCATATTGTATATAAACTGCTCACTCGTTTTTCTCTTCTGAATAACTTTAACTCATGTCGTTTTCCCCACTTTCTCACATCACCCTATTTCTATTACCACGTACCAATTCCTACACCATCCACCGATAAGAAATCTCCAGTTTCCCCTCACGCATGCCTTCCAGCGTCGTTCACAAGTTGCTACTGCTCAGTCGAGCCTTCAAAGGCTGCCACCCACCTCAGTATTTCCACGACAACCCGAATGGTCCTATGTAGTGGTGGCCTTAACCTTAGCCTTGATTGTATGGTATCCGATGACCTCGGGATTGTTTGAGTTATGGGTTGGAGTGATTTCGAAACAAGGGTCAGGCGTGGGTTGTAAAGCAATGAATAAGATCTATATATCTGGGGAGTTTAGAGGGAGATTTCGGTTTACTTGTATTGCATGGGAAGGGGAAAGTTTTACGTGGCAAAAGGGGATTGGCAGTTGCACTAACGGTGAAGTAGGTTTGAGGAAGGGTGAACCAAATGGACTGTTAAAAGGGTGCGGCGAAGCCAAGCTTTATTTTTGGATGATGATCAAATGTGCAGGGGAAGGAGGACTTCAGGGATTAAGGTATGTTCGATTTGGAGTAACAGTGGGTTAATTCACTTAGGATTGGTCTGGTTTTGGGATAAAAATAATCACGGCATTTAAGAGGGGATAACATGGTTGGGTTTTACTATGGTGTCAGGTCCGAATAACTTCCGTAGAGAAGGAGGTGTTAAGGAGTATACATTTTGGAGTATATGGGGGCAGGTACCTTTTGACATTGGGTTTTTCCGAACAGTAAGACCCATTTAAAATAAAATATATATATAAATACATTCAAATCATGATGCGTGGCTGTTTAGAATTGCTAATGACCAGGTTAAATAATTAATTAAGCGATTAATGAAGATGGTTAATTAAATATGAATTTAATTTATTGTAAAACTTATAATGTCAATATATTTTTCACTCGTTATCAGAACTCGACTATACCGGTCACGTTGGGACTGTAACGAGGAAATCTGCATTTTGGAACGAATGCGGCAGGGATACGAGCTACTGGAATGTCAAGGGAAAATCAAATGCAGTTTAAACGAAATAAAAAGCAAAACCGTCAACCGCGAAACAAGGTGAGTAAACTCACTCGTTTAAATTATTTTATAATGAGAAATGGTCGCTTAGTTGAATAGTTGATAAATTGGTTGATATAATCACATTGTTGATTGATTTTTCCATTTATGCGATATTTTTGATGTTACTAACATCTGTGGATGCAGGGAAACAGGTTGGAGGGATCCAACTGGATCCCTCAACATTTTATTTATTGTTTTATTTGATGGTGATATGTTATGCTACATTATCCATGGTTGAATTTGTGTGTTTAGTTTACCCTGGCCTTAGGAACCTGGTATGTTAGATACCGTAAAATATCATCAAATGTGAAAAAGGAAATTAGAATTTAAAAGCAGAGTTTATTTCCAAATTAGAAATAATTTCTTTTTCATTGAGTTGCAAATGGAAACCTATTCCATTGGGTAAACCAAGAAAAATATTATAAATAAAGATATAAATGAAGTGGATCATTAACCATTGGATAAATTAAAAGGTGAGTTCAAATATGAATGTATATTTGAAAGTGAGTATCGGTTTTGAAACCAATATTTGGAAATGGATCCGAATTTAGCAAAGTACAGAGGAAGGTTTAAAGAAAGATTTTCAAATGCTTAAAATAAAAGAATAATAGTTTAAAACAAGGAAATATTTTGCAAATAAAATGTATATGAAAAGGAGATTTATAGAAATCGAATTAAGTGGTTAGAAGAATGTATAGTTTATAAATATGTTTAAAGGAGAACTTGAATTGTCTAAAATAAACAGAGTTTATAAATGAACAACGGAAGCGTGTGCGTCGCACACGGTATTTTATTCAAAACAGCAATCATAACGCTGTTGTTATAAGAAATGTTTTTTTTTAAATTGTAAACAGCGATTTTAACGCTGTCTTTGTAAGAAATGCTATTATAAAACTAAACAGTGATTTTAGCGCTGTTGTTATAATAGAGGTTGTAAATCTATACAGCAATTTTAGACGCTGCTGTTATAATAAATGTCTTGGTAAATCTAAGTAGCAATTTTAACGCTGCCGTTATAATAACTGTTTTAATAGCAATCTTAATGCTATGGTTATGATAAGTGTTCTATAATGCTAGACAGCGGTTTTAACGCTGTTGTTGAAAGCAATGATCAAACATTTGAAGGCAACGATTATAACGCTACCGTTATAATCAATATTTTTATAAAGAAGGTGTGTTCGTAGATCAAATCCGAAAGTCGCGTAAGCAATGTTTGGTTTAAAGTTGTGAGCTCTGAATATTTCAAAGTGAATGATAGCAAGGGTTGGTTAGTGATATCGTTAATTAACGAATGATTTATGATTTAAGTCATAATAACGATGTTTATAACATCAGTAAATTCAAAGGATTTGGAAATGTTTTCTAACTGGAATAAAAGATGTTTTCTCAATAAAGGAATTATATATATTGGAAATGTTTTCCGATATCCAAGTTAGAAAATAAAAGTCATATTAAAGTTATTATATTTCGGATGCAGGGAATTATAACACCATTGTTATAATCAAGTGATTCCTGAAAAGGAAGTGGATTCATAATCGAATCCGAGAGCAACGTAAGGGAGCGTGTTAAAAGATTGGAAAGATGAACCATGTCTATTTCGAAGTTAGAAATGTTGCTCAGTTAAGGTCTGAGAGGTAATTATACCCCAACTTGATTGACTTCGTTTAAACTAAGAAATGGTTAAGGTTCGATAGTGGAAAGTGGTTAAGTGGAAACCAAATGAAGGAGATTTGGCATAGTGATGTTTATTCAAACATCTGTTTAATCAAATGAAGGAGATTTGGAAATGTTTTCCAAATGAGAATCAGAAATGTTTTCTGAATATAGAGGACAGATAATGGAAATGTTTTCCAATGTTAATAGAATATATTTTCTAAATATATTAAATAAGGAATGTAAATGAAAGTGAAAAGGGAAATGAATAAATGAATGAACAAAAAGGGATAAACGTTGAATGATGTTTGGTCGATAGAATTTCCTTTTGGAAATAATATCATTGTTTGCACACCGACATGTTTTCATTTGATAGTTAAATCACCGACTATCAAAGTTTTGACCATTTTAACGTTGTTAATATGGAGAGACCGGTTGGATTATTATCCAGAGAACCACTCCGTATTGGCGTAAGCGTTATGAAGCAACTTATGCTGAATAAATTGAAGACGGAGTTATGCAAGGGCTATCCTGGTTACGGGTTAGTGCCTTCGGTTTGTCCAGACCCAGGACAACTTGTATGGACGAGTGTCTGACAGAGTATTTCCAAAGGGAGTTACGTACGTTGATTCCTTCAACCGTACGAAGTTGATGGCATAGAAGGGAAACTTCTTTAGCCTAACAATCTGAGTATTTTTGTGGGAATCAATTAGTGATTTCCGATGGATCTGATGATGTGGCATTCAAAGTGAATGATGGCCAGATGTTCTGGAAGATAATTCAAACCTCAAGCCTCACAACCCGGAAGTGGACAAAAATCGGGCAGGCAGCATGGCTATGTGGGTCGCAACCATTAGGATGTATGATCACCTATCTAGAGAAATTCCTTTTGTTCTTAAATCTATCGATGCTGTCCCTTATCGGGAGGCGGTTGCTGATCCCAACCGTCGGTGGTATACATTCGATACACTCAAGCGAAATGAGTGGTCGGTCATGTGTGGGCCGGGTTGCAAGACGTTCTTGTTGAACCCAGTGTATTTGCCTCTAGAGATACACGTTCGGAAGGTGGTCCCATACCTTGTCAAGTTGGAATCCAATCTCCAATAAGTGCCTGCGAGTTCGATTGTATATTATATATATGTAGAGCGTGAGATGCAAGCGTTCTACTAGATTTTAATTACTTGTGATTAGACATTATTATAATATCAGATAATATATGATTTCCAAAGCGTTTTGGGTTATCGTAAGGTAAAAACCATCCGTGTTTATGTGTGGATCGGTCTTACGATTATCTTTTCTTTTGAAAGGATTTTTGAAAGTTAAACCAATGGTTGGAGTTTACTCACACCAGTCCCATGACTGACCCAGAGTTTATTTTGTTTGTTTTCCTTAAACTCTTGGGTGCCCAAATTTGTACGGGCAGTCAAGTAGTCGGGATTTTACAGATTCACTTGGAGGAGCTCGAAGCAGGAGGCTTCACCAGTTAGCTATAGACTATCATATTTTCCGCTGTGTACTATGTTGTATCTGGAAATAGGTGTTTATAACTGTTCCAGGGATAATCGTTGAGCTCTGATGATGGTATGTATATATATACAGTTACTGTTTATATTCCAAGAGTATGTTATCTAATATATTTTATTCGTTCCGCTGTGAGTTTGTGATCTTCGTTTTCTCCTATTCTAATATTTCTTTCTTTCTATTTCTCATCCTCTAACTTCTTTCTAAAATGGTTCGTATTTCTGTGCAATTTGAGTTGGACGTGTGGTGTTATTAGTCGACTCAAAGGGTACGGATTTGCGGGTCGTTTTCAGTTGGTATCAAAGCTGAAGGTTAAGTGATTACCTTGGCTCTGTGGCGTGATTCAATAGAGATGGGGTTAGTAATGCCCTAGATTGAGTTTGAGTGTATATATATGAGTGCGTATTTGTAGATTCAATATAAAATTTGTTTTATATTGTGTTGACTAGTTTGTTGAGTGGTTTATGAATTCTGGTCGATACAGGAAGTACAACTATATCGATAGGTGTTTCTAAACTCTCGAACAGAACAAATCGACTCAGTATTGTTTTAAAATGGGTAAGTGATATAATTTGCCCAAAAGTTATTTTGATATAAAGGGATAATTTTCTGAAATTATCGAATGTGTTGATTGTTATTACAATCAAAGGAAATTATAAAATATTGAAATGGTTGTATAAAACCAAATTGAATTTGTATAAGAATAGGATATACAAATAAGCTGAACTGGAATTTAATTCAAACCATAATTTGAATTTAAATCCCGGTAGTTTTGAAATATTCCTTGAAGTATTTTAAAGGTAACATGACATTAGTTTGAAGAGATTTTTGAATAAGAATGGTTTAAATGGATTTTAAAAGCGATTAAGCATTGAAATCACTTCAGTGGCGAGAAAATAATTCTGATAATGGATCGCGACATTATCGGTATTCATTTTCAAGTTTCTGAGTGATGGATTGCTACCATAAGTAATTTGGGAATAAAAATTGTTTGGAAAGGACAAGATGATTTAGAAATTCAATTTTTTTAATTGAGATATATATATGATTTCAAATTAATTTGAAATAAAACCCGGAATTTGAATTCTGGAATTAAAATTTAACTTGTGTAAGTGAATAGAATGAATTGGTAAAGATGTACCAAAAGAACTGAAATTTAACTTAAGTCGAGTTAAATTAAAAGTGGATTAGATTAGAAATTATTTCGAATGAAGTAAATAAAGAAATGTTGAGATTCGGATTATAAATATTCGACTAATGTGTGAACAAGTTGAATATATAGTGGATGATGTGGTTGGAATTAAACTGTGGTGGAATTGGATTCAAGTATTATAGGTGGGTTGGCTTAAATGAGAATCAGTTTTGGATTGATAAAGTGGAAGTTGAATTGACTTGGGAAACTATTGGAAATATATGCGTGCTGAGCAGATATTGAATGGAAGCAAGTGCAAGAGATAGAATTATGCCCGACAAAAAGGTACATGTTTACAATATTGTTTGGGTTAATGATTTTATGAGCCTATGAGGCATGCCGCTTGGCTTTTTGATTTCCTTTTGGAGTGGAGAAGGCCTAGAAAGGCGAGTTGTGGTTGTGCCGATTGAGCCGTGCAGGGGAGATGCTGCCAAAAATTTTTCAGAATTTAAAGTGTTAGAAAATTTTCAGAATTTTTTAAAATTTTCGTTAGTAAGAATAAATGAATATTTTAATTGAAATAAATTGATCCAGTTAAACTGAAGTTAAGAGGTAAATAAAAAGGATTTTTGGACCTAGTTAATAGGGTATGTAGTATTTTTCCTACCTTAGCAATTTCGAGGACGAAATTATTTTAAGGGGGAAGGAATGTAACGACCCGGATTTTCGACCATTAAATTCTGAATATTTAAATTTGTTTTAAATATTTTAAATGAATTATATATAGGAATTTATTGATTAAAAACGAAGTTTGAACGTTAATTTATAATATAATTTTAAAACGAGTTCGAAATGGCGCGGCAGTTCGTAATATAGTGTTTTGCACTTCAACTGAGGATACAGGATCCGATATAAGTCGGATTTCTGTGAAACAAGACACGTTGGAACCGTATTGATTATAATTTTCATATGAAAGAGAAAAATCTAGATTTCGTGTTATAATTTGTTAGTTATGGTCAAATCAAATTTTGAAATAGTCGCTGTGGAAATCGTTATTTAAATTATACGTGTTAAAATAGCCGTTTTGCAAACGGACTCAGTTTTCGATGAAATCAGTTTCATTGGGACCGTAACGTTAAATTATTATACGGTGGTGAGTGGCGTGGAAAGCCGATGTCGTATGTGACCACGGTAGCCGTAAACGCTCGTTCAGTGCAATTAAATTAATTCAACTGAATAAAGGGATATTAGAGTGTAACTTGAACAGACGATCGAATCAGGCCACGAAACCAGTTCCGGTGAATTCGTAGCGTCGGATATAGTCAGGGTAGGTATATGGTTTGTTATTTTTAGAGATCGGCAAATTTGGTGTTCAGAAGGGCAGTGCGGTACGCGCCAAAAACAGTCTACCGGGGCAACAGTCTCAGAATGCGACGAAACTAGTGCCATTGGGTTCGTATCGAAAAGTTATTGTCGGTGTTCGCAGTTTCAAGTTGTTTTGATTTATCTGGTGATCGTGAAAAATTTAAACGCGTGTTGATTTCTGGTTTTATAAAGGAAAATTTTTCAAACGATGTCGGAATTCAACGAAACTTGTCCCATTGGGTTCAGAATACCTTTTTACACCAAGAGTAGCTTTTTCATCAGTAAACAGAAGTCGACGGTGTTTAATTTCACTTGATACTTCACCGCGAAGTTTTGTACAATATAAAATAATGTAAACACAAACTAGTTGATAAGATTTTTATGTGTGTAAGTCAGACACTGCGGCTAGGACTTCTAATCTACTCGTCCACTTGCGCATATTTTGAAATAGAAGGAAGAAAAGAAGAGAACCCAACGTACTGATACCTACAGCTAAATAACAACCTAAACTCTGTCATGATGTAAGCTTTGTTTGTGCTTCACGCCATTACTAGGATCCTTGCCGACAAAGTAAATAAAAAGTCACAAGTCTACCTTTTATTTTCAGCTAACCTATTGCCTATAAACCGTGCGTGACAAGGAATCCATATTGTATATAAACTGCTCACTCGTTTTTCTCTTCTGAATAACTTTAACTCATGTCGTTTTCCCCACTTTCTCACATCACCCTATTTCTATTACCACGTACCAATTCCTACACCATCCACCGATAAGAAATCTCCAGTTTCCCCTCACGCATGCCTTCCAGCGTCGTTCACAAGTTGCTACTGCTCAGTCGAGCCTTCAAAGGCTGCCACCCACCTCAGTATTTCCACGACAACCCGAATGGTCCTATGTAGTGGTGGCCTTAACCTTAGCCTTGATTGTATGGTATCCGATGACCTCGGGATTGTTTGAGTTATGGGTTGGAGTGATTTCGAAACTAGGGTCAGGCGTGGGTTGTAAAGCAATGAATAAGATCTATATATCTGGGGAGTTTAGAGGGAGATTTCGGTTTACTTGTATTGCATGGGAAGGGGAAAGTTTTACGTGGCAAAAGGGGATTGGCAGTTGCACTAACGGTGAAGTAGGTTTGAGGAAGGGTGAACCAAATGGACTGTTAAAAGGGTGCGGCGAAGCCAAGCTTTATTTTTGGATGATGATCAAATGTGCAGGGGAAGGAGGACTTCAGGGATTAAGGTATGTTCGATTTGGAGTAACAGTGGGTTAATTCACTTAGGATTGGTCTGGTTTTGGGATAAAAATAATCACGGCATTTAAGAGGGGATAACATGGTTGGGTTTTACTATGGTGTCAGGTCCGAATAACTTCCGTAGAGAAGGAGGTGTTAAGGAGTATACATTTTGGAGTATATGGGGGCAGGTACCTTTTGACATTGGGTTTTTCCGAACAGTAAGACCCATTTAAAATAAAATATATATATAAATACATTCAAATCATGATGCGTGGCTGTTTAGAATTGCTAATGACCAGGTTAAATAATTAATTAAGCGATTAATGAAGATGGTTAATTAAATATGAATTTAATTTATTGTAAAACTTATAATGTCAATATATTTTTCACTTGTTATCAGAACTCGACTATACCGGTCACGTTGGGACTGTAACGAGGAAATCTGCATTTTGGAACGAATGCGGCAGGGATACGAGCTACTGGAATGTCAAGGGAAAATCAAATGCAGTTTAAACGAAATAAAAAGCAAAACCGTCAACCGCGAAACAAGGTGAGTAAACTCACTCGTTTAAATTATTTTATAATGAGAAATGGTCGCTTAGTTGAATAGTTGATAAATTGGTTGATATAATCACATTGTTGATTGATTTTTCCATTTATGCGATATTTTTGATGTTACTAACATCTGTGGATGCAGAGAAACAGGTTGGAGGGATCCAACTGGATCCCTCAACATTTTATTTATTGTTTTATTTGATGGTGATATGTTATGCTACATTATCCATGGTTGAATTTGTGTGTTTAGTTTACCCTGGCCTTAGGAACCTGGTATGTTAGATACCGTAAAATATCATCAAATGTGAAAAAGGAAATTAGAATTTAAAAGCAGAGTTTATTTCCAAATTAGAAATAATTTCTTTTTCATTGAGTTGCAAATGGAAACCTATTCCATTGGGTAAACCAAGAAAAATATTATAAATAAAGATATAAATGAAGTGGATCATTAACCATTGGATAAATTAAAAGGTGAGTTCAAATATGAATGTATATTTGAAAGTGAGTATCGGTTTTGAAACCAATATTTGGAAATGGATCCGAATTTAGCAAAGTACAGAGGAAGGTTTAAAGAAAGATTTTCAAATGCTTAAAATAAAAGAATAATAGTTTAAAACAAGGAAATATTTTGCAAATAAAATGTATATGAAAAGGAGATTTATAGAAATCGAATTAAGTGGTTAGAAGAATGTATAGTTTATAAATATGTTTAAAGGAGAACTTGAATTGTCTAAAATAAACAGAGTTTATAAATGAACAACGGAAGCGTGTGCGTCGCACACGGTATTTTATTCAAAACAGCAATCATAACGCTGTTGTTATAAGAAATGTTTTTTTTAAAATTGTAAACAGCGATTTTAACGCTGTCTTTGTAAGAAATGCTATTATAAAACTAAACAGTGATTTTAGCGCTGTTGTTATAATAGAGGTTGTAAATCTATACAGCAATTTTAGACGCTGCTGTTATAATAAATGTCTTGGTAAAACTAAATAGCAATTTTAACGCTGCCGTTATAATAACTGTTTTAATAGCAATCTTAATGCTATGGTTATGATAAGTGTTCTATAATGCTAGACAGCGGTTTTAACGCTGTTGTTGAAAGCAATGATCAAACATTTGAAGGCAGCGATTATAACGCTACCGTTATAATCAATATTTTTATAAAGAAGGTGTGTTCGTAGATCAAATCCGAAAGTCGCGTAAGCAATGTTTGGTTTAAAGTTGTGAGCTCTGAATATTTCAAAGTGAATGATAGCAAGGGTTGGTTAGTGATATCGTTAATTAACGAATGATTTATGATTTAAGTCATAATAACGATGTTTATAACATCAGTAAATTCAAAGGATTTGGAAATGTTTTCTAACTGGAATAAAAGATGTTTTCTCAATAAAGGAATTATATATATTGGAAATGTTTTCCGATATCCAAGTTAGAAAATAAAAGTCATATTAAAGTTATTATATTTCGGATGCAGGGAATTATAACACCATTGTTATAATCAAGTGATTCCTGAAAAGGAAGTGGATTCATAATCGAATCCGAGAGCAACGTAAGGGAGCGTGTTAAAAGATTGGAAAGATGAACCATGTCTATTTCGAAGTTAGAAATGTTGCTCAGTTAAGGTCTGAGAGGTAATTATACCCCAACTTGATTGACTTCGTTTAAACTAAGAAATGGTTAAGGTTCGATAGTGGAAAGTGGTTAAGTGGAAACCAAATGAAGGAGATTTGGCATAGTGATGTTTATTCAAACATCTGTTTAATCAAATGAAGGAGATTTGGAAATGTTTTCCAAATGAGAATCAGAAATGTTTTCTGAATATAGAGGACAGATAATGGAAATGTTTTCCAATGTTAATAGAATATATTTTCTAAATATATTAAATAAGGAATGTAAATGAAAGTGAAAAGGGAAATGAATAAATGAATGAACAAAAAGGGATAAACGTTGAATGATGTTTGGTCGATAGAATTTCCTTTTGGAAATAATATCATTGTTTGCACACCGACATGTTTTCATTTGATAGTTAAATCACCGACTATCAAAGTTTTGACCATTTTAACGTTGTTAATATGGAGAGACCGGTTGGATTATTATCCAGAGAACCACTCCGTATTGGCGTAAGCGTTATGAAGCAACTTATGCTGAATAAATTGAAGACGGAGTTATGCAAGGGCTATCCTGGTTACGGGTTAGTGCCTTCGGTTTGTCCAGACCCAGGACAACTTGTATGGACGAGTGTCTGACAGAGTATTTCCAAAGGGAGTTACGTACGTTGATTCCTTCAACCGTACGAAGTTGATGGCATAGAAGGGAAACTTCTTTAGCCTAACAATCTGAGTATTTTTGTGGGAATCAATTAGTGATTTCCGATGGATCTGATGATGTGGCATTCAAAGTGAATGATGGCCAGATGTTCTGGAAGATAATTCAAACCTCAAGCCTCACAACCCGGAAGTGGACAAAAATCGGGCAGGCAGCATGGCTATGTGGGTCGCAACCATTAGGATGTATGATCACCTATCTAGAGAAATTCCTTTTGTTCTTAAATCTATCGATGCTGTCCCTTATCGGGAGGCGGTTGCTGATCCCAACCGTCGGTGGTATACATTCGATACACTCAAGCGAAATGAGTGGTCGGTCATGTGTGGGCCGGGTTGCAAGACGTTCTTGTTGAACCCAGTGTATTTGCCTCTAGAGATACACGTTCGGAAGGTGGTCCCATACCTTGTCAAGTTGGAATCCAATCTCCAATAAGTGCCTGCGAGTTCGATTGTATATTATATATATGTAGAGCGTGAGATGCAAGCGTTCTACTAGATTTTAATTACTTGTGATTAGACATTATTATAATATCAGATAATATATGATTTCCAAAGCGTTTTGGGTTATCGTAAGGTAAAAACCATCCGTGTTTATGTGTGGATCGGTCTTACGATTATCTTTTCTTTTGAAAGGATTTTTGAAAGTTAAACCAATGGTTGGAGTTTACTCACACCAGTCCCATGACTGACCCAGAGTTTATTTTGTTTGTTTTCCTTAAACTCTTGGGTGCCCAAATTTGTACGGGCAGTCAAGTAGTCGGGATTTTACAGATTCACTTGGAGGAGCTCGAAGCAGGAGGCTTCACCAGTTAGCTATAGACTATCATATTTTCCGCTGTGTACTATGTTGTATCTGGAAACAGGTGTTTATAACTGTTCCAGGGATAATCGTTGAGCTCTGATGATGGTATGTATATATATACAGTTACTGTTTATATTCCAAGAGTATGTTATCTAATATATTTTATTCGTTCCGCTGTGAGTTTGTGATCTTCGTTTTCTCCTATTCTAATATTTCTTTCTTTCTATTTCTCATCCTCTAACTTCTTTCTAAAATGGTTCGTATTTCTGTGCAATTTGAGTTGGACGTGTGGTGTTATTAGTCGACTCAAAGGGTACGGATTTGCGGGTCGTTTCAGCTTAGGTGGCCTAGTGTCCCACAACTGAAGCACTTCTTCTTTCCCTTGCCACCGTTGCCTTTCCCACCCTTGTTTTGCTGTTGCTGTTGAGGTCTCTTCTGATCTCCTTTCTTCTCAGGTGCTTTATTAGCATTGGGACCCTTCTCTTCCTCATGCATAAGTGCCATGTCCATTAGCTTCTCGAAAGTGGCCCCCATAGGGATGTGAGACATAGCCAATCCGTGCATCGGTTCGTTCAAGCCTTTAACGAACCTCAAAGCTTTCTCTTCCGGTGTGTTTACCAAGTCTATGCTGAATCTCGCTAACTGCTTAAACTTGTTAACATATTCTTTCACCGACAAGTTCCCTTGCTTTAAGTTCAAGAACCTTTCCACGTGCATATTTTCTTCCGCTTTTGAGAGAAACTTTGCCTCAAACCTTTGCCTGAAATCCATCCAAGAGTCAACAGGGCGCTCTCCATTAGTGACCTCCCACCAGAACGAGGCCTCTCCTTTCATTAACCAAGCGGCTAACCTGACTTTCTTTCCCTCTTCCACTTCCAAGATTTCCATCAATTCTTCCGTCTCATTAAGCCAATCCCTAGCTCCCACAAAAGGTTTTCCTCCCATAGCCTTAAACTTCCTACAAGTCATAGCAAAAGTATCCGCGCGAGGAGGAACGAGTGCAACGGGTGGAGGAGGAACATTTGTTGGACCTGCAGCGGCGGCCGTAGCCTCTAACAACCTCCTATACCATACTGGTACCGCTACACCGTCCGGAAGATAAAGATCTTCAGCCATGCTGAGACGAAAAAAAGGAAGATTCAAAACGGAGAATTCGAAAGATAAAGATATGGCTATCGGGGATTATGCTTTTCTTTCAAAAACTTTTCTCTTTAAAGACATGTTTTTGAAAATATTTCTTCCAAAAATGTTTTTAGAAAAATAGTTTTCTAAAAAATTTATCTGTTCCGGTAACCCTTGCTCTGATACCACGTGTAACACCCCACACCCGCTACGGTCATTCGCTAAGGGAATGCCATAACATCGGTGGAGTATTTTAAGTGAATATAGAACAGAAAAATTACAACAAGACAGATATAAGTAATACTTGAAACTTTTCAAAACATCATTTCATTGCAGCGGAAAGTAAAACATGTTTGGTTACATCACAAAACCATAATAAGAGTCAAGTACAAAATATCCATCCTGATAAATAAAATTACATAATCCCAATACATGAACTGATAGCCATAAAAGAAAGGGTAAGCTGAGCTTTACACCTATGGTCCAAGCTCCAAAAGAGAATAAAGCAGCCTGATCAAAGCCCACTCGTACTGGGCCCACTCTGATAACCTGAGGGTTGGAAAAAAAAGATAAAAACAACGGGGTCAGACATAAGTCTGAGCGAGTCCTACAACTTTAACAATACAATCATTAAAGTAACCAGAGAAGACATAAGCTTGATATACGGTAACGTCTGGGGATGAATGGCTACACTAAGCAGCTTGGTAGACTTAGGATAAACTAAGATAACCGTAAAGACGCATTTACCCACCCAAGGATAATTACTATGCTGCACCACACCAGTCATTCCTAATTTTAAAAGTTGATCCCACTAAGTGTACTTAGTAATTTAGTAGTTTCGTGTACCCCTATCTGACTACATAGGAGTACCCACTACTCCCCAAGCGATCGGCTCCCTTACGTAGACACCCGTGCTGGTCCCACGATGGGGTGTATCATTACCCAAAGTGGCAACCTGATAATGTCAACGGTGCACGACTTTATATCTACACGATGCAACAACGACTTACTAACCAGCCCGGGTCCACACACGCATATGAAACCCGTTGGTCCTGCGTTGCCACCGCTAACCCGGTTTGGCCTCTTATAGTCAAGCCCAATATGCGTGTCCCGTCACTCGACTAGAGTCGAGCCTACTAAGATACGTTTGGGATATTGGTTGAAATGGGCCCCCACAAGCTACCACCTAAGCTTGTTATTTCTAGTGAATCCCACTTAACCCTTTAACCATGTCCACTTACATGTTATACATTTTGGCTAAGTCATTTAATCATATTCTAGTTGTCATACAAGGTACCCACTAGATTTCCACATGCCACCCAAAGCACTTACTTAACCCTTTAACCATGTTTTAATTACATGTTTCACTTTGGTTAAGTATTCTAATCGTATTTTCTATTGCCACCCAAGGCAACCCACTAGATCTCTACATGCCACCCAAGGCACCCACTTAACCCCTCATGTCCCTCTACATGCTAATATGGTTAAGTGTTTCTTAATTAATTAAGATCATGACCTCATAAAGACCTCTCACATTAGACCATCTTTTATGACTGCTGGATATTGCCGGTTGGTTCCGGGCAGACTTCTGTCATAAAAAGGTCTAACCTCGTGTCTTTACTTTAATCACGTATTTAATTTATGACTAAGACCTCTCACATTGGGCCAATCATTTGTAGCTGCTGGATGGCCGGTCGGTTCCGGGCAGACTTCCGCTGCAAAAGGGTCCAACCTCGTGTCTTAGTTGATTAATCACACCTAATTAATCACCCCCATAATTTGTATTAATTATCCCTAATTAATTACACATTTTTAAGAATATGGGTAGACCTAACTCAATAGGTAAATTCCCAATTCCATAACATGGGTAGACCTAACTCAATAGGTAAATTCCCATGGGGTAGACCTAACTCAATAGGTAAATTCCCACTTATGCTTATTCATTTTATGGTATGCTTAATCATAACCATTTCACACCATTTCATTAACATGTCTATTAACCCCATCGTTTCCCCACGTACTTATGCTAACACGACATATTTCCAAGAGAAGATTCTTTCACAATTAACATGGGTTTCACTTAGCATACATTAGCATTAACATGGGTTAAAAGGTGTCCACTTACATCATGATATTAACCCAACTAGCATTACTAAATAACCCAACTTGCATGAACATACATATGTCATATATAAAGGCAACTTGCATAAGTGTTCATAGGTTATACAAAGGTGAACTTGCATGTGTCTTAAAGGTGTGAACTTGCACAACATGTTACATGTTAACTTGCATAACATCATACACATAACTTGCATAATATCATAAACATAACTTGCATATCAACATACACATAACTTGCATAACATCATGCACATAACTTGCATAACATCATACACATAACTTGCATAACATGTTGAGCTTGCATATAAGCATACACATAACTTGCATAACATGTTGAACTTGCATATAAGCATACACATAACTTGCTTAACATGTTGAACTTGCATATATGACTTGCATCTTAAAGGAGGGTAAACATGCATATATATATATATATATATATATATATATATATATATATATATATATATATATATATACATAGCATATAAAGGTGTCATCTTGCATATGTATGCATCACATTTAAAAGGGTAAACTTGCATGTCATGATTTATGCATAATACCAAACACTTAGCATGCATAAAACCACATACTTAGCATGCATAGAATCAATTACTTATTATGCATAAACCCACCACTTAACTTGCATAAACCCACATATTTAACTTGCATAAACCCACATATCCAACTTGCATAAACTCACATATTCAACATGCATAAACATAGGATTAATATTAAACATAGATTAGCATATTCACATCATATCATATGACTTGAAAACCCATTAATCCTCATGCAAAACCATAGATCTCATCATATCTCATCTACTTAATTTAGCAATTGATCATCAAAGTGATAGAAACTCACAACTAGCAAATTTGCACTCCAAATGAAGAAGATTAAGATGCTTAGAATGGACTAGAGGTTGATTAGAGAGTGATTAGCTTGCAACCCTCTTCATAAATTAGTGGAGGCTCCTTCTAAGATTTAATTTGGCGGCATGTAGCCCTCAATTCTATTTTTAGTATGGATTAGGGTAGGTTTAGGGTGTATTTATAGATTAGGTGAGTGTTTTAGGCCCTTAGATTAACCCTAGATTAGATTAGGACCCTTAGATTTCGGAAATCTCTAGAACCCAGCCCAAGACTCAACCAAAAACCAGATCTGGTGCACCCAGATCAACAGGGCCGACACCCTGTGTCGACACCCCTGTCGACAGGGCTGTCGACACCCCTGTCGACATGCCTGTCGACACCCCTGTCGACATGCCTGTCGACACGGGGCTAGGCGGGAACTTTCCCGCCCCTTCCGCTTTTGGCTCCAAACTTGTTTTAGAACTGAATTTTAAATATGTTTTTAACTTTGAATTTTCTGAAAACTTCTTTGGGCCTTAACTGGGCCATACGGACTCCGATTTACAAAATTTCGGACTCTATTCTGCGTATTTTTCCGAGACGAACGCAATGACGCAGCCCGTTTCCCCCAATTCTCACATTTGAGATTATTTATTCTGCAATTAGTGAATCTTAGCATTAACTGAAATACGGGGTGTTACATTCTCCCCTCCTTAAAGGATTTCGTCCCCGAAATCTCTAAGCTAAGGAGAATGCATATCCTACCATCCAAACAACCATCTACTCAATCCATCAAACACGGGCATCCATTGTCCTTAAAACAATTTCTAATGATGTATGAGCATATGCAAAAAGTGTGTGTATATGTTCCCTATCTAATGTATGAACATATGCAAACCATGATAGTGCCATGCATCCATTATGTATGCGAGAGAACCCTATCGACACATACAATATCTACATGAGTGCACAATCATTCACCAAAATGCATCATCCATATGATAACACAATCATTATACATCCATAAATATAGCTTCCTACGCACAATTTTATGCAATATGCAATATGAAGTGATTGAGCCGATCTAGTGCCTAAAGTGTGTGTATATGCATCCACGAGCAACCACTAGCAAACACTTGCATCCACTTGCATCCATCATACATAACATGTCTCAAACACATGTTTCAACCATAGGACTATCCTATCTGAAGGTAAAAGGTACTAACGAGAGGACATACTAAGGATAAGATAAGCACAAGATATGCGATGGAGGAGAAGCAAAAGGACATACCCTCCGAAAGAAAAGGGTACCTCGAACGCATCTTCGCTTCCGTCTCCCAGGTAGCGTCGCTCTCTTCATCTCCCCATTGTACTTTGACTAGTTGAACCTCTCTGTTTCTCAACTTCCAAATCTCTGACCCAAGGATGCAAGTAGGAGCTCGTCGAATCGTCGCATCACGCTCTACTTCCACTCCTCTAAGCAAGCTCGGCTCTACCACCTCTGCGGTCTCATGTAGGCACTTCCTCCCATGGAATACATCATGTACACCACTAAGTCTGTCGGGCAACTCCACCAATGGAAGATGCTCCTCCCATGTACCTCCAAAATCCAAGATACATAGCCTCAAAAGGTCTTCTAAAATACAATTCACCCTCTCGGTCTGACCGTCCGTCTGAGGTTGATGTGCGGTACTTAAACACAACTGAGTCCCTACCGCCTCTTGCAAACTCTTCCAAAACTCTCTAGTGAAGATAGGACCTCGATCGCTCACTATACTGGAAGGTACACCATGCAATCTAATAATCTCTCGAATGTAAACTGAAGCTAGACATGGAATATTTCTCTTCACGGGTATGAAATGGGCACACTTAGTAAGTCTATCTACCACAACCCAAATCCCCGTATTACCCTTCCTTGATTTCGGTAATTCTTCGAGACACTATCCCACTTCTTTAGCGGAACTTCCAATGGGTGAAGCAACCCACTTGGTTTCTTTTGCTCCGCTTTCACCAAGCATCTAGCGACATACTCGGCCATGTCTTTCTTCATATCGGCCCAAAAGAAAACTCGCTTCATGTCTTGGTACATCTTGTCCCTACCGGGATGAATGGTCATCTTCGACCGATGTGCATCATCAAATATAGCCTTCCTCAAACCCCTGTCTTGCGGTACGCAAAGTTTACCGTCTCTACCAACTTAACTAACTGTGGGTCGTCCCGCTGCTCCGCCAACACGTCCCAAAAGAGTAGGCCTAACCTCCAAGGAGGCTAGCAAACCGGGTACAAAGTCAACGGAAGGTCTAAAGTCAAACATAGTAATCAACTCTAAACTCCGTCGTTCAACGAACAATGAACTCAAGGACAACCTTCTTCTTCTTAAGGCATTCGTCACCACGTTACCCTTGCCATGGGTATACGCTATCTCAAACTCATAGGATGCCAAGAATCCCATCCACTTTTGTTGCCCTAAGACTATGCGCTCGAAGAGTCTCCAACACTTCCCTAAGATGTAGGGCATGCTTTTCTCCACTTCTTGAGAAAACCGGGATAATACCAAAATCATCAAAACTGTCCATCTCTCACGCAGACCACCCTAGTCGAACTCGACATCCCCCAAATGCAAGCCCCAAAGGCCTAAACCAATATCAGACAAACAACCAAGGGATACCTCCTTCGATTTCAGACGACCTACGTGAGATGATACTAGTAAAAACGGCTAAATAATTAAGCCCTTGTCCAACTCTGGATGTCCTTGCCAGTCTCACTCCAATACCACCGTTTATTCCATAACTGGCTCGGCTCAACCTATTAAAGCCATCCGGAGTCCTAAAAGCAGCCTTCTCTATACTATCCTTAGCCACTCTCAACTGACGAAACCCCGTGGATAAGTCCAACTTATGAAACTACTGAGGCGCCGACTAATTGGAAAAAGATCATCAATCCTCGGCGATGGGTGTCTATTCTTCTTTGTGAGTTTATTTAGCTCTCTTTAGCCTACACAAAGTCTGAGGGACCCATCCGCCTTCATAGCAAAAACTACCGGAGCACCCCACTCCGATATACTTCGTCTTCTAGACCCCTTCTCAAGCAAATTGCCTACTTGCTTATGGAGTTCCCTCCTCTCACGAGGAGCCACGTGGCACACTGGCCAAGACACTGGTCTGGTATTGTCTACCAGATATATTCGGAAGTCAACCTCCCGCTCCGGAGGTAAGCCCTTCACCTCCTCAAACACATCCGAGTATTCCCGGACCACTCTAACAGATCGCAAACTCTTGACCGACGTGTCAAGCGATTCTAGATAACTTAGCATAACAGATTCCATGGGGTTACAAGAGATCTCGAGAGTGTTACCCTAGCGGGTCATAAGCCTAACAACTCTCCTTCCATAATAAGAACGGCACCATTACTGGATAACCAGTCCATGCCCAAAACTAACCCATAGACCGTGAAGCCCAAAAAGCATCACATCTAAACTCAACGCTAAGTATAGCAACTTTCAAACCCGAACACATCATGGAGCCCCAATTGGGTTTGAAACAACTAAGGGATCATCTACTAACTGGTGTCTAAGTGCAGTGACTCAACTATCAATAATGAAATAAACGAACTCGATGCGTCAAAATCAAATAAAGTTTGACCCGGATAATCAAACAGAAAAACTAGACTTTCAATGGAAATAGTTCTACCTCTTTCCTGAATCGGTGGAACCGCGAGAGCCTGAGCTTGCCCCCTTGACTGAGTTGGTGCCAAAAGAACTTGCACCTGTCCTCCTGAGGTAGATCCCGTCCTTTGCCCTTTCTTAGGGAAGTCTTTCACTAGATGTCCTGCTTCGTCACAGTGGAAGCAGCCAGCCTTCCTCTTCTTGCGATAATCCTTGCTTAGGTGGCCTAGTGTCCCACAACTGAAGCACTTCTTCTTTCCCTTGCCACCGTTGCCTTTCCCACCCTTGTTTTGCTGTTGCTGTTGAGGTCTCTTCTGATCTCCTTTCTTCTCAGGTGCTTTATTAGCATTGGGACCCTTCTCTTCCTCATGCATAAGTGCCATGTCCACTAGCTTCTCGAAAGTGGCCCCCATAGGGATGTGAGACATAGCCAATCCGTGCATCGGTTCGTTCAAGCCTTTAACGAACCTCAAAGCTTTCTCTTCCGGTGTGTTTACCAAGTCTATGCTGAATCTCGCTAACTGCTTAAACTTGTTAACATATTCTTTCACCGACAAGTTCCCTTGCTTTAAGTTCAAGAACCTTTCCACGTGCATATTTTCTTCCGCTTTTGAGAGAAACTTTGCCTCAAACCTTTGCCTGAAATCCATCCAAGAGTCAACAGGGCGTTCTCCATTAGTGACCTCCCACCAGAACGAGGCCTCTCCTTTCATTAACCAAGCGGCTAACCTGATTTTCTTTCCCTCTTCCACTTCCAAGATTTCCATCAATTCTTCCGTCTCATTAAGCCAATCCCTAGCTCCCACAAAAGGTTTTCCTCCCATAGCCTTAAACTTCCTACAAGTCATAGCAAAAGTATCCGCGCGAGGAGGAACGAGTGCAACGGGTGGAGGAGGAACATTTGCTGGACCTGCAGCGGCAGCCCTAGCCTCTAACAACCTCCTATACCATACTGGTACCGCTACACCGTCCGGAAGATAAAGATCTTCAGCCATGCTGAGACGAAAAAAAGGAAGATTCAAAACGGAGAATTCGAAAGATAAAGATATGGCTATCGGGGATTATGCTTTTCTTTCAAAAACTTTTCTCTTTAAAGACATGTTTTTGAAAATATTTCTTCCAAAAATGTTTTTAGAAAAATAGTTTTCTAAAAATTTTATCTGTTCCGGTAACCCTTGCTCTGATACCACGTGTAACACCCCACACCCGCTACGGTCACTCGCTAAGGGAATGCCATAACATCGGTGGAGTATTTTAAATGAATATAGAACAGAAAAATTACAACAAGACAGATATAAGTAATACTTGAAACTTTTCAAAACATCATTTCATTGCAGCGGAAAGTAAAACATGTTTGGTTACATCACAAAACCATAATAAGAGTCAAGTACAAAATATCCATCCTGATAAATAAAATTACATAATCCCAATACATGAACTGATAGCCATAAAAGAAAGGGTAAGCTGAGCTTTACACCTATGGTCCAAGCTCCAAAAGAGAATAAAGCATCCTGATCAAAGCCCACTCGTACTGGGCCCACTCTGATAACCTGAGGGTTGGAAAAAAAAGATAAAAACAACGGGGTCAGACATAAGTCTGAGCGAGTCCTATAACTTTAACAATACAATCATTAAAGTAACCAGAGAAGACATAAGCTTGATATACGGTAACGTCTGGGGATGAATGGCTACACTAAGCAGCTTGGTAGACTTAGGATAAACTAAGATAACCGTAAAGACGCATTTACCCACCCAAGGATAATTACTATGCTGCACCACACCAGTCATTCCTAATTTTAAAAGTTGATCCCACTAAGTGTACTTAGTAATTTAGTAGTTTCGTGTACCCCTATCTGACTACATAGGTGTACCCACTACTCCCCAAGCGATCGGCTCCCTTACGTAGACACCCGTGCTGGTCCCACGATGGGGTGTATCATTACCCAAAGTGGCAACCTGATAATGTCAACGGTGCACGACTTTATATCTACACGATGCAACAACGACTTACTAACCAGCCCGGGTCCACACACGCATATGAAACCCGTTGGTCCTGCGTTGCCACCGCTAACCCGGTTTGGCCTCTTATAGTCAAGCCCAATATGCGTGTCCCGTCACTCGACTAGAGTCGAGCCTACTAAGATACGTTTGGGATATTGGTTGAAATGGGCCCCCACAAGCTACCACCTAAGCTTGTTATTTCTAGTGAATCCCACTTAACCCTTTAACCATGTCCACTTACATGTTATACATTTTGGCTAAGTCATTTAATCATATTCTAGTTGTCATACAAGGTACCCACTAGATTTCCACATGCCACCCAAAGCACTTACTTAACCCTTTAACCATGTTTTAATTACATGTTTCACTTTGGTTAAGTATTCTAATCGTATTTTCTATTGCCACCCAAGGCAACCCACTAGATCTCTACATGCCACCCAAGGCACCCACTTAACCCCTCATGTCCCTCTACATGCTAATATGGTTAAGTGTTTCTTAATTAATTAAGATCATGACCTCATAAAGACCTCTCACATTAGACCATCTTTTATGACTGCTGGATATTGCCGGTTGGTTCCGGGCAGACTTCTGTCATAAAAAGGTCTAACCTCGTGTCTTTACTTTAATCACATATTTAATTTATGACTAAGACCTCTCACATTGGGCCAATCATTTGTAGCTGCTGGATGGCCGGTCGGTTCCGGGCAGACTTCCGCTACAAAAGGGTCCAACCTCGTGTCTTAGTTGATTAATCACACCTAATTAATCACCCCCATAATTTGTATTAATTATCCCTAATTAATTACACATTTTTAAGAATATGGGTAGACCTAACTCAATAGGTAAATTCCCAATTCCATAACATGGGTAGACCTAACTCAATAGGTAAATTCCCATGGGGTAGACCTAACTCAATAGGTAAATTCCCACTTATGCTTATTCATTTTATGGTATGCTTAATCATAACCATTTCACACCATTTCATTAACATGTCTATTAACCCCATCGTTTCCCCACGTACTTATGCTAACACGACATATTTCCAAGAGAAGATTCTTTCACAATTAACATGGGTTTCACTTAGCATACATTAGCATTAACATGGGTTAAAAGGTGTCCACTTACATCATGATATTAACCCAACTAGCATTACTAAATAACCCAACTTGCATGAACATACATATGTCATATATAAAGGCAACTTGCATAAGTGTTCATAGGTTATACAAAGGTGAACTTGCATGTGTCTTAAAGGTGTGAACTTGCACAACATGTTACATGTTAACTTGCATAACATCATACACATAACTTGCATAATATCATAAACATAACTTGCATATCAACATACACATAACTTGCATAACATCATGCACATAACTTGCATAACATCATACACATAACTTGCATAACATGTTGAGCTTGCATATAAGCATACACATAACTTGCATAACATGTTGAACTTGCATATAAGCATACACATAACTTGCTTAACATGTTGAACTTGCATATATGACTTGCATCTTAAAGTAGGGTAAACATGCATATATATATATATATATATATATATATATATATATATATATATATATACATAGCATATAAAGGTGTCATCTTGCATATGTATGCATCACATTTAAAAGGGTAAACTTGCATGTCATGATTTATGCATAATACCAAACACTTAGCATGCATAAAACCACATACTTAGCATGCATAGAATCAATTACTTATTATGCATAAACCCACCACTTAACTTGCATAAACCCACATACTTAACTTGCATAAACCCACATATCCAACTTGCATAAACTCACATATTCAACATGCATAAACATAGGATTAATATTAAACATAGATTAGCATATTCACATCATATCATATGACTTGAAAACCCATTAATCCTCATGCAAAACCATAGATCTCATCATATCTCATCTACTTAATTTAGCAATTGATCATCAAAGTGATAGAAACTCACAACTAGCAAATTTGCACTCCAAATGAAGAAGATTAAGATGCTTAGAATGGACTAGAGGTTGATTAGAGAGTGATTAGCTTGCAACCCTCTTCATAAATTAGTGGAGGCTCCTTCTAAGATTTAATTTGGCGGCATGTAGCCCTCAATTCTATTTTTAGTATGGATTAGGGTAGGTTTAGGGTGTATTTATAGATTAGGTGAGTGTTTTAGGCCCTTAGATTAACCCTAGATTAGATTAGGACCCTTAGATTTCGCAAAACTCTAGAACCCAGCCCAAGACTCAACCAAAAACCAGATCTGGTGCACCCAGATCAACAGGGCCGACACCCTGTGTCGACACCCCTGTCGACAGGGCTGTCGACACCCCTGTCGACATGCCTGTCGACACGGGGCTAGGCGGGAACTTTCCCGCCCCTTCCGCTTTTGGCTCCAAACTTGTTTTAGAACTGAATTTTAAATCTGTTTTTAACTTTGAATTTTCTGAAAACTTCTTTGGGCCTTAACTGGGCCATACGGACTCCGATTTACAAAATTTCGGACTCTATTCTGCGTATTTTTCCGAGACGAACGCAATGACGCAGCCCGTTTCCCCCAATTCTCACATTTGAGATTATTTATTCTGCAATTAGTGAATCTTAGCATTAACTGAAATACGGGGTGTTACAATAAGGAAACGAACTTAGAATAGAATATTATAAACAAAAAGGAAATCTATAAATTAAATATGGTAAAGATAGAAAGAGAAACGTATATACAGTTTAAAAATGAATAACCGGTTTTTATGATGTTGAGTATTCTAGATAAGTAGTCTTGTCCGTTTTGAAGTTAAAAATGTTATTCAGTCAAGGTCTGAGAGGTAGTTATACCCTAACTTGATTGATTTCATTATTAATCGATAAATAGAAAGATTCAATCTCGAAGATCAATGTTTAAAGAGATTTACTGAATGGAGTATTTTGGATTGTTTATAACGATGTTTTACACGATAGTCGTTTTAACCTAGATAAGTGCAATTTTTGGAAATATAATAAATAAATATTTACTAAGTCTAAAAATGAATGGTCGTGAAAGAGATAAGTAATTGGAATGTTTTTTAATTATAAATAATAGAAGATATTTTCTAAGTAAAAAAAATAAAAGAAGGTGATATATGGAAATGTTTTCCAAACAGTGTAAGAGGCCAAGATGATTACTGAAAATATTTAGGTTAACAAATATTGATAAGGAAACAGAGAAGCGATCTAATTAATGAAATTTTAAATAAGAGAACAGTGATTGTTTGATGCTTTTGATGAATTTTTATTTTTATTTGATAGTTAAATAACCGACTATCGAAGTATTGGCCAATATCGTTGGCAATATAGAGAGACTGGTTGGATTATTATTCGAGAACCACTCCGTATTGGCAGTAGTGGTTGCGAATCAGATTATATGAAAATAAATCGAAGACAGAGTAAAGTGCAAGGGCTTTTTCTATTAATCCTAGGTAGAAATTACCTAAGATGGATTACTGGAAATTGTTCCTTCGGTTTCGTTCAATCCCAAAACGAACGTGTATGGACGAGTGTCTGAAATAGTATTTCCAATAATCGTATATGTTGGCCTGTATAGATATATATGGTGGCGGATAATTTATTCTCTGCATGTAATATCCAGAATATATATGTGCAAATCAATTAATGATTAACGGATCCAGCAATGTGGCATTCAAAATGATTGTGTTATCAATGAATGGTAAGTAATTGTGGCCTCAGGCCCCAACAACCATCAAATGACAAAAATCGGGCAGGCAACATGGCTAAGTGGGTATCTCCCAATTAGGATGTATTATCACTTATCTAGAGAAATTCATTCCATTCTTCATACTATTCGATGTTGTACCTTTCAGGAAAACGGTTGCTTATCCCAACTGTTGGTGATATACATTCGATGCACTCAAGCAAAATGAGTGGTCGATCATGTGGGCCGGGTTACAAGATGTTCTTGTTGATCCCGGTGTATTCCTCTCTAGAGATACACTATCGAAAGGTCACTCCATACCTTGTCATAGTTGGCAATCCATTACCTAATAAGCCCGTGGTTTTTGATTGTATATTATGTATGTGAAACGTGAGATTTAAGCATTCTGCTAGATTGTTATTTATTTGATTTAGACATTATTATAATATCATAATGGTATCGATTTAAAGAATATTTTGGGTTATCGTAGGGTAAAAACCATCATGATTATGTGTGGATGATTCTTACGATTATTCTTTATTTTAAAAGGATTTTTAAAAGTTAAACCAAGTGGTTAGAGTTTACTCACACTAGCCTCATGACTGACCCGGAGTTTATTTTGTTTTGTTTTACCCAAAACTCTTGGGTGCCCAAATTTTTATGGGTAGTTAGGTAGTTCAGGTGTTACAGATATACTTGGAGGAGCTTGGAGCAGGAGGCTTCAGCGTTATATGGCTATTGCTATTTTCCGCTGTGTTGTAAGTATTGTACTCTGATAATGATGTGTATACAGTAAAAATTTTGTAGTTCAAAAGTTGTGATATATATTACATTTTATTTCCACTGCGATGTGAGATTTTGTGTTGTTATTTTTGTTATTCTTCTATTCCAATATCTCTTTCTTTCTATTTCTCATCCTCTAACTTCTTACCATTAATGATCTGTATTTCTGTGCAATTTGGGTTGGATGTGTTGTGTATTCAGTCAACTTAGGTAGTGTAATGACCCGTATTCTACACATCATAGGATTGTAGAATATTTATTTCTTTTCCATGTGAAGTCATATGGTCATGTAACTTTGGGAAACATCCATTAGAGTTATTTCCCATGTTCATGATTTTTGTCGATTGCTAAATGACCATTTTGCCCCTAGTTGGCACTGTTTTGGCCATAACTTTTGATTGGAAAGGAATTTTGACCTGAAACCACTTCCACTGGATTCGTTTGATGGTTTACCTTTCCGTAGAGTGGTCATAATAGCCAAACGGACTTACCGTTTGGGAGATATGGCTGAAATAAGGTTTGGAGGGTGAAAAACTGCTTAACCGGGCCAAATCGGGTGATTAGTGAGTAGGCCCATAACCCATTTCGGGATTAGGGTTATGGGGAGGCTGAAATGAGATAGAGGACCATTCCATTTCAGTTTTCTAGCCTCCACTTATCACCAAGGAACCCTAAAAATGGCCTCTAACCTCTAAATCACCTCCAAATCATCTTTTGGTCAAGGATTAAGCTTAGCAACCCCTAATCAAGGAAGATCTTCACCAAAGCAACATAGGAGCTGCTGTTTGGCATTGAGATTCACATCAAATCAGAGATTTATTTCAGATCTTAGTTTATTTTGTGGCTAAGGTGAGTGATTTGCATAGTTTTGCACTAATTATGGCTAATTAGGGTTGATTAGTGTTAATTAGCGAATTTATACACTAATAAATTCGGGAAAAATGTTCATAAATTCCTAAATGATGTTTTAGACCTCTTATATGAATTTGGGTTAATTTGGTTGAGTTTTGCTAATCCTATCATTAGTTTCACCTAAACATGCTTAGGGGGAAATATGGGGTTTTGGGTATGTTTGATCCATTTTAACCTATCATGTTGATGTTTTGATGTTTGTGGTTGATTATGCATGTTGCTATGACTGTATGAAATGCTTTGTGATTGATTTCAATAGTTAGAATGGTCGAAAACGTCGTCGAATGGCATAAACACTTGCTGGAACAGTTTCAGAAAACAGTGCAGGGTTCGGATCAGATCGGATATGGGGCTCGGATCGGATATGTTGAACTGGGCAAGGAATCCGATCGGATCGGAACCTGACACTTGAGAAAATTGGCAAAAAGGAAGGCCGCGCTAACTGAACTGGGATCGGATCAGATTTAAGAGGAGGGATCGGAGCGGATAGAGGAGGATGGATCAGATCGAAGCGCGTGAAGGATGACGAGGCGAATCGGAGCGGAAGCAGGGACTGGAGGAGAGGCACCCGACCCGACCCGAAGTGAGACACCCGACCCGACCCGAGGAGAAATACTCGACCCGAACCGTACCAGAAGAGGACCCGACCCGAACAGATGGAGGATACCCGACCCGAACCGATGGCTTGAGGAAGAACCCGACCCGACCCAGTATTGACCAATAACCCGAGATGCAAAGGTAGTCCAATATGGGAAGTTAGAGCTCAGGATCCAGTTGGGAACCGATGAGTTCACTTCATGGTTGGACTTTGCTGCGGGACGTATGCTAAGGAGTTGTCGACGTTCATAACTTCGATTCACCACTAAGAAGGAATGATGGGCTACTTATCAGTGCAGTAGGGTCATTATGACCTGAGGGGCAAGGTGATGGTAGCAAGACTACGTTATCAGTGCAGTAGGGTCATTATGAACTGAGGGGCAAGGTGATGCGTAGTAAGACTATGAGCCAGTGCAGTGGGGTTCTTGTGACTCCATGGGGCAGAGTGGACATAGTAAGGATTGGTAAGGCTATGAGCCAGTGCAGTGGGGTTCTTGTGACTCCATGGGGCAAAGTGGACATAGCGAAGGATTAGTGGCTACGTTATCAGTGCAGTGAAGCCATTTATGACTTCATGGGGCAAAGTGATCGTAGCAAGGAATGTTGGGTGATCGAAGTGGTGAATATCGTATGCTTTACGCACTGAGTGAGAGATGTGAGGATGGATGCTATGCTTGATTGTTGCTATCATTATGACATACACACCTCCCCCACCTCCGTATCTTTACACTGTTTGATATGGTACATTAGAGTGTTGTACAGTATGTAGTGCTAACTCTTTGGTTGCAGGTTCAGGTATGTTTTAGTCTACCTATTATTGTTCACTTTAGATGCTTATCGCTCATACCAGGCTTTATGTCTGACCCAGAGTTTTATGTCTCCTTTTATTACTCTGGGTGCTCACACGAGCAGACTAGAGACAGGTTAGCTGGTGATGCGCGAGTAGCTGATTCGGAGGCGGGCAGGAGGCTTCCACGTATGATATATATATATACATTCTCCCTGTGTCGTTGGCGGTCGCTACTTGGGCATTAGTAGTGTACCTCCTTTATCTTACTTTTGCTTTGAGACAGTTTGAAAGTTGTAATAAGCTGTATTTTGGATTTCCGCTGCTATGATGTTTAGTTCTGATTTTCAGCTTATGCACTGTCTCTCCTGTTTTATGCCAAGTATGTTATTATTATATTTTGTTCTATGCGCTGTGAGACATTCTACAGGTTCTTTGTATGTTCATTTCCTTCTTCCCTTTCCTTCTGACGACCCGTTCCGTGCTAACTGGACATGTGTACAGCGCACTTTTGGAGTAAATGTCGGTTGGTGAGGGGCGGGCCGTCACAATTGGTATCAGAGCGCTAGGTTGCGTAGTTAACCTAGGGAAAGACACTAGGGAGAGTTAGTACGTATATGAGAGCGTGTATTTGTGATTACTTTGGTTTTCAAAAGCTATGTATATATATACTATTAGTAGTATGAGAATGAAGTCGCACTGCACTAGCACCACTATGGGGTCATTAATCGTTTCCCTTTTTCAGATTGACGATGAGCCGAGACACGAGGGGTGCTGGTAGAGGGACCAACCAAGGGAATGTCGCTGACATGAGGGCAATGTTTACTAACCTCATGAGAGACATGCTTAGAGAAGTGCAAGGGGCAGTTCCCAATCCCGGAGTTGGTGTTGGCCCAGTAGTGCAGGCGCCTAGGGTCGATTTCGCCAAGTTGTGCAAAGATTACACTAATCTTGGTGGAAAGCCGTTCCACGGAACGGAGTCGGCCACGGATGTTCAGGACTGGATGGATAGCTGTGACCGTATCTTCGATGACTTGGGTCTTGAGGATGCGATGAAGAGAAGGTTGGCGTCTCGTCAGCTGCAAGGACGGGCAATGAATTGGTGGAATGCTATTAGAACAGCTACTCCAGAGGACCAGGTTACTTGGGATCAGTTCAAGGCTCGCTTTAGCGAGAAGTTTATTCCAACTGCCCAGAAGTCAGTGTTGTTCAAGAGGTTCTTGGAACTCAAGTAGAACGGAAGGGCAGTTTCTGATTATATTGCTGAGTTCGACACTTTGTCGAAGTATGGACTGTCTCTCATTGATACTCCTGAGAAGAAGAATGAGAAGTTCATTACTGGTTTGGATGGATACTTGGGGGAAAGGCTTATTAATCACATCGATGAGACTTTTGAATCGATTGTGGGGAAAGCTTTGAGATCGGAGAGTCTTTACCCTAAGTCAAAGACTGGGGCTGCATCTGCAGAAGGGCCAAAGCCGCAAGTAGGCGGTGGAGACAAGAATAATTCTCAGAATAAGAGGAAGCAGGACCAATCTAAAGGTGGTCAGAAAAAGAGCAAGAAGGATGTTGAGTGCTTCAGCTGTGGTAAGAAGGGCCATTATGCTAAGGAATGTCGGGCCAAGCCAGCGGAAAGGAAGTGCTACAACTGTGGTCAAGTGGGACATCAGAAGGATAAGTGTCCGCAACCTCTTAAGGAGAAGCAGATTGTGAAAGCATATGCTATTGATACTGTTCCTTCTTCGTCGAATGCCCCAACTGCGGCGGAGAAAGGAAACAATGTTGTTATTCAAGGTATGCTTTCTATTTATGATATACCAGTTCGAGTTTTGTTTGATACTGGGGCTTCCCGTTCCTTCATATCTAGTGACCTGGTAGATAGGTTGGGACTGGAACCCGAGATAGTCGATAGACCATTGGTTGTGACGAACCCGATTGGTGGTTCGACTAGCCTTAGTATGATTTGCAGGAATTTGGTCTTATCGAGTCATGTTTGTTTGTGATTGCTTTGTTTTGGGCTTTACTGGGTATGGCATTATATTAGGAGTCGATTGGCTCCAAAGATACGGGGTGGTGGTAGACTGTGAGGGCTTTTTGGTGACAGTGAGGGCGGATGATGGGCGGAGGGTAGTGTTTGGTAGTCTACCTAGTGATGGGGTTATGGCTAGTTTCGTAAATTCCCTCGACATCCCGCAGGATGAGTTGTCAGATGTGCCCGTGGTTGGCCAGTATCCGGACGTCTTCGAGGAGGTGACCGGACTTCCACCACACCGAGAGATTGAGTTTCGTATTGATTTAGTGAAAGATGCCAGACCTATAGTGATGCCACTTCGTCGTATGGCACCAAGGGAGCAGCGAGAGCTCGGGGTGCAAGTCAGCAATCTTTTGAAGAAGGGATTTATTAGAAGGAGTGTCTCCGAGTGGGGAGCACCAGTTGTGTTTGCCACTAAGGCAGATGGTTCCCTTCATTTGTGTGTGGACTATCGCGAGTTGAATAAGGTAACGAGGAAGAATAAGTACCCTCTACCGCGGATAGATGATTTGTTTGATCAGCTGGAAGGAGCAAGAGTGTTCTCCCAGTTGGACCTCGCGACAGGATTTCATCAGCTTTGGGTAGCAGATGAGAGTGTTCCGAAAACGGCATTTAGGACGCCGTCTGGATTTTATGAGTGGTTGGTCATGCCGTTTGGGTTGACCAATGCACCAGCCTATTTTGTGGATCTTATGAATCGAGTATTCAGAGATCAGCTGAATAAGTTTGTTCTTGTGTTCGTGGACGATATCCTTGTTTACTCAAGGACAGAGGAGGAACACAAGGTACACTTGAGGATAGTGATGGAGGTGTTGAGGAAACACCAATTGAAAGCGAAATTCTCCAAGTGTCACTTTTGGAGAAGGGAAGTGAGATTCTTGGGTCATGTTGTTTCAGAAAGTGGTATTGTCGTGGACCCTGCGAAGGTGGCTACGGTACAGGATTGGCCTACTCCCAAGAATGCTACAGATGTAAGAAGTTTATTGGGATTAGCTGGATATTATCGTAAGTTTATCCAGGACTTCTCCAAGATAGCAGCACCGTTGACTCAGTTGACTAAGAAGAATCAGTCCTTCGTCTGGGACGGAGTGTGTGAGGATGCCTTCAAGAGTCTAAAGGAGAAGTTGACGCGTGCGCCAGTGTTAGTCATTCCTAAAGGAAATAAAGAGATGACGGTATACACGGATGCTTGTGGTACCGGACTGGGTGCAGTATTGATGCAAGGAGGTAGGGTTGTAGCTTATGCTAGTCGACAGCTAAAGCCTCACGAGAAGAAGTATCCTACCCATGATTTGGAATTGGCAGCGATTGTATTTGCGCTGAAGATGTGGAGACACTATCTCTTGGGAGAAAGATTTGAGTTGTTTACTGATCACAAATCATTAAAGTATCTCTTCTCCCAGAAAGATCTGAATCTCCGTCAGCAAAGATGGTTAGAGTTCTTCGCTTCGTATGATTTTGATATCGCATATACACCTGGGAAGGGTAATGCGGTAGCCGATGCCTTGAGTAGGAGACATGCCATCTTAGGGGCAATGTTTCTTGAATGGAAGCAACTGGAGTATATCGCGGGGTTTGATTTCAGACCAAGGTGCGAATTGGATCCAGTTATGCTAGATAGTTTGACGATCAGACCCACTTTGATAGAGCGGATTGGTTCCAGTCAGAGGGACGATCCTAATCTATTGGAAATCATCTCCAAGTTAGAGATGGGTATCGACGGTGAGGAGATGAATGTGTATGGGCTTGATCAAGATGGATGGCTCCGAAAGAATGGAAGACTAGTTGTGCCCAACGTGAATGGTTTGAGAGATGAAGTGCTTAGAGAATGTCATCATTCAAAACTGACTATACATCCTGGTGGTAATAAGATGTATCGAGACATGAAGCGGACTTACTACTGGGAAGGGATGAAAAGAGACGTTGGGAAGTTTATATCCAAATGCATGAATTGCCAGCTAGTTAAAGCCGAGCAAAAGAAGCCTAGTGGTTTGTTGCAACCATTAGAAATTCCTGAATGGAAATGGGAGCAAGTCTCGATGGATTTCGTCGATGGCCTACCAAGGACTAGATCGGGATATGATAGCATTTGGGTAATTGTGGATCGATTGACTAAAAGTGCAAGATTTATACCGGTCAAATCGACCAGAACGGCAGCCAAGTTGGCAGAATTGTATATGAAGTGGGTAGTGAGATTTCATGGAGTACCCAAAAGCATTGTGAGTGACCGAGACCCGTTGTTCACTAGTGGGTTTTGGAAGAGCTTACAAGAGGCTCTAGGGTCAAGATTACATCTCAGTACCGCATATCATCCTCAGACCGACGGTCAGACGGAGAGGGTGAATCGTATATTGGAAGATCTCTTGAGAGCTTGCATATTGGATTTTGGTGGATCATGGGATGACCATTTGCATCTAGTAGAGTTTGCATATAATAATAGCTACCAATCCAGTATCGGTATGGCTCCATATGAAGCTTTGTACGAAAGACCGTGCAACTCACCATCATGTTGGATAGAGACTGGCGAGAAGTTTGTGCTTGGACCAGATGTGGTGAGAGAAACTTCGGACAAGGTTAAGATTATTCAGCAACGAATGAAAGCTGCCCAAGATAGGCAGAAGAGTTATGCTGATAAGAGGAGAAGAGACTTGAAATTCTCCGTTGGTGACTTGGTGTTTGTCAAGATCTCTCCGTTGAAGAGCGTGATACGATTTGGCAGGAGAGGCAAATTAGCACCAAGATTTGTTGGCCCATTCCCTGTTCTTGAACTAGTCGGGAATTTGGCATATAGAGTTGACTTACCAGAGAAAATGGCGGGAGTTCACAATGTGTTTCATGTTTCCCAACTAAGGAAGTTCGTTCACGACTCAGATATGACTATTTCACCTGATCAGTTAGAGGACTTCGAAGTAGAACCCGAGGCGGTTGGGAACCGCAAGCCGATTCGTATTGTGGGGCACGATACGAAGCAACTTCGAAGGAAGGCAGTGAAGCTAGTCAAAGTTCAGTGGGGCGAGGACGAGAGTGATTGTACTTGGGAGACAGAGGAGAGCATTAGGAAGGCATATCCAGAACTCCTTGCCTGGTAAGATTTACTTTGAGATTTAGTTATTCCGCATGCTAGGATAGACTTATTTCACTTGTTTTGCATGTTTGATTGTTGTTTTATGGTTGATAGGCATGCGGGACCTTTGTGTGTGTTTTGATTAGGGAATTTCGGGGGCGAAATTTCTTAAGGAGGGGAGAGTGTAATGACCCGTATTCTACACATCATAGGATTGTAGAATATTTATTTCTTTTCCATGTGAAGTCGTATGGTCATGTAACTTTGGGAAACATCCATTAGAGTTATTTCCCATGTTCATGATTTTTGTCGATTGCTAAATGACCATTTTGCCCCTAGTTGGCACTGTTTTGGCCATAACTTTTGATTGGAAAGGAATTTTGACCTGAAACCACTTCCACTGGATTCGTTTGATGGTTTACCTTTCCGTAGAGTGGTCATAATAGCCAAACGGACTTACCGTTTGGGAGATATGGCTGAAATAAGGTTTGGAGGGTGAAAAACTGCTTAACCGGGCCAAATCGGGTGATTAGTGAGTAGGCCCATAACCCATTTCGGGATTAGGGTTATGGGGAGGCTGAAATGAGATAGAGGACCATTCCATTTCAGTTTTCTAGTCTCCACTTATCACCAAGGAACCCTAAAAATGGCCTCTAACCTCTAAATCACCTCCAAATCATCTTTTGGTCAAGGATTAAGCTTAGCAACCCCTAATCAAGGAAGATCTTCACCAAAGCAACATAGGAGCTGCTGTTTGGCATTGAGATTCACATCAAATCAGAGATTTATTTCAGATCTTAGTTTATTTTATGGCTAAGGTGAGTGATTTGCATAGTTTTGCACTAATTATGGCTAATTAGGGTTGATTAGTGTTAATTAGCGAATTTATACACTAATAAATTCGGGGAAAATGTTCATAAATTCCTAAATGATGTTTTAGACCTCTTATATGAATTTGGGTTAATTTGGTTGAGTTTTGCTAATCCTATCATTAGTTTCACCTAAACATGCTTAGGGGGAAATATGGGGTTTTGGGTATGTTTGATCCATTTTAACCTATCATGTTGATGTTTTGATGTTTGTGGTTGATTATGCATGTTGCTATGACTGTATGAAATGCTTTGTGATTGATTTCAATAGTTAGAATGGTCGAAAACGTCGTCGAATGGCGTAAACACTTGCTGGAACAGTTTCAGAAAACAGTGCAGGGTTCGGATCAGATCGGATATGGGGCTCGGATCGGATATGTTGAACTGGGCAAGGAATCCGATCGGATCGGAACCTGACACTTGAGAAAATTGGAAAAAAGGAAGGCCGCGCTAACTGAACTGGGATCGGATCAGATTTAAGAGGAGGGATCGGAGCGGATAGAGGAGGATGGATCAGATCGAAGCGCGTGAAGGATGACGAGGCGAATCGGAGCGGAAGCAGGGACTGGAGGAGAGGCACCCGACCCGACCCGAAGTGAGACACCCGACCCGACTCGAGGAGAAATACTCGACCCGAACCGTACCAGAAGTGGACCCGACCCGAACCGATGGCTTGAGGAAGAACCCGACCCGACCCAGTATTGACCAATAACCCGAGATGCAAAGGTAGTCCAATATGGGAAGTTAGAGCTCAGGATCCAGTTGGGAACCGATGAGTTCACTTCATGGTTGGACTTTGCTGCGGGACGTGTGCTAAGGAGTTGTCGACGTTCATAACTTCGATTCACCACTAAGAAGGAATGATGGGCTACTTATCAGTGCAGTAGGGTCATTATGACCTGAGGGGCAAGGTGATGGTAGCAAGACTACGTTATCAGTGCAGTAGGGTCATTATGACCTGAGGGGCAAGGTGATGCGTAGTAAGACTATGAGCCAGTGCAGTGGGGTTCTTGTGACTCCATGGGGAAGAGTGGACATAGTAAGGATTGGTAAGGCTATGAGCCAGTGCAGTGGGGTTCTTGTGACTCCATGGGGCAAAGTGGACATAGCGAAGGATTAGTGGCTACGTTATCAGTGCAGTGAAGCCATTTATGACTTCATGGGGCAAAGTGATCGTAGCAAGGAATGTTGGGTGATCGAAGTGGTGAATATCGTATGCTTTACGCACTGAGTGAGAGATGTGAGGATGGATGCTATGCTTGATTGTTGCTATCATTATGACATACACACCTCCCCCACCTCCGTATCTTTACACTGTTTGATATGGTACCTTAGAGTGTTGTACAGTATGTAATGCTAACTCTTTGGTTGCAGGTCAAGGTTCAGGTATGTTTTAGTCTACCTGTTATTGTTCACTTTAGATGCTTATCGCTCATACAGGCTTTATGTCTGACCCGGAGTTTTATGTCTCCTCTTATTACTCTGGATGCTCACACGAGCAGACTAGAGACAGGTTAGCTGGTGATGCGCGAGTAGCTGATTCAGAGGCGGGCAGGAGGCTTCCACGTATGATATATATATATATACATTCTCCCTATGTCGTTGGCGGTCGCTACTTGGGCATTAGTAGTGTACCTCCTTTATCTTACTTTTGCTTTGAGACAGTTTGAAAGTTGTAGTAAGCTGTATTTTGGATTTCCGCTGCTATGATGTTTAGTTTTGATTTTCAGCTTATGCACTGTCTCTCCTGTTTTATGTCAAGTATGTTATTATTATATTTTGTTCTATGCGCTGTGAGACATTCTACAGGTTCTTTGTATGTTCATTTCCTTCTTCCCTTTCCTTCTGACGACCCGTTCCGTGCTAACTGGACATGTGTACAGCGCACTTTTGGAGTAAATGTCGGTTGGTGAGGGGCGGGCCATCACAGGTAGCACGAATTTGCGGGCCACAACACTTTTCACTATTTGTAATGTTTCAGAAGCGCTGCAACCTTTCAAATCTTATACATAAGAGTTGATTTTGAATTTTTTAGTTATTCTTCTGCTCCATCTTCATCCTCTTTCATTACACCATCAATATTTCATATTTTATGATTACTACACTTATACTCTGTCGATTTCAAGTTTAATTATATAAAACTTCCTTCTTCTCTTCTCACTCTCTACTCATTACTGTCTAAATTGAAGTTCTATTAAAGAGTTATAGGGCTGTTGTAATCATTCGGGATAGTTTTGGAAACAGTATGTTCCTTGTGGTCATGAAATCAAGGAAGGAGTCGGTGTTAACCTTGTAGCTGAGAAATCAAGGGAATATACTTGATCAAGGAAATTGGTGGTAATCTTGTGGCCATGAAATCAAGAGTGCTGGAATCGGTGTTAACCTTATGGCCGTGAAATCAAGGGTGTTGTACTTGGATATTGATATAGTAATAAAAATATGCATAATCCAGCATTGCGACTGGACGTAGGAGTAATCTAAAGCAGTATAAAATCCGGTGTGTTCTTTCATTTTCTACATATTATTTTTGTTTATTTTTGTGATTATGTTTGATTTTGTTTCTGTGATCATCTCTGTGGTGTGTTATTCATATAGTAAATCATATAAAATTTAGTTTTTCTTAAATTTCTTGAAAACACTATTCACCCCCCCTCCCCCTTTAGTGTTATTTTGACTTAATGATCCATTCTGCATTCCCTAAAAAATGTCACCCATATGACGATGCATTAAGTTTTGTGAAGCGCAGTAGGTATAAAGTAATAATAAAGAGACTAAAACTCACAAGACAGATATAAAATACGACGCAAAACTTTCAAAACATTTATTATTATTAAAATCAGTCATAGCCTTACAATTTGAAAACCATAAACCATCATCACAAATAAACTATCTCGGGGAATGAAAAAAATCAAAGTACAAGTACAAATCCATAAAAATCATATCCCTTATCAGTCATAAAAATAATCATAGAACATGTATTGAAGCAATACATAAAGTAGAAAATAGTCCAAGTCCAAGCTAAATCGAAAAATCAAGGTCACTATTACGATCCTCTACTATGAAAACCTAGGGGGAAGGAAGAGGGAGAGAGAAAAACAAACTAGGTCAAACATAAAGTCTAGCGAGTTTCAGTGATTTTTAGCATAATCATGAGGTAAAGAAGTATCAGACCGATGAATAATAGTGGACATGAAAGTACAGTAAAGTATAGAAGTACAAAATAACACAACATAAGATAAGATAAGCTTCTTATTCATATCCCTAGAATTTCTGTTCCAACTATCAGAATATCAGGATTAGGTTTTACATAATTTCTACCCAGTAATCGGCTCCCTAAGAGGACACAAATAACCTATGCCAGTTATGGCATTCGGGGATATAAGTCCCAAACTCATCAACTAAAAAGACACAGCCCTATCCGTCGGTGTTACAGTATCTTATCTTCCCAATTAGGAACAATGCACACTCATGGTCTCATAAGAACACGTCTGTGCCCACCTCTAAAAAATTTAACCTCTTACAATCAAGCATCAGTAAAGTGTGCCTCAGCCCCTACTTAATGCTAGACTCAGATATAACAAGAGGGTATTGATTGATACGGGTTCCAAGTAAGCAAACAAGTAATAACTAGGTTTTTCCCCCAAACCCCTTATATCCCATTAGAATATACCCCCTTTCAAGATTAGCTTATTAATCAGACAAGTTTAACTTAGAAAGATTAAGTTCATTTAATAACCCTAATATAACTAGTTGTTATGTTCCTAGGTTGTAATTAACGAATGTAACCTATAACGCTTTCCCATATCAAGTCAAATCAAGTCGAATATATCACTATTCAGATGTTTTACAGTTTCAATTTACTTAATTTAAGTATATTTCACCACAATCCACATGTTTTATGTTATAATTCAATACAACCTATTCCATTTCACAGGTTTACATATTCTTCCTTTGGAATTTACCACAAATTTACAGTCCATGATTCCAATTCATTATATGCCTAAAATTTCCTTATTATTATTTTAGATTATTCCAGTTTACGCAACTCGAACAGTAAAGGCCTAGGCTCAGCGCAAAACAAAGGAAAATAAGAAGTGTAACACCCACATTTCTTAATGTCACCCGTATGAGGATTTCATTAAGAAAGTGTGGACCATTGTAGGTATAATGACATAAGACATCACAGAGACTAAGATTTCACAAGACATAAAATAATAAATTTACAGCGGAAGAAGAAACTTTCATTTTTTTTTAAAATACAAAACCATCTTTGTTGCATTTAACCAAACAGTTAAAAAATGCCATGTCTCAAAATCCCAGTCAAAAACATCATCAGAGTAAAATAACATTATCCCCCAAATATAGTCAAAAAGATACAACCTATCTTTGCAAAGAGAACAGGAAGTCATCCAACTTGCAAAAATCCATAATGACAAAGTTAACAAGAAATCTGAACTATGTACTTTCTCGCTATATGTCTGGGGGAAAGAAAAGAGAAAGAAAGAAAATGGGTCAGACATAAAGGTTGATGAGCTGTTGTGATTACCAGGTCGACTTACTAAGTTAAGTAAAACTGATAAATAATGGTTCTAGTATCATAAAAAGGTAAGTGTCTGTACATGTCTAAAGGTGAACAATAACTAATATGAACCGATAATAAGGATTGACTATTCTTATAAAAAGACAATGATGATAACAACAATAACAGTAATCAGATTAGGTAGACGGACTGTTTTGCACTTCTACAGATTTAGACAGAATAGGAAATATTTTTCCTAATGCTACTCATTGATCGACTCCCAACAAACACGAATAGCCTGTGCCAGCCACGGCAGTAGGGAATATTGGTCCCTATCCTGTCAACTTTAAGGACACAACCCTATCCGCCGTTGTTATAGCGTATTAGTTTCCCCCATCGGACCCATGCATTCTATGACTCCGCTAGAACGCTCCCGTACTCACCTGCAAGATTTTGAACCTCTTACAATCCAGATCAGTAAATTGTTCCCTGACCCTTACCCAGTGAGAGGCCCCGATATGATACCAACAGGGATACTGAATGATGCGGGCTCCAAACAGTAGAATTGACATAAGCCACCCCCTAGGCTTGGTCCCCCAAGTAAACTAGGATTTTAGAGTCCCAAAACCTAATATGAACAGCAGACTGGAACCTCTTAGATTATTAATTAAAAGATTTAACATAACAGGTTTAAGTTCATTAATAAGCATGGTTGTAATTGATGTTTCCTATTAAATGTAACAACCCTTCTCCAAATCGTACAGGCACCTGCTCAGATGTGTATAGATTAAGTTACATGTTGTACTTAATCACATGTGGTTCGCATACCTTTCATGACATATTTACTTAATACTAAATTAAGTATAATTCACATGTTTTCCATTTGCATGTTAATTTCTAATTAAATACCATTAATTCCAATTAACATGTTTTCCCATGTAGACTAGTTAGTATAATTCATTCTGATAAACACTTTCTCCCGATAAGGTTACTTAATGTCAATTTAAGTACACTTAACATGTTTTTCGTACTAACATCAAATTAACGTACTTTCCAAGTTACCGTTGAATGAACATGTTTTCCATTTTAATGTCAAATGACAAATTACGTGTTTTCTGATATCGATGCCAAATTATCATGTTTACAAATCCGTGTCAATTAACATGTGATTTCAATATCAATTCCATGTTTACCCCATTAAATTAACATTTACATGTTTTTCCCATCTCAACATCAAATGAACATAAACATCAAATGAACATTAATGTCTAATTAACATTTTCCCTAAGTTAACATTAAATAAACATAAATATCTAATTGACATGTTTTTGCCAAATTGACATGAAATGAACGTAAACGTCTAATTGACATGTTTTCCAAATTAAAATGAAATGAATATAAGTGACCTATTTTCCTCAATTAAATTGATTATAAATGACAAATTACATGTTTTCTCCAATTAATATATTTTCCCTAATTAATGTCAATAAACACAAATGCCTAATTACCTTGTTTCTCGAACTAACATATCTTCCTTAGTGTTAATTAACATGAATTACGATGTTTCTCAAATTAATATGCTCTCCTTGATGTAAATTAACATGAATGACAAATTAGTGAATTACTATGTTTTTAACATATTCTCCTTAATGTCAATATGTTTATCAAATTAACATAAACATATATATATATATATATATATATATAGATTAATATTAATTACATGTTTACAAATGACATGTCTTCATAATATAAAATTAAGTTGAACTTATTCATGTTTTATTCCTTTATAATAATTCTAATTTATAGTTCAAATTCTAATATGCCCAATTTCCCTTTTTAACGTTATTTCATACTTTCCCAGTTTTATGCAACTCAAATGGTAAAGGCATAATAAGACTATAAATAAAATAAACGACAGGAAGTGGATAAGGAAGAAAGATGTACATATAAATAGATAATCACTGAAAATTAATAGGTAATTAAAAGAATAATAACATATAAGAATAAACTTATAAACACTGTTACTTTTCAGATCCAATATATATTTACTATCAAAATTCTTTTTATTTAGATTACCACAATAACAATTGTATCAATTTAACTTTAACATAGAAGAAATCTGAAAATCATTGTAACACTCACTTAATATTGTTGTAGATCTAGAAAAGGCCTTTGAAATAGATATTGTAGAAAAAAAAGCAAGAATTATCCCTTCAATCTATGTATTGGCAGCACCTCGTCATTTTCTTATTTTTTTAGAAATATCTTGGAGGAGGAAGGAGATGAGGATATTTTTGTGTGTAAGAAAATAGTGAGGCTGCTAGCCTATTTATAGATTAGTTATGATAAATCTAAACTATAGGATATTAGGTCATTAAATCAAACTGTACACCTCAAGTTGAGTTAGCATATGTATATAGGACACAAAATAGTCCAGATTCAGTCATAGGAATTTGTCCTGCTTTATGGTGGGCCGACCCACATTCAGCATGGGTTGACATGTGTTATATGTCGCCCAGTAACCATTGTTTTCTGTGTTCAGTTATTTTAAATTATAATATATATTATATACTATTTTAATTCAATATTCTTTAATTCATAACTTCTTCATATTTAATCCGATTAACGAAAACCAAGAGTCTATCTGAACCAAAATTTCGTAATGAACGCAATGGTTAAGTGCATATTACTCAATTCTGAATATTTAAATATCCATTTTATTATCTTATTTATATAATTATTGTGTATTAAATTACATTCTCCCCTCTTTAAAGGATTTCGTCCCCAAAATCTTCAAGTTAAAGAGAATGTTATTAGTTGAGTCCTACACCCATCTCCTCATCCATAAACCATGGGCATCCATTGTCCTCAAAATTTCTAATGCTTTGTTTGAACATATGCAAAGGTGTTGTGTATATGTTTCTAAACTAATACAAAAATCAGGCGGTCCACTGATTCAGTTGACCTCGTTAATGCGATATATGTCTTTGCCATGTATCCAATATGTATGCAAAAGAATCCTAATACTTCGTATAAGTTCTATATGTGTGCACAACCATTCACCAAAATACAACATCCATGTGATGATTCAACCATTTTCATCCATTGAAAAAAATGCGCACACATTCATATGCAACATGTAAGTGCTTGAGCCGCTCTAGTGCCTAATGTGTGTGTATATGCATCCACTAGCAAACACTTGCATCCAGTTGCAACCATAAAGCATAACATGTCTCAAACGCATGTTTCAGCCATATTCTATAAGCTCAAATCCTAAGATCCACACTTCCCAAGGATATACTAGAGGGAAGCCCATAATCAAAGGAAGAAGCAATGGATAGAATATCAAAGAGGAAATACTTGTCAAAAGAATGTGGCTAAGAAACTTGGATCCCTCGGTGGAGTTCTTTCGTATCACTCATCTTAGTTGCTTCTAGGAGAAACTCTCAAATGAACTAATCCAAAAACTTACCTTAACCTGACAAGTAAAGTTACACTTTTCCTCCTTTCCTAACTACTGAACTAAACGGGTTTGTCCATTAATCAAATTTCTACCTATAAAGGAAAGCTTAGATAGAATGCCTTATAATGTAACTAAAAGATAACGATTTAGAAGCAGTTAAAAGGAAGGTTGTAATTGACTATACGGAATATTTTATTTTCAAAAGTAACTTTTGATTTCTGAAAAAAATGTCTTTTCTTTTGAAAATACTTTCTTTTAAAATAAAACTTTAATGATCTTGCTAACCTAAGGCTTTGTTACCAAATGTAACACTCCACATTTCTAAGTGTCATCTGTATAAGGATTTCATTAAGAAAGTACAGAGCATTGTAGGTATAAAGACATAAAACATCACAGAGGCCAAGGTTTCACAATACATAAAACAATAAATTTACAACGGAAGAAGAAACTTTCATTTTAAAAAAATACAAAACCATATTTGTTTCGTTTAACCAAATAGTTACAAAATGTCATGCCTTAAAATCTCAATCAAAAACATCATCAGAGTAAAATAATATTATCCTCCAAATATAGTCAAAAAAATACAACCTAACCTTGTAAAGAGAACAGGAAGTAATCCAACTTTTAGGAATCCATCATGTCAAAGTTAACAAAGAAAACTAAACTATGTTTTTTCTCCCTATAAGCCTAGGAGAAGAAAAGAGTAAGTAAGAAAGAAAATGGGTTAGATATAAAGTCTATTGAGCTATTGTGATTACCAGCTCGACTTACTAATAGATAAATGGTGGTTCTAGTATCTTAAAAAGATAAGTGTCTATGCATGTCTAAAGGTAAACAATAACTGATATGAACTGATTATAAGGACTGGCTATTCTTATAATAATACAATGATGATAACAGTAAAAATAGTAATCAGGTTAGACAGATTGGTTGTTTTGCACTTCTACAATTTAGACAGAAACAAGGAATTAAGAAGGATTTTCCTAATGTTATCCATTGATCGGCTCCCTATAAATACGAATAGCCTATGCCAGCCATGATAGTACCGGATATCAATCCCCATAAAGTCAACTTTAAAGACACAACCCTGTCTGTCGGTGTCACAACATCTTACTTTCCCCCATCAGATCCACGCACGCTCATGACTCCACCGGAATGCACCCGTACCCACCTCCAAGATTTTGAACCTCTTACAATCCAGATTAGTAAAGCTTGCCCTGACCCCAACCTTGTGTGAGGCCTCGATATGATACCAACAGGGATAATGACTGATACGTGTTCCAAACAGTAGAATTGACACAAGCCACCCTCTAGGCTTGGTCCCCCAAGCAAACTAGGATTTTAAGTGTCCCAAAACCGAATATAAACAACAGACTGGAACCTCTTTGCTTATTAATTAACAAGTTTAATTTCATTAGTAAGCATGGTTGTAATTGACATTTCCTGTTAAATGTAACAACCCTTCCCCAAATCGTACAGGCACCGGCTCAAATGTACATAGGTTAAGACACATATTTTACTTAATTACATCTAATTTGCATATCTTTCATGATTTACTTATTATTAAATTAAGTAGAATTCACATGTTTTCCATTTGCATGTTAATTTCTAATTAAATGCCATTAATTACAATTAGCATGCTTTCCCATACATATTATTTGGTACAACTCACTCTGATTAACATGTTTTTCCAATAAGGTTTCTTAATGCCATATTAAGTATAATTAACATGTTTTCCGTACTAACGTCAAATTAACGTACTTTCCAAGTTAACGTTTAATCAACGTGTTTTCCATTTTAATATCAAATGACAAATTACATGTTTTCCGATACCAATGCCAAATTATCATGTTTACAAATCAGTGTCAATTAACATGTGATTCCAATATCAGTGTCATGTTTACCCCATTAAATTAACATTAACATGTTTCCCCATCTTAGCGTCAAATGAACATAAGCATCAAATGAACATAAATGTCTAATTAACATTAAATAAACATAAATGTCTAATTGACATGTTTTTCCCAAATTGACATGAAATGAACATAAATGTCTAATTGACATGTTTTCCCCAAATTAACATGAAATAAACATAGATGACTTATTTTTCTCAATTAAATTGAACATAAATGTCAAATTACATGTTTTCTCCAATTAACATATTCTCCCTATTTAATGTCAATTAACAAGAATGCCTAATTACCATGTTTCTTGAATTAACATATCCTCCTTAACGTTAATTAACATGCATTAACATGTTTCTCTAACTAATATACTCTCCTAGATGTCAATCAACATGAGTGAAAAGTTACTATGTTTTTAACATATTCTCCTTAATGTCAATATGTTTATCAAATTAACATAAACATGTATACAAGTTAATGTTAATTACATGTTTACAAATGACATGTCTTTTTAATATAAAATTAAGTTTAACATATTCATGTTTATTTATTCTTCCTTTATAATAATTCCAATTTACGTTACAGATTCTAATATACCCAATTTTCCCTTTTAACGTTATTTCACACTTTTCCAATTCTATACTCAAATGGTAAATGCATAATAAGACTATAAACAAAATATATGACAGGAAGGGGATAAAGAAGAAAGACGTACATATGAATAGATAATCACTTAAAATGAATAGGTAATTAAAAGAATAATAACATATAAGAATAAACTTATAAACATTGTTACTTTTCAGTTCCAATATATATTTTCTATCAAAATTCTTTTTATTTAGATTACTGCAACAACTATTGTATATATTTTACTTTAACTTAGAAGAAATTTGAAAATCATAGTAACACTCATTTAATATTGTTGTGGATCCAGAAAAGGCCTTTGAAATAATTGTTATAGAAGAAAAAGCAAGAATTATCCCTTTATCCTATGTATTGGCAGCAAACCGTCATTTTCTTAATTTATTTAGAAATATCTTGGAGGAGGAAGAAGATGAAGATATGTTTGTGTGTAAGAAAATTGTGAGGTTCCTAGCCTATCTATAGATTAATTAGGATAAATCTAAACCATAAGATATTAGGTTAATAAATCAAACTGTACACCTCAAGCCAAGTCAGCATATGTATATAGCACACAAAATAGTCTAGATTCAATCGTAGGAATCTGTCATGCTTTAAGGTGGGTCGACCCACCTTCAGAATGGGTCGAAACTAGTGTCGACCCATGGGTCGACACATAGGTCGATCCATATGTTGTTGGGTTGCCAAGTAATCGTTTTTTCTACGTTTAGTTATTTTAAATTATAATATATATTATATACTATTTTAGTTCAATCTTCTTTAGCTCGTAACTTCTTCATACTTAATCTGATTTACGAAAACCAAGAGTCTATCTAAAACAAAATTTCATAACGAATGAACGGTAATGTCTGTTTTACCCAATTCGGAATACACCAAATTCTGAGTATTTCAATATCCATTTTATTATCTTATTTATATAATTATTGTGTATTAAAATATAGGATGTTACAATAAATAATAGATCTAGGCTCAAAAATGAACAATATGAATAAATAGGCATAATAAACTATAAATAAAATAATGATAGAAAGGGGACAAGGAAGAAGAATGTACATATAAACAAATAATATCTGAGAAAGGAATAAGTAAATCACAGTAATCAAAATAAACAATAACATGTAAAAGATGAACTTATAAATACTGTAACTTTCAGTTCCAATACATTTAATTATCAAAAATCCTATTTATTTACATTTGCTAATCTAAAAATAAGATCAAACTCACAAAGATTCGCTATAGATCCTGAAAAAGGACTTTAGAAAAGAAGTAGAAGAAGAGTACCCTTTCAGATCTATATTTTGACAACACCCTAACCATTCCCCAATTTTTTATTTATTTCTAGAGCATAATAGAGTGTAGGAAGAAGATGAAGAAATATTTGTGTGGCGGAAAGAGTGAGGGTTGGTATTCTATTTATAGGTGTGATAAGATAGGATAGTCTATGCCATAGGATATTAGGGTTTCAATCCAAACCGTAGAAAACACATGAGCATGAGTTAGCAAAAGAATTATCTAGAAGCAGACTAACCTGGCGAGGCACAGGTCGTGCCTGATCTCGAAGTGGGTCGACCCACCTCTTATGTGGGTCGACACATATGTCGACCCATATAGGGCCTGGGTCGCCCATTTATCGTTGCACTTTATTAATTAGACTATTTAATTAGACTATTTACTAAACCAAAAGTCTATCTGAATCTGAATTTCGTAGCGAACACAACAGTGAAGTCTGTTTTATCCAGTTATGAATATTACATTAATTCATATTTGAATTATTAATCTTCTTCATATAATTATTGTCTATTAAAATTTTGGGTGTTACATTCTCCCCTCCTTAAAGTATTTCATCCCCGAAATCTCCAAGGCTAGAACAATGTTATTAATGTTATTAACCATTACCTACACCCATCTACTCATCCATCAACTACCAGAATACATTGTCCTTGAAATTTGTAATGCTTGATGAATATATGCAGAGGTGTTGTGTATATATCCCTAAGCTAATGCAAAAATCAAGCGTTCTACTGATTCAGTAGACCTCCTTAATGCAATTTAAGTTTGCGTCATATATCCAATATGTATGCATAAGAGTCCTAATGATACATATAAATTTTGTATGTGTGCAACAACCATTCACCATAATGCAACATCAAAGTGATGATTCAACCATTTACATCCATATTTAAATTAAATTAGAATGTGCACACATCCATATGTAATATATAAGTGCTTTAATTAAGCTGATCCCTAATCTAGTGCTAGTGTGTGTACATGCATCCATTACATCTACTAGAAAACACTTGCATACACTTGCAACCATCAAATATAACATGTCTCGAACACATGTTTTCAACCATTCTTATCATCCGTAGGCTTCTGCCTAAGAATCGAGACTCAAACGATGGGAAAATAGATTCCAACTCAAAAGCTTTGAAAGCAATTAAGAATGTACTCTAAAAAAGAAAAGGAAAAGCAGAACGAATATTGTCTTTGGGTTTCCAAGTCGCATCATCACGTTCTTCTTCCCATTGTACCTTAACAAGCTTGATTTCCTTATTTCGTAGCTTATTAACTTATAATCCGAGTATTCGGGTAGGATTTTTTCTGACAGATGCCTCCTTCTCTATCTCTATATCCTCAAGGTTACTCGCCTCTACTAACTCTGCGGAAAAATTTAGACACTTCCTCAAGTGTGAGACATGGAACACATTGTGTACTCTTGCCAGTCTCTCTGGTAGTCTAACTCTGTAGGCCATCTGACATGTCCTCTCTACTATGGGGAATGAGCCTATAAACCCTGGCGCCAACTTCCTCACCGAGCCAAAGCGAACAACATTCCTCAAAGGTGACACCTTGATAAATACCATATCTCCTACCTCGAAATCTAAGTCAGTCCTCTTCTGATCGGCATATGACTTCTGCCTATCCTAAACTGCTTTCATCCATCTCTGAATCAGGTCTATCTTCTTTGAAGTCTCATCTCAAGCCTAGGTAGAAGTCTGTCTGTAGACTCCCACCAACATGTAGGTGATTTGCAGGGTCATCCATAAAGTGCCTCAAAGGGCACCATACCAATACTTGCATGATAACTATTATTATAGGCAAACTCTACCAATGGAAGATGTTCCTCCCAAGTCCCTCCAAAATTCAAGATACACAGTCTCAACTAATCCTCGAGAATCCTACTGATCTTCTCTTTTTTTCCATCCATTTGAGGGTGATAGGCGGTGCTAAGTCATAACTGCCCTAGTGCCTCCTACAAGCTCCTCTAAAAGTCATTCGTAAAAATGATGTCACAGTCACTAACATTACTGGAGGGTACCCTATAAAGTCTGACAATCTCTCTAAGATATATCGATGCTAACCAAGCTGCTGTCCTCTTCCTCTTAACTGGGATAAAGTGAGCATTCTTAGTCAATCTGTTAACTGTAACCCAAATACTGGTGTTTCCATTCCTTGATTTAGGCAGACCATCTATAAAATCCAAAGAGATGCTCCCACTTCCACTGTGGTATGTCTAGTGGCTGAAGCAATCATCCAGGTTTCCTTTGTTCAGCCTTCATTTGTTGGCAAGTCAAACATCAGCCCACATATTCTGCCACATCCTTTTTCATCTAGTCCAATAAAAACTCTCTTCATATCTCTGTACATCTTGTCACCGCCTAGATGGATAGTCATCCGAGAGTGATGAGCCTCCTCTAGAACTGATCTCAACAAATTATCAACTCTATACAGTCTTCCATCTCGACGTACCCACCCTTTCTCGTCCATAGAATATCTAGCAAGGTGACCAGAGGTCTCTCATCTACTGAGTTGATCCATTATGACCACTCACTGTTGATTCTCTCATTTATTGGATCCTATGTGCTTAAAAAGAGTAGGTTGCATGTCCAATGATGCCAACAATCCGGGTGCAAAATCCGTAGATGGTCTAAAATCGAATTATGAGATAAACTCCAAGCTCTAAGAATCTGCAAATAGTGGACTCAAGGCTATCCTCTGCCTATTCAGTGCGTCTGCTACAAGATTCCTCTTCTCTGGAGTATACGCTATCTCAAAGTCGTAGGACGCAAGAAACTTCATCCAACGTTGTTGTCGCAAATTGAGATACTACTGCAAGAATAAGTACTTGAGCGACTTATGATCTATATAAAGCTCAAATTTCTCACCTAGTAAATAGTGCCTCTAATACTTGACCGCAAACACTATTGTTGCCAACTCCAAATCGCGGGTAGGGTAATTATTCTCATGTACCCTCAACTGCCTACTCCCGTAGCAAACTACCATACCTTCCTGCATCAACACTACACCCAAACCCGTGCCACAAGCTTCCGTGTGGAACGTAAACACATTGGTATCATCAGGAATAGTCAAATTGGAGTTGATGTAAGAGCCTTCTTTAATCTCAAGAACGCATCCTCATAATCTATATCCCAAGCAAAAACTAGATTCTTCTAAGTCAAACAGTAAGCGGAGCTGAGATCCGTGCAAAGTCCTTAATGAACTTTCTGTACTCGCCAATCCCATGAAATTCCTAACCGCTGTCACATTCTTAGGGGCCTTCCAATCTTTCACTGCAACAACCTTAGCGAGGTCCATCATTATTCCATCCTTAGAGACAACATGCCTTAGGAACCTTACTTCTTTCCGCCAGAAATGACACTCAGAAAACTTAGTCTTCAGCTGATGTGCTCGGAGAGTGCGGAGTACTTTCACAAGTGTATGATATGCGCTTCCTCGCTCTTTGAGTAGGCCAAGATATCATTAATAAAAACCACTACAAACTTATTCAGGTACCCCTAAATACCCAATTCCATAAAGTACGTTGATGCATTAGTCAGCCCAAAAGGCACAACAAGCCACTCAAAGAATCCACTGGGAGTCCTAAAAGTAGTCTAATCTATGTTGTCATCTACTAACCTAAGCTAATGAAAACCTTTGGCTAGATCCAACTGTGAGAAAATGGAAGCGCCTACTAATTGGTCGAACAAGTCATCTATTCGTGGAAGTAGGTGTTTATTCTTTTTGTTGAGTTTATTCAACTCCATATAGTCCACGCATAGACGGAGAGAGTCATATGCCTTGGTAGACTGGTGCTCCCCGCTCTGAATGCTCTGTCCAATAAATCCCTTTACGAATAACACACCCACTTGCTTACTGAGATCCCTCCTCTCTCTAGGAGCCATGTGGCACACTGATAAATCAACAAGCTTTGCATTATCCACCAAGTATATCTGCAAATCTATCTCTAGCCTAGGATGAAATCCTCTCACCTCATCGAACACATCCAGAAATTCTTTGACTATTGGTACCAAACTCAGTTCGTCGATGGAAACATTAAGAGAATCTAGGAAACTGAGCATAACTGACCCCCACGGGTCTAAAGAAATCTCGAGAGTTCTACCGTGGCATGTCAAAATCCTAACAACTCTCTTCTCACACGAGAATGGCACCATACATGTTTAGCCCATCCATTCCTAGAATAAGCCCATAACCCATAAAACCCAGAACACATGCGTTGTACTCAAATCCGATGCCAAGAACAAAAATTATCAAACCCCTACATATCATAGACAGGTGAGCCATACCTCCTATGGGGTTCGAGACCACAACAGAATCAGAAACTATTCAAGTATTTAGGTGCAGGCCATTAACAACATAATTGTATATGAAAGAGTAAGAAGCAATGGAATCGAACAAAGTCCCAATCGGAGAGTCAAAAAGAGAAATCATACCTTATATGGTGAATTTCTTGCCCGTTTCCTGACTACCAGTCTGAGTCATCTCAAGCGCATGAACTTATGCTCCGTATGATCATTCCCCCTGATCCTGCTTCTTAGGGCACTGCCTAGTGTAATGTCCAATCTGCCCGCACTAGAAACAAGCATTCTTAGTCTTTCCAATCTCTGACAAAGTGTCCTTCCTTACCACATTCATGACATCTAACACCCGTCTTGATTTGTGTCTTATCAGGTTTTCCTCCCTTCTTAGGCCACCACTTTGTCTTTTCTGTTTTGGGCTTAGTCTCTTCAACCTTTTCCTCTCGCTTGTCTACTTTATCATCCTCATGCATCAAGGTCATATCCACTAGTCTCTCAAATGTAGACCCCATAGGTATATGTGACATCGCCAGTCCTTGAAGGGGTTGATTCAGCCCTCTCGTAAATCTCAAAGCCTTCTTGTGAGGAATGTTAACTAGATCCAAGCAAAACCACACCAATTTATTAAAGCTATTCACATATTATTTCACTGTCCTACTTCCTTGCTTCAGATTTAAGAAATTCTTCAATTGCATTCCCTCCTTAGCTTGTGATAATAACTTCATTCCAAATCTATCCTTGAACTCATCTCATATTGCTACTGATCGACGCATTCTATGAAATAGAAAAAGCACAATTTATGTAATAATACCTACAAGCACACATGTGTGTAGTATCCAGGTGGAACACAGGGAGGAAAATTAAATCAAATTATTTATGTAACTTCTTGGGAGATTTAGACCAAATTTGGGGGTTAAGTTGAAAAACAATAAAAGTTGAAACTGCAAATAAAACCATTATTGAATTGAATCAGATCTGAATCTAATCAAATATATAACTCAATCCAATTAGACATAGGAAAGCAATTAAAAAGAAGAAATTAAAACTTGCAGAAATTAAATAACAAACAAGAATAAAATTAGGATTACCGCTGAATCTAATCAGATGGTCAATCACTAATGAAAATAAGTGCAAAAGACAACTAGTACTCCACCAAACCTAATTGTGTAGATGGCACTAGTTGTTAATAAAATAAAAACGCAGAAAAGTAAAAGAAAACTCTCAATTCATGGATGATGATTTACAATGAGAATAGAGGGGTATTTATAGGATGATAGATAGCCAACCTAAACCCTAATACAATCACAAATGGGCTTTTAGTTAATTCTATTAAAATTGGGCCTTTCCTCTTTTCCACTTGCTTTCTTGGTAATTCTTCACTGATTTGTGATATGCATAGCCTTTCTACCAATTATTTGTAAAAGTGACAAAATAATACCCAAGTAATATTTATTTATATATAAAAGATAAGATTTAAGAGCATAAAATAAACACATTTTCATGTTAATCAAATATCTCCACACTTATATTTTACTCATCCTCGAGTAAAACAAAATTGAAAAACTAAACTAGATAGGTCACACTTTCGTAGGAAGCACGATTGCATTGAGCGTATGCAACAAGCCGTTAAACCTCTAGGTGTCCCTAGTACGATGAGTGGTGTCTAGTGAGGGTTTTCAGCGGATACTACCCACAAAATCCATATGCAGTATGTTATGGCTCTAATGCAACTACATGAGTGAGCAATGGACATATGCAAATGAAAAAAAATGAAAACACAACTTGTTTCAATAAAGCGGTACAACAAGGTAAGTTAACAAATTCTAGTCAGTTGATTTTATTTTACATACCTCAAATTGTCACAAATTTTCAACATAATTCAAGTTATCAAAAGTTGTGTTCTAGTTTAGCCAGTTGGTTCAAATGATAACATAGTGAAACCACGAAATAAATTCTTAGTTTTCTTGTCACAGTTCGTAAAGTGGTATTCTAATTTCCTTGTGTATGACTAGTCAAATCAATAAGGTCAAGAAGTGCTAGGGCATCATCGCTCATTCTCTGTCTCTATAAAAATTGAAATTTATGATTAATTACATACACCTAACTTAAAAGACCAAGGTATACCACTCATGCATTGCCTCGCGGATTGACTGAGAGTTGGGAAAGAGCATGGCAGATTGTGCAGATCGACGTTGACTTTGTCAACAACATGTTGGTAATCCTTAGGTGTCCAACCCATAAAATGAGACCAAGATATACCGACACTGACTTTGTCAACAACATGTCGGATAGAGCTTGGCGGGTTTGCACACCAATGCTATATTTACAAGCAATGTTGGATACCCTTGGATTATTATTATTATTGAAAATATAAGAACAAGAGAGAGTTACGTGAATACAGCTTAACATAACTTAGTTTTAAAGACTCAAAAAGCCAATATAAGTATTTTAAGTCCTCCGCTCATTAAACAAAGACTACAATTTGGAATAAACTTCATGGCTATCACCTAAGAATCTCCTTATGTACGGGTTACAGTATTATCCCTCAAAACTTAACTTCTCATTATATTTCTTATTTGATCTTAGTTGAGAGAAAAAATACTATCAACTGACTAACAATTGTTAATTTATTTTATTGTATCAATCTAAAATGAGTCATTTTTCAAAAAAAAAAATCACATGTTACTACGACCTAAAATGCATGATGGTCCTATATGAAAAGAAAAAAATTAGAGAAAAATAAAATTATGTAATGCATACTCCCTCCACACTAGAACTAAATAGTGTCCACACTGTAAACACGTTTTCTAAATGTGAAATATAGAACCCAAAGATGGATTAAATGCAAAATGATTTGTAAAATAAAGTGCAATTTAGCAACTATATATGTGTGTGTGAAAATCATATGCAAAATGAAATCTATAATGATAATGAATGTTCTATGATGAATGATTCTTCCTCTTCCCCCCTCTCCCCACACTTGCCTTTATCGAAAATGATGCATGACAATTCCTTATTTGATTTGTGAGGTACAATAGGCATATTAATGAATACTGAAATCAAAATACTTTCCATAAAAATGTTGTCATGCCAAATTATCAAAATCCCATAAACTAGAGTGTTTAACTAAAATCTCATTTGTTAATATGGAATTAAGATTATTTTCATGGCATTCCCCTAATTCATTATGTAAAAATTTAATCTCGTCCTCAAATAGCTCTTCAAAAGACATAGTGGATACGTTTATTGAGGCAAGGGAAACTTCTTGAAGGGCTAATTCTGATGTGTCTTCTACAGATGTTTCAATCATGTCAACTTCTCCTGTTTCATAATCTTTAGGTTAATAGAAAATGTTGAATTAAATGGTTAAGTGCCCAAATGATAGTCGAAGTAAGCCGCTCCTACAATTTATGATATCATTTGAGGTGGCTAAGAAAGGACGACCCAAAATCAATGGAATTTGACTACCACGACTCAAAACAGGCTCGGTTTCTAGAACTATGAAAACGACAGGGAAGTAAAAAATTATTCGATTTGTATCAAGACGTCTTCCATCATGCCCAATGGCTTTTTGACGGATCGATCAACTAACTGAAGAGTGTTGTTAGTTGGTTTATGTAACACCCCACATCCGTTAAGGTCACTCACAGAGGGAATGCCTTAATTTCAATGGAGCATTAAGGGTACTAGAACAGAAATATTACAAGACAGACATATATAAAACAGCGGAAAGTGAAGTAGAAGTACTTCAAATCATTTATGTAACACCCCACGTCCATTAATGTCACTCACAAAGGGAATGCATTAACTTCTATGGAGGTTTTAGGTGAATATAGAACAGTAAAATTTCAACAAGACAGATATAAAATAGTACTTGGAAATTTAAAAACTTTATTTCAATTGCAGCAGAAGTCAAAACATGTTTGATTACATCATAACACCATAATCAAAGTCAAGTACAATATCTATCTTGATAAAACAAGCACATAATCCCATTACATAAATAGCCATTAAAAAGAAAGATAACAAGCTGGACTTTACTTCAACAGTCCAAGCTTTTCAAGAGATAAGCAATCCAATCAGACTCCACTGGAACTTGGCCCAACCTGAGGACCTGAAGGGAGAAAAAAAGATGAAAAAGAGGGGGGGTCAGACATAAAGTCTGGCGAGTATGATAATTCTACAATACTATTATCAAAATAACTGGACTAAGGCATAAGCTGGAAAACAAGGAAATGTCTATGAAAGAGAAGATTAAGGACATAGACAATCGCTAAAGGAAACGTTATAGGCGCTCATACTAAAGGATAAACACTATACTGCACCACACCAGTCACCCTAAAGATTGATTCCACTTAGCTTCACTTAGAAACTTTCTTAATGGCTTTACGTACTCCTAGCTGACTACATAGGTGCCGCCTGCCCCTATCTCCACTAGGTGTACCCCACTTTCCATTTTTCGATCGGCTCCCTACTCGTAGATACCCGTGCTGGCCCCACAGTGGGGTGTATCATTCCCCTAAAGTGGCAACCCGATATAACGGAGATGCACGGCTTATACCTACACGATGCAACAACGTCTTACCTACCAGCCCGGGTCCACACACGCATATGAAACCCGTTGGACTTGCATTGCCACCGCTCCCTGTTTTGGCCTCTTATAGTCAAACCCAGTATGCGTGTCCCGTCCTCGACTTGGGTCGAGCCCACAAAGATACGTTTTGGGATACTGGTTGAAATGGGCCCCCATTATTTCCCACAAGCATTCCACCTAAGCTTGTCCCATTAGTCCATCCACTTAACCCACTTAGTCATGTTCATTTACATGTGTATTTGGTTAAGTCTAATCGTATTTCAAATGCCTCTAAAGGCAACCACTAGATTCCTCATGCCACCCAAGGCACCTACTTAACCCCCATGTCCCACCTTACATGATTATCTGGCTAAGTATTTCTTAATTCATTAAGGCCATAACCTCATAAAGACCTCTCACATTAGACTGGCATTTATGGCAGCTGGATTTGCCGGGCGGGTCCGGGCAGTCTTACACCATAAAAGAGTCTAACCTCGTGTCTTTACAACTGTTATGCTTTAGTTTGGGCCTAGGACCTCTCACATTGGGCCGACATTTGTGACTACTGGATTTGCCGGGCGGGTCCGGGCAGGTTTACGTCACAAACGGGTCCAACCTCGTGTCCTAAGCATTGATTATTATTAATAATCCACTTTCCCCAATTTTAATAATTCCCTACTTGAATTATTAATTAATTCCAAATTTAACAATGTCCATAATTGACTCAATTATGGACATCCATTTAAGGCATGCAAAATCATATCAATTGCACCCCAATTTATTAATTTCCTAATATTACCCCTACCCCACGTTTGAACGTTTATTCGCAAAATGTATGCTAGACCCTATTAGTCTAACTCATAGCATAAAAGAAAATATTCACAACAACAACATATATATGTGACTAAATAAATCATAACAAGGGGTAAAACTTGCATACATTACAACTTGCATAAGGTTATACATGTCATGGATCTAAGGGTGTCAACTTATTCATAATTCACATAATATGATTTTGATCAAATTTCATAAACTTGTATAGGACATGTGTGAATCAACATCATTAACAATATGGTTTTATATGGGTACACCTAACCCAATAGGCAAATTCCCAAAAATCAAAATTCATTTAATCATAGATTCATGTATATGGGTACACCTAACTTAATAGGCAAATTCCCATATTCAAGATCCAATTAATTTGTAGATTCATGTATATGGGTACACCTAACCCAATAGGCAAATTCCCATAATCAAGATCTATTATAAAAAAACATAAACTTTAAACATGATCCAATTCGCATAAATACTAACATCATGATTTTACAACTTGTATGATTCAACACAACTTAACATGACATCATTATCATATAACACAAGTATTTCAACATATGTGATAATATGAGATCTACAACATATATAAGATTTACAACATAGCATATCATAATTTGCAACATAGCATGATATGATTTACAACATAGCATAGCATGATTAATCTCATATGACATAGCATAGGATTATTTACAACATAATCACTACAACATAACAACATATATATGATAACATAATAGCATAACAAGAGATCCACAACATAATTTACAAATACATAACAATTCATATCACTTTCTTGTGATCCATTCATAACTTAATCAAATTATTTTATAATAATATTGTGAGATTTATCATACTCACAATTTTAAAGAAGAGAAATAGAAAGAGAGAGAGAGCTTTTGATTTGATTTGAGTAGATTTGGTTTGTAGATTAGGCCTTCTTCTTCTTTAGTTTGTGACGGCTATGCTGAACTCCATGGCAACGGCATGTCGGTAGCTCTCCAATTTTTCAAGTGATTTAGGGTTAGAGTCTACCCACTTATTTATAGATGTTAGGATTCATTTAGGCCATTAGATTTAACCTAGAAATAACCGCAGCCATTCAGACAAGATGGGGTTTATCTTATTGACTCAGCAATGAGTCAGAAGTGACTCAGCAAACACTCAGCAAATTAATAAACTTCTATTCATGTTTACATTAACTGCCCATATATATATAAATATATATATATATACACACGCACCTATTCATGAATTCAAATTAATCCATAATTAACTTATGACCATTTCTACACATTAATTTTCCAATTAATGTCTTAATTCCATTTTTCGCCTTTTAAGGCAATTCACATATCTCAAATTTGTTATATGCCTTTTTAAGGCTATTTCGTGCAAATTCTCAATATTAATTCTTTTAATTTGTGAATATTAGTATTAACAGAAATACGGGGTGTTACATTCTCCCCTCCTTAAGGGATTTCGACCCCGAAATCTTCAAGTTTATATCCTATCATCAACCATCTACTCAATCAACAAACACTGGCATCCATTGTCCTTATAGACTTCTAATGCTTTCATGTTTAAATGCACAGTGTGTGTCTATGTCCGTATCTAATGCAAAATCAGGCGGTCCACTGATTCAGTTGACCTCCTTGATGCAATTCATGATAGTGCCATGCATCCATTATGTATGCAAAAGATCCTAATTTCTTACAAACTACTTCTATATGCGTGCACATCCATTCAACCGAATGCAGCATCTATATGATGGTACAACCATTATACATCCATTATACTAAATACATTCATTTATGCAATATGCAATATGTAGTGACTGAGCCGATCTAGTGCCTAAAGTGTGTGTATATATGCATCCACGAGCAACCACTAGCAACCACTTGCATCCATCATACATAACATGTCTCAAACACATGTTTCAACCATAGGATTATCCTAACTAAAGGTCAAAGATACTAATGAGAGGACATACTAAAGATAAGATAAGATAAGCTAAGCGATAAAGGAGAAATTAAAAGACATACCCTCAAAAAGAATAGGGTATAACGAACGCATTTTCCCTTCTGTCTCCCAAGTAGCGTTGCTCTCATCATCTCCCCATTGCACTTTAACTAGTCTGACCTCTCGATTTCTCAACTTTTTGATCTCCGACCCAAGAATGCATGTAGGAGCTCGTCTAATTGTTGCATCACGCTCTATTTCCACCTCTTTAAGCAAGCTCGGCTCTACCACCTCCGCGGTCTTGTGCAAACACTTCCTCAAATGTGATACATGGAATACGTCGTGTACTCCACTAAGTTTCTCAGGCAACTCCACCCTATACGCCATCTTCCCAATCCTGTCTTTTATAGGAAACGGCCCTACAAACCTTGGCGCTAATTTCCCAACGGACCCAAAGCGAACAACATTCCGTAACGGAGACACTTTGATAAAAACCATGTCCCCAATGTCAAACTCAAGATCTGTCCTCCTCTTATCAGCATACGATTTTTGCCTATCTTGTGCTGCTTTCATCCTCCTTCGAATCAAATCAATCTTCTCCGAGGTTTCCCTAACCATATCGGGCCCAAGTAGGATTTTATCGGTAGATTCCCACCAACATGTAGGCGAACGGCAAGGCCTTCCATAAAGAGCTTCGAAAGGTGCCATGCTAATACTAGACTGAAAGCTATTATTATATGCGAATTCTACCAACGGAAGGTGCTCTTCCCATGTACCCCCAAAGTCTAGGATACAAAGCCTTAAAAGATCCTCTAGAATACGATTCACCCTCTCGGTCTGGCCGTCCGTCTGAGGATGATATGCGGTGCTCAAACATAGCTGAGTCCCTACCGCCTCTTGTAAACTCTTCCAAAATTCGCTAGTGAAGATGGGATCACAGTCGCTTACTATACTAGAAGGAATACCGTGCAAACGAACTATCTCTTTAATGTATACAGAAGCCAACCACGGAGCAGTCCTCTTACTTTTCACGGGAATAAAATGGGTGCTCTTAGTAAGTCTATCTACTATAACCCAAATCCCCGTATTACCCTTCCTTGATCTTGGTAATCCATCCACAAAATCCATTGAGACGCTTTCCCATTTCCACAGTGGAACTTCCAATGGGTGAAGCAACCCACCAGGTTTCTTTTGTTCCGCTTTTACTCGTTGGCACACCAAGCATCCAGCGACGTACTCGGCCACATCCTTTTTCATACCGGCCCAAAAGAAAACCCGCTTCATATCTTTGTACATCTTGTCTCCGCCGGGATGAATGGTCATCTTTGAGCGATGAGCATCATCAAGAATGGCCTTCCTTAAGTCTTCGTCTTGTGGTACACAAAGTCTATTATCCCTTCGTAACCAACCCTTATCGTCTAGGGTATACCTACGAAGATGGCTAGACGACTCCCCTCCTTTGAGCTTTTCTACTATCTCAACCAACTGGGGGTCGTCTTGCTGTGCCTCACCAACTCGTCCTAGAAGTGTAGGTCTAACCTCCAAGGATGCTAACAAACCAGGTACTAGGTCAACGGAGGGTCTAAAGTCAAACATGGAGATGAATTCTAAGCTTCGTCGTTCAACAAACAACGGACTCAAGGACAACCTTTTCCTACTTAAGGCGTCTGCTACCACGTTACCCTTGCCCGGGGTATATGCTATTTCAAAATCGTAGGAGGCTAGGAATTCCATCCACCGTTGCTGCCTTAAATTTAAATCCTTCTGAGAGAATAAGTATTTTAATGATTTGTGGTCAGTGAACAGTTCGAATTTCTCACCAAGAAGATAGTGACGCCAAGACTTAAGCGCGAAAACAATTGCGGCTAACTCAAGGTCATGCGTAGGGTAATTCTTTTCATGAACCCTCAACTGCCTTCCACCATAGGCTATTACTCTTCCCTCTTGCATGAGGACCGCGCCAAGTCCCGTCCCACAAGCATCAGTATAGACGGTAAACGGTTTATTCCCGTCTGGCAGCACTAAGACTGGGGCTGCAGTTAAGGCTCTCTTTAAACGTTGGAACGCATCATCACAATCTTCGTCCCACGTAAAAACCAGGTTCTTCTTCGTTAACCGTGTTAATGGAGCTGATATTTTTGCGAAGTCTTTGATAAACTTCCTATAATAGCCAGCCAACCCCAAGAAACTTCTTACTTCGGTTACATTTTTAGGGACCTTCCAATCTTGGATGGCCACCACCTTTGCGGGATCCACTGCTATCCCTTCCTTGGAAACCACGTGCCCTAAGAACCGTACTTCTTTCCTCCAGAAGTGACACTTAGAAAATTTTGCCTTAAGGTTATGCGCTCGAAGGGTTTCCAACACTTCCCTAAGATGTAGGGCATGCTCTTCTTCATTCTTAGAAAAGACTAAGATGTCATCCACAAAGACTACCACGAATTTGTTAAGGTACTCCCTAAACACCCTACTCATCAAATCAACAAAATATGCGGGGGCGTTTGTCAAACCAAAGGGCATCACTAGCCATTCATAGAATCCGTCAGGAGTCCTAAAAGCAGTCTTATCTATACTATCCTCAGCCACTCTCAGTTGATGAAAGCCAGTGGCTAAGTCCAACTGCGAAAACACTGAGGCGCCAACTAACTGATCAAAGAGATCGTCAATCCTCGGCAGTGGGTGTCGGTTCTTTTTAGTAAGCTTGTTTAGTTCTCTATAGTCCACACAAAGTCTAAGGGACCCATCCGCCTTTGTAGCAGATACTACTGGAGCACCCCCACTCTGATATACTACGTCTTATGAACCCCTTCTCAAGCAACTCCTTCACTTGCTTATTAAGTTCCCTCCTTTCACGAGGAGCCATGTGGCGCACTGGCAAAGATACGGGTTTAGCATTATCCACAAGATAAATTCGAAAGTCTATCTCCCACTTTGGAGGTAAGCCCTTCACCTCCTCAAACACATCCGGATATTCCCGGACCACCTCTACCGTTCGCAGATTCTCTACAGACGCGTCAAGCGATTCAAGATAACTTAGCATAACGGAATTTATGGGACTACAAAAGATGTCGAGAGCATTACCAAGGCGAGTCACAAGCCTAACTACTCTCCTTTCACAATCAAGAATGGCCCCATTTCTAGATAACCAATCCATTCCTAAAATTAGCCCATAGCCCGTGAAGCCCAATACATAAGCATCACATCTAAATTCAACGCTAAGTATAGAGATTTTCAAATCCAAACATATCATGGTCAAATGAGCCGAACCCCCAATTGGATTTGAAACAACCAAGGGATCCTCTACTAAACTGGTGTTCAAGTGCAGTAATTCAACTAATGATGCAGAGATAAACGAAAGAGATGCACCAGAATCGAATAAGGTACGGACAGGATGATCAAACAGAAAAACTAAGCTTTCAACAGAAATTGTTCTACCTCTTTCTTGCAGCGGTGGGGCCGCAATAGCCTGAACTTGCCCCCTTGCCTGCCCTGGTGCCATAAGAGCCTGCACCTGTCCTCCCGAGGTAGACCTTGCCCTCTGCCCCTTCTTTGGGCAGTCCTTCACCAAATGTCCCGCATCTCCACAATGAAAACAACCAGTCTACTTTTTCTTTCTACAATCTTTGCTGAGATGGCCAGGCGTCCCACAATTGAAGCATCTCTTCTTCCCTTTGCCATTATTGTTTTTACCACCCTTCTTATTTTGCTGTTGGGGTTTCTTCAGATCCCCTTTCTTTTAAACTGCCTTATCCTCATGCATAAGTGCCATTTCTACTAGCCTTTCAAAGGTGGCTCCCATAGGGATGTGGGTCATAGCCAACCCTTGCAACGGTTCATTCAAGCCTCTAACGAACCTCAAAGCTTTCTTCTCTGGCGTGTTCACCAACTCCAAGCCAAACCTTGCTAATTGATTAAATTTATTGACATACTCCTTCACTGGTAAGCTCCCTTGCTTTAATGTCAGGAATTTTTCCATATTTAAATTCTCCTCTGCCCTTGAAAGAAACTTTGCCTCAAACCTTCGTCTGAAATCCGCCCATGAATCAACTGGACGTTCCCCGTTAGTGACCTCCCACCAAAACGAGGCCTCTCCCTTCATTAACCAAGCAGCTAAACGGACTTTCCTCCCATCTTCCACTTCAAAGATATCCAACAATTCCTTAGTCTCCTTAAGCCAGTCTCTGGCCTCCACAAACGTCTCAGTCCCTTGAAAAGTTTTTCCTCCCATAGCCTTAAATTCCTTGCACGTCTTTGCAAAAGTGTCAACACGAGGAGGAGGAGGAGGAATGGGTGCAACTGGGGGTGGAGGAACATCTGCTGGGCCTGCAGTGGTGGCCCTAGCCTCCAAATATCTCCTAAACCACCCTGGAATCGTCACACCTTCTGGGAGATTAAGATCTTCAGCCATGCTGAAACGAAAAAGGAAAGATTCAAAATGGAGAATTCGAAAGATAAAGATAATTATATGGCTATTTGGGATTATGTTTTTCATAAAAACTTTCTCTAAATAACATGTTTTTGAAAGCACTTCTTCTAAAAATACTTTAGAAAAATATTTTTCTAAAAATTTTATCTGTTCTGGTAACCTTATGCTCCGATACCACGTGTAACACCCTACGTCCATTAATGTCACTCACAAAGGGAATGCATTAACTTCTATGGAGGTTTTAGGTGAATATAGAACAGTAAAATTTCAACAAGACAGATATAAAATAGTACTTGGAAATTTAAAAACTTTATTTCAATTGCAGCAGAAGTCAAAACATGTTTGATTACATCATAACACCATAATCAAAGTCAAGTACAATATCTATCTTGATAAAACAAGCACATAATCCCATTACATAAATAGCCATTAAAAAGAAAGATAACGAGCTGGACTTTACTTCAGCAGTCCAAGCTTTTCAAGAGATAAGCAATCCAATCAGACTCCACTGGAACTTGGCCCAACCTGAGGACCTGAAGGGAGAAAAAAAAGATGAAAAAGAGGGGGGGGGTCGGACATAAAGTCTGGCGAGTATGATAATTCTACAATACTATTATCAAAATAACTGGACTAAGGCATAAGCTGGAAAACAAGGAAATGTCTATGAAAGAGCAGATTAAGGACATAGACAATCGCTAAAGGAAACGTTATAGGCGCTCCTAAATACTAAAGGATAAACATTATACTGCACCACACCAGTCACCCTAAAGATTGATTCGACTTAGCTTCACTTAGAAACTTTCTTAATGGCTTTACGTACTCCTAGCTGACTACATAGGTGCCGCCTGCCCCTATCTCCACTAGGTGTACCCCACTTTCCATTTTTCGATCGGCTCCCTACTCGTAGATACCCGTGCTGGCCCCACAGTGGGGTGTATCATTCCCCTAAAGTGGCAACCCGATATAACGGAGATGCATGGCTTATACCTACACGATGCAACAACGTCTTACCTACCAGCCCGGGTCCACACACGCATATGAAACCCGTTGGACTCGCGTTGCCACCGCTCCCTGTTTTGGCCTCTTATAGTCAAACCCAGTATGCGTGTCCCGTCCTCGACTTGGGTCGAGCCCACAAAGATACGTTTTGGGATATTGGTTGAAATGGGCCCCCATTATTTCCCACAAGCATTCCACCTAAGCTTGTCCCATTAGTCCATCCACTTAACCCACTTAGTCATGTTCATTTACATGTGTATTTGGTTAAGTCTAATCGTATTTCAAATGCCTCTAAAGGCAACCACTAGATTCCTCATGCCACCCAAGGCACCTACTTAACCCCCATGTCCCACCTTACATGATTATCTGGCTAAGTATTTCTTAATTCATTAAGGCCATAACCTCATAAAGACCTCTCACATTAGACTGGCATTTATGGCAGCTGGATTTGCCGGGCGGGTCCGGGCAGTCTTACACCATAAAAGAGTCTAACCTCGTGTCTTTACAACTGTTATGCTTTAGTTTGGGCCTAGGACCTCTCACATTGGGCCGACATTTGTGACTACTGGATTTGTCGGGCGGGTCCGGGCAGGTTTACGTCACAAACGGGTCCAACCTCGTGTCCTAAGCATTGATTATTATTAATAATCCACTTTCCCCAATTTTAATAATTCCCTACTTGAATTATTAATTAATTCCAAATTTAACAATGTCCATAATTGACTCAATTATGGACATCCATTTAAGGCATGCAAAATCATATCAATTGCACCCCAATTTATTAATTTCCTAATATTACCCCTACCCCACGTTTGAACGTTTATTCGCAAAATGTATGCTAGACCCTATTAGTCTAACTCATAGCATAAAAGAAAATATTCACAACAACATATATATGTGACTAAATAAATCATAACAAGGGGTAAAACTTGCATACATTACAACTTGCATAAGGTTATACATGTCATGGATCTAAGGGTGTCAACTTATTCATAATTCACATAATATGATTTTGATCAAATTTCATAAACTTGTATAGGACATGTGTGAATCAACATCATTAACAATATGGTTTTATATGGGTACACCTAACTCAATAGGCAAATTCCCAAAAATCAAAATTCATTTAATCATAGATTCATGTATATGGGTACACCTAACTTAATAGGCAAATTCTCATATTCAAGATCCAATTAATTTGTAGATTCATGTATATGGGTACACCTAACCCAATAGGCAAATTCCCATAATCAAGATCTATTATAAAAAAACATAAACTTTAAACATGATCCAATTCGCATAAATACTAACATCATGATTTTACAACTTGTATGATTCAACACAACTTAACAAGACATCATTATCATATAACATAAGTATTTCAACATATGTGATAATATGAGATCTACAACGTATATAAGATTTACAACATAGCATATCATAATTTGCAACATAGCATGATATGATTTACAACATAGCATAGCATGATTAATCACATATGACATAGCATAGGATTATTTACAACATAATCACTACAACATAACAACATATATATGATAACATAATAGCATAACAAGAGATCCACAACATAATTTACAAATACATAACAATTCATATCACTTTCTTGTGATCCATTCATAACTTAATCAAATTATTTTATAATAATATTGTGAGATTCATCATACTCACAATTTTAAAGAAGAGAAATAGAAAGAGAGAGAGCTTTTGATTTGATTTGAGTAGATTTGGTTTGTAGATTAGGCCTTCTTCTTCTTTAGTTTGTGACGGCTATGCTGAACTCCATGGCAACGACATGTCGGTAGCTCTCCAATTTTTCAAGTGATTTAGGGTTAGAGTCTACCCACTTATTTATAGATGTTAGGATTCATTTAGGCCATTAGATTTAACCTAGAAATAACCGCAGCCATTCAGACAAGATGGGGTTTATCTTATTGACTCAGCAATGAGTCAGAAGTGACTCAGCAAACACTCAGCAAATTAATAAACTTCTATTCATGTTTACATTAACTGCCCATATATATATAAATATATATATATACACACACACACCTATTCATGAATTCAAATTAATCCATAATTAACTTATGACCATTTCTACACATTAATTTTCCAATTAATGTCTTAATTCCATTTTTCGCCTTTTAAGGCAATTCACATATCTCAAATTTGTTATATGCCTTTTAAGGCTATTTCGTGCAAATTCTCAATATTAATTCTTTTAATTTGTGAATATTAGTATTAACAGAAATACGGGGTGTTACAATTTATTAAATAGAATTGTTTACAATAAAAGCCCATCAACTTCCAATACCCAAATACATAGCTAAAATATCTGTCTTGCTCAAAAACAAAGAAGCATAAAAATAAACTGTAATATTACCCAATAAAGCAAAGCAAGCCATAGCCAAGAGAAATCCAAGCCGTACATGAAAGAGCCTTAGAGCTTGGTAAGATCCGAATTAAGCTGTATTCCCACCCTCTGAACTTGGGGGGGGGGTGGACGGAAGAAAAAGAGGCGAAACAAACTGGGTCAGTCATAAAGACTGAGTAAGTCCTAGTGACTTTCAGCATAAAAACAGGTAAAGATAACATGGCATGAATAAACTGAAAGTAAACATAAACATGATGACAAGATAAGTTACGGGCATGATAACTAAGAATAACATCATAGGATTTCTGTCATGTATAACATTGCAAGGTTCCCATTAAAGATGAATGCCTGTATAGTTTCGCAAGATTTCTATCAAGCATCGCAAGATTTCTCTGCTTCACCACTAAAATGATATCTATTTTCTCTACACCACCTAACTAGTGTCTCAACTAGTAATCTATATTAAATGATAAAATCATAACGTGATCACAATCCCCAAAAATTAAGGCTACTTTCATGTGTACATCTATTATTTATTACCTAGATCTAATCTAGGGTTTTCTATCGAGCGCTTCCTAGATTCAACCAGGATTTATGCCACCTAGGTCCAACCTAAGGATTATGCTACCTATTGAACGCTTCTCGGATTTAGAGTTTATGCCACCTAGGTCCAACCTAGGGATTATGCTACTTATGTGTGTCATACGGCCCTCAATGATTGTAGATACCTATGCTGGTCCCACCATGGGGTGTATCAAGACCCATGGTGGCGGCCCGACGTAATTCTAGAAGGCATAGGTTATACTACTGGTGTCCCCAGTGCCTTGGTTGTCTGCTCCGGAGTGTGTGCACGCCCGCACCCCGTTAGACCTACACTGTGCACCCACCGCCATCGTTTGACCACTTACAATCAGCCCAGTAATCGTGCCCCACCCTGCCTAGTTTCAGGGTACCGTTGATACCTGATTTAGGTTACTGCTGAAATGGGTCCCCGTAACTAGGGTTTCCTACTGGATAAGTGTGTGGGCCTATATATATATAGATATTACCCACCTTCCCGTGATGTAATTAACCTATTCAAGCGTGCTTATTAATGGTTAAGTTTGTGGGCCTATATTTACTAATATTACCCACCAACCCGATACGTACTTAACCCTCTCCGTCCAATACGTTAAGTTGGTTAAGTGTTTCTTCTTGTTTTACTTAACCCTACCACACATCATGTTATATCGGTTAAGTGTTGTTCCTTGTGTTACTTAACCCTACCGCAAGCCTTGTTATACTGGCTAAGTGTTCTCCCTTGTGTTAACTTAACCCCACCGCATGTCATGTCATATTGGTTAAGTGTACATTGACTTAGCCCACCTACTTATCATGTTGTGACGGTTAAGTGTTACCCTCTGTTGTTACTTAACCTTACCACGCATCACGTTATATTGGTTAAGTGCATGTTAACTTAACCCCATCCACTAGTCATATTATAATGGTTAAGTGTTACCCTCGTGTGTTTACTTAACCCAACCACGCATCAGGTTATATCGATTGGGTGTTATCAACTTATTCAAGTTAGCCCAACCTATCCGCTAGACATGCTATAAAGGTCAAGTGTCATTAGCCTAGCTATGTTACTTAACCTACCCATTAGTCTGATTAACAGTTATGTTGGTTAAGCCCACATTTATAAGTTTTACATGTTCTTAACTCATACCGGTTAGGTCCATATTCACATGTCAAATTTCCATGTCATCCCACCTAACCCTCTAACCATACCCACGTCTTATTATGGTTAGTATTCCTTAATTCATTCATTATGACGAACGAATCATGACCTCTCACATTAGACCGTGCATTTTGTGGCCACTGGATTTGCCGGGCGGTTCCGGGCAGATTTACACCACAAACTGGGTCTAACCTCATATCATAAATCGTTACGCCTACAATTCGACCTTCGACCTCTCACATTAGACGGACACTTTGTGGCTACTGGATTTGCCGGGCGGTTCCGGGCAGATTTACACCACAAACCGAGTCTAACCTCGTGTCAAAGGTTCATTAATGGTCGCATTAGCCCCAAAACCCCAATGTCAGTTCACGTGTTTAACATATAGAAATGTTCATGTTCGTGTTCAAGTCAATTATCCAATACACCGTCATTTTCATGTTTCAAATTCCCAACTTTACATATTAATAAACATATGCCCAAGTTCCAAAATTACATGCCAATTTATATATGGATATATATATATATACCCAATTCTAGTCAGTTTACATATGTCCAATTCTTGCCTATTTACATGTATGCCAAGTTTATGCTATTTCACCCATATCGAGTTCTAGCCAAAATTGCATGTATCATGCCCAAATAAACCCAAATCATGATTCATGATGTAGTTATCCCAAATTGTAATCTTTTTATTACAACACACGCCAACTACCCAAGTTCATAATACATATTTATGCCAATTATCAAATTTACAATCGCTTTTATATTCAAATCCCCAATTCTACATATGCCCAATCGTAAGCCAAATCTTTTGATTTAATTTACATAGGCCCGAACTCGTGGTTTAATTTACATGCCAAATTACATACATGTTATATATACCAAATCTCATGTTACATTACATAGATCCTATTTGGGCCAAATTCCATGTATATAATATTTATGCAAATTTGTTCATAACAAGATTATACCAAAATTTACAGATCAAGCCCAAACTTGCAAATACAATGATAATATCCAATTTCATGTTGCCAATTATTACATCATGTTCATAAAGGCAATAATCCCATAATTCCCCCGTATACATATCGTACGCAAATCGCGATTTTAGGCCAAGGTCCGAAATCGACCAAGGTTCATGAAAAGAAAATAAATTGGGGGAAATAGAAATTGAATAAAAAAATGAGATCAGAGGAAAACATCATCATAGGCATAAATATTACAACTTGATGATAACGTCATCACAAATCAAGAAAACTACTGAATAGATCATAAACTTGTCATGAACATAAAGATAGACAAGTCCCAAAACAGAAGATTCAAGGAGCAACAGAAATAGATCAGAATTGATGAACATACTTAGATCCAATTCCACTTTATTTCATGTCCATATTATAATTAAATGTTTAAATCTAAAAACAACTAGAACTTACAGAGCATGGCTAGTGAATTAGGAACTGAAATTGTCATAGAATGTTGTAGTAGTGTTGATTTATTGTCTTGAATCATTGTACAAGCTTTAATCTTCGAATTGGATTGAGTTTGAATGCTTGTTCTTTAATTTGGGGGTGGCGGCCATGGTTCAAGAAGGAGTTCAGCAGCATAATAGTGTAAGAATGATTTGATATGAATTAGGTTAGGTCTAAGGGTATTTTTATAGGTGTAGCAACTAGTTAGGCCCTCAGATTAACCCTAGAATCAATCCGGACCGTCAAAACACGTCTCAGGCTTCAAAAATGAGTTCTGGGTCAAACCAGGCCGACCAAGTCGACCTGTAAGGTGGGGGGTCGACACTATGGTCGACCTGGGGGGTAGGTCGACCCTATGATCGACCTGGGGGGGGTAGGTCGACCCCCTGGTCCAGTCTGCCTGAAAACTGCTGAAACTTGTACAGGCCATAACTGCTTCATCCGGACTTCGATTTTCGAAAACTCAGACTCTATTTCATGTAAAATTTTGAGACGAACGCAATGGCGTAACCCGTTTCCCCTGATTCTGAATTTAAAATTTAATTCTTCCTTGATTACTTGTTTTAACATGTTATAAAAATACGGGTTGTTACATTCTCCTCTCCTTAAAGGATTTCGTCCCCGAAATCTTCAAGTTAAGAAGAATGTGTCCTACCATCCAATCATCCATCTACTTAATCATCAATCACAGGCATTCATTGTCCTTAAGAGATTTCTAATGTGGTATGAACATATGCAGAAAGTGTGTGTATATGTTCCTTATCTAATGCAAATGATCAATCCTGATTGATCTTTTTAAATGCAAAATATGTTTAGTGCAATGAATCCAACATGTATGCAAATAGTCCTAGTCACATAAACACTATATGTGTGCACAAACATCCATCCATATGCATCATCCATATGATAACACATCCAATTTCATCCATAAACAAGTATAAACACTCATGCATATGCAATATGGAAATGTGTCTGAGCCGATCTAGTGCCTAATGTGTGTTATGCAATCACGAGCAACCACTAGCAGCCACTTGCAACCACTTGCAACCATCAATCATAACATATCTCAAACACATGTTTACACCCAATTGTTCCTACCTAAAGGTATAGTCGAACGATAGAAGCAAGTAAAAACCTTGTGCCCATTAGGCAATGTCAAAACTGGAAATCTATGTCACATATATACTGATTTGGAGAAGAGCTCCCTAAGCACCAGCCCCGAAGACCGAAATCAACATCAGGCTGACACCCAAAGAATTAACCAACCAATATATATGTTTCTAGGAAACTAAGCACGATGGACTCCTTTTTGGTCACAAGAAATCTCTTCCTAAGACCAACCCATATCCTATAAAACCCAAAAAGTTTAGTCAACCCAACGGACACCCTCAAGCCCCAATATGTATTACTAACAGATGAGTCATACTCCCTATGGGGTTTGCAATAGAAATAGGATGGGGAATAAGACCGAGAGGTTATACTTAAAAGATAGCATACAGGTAAGCTCTACAGGAAAAGAGGGATTAAGGATATACTCTTAAGAAGAGATATGATGCGCGTGTCTAGTCTTCAATCTTCTAAGTCACATTTCCTTGAGCTTAACTCCATTGTGTTTTGTCCGTCTTTAACTTCAAATTTTCTTAATTCTTGTTTCCAAAATATGAGTTGGAACTCATTTCACTGTTGTCTCTCGTCCCATTTCCCTTATCCCCCTTCTAGTATACTCGGCTCAAACATAACTGCGTACTCATGGTTTCATGCAAGCTCTCCAAAATTCACTAGTGAATCTTGGATCTCATTCACTTACTAGAAGGTATTCCACGCAGAAGAACTATCTCTTGAAAAGAAACAAATGTCAACCATGTTGCCAAATGTACTTACTAAGGTGATTTTCTATAACTCATGCATAAGCGAAATGAACCATCCGCCTTAGTGGCGAACACTACTCGAGCGGATCGATAAATGTATCAAGAGATTCTAGGTAGCTAAACATGGTAGAACCCTAAGGGTTACACTAGACTTCGAGGGCATTACCAAGGCAAGTCAAGAATCTAACTACTCTCTTTTCGTACTCAAGAATGGTATCGTTTTTGGAAAACCACTCCATCTCTAGAATCAACCCATTGCCCAAAAACATAAGCATTACTTCTAAACTCAACACTTAGCATAGACATTCTCAAATCCAAACAAGTCATGAATAAATGAGCCGATTACCCAACAGGATTTGGGACATAAAAATAGGATCCTTTACTTCGCTAGTACTAAGGTGCAGAGACTCAACTATCGAAGAAGAATTAAAAGGATGCGATGTACAAAAATAAAGTTCTAACGGGATGATAGAAAAGAAAAGCTAAGCCTTTAACAGAAACGTTACCACCTCTCTTAGGTACGCTAGTGGTGAGAGCATACAATTGCCCTCTCGACGATCTTGTTCTTTGCCCTTGTCCTTGTCTTATAATACTTAATTACATGTCCCTTTTTACCATACTAAAGATATTCTCTCTTGTCATGGGTTTTTATAAAAAAAATTCACTTGGCCTCTTTCCTTTCACCTTTTTCCTCTTCGTGGATTAAGCTATATCAACAAGTTTCTCATCCTTAGACTTGTGTTCTTTATCCTTTTTCCTACTATCCTTGTATAGCTTGTCGAAAAGTTTCTCGAAAGCTACTTCCATCGCACGGAAACCCTACAAAGCTTGAGATAAGATTAGTCGCAAGTAAAACTACTGCGGCTACAGATGGAAGTTGGACCCTACTTTGCCCTTCGACATGTGTCGCATGCCTACAAACTATGGTGAAAAAGAAAGAGACAAGAGACTCAAGGAGAGAATCAAAAGATAGTGCATATGACTTTGGGGAATATGCCATTCGTAAAACAAAACTTTTCTTTAGAAAAATGCTTCTTTGAAAACGTTTTTGAAAATAATTTCAGAAGGTTTTTAAAAACTTTTGCCCAGTCTGGTAACCTTCTACTCTGATACCAAATGTAACACCCCACATCCGTTAAGGTCACTCACAGAGGGAATGCCTTAATTTCAATGGAGCATTATGGGTACAGGAACAGAAATATTACAAGACAGACATATATAAAACAACGGAAAGTGAAGTAGAAGTACTTCAAATCATTTATTAAATAGAATTGTTTACAATAAAAGCCCATCAACTTCCAATACCCAAATACATAGCTAAAATATCTGTCTTGCTCAAAAACAAAGAAGCATAAAAATAAACTGTAGCATTCCCCAATAAAGCAAAGCAAGCCATAGCCAAGAGAAATCCAAGCCGTACATGAAAGAGCCTTAGAGCTTGGTAAGATCCGAATTAAGTTGTATTCCCACCCTGTGAACCGGGGGGGACGGAAGAAAAAGAGGCGAAACAAACTGGGTCAGTCATAAAGACTGAGTAAGTCCTAGTGACTTTCAGCATAAAAACAGGTAAAGATAACATGGAATGAATAAACTGAAAGTAAACATAAGCATGATGACAAGATAAATTACAGGCATGATAACTAAGAATAACATCATAGGATTTCTGTCAAGTATAACATTGCAAGGTTTCCATTCAAGATGAATGCCTGTATAGTTTCGCATGATTTCTATCAAGCATCGCAAGATTTCTCTACTTCACCACTAAAATGATATATATTTTCTCTGCACCACCTAACTAGTGTCTCAACTAATAATCTATATAAAATGATAAAATCATAATGTGATCCCAATCCCCGAAAATTAAGGTCACTTTCATGTGTACATCTATTATTTATTACCTAGATCTAATCTAGGGTTTTCTATCGAGCGCTTCCTATATTCAACCAGGATTTATGCCACCTAGATCCAACCAAGGGATTATGCTACCTATTGAACGCTTCTCGGATTTAGGGTTTATGCCACCTAGGTCCAACCTAGGGATTATGCTACCTATGTGTGTCATACGGCCCCCAATGATTGTAGATACCTATGCCGGTCCCACTATGGGGTGTATCAAGACCCATGGTGGCGGCCCGACGCAATTCTAGAAGGCATAGGTTATACTACTGGTGTCCCCAGTGCCCTGGTTGTCTGCTCCGGAGTGTGTGCATGCCCGCACCCCGTTAGACCTACACTGTGCACCCACCGCCGTCATTTGACCGCTTACAATCAGCCCAGTAATCGTGCCCTACCCTGCCTAGTTTCAGGGTACCGTTGATACCTGATTTGGGTTACTGCTGAAATGGGTACCCGTTACCAGGGTTTCCTACTGGTTAAGTGTGTGGGCCTATATATACAGATATTACCCACCTTCCCGTGATGTACTTAACCTATTCAAGCGTGCTTATTAATGGTTAAGTTTGTGGGCCTATATTTACTAATATTACCCACCAACCCGATACGTACTTAACCCTCTCCGTCCATTACGTTAAGTTGGTTAAGTGTTTCATCTTGTTTTACTTAACCCTACCACACATCATGTTATATCGGTTAAGTGTTGTTCCTTGTGTTACTTAACCCTACCGCAAGCCTTGTTATACTGGCTATGTGTTCTCCCTTGTGTTAACTTAACCCTACCGCATGTCATGTCATATTGGTTAAGTGTACATTGACTTAGCCCACCTACTTATCATGTTGTGACGGTTAAGTGTTACCCTCTGTTGTTACTTAACCTTACCACGCATCATGTTATATTGGTTAAGTGCATGTTAACTTGACCCCATCCACCAGTCATATTATAATGGTAAGTGTTACCCTCGTGTGTTTACTTAACCCTACCACGCATCAGGTTATATCGATTGGGTGTTATCAACTTATTCAAGTTAGCCCAACCCATCCGCTAGTCATGTTATAGCGGTCAAGTGTCATTAGCCTAGCTATGTTACTTAACCTACCCATTAGTCTGATTAACAGTTATGTTGGTTAAGCCCACATTTATAAGTTTTACATGTTCTTAACTCATACCGGTTAGGTCCATATTCACATGTCAAATTTCCATGTCATACCACCCAACGCTCTAACCAAACCCACGTCTTATTATGGTTAGTATTCCTTAATTCATTCATTATGACGAACGAATCATGACCTCTCACATTAGACCGTGCATTTTGTGGCCACTGGATTTGCCGGGCGGTTCCGGGCTGATTTACACCACAAACTGGGTCTAACCTCGTGTCATAAATCGTTACGCCTACAATTCGACCTTCGACCTCTCACATTAGACTGACACTTTGTGGCTACTGGATTTGCCGGGCGGTTCCGGGCAGATTTACACCACAAACCGAGTCTAACCTCGTGTCAAAGGTTCATTAATGGTCGTATCACCCCCAAAACCCCAATGTCAGTTCACGTGTTTAACATATAGAAATGTTCATGTTCGTGTTCAAGTCAATTATCCAATACACAGTCATTTTCATGTTTCAAATTCCCAACTTTACATATTAATAAACATATGCCCAAGTTCCAAAATTACATGCTAATTTATATTTGGATATATATATATATACCCAATTCTAGTTAGTTTACATATGTCCAATTCTTGCCAATTTACATATATGCCAAGTTTATGCTATTTCACCCATATCGAGTTCTAGCCAAAATTGCATGTATCATGCCCAAATAAACCCAAATCATGATTCATGATGTAGTTATCCCAAATTGTAATCTTTTTATTACAACACACGCCAACTACCCAAGTTCATAATATATATTTATGCCAATTATCAAATTTACAATCGCTTTTATATTCAAATCCCCAATTCTACATATGCCCAATCGTAAGCCAAATCTTTTGATTTAATTTACATAGGCCCGAACTCGTGGTTTAATTTACATGCCAAATTACATACATGTTATATATACAAAATCTCATGTTACATTACATAGATCCTATTTGGGCCAAATTCCATGTATATAATATTTATGCAAATTTGTTCATAACAAGATTATACCAAAATTTACAGATCAAGCCCAAACTTGCAAATACAATGATAATATCCAATTTCATGTTGCCAATTATTACATCATGTTCATAAAGGCAATAATCCCATAATTCCCCCGTATACATATCGTATGCAAATCGCGATTTTAGGCCAAGGTCCGAAATTGACCAAGGTTCATGAAAAGAAAATAAATTGGGGGAAATAGAAATTGAATAAAAAAATGAGATCAGAGGAAAACATCATCATAGGCATAAATATTACAACTTGATGATAACGTCATCACAAATCAAGAAAACTGCTGAATAGATCATAAACTTGTCATGAACATAAAGATAGACAAGTCCCAAAACAGAAGATTCAAGAAGCAACAGAAATAGATCAGAATTGATAAACATACTTAGATCCAATTCCACTTTATTTCATGTCCATATTATAATTAAATGTTTAAATCTAAAAACAACTAGAACTTACAGAGCATGGCTAGTGAATTAGGAACTGAAATTGTCATAGAATGTTGTAGTAGTGTTGATTTATTGTCTTGAATCATTGTACAAGCTTTAATCTTCGAATTGGATTGAGTTTGAATGCTTGTTCTTTAATTTGGGGGTGGCGGCCATGGTTCAAGAAGAATTTTAGCAGCATAATAGTGTAAGAATGATTTGATATGAATTAGGTTAGGTCTAAGGGTGTTTTTATAGGTGTAGCAACTAGTTTAGGCCCTTAGATTAACCCTAGAATCAATCCGGACCGTCAAAACACGTCTCAGGCTTCAAAAATGAGTTCTGGGACAAACCAGGCCGACCAGGTCGACCTGTAAGGTGGGCGGTCGACCTGGGGGGTAGGTCGACCCTCTGGTCCAATCTGCCTGAAAACTGCTGAAACTTGTACAGGCCATAACTTCTTCATCCGGACTCCGATTTTCGAAAACTCGGACTATATTTCTTGTAAAATTTTGAGATGAACGCAATGGCGTAACCCGTTTCCCCTGATTCTAACTTTAAAATTTAATTCTGCCTTGATTTCTTGTTTTAACATGTTATAAAAATACGGGTTGTTAAAGTTTAATCTCCCCTAATCCAAGTTGACTATAAATAGTGTAAGGGAGAAGATTGACACTTGCACCAAGATCAAGTAACGCATGACTAATGTGAGTATTTCCTATTTTACAATTGATTGTAGGGCAACCAGGGTCCTTATACTTGATGGGTGACGAATTTGAGAAAACAGAGCTAGTGCTCGCAATCAAGAAGGCTGTTTTAGGAACATTAGTGGCTCGTTTTTGAGTGCATAGCTCTTTCAGACACTTGGCATATTGAAGAATTTGTTCAATGGTGTCTAAGAGTGGAATATTGATACGAACTTGTTTAAAGATTTAAAGAATTTTGTCGAAATTCGCATCCTTCTTCTTGTTGTTAAGTCTATGAGGATATGGAGGTACTAGTTTATAGAATCTCTCGGTTATTTGGTCATTTGAAGAAGAAGGTGTCGATAAGGGAAGTGAATGAGGTAACGGTGTAGAAGATGGGATGTTGGGATTGCCAACATTAGAGGAAGATATATTGTCGGGGTTGCTGACATTAGAAGAAGAGATATTGGGATTGCCAACATTCATAGAAGATGGGGATTTGGAAGGTTCAAAAGAATCATGGTTTTCAATTGTTTTTCCGGACCTAAGGGTGGTGATAGCATTAACCGAATTATTGTTTCCTTCCTTACAAGAATTCACATTATGAGAGTTATGTTTTGGGTTCACCTCGGGTTGACTAAGCAGTTTCCCTTTCTCATTACTTTTCATTGGTTCCTTCATCATATTCATCATTTGTTCGAGTTTGGCATCTTGATCATTTATTTGTTTCTCTAATCGAATAATTTCTTGAGAAGATTGATTGATGGTTGAAAGTTAGAATGCCTATATGGTTGACTTGAAGGCAAAGATTGAGGTGAAACTTAAGAAGTTTGAGGATTGGAAATTGGAACCTGGTAATTCAGATTCGGAATCATGTGTGATGGGTTACCTACATTATTGGGAATAGACCACAAGAAATTTGGATGATTTCTCCAACTAGGGTTATACGTCGTTGAGTAAGGACCATTTTGAGTTATGACATTGTCTTTATCTTAAGGATAATAATGGGGCTTTCCTTCTATGATTTGAGGAGTTTGAGTTTCTAAGGAATTTGACCTAAATGCACGTCATGCACTCCTCTAGTGGAAGTACGGATGGGAACACGAATAGATTCCTATTGCATGTATTCTTCAGAATAATTTCCTAAGAATTCCTAAGCTTCATCTACTGTTTTAGTCATAAATTCTCCTCCACACATTGATTTTAGTTGTGTGCTAGTTTGATAGTTTAGTCCTTCATATGCAATTTGACATAAATCATGTTTTGGAATTGCATGATGAGGACAACTATATAGAAGTTGGTTGAATCTTTCAAAGTATTCTGAAAAAGTTTTCCCCTCGATTTGAAAAAAACTGATTTATTTCAGTTCGGATCTTTAGAGTTTTATGAAAAGGGAAAAACTTCTTCAAGAATACAGTGATGAATTTATCCCAACTTCTTATGGAATGCTTTGGAAGAGAATTTAGCCATCATTTAGTGCTTTTAAGTAATGCGAATGGAATTAGCCTTAGCTCGATTGATTCATTAGATAATTTTTGCACTTTAGTTGTGGATGAATACAATTCAAATTCACTTAAAATACATAAGCGTTTTCAGAGCCAATGAATTTAGGTACCCTTTGAATAAAAGAATGTTTAAGCTCAAAATTTCCTAAACTGGTGGAAATACAATGATAGAAGGTTGGACGGTCCTAGTTGGGTAACATCGATCTCAAAGAGATAAGTGTCTATCCATTTTTAGATTGAGATTTTGAATTTTTTTATTAATTGGATTTTGATCCGTCTCATTTGGAATGTTTTGGTATATCTGAGAACCCTTAGGAGAATTAAGGTAGCTAAAACTTTTCTCACTCATCTTTATCAAATATGGAAAATCTGAAACTTAAATTTGACACAAGTAGATGTTATTACAAAATAAATAACATACTCAAGTATATCTTATTAATTAATAATCTCGATTTGAAGGGAGAAGAGGGTCTTATGGTCGTTCACGTACATTATAAATACTAAGGGATACGACCAATGTTTTACGGGTAGTATGCAACCTCTTTTGCTAGCAATTCAATAAATTAAACTGATATATATATCCGCGATCAAACCTTTGAGAGAATCAATTTCATAAAATACACTTTTTTAGTTAAGTATTCTAGAAATCAAATTTATTTTGTTTAAAAAACGATGAGAGTGATGGTTGTAATTATGGAAATTCGTTTCTCACCAAAATTAATTCAGAAATTTCAGCCATATAGTAGTCAAATAATACTTGCAGAAAATTAAAATATTGTACAAGCAAGCCGCTACCCCTACAGAAATTTTTTACAAGCAATTTCTGTATATTTTTCTTTGCGCAGCAGAGCACCTGTAGAGTTCAGAAATTTTTACAGTGGGTTATGGCAGTCTGTCCAGAAAATTTGAGTATCACGCCCATTTTAAACTGCACTGTATGCAAACTGGTTGATCACTGAATTTCTTATTCGTTTGCTTGAATCTGTTCCTTCACTTTGTCCTTTGATTTATTTTTGGAGATTTCACTCTCTTTTTTCGTTTTTGAAATCTGTAAAAAAATCAAAAGCAAAAGACTAAATAAAATTTAAAAATAAAAAACAAATTAAACTAAAAAAATAATAAAAAGAAAATAACTAATCTAGACCAAGCTTTAAAAAAAATGGAAAACAAAGAACTAAACTTAGGAAACTAGGCTTGAGGAAAACAAGGACCTGAACGTGTATAACAAAAACTTGGCTCAAGTTCGTTAAATAATTTCTTCTCACATTTATAAAAAAGAAAAACCAGTAACCCTCCCCAATTCCGCAACAACTTAGTTCACCCTTCCAAAAAAACGCAGACAAAATCAAAAAATTATTTCGCCAAATTGCTTTGGAAAATCGAATGGGGAAATGAAAATTGGATCACCCTTTTTCTTCGAAATTGGCAAACCCTAAGTGATCGGTGGTCTTCGAATTGGGTTTTTAATTTTGAACTTCATGTGAATTGTTTTAGATCGAAGTTGAAGATTTTGGTGATCGGCGATATGGCAGCGATTATTGTGGAAATCAAGAGAGGTTGTCGATTTGAAGTTCCGTCATGATTTGGGGGGGGGTGCGTGATGAGTGGGGTTCGATTGCATGGTGAAGTGACGAGGGTTTGTGATGGTGGATGGTAGATCTGATGGGGTCGGTACGATGAATTTTTGCGATGGTGAAGCTTTTGTGCGCACTGTTCTATGGACGATCAGATGAGTTGAGGGCTTTGGTGAGCATATTGTTTTGGGGAGAGGTTGATCTATGGCAAGGAGACGGGGTTGATGCAGGATGGGCTAAGGGGTATGGTGGAGGTTGATGGACGTGAACTATGGTGGATGGTGCTGTGTAAGTGGAAGATGGAAAGGAACTGTATAGAGGTATTCAGGTGACTGCCGTCGACAGTGAATGAAAATTGCGATGAGACTACGGTGGTAGATGTGGATAGATTTATGTAATGGGAGGGGTGTTTGCATGGAAATGTGTGTGACTTTTGTGAAGTACAGTGGATCACGTAGCTGCAGGAAGCTCGGTGGGATGATGGTGTTTGGTAGGGGATCGCAAAGACTGTAGATGTGTTGTGATGAAGGGATGAAATTGATGATGTGCTTGCTGTAAGAAGCTTGGACGTGGATTCGGGTAGGACTGAAGATGGTATGAAGATGGTGTTTGGCAAGATAAGACGAAGGCTTCGGCTGACTTCTAGTGGTTTGGCTGCGTGAATGGTGGAAGTTGACAAAGTGGATGGTGGTTGTTGAGGGGGATGCACGGTGCGGATGTTCGATGTGAGGAAGAGAAGGATTGGTAGCAAAGGAATACAAGCAAAAGAAGAAAGATTAAGATTTTTTTAATGCTATTTTGGAAAGAAAAAAATGGAAAGCAATTGTAAAAATTGAAAGGAGATTGAAAAAGGGAAAGCAATAAAAGAGAAAACAAAAACAGAAAGATTTTTTTTATTGTTTTGAAAGTTGAAGAGGGGAAGTAGAAAGAAAATGTAAAAGGAAGAAAATTGAAAAATGAATAAAATCACACAAATTTGGCAAGTATTTTTTCTCTTGTTTGGGAGATTACAGTATCGTTGAATAATACCAATTCTAACCAATCAAGATTTTTTTTCTATATATACAAGAAAACAAAAGGAAAAAACAAAATAAAAACTAACACGAATCAGAAATTAAATAAATAATAAAATTTAGTCGTTACCTCCCCGGCAACAATGCCAAAAACTTGATCGACGCTTTCTATGAATTGGAAAAGCGCAATTTACGTAATAATAACTGCAAGCGCACAAATGTGTAGTATGCAGGTCAAACATAGGGAGAAAAATTAAATCAAATTATTTATGTAATTACTTGGGCGAGTTTGATGAAATTTGGGGGTTGAGTTGAAAAACATTAAAAATTGAAACTGCAAATAAAACTATTATTGAATTGAATCAGATCCGAATCTAATCAAATCTATATTTCAATCCAATATGACCTAGGAAAGAAATTAACAAGCAGAAATTAAATAACAAACACGAATAAAATTAGGATTACTGCTGAATCTAATCAGATGGTCAATCACTAATGAAAATAAGTGCAAAAGACAACTAGTACTCCACGAAACCTAATTGTGTAGATGGCACTAGTTACAAATAAAATAAAAATGCAGAAAAGTAAAAGAAAACTCTCAATTCATGGATGGTAATTTACAATGAGAATACAGGGGTATTTATAGGATAGATAGCCAACCGAAATCCTAATACAATCACAAATGGGCCTTAGTTAAATCTATTAAAATTGGGCCTTTCCTCTTTTCCTCTTGCTTTCTTGGTAATTCTTCACTGGTTTATGATATGCATAGCCTTTCTACCAATTATTTTCTTGTCCAAAATGCAACTGGATGTGAGGTGTGTAGATAGCACTAGTTGCAAATAAAATAAAAACGCAGAAAAGTAAAAGAAAACTCTCAATTCATGGATGATAATTTACAATGAGAATACAAGGGTATTTATAGGATAGATAACCAGCCTAAATCCTAATACAATCACAAATGGGCCTTAGTTAAATCTATTAAAATTGGGCCTTTCCTCTTTTCCTTTTGCTTTCTTGGTAATTCTTCACTGGTTTATGATATGCATAGCCTTTTATCAATTGTTTTCTTGTCCAAAATGCAACTTGATGTGAGGTCTTCATCAGCAAGTCTTCGTGTGTAAATATACAACAATTTGATCTCTATTTTTCTATTTTCTGGCGGCATGTGGCTAAGTCAGCATATTTGTAAAAGTGACAAAATAATACCCAAGCAAAATTTATTTATATACAAAAGATAAGATATAATAGCATAAAATAAATACATTTTCATGTTTATCAGCCACCACCTGCCTTGCCTGAGTTACGTCCCACCAATAAGATGCTTCCTCCTTCAGCTGCCAGGTGACAAATTGAATCTTCCTTCTATCATTTAGCTCCAACAACTCAAACACATACTTTCTCCCCCTTAACCAATTGCGAGCCTCTAGTAACTCTCCGTTCCACGAAATGTCTTGTCGCACACCGCATAAAAATCCTTGCAGAGCTAACTACAGGATTGGGTGGAACAACTGCGGCTGCAGCTGAGGGTGGGACATTTCCTTGCACTTCGGCAGATGCCAAAACTTCTACATATCTACGGAACCATGTCAGAGTGAGAATGCCCTCAGGGAAATTTGGAGCCCCAGACATGCAGAAAAGAGAAGAGATAAAGATTCAAAAAGCAATCAAAGAAATATTGTAGTTGACTTGAGGGGATATATTTTTCAAAAATAGGTTTTACTCGAAAATTCTTTGCATTGAAAGCACTTTTTCAAAAACTTGTTCTCTGATCTTGTAACCTTAGGATCTGATACAAAACTTCACCCCTACATCCCTTAATGTCACTCATTTGACGATGCATTGAGTTTTGTGAAGTGCAATAGGTATAAAGTAATAATATAGAGACTAAAATTCACGAGACAGAATATAAAATGCAGCGAAAACTTTCAAAACATTTATTATTAATAAAACCAGTCATAGCCTTACAGTTTGAAATACCATAAAACCATCATCACAAATAAACTTTCTCGTGGAATGGAAAAACATCAGAGTACAAGTACAAAGCCACAAAAATCATGTCCCTTATGAGTCATGACAACAATCGCATAAAAATTATTGAAGCAATACATGAAGTAGAAAATACTTTAAGTCCAAGATGAATTGAAAAGTCACGACCATTGATGCGATCCTCCACTATGAAAACCTAGAGAGAAAAGGTAGAGGGGGAGAGGAAAACAAACTACGTAAGACATAAAGTTTGGCAAGTTCTGCTGACTTTTAGCATAAGCATAAGGTAAAGAAGTATCAGACAGATGAATAATCGTGGACATAACAGTACAGTAAAGTATAAAAGTACAAAATAATATAAGATAAGGTAAGATAAGCTTCTCATTCATATCCCTAGAATTTTTGCACTAACTATCATAATATCAGGATTATGTTTTACCTAATTTCTACCCAGTGATCGGCTCCCTAAATAGACACGAAAACCTGTGCCAACTATGGCATTCAGGGATAACTGTCCCCAACCCATCAACTAAAAAGACATAACCCTATTCGTCGGTGTTACAACATCTTATCTTCCTTATTCGAAACAATGCACGCTCATGGTCCCACCAGAACACACCCGTATCCACCTCCAAAAATTTGAACCGCTTAAATCAAGCATCAGTAAAGGGATCCCCAGTCCCAACCTAGTGCGAGACTCAAATGATAACAAGCGGGTACTGATTGATACGAGTTCCAAGCAAGCAAACAAGTAATAACTAATTTTTTTCCTCGAGCCCCTTATATCCCATTTCAATGGACTCCCTTTCAAGATTAGCTTATTAATCAGACAAATTTAACTTATCACGATTAAGTTCATTTAATAAGCCTAATATAACTATTTGTTAAATTCCTAGGTTGTAATTAACAAATGTAATCTATAACACTTTCCCATGTAAAGTCAAGTCAAGTTCAATTTATCACTGTTAGAATGTTTTATATTTTCAAGTTACTTAATGTTTAATTAAGTATATTTCATCCCAATCGACATGTTTTCTGTTAACATTTTACTTAACATATAATTAAGTACAACCTACTCCATTTCACAAGTTTAGATATTCTTCCTTTGGAATTTACCCAAAATCTACAGCCCATGATTCCAATTCATAATATTCCCAAAATCTCCTTATTATTATTTCAGATAATTCTAATTTACGCAACTCTAACGATAAAAGCCCAGGCTCTCGTTGGCCTAGGCTTAGTGCAAAAATAAGTAGAATAGATATAGGCTCAAAAATGAACAAAATGAATAAAAAAGCATAATAAGACCATAAATAAAATAATGACAGAATTGAGACAAGGATGAAGAATGTACATATAAACAAGTAATAACTGAAAAAGGAATAACTAATTGACAATAATTAAAATAAATAATAACACGTGAAAGATGAATTTACAAACATTGTAACTTTTAGTTCCAATATATTTTAATGTCAAAAATCCTTTTTATTTAGATTGCTAATCTAAAAATAACATAGAACTCACAGAGATTTGCTATAGATCCAAAAAAGGCCTTTAGAAAAGACGTAGAAGAAAAGTAACCTTTCAAATTTATACTTTGACCGCACCCTAACCTTTTCCCCAATTTTTTATTTATTTCTAGAGCGTAATAAAGTAGAGGAAAAAGATAAAGAAATATTGGTGTAGGGGAGAGTGTGAGGGCTTGTAGTCTACTTATAGGTGATATAGGATAGTCTAGGCCATAGGATATTAGGGTTTCAATCCAAACCGTAGAAAACACATCAGCATGAGTCAACAGAAGAATTATCCAGAAGCATGCTAACCTGGCCAGGTACAGGTCGTGCCTGGTATCGAAGTGGGTCGACCCACCTCCTATATGGGGCCGACACAGGGGTCGACCCATATAGGGCCTAGGTCTCCAATTTACCGTTGCACTATTTATGAAGTTATTAATTAAACTATTTAATTTAATTCAAACTTCAATTGATCATAACTTATTCATACTTAGGTAGATTCACGCAAACCAAAAGTCAATCAGAATTTCATAACGAAGGCAACAGTGAAGTCCATTTTATTCGGTTATGAATATTATATTAAATAATATTTGATTTATTAATCTTCTTCATATAATTATTGTCTATTAAAATTTAGGGTGTTACAAATTCTATCTTTACATCCATTTTTGTAGATTTGGAACTCACAACAACACATAAATTTTTTAATATCCTTTAGAGATTGATTTTCAAATTTAGGTGCAAACACAAATACAAAGGTACATAAAAGATTGTCGACAAGATTTAAATATATTTCTTAAAAGCTTAAAATTTTCAATTACTAGATTTAGGCTTATAAATTCAAATTGTACCAATGAAAAAGATCTAATGTTATAATTTTTCATAGATTTTCCACTCACCAATAAAGCTTTCCAAAATCTCAGATTTGAATTATAGTTGTACGTTTTATTCCCAATCATTACAGATTTATATAATATGTATAAAAAGGGAAGATATACATATTGAAATTTGTAGATCTAGAAAAGAATTGGAATATGGAAAGAAAATTAAAATAGTAACCTAATAAGTTAACCTATGTGCAAAACCCGTCTTTATTCATAGATCTAGATTTATTCCCTCCAATTTTTTTATTGGAATCAAAATATATTTTTATTTAGAAATTTTGGAAGAGATTAAAGAAATGAAAATGATAGAGCTACGTTATTGCCTCTAGAAAATATAGGAAAAAAACAGAGAATCAAGATCTTTGTTTATAGATGCTGAAATGATCCTGATCCATTAGATTTAACTATATAATGATCTATCTGTATATGTATAAGTTTATTCCCTATAATACCAAGCTGCCACCTTCACAAACCGACCAACAGGTCAATCAAGCAGTCAACTGCCGCGTTGACCACTTTGGTCGACCTAACGATGGTGGGTCGGGTAAGTAAAAGGGAGAGTTATTATATTTATTTAATTCATTTTCCATTGGTATTCGTTTCTCGTCTATAACTTCTCCATACAGACTCCATTCGTGAAGTTTTGAACATGAAAATTGATTAAAATCCCGACATGAATGCAATGGTGCACATTTCGTGGTCAAATTCCATTATTTGATCAAATCCTGTTTCTGGAGTATAACTAAATAACTAATCTAATTAATGCTAATTTAGGGTTTAACTTTCTTTCCTCCTTATAAGAAATTTCACCCCAAAATTCACTATTGACCAAGTCATGGTGTTAGCACCTATTATCCTAAACTGCACAACCAATTTGTGTGCAACCACGTTTTGTATCCGAGCGTGCACATGTGCACAGTTTATAGAATGAGTCACAACCATAAAAATAAGCTTGCATATTAATTTTAAGTCGGATCCTCCTATATGAATGCTTTTTCCTTTTTAAAATGTTTTTTAAGACATGATGCAAGCATCCTAAAACATACTGAACGTTCTATATATATGCGGCTTTTCAAAAACATTTTTCAACCAAAATCTTCATATGACTACGAATAGAAGTTGAAAGCAACCAATTTTACATCTGAATCCTAACATCCTAAATGATAATGCGTCTAAAATTACTTCCTAATTATTCTCTTATGTTGGAAAAAGGATTTTTAATGGAGAATTTAACACTTTTACCATTTTGAAATTTTCCAGTTCATGTTATATAATTGAATTTATCTCCTTCACCCCAAATACTCTGACATTTCTATGCAAACTGCATAAGGGGGCTTGTAATTAGGCTCTAAAATATAAATGAGCTTAATAATAACTTACGTGCATCGTCAACGAGATACAGAAACAACATTTTCAAAGCCAAAATAGCATTTCTCTCATCACCATTAATGTTTTAAACATATCGCCAACCTTAATGCACCACTAAAATTGCAAAACAAATCTTTAAATATCTAACCTAAGCTTTTTATGTGACGTTAAAAATCGCGATTTTCGAAAAATCAAATTTTTACTTCTTAAAATTACATGCTTATTCTAGAAAATTTTACTTAAACGCTCAAACGTGTCTTTCTTATAGAAATATAAACTTAATTTAAAATTTAACAAAAAAATCCTTTCTTTTTCAAAGCATTCAGAAGAGGTTATTAATAATATTTTCTTGAAATTTAGACAATTCTGGTCATAATTTAACAAAAATGGAAGTAGGTTAAGCGAAAAAATGTGTAAATCGAAATTAACTAATCCTATCCAAAAATTAGTTATTTTAGTACATGCCAATACCCAAAAAAAAAAAGGTTTTAAGAAATAAACGAAAATATTTACCCATGATAAAAACAACCATTGTCTTGTCCTTCAATTAAACTTACTACCCAAAGGTCAAAACTATGAGATTTTACTTTTGAAGGATGCCATAAATAAGTGCAAATGGCATACATAAAAATTTCAGAAGATAGAATCTTATAGCTTCTTCATGTGATTTGCGCCGATGGTTAATACCAACAGTTACAAACATATGACTGCAACAAAATAGAGAAAAAATGTTGGAAATGGAAAGATACTATAAATACTAAAATATAACACCTACATGCTTCAAAAAGGTTAAGCTCCATGGCTGGAAATTGCTCCTATCACGACCCAAAATCCCCCGACCTCCGAAGAGATGGAAAAGCTCGGATTGTATGAGAACATGATGCATCAGAACACCACACGATAGAATATTTCATTGCTATTACAACAATTTACACTAGAGTACAAGAAAATCAAAGATTAATAATTTACATAGCAGTGGAAATAAAAACGTATAAATACAATGCACATCGGAAATACATCAACTAACACAGTTGAATCCAATACATAGATACAGAGCTTTCCAATATAGCTACAACTGCAATCCAGGATCCTGGGAAAATAAAAAATCTGCGAAACCAAAACTACTGACTGCCCATGTGGAAAATATAGGCACCCAGAGTTTACGTGGAAACAATAAACTCCGAGTCAGTCGTGGGACTGTGTGAGAGCTAAAACAACAACTAAACTTTTCTTTAAACTAAGGTAATTCACGGGACCACGCCGTATGTTAGGGAATGAGTTTACTCCATGCGAATACCCAATTTTGAAAATAAAACAATTTATAAGTGATGCAATGCATTTTGGAAAACTGAAGTTATTATAAGACTTAGGTCCTATCACACAATGCAACACAAACCAGAGGATAGAGTTTTACCTTATAATAGATAAATATGCTTGATAGGCTTTAAAACAGATCATTTTGATATTACTATAAGTGCACAGTGTATAAAATAACTTCGAATATAAATATCAATCATAAACGGTATAATACCCCATTCTACTATGTCGCCATATAGGTTTACAAGTAAAACCAAAAAGTCGCGTCTCGGAAATCGGATTTCCATCATGAGTCAAGGCAAGGGATTGCTCCTTCCGATTCGGGTCACCTCTAGCAAGATGACTCAGGACTCAGACTCTCGTGAGCCCTTGGATCTTGCAGATTCGCTCCACTCTTACTTTTGTGAATTGGTATTCCTGAACAATACGTGTTCCGGTCCTATCAGACCTATCACTCGAGCCTTTTAGTCAGCTCTATATTCGAGGCTCTTCGCAATCCATCATCCACATAAGTAAAAATGTATGGGAGACATACTATGGCACCACTTCTAGTTAGAAAGAAACGCATGCACTCCCTACTGTCCCAAATCCCGTTTCTGACTCATACCGAGGTGTGAGGATCACGCAACGCTATACACAAAGCTATGCTACGTAAAGTTGTGCTTTGATCATTATCCACAAGACCCTGCTTTTTAATAAAAGCCTTGATCATTGCATCTTAACATGCCACATTGTCAATCCATACTGTATCATTGATCATCAACCAATATATAAGCTCTAAGCTCATACGTCTCAGAGAAGGGTGTTAAGCAAGAAAATAAATTCTCCGCCACCAAACATATATAAATTTAGCAGAGATCAATGAATATAGCGCGAAGTACAACGTCAGAACACAATCCATTTTCATGTCCGTTCTGGGTCTGAACGAAACTAGAGGCACCTTATTCCTCATCCTATATGTCCAATATAGTAGAGAGGTTCTCGCATATCTAGTCGATCTCCAAGTAAATCTGGACGATCACCAATTATTACCTCGTCTTGGGTTGTACACCCTCAATCGAGACATCAACAGTCATCCCAACGATGTGAAGATCTCCGATCTTCAACCACCATTTTTATATCAGGGACTTTTAGTCGTCCTAACAGTTATTCAGAATGGGTTAAACCCAGTCTTTCCGAATAACTGGCGTGTCTTTATAATCATGTGATAAGTACACAAAGATAACACACATCTCATTCCACTACAGAATATTTGTTTATTTAATTATTCACATCTTTGGGAAAAGGTTCCGATTAATTTTATCAAAGATAAGTTCTTTCAAACTTATTCTTTAATCTTCCTTTGGATATCATTTTCAAATTATTTTATTTTATCCTTTCACAGCTTAAACCTGATTAAGGTTTAAGAACTAGTCAGGATTAATCGAACCTTACCGAAGTAACATTTTATTTAATTATTTCCAATCCCAACCTACTCTTACTATGGAGCAAAACTGGTAGAACTCCATATTTAACAACCATAATGTTATTGGTAAATTTAGTTACCATTTAACATTTTAAATCTAATCGAAGATTTAACTATCGCATGGAGTAAAACTTGTGGTACTCCATCTCGAACAATTCACGAATTTGATAAATTTAATTATCCCATTCTCATTTTAATTTACTTAAAGATTAATTAAAACTCTAGTTTAGTTTTGTTCTCAAAAATCATTGCTTAATGATATTCACCCTTTAGAAATTAATCTTGTTTTTACTTGGGTAAAGAACAAATGATATGTAAAAACACTGTTCACAGTAAACCCAAAATTCTCTTCTATTTAATACGGAATCTTCCCGGAAATTCGAACAATTTGTTATCGATATAAATTTCCGTATCGGACTAATACTATAAGTGGAATAATGACAAAGCATTTTAAATTCCATAAATAGTAAATGCCTTCTGTCATAGAAGCTCATCTCGATTATTATTAATCGAATTCCATTCAATTCCAATTTAATTAAATAAATTGGAAAAATTCTCTAAATCTTATTCAAAAGATTTATTCCTTTCACTTATGGGTTCAAAAACAGTATTATTTAAGATACCATTCACAATGAACTCAAAATCCAATTTGATATTAAATATAAGATCTTAAATGGAAATCATATCGACTTATATTCAGTACCAAATTCTAGAATTAATAGGTATTGTTTTGGAATAATGATATCGATATCTTTCAAATTCCCATAACAATATTGATTGACATAGAAATATGTTTATTTTATGCTCTTATATTTTATCTTTTGTATATAAATAACTATTATTTGGGTAGTGTTTTGTTGCTTTTATAGATATTCCAACCCAGCCCGCATGCAACCAGTAAAGTAGAGAAATGGAGATCAAATTGCTATCTATTTACATTTTGAAGATTTGCATATGAAGATGCCACATCTAGTTGTTGTTGGACAAGAAAATGATTGGTAGAAAGACCAAGAATTTCTCAAATCAAGGGAAGCTTGTCAAAGAACCAAGAGGAAAAGAAGAAAGGCCAAAGATTTAATAGATTTAACTAAGGCCCATTTGAGATTCTCATTGTAAACTCTTTTGGTGAATTCCCTAAGGCCCATCTATCATTTGTAATTAGGGTTAGGGTTTGGCTATCTATCCTATAAATACCCTTGTAATGTCATTGTAGCGACCATCTCCATTAATAAAAGTTCTTCTTCTTTTAAAAAAAAAAAAGAGATTTCGAACTAAGGACAAGGTGACTGGAGTTCAAGCAACAAATCAAGATTTCAGAAATCAAAAGAAATTGCAAATAGTGAGATTTCAATCATTGAAGCTACTCATTTTTTTCTGGATGGACAGCCATACCCCGCTGTAAAAAATTTCTAAACTCTATAGGTGCTCTGCTGCAAAGAAAAAATATATATATACAATTGTTGTAAAAAAAATCTGCAGGGGCAGCGGCTTGAATGTAAAAAATTTAATTTTTGCAATTAAATTGTGTGATTGTTGTTATTTCTGCACTTTTTATTCATTCTGTTAAGGGCAATACCCCAATTCACATAAGGTGAGGGATTTCATCACCCTTTCCTTAGCCCACAAATTGCATTTCATCGTAGAATCTGACTAATAATAACGGTTAGACGTTGGACTTAAGGGAGTCACGGGCTCATCTAGGGCTTAATTGTATTGTGATAGTTGATTCATTTGGAACGAATTATTTCTTGGTGTCTAGACTACGGCAGAGAAATAACCGTTTATAAATATTACGGTGATTCGTAAATATTATATCGGTTGTTACTCTGAACGTACTTAAACCTTCGGCTGCATTGCTAGGGTGATTCCTGGTGCACCGATAACTCCTATCCGTTAACTGGCTAAGAAATCTTTTGATCTAAGTAATCAAACGTGTCACTATATAATTTTGGGTTAGGAGCTATTAAGGACAGAAAATTTCATTGTAGCTAATTTCTGTGCATGCATTTAACAACAATGAGTGAAAAAATTGTGAGCCAACAAAATTCTCCTAGGGGTTCTCGAATCAACCAAAATTTTCCAACCGAATTGGATGAAAATCGAGTGAATCACAACTTTCCAAACTTTGGGGATCAAAATCAAATAAATCAAAATTTTCAAAATCTCAATATCCAAATGGATAGACCCTTATCTCTTCGTGATCGATGTTATCCAACTAGAACCGTACAACCTTCTGTCATAGTACTTCCACCAGTTGAAGGAAATTTTGAGCTTAAACATTCTTTTATCCAAGGGGTACCAAAATTTACTGGTTCTTAAAATGCTTATGAATTTTTAAGTGAATTTGAATTGTATTCATCCACAACTCAAATGCAACAATTATCTAATGAATCAATCAAGCTTAGGCTAATTCCATTTGCACTACTTGAAAGCACTAAAAGATGGCTAAATTCTCTTCCCAAACAGTCAATAAGAAGTTGGGATGAATTCGTCAGCGTATTCCTGAAAAAAAAATTCCTTTTCACAAAACTCTGAAAATTCGAACTGAAATAAATCAATTTTCTCAAAATGAGGGGGAAACTTTTTCAAAATACTTTGATAGGTTAAACCAATTACTATATAGTTGTCCTCATCATGGAATCAAAAAAGATTAGTTATGTCAAATTGTATATGAGGGTCTAAACTATCAGACTAGAACTCAACTAGAATCAATGTGTGGGGGAGATTTTATGTCTAAAACGGCCAATGAAGCTTGGAAATTCTTAGAGGATTATTCTGAAAAGGACTTGCAATGGGAGTCCATTCGTGTTTCCATCCGTGCTTCCACTAAAGGAGTGCATGTCGTGGATACAATTCATATTCCCTTAGAGACTCAAACTCCTCAATTCAATGGACTACCCCAAGACCAAGTCAATGTCATAGCTCAAAATGGTCTTTACTCATCAACATCTGACCCTAGTTGGAGAAATCATCCAAATTTCTTATGGTCTAATTCAAATAATGTCGCAAATCCATCTCACATGATACCGAATTCATTATACCAAGCTCCATTTTCTTCTAGTCCTCAAACTTCTCATGTTTCAGCTCAACCTGAGCCTTCGAGTGAACCATATAGGCATTCTAACTTTCAACCTCCTTCATCTTCTCAGTCTTCTCAAGAAATTGATCGATTACATAAACAAATAAACAGTCAAGGTGTTAAATTCGATCAAATGATGAATATGATAAAGGAACTAATGAAAACTAATGGAAAAGAGAAATTGCCTAGTCAACCCGAGGTGAATCCAAAATATAATTCTCGTACTGTAAATTCTTGTGAGGACGGAAATAATTCGGTTAAATCTGTCACCACCCTTAGGTCTGGAAAAACGATTGAAAATAATCTCGGCAACCCCGACAATACCTCCACCTCTAATGTTGGCAATCCCAGCATCTCACCTTCTATTCCTGCACCTCCTTCACTTCCTATATTGAAACCTTCTTCTTCGAACGATCAAAATTCTGAAAGAGTTTATAAACCAGTAGCTCCATATCCTCATAGACTTAACAATAAGAAGAAGGATGCGAATTTTGAAAAAATTCTTGAAATTTTCAAACAAGTTCGTGTGAACATTCCTCTTTTAGACACCATTGAACAAATTCCTCAATATGCTAAATGTCTTAAGGAATTGTGCACACAAAAACGTGCGACTAATGTCCCAAAAACCGCCTTTCTAACTACGAATACAAGCTCTGTTCTTTCGAATCTTACCCCAGTCAAGTACAAAGACTCTGGTTTCCCTACAATCGGTTGTAAAATAGGAAATACTCACATCAGTCATGCCTTACTTGATCTTGGTGCAAGTGTCAACCTTCTTCCCTACACTGTTTATCATCAACTTGGACTAGGAGAATTGAAATCCACGAGTATCACACTTCAATTGGCTGATCGATCTTGTAAAAACCCCTAGGCATTGTTGAAGACGTTTTGATTCAAATTGAAAAAATTTATTTCCCAGTTGACTTCATAGTTCTTGAAACTGGGCCTGTTTCGAATCCGAATAGTCAGATTCCATTGATATTGGGTCGTCCCTTCTTAGCAACCTCAAATGCTATCATTAATTGTAGGAGCGGCCAACTTCGACTATCGTTTGGGCACTTAACCATTGAATTGAATATTTTTCATCAACCCAAAGAGATCGAAATAGGAGAAGTTGACATAATAGAAACAGTTTTAGATGGCACATCTGAATTATCTCCTCTAAAAACTTCATTTTCCTCAGTTGACGTGTGCACTATGTCTTTTGAGGAATTGTTCGAAGATGAGCTTAAACTTTTGAATGACGAGGAAGGATATATGGAACGTCTCAAACATAATCGTAATTCCATAGCATTAGAAGAAATCATTGTTAAAAACTCAGGCTTATGGGACTATAATAATCTTCAGTTGAATGATTTAAATCGTTGGCACGACAAAAAATTTATAGGAAGGATTTTGATCTTAGATCTCACTGACATGCCTTTTGTACCTCAAAAATCAGCTACGAAATCATCATCCATCATTTTCGATAGAGGCAAGTGGGGAGGGAAAGAAAAATCTCATTTTTCTCATAAAACTCACCGTCATTATAAATTTCATTTTGTATATAATTGGCATTCGCATATAGTGGTTAAATTGCATTTCATTTTACAAATCATTCTGCATTTGATACACCTTTGGGTACTATCTTTCAATTATAGAAAAAAATTACAGTGTGGACACTGTTTAGTTCTAGTGTGGGGGGGAGTCTGCATTTCACTCATTTTCGTTTTTTTTTCTTTATTTTTCTTTCTTTTCATTTTCATCCATTTAAATAGGACCATCATGCATTTTAGACTGCAGTAACATGCCATTTTTGTTTTTGAAATATGACTCATTTTCAATTGATACAACAAAATAAGTTTACAATTTTTAGCCAGTTGATAGTATTTTTCTCTCTCAGCTAAATTCGAATTTGAAATATAATGAAAAGTTTAATTTTGAGGAATAATAGTGTAACCGGTACATAGGGAGATTCTTCGGTGATGGCCATGAAATCTATTCTATATTGTAGACTTTGTTTAAATAAGTGGAGGACTTAAAATACTTATATTGGCTTTTCGAATCTTTAAAACTAAGTTGTGTTAAGTTGAATTCACATAACTCTCTTTTGTGCTTATAATTTCAATAATAATAATAGTAATCCAAGGGTATCCAACATTGCTTGTATATCAAGCGTTGGTGTGCAAACCCGCCAAGCTCTATCCGACATGTTGTTGACAAAGTCAGCGTTGGAATATCTTGGTCTCATTTTATGAGATTGGACACCTAAGAATTACCGACACGTTGTTGACAAAGTCAAAGTCGGCCTGCACAATCCGCCAAGCTCTTTACCCACTCTCCGTTAGTCCGCGAGGCAGTGCATGGGTGGTAAACCTTGGTCTTCTAAGTTAGGTGTATGTAGTTAAACATAAATTTTAAAATTTTATAGAATAAAGAATAAGCGATGATGCCCAAACACTTCTTGACCTTGTTGATTTGACTAGCCATACATGAGAAAATTAGAATACCACTTTACAAACTGTGCCAAGCAAACTAAGAATTTATTTCATGGCTGCACTATGTTATCGACTGAACTAACTGGCCAAACTGGAATTTAACATTTGAAAACTTGGTTTATATTGAAATTTTGTGACAAGTTGAGGTATTTAAAGTACAATCAACTGATCAGAAACTGTTAACTTAATTTGTTGTACCACTTCAGAAACAAGTCTTGTTTTCATGTTTGTTTTTATTTTGCATGTCCATTGCATTCATGTAGTTTCATTAGAAATATAGCATACTGCATTTGGATTTTGTGGGTAGTATCCGCTGAAAACCCTCACGAGACACCACTCGTCCTACTAGGGATACCTAGAGGTTTAACGGCTTGTTGCATACGCTCAATGCAATCGTGTTTCCTACGAAAGTGCGACCTATCTAGTTAGTTTTTAATTTTTGTTTTACTCGAGGACGAGTAAAAGATAAGTGTGGGGGTATTTGATTGACATAGAAATGTGTTTATTTTATGCTCTTATATTTTATCTTTTGTATATAAATAACTACTATTTGGGTAGTGTTTTGTTGCTTTTACAGATATTCCAACCCAGCCCGCATGCAACCAGTAAAGTAGAGAAATGGAGATCAAATTGCTATCTATTTACATTTTGAAGATTTGCATATGAAGATGCCACATCTAGTTGTTGTTGGACAAGAAAATGATTGGTAGAAAGACCAAGAATTTCTCAAATCAAGGGAAGCTTGTCAAAGAACCAAGAGGAAAAGAAGAAAGGCCAAAGATTTAATAGATTTAACTAAGGCCCATTTGAGATTCTCATTGTAAACTCTTTTGGTGAATTCCCTAAGGCCCATCTATCATTTGTAATTAGGGTTAGGGTTTGGCTATCTATCCTATAAATACCCTTGTAATGTCATTGTAGCGACCATCTCCATTTTTCTGTATTCTCTTCTCCATTAATAAAAGTTCTTCTTCTTTTTAGTATTTCTGCATTTTTCTTTCTTAGCAACCGGTGTTGTCTTCACAATTAGTTTTGGAAGAGCACCAATTGTATTTTACATTTTTTTGTTATTGATTAGTCGTTTGATTAGTTTCAACGACAATCCTAATTTACTTTTTGTTGTTCTCCTTTTCCTGCAATTTTACTTTCTGCATTTTATTTCTGTTTTGCATTTTAATTTCCAATTGATAGTTGTGATTTGATCGTCGCTTCAACTAGATTTGTTCTGAATCGGATCGCAGTTTCAATTTTTATTGTTTTCAAAAACCAACCTCGAAAATCGTCTAACTCGCCCAAGAGATTAAATGAATAATTTGATTTTAATTACACCTCCCTGTGTTCGACCTGTATGCTACACACCTATATGCTTGCAGAATTTAATTTAAATGTCGCGCTTTTTTGGTTCATGGGAAAGCGACGATCAAATATCCATATAATTACAGAATCCAATATCGAAATATCCAAAGATAATTTCCATTCAAATCCATTCCAATTTATTAATTTGAAATCATAAGAGTATTACTCTAGTTGTTAACTAGTTCATTTAGATAAAAATATCTTTTATCTATTTAAATACGGAATATTTCATCCAAAATCTTTACAAATCATTAATTATGATTTTACATAGTTTTTCCATATTTTTAGTAATTTTATTAAGGCCCTTACGGTCGGTTTCCAATATTGGCCACCGAACTGCATCCATAGCGACCTTTTCTGAAATTGATTTGGACGTTTTATAATCTAACCGTTCAAATTTAAATCTCATATATTCATTTGAAATATCTTTTCGATACGAACCCAACTATTTTGGTTTTAGGAGAATCTGATGGTCGGATCTCCCATTATTCAAAACTAATGATTGAAATTCGCAAACGGTTGCTACACGACTCGTTCAATTCAAGCCATTTAAAAATATAATACAGTTCATCGATTTCCATTCAAAACGTATTTTATAAGACGTTTTAAATCCATTTAAAAATGGTTTCAAGTTCCATTTCCATTTTAAATTAAAATTGAGCATCTCGTTTTATTATAATCTCAAAATGATAATCTTTTCAAAATTTCAGATTTTGAAATTCAGTCTTCTCAATATTCATTGTAAAAATGAATAAAATCGATATAAAAATACATTCGAGTCAAAATAGCATTCATATACTTAGCTCGACTTCATATTTTTATATCTTCGAGTCCATCCAAAATCGGACATCAAAACAACTTTCAATCTTCATTGGATGTTATATTATAAAAATATTCATATTTATTCCGAATTGGAATAATATTCACCCATTATCCATATAGATAGATTTATATGGATTACATTCATCAAACCGTCCAACAATAGTTGCAAAAAACTATCAACATCCGAAATGACATTTCAGTGTGCATTTATTTTTATATAAGCTTCAATCAAGTAATTGACGCTTATATAAATCTATCAATCAACAAATTAACCACAATTTCACACAAGGGAGATGTGTGAGTCAAATATCATCCCAAGATCCGCGTGGGGTTTTCAACCAACAACAATCAATTTAAATTAATAACTGGTTAATAAATTTAACCAATTCTAATTCGATTCGAATTATTTTTCTAGCTAACCCATTCTCACTGTTCAAATTATAAATGGATATTTATATCCAATTTCAACCACCACAATAACATTAACTTTATTCTTAATATGTTAAACATTTAAACATCAAAAACAAAACATAATATAGCCAATCAATTCATCTATGGGTATGCAAATAACAGTGAGGTGAGCTAACAGACACCGTATAACATTTTATGATAATTAAAACTGGTAAAAATCAACATTAGCAATTTATTTATTTCCGATTATAAAATAAATAACTATACAAACAATTTGAGTGAGGGAGTTATCACTTTGATTTACACTCCGTTAGTCTTTAATTGAGGATTTGTTTTTAAACTAAATTAAATGAACGTTTAATTTAGCTCAAAATTCAATTTGCTTCATTTTTGTTCTGGTTAGTTTCATATTGTAGAGCTCGACTCCATGATTCCAACGCAACAGAAATCATCGAATTTTGATGACATATGAAAAAGTTATTAAAGTCCGAAGTTCTAATTGCATGATTAAAATAATAATTAATTTAAATTAATCTCCCTTTCAACCTTCTTCCCCGTTTAAAACTATCGATCGTGAAACCCATATGTTGGCCTCCTAGGGCTCGAGCTCGCCGCTGCCTGGAGTTGCTTGGACCCGATCAGACGACGACACGAAGAAGGTCGGAGCCTCCTCTCCCCACGCTGGCCATGGGGACCCACTCGCACACCCCTAGGCCTCGGGGTTCGTTCCCAGATGGCAGCGGTTTGAGGCAAAAAATCGAGCTCCTTGCTTCACCATTTTCGATCACACCCATATAGAATCGTAGCCCTCTCCAAGTACTTCGATTTTCCCATTATGAGTTTTCCAAATTAAATCACGGATTAAGAGAAAAGAGGGAAGAAAGATTAAAGAATCGTGGCCATTCATTGTGTGGTGGCGGCGGCTGAGATAAATGAGCGAGATTAGGGTTTTAATGTATATATATTATATTTTATTATTTAACTCCAATAATACTTGTTTATCGATCTGAACTTCAAATCAAACCCAATGACTGTTGTTTCCAACCAAATACCCCCGTTTTGAACACAATGAGATATGTTTCATAAGATAATTCGACTCTTTCGATCAGTTTTTATCAAAATTAAAATATAAATTAATATAACATATAATATTGAATTTGAACGTACATTTTAATTTACCGGGGCCACATACTAACTCCAAAAATTATGAAATTTGAAATCTAGCAATATTTTGATGATACGGTCATAATGAAATCAATTTTGTCGAATTTGGAGACCGTTTGAAAACTGGCCTTTTAACTTGTAACAACCTGGAATTTTAAGTGCATTTTTATTTATTTATTTAATTTAAATTTTCATTTTTTATTTTATTCGTTTAAAACTCAGTTTGTTCGTATTTTTATAACTATTTTGATTTTGAATTAAAAACTAAATTTATTTTGGTTTTTATATAACGAATGAATTTGATTTGATATGAACATATTTTAATAATATTTTCAATTTCGATCTTATCTAGTATATAAATTAAATCGAGTTTATTTTGTTGAATTCGAATTTATTTAGGAAAATTAAAACATGAAATTGATTTATAATGAAACTTTTATCTTTAATATTTTTTTATTTCCATTTGGAAGTGATTTAAATAATTTTGTATTGAAAACATCAAATTCTAGTCACTTCGTTTGGATCAGTTTTGACGATTATTTGCGGTAGCGACAACCGATATATCTCAAATAAAAATGAAAATGTAAAATAAAAATAAAAATCCAAAAAGTATATATTTGAAATTTATCTAACCGGACATGGCGTAGTAATTAACTTCGTTGAAAAATCTGAATGTTTTTCGGTCGTGCATTTTTCAGTACAAAGCTGCGCCTAACAGTTCAAATTGTAGCAATCGTAAAATCTCACCGAAATCAGTTCGCACAAACATGAAAAATATTTTGTTCGTTGTCACAAATACGAAGGCGAAATTCGTTTCGGGAAAATTGGACGTTTTGACTTCCGTTTAAATGTTTTCTCGTGTCCTTTTTCCTTTTAAAAGGGGTCTGTAATGCCTTTTTGAACGGAGTATCCTGACACTGCAAACCATATACCGTTGCGACCGTCTCATCGAGCATATTACCGATATGTATTCATTTTTCAATTTTGGTGCTCGGTTCATACAGGAATTAAGAAAAGGTTTGCGTAGTTCAATTTTGAAACAAAGCCATTTGAGCTCGAAGTGTCCATATTCGGATCTCTCATATTTTTATAGTCTTTTTGGGTCTACAAAACCCGTTCTTTTTTTTTTTAAACCACCCTTTTAAATTTTTGTTTTTCAAAAGCTTAGAAGATGGGCACATTTGCTTCTTATTTTAACCATATGTAACATATATTTTTCAATGCATATGTTATGTTTTTCCAATGACATGCACGGACCCTCTCTCTTTATTTGCAAACTGTCACTTGTATTTAAATAACCATGCATGCATGATGTGTTTCCAAGTTTATAAGTGCATGCGTTCCTTTAAATGTCCCTTCTTTATTCTTTTCCAAACACATGTATTCCGTGCAAACCATTCTTTGCCCATTCGTCATCTTTCCATTATCAAACGTTCACTTTTGTTTTTAAAGCTCTTTGTTTTGTGCAAACCATTCTTTGTCCATTCGTTATCTTTCCATTATCAAATGTTCACTTTTGTTTTTAAAGCTCTTTGTTTTCTTTTGTTCTTAACTTTCAAATACCATATACATATAGAGAATGAAAACCGTATGGCCTTGGAAATTTAAACCATTTCGTCCCTTTTATTTGAGTTGTCTATTAGTTTTGTTTCTTTTTTCTTCCCAAAACATCGGTTCCTTAAGCAACGATTTGTGTATATAACATAACATATGTAATAAAAGAGGAAACAAAAGGACAACAGTTTCATTTGATTTTTTTTTTTTCAGCAGCCTCATTGTAATTTTTCTATCATCGAGAATAAAGTGAGCATCGCCACTTCCCTTCTTTCTCCAATCAAACTTTTGTGCCTCCAACCGCCTCGTCAAGGCCGACCGCGCCTAGAACTGACCTCCGCCCCCTTCAAATGCAACTCACCCTCTCCATTGCCATGTGTTCTGCCTCCACTCCTCACGTCGGCTGCTGAGCACCTTTTTGAACCATGCTTCGAGTTTTTCGCGTGATGACCACTGTCTCCGACCAAAACCCAAAGAGATGCCTCCGAGTCTGAGCTAGTGCCGAACTCAACAAAAAACTTCTTCCCTGTCCCCGGCGTGTGTGTTATTGGTGTGATTCGTGTGAGTTGTGTTCTGTGTGTTATGCATGACTAGGTGTGTTTTGATTTTGTGTGTATGTATTAGTGTTTACTGAATGTCTTTGTATTTTCATGAGTTCTATTTTTTTTCTATGCCTATGCGTGTATATCATTTTGTCTATGTTTTTTTTTTTGCATGAGTATGAGTGGGTGTGTGTTGAGTTTGGATGTTTATTCTGTGTGTGTGGGTATTGTGTATATATATATTATAACAAATAATATATATATATATATATATATATATTATATATACGGTTTTGTGTGTGTGGTTTTAAAAATATATATGTGTTATAATTTGTGTTTTGTGTTTGCGGTGTGCGTTGAATTTCAAATATATATATTTTATAAGTTATTTTGTGTTTACGCATATAAAAATATTTATATAATATTTTGTAAAAGAAGGTGTGTGTTTATTTTGTGTTATTGTTTGGTGTTGAGTTCGACAACCGTTCCAAAACCCAATAGCCATGCCGCTCCAAAACCCAATAGCCGAAACGATCCATTGAAAATTTCCTAGCCTCCTCATATAAAAATAAAATAAATACTGAGGGGTTACCAAGTTGAACCCATTTTGAATCGTGCCTGGAAGTCATCGTTTCAATTCTGCATTAATTCTTTTGCTGTCTCTATTTCCATGCCACGAAAGGCGAGTTTATCTCACACATGACTTACATTTTCATGGATGTTGGATTAATAATGAACTGTTATATGAAATGTATAGGATTACTGATATAAATTTTTTGGTTTTATATATATGCACATTTCATATGTGACATGATATATTCATATGACACGTAGTTGCACTGATGATATATATGCTGTGATTGTCGCTATGTGATTGTTGTTTGTGATTGTTGATACGCCTAGTTTAGGAAAAATCACTAAGGGTTGAAATGATATATACCCGTAGAAATTTTGAAATTGCGGATTGAAATGATAGATATCCATAACACTTGACTATAGGGCAGGAAAGTATATATGGACACCGTTGGTTATATTTTGGAAGTAAATGGTTTGAAATTTGATTTTTAAATAATAACTTAAAATTTACATTTTTCCTATAAATATATTTATTGGAGATTTTACTTTAAATTTTATTTATTTTAAACCATATGATTTAATTATATAAGTATTTTAAACCTTTTTATAAACCTATTTCTATATTATTTTAAAGTTATATATGTTTATAATCTATTTTCTAATTTATTTTGGAATTTTATAAACTTATATATACATATTTTCAAAGTTAAATTTTATTTTATACATATTTTTTTTCAACTTTAATAATAAGCTAAAAGGGGTAGATAAGTAAAGTTTTCGTAATTTGAATTTGAGGTTTAAGATGTAAATGAATATAGCGAAATTCGATTTAAATGAATGAACCAATAGAAGACAGGAATTTGAATTCGAATTGATTTGAACTTAAAAAGGACAAGCTTAAATTGTGAATTGTTTTGAAATTTGAATTTCGAAATTTAAGGAATGAGTTGAAGCTATAAGGAATACAAAGTGAATTTAAATGCGAAATTAAATTGTTTTAAAATTATGAACTTTTTAAGTAATGAACGTGAATTTGAATATGTATAATTCTATATATTATAGAATTGATTTTAAATCGTTTGGTTTTGAATTTGGAAATTTGTTAAATCAAATTTCATTTGACTGGTTTAAATTGTAAATTGTGCGAACTGTTGAATTTGAAATATAAGATTTGTTATGAAATATACCAACGGTGTAAGTTTGGTAATCCGCCTACGCTATTTTATATTTACTTACACTATTGCATATAGTGTGGTAGTTTGACGGATCCTTAGAGGATGGTGATCCCAAACATCCTTTAAGTTATTGATTGCATTTCATCGAACATTTTATTTGAGTTGATTTACTTCCATGAGAATTTTAGTCCTGATCCGAATTATTTTGTTTTGCATTTTGGTTTAGGACAGATCGATTATCACAGCTATCGAAATTCTTGCTTGAAGTATGAAGTTGTATTTGGATTTGCTCACCCGTGTCTACCTATTCAAATGATCCAGTTTCAATTACTAGTGTCATCTCTATTTCGAAACTGTTAACATTTATCTGTGTATTAGAATTCATTGCATTAGGCTTCCGCTGTATTATTTATGTAAACTCTGATGTAAAATTTTGTTTTGTAGCTTCATGAAATACTATTGTATTATTTATTTTCCGCTGCAAGTCACCATATTGCTCTGTATCTGTATCTGTGTCTGTGATCTATGATTCTGTGATTTATTCTATTTACCTCAAAAGCTAATAACAACCTTTCATTTTGGACGGTTTGAGTTTGACATGTTTTGTCGATTCGGAACGGTCAAAATGGCGGGTCGTAACATAACTAGCTTATTAAATTCAACAGAATTTACAAAATGCGTTAAAATTTACTATGCTTACATACAAGGTCCAATTGACTTGAAATTTTAAACCTAAAAATAATTGACGTTCCGGATCCAACAAAATTGGTTTCATCGAAAATGGAGGTCGTTTGCAAAATGGCTATTTTTAAGGGCTCAAATAATATTAAAATAATAACAAATTCTATAGCAACTATTTTAATTTTTAATCTGGACATAACTTATAATTTGTAAAGTGAAATCTCAGTTTCTTACATTCGCTAGAAAATTATAGATTAAAATAATCCAATGTTTCTTGTTTTGTCAAATTCTGATTTATATTGAATTCTATACATTCAATTGAAATTTTGAAATTGAATTTTCAAACTACCACGCCATTTCTAGCTTGTTTTATAATTAATATAAATTTATAAGCTCTAATTTTGTTTTGAATAAATTTTAAGTCGTTTATTCTCAAAATAATTCATTTAAAGTATTTAATTTCCATGAAAATCAATTAAAAATAAATTTTAAATTGGTTCCAAAAACATGGGTTGTTACAACTTCGTTGCCATGTCCTCGCAAGGATTGTAGTAAGAAGGAAATACAACCTATCTCGTGCGCCTATCAAAGTTTCGCTCTATGGATCTCACGTAGCTTAGCCTAAATTTCACGAAGAGCAGCAAGCTCGGGACTCTCGTAGCCTGTTGCTTATGACTACTACTGAGGCTGCTGCTGACGAACCGGAGCTAGAGTTGTTAGACCAGGAGCTGGAGGCAATGGGATGTCCATCCCTTGAAGACTGGTAGATGATAGCTGCAGGAGTCTTCCTAATCACGGTCTCAACGAAAAGAGTGTGAGAAGATGATTATATGAAAAGTGAGTTCTTGGGGTATCAACATGAGGCTTAGCAAGTAGGATCATTATAGTGCTTGAGCCTAGTTGATGGCTATGCAGCCTGATGTAACAACCCGAGCTTCGACAGGCCTGAATTTTTTTCAAAAATCCAAATCTATCGAAGCTTGAGTTGGTTTGTCTAGTATCTTACAAAAAGTCAAAGATAAATATTTTACGGACTAGATTTTTAATCGTTTAATTTAATATTTAAAAATGGTTTCAAAATATTGATTAGGAATTTAAATAATTTGAATTCAATTGTTTGGAATATTTTATTTCATTTAAATAAAAAAATAATCAGTTTAATTCTGCAATAGTCAAAAATAGTTGGATTTGCAATATAGTGTGAATTTGCAATATAAGAAAAATTAATTGAATTTAGATTTGATTTATAATAACGAATTCGTTTATTAAATGACGTTTGAATGTGTTGTTTATAATTTGATTAAAAAACAAGCTGTAGCGTAGCGGTAGTTCATTGTTTTACGTTTGAACTTTAAACGAATATACAGGATCCAATATAAGTTAGAATTCTTTGAAAGAAGAATCGTCCGGATCTATTAGATAATAATTTGCTAATAAAAGAGAAAAATCGAGTTTCCATATTATAGATTGTGAGTTATGTCCAAATCAAATTTTCAAAAGATCGTTATAGAATTGTTTATAAACTACAATGATTTATTAAATAAAATATAAGAATTTTTAATAAATTTAATATCGTTTTAACTTAGAATTTGAAATCTTAAGTTTAAAATCTAAACTGGTTTATTTTAAAGTGACATACAATTCTATTTGAAATGTTAATAATAATTTATTATTAATAGACTTGTTTATATTAAAATCGATATATATATTTTTTATCGATACAATATATAATTTAAAAATAGTTAATTTTCAAACGACCTAGGTTTTCAATGAAATTAATTATATTAAATCCGTAATAGTTAATTATTGTAAGGTTTTCAGTTTCACGTCAATTGGGTTTAATTTATGACTGTGCGCGGTATAAACGCGTATTGTTTAACCATTTGAAATTAAAATAGTATTTTTATAAATGATATCAAAGTTCGACGAAACTAGTTCGATCGTGTCCGAAATCTTAAATTATTGTATGATTTTCAATTTCGTCATGTCCAGAGTTCGTATGGGTATGTACGAACTGCGAACGTCGAGAGTTATACGCCAAAAACATTGCCAGTAGCTTTTGTATAATATCCTTGGTCACCTCATAGAAAAATCGTTCGTCGCTTCAACTAAATAATTCTGCTTCATTTACATGCGTTGCCATGTTCTTTCTGAACAACCTCTGCTGAAACATACCCACCGCGCACATGATTAAATCAGTGAAACATGTGGCCATCTATTAAAAATTAAAAAAATATGCTTCTTCTTTGCTCAACACAGTAAAAATAAACCCGCGCCTTATGACTTCCTCCGACATACACAGCAACTCATTTGCAAACTAAAACATGGAATATAAAAACGTCGCCTTCATCTATTTCCTCTCCCCATTCGAAACTCCAGCCTCTTTGATATATAAGAAAAAAACGAAGAAACTTCCGAAAACTTTCAAATCTTACAGGTGCCAAAATCTGAAGTTTAATTCACTTAAAGCCTTTCACTAGGGAAGTAGGGTTTAAACCCATTTATATCCTGATGCTTGCCAATACTAGGATAGCCGAACCTGTGGATGTCGTGGGGTCGTCTTGCCAGCAAGAGGTCAGAGGTGAAGCTCTCTAGTCGTCCGATTGCCAGAGAAGATGGCTGCCATGGGGGTTAACGAGTTTGGATGGAAGTTTGTTTGCACCTTCTCCTGTTTTATGCGTGAATGGGATAGGGAACACTGGTAGCAGGAGGTCGGCGTAGGTGGAGAAACATTGGTGAAGTTTGTGGGTGGTCCGGTGTTTGGTTAGGGCGGCATCGTTAATCGAGAGTTGGGTGCGGTTCATTCATGAAGAAAGAAATCACGTTTTCTTTCCTGAAGAAGAAAAAAACGAAGAAACTTCCGAAATCATCGTTAATCGTTAATCGACAGTTTTAATTTTCGTTTATGGGTTTGAGCCCAATGTTTGAAAAAATAAATATTATGGATGAAGTGTTCGTTTTGGGTTAGGGAGAATCGTGATGGCCCGCGTGATAAAAGGATGGATTAGCAAAGCTAATGACATGTTTATTATATTAACGAGGTAATTAATAAAAAATTAATTATAATGGTTATATTATGCTTGCGTCCAAATATAAAATGCATAACTTATTCGTACGATCACAGAATTCATCGAAACATATTACGTTGGGATCGTGGTGATGAAGGCTAAGTAGTCGAGCTAGTTTGGTTGGATTCGGAATTAGTTGGAATTTCATTTAATTTTAAACGTTCGTTTAAAATTAATAAAAACAACGCTAAATTCATCAATCAAAATGAAATGCTGAGTTAATTCTAACACCTTCTGGAATTCTATGATGTGTTAAATTCATAGAACTATAATTTATAATTAATGGTATAAATTGGATGATTGGATGCCTTGGTTGCTTATTGGTTGTTAATGGTTATCGACATTTATATTATGTCGTATTGGATGATTTGGTTTAAATATTTTTTATATGTTATTATCAAATGATATTATGATTTGTGATGCAAAGGAGGATAGGTTAGAGGGATCCGACAGGATTCCTCAAATATTTTGCATGTTTTTTTTTTGTTTTTTACCCCCTATATGAATTATTTATCCCAAATAACGTTATATTCTGATTTAATGGTTGATTGAATATAAATTTTTGGAATTGAATTCAACAATTGTTGGTTTTAATCAATAGGCAGTATTGATTTAGTGGTTGGCAGCAAATGGCCTAAAACCATGTTTTTAAGATTTTAATTCACCGTCGGGCAAACCGACGTATTTAAAGTTATAAAATTTACTTTTATAACGTGAGTAAAGTTAAAAATTATATTATTATTATTAAATAGAAGTTTATAAATAATTCGATATTTATAAATGGTGTTACAAAAATAATTATATAATATGATGTATAGTAGTTCAATGTTTTTGCAAGTTTTATAAGCGTAGAAGTCAGAATTTAACATATGAGTTTTGAAATAACCGTTTTTAAATAAACTGTTAAGCGATATTACTATATTAGTTATATTAATCAAAGAAGGAAGATTTATTGTAATCAGTAATAAGTAAATGATGATTTCCAAGTTGATTAAGTCAACAGTTCGATTTGTAATTGATTTTAGATTAATTGGTCTTCAATTAATTTAATGGAAATAGTTTAGCGAATAATTGTTTTAAATTAATAAGATTTCTTATATATTAATTATCTTTTTATTTAACTATATTTAAAACTAATGATTATTGAATTGATAATCATTAATATAGTTAGTTATTGTTTAATGAAGTGATTTACTAATATATTTTTAATTAATAATGAAGTAAACTGCTTTTACTTTAGTAAATGATAAGGTTAATTATTATTTGACAATTAATAATTAAAGAGATTATTTCTTAAATGAAATTAATTTAAGAAATTAACGAGTTGTAAAGGATTTACTTGAATGTTCGTAAAGGTTTTATAGATAAAATAAAAATAAAAAATTAAGAATATGAAAGGATTTATTAATCGAACGATATGGCACGATCCAAGTTATACGTAAATAGTAAAAAGGAGAGTTTTAAAAATAAGAATGGTTTATAAAACCATGTTTTGAATGGATTATTGAATGAGACTGTATGATATTAGATTTAATATCGAGTTTTTGAGTTGCGAGCTCATATCTATCTTAAGATAAGGATGTGGTCGATTAAGGTCTGAGAGGTAAATAAAATACCCCAACTTGAACGACTTCACTATTACCGGGGGATGGTATTAGTTTGTAGCAGTAAAGGATGTTGAAACGAGTTTATTATTTTCGTAAGAGGAATATTGAAATTTATTTGCAAGTTTTAAAATGTAAATTTAATTACTGGGTTTTAAAATAAACGATGTATAATTTAACTTTGGTTGGCCCAAGTTTGAAGTATAAGTATATTTATACCATTTGGTTAAATATGTAGCATTATTTTGGAAATAATATGGTTTGAAATACACTTATTCAATGTAATAGTAAATGGTTATGGTTTTGTTAACAAATGGAAAGGGGTTGCATTTGTTCGGAAACGAAAGTAAATATTTGGAACTTAATTGTATTTCCATTATTGAATTAAAATCTTTAAGGTTGAAGTTTGATAAGTCGTTTGGTCTATATAATAATAAATATATCGACTGACATTATCTTATCGTATAAGAATTGGGTTATACCATTGAGCTAAAGATATATATTGATTTTCCTAAAGTAAATGAAATATAAAGGGATTTCAGAAATAATATAGTGATATTTCGCGGTAAAGGTAACAAAGGGATGGTTTGGGTAAATAAGACTTCTACTTAAAAGGACACTTATTGTTCGAAAGGTGATGGGATAGAACTAATTGAGGATATAAATTATCCATTTGAGATATGTACAAGTAATCGATTCTTAAGAATCGATTAAGAGTTTTAATAAAGGATATAAAATGAAAAGGGCCTAAGCTGCTGATGTGTTGATCGTACTGTGTGTGATTAATAGTTAAAAACCCGATTATCAAACAAATATCTTATTGGACCTCTGACATGTTGTTCCAAAGAGACCGGGATAAGAACTAGACCCAAAACCACTTCGAAACAACGTTGGGTTCGAAACTAATTTGCAGGGAATAAAGATGGAGCATTGAAAACCGTAGATCTTCAAAAATTGGAAGAACCACTTGGATATATTGTGACTCCATCGTGATTAGAATCTACGGATTGCAAGCACTACTTGCTGGTGATCCTTTAGTTGATTCCTATAAAGGATGCAGTAGGAGGGTACCTTCGGTTCATCCTATTCACTTGCCATAGATTGCATACTACAACGTCAGAGAAGTGATGCAGAAAGTGCCAAAAAATGTTGCTATCGGCCAAAAATGAAATTTAGCAATACTTTTTTGGTGTTGCATTTTCTTGCATTGCCTTAGAGTCAAAGGCAAAATCTTTGCAACCCTAAGGCAACATAGGTACAGGTGTTGCCACAGTTACTAAATTTACAAAAAATGTGGGGCCCACTAAAATCTATAGTCTGGGTTCACGAAATCCTATTGTAGGGCCCACATGCATTAATCTATGGCAACACTTTTACCATCCAATGACAACATTATATCATAGCTATGACAACATTTAACATCACATACTGCAACATTATATCATAGCTATGACAACTTTACATAACATACTGTAACATAACAACAATTAACATCATACTGACATTAACAAAGAACTTTTTATTTCAAATTAACCAACAACACAAGTATTACTTAGTCAACTATAAAATAACAAAACATAGCTACTAAATTCAATTTTATAGACATTTCAGTTACAAACACAGCCATACTAAATTCATGTTTACATCAAACTAAAACAGTTTTAGAATATAGTGCGAGCCTCCAGTGCGTTCAGTGCCTCTACTGCCTCGAGCACCTCTAGTGCCTTCAGTAACAAGTTCTTGAACAACATCATCACTGCATCCTTCACGTGCATGCCTCAGTTACATTTCAATTTCATAACTGATTTTCATTTGCATTTCAGCACAAACTGAGTTTCAGTTGCATAACTGAGCTTCATTTGCATTTCAGCACAAATTGAGTTTCATTTGCATTTCAGTTGCATAGCTGAGTTATATAACCGATTTTCATTTGCATTTCATTTTCATAACTGAGTTGCATAACAGAGTTGCATTTCATTTGCATTTCAATTGCATAACTGAGTTTCATATGCATTTCGGTTGCATTTCAGCACAAAGACATTTCAGTTGCATACCTTAGTTTATGACCTGCTTGTTTCAGTTGCAGATTGATGCAATGACTTGATTTATTCAAAGCACAAACGATATCAGGGAATGCAATAGTGTGCCATAATATAACAAAGGCACTACCTCAGTTGCAAATCTATGCCATAATATAACTATGCCACGACTCGTTCAAGTACAAACACTTCCTCATATCTGCCACAAATTCATCGGACTTTACCCTCTTTTGCTCTTGCATCAGCAGTTTTTCTTCAATTGTCTTCCTTTTCACGAGCAATTGCAATATAGTCTTTTCTTTTTCCATCAATTTAATAGTAGTATCATCCAATTCAGCATTGCTATTGATTTCATACACTTCGCGATGCTACATAAAATACCCGCAATCTCCATTCTGCACATATCTTAAATTTTCAACGAAAACATCACTAAAAGATATGGTAATTGACAAAGCAACCAAAAAAACCTAATTTATACTTACTGGATACATGGAGCAACCAAAAAAAATTCTTCTCTGCATTCGACCCTACCTTCACAGTCCTCATCTTCCCTGGGATTTTGTGGTGGCAGTTCTTTCTTGTAGTCGTTGTTGATGAATTTGAAGTAGAAATTGATTGAGCGGTCATTGAACTCGAATTGAAGTGATATCACAAAATGCAAGTCATTTTAATATCACAAACTGCAAATGATTATGTATATATTCCATATCATAAATTTCATGCAGTATGCATTCAGGCATGTATTTCATGCATTCAGTACTTGTGTGCATAACCAAAACAAAACATGCTTATATTTATTAGACAATCTTACACACACACACACACTCTCTCTCTCTCTCTATATATATATATATGTATATATATATAGTTCTTAAAGCTCAAATAAAATTTTAGAAGCATGCATCATGAAGAAACAATCATCCATTAGCAATTTATTGATCTGTGTGTGCAGATATATCATTGTATGGCCTTTAAAGCATATCCAAGCATTACTTAAACAATGCTTAGTTAACTGGCATACAATGATATCAATGGTGATGCACATGTCAATGTACAACGGGTGTAAACATTCATATATGAAGTGAATTTGCACATAATTTCTAATTATGCATACAGATCTTATCTGATTGGGAACTAGGTGAAAAATTATGCATATGACAAACATGAAAATTCATAAGAAATGAATATTATCATGTATATGCAAGCATCCTTTTGAAACCATTTTCATAAACCACTGTATACATTATTAAAAAAGCTAGCAGTATCATGTCTCAATCATCACCGGCAACAACAACCTGGGAAACCTGAGCGGTTGTTTAGAACGTGCAACTTATATAAGGTCGATGGTCTAATTGTTCACAACCATACCTCACTAGGAACTGAAATTCTGTGTTATTAAATTGATTAACAATCCAATAGCTTCTCAAAGAACATTTCAGCGAATCAATATACAAAAGAACCACAAAATAACACCACCAACCAAACAAAATGATGTATGCGTCCTTCTAGTATGATATACGAGCTATGAAGTCACTGCAAATAAAGCTATTTACAGGTCTAGTTTCATTAGTATACAACTTCAAACTGAAAAAAGTGTAGATTCATTAACAAATAACAGACAAAATTGTTAATCACCTAACAACAATTATACTCATGGTGATAATAATTTTTGTTTCTCGATAGGCTCGGTGATAAAAAAAAGCAAAAAGAAACGTACAAGAGAAACACAGGATAAAAAGATAGCACCTTTCTTCTTGGATTGACTGTTGGTTAATGATGGAGAAGTGGGTGCATTTGGAGTTGGTGTCAAGGACTAGATGGAAGAAGTGGAGGACGTAGAGAAAGTTGGAGTGGAAGAGGTAGGTGAATGAAAATTAGGGTTTGGAATTGGAAATTTGGGGGTGAGAACGAACAGATCTAAGAAGTTGAGAAAGCGGAATGGAATGAGTAACATAAGTTGATTTCCTATTGGTGGTGGGGGATTTTAATGGATTAGTGAGGTGTAAACTACATATGTTTTTAAAAAAGGTAAATTGACGGATAGATATGCATCTTATTATAGATATAGATTGATGATGTGGAAAATTAAACTTATAAGTTTATAACTATAGCTACTGCAGTACAATTTGATATCAATGCTAACACATTAAAGAGTGTGTTGCAATAAACAAAAATCAGCATAGCTGTGGCAATATTTTAGATGGCAACACCTTCGATTTTTGTTGCGGTAGGCCATCTATGGCATAGTGGCTGGATGACTTGTATGGACCAATGTATGACAGAATATTTCCTGAAGGTCACGTACGTTGATTTTTACAAATGTACCAAGTTTAGTGGCGGAGAAGGAAATTTATCTTAGCTTAACACCCAGAGTATATTTGTGAACGTCAATTGGACGATGTGGCATTCAAAGTTAATGAGATGCTCTCAAAAGGTAAATCATGACCTCAAGCCCCGTCAATCGGAAAATGACATAAATCGGGCAGGTAGCATGTGTTTTTCCCATTAGGGTGTATTATCATCATATAGAGAAATTTCATTGTTCTTCTTCTGCCATTTTTGTATCTTATGAGACAACGGTTGGCAAGCTAGCAACTGTGGGTGACAATATATTCTGTACACTCAAGCTGAATGAGTGGCCAGTCATGTGTTGTCAAGTTGCAAGATGTTCCTGCTGAACCCTTGTGTATTTCTCTCTGGAAATACACTTTCGGGAGGTGGTCCTATACCTTGTCATAATTGGAAATTCAATCTCCAATAAGCTCCATACGATTTTTGATTATATACTAAGTGTGGAGCGTGAGATGCAAGCGTTTTGCTAGATGATTATTTATTTGTGGTTTGATAAGCACTATTATAATATCATTGGATTTAATATATCAAAAACATTTTGGGTTATCGTAAGATACGCGATCCATGTTTATGTATGGACTGGTCTTACGATTATCCTTTTCGTTCAAAAAGAATTTTCTAAAGTTAAGAAAGTCGTTATGTTTATGAATTTATCACTGAAAGTATTCTATATTGATCCAAGTGAAATTTTCTTTGCTTCAAATGTGCTCGGGTTAGAACAATTAGTTTTGGAGGGTGCGATTATGGTTCCTACAGTTTGAAAATGGGCTGCGAACTTAAAGCTGAGATTTTTGGAGTTTTGAAGCATCAATTCAAGTTTTGGTTGTTATATTTGGTTTCTAGATATCGAGTAACATTTACATTCAAATGTTGGGTTGATCGGGTGATGTTTTTGTTCAAACTCTTCATCAAGGCAGCGCGGGTGAGGGTTTCAACGCAAAACGATGGAGGTGTGTGAGTTAGAAGGGAGGATGGAGGTGGAGGAGAATTTGAAGAGGAATTTAATGGGGATTTTTGTTTGATTTATTATGGAATGGAGAGGGAGCATGGAAGGGAAGAAATCACAACCATAGCTTGATTTTGGATTCGAATTTTTACTGAATGACACGACCCGAACTTCCTCGGTAAGTGTAATAACCCGGAAATCCGAGCCAATTTAAATTTTTTATCTTGGCGATTTTAGTGGATTTTGATTATTTAAAATGAATTATTTTAAATAATAACGACGAGAAATTTATTTTGAATAGAATTCAAACGTATATATTTATATAGATCGTCGTTAGAATATAAATGTTTATTTTAAATTATAAAAGGAATTGAAAATGGCGCGGTAGTTCGATAATTCGATTTCAAAATTCAAATGAATGTACAGGATGCAAAATAAACCGGATTTTAGTGAAACCAAAAATATTAGAATCTATTTGTGAATATCTTTCCAACGAATCTGAAAGATTGGAATTTCATAGCGGGAATCAAAAGATATGTCCAGTTGAAATTTCAGAATAGTCGCTACGGAATTTCGACCCCTGAAAATAGCCATTTTGCAAATGACCTCGGATTTCGATGAAACCACTTTTGTTGGATCCGCGATGTCAAATTATTGCTAGGTTTCAAATTTCATAATTTTTCGAATCAATATGTGAGCATGGCAAAGGAAAACGCGTTTGACCGGTTTCAATTGATTTTAATCGACTGGAAAATGGCTATTTTTCAAACGGTCTCAGAATTCGACGAAATTAGTTTTGTTAAGACTGTATCATCGATACGAAGCTAGAAAATATTTTTCTGGAATTTTTTGAGACTGTATGTGGCCCCGATAAATTGAAATGCGCGTTCAAATTTAATATATAGAGTTATATGTTGATTTTGACGAAAACTGATCGAAACAATCAGGCGTTTCGAATGGTCTGGGTCGGTTTAGCGACTGATTCGGATCGAGCGAAATCCCTTGTTGTCACATGTGGTATCAGAGCTTTGGTTTACAAAGCTCAGAGAATAAGACACATTAGAACCATACGAAAGAATTCATCAGATATTGGATTAGTAATATCCAATGAGAATGACTCGTTAGAGATGGGATCAGTAGTATCCTAGAACGAGTGTGAAGAGTAAATTTTTAAAATAAAAATGAAAACCCATTTTGTTTTGAAATTTAAATCATTGTATACGTATTTGAATATTTATTTTACATTGAATTTGGACAATCCAATATATAAAGATTTTGCATATGCGCCTTGCAAACGTATATTCGAAGTTTTAATATACTGGATAGATATAGAATCACACTCTAGTCACCCGGGGATAATCCTGATGATGGTGCATCATCATCAGCATTTATATTCGAGTGTCGAAGGTGTGATATCCATATATTTTCATTAGACTGGTGTGAGAACCAAAATTAGATAGGGCCTATTGTTGTGATTTGGCATCAAAAATCTGATTTTTGACTGTGTATCGAAATTATGAATTTGAAATGATAATCAACTAATTGATTAATGATTGTGTTGTTTAATTATGGCTTGATTAATTAAAATTTTAACCATTTAGCCAAATTGACCAAAAAGTGAATTGTATTGAAATTTGGTCGCATTTGCTTGCATATACATGTACTTACATTGAACAGGTCATAGCAAAGAGGCTAGAGCAGAAGAATAAAATTGTTTGCCCGACAAATAGGTACATGTTTACCACAATTTACTGTTTTGTTTGGGTGATGATGATTTTATGAGCCGATTGGCTAGCCGCTTGGCTTTTTCTTTTTCTTTTTGAGATCAGAGGGCCTGTATGGCAATTTCGGGATTTTCCCGGTGCTCCCGGTGCAGGGGAGGTTATGGCGAAATTTTTCGAAAATTTAGGGTGTTAGCCAAATTTTTGAAAATTTTGAAAAGTTCTTAGAAACTGAAAAGTTGAAGAACTTAAGCCGTAATGAAAATACTGGAAGTTGAGTTGATTCGTGAAACAACTTTCAGCTTCGTTCCTTTTCGGGGACGAAAAGTTTTATGTGACGGCAAGGAATTTCGCTCGATCTTAATCAGTCGTTAAACCGATCTAGACCATTCGAAACCCCTGATCGTTTGAGAACAGGACAAATCAGAACACAAACAGAAGAACATTTCATTGCTATTACAACAATTCCATCAGAATACAAGAATATACAGAGTATAAATTAATAAATTACATTCGAAAAATATCAGAGATTACAATAAATTACATAGCAGCGGAAAATAATACAAAGCACAACTGAAGGTGATATACGGATACAGAGCTTTCCGGATATCATTCCAGCTGTAAACCAGGATCCTGTGAATATAAATCTGCAAAACCAAAACTACTAGTTGCCCGTGTCGAAAATAAGGGCACCCAGAGTTTAGGTTAAAACAATAAACTCCAGGTCAGTCATGTGACTGGTGTGAGAACTAAAACGGTTATTTAAAGCTTTACTTTAAAAGAGAGCAATTCAAGGGACCACGCCGTATAACACGGAACGGGTTTCCTCCCAAGAATACCAGTGCATATCAATAAACAACGCAATGCTTTTTCGAAAAATGAAGCTATTATAAGACCCAGGTCCCATCACACAATGCAACGCAAGCCGGAGGATAGGGTTTTACCTTATAACAGCCAAACATGCTTGGTACGTTTAAAACAAATCATTTGATATTATAATAAGTGTATAGTGTCAAAACAAATTTCAATCATAAATATAAATCATAGGCGGCATGAATGTCCCATACCACTATGTCGCCATACTAGTTCTACAATTAAAACCGAAATGCACGTATTGGAAATTGGATTTCTGTCATGAGTCGAGGCAAGGGACAAGCTCCTCTCCGCGTTCGAGACACTCTAGCAAATGTCTCAGGGCTATGCACTCTGGGCAACCCTGGATCTTCAGGGCCGGTCCTCACTTACGTTAGAGGATTGGCAATTCCTGAACACACGTTTCCCGGTCCTTACAGACCTAAAATCGAGGCGCCTCATCCAACAACCACAAAGGTGAAAAGTATATAAATGTCAGGGCTGGTAAGTCACTGACACCACCAAAGCTAGAAAGAAACGTCGTGCTCTCCCTGCAGTCCGTATCCCGTTTTTGACTCATACCGAGGTGTGAGGCCCGCGAATTCACGTTATACACAAAGCTACGCCACAGGGGCCGTGCTTTGATCATCAACCACAAGACTTTGCTTTTCAACAGAAGCCTTGATCATTGCATCTTAGCGTGTCACACAGGCAATTCATGCCATGCGACTGATGTCCATCGATATACAACCTCTGAGCTCGTACGTCTCAAAGAAGGGCGTTAAGCAAAAGAATAAATTCTCCGCCGCCAAACAGATGTATATTTAATAGAAATCAATCAACACAGAATAAAATCCAATGTCAGACACACAATCCATTTACAAGTCCGTTCTGGGTCTGAACGAAACCGGAGGCACTTTCCTCGCATATCCATCCATCTCCAAGTACGTCTGGACGACCACCAACTATTTCCATCCTCTTGGGTGTACTGCCCAATCAGGATCGTCAGTAATTATCCAAACAATGTGAAGACTTCCGGTCTTCAACCACCGTCTTCATCTTCGACATATCGTCGAATCGGTTATTCAGAATGGGTGTAAACCCGGCCTTTCCGAACAACCCGCGTATATTAAAACGAATGTTACACAAACACAACATACGCCTCATTCCAATTCATATTCTCAGGGAAAAGTTCCCATTAATTTTATCCAAGATAAATTCTTTAAAATTTATCCTTTAATCTTCCTTTGGATGTCGTTTCAAACCAAATTATGGTTTTCCAAACTAGTCGAGATTAGCGAACCACACCGAACTAATTATTTATTTTATTTCCCAATCCCAACCTATTCATCCCATGAAGCAAAACTGGTAATACTCCATATTTAACACCACAGTGTTGTCGGTAAAATTAATTACCATTTCACATTCAAATCTGATTAAAGATTTAACTATCGCCTTGGAGCAAAACTGGTGATACTCCATTCTCGCTCATTTGCCAAATTTGATAATTTGAATTATCAATTCACTTTTCAATCTAATTGCAGATTCAATAAAACTCCTTTTACTGGGTTAAAGAACTAGTGTCATTTAAAACACAATTCACGATAAACCCAAATCACATTCTATTTATTATCGGGTTGAAGAACTAGTGTTATTTAAAACACAGTTCACGATAAACCTATGAATCAATTCGATTTAAACCATTTCAAATCCAGTTTATTTATTTAAAAATAAATGGGTTTTAATTTCAGTTCAAAACTAGTTCATTTCGATAAAAACCTATTTTTATCTTTTCAAATATGGAGTTTTTCATCCCAATTTTTCCCAAATCATTTCTATTGATTTTACACTAATTATTACTATTTTTAATAATTTTATCAAGGCCCGTACAGTCGATTTCCTTAAAATAATCTAGACTTTATTTTGGAAAATACTTAGTAGGTTTTTGAAAATAGTTTTTCAAAAAGGGTTTTTTTTTTTTTTTTTTTCAAAAGTTTTGTTCAATCTTGTTAACCTCGTGCTCTGATACCAAATGTAACACCCCACCTCCACTAGGATCACTCCTTAGAATGTACTAGCTTTGGAGAGGCGTTATTGTGAAGGTAAACATGCACAGAGATATAGCAAGACAGAGTATATAAAAATAAATATAAGTAAAGCAGCGGTAGCAGATAAAAACCCATCCTCATCATCTCAGAAAACCAACATAGTCAAGTACATAATATCAAAATGTCATGATCCAAAATACAACTCCAGTCTAGATACGTGATAACAAAATACATGGTAAAACATCAGTACTAATCCCCAGAAATAAAAGATAAGCCACAGCTAGCTCAGATCCATACATGAGCTATCCAACAAGCAAGTCAAAGATCCACTAAGCAGATGTAGTCCCTCCCTGAGAACCTGTGGGGGGGGGGGGGGGAAACGGAAGAAAAGAAGCGAAAGAAAACAGGTCAGTCAAAAAGACTGGTAAGCCCTACTACGATCAATCTATAAACTAATAAAGTTAACAGTATGATGGAAACTGAGAGGAACATTCTGGCAATAGATAAAGGTGACATCACATAGACAAGCTTAAACTTTGCACCACAGTGTACTAGCAAACCCACAAAACAGATCTTGATCCCTTAGCCCAAACCTTGGCCCAATAACATGAAGTGACCTTAGTATAAGGCCCAGCCCAACGGTCTAGTCGATCGGCTCCCTATAAACCTAACACGTCGAGTGTTGGTGTCCATACGGCCCACATGGATGTAGTCAGACTGTGCTGGGTCCACCTTCGGGTGTATCAAGCCCTAAGGTGTCAACCCCAGACACCTAAGCAATAATGCACAGTCTGAGCCTACTGGTACCCGTGCCTCGAGTTTGTCCAACATCGGACTACGTGCACGTCCGTAGCCCGCCGGACCCGCACCGCTGTACCACTCAGCCGTCGCTTTGGTCGCTTACATCAGTCCAGTAATCGTGCCCCGCCCTAACCTAGCTGTAGGGTTGTAGTGATACCAAACTGGGATTACTGCTGGAACAGACCACGTTGCTAGGGTTTCTAAGAGGGTTAAATGTGGTTTTAACCCCTCACTAATCCCGGATTAGATTAGCTAAGTGTAACCACTTATCCCCATCTAATCCTCGCATCCCCATTATTGGTTAAGTATTAGTGGGCCATGACTTAACCCTAATCATGAGGCATTAATTACTTAACGCACCCAACCTCTCACATTAGACATCCGTGGTTACCTGGGAAGATTTACACCACGTCTAGGTCTAACCTCGGGTCTTATGGTGCAACATGACCAACTACCCACATTAGACCCCACGTTGTGGTTACCTGGGAAGATTTACACCACAACTAGGTCTAACCTCGAGTTGGCCATATTATGTTATCTAATGTCATGTCCACTTCAAAACATATTTACAAGTTAACATATACTTGGGTAGACCTAACTTAATAGGTAAATTCCCAAGGGGTAGACCTAACTTAATAGGTAAATTCCCAATCTTTTAGTTTCATGTATTTTTAAGTTTACCCAAACCCTCCCAACGTCATTATCTCGCTTACATATTCGTCATAACGTATAAGGGTATAAAAGGTAACTTGGCATAACATACATGGTGAACTTCACATGTCATAATAAACATGCATACATGTTAAACTTGCAAATCATGTCATGGTGAATTCGCATAAACATGCATAGCTTATTAAATATGCATAACATGGTAAGGTGAACATGCATAATCCATTAAACTTGCATAACATGGTAAGATGAGCTTGCATAAGCATGCATAATCCATTAAACTTGCATAACATGGTAAGATGAACATGCATAATCCATTAAACTTGCATAACATGGTAAGGTGAACATGCATAATCCATTAAACTTGCATAACATGGTAAGGTGATCTTGCATAAACATGCATAACCCATGAAACATGTAAAACATGACATAATAAGCTCGCATAAGCATGCATAACTTGTGAAACATGTGAAACATGTAAAACATGGCATAGAAATCTCGCATATGCATGCATAACTTATGAATCATATAAAACATGACATAGTGAGTTCACATAAGCATGCATAATCAACTAAACTCACATAAATCTCAACTTTCACCAAACATTAACTTTAAAGTTTGTAAAGTGAAGGTAAGAGGGCTTACAAATATAAACAAGCCACAAATCCACCAAATAAGATGAAGAAGCCCTTTTAAAAACCGAAACAAAGCCTCAAATAAGAAAACCCTCTTGCAAAATCCCAAAAACACAAACTTTAGCAAATCAAACTTGCATCTTAATGAAGTATGCAAGTTATTAAGCATTCATACAACATAGAAAAGGTTGTATGATCATCATATCATCATAGGATTAAACTTTGAAGAAGGTGGAGGCTAGGGATTTTAGATGGAGGCCATTTGAGGATTTAATTTGGCATAGTTTAGTTGCAAGATTGATTAATGAGGCTTTAGGGTAGGATTAGGGGTATATTTATAGAGAATTAGAGTGTTTTAGGCCCTAGGATTAACCCTAGATTAGGTTTGGCCCGTCAGATCTTAGAATTCTCCAGAACCAAGCCACATGACCCAACCCAAATCAGAAATGGTGCACCAGGCTGAACTGCCTGGGCACCCCCTGTCGACAGGGCTGTCGACAGGGCAGTCGACACCCTGGGTGCCCTGTCGACATGCCTGTCGACATGGGCCCCTGGCGGGAATTTTCCCGCCTAACCCTGATTAGCCCTAATCCTTGATTTTAATTTGAAATTTAAATCTGTCTTTAGCATAGAAATTTCTGAAAACTTCAATGGGCCTTAACTGGGTCATACGGACTCCGATTTTCGAAAACTCGGACTCTATTTCGCGTATTTTTCCGAGACGATCGCAATGGCATAGCCCGTTTCCCCTGATTCTGATTTTTGAATTAAATTCTGCCTCGATTTATGTTATAACAGTTTATTGAAAATACGGGTTGTTATATTCTCCCCTCCTTAAAGGATTTCGTCCCCGAAATCTTCAAGTTAGGAAGAACATATCCTACCATCCAACATCCATCTACTCAAAACATCATCCACGAGCAGCCATTGTCCTTAAAAGATTCTAAATGCTGTATGAACATATGCAAAAGTGTGTGTATATGTACTTATCTAATGCAATGATCAATGCAAAATATGTTAGTGAAATGTATCCACATGTATGCAAATCCCTAACATAATGTATAATCTCTATATGCGTGCTCAATCATACATCCATATGCAACATCCATGTGATTGCATACAAATTTCATCCAAGAATAAGCATAAACACTCATGCACATGCAATATGAAGAGTGTGTGAGCCGATCTAGTGCCTAATGTGTATCATGCATCCACGAGTAACCACTTGCAAACACTTGCAACCACTTGCAACCATCAACCATAACATGCTTCAAACACATGTTTCATCAAAAGGGTTTCTACCTAAGGTTCTCATGACAAGCTTAGCACGATAACTAGATAAATATGGATTAGCAAAGAGAAAGATATACTAGCAAAGGGAAGAGATTGAGAGTGTACCCTCAAACAGGAATGGATAAAGCCCACGCATCTTCTCCTCGGTTTCCCAAGTTGCGTCCTCTTCGGCTTCACCCCATTGAACTTTCACTAACCTGACCTCGCGATTCCTTAGCTTCTTGGTCTCTGTCCCCAAGATACGAATCGGAGCTTTCCTTAAAGTTGCTTCTTTCTCTACCTCCACGTCTTCAAGCATGCTAGGCTCAACCACCTCAGCGGACTCATGCAGGCACTTTCGGAGATGCGAGACATGAAAGACATTATGCACTCCGGACAACTTCTCGGGCAATTGCACTCTATAAGCCATCTTCCCAATTCTCTCCATGATGGGGAAGGGTCCAACAAATCTCGGTGCTAGCTTCCCAACAGCTCCAAATCGGACCACATTCCGCAAAGGAGAAACCTTCACGAAAACCTTGTCCCCAACCTCAAACTCCAATTCGGACCTTCGCCTGTCAGCATAGGATTTCTGCCGGTCTTGGGCCGCTTTCATCCGTCTTCTAATCAACTCAACCTTCTCGGATGTATCCCTAATCATGTCGGGTCCAAGTATAAGCTTATCCGTGGATTCCCACCAACATGTAGGTGACTTGCACGGCCTCCTATATAAAGCCTCAAAGGGTGCCATCCCTATGCTCGCCTGATAACTGTTGTTGTATGCAAACTCGACAAGAGGAAGATGGTCTTCCCAAGCACCACCAAAATCCAGAATGCAAAGCCTCAACAAGTCCTCAAGTACCCTATTCACCCTTTCTGTCTGGCCGTCTGTTTGTGGGTGATAGGCCGTACTCAGGTTCAATTTCGTGCCCATAGCCTCCTGCAAGCTGTTCCAGAACTGACTAGTAAAGATGGGGTCTCGGTCACTGACTATGCTGGAAGGGACTCCATGTAGTCGCACTATCTCACGAAGATACACTGATGCTAGTCCAGATGCTGTCCTTTTGCTCTTCACCGGGATAAAGTGAGCACTCTTCGTGAGCCTATCCACAATGACCCATATGCTCGTATTCCCCTTCCTGGACCTTGGAAGCCCATCAATAAAGTCCATAGAAATGCTCTCCCACTTCCATAGCGGGACCTCTAGCGGATGTAATAGCCCACCGGGCTTCTTCGACTCAGCTTTTACTCTCTGACAAGTAACACATCTCGAGACAAACTCCGCCACATCCTTTTTCATTCCGGGCCAGAAGAAAACGCGCTTCATGTCCTTATACATCTTATCACCCCCTGGATGTATGGTCATCTTGGAGCGATGTGCTTCCTCGAGGACTTTCCTCACCAAGTCTTCTACCATCGGGACACAAAGCCTTCCATCCCTCCTCAGCCAACCCCTATCGTCTATAGAATATCGAGCAAGGTGACTAGATGTCTCCCCTCGAACCAGCTTATCCAAGATCTCAATTATCTGAGGGTCTTCCTTTTGCGAAGCCCCAACCTGATCTAGGAGGGTAGGCCTGAGCTCTAAAGATGCCAAGGAACCGGTCACCGACTCCATTGCCAAAGAGAAATCAAAGGTCGCTAAGAACTCTAAATTCTTCATCTCAACAAACAGAGGACTTAGTGTCAACCTTTTCCTACTCAACGCATCCGCTACAACATTCCCCTTGCCAGGGGTATAGGATATCTCAAAATCATAGGAAGCCAAAAATTCCATCCATCTCTGCTGTCTTAAGTTCAGATCTTTCTGCGAAAAGAGATACTTCAAAGACTTATGATCGGTATATAGCTCGAATCTCTCTCCCAGAAGATAATGACGCCATGCTTTGAGCGCATATACAATCGCTGCTAGCTCTAGATCATGAGTGGGATAATTCCTCTCATGCACCTTCAGTTGCCTTCCACCAAAGCATATAACTCTGCCCTCTTGCATCAGAACGGCACCCAATCCCGTGCCACAAGCATCAGTGTACACGGTAAATATCTTACCACCATCGGGTAAGGCTAGAACTGGTGCGGAGGTAAGGGCTCTTTTGAGTCTCTGAAAAGCAAGCTCACAATCCAAATCCCAAGCAAAGACTAAGTTCTTCTTCGTCAACTTAGTAAGAGGAGCGGATATCTTTGCGAAGTCTTTAATGAACTTCCGATAGAAACCCGCAAGACCCAGAAAGCTTCTCACCTCGGTTGCATTCCTTGGAGTCTTCCAATCCTGAACTGCAACCACCTTAGCGGGATCCACCGCTAAGCCTTGCTTGGATACGATATGCCCAAGAAATCTGACTTCCCTTCTCCAAAAGTGGCACTTGGAGAACTTGGCTTTTAACTGGTGTGCTCTGAGTGTATCCATCACCTCTACTAAGTGCCTCGCATGCTCTTCCTCATCCTTGGAGAAGACCAGAATATCATCAACAAAGACCACGACAAACTTATTCAAGAACTCCCGAAACACCCTACTCATCAAATCCACAAAATACGCGGGTGCATTCGTCAAACCGAACGGCATAACCAGCCATTCAAAGAATCCGTCTGGAGTTCTGAATGCAGTCTTGTCTATACTATCTTCAGCCACTCTGAGCTGATGAAAACCCGTAGCAAGGTCAAGCTGAGAGAAAACAGAAGCACCAACGAGTTGATCAAAGAGATCATCGATCCTTGGTAACGGGTGTCGGTTCTTCTTAGTCAGCTTATTCAACTCTCTATAATCCACACAGAGTCGGAGAGAGCCATCTGCCTTAGTTGCAAATACCACAGGCGCTCCCCATTCGGATATACTCCTTCTGATGAAGCCCTTCTCAAGCAATTCTTTCACTTGTTTGCTCAGCTCCCGTCTCTCACGCGGAGCCATATGCCGAACGGGCAAAGAAACAGGCTTAGCATTATCTACCAGATAGATGCGAAAGTCAATCTCTCGTTTAGGGGGCAACCCCTTAACTTCTTCAAACACATCTGGATAATCTCGGACCACCCTTACAGACTGAAGGGCCTCCTCTGATGAGTCGAGAGATTCTAGATAGCATAACATGACGGGATTCTTCGGATTGCATGAAATCTCTAAGGTGTTGCCCAGGCGAGTCACAAGCCTTACAACCCTATGCTCACAATCCAGAATGGCTCCATATCTAGACAGCCAATCCATGCCCAAGATCAATCCGTATCCCCTGAAACCTAGAACATACGCACTACAAAAGAACTCAACGCTGAGTATAGAGATCCTTAGATCCTCACATATCATGGATAGATGAGCAGAACCCCCAATGGGATTCGAAACACAAACGGGATCATCCACTAAGCTAGTACTGAGGTGCAAGCTATCAACAAGATCAGATGAAATAAAGCTATGTGATGCACCGGAATCAAACAAGGTACGTACCGGAAGATCAGAGATATAAACAAGGTTCTCAACAGAAACACTACCTCTCTCGGGAACCGAAGCGGCATTGAGAGCATGAACTTGCCCTCCTGAAGATCCAGCCTGTCCTTTCTTCTTTGGGCAGTCTTTGCTGAAGTGCCCAGTCTCTCCACAAGAAAAGCATCCACCACTAAGCTTCCTTTTCTTCTTCCTGCAATCCTTAGCAAAATGCCCAGCTATGCCACAGTAATTGCACTTCCCCTTGCCTTTGTTGTTGCCCTTCTTGTTCTTATTCTGATTTCCTTGACTGCTTTGACCTTGGTTGCCTTTGCCTTGAGAATCCGCCTTCTTTGCTTGAGTATCGCCCGACTTGACTTCCTTCTTTCCCTCTCCCTGGAGCAGAGCCATATTGACCAAACTCTCGAAAGTGGCTCCATGCGGAATATGTGACATTGCCAAGCCCTGTAGTGGCTCATTCAATCCTCTGGCAAATCGAAGAGCCTTCTTCTCCGGGGTGTTTACTATATCCAAACCAAAGCGGGCCAGCTGATTGAACTTGTTCACATACTCCTTGACAGACATATCCCCTTGCTTTAGTGCAATGAACTTCTCCATTTGTAAATTTGCTTCAGCTGAAGATAGGAACTTGGTCACAAATCTAGCCCTCAAATCGGCCCAAGTCTCAACGGGCCTCGTCCCATTGGTGACCTCCCACCAATAGGCCGCCTCATCCTTCAGAAGCCATACGGTCAATAAGATCTTCCTCTCGTCATCTATCCCAAAGATGGCAAACAAGTCCTCCGTGTCCTTCAGCCAATTCCTAGCTTCAACGAAAGATTCTGTGCCTAGAAAATTCTTGCCCCCCATTGCCTTGAAGTCTTTACACACCTTTGTAAACTCAATCTGAGGATGCTGAGGGGGAGGAGGAGGAAGAGGAGCCTCAGCAACAGGAGGGGGAACATTAGCAACGGGAGGGGGAATATTAACTGCTGGAGGAGGGGGAGCAGGGACCACCGGAGGAGGGATATTAGGGATAGGATTTTCAACTACAGGAGGAGGAGTGGGAGTAGGGTTGGCGGGACCAGCTGCCGCCCTGGCTTCTAGGAGTCTCCTATACCAGAGTGGTACGTTCACTCCATCTGGGATGTCAAGATTCTCAGCCATACTGAAACAAGAGATAAGATAAGATTAGGTCAAGGGAACGAAGGATAACGCTGATGGCTTTTGGGGATTAGCCTTAAAATAATCTAGACTTTATTTTGGAAAATACTTAGTAGGTTTTTGAAAATAGTTTTTCAAAAAGGGTTTTTTTTTTTTTCAAAAGTTTTGTTCAATCTTGTTAACCTCGTGCTCTGATACCAAATGTAACACCCCACCTCCACTAGGATCACTCCTTAGAATGTACTAGCTTTGGAGAGGCGTTATTGTGAAGGTAAACATGCACAGAGATATAGCAAGACAGAGTATATAAAAATAAATATAAGTAAAGCAGCGGTAGCAGATAAAAACCCATCCTCATCATATCAGAAAACCAACATAGTCAAGTACATAATATCAAAATGTCATGATCCAAAATACAACTCCAGTCTAGATACGTGATAACAAAATACATGGTAAAACATCAGTACTAATCCCCAGAAATAAAAGATAAGCCACAGCTAGCTCAGATCCATACATGAGCTATCCAACAAGCAAGTCAAAGATCCACTAAGCAGATGTAGTCCCTCCCTGAGAACCTGTGGGGGGGGGGGGGAAACGGAAGAAAAGAAGCGAAAGAAAACAGGTCAGTCAAAAAGACTGGTAAGCCCTACTACGATCAATCTATAAACTAATAAAGTTAACAGTATGATGGAAACTGAGAGGAACATTCTGGCAATAGATAAAGGTGACATCACATAGACAAGCTTAAACTTTGCACCACAGTGTACTAGCAAACCCACAAAACAGATCTTGATCCCTTAGCCCAAACCTTGGCCCAATAACATGAAGTGACCTTAGTATAAGGCCCAGCCCAACGGTCTAGTCGATCGGCTCCCTATAAACCTAACACGTCGAGTGTTGGTGTCCATACGGCCCACATGGATGTAGTCAGACTGTGCTGGGTCCACCTTCGGGTGTATCAAGCCCTAAGGTGTCAACCCCAGACACCTAAGCAATAATGCACAGTCTGAGCCTACTGGTACCCGTGCCTCGAGTTTGTCCAACATCGGACTACGTGCACGTCCGTAGCCCGCCGGACCCGCACCGCTGTACCACTCAGCCGTCGCTTTGGTCGCTTACATCAGTCCAGTAATCGTGCCCCGCCCTAACCTAGCTGTAGGGTTGTAGTGATACCAAACTGGGATTACTGCTGGAACAGACCACGTTGCTAGGGTTTCTAAGAGGGTTAAATGTGGTTTTAACCCCTCACTAATCCCGGATTAGATTAGCTAAGTGTAACCACTTATCCCCATCTAATCCTCGCATCCCCATTATTGGTTAAGTATTAGTGGGCCATGACTTAACCCTAATCATGAGGCATTAATTACTTAACGCACCCAACCTCTCACATTAGACATCCGTGGTTACCTGGGAAGATTTACACCACGTCTAGGTCTAACCTCGGGTCTTATGGTGCAACATGACCAACTACCCACATTAGACCCCACGTTGTGGTTACCTGGGAAGATTTACACCACAACTAGGTCTAACCTCGAGTTGGCCATATTATGTTATCTAATGTCATGTCCACTTCAAAACATATTTACAAGTTAACATATACTTGGGTAGACCTAACTTAATAGGTAAATTCCCAAGGGGTAGACCTAACTTAATAGGTAAATTCCCAATCTTTTAGTTTCATGTATTTTTAAGTTTACCCAAACCCTCCCAACGTCATTATCTCGCTTACATATTCGTCATAACGTATAAGGGTATAAAAGGTAACTTGGCATAACATACATGGTGAACTTCACATGTCATAATAAACATGCATACATGTTAAACTTGCAAATCATGTCATGGTGAATTCGCATAAACATGCATAGCTTATTAAATATGCATAACATGGTAAGGTGAACATGCATAATCCATTAAACTTGCATAACATGGTAAGATGAGCTTGCATAAGCATGCATAATCCATTAAACTTGCATAACATGGTAAGATGAACATGCATAATCCATTAAACTTGCATAACATGGTAAGGTGAACAAGCATAATCCATTAAACTTGCATAACATGGTAAGGTGATCTTGCATAAACATGCATAACCCATGAAACATGTAAAACATGACATAATAAGCTCGCATAAGCATGCATAACTTGTGAAACATGTGAAACATGTAAAACATGGCATAGAAATCTCGCATATGCATGCATAACTTATGAATCATATAAAACATGACATAGTGAGTTCACATAAGCATGCATAATCAACTAAACTCACATAAATCTCAACTTTCACCAAACATTAACTTTAAAGTTTGTAAAGTGAAGGTAAGAGGGCTTACAAATATAAACAAGCCACAAATCCACCAAATAAGATGAAGAAGCCCTTTTAAAAACCGAAACAAAGCCTCAAATAAGAAAACCCTCTTGCAAAATCCCAAAAACACAAACTTTAGCAAATCAAACTTGCATCTTAATGAAGTATGCAAGTTATTAAGCATTCATACAACATAGAAAAGGTTGTATGATCATCATATCATCATAGGATTAAACTTTGAAGAAGGTGGAGGCTAGGGATTTTAGATGGAGGCCATTTGAGGATTTAATTTGGCATAGTTTAGTTGCAAGATTGATTAATGAGGCTTTAGGGTAGGATTAGGGGTATATTTATAGAGAATTAGAGTGTTTTAGGCCCTAGGATTAATCCTAGATTAGGTTTGGCCCGTCAGATCTTAGAATTCTCCAGAACCAAGCCACATGACCCAACCCAAATCAGAAATGGTGCACCAGGCTGAACTGCCTGGGCACCCCCTGTCGACAGGGCTGTCGACAGGGCAGTCGACACCCTGGGTGCCCTGTCGACATGGGCCCCTGGCGGGAATTTTCCCGCCTAACCCTGATTAGCCCTAATCCTTGATTTTAATTTGAAATTTAAATCTGTCTTTAGCATAGAAATTTCTGAAAACTTCAATGGGCCTTAACTGGGTCATACGGACTCCGATTTTCGAAAACTCGGACTCTATTTCGCGTATTTTTCCGAGACGATCGCAATGGCATAGCCCGTTTCCCCTGATTCTGATTTTTGAATTAAATTCTGCCTCGATTTATGTTATAACAGTTTATTGAAAATACGGGTTGTTATACAAATATAAAGATTTCGCCTTTTCAAATATAAAGATTTCGCCTTTTCAAATATAAAGATTTCGCCTTTTCAAATTTATCATTATAAAAATCACATTTTTATTTTGCTACACATATCAAGATGATATTTCTAATATTCCTGTCATGTAAAAATTATATTTTTAATTCTCTGCCTAAACAAAAATCATATTTTTACATCTTCTACTTAATAAAGATTATATTTTTAATACTTTAAAAAATATGAAAATCATATTTTCATTACCTATACCATATAAAATAGTATTTTTCACCAAACTAGAACGTAAAAGAAATCCTTTTTATAACTAATTATATTAACTAAATAAGCTAAACAAATATATAAACAAAATAGATAGGGACTTACAGTTCATCTTGAAAAGGGGCGAAAGGGGGTCGGGATTGCGTCGGTCAGGGGATGGAGGAGGGGGCGGTTCGAGTTCAGGGGGGGTTGCTTCAAATCGGCGGAGGGGGGGGGGCTGCTTCAAATCGGCGGAGGGGGAGGGGTATCGCGTCGGCGGCGGCGCCTAGGGGGAGAGGTGGCGGCGTGCGACGGTGGCAGTGGAGGAGGACCGAGCGCGATCAATTTGGGGTTTTTTTTTTCTTTTTTTTCCTTTTTTCTGTTGAACGAGAGAGAAGTGAGGGAGAGAGAGATAGGGAATATATATCTAATTATATTATTATTTTAATCCAGAAAAGTTGACTTTTACATACGACCTCTAAACGAGGCCCACCGCCTGTCGTCCATAGCGTTTCACCCCCATTCCGAAAACAATGGGATATGTATCGTAAGCTGATTCGATCGTTTCGATCAGTTTCCGTTAAAATCAACATATAACTCTATATATTGATTTTGAACTCGCATTTCAATTTACCGGGGTCACATTCTAAATAGAAAAATTCCAGAAAAATATTTTCTAGCTTTGTATTGACGATACGGTCCTAACAAAACTAGTTTCGTCGAATTCTGAGACCGTTTGAAAAATGGCCAATTTCCAGTCGATTAAAATCAACTAAAACTGGTCAAACGCGTTTTCCTTTGCCACGCTCACATATTGAATCGAAAAATTATGAAATTTGGAATCTAACAATAATTTGACATCACGGACCCAACAAAAGTGGTTTCGTCGAAATCCGAGGTCGTTTGCAAAATTCCCATTTTTAAGGGCCTGAATTCCATAGCGACTATTCAGAATTTTCAACTGGACACATCTTTTGATTCCCGCTATGAAATTTCAATTTGTCGGATTCTTTGGAAAGATATCATCAATTAGATCCTAATATTTTTGGTTTCACTAAAATCCGGATTGTTTTGCACCCGGTACATTCAATGGAAGTTTGAAATCGAATTATCGAACTACCGCGCCATTTTCAATTCCTTTTATAATTATATATAATTATTTATATTCTAACGACGACGCGTATAATATATACGTTCGATTCTATATTCAAAATAAATTTCGTCGATATTATTTAAAATAATCTATTTTAAATATTCAAAATTCGCTAAAATTGCCAAAATAAAAATTTTAAACTGGTTTAGAATTTCCGGGTTATTACAATCTCCCCCACTTAAAACTTTTCGTCCCCGAAAAGGAACAAAGTCGAAAGTGGTTTGATTAATCAACTCTACGTTCGATCAGGCTTCCATTCTCCGACTTTTCAGTTTCTGAGAATTTTCTAATTTTCAAAAATTTGGCTAACACCCTAAATTTTCGAAAATTTTCGCCATAACCTCCCCTGCACCGGGAGCCACGGGAAAATCCCGAAATTGCCATATAGGCCTTCTGATCTCAAAAAGAAAAAGAAAAGGCCAAGCGGCTAGCCAATAGGCTCATAAAATCATCATCACCTAAACAAAACTGTAAATTATACTAAACATGTACCTATTTGTCGGGCAAACAAATTTTATTCTCTGCTCTAGCCTCCTTGCTATGACCTGTTCAATGTAAGTGCATGTATATGCAAGCAAATGCGACCAATTTTCAATACAATTCAATATTTGGTTCAATTATGCTAAATGGTTCAAAATTATCAAACAAATAAACAAACAACACAACCATCAATCAATTAGTGAATTAGAGTTTCAAATTCATAATTTTGATACATATACAGAAAATCATGTTTTTGATGCCAATTCACAACAATAAATCTATCTATATAAGTTTTGGTTCTCACACCAGTCTAATGGAAATATATAGATATCATACCTTCGAAACACGAAAATAATTACTGATGATGACGCGTCAATCATCAGAATCAGGTCTGGGCGACTAGAGTGTGATTCTATATCTATCCAGTATATTAAAACTTCGAATATATGTTCATGACGCGTACATGCAAAATCTTGATATACTAGATTGTCCAAATCAATATAAATAAACTATTCAAATACGTGTAAAACGATTTAAATTTTCAAAACAAAATTGTTTTCATTTGAAAAATATACTCTTCACACTCGTTCTAGGATACTACTGATCCTATCTCTAACGAGCCATTCTAATTGGATATTATTAACCCAATATCTGATGAATTCTTTTGTATGGTTCTAATGTGTCTAGTTCTCGAGCTCTGTAAACCAAAGCTCTGATACCAAATGTGACGACAAGGAATTTCGTTCGATCCGAATCAGTCGTTAAACTGATCTAGACCGTTCGAAACCCCTGATCGTTTGAGAACAGGACAAATCAGAACACAAACAGAAGAAGATTTCATTGCTATTACAACAATTCCATCAGAATTGTAACGACCCGGATTTTCGGCGACTTTGGTTATCGACATAAACACGATGTCGATAACCAAACCATGGAAAAATCCTGGTAATTAGTGAAAGAAATTAGAGGGTGAGGAAAGATAAGATAGAAAATTAGAATAGAAGAAGAAGAAGAACACAACATCAGAGTAACACGAATCTCACAGCGGAACGAATAACATATAATATATGTAACATAACTTTGAAATATACATCTGTATTTGAATATACATCATTATCAAAGTACAGCACTTACAACACAGCGGAAATAACTATAGCTATATGGTCCTGAAGCCTCCTGCTCCAGCTCTTCAACTATATCTGTAAAATCCCGACTACTTGACTGCCCATACAAATTTAGGCACCTAAGAGTTTAGGGAAAACAACAAATTAAACTCCGGGTCAGTCATGGGACTGGTATGAGTAAAACAGTTTAAAAACAGTTGAACAAGTAAATGATATCTCATAAGACCACGCCGCATAACGGAACGGGTTTTTCCCTTATGAGAATCCAAAATATCTTTATATCAAAAACCTTTTGATATTATAATAATGTCTATCAACCACAGTATATATATAATCATCTAGCAGAAACGCTTTCATCTCACGTTCTACATATATAGTATACAATCAAAACCGCAAGCACGTATTGGGTAATGGATTTCCAACTATGACAAGGTATGGAATCACCTTCCGATCAGTGTACTCTAGGAACGATACACTGGAGTTCAACAAGAACATCTTGTAACTCAGCCACACATGACCGACCACTCATTTCGCTTGAGTGTATCGAATGTACATCACCAACGGTTGGGATCAGCAACCGTTCCCGTATATATATGGGACAGCATTGATAGATTTAAGAAACAAATGAATATTCACTAGATAGGTGATTATACACCCTACTTCGGTGCGACCGACTTAGCCATGCTGCCTGCCCGATTTCTGTCATTTACCGGTTGATGAGGCTAGAAGCTACGCTTTATCATCACCTCAGATTCACTTCGAATGCCACATTGTCAGATCCATCGAAAATCACTAATTGACGTCTACAACAATACATTACGTGTCAGCTAAAAGAAGTTTCCTTCTCCGCTTCCATTCTTGGTACGGTTGAAGAAATCAATGTACGTGACCTTTCTGGAAATACTATGTCAGACATCCATCTTCATTCGCTTAGAAATGTCACATCGTCATACCCGCCAAATCACAAATTGACTTATCCAAAAATAACACGGGTATACAGCTAAGAGAAACGAATTCCTCCGCCACCAAACGTGAATACGTTTGAACAGACCAACTTACGCGATCCATTGGATATACTCTGTCAGACCTTCGTCCATACAAGTTGTCCTGGGACTGGACAAACCGAAGGCACTATTCTGTATATCCATCTTAGTCACTGTTATCTAAGACTTATACAACAGCCCTTGCATTTTTCTCCGTCTTCAATTATCTTTGGCATATATGATTCGTGACGCTTATGCCAATACAGGGTGGTTCTATGGATAATAATCCAACCGGTCTCTCCATATTAACAACGTTAAAATGGTCAAAACTTCGATAGTCTGTGATTTAACTATCGAGTAAAAACAGGTGTGCAAACAACGATATCATTTCCAAATGGAAATTTATATCGATCAAACATTATTCAACATTGATCTCTTTAATTCATTAATTTTACTTATCTCCTGTTTCCCTATATTCAATATTTCTTATTTTCTAAATTTGGAAAATATACGTTATTAACAATGGAAAACATTTCCATTTCTTGTTTTCTTTATTAGAAAACATTTCTGGTTTCTTATTTGGAAAACATTTCCAAAGCTTCTTCATTGGACTTAGACAGATGTTTTAAACAAACCATCGCGATGCCAATTCAAACCATTTCCTTTACTACTGAACCTTAACTATTCCTTAGTTAAAAACGAAGCCAATCAAGTTGGGGTAGAACTACCTCTCAGACCTTAACTGAACAACATTTCTAACTTTGAAATAGGCAAAGTTCACTTTATATTCCTTAACAAACTTCCTTACTTAACCCTCCTTCGAATAACTATATTCGATTTGACTCTTATCAATTAACTCTATTGGACTAACCCCTATCAATTAACTCTATTGGACTAACACTATTTGACTAACGCTATTTATTTACTCATTTCACTTACTCTTTACGAATAAACTATATTCGATAATTCCTTTTACTTTCTATTTGAATAACTATATTCGATTAACTCATTTGCTTCTATTCGAATAACTATATTCGATTTAATTCATTTGCTTCTATTCTAATCGATTAAACTAACATCGATTATCCCCTTTCAACTTTATTCTCTAATCGATTAACTAACATCGATTAACTTCTTTTACTTTAACACTAATCGATTAACTAACACCGATTAACTTCTTTTACTTTAACATTAATCGATTAACTAACATCGATTAACTTCTTTTGCTTTAACACTAATCGATTAACTAACATCGATTAACTTCTTTTACTTTAACACTAATCGATTAACTAACATCGATTAACTTCTTTTACTTTAACACTAATCGATTAACTAACATCGATTTACTTCTTTTGCTTTAACACTAATCGATTAACTAACATCGATTAACTTCTTTTGCTTTAACACTAATCGATTAACTAACATCGATTAACTTCTTTTGCTTTAACACTAATCGATTAACTAACATCGATTAACTTCTTTTGCTTTAACACTAATCGATTAACTAACATCGATTAACTTCTTTTGCTTTAACACTAATCGATTAACTAACATCGATTAACTTCTTTTGCTTTAACACTAATCGATTAACTAACATCGATTAACTTCTTTTGCTTTAACACTAATCGATTAACTAACATCGATTAACTTCTTTTGATAAACTACGTTTTCCGTTACAACTATTTCCTTTTTATAACGTTTACTTACCGTTACAAATATATCCTATTTATAACTTCTATTTACCGTTACAAATATTTCCTATTTATAACTTCTATTTACCGTTACAAATATTTCCTATTTATAACTTCTATTTACCGTTACAAATATTTCCTATTCTATTTCTTCTATTTACCGTTACAAATATTTCCTATTTATAACTTCTATTTACCGTTACAAATATTTCCTATTTATAACTTCTAAATAAATATTCCTTTTCTATTTCTATTTATTTTCTAAATAAATATCCCTTTTATAAAACCGTGTTCGTTTTATAAATAATTCCTTTTATAAAATTCCTTTATTTCAATATACATTGAAATACTTCTTTTTACATCCCAGGGTCTTTAATGATATTTACAATATCGAATAACAATGATCAACATCATTCCAACACACATAATCCATAACAGATTATATAACACATCATATATCACAATATATGAAAAACAGTAAAATAAATGTTGAGGAATCCAGTCGGATTCCTCCAACCTGTTTCCCTGCATCACAGATGTTAAACAATATAGATAACATCACTTTCAGTTCCATATGATATATTCTGTTAAACAGAATCAATATAGAAATTAAATCAACTGACTAGCAGTTCAATCAAACAGTCAACATACAGTAAATCAGCCAATATCTAACAGTTCTAAGAATACAACATGAAATTATAAACTGTTCAGAGTTAGTGAGATTTACTCACATTTGCAGTTCATCGTTAAAGAACGATAAACTGTTATTTGATTTGAATCAAACAATTTATTTCTCCATAAATTCAAACGAGCCCCAATCCACTTCCAGTCAGCTTCATTGTGAAGCTCTCGTCCATACGGTCCCAACGCAACTTACGGTTCGTGATTCTGATTACATATGAATAGGATACGACTTGTATAAGTTAATACGAAATTAAATTAAATTTAGATTGAATTAAATCCAACTTGGGCCTTTACCATTTTAAATAAGCCCACTACGTGTACACCCGGGCCCACTACCCCATCCTTCTTCCCAAATTAAAACCACGCTCCAGCAAAAGAAATGGCCGCACTTTCCATCTCCACTGCTACCAACATACACCGCCGAACCCAACAAGGACTCCATCATCGAACTCCTCTTGGCTTTCTCCATCACCTTGTTGTCCTAACACCTAGTTCGCAACACCCCTAGAAACCGCATCGACAGACTTCTCGTGACCAACCCCAAAACTTGCGTCAATGCCCTAGGTCCGACAACTCCAACCCGAGCTCTACTGAAGGGCGTCGAGTTTCGGTGATTTATGTACCAGAATATAAAGAATCGCTCAGGAACTCTCATACAACGGGGATAGCGCTAAGAACGTTCGTTGGCTACAGAACAGCGAACACCAGAAGTTCCGATCACTTCAAAACAAGTTACGAGAATGATGAGCAACAATAAGGTTTCGTATATGAGAGTTTAAGATCCTTACTGGGAGAATTCATTTGTTTTGATTATAGAGGCATCGATTTCTTTTTAGTTTGCAGAAAGAAAAGAATGGTTTCAGATCGCATTTATATATATATGCACTAATATAACTTAAGGAAGGAATTTCGACACGTCAGTTCCTCTCCTACGCCTGCGTGGGTTCTCCCTAGCTGCACAAGGTCATCGTTTTGAAAGCATAGGCTTGCTGTACACACTGGGGATCATATGTATAAGTATTATGATTTTACAAATGTTTTTCTTTGATTTTGTATTGGGTTTTGAAAGACCGAACTTCTGTTTTGATTTAGTCGTGTGGCGGCCTGGTTTTTATCCGAGAAATGGTGAAGTGAATTCGGTTTTAGGGTTAAAGGTTAGAAAAGAAAATGGTATTATATAGTTTAGTTATACTAAAATTGTTTAAAGTTGCATGCCGTAGCATCTTTAGGGCCATAGAAACTTGGTGGTTGGGAAGAGAGAACGTGGAATCAATTCGGTTCACACAACAAAGATTACAGCTTTATTTTATTCATGTATTTAAAGTTTTGTTTTCCAAATTACCATGTTACGTAAATTCCATCCACGTACGGACAGAAATAAAGATACCGGTGAGATGGCCAACGTCCCACGATCCCAAAAATATATTAATACCGGTAGATTTACTCATATTGTGAAACCCAAAAATGTTGATTTCGGGGTGCGAAATACTTCAAATAAAAAGTTGCTTAATAAATTAATTAAAAATTACAATAAAATTCTAAAAATTAAATTATCGTTATGTCCCAAAAGAACCTTGTCTAAATTCCAACCCGATATTCAAATATATTGAAAACCCTTTTATAACGTAAATAAAGCGTTACAAATTATAAAGGAATTCCACAGCGACTTTTCTAGAATTCGTTTTGACCATAAATCAAAATCTACACGACGAAATCTCGATTTTTCTCTTCCACTAGAAAGATATACTCCACCAGCTCCATACGTTTCTTGTTTCACAGAAATCCGGCTTAAAACGAATCCTGTACATTCAGTTGAAGTTCTAATCGCCAATTAGCGAACTGCAGCGCCATTCTAGCTTGTTTATAATTATAATATAATTATACGTTCAAACTGTCGACGATTGAATATATTTGTTATTCAAATTCAATTCCAATCTGAATTAAATATCACAGATGATCTGGTTCACACCATATCGTTATTTCAGCCAACTCTGATCATTTCAGAATTAAATATATTATTTAAATTAAATATTCATCATTATTTTATTCCATGACCATTAGATTCACTAATCACCATTTATATAATTAAATAAATTTCCCAAAATACAAGAATACAAGAATATACAGAGTATAAATGAATAAATTACATTCGATAAATATCAGAGATTACAATAAATTACATTGCAGCGGAAAATAATACAAAGCACAACTGATGGTGATATACGGATACAGAGCTTTACGGATATCATTCCAGCTGTAAACCAGGATCCTGTGAATATAAATCTGCAAAACCAAAACTACTAGCTGCCCGTGTCGAAAATAAGGGCACCCAGAGTTTAGGTTAAAACAATAAACTCCAGGTCAGTCATGTGACTGGTGTGAGAACTAAAACAGTTATTTAAAGCTTTACTTTAAAAGAGAGCAATTCAAGGGACCACACCGTATAACACGGAACGGGTTTCCTCCCAAGAATACCAGTGCATATCAATAAACAACGCAATGCTTTTTCGAAAAATGAAGCTATTATAAGACCCAGGTCCCATCACACAATGCAACGCAAGCCGGAGGATAGGGTTTTACCTTATAACAGCCAAACATGCTTGGTACGTTTAAAACAAATCATTTGATATTATAATAAGTGTATAGTGTCAAAACAAATTTCAATCATAAATATAAATCATAGGCGGCATGAATGTCCCATACCACTATGTCTCCATACTAGTTCTACAATTAAAACCGAAATGCACGTATTGGAAATTGGATTTCCGTCATGAGTCGAGGCAAGGGGCAAGCTCCTTTCCGCGTTCGAGACACTCTAGCAAATGTCTCAGGGCTACGCACTCTGGGCAACCCTGGATCTTCAGGGCCGGTCCTCACTTACGTTAGAGGATTGGCAATTCCTGAACACACGTTTCCCGGTCCTTACAGACCTAAAATCGAGGCGCCTCATCCAACAACCACAAAGGTGAAAAGTATATAAATGTCAGGGCTGGTAAGTCACTGACACCACCAAAGCTAGAAAGAAACGTCGTGCTCTCCCTGTAGTCCGTATCCCGTTTTTGACTCATACCGAGGTGTGAGGCTCGCGAATTCACGTTATACACAAAGCTACGCCACATGGGCCGTGCTTTGATCACCAACCACAAGACTTTGCTTTTCAATAGAAGCCTTGATCATTGCATCTTAGCGTGCCACACAGGCAATTCATGCCATGCGACTGATGTCCATCGATATACAACCTCTGAGCTCGTACGTCTCAGAGAAGGGCGTTAAGCAAAAGAATAAATTCTCCGCCGCCAAACAGATGTATATTTAATAGAATTCAATCAACATAGAATAAAATCCAATGTCAGACACACAATCCATTTACAAGTCTGTTCTGGGTCTGAACGAAACCGGAGGCACTTTCCTCGCATATCCATCCATCTCCAAGTACGTCTGGACGACCACCAACTATTTCCATCCTCTTGGGTGTACTGCCCAATCAGGATCGTCAGTAATTATCCAAACGATGTGAAGACTTCCGGTCTTCAACCACCGTCTTCATCTTCGACATATCGTCGAATCGGTTATTCAGAATGGGTGTAAACCCGGCCTTTCCGAACAACCCGCGTATATTAAAACGAATGTTACACAAACACAACATACGCCTCATTCCAATTCATATTCTCAGGGAAAAGTTCCCATTAATTTTATCCAAGATAAATTCTTTAAAATTTATCCTTTAATCTTCCTTTGGATGTCGTTTCAAACCAAATTATGGTTTACCAAACTAGTCGAGATTAGCGAACCACACCGAACTAATTATTTATTTTATTTCCCAATCCCAACCTATTCATCCCATGAAGCAAAACTGGTAATACTCCATATTTAACACCACAGTGTTGTCGGTAAAATTAATTACCATTTCACATTCAAATCGGATTAAAGATTTAACTATCGCCTTGGAGAAAAACTGGTGATACTCCATTCTCGCTCATTTGCCAAATTTGATAATTTGAGTTATCAATTCACTTTTCAATCTAATTGCAGATTCAATAAAACTCCTTTTACTGGGTTAAAGAACTAGTGTCATTTAAAACACAATTCACGATAAACCCAAATCACATTCTATTTATTATCGGGTTGAAGAACTGCACATTCTATTTCTATTGATTTTTCACTAATTATTACTATTTTTAATAATTTTATCAAGGCCCGTACAGTCGATTTCCATCAACGGCCATCGAACTGCACTTACAGCGACCTTTTTCGAATTTGATTTGGACGTATCTCCAAATCCAACCGTTAGATTTTGAATTTCTAATATTCATTAGAAAGCTCTTTTCGATACGAACCCAACGGTTCCGGTTTTAGGAGAATCCGACGGTCGGATCTCCCGTAATGTCCGTTTGAAATAAATGGTCGAAATTCGCGAACTGCCGCGGCGCGGCGCGTTCTATTCAGGCCATTATATTATATATATAATATATATAATATATATTTCGTCGATTTCTATTTAAAACGAATTATATAAATAGTTTTAAATTCGTTTTAAAAACAATTTCAACTTCCATTTCAATTCAAATCAAAATTTAATTTTTCCTTATAAATTCGTTTTAAAATTCATTTCTATCCAATTCAAATTTCAATTCAATTGAATTCATTTCAATCCGTTTTCAATTCAATTCGAATTCGTTTCAATTCAATTCGAATTGGTTTTCAATTCAATTTAAATTCTTTCTCTTTTCAATTCAATTCGAATTCGTTTTCAATTCAATTCGAATTGGTTTTCAATTCAATTCAAATTCGTTTTCTTTTCAATTCAATTCGAATTCATTTTCAATTCAATTAAATTCGAATTCGTTATATATCCTATTCATTTCGAAATCATTTTATATTCAATTCATTTCGAAATCGTTTTATATTCAATTCATTTCGAAATCGTTTTATATTCAATTCATTTCGAAAACGTTTTATATTCAATTCATTTCGAAATCGTTTTATATTCAATTCATTTCGAAATCGTTTTATATTCAATTCATTTCGAAATCGTTTTATATTCAATTCATTTCGAAATCGTTTTATATTCAATTCATTTCGAAATCGTTTTCTATTCAATTCATTTCGAAATCGTTTTATATTCAATTCATTTCGAAATCGTTTTGTATTCAATTCATTTCGAAATCGTTTTGTATTCAATTCATTTCGAAATCGTTTTATATTCAATTCATTTCGAAATCGTTTTATATTCAATTCATTTCGAAATCATTTTATATTCAATTCATTTCGAAATCGTTTTATATTCAATTCATTTCGAAATCGTTTTATATTCAATTCATTTCGAAATATTCGATTTCGAAATCACTTTTCAATATTCATTTTAAAATGAGTAAAATCGATATAAATATCGTTCACGTCTAAATGGCGTCAATCTAATCAACACGGCTTCATATATTTCTATTTTCAAATGTTCTATTCCAAATATTTCTATTTCAAATATTTCCTTTTCAAATATTTCTATTTCAAATATTTCGTTTTCAAATATTTCGTTCAACACATGACTAATCTCAACGGATGAGTACAGTCAACACATGAACCTTTATATTATATTGATAAAGATGTAAATTTTATTATTAAAATATTTCATTCAACACATGACTAATCTCAACGGATGAGTACAGTCAACACATGAAGCTTTATATTATATTGATAAAGATGTAAATTTTATTATTAAAATATTTCGTTCAACACATGACTAATCTCAACGGATGAGTACAGTCAACACATGAACCTTTATATTATATTATTCTTTATTTTCTAAATTGGAATGAGGCCCAATCAATCACCATATAATGTTAATTATATGGATTTTCATACATCACACGTATATAATAGCATTGAAAAATAATCAACCATCAACCAACGTGCACTACACTGTATAAGCATCAAATATAGATATCTAACGCTTATAACAGCCTGTCAATCAATCGATCGACATATTTAATCAATCAGGATGAGTGGACTTCAAATTTCATCCCAACACCTGTGTGGGGTTTCAAACAATCAAACACAAATTTTATTTGTGCAGTTGGGCGATGTGTAAAATTTATCGACCCAATCAATATCAGTCAAATCAGTGTATATAAACAAATCGGCCGATTTGTTTATAAATATTTATTTATTCACTTTCACTATATTCATATTCACGTTAAAAATTATATTTTTAACGATAAACCATTTTATTTTGACATATGAATTTCTATTCAGTTCATTCTTTAAATAAAATGATATTTTTATTTTTCTAACTTATTTTAGAAAATTTCGGCGGCATAACGACATGATACTAGAAATGGGACGAGGCCTAGCCTTATCCCCGGTCTAGTGAAGGGCCACGCCATTCACACATCAATCAAATCAATTTAATTTCTCCAAACAATTCAATTCAAACCAAATTATCTAACCAACTGCACAACCAAATATTAAACAAACAAGTCATCCATGGTCTGCGGATGACGGGTGTCGGGTGCTACTAAACACCGTCTGCATCCTAGTACATATATATAACTAGAAAAAGAAATTGAAGAGTGAGAAGTTCTCACAAACAGCTATCCCAATTCCACGACTCTTCTTTTATAGAAATCTTCTTCGTTCTCGCCTTTTTGTCATCTTCGTTGCCCGTATTCTCTACATATGTAAAAATCGAATTTTTACTTTGCTATCCAATATATAAAAATCGAATTTTTACTATGCTATTCAATATATAAAAATCGAATTTTTACTTCGCAATTCAATATATAAAAATCAAATTTTTACTATGCTATTCAATATATAAAAATCGAATTTTTACTATGCTATTCAATATATAAAAATCGAATTTTTACTATGCTATTCAATATATAAAAATCGAATTTTTACTACGCTATTCAATATATAAAAATCGAATTTTTACTATGCTATTCAATATATAAAAATCGAATTTTTACTATGCTATTCAATATATAAAAATCGAATTTTTACTATGACGCTATATAGATAAAAATTCTATTTTTCTATTATTAAGATCTCGCCTTCTCAAATATAAAGATTTCGCCTTCTCAAATATAAAGATTTTGCCTTTTCAAATATAAAGATCTCGCCTTTTCAAATTTATCATTATAAAAATCACATTTTTATTTTGCTACACATATAAAGATGATATTTCTAATATTCCTATCATGTAAAAATTATATTTTTAATTCTCTGCCTAAACAAAAATCATATTTTTACATCTTCTACTTAATAAAGATTATATTTTTAATACTTTAAAAAATATAAAAATCATATTTTCATTACCTATACCATATAAAAATAGTATTTTTCACCAAACTAGAACGTAAAAGAAATCCTTTTTATAACTAATTATATTAAATAAATAAGCTAAACAAATATATAAACAAAATAGATAGGGACTTACAGTTCATCTTGAAAAGGGGCGAAAGGGGGTCGGGATTGCGTCGGTCAGGGGATGGAGGAGGGGGCGGTTCGAGTTCAGGGGGGGCTGCTTCAAATCGGCGGAGGGGGGGGGGGGTATCGCGTCGGCGGCGACGCCTAGGGGGAGAGGTGGCGGCGTGCGACGGTGGCAGCGGAGGAGGACCGAGCGCGATCGATTCGGGTTTTTTTTTTCTTTTTTCTGTTGAACGAGAGAGAAGTGAGGGAGAGAGAGAGATAGGGAATATATATTTAATTATATTATTATTTTAATCCAGAAAAGTTGACTTTTACATACGACCTCTAAACGAGGCCCACCGCCTGTCGTCCAAAGCGTTTCACCCCCATTCCGAACACAATGGGATATGTATCATAAGCTGATTCGATCGTTTCGATCAGTTTCCGTTAAAATCAACATATAACTCTACATATTGATTTTGAACGCGCATTTCAATTTACCGGGGTCACATACTAACTAGAAAAATTCCAGAAAAATATTTTCTAGCTTCGTATTGACGATACGGTCCTAACAAAACTAGTTTCGTCGAATTCTGAGACCGTTTGAAAAATGGCCAATTTCCAGTTGATTAAAATCAACTGAAACTGGTCAAACGCGTTTTCCTTTGCCACGCTCACATATTGAATCGAAAAATTATGAAATTTGGAATCCAACAATAATTTGACATCACGGACCCAACAAAAGTGGTTTCGTCGAAATCCGAGGTCGTTTGCAAAATTCCCATTTTTAAGGGCCTGAATTCCATAGCGCGACTATTCAGAATTTTCAACTGGACACATCTTTTTATTCCCGCTATGAAATTTCAATTTGTCGGATTCGTTGGAAAGATATCATCAATTAGATCCTAATATTTTTGGTTTCACTAAAATCCGGATTGTTTTGCACCCGGTACATTCAATGGAAGTTTGAAATCGAATTATCGAACTACCACGCCATTTTCAATTCCTTTTATAATTATATATAATTATTTATATTCTAACGACGACGCGTATAATATATACGTTCGATTCTATATTCAAAATAAATTTTCGTCGATATTATTTAAAATAATCTATTTTAAATATTCAAAATTCGCTAAAATTGCCAAAATAAAAATTTTAAACTGGTTCAGAATTTCCGGGTTATTACATTTTAAGTGGGGGAGATTGTAATAACCCGGAAATCCGAGCCAATTTAAATTTTTTATCTTGACAATTTTAGTGGATTTTGATTATTTAAAATGAATTATTTTAAATAATAACGACGAGAAATTTATTTTGAGTAGAATTCGAACGTATATATTTATATAGATCATCGTTAAAATATAAATATTTATTTTAAATTATAAAATGAATTGAAAATGGCGCGGTAGTTCGATAATTCGATTTCAAAATTCAAATGAACGTACAGGATGCAAAATAAACAGGATTTTAGTGAAACCAAAAATATTAGAATCTATTTGTGAATATCCTTCCAACGAATCTGAAACATTGGAATTTCATAGCGGGAATCGAAAGATATGTCCAGTTGAAATTTCAGAATAGTCGCTATGGAATTTCAGCCCCTAAAAATAGCCATTTTGCAAACGACCTCGGATTTCGATGAAACCACTTTTATTGGATCCGCGATGTCAAATTATTGCTAGGTTTCAAATTTCATAATTTTTCAAATCAATATGTGAGCGTGGCAAAGGAAAACGCGTTTGACCAGTTTCAGTTGATTTTAATCGACTGGAAAATGGCCATTTTTCAAACGGTCTTAGAATTCGACGAAATTAGTTTTGTTAAGACCGTATCGTCGATACGAAGCTAGAAAATATTTTTTTGGAATTTTTCGAGACTGTATGTGGCCACGATAAATTGAAATGCGCGTTCAAATTCAATATATAGAGTTATATGTTGATTTTGATGAAAACTGATTGAAACAATCAGGCGTTTCGAACAGTCTGGGTCGGTTTAGCGACTGATTCGGATCGAGCGAAATCCCTTGTTGTCACAGTAAGGAAAGCACGGATTGCGTTGAGGACAAGACGAATTAGAACGCAAACATAAGAACATTTCATTGTTTATTATAACAATTCCATCAGAATACAAGAATATACAGAGTATGAATAAATATTACACATTCGATAAATATCAGATATTACAATAAATTACATAGCAGCGGAAAAATATTACAAAACACAACTAAAAGTAACACACGGATACAGAGCTTTCCGAGCATCGTTCCAGCTGTAAATCAGGATCCTGTGAATATAAATCTGCAAAAACCAAAACTACTAGCTACCCATGTCGAAAATAAGGGCACCCAGAGTTTAGGTTAAAATAATAAACTCCAAGTCAGTCATGTGACTGGTGTGAGAACTAAAACAGTTAGTTAAAACTTTACTTTAAAAGAGAGTAATTCCAGGGACCACACCGTATAACACGGAACGGGTTTCCTCCCAAGAATACCAGTGCATAGACTAAACAACGCAATGCTTTTTCGAAAAATGAAGCTATTAAAAGACCCAGGTCCCATCACACAATGCAACGCAAGCCGGAGGATAGGGTTTTCCCTTATAATAGCCAAACATGCTCGGTACGTTTAAAACAAATCATTTGATACTATTATAAGTGTATAGTGTCAAAATAATTTCAATCATAAATATCAATCATAGACGGCATTAATGACCCATACCACAATGTCACCATACTAGGTTCTACAAATAAAACCGAAATATCTCGTATTGGAAATTGGATTTCCATCATGAGTCGAGGCAAGGGGCAAGCTCCTCTCCACTTCGAGACACTCTAGCAAATGCCTCAGGACTACACACTCTGGGTAACCCTTGGAATCGGCTGGGCCGGTCCTCTCTTACGTTTGAGGATTAGTTATTCCTGAACATACGTTTCCCGGTCCTTACAGACCTATAATCGAGGCGCCTCGCAATCCAACAACCAAATCGGTGAAAATAATATAAATGTCAGGGCTGGTAAGTCACTGTCACCACCATAGCTAGAAAGAAACGTCATGTTCTCCCAGCGGTCCGTATCCCGTTTTTAACTCATACCGAGGTATGAGGCTCGCTAATTAACGCTATACACAAAGCTACGATGTATTTAAGCCGTGCTTTGATCATCAACCACAAGTCTTTGCTTTGCAACAAAAGCCTTGATCCTCTACCACTTAGGCATGCCACACAGGCAGTTTACTCCATGTGACTGATGTCCATTGATATATAACCTCTGAGCTCGTACGTCTCAGAGAAGGGCGTTAAGCAAGAGAATAAATTCTCCGTAGCCAAACAGATGTATATTTAATAGAGATCAATCAACACAGAATAAAATCCAATTTCAGACACACAGTCCATTTACAAGTTCATTCTGGGTCTGAACGAAACCGGAGGCACTTTCCTCGCATATCCATCGATCTCCAAGTACGTCTGGACAATCACCAACTGATTCCCTCCTCTTGGGTGTACAACCCAATCAAGATTATCAGTAATCACCCAAACAATGTGAAGACTTCCGGTCTTTAACCACCGTCTTCATCTTCGACTTATCGTCGAATCGGTTATTCAGAATGGGTATAAACCCGCGTATATAATAAATAAGTGCTACATGAACACAACATATGCCTCATTCCAATTCATTAGTCACTAACCGTAAATTAGCAAGAGAACAATTCCCCAAATATTAACCTCGAAGGCCGAAACCAACATCAGATTAGTACCCAAGAAACCATCTGTAACACCCCACATCCATTAAGGTCACTCACAAAGGGAATGCCTTAACTTCAATGGAGCATTATGGGTACTGGAACAGAAATATACAAGACAAACATATATAAATCAGCAGAAAGTAAAGTGGAAGTACTTAAAACCATTTATTAAATATGATCGTTTACAATAAAAGCCCATCAACTTCCAATACCCAATTACATAGTTAAACTATCTGTCTTGCTCAAAAACAAAGAAGCATAAAAATAAGTTATAGTATTCCCCAATAAAGCGAAGAAAGCCATAGTCAAGAAAAATCCAAGCCTTGCATGAAAGAGCCTTGGAGCTTGATAAGATCCGAACTAAGCTGTATTCCCACCCTGCGAACCTGGGGGGGAAACGGAAGAAAAAGAGGCGAAACAAAACGGGTCAGTCATAAAGACTGAGTAAGTCCTAGTGACTTTCAGCATAAAAATAGTTAAGGATAATATGGCATGAGTAAACTGAAAGTAAACATAAGCATGATGACAAGATAAACAACATGCAAGATAACTAAGGTTAACATGATGTGATTTTTGTCAAGTAACATCGCAAGGTTCCCATTCAAGATAAACTAAGTATAATTTCGTAAGATTCCTATCAAACATAACAAGATTCCTCTGCTTCGCCATTAAAATATTTCTATGATATCTACTTGCTCTGCACCACCTAACTAGCATCTTTACAAGTGTCTTACATGGAATGTTTCGTATTCCTACTAGTACTCCAACTAGTGTCCCCTGTAACAGGGATCCTTACCCCCTTCTAGTGTCCCAACTAGTAGCCTGTGTTATATAATAAGGTGATCCTGCCTACTGAACATAAGTGATAATAATAATGGTAGTTTCGTGTACCCCTAGCTGCTGTCATAGGTGTCGCCTGCTCCTATCTCCACTAGTGGTACCCACTACCCTCCCCATTCTAATTATTCATAATATGGTAGTTGTACTCCTAGCTGCTGTCATAGGTGCCGCCTGCTCCTATCTCCGCTAGTCATACCCACTACCTTCCCCATTCGATCGGCTCCCTAACTCGTAGATACCCGTGCTGGCCCCCACAGTGGGGTGTATCACTCCCTAAAGTGGCAACCCGATACAACAGAGATGCACGGCTTATACCTACACGATGCAACAACGTCTTACCTACCAGCCTGGGTCCACACACGCATTTGAAACCCGTTGGACTTGCGTTGCCACCGCTAACTCGTTTTGACCTCTTACAATCAAACCCAGTATGCGTGTCCTGTCCTCGACATGGGTCGAGCTCACAAAGATACGTAATGGGCTACTGGTCTGAAAAGGGTCCCTTTTCCTCGACACAAGCTTCCCACCTATGCTTGATCCCCTCTAGTAATTCTTACTTAACCCCTTCTTATTCATGTCCACTTACATGCTCAAATTTTGGTTAAGTATACACCAGTTATGTCTTACATGTTACCCATATCCCCCACTTAACCCCTATATCATTCTCATGTCTTAATACATGCTTTATCTTGGTTAAGTGCTTATAGGTTATATTTTACATGTCATTCATATTATCCCCAACGTCTGGGTTTAACCAAGCGCCTTGGCTTTGTCTGCCATTAGACCCTATGTCTATCCATTAATTATGCGCTTGTGCTACCTCATCAGTCTTATCATTTAACTTGGTTATTTCCATTCATACCAACCTTCAACTTTGCTTATTAATTCAATTCTTAACTTGCACTATATTAAGTCCATTAATAAGCCCACAACATGTTATTCCTATGATTCGTACATTAACCCGCGTTATGGTACAATAACATGTTCTTATTCAATCTTTACAACCAAGTACCCCTTAACTTACAAACACACTGGAGAGAGAGAATAATTCCCTAAATACCAACCCCGAAGACCGCAACATCAAATTGATACTCAGAGGATTATCCAACCTAACCAATGTTTTGTTCCTTTTTATAATATAACTTATGTCACCTTCAATTGTAATTTCATTCTTGTCTTTATATATTGCTTAATCTACAATGAAGCACATCTTTCCTTATTACATAATTTATCTCATCTTATCTATTGTTCTGCCTAACTTACTTTATTCCATAAGTTATCATTCCCACTTAGGCATTAATTAAGATTTACTTAACTCAACCATTCATGTCATAACAGTTAAGTGTCATTCGCCTAATCATATTACTTAACCAACCCATTCATACCATATTGGTTAAGTGTCATTAGCCTAATCATATTACTTAACCCACCCACTCATACCATATTGGTTAAGTGTTCTTAGTTTACTTAACCCTACCCACTGGTCTAGTTACCATGTTATGTTGGTTAAGTTTTACTATTCGTATTTCCATATGTCACCCACATGTCACCCACTTAACCCCCATGTCCCACCACATGTTTATCTGGTTAAGTATTTCTTAATTCATTAAGGTCGTAACCCTATAAAGACCTCTCACGTTAGACTGACATTTATGGCAGCTGGATTTGCCGGGCGGGTCCGGGCAGTCTTACACCATAAAAGAGTCTAACCTCATGTCTTTACAACTGTTACGCTTTTAATTTGGGCCTAGGACCTCTCACATTGGGCTACCATTTGTGACTACTGGATTCGCCGGGCGGGTCCGGGCAGTTTTACATCACAAATGAGTCCAACCTCGTGTCCTAAGCATTGATTATCGCTTATAATCTTTTACCCCAGTCTTAATAAATTCCCTATTCAAATTATTAATTAATTCCTAATTTAACGATGTCCATAATTGACTCAATTATGTTCATCAATTAATGGTATGCAAAATCATACCAATTTTACCACAATTTGTCTTATGCCATTAAAGGCAACTTATCTCAATTTATATTTATCCCTCCTTTAAGGCTATTACATGCCAACTACCAAAAACCCACTTAGGCGTGTTCATATTAGTCCTCATAAATTATCATATGTGTTTCGACTACAAATCACATAATTAACATATGCCCAAGTTCTAGATTACATGTCCGTTTTACATATGCCTAATTCCTACCAAATTTACATATGTTCAGTTCATGCCATTTTATATGTATGCCAAATTTATGCCAATTTACACCTATCAAGTTCTAGCCAAATTACATATGCCAATCCCAATTCTTGCAATTACCATTTTAATGGCGATACCCCAATTATCAAATTTCATATTAATGGCAATAATACCCATATATCCAATTTTCATGTTATGCCATCAATTTCACCAATCGCATATATCCAAATAGGTAATATTCCCATACTTTTCCCCGTATTCAATCGTACGCAAAATCGTGGTTTAGGCCTAGATCCGAAATTGATCTAGGTTCATCAAAAGAAAATAAATAGGGGAAAGGTAGAATTTTTCAATAAAACAAGATCAGAGAGAAAACAGCATAAATCATCATGATAGGCATAAAGACTGGATCTTGATAATAATATCAACATGAATCCAAGAAACTGATTTACAACGACTGAATAGAGCATGAACTAGACATAAGAATGGAGATGAACGAGTCTCAAAACTCAAGGTTCAAAGGTAAACAGGAATAGATCTGATTTGATAAACATGCTTATATCCAATTACACTTTATTCCATAGCCATATTAAAATTAAGCATTTTAATCTAAAAAGTAACTAGAACTTACATAGCATGGCTAGCGAATTTAAGAACTGAAATCGATGTTGTAGCGTTGTTGATTCATCTCCTTGAATTGTTGTAGAAGTCTTCATCTTTGCATTGGATTGCGTATGAAAGCTTAAGAAGAAGATTAGAGACGGTGGCCATGATCAAGAGGGATTTTAGCAGTATAACGGTGTAAGAATGATTTGTGTGAGTTAGGCTAGGTCTTAGGTTGTTTTTATAGGTGTAGCAACTCATTTCAGCCATCGGATTAACCCTAAAACTGATCCGGACAATCAAAACTCATCCCGGGCCTCAAAAATGGGTTCTGAGCCACACCAGGCCGACCAGGTGACCGATACAGGGGGGAGGTCGACACTACAGTCGACCTGGGGGGGAAGTCGACTGTGCAATCGACACTACAGTCGACCTGGGGTCAGTCTGCCTGAAAGTCTGCTGAAAGTTGTACAGGCCATAACTTGGTCATACGGACTCCGATTTTCGAAAACTCGGACTCTATTTCATGTAAAATTTCGAGACGAACGCAAAAGCGCAACCCATTTCCCTTGATTCTTATTTTAAAATTTAATTCTTCCTTGATTCTTGTATTAACATGTTATAAAAATTCGGGTTGTTACATTCTCCCCTCCTTAAAGGATTTCGTCCCCGAAATCTTCAAGTTAAGAAGAATGTGTCCTACCATCTAATCATCCATCTACCCAATCATCAATCACAGGCATTCATTGTCCTTAAGAAATTTCTAATGCTATATGAACATATGCGAGAAGTGTGTGTATATGTTCCTTATCTAATGTAAATGATCAGGCCTGATTGATCCTCTTAATGCAAAAATATGTTTAGTGTCATGAGTCCAACATGTATGCAAATAGTCCTAGTCACATAAACACTATATGTGTGCACAAACATCCATCCATATGCAACATCCATATGATAACACATTCAATTTCATCCATAAACAAGTGCAAACACTCAAGCATATACAATATGAAAGGTGACTGAGCCGATCTAGTGCCTAATGTGTGTGTATATGCATCCACGAGCAACCACTAGCAACCACTTGCAACCACTTGCAACCATCAATCATAACATGTCTCAAACACATGTTTACACCCAACTGTTCCTACCTAAAGATATAGTCGAATGATAGAAGCAAGTAAAAACTCTGCGCCCATCAACGCTGGAAATCTACGTCACATATATACTGATTAGGAGAAGAATTCCCTAAGCACCAGCCCCGAAGACCGAAATCAACGTCAGACTGACACCCAAAGAAATTCTCAACCCAACCAATATATATGTGATTCTAGGAAACTAAGCATGATGGACTCCTTTTAGGCCACAAAAAATCCCTTCCTAAAACCAACCCATATCCTATAAAACCCAAAAGGTTTAATCAACCCAACGGACACCCTCAAGCCCCAACATGTAAAACTAACAGATGAGTCATACTCCCTATGGGGTTTGCAACAGAAATTGGATTGAGAATAGGACCGAGAGGATATACACAAAAGATAGCATGCAAGTAAGCTCTACAGGAAAAAGGAATCAAGAATATACTCTTAAAAAGAGATGTGATGCACGAATCTAGTCTTCAATCTTCTAAGTCGCATTTTGTGACGGCCCGCCCCGCACCAACCGACATTTACTCCAATTGTGCGCTGTACACATGTCCAATTGGCATGGGACGGTCGCCAAAGAAGAGAAAGAAAGAAGATGAACCAAATAAAGAACCTGTAATATGTCTCACAGCGCATGGAATAAAATATAATAACCAACATGTACTTGACATAAAACAGATGAGACAGTGCATAAGCTGAAAATCAGAACTAAACATCACAGCAGCGGAAATCCAAAAGTACAGCTTATTACAACTTTCAAACTGTCTCAAAGCAAAAGTAAGGTAAACGAGGTACACTACTAATGCCCAAGTAGTGACCACCAACGACACAGGGAGAATGTGTATACATATATATATCATACGTGGAAGCCTCCTGCCCGCCTCAGAATCAGCTACTCGCGCATCACCAGCTAACTTGTCTCTAGTCTGCTCGTGTGAGCACCCAGAGTAATAAGAGGAGACATAAAACTCTGGGTCAGACATAAAGCCTGGTATGAGCGATAAGCATCTAAAGTGAACAATAACAGGTAGACTAAAACATACCTGAACCTGGACCTGCAACCAAAGAGTTAGTACTACACGGTACAATACTCTGTGATGTCACAAACACATAATATAAGTATACGGGGGTGGGGATGTGTATGTCAAACAATCAAGCATAGCAACCATCCTCGCATCTCTCACTCAGTGCGTAAAGCATACGGTATCTACTTCTTTGATCACCATAACCCTTCAAGAAAACGACAGAACTCGACTTTGTACGACTATGTCCATTCCTACTACCACCAACGCCAAACCTATGGGACCACGCCCAACGTATCCATGATCCCACTCCATTGGTAGATAGCTCCCTAGTCGCACCATATCCAAAGCCCGAGTCCGTCCATACACCTCTAATACATAGTGATCCAAAGTCATAGACACCGACAACTCCTTAGCACACGTCCCGCAGCAAAGCCCAATCACGAAGTGAACTCATTGGTTCCCGTCTGGATCCTGAGCTCGAACTTCCACTTGAACTACCTTTGCATTTCGGGTTATGGATCTTCCTCAGATCGGTTCGGATTCCTTTCATCATCATTGGGATCGTGGTCTTCATCGTTTCGGTTCGTGACTGCTACCTCGGGTCGGATCGGAGTGCACCATCGGTTCGGGTCGGATCCCTGCCTCTCCCTTGTGACGGTTTGGATCGGAGTCCTTCATGGTACACTGGATCGGTTCGTGGCTTCCAGTCCCATCTGGATCGGATCGGGTTCTCCACCACGCCACGGCTCGGGTCACGCCTCCTGGTCATAGCTCCAAGCCCTTCGCCCTCCTTCAAGTCTCCGGTTCGTTGTCCTCAAGGTGATCAGATCGGATCGGGTTCTCCACCACGCCACGGTTCAAATCGAGGTAAGGGGCACGATGGGTTCGCGAGGTCTTGGCCGAATCGGATCGGGCATCATGGTCACGAACCGGTTCGGTTCGGATTTCCTGCACTGACTTTTCCAGCGACTGTTTACGCCACTCGACGACGTTTTTGACCATTCTAACTATTGCAATCAATCACAAAGCATGTCATAGTGTCATAGCAATACATACAAGTGGCCTCAAACACCAAAACAACAACATGATATGATAAAATGGATCAAACATAGCCAAAATCTCATGTTTTCCCTTAATCCCTCTTAATCATGTTTGAGCATATGATTAGCAAAACTTATCCAATTTAACCCAAACTCATATCAGAGGTCTAAAACATTATTTATGAATTTATAAACATTTTTCCAAACTTTATTTTCCTTTAAAAACGCTGATTAGCACTAATCACCCCAATTTAGCCATAATTAGTGCAAAAAGCAAGCTAATCACTCACCTTAGCCACAAAACAAACTAAGATCTGAAATAATTCTCTGATTTGATGCGAATCCCTATGCTAACAGCAGCTCCAAGGTTGATTAGGTGAAGATCTTCTTTGATTAGGGGTTGCTAGGCCAAATCCTTGACCAAGAGATGATTTGGAGGTGATCTAGAGGTTGGAGGCCATTTTTAGGGATCCTTGGTGATAAGTGGAGGCTAGAAAACTGAAATGGAATGATTCTCCATCTCATTTCAGCCCTCCCATAACCCTAATCCCGAAATGGGTTATGGGCCTACTCACTAATCACCCGATTTGGCCCGGTTAAGCAGTTTTTCACCCTCCAAACCTTGTTTCAGCCATATCTCCCAAACGGTAAGTCCGTTTGGCTATTATGACCGCTCTACGGAAAGAGAAACCATCAAACGAATCTAATGGAAGTGGTTTCAGGTCAAAATTCCTTCCCTATCAAAAGTTATGGCCAAAACAGTACTGACTAGGGGCAAAATGGTCATTTAAAAATCGACAAAAATCATGAACAGGGGAAATGACTCTAATAAATGTTTCCCAAAGTTACATGACCATACAACTTCACACGGGAAAGAAATAAATATTCTACAATCCTATGATGTGTAAAACACGGGTCGTTACACTCTCCCCCCCTTAAGAAATTTCGCCCCCGAAATTCCCTAACCAAAACACACACAAGGGTCCCGCATGCCTATCAATCATAAAACAACCATCAAACATGCAAAACAAGCAAAACAAGTCTATCCTAGCATGCGGAATAACTAAATCGCAAAGTAAATCTTACCAGGCAAAGAGTTCTGGATAAGCCTTTCTAATGCTCTCCTCTGTCTCCCAAGCACAATCATTTTCGTCCTCGCCCCACTGAACTTTGACTAGCTTCACCGACTTTCTTCGAAGTTGCTTCGTTTCATGCCCCACAATACGAATCGGCTTGCGGTTCTCAACCGCCTCAGGTTCTACTTCGAAGTCCTCTAACTGATCAGGTGAAATAGTCACATTTGAGTCGTGAACGAACTTCCTTAGTTGGGAAACATGAAACACATTGTGAACTCCTGCCATTTTCTCTGGTAAGCCAAGTCTATACGCCAAATTCCCAACTTCCTCGAGAACTTGGAAAGGACCCACAAATCTTGGTGCCAACTTGCCTCTCCTGCCAAATCGTATCACGCTTTTCAACGGAGAGATCTTGACAAACACCAAGTCACCAACGGAGAATTTCAAGTCTCTTCTCCTCTTATCAGCATAGCTTTTCTGCCTATCCTGAGCAGCTTTCATTCGTTGCTGAATGATCTTGATCTTATCGGAAGTTTCTCTCACCACATCTGGTCCAAGCACAAACTTCTCGCCAGTCTCTATCCAACATGATGGTGAGTTGCACGGTCTTCCGTACAAAGCTTCATATGGAGCCATACCGATACTGGATTGGTAGCTATTATTATATGCAAACTCCACTAGATGCAAATGGTCATCCCATGCTCCACCGAAATCCAATATACAAGCCCTCAAGAGATCTTCCAATATCCGATTCACCCTCTCTGTCTGACCATCGGTTTGAGGATGATATGCGGTACTGAGATGTAATTCTGATCCTAAAGCCTCTTGTAAGCTCTTCCAAAATCCACTAGTAAACAACGGATCTCGGTCACTCACAATGCCTTTGGGTACTCCATGAAATCTCACTACCCACTTCATATATAGTTCTGCTAACTTAGCTGCAGTTCTGTTCGACTTAACTGGTATAAATCTTGCACTCTTGGTCAGTCGATCCACAATTACCCAAATGTTATCATGTCCTGATCTAGTCCTCGGTAAACCATCGATGAAATCCATCGAAACTTGTTCCCATTTCCATTCGGGAATTTCTAATGGTTGCATCAACCCACTAGGCTTCTTTTGCTCGGCTTTAACTAGCTGGCAATTTATGCATTTGGATATAAACTTCCCAACGTCTCTTTTCATCCCTTCCCAGTAGTAAGTCTGTCTCATGTCTCTATACATCTTATTACCACCGGGATGTATAGTCAGTTTTGAGTGATGACATTCTCTAAGCACTTCATCTCTCAAACCATTCACGTTGGGCACAACTAGTCTTCCATTCTTCCGAAGCCATCCATCTCGATCAAGCCCATACACATTCATCTCCTCTTCGATACCCATCTCTAACTTGGAGATGATTTCTAATAGGTTAGGGTCGTTCCTCTGGCTAGAACCAATCCGCTCTATCAAAGTGGGTCTGATCGTCAAGCTAGCTAGCATAACTGGATCCAATTCGCACCTTGGTCTGAAATCAAACCCCGCGATATACTCCAGCTGCTTCCATTCAAGAAACATTGCCCCTAAGCTGGCATGTCTCCTACTCAAGGCATCGGCTACCGCATTACCCTTCCCAGGTGTATACGCGATATCAAAATCATACGAAGCCAAGAACTCTAACCATCTCTGCTGACGGAGATTCAGATCTTTCTGAGAGAAGAGATACTTTAACGATTTATGATCGGTAAACAGCTCAAATCTTTCTCCCAAGAGGTAATGTCTCCACATCTTCAGTGCAAATACAATCGCTGCCAATTCCAAATCATGGGTAGGATACTTCTTCTCATGTGGCTTTAGCTGTCGACTAGCATAAGCTACAACCCTACCTCCTTGCATCAATACCGCACCCAGTCCGGTACCACAAGCATCCGTGTATACCGTCATCTCTTCATTTCCCTTAGGAATGACCAACACTGGCGCACACGTCAACTTTTCCTTTAGACTCTTGAATGCTTTTTCACACCCTCCGTCCCAAACGAAGGCTTGATTCTTCTTAGTCAACTGAGTCAACGGTGCCGCTGTCTTGGAGAAGTCTTTGATAAACTTACGATAATATCCAGCTAACCCCAAGAAACTTCTTACGTCTGTTGCATTCTTGGGCGTAGACCAATCTTGTACCGTAGCCACCTTTGCAGGGTCCACGGCAATACCATTCTCTGAAACAACATGGCCCAAGAATCTCACTTCTCTCCTCCAAAAATGACACTTAGAGAATTTCGCTTTCAATTGGTGTCTTCTCAACACCTCCAACACAATTCTCAAATGTTCCTTGTGTTCATCTTCTGTCCTCGAGTAAACAAGGATATCGTCTACGAACACAAGAACAAACTTATTCAGTTGGTCTCTGAATACTCTATTCATAAGATCCACGAAGTATGCTGGTGCATTGGTCAAGCCGAATGGCATGACCAACCACTCATAAAACCCAGACGGCGTCCTAAATGCCGTTTTAGCTATACTATCAGCTGCTACACGGAGCTGATGAAATCCTGTCGCGAGGTCCAACTGGGAGAACACTCTCGCTCCTTCCAGTTGATCAAACAAATCATCTATCCATGGTAGAGGATACTTATTCTTCATCGTCACCTTATTTAACTCGCGATAGTCCACACACAATCGAAGGGAACCATCTGCCTTAGTAGCAAACACAACTGGTGCTCCCCACTCGGAAACACTTCTTCTAATAAATCCCTTCTTCAAAAGATCGCTAACTTGCACCTCGAGCTCTCGCTGTTCTCGTGGTGCCATACGACGAAGTGGCATCACTATAGGTCTGGCATCTCTCACTAAATCAATACGAAACTCAATCTCTCGGTGTGGTGGAAGTCCGGTCACTTCCTCGAAGATGTCCGGGTACTGGCCAACCACGGGCAAACCTGATAACTCATCATGCGGAATGTCGAGGGAATTTACAAAACTAGCCATTACCCCATCACAGGGTAGATTACCAAACACTACCCTCCGCCCATCATCCGCCCTAACTGTCACCAAAAAGCCCTCACAGTCTACCACCACCCCGTATCTTTGGAGCCAATCGACTCCCAAAATAATGCCATACCCAGTAAAGCCCAAAACAAAGCAATCACAAACAAACATACATCCATGACTCGATAAGACCACATTACGACAGATCATACTGAGGTTTGTTGAACCACCAATCGGGTTCGTCACAGCTAATGGTCTATCGACTAACTCGGGTTCCAATCCCAACCTATCTACCAGGTCACTAGATATGAAGGAATGGGAAGCCCCGGTATCGAACAAAACTCTAACAGGAAGATCATAAATGGAAAGCATACCTTGAATGACGACTCCCTTTCCTTTCTCCGCCGCAGTTGGGGCATTCGACGAAGAAGGAACAGCATTGATGGCATATGCTTTCACAATCTGATTCTCCTTCAGAGGTTGCGGGCACTTATCCTTAAAATGTCCCTCCTGGCCACAGTTAAAGCACTTCTTTCCCACTGTCTTGGCCCTACATTCCCTTGCATAATGGCCCTTCTTTCCACATTTGAAGCACTCGACTTCTTTCCTGCTTTTCTTCTGGCCATCCTTAGCTTGGTTCTGCTTCCTCTTATTCTGAGAGTTATTCTTGCCTCCACCGCTTGATTGCGGCTTTGACTCTTCAGCAGATGCCGCAATAACCCCAGTCTTCGGCTTAGGGTAAAGACTTTCTGACCTCAAAGCTTTTCCCACGATCGACTCAAACGTCTCATCGATGTGATTAATCAGCCTCTCCCCTAAGTATTCATCCAAACCAGTGATGAACTTCTCATTTTTCTTTTCGGGAGTATCGATTAGAGATAACCCATACTTCAACAAAGTGTCGAACTCAGCAACATAATCCGATACTGCCCTTCCATTCTGCTTAAGCTCCAAGAACTTCCTAAACAATTCCGACTTCTGGGCAGCTGGGATATACTTGTCGCTAAAGCGAGCTTTAAACTGATCCCAAGTAACTTGATCTTCTGGTGTGGCTGCCCTAATAGCATTCCACCAATTCATCGCTCGTCCTTGCAGCTGACGAGACGCTAGCCTTCTCTTCATCGCATCCTCGATACCCAAGTCATCGAAGATCCGATCACAGCTATCCAACCAATCCTGAACATCCGTGGCCGACTCTGTTCCGTGAAACGGCTTTCCACCAAGATTAGTGTAATCCTTACTCAGCTTGGCGAAATCGACCCTAGGCACTTGCACCGCTGCACCTCCAGCATTGGCAACATTAGGAGCCGCCCTCTGAATATCCACAAGCATCTCTCTCATGAGGTTGGTAAACATAGCCCTCATGTCAGGGGGATTCCCATTATTGGCCCCTCTACCAACACCTCTTCCTCGGCTCATCGTCAAATCTGTTAAAGAGAAAACGATTAACCATCTCCATAGTGGTGCCAGTGCAGTGCAATGCGACTTCACTCTTAAACATACTAATACTATATATAAATATAACTTTTGAAAACCAAAATAATCACAAATACGCGCTCTCATATACGTACTATCTCTCCCTAGTGTCTTTCCCTAGGTGAATTACGCAACCTAGAGCTCTGATACCAAATGTGACGGCCCGCCCCGCACCAACCGACATTTACTCCAATTGTGCGCTGTACACATGTCCAATTGGCATGGGACGGTCGCCAAAGAAGAGAAAGAAAGAAGATGAACCAAATAAAGAACCTGTAATATGTCTCACAGCGCATGGAATAAAATATAATAACCAACATGTACTTGACATAAAACAGATGAGACAGTGCATAAGCTGAAAATCAGAACTAAACATCACAGCAGCGGAAATCCAAAAGTACAGCTTATTACAACTTTCAAACTGTCTCAAAGCAAAAGTAAGGTAAACGAGGTACACTACTAATGCCCAAGTAGTGACCACCAACGACACAGGGAGAATGTGTATACATATATATATCATACGTGGAAGCCTCCTGCCCGCCTCAGAATCAGCTACTCGCGCATCACCAGCTAACCTGTCTCTAGTCTGCTCGTGTGAGCACCCAGAGTAATAAGAGGAGACATAAAACTCTGGGTCAGACATAAAGCCTGGTATGAGCGATAAGCATCTAAAGTGAACAATAACAGGTAGACTAAAACATACCTGAACCTGGACCTGCAACCAAAGAGTTAGTACTACACGGTACAATACTCTGTGATGTCACAAACACATAATATAAGTATACGGGGGTGGGGATGTGTATGTCAAACAATCAAGCATAGCAACCATCCTCGCATCTCTCACTCAGTGCGTAAAGCATACGGTATCTACTTCTTTGATCACCATAACCCTTCAAGAAAACGACAGAACTCGACTTTGTACGACTATGTCCATTCCTACTACCACCAACGCCAAACCTATGGGACCACGCCCAACGTATCCATGATCCCACTCCATTGGTAGATAGCTCCCTAGTCGCACCATATCCAAAGCCCGAGTCCGTCCATACACCTCTAATACATAGTGATCCAAAGTCATAGACACCGACAACTCCTTAGCACACGTCCCGCAGCAAAGCCCAATCACGAAGTGAACTCATTGGTTCCCGTCTGGATCCTGAGCTCGAACTTCCACTTGAACTACCTTTGCATTTCGGGTTATGGATCTTCCTCAGATCGGTTCGGATTCCTTTCATCATCATTGGGATCGTGGTCTTCATCGTCTCGGTTCGTGACTGCTACCTCGGGTCGGATCAGAGTGCACCATCGGTTCGGGTCGGATCCCTGCCTCTCCCTTGTGACGGTTCGGATCGGAGTCCTTCATGGTACACTGGATCGGTTCGTGGCTTCCAGTCCCATCTGGATCGGATCGGGTTCTCCACCACGCCACGGCTCGGGTCACGCCTCCTGGTCATAGCTCCAAGCCCTTCGCCCTCCTTCAAGTCTCCGGTTCGTTGTCCTCAAGGTGATCAGATCGGATCGGGTTCTCCACCACGCCACGGTTCAAATCGAGGTAAGGGGCACGATGGGTTCGTGAGGTCTTGGCCGAATCGGATCGGGCATTATGGTCACGAACCGGTTCGGTTCGGATTTCCTGCACTGACTTTTCCAGCGACTGTTTACGCCACTCGACGACGTTTTTGACCATTCTAACTATTGCAATCAATCACAAAGCATGTCATAGTGTCATAGCAATACATACAAGTGACCTCAAACACCAAAACAACAACATGATATGATAAAATGGATCAAACATAGCCAAAATCCCATGTTTTCCCTTAATCCCTCTTAATCATGTTTGAGCATATGATTAGCAAAACTTATCCAATTTAACCCAAACTCATATCAGAGGTCTAAAACATTATTTATGAATTTATAAACATTTTTCCAAACTTTATTTTCCTTTAAAAACGCTGATTAGCACTAATCACCCCAATTTAGCCATAATTAGTGCAAAAAGCAAGCTAATCACTCACCTTAGCCACAAAACAAACTAAGATCTGAAATAATTCTCTGATTTGATGCGAATCCCTATGCTAACAGCAGCTCCAAGGTTGATTAGGTGAAGATCTTCTTTGATTAGGGGTTGCTAAGCCAAATCCTTGACCAAGAGATGATTTGGAGGTGATCTAGAGGTTGGAGGCCATTTTTAGGGATCCTTGGTGATAAGTGGAGGCTAGAAAACTGAAATGGAATGATTCTCCATCTCATTTCAGCCCTCCCATAACCCTAATCCCGAAATGGGTTATGGGCCTACTCACTAATCACCCGATTTGGCCCGGTTAAGCAGTTTTTCACCCTCCAAACCTTGTTTCAGCCATATCTCCCAAACGGTAAGTCCGTTTGGCTATTATGACCACTCTACGGAAAGAGAAACCTTCAAACGAATCTAATGGAAGTGGTTTCAGGTCAAAATTCCTTCCCTATCAAAAGTTATGGCCAAAACAGTACTGACTAGGGGCAAAATGGTCATTTAAAAATCGACAAAAATCATGAACAGGGGAAATGACTCTAATAAATGTTTCCCAAAGTTACATGACCATACAACTTCACACGGGAAAGAAATAAATATTCTACAATCCTATGATGTGTAGAACACGGGTCGTTACACATTTCCTTGTACTTAACTCCATTGTGCTTTGACCGTCTTTAACTTCACAATTTCATAGCTCCTTGATTCTTATTTCCAAAATACGAGTTGGAACTCATTTCACTGTTGCCTCCCATTCCACTTTCACTTATTCTCCCTCTAGTATACTCGGCCTCAAACATAACTGTGTACTGAGGGTTCCGTGTAAGCTCTCCAAAATTCACTAGTGAATCTTGGATCTCGTTCACTTACTAAGGTGATTCTCTACAACTCATGCATAAGTGAAATGAACCATCCGCCTTGGTGGCGAACACTACTCGAGCGGATCAATAAATGTATCTAGAGATTCTAGGTAACTAAGCATGGCAAAAACCCTAAGGGTTACACTAGACTTCGAGGGCATTACCGAGGCAAGTCAAGAGTCTAACTACCCTCCTTTCAAAACTGAGAATGGCACCCTTATTGGATAACCACTCCATCCCTGGAATCCACTCCTAGCCCAAAAATCATAAGCATTCCTTCTAAGCTCAATACCTAGTATAGACATTCTCAAATCCAAACAAATCATGAATAAATGAGCCAATTCCCCAATAGGATTTGAGACAAAAATTGGGATCCTCCAATACGCTAGTACTAAGGTGCAGAGACTCAACTATCGAAGCAGAATTAAAAGGATGCAATGTACAAAAACAAAGTTCTAGCGGGATGATAGAAAAGAAAAGGTAAACCTTTAACTGTAACGTTACCACCTCCCTTAGGTACGCTAGTAGTGAGAGCATACAATTGCCCTCTCGACGATCCTGTCCTTTGCCTTTGTTCTTTTCCTATAATACTTAACTACACTCCCTTCTTACCATACTAAAGATACTCTCTCTTGTCATGGGTTCTACTATTCTTTCACTTTGGCCTCTTTCCTTTCACCTTTTTCCTCCTTCGTGGATTAAGCTATAACAACTAGTCTCTTGTTCTTACTGTCCTTGTATAGTTTGTTGACAAGTCCTTCAAAGCTACCTCCAACGCACGACAACTCTACACAACTTGAAATAAGATTAGACGCAGATGGAACTACTGCGGCTACAGATGGAGGTTGGGCACTTCTTTGCCCTCCGACATATGTCAGATGCCTACGAAATTATGGTGAAAAGAGAGAGAGGAGAGATTTCAAGAGGGAATCAAAAGATAGTGCATATGGCTTTGGGGAATATACCTTTTAATCAAAACAAAATTTTCTTGAAATTTTGCTTCTTTGTAAATGTTTTGAAAACTAGTTCAGAAGGTTTTTGGAAACTTTTGCCCAGTCTGGTAACCTTTTGCTCTGATACCAAATGTAACACCCCACATCCATTAAGGTCACTCACAAAGGGAATGCCTTAACTTCAATGGAGCATTATGGGTATTGGAACAGAAATATTACAAGACAGACATATATAAAACAGCGGAAAGTAAAGTGGAAGTACTTAAAACCATTTATTAAATATGATCGTTTACAATAAAAGCCCATCAACTTCCAATACCCAATTACATAGTTAAACTATCTGTCTTGCTCAAAAACAAAGAAGCATAAAAATAAGTTATAGTATTCCCCAATAAAGCGAAGCAAGCCATAGTCAAGAAAAATCCAAGCCATGCATGAAAGAGCCTTGGAGCTTGATAAGATCCGAACTAAGCTGTATTCCCACCTTGCGAACCTGGGGGGAAACGGAAGAAAAAGAGGCGAAACAAAACGGGTCAGTCATAGAGACTGAGTAAGTCCTAGTGACTTTCAGCATAAAAATAGTTAAGGATAATATGGCATGAGTAAACTGAAAGTAAACATAAGCATGATGACAAGATAAGCAACAGGCAAGATAACTAAGGTTAACATGATGTGATTTTTGTCAAGTAACATCGCAAGGTTCCCATTCAAGATAAACTAAGTATAATTTCGTAAGATTCCTATCAAACATAACAAAATTCCTCTGCTTCGCCATTAAAATATTTATATGAGATCTACTTGCTCTACACCACCTAACTAGCATCTTTACAAGTGTCTTACATGGAATGTTTCGTATTCCTACTAGTACTCCAACTAGTGTCCCTTGTAATAGGGATCCTTACCCCCTACTAGTGTCACAACTAGTAGCCCGTGTTATATAATAAGGTGATCCTGCCTACTGAACATAAGTGATAATAATAATGGTAGTTTCGTGTACCCCTAGCTGCTGTCATAGGTGCCGCCTGCTCCTATCTCCACTAGTGGTACCCACTACCCTCCCCATTCTAATTATTCATAATATGGTAGCTGTACTCCTAGCTGCTGTCATAGGTGCCGCCTGCTCCTATCTCCACTAGTCGTACCCACTACCTTCCCCATTCGATCGGCTCCCTAACTCGTAGATACCCATGCTGGCCCCACAGTGGGGTGTATCACTCCCCAAAGTGGCAACCCGATACAACAGAGATGCACGACTTATACCTACACGATGCAACAACGTCTTACCTACCAGCCCGGGTCCACACATGCATATGAAACCCATTGGACTTGCGTTGCCACTGCTAACCCGTTTTGACCTCTTACAATCAAACCCAGTATGCGTGTCCCATCCTCGACATGGGTCGAGCTCACAAAGATACGTAATGGGCTACTGGTCTGAAAAGTGTCCCCTTTCCTCGACACAAGCTTCCCACCTATGCTTGGTCCCCTCTAGTAATTCTTACTTAACCCCTTCTTATTCATGTCCACTTACATGCTCAAATTTTGGTTAAGTATACACCAGTTATGTCTTACATGTTACCCATATCCCCCACTTAACCCCTACATCATTCTCATGTCTTAATACATGCTTTATCTTGGTTAAGTGCTTATAGGTTATATTTTACATGTCATTCATATTATCCCCAACGTCTGGGTTTAACCAAGCGCCTTGGCTTTGTCTGCCATTAGACCCTATGTCTATCCATTAATTATGCGCTTGTGCTACCTCATTAGTCTTATCATTTAACTTGGTTATTTCCATTCATACCAACCTTCAACTTTGCTTATTAATTCAATTCTTAACTTGCACTATATTAAGTCCATTAATAAGCCCACAACATGTTATTCCTATGATTCATACATTAACCCCCGTTATGGTACAATAACATGTTCTTATTCAATCTTTACAACCAAGTACCCCTTAACTTACAAACACACTGGAGAGAGAGAATAATTCCCTAAATACCAACCTCGAAGACCGCAACATCAGATTGATACTCAGAGGATTATCCAACCTAACCAATGTTTTGTTCCTTTTTATAATATAACTTATGTCGCCTTCAATTGTAAATTCATTCTTGTCTTTATATATTGCTTAATCTACAATGAAGCACATCTTTCCTTATTACATAAGTTATCTCATCTTATCTATTGTTCCGCCTAACTTACTTTATTCCATAAGTTATCATTCCCACTTAGGCATTAATTAAGATTTACTTAACTCAACCATTCATGTCATAACAGTTAAGTGTCATTCGCCTAATCATATTACTTAACCCACCCATTCATACCATATTGGTTAAGTGTCATTAGCCTAATCATATTACTTAACCCACCCACTCATACCATATTGGTTAAGTGTTCTTAGTTTACTTAACCCTACCCACTAGTCTAGTTACCATGTTATGTTGGTTAAGTATTACTATTCGTATTTCCATATGTCACCCACATGTCACCCACTTAACCCCCATGTCCCACCACATGTTTACTGGTTAAGTATTTCATAATTCATTAAGGCCGTAACCCTATAAAGACCTCTCACATTAGACTGACATTTATGGCAGCTGGATTTGCCGGGCGGGTCCGGGCAGTCTTACACCATAAAAGAGTCTAACCTCATGTCTTTACAACTGTTACGCTTTTAATTTGGGCCTAGGACCTCTCACATTGGGCTACCATTTGAGACTACTGGATTCGCCGGGCGGGTCCGGGCAGTTTTACGTCACAAATGAGTCCAACCTCGTGTCCTAAGCATTGATTATCGCTTATAATTTTTTACCCCAGTCTTAATAAATTCCCTATTCAAATTATTAATTAATTCCTAATTTAACGATGTCCATAATTGACTCAATTATGTTCATCAATTAATGGTATGCAAAATCATACCAATTTTACCACAATTTATCTTATGCCATTAAAGGCAACTTATCTCAATTTATATTTATCCCTCCTTTAAGGCTATTACATGTCAACTACCAAAAACCCACTTAGGCGTGCTCATATTAGTCCTCATAAATTATCATATGTGTTTCGACTACAAATCTCACATAATTAACATATGCCCAAGTTCTAGATTACATGTCCGTTTTACATATGCCTAATTCCTACCAAATTTACATATGTTCAGTTCATGCCATTTTATATGTATGCCAAATTTATGCCAATTTACACCTATCAAGTTCTAGCCAAATTACATATGCCAATCCCAATTCTTGAAATTACCATTTTAATGGCGATACCCCAATTATCAAATTTCATATTAATGGCAATAATACCCATATATCCAATTTTCATGTTATGCCATCAATTTCACCAATCGCATATATCCAAATAGGTAATATTCCCATACTTTCCCCCGTATTCAATCGTACACAAAATCGTGGTTTAGGCCTAGATCCGAAATTGATCTAGGTTCATCAAAAGAAAATAAATAGGGGAAAGGTAGAATTTTTCAATAAAACAAGATCAGAGAGAAAACAGCATGAATCATCATGATAGGCATAAAGACTGGATCTTGATAATAATATCAACATGAATCCAAGAAACTGATTTACAACGACTGAATAGAGCATGAACTAGACATAAGAATGGAGATGAACGAGTCTCAAAACTCAAGGTTCAAAGGTAAACAGGAATAGATCTGAATTGATAAACATGCTTATATCCAATTACACTTTATTCCATAGCCATATTAAAATTAAGTATTTTAATCTAAAAAGTAACTAGAACTTACATAGCATGGCTAGCGAATTTAAGAACTGAAATCGATGTTGTAGCGTTGTTGATTCATCTCCTTGAATTGTTGTAGAAGTTTTCATCTTTGCATTGGATTGCGTATGAAAGCTTAAGAAGAAGATTAGAGACGGCGGCCATGATCAAGAGGGATTTTAGCAGTATAACGGTGTAAGAATGATTTGTGTGAGTTAGGCTAGGTCTTAGGTTGTTTTTATAGGTGTAGCAACTCATTTCAGCCATCGGATTAACCCTAAAACTGATCTGGACCATCAAAACTCATCCCGGGCCTCAAAAATGGGTTCTGAGCCACACCAGGCCGACCAGGTCGACCTATACAGGGGGGAGGTCGACACTACAGTCGACCTGGGGGGGGGGAGTCGACTGTGCAGTCGACACTACAGTCGACCTGGGGGGGGGGGGGAGTCGACTGTGCAGTCGACACTACAGTCGACCTGGGGTCAGTCTGCCTGAAAGTCTGCTGAAACTTGTATAGGCCATAACTTGGTCATACGGACTCCGATTTTCGAAAACTCGGACTCTATTTCATGTAAAATTTCAAGACGAACGCAATGGCGCATCCCATTTCCCTTGATTCTTATTTTAAAATTTAATTCTGCCTTGATTCTTGTATTAACATGTTATAAAAATTCGGGTTGTTACACCATCCTTCCTAGCTAACCTACAGTTAGTTTTTAAATTTCACATTCTTAGGGAAAGGTTCCCATTAATTTTATCAAAGATAAATTCTTCTAAATTTATTCTTTAATCTTCCATTGGATATCATTTCAAACCATGTTAAGGTTTTCCAAACTAGTCGGGATTAGCGAACTACACCGAAGTAATTATTTATTTTATTTCCCAATCCCAACCTATTCATCCCATGGAGCAAAACTGGTAATACTCCATATCTAATACCACGGTGTTATCGGTAAAATTAATTACCATTTCACGTTCAAATCTTATTAAAGATTTAACTATCGCTCTGGAGCAAAACTGGTGATACTCCATTCTCGATCTTTTCAATCTAATTAAAGATTCGTTAAAACTCTAGTTTAGTTTTGATCTCGAAAATCATTTCTTATTTATTATTCCAAGCTAAGAAATTAATCTTACATTTAAATGGGTTAAAGAACCAATGTCCTTTGAAACACGGTTCACGATAAACCCAAAATCACATTCCATTGTTAATCGGGCTAAAGAACAAGTGTTATTTAAAACACCATTCACGACAAACCCAAAAATCAATCTTAAATTCAATTCCAATTAAAGATTAATCAACTGGAAAATCTCACTAAATCTTAATTAAAAGATTTATTCTTTTTTAAACTATGTTCAAGAACAATGTTATTTAAGACACCATTCACGACGAACCCGAAATCTCATTTGATATTAAATACATGGCTCTGAATAGAAAGTATATCAACTTATATTCAATATCAAATTCTGAAATCAACAAATATCGTATTGGAATAACGACATGTATATCTTTCAAATTCCCTTAACCATATATGTATAATCGCGAAATCCAACATCGAAATATTCCGAAGATAATTTCGATTCAAATCCATTCCAATTAGTATATTGGAAATCCTGGTTATATTTAAAACCACTTCAAATTCAATTTATTTATTTCAAAAATAAATTGATTTTTATTTCTAGTTCAAAACTAGTTCATTTCGATAAAAATCTATTTTTATCTTTACAAATGTGGAATTTTTCATTCCGGTTCTTTCCAATTCATATATTATGATTTTACACAAATTATTAATATTTTTAATAATTTTATCAAGGCCCGTACAGTCGATTTCCATCAACGGCCATCGAACTGCACTTACAACGACCTTTTACAAATTTGATTTGGTCATAATTCCAAATCCAACCATTAGATCTTAGATTTCTAATATTCATTAGAAAGCTCTTATTCGATACAAACCCAATGGTTCTGATTTCAGGAGAATCCGACGGTCGGATCTCCCGTAATGTCCGTTCGAAGTTAATGGTCGAAATTCACGAACTGCCGCAGCGCGGCGCGTTCTATTCAGGCCATTATATATAATATATATATTTCGTCGATTTCCTTTTAAACGTATTTTATAAATCGTTTTAAATTCGTTTTCGAAACGATTTCAACTTCATATTCAATTTCGAATCAAAATTGAATATTCCACATCATCGATATACGAATGACTTGTTCAATAGATATACATGTATATGCATGCAACTGTAATCATTTTTCAATACAGTTCAACATTCGGTTCAATTTGGCCTAAATGGTTCAAAATTATCGAATCAATAATCAAACAACACAACCAGTAATCAATTAGTTGATTAGCTTTTCAAATTCATAATTTTGATATATATATACAGAAAATCATGTTTTTGATTCCAAATCACAAAAATAAACCTATCTAGTTTTGGTTCTCACACCAGTCTGATGGAAATATATACATATCACACCTTCGAAACACGAAAACAAACTCTGATGATGATATATCAATCATCAGAATCATCTCTGGGGGACTAGAGTGTGATCCTATATCTATCCAATATATTAAAACTTCGAATATACGTTCAAGACGTGTATATGCAAAATCTGTATATACTGGACTGTCCAAATCAATACAAACAAGATATTCAAATACGTATAAAGTTCAAATTTTCAAAACAAATTTGTTTTCATTTGAAAAATATACTCTTCACACTCGTTCTAGGATACTACTGATCCTATCTCGAACGAGTCATTCTTATTGGATATTTCTAATCCAATATCTGATGAATTCTTTCGTTCAGTTCTAACGTGTCTTGTTCTCGAGCTCTGTAAACCAAAGCTCTGATACCAAACTGACACGGCCCGAACTTCCCCGGTAAGGAAAGCACGGATTGCGTTGAGGACAAGACGAATTAGAATGCAAACAGAAGAACATTTCAATGTTTATTACAACAATTCCATCAGAATACAAGAATATACAGAGTATGAATAAATATTACACATTCGATAAATATCAAAGATTACAATAAATTACATAGCAGCGGAAAAATATTACAAAACACAACTGAAAGTAACACACGGATACAGAGCTTTCCGAGCATCGTTCCAGCTATAAATCAGGATCCTATGAATATAAATCTGCAAAAACCAAAACTACTAGCTACCCGTGTTGAAAATAAGGGCACCCAAAGTTTAGGTCAAAACAATAAACTCCAGGTCAGTCATGTGACTGGTATGAGAACTAAAACAGTTAATTAAAACTTTACTTTAAAAGAGAATAATTCCAGGGACCACGCCGTATAACACGGAACGGGTTTCTCCCAAGAATACTAGTGCATAGACTGAACAACGCAATGCTTTTTCAAAAAATGAAGCTATTATAAGACCCAGGTCCCATCTCACAACGCAACGCAAGCCGGAGGATAGGGTTTTCCCTTATAATAGTCAAACATGCTTGGTACATTTAAAACAAATCATTTGATACTATTATAAGTGTATAGTGTCAAAACAATTTCAATCATAAATATCAATCATAGACGACATTAATGACCTATACCACTATGTCGCCATACTAGGTTCTACAAATAAAACTGAAATATCTCATATTGGAAATTGGATTTCTGTCATGAGTCGAGGCAAGGGGCAAGCTCCTCTCCGCTTCGAGACACTCTAGCAAATGCCTCAGGACTATACACTCTGGGTAACCCTTGGAATCGGCTAGGTCGGTCCTCTCTTACGTTTGAGGATTAGTTATTCCTAAACACATGTTTCCCGGTCCTTACAGACCTATAATCGAGGCGCCTTGCAATCCAACAACCACATCGGTGAAAATAATATAAATGTCAGGGCTGGTAAGTCACTGACACCGCCATAGCTAGAAAGAAACGTCGTGTTCTCCCAGTGGTCCGTATCCCGTTTTTAACTCATACCGAGGTGTGAGGCTCGCGAATTAACGCTATAAACAAAGCTACGCTGTATTAAAGCCGTGCTTTGATCATCAACCACAAGACTTTGCTTTGCAACAAAAGCCTTGATCCTCTGCCACTTAGGCATGCCACACAGGCAATTCACTCCATGTGACTGATGTCCATCGATATACAACCTCTGAGCTCGTACGTCTCAGAGAAGGGCATTAAGTGCGACATCCCCAAACCCCGTACTAACGGTGGCAAGGGTAATCTTTGGAATATAACACATAAACAGATAACAGCAGAACAAAATTAAATAAATACACCAAATAATGTACAAATAATACGCTGGATAAACGTAATCATCAGAGTTACACAGTATACAGGATCATACTTAGTACAAATACAGTTCAGCAATACATAAATGTCTACAGCGGAAACAAACATAATATGTACAATAGGAGCTGAACAGCATAAAAAGAGATAAATGATAGGATCCATCTTCAGCTCCAGCAATCCAGAAAGAGCCTGTTAAAACCTGGAGACAAGGCTGCCCGTGTAGAAAAAGGGGCACCCGAGTTTGCAATTGAAACAAACTACGAGTCAGCCATGGGACTGGTATGAGAAATCTACTCAACACATTTAAAATATTTATTTTAAATATTTAAAATCCACTAAAACAGCCAATTTAAAATTTTTTAATTGGTTCAGATTTTCCGGGTCGTTACATTAAGCAAGAGAATAAATTCTCCGCCGCCAAACAGATGTATATTTAATAGAGATCAATCAACACAGAATAAAATCCAATGTCAGACATACAGTCCATTTACAAGTTCATTTAGGTCTGAACGAAACCGGAGGCATTTTCCTCGCATATCCATCGATCTCTAAGTACGTCTGGACGATCACCAACTGATTCCCTCCTCTTGGGTGTACAGCCCAATCAAGATCATCAGTAATCACCCAAACGATGTGAAGACTTCCGGTCATCAACCACCGTCTTCTTCTTCGACTTATCGTCGAATCGGTTATTCAGAATGGGTATAAACCCGGCCTTTCTGAATAACCCGCGTATATAATAAACAAGTGCTACACGAACATAACATACGCCTCATTCCAATTCATTAGTCACTAACCGTAAATTAGCAAGAGAACAATTCACCAAATATTAACCCCGAAGGCCGAAACCAACATCAGATCAGTACCCAGAAAACCATCCTTCCTAGCTAACCTACAGTTAGTTTCTAAATTTCACATTCTTAGGGAAAGGTTCCCATTAATTTTATCAAAGATAAATTCTTCTAAATTTATTCTTTAATATTCCTTTGGATATCATTTCAAACCATGTTAAGGTTTTCCAAACTAGTCGTGATTAGCGAACTACACCAAAATAATTATTTATTTTATTTCCCAATCCCAACCTATTCATCCCATGGAGCAAAACTGGTAATACTCCATATCTAATACCACGGTGTTATCGGTAAAATTAATTACCATTTCACGTTCAAATCTAATTAAAGATTTAACTATCGCTTTGGAGCAAAACTGGTGATACTCCATTCTCGATCTTTTCAATCTAATTAAAGATTCATTAAAACTCTAATTCAGTTTTAATCTCGAAAATCATTTCTTAATGATCATTCCAAGCTAAGAAATTAATCTTATCTTTAAATGGGTTAAAGAACCAATGTCCTTTAAAACACGGTTCACGATAAACCGAAAATCATTTTCTATTGTTAATCGGGTTAAAGAACAAGTGTTATTTAAAACACCGTTCACGATAAACCCAAAAATCAATCTTAAATTCAATTCCAATTAAAGATTAATCAACTGGAAAATCTCACTAAATCTTAATTAAAAGATTTATTCTTTTCTAAACTGGGTTCAAGAACAGTGTTATTTAAGACACTATTCACGACGAACCCGAAATCTCATTTGATATTAAATACAAGGCTCTGAATAGAAAGTATATCGACTTATATTCAATATCGAATTCTGAAATCAACAAATATCGTATTGGAATAACGATAAATATATAACTTTCAAATTCCCTTAACCATATCTGTATAATCACGAAATCCAACATCGAAATATTCCGAAGATAATTTCGATTCAAATCCATTCCAATTCGTATATTGGAAATCCTGGTTATATTTAAAACCACTTCAAATTCAATTTATTTATTTCAAAAATAAATTGATTTTTATTTCTAGTTCAAAACTAGTTCATTTCGATAAAAATCTATTTTTATCTTTACAAATGTGGAATTTTTCATTCCAGCTCTTTCCAATTCATATATTATGATTTTACACAAATTATTAATATTTTTAATAATTTTATCAAGGCAGTACAGTCGATTTCCATCAACGACCATCGAACTGCACTTACAACGACCTTTTCCAAATTTGATTTGGACATAATTCCAAATCCAACGGTTAGATCTCAGATTTCTAATATTCATTGGAAAGCTCTTTTTCGATACAAACCCAACGGTTCCGATTTCAGGAGAATCCGACAGTCGGATCTCCCGTGATGTCTGTTCGAAGTTAATGGTCGAAACTCACGAGCTGCCGCAGCGCGGCGCGTTCTATTCAGGCCATTATATATATATATATATATATATATATCATCGATTTCCTTTTAAACGTATTTTATAAATCGTTTTAAATTTGTTTTCGAAACGATTTCAACTTCATATTCAATTTCGAATCAAAATTGAATATTTCACATCATCGATATACGAATGACAATATTTTCAAAACGTTAAATTTTGAAATCACTTCCTTTTATATAATTATTATAAAAATGAATATAATCGATATAAATATCGTTCGCGTCAAAATGGCACATCTCTAATCAACACGGCTTTATATATTTCAGTAACTTCGTTATTCTATTCAACAAATAAATATTTATTCTATTCAACACATGAATCTATATTTCTTTCAACACATGACTAATCTCAACACATGAGTATTGTCAACACATGACTATTTTTGTTATTTAATATATTTTATAAAATTTTGATTTCTATCGTTTAATTCTATATCAAACTCTAACCGTAAATTAGTAAGAGAACGATTCCCTAAATGTTAACACCGAAGGCCGAAACCAACATCAGATCAATACCCAGGAGGCCACTCATCTTATCTATTTTCCAGTTAGTTTCTAATTTTATATATGATAAAGATGTAAATTTTATTGTTAAAATATTTCTTTCAACACATGACTATTTATTCTATTCAACACATGAGTCTATATTTTATAATATTCTTTATTTTCCCAATTGGAATGAGGCCCAATCAATTACCATATAATGTTAATTATATGGATTCCATACAACACATGTATATAATAGCAACGATAAATAGTCAACCATCATCCAAAGTGCACCACACAACTGCATAAGCATTAAATATAAATAATTAACGCTCTTACAGTCTGTCAATCCAACGATCGACATACCACTAAACAATTGGGATCAGTATACGTCAAATATCATCCCAACACCCGTGTGGGGTTTCAATCCACAAACACTGAATATTATTTGTGCAGTTGGGCGACGTGTAAAATTTATCGTCCCAATCAATGTCCTTCAAATAGGTGTTCATAAACAAACTGTACGGTTTGTAAATGAATATTTATTTATTCACATTCACATTAAAAATTATATTTTTAACGATAATTAATTTATTTCAACACATGAATGTTTTATTATCCATTTCACATCAACATCACAAACAAACTTCACAACACATCAAACAAGCATACAAGTCGTCCATGGTCTGTTGTTGGGTGCTGCTAAGCACCGTCTGCATCCTAGTATATATTTTTAACTAGAAAAGGAAATTTAAAGTGAGAAGTTCTCACCGACTAGCTAAACCAAACACCACGACTCTTCTTATGTAGAAATCTTTGTCGTGCTCACCTTTTGTTAATTTCATCGTCCGTAGCCACTAATATATAAAAATCATATTTTTATATTGTTGTTATGCATATAAAAATCACATTTTTATAACTACGCTATATGGATAAAAATTCTATTTTTACACCGCTACTATATAGATAAATTTTTTATTTTTACACCGCTACTATATAGATAAAAATTCTATTTTTATATCGGTGTACATATAATAAAGATTATATTTTTATCCCGTTATTCTCTATATAAAAATCATATTTTTATATCTTCTTCATATATAAATATCACTCCTTTACAACGCTACTTCCATGATAAAAATTATATTTTTATCTTGCTAGTAATATAATAAAAATTATATTTTTATATGAATGAAAGAAAATCAAATCTTTTTATCACCATTCACATATAAAAATTATAACTTCATTGTCATACAAATCTTTATTCTCAGTTCATATAATAAAAGTCAAATCTTTTTTCTCGGTTCATATAATAAAAATCATATCTTTATTCTCGGTTCATATAATAAAAATCAAACCTTTATTAAATAAAAAATCAGTTTTTCCTATAAACAAAAATCAATTTTTCTAAGGATTTAAAATCGAAGAAAAGAGGGAAAAAAATTACATTGGAAGGGGGGTGGTCTGCTGCGTCGGAGATGGGGTGGCTCGAGGTGGAGGTGCTGTGGAGGCGGGAGGAGGCTGAGGGAAGGTCGGACGGCGGTTTGGGGTGCGACGGGTCCCTTTGCGGGGGCGCTGGGCTTTTCTCGTCGTGGTTTTTGGAGAGGGGCAGGAGGATCGACGGTGGAGAATAGAAAGGAAAGGGGGGCCTGAGATAAAGTAAGGGGTAGAGGAAAGAGAGTTTTTATTTTTTATTTATTTAATTATTTATTCCAAAAAGGTATTTTTTATTCTGACCTCGAAAAGAGACCCACCGCCTGTCGTTCATAGCTAATTATCCCCATTCCGAACACAATGGGATAGGTTTCGCAGGCTGATTCAATCGTTTCGTTCAGTTTTCATTAAAATCAAAATATAACTCTATATATTGAATTTGAATGCACATTTCAATTTACCGAGGCCACGTATGGACTCTACAAATTCCCAAAAAATATTTTCTAGCTTCGTATTGACGATACGGTCCTAACAAAACCAGTTTCGTCAAATTCTGAGACCGTTTGAAAAATGGCCATTTTCCAGTCGATTAAAATCAACTAAAACTGGTCAAACGCGTTTTCCTTTGCCACGCTCACATATTGATTTGAAAAATTACGAATTTTGGAATCTTGCAATATCTTGACATCACGGATCCAACAAAAGTGGTTTCGTCGAAAACCGAGGTCATTTGCAAAATTTCCATTTTTAAGGGCTCAAAATTCCATAGCGACTATTCTGAATTTTCAACTGGACGTAACTTTTGATTCCTGCTATGAAATTTTGATTTTTCGGATTCGTTGGGAAGATATTATCAATTGGATTCAAATATATTTGGTTTCACTAAAATCCGTTTATTTTGCACCTGGTACATTCATTTGAAATTTGAAATCGAATTATCGAACTACCACGCCATTTCCAATTCCTTTTATATATATAAATAAATATTTATATTCTAACGACGATCTATATAATATATACGTTCGAATTCTATTCAAAATAAATTTCTTGTTGATATTATTTAAAATAATTCATTTTAAATAATCAAAATTCAATAAAATTGCCAAAATAAAATTTTTAAATTGGCTCAGATTTCCGGGTTATTACATTGAAGGTATCGAGTTTGGGGAAGGAAGATTAGAAAGTTAATTAAGGTTTAATTGTAATTAATTAAATGCTAATGATGTTTAAACAGTATATAACTTGTAAAGTTAATAATTCTTGCTCACGTTATCAGAATTTGACGAAACAAGAGTAATTGGTATCGCAGTGACAAATACCACGTTATAAAGTTGATTTGGATTGATTTCAAGTTAGCTGGAATTCCCAGTAATTTGAAACGCCTAATATAAATTATCGGCGATTAATCGTTATTCAACGAGTAATGAACAAAGTGAGTAAACTCGCTAGCTCTGTCCAGTTTATAATTTTATAAATGTATTTTAGAGTTGATAAATTATGATTGTTTGGACGAATTGGTATACTATTATCAATTGTTGTTATTATATATATAATTATTTTTAAGGTTTGTAGTTAGATATTCCCGCATATTTTAGCGGATGAGACCCTATGCTCCCCACATAGTAGCGGGTGACACCTTATACCACAATATTCCATCTTGAAGCAGAATGCGCATTATTTATGTTGACTAACATCTGTGGATGTATGAGAACAGGTTAGAGGGATCCAACTGGATTCTTCAAATATATTGATTGATATTGTTATATGATTATTTGATGTTGTGATTGCTATGATTAATGTAAATTGACGAATGTAGAGCCATAGTAGTACTGGGCCGTTAAATTAGGTTTATAAAACACAAAACATACTATTTTTGTTTAATTTGAATTCCAAAATGATTACAAACATTTATGTTCTATATAATAGAGTTTGACAAGGAAATGTAAATTTGGTTTGAAACCAATAATTTATAATTGGATTTGAAGTCGATATAAGGTTATAAACTTGTTAGATAAATCGACTAGAAGGTTGTCGTGCAAGTGAGACTAATAATGAAGTGGAATGTGAATGTGAATGTGAGTGTATAAAGCGACTCGATAAACATGATTGAACCTGTAATAGTATTTACAAATAAAATCAAGGTTTATTTGATAAAACCAGTCTAGATTTCTATAAAAAATAATATTCACATTTTAAAGTGGGTAATGGTTTAAAAGCAAACATTTTGCAGATTAGAATGGTTATAAAGGAAATTGTAAGGGTTTGGAAGTGATAAATCAAAGGTGAATTTAGAATAAAAGTGGAAATTTAGTTGACATGAAATGATAAATTTATTCTGAAATTCGGAATGTTAACCGAATAGAAATTATTCGAAAGAGAGTTATACATTGAAATTCGACTACGTCGAATTCAGGAAATACTATTTACTTTCCATTTTAATAAAAATTAATTAATTATTCATTTATTTATGTAATTATTATTTATTCATATTAATGAATAAAAGTATATTTCAAAGTTAATATTTCGGAGCATGGATTATAATGTTATTGTTATAATCAACGATTTCCGAAAAAGAAGTGGAAACTAAATCTGAGAGTTATGTAAGCAGTGTTTGTTAAAAATTAAAGTTGTGAACTTTGTCCATTTCAAAGTTATAAATGTTGTTCAGTTAAGGTTTGAGAGGTAATTATAGCCCAACGTGATTGATTTCATTGTTGACAAAAGAATCGTTAAATTTCGATAGCGAGGGTTGGATTAAGCGTGGTGAGTTAATCTATGTAAATGTTGAAGCTGTCAAAGCGATGGTTTATACGACATTTGTTTAAATCCAAATAAATGAGTTTTGGAAACGGTTTTTTTCCAAATAAAACCAGAGACGTTTTCAAAGCATAGAAAATGAAAATGATTTGGTGGATGAGAAGTGAAGGAGTGGGGTAAGGAAATTGGAAACTAACTGGAGATTGATCGAGTCAAATGGTTTTTTGAGTATCAATCTGATATTGGTTTCGGCTATCAGGGTTGATACTTAAAGAACTATTCCCTTACTAATTTACGGTTAGCGATTAATGAATGTGGAAGAGTGGAAATGCATGAATAAGAAATGGAAATGTTTTCCAGCTGTAGTAATATATATTTCTATTTATATAAATGACTAGGTCGGGAAAGTGAGTTTATGGAAATGTTTTCCAATGGTAATAACGTATATTTTCTAAATATGGAACATAAGGAGTTTATGATATAAGGAAATGTTTTCCAAGAATCATGAGAGACCAAATAGGTTTTGCAGAATATCTTGGTAAAGATATTGGAAGGAAGTTGGCAATGAACAAACTAATAAGACCTAGATTAAAAAAATGGCTCAGTATTGCTTGGTGCTTGCCCGTAGTATTTCCAGTTGGAAATAGGATCGTTGATTGCATGGATGTTTTCTTCGACAATTATATTACCGACATGTTTTGACCAAATTCGTTGATTGTTTCAAAGAGACCGGAATCAGATCTAATTATCCGAAAACCACTTTAATCCATTGTTGCATTACGAATCAGACTATGTTGAAGATGATTGAAAACGGAGTAAAATGCAAGGGATATTCTGTAAATCCTAGGTAGAAATTGCCTAAGATGGAATGATGGGATGATGCCTTCTGTTTGTCCAGTCCCAGCACAACTTATATGGATGGATGTCTGATAGAGTATTTCCTAGATGGTCACGTACATTGATTTCTTCAAACATACCATAGTTGGTGGTGGAGAAGGAAATTCTTTAATCTTAACACCCAGTGTATTTTTAGGGACGTCAATTAGTTATTTGACGAACCTGATGATGTGACATTCAAAGTGAATGATGATGTGGTGTTATAAAGGTAAGACGTAGCCTCATGCCTTATCAACCAGGAAATGACTAGCATGGTTATGTGGTTCGCACCTTAGAGTTTATTATCACCTGATCTAGAGAGATTCATTGACTTCTTATTTTATCGCTGCTGTATACTTTCAGTAACTGTTGTTGACCGTTGGTCATAATACAATCGGTACACTCAAGCGCGCGGAATGAGTGGCTGGTTATGTGTGGTCGAGTTGCAAGATGTTCCTGTTGAACCCAATGTATTCCTCTCTAGAGATACACTATCAGAAGGTGGTTCCATACATTGTCATAGTTGGAAATCCATTTTCCAGTAAGTGCCCATGGTTTTGATTGTATACTATGTATGTGGAGCGTGAGTTGCAAGTGTTCCGCTAGATTGCTATTTATTTTGTTAGACACTATTATAATATCAGAATAGATTTGAGACAAAGAATGTTTTGTGTTATCGTAAGGTAAAAACCGTTTATATTTATGTGTGGATCATTCTTACAGTTATCTTTTCTTTAAAATGGATTTTCAAAGTAAATCAAGTGGTTGGAATTTACTCACACCAGTCTTATGACTGACCGTGAGTTTATTTGTTTTGTTTTACCTTAAACTCTTGGATGCTCAAATTTGTATAGGCATTCAAGTAGTTCAGGTGTTTACAAATATCCTTGGAGGAGCTTGGAGCAGGAGGCTTCAGCGTTAGATATCTACTGTTTATTTCCGTTGTGATGTGTTGTACTCTAATGTTGATATTGTATATCTGGTACATCATTTTGTATTTAAAAAGATATTATATATATATATTATATTTTATTCCGCTGCGATGTGAGATTCTATGTTGTTACTTCGGTTCTTCTTTTATCTTTTTCTTCTTTACCCATAATGATACGTATTTCTATGCAATTTGGATTGGATATGTGATGTATTTAGTCAACTCAAAGGGTACAGATTTATGGCCCATTACACTAAATGTGTACATGACTTTTATATATGTGATACTTTTAGTATTGATCAAAAGACTCAAATATTTTTTTTATACTAATATTTCATAAACACTACTTAATTTGATCAATTATAGCATTATAATTTAATAAAATTAACGGGTAGGCAGAGGTTTCAACTATTGACTCTTGAGGTGTAAATTGGTAAGTGGTTAGTATTGAACAATTCAAGTATCAACTTTCACGCTTCACCTTACCTAGCAACGTGATTTTGGCCAAATATATTGCTTACATAGCATTGATTAAAAAAGACAAAAATCTAATGTTCATAATTTTAAGCACTATCCAGTAATGCTTATTATTAACACCAATTTTCATTAAAACTTTTTCACTTAGACTTATCGAGTTTAGTAATGGTCAAAATTCCAATATCATATGTATTCAACTCCATCGTTCCAACATAAAGTTCTTGGTTTATTAATAACAATTATATTAACCTGACTACTCTGTCCATAGATTTTCACTTTGAGATTACTTCGGTTGACCATGATACAAGCTCATGCAATAGGGAATACAAATGTTTTCATAAACAGGGTTTTTCTTCCAATAATTCCACTCAATCTAACTAAGTCGATGGACATCGTTCTATGATTTATTATGATCAAAGAAGAGCTTTCATATTGAAGACCAATAATACTCTCTATTAAGAGAACCATATAAATTATTCACTTTAGTATTTTTTTAGGCCCTGGTTATACCAGCAAAACACTACCAAATGAGTCATTACATAGTTATACAACGATTATCAATAAGTAATGCCTTGGTACATCTAGCAATCATGAGTACTACTGTGCTCGCAATGTGAAGCTGAGAATGAAACTAATATTCACTTGCTTCTTGGGTGTACATCCACCTAGAGATTTTGGTCAGAGTTCATTAAATTAGGTGGCTCTAGTCACTCTTTGAAGTTAATAGTGATGGATGGTTTGTGGTTTTCAAGTCGTCAAGAATGAGAACCTTTAGGCTGAAGCTACTGCTATGTTCCTTCAGGCCGTAAAAGAAAGAAATGCAAAAATCTTAAAAAATGTGAAAAGGAAACTTGATAATCTATTATGAGATTTTGCCAAGTTCACTAAATCTAAACTAGGGAGATGCAGTGACAAAGACTTATTTACTGAAAGTGTTGGGAATTTTTATACCATATGTCGGAGATTTTGTATTTAGTCCATAGCCTAATAATAGCTTTTAGTTTTATTTTGGTAGTAATATAGAGGTAAGGGTCCATGTTAAACACCCTACTTAACTTCCCAAAAATGCCATTTGAAAAACATTACATATTATAGTCTCAATGGACGCATCAACAAACAATCTCAATACATCTTAAATATAAATATTTAAAACAATATGTTTGCATTAATTGTGATAGATAATTCATAGTTACAACGTCTGTAACTATCATAAACATATTTTTATGGCTATTCTAATTAATGCATTTTTCATTAAATTAATTGATTAAGATAACACATTCTTACAGGTGTATAATGCAATAAAACACATCTTTTTTTTTTTTAAAAAAAAAAAACTTACTTCGGAGAGTAAAGCTAGGAAACTCTACTGTCTGCCATATGGGGAACCAGGAAACTCTACTATCTGCCATAGGTTCCCCATTTTAAGCCAACCCAACATGGAGCATCAATCCCCACCCGTTTTGTAGGTATAATTGAGGATAACAACTCCAAGCCTTAAGGGAAAGCACTACGTAGGAAGATAGGACTCGAATTCGTGACCTCTAGGAACTTCGTTCCATGACCGCTAAGTGACTCTAATCAACTGAGCTATTCCCCGCAGATTAAAATAAAACACATCTTATTTTGAATAAGAATGATTAGATTATAAAGTTAGATACATGGCTAATTGCATTACTACTCCTAAAGTGCACCTTTAACTCTATGAATTGCATCCCTACTCCTAATTATTCTCGTTTCAAAATTAACTTATATATATATATATATATATATATATATAGTTAGAGTCAAGATCACCATGATTTATGTATAATGAAGGAAAAAACTTAATATGGACTTTAAATTTCTTTTTTCTGGTAGAAAATGGAACCGAAAACCCTACCATAGGAAAGCGGTTCTTATTTGAGAACACACTTTATATGTATATTAATTAATAGAGACCCAAGACTGATTTTGAATTGTTGTAGACTTGAATTTGACAAATTAATCAAAAAATACACAACAAGCATGCAATAACAATGCGTTCGATCATGAAAACCGCATTTAGAACAAATATATTTATGGAATATCAATGTAAAAAAAACGAACTAGGGTGTCACAATAAGAACCTTTGGAAATTATATCATTTTCAATTTTATAATCATCGTTAGACTGAGGTTTTATAGTGTGTTTTGGCATTACTAATATTTATATACCAATGGATATATTCATGATATATTAAATAATATAAAAGGCATTACATTGGAAATGTTTGTTAATACCCAAATTATTGATTATATGTACATTAACTCATCTACATGTGATATTAATGCTAAATTTCAACTCAGAATCAAAAAGTGCTATTTAACAGAAATACTATTTTTTTAACCATACATGTATATATGGTTTAAGTCTTAGATTAGTGAGCGAAGGTTTTTGTCCTAGTAAAGGGTTGTTGGCATAACATATTGTACTAAATGCATGTACGGTGGGTTTGAAGCATGCTTCTTATAACTGACAAGTGAACCTTGGTTTTGTACTCTTCAGGCAGGAAAATATATGAAACTTTCGATTTAGGTTACGAGTTTTAGTTATGTTTTCCCAGCTACTTGTTTGACATATGTTTTCATACCTTCTTGGGAAATACATAAGGGTTTTAGTGGAGTTTTTATTAGCAATGGTGTAGATGAGGAAGTCAAATGCAAAAAGGAACAATAAAATGCAGTCTAATTCGGTAGGGATCGCGTAATTTGTTGCATATTAGAAAAATGCATGAATACTCCTTATTGAGAGCTTCTTTTTCAAGGATAAATAAATTTGTAGTTTACAGTGAATTTTCCTACCTGAACTTTTTGCTTGATTAGGAGCACACATTCAGTATTTCGTCGAATAACAAGAATATGAGATGAACCTTCATATGATATCTATAAAACGTCCAAGAATCCAAAAGCATTTTGACAATACACTAAAGAATCATGAGAGCTTACCATATTTTTGGTCACATGGACCTTAATAATTGATAAAATACATAGCATGTTTTTTCCCTTTTTTGCAGCAAAGTAAAATAATAATTAATATGTAGCTATTGCAAGCCAATAATTACTTTCAAACACATTTATAGAATCGTCTTTCATTGAAAAACGTTCACTTATTTGTAATTGAAATCTTAACCATTCATCCATTTTGTTATTAAAGTTTAAACTAGTTTGCAAACTTAGATGGAAGGTACAAGTAATTAATTAAGTATTCAACTTACTTAATATTTTAAGTTAGGTGTAGTATACCAATTTTATTTTGAGTTGGCAATATCTTCAACAAACGTAGTTGAACATTCAACAGCGTTGCATCGCTGTAAAAACACACCACATAAAGAGAGAAGCTTAAGTGACCAATGCACAAAAGGCCAAATGAGAGGTCTAAAAGTTGATTCGTAACGTCAGTTCACAATCATTTTGAATTGTCTTATGTGTGGTGGAGAAATTGCATGCTTCATTAAAATACTTTCAACGAAATAGACCTTAATGATTAAATTAGATACATGTTCGATATTTCTTTAGCATAAACCTAAAATAGAAAAGCAACAACTAATCAACCCTTAATTACCTCGTATACAAATGACGTTCAACCTTATTTGATGAGAATTGACGATTTAATATTAGGGATAAACTAATAGGTCAACGAATTTACAATTAACGTGTAACCGTCTTGCTTTTCTTTGCTTTACTATTTAGGTATTGAAATGTATATTTGTGCATATTTATCATAACAATAAATTACTTAACTATTCCAAAAAAGTATTAATTAATGAATATTCAACTTCATTGGAAATTTTAAGTTGGGTGTATCTCTTGTTGAATCAAAAGAATAGATATTTCAATTTTAAATAATAGAATGAACATGTTAGTGAACAGATGCAAATTAAAAAATTACCACAATAACCTGCTTTTTAGAGAAAATAACCTTGGGAAAAGGCCGGAAGCGTTACGAGTAGACCAGCAGAGGGAGATACATTTTGAAACCAAAATACATTTTCCCCCCAAATGCATCCCCTCATTCCTAAACCTCCCGCTTCTCTCTCTTCCCCTACCCCTTTACATAACCTATATTAATCAAGACAACCGAACCCTAATCTCTCCCTCCCCATAGTAACATCAAAATCAATGGCTCCTCGATGCGCAAACAAATCTAAATCCAACAAATTCCTGAAGCCTGGAACTCTATCCAGGATCAGGGATTCCAAGATCCGAACCCGCTCTCCTCCAATCAAGGTCCACGTCCTCTTACCGTCGTCTCCTCCGCCATCTCCTGTCCGCAACTACAATTCAATCGATGGGTCTCCCTACTTCGAAAGGAAGACATACGGGCCGAGGTTTTTCAACAGGAAGAAGCTTCTTGCCACCAAACGGATCTGCTTCACGCCTGTGAACCCGGATCCGGCTGCCGATTCAGGAATCGATGCGTTAGGTGTGGATCTTCTTCTTGCTCATTAAATTATGAAGTCTAGAATAAATAATGATCGTTGGATGGATCAATTAGTGAGACTGTGCAGTTTATAGTGCAAAAGAATGGATTTTCATTGTGTGCTTGTATAATTATAGATTGCTACTGCAGGGTCAGCACCTTGCAGGTTATATTTGGATAAAATTGGGATTTTGATATGAGAAACTTCTATTAAGTGCTTAGGCTTAATTTATTAATGCTCATCTTGCTTTAATGGGTTGCTATCTGAGGCCTATATTGGTTAGTTCTTAATCATTGATAGATCTGTTGAGATTTTTTGTTGCTATTTAATTTGAATACGAGCATCGCCTATAGAATACTAATTAGTTCTCAAATGAGGCACAAGAGATTGCAATCTTGATAAGATAAAGTTTTTTTTTCTTTTTTTTAAAGAAACATCTGAAGATATGTGTCCAATTATTGTTAGAAAGTCAGCTGTTATATAAGTATACCTGGATGCTAAGATTTTATTGTTAATGCAGTAAAACTAAGTACCACTGTAAGGATCATAGTTAGTAGAGCTGATTTTTTATTTACATCCTTTTAAGTTGTATTCACCGTGTTGGCCATTGTTTCTTAATCCACCCACAAGCCTATCCACATCCCGGTTTGGATTCCCTTAATGGTAACACTAAAGCGAAACCACTGTGTTAAGGCGTTGGTTTCAAGTAGAATGACATTGTGTTGAAAGAGGTTTATTCTAAAGGGATTGATTTCAAACACTTGATCCCATTGCCTATAGGTTAATATATTGTGCAACAAGTATTTTCGAATCGTGGTTTGTTAATGGGACTTCAGTTTTGATTAAGAGGTGGCGTGGGATTTAAGGGGATTTTTTCTTATTTATTTTTTGTTACATAGAGGAATTAGATAATAAAAAATAAGAGACAAATGCACTCTTCCCTACGCGCGAATTCAACTATACTTCTCTGATTGAATTCACGATTCTCAATCATACCAACGCACGAATATTTTTTGATCTTATATAGCAAATTCGATTGAACATATTCATGTATTATTTCGATCAAATATTGCGTTTAGTAATCTATTTTTTTTTATATATCATCCAATATGATATTGCATTTAAATACTTGATTCGATGCCTTTTGATCACTCATGCAACATTTCTGTGTTATCTTTACGTTATAATATTCTATTTTTAATTCATATTTAGCATTGAATCAAATTAGTATTCTCCATTAATAAAATATGGTTTAAAGTTTAAGGTTACAGTGAGGAAGATTAGAAGGTCAATATTGGAATTTCTATATATAGTTTTAAGAGGGGATAGTTTATTTTGTTATTCTTATAACAAATTTAAAATAAATTAAAGTTGTAACCTCCCTTAATCAAAATTGGAGTCTCATTAACAATGTTTTGTCACAGTCAGTAAAAACAGTTTGGAATGATAATTTATAATTATGATGATTTAGCTGTAAAATATTAAGCAACTATTTGTTGCTTCAGATTGTGGAAGTTTATTAGTAACTTCTGCTATTTATGCCCTATTGCCAAATAGGTATTAGGATATTTTTTAAGGATTTTTACATGATTAGATTGTATAATAGATACGATATTAAGAAAATCAATAGAACAATTGAAAAGATACTTCAATTCTTGATATCTTAGGAAAATGAAAATTTCTCACTCACACCTAATGAACCACACTCATATATATATATATATATATATATATATATATATATATATATGTGTGTGTGTATGTGTGTGTGTGTGTGTGTGTGTGTGCGCGCGCGTGGGTGCATGATAAAAAATTACTTGCTACTCGTGCGTGTGGCCGTGTGTGCGATAAAAAATTACTTGCTGCTCATATTCTTATTTATATGGCAACAAATAAACTGTTGCATTCATTTTAAAAGAGCAGAATCTTTTCTGGTTTGCATAATGCTATTTTTGAGAAAGTCCAACTATTTGTTTTCCTTCTATTTATTTTTAAATGCAATTTTGTGTTTCAAATCACAATCCTTCCTAAATCTATAGACATAGCAACAAATTTGAATAAGAATTGTACCTGGTCTCATAACATATTCAAAATCTAATTTGGTTTGGAAATACTGTGTCAAAATCCAACATTAAGCTCAACGACTTTAAATTTATCTAATTTATAAGGGTTTTTTAAACTAAAGAAATATTTTTGAGATTATTTTTGCATTCAGTAGTAACGGATAAAGAGCAATCAGTTTATACTTTAGAAGAAAGGTTTTACTCTTATTTTGTTATAGAAAATGAAACATTCTTGATTTTTTTTTTTTCCTTACTCCTTTTTTGGGTTGAGAATTTGATGCTTTTGTGATGAGATGGTTGAGCATGAGAATGCATTGGGCATATAACAAAATTGCCTTGATGTGAATCAGACATGAAATTGGATTTGTTAAAGATAACTATAGATCTGTAGCTTTTGTTGACTGTATCTGTATGTGTTATTTACTGGTCCTCTATATGGTAGTAATTGTCTGTTACTCAATGCAATTGTTTAGTGATTGTGCCTGCATTTTGCTATGAGCTTTATGCTGTAGATAAACTTGCTTGTATCATGTAATGGCATGTTCCCTCTATACATTCCAACTGCTCATCTGTTCCATAAGTGACTGGTCTGAGGCTTCTGTAGCTCTATTTTATGAGGTTGATTTTTTGGACAAAATTATAAATTACTTGGCATTAAAATAGTCCCTTCTTGGTAAGGCATATATTAATGTTGATTTTGCATGGCCGCATAGTTGCTTATTTCACTCAGGCTAGGCATTTAATTATTCAGTAATGTTTAGTGTATCATAATTTTAGTGATGGAAAAAATTAATCAGTAAATGTTGCATTGCCTCCAAAGAAAAGAAATTTTTTATGGAGAAAAACTGAAGGGAAAGAGGGTAACTGGACTCACAACTTCCAAGCTTGCATTCCAGTATTGTGGGTTTGTTTGGTCATGGAGCCGGCTCTGCTATGTACTCATGCTTACAAGAATAAACTCTTTTCCCTACGTTCCTTTCCACACGAGAATGGCTGTTTTGGTCCAAAGTAGTTACCTTTATATGGTAGATTTGGATTTAAAATTTGTATTGATGGCAACTCTTTTCCCTATCAGTGATTCAATACATTGGAAAGTTCAGTCAAAAAGAGCCGCTATTGAGAACCTCTTTTGATAGAGTTAGAGGTATGCGTGAATTTGTGAAAATAGGTCTTGTGACAGTAGTTTAACATATTGCAATCTCGAGAAATTTATCAAAATGGAAATAAACATATCGTTTTAGGCATTCATAGTCATGGGTATCGAGATTGCATATCAATATATCATTTAAGACTGGAGTATGTAATACTCTTCAAATGTTTTATACTGTAATTCTTATGATTGTCGGGGACATCAATGCGTTACGTATTGATAGTTATTGGATGAATATGTGATGAATCATCTGGTAGTTTTTTGATAATCCATTAAATAATAGTAAAGCAGAACCTTTTAAAGTTTTCTCCTTAATTGTAGTAGTTTTATCTCTTCTTTTTTATTTTCTTCAGATATTTATTTTTAAATTATTTTATTATTTTATATTTATTTACTGTTTCTCTCATAATATTTTACCTTTTATGTTATTTTACATTTTAATATGGATATTTTAATGTTGTTACAATTATTTATTAATTGTTAGCTCCTAACTTTTTATATTTAAGTTCACATATTTAGATTAATTACAAAGCCCTAAATTTAAGTAATCTATCAAAAAAAAAATGATCAATTTTTGGTTTTTGGCTCCAAATACTTACACTTTGAATTTTTTGTAACCATTTAAGTCTCACAATTCTTTTCTAATATTTTACATTTAGTACCACATTTTACAATTAATTACATAATATTAAAACTATTTAAATAATATAAGTAAACTATTATTCATTGATTCACCCAATAAATCACATCAAGATTAACCATATTTATATTAACAAAAAAAAAATCAAATATATAAACATGTCAACCACATAACATTTAAGGACCCTACCTCTATATTCATACTATCAAAGAGTATTACGAGGTAATACTGTCAGATAATACGGAGAATGAGACTGTAGAGGCACGCACATAATTTACTCTTATGTACATAGTCTTGGTACAAAATAATAACACGTGTGCCTCCTGGATAGAACAATACAAAATATACAAAAATACAAACATCACAAAATTAATCACAGCGATAAAATATATAATACGTAATATTCAACATTTTATTCACACTTAAGCTTATTTAACATTCTATATACATTTTACTTATTACACATCAATATATAATCAATCCATCCCGAACAAGATAATTAATAATATGATATTAATCATACTTTTCTGAATCCAATAAAATACAAGATGGTCTCTATATCCCTTAACCTGTAACGTCTTGAGCTAACCCGAGTATTATATAAATAACTAGTATTTTTTGCCCGCTTTGCAGGGCATTAAAATTTATGTTATTAAAAAAAAATTGTAATGATTAAATATCAAAAATAAAAGAAAAATAAAGTATTGTAATTAATATTAAATAGTTATATATATGACATTCTAAACAATGTATGAGTAGTTGTTGTTCAATGTATGATTTGTTATTAAGTTTTAAATAGGATTTTTTAATGTATAAGAGGCATTCTAACTTAAAAATAAATAAATCAAATTACAACATAAAAATAACATCCATATCAGAAAAATACATTAATCAATAGTAGTTTTCAGAGCAAAATAAATATAAGATCATGAGTAGTTTTCATTTCAAACACAATAAATATGAAAATCAGAGCAAAATAAATATAAGATCATGAGTAGAAGTATCTAAAATCTTCTGTCAATATCAAAACGATTATCCACATAAAATACTTAGAATCGGAAGAACGTAACATTGAGATATCACATTATTTAGATGTCTTTATAGGCAATAAAGTACAACAAAATTAACACATATCTTACAAACTATAAAAAATTCTTCATACACCACATTATCAATAATTGTTGTAGTTCCTCCTTCTTCTTTCTCAATGAAAATAACTAAACCAGCAAGAGATGTTACCCGACTGATAGCAACATACAATTGGCCATGACAAAATACAGGCTTTGGCAAATACAAACCTACACGCTCTAGAGATTGACCTTGTGCTTTGTTGATTGTTATAGCAAAACAAAGCTGCAACGAGAACTGAACTCGGACCAAGTCAAATGGTAAATTTGAATCACTTGGAGACATTTCAATTCTGGCTATCAAGTGTGTTGTGTGTGCGTGACTGCCACTAATAATTTCACATACCACTGTGTTTTAAACACCTCCTAACAACCAAGCGAGTACCATTACACAATCCAATAGCCTGGCTCAAATTGCGCAACAACATTACAACAACACCCTCTTTCAAAACCAGCTTATGGGGAGGAATACCAGAAACTTTAATGGAATTTAGATATTCAACAGGAAAAGAGGCACTGAGTTGATCATCATCACCAGCACGACATTTGACTGAATCAGAACTCAAACATATGAATGCCTCACCAGGTGTCTTATTAAGAACCAGGTTGTTAACATGATCAACCACCTTATTTCTGGGAGTCAATATTGAACTTTCACGTAAATACTCATCATTGGTGTATGATGTCTTCAAGTTTGGGAAAATAGTATTTATAAATTCATCAATGTTATTTGACTCTAATTGAATACAAAATTCTAGTGGAATATCAATTGAACAATAATTTTGAACCACAGGAACTTTACCGTCACCAATATCTAGTATCCATTTACTAAATGTTTCTATATGACGTCTTTCACCATCATTATTTCCTTTATTTACCTTCATGTTGCGTGTTAATTTAAAAACCCGACATGTGGACCAAAGTTGAGATCTAAAAATACATGCGCTAACAATGTCACTTCTATTACCTTTATAAATTACAGGCAAAATCTGTCTAAAGTCACCCCCTCCCCCCAAGCACCACAGTTATCCCACCAAAAGGTTTATCAAAATTTTCACTACTAACTGACTTCATAATATCACGTAATGAACCATCTATAGCTTCAAATGCGAACCTTTGGTGCTTCATGCCAAATAATAAGCTTTGTTTGCCTAAGGAGTTATGCAATATCAGAATTCATAGAGATTGAACATGTAGAAGAATCATCTAGTTTTAGTGGGATTTTGAATCTCAAGTACGCGGTTCTACCTCCCGGCAACAAAGTAGCAGCAATTCCGGATGAAGCCACAGGTAGAACAATTAGAGACTCTGATCTTAGGCGGGAAATTATAGTCCTCCAAAGAAAAGTCTATCCACAACCTCCATTTCTATGCACAAAGAAGACACCTCCATTATTGTTATAAACAGAATTCATGACTGCATCGTAAACACACTTTTGTTCAACATTTAACTTTGAAAACAAATCCTTGTGTTCACTATACATTTGATTTGTGTCATAACTCCTTTCTTCTAAAATCAATCTGTTATTGAACTTATCCAAATAGAGGCTGGATGGCATTGGAATAGTGGGAAAATCCTTTAGTGATTTACCAATTGTGTTCAATATTATCTCAATTTCTATACAGAAAAAATATTATGTTTTAGTTAAGATTGTAACATCAGGATACAATATTTTGAATATAGTAAATTATGTAAGAATGTAATGGTAACTTAATAAAGAATATTAAAATTTAATAATGAAATATACATAATATTTTGGATAAAACATAACATACCAGCCAGAGCATAATTTTGTAATTGTTCATCACTCAGCTTTAAATTAGGATTTCCAGTAAGCACCTTCTGTTTATGTAAGAAATCATCTGCCATGCATTCCCAATGAGAAATCCACAACTTATAAACATCGGTCACCTGACAGTTTGTGATAATATGGACAAATACTGAGCGCAATTGCCATGGGAATGCAGTTGACTTATATTCCGCAAAAGTCTCATGCCACTCATTATCATCATTCAATAAGCCTAGTGCGTCACAAGTTTCACGATAGGTATTGTAGATGGTATCTCCAACCTGACGTAAATCTTCAACACATGTAGGTCCAGTTATCCTTGTGAGTAGCATACGTAAGTACCATACTTCTCCGGCGGCATAATGTGATGAATTTAATCTACCTACCACCCGTCCTCTTTTTCTAGGTTTCCATTTATAAATGTCAGAATCCCAAACAAAATGTTCTGGTATTTCTTGGTAAGCGTATCTTCTAGCATCAACATTTTCCTGACAAAGTTTAAAAAATGCTTCCAACTTGGAACTTTTTTAGCTGCTTGTTTAATAACATGATCTAAGTTGTCTGTTGATTTAAAAGTAACATACTTCTCATTTTTCAAATGGAAAGGTAGACTCTCTACAGACATACTACAATGGTGCACATCAAATCCCAAAATTCTATGAGCAACCTCTAGTCCACATACATACCTACATTTAGGTTAACATGTCATTTAATAGCATTTTATCTGTAACAAATATGCAAAATAAAAAATAAAAATATAATTCTTTTAGTATAAATTACCTCTCATCTAAGTATGTTTTAATCTCATTTACTGTTTTCTTCTTCCCAGATTGTTGATCTTTTCTTTTTTCGGACTGTACTAACACAGTGGCACGGTCATGACCCTTCAGACAATATTTGAAAAGATATTTCATGCAACACCCATGATTGCAGATCTCAACATTAATGTGACACTGGAATCAAACCAAAAGATCCCTATTATAAGGAACCACCCACTGGTTATCTAAATCTGTATTTCTAACTCTGATAGTATGTTTGATTTTTCTTCTCCTGTAAATTGAAAATCTGCAATCATCAAACATTGTACTTGAACAATACCTGAAAAAGAAAAAGATAAATTAGAGTTAAATACAAAAAAAAAATTTATATTTTAGAGTTGAATAAAATTTTTGATCATACTTTTTTGGGAATTTCCTTGTACATTTAGAACCCTTCATGCAAGGTGATTGAAATCCAGGTCCGCAAGGACCATGTATCATAAAATTTTTAACAACCGCATATCCATATGGATTTTTCTGTTCATCAGGGATCTCTGCACATACATACTTATCAATATTACTCTTCAAATCCTTCTTACCACTTTCTTCCAACCATATTAACTTATGCGCATGAGGGAGTCGTCCTCTTTTTTGATACTCAACAACATACATTACTGAAAATTAAAATTTTGCCAAAACATTATTAATATGAATTAAAAGGAAATAATAGCCCGCATGATAAATAATTTTAAATTATGAAATATGTGATAATATATTTAGGAGAGAAAACAAACTTGCTGCACATGGTCCATTTTTTTTTTTTTTTTTAATTTTTGATATCATCATATAATTGATCAAGTTTCAACTTAAAAACTCTAGCAATTATATCTGGGCAATCCGTTGGAGTTGTTGCCGCCAAAAGTGACATCATTTGTAAGACTTCATCACACATAGGATTAAAAGTTATGGTTAAAAATATATCTGGATAACCAATCTTTCGACACAAAGCCAGTGAATCCAAAAATTTTTGTTGCATATATCTTGCAGATCCAACAAAAGAAGCTGGAAGAATATTTTCTTTACCAATGTCTGAAGGATCTACAGAGTCAGAACTTAAAAGCATGTCACGTAAATTATGATACAGTTCATTTCGAAGAAGTTGTTGGTGACGACGAAACCACCATAATCTCGATTGTTCAATGGCAGAGAATGCGTCCACAATGTATTGCTGATATAATTTTCCTCCAAGCCTCTTTGTATCATCTTTTACCTAGAAAATATCACCAATGATTCTTAATACATTGCCTGTAAGATAAGTAAATTGAGTGCATATTTTAAAAATAACACCCATAATATTTTGGAACATCTTAAATATAGTATACCTGGAGTGTTAGTAATATCAACAAGAGGTTGTTTTGATTTTGCATTTGTATCATTCTTTTCAATACAACCACTACGCCATTTTGATATATTAAATCTCCTGGGGTGATCTGTGGAAGAACTTCCTGTAATGGGCATGTCCGTTATCTATGATGTTATATTAAACAATATATGCACTCAATACCTATTTGATATATTAAAGCAAATTAAGATCTAAGTTTTGTAATATGATGATCAAAGTTGGTAACACTTTCATTTCTTATTTTACTATGTGAAAGGTAGCAAATTGAAATCCAAGTTTTGTAACATGATGATCAAAGTTGGTGACACTTTCATTTCTTATTTTACTACGTGAAAGGTAGCAAATTGAGATCTAAGTTTTTTAACATGATGATCAAAGTCGATGACACTTTTATTTCTTATTTTACTACGTGAAAGGTAGCAAATTGATCCTATAATGGCCATCTCCCATGCTGCGCTGGACCTCAGGTGACATTTGTATATTTTCTCTGTTAATATTGTCTTGAACAGTATTAGGAATAATGTTCTGTCCAAGAGCTCTTCCACTTCATATCTTACAAACCGATACATGAGTATGTAAATTAACAACTTTAAGTGAATATAAAGAACCAAAATGCTACACAATATGATGTCGTTATATATGGACCAAGTACCAGATACTGAATTTGCTTTTAATTTTGGTGGCCTTCCACGTTTTCCACTTCGAAACGGACTAGAACTTTCACCTTTAAAGCAACAAATAAAATTTTGTACAAGTAATCTAGCAACCAGAATACAACTTCAAAACCACTTTTAAAGTTCAAAATTTTATGCTGTACTATGAAACAAATAATAATATAACAATACAAATTTATTCGGTACACACACACATATTTAAACGTATTTTTCGATACTTATAACAGATTTGACGACGGAAATAAGAAAACAAACATGTATAATAAGTATTTTCTTCAACTTCAGCAGTATATTGTTTTTCAACCATAGATGATTGTAAGTTGGTTGAATATACTTTCATAATAGCAGCAGGAACGTTTTCAATTAGTTCAATCTCTATTCTTGGGTTTCTTTTTTATTGATAAGTACGAGATTCATAGGCTGTAATATTTGGTTGTGCTTCTAAAGATGCATTTTGAGATCTTTCCCTTCTTTATCGATATGTTTCACGACGCCGAGCTAGGTAACTTTTTTGTTGTTCTTGACTCATACCTCTTCTTCTTTCTCTATCCCTCATACGGCGCATTTCTCTTTGTTCATCATTTAAAATGTTAGAACTTCTATTTTGTTTCCTTTGATTATTCATCTTTGGTGCATTGCCATCTGAAAAATAAATATCGTTTGATTATTAATATTATATTGTTATAACTATAAATCATTTAACTACAATAATAGCCAAGTTAAGCAATAAATAAGCAAGCAACAGATCACCATAGTTCAGTGTAGGTTCTATCATACTTGGTACAAATGTCCACCGATTATATTCAAACACCCTTAAAGTCAAGCTGGTATTAGGTTCGTATCTCGGGGGAGCTGAAAAGAAAAGAAAAGAAAAAATTACAAATGCATCCTGTCTACTCAAAATCCATAAATTAAATTCAAGATTAGTAATTAAATCCATAAATTAAATCAATAAGCTGATGAGGCATAATAAGGAAAAAGTAATTAATTACATAACTATTTGTATGTATCAATGCCTTTAATATTTATTTCCTTCTAAAAGGCAGATAATAGGACACATCAAGATTAGTAGCATGAAAGTTGGCAAAATCATTGAAGAAAAGATATAGTTTATTATTAGTCCCAAAAAGGATTATGTAACATAACAATGTATAAAACAACCACATTTAAATTTTGAGTTTCAAAAGTTCAAGTACAGGGAAAAATGGAGTAAGAATGCAATAATTATAATAGAAAATTTTCAAATTTCTTTTAAGGAAAGAAACAAAAGATACCCAAATTAAATTTAAGTAAAGAAATAGAAGGTACCTGCTAAAACTATTTGCCTTAAAATCTCTTACAATTAGCCTTTTCAAAGAAAAAAAATTTATTCATATGTTAGGGTATTTTATCATTACATTTTAGGCAATATAATTAATAACCATATAAAAGCCACTATAATATTTAAAAACAATATCAATGACACAACATTAAACACTTGGGAATCTGAAGCTACAAATCTTGTAGTGCTGAGTAGTGATCTTTGTTTTTGTATCCAACATAATAAAATTAGGTAGATGTTCACACGTCAGTTTGAAAACAAAAAATATTCAATAAATACGAAATTTAAAAAAAAGCGCATGCCATCAATCATCAAAACACACAAATAGTTAAAGCATTATCCCAGTATAAAATAGAAAAAATCAAAGTTCTCTTATAAAAAAGTCACACGTTTGGCATTTAATTTTATAATTAAAGCATGAATGAAACAAAGTAAAACAAAGATACTTGAATTTAGAAACAGAAAATATTGAGATGTCCATTATTAAGATTGCAAAATTGGATAGAAATGAAGTAGTTAAGTGGAATATCATTACATCAGAATGCAAGTAAATAGTTAGTAGGAACAGAACAACTTAGCAACATTAGCCAATAGTCTAAGCTCGGTTTGCATTTAATGTTCTTTAACTTACCGTAAACAAACTACCACAGATTCAAACTTTGCGATCTATTTGTTGCCTTCATCTAAATCTTCCAAGTGATTTCAGGTCAAGAAGCTTAGAGTAGCAGTGTTATCAGATGCTGCAGGCCAAAAAAAAAAGAAGGAAAAATTGTAAGAGCAACGATCATGTTGTAATTCTTAGCAGATCCAAAAATATCAGATATTCAACAATGAAGATAGAAACAAAATTCAAATTGTCTTTCAACCTTAAAAATGACCCACAAAAGAAGACCGGGACATTTATTTTCTATATTAGATCTAATCCAGTCATTGAAGAAAGAAATAGTGAGAAGAGAAAATTAATTTGAATTTATTATCTAAGAAAGCATTAAATTGTGTATTTAATAATTAACAAAATAAGTAAAAGGGCTAGATTACCTCACCATGTTGTTCAAGGATAAAATCCTTGATTATGTTTGTATTATTAATGCACTGGCTGATGACAATTACAGTTTTGAATATTAAAAAAGATTTAATGTGCCTAGATAATCTTACCAGATGTGATGAATATTCACAAAGAATTAAAAAGGAAAACAATCACAAAATAAATAAGAGATCCGTATAATTAAGTCATTAAAATATTAAAAGTATGCAACATGAATAATAGTTAATTGCAATTTACAACATCAGTGAATGAAATAAAACATTTACATATATAAAACAACCACATTTAAATTTGAGTTTCAAAATTTGAAGTATAGGGGAAAATGGAGTAAGAATGCAAAAATTGTCAATTAAATTTCCAAATTTCTTTTAAGGAAAGAAACAGAAGATATCCAAATTACATTTAAGTAACAAAATAGAAGGTACCCGCTAAAACTATTTGCCTTAAAATCTCTTACAATTGGCCTTTTCAAAGAACATAAAAATTATGCATGTTAGAGTATTTTATCATTACATTTTAGGCAATAGTTCAATAAAATCAGACAATACATTTATCATACATAATATTATGTGTGTGTGTGTGTGCATATATATATATATATATATATATATATATATATATATATATATATATATATATATATATATATGCGTGTGTGTAATACAATGATTTATTTATGTATGTATATATATATATATTTATATGTTCGTGCGTGTGTGTGTAATACAATAATAGTACACAATATGAACATCTACATGTTGGTCCACTAATATATAATTAAATCTGGTTGAGTTAGTTGACAATTTAATATGAACATCTACATATTGGTCCATTAATATGAACATATACATGTTGGCCCACTAATATAACATGAATAATACATTTAATAGAGAGAGAATTTAGAAACATAGAAAAGTTAATTGACAATTTATCATACATAAAATTTAATTGACAATTTAATTGGCAATTATCATGCATAAAATTATCACTAAATTATCATACATAAATTACCACTAAATTATCATACATAAAATTATCACTAAATTGACAATTTATCACTATCTCCTTTACTCACATCGCATAACCCAAACTGCTTCTCCCACGATCTATGTCTCCTTCTACTTCGATTCCACATTACGAATACTTAGTTTTCTTGACGACATTAACTTTTCCTTCCATTCTGTCTATTCGATTTCAGAGCACCAACTTCACTTTTACCCCATTCTGAAGGGGCCTCGATCCCAAATATTTCGATAGCTGATGCTACAGTACTCAAAATTAGGGCATATTGAAATGCAGATCTTGGTGTTAATCATGAAAATCAAGAAGGCTGAATCATATGAACGATGAGATGGATCACGCACTAACTTGGTTAGTCTGATTTATGTACATTTGATTATATCTTTATCAAAATTTACCAAACATTTGTCACTTTTTTCCTCAAAAAATGAATCTCATGTTTATGATGAAACACAATCAACAGGTGATTGTCAGTTGTACATAAAAAATTAGGTGGGTTTAGCCTTTGTAATTTTTCTTAGTTTTGCTTCTGTTTTCCTTTTTTTGCCTTTTCTGTGAACTGAGCCATTTTTATCATTGTCAGAAGATTATTTCCCTTTTTTAAAAAATATGGGCTTATTGTGAAGTTTTGAAAATTTGAGACAATAAATTGATTTCTGATATTTGTTTAAAGCTATAAAGTTAAATTGGCATTATATCCGTTAATAGTAACTAAAACGTACAGTTATGTTTTTAAGTGGTAAAACAACAAATGTGGATGGGGTGGACCTTGACAATGTATTGGGAAACCCTTTTTTGATTATTTACTATCAAACAGTAAAAGTGATTAGGGAAAAAATAATGAATACAAAAACTAATGATCCTCAAGTTCAGTTTATGGATGTAACGTTTATGAAACATATCTGCTGCACCTGTATGAAGAGGAAAACACAATTAGTTAATATGGAAATTAATCTTTTATTAAAAATGAAAAATTAGTGTATCTTAAATAATATGCACGGGACGAAAGCTACAAATTAAGATTAAGACTTAACATGTCATTGTCTTATTAATTGAGTGCATCTGAATTTCCCACTACATTGAGCTAATCCAAATTTACATGATGGAGTTTTGCATAATAAGTCAAATATTTAGTTGTATAAATTTATTTACATCACTAGAAGGCAGTGCTTGGACTGTAATGTATTATTATCTTTCAATGGTTTTATTATGGTTCTAACGTTCCAGGAATTTAACTATCTTTTTTTACCTTATCATAAATTAATGGGCTTCATTCTTTATTAGTTGCCTGTCGTTTTCTCTATGCTACCTTTGGCATATGAGCTTTTTTCCTACGTGTATTCTAATCATTGCCTTTTTCATGTGTCCATGCGGTTCCCTATGACCTAGAAACCTTTGGCAAAATTTACTCCTACTCTAATATTTACCTGTTCGTCATGCTTGATGCCATATGTAATGTAGTCTAGCGTATAGTAAGCAGCTCACCTGAAATGTCTCTTTTTAATTTCCGCTAATAATTTGTTGATTTACTTCAAAATTTTCTCCTTGATATGAATGTAGTTGTTATTTCAATCAGGAAACACTATGGATCATCCAATCACATCATTAGGATAGTTCAATCATTTCTTTCATTAATCTTTTTATGACCCATACATTTTGTTTGAAATCATGCTCTATATATAATTCATCTTTTGATAAATAAACAGTTTCCTTTCATATCCAACCTACTACTAATGATCGAGATCACCACCTAAGCTTCTTTATGCGTCAAAGTATAGCCACCTGAATTTCGAATCTGCACTGCTTCAACTTCTTTTTGCATCAAGCATAACAACCTGAATTTAAGATCTGCATTGCTTGATTTTTCAAACTAAAGTTAGATATTTAGTACAAGTACATTTTAATTGTTATTGAATTTGACTTTAGAATTGTAGGAATAAATTGTTAGTCATGGTTATGCCAATTGGTATATAAAAGGCAATGATCGATGTGTACTAAATTTAATGACATATTTCAATCTAACCATTGTTACCATCTTCCTTTCAAACATTAGACCATCTATAATCGGTCAAATATTGCAGACTCAATGTTTCTTCATTTGGAATATATTATAATTCTTATCTTGCTCTATGGATGTTCATGATGTTAGACCGGCGATGACTCTTCAATGACTTATTAGATTTATTTGTTGATTATGGAAATATTTTACAATTTGAAACTTGGTTCTATTTATTATAGACTAAAATTCACAATAGGAAGGTTAAGGCAAATTTATTTTAGTTTCTCAACATAGAAATTTTAACATTTATTGTTATTTTTATAGTTGAATCATATATATATATATATATGAGGAGCGATCAATGGCACCCCAAATAGTGAGCACCCCATTTTTCCCCCTCTCTCATCCTCTCATTTAATATAAATTAAGTTAGTGGAAGGAGAGAGTAGTAGTGGAGGGAGAAAGAAACAAAATGTGTGGTGGAAATCAGGGGTATTTAGGGGTGCTGCACTGTTTGAGGTGCCATTGAGCGCTCGCCATATATATATATATATTGCAAATTAGATTTCCAAAATACTTCACATTATTTCTCTTTTAAGAATCCAAGGGAATATAATTAATAGGAATTTTTATTTTTATTTTGAATACTGCACTTTGTCCCTTAATTTTATAACATTAAGGTGGCAAAAGTGGATGCCACAATTATTTTATTTAGATATAGTAATTTGTGTCAGCTTCAAATACTATAACGATCCTAATTGACTTTTTATAAAGTTCATCATGCTTACTATAATTTACATCTTTTATTTCTAGGATTTGTATTCTGATTCAGGCATTCTTGCTAGGCATGTTTGTAATTCACGAGCAGTCTGCTAAGCGAAAACCAATGTGATAACTCAAGCGGAATAGGTTGGTGTTACAATTGAATGTTGGTGGTGATTAGTTGTTTATGTTGAAATTGTAGATTCAAATATTGTTTGAAGAGGAAAGTAATCAATTAATTGATTTCATCAATCAATTAATTTGATTTGTATGACAGGAAAGATATTAATTATATTGCCAATCAATCAATTAATCAGTGAAGTACAAAAGAGGAAAGATATCTATTTTTAACTAATTGATTTTACAATGGAAAGAAATAGTAATTATATGTTGAAGATTTTTAAGGTCCAATTAGAATATTTGATTAGGTCTTCTACTTGCCTATATAAGTAGCTTATAGGTTTGGATTATTTGCATTGTAAGGGAAAAGGTTATTTTCTTTTTGTTTGGGATTGAGATATATTCTCAATTTTTTTAGGCTTTCTATTGTAATCATTTTGGTGAATTAATAAATATTTTGTTTGGAGGAATTTGTTTGTGATTTTTTTTCTCTTCACTTCTTATCTCTTATAAAATCTAATTGAGTAGAGATCCTACAAAATTTCCTAACAGTGGTATCGGAGCCGAAGGTTCGGACTGTGCCATGCGGGCAAGGCAGTGCTCTCAAAAGATATTCGTAGGATGCGAGTCAAGGGGGAGACTGTTAGGATTGCCTCGCATATTGTTAAGGAGGGATGATGGTTTGGAATTAATAGTCCCACATCATGGAATAAATTGAAGGAATTGTGTAGAAATATGAGCTGGTAGGACGTAACATCAGGGATTCCTTTTGTTATATGGGAGTTGTGTGCCAGCTCATATGCGTGCAAGGAAGGGGGCTTTGTTCCGACCGTCATTACATAACAGTTTATAGAATTCAATTATTTTCTTCATCATTTTCACTGCTGCTCACGCCATTCAATGAACCATGTAATGATACCCACGTTGGTTAATGAGTTAAAAAGTTCGAATATATGTTCTATGATTTTTTTGGAAAGATAGGCTCCATTTCAAATCACTTGGTATGGATATAAGTTGAAGCATGTGGGCGGACATCAACAAGTTTTTTTAATTTTATCATTGACTAATTAATTATTTTAATTGATCAATTATTAGTTAATTTTATATTATTCGGTGTTATTAAATTTATCCACTTTTAAATTGAGCAATGAATCTTCCAAATAACTGCCATTCTCAACATCTTTGTACAATTAATGACATTTTCTAATCAATGTCAACGTTTAAAGAATTGCCTTGTGTTTTACATAATCAATGGGTAATTTTTTTATAGGAAACAACGTAATTTCTGAATCAAGCAACATTGCATCTTTAATTATGATGTGCTATTAATGTGCAAATGCCAGTTTTTATCGTGCAAAATCATGATATATAATATTAACAGCATCACATATGCCAATCATCTTCCATTGCAAAATCTTACATATTACTTTCATTATTAGCTTGCAGGTTTGAGGATCATGGAAGATCTCATTAATCATGAAAAGGAGAAATTTTCATTTTAGATATAGGATGATGTTTTTTCCCCTCCATTAAACTGGCTACACTAGAAACAAAGGGAACTAACGTGTGAAAAAGTCAAATAAATGAAGGTACACAAAGTTTATAACTAAACTAATCGATTGGTTGAGCTTACATTGAAAGATATGGTTTTCAAGGTAAAGTAATCCAAATTATCTAAGACTATTGTGTTTCTAACAGTATAACGAGAAAAATACTTTCGATTCAGATTTATAGTGCATAATATTTTGGTCATTCTATGTAGGATATTTTTATTATCTTTAATTTCTGGAAGTTATTTTCTCAACTCAATTATGATAGGATTGGTACTAAACATATTCATTAACTTTTTGTCATCAATTTTCCATCAATGTATATTTAATGTTATAACCTATGCCAATTTAACATTTACTCTTATATAGGAATGTCACATATAATCAATGGACATCCAATGTTATATTTACGCAAGTTTTGTTGTGATATGCGATACTATAGGTGTTGGATTGAAGAGGTCGAAGATAGCTTTGAGTCGCGGAAGACGATTCGCAAATCGGTGCTCGTATGTGGAAGCTATGAGCTGGAAGGTGCAAGTTTTCAAGAGGCTGGAGTGACAGACTTCTGTCATGAGAATGACAGACGTCTGACACTACAGGGGAATTTTCCCGAAAGTTTGGACAGACGTCTGTCCCGACAGACGTCTGAGCTCAACAGACGTCTATCGTACTGGGGACAGACGTCTGAGTTGAAGCCCAAATAATTCATTGGGAGGGAACAAACGTCTGTCAACCCCACGACAGACATCTGTCGAGGCATATGGGCTGTTTCGGGCTAAAAACATGACAGATTGATTTGTGAAGATGCGGGGGCAATTTGGGTAATTGGCCTATCCCTATATAAGCTATTTTCTGGTGTGAATTAGGTAGAGCTTGGATACTTGATTTGGGATCAAGGGCTTATTCTCAAGGGAGAATTAGGGTTTATAACCTAATTTCAATTCTTCAATTCTATTCTCCTCAAACTCTTTTCTATATTGAAATATAGTGATTATTGGATCAATCTCTTGTATTCCTTTCATCGTGGTAATAAAATACTCTCTCCAAAGTGGACGTACACTAACAAGATGTTAGTGGAACCACTATAAATCCTTGTGTGATTTATTTTTGCTACTTTGTCATTAGTTTCTTGCTTATGATTGAGATTTGGATTGTTCGCGATTGGTTGATATTAGTTTTGTGACTAGAGTTATTGCTTTGGTTGTTTTTGCAAGTCTAACAACGATCTAGCCTTCCGCTAGCGCATTGTGGTTTAGATATCGGATTCGAGTGGTGTTGAATCAGATTATTCACAACAGTTACAACAGTTGGTATCAGAGCTATTTTGGTGCTTGTTAGGTGTTTGTGAAAATGCCAGAGACGGATAGTAGCTCGGTAAGTCCTTCAACCGGAAGTCCGAATAGTGTGGCGCCTTATGTACGGGGTTCGTATGCAACGTCGGTTTCTCAATTGGTTATTGACAAGTGGAATGGTGATAATGACTTTGATAAGTGGCAATGGAAAATGAAAGCGGTTCTTAGGCGGAATCGGGTGCACCGAGTAGTATTTGATACTCACTTATTGCCAAGTGATATCTCGGATGTTGAGAGAGAGGAGATGGAGGAATGGGCTTACACTACTCTTCAATTTGCTATAGGGGAGAATGTGATCTCCGAAATTAGTGGTAAGACTACCGCTAAAGGTATTTGGGACAAGTTGGAAGAACTTTATACGAAGAAGTCGCTCACTAACCGTTTGATCTTGTTGCGAACGTTTTTCACCTTCAAGATGAAGGAGGGTAATTCGTTTAAGGGACATTTGAATGCCTTTGATGACTTTCTCATGAAGATGAAGGCTTTTGATTTGAAGATTGAGGAAGAGCAAAAGGCGATGAAATTATTGTGTTCACTGGCTGATCGCTATACGGGTTTCTCAAATAGTTTGATCTATGGCCGGGATACCTTGACTCTAGATGATGTCAAGACGGGTCTTCTTAGTGAGGAGTTGAGAGATCAAATGAAGGAGATGAGTGAGGGTAGTAGTGGAGCTAGTAGTTATCACGGGTTGTTTATGGAGAAAGAAAAGAATGTGAAGAAAGGAAACTGGGGGCGTTCTAAATCAAGAAAACCCGGTGGAAGAGGTAAATCGAAAGAGAGAAATGGGAAGTGCTTTATTTGCAAGAAACCAGGACATTGGAAGAATGAATGTCCGGACAAAGATAAGAAGGAAGTAGCGTCTTCATTCGTGGCGGTGGAGAGTGGGGATGGTGAGATATATGAGAATGTGTTGACGGCGGTAGCATCGGGAGTTTCGGGTAACGAATGGGTACTCGATTCGGGTGCGTCGTATCATATGATGCCAAATAGAGATTGTTTTTCGTCCTTTGAGGTCAAAGAGGGAAATGCAATTGCTATGGGAAATAGTGCTATTTGCAAGTCGATGGGTAGTGGCTCCGTGCAAATAAGGATGTTTGATGGAGTTGTTCGCACGCTCACTAATGTTAGCTATGTTCCGGGACTTAGGAAGTCACTTATATCTTTGGGGCAATTGGATTCTCTAAGATGCAAGATCACTATCGAGAAGGATTGCTTGAGGGTTTCGAAGGGAGAACTTGTAGTTATGAAGGGTGCTAGGACTCATGGTATTTATTTGCTTCAAGGTGTGACCGTAGGAGGCGAGACTTGTGTGGGTGTTGATAGTTCTCGTGGCTTGGATGCGACACGGTTGTGGCATTTGAAATTGGGTCATGTCTCGGAGAGGAGTTTGGATATTCTTCGGAAGCGAGAGATGATTGATGGTGAGAGTTTCAACAAACTAGAGTTTTGCGAGGGATGTGTCATGGGGAAGCAAACAAGGGTATCATTCGATGAAGGCAAACATAACTCAAAGGAGGTTCTTGAGTATGTTCATTCAGATGTTTGGGGACTGACACCAGTTGCTTCTTTGGGAGGATCAAGGTATTATATCTCTTTCATTGATGATTTGTCTCGAAAGGTATGGGTGTATGTAATGGGGGCCAAGTCGGAGGCATTTGCTAAGTTCAAATTGTGGAAGGCTCTTGTTGAGAATGAGAGTGGTAAGACTTTGAAGGTGTTAAGGACTGACAATGGCGGCGAATATGTCTCGCGTGAATTCTTGGAGTATTGTAAGCATCACGGGATCCGGAGACATTTTACTATACCGGGAGATCCGCAATCTAATGGAGTAGCGGAGAGAATGAACCGAACTCTACTTAAGAAAGCTCGATGCTTGAGATTGACATCGGGTTTGTCTAAGGGATTTTGGGCCGAAGCTTTGTCAACCGCGGTGCATATTGTGAATCGAATTCCATGCTCGGCCATTGGTAACAAAATTGCGGAGGAAGTGTGGAAAGGAAAGAGTGTTGACTTGAGATATCTTCGTGTGTTTGGTAGCCTGGTTTATGTACATGATTCGGGGAATGATAAGCTTGGAGCTAGGGCATTCAAGGGGATCTTGCTTGGTTTCACAGATGGCGTGAAAGACTATCAGATTTGGAATCCAGAAACGAAGAAGGTTGTTAATTCTCGTCATGTCACTTTTGATGAGTCGGCTTTATTCAAGGTGAATGAGAGCTCATCGGATGTTCCAGATTTGTTTCATGGTGAATCAAAGGAGAAGGAAGTCATTCCCACATTCCGTCCAAGTGGTAGTAGAATTGAAGAAGCTCGTGGGGTTGAAGTGGTTTATGAAACATCATATAGTCCACATGGTTCCTCTAGTGATGATGTTGGTGATGTACATGATACAAGAGAAGTTTCGACTCAAGGTGGAGCCGAAAGGGGTTTAGGTGAAAGTATTGCTACTCGGGTTGGTCGACGTGCAATAAGACCTCCTGAAAGATATGGTGATTGGAACTACCTTAGCTTTAGTGATCATTTGGACTATGCTCTCAATGTAGTCCAAGATGAGCCGATGGACCTTGATGACGTCATGGAGTCGAGAGAGAGCTCGAAGTGGATTTGCGCCATGGAGGAAGAGATGCAATCGCTTATGAAGAACCGAACTTGGGAGTTGGTTCCACTTCCTCAAGGAAACCGTGCTATAGGGTGCAAATGGATTTACAAGGTGAAGGATGATGGAAGGTACAAAGTAAGGTTAGTGGCAAAGGGGTTCTCACAAAGGAAAGGAGTATGATAAAATTTTTGCACCGGTGGTTCGTCATACATCTATCCGAGTTTTACTAGCCATATTTGCTATTCATGACTTGGAGTTGGAGCAACTTGATGTGAAAACCTCCTTCTTGCATGGAGACTTGGATGAAGACATCTACATGGAGCAACCGGAAGGGTTTTTTGTAGATGGTAAGTCTAATATGGTTTGCAAGTTGAAGAAATCACTATATGGGTTAAAGCAATCGCCTAGACAATGGTACAAGAGATTCGATCATTTCATGCTTTAAAGTGGCTTCCATCGAAGCATCAAGGATGCTTGCGTATATTTCAAAAGGTTGGGAAATGATTGTTGGGTGTATTTACTCTTGTATGTGGATGATATGCTCATTGCTTCCAAGGATCGAAATGAAATCAACAAGTTGATGATGCTTTTGAAATCGGAATTCGAGATGAAGGATCTTGGAGAAGCAAGAAAAATTTTGGGCATGGAATTAGGAAGGGACCGAAAGAATTTTGAGTTAAGATTGACTCAAAAGGAATACATCAAGAAAGTGCTTTGCCGGTTTAGCATGGAGGATGCAAAGGCGTTAAATACACCTTTACCTTTGCATATGAAGCTTTCGGAGAATGGATCACCTATCGGGGATAAAGACAAGGCTTATATGGCAAAGGTGCCATATGCAAGTGCGGTTGGTAGTTTGATGTACGCAATGGTGTGTACAAGGCCCGATATTGAAAATGCCGTCGGGGTGGTTAGTCGGTATATGGCTAATCCGGGGAAATCGCATTGGGAAGCCGTGAAGGCTATTAAGAGATACTTGAAAGGCACAACATCTCATGGACTTTTCTTTGGCGGTAGTGATGAAAGGAGTTGCAAGTTGGTTGGTTATTGTGACTCGGACTACGCCGGTGATAGGGATTGGAGGAAATCAACTTTCGGGTATGTCTTCACACTTGGCGGGACAACCATTAGTTGGAGATCGCGATTGCAAACCGTAGTTGCTTTATCCACTACGGAGGCGGAGTTGATTGCCGCTGTGGAAGCGGCCAAGGAGGCACTCTACTTGAAGCGATTGTTGTGTGACTTGGGTTTTGAACATGAAAGTGTTGATGTTCGATGTGATAGCCAAAGTGCTATCCATTTGGCGGAGAATTTGGCGTTTAGCTCACGGACCAAGCATATTGAGGTGAGGGAGTCATTTCTTGTTGCCATGGATGAGGATAAGCTAGTATACCTTCGGAAAGTGCACACAAAGGATAATGCGGCGGATATGTTTACGAAGGCATTGCCGTATGGGAAGTTCGAGCATTGCTCGAACTTAATTTGCTTGTTGAGTTGCTAGGTGCCATGGGGTGGCATGCGGTGGAGAGAGTGTTTTTGTGTTTGATGGAAAGGAATAGCGATGAGAGATTGAAAATCTATCTTCATGGTAAGTACTCGTTCACACTCCCGAGTACATTGTCTTATGGTGAGACGGTTTGGTTTGAATACTTTCAACACTTCATTGGCGGGTGGGGGCTTTGCCTGAACTCGTTAGTGGAGTGCAATGGGTGGTGGCTTTGCCGGATCTCACTGGGAAAGTATTCATGTTGCTTGGTCGAAGGTAGAAGGAAATGTTTGGGTGCATTGGAGTTTGGAGTTGAGATGGTTATAGTATCGAGGTGGAGTGTTGTGATATGCAATACTATAGGTGTTGGATTGAAGAGGTCGAAGATAGCTTTGAGTCGCGGAAGACGATTCGCAAATCGGTGCTCGTATGTGGAAGCTATGAGCTGGAAGGTGCAAGTTTTCAAGAGGCTGGAGCGACAGACGTCTGTCATGAGAATGACAGACGTCTGACACTACAGGGGAATTTTCCCGAAAGTTTAGATAGACGTCTGTCCCATGGGGGACATACGTCTGAGCTCAACAGACGTCTATCGTACTGGGGACAAGCGTCTGAGTTGAAGCCCAAATAATTCACTGGGAGGGAACAGACGTCTGTCAACCCCACGACAGACGTCTGTCGAGGCATATGGGCTGTTTCGGGCTGAAAACATGACAGATTGATTTATGAAGATGTGGGGGCAATTTGGGTAATTGGCCTATCCCTATATAAGCTATTTTCTGGTGTGAATTAGGTAGAGCTTGGATACTTGATTTGGGATCAAGTGCTTATTCTCAAGGGAGAATTAGGGTTTATAACCTAATTCCAATTCTTCAATTCTATTCTCCTCAAACTCTTTTCTATATTGAAATATAGTGATTATTGGATCAATCTCTTGTATTCCTTTCATCGTGGTAATAAAATACTCTCTCCAAAGTGGACGTACACTAACAAGATGTTAGTGGAACCACTATAAATCCTTGTGTGATTTATTTTTGCTACTTTGTCATTAGTTTCTTGCTTGTGATTGAGATTTGGATTGTTCGTGATTGGTTGATATTAGTTTTGTGACTAGAGTTATTGCTTTGGTTGTTTTTGCAAGTCTAACAACGATCTAGTCTTCCGCTAACGCATTGTGGTTTAGATATTGGATTCGAGTGGTCTTGAATCGGATTATTCACATATGGGAGTATGATACTGAAAATGATTGTGATACTGCAGTAAACAACATGAAAATACATATGGGAGTATGATACTGAATAATATTCCATTGAAAGTGGAATGATATTTTTGCTTGCTTTTATGCAGTAAAAAAAACATTTGAATGTTTGGATAAAAGAGAACTTTTCGGAAACCTTTCTTCAACTATATTTATGGGCATATGATTTAATATCAAACATTTGATAGTCATTTATCCAATGATATACAAATTGATGTAAGGTTTTGAATGAAGGACTACCATAAAAATATTCTACATTCCAAAACAAATCAGAATAATTTGAAATGTATTATACTAAATGTTTCCCAAAAGATCTAATTTAATTTACAGATGATTTTATTTCGTCAATTTTCCCAAAAATTCTATCATACTGCGTTGATTAATATATCAAAATAGTTGTGATTTCGACCCCATAATATGTTATCTACTAGCTTTACATACAACGTTTACTTCTTAATGCAAAATTTTGTATCTACAGTTCGAATCCTAACAAATGCATATCTCACTTACATTATATATGTCACTACTATACGACTAACCACTTATTCATAAATGAAAATTAGAACACTCGACATCTATGCTTCCGTGCATCGCACGGGTTTCCACTCGTATAAGATAAAATTTGAAACTAATATGATTTAATTAAATAAATAGATTAACGGACATTCCATGTCTTATATAAATCGATCGTTAATCAATTAGTCAATTTAATTAAAGGGAAGGAAATGTAAAGTTTTCTATCTCCAATTATTAATATCATTTTCCATCCTTGTCAGTTTGAAACAAGTTAAGTGAAGAAAACAAAAATTTTCATTCCTTAAATTTATATACACATTAAACTATAATAAAAATTTATTTGTGAAACTATAATAACAATTGTCAATTAAACTATAATAAAAATTTATTTGTGAAACTAAACAAAATATTTCTTTTATTTAAACGAAACTTAGAAAAGTTTTAAATGAATCTAGATTAATTAATAATTATATCGATATATGTTATGTTATTTTAATTTGTTTAGGATAACGTAAGTAACATATATAAGATAAAATTTGAAACTAATATGATTTAATTAAATAAATAGATTAACGATTAGAATCATTATATCAAACCTTTTAGACTTTTTTGTTGAATATTTATTTATGTATTTAATATTTGCATATGCTTGATTAGTTAGAATAATTATTCCTAATTTGTAACAATACATGTAATTTTTTTAATATATTGCCATTCGTATGTAGTTTCAAATAATTTAAAAAACTATAATAAAATAATATTTTTAATCAATTTTATAGCATTACAAAAGTTGGAATAATTAAAGATTAGTGGGAATAATTCAAGGTCGGACCAAAGGTTAGAATAATTAAACGACCTTGATAAATATGGGCAATTTGGGTATTTTACGGTCGGACCAATTAGTAATAATTAAAGATTAGTGGGAACTATCATATAAATAGATAACAGGGTTGCTGCATCCTATTCCAATGCAGATAACACATAGTGTATTTTGTGTAAAATGAGTAATATAAAGCAGTTTCATATCAAACTGATTATGGAATATTATCATCCAAACACCCATAAAAATAGAAATCATGGGATCAATGGAAATAAGGAACCATATGGATCCATATTACTCAATTTAATCACTAATCATCAGTAAAAAGAATTTCCATGTATAAACGGTTTGGGAATCAAATAAATCAAAATAACACTCGATCGCTGCAAACATAATATCCCTTATCTAATAAACAAATACAATATGCTAAAATCACATAAAAAATGATAAACGACGGCGGAGGATATAGAAAGTCATAAGAATCTTAAATATCCTGAATATCATAAACAATACAAGGCGATATGCCAAATATAACACAACATATGAAATAATAATGTGGCGTACGACAAATAAAATAGGCAAATTCTATTACAACCCATGTTTTTAGGTAGTAACCCCCCCTCCCCCAAAAAAAAAAAGAAAAAAAACCGTATAGCCCTAGAATTAGTAAGTAGCCCCCCTCCCCCCGTCTTTTCAAACTTACCCTTCCCTTCACGTTGCTCTCCGTTTCTCATGAAAAACATTTCCACGCAAATCATTTCAATCCAATTCCATCGCATGTCATTTCTAAATAACTCGATCGAATTCAGCAGAGAAGAAGGGAAAGAAGTACAAACCAGAAAATGTAATAACAGACCAATTTCTGCCAAACTGCGAGGTATAAAAGCGTACCACGCATGAAACAATCGTGGTTGATTCATTTTCCACGTACGACATATACGTGGTTAGTTATATATCCCCCCTATTTTCTTACTAGGTTTTTACAATTTCCTAGGGGTAATACTACGTGGTTTTATACAAAATCACTCATTTCGTTGTACATCGGCTGTACTTGAAAAGAAAAAAAATCGAATTTTTTATTTTTCTTCAATTACCTGTTGTGATTGCGATGAGGAATCATCTTCTCCTTCAAAATCCATTGTATTCTTGTTTGCAAATGAAATTTTCCTTCAACGATTTGAAATCTAGGGTTTTGAAGCTCAGGTGTTTTAACAGACATTGGAATATTACGTTGTACTGAGATTAAATGAGAAGATAACTCCTTAAGGGTACTTTAGTCATTAAAATTTTAATTTTTTAAGGGGGAAGCTACTAACTAAAAAAATGTGGGTTGAAATAGAATTTACCAATAAAATATTAGACAATACATGCTAATGAAGGAAAACGGGAATTGATCACACTTTGTTAAAGGAAACTCCACATCCACTCTCCTATAGTTATCGGTTACCATTATCTATCACCCATTATTGTCGTGACAATGATCCACCATTTATACGTTAATGTGTAAGACCTACGGTCACGATACTCATATTTGTCCCTGTTGTAGCTGATTGTTGTCTGGGTGACACTAGGTAGGGCTGTAAATTTTGTACGAATGTCCGATGTTCGTTCGTGTCCGTGATCGAAATACATCCATTTGAGTCCGTCCGATTCTCGTTTAGGACATGAGTTAAACAACAAAATTTGTACGAAAAAAAAATCACGTTTGGTTCGTGTTCGTTCGAATTCCTTGTAATTTGGTATATAGTTGAGACAAAATCTAATAAAATGTGATATAAATTACCATGTTCGACCGGTTCGTTCGTGTCTGAAAATCATATGTCCGTATTCAACCGATTTTATTTAGGACAATGAAATTTGTCTGAGAATTTTTTTTCGTTCGGTCTGTGTTCCGTTTGATTTTTTTTAGGACAAAAATTGAACACACTTCTGTCCGGTTCGGTCCGACCAATTTACACCCCTAGCACTATGGCACTACATATACTAATACGATGATAAATACTAATGTGTCACGGATCTGGGGCACGACCCTGCGATCATGTTGCGAGAGTGGATACTGGTTATTCAAGCCCACTCCTGCAATATATAGAAAGTTGGTCAGTGTTAGTCCGGTACTATTAACTAAACACACACACATACATATACGTAATATAATAGCAGGTGCACCGCAATGCACGATACTATGCAAATACCGATCTGTTACAAAATATCTATACCAACATACTGTATATAACATATAGCCGGCGCATGGCTAAATATAATCATATATTAGTAAATGACTACTATATATATATGTATATATATATATGTATGTATGTATGTATATATGTATGTATGTATGTATTCACCACAACAAATTCCACACCAATAGTCCCCGTATTAAGTGTCAAACACGAGCAAAAGATAATCAGATAAATAACTCATCGAAAACCTTTACCACCACGTTTACACTTATCCTTCGATACTCTATACAACAAGTCAAATGAATAACCATGTTAGTGTTACCGAAAGTTCCATGTTAGACGGTTTCACCAAACCATCTATTCAAATTTCACGATGCTTAGAATGCGCGCGCGCACACATACACACACATATGTATATAATAAAATCACACAAAGATAAACAAAACCAACATCAACAGTGAATCGTTCGTAGTCTTGAAGTTCACATAAAAGAAAATGAAGATAAACAAAGCAAGTAAGAGAAATAAAACATATAAAGATTATATAATGGAAATCATACTTAAATTTCAAAAATAATCTTAAAAGTGAAATAATTCCAAATCATAACGATAACATTCATAAAACTTCCAAAAAGAATATTTACCATTTAAGGTATAAATAACCATATACAAGTATATAGTAAAGTCGTTTTGTTAAATAAATCGTTTGTTAAAATTAATATAATTTTATGTAGAACATTTCATAATCTAATATAGTATAAACTTGTCAAACAATTTAATTAAAACTAAGCATGGTTTAGATTTAGACAACATATTAAAATCAAGGAGTTTCAATCTTCGGCTCGATTATGCTATGGAGACAAGTAGTTTCCCCCTTTTCTTTGCTTCAATTCCATCTGCCTTTTTTTTCATTTATCTTCTTCTCTTTTTCTTCACTGCCCTCCTCCCTTAACCCCTGCTCTCTCCCATGTAGGGTTGTTACGGTTGAACCGCTCAACTGTCAAACTGTACTAACCGTTTACACGGTTACCGTCTACTTCGTAACAGTTGTGGATTTTGTTAACTGCGGTAAAACATAACAATCGCACATGAATTTTTTTGTAGTGCTTCATAAAAAAATATATGTTTTTTTAATAACTTAAGCTAGAGAAATAATATATGTATAAATTATTTGCGTTCTTATTTATAGACAACATGCGTATGGATGGTTTGTTTCATAGTAAAACAAACTAATTCTTTAAAAAAAAGTTAGAAATGAATTATTTAAGGATAACAATATAAATTTACGGTAATGGTTGCTATAACGGTTAGAGAGTTACGGTAACAGTTATAAAATTTGCTAACCATCAATGGTTGCAATTGCTGTTGGAGGTAAAATTGACGGCTGTCGTAACCGTAACACCACTACTCCCATATTTGTAATCAAGATTGAAGCCTCCATCTCAAAGCCTAAGCGCCTTTTTCCAGTTTTTAAGAGCAACCTCTCTTGGCGTTGGTTTTCGACTCTCCTGAGCCCATGGATCCCTTCTTTGGCTGTTGTGGTTCGACAGATATGCCGAAGCGAAGTTGGATCTGTCCTTGTTGGCTGTGCTTTCTGATCTGGCATATTGCTTTGATTTGGATATGCTAGTGTGCTTCATCATCAGCCTTATAGTAAGGCTGCTTGTTATTTGACTCTTAGATTTTTGATGTGTCTCGAGATGCCCTTGAGCCTACCCCAGGGACATCAGTGAGTAACTCTGCCTCGTTTGTAAGGATTTCCAAAAGCAGATACTCGCCTGCTCTTCAAGTGAAAGGCTTGGATTAGATCGTTCGCGATGCTGATATCTCCTTCCCCTGTTGGTATGTTTTACTTTGTTGTTCCTTTTCTTGGTTCGACAATTTTGTCGTAACTCTTGTCTCTTCAATTACTTGGGTGTCGTTGTATTGGTGTGATATCTCTTTGGATGATGATGGAGTATTTAGCTTTCGGCTATCAGTTTGTTCATGTCAAATGCGTGCTTGGAATTAGTTTCATGGTCTATGTCTGGTATTTTGCAGGGCCGGTCCTGGCATAGTGCGAGCCGTGCGACCGCACAGGGCCCATTAGGCCAGGGGGCCCCAAAAAAATTAAAAAAAACTGTATTACCTTTACTAGAGATGCTTTTTCTTGTCAGGATGCGTGTACCTGATAGTAATTTATCTATGCAAAAGTAGATATGATTGTATGTTTTGTTGACATCAATCAATATATTAAAATGGAGATGTAGCTTGTGTGGACCTCTAGTTGACAGATTGAAAATGTGGGTAAAAACTTTATGAATTTGCCGAAACACGCAATTTTCTCAATGGAGATGCACGGTAGAAAAAACACATTTTCACTTAAGTTCAATTACATAAAAAAACAAAAAAAATTTAAGAGCCCAAAATTTTGGGCCTGCACTAGGCCCATAAATACTCAGGGCCGACCCCGGAATGCTAGATGCAACTTTCTCCTTTGAGCTTTTTAAATTTTGTTAAAAAGTTCTATTTTAGCTCATGCTATGTCAAATTCTCCGGTCATCGATTTTTTTGCCTTGCTTCCTTGGTTGTTGGCATTGCCATCCTTTTTGTCATGATCATGCTATTTCTTTGTTTTGTGGGATGCAGGCTCTACTCTGGCCGAGCCAGAAGTGAGTTCTATGCGTCATCCCAAATAACGCTCTACGCGTCATCTCAAATGCCGCTGTGTTGATAACGGTTTTGAGCTGATGTGACATAAACCAGGCTATGTTCGTAATAAGTTTTGAAACTAGGCTAAAAGTGTTATAAGTTTATAAAAGGCGGCCAAATCGAAAAAAAATCCTTCTTGAATACATCTTTGTGCCTTTTAGCTTCACTAAGCGTCTGTACCTTCTGTATCGGTTCTACTATTGTGATGTTGTACTATGAACAGTGGAATGGTATATGTTGTACTGTTTGTATAGTGTCTGCTTTTGTGTATTTTGTTATGTAATTCGCACTTCGTTTGAAGTATGTAATGTGTTATGTCATATACTCCTTGGGTGGAGTTTGAGATCATATTGTAGTTTAGACAAGTGTCTAGCTTCAGTGCTGTAACCTAGATAGAACTGTGATGGACGGTCCACCTTAAAAATCGAAAGTAGTAGGTTGGTAATATGTCAATCTCCTGTATTATTTGTTACAGTAATAAGTGCTTGTAGTCATTTTAAAAAATAGTCGCCTCTGCCAAAAAAAAACATATTAAAATCAAGTGAAATGGTTCTAAATATCAATTTCCAATACAATGAACAATCTAGTAAAATTTATGTTATCGGTTTATTTTATTTTATTTGTATATTCGTTGAGACATAGATTAAAATACTATATTTTTTCAAAAATATATTATTTGAATTCAATCTATTTACAATTTTAAACATCTGAGCAGTGTTTAGAAACAAGTAAATATACTTAAAATCATAAAATAAGATGAACGCCAAACTTCCAGTAATCTACGTACTTGAGATGGATTACAATTCAAAAATAAATTAGATAGTACCTAATTTATATTTTAAACATCCAACAAATCCCGAACCACTCCAGAACGGCAGAATCTCATCTAACAAGTTTAATTTCACACAATTCAACCATTTATCCAATATTATAAATTTCAATCCAATATTCTTGTCAAAAATCCAACATGCTCAAAATTCCAATATCAATCACCAATAACACAACCGACAACTATTTCTCAAGCAACCAGTTCAATCATTCAAGCAATCCAACTCAAATCAGATAATAATATGCTAATACACACACACACACATATATAGGGATGAGCAGGAAAACCGATTACGAACCGAAACCAAACCGAAACCGCATAAAACCGATAAAAACCGCATCTTAAAAAACCGCACCGAAGTAAAACCGCAAAACCGATGAAACCGCACCATTAGTATGGTCCGGGTTCGGTTTTCATCCTTTTTCAAACCGCAAAACCGAAACCGCACCGAATGTTACTTATACGTAAATTTTAACGCTACCTTCTCAAATTTAGCTTCAGGCAAATCTGCACGTTCACTACTTGGCAATCATGGAAGCAAAAGAGCTGCAATACATGGTGCAGCACTCTAACTGCACGGCTATATTGACTCAAGTTGCCAAGATTAATCATGACGTGTTGATGGAAATGTCTGATCATAGAAAGGATCTACAAAAGAAAACAAAACTAATATTGAACATCTTGAGAAGCTATCAAGACCTGCCATCAGACAAAGCTCTTACTGTATTAACTATAGAGGTTAAAAAGAGGCGGTATGCTACTGCTGAGAAGTATCTAGAACAAGTTCTACATACTGCTTTCGGTCCATCAGAATTATGATTTGGATTACATCCTTTGCCTTGATGTCATTTATAGTAAGATGATATTAGGATTAGACCGACTGGTCATTACAATAAAAGAGTTTTCATTTGCATGTGAAGATCAATATTATACATTGGACAAATAAAAAAGCCTCCGCCTCAGCTTTAAACATTTCGTGTGCATCAACATCTAAGGGAATGATGTTTTTTTGTTAATCGGTTTTGAAACCGAAACCGCACTTTTAGAAACCGAAACCGCACTTTTAAAAACAAACCGCACCAACGGTTTTTGGTCCGGTTTCGGTTCCTACTTTTGAAAACCGCACACTAGCGGTTTCGAGTGCGGTTTTAAGTCAAAACCGCACCAAACCGCACCATACTCATCCCTATACACACACACACACACATATATATATATATATTATGGAAGGAGACATAATTGTGAGTGAGAAGAAAACTCACATATAGTTTATATGGATTTTTTTAATCTCCTATTAGAATCAGTAAGAATCTACATAGAGAATATTTCATAGTTTAATAAAATATCGAATTTAAATAAGTTGTTTACTATTAATTGTAGTTCAATTTTTTATACAATTTTTTAAGCAAAATTTATTCTAGTATTTCACAATATAATGAGTAGCTTATGAAACTCATGTAATCAATTTAATGAACTTTATACAATTATTGAGATATAGGTTAAACACTAACATTTACTTAAATTTTTCTATATATCTTTCATCTTCACTCTACAAATCAATATTTAAAATAAGTACATCTACTTCTAATAAAACTTCACAATATTAGTTTTGGTAATCTTTCTCAATTATTGATAATAGTAAAATTAAATGAACACCAAAATACGACAACTATGTAATTCAAAATAAAATAGTTATCCTTTTTTTCTTTTTTGAATTTTATACATTCAACCAACTCAAATTTCCACAAACAATTCCAATCTCTCAACAATTGCACAACAATCAATTTAACATCCTATAATACTCATTTCACTCAAACCAACCAATTCAACCGTCATGCCAAATAACAAGAAACATGCGTATACAAGTGCGTGGATAGACAACCTAACTGCCATCAGCCAATATGTGCCAATAAGAACCAACAAACATATGTGCTAACAATAGTCAATCGATTTAGATACAGTTGTAAATGGTAATTAACTTACCTACGTGATAGTCTTTCCACACAATAAAAGCATACGCTGCTCCAGGCTTCTCTTGTCATCTTCAAAAACTATCTTAGAAGGAATCTATGATAAGAATTGACATATTCTAAGTCAATCCTTGATTTGATATGCCATAATTTGAGGAATAAATATCATTAATGATATGCCATAATATGAGGGAATAATATAAATATCATTAATAATATTATTCCATAACTGTAGCAGTACATATAAACGATACACTATAATATGAGGAAAAAAAATATCATTTATGATATTACTCCATAATTGTAGCAGTACGTATGACTGTATGTATCTTGTAACTTTTTATATTTGTGATTACTGAATGGAAAATGTATCCTTCTCTTCACCTCTTTGTCATGGTATCAGAGCTCTGATCCAAAACAGTTCAACTTCCTCTTCCTAAATGGCTCCCCTTAACCAATCTTCATCATATCAGATTCTTAATGGCACTGATCCCACAAAGCCCTACACCTTTCTAGGAAAATGTCATTGGTGCCGAGAACAAGGACATGTGATTGCTTATTGTCCTTTATTTAAGAAAAAGTTTCCTAATGTCATTCCTCCTTCTTCAAATTCCCAACCTCTGTCAAACAGATTCACACCAAAACCTCAAGCAAACATCGTAAATCCTTTTGCCACTTCATCCTCTTCAACATGGCTTCTCGACAGTGGTGCTTCCCACCACGTCACGATAGATCAGAATAATCTATCCCTCCATGCTCCTTATGATGGAACCGAAGAGTTGATCGTCGGTGATGACAAAGACCTTAAAATCACTTATGTCGGTTCTTGTTTTTTAATCATCACTCAAATTAAGTAATGTCTTAGTTATTCCTGCCATGTCTAAAAATATAATTTTCGTTTCTCAACTTTGTCATGATAACAATATCTCAATTGTCTTTTCTTCCACCTCTTTTTATATGAAGGATCTCAAAACGGGGGAATCTCTATTCAAAGGGCTGGTTGCAGCAGGCATTTATCAGCTCAAATCCACATCCCCTACAATCTATGCAAGCACAACTAGTTCACTTGATTGGCACATCGTTTAAGGTATCTGTCTCGTAATGTTTTTAGGAAAATTGTTTCCAAAATAAAATTCATGTTCCTAGTATCTCCACTTTGGATTGTAATTCATGTGCTTGCAATAAAAGTCATAAACTTCCTTTTTCTACTTCCTCTATTATGTCTACTACCCCACTTGAGTATGTTTATTCTGATCTTTGGACATAGCCAATTTACTCTCATGATGGCTTTAAATATTATCTTATTTTCGTTGATCATTTTTCTAAATACATTTGGTCATATAATTTATAACGAAAATCAGATGCAAAACATGTATTCATTCGCTATAAAGCTCTAACTGAAAAATACTTTCAACTGCCTCTCAAAACTCTCTACTCGGACAATGGTGGTGAGTAACTACCTGTCCATCGATGGAATTTCTCATCTTACAACTCCACCCTACACCCCTCAACACAATGGCTATTCGAAGCGACGACATCGACACATTGTTGAGTCATTTCTATCACTCTTAACTCATGATAAAATGCCCCTTGAATATTAGAAAAATGCTTGCTCAATAGCTGTTTACTTGATAAATTGACTTCCCACACCAACTCTAAACAATGTGCCATCCTACTTAAAATTATTCGGCCAACATCTTAATATTCCAAGCTTCGAAGTTTTGGGTGTCTTTGCTACCCATGGATTAAACCTTACAATTCTCACAAACTCGAACTCAAATCTCAACCATGTATCTTTGTTGGTTATTCACCTACTCAAAGTGCATATTATTGTCTCGGATTAAACACTAATCGTGTCTATTTTTCTCATCATGTTCATTTAAAAGAGAACATTTTTCCTTTTTCTGAACTTAATAATTCAACTACCTCCTTGTCTGACCTAGTGGAACAATGGGCACCTCTCACATTATTTATATTATCAAATACTCAGTCTTCCTCTTCTCATTCATTGCAAACTAACTCACCTTCTAGCACACCTCCTACCTTATTCCTCACTTCACCCCTTTCATCTTCTATATCGACAACAAACTCATCTCAACCTTCTAATACCACCGCTGAGCTTTCCTCTACTTCATCTCAGTCAAACCTTGATATATCCACATCTACAAATTCTGCACCCATTAATCCTGTACATTCTCCTCAAATGACCACAAGACTACAACATAGCATTAGGAAACTATTCAGTAAACTGAATTTAAATGCTGAGGCTCATGAAGTGGAGATCCCAACAAATATCACCCAAGCATTAAAAAGCCCCGTTTGGCGTAAAGCTATAGATAAAGAGATTAATGCATTGGTGAAAAATAGAACTTGGGATCTTGTACCTTCATCTATGTCACAAAATGTAGTGGAATGCAAATGGATTTTTTGAATTAAAAGGAATAAGGATGATAACATTATTTAGTACAAGGATCGCTATGTTGCAAATGGTTTTAATCAGAGAGCTGGCATCAACTACTGTGAGACTTTTATCCCCGTGGTTAAACCCACAAAAGTTCGGATTGTGCTCTCACTTGCGGTTAGTTAAGGTTGGTCATTGCGCCAACTTGACATAAACAATGCTTTTCTAAAAGACACACTCACTGATGATGTATACACCATACAACCTCCTGGCTACATAGATCCTATACATCCCACACATGTATGTAAATTAAACAAGGCACTATATGGGTTAAAACAAACTCCAAGAGTTTGGTATAAAGAATTACGACAATATTTAATTGAGGTGGGCTTTAAGAATACAGTCTTTAATTCATCCTTGTTCACATTGCACAAAAATTATGACATCATTTATCTGTTGGCTTATGTGGATGATATTATTATTACAAGTAATGCAACTCATGCTCTGGAAACATTTATAAAAAAAATTGGCAGCATGTTTCTCACTCAAAGACCTTGGAGAATTGTCTTACTTCCTGGGAGTGGAAATAGTGCCTCATCTAAAAGTTATTTTCTTGAGTCAAAAGAGGTATATTGCTGATATTTTGTGCAAAGCTAGTATGGACGATGCAAAACCAGTTGCAACACTATTAGCAACTCATCCTCCGTTAACTATACATGGAAATCTTCTCAAGGATCCTACTGAGTATCGTACTCTGATAGGTGGGTTACAATATTTAAGTCTCACAAGGCCTGATGTGGCCTTCGCAGTGAACAAGTTAGCTCAATACATGCAAGGTCCAACTGAGGAACACATGAAATCTCTACATCGTCTTTCTCGGTATCTAAGTGGTACATCTAATATGGGTTTAATTATACACAAAGATTCACCTCTCACTCCCCATGCTAACTCTGATGCGGACTGGGCTCGTGACAAAGACGACTACATTTCTACAATAGCATATATAGTCTATTTAGGCAAGAATCCTATCTCTTGGACGTCAAAGAAGCAGCATACAAGAGCTAGATCATCTACCGAGGCCGAGTACAGGGCAGTTGTAAATGCTACTACCGAAATTCTTTGGGTAGGAAATTTATTCATGGAGCTTGGTCATAACCTCACTCTCGCACCAGTCATCTATTGTGATAATGCTAGAGCTACATATGTGAGTGCTAATCTGGTTTTTCACTCTAAAATGAAGCATCTGGGATTGGATTACATTTTGTCAAATAGAATGTGAAAAATGGAAACTTGAGGGTCCCTTACATATCCACTAATGACCAGCATGCATATTCCCTCACCAAGCCACTACCATGTACCTCCTTCACAACATTGGTTAGCAAAATCGGTCTCTCATCTTGGCCATCCGTTTTGAGGGGGCATGATAAGGATTGACATATTCTAAGTCAATCCTTGCATTTGATATGTCATAATTTGAGGAATAAATATCATTAATGATATGCCATAATATGAGGGAATAATATAAATATCATTAATAATATTATTCCATAACTGTAGCAATATATATAAATGGTATGCTATAATATGAGGAATAAATATCATTAATGATATTACTCTATAATTATAGCAGTATGTATGACTGCATGTATCTTGTAGCTTTATATATTTGTGATTATTGAATGGAAAATGTATCCTTTTCTTCACCCCTTTGTCAATCTCTTTCTTTATAATTTGTCAAATATGGTGGGAGGATCGACATCCATTGGAGGCGTAGCGGCTAGAGCAGCATCTTTCTTCGACGTAGCCATCTTGAGTCATGTCGCCCTTACTCCCCTTTAATTGCCATCGATCAGAGCTAGCCATCTCCTCAAACACGGCAGGCGTCGATTGCCTGATGGTCTCCCCCCTTCCCCTTCGTAATTTCCTAATCATGTGATTTTTTTTTATTAGGGATTGGAAAAAATTCCAAAAAGCGGTCCAACCCTTTTTTTTTTTGAATAGATCCCCATAGGGTTGAGCTTAAGGGTTTGAGAAACAACGAGGGGAGAAGGCTTTGAAGCTTTGGTTAATAACATGTCCGTCCATTTATATTAGTGTTAACCCACTTTAGTTTAAATTAATGTTCACGCACCTTGTTATTAATTCCCAATCTAGCTTATATTAATTCATATTTTAATCTCATTGCACAACTAAATGTCAATATAATATAATTAATTCACATTTTATGTCACAAATTTACGTCTTGATAATTATCGATTTTCATTCAATTCATTGTTCGCTTATTTTATTTGTTAATTTAACATCCAATTGGAATAAATATATATTTCAATTATTATATATATATATATGTATGTATGAATGTATAATAAAACTATTAAGTATCACATACAATTATATCTAACATAATCTATTTCTTTCAACTAATAAATTATCATCAATCAAATGTAAACTCTTTAATAATTAATTTTTGTCTATTGTGCATATAATTATAACTCCCTAAAACATGATTGTTACAGACTTCCTGACTTAACAAAATTATGTTCTCGCAATTTCTTATAGGGAAAAATATACAACTTATATTCTAATCCTTATGTAGTCTGTATATCCTCCATAAATTATTTCGATAAGTGGCATATACACTCGACTCAATTTCATATGCAATGAATTTTCATTGAATTAACTTTAATGTCCTAGTTTTTCTATATACAATTTTAATTTATGAAAATTTTCTAGCTTCTGAAATTTTGAAAAGTTTCGATAGAGTCTCCTTTGTATGAAGGACGTTTCGAAAAACCGAATACAATATAATTACAAAATATGCATCTCCAAAGAGGCATCCCAACACTGGGCATCCCAAAATACGGGGAAACAAATCAACAACACATAATTTTAATATTTCACAATATTTAATTTGAAAACATACATTTAATTTAGCCGTTTTTATGCAAAATCGCTTTTATAAAGCGACGAACAACGAATCTTTATCGTCATATAGTCTAGCGCGCTCCAATTGTACCTACACTCAACTCAAATATAAATATTAGTTTCATACTTGAAATATGACAAATATGAATTTACCCCTTTTTTAATAATATAGTGTCTAGTTAGTGACCGTTTCACGAAGCATTAAAACATTAAATATACAAAAAATTGCACCACACCCCGTTAATTATTAAAATCTGAAGTACAATATAAGAGCAAGTCCACGATCTAAATTGCACTTTACTAACATGCAAACGTCAAAATTTCATAAAACTTTATAAATGAAAGTTGTAGCTTTAGTTCTAAGTTTTCTGGAATGGGCAGAATCATTGAAATCGGACAACCCGTTTAGATGTTATAATTAAAACTGTTCAGCTTTCATTTTCAATGTTTATGCGCTGGTCAACGGCAAACTCTTATGTTTTTAAAATAGTAAATTTTAAAATTGTAAGAAATGTATAAAAAACAAGTTGTAGTTTAGATTTTAGACTTTCCAAATTGTCCTAGATCATTAAAATCGGATAAAAGAATCAAAAGTTATATTCAAAACAAGACAACACATTCAATAGAAAACAAAATACGTAGCAAGTCAGTAGTAGAAAACGTGGTTTTCCACCTAGTAAACATCAAATTTCATGAAACTCTATAAATATAAGTTGTAGCTTACCAGTTTGAGTTTTCCGAAATGACAAAATTGTTAAAATCAGATGAACCATTCAAAAGTTGCAAACAATCCATTTCAGTTCAGTTTTGATAAAGTTTTATTTCAGCACAACAAAGCTAATCCGCGTTTATAGCCTAAAAAACATCGAAAATTTACCTATTACCGCAAATAGTTGTAGATTAGGTTTCCGGCTTTCTGGATGCGGTCGAAATCATATTAGTTGTTTAAAAGTTACGACCGCTAGAAATCTGCACTACTATGTGATTTCACTCAACGCCACTGGGTCATGGCATGCAAAGAAACCTAATGTAGCATCATTGTCAAGCACAATAAGCAGCAATGCCAAGAGAAACCCCAGGACATTTTCCAAAAAATATATGCACAAACTGGGTAAAGCCAAAAGCATGGAGCATTTTCAGGTCATAACCAAAGAGTGGTCCAACTATACAAGTATGCATGACGTTGCACACAAGTCAGCATGGCAGACAACAATGCTTATGGCTCAAAATTACAAAAGCCAAGGCAGAGTGCATAAGGCAGTGCAAATAAAGTGACAAGCATAAAGTGAAATGAACAAGTGCACAAGTGCCAGACTGGGAACTATGGTATGTAAAGAGACAAAGTCCACATCAAACATGGTCAAGTAATTGAATAAGGCCAGTACAATTCAAACACTTAAGGCGAACATGAATGTGGGTACAGTGAATGTAACGATCCACTTTTTCTTACCATTTAAGTCAGTAATAAAAGAAACTCAAATCGTTTGAAGAAGAAGATTGTTTTAACTGGGGGTTCAAATAAATCAAATCACACAATCATAGACCAAGAATAGTAGAATATCTCGCAACGGAATAAATTAAATACAATAGTAGTTCATGAAGCTAATAAATAAAAATGCAAACTAATACATAAAATCATAGTTACAAAATCAAATACAACGGAAGTTTAAGTACAAGAATTTCTAATATAAAGAAGAGATAACCGGAACCAACATATAAAGATGATGTCTTCAGCAGTCTCCAGCTTCGAAAGGTGAAATCTTAATACTGTAATACTCAGTCTGACCCAAGCAATAATGCAAAAACAAAACACTCGGATCAGGACTAGCATTTTTATATATCTGAATCAACTCAAGTGAAATATTCAATGAAATGTATCTGTAACTTAAAGGATGTTTGAGACTTCCATTTTCTAAGGATCCATTAAACTATAGATATAATACAATACGTTGTTATAATAGTGTCTACGGTTTAATATAATATTCAAAATAGCGTAAGCGGGATTAAAATTTTACCCTCAAACCATTTATAATATCGTAGTCTATATAGGTACCGTAAAGTCAACCATAAACTAGTGGCTATCAGAGGGCACTCCATGAGTAGGATACAAATCAAAATCATAGGGGATCGATTAGGATAATATGACAAGGCACATAAGGAATACTCATGGTAGGATTCTACCGGATTGCATACCCAGGCTAATGGTAACGCATAGCCGCAACTTCCGATGAAACATCCCAAATTTCGGTAGACCATTTTTTTAAAATCCCAGTCTATCGAAGTTCTATTTGGCTTGTCTGTTATCCTACATAAAAGACAGAATTATTAAATATATCAGAGCTCGATAAAATATATCGCAGCGAAATGGATAAAATATAATAATCAAATATATCTTACAAAATAATGACAATGCCTAACAAGTGTCCAAAGGCCACCAAATCTCTGCCATAAATCTAACCTGCGAGTATGTTATGCGGGTTGGGGTTAGAACATAAAGTTCTAGTGAGAGGACAAACTATACTTTCTGAAATAACCCTGCATGTACCATTTTGTTACATTTTCTTTATTCTTAGGTTATTCGGGTTAACAACACTCTAGGATCCGCACTCACATCGTACCTATTTACTCTCCAGTATATTAAACCTAATATAGTATATATGTAACTATGCCCAACATCTTAAGATACTCCCCATAGTACCCTCCTCGTACGATCTTTGCTGTCACACCATGGAAGTATGCCCGACCTCCATCCTACTCCAAATCGCATACGAAAATCTATATCGTTAAGCCACGTAAGCGTACGGATCCTCGTATCGGAACTCCACGGTCGAATCACGTCTCAGTACAAAGTGATGCCCAAATGTCTACAATACACCACCCAGTGTGTGTATCTAGACCCTCACACAAACGTACTACCTACTATAACCCGTCTCATAATAGGGCTGCATCCAATGCACAGAACTCAATTGGGAGCTTTCAATATCTGTAAAGGACAACTTTATTAGGCGTATAATACATATATTCACATTTGGTCTGTCTCTTTTCACGGTGGCTATGGCCCCACCTTGGCTTCTCCCTCAACTAATGATAGACTACATCAAGAGCTAATGGCGTTCCCCTAACAACCAATCTAACATCCAATTTGGTATGTCCCTTACCAATGCCTCGATAGTGAAAGAACGTTCTCTATTGGTTTAGCATTTAGTTTTTCCGCATCCCGCTGACTGCCGATGATAGGTATCCGACGATAACAATCCTTAATGTGGTCCTGACCAATGTCCTCTACGAGCGAGGCAAATCGCCGAATCACCGAACGCCATCCGCCATAGCTTTTTGACTACCACATCATAGTTGCAGTCAAGGTATACTCATCAGATGGTACCATACAGACCACACCTTTGTGGGTATAGCCTGAAGCCTACCACAGAGGACCATCGCGGAGTACTGTATCATGTCCCACAGAATCCACGTGCTTCCCTTCAGTCCCATAGAATAATCAGTTGGACGTGCTCCTTTTGTGTCTCCAAACACTGCGATGATCTAGCCCATTGGGTTCTTCATCTTCAAATGTACGGACTGGTTCCAGTGCATCACGCCATCGTTTTATTAGATTTTACGTCCAATCGTTTAATCATGTGTTTGCTTTGTCTTACCTTTGTTAATTAACTTGATTATCCATATATTCACCTTTTATTCAAGTTACTAGGTTCATTAGCTCACAATTGGCTGCTTACTTTCTTTAACCTGTCATATGCTGCCGGAGCGGGCTTTCGCTTATTATTTAAATATTACATTTATTAGGCTTAATACTTTCAACTATAAGTTTACTAATAATAAGCCTACTTTATTCTTTCTTATTTAATTATAACCTTATCTTACACTGTCGTCATAACCGTTGTTCTGAGTTTTCTTATTAACTTAGTTCCCTTAACTAAGGTGTAGCACCCCACCTCCGCCAGGGTCACTCTTGCAAGTACACTGGCTTTGGAGGGGTGTTGGACAAGGTAAACATGCATGAAGATATCACAAGACAGAACATATAAGTAAACAGAGTAGATAAAGTAGCGGAGAAAATTTCTATTTCAAAATCATAGTCAAGTTACATCAAAGTACTTAGTCATCATTTTCCAACAAAACAAAGTCTAGAAAACATAAACTGAAAATAACATAAGTAAAGTATTCCCCAAAAATAACAGTAGTGTCGCCATAGCAAAGCTCAAGTCCAAACCGTACATGAGCTATCAGAGAAGCAAGCCAAAGATCCAAGCTAGGTGCTAATGTTCCCACCCTGAGAACCTGGGGGGGGGGGAGGGAGGGGGGGGGGGGAACGGAAGAAAAGAGGCGAAAGGAAAACATGTCAGTCATAAAGACTGGTAAGCCCTACCTACTATTAGTATAAAAACTAATAAAGTTAACTGGACATGAGAAACTGAAATTAAACATAAGGATGTAACTAAACTGGCATGGTGAATAGTTAACAAGATAGATCAAATGTGGCATCACATATACAAGGATTAAGTTGCACCAAAAGTGTACTAGTATTCTAACCCATGTCAAGTATAAACAAGAAATGATCCCTTAGCCCAATATTGGCCCAAACTCATGAGATGACCTAAATCAAGGTCCAACTACTTGGTCTAGTCGATCGGCTCCCTATAAGCCTAACTCGTCGTGTATCGGTGTCATACGGCTTAATCATGGAATGTAGTTAACTGTGCAAGGTCCACCCTAGGGTGTATCCAGTCCTAGGGTGTAAACCACAGACACAAAAAAAGCACGCACAGTCTAAACCTACCGGTGCCCATGTTCAACTCCGGACTTAATGTGCACGACCATGGTCCGCCTGAACTTAACCGGTGCACCATTCAGCCGTCTCTTTTGGTCTCTTACAATCAGTCCAGTAATCGTGCCCCACCCTAGCCTAGTCCAGGGTATCCAGATACTCCCAAGTAGGTTACTGCTGAAAAGGACCACGTAACTAGGGTTTTAAATGGGTTAAGTGTGGTTAACCCTATCCTAACCATGTATTGAGTTAGTCAAGTGTATCCAAGCAGTTCATGACTTAACCCTATCAATACATCGTGTTCAACTGGTTAAGTATATTCAAGTAGTCCATGACTTAACCCTACCAATCCATCGTGTTTAATTGGTTAAGTATTCAAGTAGTCCATGACTTAACCTTACCATGTGGCATTAATTAACTTAATGCACCCCAACCTCTCACATTAGACTTTGTTGTGGTTACTAGTTAAGCCGGGCGGGTCCGGGTAGCTTTACACCACAACCTAGTCTAACCTCGGGTTTTAAGTGCGATATGACCAACTACTCACATTGGGTCCTATTGTTTGTAGCTACTAGTTAAGCCGGTCGGTTCCGGGTAGATTTATGCTACAAACTCAACCCAACCTCGAGTTGGCCACTTTCATGTTTTCTACATGTCATGTCCACGTTCATGTTTTCAAGTATAATCACATGTCATATTTTCAAGTCATGTTTCATGTCATTTAATTTTACCCATAACGTAACCCCATCGCACGTAAGTTTGCATCGACACAAATAGATCAAAAAGGGGGAACATAATAATATGATAAGTTGGGCATAAAGTGGCAAAGTCTATCACAAGTTTAACATGGTGATATATGAGGCAAAGGTGTTCATCATAACTTGCTTATAGCATATTGGCCTCAAACATGACAATAGCAAAAGGGGTGACTTGGCCTCAAACATATATGATAACATAAAGGTTCAATATCATCATATGCATGTTAAGGGACATGAGGGGTTAAGGTTTGTTAACATGCATAAGCCATAATCCATTTCATAGCATTTTTTCCAAAAGTCAACATGTAAGGTACAAGGTTCATGATAAATCCACAATCATAGATCAAGAGAGGCATGAATAGATCTATGAATACAATGATAGGTTCAAGGCAAATATTGCACTTAGGTCCAACTCCAATCTACACATGTATGGCATTAAACTTAGCAAAATAGGGTGATAAACTTGTGATTAGCATATAGGTCCATCATGGAAAGTTAATATCAAGGTCATGAGGGGTTCTAGGTTGCATTTATGCACAATCACCACATAAAGCTCATAGCTTTCCACCCAAAAGTCAACATAAATGGTACTAGATTCATGATAGGTAAACATTAGGTCCACAAACATAGATCAAAAGTGTCATGAATGAATCTATGCATGAAATCCAAGGCAAGCATAACACCAAAGTCTCATTTCAACTTGCTACATGTCATATTAAGTTCATAGTTTAGATATAAGAGTAGAGGAGGGCTTACAAAGCGTGGCTATGAGAATTAGAACGCAATAGGACAAGATAGAGACGTTGTAGAAGTTCTAGGAATGATGTAGAAACACAAATAGCCTTGAGAATAAGTAGCTCCTTTGATTTGATGAAGAAAGATGGCTCCTTTTTGCCTTAGAAGCTCTCAAGCTCTCATGAGGAAGATGGAGGTCATGATATGAAGATGGAGGCCATGATTAGGGAGCATTTTGGCATAACTTCGTTGTAGGATTGATTTATGAGGGTTTAGGCTAGGTCTAGGGGTGCTTATATAGAAGTTTAGGTTAGTTTAGGCCATAGGATTAACCCTAGTTTAGATCCTAGCCATCAGAATTCGTCACAAGGCCAGAAACTTGACTCAAAAGGACAAGCAGGTGCACCAGGCCAAACTGGCCCGACCACCCAGGTCGACAGGGGTGTCGACTGGGCAGTCGACACCAGCTGGGGTGTGTCGACTCCCAAGTCGACTCCCCAGTCGACTTGGGGGCTGGGCGGGAATCTTTCCCGCCCAGTCTGTTTGGCTCCAGATTTGAAATTTGAACTGTTTTTGAACTTGAAATTTTCTGAAAACTTTGACGGGCCATAACTGGGTCATACGGACTCCGATTCTCGAAAACTCGGACTCTATTTCGCGTATTTTTCCGAGACGAACGCAATGTCACAGCCCGTTTCCCTTGATTCAGATTTTAATATTTAATTCTGCCTTGATTTATGTTATAACATGTTATTCAAAATACGGGTTGTTATATTTTCCCCACCTTAAAGGATTTCGTCCCCGAAATCTTCAAGTTAGGAAGAACGTATCCTACCATCCATCATCCATCTACTCAAAACATCATCCACGAGCAGTCATTGTCCTTAAAAGATTCTAAATGCTGTATGATCATATGCGGAAGGTGTGTGTATATGTACTTATCTAATGCGAAAATCAGGTGGTTACTGATTCAGTAAACCTCCTTAATGCAAAGTATGTTAGTGAAATGAGTCCATATGTATGCAAATTCCTAACATAATTCATAATATCTACATGAGTGCACATAACATTCATCCATATGCAACATCCACGTGATATCATAACAAGTTTCATCCATGAATAAGTATAAGCACTCATGCATATGCAATATGAAAATGTGTGAGCCGATCTTAGTGCCTAATGTGTATCATGCATCCACGAGTATCCACTTGCAAACACTTGCAACCACTTGCAAACATCAAGCATAACATGTTTCAAATACATGTTTCATCCAAAGGGTTTCTACCTAAGGTTCTCATGACGAGGTTAACGAAATAACAAGATAAACATGGATAGCAAAAGAAAGATATGCTAACTAGGAAAAGAGATTGAGAATTTACCCTCAAAAAGGAATGGATAAAGCCCACGCATCTTCTCCTCGGTTTCCCAAGTTGCATCTTCATCGGCTTCACTCCACTGAACCTTTACTTACTTGACTTCTCGATTCCTCGGCTTCTTGATCTTCATTCCCAAGATACGAATCAGAGATCGCCTCAAAGTTGCCTCTTTTTCTACCTCCACGTCTTTAAGAATGCTAGGCTCAACCACCTCGGCTGACTCATGTAGGCACTTTCGTAGATGCGAGACATGAAAGACATTGTGCACTCCGGCCAGCTTCTCGGGCAATTCCACCTTATAAGCCATCTTCCCAATCCTCTCTATGATAGGGAAGGGTCCTACGAACCTTGGTGCCAGATTCCCAACTGCTCCAAAACGAACCACATTTCGCAAAGGAGAAATTTTCACAAAGACCATATCTCCAACTTCAAATCATGCGTGGGATAGTTCTTCTCATGAACTTTAAGTTGCCTACCCCCCATAACATATCACTCTTCCTTCTTGCATCAAGACAACACCTAATCCCGTGCCACATGCATCGGTGTACACGGTAAACATCTTACCCCCATCGGGTTATGCTAGAACTGGAGTTGTGGTAAGGGTTCTCTCAAGCCTTTTGAAAAGCAAGCTCACACTCTAAGTCCCATGCAAAGACTAAATTCTTCTTTGTTGACTTAGTAAGAGGGGCTGATATTTTTGCGAAGTCCTTAATGAACTTCTTATAAAAGCCTGCCAGACCGAGAAAGCTTCTTACTTCAGTTGCATTCTTAGGAGTTTTCCAGTCTTGAACTGCAACCACTTTCGCGGGATCCACAGCTATGCCTTGCTTAAAAACTATATGTCCAAGAAACCGAACTTCCTTTCTCCAAAAATGGCATTTGGAGAACTTGGCTTTCAACTGATGAGCTCTAAGCGTATCCACCACTTCCTTGAGATGTCTAGCATGTTCTTCCTCATCCTTTGAGAAGATCAGAATATCATCCATGAAAACAACCACAAACTTGTTAAGGAACTCCCTGAACACCCTACTTATCAAATCCACGAAGTAGGCGGGTGTATTAGTCAAACCGAAAGGCATGACTAGCCATTCAAAGAATCCATCTGGAGTCCTAAACGCAGTCTTGTCAATACTATCCTCAGCCACTCTAAGCTGATGGAATCCGGTGGCTAGATCGAGCTGAGAAAAAATAGAAGCACCAACAAGCTGGTCAAAGAGATCATCAATCCTCGGTAACGGGTGTCTATTCTTCTTTGTCAGCTTGTTCAACTCACGATAATAAACACATAGACGAAGCGAACCATCCGCCTTAGTAGCGAATACCACCGGAGCACCCCATTCTGAAATGCTTCGCCTAATGAAATTTTTCTCAAGCAACTCCTTGATTTGCTTACTAAGCTCCTTTCTTTCTCGCTGGGCCTTGTGCCAATCGGGCAATGAAACTGGCTTGACATTATCAACAAGATAAATGCGGAAATCTATCTCGCGTTTAGGGGGTAACCCCTTAACCTCTTCAAAGACATCAGGATATTCTCGGACCACTCTCACAGATTGCAGATCATCGATGGACGAGTCAAGAGATTCAAGATAACATAACATGATGGGATACATAGGGTTACAAGAAATTTCTAGGGTATTACCGAGGCGAGTCATGAGCCTCACTACCCTATGCTCACAGTCAGGAATGGCTCCATAACTGGACAACACATCCATGCCCAAAATCAACCCGTATCCCATAAACCCGAGAACATAAGCATTACACATGAATTCTACGGTCAAAATAGAAATCTTCAAATCCACACAAATCATAGATAAATGGGCGGAACCCCCAAATTGGATTTGAAACTCTAACGGGATCCTCAACTAGACTAGTACTTAGGTGCAAACTTTCAACAATGTCGGAAGAGATAAAGGTATGCGATGCGCCAGAATCAAACAAAGTTCGAATAGGAAAACCATAAATGTAAACAAGGCTTTCTACAGAAATACTACCTCGGTCCGGAACTGGAGCAGTGTTAAGAGCATGCATCTGCCCTCCAGAAGGTCCTGCTTGCTGAGTCTGTCCTTGTCCCTGCCCTTGCTTCTTTGGGCAATCCTTGCTGAAGTGTCTAGTCTCTCCGCAATGAAAGCATTCTCCCAACTTCCTCTTCTTCTTCCTACAATCTTTGGCTATGTGTCCAACGATCCCACAGAAGTTGCACTTTCTTGTGTTCTTTGCCTTGTTGTTGTTGGCCTTGTTACCCTTGTTGTTCTTGTTGTTCTGATTGCTCTGGTTGCTATGATTTCCTCCCCACTTGGAGTCCGCCTTCTTGGTTTGAGTCTCATTAGGCTTGACTTCTTTCTTGCCATTCTTATCATCTCCCTGAAGCAAGGCCATATCCACTAAGCTCTCAAAAGTGGCCCCCATGGGTATATGAGACATGGCTAAACCTTGTAATGGCTCATTCAATCCTCGTGCAAAGCATAGGGCCTTCTTCTGGGGTGTGTTAACCATGTCTAAACCGAATCGAGCAAGCTGGTTAAACTTATTCACATACTCCCTCACTGTCATGTCCCCTTGCTTCAAAGATATAAACTTCTCCATTTGCAGATTCTCCTCAGCAGATGATAGAAACTTAAGCCCAAACCTCATCCTAAAGTCGGCCCAAGTCTCTATAGGCCTAGTAGCGTTGGTGACCTCCCACCAATAAGCAGCTTCCTCTTTCAATAGCCATACTGCCAACAGAACTTTTCTACGGTCTTCCACATCAAAGATGGCAAAGAGGTCTTCAGTTTCTTTTAACCAGTTTCTTGCCTCCACATAAGTCTCTGTCCCAACAAAATTCTTTCCACCCATCGCCTTAAAGTCTTTGCAAACCTTTGCGAAATCCGCTTGTGGACGCTGAGGAGGAGGAGGAGGAGGAGGAACCTCAAGTACGGTGGGAGTGTTTGCTGGGCCCGCATCGTTGGCCCTAGCTTCCAAGTACCTTCGGAACCATCCGGGTATGGGTAATCCCTCGGGAAGGTTAAGATCGGCCATGCTGAAAAAGGAAAAGATAGATTTAGAACGAGGAAACAAAGGATAGTGCTAATGGATTTTGGGGAATAGCCTTTTAAAATAAACTAGACTTTTCTTGGAAAATACTTAATTGGTTTTGAAAATAGTTTTTCAAAAGGGTTTTTAAAACTTGTGTCCGGTCTAGTAAAACCTTATGCTCTGATATCAAATGTAACACCCCACCTCCACCAGGGTCACTCTTGCAAGTACACTGGCTTTGGAGGGGTGTTGGACAAGGTAAACATGCATGAAGATATCACAAGACAGAACATATAAGTAAACAGAGTAGATAAAGCAGCGGATAAAATTTCTATTTCAAAACCATAGTCAAGTTACATCAAAGTACTTAGTCATCATTTTCCAACAAAACAAAGTCTAGAAAACATAAACTGAAAAATAACATAAGTAAAGTATTCCCCAAAGATAACAGTAGTGTCGCCATAGCAAAGCTCAAGTCCAAACCCTACATGAGCTATCAGAGAAGCTAGCCAAAGATCCAAGGTAGGTGCTAATGTTCCCACCCTGAGAACCGGGGGGGGGGGGGGGGGGGACGGAAGAAAAGAGGCGAAAGGAAAACAGGTCAGTCATAAAGACTGGTAAGCCCTACCTACTATTAGTATAAAAACTAATAAAGTTAACTGGACATGAGAAACTGAAATTAAACATAAGGATGTAACTAAACTGGCATGGTGAATAGTTAACAAGATAGATCAAATGTGGCATCGCATATACAAGGATTAAGTTGCACCAAAAGTGTACTAGTATTCTAACCCATGTCAAGTATAAACAAGAAATGATCCCTTAGCCCAATATTGGCCCAAACTCATGAGATGACCTAAATCAAGGTCCAACTACTCGGTCTCGTCGATCGGCTCCCTATAAGCCAAACTCGTCGTGTATCGGTGTCATACGGCTTAATCATGGAATGTAGTTAACTGTGCAAGGTCCACCCTAAGGTGTATCCAGTCCTAGGGTGTAAACCACAGACACAAAACAAGCACGCACAGTCTAAACCTACCGGTGCCCATGTTCAACTCCGGACTTAATGTGCACGACCATGGTCCGCCTGAACTTAACTGGTGCACCATTCAGCCGTCTCTTTTGGTCTCTTACAATCAGTCCAGTAATCCTGCCCCACCCTAGCCTAGTCCAGGGTATCCAGATACTCCCAAGTAGGTTACTGCTGAAAAGGACCACGTAACTAGGGTTTTAAATGGGTTAAGTGTGGTTAACCCTATCCTAACCATGTATTGAGTTGGTCAAGTGTATCCAAGCAGTTCATGACTTAACCCTATCAATACATCGTGTTCAACTGGTTAAGTATATTCAAGTAGTCTATGACTTAACCCTACCAATCCATCGTGTTTAATTGGTTAAGTATTCAAGTAGTCCATGACTTAACCCTACCATGTGGCATTAATTAACTTAATGCACCCCAACCTCTCACATTAGACTTTGTTGTGGTTACTAGTTAAGCCGGGCGGGTCCGGGTAGCTTTACACCACAACCTAGTCTAACCTCGGGTTTTAAGTGCGATATGACCAACTACTCACATTGGGTCCTATTGTTTTTAGCTACTAGTTAAGCCGGTCGGTTCCGGATAGATTTATGCTACAAACTCAACCCAACCTCGAGTTGGCCACTTTCATGTTTTCTACTTGTCATGTCCACGTTCATGTTTTCAAGTATAATCACATGTCATATTTTCAAGTCATGTTTCATGTCATTTAATTTTACCCATAACGTAACCCCATCGCACGTAAGTTTGCATCGACACAAATAGATCAAAAAGGGGGAACATAATAATATGATAAGTTGGGCATAAAGTGGCAAAGTCTATCACAAGTTTAACATGGTGATATATGAGGCAAAGGTGTTCATCATAACTTGCTTATAGCATATTGGCCTCAAACATGACAATAGCAAAAGGGGTGACTTGGCCTCAAACATATATGATAGCATAAAGGTTCAATATCATCATATGCATGTTAAGGGACATGAGGGGTTAAGGTTTGTTAACATGCATAAGCCATAATCCATTTCATAGCATTTTTTCCAAAAGTCAACATGTAAGGTACAAGGTTCATGATAGATCCACAATCATAGATCAAGAGAGGCATGAATAGATCTATGCATACAAGGATAGGTTCAAGGCAAATATTGCACTTAGGTCCAACTCCAATCTACACATGTATGGCATTAAACTTAGCAAAATAGGGTGATAAACTTGTGATTAGCATATAGGTCCATCATGGCAAGTTAATATAAAGGTCATGAGGGGTTCTAGGTTGCATTTATGCACAATCACCACATAAAGCTCATAGCTTTCCACCCAAAAGTCAACATAAATGGTACTAGATTCATGATAGGTAAACATTAGGTCCACAAACATAGATCAAAAGGATCATGAATGAATCTATGCATGAAATCCAAGGCAAGCATAACACCAAAGTCTCATTTCAACTGGCTACATGTCATATTAAGTTCATAGTTTAGATCTAAGAGTAGAGGAGGGCTTACAAAGCATGGCTATGAGAACTAGAACACAATAGGACAAGATAGAGATGTTGTAGAAGTTCTAGGAATGATGTAGCAACACAAATAGCCTTGAGAATAAGTAGCTCCTTTGATTTGATGAAGAAAGATGGCTCCTTTTTGCCTTAGAAGCTCTCAAGCTCTCATGAGGAAGATGGAGGTCATGATATGGAGGCCATGATTAGGGAGCATTTTGGCATAACTTCGTTGTAGGATTGATTTATGAGGGTTTAGGCTAGGTCTAGGGGTGCTTATATAGAAGTTTAGGTTAGTTTAGGCCATAGGATTAACCCTAGTTTAGATCTTAGCCATCAGAATTCGTCATAAGGCCAGAAACATGACTCAAAAGGACAAGCAGGTGCACCAGGCCAAACTGGCCCGACCACCCAGGTCGACAGGGGTGTCGACTGGGCAGTCGACACCAGCTGGGGTGTGTCGACTCCCAAGTCGACTCCCCAGTCGACTTGGGGGCTGGGCGGGAATCTTTCCCGCCCAGTCTGTTTGGCTCCAGATTTGAAATTTGAACTGTTTTTGAACTTGAAATTTTCTGAAAACTTTGACGGACCATAACTGGGTCATACGGACTCCGATTCTCGAAAACTCGGGCTCTATTTCGCGTATTTTTCCGAGACGAACGCAATGTCACAGCCCGTTTCCCTTGATTCAGATTTTAATATTTAATTCTGCCTTGATTTATGTTATAACATGTTATTCAAAATACGGGTTGTTACATAAGGTTTATTAATAAGTTCTCTTTTCTTTATTATGTTATAATTCCACTTATCCTTAGGACAAGCCTACCTATTATTTCATTCTCATTCATATATAAGTTATATTCCCCGTTCATCACATTTTCCTTTGGTTCCCCTAATATTCAACCAAACATTTACTATTATAACCTTTCTTTATTTATCGTCCTGTACATTCTTATTATTTCAGGAAAATACTCCGCTCGCTACATTTTATTAGTTAGTGGTAAAATATAAAGATCTATTTCCATAATGTACATCAAGTTAGATCCGTAGTTGCAAGTTGTTTCTTTTATTTTCCTGGTGGATGCACATATATTTTATTTGATTAGTGTGTAATACGGTAAAGGAACCCCTATTTCACACTAATCTATTTTTCCTTCTTTTTCTTACAACTACGTTCTCGATAATTTCATTGTTATGGAAATGTATCCATTTTTCCCAATCCCAACTAACTCGGTCCACTACTTATTTTCCCCTTTTTATTTTTTGAGTTAGATATTAATTCCTGTTTTTCATGTACCATTTCCATTTACTATAAATTTTCATACAAAATTAGGCATAGCAATTCTTTTGAAATTATTTCCACTATTCATTGTAATTCCATTTTACAACATATCCAATTTATCATTGAATAACAATCTTAAGAAAATATATATAATTACTGTCAAATACATAACTTTAGTATTATAATAATTTTCAACCCAAACAGAGAGTTAATGGAATAGATTCGTACAACAATAATATTCTTAACGTACTTAGGGAATGGATCATATTACAATTACCAAAAATTTCATTTATTTGTCACATTAAGAATTACGGGGAAAGTAGACAATAAATATACCGTTACCAAAAGGTATAATTTAAATCCACTCACCCGATTGCTTTCCAATCCTTGAATCTAATTCAAATCTGCTACTCTGTGGTCTTTCTAATTGAATCTAGTATTGAGATAACCATAGATTTACAAATCTGATTCTAAAAAGAAAGAAACTTTAATAATTCTGATTCACAAAATTTATCTCATGTAGCCAAGAAATCTGAACACTTATATTATTGATCTACATTTTTTGTCTTCAAATCTTGAATTAGAATTCCTAAAGGATAATATTCTAATTTATGAAAGATTTGGAGAAGAAAGAAAATGGCAGAGCCTTGACATCCTCTTATAAAGTATGAGTTAGACGCTAGCCCCTGCTAGTCTATTTATATGTGTACAAGAGATTCTGGTCTGTCAGGTAAAATAAAATATGAATCGTACATGTTAAGAAAAAAACATTAATTCGCCCCAGATATGGGTTGACCTGGACCTTGGTGGATCGACCCGTATATTGACCCCTGGGCGATCCAAATACTAGGTCGACCCATGACTTGGGTCACTGGCGTTGATTTTTCCAATATTAATTCCTATTTAACGTTAAGTTTTAACATTCATTTTCCTTCCAAATATTTCTTATGTAAATTATTTTATTCCAATTATAACACATACAATTTCAAATTTCAATCTTATGTGCATATATGTGCGTATAACTCTTCAAATCTTTGTCCATTAAAAGAAGCGCAATAAATGTCATTAATAACGTTATCAATTCATGGTTTCCTTCCTTTTAATATATATTCAAATTTCAATTGTAGCTATTCTCTTGCCTATTTTTCATTTATTCCACATTTATTACTTTCTACCCTTAAATTACACTTTAATTTGAATTTATGAATTTATGCGTATATACTTACATGCAACTTCATTTCTTTTCAAAATTCAAATGGCGTTATGCCGACATTTATTCCTTACTCATTCTGATTGATTGCAAGTTACTTTTGGATTTCATATATATGTATATATATATATATACTTACACATACATACACATATACATGTGTGTGTATATATATGCACTTAGACACACACATATATATATATAATTTTTCTTATATGTATATTTATATATTTTTCTGTTAGAATATGCATTTCTTTTAGCCATCCCTCTAAAATGAAAAACATGATGTTGACGAGACTCAAACTCCTGACCTCCACCTTGGGAAGTGCTTGCCTTACTAACTCACCTGACTTAGCTTTTGTTTACAAGACTATAAACATTGGTAGTTATTGTTCTTATTTGTGCTCCTCTTATTTCTTCTTTTTCACGTTTGTTATAATACTTCATTTAAATATATCTTTTTCGTTTTAAATCCATTTTCTGCAAACCATAGGCTAAATTGATCAGAATATCACCATGAACGCTATGATGCTAATTCCATGACCAAATTTTATTTTATTATTTAATTAAAAAATGTGGGGTGTTACAATCTCCCGCCCTTGGGAAATTTCATCTCCAAAATTTGGTAAGGGTAAAATAAAGTTATTCGTCGCATAATTTACAACCATCATGTGTACATCCAATTTTTGCAACCGTTTGTGCACTTGTGCAAAGTGTACCCATGAATGCAATAAATGCCTAAGCAATACCTCCTATATGAATGCAAATTTTCTTGAAAACCTTTTGAAAACATGATGCACACATCCTAATTATACTGGCAATTTCTATATGAATGCAATATTTTAAAAATAAAAATATTTTTTCATCCAATTTTTCCTACACTCTTACAGAGCAAGAGCGTAGTTCATCCAATTTTCGCATCCAAACCCTACCAAACAACTTTAGATTTGCGAATTACGGATAAAGTCTATTTTTTTTGAATTCGATTTCTTATGTCAGAAAGAGGTAGAAAATGGGAAATTATATATTTTCCATCCACTTTTACGTAACTTTTCCCCTATATGTGGAAAACTTAATTGCCAATTTTACAAAATTCCTATTTTCTATTCCAAGCATGGGTTGCATAAGAAATTTTTAATTTTAGTTTTCCAAATTTACTTTAGAAGAATTAATTCTCCTTTATTGTTCTTTATTTTTGTAGTTGTCATCATTGTTTTTTTCTTTTATTTATATCGTCACCTTTTTACTTAGATTATTTAACTTAATTTCAAATAAGCCTTCTAATTCTTTCAAAAACTAAATAGGAAAACAAGCACACTACACAGCTACTACTAAGTGCTAAAAATTCTAGGACCATGTCCCCACTAACAAAGAAAAGTCCAAACCATAGGATATAAACAACTCGTTTGCCCTCTACCATCTACTTGTCACAACTAGCCCTTGCTGTGTACTAATAGTCTTTTCCAAGCAACAACCTAGGATCTATAGTGCTTACACACTCTACGAGAATTTACTATTATTTCAAAATATTTCTCACTATCTACTTTATAGCCTTAAAAATATTCTCCGTCTTTCTTAGGTACTAATCCTTACCTACTCAATGATTTAAAAATGTAGTTTGGCTTTATCACTTTTTTTTTCAAAAGTTAAAGCTTCAAAAATTTATTTTTCTTCATTAAAACTTATTTTTTACAAACCATAAAGAAATGACATCTCATAGAAAAACAATTTTTTTTTAAAATCACAAAAACTGGAGTAGACAAAGACAACTATTTCTTAAGTGATTTTACAACAGCTCATTATTACTACGCTAGTTCAATTACTTACAACTAGGTGCTAATTTCTAAGCTTATCCCAAATAGATACTATATTCTAATTTTTTAAAAACTTATTTGTCCACCCACCAGAATTTATGTCAAAACCACTGTCAAAAGAATAAAGATTTTCAATATTCTCCTTACCAAGAATTTTAGTTTTTGACAAAATGCAATCTTTTCTATGTTTTCTTATTTAATTCTTTCGTTGCTTGTAACTTTAAAACTAACGAGCTATATACATGCTCTATAATGAAAACATTTTTATGAAAGAATTCATTTTAGATAAAAAGATTCATAAGAAATCACCATTTCAAAAATATACCCCGCTTTTCCCCAAAACTCAATACGTAGTTTTTCAAATATGTTACTTATATATTTTTTCCTCAAACATCAAAAATACCTCCTTCTGTTTTAAAAATTGTTTCTACACAGTCTAGCTAGTACATATTTTAAAACTATAAACTTTTGTGGCCAAAACTTGAAAAACACTATAACTATCACCTAAAAGGTTTTGAAATTTCAAGTTCTTAAAAGTTAACAATGAGGCTAGACTCAAAGTGGGTTTCTAACTTACTTAGACTTTCTTAAATATTACCAAAAAGTCATTCCTCTCAAATTTGTATATTAATAAGATATTTTTCTTTTTACTCTTCCCCAATTTATAAGGCTCTATTGCCAAACCCACTGAAATACTAACATTTCAGATACTAATATATGGGATCCATCTTTCTGTAACAACCTAAATTTTTAACAAACAATAATTAATTAGTGGGTTAATTAATTAAGGAATAAACTGATAAAACAAATATTTATTAGAAATACATTGAGAATTGAGTAAAATAGATTTTTTCCATTGCATCCGTTATGAAATTATGATTCAGATAGACTTTTAGTTTGCATAAATCAGACAAGAAATGAACAAGTTATGATCAATCAAAGTTTGCAATTAAATTATAGAATTTAATTAATAAATAAGAAATAAGGCAACATTTAATGGGCGACCCATCCCTTAATTGGGTCAACGCTAGTGTCGACCCATGTCTAAGGTTGGTCGACCTGCCTTTGAGCATAGTTATGGATAATTGCTTATGTATTACTGATATGTAAAATACATTGAACTTAGACAATAAATTTAATGAACCTGGACACTACCTCTACTATAAAAAGGCTACCAACCCTCACTCTTTCCCCCATTTATTCTCGTTCATCTTCTTATCCTCCAATGTATAATGTTCTAAAAATAAAATTGCGGAAAAAATCTGGGTGGTGACAAATTATAAATCTGAAAGGATATTCCGCTTCTACTTCTTTTTCAAAGGTTCTTTTTGAATCTACAACAATTTTATGTGAGTATTATTGTGATTTTCATATTTCTTCTAAGTTAATGTTTAAATAGATACAATAGTTGTTGTAGTAGTCTAAATAAAAAGAATTTTGATAGTAAAACATATTGGATCTGAAAGTATTAGTTTAATCTTATTGTTCGATTTATTTGATATCAATTACCTATTCCTTTTTAAGTTATTATTTGTTTATATTTACCTTCTTCTTCCTTATCCCCTTTCTGTCATTGTTTATGTACGGTCTCATTATGCCTTTACCGTTTGAGTTTCATAAAATTGGAAAAATATGGGATAAAGTTGAAAAGGAGAATTGGGCATATTAGAATTCGTGAATTATGGACTGTAGTTGGGATTATTATAAAGGAAGAATATGTAAACAAGAATATGTTGAACTTAAGTAGACATGTCATAGGTAAACATGTTATTTGACATTAATTTGTAAACATGACATTGATTTGGTAAACGTGTTATTTGGCATTGATTGTAAACATGTTAATATGACATTGATTGGAAAGCATGTATTGGACATTAATTTGTAAATATGTTAAAATGGCATTGATTGGAAAAAATGTAATTGACATTAATTTGTATATATGTTTATGTTAATTTGAGAAACATGTTAATTGAAATTAATTAGGGAGAATATGTTAACTTGAGAAAACATGTAATTTGTCATTTATGTTCATTCGATGTTAATTTGGGAAAAACATGTTAATATGACATATATGTTCATTTGATGTTAATTTGGAAAAACAATGTTGATTAGACATTTATGTTCATTTGATGTTTATTTGGGAAAAACATGTAATGCAAGGCATTTATGTTCATTTGAATAAGGCATGTCATTTAACATCAATTTGTAAACATGTTATTTGACATCAATTTGTAAACATGTTAATTTGGCATTGATATTGAAAAACATGTTATTTGACATCAATTTGTAAACATGTTAATTTAGCACTGATATTGGAAAACATGTTATTTGACATTTGTTGACGGCAAAAAATACCGTAACATCCAAAGATTCTCTATTATTAGAAAATAGTGTTCCACGTTTGGAAAATGAAGTGCAAAAAGTATTAAATAACAATGGTTTATAATGGTTCGATCTGTGAGGGGCCTACGTCCACTTTGAAGGAGTTTGTTGATCTTTTATTGACAAATAAGGGTTACAAGCATTAAACTTCATCATGGCATTCATTTTCGAGTGATTCTATGTATTTTGAATTCATATTGTCATATGCTGAGTCTGGGAAAAAAGCGATTTATGCTTCTTCTTCCTCAAGAGCTATGCTTCCATTAATGGAGTCCTAGGAGCTTGTAGAGCTGTTAAAATAAAAAAAATCCAACCCTTGTGAAGAGTGAGAAAGGGGGTATTTATAGTTAGTGGGTTAGGTGGGAGTAGGTGAGATTTGGGGATCACACAACAGAAAATCGCATCCCAGGAGTGTATGAACCAGAAAATCGCATCCCTCCCCGCTCGAAGGTGGAAAATCTCATATCTTACCAGAGGGATGATCTTTATTCCATGCGGGGAGGGGGGGGGGGGGATGGATACATCGCACCCTACATATGTGATTGCATCTCATCCGATGGATGCTATGACATTGCATCATGAGTGATGTGATGATGTCTCATCCGATGGATGCGGTGATATCGCATCCCAAGGGGTTCGACCTCGAGGGATGCAGTGATATGGTGGTGGAGTGGTGAGATGCAATGGAGTGTGAGGCGAGGTAAGTGTGATGCGATATTAGCATCTTGAGGAGTTGTGAGGCTATCGCTCGCTCGACTCCTCCCGGGTTCGAATCCTCAACGTTTTGGCGACACTTCGGAATTTGTTGCAATGCGACGGGTCGAGTCGAGTGGGTATAGTATATTTTTGGGAACCAGACCAAAATGTCGGTTAATATTTGGCCTCCTAAGTACGTCTTGTCTGCTTTGAGTTTAACAGTTCGTCATTGGAAATTAGAAAGATCTCCAAGCTGTTGAACACTTGGTCGCGATTGTTTAGTTGATCGTGTCGAAAATTCAAATCCGTTGATAGCTTCATCGAATGTCCAATTCATACTTACTCATTAGGTTAAACGTTAGTCATCAACCCCTGTTTATGTCATAACGTAAACGAGTCATTGTCGACAGAGTGTTGCGTGTATGCTCACATGTTTTCACGTGATTTTGTGTGATGCGATTGAAATATGGAAATAAAACATGAGTAGTGAACGTATTATTGGTTTACGACTATGCGAGTCGGTTTTTGAAAAATGATATCGAGCCATGGATTCGATTGTCGTTCAAACTTATGAGCATACTATTGGTTAGAGTATCGAATTGGTGTCGATTGTCGTAACGTTGAAAACTCGTGTGCATAGTCGTAGATGGAATTGCAAGTCGGAAATTTTTCGAAGTTTGGAAATTCCATTCTCGTTCATCCATGGTTTTCATAAACGCTTATATACGTATGTGCTAATGTACACATACATATATATAAATGTATGAATAAGTATATGTAAGGAACATATACACATACATTTATATTATTTTTGAAGGTACCTCGCATCCTAGGGTAGGATACAAAATCTCGCATATGAGGGAAGTGAGGTTTCACATACCCAGTGGGATGCGAGGCTCCATATCCTCGTGGGATGCGAGATTTTGCATCCCCGAAGGGATGTGATTTCTCGCATTCACAAAGGGATGCAATATGCCAAAATGGGCCATGACCCGCTTCCCACCTCATATAAAAACCAGTAAACCCTCCTCCTTCTCACTTCTTCCGCCTGCCATTTTCGCATCCAAACCAGCCGTGTTTTCGTCCAAAGAATCCGAATTCGAAATTGAACAAAAAGGTGGGCATCGAATCCTCGAGATATCGATTTGAACGTGGGATTTGGCTGAGATTGAATCTGCATTCAAAAAGTTGGATTCAAGTTGTTGAGCACGAGATTTGAGGCTCGATTGGAGCTCGGTTTTGATTTAATGGAAATAGGGAACCACGAGACAGAAGGGAAGAAGATAGGAGGAAAGGAGTAGGAGGAGAAGAAGGCGCATCACCTCCCTCATGTCGCGGTGTCTCGCATAAGATCGGATGTGAATTCCCACATCAGTAGGATGCGACTTATCGCATCTGATGGCTGCGATTTTCTCACACCCGAGATATGTGAGATTTCACGTCTAGTGGATGCGAGATATCGCATCCTGTGGATGCGAGATTTTGCATCCGAGCGATGCGATTTTCTCGCACCTGGTGGATGCAAAGTCTCACATCGATGGATGCAAGTTCTTGCACTTGGAGGATGCATAATTTGCCTTTCGTAGGGATGCAATGCGAACCTGTGCGTGGGATGCTAGAATTTCGTGGAAAGTTGGGATGTGATTTTTTGAGTCCAAAGAGGGATGCGAAAATTAAAGTTCCAGAGGATGCGATTTTCGCATCCGATGGACTTTGGGAATTTTCGAGCCCTTCTGGCGTAGGTGCATTTGATTGTTTCCACTAAAAATCTTGAATCCTTGGTCCTCAACTGTCAGACTCATGTTGTTTTCGCGACATTTCATGATTGAAGGGGACTTAAGTTTTGCACATAGGGTTTAGAGAATATAACTCGGATTATGAACAGAATCAGACTATCAAACTTTTAGATTTCGTATCCCTATTCCAGTTACGACGTGGTCGTGACTCGACGATATTTCAACGTTATCGGTCGACGACGACGTTGGTTATAGTTTTAAGAACTAGAGATCGTCCCCGTGACCGAATCCATTAATTATAATCGTACCAGCATCACACTTCACTACATGCTCATATTAGCTTACACCATTACAAGGGGTACAGGTTTACAATGCAGTGTATAATGCAATTATATTAAAGTATAGCCAGCAATAGAGACAAGATTTTAGAAACAACAGCCTTTGGAAGCTGAAGCTTCACAACACTCGCCGTCCTAATTCAGATCAACTAAAATTACTAGTTCAGGGGACAACAAGCTTGTTACTTCTTCAGAGTCCACCACCTTAGACTATAGGTCTGCCGAGAGCGCTCTACCGTGGTTTGCAACCAAAAGATTCACAACAAGCAGCCGAGCCCCTGACTGAACCATTGGTGCCAGAGGAGGCAACTACAGTTGAGGAGAATCCTAAGGAGGAAGAAAACGTAGATATCGAGGGGAGTGATGCCCCCGAGTCTGTGGATACAATAGCGGGAGCCTTCATAGTTGACAATCCACCAGATTCAGGGCCTTCAAGTTTGGATGAGGGTGCGTTGAGGCACATTTATACAAGGTTCAGCATAACTTGGACTGATGTTTGCACTCCCCGAAAGGAGGACAGGGCAGACGCTCCTCCAGAAGGGTACACTGCCTGAAACAGACACATGTGCATTTCTGGGTGCGTTCCCCCGTCTTGCGACATTGTCTGAGACATGCTGCGCTACCTTCTCCCAGCGCCAGCACAACTTCATCTGAATGGGTATGCCTTCCTCCTCAGCACCTGCCGTTTGTTCAGAGAGTACCTACGCATATAACCCACCGGAGAGGACATTTGGTCCTTATTTCAAATTTAGAGGAGTGTTTCCAGCGCGCCTTCCTTCCCTGCATTACTTGGAAGCAATATACAACGCCTGATTCATCGAAGGTTCATAGAGCAGACTCGGCATGTTTAAGCAAGAATGTTTCTTCGTCCACTGTCCTCCGGGATTTGCAAGACGCTGATTGGAAGCAAGCAAGCATCTTCGATTTCTTTGAGTTTAAAGTTAGTTGAGTCCTTGGCTCCAAGTTAATGTTGAATTTTTGAAATAGGGATTCCTCCACTACCGAAGTGTACAACGTACCAGGGGAGTATCGAGCAGTTGAAGGCCATTTACGTCGCAGCTTGATCTACAAAGAAAATCTTGGATGAGGAGGCTCTTCATCGGACGGGCTTACTTCCTGTTGGATGTTCAATATTCCAGCCAGATGTTGTTGGGAAAGGGAAGGCAGAACCTGAAGGAGAAGGGAGTTCTTCGGGGTGTAAAAGGAAAGCGCCCTCTGTCATGCCTAAGCAATCCAAGGCCACGAAGACTTAGGAAGGAACTAGTGCAGGCGACGCCGGTAATGAGGAGATAGTGACTGGAAAAGAGGGTCTACCAGTCACCCATGTCCCATCTATGACTGTGAGACGGGGACAAGAGTGTCGGGCAGGATGGTTTCCCCGGTTACTACCTCCAAACCACTGCGTCATTGGAGAGAGTAGACTAATTTAAGGACCTAGATAAGGTCCCAATTGATGTCCATTTTTCTTGGCCCAGTGGCACAAGCTCTGCAAGTCTAACATTCACTATTGGGGGAAAACCCCTCCAAGCGAGCCTCAATCTAGTCTGTAGAGAGTGCACTTAGGGGACACACTCATAAACACATAATGTGTTTGTATGCGTAGGGTGCTTGCGTCTAATCTTGAATCTGTTTTGTGCAAGTGAAATGGTTCGTGATAACAGCGGTGGCAAACATTAGGGTCATGGGTCGAGAGGCTGGCGACCACAAAAGAGCTCGTTTACTGGTAGTTTCAAGAAAAAGACTGATCTATTCCAGTCTTCTCGCTCACATAACTGTGGTGGTGATGATCGACATCAATACAGGCACTAGGAATCCCCACCATTTATTGCTCGAACATCAAGGTTAGATTAAGGATTTGAAATTATGGGCACAAGAACGCAAGCATCGATACTTCCTCCCCTGCACCGTCTGTTGTACCTGCTCACAGGCCCACCATCAAAGATTCATTGGCAATATACCACAGGATATCGAGGACGGCTGCATCGAAGGAAAGGTCAGAACCCCTAGGCATACTACCGAGGAGAAGAAGGCACTATTGAAAGGGATGTTTCCCAAGTACTACTTTGAGGAGCTGAAATGGATGCCAGACATCTATCCAATCCCTCATAAGGATACAGTGTCTGTATGGAGGAAAGTGCATGCTACTTATCACCAGTGCAACGAATTCAACAAATATGTTGGACATCTCTTGGAGATGATATTCAAGAAAAACATGGAGATTCACAACTTGGGGAAGGCCCTTGATGCTGAGCAAGTTAGCGTCTGAAACCAGGACGATGAGTTGGGCAAGACAAACCTCTAGATTCTAACCATTTCCCCGTATATGACAACACAATGAAGTCCTAACTTTTTGTTGTTGAAACAACACAATGGAAGGAAAAGGATGCGAAGTTGGAGAAAGATGCAAAGCATGTTGATGCAACATTCAAAGATACTATAGCTTTGGTGAAGAATGGCAACACAACTCTTTAAAAAGATAATATAGTCCTGATAGAGGAGAATCATCAGTTGTTTAAAGAGAACGAAAGAGTGCAACATCTCTAAATAGACGACGAGGCCTTGTTGAAGGAGAACGAAAGGCTGAAAGCAGAAAACATTGAGATTCTAAGGCTCATGATTGAAAATGCTGAGCTAAAGAGGCAATTGGAGGAGGATAAAAAAGACAAGGAGAAGGATGAGGTTACTACCAAAGAGGTGCTAACCCAGATGGATGGGATAAGGGAAGAGCACCAGAAGGAAGAAAAGAAGCTCAAGAATGTAGTTGAGGATGCTAAGGCCCAACCAGAGTTGGGTCTAGATCCATATGTTTGGAATATGTATATCAAAGAATTCAAATATCGCGAACTCTCGTGGGTTGACGACTATCCCCGGACACTAGCTCAAGTATGGGACAAGCTGTTGGAGTTTGAGGTTGACCTGCAGGAGGTGGATGCTATCGATGAAATCCAGATCATGTTCTCAAACTTGGAATGAGAAGGAGCGCTTGGTGCTGCATGAGGGAAGACATTTGTTGAGAGAGGATGCCGATAGGGCAAGGGAGGCAAAGATTACTATTGCAAAGGAAAAAATGGTGTCCACTAATAGCTTGGTGATGGCCTATGAGTTTATTGGAGGTAGTTCCCAGCAACAGCACGCTACACCATTTGTATTTGAAAGTGGTCCACCGGTCCTAGCCCCTGCCGAAACTGAGTAACTGATGTTGGGACTAGGAGCTTCCCCCACCAGCAGGTTAAAGCACTATGTCTGTCGCGACTGCACCTCAGATATCGATAGGTAAAGTCGTACTCTCAAGAGTGCTTAGAAGTATGGCTACATGGAGATAAAGTAGACTAATTAGCCTTTCTTTTCCCCGTGCAGGACCTCTGGAGCAAAAGTGACCATAGACTTTGGACCGACACATCCCGGAGGAGTGGAAAGTTTTGCAGATATGAGTTGGAGACTAAGCGCTGGTAGTTTATTTATGGGTGTACAGGAGATTCCGGCTTGTCATATTAAATAAAATAAAATCCGAACTGTACACGTTAATAAAAACATGTTAATTCTCCCCAGGTATGGGTTGACCTGGACCTTGGTGGGTTGACTATGTGTCGACCCACCTTTATGGTGTGTCGACCCCCACACGGTCTGGACCGACCCATGTCCTTGGTAATTGACGTTGTTTTTTCGAATATTAATTCTTATTTAACATTAAGTTTTAACGTTCATTTTCCTTCCAAACATTTCTTATGTAAATTATTTTCTTCCAATTATAACACATATCCAATTCAAATTTCAAACTTATGTGTATATATGTACGTATAATTCTTCAAATATTTGTCTGTTAATAGAAGCGCTATAAATGTCATTAATAACACTATCAATTGATTGTTTCCTTCCTTTTAATATATATTCAAATTTCAAATGCAGCTATTCTCTTGCCTATTTTTCATTTATTGCATATTTATTACTTTCTGACCTTGAATTACACTTTAATTAAAATTTTTGAATTTATGCGTATATATTTACGCACAACTTCATTTCTTTTCAAACTTTAAACGTCGTTATACCGACATTTATTCCTTATTCATTTTGATTGATTGCAGGTTACCTTTGGATTTCATATTCGTGTGTGTGTATGTATATATATTTACACACACATATAGTTGTATCTTTATCCTTATTTTATACTTTTCTTAGGACTGATCCGCTATAATATGAATCCTTATTTGTTATAACTATTCTCAAATCTAAAAAAGGAATTCCAATTTTTTGGTATTTTCATTATCTTATTATTATAAATATAAAAAAATTTATTTTTTCTATTTTTATTTTATTATAGTTTATCTTGCATGTATACATGTATATATATACTTACCTATATATATAATTATTCTTATATGTACATTTATGTATTTTTCTCTTAGAATATGCATTTCTTTTAGTCGTCCCTCTAAAATAAAAAACATGATGTTGACATGACTCGAACTCCTAACCTCCACCATGGGAAGTGCATGTCTTACGAACTCACCTAACTTAGCTTTTTTTACAAGACTAAAATTTTTGATAGCCATTGTTCTTATGTATGTTCCTTTTATGTCTTCTTTTTCACGTTTGTTATAATACTTCATTTAAAGATATCATTTTTGTTTTAAATCTATTTTCTGCAAACCATAGTAGAACCTGAAGCTAGTGTCCTCTAATTTATATTAGCGTAGAATAAACCATTGGAAGGACATTAAGTGGCCAATAGATCCGCCTAAGGTCTTAAGTGATCAAGAGGGTCCACCCTTATCTATTATTTGATAGTGAGGTCTTTAGTGGCTATATATATATAATTAACCTCCATATGATTAGTGAGTAGTTGAGAGCCCATCTCTTAGTTTTTGTTGTTGATCGAAGGATGGTTTAAAGACTTCATAATTATGCGTAAAGTTCTATCTCAGTATTGCGATATCGTTTATCGTTTAGGAATGCTAACTTGGGTATGGTAGTTAGAATCGTGCATTAATGTTTAGAAGGTTAGGCTAGAATTACTAGCCTTGATAGGCATATGTCTCTAGTTGAATCAAATAGGATACATATGTTTATTAAAGATTGTGTTATGCTCTTTCTGTTCACTAGAACTTATTATTCTGACCCCCTCCTTATTACAATCTCCCAGGTTATCTTGAGAAGATCTGGTTCTCACAGATGTTTAAGTTTGTTTATTCTTTATCGTTCTCTCTCATGCTCAGTATTGACGTGGTGACTCACTCTTATAAGGTACTTACCCAAGTTGATACTAGTATATCCTATTTTGTTTATGTTGTGAGTTATTTTATCGTACTCTAATTATGCTCATGCTTATTTATTTGCAGGTTCCAGATATACACCCTCCATGCTTGGATGGGTTTGAATTTCGATTTTTGTCAAAATTTGGGCTTAGAAAAGTGCGGGTGTTACATTAAGTGACTAGGGTCCATCATAGAGTAATAAATGATAGTATGAATCCACCCATAATTAAATATAATAATGGACTTAAGTGACCAAATGATAGTCCGCCTCCTAGGGTATTAAGTGATAACATAAATCTTTCTTGTGTATAAATATGTTGTCTTTAAATGATTGTAGGATAGTCCACCAAACTTATACATGTATAACATATTTAATTGTGTGTTGAAGTTGCATAAACATAATTTTATGAATTCATGTATAGGAAATAGACATTCCTTAAACTTATGTGATTTTCATTCTCCATAACTTATTGTTCTAACCTCCCTCTTCTTAACAAATAAACATGTTAATATGTGGGAACGCTTGATTGAAGATATGTTGACTGACGAAGAAGATTTTATGGATTATTATTATTATTATTATTATTTTGTTTGGCAGTTTATTATAATCTGTGATATTATTGTTGATGTACCTTAATGTGATAGTAGGAAATTGATGTAATCAACATTACTATGGTTTTATTTAATGGTATATCAAATTGTTATATTTTATCCCTTCCGCTATGAGATTCTGATTTCGTTTTTAGTTTGGCTTTGTTTATGTATTCCTTAAAGGAACCAACGATCCATTTAGAATGGGTCTAAGTTCCGATGGACCTTTTCTTGATCAGGACTTGGGCCCATTCCGGAAAATTCTTTTTTGTGCTATCAGAGCACATGTTACTCAATTATGGAGAAAAATACATATAAGAGATGTACTTATTATTAGAAAAGGTTTTCAAATTATTTATATATATATGGGAGCGGCTATTGGGACACAAAATTAAACACAGAATTAAAGACACAAAATCTAAACCGTGGGATTCGTTTGTCTTTATGTGTGAGGTGGAATTCAGGAGGAGATCTAGTGGTTGAGATTGCTTGTGTCTAAATTTGTGTCAACATTTTGTGTCTAAATAGACTTTCCCTATAAAAATTATACCCCAAAGAGTTATAGTCCTATACTAGGTAATCTCTAACTTTCTTCCTCTTTGCTTTTGGCTTAAATACTCCCTTAGAATTTACACTGAAGGTTTTTCCTATATCAGATAGTAGAAATGGATGAAAATCAACCTGAGCAAGGGAATCAGGCAAAACGTTGGTACTTGCCCGAGTGTTTCTAGCAGAAATTAAGGACTGCGGAACAAGTTCCCATTGCCCCTCCAGCCCCACCAGAACCAGCAACTCAACCAGCTGATGCGACTCTTAACTTTCCTCATATATGTAAGGATTTGTTAATCTGGGAGGCAAGCCCTTTCTCGAAATTGAAGGCTTTCTTGAAGCTAAGGCATGGATTACTGAGTGTGATCATATCTTTGAGGCTACAGTATGGGAGGACCTGTTGAAACATAAGGTAGCCGCTTGGTATCTTAAAGGCGAAGCATTGAAGTATTGGAATATGATTTCTTAGGTGAACGTGGGAAACCTATTTACTTGTTATGAGTTCAAGGCCCGATTTAAAGTTAACTTTTCACCCAATGCCGAGGTTAGTCTCCAAACGGAGAAGTTTATCCAACTTAAGCAAGGAGAGTTAAGTTTGAGGGAGTACATTGGAAAGTTTACGGAATTGTCTAAATTTGGAAGAGGTATTGTGGATACGACAAGAAATAAGGAGCTAAGATTTGTGAAAGGACTTAATTCCCCTATAAGAGGATGTTGTTGGCTCATGTGTCCTTTGGATCAACTTTTGAGGTGCTTGTGGAGATTGTTATCTTGTATACTATAGAGGAAAGGAAGGAGACTAAGAGTGAGAAAGGTGAAGGTACTTTTGTATTTGGACAGAACAAGAAGAAGAGCTTCTGGCTAAAGAAGAAGAAGAATAAAAAAATTAAGAAAGAGACTAAAGTATGTAGGTGATACCATAAGAAGGTGCATGACTCCAAAGACTACAGGGTCAATTTGAAGAAACTAGAATTCAAGGGAATGTGTTATAACTGTTTTGAGGAGGGACGTCTTGTTAGGAACTACCCCAAGCTTAAAGGAGGGTCGACTGGGAAGAATTACGCTTTGGAAATTGCACCTCTTCAAAGTCAACCACTGAAAGACCAAGGAAATGCAGCCCTAGAAGGTCTAATTTTTATTTTAAGGATTTCTATATGTGCCCTGTTTAATTACAGAGCGTCTCATTCCTTCATAGTTAGGAGCATTGTTGATTTCTTGAAACTTCGTACACTATTGCTAGTAGTCCGATAGTGGTGTCATATCCTATCGAAGGAGTTAACCAACTCTTGTTGAATTGTAAAGACTTGTACTAGATATCAACGGTGTTGATTTCTTGTGTGATGTGTATATCCTAGCTTCAAGGGGTATGGAATTATCTTAAGTATAGATTGGATATCTTATTATAAGGTCAGCCTCGATTGTGATAGAAAGGTCGTTCGTTTAAAGAACGTGGTGGTCATAGTTTAGTAGTCTCTTGTAAGATAGGACATACAAGAGATTCGACTTTGTTGCATCTTTTAATTCAGAAGGGTCATCTGCAGTGCTCATTGACTGCGAATTTATGGATGTCTTTGAAGAAGGTACAGGACTTCCACCCCACAAAAAGATCGCTTTTAGGATATATCCTGAGAATGACGCTAGATCTATAGCTTTTCCATTGAGGCATATGTCTCCTAAGGAAAGGAGAGAGTTGAATAAGAAAATTTACGAATTACTGCAAAAAGTATTTATTTAACAAATTACTTCGGAGTGGGGATCGCCTATAGTTTTCGCCATGAAGGTGGATGGATCTTTGAAACTATGCGTTGATTATAGGTAGCTGATCAAGTTAACCAAGAAGAAAGGTTTCCCTAGGATAGATGACCTATTTGACCATTTAGGAGGTGCCTAAATCTTCTCTCAGTTGGACTTAGCGATGGGATTTCATTAGTTAAGAACTGATGTGGGAAGAAAATCAAAACAACTTTCACGATGCTTGATGGTATGTTTGGGTGGGAAGTGATGCCCTTTGGATGAACAACTTTCCCTACCTTCTTTGTAGATTAGTTAAGTAAAGTGTTTAGGGTTATTCTCAACAAGATAGTCATGGTATTCATAGATGACATTCTCATATTTTCCAAGGAGTTTAAAGGGAACGAAGATCGCCTATGAAAGGTTATAGGGATTTTGAAGGAAAACAACTCAAGGATAAGTTTTCAAAGTGCCACTTTGGTAGAAGGGAAGTCAAATTTCTTTGACACATTATTTCGGAGAAAGGATTGGTTTGTGCATCCCTACGAAAGTAGAAGCTGTTCAAGAATGGAAGTTTCCCCAATGGATTGAAGGTTTGAAGTTTTCTAGGTTTAGCGGGTTATTATATGAAATTCATTAAAGATTCGCAAGGATTGCGGCACTCTAACCCGTTTGACTAAGAAAATTTTGAGTTTGTTTAGAGTGACAAGTATGGTAGTGTGTTCAAGAAATTGAAGGAGTCTCTTATGAGGCATATGTCCTTATCATTCCCGATAGTATTAAGAAGCTACAGTCTTCACCGACGCTTACGGGATAGGATTAGGAACAATGGTTATGCAAGAGGGATGGGTATTTGCCTACACAAGTAGAAAAATAAAGGATTATGAGAAGAGGTACCCTGTGCATGATTTGGGTCTCACAACCATGGTGTTTTCCTTTAAGATTTTGAGGCATTAACTGCTAGGGACAAAAATAAGCTTTTTTACATATCATAAGTCTCTTAAGTACTTGTTTTCTCAATGATATTTGAACCTTAAAAAGCAAAGGAGGATGGAGAATATATCTTCATTTGATTTCACAATTCAGTATATCCCAAGGAAGGATAATGTTGTCTCTTACGCTTTAAGTTGAAGACACACTACCCTTAGTGTGATTGCCAAGTGGAAGCAATTGGAGTTCCTTTTTAGTTTTTACCTTCAGCAGCTGTTTGAATGATCTCAAGGCTCTCTCGCAGTTTTGAAAATGAGACCATATTTAATAGACAGAATTAAGCACAAGAAAGGCCTAGATAAAAAGTTAGATGTGTTGAGGCCAAGGATTGTTAGAGGAGAAGACTTTCCTCATTCTAACAGGTATTCTATTAATAGAGATGGGAGTTTGAGAAGGAACGACAAACTTTGAATCCTTAAGAATGGTAATCTAAGAGAAAAGGTTTTAAAGGAGTATCATCATTCGAGGATGACCATACATCTCAGAGGAGATAAAATGTTTAAGGACACGAGGAGGAGTTTTTATTGGGAAGGTACGAAGAAGGATATTGTTGAGTTTGTGGCAAGGTGTTTTACTAGCCAGAGAGTTAAAGTAGAGCAAGTTAGACCTGGAGGGTTGTTGTTATCTTTAGATCTACTTAGAGCTTACATCATTTATTTTGGAGGAGCATGGGAGAAGTATTTGGCATTAGTGAGTTTTCATACAACAATAGTTTTCAAGCGACGATTGTTATGACCTCTTACGAAAAATTGTATGGTAGCCCAAGACTAATAGAAACTTATGTTGATAGAAGGAGGAAGGAAATTGAGTTTAACATTTGTGATATAGTCTTCGTAAAGGTTTGTCCTCTTAGGGAAGCCATACGGTCCTGGTTAGCAGGCCAGTAGCGGTTTTCAAAGGTAGGAGGGAAGCGAAGCTTAACGTCTGTAGGCAGCGCGGAAGCTACTGCTTAACGAATGAAGGAGGCAGACCGACTTTACTACAGAGACTACAATTTGAAAGACTGGGAAGTTGGCCCTAGGTTTATTAGGCTATTCAAGATTGTTGGTGGAATCTGGAAATGGCTTATCATGTGGATAATCCCAAGTGTTTATCGGGAGTCCATAATGTTTTCCATGTTTCTCACCTTAGGAAGTACCTTCGCGGCTTTGCCGTTAGACTTGAGCTTGATTAAATTGAGGATTTAGGAAGCTTTGAGTTTGACCCACTGCGCCCTATGCCGCAACAAGGATTGTGGAGCAGGAATCAAAATGCTTCACAACAAATCCATCAACCTCGTTCAAGTACAATAGGGAGATATCTTGCGGAAACCACATGGGAAATAGAAGAAAAGATGTGGCGAACTCATCCATAACTTTTTATGGGTAATTATTTCCTCCAAATTTCCTTTATGGTTGCAATATTGGATGGTAGGAATAGTTTGTAACACAAATGCACTGATCACTCATATAGAAATTATATGCATATTAGGGTGTTGTGCATACATACAACATCACATTTTACACATTTCACGCCAGGACTGAGCTCAATTTAGCAAGTCTATAGTGCATAATCACGTTGATTATGGATGTTTAATAGATACCTTAGGTATATAATAAGTTTGTTAGAGCGAGTTGTCTTTTTCGCCCCTTCGAAAGATTTTGAGACAAAATCTCTTCTAAGAGAGGAGAATGTAACACCGCATAAAATGTACCTCAAATAGACAATAGATAATTAAACTACGAATAAATAATAAAATATTAATGGGTTGAAAATAAGAAATTTCGATAAATGAGAATTTGACCACGAAAATATTACCATTGTATTTTTCGTGAGATTCTATTCTATTTTCATATTTTATTTATCGAAAAACGGAGTCCATATAAAAGAATTATGAATAAACAAGTTATACAAAAATTGTATACAAACAAAATTTGAAATTCAAACTATAAGAATATAAACTAGGAATAAAATAGTATACTTTAGGCATAATGGAATATTCCTTAGGAACTCAGAATTGTGCGTATATATGTATGTACGATGGGGACAAGAACCAAAAGAAATGGAAAGAATCAATCAAATCAATCAATCACGTAACTAGTAAAATAGAAACCAACGTGGAGAAATAATTTGTAGCACTCGACCTAAGAGAAGGGTCGACGGCTGGTCGACCTCCCTTTTACGGAGGGGGTCGACCGCCTTTCTAGTCAAGGGGACGGAGGGAGGCTATTTTATTAAGGTGTTATAGATAATTTTTTCTAGAATGGACTGCCTAGATTTTATAAAGCTAATCATACATCCCATACACACTCTAGCAACTATAAATAAGGCCTTAGCTTCTCACTCATAACCCTACATTCTATTCTCTCTACACCTCCATTCTCATTCTCTACCATTGGTCTTAATTCGAAAAATAAACATGCTAGGATTCTTCTTCTTCTCTAACCTATTTCTTTACCTTTTCTGATATAGTTTTTCTATTAGATTCCGCAGCTGGGAAGAAAATATATATAAACTTTAATTTAATTCTTATATATGTATGTATATATTGGTTTAGGAAGAAGTTTGGAATATGGTAATTGTGAGAATACGGTCTAAAAACTAATTCTACACAACATCTTCATCCTTCTCTTTGTGTTATTGTGAGTGGAAATCTTATGAGTTTACTATTTTCTATACCTTGATAGTGTAGATTTGGATTATTATGCCTAAAGGGGTTTGGATTTTCATGAAAACAAAATATAAACAAGTCCGCCAAATCACTAATAAATTATGAAAATGGTCAATCATTTGATGCATATTAGGTTTTGATAATGAATGTAACAAAAGATGGACTTTTGGGTACTATATAGTTTTGATAAAGGTCAAATTTACTTTCTTGTAAATTGTTATATCATATATGTGCAAAAACATAAGGTTTGGGTACTGTAATTTAAATAAGTTTAAACATCTATTTTTAAATAGATAGTTTAAATGTATTAAAACACAAGTCGCTTTGTTTTTGTATAATATCATATGAAAAGTGAACAATACCAAAAAGAGATTATACATATATTTGACATATTATACCTAATCTTCCTTTTATCACTGAAGTAATTTTTGAAGCCTAGGTTGCAAGTTATCCTGTACATGTTTGTCATTTCCCTATTTTGGTCTGAATGTGAATATAAGCATTTTAAGCTATGTTGATGAAGTCTATTACTTAAACAAGAAAACCGGAATTTTTTTTGATTCATTGGCAACGTCTAAACTCTGTATTTCAACAAAATAACGATTACACTCATTCTACTCAATCCAACGTCAGCGGTCAGAACTGTATTCCTCTTCCTATGTTAAATTCCCAAATTCTATTTCCATCAAACTTCCCTTCTCCGCCTGCCAACCATTTAGTTCCCACCGTCTTGTCCCACCAGTCACAATGACTGTAACGAGTTGCCGCTCCAAGTAAGTAATTAAACCAACTCGAAACATTCACAAAGACAAATAGCTATTTAGCTTACAGGGTTTAAACAGAACAAACACACATAACCACAGAATAGAAAGAATAACACAATATCTCACAACGGAAGTTTTCATATAAAATTAGAGTTAAAACAATATTCATTATAAAACGGAAAACTTAAATACATAAGATTTAATTATATAAACTTTACAGATTTGACGAACCTAAAGCGAGCGCGCCTTCCCCACTCTTTAACTTCGATAGCTGAAGTCTTTAAATGTAACAACCACGGATTTTGCTCGTACCTAATCGATCGCTAAATCGACTAAGACCATTCAAAACCCGAATACGCTAACTCTAGGAATACAACACATTAGAACAAATAACAGAAGACTTTTATTATATCATGATAATGTTACATCAGAGTAGAGAATATATCAGAGTACATCGAATATAATAATACAACGGAAGATTATTACAATAAATGTACTACAGTGTAGCGGAAACAATAAACTGATACAACGGAAGTCTATTAATGTTGTGGACATAAGTCTAAGCTTTGATCCAGAATCCTGCTCAACAAATAAATATCTGCAAAATAAGCAACTCGACTGCCCGTATGGAAAATATGAGCACCCGAGTTTGCAAAGTGAAACAAACTACATGTCATTCATAGGACTGTTATGAGAAGTCTTTCCTAACTTATCTAATAAGAAGGCTAATCACAGGACCACGCCGCTAGCGCGGAATGGGTTTACTCCATTGGATTGCCAGTGTATAAATTAAAGTAAATCGTTAAACAATGCAATGATTTTTAGAAAAATGAAACCATTATAAGACTCAAGTCCCATCACACAATGCAACGCAAACCGGAATATAGAGTTTTACCTTATAATGGTAAAAAATGCTTGGTACAATAAAATGAATTTGATATTATTATGACTGTATATAGGTTTCAAAAACAATTTCAATCATAATGTATCTATCATAGACGGCATAGTACCCCATCCTACTATGTCGCCATACTAGTTCTATAATCAAAACCGCATGGTGTCGTAATGGAAATTGGGTTTCCATCATGAGTCAAGGCTAGGAACGATCTCCTTACTGATTTGAGACACTCTAGCAACGCCTCAGGATTCAGACGCTGGCGAACCCTTGGATACTGCAGGGCCAGTCCATAAATACTTTAGTGGACTGGCAATTCCTGAACACACGCTTCCCGGTCGTATTGAACCTATAATACAGCCATTTCTAGCTAGAAAGAAACGTGTGCACTCCCTGCGTTCCCTTGCTCCATTTCTGACTCTTACCGGTGTGTGAGGCTCGTGAGGTCACGCTATACACAAAGCTATGCCGAAATAGGCTATGCTTTGATCATCAACCACAAGGCTCTGCTTTTCAACAAAAGCCTTGATCATTTGCATCTTGGCATGCCACATTGACAATTCACGCCATGCGATCGATAACTACAAATATATAACCTCTGAACTTGCGCGTCTCAGAGAAGGGTGTTAAGCAAGAGAATAAATTCTCCGCCGTCACAGATATATATTAAATAGAAATCAATTTAATTTACATGGAATGAAATCCAATGTCAGACACACATCCATTTACAAGTCCGTTCTGGGTCTGAACGAAACCAGAGACACCTTATTCCTCGTCCCGTATGTCCCATACGGAAGTGAGGTGCTCGAATATCCGGACAATCAACAAGTACGTCTAGATAACTGCCACTTTTAACCCTTTACTGGGAGCTACCCAATGCCAGGCATCAGTAGTTGTCCATTCGATGTGAAGATCGCCGGTCTTCAACCACCATCTTCAATGTCTTCGACTTTAACCGTTGAAGTAATTATTCAGAATGGGTTAAACCCGGTCTTTCCAAATAACTCACATATTTAAGAATTAAAAATCAAGTGCTATAAAGACACATCATGCACCTCATTCCAATTCAGAATATTCTTTTAATAGGATATTCATATTATTAGGGAAAGGTTCCCATTAATTTTATCCAAGATAAATTCTTTTAAATTTATTTTTTAATCTTTTTAAAGATTTAATAAACTCCCATTTGATTTTAATATCAAAAATCATTACTTTATGATTATTCAACTTCTAAGAAATTAATCTTGTCTTTAACTGGGTTAAAGAACTAATGTCATTTAAAAACATTGTTCACGATAAACCCCAAAAAATCTTCTAAAATATGGAATTTTCACAGAAATCAAATCAATATATAATCGATATAAATTTCCGTATTAGACTGCTAATATAAACGGAATAACGACAAAGCCTTTTAAATTCCATATATAGTAACAGTCTTCTTTTACAGAAGCCTATCTTGATTATTATCAAATCGAATTTCCACTCAATTCCAATTTAATATATTAAATTGGAATCTTGGCTTTAGAAAATTTTCTTTTAAATCTTAATAAAAAATTTATAAATTCCAAATTATATTTTCACTGGTAATTGGGTTAAAGAACAAAAGTCGTTTAAAAACACAGTTCACAATAAACCCAATTCACATAACGTTTTATTCCAATTAATAAATATAATTGGAACTCTAAAAATCTTAATTAAAAGATTTATTCTTTCATATGGGGTTTAAGAATAGTGTTATTTAAGACACCATCCACGACAACCCAAAATCTAATTCTTTTATTTAACTCCAATTAAATATTAATTAATCGGAAGACTTCATTAAATCCTAACTTAAAAGATTTATTCCTAGTTAACAACTAGTTTATTTCGATAAAAATATATTTTAATCTTTTGTCCATCCAAAACGGACAAAGAAATCATCATTTCATTCTTCATTGAATATTATTTTATTATATTCGTTATTTAAAAATATTCTTTATGTAAAAAGATTCTTTATGTAAAAATATTCCTTATATTATAATATTCTTTATTTTAAAACATTCTTTATATTACAATGTCCTTTAAAAATATTCTTTATTTAAATGATATTTTGAATCGGAATGTGACTCAATCAGTTACCATACAATTTCGGTTATATGGATTTCATACATCGCATGTATATGACAAAAAAAGATAAATAATCATCGAACCATCCATTCAACATCCAGAGTGAAGTTCACAGCTGTGTGACCATTAAAATGAAATAATAACACTCATCGCAGCCCGTCAATCTATCGATTGACATTCAACTAAATATTGGGATTAGTGTAGATCAAATATCATCCCAATACCCATGTGGGGTTTTCAGCCAGCAACAGTTCATCTATACTATATTATAATTACTGAGTAAGAAATGGAGAGCTCTCAGGCCCTCTTACATTAATAAAAATGAGGAGTCACGACATAATAAGCTATTCCCCTTCCAACTGATAAAAATGAAAGGCCATAGACATAAATCATGTTTTGCTTCTGCCTCCTCTTTCATTCGCTAACCCTTAGTTCGATTAGGGCTTTGACATCAAATTACTCTTCGAAAGTTGTTCTTCATCGCAAGCAACGCGTTTCAATCCCGACTGTAATAATCTCTCTCCGTGCCTCTCTGTTGTTGTCGAACCCTAATCAAATCACCATCGACATCTTTCATTAATTCCTCTTCCCCACAAATTGCCAGACCTCTAACCTTACAAGCATCGCTGATCGTATGTCATCATGGAGCCGACTAGAATCTTTGATCCTAAAGTAAAAAGGTAAACAAATGGTTTGTTAATTTTAGCTATTTGGTATGAAGTTACATATTATCGACGACTGTTGCCTTTGTTTTGAGTGTTTTGGGGTATAGAAAAATGCTGAAGTCTGTCTATTGATTGGAAAAATGGCTCTATTATTTGCTGGAAAAATTGATTCATTAAACTTAATTTTGTCAGGTTAGTTACATGTTAGCCTAGGAGTTAGTTTATCATCCATTACCCTTTTCCTCCTATGTTGTTCATCTCCTATTATCAGTATATAAATAAAACGATAACTTTCTTATCATATCGAGTTTATGCATTTGTAAAGTTATGGTACTTTGAACCAAAGCAGACACTGTTGGCTAAAGTTTAATAATAATAATAATAATTAAGTTTACTTCACTGTGCTATTTAGTTTTAAAATGCTTATATTTGAAATATAGTTAATATTTGTTTAATATTTCTGGAGAATTCAATGAATCGCATATTATATATTCTTATATGAAGTTTTATCCATTTGTCTCTTTTGTAGTTTATGGTTTTATGATCCTGTCTATTACAACACAAATTACTAAAAGCAAATTTTATCTTATTTGGACCTTACTCTAAGATTACGCAGTCCAGCTTTTGTTCCGGACATTATAATCTATAAATATAACTAGATCTATTGTAAATATGACCAGATCTGTTGAACATGTAGTCTGACTTTAGTCTAAGAGCATGATGCCTGATTTCACTTTTTTTCTATGCATAAAAATCTGTCATACACACTTCGATGATCGTTTGATAATGATTACAAATTAAAATGTTATACAAATCTGAATTGTTACCATCTTTGCCCATTATGATGTGCAGCTATTCATCATTATAATAAATAATATGTTCTTTTCCAATCAAGTGCAAATAATGTCTCCTTATTTTACATGTTTTAAACAATAAATAAATTCAATGTATTTCATTGCAGCTCAAAGTTGGCTGCTACTAAAAATTTGATGATTGACTTTCTTAAAGTTATACCGTATTTTATTGTTCATGCTAAATTGTTTTTGAACTATTTCGATAGATTGAGCACCAGTATTTCAACATTATTTTCTTAAATTACTTTCATTGAAATATCACTTTACTAACTTTATACTTCATATTCAATTTATGGAACAAAAATTAAATTATCACTGATCGAGATTAAACATTAATCACTCATATTCCTTCTACACTCATATTCCTTCTACAGTTCAGTATGTACATTGTTCCATGTGATTTTTTTGAAATATTTTTCCATTGTTTTATTTCATGCATTCCCTTATTATTTTAGTCTCAATATTACAATCAACAAACTGAATCCTCATGATGTAGTGATATGTCCAGTAAGGAACAAACAACTCAAGACTTATTAATCATTTGAGTATCATCTACTAACCAAAGATCCAACTGTTCTAAAAAGAGACCTGATCAGTTTTCTATCTTGATTTTTTCTCATTTCCGTTGTCTAGACAAATACTGACATAAGCATATTTCACTGGATTATCTTATGCAATTTGTATGCAGTTACCTATTTTTGTATGTTATAGAAAGTACTGTGGTATTTTATATATTGGAAACCTTAAGAGATACCAAGTGATAAGCTATACACATGATTCATGCTGCCCATGCTACTCTGCATAATTTTAATCTTCATTTTCCATAGAAGTTATTATGTGAATGCACATTATTTAATGTATATTCATCTATTCATATGTTACAGGCCCACTTCTAGGTGTCATCAAACTGTTAATCCTGTACTTTGTGCATTGCGATTAAAGAGGTACATTTCTTCCTATAATTTATGTGTTTTTACAGTCTACCATTATAATTTGCTCTACAATGAAATCTTGAATATTTCCAAAATTTAGGTATTAAATAGGTTGATCGATCTAAGCTTTAGATTTTCACATTAAATAATTACAATTGTACCACGGGTAAATTTGGCAGTCGAATTGTAACAACCCGGAAAATACGAGCCAATTTAAAAATTTTAAATTGGTTATTTCAAAGGAATTTGAACAATTAAAATAGAATATTTCAATAATATAGTGAATTAGAAATAGTGAGTCAGTTTGAAAATTTGAATTCAAACTTTGACAGACTGTGCAGGGTGGAAAATATAACAGATTTTAGTGAAACCAAAAATATTTAAATCTGTTAGTGAATACCTTTCTAATGAATCTGAAAAATCAAAGTTTCATAACGGGAATCAAAAGTTATGGCCGAATGAATTTTCAGAAAGGTCGCTATACAGAAAATATAGCCCTGGAAAATTGATATTTTGCAAACGACCTCGGAATTCGACGAAACTACTTTTGTTGGGTCCAGGATGTCAAACTATTGCTAGGTTTCAAATTTCATAATTTTTGAAGCTAGTATGTGAGCATGGCAAAAGAAAATGTGTTTGGTCAATTTCTGTTAAATTGGGTCGACCAGAAAATGGCCATTTTTCAAACGATCTCAGAATTCGACGAAACTTGTTTTGTTGGGACCGTAGCGTCAAAACATAGCTAGATTTATTTTTCTGGAATTTTTCGAATCAGTTTGTGGCCCTGGCAAATTGAAATGTACGTTCAAAGTTAAAATTAAATGTTTTATACTTTAATTTGAAAAATAACTGACTGTAACAGTCGAATTGGACAACGAAACATATCCCATTATGTCCGGGATGGGGGTATTTAGCTAGGGGCGACAGTCGTTGGGTTTGAATTGGTGTCCGTGTGGAGAAACAGTATTTTAAAATATAATAAAACCATGGGCCAATCAAAATTAGCCATTCATTATTTAAAAAAAAAAACGCAAAACCCTTTTTTTCTTCCCCGATCGACGGCGACGCGAGCTCCAACCTTCCCAGGCAAATCGCCGCCGCCTCGGCCATCTCCAGCCTCCGCCACCTACCTCCGTCGACGCGCCTCCTCCTCCTCTTCAGATCCGACCAACCCTCACACCCCTCGACCACCGTATCACCTGAATCGAGCCCTCCAAGTCGCCCACTTCCCAGTGCCGCCACGTGCGCCACCGACCACCGAACCACCTCAAACCACCACCGACCGACTCCCCTCTCCTCCCTCTTCCACGCTGTACCCTCTGATCATCCCATCGTACCTTGGTTTTCGCGAAAACCGCAACTCTAGTTTTGAACCATCGTGAAAGGTGAGTTCTTTTTGATGTTTGCACTTTGAAAAATCATATCTTTATGGTGTGTTGACGAAATTCGATGAAACAGGAAACATAGGGACCGCAAGGAAGCTCTCTACCACATAGAAGAGACCGCGGATTTTTCTGAGTCATCTGCGATTTTTAACACTCCGAAAACCAAGGTGAGAAATCTAAATTAAATGAATTTGAATGGAAAATGTCGTGTATAAATTATATAAGCGAAATATAAATTACACACGTGTTGTATACCTCATGTACATGCGTGTTGTAAGCTATATAAGCGAAGTATGAATTATACATGCATAGAATAATTGATATATGTGTTGAAATGCAAGTGAAATATAGCAATAATATATATATATACTCCCCTCGTCCACAAACCATGGACGATATTTATTGTTGTGAATTGGTGTGAAATATTGGATGAAAAATGCGAATGGTTGAATAATTGTTTGTGGTTGATATTGATTGGTTGTGGTTGAAAAATACCCATTGGTGATTGAAATGATTTGGAAATAATTGTGGAAATAAAAATAAAACATGCCGCCTGCGTGCAAATTAGATGCATGAATCCCCATTGTCAAAAACCGCGAGGTTTTAAGGTAGAGCGAGGAGCCGTACTAGGGATGGTGCCGGTTTTAACTACCCTGCCGTTATGCTGCCGAAATTTTGAATAATATTCATGTGTTAGAATTATTTTCATATGTTGAAATTATCTTCATGCGTTGAAATTAAAATCATGTGTTGAAACTATATCCATATGTGGAAATGTTCATGTGTCGAAAAGTGATATGTGAAAATTAATTCATGTGTGAATGAATGAAGTGTTTAAACAATAAAAATCACATTTTTATAATATATATGAAGTATGTAAAATATTCGCCTTATATATAAATAGTTTCAACGATAAAAATTTCATCTTTCTTATATGAACAACATATATAAAATATCCATGTGTGGAAATGCTCATGTGTTGAGAAGTGCATGTATTGGAAAAGTTCATGTGTTGAATAAAAAGATCGAACAATAAAAATTACATTTTTATTGAAACTATGAAGTATTGAAAACATTCATTTGTCGAATAAATATTTTAAATGATAAAAATATCATTTTTATCATATATGTGATATGCTAAAGAAATGCGAGCGTTGAAATAAATATTTGTGAAAGAAATATTATTTTTAACATGCATAGGAACTAAATAAAATAGTCATGTGTTGAAATATATTTTAGTTCGCCAAAATTATCATCTTTGAAATGTGAAGTGTTAAAAATAGCCACTTGTTCAAATAAATATGCATGAGTTGAAATATTCATTAATTAGCTAATGATATGATTTTAGCCTATGCATGCAACATTTAGAATGAAGGGTGTTTTTAAACCAAAGTGAATCAAATATGAAGTTGAATGGAAAATGATAAGTGATAAGAATTGTATATATGTACATGCATATTTATTGAACAGGTTATAGCAAAGGCGTTAGAGAAGAGGAATAAAATTTTGTGCCCGACAAATAGGTACACGTTTACTATTTTGTTTGGGTGATGATTTTATGAGCCTATTGGCTAGCCGCTTGGCTTTTTCTTTTTCTTTTTGACATGAGACGCCCGTGTGGCTATTTGGGAATTTTCCCAGCCCCTCCTGTACAAAGGAGGTTATGGCGAAATTTTCCAAAATTTAAAGGCGTTAGTGAAATATTTGAAGTGAAAACGATATAGGAATTTTTGAATGAACTATATTTATATAAATATAAATAAAATTAAAACGAAACGTGGTCGTGCAGTTCGTGTTTTGAAACCGCGATTTCAAACGACTAGTGCGGGAAATCCGACCATTGGATTTTCCCGAAACCGCAACCGTTGGGTTCGCCTAGGAAATATCTCTCCAACGGCACCAACTTTGTAAAGATCCGACGGTTGGATTGTCTGGAATGTTTAATTCAAATCTGAAGAAAAACAGTGCCAGAAACGATTATATTTATTTATATATATATATATAATTAAATTAAATCGAATAACGACGCTGCAGTTCGTAAATTGAAATCGTAACTTCAAACGACGAGTGTGGAAGATCCGACCGTCGGATTTTCCCGAAACTGAAACCGTTGGATTCGTTTTGAAAAGATCTTTCTAATGATATAAAATTTGTGAAGATCCAACGGTTATATTTTTAGATATGTGTAAAACAAATTTAGTGAAAAACAGCGCCAGTGCATCGGCACGACCTGAAACGTCGTTTAATTAAATATGGCCGTTTTAAATAAATAAAAATGGCGATATATCGTTATAAAATACTATAGACGATATAGAGTGGAAATAAACCAATTTTGTTGTGTTTGCTTGATATGTGATGGTTGAAGGTATTTAACATGAAAATTATAACTAAAGAACTGAAATGTGAATGTTGAATAGTCCAACCATGTGATAAATTGATTTGAAAATCTAAATATACGTGGGTTATTTGAAAAGGCCGAGTTCATCTCATTTCAAATAATCGATCGACGTTGAGAAGTCGAAGAGTCGAAGACGGTTGAAGACCGATGATCTCCACACTGGATGGATGGGCGCTACTGATGCTCGTGATTGGAGTAGCTACCATGAAGGAGCTGAAGTAGTAACCGTCCAAACATACTGTTGATTGTACGGATATGCGAGGAATTGGTGCCTCCGGTTTCGTTCAGACCCAGAACGGACTTGTAAATGGACTGTGTGTCTGACATTGGATTTTGTTCTATGCTGATTGATCTCTGTTAAATATATATCTGTTTAGCGGCGGAGAATTTATTCTCTTGCTTAACGCCCTTCTCTGAGACATACGAGCTCAGAGGTTATGTATTGATAGAAATCAGTCGCATGGAGTGGATTGCCTGTGTGGCACGCCTAAGTGGCATATGATCAAGGCTTCTGTTGCAAAGCAAAGTCTTGTGGTTGATGATCAAAGCATGGTCTGTGTGACGTAGCTTTGTGCATAACGTGAATTCGCGAGCCTCACACCCCGGTATGAGTCAAAAACGGGAGACGGACCACTGGGAGAGCACGACGTTTCTTTCTAGCTAAGGTGGTGTCAGTGACCTACCAGCCCTGACATTATATATTCTTTTCACCTGTGTGGTTGTTGGAATGCGAGGCGCCTCGATTATAGGTCTGTAAGGACCGGGAAACGTGTGTTCAGGAATAACTAATCCTCAAAAGTAAGAGAGGACCGGCCCAGCCGATTCCAAGGATCATAGTGGGGTCCTTGGACATTTGCTAGAGTGTCTCGAATCGGAGAGGAGCTTGCCCCTTGCCTCGACTCATGAAGGAACCCAATTTCCAATACGAAATATGCGGACGTGATTGTATTACTAGTATGGCGACATAGTAGATGGTAGCTATGCCGCCTAGGATTGATATTTATGATTGAATTTGCTTTTGAAACATATATGCACTAGTAATAATATCAAACACTTTTGTTTTATGCGTATGAAGCATTTTTGGCCGTTATGAGGTAAAACTCTATCCTCCGTCTTGCGTTGCATTGTGTGATGGGACCTGAGTCTTATAATGGCTTCATTTTATAAAAAGCATTGCGATGATTTAATCATTTACTTTATTTCATGCACTAGCACTCATTGGAGTAAACCCGTTCCGCAAAAGTGGCATGGTTCTTTGATTTGCCTTATTATTGTTGTTAATAAGTTAAGTAGATTTCTCATACCAGTCCCATGACTGACTCGTAGTTTGTTTCACCTTGCAAACTCGGGTGCCCTCATTTTCACATGGGCAGCCTAGTTACAGGTATGTGGTGCACTTTTGGCTCATGGCGAGGCTTGACTACACCGTGCTGACCTTGACTTTCTCCGCCATTTTAGTATATGTATTATGATTCCGCCATTGGAGATGTAGACTGATATTTATTTTGTGTACTCTTTATGTATGATTCCGCCTCTGGCGATGGTGATTGATTATGCATTATATGCACTAAGTTGTATCCTGCACTGTGCTCTCTGATGTTGTGATATCTATATGATTCCGCTGTCATATGTGTGTAAATTATTCCATTTTATGTTTATGCTATTATCTGTGATCTGTTAATGATGATTAATGTGTTATATTCCAATGATTATCCTTAACACCGTGTCACGGGGTTTTGGGATCGTCACAGCTGGTATCAGAGCTTTTGTTAACCTTAGTTCTGGAGTCTAACACATTAAACACTTCGTCAAAATAGAATCAGTAGTATTCTAAGGCGTGTAGATCATTAGAGATAGGACTAGTAAAGTCCTAGAATGAGCCGAGCAGAATAGCAAAAACAATTTGATCAGTCCATCGTTATCTTTCCTTAAATTTTCTGCTTAATCATGCAATAAATTGTCATTTCTGTTAGCTGACTATCTTCTTGCTTATACAGAACTTGAAAAATGGCTACCAGAGCAGCCGCCACTAGAGGAGGCCATGCCGGCCGTGGCAGAGGACGGGGAGAAGTCCCAGTAGAAGAAGGACCTTTGATACAACCCCCGGCCGCTCAATACTTCGAGCTAGACCGCGTAGCTAAGAGATATAAAAACCTAGGAGGCAAGACCTTCTCGGGAACTGGCACAGTAATAGAGGCCCTTGCATGGCTCAAAACATGCGAGAAAATTCTAGAAGGTCTAAGGCTTGGAGACCAAGATAAAGCTATTATGGGCGCCTGGCTTATGCAGGAACAAGCTGAACTATGGTGGGAATCTCTCACCATCGGGAATAGAGAAGCTGGAAGAACCTGGGATGGATTCAAAGAACTCTTCAAAGAGAAATATGTCCCGGAACAAGCCCTAGAATGAATGCACGATGATTTCGCCAACCTCCAGCAGGGGGATCTTTCAGTGCAGGATTATCTGAATAAATTTACACAGTTGTCCCCCTATGCTCCGGAGCTTGTCGCCACTGCAAAGTCCAAAAATAAGAGGTTTATCCTTGGGCTAAAGCAACAGTATCATGATAGAGCCATGGCCCACGTCAAGCTGGAATTTAATGAATTGGTGGAAATGACATGCAACTACGAAGACCTTGACCAAAGGCATCTGGAGCAGGATCGCGCTAAAACCCAAGCCGGGAACAAACGCAAGCCTACTGTGAATCAAGCTGAGTCAAGCCAAGCAGCATCCTCGAAACCTCAGACTGGCAAGCCGCCAAGAGGAAGCTGTTATAACTGTGGCAAGATGGGGCACTTCTCTAATGTGTGCACATCCCCGAAGAGGCAGAAGACAAATTCACAAGGTTCAAGCCAGGGTTCTCAGAACCCTTGCTCGTGCTTTAATTGCCGCAAGACGGATCATCTTGTCAAAGACTGTCCTTTGCTGAAGAAGGCCGCAGTAGCTCACGTGTATGACGGGTCGAGCCCGCCAGCTGCTTCCGATGGAGCAGGTAAACCCGATGTTTTGGGAGGTACCCTTACAATTAAAAATATTCCTGTCTCTGTATTGTTTGACACGGGTGCATCACGTTGTTTTATTGCTAGTAACACAGTGCACAAACTAAAGTTAAAACAGAGAAAGCTTAAAGAATCGGTTGAAGTACATAACCCGATAGGAGGTTCTATTACTCTCAGTTCGTGTTGTAAGGTGCCTACTTCTTTCTCCCGATACCAGTTTCCTTTCAATTTAGTCGTTATAGATTTTCCCGAATTCGATATCATTCTCGGGCTTGATTGGTTAATGAAATACGAAGCTGAAGTAAATTGTGCGGAAAGAATTGTTAAAATTCGAACGAAGCTTGGATATATTACTGTACCATGTCATGGTTCGAATCCAGATAGAAAAGAATTTTGGTCGGCATTAGAACTTATCCCCACTTCCTTGGAAAAGATTTCGATTGTTAGAAACTATGCGGATGTGTTTGAAGAAGTCGAAAACTTACCTCCGCAAAGAGAAATAGAATTCCGAATCGATCTAATTCCCAATGCCAGACCAGTGGTGCATCCAATTCACAGAATGACTCCCAGAGAAAAAGAAGAATTAGGCGATCAAACTCGTCAACTGTTGTGGAAGGGTCTAATCAGACCTAGCTTTTCTAATTGGGGTGCAGTTGTTGTGTTTGTCCCAAAGTCAGACGGTACTCTTCGATTATGTGTTGATTACCGAGACCTCAACAAACATACGCTCAAAATTAAATATCCATTACCCCGCATCGATGATCCGCTAGACCAATTAAATGGGGCGAGAGTATTTTCCCGAATGGACCTAGCCACAGGTTTTCATCAATTGAGAATAGCAGAAGAGTGTGTTCCTTTGACAGCTTTCAGAGGTCCAGACATATTTTATGAATGGTTAGTAATGCCGTTCGGCCTGTGCAATGCTCCAACATACTTTGTCGATCTAATGAATAGAGTGTTCAGGGGAGTTCTGAATAAATTTGTCCTCGTATTCATCGATGATATTTTAATCTACTCCAAATCAAAACCCGAGCATGAAAAACACTTAGAACAAGTATTGGAGATTCTAAGAAAGAATGTCTTCAAAGCCAAATTCTCTAAATGTGTCTTCTGGCAAGAAGAAGTGAAGTTTCTTGGCCATGTCGTGTTAGAGAAAGGGATTTCTGTAGATCCAAGCAAAATAACAGCGATTCAAGACTAGAAACAACCCACTACTCCCACAGAAGTTAGAAGTTTTATGGGGTTGGCTAGTTATTATCGAAAGTTCGTTAAGGATTTTTCGAAAATATCCGGTCCGTTAACGAACCTCACGAAGAAGCATGAGAAATTTAAGTGGACTTACGACTATGAAGAAGCTTTCCAGGAATTGAAATCGAAACTGACAACTGCTCCAGTGTTAACCATTATTGATGGCAATCAGGATTTAACGGTTTGGACAGATTCTTCTATTAGAGGTCTTGGTGCAGTGTTAATGCAAAGAGGCCAAGTAGTCGCTTATGCAAGCCGCCAACTGAAACCGCATGAGAAGAATTATGTGACTCATGATCTTGAGTTGCTAGCTATCGTTTTTGTGTTGAAAATCTGGAGGCATTATTTATTAGGAGAGAAATTTGTACTATATACGGATCATCAATCGTTGAAGTATTTATACACCCAGAAAGATCTGAATTTGAGACAACAGCGTTGGCTAGAATTTCTTGCAGCGTATGATCTTGATATCCTGTATATGCCGGGGAAGGCTAACGTTGTGGCGGATGCGCTTAGTAGAAAAACCACAATCATTGTCAATCTTATAATTACGCCTGGATTGATTGATAAGATTTCAGCCCTTCAAAAAGATGATGAATTCATTCAGAGAATCAATCAGAGGGTCTAGGAAGGTGAAACCACAAGTTTCCGTATTGACGATAAGGGGGTTCTCAGGTTAAATGATAGGATTTGCATTCCAAATATTCCAGGCCTTCGAAGAGAAGTGCTAGACTGTAACGACCCGGATTTTTAAGCGGCTTTGGTTATCGACATAAACTCGATGTCGATAACCAAAACATCGAAAAATCCTGGTAGTTAATGAAAGAAATTAGAGGGTGAGGAAAGATAAGATAGAAACTTAGAATGGAAGAAGAAGAAGAGCAGAACATAAGAGTAACACGAACCTCACAGCGGAACGAATAACATATAATAGATAACATAACTTTGAAATGTAACAGTTATGTATACAATAGCACTTATCAGAGTACAGCACTTACAACACAGCGGAAATAACTATAGCTATATGATCCTGAAGCCTCCTGCTCCAGCTCTTCAAGTATTTGTAAATCCTGACTACTTGACTGCCCGTACAAAATTGGGCACCCAAGAGTTTAGGGGAAACAAAACAAAATAAACTCCGGGTCAGTCATGGGACTGGTATGAGTAAAGCAATTTAAAACAGTTCGAACAAGTAAACGATATCTCATAAGACCACGCCGTATAACGGAACGGGTTTTTCCCTTATGAGAATCCAAAATATCTTTATATCAAAACCCTTTTGATATTATAATAATGTCTATCAACCACAGTATAATAATCATCTAGTAGAAACGCTTTCATCTCACATTCTACATATATATAGTATACAATCAAAATCGCAAGCACGTATTGGGTAATGGATTTCCAACTATGACAAGGTATGGAACCACCTTCCGATCATTGTACTCTAGGAACGATACACTGGAGTTCAACAAGAACATTTTGCAACTCAGCCACACATGACCGACCACTCATTTTGCTTGAGTGTATCGAATGTATATCACCAACGGTTGGGATCAGCAACCGTTTCCCGTATATATATATGAGACAACATTAATAGATTAAAGAAGCAAATGAATATTCTCTAGATAGGTGATTATACACCCTACTTCGGTGCGACCGACTTAGCCATGCTGCCTGCCCGATTTCTGTCATTTACCGGATGATGAGGCTAGAAGTTACGCTTTATCATCACACCAGATTCACTTTGAATGCCACATCATCAAATCCATCAAATCACCGATTGACGTCCTCAACAATACATTATGTGTTAGCTAAAAGAAGTTTCCTTCTCCGCTTCCACTTTTGGTACGGTTGGAGAAATCAATATACGTGATCGTTTGGAAATACTCTGTCAGACATCCGTCCATACAAGTCATCCAGGAGCAGGATGAGCCGAAGGCACTATTCAGTACATCCATCTTAGGCACTGTTATCTAAGACTTATACAATAGCCCTTGCACTTTACTCTGTCTTCAATTATATTTGGCATATATGATTCGCAACGCTTATGCCAATACAGAGTGGTTCTTTGGATAATAATCCAACCTGTCTCTCCATATTAACAACGTTAAAATGGTCAAAACTTCGATGGTCTGTGATTTAACCATCAAAGAAAACAAGGTGTGCAAACAATGATATTATTTCCAGATGGAAATTCTATCAATCAATCATCAATCACATATATATATATATATTCATATTTCCTTTATTTCTATGTTTAGAAAATATACGTTACCACTGGAAAACATTTCCATTTCTAATCCATATTTCCAATTTCAATATTTGATTACATTTCTGATTTTATTTGGAAAACATTTCCAAATCTTCTTTACTTGGATTTAAACAGATGTTTAAATCAACATTACGACGACAACTCAAACCACTATACTTATTTACTAACTACACTTAACCGCTTTCACTCTCGAACCTTAACCATTTTTAAATTGAAAACGAAGTCAATCAAGTTGGAGTATAACTACCTCTCAGACCTTAACTGAACAACATTTCAAATCTCGAAATAGGGTAAGTTCATCCTTTAACTTTTTAACACTTCCTTACGTAACTCCTTTCGAATAAATTATATTCGAAAATTCTTCAAACTCTATTTGTTTAACTCTAATCGATTTACTCTTTTTACTTCACTCCTTACTTAACTCCTTTCGAATAAACTATATTCGAAAATCCTTTAATCTTTATTTGTTTAACTTTAATCGATTTACTCTTTTTACTTCACTCCTTACTTAACTCCTTTCGAATAAACTATATTCGAAAATCCTTTAATCTTTATTTGTTTAACTCTAATCGATTTACTCTTTTTACTTCACTCCTTACTTAACTCCTTTCGAATAAACTATATTCGAAAATCCTTTAATCTTTATTTGTTTAACTCTAATCGATTTACTCTTTTTACTTCTATTTGAATAAACTAAATTCGATCAACTCATTTTAACTCGATTCGAATAACTAATATTTGATAACTCCCTTTAATTCTATTCGAATAAACTATATTCGATTTACTCATTTGATTTAACTAATATCGATTAACCCCATCAAATAACTAAATTCGATAACTCCTTCAAATAAACTATATTCGATAACCCCTTCGATTAAACTAATAATCGACAATTCCTTCGAATAAACCATATTCGATAATATCCTCTCGAATAAACAATATTCGATAATCTTCCCTTTCGAATAAACTAAATTCGAAAATTCCTTTTTGAATAACTAAATTCGATAACTCCTTTTCGACTAACTCTAATCGATTAACTTTAATTCGATTAACCCTATTTAATTACTCTGTTTGTTTAACCCTAACTCTAACAGGTTAACTCTAACAGATTTACTCTGACTGGTCAACCCTAACTGATTAACTCTAACTGGATAACTCGACTTATTCAGCTTAGCTTGATTTAACTCCTATCGAATAACAAATATTCGATTTAACTCCATTTGAATAATCCTATTTGATTAACTCTAGTTGGTTAATTCAAATTGGTTAACTCTAACTCTAATCGATTTCTCTTATTTGAGTACCCCTATTTGAAAACGTTTTATTCATTTATAAAGATTTACTTTTAGTAACGGTTCTGCACCTTATAAATGTTCCCTTTAATGATGTTACTTCACTTATACAAGTGTTATGTATCCATTCTATTTAAACCTATCGGTGTTAAAACCAATATCTCTTCTCTATATAAGTACAGACTTATATATTCCAATTATCGAATGCTAAATAATAAATTTGATTTATAAACTATTATTTATAAATTAATCTTTTCTATTTATTTGTTAAAAACAGATTTTCATTTTCTATTTATTTAACAAATAAATATTCCTTTTATTCTATATATTCTAACAAGTAAATATCTTCTTTTAATCCTATTTATTTACCAAATAAATATCTCCTTTTAATTCTATTTATTTAACAAATAAATATCTCCTTTAATCTTTATTTATTTAACAAATAAATATCTCCTTTAATCTTTATATATTTCCTAAATAAATAAACCCTTTTTACTTTTATTTATTCCCTAAATAAATAAATTCTTTTAACTCTTTATTTATGTTTTACCAATACATTCCTTTATATTTGCTTTCAAATATATTTCCTTTATATTTGATTTCAAATATATTCCTTTATATTTGATTTCAAATATATCTTCTTTCCAATTTCATTTGTAAAGGTTTTACAAACATTTCTATTTCATTTTGATTTCTGAAAATATTCTAACTCCTTATATTCCCGGGAAAATTCGCCATAACCTCCTTTGTACTGGGAGCATCGGGAAAATCCCCAAACCCACCACACAGTCCTTTCCATTCAAAAAGAAAATGGTTTGAAATTTATTCCCTTTCTAAATATCTCCTATTTATAAACATTCCAATTTATAAATATTTCTTATTTATAAATTATCCATTTATAAATATTTTATTTTCACTATCACCTTGAAAATTCCCTTATCAACATTCCGGTATGTTATCGTATTCAACATATCAGATCACGATGATCAATATCGTCCAAACACATATAATAAACCACTGATTATAAACTATATCATATATCACAATATATGAAAAACAATAAAATAACTGTTGAGGAATCTAGTCGGATTCCTCCAACCCGTCTCCCTGCATCCACAGATGTTAAACAACATAAATAACATCACTTCCATTTCAGTACGAATTATCCTGATAAACAGAATATATATATATAACGGTTTATATATATATAAAATTTAAACTAACTGACTAGCAGTTCAATCAAACAGTCAACACACATTCTATCAGACAATATTTAACAGTTCTAAAAATACAACATGAAATTATAAACTGTTCAGAGTTAGTGAGATTTACTCACATTCGCGCGTTAGCCGTTAAATAACGGTTTGCGTTATTTGATTCAGTCGGACAATTTATTTCGCCATAAATTGTAACGAGCTCGGATTCACTCCCTGTCAGTCTCATTGTGTTGCTCCCGTCCATACGATCCCAACGCAACTTACGGTTCGTCAATCTGATCTCGTATGGTCGAGATATTCAATTTACAAATTAGTACACTTATTTGAATTTTAAATTAAACACATATAGATATTAAATTCCTTCTTGGGCCTTACCATTTTCAAACTTGGCCCACTACCCACTTATAAGCCCAGACCGCACAATTCATCTTCCCCAAACTTGAACGTGATCTGCTCCTCCAAATACACAGCCAATCCCCGATCCTTTATCCCATCCTCCTTCCTCATCCTTCCATTCTTCAACAAACTGAAATTACCAATAACTTCCTCTTCCATTTCTCCATATTTCCCTACCACCACATGATCACTCGAACCCCCTTCTTCCTTTGCGTCGAACAGCCTGTTTCCGCGCGAGTAACAATACAGGTGCGATATCCACCTTATCGAAAATCCACTAAACTTGGAGAAAAGGTGCTAGACTTCGATCTAAACTCGAATCCAACCTCCAATTCAACCATCGATCACCACAAATCAAATACACTCGAACCCTAGCATGCGGTTCAACTTTCCAGCAAGGTGAAGAAGGGTTCGAACCCAATAAAAAGCGTACGGAATTAAAGAGGATTCAAACGTGAATCCAAATATAACTATAACATGATTTCTAGGATTTTTATTTGGATTGTTATGATTTTCTAAACAAATCCTTTGCTGCGTTATTTCATTTGGGTGGAGGCTGAGAAATCGTTGACCAGAAATGAAGATGGGCTTAGGTTTTAGTGAAGGGTTGGGTATTTATAGTGTTACAAAATATCTAGATATTTTCTAGGATATTTTACTTTGGATATTTTTGTTTTTATTTGTCTTTTAAAAATTTCTGTAGTCATATACGATACCCAAAAATCACGAAACTGGACATGCAGCTACAGTTCGACATTACGGTCCCAACGAAACTGGTTTCATCGAATTCCGACTTCATATGCTCACACAGTGTATTTTTAACCGTCAAAATACTTACTGTTTTACACTCTAAAAATCCGTACGGCCACATACTGACTCTAAAAATCACGAAACTGGAAATCTAACAACTATTTGACATTGCGGATCCAACAAAATTAGTTTCGTCGAATTACGACTTCGTTTGCAAAAGAGGCTATTTTTAAAAGCTCTGGATGACCCATTTAAATATATAAATATATTTAAATATAATTGAATAAAATATTAATAAATTAATATTATCGTATATATTCACAACAGAATATCATATAGCTCCACGGGGATTTATAACTCGACACTTCACATCCCGATTAAATCGATATTCGATTTAAAATGAATTTCCTTTGTTAAAATATAAATAATTCCTTTATAAATTATAAAGGAATTCCACAGTGACTTTTCTGAAATTTGATTTGGACATAAATCAAAATCTACACGACGAAATCCCGATTTTTCTCATCCACTAGAAAGATATACTCCCCCAGCTCCACACGTTTCTTGTTTCATAGAAATCCGGCTTAAAACGAATCCTGTACATTCAGTTGAAGTTCGAATCGCCAATTTACGAACTGCAGCGCCATTTCGAGTTCGGTTTTTAATTATATTATAACTCTACGTTCAGACTGTCGTTTATGTAATATATTCGTTATTCAAATTCAATTCCAAGCTGAATTAAATATCACAGATGATCCAGTTCACACCATATCGCCATTTCAGCCAATTCTGATTATTTCAGAATAATATATATTATTTAATTTATTATTTTAAATTAAATATTCGCCATTATTTAATTAAACCACCATTTAATTCACTATATCACTATCTATATAATTAAATAAATTAATTATAATACCTCTGCCAATGCGGGTCATTACATTCTTCCCCACTTAAAATAATTTCGTCCTCGAAACTGCTAAAGCTAGAAGACGACCCTATCTACTGGTTAGAACTTATTTGTTCACTTCTTAACTTCAGTTTCAACTGAACCAATTTAATTTCAATTAAATTATTAATTAATTCTTATTAACGAAAATTTTCAAAAATCCTGAAAATTTTCTAACTCCTTAACTCTTCGAAAAATTTCGCCAGCACCTCCTTTGTACTGGTCAATCGGTCAAACCACAACTCGCCTCTCTAGGCCATCTCCATCCCAAAAGAAAATCAAACAGCCAAGCGGCTTGCCAATTCGGCTCATAAATCTTATATCCAATAGAAATATAAACTTGTACCTTTTGTCGGCATATAATTATACCATTTACATCTGCTGCTACTTTAGCATATACCAAGGTCATCCCGATCAAACTGATATCACTTTTACCTCCAACACAACCATTCACTTTTTACCAGGCCAAATTTTCATTTCAAACTCAAGTTTCGTTCTTGATCCCGAATCCCTAACTCGATTATCCAATCATATTTCAAATTCAAATTTCACAAATCCAATCCTATTCGATTTCAATTCAATTTCAGTTACCACTTAACTGACTTTACTTAAATCCCAATTTGCTTTCACAAATTTTAACTCAGTTTGTTTTTAATTCACAATATTTCCCTGGTGATTTTAAACAGTTTACCATATCGAAAATCAAACTTCCCTTTTCAGGATTCAAAACAACTTGTTTTCGCAAAACATTTTCAAAAACAAAATCCTTGTTAGTAATCCGTCACTTACAAACTCGAAAATGAACACCGATGATGTCTAGATCATCATCGGAATCTATTTTCCAGCTATCGAAGTGAGTTCAATACTATATCACTTTTCAAAACTCATACTCAAACATTTTCCACTTTGAAATCAATTTCAAAATATAATTCACACGGTTTGTAAACAATTTAAAATCTCCTAGGATCTTAAAATTTACATATATTTAATCCAAGTCTATTTACAAACTCTGTTCCAAATTTCCAGGGTTTCAATTTCAATTCTGATTTAAATTTCGGATTTAATTCAATTATTTATACTTATTCGAATTCTGATTGGTTATTTACATAACCATTTCACATTTTTATAATCTTATTCGATTATAATATCAACCAATATATCTACTATATTATAATTTTGATATATATATATCTTTTCTATATCAAGATATACCTTGGGTAAACTTATTTTAATTTACCCTCTTTTCAAAACATATCGTGACGGCCCATCGTATTCGTGTGTTTAGTAACTCCTACCGATACAGTGGATCAAACTGATCGACCGGAATTCACAAACAACTCAACCAATGAATCTCCACAATATAAAATAATTTTTTTATATCAATAACAAATACGTTCACTCGTATATATACACTCAAACTTAATCTAGGGTATTACTAACCCTATCTCTACCGAGTCACGCCACAGAGCCAAGGTAATTCTTAACTTATGCTCTGATACCAACTGTAACGACCTGGATTTTTAAGCGGCTTTGGTTATTGAAATAAACTCGATGTCGATAACCAAAACATCGAAAAATCCTGGTAGTTAATGAAAGAAATTAGAGGGTGAGGAAAGATAAGATAGAAACTTAGAATAGAAGAAGAAGAAGAAGAGCACAACATCAGAGTAACACGAACCTCACAGCGGAACGAATAACATATAATAGATAACATAACTTTGAAATGTAACAGTTATGTATACAATAGCACTTATCAGAGTACATCACTTACAACACAGCGGAAATAGCTATAGCTATATGATCCTGAAGCCTCCTGCTCCAGCTCGTCAAGTATCTGTAAATCCAGACTACTTGACTGCCCGTACAAAATTGGGCACCCAAGAGTTTAGGGGAAACAAAACAAAATAAACTCCGGGTCAGTCATGGGACTGGTATGAGTAAAACAGTTTAAAACAGTTCGAACAAGTAAACGATATCTCATAAGACCACGTCGTATAACGGAACGGGTTTTTCCCTTATGAGAATCCAAAATATCTTTATATCAAAACCCTTTTGATATTATAATAATGTCTATCAACCACAGTATAATAATCATCTAGTAGAAACGCTTTCATCTCACGTTCTACATATATATAGTATACAATCAAAACCGCAAGCACGTATTGGGTAATGGATTTCCAACTATGACAAGGTATGGAATCACCTTCCGATCAGTGTACTCTAGGAACGATACACTGGAGTTCAACAAGAACATCTTGCAACTCAGCCACACATGACCTGTAACACCCCGTATTTCAGTTAATGACTAAAATTCACTAATTACAGAATAAATAATCTCAGACGTGAGAATTGGGGGAAACGGGCTGCGTCATTGCGTTCGTCTCGGAAAAATACGCAGAATAGAGTCTGAAATTTTGTAAATCGGAGTCCGTATGGCCCAGTTATAGCCCAATAAAGTTGGCAGAAAAATCAAGTTAAAAACAGATTTAGAAATGCAAAAATCAGATTTCGAAATTGGAGCCAGCTGGGGGCCAGGCGGGAAATCTCCCGCCCTACCCATGTCGACAGGACTGTCGACAGGCCTGTCGACTCGGGAGTCGACTGCCCTGTCGACTTGCCTGTCGACAGGGGTGTCGACACAGGGTGTCGGCCCTGTTGATATGGGTGCACCAGATCTGGTTTTTGGTTGAGTCTTGGGCTGGGTTCTAGAGATTTCCGAAATCTAAGGGTCCTAATCTAATCTAGGGTTAATCTAAGGGCCTAAAACACTCACCTAATCTATAAATACACCCTAAACCTACCCTAATCCATACTAAAAATAGTAATGATGGCCTCATGCCGCCAAAATCAAACTTGAGAGAGCCTCCACTAGTTTATGAAGGAAGTTGCAAGCTAATTACTCTCTAATCAATCTCTAATCATCACCATCTTCATATTTAGCAACTAATTCCACTCCATAAGTTTGCTAATCTTGGGTTTGGTGAGTTTCTATCACTTTAACATCAATTGCTAAAGTAAGTAGATTGGGTGTAATGAGACTTATGGTCTTAAATGCAGATTAGTGAGTTTGAATCATTTGTAATGATATGCTACTCTATGTTTTCCTATGTTTATGCATATTTAACAAGGTGGTTTATGCATGTTTAATAAGTTGGTTTATGCATGTTTAACAAGTGGGTTTATGCATGTTTAATAAGTTGGTTTATGCATATTTAATAAGTGGGTTTATGCATGTTTAACAAGTGAGTCATGCAAGTATGTGAATGCTTATGCAAGTTATGTGTATGCTTAAATGCAAGTTTAACATGATATGCAAGTTATGCATGCTTATGCAAGTATGTGGATGCTTATGCAAGAATGTGGATGCTTATGCAAGTTATGTGTATGCTTAAATGCATGTTATGCAAGTTATGAGAATGCTTATATGCAAGTTCAACATGTTATGCAAGATATGTGTATGATAACATGCAAGTTCATATGCAACATGTTATGCAAGTCATGTGTATGATAATATGCAAGTTTGGGTTAAATGTAGTTGGGTTAATATATGCTCATATATGCAAGTTGACATCCTCTTAACCCATGACAAAGTTATATGTTAAGATTTAGTTAAACCCATGATATTTGTGATGGATCTTCCCTTTATTATGTCATGAAATGAGAACGATTTGCGTGGGGAACGATGGGGTTAATAAATATGTTAAGAAAAGTATGATTGGGTATGATTAAGCATACCATAAAAATAAATTAACATAAGTGGGAATTTACCTATTGAGTTAGGTCTACCCCATGGGAATTTACCTATTGAGTTAGGTCTACCCATGTTATGAAAAACTTGATATTAATTAGGGATAATTAATATGGGGGTGATTAATTAGGTGTAATTAATCAACTAAGACACGAGGTTGGACCCTTTTGTAGCGGAAGTCTGCCCGGAACCGACCGGCCATCCAGCGGCTACAAATGATTGGCCCAATGTGAGAGGTCTTAGTCATAAATTAAATACGTGATTAAAGTAAAGACACGAGGTTAGACCCTTTTTATGACAGAAGTCTGCCCGGAACCAACCGGCATATCCAGCAGTCATAAAAGATGGTCTAATGTGAGAGGTCTTTATGAGGTCATGATCTTAATTAATTAATTAAGAAACACTTAACCATATTAGCATGTAGAGGGACATGAGGGGTTAAGTGGGTGCCTTGGGTGGCATGTGGAAATCTAGTGGTTGCCTTGGGTGGCAATAGAAAATACGATTAGAATACTTAACCAAAGTGGAAACATGTAATTAAACATGATTAAAGGGTTAAGTGGGATGCACTAGAAAAAGGGACAAGCTTAGGTGGGTAGCTTGTGGGGGCCCATTTCAACCAATATCCCAAACGTATCTTTGTGGGCTTGACTCTAGTCGAGTGACGGGACACGCATATTGGGCTTGACTATAAGAGGCCAAAACGGGTTAGCGGTGGCAACGCAAGTCCAACGGGTTTCATATGCGTGTGTGGGCCCGGGCTGGTAGATAAGCCGTTGTTGCATCGTGTAGATATAAAGCCGTGCACCGTTGATATTATCAGGTGGCCACTTTGGGGAATGATACACCCCATTGTGGGACCAGCACGGGTATCTACGGTAGGGAGCCGATCGCTGGGGAGTAGTGGGTACACCTAATAAAGATAGGGGCAGACGGCACCTATGTAGGGGTACACGAAACTACTGGGTAAAATTACTAAGTACACCTAGTGGAGATAGGGGCAGACGGCACCTATGTAGTGGGCTAGGGGTACACGAAACTACTGGGGAAATTTCCTAAGTCCTTGGGAGGGATCAACCTTTAAGTAGGAATGACTGGTGTGGTGCAGTTAGTAATTATCCTTGGGTGGGTAGATGCGTCTTTACAGTTATCTTAGTTTATCCTAAGTCTACCAAGCTGCTTAGTGTAGCCATTCATCCCCAGACATTACCGTAGGTCAAGTTTATGTCTTCTCTGGTTACTTTAATGATTGTATTGTTAAAGTTATAGGACTCGCTCAGACTTATGTCTGACCCCGTTGTTTTTATCTTTTTCCCAACCCTCAGGTCCTACGGTGGATCCTAGCAGTAGTGGAGCTTAATCGGATTGCTGTTCCAGTCTTTAGGAGCTTGGATAGATGTAAAGCTCCAGTTACCCAATTATCTTTTCTTTAGTCCTGGCTATTGTATGAGAGAGTGGGATTATGTACTTCTTTATTTTGATGGATATTGTACTTGACTTTTATTTTGGTTTTGTGATGTAACCAGACATGTTTACTTCCGCTGTTATGAGATGATGTTTTAAATTTCAAGTACTATTTATATCTGTCTTGTTGTACTTTTTCTGTTCTATATTCACTAAAATACTCCACCGATGCTATGGCATTCCCTTAGAGAGTGACCATAGCGGGCGTGGGGTGTTACACGTGGTATCAGAGCAAAGGTTACCGGAACAGATAAAATTTTTAGAAAACTATTTTTCTAAAACATTTTTGGAAGAGATATTTTCAAAAACATGTCTTTAAAGAGAAAAGTTTTTGAAAGAAAAGCATAATCCCCAATAGCCATATCTATATCCTTCGAATTCTCCGTTTTGAATCTTTCCTTTTTCGTTCCAGCATGGCTGAGGATCTTAACTTTCCGGAGGGTGTGACGGTACCAGTATGGTATAGGAGATTGATGGAGGCTAGGGCCACCACTGCGGGTCCAGCAAATGTTCCTCCACCAACCGTAGCACCCGATCTTCCTCCTCCCCCTCCTCCTCGCACGGATACTTTTGCTAAGACTTGCAAGGAATTTAAAGCTATGGGAGGGAAACCTTTTCAAGGATCGGAAACTTTTGTGGAGGCTAGAGATTGGCTTAAGGAGGTGGAAGAGTTGATAGATATCTTTGAGATGGAAGAAGGAAAGAAAGTCAAGTTAGCTGCTTGGTTAATGAAAGGAGAGGCCTCATTCTGGTGGGAGGTCACTAATGGAGAACGCCCCGTTGATTCTTGGGCGGATTTTAGGCAAAGATTTGTGGCAAAGTTTCTCTCAAGGGCGGAGGAAAACTTGTATATGGAAAGATTCTTGACTTTAAAGCAAGGAAATCTATCAGTGAAGGAATATGTCAACAAGTTTAATCAATTGGCAAGGTTTGGCCTAGACATGGTGAATACACCGGAGAAGAAGGCTATGAGGTTCGTGAAAGGCTTGAATGAACCGATGCATGGGTTGGCTATGACTCATATCCCTATGGGGGCCACCTTTGAGAAGCTAGTTGACATGGCACTCATGCATGAAGAAGAAAAGGGTCCCAATGCTAATAGGGCACCCGAGAAGAAGGGAGATCAAAAGAGACCTCAGCAACAACAGCAAAATAAAGGTGGGAAAGGCAACGGTGGCAAGGGCAAGAAGAAGAAGGGTTTCAATTGTGGGACACCTGGCCACCTAAGCAAGGATTGTCGCAAGAAGAAGAAGACTGGTTGCTTCCACTGTGGCGAAGCAGGGCATTTAGTGAAGGATTGCCCTAAGAAGGGGCAAAGGACGGGGTCTACCTCAGGAGGACAGGTGCAAGCTCTTATGGCACCAGGTCAGGCTAGGGGGCAAGTACAGGCTCTCGCAGTCCCACCGATTCAGGAGAGAGGTAGAACTATTTCCGTTGAAAGTCTGGTTTTTCTATTTGATCATCCTGTCCGTACATTGTTTGATTCAGGCGCATCGCATTCATTTATCTCATCATCATTAGTTGAGTCACTGCACTTAGACACCAGTCTAGTAGATGATCCCTTGGTTGTTTCAAACCCAATAGGGGGCTCCACTTATTTGTCCATGATATGTTTGGGTTTGAAGATTTCTATACTTAGCATTGAGTTTAGATGTGATGCTTTTGTTTTGGGCTTCACGGGCTATGGGTTGATTTGGGCATGGACTGGTTATCCAGTAATGGTGCCGTTCTTGATTGCGAAAGGAGAGTTGTTAGGCTCATGACCCGCTTGGGTAACACTCTCGAGATTTCTTGTAATCCCATGGATTCTGTTATGCTAAGTTATCTTGAATCGCTTGACGCTTCGGTCGAGAGTTTACAATCTGTTAAAGTGGTCCGGGAATATCCGGATGTGTTTGAGGAGATGAAGGGCTTACCTCCGAAGCGGGAGATTGACTTCCGAATATATCTGGTGGATAATGCTAAACCTGTATCTTTACCAGTGCGCCACATGGCTCCTCGTGAGAGGAGGGAACTCCATAAGCAAGTAGGGGAGTTGCTTGAGAAGGGGTTCATTAGACGGAGTATATCGGAGTGGGGTGCTCCAGTAGTATTTGCTACAAAGGCGAATGGGTCCCTCAGACTTTGTGTAGACTATAGAGAACTCAACAAGCTCACAAAGAAGAATAGACACCCATTGCCGAGGATTGATGATCTTTTCGATCAGTTGGTTGGCGCTTCAGTATTTTCTCAGTTGGACTTAGCCACAGGGTTTCATCAGTTGAGGGTGGCTGAGGATAGTATAGACAAGACTGCCTTTAGAATTCCGGATGGTTTCTATGAGTGGCTGGTGATGCCATTTGGGTTGATGAACGCCCCTGCATACTTTGTTGATTTGATGAGTAGGGTGTTCAGGGAGTTCCTTAATAAATTCGTGGTGGTCTTTGTGGATGATATCTTAGTATTTTCTAAGAGTGAAGAAGAGCATGCCCTACATCTTGGGGAGGTATTGAAGACTCTTCGAGCACATAGCCTTAAGGCGAAATTCTCTAAATGTCACTTCTGGAGGAAGGAAGTGCGGTTCTTGGGGCACGTGGTCTCCAAGGAAGGGATAGCTGTGGATCCCGCGAAGGTAGTATCAATTCAGGATTGGAAGGTTCCGAAGAATGCTACCGAAGTAAGAAGTTTCTTGGGGTTGGCGGGTTATTATAGGAAGTTTATTAAAGACTTCGCAAAGATATCAGCCCCATTAACCCGCTTAACGAAGAAGAATCTTGTTTTCGCATGGGACGTAGATTGTGATGATGTGTTCCGACGGTTAAAGAGAGCTTTAACCACTGCTCCAGTTTTAGTGTTGCCAGATGGGAGCAAGCCATTTGTTGTCTATACCGATGCTTGTGGGACAGGACTTGGCGCAATCTTAATGCAAGAGGGAAGGGTAATAGCCTATGGTGAAAGGTAGTTGAGAGTGCATGAGAAAAATTACCCTACCCATGATTTAGAGTTGGCCGCTATTGTTTTTGCGCTTAAGATTTGGCTCCATTATCTTCTTGGTGAGAGATTCGAATTGTTCACTGACCACAAATCATTGAAGTACTTGTTTTCTCAGAAGGATTTGAATTTGAGACAGCAAAGGTGGATGGAATTCTTAGCATCCTATGATTTCGAGATAGCGTATACCCCTGGCAAGGGTAACGTGGTGGCGGACGCCTTGAGCAGAAAAAGGTTGTCCTTGAGTCCATTGTTCGTGGAACAACGAAGCTTGGAATTTATCTCGATGTTTGATTTCAGACCTTCCATTGATTATATACCCGGTTTGCTAGCATCCTTGGAGGTCAGACCTACTCTTTTGGGGCGGATCGGAGATGCACAGAGGGACGACCCGCAGTTGGTTGAGTTGGTAGAGAGGCTCATAAGGGGGGAGTCGTCCAGCCATTTGAGTAGGTACACCCTAGACGATAGGGGGTGCTTGCGTAGAGACGGTAGACTTTGTGTACCGCAAGACGAGGGTTTGAGGAAGGCTATTCTTGATGATGCACACCGTTCTAGGATGACCATTCATCCCGGTGGGGACAAGATGTACCAAGACATGAAGAGGGTTTTCTTCTGGGCCGGTATGAAGAAAGATGTGGCCGAGTATGTCGCTCGATGCTTGGTGTGCCAACAAGTGAAGGCGGAGCAAAAGAAACCAGGTGGGTTGCTTCACCCATTGGAAGTTCCACAATGGAAGTGGGATAGCGTCTCGATGGATTTTATTGACGGGTTACCCAGATCAAGAAAGGGTAATACGGGAATTTGGGTGGTGGTAGACAGACTTACTAAGAGCGCCCATTTCATACCTGTGAAGAGCAAGAGGACTGCTCCATGGCTAGCTTCAGTATATCTTCGAGAGATAGTTCGATTACATGGGGTACCCTCTAGCATAGTGAGTGATCGAGATCCTATCTTCACTAGCGAGTTCTGGAGAAGTTTGCAAGAAGCAGTGGGGACTCAATTGTGTCTGAGCACCGCATATCATCCTCAGACGGGCGGCCAGACTGAGAGGGTGAATCGTGTTCTAGAAGACCTTTTGAGGCTTTGTATCTTAGATTTTGGAGGTACATGGGAAGAGCATCTTCCATTGGTGGAGTTCGCGTATAATAACAGCTTTCAGTCCAGTATTGGTATGGCTCCTTTCGAAGCTCTTTATGGAAGGCCTTGTCGATCACCTGCATGTTGGTGGGAATCTACAGATAAGATTCTGCTTGGGCCTGATATGGTTAGGGAGACTTCTGAGAAGATTGACTTGATTCGAAGAAGGATGAAAGCAGCGCAGGATAGGCAAAAATCTTATGCGGACAAGAGGAGGACGGATCTTGAGTTTGAAGTTGGGGACATGGTCTTTGTCAAAGTGTCTCCGTTTCGAAATGTGGTTCGCTTTGGATCTGTTGGGAAATTAGCACCAAGGTTCGTGGGGCCGTTTCCTATTAAGGAAAGAATTGGACGGATGGCATATAGAGTGGAGTTGCCCGACAGACTTAGTGGTGTACATGATGTATTCCATGTGTCCCATTTGAGGAAGTGCTTACATGAGACCGCAGAGGTGGTAGAGCCGAGCTTGCTTAGAGAAGTGGAAATAGAACGTGATGCAACGATTCGACGAGCTCCTACTCGCATCCTTGGGTCAGAGACTAGGAAGTTGAGAAACAGAGAGGTTCAACTAGTCAAAGTGCAATGGGGAGAAGATGAGAGCGACGCAACTTGGGAAACGGAAGCGAAGATGCGTTCATTGTACCCATTTCTTTTTGAGGGTATGTCTTTACTTTCTCCTCTATCGTTGTCTAGTACTTATCTTATCTTTACTATATCCTCTCGTTAGTACTGATTGACCTTTAGATAGGGTAAACCTATGGTTGAAACATGTGTTTGAGACATGTTATGGTTGATGGATGCAAGTGGATGCAAGTGTTTGCTAGTGGTTGCTCGTGGATGCATATACACACACTCTAGGCACTGGATCGACTCAGTCACTTCATATTGCATATTGCATAAAAATGTGTGTAGGAAGCTATATTTATGGATGTATAATGATTGTGTTATCATATGGATGATGCATTTTGGTGAATGATTGTGCACTCATGAAGATATTGTATGTGTCGATAGGGTTCTCTTGCATACATAATGGATGCATGGCACTATCATGGTTTGCATATGTTCATACATTAGATAGGGAACATATACACACACTTTTTGCATATACTCATACATCATTAGAAATTGTTTAAGGACAATGGATGCCCGTGTTTGATGGATTGAGTAGATGGTTGTTTGGATGGTAGGATATGCATTCTCCTCAGCTTAGAGATTTCGTGGACGAAATCCTTTAAGGAGGGGAGAATGTAACACCCCGTATTTCAGTTAATGACTAAAATTCACTAATTACAGAATAAATAATCTCAGACGTGAGAATTGGGGGAAACGGGCTGCGTCATTGCGTTCGTCTCGGAAAAATACGCAGAATAGAGTCTGAAATTTTGTAAATCGGAGTCCGTATGGCCCAGTTATGGCCCAATAAAGTTGGCAGAAAAATCAAGTTAAAAACAGATTTAGAAATGCAAAAATCAGATTTCGAAATTGGAGCCAGCTGGGGGCCAGGCGGGAAATCTCCCGCCCTACCCATGTCGACAGGGCTGTCGACAGGCCTGTTGACTGGGGAGTCGACTGCCCTGTCGACTTGCCTGTCGACAGGGGTGTCGACACAGGGTGTCGGCCCTGTTGATCTGGGTGCACCAGATCTGGTTTTTGGTTGAGTCTTGGGCTGGGTTCTAGAGATTTCCGAAATCTAAGGGTCCTAATCTAATCTAGGGTTAATCTAAGGGCCTAAAACACTCACCTAATCTATAAATACACCCTAAACCTACCCTAATCCATACTAAAAATAGTAATGATGGCCTCATGCCGCCAAAATCAAACTTGAGAGAGCCTCCACTAGTTTATGAAGGAAGTTGCAAGCTAATTACTCTCTAATCAATCTCTAATCATCACCATCTTCATATTTAGCAACTAATTCCACTCCATAAGTTTGCTAATCTTGGGTTTGGTGAGTTTCTATCACTTTAACATCAATTGCTAAAGTAAGTAGATTGGGTGTAATGAGACTTATGGTCTTAAATGCGGATTAGTGAGTTTGAATCATTTGTAATGATATGCTACTCTATGTTTTCCTATGTTTATGCATATTTAACAAGGGGGTTTATGCATGTTTAATAAGTTGGTTTATGCATGTTTAACAAGTGGGTTTATGCATGTTTAATAAGTTGGTTTATGCATATTTAATAAGTGGGTTTATGCATGTTTAACAAGTGAGTCATGCAAGTATGTGAATGCTTATGCAAGTTATGTGTATGCTTAAATGCAAGTTTAACATGATATGCAAGTTATGCATGCTTATGCAAGTATGTGGATGCTTATGCAAGAATGTGAATGCTTATGCAAGTTATGTGTATGCTTAAATGCATGTTATGCAAGTTATGAGAATGCTTATATGCAAGTTCAACATGTTATGCAAGATATGTGTATGATAATATGCAAGTTCATATGCAACATGTTATGCAAGTCATGTGTATGATAATATGTAAGTTTGGGTTAAATGTAGTTGGGTTAATATATGCTCATATATGCAAGTTGACATCCTCTTAACCCATGACAAAGTTATATGTTAAGATTTAGTTAAACCCATGATATTTGTGATGGATCTTCCCTTTATTATGTCATGAAATGAGAACGATTTGCGTGGGGAACGATGGGGTTAATAAATATGTTAAGAAAAGTATGATTGGGTATGATTAAGCATACCATAAAAATAAATTAACATAAGTGGGAATTTACCTATTGAGTTAGGTCTACCCCATGGGAATTTACCTATTGAGTTAGGTCTACCCATGTTATGAAAAACTTGATATTAATTAGGGATAATTAATATGGGGGTGATTAATTAGGTGTAATTAATCAACTAAGACACGAGGTTGGACCCTTTTGTAGCGGAAGTCTGCCCGGAACCGACCGGCCATCCAGCGGCTACAAATGATTGGCCCAATGTGAGAGGTCTTAGTCATAAATTAAATACGTGATTAAAGTAAAGACACGAGGTTAGACCCTTTTTATGACAGAAGTCTGCCCGGAACCAACCGGCATATCCAGCAGTCATAAAAGATGGTCTAATGTGAGAGGTCTTTATGAGGTCATGATCTTAATTAATTAATTAAGAAACACTTAACCATATTAGCATGTAGAGGGACATGAGGGGTTAAGTGGGTGCCTTGGGTGGCATGTGGAAATCTAGTGGTTGCCTTGGGTGGCAATAGAAAATACGATTAGAATACTTAACCAAAGTGGAAACATGTAATTAAACATGATTAAAGGGTTAAGTGGGATGCACTAGAAAAAGGGACAAGCTTAGGTGGGTAGCTTGTGGGGGCCCATTTCAACCAATATCCCAAACGTATCTTTGTGGGCTTGACTCTAGTCGAGTGACGGGACACGCATATTGGGCTTGACTATAAGAGGCCAAAACGGGTTAGCGGTGGCAACGCAAGTCCAACGGGTTTCATATGCGTGTGTGGGCCCGGGCTGGTAGATAAGCCGTTGTTGCATCGTGTAGATATAAAGCCGTGCACCGTTGATATTATCAGGTGGCCACTTTGGGGAATGATACACCCCATTGTGGGACCAGCACGGGTATCTACGGTAGGGAGCCGATCGCTGGGGAGTAGTGGGTACACCTAATAAAGATAGGGGCAGACGGCACCTATGTAGGGGTACACGAAACTACTGGGTAAAATTACTAAGTACACCTAGTGGAGATAGGGGCAGACGGCACCTATGTAGTGGGCTAGGGGTACACGAAACTACTGGGGAAATTTCCTAAGTCCTTGGGAGGGATCAACCTTTAAGTAGGAATGACTGGTGTGGTGCAGTTAGTAATTATCCTTGGGTGGGTAGATGCGTCTTTACAGTTATCTTAGTTTATCCTAAGTCTACCAAGCTGCTTAGTGTAGCCATTCATCCCCAGACATTACCGTAGGTCAAGTTTATGTCTTCTCTGGTTACTTTAATGATTGTATTGTTAAAGTTATAGGACTCGCTCAGACTTATGTCTGACCCCGTTGTTTTTATCTTTTTCCCAACCCTCAGGTCCTACGGTGGATCCTAGCAGTAGTGGAGCTTGATCGGATTGCTGTTCCAGTCTTTAGGAGCTTGGATAGATGTAAAGCTCCAGTTACCCAGTTATCTTTTCTTTAGTCCTGGCTATTGTATGAGAGAGTGGGATTATGTACTTCTTTATTTTGATGGATATTGTACTTGACTTTTATTTTGGTTTTGTGATGTAACCAGACATGTTTACTTCCGCTGTTATGAGATGATGTTTTAAATTTCAAGTACTATTTATATCTGTCTTATTGTACTTTTTTTGTTCTATATTCACTAAAATACTCCACCGATGCTATGGCATTCCCTTAGAGAGTGACCATAGCGGGCGTGGGGTGTTACATGACCGACCACTCATTTTGCTTGAGTGTATCGAATGTATATCACCAACGGTTGGGTACACTTAACCGTTTCCCGTATATATATGAGACAACATTGATAGATTAAAGAAGCAAATGAATATTCTCTAGATAGGTGATTATACACCCTACTTCGGTGCGACCGACTTAGCCATGCTGCCTGCCCGATTTCTGTCATTTACCGAATGATGAGGCTAGAAGTTACGCTTTATCATCACACTAGATTCACTTTGAATGCCACATCATCAAATCCATCAAATCACCGATTGATGTCCTCAACAATACATTATGTGTTAGCTAAAAGAAGTTTACTTCTCCGCTTCCACTCTTGGTACGGTTGGAGAAATCAATATACGTGATCGTCTGGAAATACTCTGTCAGACATCCGTCCATACAAGTCATCCAGGAACAGGATGAGCCGAAGGCACTATTCAGTACATCCATCTTAGGCACTGTTATCTAAGACTTATACAATAGCCCTTGCACTAAACTCCGTCTTCAATTATATTTGGCATATATGATACGCAACGCTTATGCCAATACAGAGTGGTTCTTTGGATAATAATCCAACCGATCTCTCCATATTAACAACGTTAAAATGGTCAAAACTTCGATGGTCTGTGATTTAACCATCAAAGAAAACAAGGTGTGCAAACAATGATATTATTTCCAAATGGAAATTCTATCAATCAATCATCAATCATATATCTATATATATATATATATATTAATATTTCCTTTATTTCTATGTTTAGAAAATATATGTACCCACTGGAAAACATTTCAATTTCTAATCCATATTTCCAATTTCAATATTTGATTATGTTTCTGATTTTATTTGGAAAACATTTCCAAATCTTCTTTACTTGGATTTAAACAGATGTTTAAATCAACATCGCGACGACAACTCAAACCACTATACTTATTTACTAACTACACTTAACCGCTTTCACTCTCGAACCTTAACTATTTCTAAATTGAAAACGAAGTCAATCAAGTTGGAGTATAACTACCTCTCAGACCTTAACTGAACAACATTTCAAATCTCGAAATAGGGTGAGTTCATCCTTTAACTTTTTAACACTTCCTTATGTAACTCCTTTCGAATAAATTATATTCGAAAATCCTTCAAACTCTATTTGTTTAACTCTAATCGATTTACTCTTTTTACTTCACTCCTTACTTAACTCCTTTCGAATAAACTATATTCGAAAATCCTTTAATCATTATTTGTTTAACTCTAATCGATTTACTCTTTTTACTTCAATCCTTACTTAACTCCTTTCGAATAAACTATATTCGAAAATCCTTTAATCTTTATTTGTTTAACTCTAATCGATTTACTCTTTTTACTTCACTCCTTACTTAACTCCTTTCAAATAAACTATATTCGAAAATCCTTTAATCTTTATTTGTTTAACTCTAATCGATTTACTCTTTTTACTTCTATTTGAATAAACTAAATTCGATCAACTCATTTTAACTCGATTCGAATAACTAATATATGATAACTCCCTTTAATTCTATTCGAATAAACTATATTCGATTTACTCAATTGATTTAACTAATATCGATTAACCCCATCGAATAACTAAATTCGATAACTCCTTCGAATAAACTATATTCGATAACCCCTTCGATTAAACTAATAATCGACAATTCCTTCGAATAAACCATATTCGTTAATCTCCTCTCGAATAAACAATATTCGATAATCTTCCCTTTCGAATAAACTAAATTCGAAAATTCCTTTTTGAATAACTAAATTCGATAACTCCTTTTCGACTAACTCTAATCGATTAACTCTAATTCGATTAACCCTATTTAATTACTCTGTTTGTTTAACTCTAACTCTAACTGGTTAACTCTAACAGATTTACTCTGACTGGTCAACCCTAACTGATTAACTCTAACTGGTTAACTCGACTTATTCAGCTTAGCTTGATTTAACTCCTATCGAATAACAAATATTCGATTTAACTCCATTTGAATAATCCTATTTGATTAACTCTAGTTGGTTAATTCAATTTGGTTAACTCTAACTCTAATCGATTTCTCTTATTCGAGCACCCCTATTTGATAACGTTTTATTCATTTATAAAGATTTACTTTTAGTAATGGTTCTGCACTTTATAAATGTTCCCTTTAATGATGTTACTTCACTTATACAAGTGTTATATATCCATTCTATTTAAACCTACCGGTGTTAAAACCAATATCTCTTCTCTATATAAGTACAGACTTATATATTCCAATTATCGAATGCTAAATATTAAATTTAATTTATAAACTATTATTTATAAATTAATCTTTTCTATTTATCTGTTAAAAACAGATTTTCATTTTCTATTTATTTAACAAATAAATATTCCTTTTATTCTATTTATTCTAACAAGTAAATATCTTCTTTTAATCCTATTTATTTACCAAATAAATATCTTCTTTTAATTCTATTTATTTAACAAATAAATATCTCCTTTAATCTTTATTTATTTAACAAATAAATATCTCCTTTAATCTTTATTTATTTCCTAAATAAATAAACCCTTTTTACTTTTATTTATTTCATAAATAAATAAATTCTTTTAACTCTTTATTTATGTTTTACCAATATATTCCTTTATATTTGCTTTCAAATATATTTCCTTTATATTTGATTTCAAATATATCTCCTTTTCAATTTCATTTGTAAAGGTTTTACAAACATTTCTATTTCATTTTGATTTCTGAAAAATATTCTAACTCCTTATATTCCCGGGAAAATTCGCCATAACCTCCTTTGTACCGGGAGCATCGGGAAAATCCCCAAACCCACCACACAGTCCTTTCCATTCAAAAAGAAAATGGTTTGAAATTTATTCCCTTTCTAAATATCTCCTATTTATAAACATTCCAATTTATAAATATTTCTTATTTATAAATTATCCATTTATAAATATTTTATTTTCACTATCACCTTGAAAATTCCCTTATCAACATTCCGGTATGTTATGGTATTCAACATATCAGATCACGATGATCAATATCGTCCAAACACATATAATCAACCACCGATTATAAACTACATCATATATCACAATATATGAAAAACAATAAAATAACTGCTGAGGAATCCAGTCGGATTCCTCCAACCTGTCTCCCTGCATCCACAGATGTTAAACAACATAAATAACATCACTTCCATTTCAGTACGAATTATCCTGATAAACAGAATATATATATATATAACGGTTTATATATATATATATATAATTTAAACTAACTGACTAGCAGTTCAATCAAACAGTCAACACACAGTCTATCAGACAATATTTAACAGTTCTAAAAACACAACATGAAATTATAAACTGTTCAGAGTTAGTGAGATTTACTCACATTCGCGTATTAGCCGTTAAATAACGGTTTGCGTTATTTGATTCAGTCGGACAATTTATTTCACCATAAATTGTAACAAGCTCGGATTGACTCCCGGTCAGTCTCATTGTGTTGCTCCCGTCCATACGATCCCAACGCAACTTACGGTTCATTAATCTGATCTCGTATGGTCGAGATATTCAATTTACAAATTAGTACACTTATTTGAATTTTAAATTAAACACATATAGATATTAAATTCCTTCTTGGGCCTTACCATTTTCAAACTTGGCCCACTACCCACTTATAAGCCCAGACTGCACAATTCATCTTCCCCAAACTTGAACGTGACCTACTCCTCCAAATACACAGCCAATCCCCGATCCTTTATCCCATCCTCCTTCCTCATCCTTCCATTCTTCAACAAACTGAAATTACCAATAACTTCCTCTTCCATTTCTCCACATTTCCCTACCACCACATGATCACTCGAACCCCCTTCTTCCTTTGTGTCGAACAGCCTGTTTCCGCGCGAGTAACAATACAGGTGCGACATCCACCTTGTCGAAAATCCACTAAACTTGGAGAAAAGGTGCTAGACTTCGATCTAAACTCGAATCCAACCTCCGATTCAACCATCGATCACCACAAATCAAATACACTCGAACCCTAGCTTGCGGTTCAACTTTCCAGCAAGGTGAAGAAGGGTTCGAACCCAATGAAAAGCGTACGGAATTAAAGAGGATTCAAACGTGAATCCAAATATAACTATAACTTGATTTCTAGGATTTTTATTTGGATTGTTATGATTTTCTAAACAAATCCTTTGCTGCGTTATTTCATTTGGGTGGAGGCTGAGAAATCGTTGACTAGAAATGAAGATGGGCTTAGGTTTTAGTGAAGGGTAGGGTATTTATAGTGTTAAAAAATATCTAGATATTTTCTAGGATATTTTACTTTGGATATTTTTGTTTTTATTTGTCTTTTAAAAATTCCTATAGTCATATAAGATACCCAAAAATCACGAAACTGGACATGCAGCTACAGTTCGACATTACGGTCCCAACGAAACTGGTTTCGTCGAATTCCGACTTCGTATGCTCACACAGTGTATTTTTAACCGTCAAAATACTGACTGTTTTACACTCTAAAAATCCGTACGGCCACATACTGACTCTAAAAATCACGAAACTGGAAATCTAACAACTATTTGACATTGCGGATCCAACAAAATTAGTTTCGTCGAATTCCGACTTCGTTTTCAAAAGTGGCTATTTTTAAAAGCTCTGGATGACCCATTTAAATATATAAATATACTTAAATATAATTGAATAAAATATTAATAAATTAATATTATCGTATATATTCACAACAGAATATCATACAGCTCCACGGGGATTTATAACTCGACACTTCACATCCCGATTAAATCGATATTCAATTTAAAATGAATTTCCTTTGTTAAAATATAAACAATTCCTTTATAAATTATAAAGGAATTCCACAGCGACTTTTCTGAAATTTGATTTGGACATAAATCAAAATCTACACGACGAAATCCCGATTTTTCTCTTCCACTAGAAAGATATACTCCCCCAGCTCCACACGTTTCTTGTTTCACAGAAATCCGGCTTAAAACGAATCCTGTACATTCAGTTGAAGTTCGAATCGCCAATTTACGAACTGCAGCGCCATTTCGAGTTTGGTTTTTAATTATATTATAACTCTACGTTCAGACTGTCGTTTATATAATATATTCGTTATTCAAATTCAATTCCAAGCTGAATTAAATATCACAGATGATCCAGTTTACACCATATCGCCATTTCAGCCAATTCTGATTATTTCAGAATTATATATATTATTTAATTTATTATTTTAAATTAAATATTCACCATTATTTAATTAAACCACCATTTAATTCACTATATCACCATCTATATAATTAAATAAATTAATTATAATACCTCTTCCAATGCGGGTCATTACATAGACGAATGCCATAAATCCAAATTTTGCATTCATCCTGGTGTGAGTAAAATGTACAACGATATCAAACGCACTTTCTGGTGGAAGGCAATGAAGAGGGATATTTCTTTGTATGTTAGCAGATGCCCTTCTTGTCAATTGGTAAAGAGCGACCAACAGAAGCTAGCTGGATTGTTGCAACCGTTGCAAGTCCCAGGTTGGAAATGGGAACATATTTCCATGGATTTCATAGATGGTTTGCCGCGAACCAGGAAAGGTAATGACAGCATTTGGGTAATCGTAGATTGCTTCACGAAGACTGCCCATTTCATACCTGTCAGATCCAATAGAACCGCTCAAAGTCTAGCACAGATATATTTCAAAGAAATCGTTAAGCTGCATGGAATTCCCATCAGCATATTCTGTGATAGAGACCCAATATTTGCTAGCAAATTCTGGGAGGCTTTCCAGACAGAATTGGGAACGAAACTGAATATGAGCACCGCTTATCACCCTCAAACAGATGGCCAAACTGAGCAGGTGAATAGAATTCTTGAAGATTTATTGCGGGCTTGTATAATTGATTTTGGTGGGTCATGGGAAGATCACTTGCATTTGGCAGAATTCTCATATAACAATAGCTATCAAGCGAGTTTGAGAATGTCGCCATTTGAAGCATTATATGGCAGACTGTGCAGATCTCCAGCATGTTGGGTAGAACCTGGCAACAGACTTGTGTTAGGACCCGATATGATTAGAGAAGCATCTGATAAAGTCGACTTCATCAAAAAGCGATTGAGAACCGCGCAAAGCCGACAGAAAAGTTATGCATATTCTAGAAGAAGAGATTTGACATTTGCTGTTGGTGACCATGTTTATTTGAAAGTTTCTCCGATGAGAGGAGTAATCAGATTCGGCAAAACTGGGAAATTGGCACCGAGATTTATTGGTCCCTTTCCTATACTCGAACGAATTGGAAGTCTTGCTTATAGGGTTCAATTACCAGATTGGTTTCCTGGAGTGCATGATGTATTTCACATATCTCAACTTAGAAGACATGTGCATGATCCAGATCTTGTTGTAGAAGAAGCAGCGCAACAGGATATAGACATAACTCCAGAATTAGCAGTCAGAAGAGAGCCATTAAAGATTGTTGGCAAAGAAACTAGAGAACTAAGAAGCAAAAAGGTTCATTTAGTTAAAGTGCAGTGGAGTAGTGATCCTAGAGACTATACTTGGGAGACTGAGGAAAGCATTAACTAAGCTTACCCCAAATGCAGAGTGGACATCTCTGACTAACTCCGGTGCAAGGTACCTTTACAATACTTTGCATTTACATTTTGTTTCCTACATTATTGTTGTTTCCTTTTCGAGGACAAAAAGTTTTAAGTGGGGGAGATTGTAACAACCCGGAAAATACAAGCCAATTTAAAATTTTTAAATTGGTTATTTCAAAGGAATTTGAACAATTGAAATAGAATATTTCAATAAAATAGTGAATTAGAAATAGTGAGTCAATTTGAAAATTTGAATTCAAACTTTGACTGACTGTGCAGGGTGGAAAATATAATGGATTTTAGTGAAACCAAAAATATTTAAATCTGTTAGTGAATACCTTTCTAACGAATCTGAAAAATCGAAGTTTCATAACGGGAATCAAAAGTTAGGGCCGAATGAATTTTCAGAAAGGTCGCTATATAGAAAATATAGCCCTGGAAAATTGATATTTTGCAAACGACCTCGAAATTCGATGAAACCACTTTTGTTGGGTCCGGGATGTCAAACTATTGCTAGGTTTCAAATTTCATAATTTTTGAAGCTAGTATGTGAGCGTGGCAAAAGAAAATGTGTTGGGTCAATTTCTGTTAAATTGGGTCGACCAGAAAATGGCCATTTTTCAAACGATCTCAGAATTCGACGAAACTAGTTTTGTTGGGACCGTAGCGTCAAAACATAGCTAGATTTATTTTTCTGGAATTTTTCAAATCAGTTTGTGGCCCTGGCAAATTGAAATGTACGTTCAAAGTTAAAATTAAATGTTTTATACTTTAATTTGAAAAATAACTGACTGTAACAGTCGAATTGGCCAACGAAACATATCCCATTGTGTCCGGTATGGGGGTATTTAGCTAGGGGCGACAGTCGTTGGGTTTGAATTGGTGTCCGTGTGGAGAAACAGTATTTTAAAATATAATAAAACCATGGGCCAATCAAAATTAGCCATTCGTTATTTAAAAAAAAAACGCGAAACCCTTTTTTCTTCCCCGATCGACGGCGACGCGAGCTCCAACCTTCCCAGGCAAATCGTCGCCGCCTCAGCCATCTCCAGCCTCCGCCACCTACCTCCGTCGACGCGCCTCCTCCTCCTCTTCAGATCCGACCAACCCTCACACCCCCTCGACCACCGTATCGCCTGAATCGAGCCCTCCAAGTCGCCGACTTCCCAGCACCACCACGTGCGCCACCGACCACCGAACCACCTCAAACCACCACCGACCGACTCCCGTCTCCTCCCTCTTCCACGCTGTACCCTCTGATCATCCCATCATGCCTCGGTTTTCTCGAAAACCGCAACCCTAGTTTTGAACCATCGTGAAAGGTGAGTTCTTTTTGATGTTTGCACTTTGAAAAATCATATCTTTATGGTGTGTTGACGAAATTCGATGAAACAGGAAACATCGGGACCGCAAGGAAGCTCTCTACCACATAGAAGAGACCGCGGATTTTTCTGAGTCATCTACGATTTTTAGCACTCCGAAAACCAAGGTGAGAAATCTAAATTAAATGAATTTGAATGGAAAATGTCGTGTATAAATTATATAAGCGAAATATAAATTACACACGTGTTGTATACCTCATGTACATGCTTGGTGTAAGCTATATAAGCGAAGTATGAATTATACATGCATATAATAATTGATATATATGTTGAAATGCAAGTGAAATATAGCGATAATATATATATATATATACACATACTCCCCTCGTCCACAAACCATAGACGATATTTATTGTTGTGAATTGGTGTGAAATATTGGATGAAAAATGCGAATGGTTGAATAATTGTTTGTGGTTGATATTGATTGGTTGTGGTTGAAAAATACCCATTGGTGATTGAAATGATTTGGAAATAATTGTGGAAATAAAAATAAAACATGTCGCCTGCGTGCGAATTAGATGCATGAATCCCCATTGTCAAAAACCGCGAGGTTTTAAGGTAGAGCGAGGAGCCGTACTGGGGACGGTGCCGGTTTTAACTACCCTGCCTTATGCTGCCAAAATTTTGAATAATATTCATGTGTTAGAATTATTTTCATATGTTGAAATTATCTTCATGCGTTGAAATTAAAATCATGTGTTGAAACTATATCCATGTGTGGAAATGTTCATGTGTCGAAAAGTGATATGTGAAAATTAAATTCATGTGTGAATGAATGAAGTGTTTAAACAATAAAAATCACATTTTTATAATATATATGAAGTATGTAAAATATTCGCCTTATATATAAATAGTTTCAACGATAAAAATTTCATCTTTCTTATATGAACAACATCTATAAAATATCCATGTGTGGAAATGCTCATGTGTTGAGAAGTGCATGTGTTGGAAAAGTTCATGTGTTGAATAAAAAGATCGAACAATAAAAATTACATTTTTATTGAAACTATGAAGTGTTGAAAACATTCATTTGTCAAATAAATATTTTAAATGATAAAAATATCATTTTTATCATATATGTGATATGCTAAAGATATGCGAGCGTTGAAATAAATATTTGTGAAAGAAATATTATTTTTAACATGCATAGGAACTAAATAAAATAGTCAAGTGTTGAAATATATTTTAGTTCGCCAAAATTATCATTTTTGAAATGTGAAGTGTTAAAAATAGCCACTTGTTCAAATAAATATGCATGAGTTGAAATATTCATTAATTAGCTAATGATATGATTTTAGCCTATGCATGCAACATTAGAATGAAGGGTGTTTTTAAACCAAAGTGAATCAAATATGAAGTTGAATGGAAAATGATAAGTAATAAGAATTGTATATATGTACATGCATATTTATTGAACTGGTTATAACAAAAGGGCTAGAGAAGAGGAATAAAATTTTGTGCCCGAGAAATAGGTACACGTTTACTGTTTTTTTTGGGTGATGATTTTATGAGCCTATTGGCTAGCCGCTTGGCTTTTTCTTTTTCTTTTTGACATGAGACGCCCGTGTGGCTATTTGGGAATTTTCCCAGCCCCTCCCGTACAAAGGAGGTTATGGCGAAATTTTCCAAAATTTAAAGGCGTTAGTGAAATATTTGAAGTGAAAACGATATAGGAATTTTTGAATGAACTATATTTATATAAATATATAAATATAAATTAAATTAAAACAAAACGTGGCCGTGCAGTTCGTGTTTTGAAACCGCGATTTCAAACGACTAGTGTGTTGAACGCGTGATTTTTTGTTTGATGATAACAAACATTTTTTAATGTGTTTGAAACTGTACTGTTTACTGCTCTTCACATCATATTGGAATAAAAATATTTTTGTCTAATAATGCTCCTACACAGAAATTGAAAATTTACATAAGCATTTATTATTCAAAAATCATATTTTTATTTCATAATCAAAACAGTACAATACTTTCTGAACTCTCAGCTATACAAATTTTCACTCATTATTTCAGTACAAATGAATCTCACTACATGTTTCACTCTCACTCATCAATACATTCTTACTGTCTCTTTATCTTGTTTTGCTCCTGTTGCATCATCCTGAAACCTGTCACAAAAAAAAATGCACACAGTAGACTAGAACTAAAATTTTATTTTATAATTTTTTATGTGCCTCAGATTTTCTGTGTGTTTTTCTCATCATTTTTTCTGACTTGCCTGACACATATTTTACAAGTATGGCACAATACTATACAAGATCAGAAACGATCAAGTATAGCAAGAAAGCCAAATACTGGTGTATACCAAAACCAACACATTCAAGTTGGATCAAGAATGGTATCTGTTCTTTTCATTTTTGTGTTACAGGGTCACATAAGCATATATGGCAACAATAACAAATCAGTTCAGGTTCAAGCAGCATTCAAAGAGAAATGGTCAAAGCAGTGTGCACAAGATTGCACAAGGTTTCAGAGCTACATATGGAAAGCATTCAAACTGCATGGATTTCATATGCAATACAGGAAATTCAGACATACACAAGGCAGCAAACATGCAACATGACATTGCAGTATGGAAATATATGGCAAGTTGTTCAGCATTAAAAAAAAATCCTGTTTTCTATTTACATGAAACTAAAGCATGTGCAAATGAAGCAGATTTGATTTACTAGACTGGAAATGAACACAATTAACATGCGAGAATTATCTGGACATAATTAAGTGGTGATGGCATTTAATACAGTGGAAAAATTCGACATCAAAGAATAAAATGAGGGCCTAAAATCATGCAGTTTGTTTTCTGAAGATTTTTTGTGAATAATGGTTGACAAGATAATCAGTTTCCACTTATCTTGTTTCCTGGTTTGAATTGTTAAAATTGGAAATGTTTCAACACGACTTTATGGGCAATACAATTTTAGGCAAGTGTTTAATACATTCTTGGGTAATTGTTTTTTATGCTAATCAATCAATCCCAAACTCATTTTTGGCAAGGAAATTTTTCTCTGGAAATCAATACACACAGTAAAATGGGCAAGCAAGAAATCAAAATCTTCCAGAAATGATTCAATTTATTCAAGGGGACAAATTAATATTTTTTTTTAGGATTCAATCAAGCAATACACGCAGGCAACAAACAAAAGCAATGAATAAATTAGTTCATTCATATATGGAAAGATCAATTCGTGCATGTCAATATTTGTTTCCAGGTGGCAATTCATTTTTCCAAATTCATCGATGGACAAATTCATGTCTATAACCATTAATTCAATCAGAAAGGGAAATCATGGAAAATTCAGAACAATTAAAAGAGGAAATTCAGGAATAATCCTTCCAAATATTCATCAAACCAAATCAAGCAAGTCATAAGTGAAATCAGAGAATAAGGATTCGAATTTCCCATATAAATTCACATGTTTCCTCATAGGCAAAATCATCCAACTCATTCGAAATCATCTAAAACTCTACAGTCATATCAGAGAGCTTACAGTGTTAGATTGGAGCAGAAAGACATTCAGAGTCAAGCTAGAAAGCATCGCAAATCATATGGAACAAAATCAAAGCCATCAGAACCACAAATTGAAGAAACCCCAGCCGCCATGTTTATTTGCTTGAAGAAATAAAGAAAAAGGAACGACGGATTTCTAATTGAAGATACAAAGGGGGTGTTTTCATTTAAAGGCTTTTTTTGTTTTAATTTTTAATGTACTTTGTTTAGTTCTGTTTTAAAAACAATATGTGGTTTACTAGTTACGTCCGTAAAACTAGGGTTTACAGATTACGGTTTTGTGGTCTGGGAAAATCTGGTCTAGGGATTTTAGATCAGTCTAAGACTTCGAGCGTAGGTTTAAATCAGTAGCAGGTGTTGCAAGTTTGCAAAATTCTTTAGGCGGTAGCAGGGTTTGCAAGTTTATTGAGTGTTTGTAAGCGGGAGACTGTTTTAAATCCTAGTAGATATCTTAGTAATGCAGCAGTAGGCACAGTTTGCCGAAGCTGGGTAATTTCTGTGTGTTTTCTTTTATTGCATTTCTTATTATTTTGTGACTGTTCTAAATATTGGATAAATCCTATTCACCCCCCTCTAGGGTTAATCTTGATCCTACAATTGGTATCAGAGCCTGTGTTTATTTAACTCTAGAGTCATGACATCAATGAATAATGCTTTTTCTGAGGGACAGTCTATTGCTAGACCACCAATGTTTAATGGTAGTGATTACGCGTATTGGAAAGCTAGAATGAAAATCTATCTTGTGTCTGTTGACTATGATGTCTGGGATATCATTGAAACTGGTTATAAACCACCCACTATAATTGTTAACGAAATTGAAATGCTTAAACCAAAAGATAAGTGGGATGCGAATCACAAGAAACTGTACTCTATTGATTCTAAAGCTATGAATGCTTTGATCTGTGCCATAGATAAAACTGAATATAACATAATTTCTCATTGTAAAACAGCGAAGGAAATCTGGCATACACTGGAGGTCACTCATGAAGGAACGTCGCAAGTGAAAGAATCTCGTCTTGCTCTATTCAGCAATGAGTATGAAAATTTCACTATGCAGAAGGATGAGAGTATCAAGGACATGTATGGACGTTTTTCTGTGCTAGTGTGCAATGCTAGAGCCCTTGGAAAAGTTTTTACTGAAGTTGAACTTGTGAGGAAGATTCTGCGAGTTTTGTCAATGAATTTTGAGGCAAAAGTCACAGCTATTCAAGAATCAAAGGATCTGAGTAAGCTGAGCATGGAGGAGCTTGTAGGAAATCTAATGACGTATGAAATGGAATTAAATCACGAGAAGATCGCAACAACTCTGATCTGAAGAAGAAGTCAATTGCTTTGTCCAATACTGTCAACAGCGATGGCGAAGACCCCACCGAACAGCTGGCAATGGCCGTCAGACAAATTGCAAAGTGGAGCAAATTCAAACCTCGAAGAAACAAACCAAAATCCAACCAGCTGAAGAACTCTGACTATTCAGATGAGGAACCACTTTGATATAACTGCCAGAATCCTAGACATCTGAAACCAAATTGTCCCCTTCTTCAGCATAAAAGAAACAAGAAGAAAAAGAAAGCTTTTTCTATAACTTGGGATGACGAGGAAGGAGAAGAAGACTCAGACAACAGCGAGGAAGAAAGTAACCTATGCTTCATGGCAAAATCAGATTCAGAAGATGATAGAAAGGAATCGACTGAGGTATACAGTTATGATGATTTGTTTTTAATGTGTAAACATCTTTCTGAAACCACTGATACACTAGAAGCAAAAGTAGAAAAACTTAAAGCAAAAAATTTAGAACTATCAACTCCCAAGTCCACCATTGAAAATCTTGAAAAACAAAATTTGACTTTGAAAGAAACTGATGAGATTAAGAGAGAGAATTTTATTAAAAGATGCACTTCACTTGTGGAAGAAAATACAGCACTAAGAACCAAAGCCTAGAATCTTGAAGTCACCTTAAATAAGTTTTCAATTGGACAAACATCCTTCAAAATGTTGTTAGGAAACCAATTGTTTGCTAACAATGGAAAAGGACTAGGTTTTGGTAAAGTACAAAATGATGTGACTGTGATTGACAATGCAAAAGGTAGAAGCATCTTTCCTAAGTGTGTAAAGTGTGGGGAAATCGGCCATAATTTTGAAAATTGCAAGAATAGGAATAAAATCATAAAATCTACTAGAGTTTGGGTTCCTAAACACTTGGCACACAATTACAATAAATTTTGGAACACAAATAAGAGGACAAAACAAATGTGGGTTCCAAAAGATTCTTGCTTTCATCATAGTTCAGTCACTGATATTTTCGGACCTAGGAACGTCTCTAGGTCATCTTTCTCTCTTCTTGTGTAGGTATGTTGGCGGGCTAAGGAGCAACAAAAATGGTATTTGGATTCAGGTTGCTCTAGACATATGACAGGAGACAAGAGATTGTTCCTTAGCCCAGAAAGATATAAAGGTGGGAGTGTGACATTGGGTGACAACAGCAAATGTAAGATTATTGGTAAAGGAAAAGTAGGTAACATCATTTTTGCCTTAGCTGATGTCTTATATGTTGATAATTTGTATCACAATCTTATTTCCATAAGCCAACTGTGTGACAAAGGAATGAATGTAGTTTTTGATAGTGAGATTTGCAAGATCATTGATACATCCACTGGAAAAGTTGTTTTTACTGGCAAAAGAAAAGGAAATATTTACACACTCTCTTTTGATGATGTAACTGTTTCTAGATGTTTGGTTGCCACTGAAGAAGAGGCAGTTTTATGGGATAGAAGGCTAGCACATGCTAGTATGCATCTTCTTGAAAAACTAGAGACAAATGAGCTTGTCAGAGGTTTACCTCATCAGAAATTTAAAAATAACAAAGTGTGTAAGGCTTGCTCCATGGCCAAACTTAGTCGTTCGTCATTCCATCCAAAAAATGTTGTTAGCACTTCACGTGTTCTTGAATTGATTCATATGGATTTGTTTGGACCTACTGATACTGCTAGTTTAAATGGTAAATGTTATTGTTATGTACTGGTTGATGATTACTCTAGATTTACATGGGTTTATTTTCTATCCAAAAAGTCTGAAACTTTTGATTATTTTTCAAAGTTTTCAAAACTTGTTCAAAATGAAAAAGGTGTTTCAATTAAAACTTTGAGAAGTGATCATGGAGGTGAATTTGAAAACTTAGTTTTTGAAAAATTCTGTGAAGAAAATGGCTTTAAACATGAATTTTTCGCTCCTCGAACACCCCAACAAAATGGGGTGGTCGAAAGGAAAAATCGTACATTGCAAAAGATGGCTAGATCTATGTTATGTGAATATAAATTACCTCAAACCTTCTGGGCTGAGGCAGTTAATACTTCATGCTATGTAATGAATAGAGTCATGATTAGACCAATACTTAATAAAACGCCATATGAACTGTGGTTTGACAAAAAGCCTAACATCTCATATTTTCGAGTTTTTGGATGTCCTTGTTATATTCTGAACACAGGAGATCAACTTGGAAAGTTTGAAGCAAAAACAGTTGATGGAATCTTCATGGGTTATTCTTCAAGGTGCAAAGCTTACAGAATCTTCAATAAACAATCAAGAACAATTGTGGAGACCATTAATGTGAAGTTCAATGAATCAGACATAGAGATGGCTTCTGAAAATGATAAAGATGAAGGTGGTGTGCAAGAAGGCGAGAAAGATAGCAATGAAATTGAGGCAAACAACGAAGAAGTCACAAAAGCAACAGCTGGAGCTGAAAGGCTGAAATTCAAACCCAATCATCCTCCAGATTTGATAATTGGAAGCCCAACGGCTGGCGTTCGCACCCGTTCCTCTCTCAATAAGAATGTTTGTGCTTTCTGTATTCACAATGCTTTTATTTCTAAAATAGAACCAAGTTCATATGATATTTCTCTTAATGATGAATCTTGGATTTTAGCTATGCAAGAGGAACTTAACCAGTTTGAGAGGAATAAAGTCTGGAAGTTGGTGCCTAGGCCAAAAGACTATCCAGTTGTTGGAACAAAATGGGTGTTTAAAAATAAACTTGACGAATCTGGTAATGTAATTAGAAACAAAGCTAGGTTGGTTGCTCAGGGATACAATCAAATTGAAGGCATTGATTTTGATGAAACATTTGCTCCAGTTGCTAGGTTAGAAGCAATTAGAATTTTGCTAAGTTTTGCATGTTTTAAAGGTTTTAAACTTAAGCAAATGGATGTTAAGAGTGCCTTTTTGAATGGTGAGCTGAAAGAAGAAGTTTTTGTTGAACAACCCCCTGGTTTTGAGAGTCATGAATTTCCAAATCATGTGTACAAACTAGAAAAAGCATTATATGGTCTTAAGCAGGCTCCTCGAGCTTGGTATGACTGTCTTTGTTCATATCTTTTGGAAATTGGTTTTAAAAAGGGATGTGCTGACACTACTCTGTTTCTATTACATGATGGTAATGATTTCTTGATTGTTCAGATTTATGTTGATGATATCATTTATGGTGCTACTAATGATATTTTGTGTGAGAAATTTGAAAAAGTCATGCAGGACAAATTTGAGATGAGCTTGGTTGGAGAGCTAAAATACTCTTGGATTTCAAATCAAACAGAGCAACAAAGGAATCTTTATTTCTCAGACCAAGTATGTAATGGAGCTCTTGAAGAAATTTGGAGTTGAAGATGCAAAACCAATGAGAACACCAATGAGCCCAACAACTAAGCTTGACAAAGATGAAAAAGGTGTTGTTGTTGATCAGAAAAAATATCGCGGTATAATCGGTTCACTTCTCTATCTCTCTGCTTCTAGACCCGATATTATGTTTTCTGTCTGCTTATGTGCTCGTTTTCAATCTAATCCAAAAGAATCTCATTTAAAAGCCACAAAACGAATTCTGAGGTATTTGTTGCACACACCAAAACTTGGCTTGTGATATCCATCTAGTGACAATTTTGATTTAGTTGGTTTTACTGATGCTGATTATGCTGGCTCACTCACTGATAGGAAGAGCACTAGTGGAACTTGTTTCATGCTAGGATATTCTCTTGTTTCTTGGTCAAGTCGTAAACAAAATTGTGTTGCATTATCCACCACTGAAGCTGAGTATATTGCATTAGGAAGTTGTTGTGCACAGATTTTATGGATGATGCAAACTCTTTCAGATTTCGGCCTATTCTATAAACAAGTTCCTTTGAAATGTGACAGTAAGAGTGCAATAGCTCTATCAAATAATCCTGTACATCATTCACGCACAAAACACATTGATGTAAGACACCATTTCATTAGAGATCATATTGCTAGTGAGGACATTTGTATTGAATTTATTCCAACTGAATCCCAACTTGCGGATATTTTTACTAAACCCCTTTCTGAAGATAGATTTTGCAGATTACGATTGGATTTGGGAATTATAGAAATTAATTAATCTCTTTGCATTTTTGGGTAAATTTTTTCTTAAGATGTTCTGTTATTAATTTCATTTTCTGGCAAATTAATCCAATCTTCAAATCATCAAGAAAAGAACAGTTTATTTTGGACATTTATAATAAAATTGTGACTGTGTTAGATCTCAGAATATGAGATGGATGAAAGCTTCCCTATAACCCTGATTTGATTGAATGTATTTTATAATATGAGTAATTTAGGAATTATTTTTCACATCCATCTCTATCTATATCACCCTTCTATCATCCATTATTGTTCTCATATATTAAGGGGATTTTGTATATAATAATAATAATAAGTATTTCTCTGATCTCATTTAAAAATCCAAGCTCTGGTCATGCATGGTCATGAGTTTACTTATTTAATTTCATGCTGCAACTAATCCCATTTAAAAATCCAAGCTCTGGCTATGCGTGGTTAGTGTGCTCTTGAGATTAAAAAAAAAGGAAAATGTATATAGAATCCTCCCTGGTATATGTTAACTAGCTTTCCATTCCATCTTCTAAATTGTGAAATGTATTCCTGTCTTACAGATTATTATGATTTTTTGTTTGATTGATTGGGGTTTGCGGTTTCTGATTCTGTCAAATGACTTGATCTCTTACTATGGTCCATATCATTTGTAAATGTCCAGCCCTGTTCATCTTTTGATGATTACAAAGGGGGAGAAAGAGCTAAGATTTTGATACATATACAGAAATCTATAGATTTTATTTTGCCATTAATGCAAAAAGTTTAGTTATTTTCTATTCTTTTTAAATTTTTTGATATGTCTGTTTACTGTTATAGGGGGAGCACATATATATGGGGAGTTCTCATTTTTTTTCCATACCAAACACATTTTGCTGTAATCAAAATCTTAAGTATGTTTGTCATCATCAAAAGGGGGAGATTGTTGAACCCGTGATTTTTTGTTTGATGATAACAAACATTTTTTAATGTGTTTGAAACTGTACTGTTTACTGCTCTTCACATCATATTGGAATAAAAATATTTTTGTCTAATAATGCTCCTACACAGAAATTGAAAATTTACATAAGCATTTATTATTCAAAAATCATATTTTTATTTCATAATCAAAATAGTACAATACTTTCTGAACTCTCATCTATACAAATTTTCACTCATTATTTCAGTACAAATGAATCTCACTACATGTTTCACTCTCACTCATCAATACATTCTTACTGTCTCTTTATCCTGTTTTGCTCCTGTTGCATCATCCTGAAACCTGTCACAAAAAAAAATGCACACAGTAGACTGGAACTAAAATTTTATTTTATAATTTTTTATGTGCCTCAGATTTTCTGTGTGTTTTTCTCATCATTTTTTCTGACTTGCCTGACACATATTTTACAAGTATGGCACAATACTATACAAGATCAGAAACGATCAAGTATAGCAAGAAAGCCAAATACTTGTGTATACCAAAACCAACACATTCAAGTTGGATCAAGAATGGTATCTGTTCTTTTCATTTTTGTGTTACAGGGTCACAGAAGCATATATGGCAACAATAACAAATCAGTTCAGTTCAAGCAGCATTCAAAGAGAAATGGTCAAAGCAGTGTGCACAAGATTGCACAAGGTTTCAGAGCTACATATGGAAAGCATTCAAACTGCATGGATTTCATATGCAATACAGGAAATTCAGACATACACAAGGCAGCAAACATGCAACATGACATTGCAGTATGGAAATATATGGCAAGTTGTTCAACATTAAAATAAAAATCATGTTTTCTATTTACATGAAACTAAAGCATCTGCAAATGAAGCAGATTTGATTTACTAAACTGGAAATGAACACAATTAACATGCGAGAATTATCTGGACATAATTAAGTGGTGATGGCATTTAATACAGTGGAAAAATTCGACATCAAAGAATAAAATGAGGGCCTAAAATCATGCAGTTTGTTTTCTGAAGATTTTTTGTGAATAATGGTTGACAAGATAATCAGTTTCCACTTATCTTGTTTCCTGGTTTGAATTGTTAAAATTGGAAATGTTTCAACACGACTTTATGGGCAATACAATTTTAGGCAAGTGTTTAATACATTCTTGGGTAATTGTTTTTTATGCTAATCAATCAATCCCAAGCTCATTTTTGGCAAGGAAATTTTTCTCTGGAAATCAATACACACAGTAAAATGGGCAAGCAAGAAATCAAAATCTTCCAGAAATGATTCAATTTATTCAAGGGGACAAATTAATATTTTTTTTAGGATTCAATCAAGCAATACACGCAGGCAACAAATAAAAGCAGTGAATAAATTAGTTCATTCATATATGGAAAGATCAATTCGTGCATGTCAATATTTGTTTCCAGGTGGCAATTCATTTTTCCAAATTCATCGATGGACAAATTCATGTCTATAATCATTAATTCAATCAGAAAGGGAAATCATGGAAAATTCAGAACAATTAAAAGAGGAAATTCAGGAATAATCCTTCCAAATATTCATCAAACCAAATCAAGCAAGTCATAAGTGAAATCAGAGAATAAGGATTCGAATTTCCCATATAAATTCACATGTTTCCTCATAGGCAAAATCATCCAACTCATTCGAAATCAACTAAAGCTCTACAGTCACATCAGAGAGCTTACGGTGTTGGATTGGAGCAGAAAGACATTCGGAGTCAAGCTAGAAAGCATCGCAAATCACATGGAACAAAATCAAAGCCATCAGAACCTCAAATTGAAGAAACCCCAGCCGCCATGTTTATTTGCTTGAAGAAATAAAGAAAAAGGAACGACGGATTTCTAATTGAAGATACAAAGGGGGTGTTTTCATTTAAAGGCTTTTTTTGTTTTAATTTTTAATGTACTTTGTTTAGTTCTGTTTTAAAAACAATCTGTGGTTTACTAGTTACGTCCGTAAAACTAGGGTTTACAGATTACGGTTTTGTGGTCTGGGAAAATCTGGTCTAGGGATTTTAGATCAGTCTAAGACTTCGAGCGTAGGTTTAAATCAGTAGCAGGTGTTGCAAGTTTGCAAAACTCTTTAGGCGGTAGCAGGGTTTGCAAGTTTATTGAGTGTTTGTAAGCGGGAGACTGTTTTAAATCCTAGTAGATATCTTAGTAATGCATCAGTAGGCACAGTTTGCCGAAGCTGGGTAATTTCTGTGTGTTTTCTTTTATTGCATTTCTTATTATTTTGTGACTGTTCTAAATATTGGATAAATCCTATTCACCCCCCTCTAGGGTTAACATTGATCCTACAATTGGTATCAGAGCCTGTGTTTATTTAACTCTAGAGTCATGACATCAATGAATAATGCTTTTTCTGAGGGACAGTCTATTGCTAGACCACCAATGTTTAATGGTAGTGATTACGCATATTGGAAAGCTAGAATGAAAATCTATCTTGTGTCTGTTGACTATGATGTCTGGGATATCATTGAAACTGGTTATAAACCACCCACTATAATTGTTAACGAAATTGAAATGCTTAAACCAAAAGATAAGTGGGATGCGAATGATAAGAAAATGTACTCTATTGATTCTAAAGCTATGAATGCTTTGATCTGTGCCTTAGATAAAACTGAATATAACAGAATTTCTCATTGTAAAACAGCGAAGTAAATCTGGCATACACTGGAGGTCACTCACGAAGGAACGTCGCAAGTGAAAGAATCTCGTCTTGCTCTATTCAGCAATGAGTATGAAAATTTCACTATGCAGAAGGATGAGAGTATCAAGGACATGTATGGACGTTTTTCTGTGCAAGTGTGCAATGCTAGAGCCCTTGGAAAAGTTTTTACTCAAGTTGAACTTGTGAGGAAGATTCTGCGTGTTTTGCCAATGAATTTTGAGGCAAAAGTCACAGCTATTCAAGAATCAAAGGATCTGAGTAAGCTGAGCATGGAGGAGCTTGTTGGAAATCTAATGACGTATGAAATGGAACTAAAATCACGAGAAGATCGCAACAACTCTGATCTGAAGAAGAAGTCAATTGCTTTGTCCAATACTGTCAACAACGATGGCGAAGACCCCACCGAACAGCTGGCAATGGCCGTTAGACAAATCGCAAAGTGGAGCAAATTCAAACCTCGAAGAAACAAACCAAAATCCAACTAGCTGAAGAACTCTGACTATTCAGATGAGTAACCACTTTGATATAACTGCCAGAATCCTGGACATCTGAAACCAAATTGTCCCCTTCTTCAGCATAAAAGAAACAAGAAGAAAAAGAAAGCTTTTTCTATAACTTGGGATGACGAGGAAGGAGAAGAAGACTCAGACAACAGCGAGGAAGAAAGTAACCTATGCTTCATGGCAAAATCAGATTCAGAAGATGATAGAAAGGAATCGACTGAGGTATACAGTTATGATGATTTGTTTTTAATGTGTAAACATCTTTCTGAAACCATTGATACACTAGAAGCAAAAGTAGAAAAACTTAAAGCAAAAAATTTAGAACTATCAACTCTCAAGTCCACCATTGAAAATCTTGAAAAAGAAAATTTGACTTTGAAAGAAACTGATGAGATTAAGAGAGAGAATTTTATTAAAAGATGCACTTCACTTGTGGAAGAAAATACAGCACTAAGAACCAAAGCCCAGAATCTTGAAGTCACCTTAAATAAGTTTTCAATTGGACAAACATCCTTCAAAATGTTGTTAGGAAACCAATTGTTTGCTAACAATGGAAAAGGACTAGGTTTTGGTAAAGTACAAAATGATGTGACTGTGATTGACAATGCAAAAGGTAGAAGCATCTTTCCTAAGTGTGTAAAGTGTGGGGAAATCGGCCATAATTTTGAAAATTGCAAGAATAGGAATAAAATCAGAAAATCTACTAGAGTTTGGGTTCCTAAACACTTGGCACACAATTACAATAAATTTTGGAACACAAATAAGAGGACAAAACAAATGTGGGTTCCAAAAGATTCTTGCTTTCATCATAGTTCAGTCACTGATATTTTCGGACCTAGGAACGTCTCTAGGTCATCTTTCTCTCTTCTTGTGTCGGTATGTTGGCGGGCTAAGGAGCAACAAAAATGGTATTTGGATTCAGGTTGCTCTAGACATATGACAGGAGACAAGAGATTGTTCCTTAGCCCAGAAAGATATAAAGGTGGGAGTGTGACATTGGGTGACAACAGCAAATGTAAGATTATTGGTAAAGGAAAAGTAGGTAACAGCATTTTTGCCTTAGCTGATGTCTTATATGTTGATAATTTGTATCACAATCTTATTTCCATAAGCCAACTGTGTGACAAAGGAATGAATGTAGTTTTTGATAGTGAGATTTGCAAGATCATTGATACATCCACTGGAAAAGTTGTTTTTACTGGCAAAAGAAAAGGAAATATTTACACACTCTCTTTTGATGATGTAACTGTTTCTAGATGTTTGGTTGCCACTGAAGAAGAGGCAGTTTTATGGGATAGAAGGCTAGCACATGCTAGTATGCATCTTCTTGAAAAACTAGAGACAAATGAGCTTGTCAGAGGTTTACCTCATCAGAAATTTAAAAATAACAAAGTGCGTAAGGCTTGCTCCATGGCCAAACTTAGTCGTTCGTCATTCCATCCAAAAAATGTTGTTAGCACTTCACGTGTTCTTGAATTGATTCATATGGATTTGTTTGGACCTACTGATACTGCTAGTTTAAATGGTAAACGTTATTGTTATGTACTGGTTGATGATTACTCTAGATTTACATGGGTTTATTTTCTAGCCAAAAAGTCTGAAACTTTTGATTATTTTTCAAAGTTTTCAAAACTTGTTCAAAATGAAAAAGGTGTTTCAATTAAAACTTTGAGAAGTGATCATGGAGGTGAATTTGAAAACTTAGTTTTTGAAAAATTCTGTGAAGAAAATGGCTTTAAACATGAATTTTCCGCTCCTCGAACACCTCAACAAAATGGGGTGGTCGAAAGGAAAAATCGTACATTGCAAAAGATGGCTAGATCTATGTTATGTGAATATAAATTACCTCAAACCTTCTGGGCTGAGGCAGTTAATACTTCATGCTATGTAATGAATAGAGTCATGATTAGACCAATACTTAATAAAACGCCATATGAACTGTGGTTTGACAAAAAGCCTAACATCTCATATTTTCAAGTTTTTGGATGTCCTTGTTATATTCTGAACACAGGAGATCAACTTGGAAAGTTTGAAGCAAAAACAGTTGATGGAATCTTCATGGGTTATTCTTCAAGGAGCAAAGCTTACAGAATCTTCAATAAACAATCAAGAACAATTGTGGAGACCATTAATGTGAAGTTCAATGAATCAGACATAGAGATGGCTTCTGAAAATGATAAAGATGAAGGTGGTGTGCAAGAAGGCGAGAAAGATAGCAATGAAGTTGAGGCAAACAACGAAGAAGTCACAGAAGCAACAGCTGAAGCTGAAAGGCTGAAATTCAAACCCAATCATCCTCCAGATTTGATAATTGGAAGCCCAACGGCTGGCGTTCGCACCCGTTCCTCTCTCAATAAGAATGTTTGTGCTTTCTGTATTCACAATGCTTTTATTTCTGAAATAGAACCAAGTTCATATGATATTGCTCTTAATGATGAATCTTGGATTTTAGCTATGCAAGAGGAACTTAACCAGTTTGAGAGGAATAAAGTCTAGAAGTTGGTGCCTAGGTTAAAAGACTATCCAGTTGTTGGAACAAAATGGGTGTTTAAAAATAAACTTGACGAATCTGGTAATGTAATTAGAAACAAAGCTAGGTTGGTTGCTCAGGGATACAATCAAATTGAAGTCATTTATTTTGATGAAACATTTGCTCCAGTTGCTAGGTTAGAAGAAATTAGAATTTTGCTAAGTTTTGCATGTTTTAAAGGTTTTAAACTTAAGCAAATGGATGTTAAGAGTGCCTTTTTGAATGGTGAGCTGAAAGAAGAAGTTTTTTTGAACAACCCCCTGGTTTTGAGAGTCATGAATTTCCAAATCATGTGTGCAAACTAGAAAAAGCATTATATGGTCTTAAGCAGGCTCCTCGAGCTTGGTATGACTGTCTTTGTTCATATCTTTTGGAAAATGGTTTTAAAAAGGGATGTGCTGACACTACTCTGTTTCTATTACATGATGGTAATGATTTCTTGATTGTTCAGATTTATGTTGATGATATCATTTATGGTGCTACTAATGATATTTTGTGTGAGAAATTGGAAAAAGTCATGCAGGACAAATTTGAGATGAGCTTGGTTGGAGAGCTAAAATACTTTCTTGGATTTCAAATCAAACAGAGCAACAAAGGAATCTTTATTTCTCAGACCAAGTATGTAATGGAGCAGCTGAAGAAATTTGGAGTTGAAGATGCAAAACCAATGAGAACACCAATGAGCCCAACAACTAAGCTTGACAAAGATGAAAAAGGTGTTGCTGTTGATCAGAAAAAATATCGCGGTATAATCGGTTCACTTCTCTATCTCTCTGCTTCTAGACCCGATATTATGTTTTCTGTCTGCTTATGTGCTCGTTTTCAATCTAATCCAAAAGAATCTCATTTAAAAGCCACAAAACGAATTCTGAGGTATTTGTTGCACACACCAAAACTTGGCTTGTGATATCCATCTAGTGACAATTTTGATTTAGTTGGTTTTACTGATGCTGATTATGCTGGCTCACTCACTGATAGGAAGAGCACTAGTGGAACTTGTTTCATGCTAGGATATTCTCTTGTTTCTTGGTCAAGTCGTAAACAAAATTGTGTTGCATTATCCACCACTGAAGCTGAGTATATTGCATTAGGAAGTTGTTGTGCACAGATTTTATGGATGATGCAAACTCTTTCAGATTTTGGCCTATTCTATAAACAAGTTCCTTTGAAATGTGACAGTAAGAGTGCAATAGCTCTATCAAATAATCCTGTACATCATTCACGCACAAAACACATTGATGTGAGACACCATTTCATTAGAGATCATATTGCTAGTGAGGACATTTGTATTGAATTTATTCCAACTGAATCCCAACTTGCGGATATTTTTACTAAACCCCTTTCTGAAGATAGATTTTGCAGATTACGATTGGATTTGGGAATTATAGAAATAAGTTAATCTCTTTGCATTTTTGGGTAAAATTTTTCTTAAGATGTTCTGTTATTAATTTCATTTTCTGGCAAATTAATCCAATCTTCAAATCATCAAGAAAAGAACAATTTATTTTGGACATTTATAATAAAATTGTGACTGTGTTAGATCTCAGAATATGAGATGGATGAAAGCTTCCCTATAACCCTGATTTGATTGAATGTATTTTATAATATGAGTAATTTAGGAATTATTTTTCACATCCATCTCTATCTATATCACCCTTCTATCATCCATTATTGTTCTCATATATTAAGGGGATTTTGTATATAATAATAATAAGTATTTCTCTGATCTCGTTTAAAAATCCTAGCTCTGGTCATGCATGGTCATGAGTTTACTTATTTAATTTCATGCTGCAACTAATCCCATTTAAAAATCCAAGCTCTGGTTATGCGTGGTTAGTGTGCTCTTGAGATTAAAAAAATAAAGGAAAATGTATATAGAATCCTCCCTGGTATATGTTAACTAGCTTTCCATTCCATCTTCTAAATTGTGAAATGTATTCCTGTCTTACAGATTATTATGATTTTTTGTTTGATTGATTGGGGTTTGCGGTTTCTGATTCTGTCAAATGACTTGATCTCTTACTATGGCCCATATCATTTGTAAATGTCCAACCCTGTTCATCTTTTGATGATTACAAAGGGGGAGAAAGAGCTAAGATTTTGATACATATACAGACATCTATAGGTTATATTTTGCCATTAATGCAAAATGTTTAGTTATTTTCTATTCTTTTTAAATTTTTTGATATGTTTGTTTACTGTTATAGGGGGAGCACATATATAGGGGGAGTTCTCATTTTTTTCCATACCAAACACATTTTGCTGTAATCAAAATTTTAAGTATGTTTGTCATCATCAAAAGGGGGAGATTGTTGAACCCGTGATTTTTTGTTTGATGATAATAAACATTTTTTAATGTGTTTGAAACTGTATTGTTTACTGCTCTTCACATCATATTGGAATAAAAATATTTTTGTCTAATAATGCTCCTACACAGAAATTGAAAATTTACATAAGCATTTATTATTCAAAAATCATATTTTTATTTCATAATCAAAACAGTACAATACTTTCTGAACTCTCAGCTATACAAATTTTCACTCATTATTTCAGTACAAATGAATCTCACTACATGTTTCACTCTCACTCATCAATACATTCTTACTGTCTCTTTATCCTGTTTTGCTCCTGTTGCATCATCCTGAAACCTGTCACAAAAAAGAAAAAGAAATGCACACAGTAGACTGGAACTAAAATTTTATTTTATAATTTTTTATGTGCCTCAGATTTTCTGTGTGTTTTTCTCATCATTTTTTCTGATTTGCCTGACACATATTTTACAAGTATGGCACAATACTATACAAGATCAGAAACGATCAAGTATAGCAAGAAAGCCAAATACTTGTGTATACCAAAACCAACACATTCAAGTTGGATCAAGAATGGTATCTGTTCTTTTCATTTTTGTGTTACAGGGTCACAGAAGCATATATGGCAACAATAACAAATCAGTTCAGGTTCAAGCAGCATTCAAAGAGAAATGGTCAAAGCAGTGTGCACAAGATTGCACAAGGTTTCATAGCTACATATGGAAAGCATTCAAACTGCATGGATTTCATATGCAATACAGGAAATTCAGACATGCACAAGGCAGCAAACATGCAACATGACATTGCAGGATGGAAATATATGGCAAGTTGTTCAGCATTAAAAAAAAAGTCCCGTTTTCTATTTACATGAAACTAAAGCATGTGCAAATGAAGCAGATTTGATTTACTAGACTGGAAATGAACACAATTAACATGCGAGAATTATCCGGACATAATTAAATGGTGATGGCATTTAATACAGTGGAAAAATTCGACATCAAAAATAAAATGAGGGCCTAAAATCATGCAGTTTGTTTTCTGAAGATTTTTTGTGAATAATGGTTGACAAGATAATCAGTTTCCACTTATCTTGTTTCCTGGTTTGAATTGTTAAAATTGGAAATGTTTCAACACGACTTTATGGGCAATACAATTTTAGGCAAGTGTTTAATACATTCTTGGGTAATTGTTTTTTATGCTAATCAATCAATCCCAAGCTCATTTTTGGCAAGGAAATTTTTCTCTGGAAATCAATAAACACAGTAAAATGGGCAAGCAAGAAATCAAAATCTTCCAGAAATGATTCAATTTATTCAAGGGGATAAATTAATATTTTTTTTAGGATTCAATCAAGCAATACACGCAGGCAACAAACAAAAGCAGTGAATAAATTAGTTCATTCATATATGGAAAGATCAATTCGTGCATGTCAATATTTGTTTCCAGGTGGCAATTCATTTTTCCAAATTCATCGATGGACAAATTCATGTCTATAATCATCAATTCAATCAGAAAGGGAAATCATGGAAAATTCAGAACAATTAAAAGAGGAAATTCAGGAATAATCCTTCCAAATATTCATCAAACCAAATCAAGCAAGTCATAAGTGAAATCAGAGAATAAGGATTCGAATTTCCCATATAAATTCACATGTTTCCTCATAAGCAAAATCATCCAACTCATTCGAATTCATCTAAAACTCTACAATCACATCAGAGAGCTTACAGTGTTGGATTGGAGCAGAAAGACATTCGGAGTCAAGCTAGAAAGCATCGCAAATCATCTGGAACAAAATCAAAGCCATCAGAACCTCAAATTGAAGAAACCCTAGCCGTCATGTTTATTTGCTTGAAGAAATAAAGAAAAAGGAACGACGGATTTCTAATTGAAGATACAAAGGGGGTGTTTTCATTTAAGGGCTTTTTTTGTTTTAATTTTTAATGTACTTTGTTTAGTTCTGTTTTAAAAACAATCTGTGGTTTACTAGTTACGTCCGTAAAACTAGGATTTACATATTACGGTTTTGTGGTCTGGGAAAATCTGGTCTAGGGATTTTAGATCAGTCTAAGACTTCGAGCGTAGGTTTAAATCAATAACAGGTGTTGCAAGTTTGCAAAACTCTTTAGGCGGTAGCAGGGTTTGCAAGTTTATTGAGTGTTTGTAAGCAGGAGACTGTTTTAAATCCTAGTAGATATCTTAGTAATGTAGCAGTAGGCACAGTTGGCCGAAGCTGGGTAATTTCTGTGTGTTTTCTTTTATTGCATTTCTTATTATTTTGTGACTGTTCTAAATACTGGATAAACCCTATTCACCCCCCTCTAGGGTTAATCTTGATCCAACATAGTGCGGGAAATCCGACCATTGGATTTCCTTGAAACCGCAACCGTTGGGTTCGCCTTGGAAATATCTCTCCAACGGCACCAATTTTGTAAAGATCCGACGGTTGGATTGTCTGGAATGTTTAATTCAAATCTGAAGAAAAACAGCGCCAGAAACGATTATATATATATATATATATATATATAATTAAATTAAATCGAATAACGACGCTGCAGTTCGTAAATTGAAATCGTAACTTCAAAAGACGAGTGTGGAAGATCCGACCGTCGGATTTTCCCGAAACTGAAACCGTTGGATTCGTTTTGAAAAGAAGTTTCTAATGATATAAAATTTGTGAAGATCCAACGGTTAGATTTTTAGATATGTGTAAAACAAATTTAGTGAAAAACAGTGCCAGTGCATCGGCATGACCTGAAACGTCGTTTAATTAAATATGGCCGTTTTAAATAAATAAAAATGGCGATATATCGTTATAAAATACTACAGACGATATAGAGTGGAAATAAACCAATTTTGTTGTGTTTGCTTGATATGTGATGGTTGAAGGTATTTAACATGAAAATTATAACTAAAGAACTGAAATGTGAATGTTGAATAGTCCAACCATGTGATAAATTGATTTGAAAATCTAAATATACGTGGGTTATTTGAAAAGGCCGAGTTCATCTCATTTCAAATAATCGATCGACGTTGAGAAGTCGAAGAGTCGAAGACGGTTGAAGACCGACGATCTCCACACTAGATGGATGGGCGCTACTGATGCTCGTGATTGGAGTAGCTACCGTGAAGGAGCTGAAGTAGTAGCCTTCCAAACATACTGTTGATTGTACGGATATGCGAGGAATTAGTGCCTCCGGTTTCGTTCAGACCCAGAACGGACTTGTAAATGGACTGTGTGTCTGACATTGGATTTTGTTCTGTGCTGATTGATCTCTGTTAAATATATATCTGTTTGGCGGCGGAGAATTTATTCTCTTGCTTAACGCCCTTCTCTGAGACGTGCGAGCTCAGAGGTTATGTATTGATAGAAATCAGTCGCATGGAGTGGATTGCCTGTGTGGCACGCCTAAGTGGCATATGATCAAGGCTTCTGTTGCAAAGCAAAGTCTTGTGGTTGATGATCAAAGCATGGTCTGTGTGACGTAGCTTTGTGTATAACGTGAATTCGCGAGCCTCACACCCCGGTATGAGTCAAAAAGGGAGACGGACCGTTGGGAGAGCACGATGTTTCTTTCTAGCTAAGGTGGTGTCAGTGACCTACCAGCCCTGACATTATATATACTTTTCACCTATGTGGTTGTTGGAATGCGAGGCGCCTCGATTATAGGTCTGTAAGGACCGGGAAACGTGTGTTCAGGAATAACTAATCCTCCAAAGTAAGAGACGACCGGCCCAGCCGATTCCAAGGATCATAGTGGGGTCCTAGGACATTTGCTAGAGTGTCTCGAATCGGAGTGGGGCTTTCCCCTTGCCTCGACCCATGAAGGAACCCAATTTCCAATACGAAATATGCGGACGTGATTGTATTACTAGTATGGCGACATAGTAGATGGTAGCTATGCCGCCTAGGATTGATATTTATGATTGAATTTGCTTTTGAAACATATATGCACTAGTAATAATATCAAACACTTTTGTTTTATGCGTATGAAGCATTTTTGGCCATTATAAGGTAAAACTCTATCCTCCGGCTTGCGTTGCATTGTGTGATGGGACCTGAGTCTTATAATGGCTTCATTTTATAAAAAGCATTGCGATGATTTAATCATTTACTATATTTCATGCACTAGCACTCATTGGAGTAAACCCGTTCCGCAAAAGTGGCGTGGTCCTTTGATTTGCCTTATTATTGTTGTTAATAAGTTAAGTAGATTTCTCATACCAGTCCCATGACTGACTCGTAGTTTGTTTCACCTTGCAAACTCGGGTGCCCTCATTTTCACACGGGCAGCCTAGTTACAGGTATCTGGTGCACTTTTGGCTCATGGCGAGGCTTGACTACACCGTGCTGACCTTGACTTTCTCCACCATTTTAGTATATGTATTATGATTCTGCCATTGGCGATGTAGACTGATATTTATTTTGTGTACTCTTTATGTATGATTCTGCCTCTGGCGATGGTGACTGGTTATGTATTATATGCACTAAGTTGTATCCTGCACTGTGCTCTCTGATGTGGTGATATCTATATGATTCCGCTGTCATATGTGTGTAAATTATTCTATTTTATGTTTATGCTATTATCTGTGATCTGCTAATGATGATTAATGTGTTATATTCCAATGATTATCCTTAACACCGTGTCACGGGGTTTTGGATTCGTCACACGAATAATGGTAGAAAAATCATTTACTCTTTCAAAATGATGATTTAATCTATTAGTGTCCAAGTTGGAAAGAAATGCTGGGTTGATTTGTTTCAATGTAGGAAGAGACTATAATTTATGTCAGAAGAAGCTTATTGTTCGACATTAATGTGCAGTTTTTATCACTTCATTTATATCATTTTTTATTGTTATTGCTCCTTTGTAGCTGCATAGTCACATTTGTGTTTGAATAAAAAAACTGTCATAGTACAACATGTTACAATTTTTTATTTTTTATGGCCATGGCTGAAGCTTTGATGTCGCCTTTTATTACAACGGTTCACTATTTGATTTTTTTTTATTTTTTTTTTTTTTTTTTTTTTTTTTTGCAGCACACGGGTAAGTTCTCAAATAGTTTACGGTTATTTTTCTTCCAACCCTTTCTGAATTTATTACAGACACGTATAGCGTAATTTGCAAAGGTTTATTTAATTTATTATAAATTTTTGATATGTTCTCTTTATTTATCAAGGTGGCGTAATGGTATTTATCATGAAGTGGCTCTTAAACTCAACATGATGGCCGGTGCAAGGTTTGTGTGTTGCTCACTCTGCTTCTCTATTATGTCTGTCTTCTCTTTGTCTGTAGACCACTTATCATGTTGGTTAAATTGAGGTTATCTTTCCCATAATGTTAATGATAAGTTCAAATAGCAGTAATCTTATGCAGCTCCCTAGAGATATGACATTAAAATTCATTATCATCTACACAATGTGATAATGCTGATCTGAAAACTTACATGCTTTCCAACAAAAAAATGATGTGTTAAATTGTTTAATTGATCTAATATGTAATAACATTTTTGTTTACCTTGGTGCTAGGTATATCATCAATTTGAAACTAATAGTAGCTACATATTCTATTTAAGAAATCAATTAAAATTTTATTCCTCCTTGAAATGGAGATAATCTACACGCATCCCATTTACAGAGTGTGGGAACAATCGATTATCCTGAACCTTGGCTTATTCATCCAAACACATAAAAATTGAATAATTTCTTCCCTTAATTTTGTGTTCTACTTCTAATTGTAGCAAAAAACCGACACTAACCCTTTTTGACTTATACAAAGGTTCACTGGACTTGATGCAAACAAAATGGATCATTTGTTTCCATATGCTCCAAACTTACAAAAGAAAAGGATAAATATATTTTTACCCTTTTTGTATTTGAGAATTTTCATACTGAAATATATAATAGTAACAGCCAGTTTTAATCATTATAGGTGCATTTATCCTTTTTAACATAATACCTGCCTTCACTTTTTTTTTCTGCTCACATGCATGCCTTCCATATTGGTCTTTGGTATTATCTCTGATACATTTTTAGTCTATAGGTCCAGGTCATTCAGGAATAAAATGTGTCATCGTTATGTCCTTTATCCTAACTCAACATTGAAATCATGTTGTAACTTAAGTAATATCTATTTTGTAACATGAATGCCATAATTTAATTATCGCTTACTAAACAAATTTTTGTTTTAGATATCTACATATTACAATTGATAACCAAATCTATTAGTCATAAATACAGTGATTATCTTCAATTCATATTTAAGACTAATTATACAAGGAGATACGAAACTAATATTCTTTTATGAATTTTATTCGCAACGACAATGATACACCTTTGAGTACAACTTTTATAAAGATCTAAGTAGACATAGGCTCTTAATTACAACTCCATTATAAAAAGAATTTGGGTTATTATATAAAATTTATGTAAAGCTCTATATAAATAAAACGGTCATAAACTGTGTTATTATATTGTATGACATATTAGTTAACAGTGTGATAAGTAGTTCATGCAGATAATTTGTTGTCAAAATGTTTCTAATCTATCCTTTGGAACCAAAGTAAAATACACCTTATTATATACTGCATTTATGTAACTTTCCCTCAATGAGATTTAAAGATTTTTCCTCATTATTTTTTGTTGTACATGGTCAGGATCCTATTTATGTTTTTATTATATGATAAATGTAGGATGAATTCAGATTGAGGTTTTTATGAATATCGTTATAAAAATGACAATAACAGTAACAATAATAACAATCTTCAATTTTAAGGTCCCCAATTTGTCAGGTATAAACCTTCAACTACATTTGACTGTTTAATTATTATTACTCTATGTTTTCAATTGATTAAAGTTATAGTCATTATATTTCTTTGTTCGTGATTTAGAAGAATTAGGAAGTTTTAAAGGGTTCGGTTTTGTTAACACAAATGTATTGAAGTTAACACTTCTACCTTTTTTTCTTCCTAAACTAACTCAGTAGTCTCCTTTTATGTATGGTTATAAATCAGTTGTAATATGAATATATTTTTTATACTCAAATTTTAAAGATTAGTAGAAACATGATGACTGGTGAACTCGACTATTGGTAATAACCAAAGGCACATTGATTTGTTGATGTCAAAGTGATTCAATTTCTTATCATGACATTTTTTTCTTCTTCCCCATTTCATACATCTGTGAGATAATATAATTTAATTCTGAATCTAATATCTCACAAGAAAGATATAGATGTTGATGTTTTTGGTAAAAGTAGACACATCAATTTGTAGTTGAGTTGATATAAATATTGTAGAAGAAATCTGAGTATAAAAAATGTTATAAATTTTCAGCCGATATGGAACTAAGATAACTTTAGAAAACTGTAAGTGCTTATGGGTTCAAATGAAAATCGCAACTATCCTTCTTGCATTACTCTTATCATTAAAATAATTTCCATGCATAGATTTAAGCAAATGTACAAGTTTAAATAAGTTACGAACACTTATACAAGTATGAAGTTTAATTTTTCTAAGTCACCTAGCTATCTGATATATACCGCCTCATGTTTTTCCATAGTTGACGGTTCATGCAAATTATAAGTTACATATATATTGTCTCTCTTATGAGATTGTGGATTCCAAATATCATGAATATATTCTCAGATGGGAATCATGATCAGAGCTTCGGATATCTGATTACTAGTAAAATTATTTTGTGACCAGAGAAGACAAAAGTTGGTCAAACCTTGGACATTTAACAATTTTTGTATATTTTGAAGTGCTCTAAGATATTTTATTTTGAACTGCTCTAAGATATTTTGTTTTGAAGTGCTCTAAAATATTTTGTTGCTATTGTATATATCTTCTACTTCTTCTTTGTAAATTTTCAAACATTTGATTTTGATCATTATCTATATGCTTTATGACGTGACATCTCAAATGCAAAAAATCTAAAGACAAATTGAAATATATATATGTCCTTCCTAAAATTATGGTCTTCCATATTTATTAGCATCACATAGTTGTCATGGTAAGAAATGTGAAGTTCACGTATTTAGAATATGATTATAAACATGTGATACCTTATATTATGTAAATTTTGACATAAAATTGCCCAAAAAAATTAGCTGAGTGTTTTCATGAATGATAGGAATAAGGGGGCAAATATGGAGTGGATGACAAAGAAGACTCGGTTATGGGGATTTGTTGTATAAAATTATACCTAATTCATATTCAGGAAACTACTTACAAGGACAATTGACCTTAATATTTTATCCATAAGGACACGCGCTTAAAATTTTACTCAGAAGGACAATTTTCCGTCGCCCCTTTCTCTCTTTTCTTATTTCTTCTTCCGATCCTTTCTCTCTTCTCCGATTTCTTCTTCCACGAAATCAGCAAATTAAAAAATAACGAAATCATCTCAACTGAAAATCGCATGAAATCAAATCCATACCAAAATCGATTATGCGCGTACTGATTTGGGAATTCGTTCAAGAGATTTGCCCTAATTTTGTCTGAAAATCTTCGTCGATTATTGTAGGTGCCGCAGATTTTGATTTGATAGGCAGTAAAGATGATTTCGTGTTTTTTGAATTTGCGAATTCGGCGTAGAAAATCGAACGAGAGAGATGAAGGAGAAAAAATTCGTCGCTGTATACTTTTTTTTTACGGTGAAGTTATCAGCAGTTTTTAGGTATCATTTTCCTATTTTTTTAGCTATCATTTTTCGTGTTTTAACAGTGTTATGCTGTTTTGTTTATAATTTTGGTGCTATATCAGTTTTCTACATGTAGTGTTGCATTAGCTTTGCAACTTAATCGAAATTATGTCATTTTAATCAATCAAAGTGGGATGTAACATTTTTATTCATTAGTTTTCCTTCAAAATATCAAAGCAATTTCTAGGTATCATTTTTATATTTTTTTAGGTATCATTTTTATTTTTTCTAGTTAAGTTTAAATCATAGCAGTTTTTAGGTATCATTTTTCTATTTTTCTAGTTATCATTTTTATATGTTGTAGCTGAATTTACATCATAGCAGTTTTTAGGTATCATTTTTATATTTTTCTAGTTATCATTTTTATATGTTGTAGCTGAATTTACATTATAGCAGTTTTTAGGTATCATTTTTATATTTTTCTAGTTATCAGTTTTATATTTTGTAGCTGAATTTACTTTATTATGTTGATATAAGTTTTGATTATGCATGAAATTCTTGCAGATACTGCATGCTGCTGGAATTTACTTGAATTCAAGACTGGATTGAGTACAAGTAAAAGTAAATGCTTGAATGCATGATTGGAATGTGGAGTAGTGTTGTATGTACTTATATTGTGTAGGAAAACAATGTATCCTAGTATATCAGTTATGCATAGTTGTAGATATCATATGATATGGTACAAGCGTGTATTATTGTGAATAATCTCATTTTTGTGATAATTGAATTGAATTAAGTGCTATTTTTATGATACAAGTTTGATTGTATAAAATTAAATAAATTCGACCGAGTTAAAAAGTTGATGCAACAATATAACTTCAAAATTAACATAGCAATAAAATCACATGAAAACAACACATAACATAGTTAAAATTGTAATAATGATACCTAAAATATTAGAAAAATGATAACAAAATACTGATACAATGCTTTGAAGATAAAATAATGGAAAAAAAATTATATCACAGTTTGACTGATTAAATTGAAATAAGTTCGACTTAATTTCTTAGCTGATACAACAATATAACTTCAAAATTAATACAGCAACAAAATCTCATGAAAAAAAAATATAACACAGTTAAAAAGGTAAAAATGATACCTAAAAAAATAGCAAACTGATACCTAAAAACTGCTGCTATGTTTTTAATGTTAAAACATGGAAAATGATAACTAAAAATATAGAAAAATGATAACTAAAAACTGCTGCTATATGTTAAAGTTAAAACCGGAAAAATGATAACTAAAAAAATAGAAAAATGATACCTACGAACTGCTATACTATTAACGATAAAAAAAAACATTTCCAATTACGAAAAAATTGTTTCAACAATTTCGACTTCTTCAATTGTGTTTTCCATCGTCTGAAAAATATTTTTATTCAATTCAAACGTGATTTCCAATGGATTTTTGTTGTTCGACAATTTTTTGGTTTTCTAGGGTTTCTGTTTCGAGCGGATTTCTGAATTCGAATTTTTGGGTTCGATTGCAATTTCGAATCCGATGTCCTTTTGATTTTCGTGATTTATGAATTGTTATGGATTCGAATTTTTGTGATTTTTGGGTTCGATTGTTTTAAAGATGGAGCGGACGTGAATTGGGATCGGAGGAAGAAGAAACAAGCGCACGTGAAATCGAGATACGCGACTGAGGGAGAAGATGGAAGCATCGGCCGAAATTTAAATTCAGTGTATTGTCCTTATGGATAAAATATTAGGCGGGTGTCCTTATGGATAAAATATAGTAGCCTTTTGTCCTTATAAATTAATATCCCATTCATATTTATGTTTTTTCAGGCAGGAAAGTAGTTTCTCCACCAAGTGATAGGGAAATTGAAAGGTAAAAAGGTATGTTTTAGATTGCTTTCCACTTTTTCCTAATTATAACAGAACAAATATGTTGGGAGGCGAGAATGAAATTCTTCTCAAATCATACTGCAGAAAAGGTCGACAACTAAAATTTATTCGTAACTAGACCAACATTCTAAAATGGTGAAGGTGGTTGGTGAATTAAAGTTTTATTTCCTTTAAAAAGCAACAAAATGCTATCAAAATTAATAAATAAATTGTCTTAACTTCATTGAACTAAAAGTATTGAATTAACTATTACATATGTAACCCTTTCATATGACCGGTTACAAAAGTATTGAAAGTTAAATATGTAGCCCTTTCATATGAAATTACTCCTGAAGATAAAAATCATCTTGGTATGACCAGGAATCTAAAGATGGTACAAATGGATGATGAATCAATGTGTTGTATCCTTTAAAAAGGAAACTTTCTTTTATCACGGGCAAAATATGCAAACGAAGTATACAAGTTATTTTCAATGCTTCAAACTATATTAGTTAATATTTTTTTTGCCTAAATGCATACACATAATAAGTCGGGAATTAAACCAGACAATAATCATATAAAAAATAATTAACAAAATATGAATTGTGGAATGGAGAACATGATCAATGCAGCTTATATGAAATTTGAAATTGCATATCTTTTATAATTCAATACTGCATTTTCTTCAATGTTTTAATTGTATCTATTTCTGGAACACAGAATTTTCAAATGACAACAAGAGCATTTCGATAGAATATGCAAAAATATGATGGCACGATTAAAGAGTTTGTGTTTGAGCAGAAGTTCCCATTTAAATGAGTTGGTATGTCAGCATTTTCATGATTTGATTATATTGATTAGTTTAATATTGCCCCAGTAACATTGTGATTTTGTTTTCAACAACGAAAAAAACTATACTGTTGCAATGCTACACCACGCACTTTGTGCAATTGGATAAACGGGGTCAACTTCCAGTAGCGAGGTAGATAGTTCTGTCGTTATCGGCTTCACCATACATTTGCATGTATTGAAGTGCTACAATGCAGATATGTAAACTGGCTTTAAAATGATATTACTTTTTAAAACTTATCATGTGCATTTCATACAAAGTCTTGAAATGGTATGACAGTTTGGTAGCAAATTTATTTGGATGAACTGACCACTACATATTAGTATTAAACATGTGATAACTAATCAATTAACCATGCAGCAAACCAAAACCTCACGTGTGAACTTTCCCCTTAATTCTGAAATTCTAACTGCTTTCATAAAATTCCGACATTATCAAGGATTACCGTTGCAGTTCAGCATATTATGTCACTGCTACATGTCTGTGGTCAATTGTATACTTATATGTAGCTATCATTAAAAAGGTATATTAGCTATCACATAATAGGACTTAAGATTTGACCTTTCAGGTGAATTTGCTATTGCTTACTGTGTTCATAATTTATTGTTAATTCTTTCATTGCACCTGATGTTATAAATAAAATCTTTGGCAACTAACTTGAATCCTGTTAATACTTGTGAAATGTGTCGCCAATTGACATTGTTTCATATTTGTGGATTCAGATATTTATTATTACACATTAACACCTAATGAAATTTTGAACTAACAATGACTTGCTTTGCTTAAAACCTGTTCATCTTTGGCATTAACTTGGATTTTGGATGCATTATTGAACAACTTATCATATGACTATAGATTGAGGGAAGCTTTGTATTACCAATATGTTATAGCCTACTGTTTTCATGAACTCAAAATATAGGGTCCCTATTGTGTAATGAATATCTCATGGAGCTATGATTGTCCATGTTATTAACCAGCTGTTTTTCCGCTTAGACATAACAGAACTTTTACATTTTTACAGATCCAACCAATCAAAGAGCTCACAAGAATGAAGCCAGCTGAAATTTTGGGGAACGTTTTACAATTTGTACTTATTCAAGGCACAAGATTCATGGCGGCAATATCTAACGCATACAAATATGTATAACAACCAATTGTAACGAATGTTGACTTTGCAAATAAGTGTGAGTTTTTCGTTTTTAGATGTACATGTTTTGTTCCGTACGTTCAACTATAAATAAATGATGTTACCCTTTGAAATGCTTGCTGGCTGTAAATGGCTATGATGTACTTTTTATGTCATACTAAATGCTCAAATGTTCTGTAATTTGAAGCCAACGTTGGGTCAAATAATAAACAAGTCCCCTTACGTAGCATCAAATATTAAAGTATCAAATATTAAAGTAGTGCATTACTCGAAGCCAATGTCATCATTATCTTTGATTTTTTTTTTCAACCATTGTATCGAGCCAGCTTTGCACATCAGATTTAAATTACATCATACTGAGTTTTATTACATATTTATGTTACTAACATTTTTAAAAACGTCCATGTGCGTAGCACGGGTTCGCACTTGTATAAATAATTGGTTAACGAATTTAACCAATTTTAATTTCTGCTAACATCTTGACGAAAATGAATAAACATGTTATTATATTCCTAATGTCGAATAAAAATGTAATTTACTCGCATAATTTTCCTATATGTTTTCTAAGGTCTAATAAAATGTAATTTATTTGCATGACCTTATTGCTGATGATAAATAAAAAGATAATTCCTATTTTCTTTTATTTATATGCAAATATTCTTAACTTTAACACATAAAGAAATAATCTTATTTGTATATTGTTCAATGTATAACCTAACACATAAAAATGTTTATTTAAATTGCATACAAATTCTAATGTATACATTAACACATTAAAATGTCACTTTTACTTACCTACACATTCTAAGGTGTGTGGTGACAATGCAAATGATGCTTTATTTCACATACAAATTCTAATGTATGTTTTGCAAATAAAGATGATTCTTATATTTGCAATATTAATTCTATTTCAACAAAATGTATAAAAAGTGATACATCCATTTTGCTGACAATTCTATTTTATCAAAATGAATATTTTTGTTGTAACACAAACCTAATTAACAAAATGCTATTTGTGTTTAACTCTTTTATTTAACCAAAAATGTATTTTTGTTTCAAACCATCTTATTTTGACAAAATGTACATTTTTGTTTCAACTAATATGGTTTGACAAAAATGTTCTTTTCTTTTCAGCTATTTGGTTTCAACAAATATGATGTGTTTGATTCAACCAATCTTTTTTGACAAAAATGTATATTTTGATAAAAACGCACGTCTTGATAAAAATGTATATTTCTAATTCAGCTAACTTAACTTGTCAAAAATGTTCATTTTTGTTTCAACAATTATATTTTGACAAAAAGGCTAATTTTGTTTCAAATATTACATTTGATGTGACAATCCCAAAATCCGTGTGACGGTATTAAGGATAATCATTGGAATATAACACATCAATCATCATAGCAAAGTACAGAAAATAGCAAAAACAATAAATAGAATAATTTTACATAGTTATGGCAGCGGAATCATAACATGTAACAACATCAGAATAGCACAATGTAGGATATAACTTAGTAAATAAAAGAGGGAATGATCAGTCACCATCGCCATAGGCGGAATATATATATACAGTGAGACATAATAAGGGTATCAGTCTACATCGCCGAAGGCGATACATATACATACGATAATAAATACTGGAAGTAAAACAGTCTGCATCGCCTGTAGCGGAATCATAATATATATACAATAATGGCGGAAAATGTCAAAGTCATCTCGGTGAAGTCAGCCTCGCCATGAGCCAAAAGTGCACTCCATACTACAGTGCTGAGCCAAAACAACCTGTCATCTGTGAACTAGGCTGCCCGTGTGAAAATGAGGGCACCCGAGTTTGCAAGGTGAAACAAACAACGAGTCAGTCATGGGGACTGGTATGAGAAATCTACTTAATAGTTTAAGCAACAGTAATAAGCAAATCATAGGACCACGCCACTTTCGCGGAACGGGTTTACTCCAGTGATTGCTGGTGCATTTAAAACAAAGTAAATTCTTTAAAACAACGCAATGCTTTTCAAAAGAATGTAGCCATTATAAGACTCAAGTCCCATCATACAATGCAACGCAAGCCGGAGGATAGAGTTTTACCTTATAATGGCCAAATATGCTTAATACTTGTAAAGCAAAATCATTTTATATTATTACTAGTGCATATATGTTTCAAAAACGAATAGCATCATAAATATCAATCATAGGCGGCATAACTACCATATACTATGTCGCCATAATAGTTATATAATCAAATCCGTTATTTCGTATTGGAAATTGGATTTCCGTCATGAGTCGAGGCAAGGGGCAAGCTCCTCTCCGCTTCGAGACATTCTAGCAAATGTCTCAGGACTACACACTCTGGGTAACCCCTGGATGCTTCAGGGCCGGTCCTCTCTTACATTTGAGGATTAGTTATTCCTGAACACACATTTCCCGGTCCTTACAGACCTAAAATCGAGGCGCCTCAGATTCCAACAACCACATAGGTGAAAAGTAGATATAAATGTCAGAGCTGGTAGGTCACTGACACCACCATAGCTAGAAAGAAACATCGTGCTCTCCCCGCAGTCCTTATCCCGTTTTTAACTCATACCGAGGTGTGAGGCTCGCGAATCCACGCTATACACAAAGCCAGGCCACGTAGGCCGTGCTTTGATCATCAAACATAAGACTTTGCTTTGCAACAGAAGCCTTGATCACTGTATCTTGGCATGCCACAAAGGCAATCCACTCCATACGACTGATTTCTATCGATATATAACCTCTGAGCTCGTACGTCTCTCAGAGAAGGGCGTTAAGCAAAAGAATAAATTCTCCGCCGCCAAACAGATATATATTTAACAGAGATCAGTCAGTATAGAACAAAATCCAATGTCAGACACACAGTCCATTTACAAGTCCGCTCTGGGTCTGAACGAAACCGAAGGCACCAAATTCCTCGTATATTCGTACAATCAACACATACGTTCAGACGGCTACTACTTCCGTTCCTTCACGGTAGCTACTCCAATCAGGAACTTCAGCAACGCCCATCCAACCGATACAAAGATCGTCGGTCTTGAATCGTCTTTGTATTTTTGCCTTCAAATCGTTCGATCAATTATTTGAAATGAGGGTTAGCTCGGCCTTTTCAAATAATTCACGTAATATTAGAATTCAAATCAATTCTTTCCATGGTTATATTATTCGACATTCATATTTCAGTTCTTTAGTATAATTTTCGTGTCAAACACAAACAACCATCAAACATCAAGCAGATCTAGCCAAATTGGTTTATTTCCAATCTATGTTGCTTGTAATATTTTATAATGATTTTTCGCCATTTTTATTTATTTAAAAATGGCCATATTTAATTAAACGACGTTTCAGGTCGTGCCGTGGCACTGTTTTTCCCCTAATTTGTTTTACACATATCTGAAATTCTAACCGTTGGATTTCTACAAAGTCTATACCACTGGGAAGATATCCCCAAAGCGAATCCAACGGTTCCAGTTTCATGAAAATCCGACGGTCGGATCTTCCACACTAGTCGTTTGAAGTTACAGTTTCAAAATTCGAACTGCAGCGTCGTTATTCGATTTAATTTAATTATATTTATATTTATATATAAATATAAACGATTCTGGCGCTGTTTTTCTTCATATTTGAATTAAACATTCTAGACAATCCAACCGTTGGATTTTTACAAAGTTGGTGCTGTTGGAAAGATATTTCCAAGGCAAACCCAACGGTTGCGGTTTCGGGAAAATCCGATGGTCGGATTTCTCGTACTAATCGATTCGAATTACGATTTCAAAACACGAACTGCACGGCTTCGATTCCTTTCAATTCTATTTATATTTTTATATATAAATATAGTTCATGCTTTAATTTCCACATCGTTTTCACTTCAAATATTTCACTAACGCCTTTATATTTCGAAAAATTTCGCCATAACCTCCTTTGTACGGGAAGGGGTTTGGAAATTTATTGGGCCGTGTTAGGTACCCAATAAATCCTATAAAGCATCCACATATTTATAGTGATATATTCTGGTGTTTACAGGGGAGCGTGTATAGATAATAACTCAAGAGAATAAATTCTCATCACCCTGTCAAGCCTGAGGGAGCGTGTATTTTTAATCACTCCAGAGGATAAATCCTCGTCACCTCGTCCCGTGTGGGAATAAATAGTCCATGTGCCATATCTAATGACTAGAGAGACGTGATTATTGTCAACTCCAGACCCGTGTGGGGTTTTTATTAATCTGGCAATTTATCGTTATATTTTATATAGTACATATCAGTCATCAGTTCAACCTCTAATATATAATCATCGCCATACAAGCCTCTCGCTCGTATGGTAAATCTTCAACCTCGTCACACAAGCTCCAATTGCTTATGTGGAATATGATGAAGTATGTCTATCGTCAAGAAGTATGCCATGTAGTGTAGTTCAAAAATAATTGTTACTATCCTATGGCGATGTTTATTATTTCACACAGAATAACCAGCACTCTGCATCCAATGGCATTCACAGGAGTTGATATAAAAATAAAATTGCACAGCCAACTCATCAAGGCTTACCTATTTGTCGGGCACGCAAAAAATTTCTTTACTCTACAGCTAATCCATTTTCCCTATTCGACACATGTATATATATGCAGAACAAAGCTAATAATAATATTTCTAGCGAACTAATATTTATTTCAACACGTGTGTATTTTTATCATCAAAAATATTTATTCAATACGTGAATGTTTTTAACACTTCATATTCACAATAAAAATGTAATTTTTATTGTCTATTCAATTTATTTTAAAATACGAATAACATTCAACACATGAATTTTCAATTCAACGAATGAATTTCAATTCAACACATGAATGTTCTCTATAGTTTGTATATATAAAAATGTGATTTTTATCGCTAAAGCTATTTATTTAAAATTCGAATAACATTCAACACATGAATTTCGATTCAACGAATGAATTCCAATTCAACACATGAATATTCTCTATAGTTTGTATATATATAAAAATGTGATTTTTATCGCTAAAGCTATTTATTTAAAATTCGAATAACATTCAACACATGAATTTCAATCCAACGAATGAATTTCAATTCAACACATGAATATTGGTCTTAACATATGTAATTAATTTCAACAAATGAAAACTATTCTAACACATGAATATTTCAGAAAATTTCGGCAGCATAACGGCAGGGTAGTTAAAACCGGGACCGTCCCTAGTACGGCTCCTCGCTCTACCTTAAAACCTCGCGGTTTTTGACAATGGGGAATCATGCATCTAGTTCGCACGCAGGCGGCATGTTTTATTTTCAAGGGCTATACATTCTATATAGCGACCTTTCTGAAAATTCATTTGGCCATAACTTTTGATTCCTGTTATGAAACTTCGATTTTTCAGATTCGTTAGAAAGGTATTCATAAACAGATTTAAATATTTTTAGTTTCACTAAAATCTGTTATATTTTCCACCCGATACAGTCATACAAAGTTTGTATTCAAATTTTCAAACTGCCTCACTATCTCCAATTCATTACTTTATTGAAATATGATATTTCAATTGTTTAGATTTTTTGACAATAACCAATTTTAAAAATTTTAAATTGGTTCACATTTTCCGGGTTATTACATTTGACAAAAGGTAACAAATTTGGATCTTAACTTTTATAACTTGACGAAAGCGATATTTCTGGTTTCAACTTTTATAACTTGACAAAAGTTATATTTTGGTTTAACCCAAGTCTATTTAACAAAATATCATTTTTGTTGTAACTAAATCTCTTTCACAAAAGGCAATTTTGTTATAACTTAAATTCTTTAAAAAAAATGTAAATTTTTTCTAACTCTAATCTTATATAACAAAAATGTGATTTTTATTATGGTCACACTTTTTATTGAAACTATAAGCAATAAGAATATAATCCTCCATATTAATTCTTTTTATTTAAACAAAGTGATAGTATAAACATGATCTTTAATACTTATCTTTTTATTGCAACAAAATTTACAATAAAAATATATCTTTCTATTTTACTTTTTTTTATTGTAACTAAAATAGCAATAAAAATATACATTCTATTCTTTTTATTTTAACTAAAATGACAATAAAACATATTTTTAATTCTACTCATTTTATGACAATAAAACATATCTTTAATTATACTCTTTTTATGACAATAAAACATATCTTTAATTTTACTCCTTTTTATTCTATTCTTTTTAGTCTAATCTTTTTGACACAAATGTTGAATTTGTTTTAATAACACGTTTTGACAAAAACGATAATTTTTATTTCAATTTACATGTTTTGACAAAAAGGTTATTTTTATTTCATATAAAATGACAACAAAAATTATACTTTCAACTCTTCTTTTTTTATTGCATATAAAATGTAAATAAAAATGCAACTTTAAAATATATTCTTTTTATTGTCTCTAATTTGACAATAAAAATGTTTCTTTAAAATCTATACTTTTTATTGTCTCCATTTTGACAATAAAAATATTTTTTTTAAATCTAATATTTTTATTATAATCATTTTATATATACAGTAAAATGTAAATTTTATCGTTAACGTAATTTTACAATTCTAATTCACATAAAGGTGATATGTATATATTTCAATTCTAATATAACATAAAAGTGATATGTTTTGTTTCATCTAAATGGTTTTGACAAAGTGACATATTTGTTTCAACTAATTTATTTTGGCAAAAGTGACAAATTTGTTTCAACTAATTAGTTTTGACAAAAGTGATATAATTTGTTGCATCAAATCCTTTTGACACAAAATGATAATTTTGTTTCACTAACATGTTTTGACAAAAAGGTTATTTTTATTTCTATTAACATGTTTTGACAATAAGGGTTATTCTTATTTCAATTAACATGTTTTGACAAAATCTATATTTTTATTTCAATAATCTTGTTTTGACAAAATCTATATTTTTATTTCAATAATCATGTTTTGACAAAATCTATATTTTTATCATGTCATTCTTTTTATTTAAATCAAACATGAACATCTTTTTATATATATATATAAAATAAAAATATGGTTTTTATTTTATACACAAATTTTGACACACATGATAATTATATATTCTATATATACAATAAAAATATGGTTTTTATTGTATATACAAAATTCTGACAAACATGAATACACAATGTAATTCAGTGGTTCATCGCAATTACAAAATAAATCAACATTGCAATAAATATATACAACATCAACATGAATTTTATATAAAATTTGTAATGTCCCGCATTTTTATTGATTTGTATTTGAATATTTAAAACAGTTTAAATATTGAATTCGTGTTATAAGTGGATTTATATATTAATTAAAACGAAGTTGAACGTATAGAAATATATATTAATTATAATCGAGGCCGTAATATCGCGGTAGTTCGTAATTTAACGTTCTGAACTTCAACTGAGTGTACAGAACTCGTTTTAAATCGGATTTCTTCGAAACAAGAAGCGTTGAAATCTGTTGAACTGTATCTTTCCAACGAAAGTAGAAAATGGAGATTTCGTCATATTTATTGCAAGATATGTCCGAATCAAATATTCGAAAAGTCGCTATAGAACCGTTTATCGACCATAACAGTTTAATTGATATAACTAGATATCGGTTGCAAATCTGGACAAGGTTCTTTTGAGGCGTAGCGATAATTTAATTTTTAGAATTTTACTGTAATTTTTAATTAATTAAATACGCAACTTTTTATTTGAGGTATTTTGCACCCTATATGGATATTTTGGAGTTTCAGAATATGAGTTAACTTACCGATATTATTATATTTTTGGGATAGTGGCACCACGCTGGACACAACGGTATTTTTATCTCTGTCCGTAGCAGTCAGTAAATGAACGAAATTTTAAATAACGAGTACCGAATCATGGATCCCAACCATTAGATAGGAGCAAATAATAATAATGGCAATAGTAAGTACAACGATTTAAATATTATCCAGGGTGTTCTACGTATTCCCTAAACATGGATCTCAAAGTGAAGTAAGTGGCCCAATTAGAACCATTAGAAATTCCCCGGGGCTGTTGTCATTGAATAAGTTGCTTGCTAGGACGTCAAACATGTTTTTCTTTCACTGTCTTAAGAACATACCATACGGTCCAGAATAAATTGTTCCTAACTTCTTATTATAAGCAATCAAACCATATTTAATATATTGCTCTTCATCGTATTCTGAACAACGGTGTATTGTATCGGGTAAATTTACATTATCAAAACAAATAAAAGCACGGTATTCTTTCTTCTTTCATAGTTTGCCTGACCCTATGCCATGTGAAAAAATCAAATCATGTTTGCCACATGCAGTGTGTTTCCAAGTCACCTGCACCTTTCAGCTCAAATGAAAATTTACTGCTGCCGAGACATATGAAGCAATACAGGCAGACCAAAATAGGATTACAGACCCATCCCCCTACGACTTCATGGAAAAGTAATGACTGCAACCCATATTTTAGTGTTTTGTGCTTAAGGAAACCGTGGAGACAAAGTAATGTACACGGCCCACCTATGTTCTGTCCTTGAAGCCGACCTATATATGTATCAACGCCTTGGCACCCAAGTATAAGCGACTATAAATACACAGCATCATCATTTCTTCTTGAGAAAAAAAAACGAGCTATATACTTCCATGGCCGCAGCCTTTCAATGGCACGGTAGAAAATTAAAACAAAAGAAAAGAGTGTAGCAGGCTATATTTACATACAAGGGGGGTATGATTAGTTAAAGCCATAGAGATCTTGGTGGGGATGGTGTTGGATCTGAGTTGTGGAAATGAACCGCACTTGCATGCGGTTGTAAGAAGGGGCGTGAGTTGTGTGCATGATGGACAGGCAACGTTGCATGCATTGAAGAGCATGGGAGGAGACAGCGTTCATGTGAGAATAGCATACTAAACAAGCACAAAGGTCTGTGATGCGGTGCAACGACTTATGTTTGATTGAAAGACCGAGCCTGTGGCAAATTTTTAACATGCGCATAACAGAACTGAGGGAGCGGAGGTTTGTAGAAAAGGGTGAGAACAAGGCTGTGCCAGCGAGAAGGGTTGATGGCTTTGTTGGGTTTCATTTTCTCGAATACTTCAGCTTCATACATTTTGAAAGGGTGCGCAAGTTAGTGAAGCAGGGAATGGTGTTGCGCTCCATATGCATGGTGCGAGCAGACATTAAAAGGAAGGTTAAGGGAGTGCGTAACAGGGGATACATCCATGGTGAGGTGCAAAAAGGGAGTGACGCCATCTGGTATGTGCATGTATGAAGAAATGAAAAAGAAAAAAAAATGCAAAAGGGTCTGGAGCCGTGAATGACGAGGTGAAGATGTACGGCTAACTTGCATGGATGTAAAGCAAAGGAGAATGGCAGGAGGAAGTTGGTGTTTCACATTTTGGGACTCGCGTGTTCTGATGGTTGGGATCATCATATGGTGAAACACGGTAGCAGAGGAGCAGTTCATCCCTTAGTATCAGCGGTAGGTCTGTGTGGCCCAAAGTGGAAGCTTGACCGATGATAGTGGTGGACGTTGGGTATTTGGAGTGTGGAGGATAATGCATTGGAAATACATAGATACAGTATAATATATACAAGGGGGAACAGCAGAGTTTTTCGTGAACTGCTGTGTAATTAGAAGACTGATGCGGGTTTGATGGTGTTCAAGCAATGAGGCTGACGTGTGTAAGTAAAGGTGACGGAAAGATTAAAAAGGGACGAAACCGGTCCCGTTGGAATCAAAATGACAAGATCTACGTTGGAGAGCTGATTTCACAAAGAAACTGAGCTACTGGAATTTCAATATAAAATCAACCGACCGCAAATCGTTATTTAACGGTTAACGCGCCAAGGTGAGTAAATTCACTAACTCTGTTTTATTTAAACATTTTATTTATATTTTAAATAATGGTTGAATGTTGTGTGATGGTTGTGTTAGGTAGATTATGGTTAAATTGGTTGAAGATTATATATCATTGCATATGTACACATCACCGGTTGGATACTGATTCCATTGATTATAATATTCCCTGGTATGGAATCAGTGATAATTGTTTGACCAATATCTGTGGATGCGGAAACCGGTTGGAGGAATTCAACCGGATTCCTAAATATTTATATGTACTGTTTGTGCACTGTTTGAACCATATTGAATGGAAATCCAACATTTGTTTTGATTTAATCAATAAATGGTATCGATTTAGAAAGTGGCAACAGTCGACCATAAACACATCGTTTTGTAAGAAGTGATTGGCCGTCAGGCGAATCAACGAAGTCGATTATAAAAAAATTAGATTTTTATAATTAAAGCGAAGCTTTAAAGCTGTAATACAAATTCTATTATAAACTGGTACCTTATAGTTCATTCTATAAAGTAAAATATTAGTTAATTATTTTTATTTAAATGATTGTTCTTAAGTGGGCCTCATTTAAAAACATTATTGAAAAGAGATATCAAGATTTTTGTAACGAAAAGAGATATCAAGATTTTTGTAATAAAAAGAGATGTCAAGAATTTGTAACGGAAAGAGGTGTTGAGATTAATTATAAAGTGGAATATAGTAGCATAGCAGTAAAGTAACGCTGTTGACTAGGCTTAAGCGTGACTGTTATGTCAAGATTAGTTATAAAGGGATATAGCAGCGTATAGCAAATTTGAACTGTAACGATAAATGAAACGCTGTTAACCAAACTTAAGCGTGATGTTGATATACAGTAGCACTTCCTAGGGAAGGGAAACAGCTTGTTTGAAATTCGCTTATTCAAAAGTAATAAGTAATGACGTTTGTCCAAAGAAATATAAGAACGAATGTTAAATAAAAAGTGCCTGTGATTTGTGTGATATTGGTTGTACATTTTAATGGATGTTGTTTTTACTTCGATAGTTAAATAACCGACTATCGAAGTGTTTTGACCCTCGTTGTCAATTCGGAGAGACCGGTTGGATATTTTATCCGAGAACCACTCCGTATAGGCATAAGCGCTGCGAATTGTGTTATGCTGAAGAAAATTGAAGACGGAGTGAAATGCAAGGGTCGTCCTGTTCCAGAATGGTGTTTTCTGTTTGTCCAGTCCCAGGACAACTTGTATGGACGAATGTCTGACAGAGTATTCCTAACGGTCACATAAGACGATCTTTTCAAAGTATTACGTCTGGTGGCGGAGAAATTCGTTTCTCTTGGCTTTTATACCCGTAATATTTTGGGAAGATCAACTAGTGATTTGACGGGTTTGACGATGTGGCATTCAAAGTGTATGGTGGCCAGATGTTCTGAAAGGTAGACGTAGCCTCTAGCCTCACAACCGGGAAATGACAAAAATCGGGCAGGCAGCATGGCTATGTGGGTCGCTCCCATTAGGGTGTATAATCACCTATCTAGAGAAATTCCTTTTGTTTCTAAATCTACCGATTCTGCCCATTCGGGAACGGTGGTTTGAGTCCAACCGTTGGTGATATACATTCGATACACTCAAGCGAAATGAGTGGTCGGTCATGTGTGGGCCGGGTTGCAAGACGTTCTTGTTGAACCCAGGTGTATTCGCCTCTAGAGATACATCATCGGAAGGTGGTCCCATACCTTGTCATAGTTGGAATCCAATCTCCAATAAGCGCTCTGCGGTTGTTTTGATTTTATACTATGTATGTAGAGCGTGAGATGCAAGCGTTCTACTATTTGGTTATTTACTTGATTAGACATTATTATAATATCACTGGATTTTGATATCAAAGTGTTTTGGGTTATAGTAAGGTAAAAACCGTCCGTGTTTATGTGTGGGCTGGTCTTACTATTATCTTTTTGGTTTCAAAGGGATTCTCAAAGTTAAGCTATATGGTTGGAATTTACTCACACCAGTCCCATGACTGACCCAGAGTTTATTTTGTTTTGTTTTTCCTAAACTCTTGGGTGCCCAAATTTGTATGGGCAGTCAAGTGTTTCAGGCTTTACAGATACACTTGGAGGAACTTGAAGCAGGAGGCTTCACCGTCAGTTATATAGAGTTATTTCCGCTGTATCGAATGTTATGTTGTACTCTGATGATGGTATGTATACACGAAACAGATTTGTATTCCAAAGTTATGTTATATAATATATTTTATTCGTTCCGCTGTGAGATTCGTGTTTACTCTGGTTCTGCTCAGTTGTGTTCTTCTTCTTCTTCTTCTATTCTATTAGTTCTACCTTATCTTTCTCATCCTCTAATTTCTTTCTATTAATGATCCGTTTTTTTTCGATGTCTGAACAGTCGACGCTTGGTTTTGTGTCGATTTTCGGAGTCGAAAATCCCCGGGTCGTTACAGTGGTATCAGAGCTGAAGGTTAAGTGATTACCTTGGCTCTGTGGCGTGACTCAATAGAGATGGAGTTAGTAATACTCTAGATTGAGTTTGAGTGTATCTATATGAGCGCGTATTTGTAAATTGATATAAAAAGCATTTTATATTGTGTTGATTGATCTGTTGAGTGGTATGTGAATTCCAGATCGACGCGTTTAGCTGACGAGGTCAATAGGGATTTATAAACGCTTGGATAGAGAATTTCGACATAGTATTGTTTTGAAAGAGAGTAAATGAGATAATTTTACTCGAAATATATTTTGATATAAAAAAAACATATATATTGGAATTATCTAGTATATATTGAATGTGTTGGGTGAACTTATGATTGAATAAGATTTATAATTGATTTGGTTATATAAATAACCAATCGAAATATTTTATAAATATAATATGTAAAATCAGATGAACTGGATCTGAAATTTAAACTAGAATTGGAATAAAAATTCTGATACATGAAATTGTTTGTAAATGAAATTTGAATTAAATATATGGAATTTTAAGATCCTGGGGAAATTTTGAAATATTATCGAAGTTTCGGAAAGATATTTTTGAAGTAAATAAAAGTATTTGAATATGAGTTTTGAAAGTGATATAGTATTGAACTCACTTTGCTGGCTGGAAAATAATTCCGATGATGATCCGGACATCATCGGTGTTCAGTTTCGAGTCTCTAAGTGACGGATTACTACCAAAGATTTTGTTTTGAAATAAGTTGTTCAGAAATTCAAATGTTTTGAATTGCTATGTTATGAATATATATATATATATATGATTTTATACTGATTTGAAATGAAAACCCCAGGAATTTGAATTCTGAAATTAAAATTTACTTATGAAATAAATAAACAGAGGATTTAAATAAGTCAAATAAAATTTGAGTTGAATTGAAGCCAAGTAAGTGGAAATCGTACTAGAATAAGGATTTGACTTGGCAAAATAGTTGAGTTGTGAATTGAGATTAGGAAGGGAACCGAACTTGGTTGGGAAATTTGATTATTTGGAATTGGAATTGAACTGGAGTTTGGAAAAAAAAAATGAGTTGGGATTATTGATTGAGAATAAACTGACTGGAGATCAGTTGGAGATGCATTTGGGTATGCTGAATGGATTGCAAATGGAAGCGAGAAAGTTGGATGCCCAATGAAGGGAGAAGGTCCAGAGTGGCATGTTGTAGTAGTACCGAATGAACAGTGCAGCGGAGAGATTGATGAAATTCTCCGAAAATTAAAATGTTAGAAAATTTTCAGAATTTTGAAAATTTCCGTTACGAAGAAGGGAATTAATATTTTGATCAGTTTAGTTGAAAACTGAAATTTTGAAGTAAACCAAAAAGATTTTAACCTGTTTCCAACAGAGAATTGAAGCATTTTCCCTATCTTTAGCAATTTCGAGGACGAAATTATTTTAAGGGGGAAGGAATGTAATGTCCCGCATTTTTATTGATTTGTATTTGAATATTTAAAACAGTTTAAATATTGAATTCGTGTTATAAGTGGATTTATATATTAATTAAAACGAAGTTGAACGTATAGAAATATATATTAATTATAATCGAGGCCGTAATATCGCGGCAGTTCGTAATTTAACGTTCTGAACTTCAACTGAGTGTACAGAACTCATTTTAAATCGGATTTCTTCGAAACAAGAAGCGTTGAAATCTGTTGAACTGTATCTTTCCAATGAAAGTAGAAAATGGAGATTTCGTCATATTTATTGCAAGATATGTCCGAATCAAATATTCGAAAAGTCGCTATAGAACCGTTTATCGACCATAACAGTTTAATTGATATAACTAGATATCGGTTGCAAATCTGGACAAGGTTCTTTTGAGGCGTAGCGATAATTTAATTTTTAGAATTTTACTGTAATTTTTAATTAATTAAATACGCAACTTTTTATTTGAGGTATTTTGCACCCTATATGGATATTTTGGAGTTTCAGAATATGAGTTAACTTACCGATATTATTATATTTTTGGGATAGTGGCACCACGCTGGACACAACGGTATTTTTATCTCTGTCCGTAGCAGTCAGTAAATGAACGAAATTTTAAATAACGAGTACCGAATCATGGATCCCAACCATTAGATAGGAGCAAATAATAATAATGGCAATAGTAAGTACAACGATTTAAATATTATCCAGGGTGTTCTACGTATTCCCTAAACATGGATCTCAAAGTGAAGTAAGTGGCCCAATTAGAACCATTAGAAATTCCCCGGGGCTGTTGTCATTGAATAAGTTGCTTGCTAGGACGTCAAACATGTTTTTCTTTCACTGTCTTAAGAACATACCATACGGTCCAGAATAAATTGTTCCTAACTTCTTATTATAAGCAATCAAACCATATTTAATATATTGCTCTTCATCGTATTCTGAACAACGGTGTATTGTATCGGGTAAATTTACATTGTCAAAACAAATAAAAGCACGGTATTCTTTCTTCTTTCATAGTTTGCCTGACCCTATGCCATGTGAAAAAATCAAATCATGTTTGCCACATGCAGTGTGTTTCCAAGTCACCTGCACCTTTCAGCTCAAATGAAAATTTACTGCTGCCGAGACATATGAAGCAATACAGGCAGACCAAAATAGGATTACAGACCCATCCCCCTACGACTTCATGGAAAAGTAATGACTGCAACCCATATTTTAGTGTTTTGTGCTTAAGGAAACCGTGGAGACAAAGTAATGTACACGGCCCACCTATGTTCTGTCCTTGAAGCCGACCTATATATGTATTAACGCCTTGGCACCCAAGTATAAGCGACTATAAATACATAGCATCATCATTTCTTCTTGAGAAAAAAAAAACGAGCTATATACTTCCATGGCCGCAGCCTTTCAATGGCACGGTAGAAAATTAAAACAAAAGAAAAGAGTGTAGCAGGCTATATTTACATACAAGGGGGGTATGATTAGTTAAAGCCATAGAGATCTTGGTGGGGATGGTGTTGGATCTGAGTTGTGGAAATGAACCGCACTTGCATGCGGTTGTAAGAAGGGGCGTGAGTTGTGTGCATGATGGACAGGCAACGTTGCATGCATTGAAGAGCATGGGAGGAGACAGCGTTCATGTGAGAATAGCATACTAAACAAGCACAAAGGTCTGTGATGCGGTGCAACGACTTATGTTTGATTGAAAGACCGAGCCTGTGGCAAATTTTTAACATGCGCATAACAGAACTGAGGGAGCGGAGGTTTGTAGAAAAGGGTGAGAACAAGGCTGTGCCAGCGAGAAGGGTTGATGGCTTTGTTGGGTTTCATTTTCTCGAATACTTCAGCTTCATACATTTTGAAAGGGTGCGCAAGTTAGTGAAGCAGGGAATGGTGTTGCGCTCCATATGCATGGTGCGAGCAGACATTAAAAGGAAGGTTAAGGGAGTGCGTAACAGGGGATACATCCATGGTGAGGTGCAAAAAGGGAGTGACGCCATCTGGTATGTGCATGTATGAAGAAATGAAAAAGAAAAAAAAATGCAAAAGGGTCTGGAGCCGTGAATGACGAGGTGAAGATGTACGGCTAACTTGCATGGATGTAAAGCAAAGGAGAATGGCAGGAGGAAGTTGGTGTTTCACATTTTGGGACTCGCGTGTTCTGATGGTTGGGATCATCATATGGTGAAACACGGTAGCAGAGGAGCAGTTCATCCCTTAGTATCAGCGGTAGGTCTGTGTGGCCCAAAGTGGAAGCTTGACCGATGATAGTGGTGGACGTTGGGTATTTGGAGTGTGGAGGATAATGCATTGGAAATACATAGATACAGTATAATATATACAAGGTGGAACAACAGAGTTTTTCGTGAACTGCTGTGTAATTAGAAGACTGATGCGGGTTTGATGGTGTTCAAGCAATGAGGCTGACGTGTGTAAGTAAAGGTGACGGAAAGATTAAAAAGGGACGAAACCGGTCCCGTTGGAATCAAAATGACGAGATCTACGTTGGAGAGCTGATTTCACAAAGAAACTGAGCTACTGGAATTTCAAGATAAAATCAACCGACCGCAAATCGTTATTTAACGGTTAACGCGCCAAGGTGAGTAAATTCACTAACTCTGTTTTATTTAAACATTTTATTTATATTTTAAATAATGGTTGAATGTTGTGTGATGGTTGTGTTAGGTAGATTATGGTTAAATTGGTTGAAGATTATATATCGTTGCATATGTACACATCACCGGTTGGATACTGATTCCATTGATTATAATATTCCCTGGTATGGAATCAGTGATAATTGTTTGACCAATATCTGTGGATGCGGAAACCGGTTGGAGGAATTCAACCGGATTCCTAAATATTTATATGTACTGTTTGTGCACTGTTTGAACCATATTGAATGGAAATCCAACATTTGTTTTGATTTAATCAATAAATGGTATCGATTTAGAAAGTGGCAACAGTCGACCATAAACACATCGTTTTGTAAGAAGTGATTGGCCGTCAGGCGAATCAACGAAGTCGATTATAAAAAAATTAGATTTTTATAATTAAAGCGAAGCTTTAAAGCTGTAATACAAATTCTATTATAAACTGGTACCTTATAGTTCATTCTATAAAGTAAAATATTAGTTAATTATTTTTATTTAAATGATTGTTCTTAAGTTGGCCTCATTTAAAAACATTATTGAAAAGAGATATCAGGATTTTTGTAACGAAAAGAGATATCAAGATTTTTGTAATAAAAAGAGATGTCAAGAATTTGTAACGGAAAGAGGTGTTGAGATTAATTATAAAGTGGAATATAGTAGCATAGCAGTAAAGTAACGCTGTTGACTAGGCTTAAGCGTGACTGTTATGTCAAGATTAGTTATAAAGGGATATAGCAGCGTATAGCAAATTTGAATTGTAACGATAAATGAAACGCTGTTAACCAAACTTAAGTGTGATGTTGATATACAGTAGCACTTCCTAGGGAAGGGAAACAGCTTGTTTGAAATTCGCTTATTCAAAAGTAATAAGTAATGACGTTTGTCCAAAGAAATATAAGAACGAATGTTAAATAAAAAGTGCCTGTGATTTGTGTGATATTGGTTGTACATTTTAATGGATGTTGTTTTTACTTCGATAGTTAAATAACCGACTATCGAAGTGTTTTGACCCTCGTTGTCAATTTGGAGAGACCGGTTGGATATTTTATCCGAGAACCACTCCGTATAGGCATAAGCGCTGCGAATTGTGTTATGCTGAAGAAAATTGAAGACGGAGTGAAATGCAAGGGTCAACCTGTTCCAGAATGGTGTTTTCTGTTTGTCCAGTCCCAGGACAACTTGTATGGACGAATGTCTGACAGAGTATTCCTAACGGTCACATAAGACGATCTTTTCAAAGTATTACGTCTGGTGGCGGAGAAATTCGTTTCTCTTGGCTTTTATACCCGTAATATTTTGGGAAGATCAACTAGTGATTTGACGGGTTTGACGATGTGGCATTCAAAGTGTATGGTGGCCAGATGTTCTGAAAGGTAGACGTAGCCTCTAGCCTCACAACCGGGAAATGACAAAAATCGGGCAGGCAGCATGGCTATGTGGGTCGCTCCCATTAGGGTGTATAATCACCTATCTAGAGAAATTCCTTTTGTTTCTAAATCTATCGATTCTGCCCATTCGGGAACGGTGGTTTGAGTCCAACCGTTGGTGATATACATTCGATACACTCAAGCGAAATGAGTGGTCGGTCATGTGTGGGCCGGGTTGCAAGACGTTCTTGTTGAACCCAGGTGTATTCGCCTCTAGAGATACATCATCGGAAGGTGGTCCCATACCTTGTCATAGTTGGAATCCAATCTCCAATAAGCGCCCTGCGGTTGTTTTGATTTTATACTATGTATGTAGAGCGTGAGATGCAAGTGTTCTACTATTTGTTTATTTACTTGATTAGACATTATTATAATATCACTGGATTTTGATATCAAAGTGTTTTGGGTTATAGTAAGGTAAAAACCGTCCGTGTTTATGTGTGGGCTGGTCTTACTATTATCTTTTTGGTTTCAAAGGGATTCTCAAAGTTAAGCTATATGGTTGGAATTTACTCACACCAGTCCCATGACTGACCCAGAGTTTATTTTGTTTTGTTTTTCCTAAACTCTTGGGTGCCCAAATTTGTACGGGCAGTCAAGTGTTTCAGGCTTTACAGATACACTTGGAGGAGCTTGAAGCAGGAGGCTTCACCGTCAGTTATATAGAGTTATTTCCGCTGTATCGAATGTTATGTTGTACTCTGATGATGGTATGTATACACGAAACAGATTTGTATTCCAAAGTTATGTTATATAATATATTTTATTCGTTCCGCTGTGAGATTCGTGTTTACTCTGGTTCTGCTCAGTTGTGTTCTTCTTCTTCTTCTTCTATTCTATTAGTTCTACCTTATCTTTCTCATCCTCTAATTTCTTTCTATTAATGATCCGTTTTTTTTCGATGTCTGAACAGTCGACGCTTGGTTTTGTGTCGATTTTCGGAGTCGAAAATCCCCGGGTCGTTACAAAATTAATATAAATTTCAGAATGAAATAATTAATTAATTTTATTTTAAAATAGAAATCTCACATAGATTTGTCTGAGTTTTCAAAGTGCTCTGTAACGACACGGATTTCGCTCGGACCTAATCGATCGCTAAATCGACCAAGACCATTCGAATCCCGCATATGCTAACTCTGGGTATACAACACATCGGAACAAATAACAGAAGACTTCTATAAACATCATAATAATGTTACATCAAAGCACATAATATCAGAGTATATCGAAAATAATACACAGCGGAAGATAAATTTACATAAATGTAATACAATGCACAGCGGAAATATAAACTACACAGCGGAAGACTGTAAATGCCTGGACACAACTAAAAGCTTCAATCCAGAATCCTGCTTAATACATCTGCAAAATAAAACTACTCGACTGCCCATGTGGAAAATAGGGGCACCCGAGTTCGCAAGGGAAAAGCAAACTACAGGTCAGTCATGGGACTGGTGTGAGAAACTCTAAACAGTTATAATTAACTTATTTAATAATATGGCATATCACGGGGCCACGCCGCTAACACGGAACGGGTTTACCCCCATGAATGCCAGTGTATAAACAATAATCAATATAGATATATGGATATACTATGCATCAATCAACATGCAAAATCCCAATCTACCCACTTAGATTAATCATTACACTTAGATTTTCCAAATCCTATTCAATTTACAGAAATTATTCCTTTGGATTTTATTCCCGATTTCTTATTTCAAATCATTTGAAATACATATCTAACTTTCTATATCAAAATAGATTTCACTTCGGGATCTCAAATCAAATCGTTTGGAAATATGAATTCCAAAACATAACAACGCATACAAACAAGTATGCAACCAAATATCGTGCTCCCCATCGACAAGGCAAAGGGTACGCACCTCGCAACTCGATATATAAATGTGCACCTACCCCCACATAGGAGCAGGCTACACCGACGATGCACCTACCCCACACAGGAGTAGGCTACACCGACCTCTCACCCATACTTTTAGTCTCAGGGTTACCCGAATCTTTACCACACACTAAATCATTTCATATCCCGAAGTAGGGAAAATCATTTCACAACACAATAATCACAAGTACTTTCAAAATATAGTACTTCACATCAGTAATTCACACATATGATCAGTCACTATTAATCACATAACCTTTGAGCTCGTACGTCTCAAAGAAGGGTGTTAAGCAAGAGAATAAATTCTTCGCCACCAAACAGATACATCATCAATAGCAATTAATTGAATATGCGATGAACGACAATGTAACATATAATACATTTCTAAATCATTTTAGAAATCATCGGGTTTTGGGCCTCGAAATCCTTTCTGTTTTATAAAACATCTTTATAAAACATTCCCTGTCCAAAATCGGGAATACATTTCTTTTCACTTAAGAAAAATATATCATTTCAAAATCATTCATTAAATTTTAAATGAACACAACATCGCTAAACACCTTATCATCAAATCGTGAAGTGTTTCACAAGGTGTTAGATATCTTTACCCAACCCAATGCTAAATGTAAAAGCATATTCTGCTCATAAACTGGTCAAGCACCATCCAAACAATCAATTAGTCACAATCAATATCAACAACCATGTACATTTGGTTTACACCACATCTCATATTTTGGTAAATTTAATTACCATTCATTCATTCAGATCTAATTAAAGATTTATTCAAACTCCAATTGGTTTCATCTCTAAAATCATTTCATATTGATTGTTCTGCTTTTTGGAAATTAATCCTGCTTTTACTCGGGTTAAAGAACTAATGTCATTTAAACACAGTTCATGAAAAACCCCAAATCCAGTTCAATTTACATATTGGAAATTCTGGTTATTTTCAAAATCATTTCAAATCCACTTTTTTTATTTTAAAATAAATGGAATTATAATTCAGTTCAAAATTAGTTCATTTCGATAAAAATCTACTTTTACCCATTCAAATATGGGATTTTTTCATCTCAATTCTTAACAAATCATTTCTTATGATTTTACACAAATTATTGGTATTTTTAATAATTTTATCAAGGCCCGTACAGTCGATTTCCATCAACGGCTATCGAACTGCAATTACAACGACCTTTTCTAAATTTGATTCGGACATAATTCCAAATCCAACTGTTAGATTTCAAATTTCTAATATTCATTAGAAAGATCTTTTCGATGCGAACCCAACGGTTCCGGTTTTAGGAGAATCCAACGGTCGGATCTCCCGCAATATCCATTCGAAGTCCATGGTCGAAATTCACGAACTACCGCAGTGCGGCGCGTTCTATTCAGGCCATTATATTATATATATAATATATATTTTGTCGATTTCTATTTAAAACGAATTTTATAAATCGTTTTGAATTCGTTTCAAAAACAATTTCAACTTTCATTTCAAATTCAAATCCAAATTGAATTTTTCCTTATAAATTCGTTCTAAATTCATTTCAATTCAATTCAAATTTCAAATTCATTTCAATTCGAATTCATTTTCTATTCAATTCAATTCGAATTCATTTCCTACTCAATTCAATTCGAATTCATTTTCTATTCAATTCAATTCAATTCGAATTCATTTTCTATTCAATTCAATTCGAATTCATTTTCTATTTTATATCAAAATCGAATATTTCATATACATGACAATTTTATACAGTGTATATATATGTTAAAAATTATATTTTTAACAATCAAATCATTTTCACGTTTCATATATATATATATATATATATATATATATCGTTTTCATTTCATATATACATCTTTTTCACATTGCATATATATATCGTTTTCATTTCATATATATATCGTTTTCACATTTCATATATATATCGTTTTCATTTCATATATACATCGTTTTCACATTCCATAAATATATCGTTTTCATTTTCAATATATACGATATTTCCACTTTTAATATATACGATATTTTCACTTTCAATATAAACGATATTTTCACTTTCAATTTATATATTTCATACACTTCTAATATATATAATTCATTTCACATCACGATCAATTTTCACACAGAATACAACCAAACAAGTCGTCCATGGTCTGTGGACAACGGGGAGCAGCTCATATATGCAGTTACAAAATAAATAACTGTACAGAAAATTTTAAAGTGAGAGAATTCTCACGGTGGGATCCACTCCGTCAGATTTATCTGAATTTCTGAACAGTCTTGATTTGAATTTGCCCGGAATTCCAACGTGCTCGGAATTGGACCCAGTCAGTTTTGTTGCGAAGCTCTCGCCCCCACGATCGCAACGGATCCAGTTTCATTGAATTTGGCCCTCGTATGAAAAAGTTACGCAGTTTTAAACATCGAACAATTTTAAAACAATTAAATTAGGTTAATTAATTCCCTTAATTAATTACCCCTTTAGTTAATCACCCTCCCCTTTCGTTCTCTCTGGAAAACCACTGAACCCACGTCGCCAAATTCAACCCTTCACTGAACCTCCACCGTCGCACCAGACCCCAAACAGCTTGCACCCCCGCGAGCGCCTCCCCGAGCTACCTCAACGCCGGCCATGCCATAAAACTCGGCCCCCCTCTTGCGTGAAATCGCCAGCGAAGTCGATGACTTCGAGCTACTCCATCGATCAAAACAGCTCATGAAACCCCTTGAAACCGGCATGGATTGAAAGAGCATGGAACCCCCTTCGATTTTCTCCAAAGGACCCTGGTGTAATTCTGCGTGTTGGAGGAGCGATTTAGGCTCGAATTCCGGAGCATCTCGTTCGTTCAAAGGGGGTTAACGGCGGCTTGGGGAAAATAGGGTTAAAGGGGGATTATTTATAGATATTTTATTTTATTTTTTTATTATTTTAAATCCAATTATACCCTTATATTGATACGAACACCAAATCGAGCCTAACGACTGTCGCCCCTAGCTGAATACCCCCATTCCGAACACAATGGGATATGCCTGGTAAGCCAATTCGGCTGTTACAAACAGTTTTCTTCAAATTAAACTATAAAACATTCAATTTTAGATTTGAACGTACATTTTAATTTGCCGGGGCCACAAACTGATTCGAAAAATTCCAGAAAGATAAATCTAGCTATGTTTTGACGATACGGTCCCAACAAAACTAGTTTCATCGAATTCTGAGACCGTTTGAAAAATGGCCCTTTTCTGGTCGATCCAATTTAATAGAAATCGACCAAACACATTTTCCTTTGCCACGCTCACATACTAGCTTCAAAATTTATGAAATTTGAAACCTAGCAATAATTTGACATCCCAGATCCAACAAAAGTGGTTTCGTCGAATTCTGAGGTCATTTGCAAAATGGTCGTTTTCATGGGCTATATAAACTCTATAGCGACCTTTCTGAAAATTCATTTGGCCATAACTTTTGCTTCCCGATACGAAACTTCGATTTTTCAGACTCGTTAGAAAGATATTCACTAACAGATTTAAATATTTTTGGTTTCACTCAAATCTGTTTTATTTTGCACCCGGTATAGTCAGTCAAACTCTGAATTCAATTTTTGAAACTACCGCGCCATTTCAGGCCTTGTTTATAATTAGAAATATTTATATTTATTTTCAACCATCGATTCAAACTCACTTTTCATTGTTATTATTTAAAATATTTATTTTAAATATTTAAAATCCACTAAAATAGCCAATTTAAAGTTTTTAAATTGGTTCAGATTTTCTGGGTCGTTACAATCTCCCCCACTTAAAACTTTTCATCCCCGAAAAGGAACAATGTCGAAAGTGGTTTGATTAATCAAATCTACGTTCAATCTGGCTTCCATTCTCCAACTTTTCAGTTTCTGAGAATTTTCGAATTCTTCAAAAAAATTGCTAACACCCGGAATTTTCGAAAAATTTCGCCATAACCTCCTTTGTACGGGGAGGGGTTTGGAAATTTATTGGGCCGTATTAGGTACCCAATAAATCCTATAAAGCATACACATATTTATAGTGATATATTCTGGTGTTTACAGGGGAGCGTGTATAGATAATAACTCCAGAGAATAAATTCTTGTCACCTTGTCAAAGCTTGAGGGAGTGTGTATTTTTAATTGCTCCAGAGAATAAATTCTCGTCACCTCGTCCCGTGTGGGAAATAAATAATCCATGTGCCGTATCTAATAACTAGAGAGACGTGATTATTGTCAACTCCAGACCCGTGTGGGGTTTCTATTTATCTGGCAATTTATCGTTACAATTTTATATGGTCCATATCAGTCATCAGTTCAACCTGTAATATATAGTCATCGCCATACAAGCCTCTCGCTCATACGGTAAATCTTCAACCTTGTCACACAAGCTCCAAATGCTTATGTGGTATATGATGAAGTATGCATATCTTCAAGAAGTGTGCCATGTAGTGTAGTTCAAAATTAATTGTTACTATCCTGTGACGACATTTATTAATTACACACAGAATAACCAGCACTCCGCATCCAATGGCATTCACAGGAGTTGATATAATAATAAAATTGTGCATCCAACTCATTAAGGTTTACCTATTTGTCGGGCACGCAAATAAATTCTTTACTCAACAGCTAACCCTTTTACCTGTTCAAACATATATAATGCACATGTATATATTTCTATCTATTTTTAAATCAGTTCAATACTTGATTTAATTTCATAAATTTACCATCACTCTCTTCTTGATTAAATTAACTATCATTTTAATAATTTGATTAATCATATCCACCATCGCACAACACAAACAACAATCAATTTGTTTTTAACTTTTCAAAAATATATCTTTTATGTATTCAAAAATCATATTTCTAAAACCAGACTATATATATAATCACAAATACGTTATTTATAAACTCGTCACTCTCAACTCGTTCTAGGGTATTTCTAAACCCATCTTTAACGAGTTACTCATTCTAGAATGCTACTGATTCTATCTCTAATGAGGATTCTTCAATAGGATATTACTAATCATACCTCTGATGAGTCTTTTATTTTGTTCTAACGGGTTGTACCCCAAAGATTTGAGTTAACCAAAGCTTTGATACCACCACAAGACTTTGCTTTTCAGCAGAAGCCCTGATCTATTGCCACTTAGGCATGCCACATAGGCAATTCACTCCATGCGTTTGATATCCATCATTATATAACCCCTGAGCTCGTACGTCTCAGAGAAGGGCGTTAAGAAAGAGAATAAATTCTCCACTGCCAAACAGATATATATTTAATAGAAATCAGTCACACAGACTAAAATCCAATGTCAGACACACAGTCCATTTACAAGTCCGTTCTGGGTCTGAACGAAACCGGAGGCACCTAGCACCCCGCATATCCATCGATCTCCAAGTACGTTTGGACGATCACTAACTGATTCCCTCCTCTTGGGTGTACGACCCAATCAAGATCATCAGTAATCACCCAAACGACGTGAAGACCTCCGGTCTTCAACCACCGTCTTCATCTTCGACACCACGTCGAATCAGTTATTCAGAATGGGATAGACCCGGTCTTTCTGAATAACTCGCGTATATAATAAACAAGTGTTACACAAACACAACATACGCCTCATTCCAATTCAGAATATTCTTTTATTCAAATATTCTTATACTTTGGGAAAGGTTCCCATTAATTTTATCAAAGATAAATTCTTTAAATTTAATCTTTAATCTTCTTTGAATATCAATTCAAAATAGATGGGATTAGCGAACCACACCGAAGTAATCATTTATTTCCCAATCCCAACTTGTTCATCCCATGAAGTAAAACTGGTAATACTTCATACCTAACACCACGGTGTTATCGGTAAATTCAGTTACCATTTCACGTTCAAATCTATTTAAAGATTTAACTATCGCCTGGAGTAAAACTGGTTATACTCCATTCTCGATCTTTTCAATCTAATTAAAGATTCATTAAAACTCCACTTAGTTTTATTCCTTAACTGGGTTAAAGAATCGGTGCCATTTAAAACACGGTTCACGATAAACCCAAAATCACATTCCATTAATTATCGGGTTAAAGAACAAGTGTTATTTAAAACATTGTTCACAATGAACCCAAAAATCAATTCCAATTCAATTCCAATTAAATATTATTTAATTGGTACACTTCATTAAATCTAAATAAAAAGATTTAATCTTTTTCTCAACTGGACTTAAGAACGGTGTTAATGAAGACACCATTCACGACAAACCCAAATCACATTTGATATTAAATACAAGGCTCTGAATAGAAAATATATCAGCTTATTTTCAATATCAAATTCTACGACCAACAAATATCGTATTGGAAATAACGATATAAATATATCTTCCAAATTCCCATAACAATACCTATATCATCATGAAATCCAACATCGAAATATTCCAAAGACAATTTCGATTCAAATCCATTCCCATTCAGTTATTGGAAATTCTTGTTACTTTTAAAACCCTTTTCAAATCCACTTTATTTATTTAAAAATAAATAGAATTTTAATTCTAGTTCAAAACTAGTTCATTTCGATAAAAATCAACTTTTATCTTTTCAAATATGGGATTTTTTCATCCCAATTCTTACCAAATCATTTCTTATGATTTTACACAAATTATTGGTATTTTTAATAATTTTATCAAGGCCGTACAGTCGATTTCCATCAATGGCTATCGAACTGCACTTACATCGACCTTTTCCAAATTTGATTTGGACATAATTCCAAATCCAATCGTTAGATTTTAAATTTCTAATATCCATTCGAAGTCCATGGTCGAAATTCACGAACTACCGCAGCGCGGCGCGTCCTATTCAGGCCATTATATTATATATATAATAAATATAATATATATTTCGTCGATTTCTATTTAAAACGAATTTTATAAATTGTTTTAAATTCGTTTCAAAAATAATTTCAACTTTCATTTCAAATTCAAATCCAAATTAAATTTTTCCTTTTAAACTCATTTCAATTCAATTCAATTCAAATTTCAAATTCATTTCAGTTCGAATTCATTTTCTATTCAATTCAATTCGAATTCATTTTCTGCTCAATTCAATTCGAATTCATTTTCTATTCAATTCAATTCAAATTCATTTTCTATTCAATTCAATTTGAATTCGTTTTCTATTTAATTCAATTCGAATTCATTTTCTATTTTATATCAAAGTCGAATATTTCATATACATGACAATTTTATACAGTGTATATATATATATATGTTAAAAATTATATTTTTAACAATCAAATCATTTTTACGTTTCATATACATATATATCATTTTCATTTCATATATACATCGTTTTCACATTGCATATATATATATCGTTTTCATTTCATATATATATCGTTTTCACATTTCATATATATATCGTTTTCATTTCATATATACATCGTTTTCACATTCCATATATATCTCGTTTTCACTTTCAATATATACGATATTTTCACTTTCAATATATATATTTCATACACTTCTAATATATATAATTCATTTCACATCACGATCAATTTTCACGCAGAATACGATCAAACAAGTCGTCCATGGTCTGTGGACGACGGGGAGCAGCTCATATATGCAGTTACAAAATAAATAACTGTACAGAAAATTTTAAAGTGAGAGAATTCTCACGGTGGGATCCACTCTGTTAGTTTTATCTGAATTTCTGAACAGTCTATATTTGAATTTTCCTGGAATTCCAACGTGCTTGGAATTGGACCCAGTCAGTTTTGTTGGGAAGCTCTCGCCCCCACGATCGCAACAGATCCAGTTTCATTGAATTTGGCCCTCATATGAAAAAGTTACGCAGTTTTAAACATCGAACAATTTTAAAACAATTAAATTAGGTTAATTAATTCCCTTAATTAATTACCCCTTTAGTTAATCACCCTCCCCTTTCGTTCTCTCTGGAAAACCACTGAACCCACGTCGCCAAATTCAACCCGTTACCGAACCTCCACCGTCGCACCAGACCCCCATCAGCTCGCACCCCCGCGAGCGCCTCCCTGAGCTACCTCAACGCCAGCCACGCCATAGAACTCGCCCCCCCTCTTGCGTGAAATCGCCAGCAAAGTCGATGACTTCGAGCTGCTCCATCGATCAAAACACCTCATGAAACCCCTTGAAACCGGCATGGATTGAAAGAGCATGGAACCCCCTTCGATTTTCTCCAAAAGACCCTGGTGTAATTCTGTGTGTTGGAGGAGCGATTTAGGCTCGAATTCCGGAGCATCTCGTTCGTTCAAAGGGGGTTGATGGCGGCTTGGGAAACTAGGGTTAAAGGGGGGATTATTTATAGATATTTTATTTTTTTAAATCCAAATATACCCTTATATTGATACGAACACCAAATCAAGCCTAACGACTATCGCCTCTAGCTGAATACCCCCATTCCGAACACAATGGGATATGCCTGGTAAGCCAATTCGGCTGTCACAAATAGTTTTTCTTCAAATTAAACTATAAAATATTCAATTTTAGATTTGAACGTACATTTTAATTTGCCGGGGCCACAAACTGATTCGAAAAATTCCAGAAAGATAAATCTAGTTATGTTTTGACGATACGGTCCCAATAAAACTAGTTTCGTCAAATTCTGAGACCTTTTGAAAAATGGCCCTTTTCTGGTCGATCCAATTTAATAGAAATCGACCAAACACATTTTCCTTTGCCACGCTCACATACTAGCTTCAAAAATTATGAAATTTGAATCCTAGCAATAATTTGACATCCCGGATCCAACAAAAGTGGTTTCGTCGAATTCTGAGGTCGTTTGCAAAATGACCATTTTCACGGGCTATATAAACTCTATAGCGACCTTTCTGAAAATTCATTTGGCCATAACTTTTGCTTCCCACTACGATACTTCGATTTTTCATATCCGTTAGAAAGATATTCACTAACAGATTTAAATATTTTTGGTTTCACTCAAATCCGTTATATTTTGCACCCGGTATAGTCAGTCAAAGTCTGAATTCAATTTTTGAAACTACCGCGCCATTTCAGGCCTTGTTTATAATTAGAAATAATTATATTTATTTTCAACCATCGATTCAAACTCACTTTTCATCGTTATTATTTAAAATATTTATTTAAAATATTTAAAATTCACAAAAATAGCCAATTTAAAATTTTTAAATTGGTTCAGATTTTCCGGGTCGTTACATGCTCCGTTACAGATCTGGTCTGTTTCATGTTGTAGATCAGACTAAGACGGTTCCAATACTTCAGAAATCATCTCATTCTGATAAGATTTGATCGAATTACGACGGTTTGAATTCTTATTACAATTATTAATTAATTAATTAATAATTACTCAATAAACCTTCACCTTCTCTAATCCCGTCCATCACAAGAACCCATTCGTCGATCGTTAAACCTTCATGCCGCACGCCAGAATGTTCCACCGGAGTCTGATCGGAGGACCCCACCTCGAGCACCTACGCGATGCCCGACTCCTCCTCGAATTGCATGAAACTCGGTTGCGCCATCGTCCAGATATCTACGCCCAAAGCCCACGGCTTTGCCACCAAAATCCGACCGACTCCACCCCCTAAACCCCATCATCACCATATCACTTTGAAGAGCTCGGGATGTACTTCGATTATCGCTAGAGGACCATGATCTAATTCTAAGTAGGATGGGAAAAATTAACGATTTATTTTGGAGCATTTCTGGCCTTTGAAAAAGTGATGGCGGCTGACTTTTAGATTAGGGTTTTACAGAAATACGGCATACGTGTATATAGGGTGTAGTTATAATAGTATATTCTAATTTAATTAATTATTTAATTCAGAAATAAATGGTTAAACCATCCGAACTCCAAATGAAACCCAACGACTGTCGCCTTTAGCTAAATACCCCCGTTCCGGACACAATGGAATCTGTTTCGCAACAAAATTCGGCTGTTATGATATGTTTTCTTTAAATTAAAATATAAAACAATATATACTTAATTTAATCGTGCATTTTAAATTACCAGGGCCACAAACGGACTCTTAAAATTCCAGAAAAATTATTTCTAGTTATGTTTTGATGATACGATTCTGACAAGACTAATTTCATCGAATTCTGAGACGGTTTGAAAAATGGCTATTTTTTGGTCGATCTAATTTGACTGAAACTGTTAAAACACGTTTTCTTTTTCCGCGCTCACATATTAATTCTAAAATTATGAAAATTGAAACTTAGCAATAATTTGACATTCCGGATCCAACAAAAGTAGTTTCGTCGAAAACGGAGGTCGTTTGCAAAATGGCTATTTTTAAGGGCTATAAATTATACTAAAATATATTTAAATTCTATAGCAACTTTTCTAAATTTTAAAATGGGCATAACTTTTGATTTCCGCTATGAAATTTCAATTTTTCAGATTAGTTGGAAAGATATTTTTAAATAGATTCTAATATTTTTGGTTTTACTAAAATCCGTTTTATTTTGCATCCTGTACAGTCGGTCAAAGTTCAAATTCAAAATTTTCAAGCTACCGCGCTATTTCTAACTCCTTTTATAATTAAATTAAAAAATTTCATTTTAACTTCAATTTAAATAAAATTTTAATCGTTATTATTTAAAATAAATTATTTTAACTATTAAAATTTCTAAAATAAAATTTTTAAATTGGTTCAGAATTCCGAGTTGTTACAATCTCCCCCACTTAAAATCTTTTCGTCCTCGAAAAGGAATGGAACTAAAAGTTGTTTAATTTACCAACTCAACTTTCATTCTTTTTTATTGTTTTCAATAATTTTATTAGTTCATTAACTTTTCAAATATATATAACTTTTATATATTCAAAAATCGGATTATATATATAATCACAAATATGTTAATTATAAACTTATCACTCTGAACTCATTCTAGGGCATTTCTAACCCCATCTCTAACGAGTATTCTCATTCTAGGATATTGCTGATCCTATCTATAATGAGTATTCTTATTGGATATTACTAATCCAATCTCTGATGAGTCTTTTGTTCAGTTCTAATGAGTTGTACCCCAAAGATTTGAGCTAGCCAGATCTCTGATACCAACTGTAACGACCCGCAGGAGATGATCCCCCAAACACCTTGTTTTACGGCCAGCCTCTCGACTGCAATAACCAACCCTAATAAATAAGGGACATGTAGGGGAAAGAGCCCACTGTTGGCCACCAAATAACATGGCGAGAGCCCCTATCATGCGTAACTAGCTCCATAGCCAACAACAAGAACTGGCATGAGAAATCTCTACTTAACTTAATTAGCAATAAGGCTAATCACAGGACCATGCCGCTAGCGCAGAACGGGTTTTACTCCATTGGATTGCCGGTGCATAAATTAAAGTAAATCGTTAAACAACGCAATGATTTTTAGAAAAATGAAACCATTATAAGACTCAAGTCCCATCACACAATGCAACGCAAACCGGAGGATAGAGGTTTACCTCATAATGGTCAAAAATGCTTGATACGATAAAACAGATTTGATATTATTATTAGTGTATATAGGTTAAACAATTTCAATCATAATGTGTCAATCATAGACGACATAGTACACCATCCTACTATGTCGCCATACTAGTTCTATAATCAAAACCGCATGGTGTCGTAATGGAAATTGGGTTTCCATCAAGAGTCAAGGCTAGGAATGATCTCCTTAACGATTTGAGACACTCTAGCAATGTCTTAGGATTCGGACACCGGCGAACCCTTGGATACTGCAGGGCCAGTCCATAAATACTTTAGTGGACTGGCAATTCTTGAACACATGCTTCTCGGTCCTATTGAACCTATAATACGGCCATTGGCGACCGATAAATCTGAGGCCTCGAAAATTCCATCATCCACATAAGTAAAATGTCAGGACTGGTAAGTTGCTGCCACCACTTCTAGCTAGAAAGAAACGTGTGCACTCCCTGCGTTCCCTTGCTCCGTTTCTGACTCTTACCGGGGTGTGAGGCTCGTGAGGTCACGCTATACACAAAGCTATGCCGAAATAGGCTATGCTTTGATCATCAGCCACAAGGCTCTACTTTTCAACAAAAGCCTTGATCATTTGCATCTTGGCATGCCACATTGACAATTCACGCCATGCTATCGATAACTACCAATATATAACCTCTGAGCTCATGCGTCTCAGAGAAGGGTGTTAAGCAAGAGAATAAATTTCCCGTCACCACTGATATATATTAAATAGAAAACAATTTAATTTACATGGAATGAAATCCAATATCAGACACACATCCATTTACAAGTCCGTTCTGGGTCGTAACGAAACCGGGGACACCTTATTCCTCGTCCCGTATGTCCCATACGGAAGTGAGGTGCTCGCATATCCAGACAATCAACAAGCACGACCGGACAACTACTACTTTTAACCCTTTGCTGGGACCTACCCAATGCCAGGCATCAGTAGTTGTCCATTCGATGTGAAGATCGCTGGTCTTCAACCACCGTCTTCAATGTCATCAACTTTAATCGTCGAAGTAATTATTCAGAATGGGTTAAACCCGGTCTTTCCGAATAACTTGCTTATTTAATAATTAAAAATCAAGTGCTATAAAGACACATCATGCGCCTCATTCCAATTCAGAATATTCTTTTAATAGGATATTCATATTTTAGGGAAAGGTTCCCATTAATTTTATCAAAGATAATTCTTTTAAATTTATTCTTTAATCTTTTTAAAGATTTAATAAACTTCCATTTGATTTTAATATCAAAAATCATTACTTTTTGATTATTCAACTTCTAAGAAATTAATCTTGTCTTTAACTGGGTTAAAGAACTAATGTCATTTAAAAACATTGTTCACGATAAACCCAAAAAAAAATCTTCCAAAATATGGAATTTTCACAGAAATCAAATCAATATATAATCGATATAAATTCCCGTATTAGACCGCTAATATGAACGGAATAACGACAAAGCCTTTTAAATTCCATATATAGTAACAGTCTTCTTTTACAGAAGTCTATCTCGATTATTATCAAATCGAATTTCCACTCAATTCCAATTTAATATATTAAATTGGAAACTTGACTTTGGAAAATTTCTTTTTAAATTTTAATAAAAAATTTATAAATTCCAAATTATATTTTCACTGTAAATAGGGTTAAAGAACAAATGTCGTTTAAAAAAACAGTTCACAATAAACCCAATTCAAATATCGTTTTATTCCAATTAATAAATATAATTGGAACTCTAAAAATCTTAATTAAAAGATTTATTCTTTAATACGAGGTTTAAGAACGGTGTCATTTAAGACACCATCCACGACAACCCAAAATCTAATTCTTTAATTTAATTCCAATTAAATATTAATTAATTGGAAGACTTCATTAAATCTTAACTTAAAAGATTTATTCCTAGTTAACAACTAGTTTATTTCGATAAAATATATTTAATCTTTTGTCCATCCAAAACGGACAAAGAAATCACCATTTTATTCTTCGTTGAATATTATTTTATTATATTCGTTATTTAAAAATATTCTTTATATAAAATGATTCTTTATGTAAAAATATTCTTTATATTATAATATTCTTTATTTTAAAACATTCTTTATATTACAATGTCCTTTAAAAATATTCTTTGTTTAATAGATATTTTGAATCGGAATGTGACTCAATCAGTTACCATATGATTTCGGTTATATGGATTTCATACATCGCATGTATATGACAACAAATGATTATTAATCATCAAACCATCCATTCAACATACAGAGTGAAGTTCACAACTGTGTGAGCATTAAAATGAAATAATAAAGCTCATCGCAGCCTATCAATCTATCGATTGACATTCAACTAAATATTGGGACTAGTGTAGGTCAAATATCATCCCAATACCTGTGTGGGATTTTCAGCCAACAACAATTCATATAAATAATTGGTTAACGAATTTAACCAATTTTAATTTCTGCAAGCATGTTGACAATAATGAACAAACATGTTATTATATTCCTAATGTCGAATAAAAATGTAACTTACTCGCATAATTTTCCTATATGTTTTCAAAGGTCTAATAAAATGTAATTTATTTACATGACCTTATTGCTGATGACGAATAAAAAGATAATACCTATTTTCTTTTATTTGTATGCAAATATTCTTAACTTTAACACATAAAGAGATAATCTTATTTGTATATTGTTCAACGGATATCCTAACACATAAAAATGTTTATTTAAATTGCTTACAAATTCTAATGTATACATTAACACATTAAAATGTCACTTTTACTTATCTACACATTCTAAGGTGCGTAGTGACAATGCAAATAATGCTTTGTTTCACATACAAATTCTAATGTATGTTTTACAAATAAAAATGATCCTTATATTTGCAATATAAATTCTATTTCAAGAAAATGTATAAAAAGTGATACATCCATTTTGCAGACAATTCTATTTTATTAAAATGAATATTTTTGTTGTAACACAAACCTATTTAACAAAATGTTATTTGTGTTTAACTCTTTTATTTAACTAAAAATGTAATTTTGTTTCTAACCATCTTATTTTGACAAAATGTACATTATTGTTTCAATTAATATAGTTTGACAAAAATGTTCTTTTCTTTTCAGCTATTCGATTTCAACAAATATAATGTGTTTGATTCAACCAATTTTTTTGAAAAAAATGCATATTTTGATAAAAATGTACATCTTAATAAAAATGTATATTTCTAATTCAAATATCTTAATTTGTCAAAAATGTTCATTTTTGTTTCAACAATTATATTTTGAATAAAAGGCCAATTTTTTTTCAAATTTACATTTGACAAAAGGAGACAAATTTGGATCTTAACTTTTATAACTTGACAAAAGTGATATTTCTGGTTTCAACTTTTATAACTTGACAAAAGTTATATTTTGGTTTAACCCAAGTCTATTTAACAAAAATATCATTTTTGTTGTAACTCAAATCTCTTTCAAAAAAGGCAATTTTTGCTATAACTTAATTTTTTTTAACAAAAATGTAAATTTTGTCTAACTCTAATCTTATTTAACAAAAATGTGATTTTCGTTATGTTCACTTTTTTTATTGAAACTGTGAGCAATAAGAATATAATCCTTCATACTAATTCTTTTTATTTAAACAAAGTGACAGTATAAACATGATCTTTAGTACTTATCTTTTCATTGCAACAAAATTTACAATAAAAATATATCTTTCTATTTTACATTTTTTTATTGTAAATAAAATAACAATAAAAATATATCTTTCATTCTATTCTTTTTATTTTAACTAAATGACAATAAAACATATTTTTAATTTTTCTCTTTTTATGCAATAAAACATATCTTTAATTTCACTCTTTTTTATTCTAATCTTTTATTTCTAATCTTTTTATTCTAATCTTTTTGACACAAATGTTCAATTTGTTTCAATAACGTGTTTTGACACAAATGATAATTTTATTTCAATTTACATGTTTTGACAAAAAGGTTATTTTTATTTCATATAAAACGACAACAAAAATGATACTTTCAACTCTTCTATTTTTATTGCATATAAAATGTAAATAAAAATGCAACTTTAAAATCTTTTCTTTTTATTGTCTCCAATTTGACAATAAAAATGTTTCTTTAAAATCTATACTTTTTATTGTCCCCATTTTGACAATAAAAATATTTCTTTTAAATCTAATCTTTTTATTATAATCATTTTATATATACGGTAAAATGTAAATTTTATTGTTAACGTTATTTAACAATTCTAATTCATATAAAGGAGATATGTCTATATTTCAATTCTAATATAACATAAAAGTGATATATTTTGTTTCATCTAAATGGTTTTGACAAAGTGATATATTTCTTTCGACTAATTTATTTTGGCAAAAGTGACAAATTTGTTTCAACTAATTGGTTTTGGCAAAAGTGATATAATTTGTTTCATCAAATCCTTTTGACACAAAATGATAATTTTGTTTCACTAACATGTTTTGACAAAAAGGGTTATTTTTATTTAAGTAAACATATTTTGAAAAAATCTATATTTTTATTTCAATAATCATGTTTTGAAAAAATCTATATTTTTATTTCAATAATCATGTCCTGACAAAATCCATATTTTTATCATGTCATTCTTTTTATTTAAATCAAACTTGAACATCTTTATTTATATATATATATATATAATAAAAAAATGGTTTTTATTTTATACACAAATTTTGACACACATTAATATTTTATATTCTATATATGCAATAAAAATATGGTTTTTATTGTATATGCAGAATTCTGACAAACATGAATACACGGTTTAATTCAATGGTTCATCGCAATCACAAAACAAATCAACATTGCAATAAATATATATAACATCAACATGAATTTTATATAAAATGAATTTAAATTTCAGAATGAAATAAATAATTAATTTTATTTTAAAATAGAAATATCACATAGAATTGTATGAATTTTCAAAGTGATCCGTTACAGATCTGGCCTGTTTCATGCTGTAGATCAGACCAAGACAGTTCCAACGCTTCAAAAATCATCTGATTCTGATAAGATTTGATCGAATTACGATGGTTTGAATTTTTATTACATTTATAAATTAATTAATAATTTCTCAATTAACCTTCACCTTCTCTAATCCCGTCCATCACAGGAACCCATTCGTCGATCGTTAAACCTCCACGCCGCACGCCAGAATGTTCAACCGGAGTCCGATCGGAGGACCCCACCTCGAGCGCCTACGCGATTCCTGACCCCTCCTCGAATTGCGTGAAACTCGGTTGCGCCATCGTCTAGATATCTGCGCCCAAAGCCCACGGCTTTGCCACCAAAATCCGACCGACTCCGCCCCCCTAAACCCTATCATCACCATATCACTTTGAAGAGCTTGGGATGTACTTCGATTATCGCTAAAGAACCATGATCTAATTCTAAATGGGATGGGAGAAATTAACGATTTATTTTAGAGCGTTTCTGGCCTTTGAAAAAGTGATGGCAACTGACTTTTAGATTAGGGTTTTACAGAAATACGACATACGTGTATATAGGGTGTATTTATAATAGTATATTCTAATTTAATTAATTGTTTAATTCAGAAATAAATGGTTGAACCATCGGAACTCCAAACGAAACCCAATGACTGTTGCCCCAGCTCAATACCCCCGTTCCGGACACAATGGAATATGGTTCGTAGCCTAATTCGCCTGTTACGATATGTTTTTCTTTAAATTAAAATATAAAACCATATATATTTAATTTAAACGTACATTTTAAATTACCGGGTCTACAAATGGACTCTAAAAATTCCAGAAAAATTATTTCTAGTTATGTTTTGTCGATACGGTTCTAACAAGACTAATTTCATCGAATTCCGAGACTGTTTGAAAAATGGCTATTTTTTGGTCAATCCGATTTGGCTGAAACTATTAAAACACGTTTTCTTTTGCCATGCTCACATACTAATTCTAAAAATTATGAAAATTGAAACTTAGCAATAATTTGACATTCCGGATCCAACAAAAGTGGTTTCATTGACAAAGGAGGTCGTTTGCAAAATGGCTATTTTTAAGGGCTATAAATTATATTAAAATATAAATAAATTCTATAGCGACTTTCTGAATTTTAAACTGGGCATAACTTTTGATTCCTGCTATGAAATTTCAATTTTTCATATTTTTTTGGAAAGATATTTTTAAATAGATCCTAATATTTTTGGTTTTACTAAAATCCACTTTATTTTGCATCCTGTACAGTCAGTCAAAGTTCAAATTCAAATTTTCAAACTACCGCGCTATTTCTAACTGTTTTTATAATTAAATTAAAAAAATTCATTTTAACTTCGATTTAAATATATTTTTAATCGTTATTATTGTAACACCCCGGATTTTTTTGAATAATCGAATTAACTAAATTAAAGAATAATTAATCTCAGAATGAGAATTAAGGGAATGGGGTTGCGCCATTGTGTTCGTCTCAGAATTCTGGTTGAAATAAAGTCCGAGTTTGCGGGAAACGGGTACCGGATGAAGGAGTTATGGACGAACGAAGATTGGTGGCAAAAAGAAAAAAAGGAAAAAAAACATTGCACTGGCGCACTTGGGAAGTGCGCCAGTACAAGTTTGCACTGGCGCACCTGCCAAGTGCGCCCAGGCCGAGGCAACAGGCCTGCACTGCTTTATAATTCAGTCTGACCCATGTTGCTAGGTCCTTTCTGACTCCTTGCTGAGTCATTAGGGCTGAGGTGTCACCCTATACCTATTGAATGGTTTTGATTAACCCTAAGATCATCCGACGGCTTAAATAAATTCAAAACTCTATAAAAAGACCCATAGGCTCAAACCCTAAATCCGAATTTAAACTAAAACTATGGCCGTCATGTTGTCGTCTTGAACCCTAGAGCAGCCGCCACCAATTAGAGAGGAAGAACAGCAAATCAAATCAGTTCTATTCAACCCTAACAACGAATCTTCTTCAAAGGAGAGCTAATACAACTTCAGAAATCAGAATTCAGAACTCAAGACTGCTTTTGAGTCGTGAGTTCGATAGTTTTAATAAAATAATTAGTAATATAATTGGTTAAGTTATGATGCGGATTGTATGGATGTGATGTGAATTATTGATCGTATGTTGTAATTATGCTGTAGAATTGTGTTGAAATCTCTATGACGTTATGTTATGATGTTATCATTTACGATGTAAAGTTATGATGCTATCACCCATGTTGTAATTCTATGATTAGCCTATGTCTAGTTGAATCATCATGTTGTACATATGCTAAGTTTGGTTATGTTGATTCATATGATAAATCATATGTATGCAAGTTTAGATTTTTATGTAAACATGAATCATATACAAGTTGGGTAAAATTATATGTGACCTTACATGGTTATGACATCTAATTTATGTGAAAATTTGATTAAAAGTTAGGCTATGACGTGTATGAGTTATATGCTAAATTCTACATGATATTTTACATGTTAGATGCAAGTTTACACCATTGTTATGATGCATAAATCACATATGCAAGTTTATATAAATATATGAGTTTGGGATATGAATCATGTTATGCAAGTTTAGGGTTATTGCCTATGCTACACCTTTAGATGTAGATCTATGACATACATGATTTATGCAAGTTCACACCTTTAGATTTGGATCCATGACATATGTTGTTTATGCAAGTTGTAACTTTGGCCTATGCAAGTTTTAGATGTAGAACATCATTCACATATGCAAGTTTATCCCTATGTATAGATCTATGATTTCATTATGTGTATATGGTGATGCTTTCCCTTTATTCCATGAGTTAGACTATTCGAGTCTAACGTATATTTTATGTTAAACGAACAAACGTACAACGTGGGGTAAAGGGGATAATATTAAAAGATTTAATTGGTATAAATGCCTTAAAAGGCATAAAATAAGTTGTGGTGAAAATTGGTATGATTTTACATACCATAAATGGATGGACATAATTGAGTCAATTATGGACATCGTTAAATTTGGAATTGATTGATAATTTGAATAGGGAAAGTAATTCAAATAGGGGAATGATTAATTAGGAGTAATTAATCGTCTAAGACACGAGGTTAGGCTCTTTTATGGTGTAAGACTGCCCAGACCCGCCTGGCAAATCCAACTGCCACAAATGTCAGTCTAATGTGAGAGGTCTTAGGCATAAATTAAATACATAACAATTGTAAAGACACGAGGCTAGGCTCTTTTGTGGTGTAAGACTGCCCAGACCCGCCCGGCAAATCCAGCTGCCACAAATGCCATTCTAATGTGAGAGGTCTTTATGAGGTTACGATCTTAATGAATTAAGAAACACTTAACCAGATAAACATGTAGTGGACATGAGGGGGTTAAGTGGGTGCCTTGGGCGGCATGTGGAATCTAGTGGGTGCCTTCGGTGGCATTTGGAAATACGATTAGAAACACTTAACCAAAATTGAAACATGAATAAGAAGTGGGTTAAGTGGGATGCACTAGAGGGGACCAAGCTTAGGTGGATAGCTTGTGTCAAGCAATGGGGGGCCATTTCAACCAGTAACTCATATGTATCTTTGTGGGCTCGACCCAAGTCGAGGACGGGACACGCATACTGGGCTTGACTGTAAGAGGCCAAAACGGGTTAGCGGTGGCAACTCAAGTCCAATGGGTTCATATGCGTGTGTGGACCCGGGCTGGTAGGTAAGACGTTGTTGCATCGTGTAGGTATAAGCCGTGCATTGTTGGTTGTATCGGGTTGCCACTTTAGGGAGTGATACACCCCAATGTGGGGCCAGCACGGGTATCTACGAGTTAGGGAGCCGATCGCTTGGGGGTAGTGGGTACACCTAGTGGAGATAGGGGCAGGCAGCACCTATGAAGGCAGCTGGGGGTGCACAAAACTACCAATATCATTATTAAGTCTGTAGGCGGGATCAACCTTAGGGTGACTAGTGGTGGTGCGGTATAGCAATTATCCTATAATGTTGGTGTAGTTTAGTAATTATCTTATAGTGATTTAGGGGCGCTTTAACGATATCGTTGTTCATCTTGTTTCCTTAATTACTCTGCCATACTCAATGGTTCTTGGTCATTTCCTTATTTTCCAACTTATGCCTTAGCCTAGTTACTTTGTTAATTATATTGTTAAAATTATCGCACTCGCCAGACTTTATGTCTGACCCCCTTTGTTTCCTCCTCTTTTCTTCCTCCCCCCCCCCCTCAGGTGCTCAGGTTGGGACTAGCACCAGTGGAGCTTGATCTTGGACTGTTGTTTCTCTGCTTTTAGAAGATTACTTGGATCGCTGACTTAAGGTTCAGCTTCTCTTTTATTTATGGCTATTTTGTATTGGGGATTATGTCTTTCAGTTTATGTACTTTTGATAGTCAAGATGGATATTATGTACTTTGACTCTGGTTTTTGATGATGTAAGCAAACATATGTGTTTTCCACTGCACTGAAATAAAATTTTAAATCTTTGAGTACTATTTATATCTGTCTTGTTGTTAAGTTTCTGTTCTATACTTACTTAAAACGCTCCATAGAATTTAATGCATTCCCTTTGTGAGTGACATTAATGGACGTGGGGTGTTACACGTGGTATCAGAGCTGAAGGTTACCAAAACAGATAAGAATTTTGAAAAAAAAAACTGTTTTTCAAAACAATTTTTATAAAGAAGTACCTTCAAAAGTACGTTTTAAGGAAAGTATTTTCAAGAGAAAAGCTTATTTTAGAAAGCATAACCCCAAGAGCCATATATCTTTCCCTCATTTCTTTTATATTGAATCTTTCCTTTTTCGTTTCAGCATGTCTGAAGCATCTGAGATACCAGAGGGTGTTCATGTACCCGGTTGGTTTCGTCAATATCTCGAGGCTAGGGCCGCCACCGCAGGTCCAGCAAATGCTCCTCCTCCTCCCCCTCCTCCTCACGTCGATACTTTTGCTAAGATATGTAAGGACTTTTGAGCAATGGGTGGAAAACCTTTTCACGGGACGGAGACATTTGTTGAAGCTCGTAACTGGCTAAAGGAAGTGGAAGAATTATTTGGGATCTTTGAAGTGGATGATGGAAGAAAGGTCCAGTTGGCAGCCTGTCTAATGAAGGATGAGGCCTCGTTTTGGTGGGAGGTCACTAATGGGGGACGTACAATCGTTACATGGCTAGATTTTAGGCAGAGGTTTGAGGCGAAGTTTCTCTCACGGGCTGAAGAGAATCTATACATGGAAATGTTTTTGGCGCTGAAGCAAGGGAATCTATCGGTGAAAGAGTATGTTAAAAAATTCAACCAATTGGCAAGATTTGGCTTGGACTTGGTGAGTACTCCAGAAAAGAAGGCTCTAAGATTTGTTAAGGGTTTAAACGAGCCGCTTCATGGGTTAGCTATGACCCACATTCCCATGGGGGCTACCTTCGAGAGACTAGTTGACATGGCGCTCATGCATGAAGAGGAAAAGGGTGCCAATGCTAATAAGGAACCCAAGAAGAAAGGGGATCAAAAGAAGCCGCAACAGCAACAATAGAACAAGAAAGGTGGCAAAGGAAACAATGCCAAGGGAAAGAAAAGATGCTTCGACGGTGGGGCACCCAGCCATCTAAGCAAAGATTGTAGGAAGAAAAAGAAGACTGGTTGTTTCCACTGTGGCGAAGCGGGACATCTTATTAAGGACTTCCTAAAAATAGGGCAAAGGGCAGGGTCTACCTCGGGAGGATAGGTGGAGGCTCTTATGGCACCAGGGCAGGCAAGGGGACAAGTTCAGGCTCTCATGGTCACACCGCTGAAAGAACGAGGTAGAGCAATTTCCGTTGAAAGTTTAGTTTTTCTGTTTGATCATTCTGTCCGTACTTTATTCGATTCTGGCGCATCACATTCGTTTATTTCTACATCATTAGTTGAAACACTGCACCTTGATACTAGTCTATTTACTGATCCCTTAGTAGTCTCAAATCCTATCGGTGGTTCGGCTCATCTTTCTATGATTTGTCGGGATTTGAGAGTGTTTATCTTGGGCGTTGAGTTTGAGTGCAATGCTTTTGTTCTTGGCTTCATGGGCTACGGTTTAATTCTAGGTATGGATTGGCTAACTAGATATGGGGCCATCCTAGATTGTGAAAGAAGGGTAGTTAGATTGTTGACTCGTTTTGGAAAGACCCTTGATATTTCTTGTGACCCTAGAGGTCCAGTAATGCTTAGCTACCTGGAATCCCTTGACGCATCCGATGATGATTTACATTCTATTCCCATAGTGCATGAATATGCTGATGTCTTCGATGAGGTGAGGGGTTTACCCCCAAAACGTGAGATAGACTTTCGGATATATCTAGTAGATAATGCAAAGCCAGTTGCATTACCAGTGCGCCACATGGCTCTAAGAGAGAGAAGAGAACTCAGTAAGCAAGTGAAGGAATTGCTTGAGAAGGGGTTCATCAGATGTAGTATATCGGAGTAGGGTGCTCCAGTAGTGTTTTCCACGAAGGTGGATGGGTCCCTTTGACTTTGTGTGGACTATAAAGAACTTAATAAGCTTACTAAGAAGAATAGACACCCACTGCCGAGGATTGACGATCTCTTCGATCAGTTAGTTGGCGCCTCAATGTTTTCGCAGTTGGACTTAGCCACGGGTTTCCACCAGTTGAGAGTGGCTGAGGATAGCATAGACAAGACCGACTTTAGGACTCCAGACGGTTTCTTCGAGTGGCTTGTGATGCCCTTCGGTTTGACAAACGCCCCTGCATACTTTGTTGACTTGATGAGTAGGGTGTTTAGGGAGTACCTTAATAGATTCGTGGTAGTCTTTGTGGACGACATCTTGATCTTTTCTAAAAGCGAGGAAGAGCATGCCCTACATCTTAGGGAAGTGTTGGAGACTCTTCGAGCGCGTAGCCTTAAAGCTAAATTTTCTAAATGTCACTTTTGGAGGAAGGAAGTGCGATTCTTAGGGCACGTGGTTTCCAAAGAAGGGATAGCTGTGGATCCCGCGAAGATAGTGGCCATCCAAGATTGGAAGGTTCCTAAAAATGCTACCGAGGTGAGGAGTTTCTTAGGGTTGGCTGGCTACTAAAGGAAGTTCATCAAAGACTTCGCAAAAATATCAGCCCCATTAACACGCTTGACGAAGAAGAACTTAGTTTTCATGTGGGACGTAGATTGTGATGATGCGTTCCAACGTTTAAAGAGGCTTTGACCACAACCCCAGTCTTAGTGTTGCCAGATTGGAGTAAGCCATTTACTGTTTATACCGATGCTTGTGGGACAGGACTAGGCGCAGTCTTAATGTAAGAGGGAATGGTAATAGCCTATGGTGGAAGGCAATTGAGAGTACATGAGAGAAATTACCCTACACGTGACCTAGAGTTGGCCGCTATTGCCTTCGCACATAAGTATCGGCGTCATTATCTTCTTGGCGAAAAATTCAAATTATTCACTGACTACAAATCGCTAAAATACTTATTCTCTCAGAAGGACTTGAACTTAAGACAGCAAAGGTGGATGGAATTCTTAGCATCCTACGACTTCGAGATAGCATATACCCTTGGCAAGGGTAACGTGGTGGCAGACGCCTTAAGTAGAAAAAGGTTGTCCTTGAGTCCGTTGTTTGTTGAGCGGCGAAGCTTAGAGTTAATCTCTACGTTTGACTTTAAACCTGCCGTTGACTTTGTACCCGGTTTGCTAGCATCCTTAAGGTCAGACCTACCCTTTTAGGACGGATTGGCGAGGCACAGCGAGACGACCCACAGTTGGTTGAGTTAGTAGAAAAGCTCAAAAGAGGGGAGTCATCGAGCCATCTCCATAGGTATACCCTAGATGATAAGGGTTGGTTACGTAGGGACGGTAGACTTTGTGTACCACAGGACGAGAACTTGAGGAAGACCATTCTCGATGATGCACATCGTTCGAAGATGACCATCCATCCTGGCGGGGACAAGATGTACATGGACATGAGACGAGTTTACTTTTGGGCCGATATGAAGAAGGACATGGCAGAGTTTATTGCTAGATGCTTGGTGTGCCAACAAGTAAAAGCAGAGAAAAAGAAGCCCGGTGGATTGCTTCATCCGTTGGAGGTCCCACAATGGAAGTGGGAAAGTGTTTCGATGGACTTTGTTGACGGATTACCAAGATCGAGGAAGGGTAATACGGGGATTTAGGTCATGGTAGAGAGACTTACTAAGAGCACCCATTTCATTCCCGTAAAGAGTAAGAGGACTGCGCCATGGTTAGCCTCCGTATACATTCGAGAAATAGTTCGTTTGCACGGTGTTCCTTCTAGCATAGTGAGCGACCGCGATCCTATCTTCACTAGCGAGTTTTGGAAGAGCTTGCAATAGGCGGTAGGGACTCAGTTATGTTTGAGCACCGCATATCATCCTCAAACGGACGGCCAGACCGAGAGGGTGAATCGTATTCTAGAGGACTTATTGAGGTTGTGTGTCTTAGATTTCGGAGGTACATGGGAGGAACATCTTCCGTTGGTGGAGTTCGCATATAATAACAGCTTTCAGTCTAGCATTGGCATGGCACCGTTCGAGGCTCTTTATGGACGGCCGTGTCGTTCACTTACATGTTGGTGGGAGTCTACAGATAAGACCTTACTTGGGCCCGATATGATTAGAGAGACTTCGGAAAAGATCAATTTGATTCGAAGGAGGATGAAGACGGCGCAAGATAGGCAAAAATCTTATGCTGACAAGAGGAGGACAAATCTTGAGTTTGATATTGGGGACATGGTCTTTGTCAAGTTGTCTCCATTACGGAACGTCGTTCGCTTTGGGTCCGTTGGGAAGTTAGCACTAAGGTTCGTAGGGCCGTTTCCTATTAAGGAGAGGATTGGGCAGATGGCGTATAGAGTGGAGTTGCCCGAGATACTTAGTGGCGTACACAATGTATTCCATGTATCACATTTGAGGAAGTGCTTGCATGAGATCGCGGAAGTGGTAGAGCCGAGCTTGCTTAGAGAGGTGGAGATAGAGCGTGATGCGATGATTCGATGAGCTCCTACGTGCATTCTTAGGTCGGAGTTTAAGAAGTTGAGGAATCGAGAGGTCAAAGTGCAATGGGGAGATGATGAGAGCAACGCTACTTGGGAGACGGAAGCGAAGATGCGTTCATTATACCCTTTTCTTTTCGAGGGTATGTCTTTTAATTTCTCCTTTATCGCTTACCTTGTACTTATCTTATCTTTAGTATGTCCTCTCGCTAGTATCTTTGACCTTTAGATAGGGTAGTCTTATGGTTGAAACATGTGTTTGAGACATGTTATGTATGATGGATGCATGTGGATGCAAGTGTTTGCTCGTGGTTGCTCGTGGATGCATATACACACACTGTATGCACTAGATCGGCTCAGTCACTTCATATTGCATATTGCATATAAATGTGTGTGCATATTTAAGTAATGGATGTATAATGGTTGTACCATCATATGGATGTTGCATTTTGATGAATGGTTGTGCACACATGTAGAAATAATATGTATCGATAGGATTCTTTCGCATACATAATGGACGCATAGCACTACCATGGTTTGCATTAAGGAGGTCAACTGAATCAGTAGACCGCCTGATTTTGCATTAGATAAGGAACATATACACCCACTTCTTGAATATGTTCATACATCATTAGAAATTTTATAAGGACGATGGATGCCCGTGTTTAATGGTTGAGTAGACGGTTGTTTGGATGGTAGGATATGCATTCTCCTTAACTTGGAGATTTCGGGGGCGAAATCCTTTAAGGAGGGGAGAATGTAACACCCCGGATTTTTTCGAATAATCGAATTAACTAAATTAAAGAATAATTAATCTCAGATGTGAGAATTAATGGAATGGGGTTGCGCCATTGTGTTCGTCTCGGAATTCTGGTTGAAATAGAGTCCGAGTTTGCGGGAAACGGGTACTAGATGAAGGAGTTATGGACGAACGAAGATTGGTGGCAAAAAGAAAAAAAAGAAAAGGAAAAAAATATTGCACTGGTGCACTTGGGAAGTGCGCCAGTACAAATTTGCACTGGCGAACCTACCAAGTGCGCCCAGGCCGAGGCAGCAGGCCTGTACTGCTTTCTGGTTCAGTCTGACCCATGTTGCTAGGTCCTTTCTGACTCCTTGCTGAGTCATTAGGGCTGAGGTGTCACCCTATCCCGACTGAATGGTTTTGATTAACCCTAAGATCATCTGACGGCTTAAATAAATTCAAAACTCTATAAAAAGACCCATAGGCTCTGTAACAACCTGCATTCTACATATCGGAGGATCGTAGAATATTTCTTTCTTTCTTATATGAAGTCGTATGGTCATATGGCTTTGGGAAACGACCATTGGGGTCATTTCCCATGTTCATGATTTTTGCCGATTTTTAAATGACCGTTTTGCCCCTAGTTGATACTGTTTTGGCCATAATTTTTGACTGGAAAGGAATTTTGACCTGAATCCACTTCCATTAGATTCGTTTGATGGTTTACCTTTCCGTAGAGTGGTCATAATAGCCAAACGGACTCACCGTTTGGGAGATATGGCTGAAATAAGGTTTGGAAGATGAAAAACTGCTTAACCGGGCCAAATAGGGTGATTAGTGAATGGGCCCATAACCGATTTCGGGATTAGGGTTATGGGGAGGCTGGAAGGAGATAGGGTTTCATTCCATTTCAGTTTTCTAGCCTCCACTTACCTCTTAGAAACCCTAAAAATGGCCTCCAACCTCTAAATCACCTCCAAATCACTTTCTAATCAAGGATTAAGCTTAGCAACATCAAATCAAGAGAGATCTTCACCAAATCAAGATTAGAGCTGCTGATTTGCATTGCTTTTCGCGCTCAAACAGAGATTTATTTCAGATCTAAGGTTTATTTGTGGCTAAGGTGAGTGATTTGCATAATTCCTCACTAATTATGGTTAATTAAGGGTAATTAGTGTTAATTAGCGAATTTAAACATGATAAAATTCTGGAAAAATATTTATAAATTCTTAAATGATGTTTTAAACCTCTGATATGAACTTGGGTTAATTTGGTTAAGTTTTGCTAATCCTATCATTAATTATGCTTGAACATGTTTAAGGGAAAATATGGGGTTTTGGCTATATTTGATCCATTTTAACCTATCATATTGATGTTTTGGTGTTTGAGGTCACTTCCACTTGTTGCTATGACATTGTGGTATGCTTTGTGATTGTTTAGAATAGTTAGAATGGTCAAAATCGCCGTCGAGAGGCGTATAAACCGTCGCTGGAAAATTGCAGGAAAATGCAGGATATTAGACCGGATCAGATCGGCTATGGAGACCCGAACCGAACCGATGTTAGACCCTTCCCTACGATCCGCCATCAGCTCCGAACCGATCCGTTCAGAGATGGTGAGCACAAATCGTTGCACTTGGCCTGGAGGAGAGTACCCCGACCTGAATCGCCAGAAGGACCCCGATCCGAACCCATAGATGGAAATGGAGATGGACTTGGAGACCCGACCCGACCTGATGCGGGTGATGACGATCCGAACCGTGGCGTGCTGGAGATCCCGTTCCGATCTAGTGAAGGATGTTGAAGGCCGAACCGAACCGTGTTGATGATGAAGAGCTGAAGGCCGAACCGAACCGATTGTTAAGAGGGAATCTGAACAGATCCGGTGATGACCAATAACCCGAGATGCAAAGGTAGTCCAAATGGATGTTAGAGCTCAGGATACAGTTGGGAACCAATGAGTTCACTTCATGGTTGGGCTTTGCTGCGGGACGTGTGCTAAGGAGTTGTCGACGTTCATAACTTCGATTCACCACTGAAAAGGAATGATGGGCTACGTATTAGTGCAGTAGAGTCATCATGACTCGAGGGGCAAAGTGATCGTAGCAAGACTATGAGCCAGTGCAGTGGAGCCGTTGTGACTCCATGGGGCAGAGTGGACATAGTAAAGGATTAGTAAGGCTATGAGCCAGTGTAGTGGGGTGCGAACGACTCCATGGGGCAAAGTGGACATAGCGAAGGATTTGTGGCTATGGATCAGTGCAGTGGGGTCGTTATGACTTCATGGGGCAGAGTGATCATAGCAAAGTATTGGGTGATCGAAGTGGTGGATATCATATGCTTTACGCACTGAGTGAGAGATGTGAGGATGGTTGCTATGTTTGATTGTTTGCCATCACTATGACATGCACACCCCCACCCTCGTTATCTTTACACCATATGTTAATGGCACCTCAGAGTGTTGTACAGTATGTAGTGCTAACTCTTTGGTTGCAGGTCCAGGTTCAGGTATGGTTTAGTATACCTGTTATTGTTCTGTTTAGCTGCTTATCGCTCATACCAGACTTTTTGTCTGAACCAGAGTTTTATGTCTCTTCTTATTACTCTGGGTGCTCACACGAGCATACTAGAGACAGGTTAGATGGTGATGTGCGAGTAGCGATTCGGAGGCAAGCAGGAGGCTTCCATGTATGATATATAGATATTCTCCCTGTGTCGTTACTGGTCACTGCTTTGGGCATTAGTAGTGTACCTTTCTTGTTTAGCTTTTTGAGACAGTTTTTAAAAGTTGTAATAATGTTGGCTTTGGATCATAAGCTGTACTTTGGATTTTCCGCTACTATGATAGTTGTTTTCAGCTTATGCGCTGTCTCACCTGTTTTATGTCAAGTATGTTGTTAATATATTTTGTTCTATGCGCTGTGAGACATTCTACAGGTTCCTTGTTGATTCTTCGTCTTCTTTCTTCCTTTCCTTCTGACGATCCGTCCCGTGCTAACTGTACATGTTTACAGCGCACCCTTGGAGTAAATGTAGGTTGGTGCGGGGCGGGTTGTCACATTTGGTATCAGAGCTCTAGGTTGCGTAGTTAACCTAGGGAAAGACATTAGGGAGAGATGGTACGTATATAAGAGAGCGTATTTGTGATTACTTTGGTTTTCAAAAGCTATATATATACCATTAGTATAGCTAAGGATGAAGTCGCACTGTACTAGCACCACTATGAAGATGGTTAATCGTTTCCTCTTTACAGATTGAACAATGAGCCGATACGCAAGAGGGGCTGGTAGAGGAGCCAATAATGGGAATGCTGCTGACATGAGGGCGATGTTTGCTGACCTTATGAGAGACATGCTTAGGGATGTGCAAAATGCAGTTCCCAATCCCGGTAATGGTGGTGGTCCAGTAGTGCAGGCGCCTAGGGCCGATTTTGCCAAGTTGTGCAAGGATTACACTCACCTTGGTGGGAAGCTGTTTCACGGAACGGAGTCAGCTACGGATGTTCAGGATTGGTTGGATAGCTGTGATCGTATCTTCGATGACTTGGGTATCGAGGATGCGATAAAGAGAAGGCTAGCGTCTCGTCAGCTGCAAGGGCGAGCGATGAATTGGTGGAATGCTATTAGAACAGCCACTCCAGAGGATCAGGTTACTTGGGATCAGTTTAAGGCTCGCTTTAGCGACAAGTTTATCCCGGCTGCTCAGAAGTCAGAATTGTTTAGGAAGTTCTTGAAGCTTAAGCAGAATAGTAGGGCAGTCTCGGACTACATTGCTGAGTTCGACACTTTGTCAAAGTATGGATTATCCCTTATCGATACTCCTGAGAAGAAGAATGAGAAATTCATTACTGGTTTGGATGGATACTTGGGGGAAAGGCTTATCAATCACATCGATGAGACTTTTGAATCGATTGTGGGGAAATCTTTGAGATCAGAGAGTCTTTACCCTAAGTCAAAGATTGAGGTTGCATCTGCAGAAGGGCTGAAGCCGCAAGCAGGTGGTGGAGGCAAGAACAACTCTCAGAATAAGAGGAAGCAGAGCCAAGCTAAGGATGGCCAGAAAAAGAGTAAGAAAAATGTTGAGTGCTTCAGCTGTTGTAAGAAGGGTCATTATGCCAAAGAATGTCGGGCCAAGCCAGCGGATAGGAAGTGCTACAACTGCGGCCAGGTGGGACATCATAAGGATAAATGCCCACAACCTCTTAAACAGAAGCAGATTGTTAAAGCATATGCTATCGGTGCTATTCCTTCTTCGTCGAATGCCCCAACTGCGGCGGAGAAAGGAAAGAATGTCGTCATTCAAGGTATGCTTTCTATTCATGATGTACATGTTCGAGTTTTGTTTGATACTGGGGCTTCCCGTTCCTTCATATCTAGTGACCTGGTAGGTAGGTTGGGACTGGAACCCGAGATAGTCGATAGACCGTTGGTTGTGATGAACCCGATTGGTGGTTCGACTAACCTGAGTATGATTTGCCGAAATTTGGTCTTATCGAGTCATGGATGTATGTTTGTTCGTGATTGCTTTGTTTTGGGCTTTACTGGGTATGGCATTATATTGGTAGTCGATTGGCTCCAAAGATACGGGGGGGAGGGGGGGTGGTAGACAGTCAGGGCTTTTTGGTGATAGTTAGGGCGGATGATGGGCGGAGGGTAGTGTTTTGTAGGCTACCTAGTGATGGGGGTAATGGCCAGTTTTATAAATTCCCTCGACATCCCGCATGATGAGCTGTCAGATGTGCCCGTGGTTGGCCAGTATCCGGACGTCTTCGAGGAAGTGACCGAGCTTCCACCACACCGAGAGATTGAGTTCCGTATTGATTTAGTGAAAGATGCCAGACCTATAGTAATGCCACTTCGTCGTATGGCACTAAGGGAGCAGCGAGAACTCGGGGTGCAAGTAAGCGATCTTTTGAAGAAGGGGTTTATTAGAAGAAGTGTCTCCGAGTGGGGAGCACCAGTTGTGTTTGCCACTAAGGCAGATGGTTCCCTTCATTTGTGTGTGGACTATCGCGAGTTGAATAAGGTGACGAGGAAGAATAAGTATCCTCTACCGCGGATAGATGATTTGTTTGATCAACTGGAAGGAGCATGGGTGTTCTCCCAATTATACCTCGCGACAAGATTTCATCAGCTTCGAGTAGCGACTGAGAGTGTTCTGAAAACGGCATTTAGGACGCCGTCTGGATTTTATGAGTGGTTGGTCATGCCATTTGGGTTGACCAATGCACCAGCATACTTCGTGGATCTTATGAATCGAGTATTCAGAAATCAGCTGAATAAGTTTGTTCTTGTGTTCGTGGACGACATCCTTGTTTACTCGAGGACAGAGGAAGAACACAAGGGACATTTGAGAATAGTGATGGAGGTGTTGAGAAAACACCAATTGAAAGAGAAGTTTTCTAAGTGTCACTTCTGGAGGAGGGAAGTGAGATTCTTGGGCCATGTTGTTTCAGAGAATGGTATTGCCGTGGACCCTGCGAAGGTGGCTACGGTACAGGATTGGCCTACGCCCAAGAATGCAACAGACGTGAGAAGCTTCTTGGGGTTAGTTGGGTATTATCGTAAGTTCATCCAAGACTTCTCCAAGACAGCAGCACCGTTGACTCAGTTGACTAAGAAGAATCAAGCCTTCGTCTGGGACGGAGTGTGTGAGAATGCATTCAAGAGTCTAAAGGAAAAGTTGACGCGTGCGCCAGTATTAGTCATTCCTAAAGGGAATGAAGAGATGACGGTATACACGGATGCTTGTGGTACCGGACTAGGTGCTGTATTGATGCAAGGAGGTAGGGTTGTAGCTTATGCTAGTCGGCAATTAAAGCTGCATGAGAAAAAGTATCCTACCCATGATTTGGAACTGGCAGCGATCGTGTTCGCGTTGAAGATGTGGAGACATTGTCTCTTGGGAGAAAGATTTGAGTTGTTTACTGATCATAAATCGTTAAAGTATCTCTTCTCTCAGAAGGATCTAAACCTCCGACAGCAAAGATGGCTAGAGTTCTTGGCTTCGTATGATTTTGATATCGCATATACACCTGGGAAAGGCAATGCGGTAGCTGATGCCTTGAGTAGGAGACATGCTAGTTTAGGGGCTATGTTTCTTGAATGGAAGCAACTGGGGTATATCACAGGGTTTGATTTCAGACCAAAGTGCGAATTAGATCCAGAGATATTAGTTTGACGATTATACCCACCTTGATTGAGCGGATTGGTTCCAGTCAGAGGGACGATCCTAATCTATTGGAAATCATCTCCAAGTTAGAGATGAACATCGACGGTGAGGAGATGATTTTTTATGGGCTTGATCGAGAAGGATGGCTTCGAAAGAATGGAAGACTAGTTGTACCCAACGTGGATGGTTTGAGAGATGAAGTGCTTAGGGAATGTCATCACTCAAAACTGACTATACACCCCGGTGGTGATAAGATGTATCGGAACATGAAACGGACTTACAACTGGGAAGGGATGAAAAGAGACGTTGGGAAGTTTATATCCAAGTGCATGAATTGCCAGCTAGTCAAAGCTGAGCAAAAGAAACCTAGTGGTTTGTTGCAACCATTAGAAATTCCTGAATGGAAATGGGAACAAGTCTCGATGAATTTTATTGATGGTTTACCAAGGACTAGGTCGGGACATGATAGCATTTGGGTAATTGTGGATAAATTGACTAAAAGTGCAAAATTTATACCAGTCAACTCGACTAGAACGGCTGCTAAATTAGCAGAGTTGTATATGAAGTGGGTAGTGAGATTTCATGGAGTACCTAAAAGCATTGTGAGTGACCGAGACCCGTTGTTTACTAGTGGGTTTTGGAAGAGCTTACAAGAGGCTCTGGGTCGAAAATATATCTCAGTACCGCGTATCATCCTCAAACTGATGGTCAGACGGAGAGGGTGAATCGTATATTGGAAGATCTCTTGAGGGCTTGTATATTGGATTTTGGTGGATCATGGGATGACCATTTGCATCTAGTAGAGTTTGCATATAATAATAGCTACCAATCCAGTATCGGTATGGCTCCATATGAAGCTTTGTACGGAAGACCGTGCAACTCACCATCATGTTGGATAGAGACTGGCGAGAAGTTTATGCTTGGACCAGATGTGGTGAGGGAAACTTCAGATAAGATTAAGATCATTCAGCAACGGATGAAAGCTGCCCAGGATAGGCAGAAGAGTTATGCTGACAAGAGGAGAAAAGACTTAAAATTCTCCATTGGTGACTTGGTGTTTGTCAAGGTTTCTCCATTGAAGAGCGTGATACGATTCGGAAGGAGAGGCAAGCTGGCACCAAGATTTGATGGCCTATTCCCAATTCTCGAACAAGTTGGGAATTTGGCATATAGAGTAGACTTACCAGAAAAGATGACGGGAGTTCACAACATATTTCATGTTTCCCAGTTAAGGAAGTTCGTGCACGACCTAGATATGACTATTTCACCTGATCAGTTAGAGGACTTCGAAGTGGAACCCGAAGCGGTTGGGAACCGCAATCTGATTCGTATTGTCGAGCACGATACGAAGCGACTTCGAAGGAAGGCGGTGAAGCTAGTCAAGATTCAGTGGGGCGACGACGAGAATGACTGTACTTGGGAGACAGTGGAGAGCATTAGGAAGACGTATCCAGAACTCTTTGCCTAGTAAGATTTACTTTGCAATTTAGTATTCTGCATGCTAGGATAGACATGTTTTGCTTGTTTTGCATGTTTGATTGTTGTTCTATGGTTGATAGGCATGCGGGACCCTTTGTGTGTTTTAATTAGGGAATTTCGGGGGCGAAATTTCTTAAGGAGGGGAGAATGTAACAACCCGCATTCTACGTATCGGAGGATCGCAGAATATTTATTTCTTTCTTATATGAAGTCGTATGGTCATATGGTTTTGGGAAACGACCATTGGGGTCATTTTCCATGTTCATGATTTTTGCCGATTTTTAAATGACCTTTTCGCCCCTAGATGATACTGTTTTGGCCATAACTTTTGACTGGAAAGGAATTTTGACCTGAAACCACTTCCATTAGATTCGTTTGATGGTTTACCTTTCCGTAGAGTGGTCATAATAGCCAAACGGACTCACCGTTTCAGAGATATGGCTAAAATAAGGTTTGGAAGGTGAAAAACTGCTTAACCGGGCCAAATAGGGTGATTAGTGAATGGGCCCATAACCGATTTCGGGATTAGGGTTATGGGGAGGCTGAAAGGAGATAGGGTTTCATTCCATTTCAGTTTTCTAGCCTCTACTTACCTCTTAGAAACCCTAAAAATGACCTCCAACCTCTAAATCACCTCCAAATCACTTTCTAATCAAGGATTAAGCTTAGCAACATCAAATCAAGAGAGATCTTCACCAAATCAAGATTAGAGCTGTTGATTTGCATTGTTATTCGCGCTCAAACAGAGATTTATTTCAGATCTAAGGTTTATTTGTGGCTAAGGTGAGTGATTTGCATAGTTCCTCACTAATTATGGTTAATTAAGGGTAATCAGTGTTAATTAGCGAATTTAAACATGATAAAATTCTGGAAAAATATTTATAAAATCTTAAATGATGTTTTAGACCTCTGATATGAACTTGGGTTAATTTGGTTAAGTTTTGCTAATCCTATCGTTAATTATGCTTGAACATGTTTAAGGGAAAATATGGGGTTTTGGCTATATTTGATCCATTTTAACCTATCATATTGATGTTTTGGTGTTTGAGGTCACTTCCACTTGTTGCTATGACTTTGTGGTATGCTTTGTGATTGTTTAGAATAGTTAGAATGGTCAAAATCGCCGTCGAGAGGCGTATAAACCGTCGCTGGAAAATTGCAGGAAAATGCAGGATATTAGACCGGATCGGATCGGCTATGGAGACCCGAACCGAACCGATGTTAGACCCTTCCCTACGATCCGCCATCAGCTCCGACCCGATCCATTGAGAGATGGTGAGCACGAACCGTTGTACTTGGCCTGGAGGAGAGTACCCTGACCTGAATCGCCAGAAGGACCCCGATCCGAACCCATAGATGGAAATGGAGATGGACTTGGAGACCCGACCCGACCTGATGCGGGTGATGACGATCCGAACCGTGGCGGCTGGAGATCCCGTTCCGATCCAGTGAAGGATGTTGAAGGCCGAACCGAACCGTGTTGATGATGGAGAGCTGAAGGCCGAACCGAACCGATTGTTAAGAGGGAATCTGAACCGATCCGGTGATGACCAATAACCCGAGATGCAAAGGTAGTCCAAATGGATGTTAGAGCTCAGGATACAGTTGGGAACCAATGAGTTCACTTCATGGTTGGGCTTTGCTGCGGGACGTGTGCTAAGGAGTTGTCGACGTTCATAACTTCGATTCACCACTGAAAAGGAATGATGGGCTACGTATTAGTGCAGTAGAGTCATCATGACTCGAGGGGCAAAGTGATCGTAGCAAGACTATGAGCCAGTGCAGTGGAGCCGTTGTGACTCCATGGGGCAGAGTGGACATAGTAAAGGATTAGTAAGGCTATGAGCCAGTGCAGTGGGGTGTGAACGACTCCATGGGGCTAAGTGGACATAGCGAAGGATTTGTGGCTATGGATCAGTGCAGTGGGGTCGTTATGACTTCATGGGGCAGAGTGATCATAGCAAAGTATTGGGTGATCGAAGTGGTGGATATCGTATGCTTTACGCACTGAGTGAGAGATGTGAGGATGGTTGCTATGTTTGATTGTTTGCCATCACTATGACATGCACACCCCCACCCTCGTTATCTTTACACCATATGTTAATGGCACCTCAGAGTGTTGTACAGTATGTAGTGCTAACTCTTTGGTTGCAGGTCCAGGTTCAGGTATGGTTTAGTATACCTGTTATTGTTCTGTTTAGCTGCTTATCGCTCATACCAGACTTTTTGTCTGAACCAGAGTTTTATGTCTCTTCTTATTACTCTGGGTGCTCACACGAGCAGACTAGAGACAGGTTAGATGGTGATGCGCGAGTAGCAATTCGGAGGCAAGCAGGAGGCTTCCATGTATGATATATAGATATTCTCCCTGTGTCGTTACTGGTCACTGCTTTGGGCATTAGTAGTGTACCTTTCTTGTTTAGCTTTTTGAGACAGTTTTTAAAAGTTGTAATAATGTTGGCTTTGGATCATAAGCTGTACTTTGGATTTTCCGCTACTATGATAGTTGTTTTCAGCTTATGCGCTGTCTCACCTGTTTTATGTCAAGTATGTTGTTATTATATTTTGTTCTATGCGCTGTGAGACATTCTACAGGTTCCTTGTTGATTCTTCGTCTTCTTTCTTCCTTTCCTTCTGACGATCTGTCCCGTGCTAACTGTACATGTTTACAGCGCACCCTTGGAGTAAATGTAGGTTGGTGCGGGGCGGGTTGTCATAGGCCCAAACCCTAAATCAGAATTAAAACTAAAACTCTGGTCGTCATGCTGTCGTCTTGAACCCTAGAGCAGCCGCCACCAATTATAGAGGAAGAACAGCAAATCAAATCAGTTATATTCAACCCTAACAACGAATCTTCTTCAAAGGAGAGCTAATACAATTTCAGAAATCAGAATTCAGAACTCAAGACCGCTTTTGAGTTGTGAGTTCGATAGTTTTAATAAAATAATTAGTAATTTAATTGGATTAAGTTATGATGCAGATTGTATGGATGTGATGTGAATTATTGATCGTATGTTGTAATTATGTTGTAGAATTGTGTTGAAATCTCTATGACGTTATGTTATGATGCTATCATTTACGATGTAAAGTTACGATACTATCACCCATGTTGTTATTCTATGATTAGCGTATGTCTAGTTGAATCATCATGTTGTACATATGCTAAGTTTGGTTATGTTCATTCATATGATAAATCATATGTATGCAAGTTTAGATTTTTATGTAAACATGAATCATATACAAGTTGGGTAAAATTATATGTGACCTTACATGGTTATGACATCTAGTTTTTGTGAAAATTTGATTAAAAGTTAGGCTATGACATGTATGAGTTATATGCTAAATTCTACATGATATTTTACATGTTAGATGCAAGTTTACACCATTGTTATGATGCATAAATCACATATGCAAGTTTATATAAATATATGAGTTTGGGATATGAATCATGTTATGCAAGTTTAGGGTTATTGCCTATGCAAGTTTACACCTTTAGATGTAGATCTATGACATACATGATTTATGCAAGTTCACACCTTTAGATTTGGATCCATGACACATTGTTTATGCAAGTTGTAACTTTGGCCTATGCAAGTTTTAGATGTAGAACATCATTCACATATGAAAGTTTATCCCTATGTTTAGATCTATGATTTCATTATGTGTATATTGTGATGTTTTCTCTTTATTCCATGAGTTAGACTATTTGAGTCTAAAGTATAATTTACGTTAAACGAACAAACGTACAACGTGGGGGTAAAGGGGATAATATTAAAAGATTTAATTGGTATAAATGCCTTAAAAGGCATAAAATAAGTTGTGGTGAAAATTGGAATGATTTTACATACCATAAATGGATGGACATAATTGAGTCAGTTATGGACATCGTTAAATTTGGAATTGATTGATAATTTAAATAGGGAAAGTAATTCAAATTGAGGAATGATTAATTAGGAGTAATTAATCGTCTAAGACACGAGGTTAGGCTATTTTGTGGTGTAAGACTGCCCGGACCCGCCCGACAAATCCAGCTGCCACAAATGCCAGTCTAATGTGAGAGGTCTTAGGCATAAATTAAATACGTAACAATTGTAATGATACGAGGTTAGGCTCTTTCGTCGTGTAAGACTGCCCGAACCCGCCCGGCAAATCCAACTGCCACAAATGCCAATCTAATGTGAGAGGTCTTTATGAGGTTACGGTCTTAATGAATTAAGAAACACTTAACCAGATAAACATGTAGTGGATATGAGGGGGTTAAGTGGGTGCCTTGGGTGGCATGTGGAATCTAGTGGGTGCCTTGGGTGGAATTTGGAAATACGATTAGAAACACTTAACCAAAATTGAAACATGTAATTGTAACATGAATAAGAAGTGGGTTAAGTGGGATGCACTAGAGGGGACCAAGCTTAGGTGGATAGCTTGTGTCAAGTAATGGGGGCCCATTTCAACCAGTAACCCATACGTATCTTTGTGGGCTCGACCCAAGTCGAGGACGGGACACGCATACTGGGCTTGACTGTAAGAGGCCAAAACGGGTTAGCGGTGGCAACGCAAGTCCAACGGGTTCATATGCGTGTGTGGACCCGGGCTGGTAGGTATGATGTTGTTGCATCATGTAGGTATAAACCGTGCATTGTTGGTTGTATCGGGTTGCCACTTTGGGGAGTGACACACCCCACTGTGGGGCCAGTATGGGTATCTACGAGTTAGGGAGCCGATCGCTTGAGGGTAGTGGGTACACCTAATGGAGATAGGGGCAGGCGGCACATATGAAGGCAGCTAGGGGTGCACGAAACTACCAATATCATTATTAAGTCTGTAGGCTGGATCAACCTTAGGGTGACTAGTGGTGGTGCGGTATAGAAATTATCCTATAGTGTTGGCGTAGTTTAGTAATTATCTTATAGTGATTTAGGGGTGCTTTAACGATATCGTTGTTCATCTTGTTTCCTTATTTACTCTGCCATACTCAACGGTTCATGGTCATTTCCTTATTTTCCAACTTATGCCTTAGCCTAGTTACTTTGTTAATTATATTGTTAAAATTATCGCACTCGCCAGACTTTATGCCTGACCCCCTTTGTTTCCTCCTCTTTTCTTCCTTGCCCCCCCCCCAGGTGTTTAGGTTGGGACTAGCACCAGTGGAGCTTGATCTTGGACTGTTGTTTCTCTGCTTTTAGAAGATTACTTGGATCGCTGACGTAAAGTTCAACTTCTCCTTTATTTATGGCTATTTTGTATTGGGGATTATGTCTTTCAGTTTATGTACTTTTGATAGTCAAGATGGATATTATGTACTTTGAGTCTGGTTTTTGATGATGTAAGCAAACATAAGTGTTTTCCGCTGCACTGAAATAAAGTTTTAAATCTTTGAGTACTATTTATATCTGTCTTGTTGTTAAGTTTCTGTTCTATACTTACTTAAAACGCTCCATAGAAGTTAATGCATTCCCTTTGTGAGTGACATTAATGGACGTGGGGTGTTACAATTAATTTAAAATAAATTATTTTAACTATTAAAATTCCATTAAAATTTCTAAAATAAATTTTTTAATTTGGTTCAGAATTCCAGGTTGTTACATTAAGTATGCAACACTCGGGTCTGACCCAAGTGTTTCATGCAAACACAAAACACTCGAGTCAGGATTAACTTTATTTAAGTAAGTCAACTTTAATAAAACACTAAAATATTATAGTTAATTCTAACTTAGAGGTCGTTATTAAATGTCGAGTATGTGACCAAGACTTCAAATAATCATTATTAGCATAATTTAAGTTATGTGCCGAAGAATTGATGGTATATTAACAAGCAAGTGTGGCAATAGTACCATGGAAGCCCATGCACATAAATTTAAAATAAAACAAGGGAAGGAATATACATAAAAGTGTTTCCTGGTTTAAGTATGGGAAGGACCAGTCATCGGTGTGTTCAACAAAATGCACAAAACATGATGTAGAATGGGAATATACATTAATATGTATATTCAGGTTTCAGTATCAGGTTCGAAACAATACATGTGTCTAAGTTTCAAGAAACACAAATTACACTGCATTTCAAGTCTGAACAGCACTATCTATATTTGTACACATAATATATATATATAAGCATAAACACATGTAATTTAATTATGCAGCAAGGTAAAACATGCACAAAATAGGTATTTCATATCTTTAAGTTTACAACAAGGAAAAACATAAATCAGTATATCAATTTATGGACATAGTAAGCACAATTTATTGATTCAGAGAAAGCAGTGTGTGTGTGTGTGTATTTGTTTATTACAGGTTAGATATAAGCATGAAGTGCCTCATAAATCAAATTTGGTGTGTTTACAATTTCATAAACATCCACATACAAGTACGTACATTTTATGTTCCATGAAACCAAATTGTATATAAAGGTATAAATTGTTCCTATTCGACATTTGGAAACATTTTAATAACCGTTTTCATAAATTTTTACTAAATCCTCATATGAACATGCATAAACTATAAATTTATCTAAAAATTGTTGTACCATCCTTGCTAAAATCAAGTGTTTACATAAAACAAAATGGCAGTCTCAAAACCATGCATGTGTGAAACTTTTGCATTTAAAAGCAACACATCATGTACACATCTCAATATTATATATTCAACTTATATAGTTAAATCTTGAGATTCAAGTATATGAACTTTTAATGAGTGCCAACATTTTACTTTAGATCAACTTCTACAATCCTTGTGTATACATACATACATACACACACACACACACACACACACACATATATATATATATATATATATATATATATATATATCAATGACAAGTAACACAGGTCCATACAGCAATGATGAAACAACCCAAAAGATCAAGCCAGTCACTATGGTGCATCATTATGTGCATTAGGTTAAAAATCACCATAGATCCAATAAAACCAATTTTATGTGAAAGTGTGTGGGAAAGATAGCAAAGACACTCGTGCAATAGGAGAGTGATCGAGCAAATATTAACTGCCATAGCAACACAAAAATACAGTAGCAGTTCAAAGGTGAAAGGTAGGGCAACATGAATCAAGTATGTTGACGTCAAAAGTTGGTCACTAGTGACAGTCAACCCCCAATTGTGTGTAGAACACACGAATGACAATTACAGAGTATGGAAAAATAAAGAAAATACAGGGAACACACAAGACTTTTATAGTGGTTCGGTAAAGATGGTGCCTACGTCCACTTTATATGTATTGATTTGCTTTTGATTACAAGTACACCACTTTTTCTATTTGAAGAAAGAAGGAAACTTGTCTATTCTTGGAGTTAGCCATGAGGAAAGCTTTCAATAGGAATTAGAATCCAAAGCTTTCTGTGGAGAATAGAGCATCTGAAATAAGGTCCTTTTCCATTTTGAGCTTGGAGGTATTTATAGGTGAAGAAGTGGGCTGAGCGGGCTATGACATGGTTTGCCTCTTTTGCGGAGCTTGGACACGTGGAGCTCGATCATTTGAGATGAGGCCCTGGTTTACTGTTGATTAAGAGTATCCTCAAAAATTGTGGCTTACGTGGCACTCGAGATGAGGTGTATCAAAAGTAGTGCCTTGGCCGAAAGTGGTTGATCGCCTTTATTACCTTGAGAATCGGGCCGAGTGTTAAATGACTCAGTTGAATATTTCTGCATAGATCTGGAGATATCTGGTTGATCCGATTTCAGGGAAATGCTTAGCTCGGTCGGTCCGAAAGAGAGATTCCTTCGGGGTATGAGATGTTGCTGCTCAAAGAAGACTAGCTTGGGCCAAATCTTTAATTTGGGCTTTCTGAAGAGAGAATCGACTGCCTGGGCGTTATAAAGGAGAAGTTTTCCCATTTGGGCTCAGTCGACGAGTCTTTTGACATTGTTTTTCGATCTGATGAATCGTGACATCTTTTTCCAAAAAGTGGGTCAACATTCTACCCCTCAGAATGCATCCTTCTTGGTAAAGGAGGTGTGTTCTGAACGTTGCATTGGAGTCCTATGTGCATACAACTATGGTTGCACCGAACCATATTAAGGTCGGAAATCAACGATCCTGATAGTTGTATTAAGACCAGAAAACCGACGATCGAAGTAGATCGTATTAAGGTCAGAAAACCGATAACCATCGAGGGCTGTATTAAGGCCGAGAAAGTAATTATCAACTTCGGTCGTGAGATCCAACACCCGCAGAGATTGTGTGGGCCATTCTCGGTCTAGAGAAGGCTTTGGTCCTGATTAGGCGAGTATTAACCATACTCGGCTTGAAGATAAGGGCGAGCAATTATTACACTTGTCTTAGAGAGGTGGCGAGTATTATCCATACTTGAATTATGGAAAGTGTTAATTGTGTCAACATATATAGGGTTATTTGTGAAGTTCAACGAGTGAAGAGTGCACTCGGTATAGAGAAGGGGCGAGTATGATCCATACTTGGCTTAAAGAAATCTGACCATACTCAGCTCGAGGAGTAGGTTTAGAGATAGCAGCAGGCTTTGATCATGTGTAAAGGACGGTGGATTTGCACTTACCACATTCAGGTGGGAGAGCGTTAAACACGCTTGGCTCAAATCATTCAAACATAATCCATGTTTGCAAAAGAAAGTTCATTGTTGCTGAAGAGCTATTACAAGAAATGGAAACAAACTCTAAGAGGGCGACCGTTGATTCCAGAGCATGCCTACCCATTTTATTGAAAGAAATAAAAAACATTGGAAATAAAGAATCTAAATCTTATTAACTAATGATGATGTCGCGAGTGTTGGGCTCAGGGTCCTTTCCGTTTCTAGGAGCTCGAGGAATGGCCTGAGGAGCTTGGGCAGAAGATTGTGGCTGCAGCACGACCGATGTGGGTTTCTTAACATACTCAGGAAGTTCCCCCCGCCTAACCTTATCCTCGCTGAGATCACGCAAATGCCAGCATTCATTGGTGTTGTGATTGGCAATGTTGTGAAATATGCAGTGCTTTCCAGAATCGATCTCCTTTAGGTCGGCTCTCTTCGAGGAGGTTTTGGGCAAGGCAGTAATCCTCGTACGTCAAGATAGATGTCGAGCAGGAAGGAATTAAGCTCGGTGTACTAGTCATACTTGTTCTCTCTTCGAGGTCATATGTTGCGTTCATTCTTTTCTGAGGCCTTTCCTCTTCCTTTATTCTGGCCATTGGTGTTGGATGGGCTTCCTTCTTTGGTGGCAAGGACCTCGAGGCATTCCATCTCATTGTTGGCGTCTTCCTGTCGAAGGAACTGTTCGACCTCTGCATAGAAATCTTCAATGTCCTTGGGAGGATCTCTGGTCAAAGAGATCGAGAACTTTGATCGGTTTTGAACACCTGCGATGGCAGCCATAAGCACCATCGATGGCTCGGGTTGATCGACTGATGCCACGACCGCGTTGAATCTTTCGAGGAAAGATCGAAGTGTCTCTCCCGGTCATTGCTTGATGGAGGTCAAGAACAGGACAGTCTTTGGTCGAGAGATGTGAACTCTAAACTGCTTGATGAAGCGTGTGACCAGCGTGTTCCAACTGCCGATCGACTACGTTGTTAGCTGCCGAAATCACTTACCGGCTATGTTTTTGAGAAAGAGTGGGAAGTACTTGGCCACGACGTTGGTCGATGTAGAGAGTACTTCCATGTGGCGCATGTATCGCATGAGATGGATAGTCGGGTCGGTCCGACCATCATAGGGTTCAATGGCTGGAAACTTGAAGTCCAGAGAATTGCGGGAGTTCCTGATTTCCCTGGTGAAGGGGCTGCAGTGGATATTGTATATATCCTGTTGAGAATAGGTACCCCGGGTGAAGCTTCGGATGATGCTTGCAAGTTGGCTTCCATCTCCAAGAAGTCGTTGCAACAAATACAATTCTGCATTAAGGGGTGCCCCCGTGCTAAGATCCACCGAAAGCATGATCGGAAAGGGAGCTGTTGGTTGGGCTCAACCTCCAAGAGTTGAGTGAAGGTGAGGGTGAGGGTCCATAGCAGTCGTTGGTTCTAGGCAAACTGTCGCCTCTTGAACCCGATGAGAACTGGTTCGGACTCATTCAACATAGCATGTGATATTCGGGGCTCTTCGGTGCCCCTTCCGGAGTGATGTTGAAGGGCATACGGTAGGATTTTCCTCCACCAGTCTGGGAACCGGTATGGTAAAGTAGTCTCCCTGGTTCGAATGGATGGCTCCACCAGCTCTTGGTTTGAAGGAGGGGCTGTATAAGACGAGTCTGATGTAAGATGCGAGGTTGTAATGGGAATGACATTGATCCTGATTGACTCAGCGGTTGCTCGATTGGTCCGGGGGGTCGAGCTATTCCCCGGAATGAAGGCAATATAGTCGAACGATCTAGATCTTGATCACGGGCCTCCTGTGAATCTATAGCTATGGCTGCGCTTGAAGCGATACTCCTGGCTGTGGTTGTTCAGGAAATGGAGCCGAACCAAGAGGAAGAAAAGTTTTGATCTGATCCGAAGCTGCATTTATGCAGACCGAAGATCAGTTGCTGCCCCAGCTTCGCCCGTTGGAGGAATTGATGTTGAAGCGTTAAATCCCTTTTCCATTTGAGCGAGAAGGTGATCTATCAGCTGTTGTTATCGTTAGAGGAGTCTACCCTAAGATGTCATCTGGCCTCCGAACTCGGCCATAATCTTGTCCATGTCGTCCCGGGTAAGATATCAGACACATCTTCATGAGAGGAAGCTTCCTGACTTGCTTTTGCTGCGTTTGTCTCGGCTACATCAGCGCTTGTGGGGCGAGAAGATGTTGCATCTTTATTACACTAGTTCGCCATCGATTGGGACCTGTTGAAGGTCGTAGGGTATGTCGGTGCGTCCCCTTCCTGACACACCAAAGTGTTGATGTCAAAATTTGGTCACTAATGACAGTCAACCCCCAATCGTGTGTAGAACACACGAATAACAATCATAGAGTACAAAAAAATAAAGAAAATACAGGGAACGCCCAAGACTTTTATAATGGTTCGGCAAAGATGGTGCCTGCGTCCACTTTATATGTATTGATTTGCTTTTGATTACATGTACAACACTTTTTCTTTTCGAAGAAAGAAGGAGAATTGGCTATTCTTGGAGTTAGCCGTGAGGAAAGCTTTCAAGAGGAATTAGAATCGGAAGCCTTATGTGGAGAATAAAGCATCCGAGAAAAGTTCCTTTTCCATTTTGAGCTTAGAGGTATTTATAGGTGAAGAAGTGGGCTGAGCAGGTTATGACATGGCTTGCCTCTTTTGCGGAGCTTGGACATGTGGAGCTCAATCATTTGAAGCAGTTGCGGTGGTGGGACCCAGTCTACTGTTGATTTATAGTATCCTAAAAAATTATGGCTTACGTGGCACTCATGATGATGTGTATCAAAAGTAGAGCCTTGGCTGGAAGTGGTTGACCAACTTTATTACCTTGAGAATTGGGACAACTATTGAATGGCTCAGTTGGATATTTCCACATAGGTCTGGAGATATCTGGTCGATCTGATTTTTAGGAATGCTTGACTCGGTCGGTTTGGAAGAGCGATTCCTTCGGGTATGAGATGTCGCTGCTCGAAGAAGACTAGCTCAGGACAAATCTTTGATTTGGGCTTTCTGAAGATAGAATCGACCGCCTAGGCTTTATATAGGAGAAGTTTGCCCGCTTAGGATCGGTCGACGAGTCTATTGACATTCGGCTTCGATTTGCTGAGTCGTGGCATCTTTTGCCAAAAAGTGGGTCAACAAAGTGTAACAACGTAGTACAAACAATGCCAGTAGAGTCAAATGAGTGTAATTTCATCACATGCATACACATATATCTATAATGTATGCATATGCGAATCACATATATAAGGCTCATGGGACAATAAGCATATTCAACCACACCATGCAATGCAAAACATGTAAATGCACATATCCAGGCTATCCCTTATGTACATCAAGGCAAAAGCAAATGCACAAAACCAATATACTGGCCTTAAGTTCAAGCAATGCACAAGAATTAATAGCAACAATTCAGGTGCAAGCAACAGAGGATTAAAACATGCAGCATTAAAGCAAGTGATGAGTAACTTATTTCAAGGAATGTTCTAAGCATATATTGGTGCCAACACACATATACATGCATTTAAATGCATACATACTTATGCGGACGCCCATGCAGAGAGCAACTAAGCTTATACTTGAATGAGTAAGTCCAAAAATAAGAATCAGTAAATCTGAAGTCATGACTCAAGGCACAAAGGTAAAAGTAGAGAGACAGTAGAATGCATGAATATGATCCAATGAAACCGTGCATTGTGTGGTAGATTTCAAGTATACAGAATGTGCAACAAACAGCAAGGCATTTGAAATCATGGCAGACCAAATTCATAGGACCAACACACAAACAAAATACCCAATTTTGAAATCTTTGAAATGCTTGAATTAAAGTTAATCGTGAAGCAAAAATTACCTTGAAAGTGATGAATAAAAGGTAGGGAGTGACTTCAATACTGGTGGGTTCGATGCTCAATTTGGGTGCTGGGGTGGGGCGAGCATCGATGGTGACTGCTTGAGCAAGCGGCAGAGAACAGGGTAATAGCTTAGATGAAGGGCAGTGGTGAAGCGGAGCGATTCTCGGTGGCAATGGAAATTTTGAGGAAGGATGATCGATTTTAGAAGGAACGATTTAATTCAGTGGAGGCCATCAAAGAAGAATTTACGGAAATTTTCTCTATGTTGTTAAAAATATAAGAGGGGAAGAAGGTGTCGTGTTGTAAATGGAAGAAAGGGGTACGAAAACATGTGTTTGATTTTCAGCACAATTTTAACAAGTGTAAATAGTTCAACAAAGGTTGAATAAGTGGCACATTAATTAAACAAGCATTTCTAAAAGTTTCTATACACTAGTATTATACCAAGTATACAAACATATTATATATATTTCAAATACAAGCTAAAATTAATTTTGAAACAAAATTCAAATCTAAATAATAATAAATTTTCAAGTTAAATTTATATTTCAAAATTCACATCTACAATATTTAAACAATATATTTTAAATTAGGTTAAATATTAATAACATCTAATTTTTGTAGTTTAAACCATTTGAATTCACAAAACGGAAAACAAATCTATAAACCAATTCAAAATCAAGTTATATTTTTAATACTAAAACTAAATAAATTATGCATTTCAATACGTTACAAATCCTAGGTCGTTACATTTTCCCTTCTTAAAACTTGTCGACCTTGAAAAGGAGAGGTTGTAAGATCTACTTATATATACAATAAAGTAGTAATTAAAATTTTAATTTGAAATAGAATAACATAGGTTTTAATATTTGAATTTTTTTATATAAGTTAAATTCAGCAAAACTATTTTTATCAAAACCTAATTGCAAATAGAACTTAAAGACAAAGTATGAAATAATTTCTTCGACTTATGATCCCGATTTTATTTTCAAATTGTTTAAAATACTATATTTTTCTTTTTACATTGTATCAAACTTTACTTCAAAATTTCAAGACAAAATCATTTCGCAATAATAATCTACAAATACTTTCAATCAGATTATTACTGTTTCTCAAAACCCACTTAAAATATTGGGATTCAATTCGTTGAAATTTCTTTGTTTATAAACCTTTTTATAAACTATTCATCATGTCCAAATAACTTGGAAAGTCAATTTCCTTTTTCAATAATTGGAAATCTAAATTTAATCAATACGATTTTCTATCTCTCAAAACAAGTATCATACAAATTTAATGTTTTTCAAATTCCAAATCAAAAGATTCAGAAAATCATTTACAATTCATAAAAATAATATCAACTTCCTTTAGATTAAATAGTTTCAAAATATTTCAAGATTTCCAAATAATTTCATATCTCATAAGATATAATCTTTCAAAAGCCTAAATCTATATCTTAGAAATCATCTACGATTTATAAATTCGGATATTCTTCCATTTCAAAATGTTTCTTATTTCAAAAATCCTTTACACAAATAATATTGGATTTTTATTCATTCTCGATTTTTATATTAATTTCGTTTGAAAAGGTTACATTATTCAACTAGTCGGAAAAATTCATTAAAACATGAAAACACCATCATGCTTTTTCTATGCTACTCTGAACATACTCAAACTAGTATTGCTTCCCAAAAATATTTATTCCAAACATTAGAAATTGATTTCAGAAAATTTCGGAAATAAGCTCTTAAGTAATTGTTTTTTCCGTAATCCAATTTCCTAGCATACGTTGGATTCATATTTAAAATCATTCCAAATTACTTTATAAACCTCATTTTTCAATATTCACTTGTCCATCGTTACAAAATTTAAAGTCATCAGGTTCTTAGTTTCCTTTCGATAGATGGAACAAAAGGGTATACATATATGGATAGTGCATCAAATTCATATGCTTAAGTCAAGGGAAGATAACCCAAAAGATTCAGTAAATAGCAAGATGGTTCAATTCTAGGATATGCGCCTAGTTCATAATATAAGAGGTTACGGATGGCACTACACAAGAACAAACAGTTCAAGTTTAAATAAGGCCAAGATGGAAAGGTCAAGTACACATAAGGATACAAGCATAGGTAGTTCAATCATGGGGTACTCGATTCTTTCATTAAATATTTTCTTGAGTAAAAATATTAATACAAAATTCACTTCCAATGTAACATAAATGATTATTTGTTAAGAAATTTCCATTTGATTCACTCATACAGCTCAAAGTGGGGAAAATCAGTCTTCTTCGCCACTCACATATTTGTTATAATTTAAACCGCCTAAGATAAGATTTCTCAACAACATAAACTTATTTAAGTTAGTGTTTCAAAAATCCATTTCCAAATTATTTAAGTAAATTCAATTTGATCGCTAAAATATATCGTTTAAGCTTTTTGGAAAAATAGTTTGGTTTGCGCCAATCACTTACAATCCATGTTCAACCAAATCCCCTTATATTCAATCCATTTAACATCTTCAAATACTCACCAAAGATTCTAAGCATTGACAAATAGTTTAAAACTTATTAGAAAAAAATTGTATATTCATAATTCGAAAATTTCCCAAATCTGAATTCTTTTATAACTTTGATTAAAACCTAAATTTCATGTGGGAAATATTTGTATTTATATTATTCTAAAGTTGTGGACTTGAAAAACATTTCAAACCCTCTTCCTTAATTTATTCGGTTAGGTATATTTCAATTTAAGATTGCTGATATGTTCTTTAAAGTTTTGAAAATACTTATTAACTCGAAGTTTAACAAGTTATTGTCATTCTTACAAACGTTAGACATACGATGGCCAAGCAAATGACTAAAATCTCCAAGTAATTAAATATACTTGTTTTAACTCCCAATGAAAATACTTTAAAACCCTTAAAAGAGATAGGTAGGGTAACTACCAACCGATACCAACCGATGAATTATTGATGAATCACAGATACACAATAGTTATGTTTGGGTCCCTCAGTCTGCATCTGTACCCATAGGAAATTGCTTCCTCGCAAATTTTGTCATGAATAAATCAACATGAGGCATCTAAAGTAGAGAAAAAAAACCTGAGATCACTATGGAGTGTAACCCCTAGGGTTGCTCTATCATCAGGTCGAGAGGACAAGGTGCTGCGACCTAAAGTGACTAAATGATCTGTATCATACACTATCTGCAACGACCCACATTTTATATATCAGAGTATCGTAAAATATTTTTGTTAATTACATAAGGGTCGGATCATTCTCGTATTATAATAGGTTATTTATAGGGATGTGAGACATATTCATAATTTTTATCAATTTTAATTACAACCATTTTTCCCCTGTAAGTTTTGTACAGGGCATAACTTTTGACTGATATCAAATCAGGTGCTGGGATCGATTTCATTGAAAAGGAAATGATGTTTTCAATTCCGTAGAGTGGTCACATTAAAGTTTTGGTTTAGCGGTTTGGGAGGAATTGCTGTTTTAGTGCTAAACAATTTCTGGACATGCCAATTAGTAATTAGTGGGCTGATTAGTGAGGCCCATTAAGGCTAGGGACTGTTGGCTATAAATAGAGAGGTAGAGGTAAGGAGAATGGTTTTGTTTCTTTATTTCTCATTTGGTTGAGCTCGTGATCCTCCTTACTCAATCAAATACGTCTCCACTACATTCAATTCTTAGATCTACATAAGAAGATTGATGATCAATATCAAGGTAGAGTCTATCACATCAAATTGGTCGATTTGAAGATCGTTCTTCGTTGTCCAGTCTAGATATTAGTTAATTTGAAGCTATTTTGAAGATTTGGTGAGTGATAAGCATCTCTCACACTGATCCAATCGAGTATATGAGTTGTTTGATCATATTTTCATCATTTTAAGTTATTTTCACCTAGATCTACATTGTGGTAAGTATGTTTTCATTTGAATCACCATAAGGTCTAATCTAGAAAATTAAATTGGTAAATCCTTATGTTAATTCATGTGTTTATGCAAGTTTAGATCCATTTATTTGATCACTCGTTGCTTTATCATGATTTGATGAATTTCATATGATTGAATGATGATTATCGAGTGCTAACGATTGTTGATGATTGAATTGTTGAGATATTGATTTTTCAGATGAAATTAGATGATTTGGATGAGCTGAGTACAATGATGTTGTCTTTTGTCGATGGACCATTTGAATTTGGTGATGGATCAGTCAGAACTGGAGATGGATCAGTTGAATTTGGTGACAGATCGGTCAGAACTGGAGATGGATCACATGGCTTGGGGAGCAAGAAATGATGGATCAGTATGGGGATGGATCGAAAAGCTAATGAATCAGTTTGTTTGCCAATTGATGGACTGGTCGTGAAATTCATGGCATGGATTGGGCATAGCATTATAAGATGAATCGACAGCGCTATGAGATGGATTGACCACTTTGGTACGGATGGATCAGACAACGTGCCAGCTAATGGATCAGCAGATTTTCTGGACATGGATCGGTGCTTATCATGCTTGGATGGATCGGCCAAGAGAACTATGGAGCGACATATTTAGATAGTGATGGATCAGCCTGTTGCCACTCGATGCATCAGTTGTGGGGGAACCGATGGATCTGTGACCAATCCATGATGGATCAATTTTCATACACACACACACACACACACACACACATATATATATATATGGATTGATGCACTTGGAAATAGTTGATTGGGAAAGTGGCGCACCAGTGGATCAGTGACTGATCCTTGATGGATCGGTTTGTTTGACAAACCAATAAACCGTAGCGCTTTGATGGAGTGCTATGTTTTGATAGATCATAGCGTTTTCTGAAAACGCTTCCATTCTACATGGCAAAAGATGAATGTTGTGTATCAACTATCGACCAAACGAAGTTAGTTTTTAGTTCGACATTGGATGTAGCTTCGACGTGAATTCAAAATGGAATGCTTAAAGCATCATGAAGTGTTTGTTGATTGACAAAATGCAACGAAGATGTGAGACCAATCAAAGATGTTGAGTTCATAGATAATGGTTGCTCGAGAAGCCTCTTGAGCTTATGGAAAGTCGTCAAGTTGGATGGCTAGAGATATTGAATGCCAAGGGATTATCGTTAGTCGGGGGTTCTGGCGGACTCAAAGAAGGGGTATAATGGGGATGCCCAAGAGACTAGAAGTTAGTTGGTCGAGTACCCTGAGTATCGTTGAAAGGCCTAGATACGAGTCACGATGGCATATGGAGTTTTGCTAGAACCAAGGTTACCATTAGCCCTTGACAGATGGCAAGTTGGGCTGGTCATATGATTAACGATGGTTTCAAGGAAGGATAAGCGGTGATAGCCAAATTCATGAATGTTGATTGTTTTGCTTGTATCGTCTTGCGTAGATTGTTTGACGTCAAAGGAGACATCTCTTGGTTGCTTGTCTATTGTTGGTTTAGGCCTTCGGGACTTGTACTTAGGGGATGTTGATCTCGATTAGAATGGTCCGCAGGATAATTAGTTGCTATATCTTCTACTGCTTGTTTCCTACTAATTGTTGTGAAGGCTATCACTGTTGGATATGGAGGAGACGGGTTGGGTTCTTCTCTGTTGATGTGTTGGTAGATTAGATGATTAATCTACCTATTTCTCATATACTTTATTGATGATGTTAGATAACTGTTTTATCGCTCATTAAGACTATTGTCTAACTCAAGTTTTTATCTCCCTCTTATTACCTTTTGCTGTTCATCCAGTTGTGAATAGGTAGACTGAGTAACAGGTAACAGGTAGTAGATCTTAATGAGGACGATGCTGTAGATCGACGATGAGCAGGCGGCTGACGTATTATTTTCTATTACCTACTATTTGATATTTTCTGCTGTTATGTGTAACAACCCATATTTTCAATAATCTGTAATAATGTAAATCGAGGCAGAATTTAATTCAAAAATCTGAATCAAGGGAAACGGGCTATGCCATTTCGTTCGTCTCGGAAAAATACGCGAAATAGAGTCCGAGTTTTCGAAAATCGGAGTCCGTATGACCCGATTAAGGCCCAACGAAGTTTTCAGAAAATTTCTAAGTAAAAAACAGATTTCAAATTCAAGTTTGAATTTGAAAATTTGGGCCAGTTTGGGCCAGGCGGGAGAATTCCCGCCAAAGCACCCAAGTCGACAGCCCTGTCGACTTTGGAGTCGACTTGGTTGGACCCAAGTCGACAGCCCTGTCGACTTGGTCCAGCCGGGCTGTTTAGCCTGGTGCACCATTTTGAGATTGTGTTGAGCTTGGGGGCCAGATTCGGTTTTGAGGGCTGAGATTGCAACTAGGGTTTAATCCTATGGCCTAAAACACTTGCCTAATCTATTAATAAGACCCTAACCTACCCTAAATCATCATTAATCTATCCTACAACTAAACTATGGCAAAATCAATCCTCTCATGGCCTCCACTCTCTTCATAAAATTCCTAAATAAATTTCTAAGTGATTTTCCATGCATACAAGTGTTTTTAAACTTGTATGAGCATCATTAGCTTGCATTCAAGTCAAGTTTCTATATTTGCATCATAAAGGAAGAGTTTTGATCATTTTGGCTCAAGGGTTTTGCTTGCATTTTGGGTTTTATTGATTGCATAAGGGCTTTCTTATATTTGCTATACTCAATTGATTCCTCATAAGCATTGTAAGCCCTATTCTACTTTCATACTTAAACTCTAAAGTTAAATGTATGATATGCAAGTTGGCCATAATATGCAAGTTTACTATGATGTGTTATGCAAGATCATCAAGTTATGTTATGCAAGTTTGATATGCAAGTTGTCATATGATATGCAAGTTATGCTATGCAAGTTTGGGTTGAACATTTTGTTCATGCTATCATGTTATGCAAGCTTATCTTGAGTATGTGAACATAAAGCTTCAAGCTTTATGCTAAAGGTTGCATTTTGGCAACATGTAAGTTATCATATCTCTTATGATAACTTGCATGTGAGGCTAAATGCGAACTTATGGCCATTTCTACATGTCATTTATCACCATGTATCACCAATATGCTAAGTTTAGTTTTATGCATGCTTTTGAGGCCAAAATATGTAATATGCAAGTATATGAACACACGAACATTTCATATGCCACCATGTTGAACTTGTGGCTTCAATACCTTTATGTCATGATTATGCCAAGTTCCCTCTTTCTATCCTTTATGCGCTATTGCGATATGTAAGCGATGGGATTGCGTGGGGTTGGGTAAACTTAAAAGACATAAAAACATAAGCTTGGGAATTTACCTATTAAGTTAGGTCTACCCATTGGGAATTTACCTATTAAGTTAGGTCTACCCAATTGCTTGAAAACTTGTAACATGTTTTGGAAACATGATGGACATGACACTTAGAAAAGATAAGTGTGGCCAACTCGAGGTTGGGTTGAGTTTGTAGCGTAAACCTACCCGGAACCGACCGGCTTAACTAGTTGCTACAAACAATAGGACCCAATGTGAGAAGTTGGCCATGTTGTACCTTGAACCCGAGGTTAGACCAAGTTGTGGTGTAAAGCTACCCGGACCCGCCCGGCTTAACTAGTAACCACAACAAGGTCTAATGTGAGAGGTTAAGGCGCATTAAATTAATTAATGCCTCGTGATTAGGGTTAAGTCATGGTCCACTTAATACTTAACCAACTTGGGCTTGGTAGATTAATTGGGGTTAAGTCGTGAACTCATCGTTACACTTAACCAAGTTAATCCATGATTAGCAAGAGGGTTAATCCGTACTTAACCCACTAGAAAATCCTAGCAATGGGGGGCCCACTCCGCAGTAAATCCCCAAAAATTGGTATCATTAAGGCCCTAGGGACTAGGCTAGGGAGGGGGCACGATTACTGGGCTGGAGGTAAGCGACCCAATAAACGACGGCCGGGTGGTACGCCGATGTAGTTCCGGACGGACTATGGTCGTGCACGTAGTCCGTATTTGGAGAAGTCACCCATGGGTACCAGTAGATCGAGACTGTGCACTCATGTTTATGGTGTCCAGGGGTTGGCACCCTAGGGCTTGATACACCCGAAGGGTGGACCCGGCACAGTTCGACTACAATTATGTTTGGGTCGTATTGACACCAACACGTGACGAGTTAGGCTTAGGGAGCCGATCGACTAGACCGTTTGGTTGGACCTTGTATTAGGGTCATTTCATGTTATTGGACCGCGGGTTAGGGTCACTTCATGTTATTGGGCCAAAGCTTGGGCCAAGGGATCAATACTTGTTTATTTAAGTCATGTTAGTTTGCTAGTACACCTGTGGTGCAAAACCTTAATCCTGATTATGCGATGACACCTTTATCTACCTTGTTAGTTAATCATCATGCTAGTATGTTGTTATCCTTATGTTCATCCCTGCTGCTCATGCCAGTTAACTTTATCAGTTTACATTGATTGTAGTAGGGCTTACTCAGTCTTTTTGACTGACCTGTTTTCTTTCGCCTCTTTTCTTCCGTTCCCCCCCAGGTTCTCAGGGAGGGAATACTGGAGCTTTGCTTGGATTTCGGATTGCTTGCTTGTGGGATTTAGCTCATGTACGGTTTGACATGAAGCTAGCTATGGCTATCACTTCTTTTGGGGATTAGTACTTATGTATTTCAGTTGATGTTGTTTTATCTAGACTTGTTTATTTGGAAAGTTGACATTATGTTGTACCAGACTGGTTTTGAAATGGTTTGAAATCTTCCGCTTTTTTATCTATGTTATTTTTTCTGTTTACATATATACATATGTTCTTGTTCTGCCTTGATATATCATTATGCATGTTTACCTGATTCAAACGCCCCTCCAAAGTCAGAGTGCTTGCAAGAGACACCCTGGCGGAGGCGGGGTGTTACAATTTGGTATCGGAGCCAGGTTTACGAGAAGGAACAAAAAGGTTTTTAGAAAACTTTTGGAAAACTATTTTCAAAACCAAGTATAAAGTATTTTCCAAAGAAAAGTCTAGTTTATTTTAAAGGCTATTCCCCAAAAAGCCATTAGCAAAATTCCTTCGTTTTTCTCCATTCTGAATCTGTCTTTTTCTTCATTTTCAGTATGGCCGATAACTTTGCTCTTCCGGAGGGAGTGCACGTACCTGTTTGGTATAGGAGACTTTTGGAGGCTAGGGCGACCGAAGCCGGCCCCACGGACGTTCCTCCTCCTCCTCCAGTAGCTAATGCTCCTCCTCCTCCGGTAGTTAATGTTCCTCCTCCTCCTGTTGCTGAGGTTCCTCTTCCTCCTCCCCCTCAGCATCCTCAACCGGACTTCGCAAAGACTTGCAAAGATTTCAAAGCAATGGGTGGCAAGAATTTTCAAGGCACTGAGACTTTTGTAGAGGCCAGAAATTGGTTGAAAGAGACCGAGGATTTATTTGCCATCTTTGGGTTAGACGATCAGAGGAAGATCTTGTTGGCGGTTTGGCTTATGAAGGATGAAGCCGCTTATTGGTGGGAAGTCACCAATGGTACTAGGCCTGTTGAGACTTGGGCCGATTTCAGGGCAAGGTTCATGCTTAAGTTTCTATCTTCTGCTGTGGAGAATCTGCAAATGGAGAGGTTCATAACTCTGAAACAAGGGGATATGTCTGTCAAAGAATATGTGAACAAGTTCAATCAGTTAGCTCGTTTTGGCTTGGATATGGTGAATACTCCTCAGAAGAAGGCTCTTCGTTTTGCTAGAGGATTGAATGAGCCGTTGCAGGGATTGGCTATGTCACAAATTCCCCATGGGGCCACGTTTGAGAGCTTGGTTGATATGGCGTTACTTCAGGGAGATGTCAAGAAAGAGGCCAAGATGAATGATACTCAAGCCAAGAAGACTGATTCCCAGGGAAAAGGAAATCAGGGTAATCCAAGTGGTCAAAGCAGTCAAGGCAATCAGAACAAGAACAAGAGTCAAGGCAACAAGGGGAACAACAACAAGGGCAAGAACAACAAGGAGAAGTGCCATTATTGCGGTTCAGTTGGGCATCTTATTAAGGATTGTAAGAAGAGGAAAAGGGAGAATGGTGAATGCTTTTTCTGCGGTAAGACTGGACATTTCAGTAGGGATTGCCCGAAGAAGCAAGGGCAAGGCCAGGGTCAGACTCAGCGTGCTGGACCTTCAGGAGGGAAAGTTCATGCTCTCAATGTCGCTCCAGTTCCCGATCGAGGTAGTATTTCTGTTGAGAGCCTTGTATATATTTCTGATTTTCCAGTTCGTACCTTGTTTGATTCTGGTGCATCGCATAGCTTTATCTCATCTGATCTTGTTGATAGTTTGCACCTTAGTACTAGCTTGGTAGATGATCCCGTCTGTGTCTCAAATCCTATTGGGGGTTCCGCCCATCTGTCTATGATATGTGGGGATTTGAGGATCTCTATACTGAGTGTAGAGTTCTTGTGTAGTGCTTATGTTCTTGGTTTCAGGGGATACGGATTGATATTGGGCATGTATTGGTTGTCCAGATATGGAGCCATCCTTGATTGTGAGCATAGGGTTGTAAGGCTCGTGACTCGCCTCTGAAACACCCTAGAGATTTCTTGTGATCCGAGAGGTCCCGTCATGTTGTGCTATCTTGAATCACTCGACTCGTCAATGGAAACTCTTCAGTCTGTGAGAGTGGTTCGAGAGTATCCGGATGTTTTTGATGAAGTTAGGGGGTTGCCCCCCTAAGCGTGAGATTGATTTCCAACTTTATCTGGTGGATAATGCAAAGCCGGTTTCTTTGCCCGTTCGGCACATGGCTCCGCGTGAAAGGCGGGAGCTAAGTAAGCAAGTGAAGGAGTTGCTTGAGAAGAACTTCATTAGACGAAGTATATCTGAATGGGGAGCGCCTGTGGTATTTGCTACCAAGGCAGATGGTTCTCTCCGACTTTGTGTTGACTATCGAGAGTTGAATAAGCTGACTAAGAAGAACAGACACCCGTTACCGAGGATTGATGATCTCTTTGACCAGCTTGTCGGTGCTTCTGTTTTCTCTCAGCTTGATCTTGCTACTGGATTCCATCAGCTCAGGGTAGCTGAAGATAGTATAGACAAGACTGCATTCAGGACTCCAGATGGATTCTTCGAATGGCTTGTCATGCCGTTCGGCTTGACTAATGCACCCGCATATTTCGTGGACTTGATGAGTAGGGTGTTCAGGGAGTTCTTGAACAAGTTTGTCGTGGTCTTCGTAGATGATATTCTGATCTTCTCTAAGGATGAGGAAGAGCACGCAAGGCATCTCGTGGAGGTGATGGATACGCTTAGAGCGCATCAGTTGAAGGCCAAGTTCTCCAAGTGTCACTTTTGGAGAAGGGAAGTTAGATTCCTTGGGCATATAGTATCTAAGCAAGTCTTAGCGGTGGATCCCGCTAAGGTAGTTGCAGTTCAGGATTGGAAGACTCCAAGGAATGCAACCGAAGTGAGAAGTTTTCTAGGTCTTGCGGGTTTTTACCGGAAGTTCATCAAGGACTTCGCGAAGATATCCGCTCCTCTCACTAAATTGACGAAGAAGAATTTAGTTTTTGCTTGGAGCATAGAATGCGAGCTTGCTTTTCAGAAGCTCAAGAGAGCTCTCACATCAGCACCTGTTCTAGCTTTGCCCGATGGAGGGAAGTTATTTACAGTATATACCGATGCATGTGGCACGGGGTTAGGAGCTGTTTTGATGCAAGAAGGAAGAGTGATATGCTTTGGCGGTAGACAACTCAAAGTGCATGAGAAGAATTATCCCACTCATGACTTAGAGTTGGCAGCAATAGTATATGCACTCAAGGCTTGGCGCCATTATCTTCTGGGAGAAAGATTTGAGCTTTATACCGATCACAAGTCATTGAAGTATCTCTTTTCTCAGAAGGATCTGAATCTGAGGCAGCAAAGATGGATGGAATTCTTGGCATCCTACGATTTTGAGATAGCTTATACCCCTGGCAAGGGGAATGTGGTAGCAGACGCGTTGAGTAGAAGAAGGTTGACCCTAAGTCCTCTATTCGTTGAGATGAAGAATATAGAGTATGTGGCAACCTTTGATTTCTCTTTGGCGATTGAATCGATGACCGGTTCTTTAGCATCTCTGGAACTCAGACCTACCCTTCTTGATCAAGTTGGGGCTTCGCAGAGAGAAGACCCTCAGATAGTTGAGATTATGGATAAGCTGATTCGAGGAGAGACGTCTAGTCATCTCGCTCGATATTCTATGGATGACAAGGGTTGGCTGAGGAGAGACGGAAGGTTATGTGTTCCAATGGTTGAAGATTTGGTAAGAAAAGTTCTTGAGGAAGCGCACCGCTCTAAGTTGACTATACATCCAGGCGGAGATAAGATGTATAAAGATATGAAGCGCATTTTCTTTTGGCCTGGGATGAAGAAGGATGTGGCAGAGTTTGTCTCTCGATGTATCATTTGCCAGCAAGTCAAGGCCGAGTCGAAGAAGCCCGGTGGGCTATTGCATCCTCTAGACGTTCCACTATGGAAGTGGGAGAGTATTTCCATGGATTTCATCGATGGGCTACCAAGGTCAAGGAAAGGGAATACGAGCATTTGGGTTATTGTGGACAGACTTACGAAGAGTGCTCATTTCATTCCCGTGAAGAGCAAGAGGACCGCATCTTGGCTAGCATCTGTATATCTTCGTGAGATTGTGAGACTACATGGAGTCCCTTCTAGCATAGTCAGTGACCGTGACCCAATCTTTACAAGTCAATTCTGGGATAGCTTGCAAGAAGCTATGGGCACAAGGTTGAATCTAAGTACGACTTATCACCCACAGACGGACGGTCAAACCGAAAGGGTGAATAGGGTACTCGAGGATCTGTTGAGGCTTTGTATTCTGGACTTTGGTGGTACTTGGGAAGACCATCTTCCTCTTGTTGAGTTTGCATATAATAACAGTTATCAGGCAAGCATAGGGATGGCACCATTTGAAGCTTTATATGGGAGGCCGTGCAAGTCGCCTACATGTTGGTGGGAGACTACAGATGAGCTTATACTTGGGCCTGATATGATCAGAGATACATCCGAGAAGGTCGAGTTGATTCGGAGACGGATGAAAGCGGCCCAAGACCGACAGAAATCCTATGCTGATAAGTGAAGGACTGATTTGGAGTTTGATGTTGGGGATATGGTTTTCGTGAAGGTTTCTCCTTTGCGGAATGTGGTCCTATTTGGAGCCGTTGGGAAGTTGGCACCGAGATTTGTTGGACCATTCCCTATTATAGAGAGGATCGGGCAGATGGCTTATAGAGTTGAGTTGCCCGAGAAGCTTGCCGGAGTACACGATGTTTTTCATGTTTCGCATCTCCGGAAGTGTTTACATGAATCAGCAGAGGTTGTTGAGCCAAGTGTTCTGAAAGATGTGGAAGTGGAGAAAGAGGCTACCTTGAGGAGAGCTCTGATTCGTATCTTGGGGACAGAGACCAAGAAGCTAAGGAATCGAGAGGTCAAGTTGGTGAAGGTTCAATGGGGTGAAGCCGAAGAAGACGCAACTTGGGAAACCGAGGAGAAGATGCGTGCGCTTTATCCATTCCTTTTTGAGGGTACACTCTCAATCTCTTTTCTTTGCTAGCATATCTTTCTCTTTGCTATCCATGTTTATCTAGTTTATCGTGTTAATCTTGTCATGAGAACCTTAGGTAGAAACCCTTTGGATGAAACATGTGTTTGAAACATGTTATGCTTGATGGTTGCAAGTGGTTGCAAGTGTTTGCAAGTGGTTACTCGTGGATGCATTATACACGTTAGGCACTAGATCGGCTCACACACTCCTCATATTGCATATGCATGAGTGTTTATGCTTATTCATGGATGAAAATTTTTGTGTTATCACATGGATGTTGCATATGGATGTATGTTATGTGCACACATATAGATGTCATACATTATGTTAGGAATTGCATACATATGGATTCATTTCACTAACATAATTTGCATTGAGGATATTTGCATTAGATAAAGACATATACACACACCTTTGCATATGTTCATACAACATTTAGAATTTTGTAAGGACAATGATTGCTCGTGGATGATGTTTTGAGTAGATGGATGTTGGATGGTAGGATACGTTCTTCCTAACTCGAAGATTTCGGGGACGAAATCCTTTAAGGAGGGGAGAATGTAACAACCCGTATTTTCAATAATCTGTAATAATGTAAATCGAGGCAGAATTTAATTCATAAATCTGAATCAAGGGAAACGGGCTATGCCATTGCGTTCGTCTCGGAAAAATACGCGAAATAGAGTCCGAGTTTTCGAAAATCGGAGTCCGTATGACCCGATTAAGGCCCAACGAAGTTTTCAGAAAATTTCTAAGTAAAAACAGATTTCAAATTCAAGTTTGAATTTGAAAATTTGGGCCAGTTTGGGTCAGGCGGGAGAATTCCCGCCAGAGCACCAAAGTCGACAGCCCTGTCGACTTGGGAGTCGACTTGGTTGGACCCAAGTCGACAGCCCTGTCGACTTGGCTGTCGACTTGGTCCAGCCGGGCTGTTTAGCCTGGTGCACCATTTTGAGATTGTGTTGAGCTTGGGGGCCAGATTCGGTTTTGAGGGCTGAGATTGCAACTAGGGTTTAATCCTATGGCCTAAAACACTTGCCTAATCTATAAATAAGACCCTAACCTACCCTAAATCATCATTAATCTATCCTACAACTAAACTATGGCAAAATCAATCCTCTCATGGCCTCCACTCTCTTCATAAAATTCCTAAATAAATTTCTAAGTGATTTTCCATGCATACAAGTGTTTTTAAACTTGTATGAGCATCATTAGCTTGCATTCAAGTCAAGTTTCTATATTTGCATCATAAAGGAAGAGTTTTGATCATTTTGGCTCAAGGGTTTTGCTTGCATTTTGGGTTTTATTGATTGCATAAGGGCTTTCTTATATTTGCTATACTCAATTGATTCCTCATAAGCATTGTAAGCCCTATTCTACTTTCATACTTAAACTCTAAAGTTAAATGTATGATATGCAAGTTGGCCATAATATGCAAGTTTACTATGATGTGTTATGCAAGATCATCAAGTTATGTTATGCAAGTTTGATATGCAAGTTGTCATATGATATGCAAGTTATGCTATGCAAGTTTGGGTTGAACATTTTGTTCATGCTATCATGTTATGCAAGCTTATCTTGAGTATGTGAACATAAAGCTTCAAGCTTTATGCTAAAGGTTGCATTTTGGCAACATGTAAGTTATCATATCTCTTATGATAACTTGCATGTGAGGCTAAATGCGAACTTATGGCCATTTCTACATGTCATTTATCACCATGTATCACCAATATGCTAAGTTTAGTTTTATGCATGCTTTTGAGGCCAAAATATGTAATATGCAAGTATATGAACACACGAACATTTCATATGCCACCATGTTGAACTTGTGGCTTCAATACCTTTATGTCATGATTATGCCAAGTTCCCTCTTTCTATCCTTTATGCGCTATTGCGATATGTAAGCGATGGGATTGCGTGGGGTTGGGTAAACTTAAAAGACATAAAAACATAAGCTTGGGAATTTACCTATTAAGTTAGGTCTACCCATTGGGAATTTACCTATTAAGTTAGGTCTACCCAATTGCTTGAAAACTTGTAACATGTTTTGGAAACATGATGGACATGACACTTAGAAAAGATAAGTGTGGCCAACTCGAGGTTGGGTTGAGTTTTTAGCGTAAACCTACCCGGAACCGACCGGCTTAACTAGTTGCTACAAACAATAGGACCCAATGTGAGAAGTTGGCCATGTTGTACCTTGAACCCGAGGTTAGACCAAGTTGTGGTGTAAAGCTACCCGGACCCGCCCGGCTTAACTAGTAACCACAACAAGGTCTAATGTGAGAGGTTAAGGCGCATTAAATTAATTAATGCCTCGTGATTAGGGTTAAGTCATGGTCCACTTAATACTTAACCAACTTGGGCTTGGTAGATTAATCGGGGTTAAGTCGTGAACTCATCGTTACACTTAACCAAGTTAATCCATGATTAGCAAGAGGGTTAATCCATACTTAACCCACTAGAAAATCCTAGCAATTGTGGGCCCACTCCGCAGTAAATCCCCAAAAATTGGTATCATTAAGGCCCTAGGGACTAGGCTAGGGAGGGGGCACGATTACTGGGCTGGAGGTAAGCGACCCAATAAACGACGGCCGGGTGGTACGCCGATGTAGTTCCGGACGGACTATGGTCGTGCACGTAGTCCGTATTTGGAGAAGTCACCCATGGGTACCAGTAGATCGAGACTGTGCACTCATGTTTATGGTGTCCAGGGGTTGGCACCCTAGGGCTTGATACACCCGAAGGGTGGACCCGGCACAGTTCGACTACAATTATGTTTGGGCCGTATTGACACCAACACGTGACGAGTTAGGCTTAGGGAGCCGATCGACTAGATCGTTTGGTTGGACCTTGTATTAGGGTCATTTCATGTTATTGGACCGCGGGTTAGGGTCACTTCATGTTATTGGGCCAAAGCTTGGGCCAAGGGATCAATACTTGTTTATTCAAGTCATGTTAGTTTGCTAGTACACCTGTGGTGCAAAACCTTAATCCTGATTATGCGATGACACCTTTATCTACCTTGTTAGTTAATCATCATGCTAGTATGTTGTTATCCTTATGTTCATCCCTGCTGCTCATGCCAGTTAACTTTATCAGTTTACATTGATTGTAGTAGGGCTTACTCAGTCTTTTTGACTGACCTGTTTCTTTCGCCTCTTTTCTTCCGTTCCCCCCCCCCCAGATTCTCAGGGAGGGAATACTGGAGCTTAGCTTGGATTTCGGATTGCTTGCTTATGGGATTTAGCTCATGTATGGTTTGACATGAAGCTAGCTATGGCTATCACTTCATTTGGGGATTAGTACTTATGTATTTCAGTTTTTCAGTTGATGTTGTTTTATCTAGACTTGTTTATTTGGAAAGTTGACATTATGTTGTACCAGACTGGTTTTGAAATGGTTTGAAATCTTCCGCTGTTTTATCTATGTTATTTACTCTGTTTACATATATACATATGTTCTTGTTCTGCCTTGATATATCATTATGCATGTTTACCTGATTCAAACGCCCCTCCAAAGTCAGAGTGCTTGCAAGAGACACCCTGGCGGAGGCGGGGTGTTACATTATGTTTGATGTATTCTCTGAGTGACCTGTAGTGAGGGATTTTGTACAGACTCTAATGATATATTCCAATGATGTATGGATATTTCATGATGATATGAAAGTTTAAGATTCCGCACAATACTTCTTCACTATTATTGCCTGTTGATACGTTCTATTATATTTTATCCTTGCATTGTGAGTTATATGACAAGTTCCGCTTGTGATTTCTTTCTTTGATGATCGTCCTGTATCGGCTTGGCACGTCATACAATGCACTTCATCCTTGTTTTGTGCGGGAGGTATGGGGCGGTCGTCACATTATCATAGGCGCTCACCATGATATCACAAAACAATCGCATGGATCATAGTCTACTTCTGGTGGTTACATCTCCTTCTCCCGTAGACTTCCGATAATCACTTTCTTCGAATTGTGCCATGTGGACCACAGATACATAATGGTTGTGCCTGGAACCCCCAGGGAACTCCCGTACCCATAAGCCTTCACAGCCCTATAGATTTTGCCATCTTAAAACAAACATAGATCGCAGCAGACACAATGGTTACTCCTGGTTCCCCCAGGAAGCATCCCTCGCCGTGCAAATTTCACTATGCAGCCCTGTGAATTCCACTACGCAGTCGAGATCAAAGGAAACTCTTGAGTACTATGTCCAGAAAACCAACTATCACTTGCAACACCTATCAACTAAGATCGTTATTTTAAAGGAAGGTACTTTCCTTATCTTTGGTTTTGAAAACATAAGATGTATACATACAGTAATTCATTTCTTTTTTCACATATATCACACTTATGTCAATTTACATAAGATTTTCTTTCCAAATTAGGTTTTCAAACATATCATTCTTAGACAAATTCCATTATATAAGATTTCATTTTAAATCAATTACCTTACGAATCAACAATTTTTGAATTAGTCATCCTTTTATATAAATCTTTCATATATAAGTTTCGAAAACTTCATATCAAATATTTAAAATTAAAGATTCTCAAAATTCCATTTCAATACCCATTCAGTTTTGATTTCACAATCGATTTAAATAGTCGATATTATTTCAAATTCCAATTCATAAATCAATTCGTTATCAAAACTTCACATTCGATTTGGATTACACTAAAACTGGGCTTTGATCATTTGTAGCTCATTTACTTAGTATACCACATTGCATTTCATAACATACAATGGATAATCACTAACCATATTACCTTTGATTTCGTCTCAAAGAAAGGTGTTAAGCTAAGAGAAAATATTCTCTACGACCAACAGAAATATGTTTAGCAAAGATCAACCAATACATTACAAAATACTATGTCACTGACAAATCCATACAATTCCGTTCTGGGTTTGAATGAAACCAAAGGCACTTTATTCCTCGTCCAATACGGGAGAGAATTGTTTCTCAAATCGAGTATTGTTCAAATTCAATTTATCAAGATTCAAAAGTACTTACGTCAAAGACTTCAGGAAAATCCATGGATTCATAAAATTAACAGTTTTATTTAACTTGATTTACAACAAACCCATTTTATAAAATCATTAGAGGATTACCAAAACACTTGGTTAAATATCCATTTCGTTAATTTTATTTGACAATTTCCAGCAACTCGAATATGGATTTACGAATGGAATCGAAATTCAAATCTAAAGAGGCCTTATTGAAAAGAGCTATCGAGTGGGAATTTGAAAATGTATTTTTAAATTTCCAAAATACTTGATATTTTCAATTTTTTTAAAATATTCTCTCTTTAAAGTGACTTTAGTGTCCATTCCACTCATTTTAGGGTATTGCTACCATATCTCTAGCGAGCTTTTAAACTCGATAAGCTAAGCTTTGTCAAACCAAAGCGCTGGTACCATTATGCAATGACCTGCCTTTTTAAATGCTTCAAGTCAGTAAGTAAATCAACTTGAAACGTTCACAAAGACAGATAGTTAAATAGCTTACAAAGTTTAAACTAAACAAACACACAGAATCGCTGAATAGAAAAATTAACACAATATCTCATGATAGAAGCTTTTATACAAAATCAGAGTTTATACAATATTCATTACACAACATAAGATTTAAATACATAAGACTTAATTATATAAAATTTACATATTTGACGAACCCAAAGCAAGCGCGTCTTCCCCACTCTATAACTTTGATGGTTGAAGTTCTTAAATCTGCAACACTTGGGTCTGATCAGAGCGTTCCATGCAAAACACAAAATACTCGAGTCAGGGTTAACTTTATTCAAGTAAGACAACTTCAATAAAACACTAAAATATTATAGTTTATTCTGACTTAGAGGCAGTTATGAAATGTCGAGTATGTACCCAAGATTTCAAATAATCACTATTAGCATAATTGAAGTTACGTGCCAAAGAATGGATACTTATAGTAATAAGCAAGTGTGACAATAAGTACCATGGCAGCCCAAGCACATAAGTTACAAACAAAACAGGGAAAGGAATATACATAAAAGTGTTTCTAGGTTTAAGCACAGGACAGACCAGTCATGGGTGTGTCCAACAAAATGCATGTGTCATGGTAAAAATGCTTGTATTACTCTAGTACAATGAAGTGAGCAGGAGAGGTCATAACAACAACAAGGGACATTTCGAAACAAGGTCGTTTCTAACATGAAATCAAATACCACAAAACAGGTTCTAGAATGGGAATACACATTAATGTGTATATTCAGGTTTCAGTATCAAATTCGAAACATTGCATGTGTCCAAGTTTCAAGCAACACAAATAACTCCACATTTCAAGTTTGAACAACATTGTGTATATATTTGCACATACAATATATATATAGGCAAGCATTCGGTTGCACCCCAAAAATGGAGCACCCCAAATGCCCCCTGATTTCCACCACCCGTTTATATTAAAGAATGTGAGTGGGAAGAGAGAGAGTGAGTGGAAGGAGAGAGAAGAGGAAATACTTGGTGGAGATTGAAGGGCATTTGGGGTGCTGCACTGTTTAGGGTGCTCTCGAACCTGCCTCATATAGGCAAGCATATATATATATATACATATATATATATATATATGCATACACACATGTAATTTAATAATACAGTGAGGTAAAACATGCACAAATAGGTATTTCAAGACTTTTAAGTGTAAAGTAAGGAAATTCACATATAAGTATTTTAGTGTATGGGCACAGTAAGCACGGTTTAATGATTCATAGCAAGCAACATGTGTGTTTCTTTATTACAAGTTAGATATATGCATGAAGTATCTCATAAATCAAATTTGGTGTGTTCAGAATTTCACAAATATCCACATATGAATATGTATATTTTATGTTCCATGAAACCAACTTATATATAAAGGTATATACTATTCCTATTTGACATTCAACAACATCTTGATAACCGTTCTCATAAAAATTTACTAAATGCTCATATGAACATGCATAAAACTATAAATTTATCTAAAATTTGTTGTATAATCCACGCTAAAAGTAAGTGTTTACATAAAACGAAATGCCTATCTCAGAACCGCATATATGACCATTGTCCATTTAAAAGAAATGCATTGTGTACAAATCTCAATATTATATATTCAACTCATATAGTTAAATCTTGAGATTCAAGTATGGGAACCTTTATTGGGTACCTACATTTTACTTCAAATCAACTTCTATAACCCTTGTTTACACATACATACACATACATATACATACATAAATATATTTCAATGGAAAGTAACACGTGTCCACACAGCAGTGATGAACCCAAAAGTTCAAACCAGTCACTATGGGCATTATTATGTGCATCAGGACAAAGTCACCATAGATCGAACAAAACCAAGTTCGTATGAAACTGTGTGGTCAAGATAGCAAGGACATCTTTGAAACAAGAGAGTGATCAATCAAATATTAACTATTACAACAACACTAAAGTACAATAGCAGTACAAAGGTGCAAGGCAGGGGAAACATGAATCAAGTGTAACAATGTAGTACAAACAAGGCCAGTAGAGTCAAACAAGTGCAATTTCATCACATACACACTGTGTATGCATATGTGAACCGCATAGATAAGGCTCATGGGAAAGTAAGTATATTCAACCATATAGTGCAATGCAAAACATGTAAATGAACATATCTAGGCTAGCCCTTATGTACATCAAGGCAAAAGCAAATGCACAAAACCAATTTACTGTCCTCAAGTTCAAGCAATGCACAAGAATCAACAAGAACAGTTCAGGTGCAAGCAATAGTGGATTAAAACATGCAGTAGTAAATCAATCAATGAGTAACTTATTTCAAGGAATGCTCTATGTATATACTGGTACTAACACACATATACATGCATTTAAATGCATATATACATATGCGGATGCCAAGGCAAAGAGCAACCAAGTTTATACTTGAATGAGTAAGTCCAAAAATAACAAACAGTGAATCCGAAGTCCGGACTCAAGGCACAAAGGTAAAAGTAGAGAGACAGTAGCATGCATAAATATGAACCAATGAAACCGTGCAGTGTGTGGTAGTTTTCAAGTGCACATAATAGTGCAACAAACATCAAGGCTTCAAGTCATGGCAGACCAAATGTTGGCATAAACCAAAATTAATTAATTCTAGTAATGTCTATTAAAATAAAAGACATGTCCATTAGACGAAGTGTCATGTCTATTAGTGAATTGTTGTGTCCTTTAAGTCTAAGAGTCATGTTCATTTAATGGTTATGTCTATTGAAATAGTATGTAAACTATTATATATATGTGGTCATTTGTTGTAAGGAAGAAAGGAAAAAAGCAAGAAATAAAAAGCAATTTCCTCCTATAATATATTGTCTCCTATCTACATCAATCTGGTACCAGAGCTAAAATATCAATATGTCAAATAATCTCCTCAACATAACAAATAATCCCACTTCCCAAGTTCCACGTTTCAATGGTGAGAGATTTGACTATTGGTGTGATCTAATGAAGTTGTGACTTGAATCTCAAGATCTGTGGAGTGTGGTCGAAGAAGGTGTAGGAGCGCCGGAAGATGAGACGCAACTCACACCCGCACAAAGGGAACTTCTGAAAAGCAAAAAGCTAAAAGATCGGAAGGCACTCTACCAAATCTATCAGACACTTGAAACTCAAAAAAGTTTCAAATGCTCAAGAGGCTTGGAGAATATTGAATACAACGTATTCTGGCCAAGATCAAGTAAAAAAGGTTCGCCTGCAGTCACTGCGAGCTGAATTCGAAAAGCTCGAAATGAAGGATGATGAGAAAATCTCAGAATATTTTATTCGTCTCACTTCCATCATCAATCAGATTGCTTCAAACGGAGAAGTCGTGGAGACCCAAAGAGCCGTCGAAAAAACTCTGCGGAGCCTACCAATGAAATTTGATCATATTGTGGTTGCAATTGAGGAATCAAGTGACACTGCTTCACTTTCTCTTGAAAGCTTGCAAGGAAGGCTGGAAGCTCATGAGGCTAGGATCTTGAAGAGAAGTAAACAAACTAATTTTTCTCAAGATCAAGCCTTAAAATCTCAATTCACATCCATAAATGGTCAAGGTCCATCTCATGGCAAAAATTATAGCGGAAATGGTGGAAAACGTAAAGAATCAAAGGCGGAGAAACCATCATCCAAAAATAACAAAGCGCGAGGCAAATACAAAGGTAAAAAACCTTATTTTGAATGCAATTTTTGCCACAAGCCTGGTCATAAAGAAAATGATTGTTGGGAGAAACATCCTGAAAAGAAGCCAGTTGCTAGCTTTAAGCATAATGAAGCAGGAAATTCTGAATCTTTGTTGATTGCTTCGGATGGAAATATTGAAAATATATGGTACTTGGATAGTGGTGCAAGTAGGCATATGACTAGAAATAAAAATTTGTTCTCGAGTCTTGTAGAAGCTAACGATGGTCAGGTTACTATCGGAGATGCTAAATCATACAAAATTGAAGGTGTTGGTGAAATCTCTTTCAAAACGAAGGCTGGAAAAGTTGAAAAAATGTCGGAGGTTCTTTATGTTCCAGGCATATGCAGTAATCTTCTTAGCATCAGTCACTTACTGAAGAAGGGATTTGATTTTCAATTCATTGGAGATCAATGCAGCATGAAGAAGAACGACCAACAAGTGGAAAATATTGTGATGGGGTCCAACAAATTATTTCCGATCAAACTAGACATCGTGAGAGATATGTGCATGCTTGCTGGTTCTAGTAAAGTTTCCAAGTTATGGCATGAGAGGTTTAGGCATCTAAACTTTTGGAGCTTGAAAGAGATGTCTACCAAAGAAATAGTCCAACGACTCCCCAAAATTATGGCGATAAATGAGGTATGTGAGGAATGCCAATTTGGAAAACAACATCGTGAATCTTTCCCATCCAAATCAAAGTGGATTTCTAAATCACCTTTGGAGCTTGTTCACACCGACCTTTGTGGACCAATGCAAGTGTCATCGCTTGGAGGTAGCAGGTATTTCTTGTTGTTTGTTGACGATTACACAAGGAAAATATGGGTTTATTGTGTGAAAGAGAAATCAGAAGTTTTCTCATGTTTTAAAGATTTTAGAACACAAGTTGAGAAAAATTCTGGTCTTCAAATAAAAAATTTGAGGAGTGACCGTGGAGGAGAATATATGTCTTCTTTATTTGAATAATTCCGTCGAAACAATGGCATTCGCCATGAATTTATAGCAAAATACACACCTCAACAAAACGGAGTTGCAGAACATAAGAACTGGACTATCATTGTAACAACCCGAATTTTTATAATATGTTAAAACCATAAATCAAGGCAGAATTAATTTTTAAAACAAGAATCAAGGGAAACGGGTTGCGCCATTGCGTTCGTCTCGAAATTCTTCTTGGAAACGAGTACGAGTTTTCAAGAAACGGAGTCCGTATGAGGGAGATATGACTCTCCGAAGTTTCAAGGATTTTCAGAACAGAAAAACAGCTCGAATTTGAATTCAAAATTCAAATACAAACCCCAGTGCAGGTTGGGCGGGAATTTTCCCGCCCAGGACCAGGTCGACCTGGGGGTCGACACTATGGTCGACCTCCTAGGGACCAAGTCAACCCTATGGTCGACCTGGGGGTCGACTTGGGGGTCGACCTGGTGCTGAAGCCCAATTTTGAGCCTAGGTTCATTCTGATGTATCTGGTCTCGTTTTCAGTCTAGATTCATCCGCCTAATCCTATATAAGCAGCCTCCTAGCTCCATTCTTTTTACACCATTCTTCTCTAACCTTATGCTGCACAAATTCTTGATGGACATGGCTTCTTCTAAATTAAATTAAAAGTAAATTAAAACACGAAGACTATTTTTTGAAGACTACGGCTAGGAATTGCATATTGGGGATTTGCTTCTACAATCAAATCAAGATTCAATGATTCAACAATTAGACGACTAGTTTCTAGACTTGACTTCTGCATCTCAATTTCTTAGACCACGATCTGTAAGTTCTGGTTACTTTGAGATTTAAACTTGTTAATTGTAATTTGGACATGAGATAAAGTGAAATTGGACTTAAGTATGATAATCGATTCACATCTATTCTAGTTTCCATCTTGGATCTTGACTTTTGGGAATATTGCTATGAAATCAGTTTGGACCTATTCATGTTGTAAATCAAACTCTTTCATGTCCATAACATTATCATGCCTGTGATATTGAATCAGTCTATTATTTAAAAGTTTGGGACTATCACCTTATGCCATGACTATCACCTTATTATGCTATATTTGAAATCCTATTATTTTCTATATGCCAGTGATGTTGTAACCAATTATCTCAAGTTATGTCATGCTAGTCTTGTAATCCCTTTTCTCACTTTAAGCTCATCCTTTTTACCTATCACAGTTTTGATGTTATTCCCTTTATTTCTGGATTTGGATTTACTTGTAATTTAGATCGATTCACGTTTACTGCGATGGAAATACGATTTGGGTAGACTAGGCAAAACATGAATTGGTTATGAACATGAATCATGAACTTGATAATAGGAATAAATTGAAACATGAAACTTGGCATGAAACTTGTCATGAAACTTGACATGAACTTGACATGAAATTTGAACATGGATATGACACTAGAATGAACTTGAAAATGGCCAACTCGAGGTTGGGTTGAGTTTGCAGTGTAATTCTGCCAGGAACCGCCCGGCAAATCCAGTGACTGCAAATTATAGGATTCAATATGGGTAGTTGGTCATATCGCGCTCGAAACCCGAGGTCAGACTGAGTTGTGGTGTAATTCTGCCTGGAACCGCCCGGCATATCTAGTGACCACAACAACAGGTCTGATGTGAGAGGTTGGGGTGCATTAATGAATTAATGCCACATGATAGGGTAAAGTCATGAACATGAAAGACAACACTTAACCAACTTAACACAGGATTAGTGGGGTTAGGTCATGAAATTGAGAGACAACACTTAACCAACCTGACATGCTAGACTGATAAGGGTTAAGTCACGAATTTAAATGACAACACTTAGCCTGCTGGACGGAAACCCTAGTTACGCGGTCCATTCCAGCAGTAACCCACTTAGATGTATCATGGTACCCTGGAACTAGGCAGGGTGGGGCACGATTACTGGGCTGATTGTAAGCGACCAGAACGATGGTTGAGTTGGTGCGCCAGTGTAGGTTCAAGCGGACTATGGTCGTGCACATAGTCCGGAGTTGAAAAAGCAGGCATTGGGCATCTGTAGGTTTACACTGTGCATGCTAGATTCGTGTCGATGGTTGGCACCCCAAGGCTTGATACACCCTATGGTGGACCTAGCACAAGTAACTACATTCGTGATAGGGTCGTATGACACAGAACATGACGAGCTAGAACTTGTAGAAAGCCGATCGATTAATGGATCGTTCCGTATGACCCCGAAATAGGTCATTTCATGATATTGGGCCAAGGGATCATTTCATGGTTAATATATGAAATGGGTTTGGGATAATAGTGTAGTTTGTGCAGCGAACCTTGAACATGCGATGCTATACTTGATTTATACTTGAATTATCATGCTATCTTAGTCTATCTTGCCCATTTTGTCATCATCCTTATGTTTACTTTCAGTTTATACATGTCATGTTTCTTTTTCCTGTTTTTATGCTGAAAGTCACTAGGACTTACCAGTCTTTATGACTGACCCGTTTTCTTTTGCCTCTTTTCTTTCGTTTCCCCCCCAAGGTTGTCAGTGAGGAAACTCTAGCACTTAGCTTGGATTTCGCTCGCTTTCGGTTCAGCTCATGTACGGTTTGCTCTTGTGCTATGCTATGGCTGCATTTCTGCTACCTTTGGGGAATTAAGCTACTTTTATTGTTTTAAGTTTATGCTTCTTTATTTATGCAAGACAGAATTTGTTGTAATGGAAAATAATGACTTGGGCCATTTGGTACTTTGGATGTAAAAGGTTTTGACTCTTCTTGAAAGTAATGAAATTTATCTTCTAATTCTTCCGCTGTTTTACTCATGTTCTGTCTTGTAATATTTCTGTGTTTGTTTACCTCGATAACGCTCCTCCAAAACTAGTGCATTCCCTTTGTGAGTGACCCTAGCGGAGGTGGGGTGTTACACTTGGTATCAGAGAAGAAGGTTACCAGACTGGGAAAAGGTTTTTAAAACCTTCTAAAACTATTTTCAAAACCATTTACAATGAAGCATTTTTCAAGAAAAGTCTTGTTTTATTTAAAGGCTATTCCCCAAAAGCCATTAGCACTATCCTTTGTTTCCTCATTTTGAATCTCTTTTTTTCATTTCAGCATGTCTGGTAATCTTAACCTTCTAGAGGGTGTGCCAATACCTGGCTGGTTCAGGAGGTACTTAGAGGCTAGGGCCAACGATGCAGGCCCAGCAGATATTCCTCCTCCAGCTACAGCGGTTCCTCCTCCTCCGCCCCCTCCTCGTGCAAATGCTTTCTTAAAGATCTGTAGAGATTTTAGGGTTATGGGTGGAAAGGATTTCAAAGGAATTGAATCATTCATAGAAGCAAGGAACTGGCACAAAGAAACTGAGGATCTATTCATTATCTTCGAGGTGGACTATAGGCAGAAGGTACAGTTGGCAGTATGGTTGCTCAAAGACGAAGCTTCCTATTGGTGGGAAGACACTAACACTGAAAGGCCTGTTGACACATGGATGAATGGATTTCAGCATAAGTTTTGAGATGAAATTCCTCTCACAAGATGAACGAAGTCTACAGCTGGAAAAGTTCTTATCTCTTAAGCAAGGAAGTATGACGGTCAAGGAGTACGTCAATCAATTCAATCAGCTGGCCCGGTTTGGACTGGACTTAGTGAATACTCCTCATAAGAAGGCTCTCCGTTTTGTCAAGGGTTTAAATGAGCCACTCCACAGCTTGGCTATGACCCACATACCTATGGGGGCTACTTACGAAAGGTTAGTTGACATGGCACTCTTAAGTGAGGAAGACAAGGGCAAGAATGAGATAAAAGCAGAAGGGCCACAAGATAAGAAGGGGGAAGGGTCACAGAACAAGAAGACTGATCCAAAGAAAGGTGGGAAGAACAACAAATCCCATGAAAAGAGAAAGTGTAATTTCTGTGGCATTCCTGGACATCTGGTCAAAGACAGCAGGAAGAAGAAAAGGAAGATGGGTGGTTGTTTCCACTATGGTGAGACAGGACACATGGCTAAGGTCTGCCCAAGGAAGCAAGGGCAGGGAGCTGGATCTTCTTCTGGAGGACTAATCCATGCTCTCACGGTACCTCCGCAAGAACGAGGTAGAAATATCTCTGTCGAAAGTTTAGTCTATCTTTTTGATCATCCTGTTCGAACCCTGTTTGATTCTAGCGCATCGCATACTTTTATTTCTTCTGATATTGTTGAAACTCTGCACCTAAGTACTAGTCTAGTTGAGGATCCCGTTATTGTTTCAAATCCAATTGGTGGCTCCGCTCATTTATCTATGATTTGTGTGGATTTGAGGATTTCTATTTTAAGTGTAGAATTCACGTGTAATGCTTATGTTCTCGGATTTATGGGATACGGTTTGATTCTAGGCATGGATTGGCTATCCAATAATGGAGCCATTATCGATTGTGAACGAAGGGTTTTTAGGCTCGTGACTCGCCTTGGTAATTCCCTTGAAATTTCTTGTAACCCTATGGGTCCTGTCATGTTATGTTATCTAGAATCTCTTGACTCGTCTATCGATGATTTGAAATCAGTAAGGGTAGTCCGAGAATATCCCGATGTCTTTGATGAGGTTAAGGGGTTACCCCCTAAACGCGAGACAGATTTCCGTATATATCTTGTTGATAATGCTAAGCCAGTTGCATTGCCCATTAGACACATGGCCCAGCGAGAGAGAAAAGAGCTTAGTAAGCAAGTTAAGGAGTTGCTTGAGAAAAATTTCATTAGGCGAAGCATTTTTCAATGGGGTGCTCCGGTGGTATTTGCTACTAAGGAGGATGGTTCGCTTCGTCTATGCGTAGATTATCGTGAGTTAAACAAGCTGACTAAGAAGAATAGGCACCCACTACCGAGAATCGACGACTTGTTCGACCGGCTTGTAGGAGCGTCTGTTTTCTCTCAACTCGATCTAGCTACAGGATTTCATCAGCTTAGAGTGGCTGAGGATAGCATTGACAAGACTGCGTTTAGGACGCCGGATGGTTTCTTCGAATGGCTCGTCATGCCGTTTGGTTTGACGAATGCACCCGTGTACTTCATTGATCTAATGAGCAGGGTGTTCCGAGAGTTCCTTAACAAGTTTGTGGTGGTCTTCATGGACGATATTTAGATCTTCTCAAAGGATGAGGAAGAACATGCTAGACATCTCAAGAAAGTCATGGATACGCTTAGAGCACACGAGTTAAAGGCTAAGTTCTCCAAGTGTCATTTTTGGAGAAGAGAAGTTCGGTTTCTTGGACATGTAGTTTCTAAGCAAGGTATAGCTATGGACCCCACAAAGGTAGCTGCGGTGCAAGACTGGAAAGTTCCTAAGAACGCAACGGAAGTGCGAAGCTTTCTCGGTTTGGCGGGCTACTATAGGAAGTTCATTAAGGACTTCGCTAAGATTTCAGCCCCTCTTATTATGTTAACGAAGAAGAACCTAGCTTTTGCGTGGGACATAGAGTGTGACGTTGCTTTCCAAAGGCTTAAGAGAGACCTTACCACAGCTCCAGTTTTGGTATTACCCGACGGAGGTAAGATGTTTACGGTGTACACAAACGCGTGCGACACAGGATTAGGCGTTGTCCTAATGCAAGAAGGGAAAGTGATATGCTACGGGGGTAGGCAACTTAAAGGTCATGAGAAAACTATCCCACACATGACTTAGAATTGGCTGCGATTGTTTTTGTGCTTAAGTCTTGGCGCCACTATCTTCTAGGTGAGAAATTCGAGTTGTATACCGATCACAAATCGCTTAAGTACCTCTTTTCGCAAAAAGATTTGAATCTAAGGCAACAGAGGTGGATGGAATTCTTGGCATCGTATGATTTCGATATAGCTTATACCTCTTGCAAGGGTAACGTAGTGGCGGATGCACTAAGTAGGAAAAGGTTGACTTTGAGTCCTTTGTTTGTTGAGAGGAAAAGTCTAGAGTTTATAGCAACCTTTGATTTCACACCTATTGTTGAGTCGTTGGCTAGCACATTAGCATCTCTCGAGTTAAGGTCTACGCTTCTAGACCAAGTAGGGACTTCACAGAAGGAAGACCCACAGATAGTCGAGATCACGGACAAGTTGATTAGAGGTGAGATGTCAAGTCACCTCAGTAGGTATGCCATAGATGACAAGGGATAGCTAAGGCGTGATGGTAGACTATGTGTCCCACAAGTGGGAGACTTAATAAAGAGAGTTCTCGAAGAGGCGCATCACTCGAAGATGACTATACATCCCGGAGGGGATAAAATGTACAAGGATATGAAGCGCATTTTCTTTTGGAACGGGATGGAAAAGGACGTGGCGGAATTCGTTTCTAAGTGCATGGTGTGCCAACAAGTAAAGACCGAGTCGAAAAAGCTCGGTGGGCTATTGCATCCTTTGGAGGTTCCGCTGTGGAAATGGGAGAGTGTCTTGATGGATTTCGTGGATGGATTGCCTAGGTCAAGGAAGGGCAATACTAGCATATGGGTTATAGTGGATAGACTCACGAAGAGTGCTCACTTCATTCCTGTGAAGAGAAAGAGGACCGCATCATGGATAGCGTCTGTATACCTTCGAGAGATAATATGGTTGCATGGAGTTCCTTCTAGTATAGTTAGCGATCATGACCCGATTTTCACTAGCGAATTTTGGAATAGTTTACAAGAAGCAATGGGTACACGACTAAGTTTAAGCACGGCCTATCACCCACAGACGGATGGACAAACCGAAAGGGTAAATAGGGTACTAGAGGATCTGTTGAGACTATGCATTCTTGACTTTGGTGGTACTTGGGAAGATCACCTACCTCTCGTTGAGTTCGTGTATAATAATAGTTACCAAGCTAGCATAGGAATGGCACCATTCGAAGCTTTATACGGAAGACCGTGCAAGTCACCAACTTGTTGGTGGGAGACGACAGACAAGCTCATGCTTGGACCCGACATGAAAAGGGACACTTTGGAGAAGGTTGAGTTGATACGAAGACAGATGAAAATGGCCCAAGATAGACAGAAATCTTACGCGGACAAGAGAAGGACAAACCTAAAGTTCGAAGTCGGAGATATGGTCTTTATAAAAGTTTCCCCTTTTCACAATGTGGTTCGCTTTGGAGCGGTTGGAAAGTTATCACCGAGGTTCGTAGGACCGTTCCCTATCATCGAGAGGATTGGACAGATGGCCTATAAGGTAGAGTTATCCGAGAGGCTGGCCAGAATACACAATGTCTTTCACGTTTCACATCTCTGCAAGTGCTTACATGAGTCTGCCGAAGTGGTTGAGCCAAGCATCCTTGAAGGCGTAGAAGTGGAAAAGGAAGCAACATTGAGGCGAGTCCCGGTTCGTATCTTAGGAACGGAGGTCAAGAAGCTAAGGAATCGAGAAGTCAAGCTAGTTATAGTACAATGGGGTGAAGCCCAAGAAGACGCAACTTGGGAAACCGAAGAGAAGATACGCTCGCTATACCCATTTCTTTTTTAGGGTACTTTCTTGATCTCTTTTTCTTATAAGTTTACAAACCTTCGTATCATGTACATGCTTTTGCTATCCATGTTTGTCTTGTTATCTTCTCGATCTTATCTTGAGAACCTTAGGTAGAACCCTTTTGGATGTAAACATGTGATTGAAACATGTTATGGTTGATGATTGCAAGTGGTTGCTCGTGGTTGCATAACACACATTAGGAACTAGATCGGCTCTATCACATATCTCATATTGCATATGCATGGGTGCTTATACTTGTATATGGATGGAAACTTTTTACGCTATCATTTGGATGTTGCATATGAATGAATGTTTGTGCACTCATGTAGAAATTATAAAATATGTTAAGAATTTGCATACATGTTGTCTCATTACACTAACATATTTTGCATTAAGGAGGTTTACTGAATCAGTAACCGCCTGATCTTTTGCATTAGATAAGTACATATACACACACTCTTGCATAAATTCATACAACATTAGAAATCTTTTAAGGACAATGGTTGCTTGTGGATGATGGTTGAGTAGATGGATGATTGGATGATAGGATTCATTCTTCTTAACTTGAAGATTTCGGGGATGAAATCCTTTAAGGAGGGGAGAATGTAACAACCCGAATTTTTATAACATGTTAAAACCATAAATCAAGGCAGAATTAATTTTTAAAACAAGAATCAAGGGAAACGGGTAGTGCCATTGTGTTCGTCTCGAAATTCTGCTTGGAAACGAGTCCGAGTTTTCGAGAAACAGAGTCCGTATGAGGGAGATATAACCCTCCGAAGTTTCAAGGATTTTCAGAACAGAAAAACAGCTCGAATTTGAATTCAAAATTCAAACCCTAGTGCAGGCTGGGCGGGAATTTTCCTGCCCAGGACGAGGTCGACCTCCCAGGGACCAGGTCTACCGTATAGTCGACCTGGTGCTGAAGCCCAGTTTTGAGCCTGGGTTCATTCTGATGTATCTGGTCTCGTTTTCAGTCTAGATTCGTCCGCCTAATCCTATATAAGCAGCCTCCTAGCTCCATTCTCCTTACACCATTCTTCTCTAACCTTATGCTGCACAAATTCTTGATGGACATGGCTTCTTCTAAATTAAATTAAAAGTAAATTAAAACACGAAGACTATTTCTTGAAGACTATGGCTAGGAATTGCATGTTGGGGATTTGCTTCTACAATCAAATCAAGATTCAACGATTCAACAATTCGACGACTAGTTTCTAGACTTGACTTTTGCATCTCAATTTCTTAGACCACGATCTGTAAGTTCTGGTTACTTTGAGATTTAAACTTGTTAATTGTAATTTGGACATGAGATAAAGTGAAATTGGACTTAAGTATGATAATTGATTCACATCTATTCTAGTTTCCATCTTGGATCTTGACTTTTGGGAATATTGCTATGAAATCAGTTTGGACCTATTCATGTTGTAAATCAAACTCTTTCATGTCCATAACATTATCATGCTTGTGATGTTGAATCAGATTATTATTTACAAGTTTGGGGCTATCACCTTATGCCATGACTATCACCTTATTGTGCTAGATTTGAAATCCTATTATTTTCTATATGCTAGTGATGTTGTAACCAATTATCTCAAGTTATGTCATGCTAGTCTTGTAATCCCTTTTATCACTTTATGCTCATCCTTTTTGCCTATCATAGTTTTGATGTTATTCCCTTTATTTATGGATTTGGATTTACTTGTAATTTAGATCGATTCACGTTTACGTGCGATGGGAATACGATTTGGGTAGATTAGGCAAAACATGAATTGGTTATGAACATGAATCATGAACTTGATAATAGGCATAAGTTGAAACATGAAACTTGGCATGAAACTTGTCATGAAACTTGACACGAACTTGACATGAAATTTAAACATGGACATGACACTAGAATGAACTTGAAAATGGCCAACTCGAGGTTGGGTTGAGTTTGCAGTGTAATTCTGCCCGGAACCGCCCGGCAAATCCAGTGATTGCAAACAATAGGATCCAATGTGGGTAGTTGGTCATATCGCACTCGAAACCCGAGGTCAGACTGAGTTATGGTATAATTCTGCCCGGAATCGCCCAGCATATCCAGTGACCACAACAACAGGTCTGATGTGAGAGGTTGGGGTGCATTAATGAATTAATGCCACATGATAGGGTTAAGTCATGAACATGAAAGACAACACTTAACCAACTTGACACATGATTAGTGGGGTTAGGTCATGAAATTGAGAGACAACACTTAACCAACCTGACATGCTAGACTGATAAGGGTTAAGTCACGAATTTAAATGACAACACTTAACCTGCTGGACGGAAACCCTAGTTACGCGGTCCATTTCAGCAGTAACTCACTTAGATGTATCATGGTACCCTGGAACTAGGCAAGGTGGGGCACGATTACTGGGCTAATTGTAAGTGACCAGAACGACGGCTGAGTTGGTGCGCCAGTGTAGGTTCAGGCGGACTATGGTCGTGCACGTAGCCCGGAGTTGAAAAAGCAGGCATTGGGCATCAGTAGGTTTACACTGTGCATGTTAGATTCGTGTCGATGGTTGGCACCCTAGGGCTTGATACACCCTATGGTGGACCTAGGACAGGTGACTACATTCGTGATAGGGTCGTATGACACAGACACATGACGAGCTAGAACTTGTAGGAAGCCGATCGATTAATGGATCGTTCCGTAGGACCCCGAAATGGGTCATTTCATGATATTAGGCCAAGGGATCATTTCATGGTTAATATATGACATGGGTTTGGGATACTAGTACAGTTGGTGCAGCGAACCTTGAACATGCGACGCTATACTTGATTTATACTTGAATTATCATGCTATATTAGTCTATCTTGCCCATCTTGTCATCATCCTTATGTTTACTTTCAGTTTATACATGTCATGTTACCTTTACCTGTTTTTATGCTGAAAGTCACTAGGACTTACCAGTCTTTATGACTGACCCGTTTTCTTTCGCCTCTTTTCTTTCGTTCCCCCCTCCCTAAGGTTGTTAGGGAGGAAACTCTAGCACTTAGCTTGGATTTTGCTTGCTTTCGGTTCAGCTCATGTACGGTTTGATCTTGAGCTTTGCTATGGCTGCATTTCTGCTACCTTTGGGGAATTAAGCTACTTTTGTTGTTTTAAGTTTATGCTTCTTTATTTATGCAAGACAGAATTTGTTGTAATGGAAAATAATGACTTGGGCCATTTGGTACTTTGGATGTAAAAGGTTTTGGCTCTTCTTGAAAGTAATGAAATTTATCTTCTGATTCTTCCGCTGTTTTACTTATGTTCTATCTTATAATATTTCTGTGTTTGTTTACCTCAATAACGCTCCTCCAAAACTAGTGCATTCCCTTAGTGAGTGACCCTAGCGGAGGTGGGTGTTACAATCATGAATATGGTCAGATGCATGTTGAAGAAGAAGGACTTGCCTGCGTGTTTTTGGGCTGAAGCGGTCTCTTGTGCCGTTTACTTAATCAACCGATCGCTAATGAAGAGCTTGAAGGATTCTACTCCAAATGAAGTATGGTATGGCAAGAAACCAAATATTGTTCACTTAAAAACTTTTGGTTGTCTTGCATACTCTCTATTCCTGATGTTTTGAGATCGAAGCTCGATGGCAAATCTGAGAAATGCATTTTCATCAGTTATAGCCAAAAGACCAAAGCTTACAAGCTTTAAAATCCAAGGACGAAGAAGATGGTTATCAGCAGAGATGTTCGCTTTGATGAAAATGGCTACTATGATTTTTCAGATGTTGCAGAATTAACAGGATGGCAAACTCTGAATCTTGAAAATGAAACTTCTTTGGAACAAGGTATTGATGCTGATATTGAAGAACCACAACACGAAGCTGAGCAGGAGCAAAATTCACCACCAACGGCGGAAAGAAGGACGCGATCCTTGAGAGAAATCTATGATGCAAACGAAGAAGTTGACACTACTGATCATGTATATTTTGCATTCTTTGTAGGGGAAGATCCATTCACTTACGAAGAAGCATCAAAAGAAAAAAAATGGGTGGATGCAATGAAGGATGAAATCAAGTCTATTGAGAAAAATGGTACGTGGGAGCTTACTATGTTGCCTTCACACAAATCAGCCATTGATGTGAAATGGGTGTTCAAAACCAAAACAAATCTTGATGGTTCCATCAACAAGCACAAAGCACGATTGGTTGCAAAAGGGTACAAGCAAAAGGAAGGCGAAGATTTCAATGAGGTATTCGCTCCTGTCTCTCGACTTGATACTGTTCGATTATTAATGTGAAAACCCGTAACTTCCCTGGTGAGGAAAGCACGGATAGTTCGAGAACAAGCCACATCAAGACGCAGACGGGAGAACATTTCATTGTATATTACGACAATACCATCAGATTACAAGAATATACAGAGTATAAATGAATATTACACAGAAATATCAGAGATTTAAATTACATTTAAATACATAGCAGCGGAAAATAATACAATACACAACTAGAAGAGATATACGGATACAAAGCTTTCCAGATATCGTTCCAGCTGTAAACCAGGATCCTGTGAATATAAATCTGCAAAACCAAAACTACTAGCTGCCCATGTCAAAATAAGGGCACCCAGAGTTTAGGTTAAAACAATAACTCCAGGTCAGTCATGGGACTGGTGTGAGAACTAAAATAGTTATTAATCTTTATTTTAAAGTTAGGTAAATCAAGGGACCACGCTGCTAACGCGGAACGGGTTTCCTCCCAAGAATACCAGTGCATATAACAACAACGCGATACTAAATAAAGAAAAATGAAGCTATTATAAGACCCAGGTCCTATCACACAATGCAACGCAAACCGGAGGATAGGGTTTTTACCTTATAATAGCCAAGAATGCTTGATACGTTTAAAACAAATCATTTGATACTATTATAAGTGTATAGTGTATAAAACAACTTCAAATCATAAGTATCAATCATAGACGGCATAAGTGCCCCATCCCACTATATCGCCATACTAGGCTCTACAAATAAAACCGCAAATGTCACGTATTTGGAAATTGGATTTCCATCTACGAACCGAGGCAAAAGATAGTCCTCAACCGATTCGAGACTCTCTAGCCCGAGCCTCAGGTCAGAGCTCGAGTGACCTTGGAGAGACAGGGCCGGTCCACCGATGTGGTTTAAAATGCCTGAACACTGCGTTTCCCCGCCCTTTGGGGCGTAAATGAGCCAACGAATGGCTCCATCGGACCCGGATCGTCCGATCTAACCGAGGCGCCTCGCAACAGCAACAACCACATAAGTCAAACTCGTCAGGGCGTGTAAAACCACTGACGCCACTTCTAACAAGAAAGAAACGCATGTCCTCCCTGAGGTCCGTCTCCCGTTTTTGGTTCATACTGGGTGTGAAACTCGCGAAGTAAACGTTACACAAAGCAACGCCACAAAGGCCGTGCTTCGATCATCAACCACAAGACTTTGATTTTCAACAGAAGCCTTGATCATTCGCCACTTAGGCATGCCACACAGGCAATTCACTCTATGCGTTTGATATCCATCAGTACATAACCCCTGAGCTCGTACGTCTCAGAGAAGGGCGTTAAGCAAGAGAATAAATTCTCCGCCGCCAAACAGATATATATTTAATAGAAATCAATCACACAGACTAAAATCCAATGTCAGACACACAGTCCATTTACAAGTTCGTTCTGGGTCTGAACGAAACCGGAGGCACCTAGTACCCCGCATATCCATCGATCTCCAAGTACGTATGGACGATCACCATCTGTTTCCATCTTCTTGGGTGTACAGCCCAATCAAGATCATCAGTAATTATCTAAATGACGTGAAGACCTCCGGTCTTCGACCAACGTCTTCATCTTCGACTTATCGTCGTATCAGTTATTCAGAATGGGATAAACCCGGTCTTTCTGAATAACTCGCGTATATAATAAACATGTGTTACACAAACACAACATACGCCTCATTCCAATTCATCAGTCACTAACCATAAATTAATCAAGAGAATAATCCCCCAAATATTAACCCCGAAGGCCGAAACCAACATCAGATCAATACCCAGGAAATCACTCTGCTTAGCCAATCTACAGCTAGTTTCTAAATTTCACATTCTTAGGGAATGGTTCCAATTAATTTTATCAAAGATAAATTCTTTTAAATTTATTCTTTAATCTTCTTTTGAATATCAATTCAAACTAGTCGGGATTAACGAACCTTACCGAAGTAATCATTTGTTTTAATTTCCCAATCCCAACCTATTCATCCCATGAAGTAAAACTGGTAATACTTCATATCTAATACCACGGTGTTATCGGTAAATTCAATTACCATTTCACGTTCAAATCTAATTAAAGATTTAACTATCGCCTGGAGTAAAACTGGTGATACTCCATTCTCGATCTTTTTTTAATCTAATAAAAGATTCATTAAAACTCCACTTAGTTTTAATCTGTGACTGGGTTAAAGAATCAGTGTCATTTAAAACACGGTTCACGATAAACCCCAAAATCACATCTCATTTCAATCAGTTCCTAATCGTAAATTAGCAAGTGAGCAATTTCCTAAGTATTAACCCCGAAGGCCGAAACCAACATCAAATCAATACCTCAGAAACCATTCAACTTAACTAATCTCCAGTTAGTTTCTGATTTTCTTAACTCCTTTGGGTCTAAGAATAGTATTATTGAAGATACCGTTCACGACAACCCAAAATCACATTTCATTGATTATCGGGTTAAAGAACAAGTGTTATATAAAACACTGTTCACGATAAACCCAAGAATCAATTCGAATTCAATTCCAATTAAATATTATTTAATTGGTACACTTCATTAAATCTAACTAAAAAGATTTAATCATTTTCTCAACTAGGCTTAAGAAAAGTGTTAATGAAGACACCATTCACGACAAACCCAAATCACATTTGATATTAAATACAAGGCTCTGAATAGAAAATATATCGGCTTATATTCAATATCAAATTATATGACCAACAAATATCGTATTGGAAATAACGATATAAATATATCTTTCAAATTTCCATAACAATATCTGTGTAATCACGAAATCCAACATCGAAATAATCCAAAGACAATTTCGATTCAAATCCATTCCAATTCAATTATTGGAAATTCTGGTTACTTTTAAAACCCTTTTCAAATTCAATTTATTTATTTAAAAATAAATAGAATTATAATTCTATTTCAAAACTAGTTCATTTCGATAAAAATCTATTTTTATCTTTTCAAATATGGAGTTTTTCATCCCAATTCTTCCCAAATCATTTCTTATGATTTTACACAAATTATTACTATTTTTAATAATTTTATCAAGGTCCGTACAGTCGATTTCCATCAATGGCCATCGAACTGCCCTTACAGCGACCTTTTCCAAATTTGATTTGGACATAACTCCAAATCCTACTGTTAGATTTCGAATTTCTAATATTCGTTAGAAAAATATTTTCGATACAAACCCAATGGTTTCGGTTTTAGGAGAATCCGACGGTCGGATCTCCCGTAATATCCGTTCAAAGTCAATGGTCGAAATTCGCGAACTGCCGCGGCGCGTTCTATTCAGGCCATTATATTATATATATAATATATACTTCGTCGATTTCCTTTTAAAACATATTTAATAAATCGTTTTAAATTCGTTTTCAAAACGATTTCAACTTCTTTTTCAAATTCAAATCAAAATTGAATTTTCCCTTACAAATTCGTTTTAAATTCATTTCAAATTGATTTCAATTCAAATCGATTTTGAATTCAATTTTAGTTCATTTTCAATTCAATTCAATTTCAATTCGAGTTCATTTCTATTCAATTTCAATTCGAATTCATTTATATTCAATTTCAATTCGAATTCATTTCTATTCAATTTCAATTCGAATTCATTTCTATTCAATTTAATTCGAATTTCAATTCTTTTCAAAATATCAGATTTTGAAATCACTTTCGATATTCATTATAAAATGAATAAAATCGATATAAATATCGTTCACGTCAAAATGGCGTCAATCTAATCAACACGGCTTCATATATTTCTATTTTCAAATATTCTATTTTAAATATTTCTATTTCAAATATTTCTTTTTCAAATATTTCTATTTCAAAACTTTTTTTTTTCAAAACTGGAATGAGGCCCAATCAATTACCATATAATGTTAATTATATGGATTTTCTACAACACATGTATACAATAACAACGATGAATAATCAACCATCATCCAAAGTGCATTCTACACTGTATAAGCATCGAATATAAATATTTAACGCTTATAACAGTCTGTCAATCAATCGATCGACATACAACTAACTATTGGGATTAGTGTATGTCATATATCACCCCAATACCCGTGTGGGGTTTTCAAACAATCAAACACAGATTTTATTTGTGTAGTTGGGCGATGTGTAAAATTTATCGTCCCAATCAATATCAGTCAAATGTGTGTATATAAACAAATTGTCCGATCTGTTTATTTTTATTTCATTTCATATACACGTTAAAAATTCTATTTTTAACTATAAAATATTTTCCACTATAAAATATTTTATTTTCATTTCACATCACATCACACAATCAACTACACAACAAAATCAAACAAACAAGCATACAAGCCGTCCATGGTCTGTGGACGACGGGTGTCGGGTGCTACTAAACACCGTCTGCATCCTAGTATATATTTCAACTAGAAAATAAAATTCAAAGTGAGAAGTTCTCACAAAATAGTTAAATCAAACGCCTCGACTCTTCTTTGTAGAAATCTTCGCCGTTCTCGCCTCTTGTCACTTTCTTTGCCCGTATTCTCTACATATGTAGAAATCACATTTTTACTTCGCTATTCAATATATAAAAATCGAATTTTTACTTTGCTATTCAATATATAAAAATCGAATTTTTACTTTGCTATTCAATATATAAAAATCGAATTTTTACCTTGCTATTCAATATATAAAAAACGAATTTTTACTTTGCTATTCAATATATAAAAATCGAATTTCACCTTGCTATAAAAAAAATCACTTTTCTATTTCAACGTATATATAATAAAAATCAGATTTTTATTTCGCTACATATATAAAGATCAAATCTTTACTATCTATATATTACAAAAATCGTATTTTTATTCATCTACTAATATAAAAATCACATCTTTAATATTTCTACTTTATAAAAATTATATTTTTATTCTTTCTATATAAAACTGATTTTTATAAAAGCTTATATATAAGACTGATTTTATTTTAAAAGAAAATCAGATTTTTAACATATATATATAAAAAAATAGATTTAAAATTAAAATTAAAACTTACAGTTGCTGGGGAAATGGGAATGGAGCGTCCGGATCATCGGGGAGGGGCTTTGATCATCCCAAGCAGAGCGGCGGACCCATGGTGCTTCGATTTCGGTGGAGCATCGGTTTAAGGGGGGTTCACTGCCGGGTTTTGGAGCAGAGGAAGGGGGGTTGCTCAGGTCGGAGACAAGGTCGCTGGGGGGGTGGGTTAGCATGGGGCGGACGGAGGCGGATCTGGGTGTGGCGGCGCGGCCTAGGGCTTCACTGGAAGTGGCGATTTGGGGGTGGGGGGCTTGCATCGCGATTTGTGGAGGAGTAGAGAGGAACGGGGGGAGCGGCAGGTCGGGAGGGTTGGCGGCGGCCGCTTGGTGGCGCGGCGGAGGTCCTACCCCCGACGTTCTCCATTTTTTTATCGATCTGAAGAAAATGAGAGGGGAGAGAGAGAGAGAGTAAAGAGAGGGGTGAGTATATATTTATTTTTAATTAATTAATTTATTTAATTTCAAAAAGCAACTTTTTATTTCGAACTCGAAATCAAGCCCACCGCCTGTCGTCCATAGCTAATTACCCCCATTCCAAACACAATGGGATATGTATCGTAAGCTGATTCGATCGTTTCGACCAGTTTTCATCAAAATCAACATATAACTCTATATATTGAATTTGAACGTGCATTTCAATTTACCGGGGTCACATACTAACTCGAAAAATCCTAGAAAAATATTTTCTAGCTTCGTATCGACGATACGGTCCTAACAAAACTAATTTCGTCAAATTATGAGACCGTTGGAAAAATGACCACTTTCCAGTCGATTAAAATCAACTGAAACTGGTCAAACGCGTTTTCCTTTGCCATGCTCACATATTGATTCGAAAAATTATGAAATTTGGAATCTAGCAATAACTTTACATCACAGACCCAACAAAAGTGGTTTCGTCGAAATCCGAGGTCGTTTGCAAAATTTCCATTTTTAAGGGCCTGAATTCCATAGCGACTATTAAGAAATTTCAACTGGACATAACTTTTGATCCCCGCTATGGAATTTCAATTTTTCGGATTCGTTGGAAAGATATTCTCAATTAGATTCTAATATTTTTGGTTTCGCTAAAATCCGATTTATTTTGCACCCGGTACATTCATTGGAAGTTTGAAATCGAATTATCGAACTACCGCGCCATTTTCAATTCCTTTTATAAATATAAATAATTATTTATATTCTAACGACGAACTATATGATTTATACGTTCGAATTCTATCCAAAATAAATTTCTCATCGTTATTATTTAAAACAATTCATTTTAAATAATCAAAATTCGCTAAAACTGCCAAAATAAAATTTTTAAATTGGCTCGGATTTCCGGGTTATTACAATCTCCCCCACTTAAAACTTTTCGTCCCCGAAAAGGAACGAAGCCGAAAGTTGTTTAACTAATGAACTCAACTTTCATTATTTTGACTACGGCTCAAGTTCTTCAACTTTTCAGTATCTAAGAACTTTTCAAATTTTTCAAAAATTTGGCTAACACCCTAAATTTTCGAAAAATTTCGCCATAACCTCCCCGGCACCGGGAGCACGGGAAAATCCCGAAATTGCCATACAGGCCCTCTGATCTCAAAAAGAAAAAGAAAAAGCCAAGTGGCTAGCCAATTGGCTCATAAAATTATCATCACCCAGACAAAACAGTAAATTATGGTAAACATGTACCTATTTGTCGGGCAAACAATTTTATTCTTCTGCTCTAGCCTCTTTGCTATGACCTGTTCAATGTAAGTACATGTATATGCAAGAAAATGCGATAAATTTCAATACAATTCACTATTCGATTCATTTTGGTCAAATGGTTCAGATTTAATCAATCCAACAATAATCAAGCAACTCAACCATCAATCAATTAGTTGATTATCATTTCAAATTCATAACTTTGATATATAGTCAAAAATCACATTTTTGATGCCAAATCACAACAATAAATCCTATATAGCTTTGGTCCTCACACCAGTCCCATGGAAATATATAGATATCACACCTTCGAAACTCGAATATAAATACTGATGATGTCCGGACATCACCAGAATTATCCCCGAGCGACTAGAGTGCGAATCTGTATCTATCCAGTATATTAAAACTTCGAATACACGTGGATCAGACGTACATGCAAAATCTATATATACTGGATTGTCCACATCAATATAAATAATCAAATACGAATGATTGATTTAAATTTTCAAAACAAAACTTGTTTTCATTTCGAAAATATACTCTTCACACTCGTTCTAGGATACTACTGATCCCATCTCTAACGAGTCATTCCCATTGGATATTACTAATCCAATATCTGATGAATTCTTTCGTACGGTTCTAATGTGCCTTGTTCTCTGAGCTTTGTAAACCAAAGCTCTGATACCAACTGTGAAAACCCGTAACTTCCCCGGTGAGGAAAGCGCGGATAGTTTGAGAACAAGCCACATCAGGACGCAGACGAGAGGACATTTCATTGTATATTACAACAATACCATCAGAATACAAGAATACACAGAGTACAAATGAATATTACACAGAAATATTAGAGATTTAAATTACATTTAAATACATAGCAGCGGAAAATAATACAATACACAACTAGAAGAGATATACGGATACAAAGCTTTACGGATATCGTTCCAGCTGTAAACTAGGATCCTGTGAATATAAATCTGCAAAACCAAAACTACTAGCTGCCCGTGTCAAAATAAGGGCACCCAGAGTTTAGGTTAAAACAATAACTCCAGGTCAGTCATGGGACTGGTGTGAGAACTAAAACAGTTATTAATCTTTATTTTAAAGTTAGGTAAATCAAGGGACCACGCCGCTAACGCGAAACGGGTTTCCTCCCAAGAATACCAGTGCATATAACAACAGCGCGATGCTAAATAAAGAAAAATGAAGCTATTATAAGACCCAGGTCCTATCACACAATGCAACGCAAGCCGGAGGATAGGGTTTTTACCTTATAATAGCCAAGAATGCTTGATATGTTTAAAACAAATCATTTGACACTATTATAAGTGTATAGTGTATAAAACAACTTCAAATCATAAGTATCAATCATAGACGGCATAAGTGCCCCATCCCACTATGTCGCCATACTAGGCTCTACAAATAAAACCGCAAATGTCACGTATTTGGAAATTGGATTTCCGTCTATGAACCGAGGCAAAAGATAGTCCTCAACCGATTCGAGACTCTCTAGCCCGAGCCTCAGGTCAGAGCTCGAGTGACCTTGGAGCTACAGGGCCGGTCCACCGATGTGGATTAAAATGCCTGAACATTGCGTTTCCCCGCCCTTTGGGGCGTAAATGAGCCAACGAATGGCTCCATCGGACCCGGATCGTCCGATCTAACCGAGGCTCCTCGCAACAGCAACAACCACATAAGTCAAACTCGTTAGGGCGTGTAAAACAACTGACGCCACTTCTAACTAGAAAGAAACGCATGTCCTCCCTGAGGTCCGTCTCCCGTTTTTGGTTCATACTGGGTGTGAAACTCGCGAAGTAAACGTTACACAAAGCTACGCCACAAAGGCCGTGCTTCGATCATCAACCACAAGACTTTGCTTTTCAATAGAAGCCTTGATCATTCGCCACTTAGGCATGCCACACAGGCAATTCACTCTATGCGTTTGATATCTATCAGTATATAACCCCTGAGCTCATACGTCTCAGAGAAGGGCGTCAAGCAAGAGAATAAATTCTCCGCTGCCAAACAGATATATATATTTAATAGAAATCAATCACACAGACTAAAATCCAATGTCAGACACACATTCCATTTACAAGTTCGTTCTGGGTCTGAACGAAACCGGATGCACCTAGTACCCCGCATATCCATCGATCTCCAAGTACGTCTGGACGATCACCATCTGTTTCCATCTTCTTGGGTGTACAGCCCAATCAAGATCATCAGTAATTATCCAAACGACGTGAAGACCTTCGGTCTTCGACCACCGTCTTCATCTTCGAATTATCGTCGTATCAGTTATTCAGAATGGGATAAACCCGGTCTTTCTGAATAACTCGCGTATATAATAAACATGTGTTACACAAACACAACATACGCCTCATTCCAATTCATCAGTCACTAACCGTAAATTAATCTAGAGAATAATCCCCCAAATATTAACCCCAAAGGCCGAAACCAACATCAGATCAATACCCGGGAAATCACTCTGCTTAGCCAATCTGCAGCTAGTTTCTAAATTTCACATTCTTAGGGAATGGTTCCTATTAATTTTATCAAAGATAAATTCTTTTAAATTTATTCTTTAATCTTCTTTTGAATATCAATTCAAACTAGTCGGGATTAACGAACCTTACCAAAGTAATCATTTGTTTTAATTTCCCAATCCCAACCTATTCATCCCATGAAGTAAAACTGGTAATACTTCATATCTAACACCACGGTGTTATCGGTAAATTCAATTACCATTTCACGTTCAAATCTAATTAAAGATTTAACTATCGCCTGGAGTAAAACTGGTGATACTCCATTCTCGATCTTTTTTTAATCTAATAAAAGATTCATGAAAACTCCTCTTAGTTTTAATCTGTGACTGGGTTAAAGAATCAGTGTCATTTAAAACACGGTTCACGATAAACTCCAAAATCACATCTCATTTCAATCAGTTCCTAATCGTAAATTAGCAAGTGAGCAATTTCCTAAGTATTAACCCCGAAGGCCGAAACCAACATCAAATCAATACCTCGGAAACCATTCAACTTAACTAATCTCCAGTTAGTTTCTGATTTTCTTAACTCCTTTGGGTCTAAGAATAGTATTATTGAAGATACCGTTCACGACAACCCAAAATCACATTTCATTAATTATCGGGTTAAAGAACAAGTGTTATATAAAACACTGTTCACGATAAACCCAAGAATCAATTCGAATTCAATTCCAATTAAATATTATTTAATTGGTACACTTCATTAAATCTAACTAAAAAGATTTAATCATTTTCTCAACTGGGCTTAAGAAAAGTGTTAATGAAGACACCATTCACGACAAACCCAAATCACATTTGATATTAAATACAAGGCTCTGAATAGAAAATGTATCAGCTTATATTCAATATCAAATTCTATGACCAACAAATATCGTATTGGAAATAACGATATAAATATATCTTTCAAATTTCCATAACAATATCTGTGTAATCACGAAATCCAACATCGAAATAATCCAAAGACAATTTCGATTCAAATCCATTCCAATTCAATTATTGGAAATTCTGGTTACTTTTAAAACCCTTTTCAAATTCAATTTATTTATTTAAAAATAAATAGAATTATAATTCTAGTTCAAAACTAGTTCATTTCGATAAAAATCTATTTTTATCTTTTCAAATATGGAGTTTTTCATCCCAATTCTTCCCAAATCATTTCTTATGATTTTACACAAATTATTACTATTTTTTAATAATTTTATCAAGGCCCGTACAGTCGATTTCCATCAATGGCCATCGAACTGCACTTACAGCGACCTTTTCCAAATTTGATTTGGACATAACTCCAAATCCAACCGTTAGATTTCAAATTTCTAATTTCTAATATTCGTTAGAAAGCTCTTTTCGATACGAACCCAACGGTTCCGGTTTTAGGAGAATCCGACGGTCGGATCTCCCGTAATATCCGTTCAAAGTCAATGGTCGAAATTCGCGAACTGCCGCGGCGCGGCGCGTTCTATTCAGGCCATTATATTATATATATGTAATATATATAATATATACTTCGTCGATTTCCTTTTAAAACGTATTTAATAAATCAGATTCAAATCAAAATTGAATTTTCCCTTACAAATTCGTTTTAAATTCATTTCAAACTGATTTCAATTCAAATCGATTTTGAATTCAATTTTAGTTCGTTTTCAATTCAATTCAATTTCAATTCGAATTCATTTCTATTCAATTTCAATTCGAATTCATTTATATTCAATTTCAATTCGAATTCATTTCTATTCAATTTCAATTCGAATTCATTTCTATTCAATTTAATTCGAATTTCAATTCTTTTCAAAATATCAGATTTTCAAATCACTTTCGATATTCATTATAAAATGAATAAAATCGATATAAATATCATTCACGTCAAAATGGCGTCAATCTAATCAACACGGCTTCATATATTTCTATTTTCAAGTATTCTATTTCAAATATTTCTATTTCAAATATTTCTTTTTCAAATATTTCTATTTCAATTTTTTTTTTCAAAACTGGAATGAGGCCCAATCAATTACCATATAATGTTAATTATATGGATTTTCTACAACACATGTATACAATAACAACGATGAATAATCAACCATCATCCAAAGTGCATTCTACACTGTATAAGCATCGAATATAAATATTTAACGCTTATAACAGTCTGTCAATCAATCGATCGACATACAACTAACTATTGGGATTAGTGTATGTCATATATCACCCCAATACCCGTGTGGGGTTTTCAAACAATCAAACACAGATTTTATTTGTGCAGTTGGGCGATGTGTAAAATTTATCGTCCCAATCAATATCAGTCAAATGTGTGTATATAAACAAATCGTCCGATCTGTTTATTTTTATTTCATTTCATATACACGTTAAAAATTCTATTTTTAACTATAAAATATTTTCCACTATAAAATATTTTATTTTCATTTCACATCACATCACACAATCAACTACACAACAAAATCAAACAAACAAGCATACAAGCCGTCCATGGTCTGTGGACGACGGGTGTCGGGTGCTACTAAACACCGTCTGCATCCTAGTATATATTTCAACTAGAAAATAAAATTCAAAGTGAGAAGTTCTCACAAAATATCTAAATCAAACGCCTCGACTCTTCTTTGTAGAAATCTTCGCCGTTCTCGCCTCTTGTCACTTTCTTTGCCCGTATTCTCTACATATGTAAAAATCACATTTTTACTTCGCTATTCAATATATAAAAATCGAATTTTTTACTTTGCTATTCAATATATAAAAATCAAATTTTTACTTTGCTATTCAATATATAATAATCGAATTTTTACCTTGCTATTCAATATATAAAAATCGAATTTTTACTTTGCTATTCAATATATAAAAATCGAATTTCACCTTGCTATAAAAAAAATCACTTTTCTATTTCAACGTATATATAATAAAAATCAGTTTTTTATTTCGCTACATATATAAAGATCAAATCTTTACTATCTATATATTACAAAAATCGTATTTTTATTCATCTACTAATATAAAAATCACATCTTTAATATTTCTACTTTATAAAAATTATATTTTTATTCTTTCTATATAAAACTGATTTTTCTAAAAGCTTATATATATAAAACTGATTTTATTTTAAAAGAAAATCAGATTTTTAACATATATATAAACAAACATAGATTTAAAATTAAAATTAAAACTTACGGTTGCTGGGGAAATGGGAATGGAGCGTTCGGATCATCGGGGAGGGGCTTTGATCATCCCAAGCAGAGCGACGTACCCATGGTGCTTCGATTTGGGTGGAGCATCGGGTTAAAGGGGGGGGTTCACTGCCGGGTTTTGGAGCAGAGGAGGGGGGGCTGCTCGGGTCGGAGACAAGGTCGATGGGGGGGTAGCATGGGGCGGATGGAGGCGGATCTGGGTGTGGCGGCGCGGCCTAGGGCTTCATTGGAAGTGGCGATTTGGGGGGGCTTGTGTCGCGATTTGTGGAGGAGTAGAGAGGAACGGGGGGAGCGGCAGGTCGGGAGGGCTGGCGGCGGCCGCTTGGTGGCGCGGCGGAGGCTGCGTCGGCGGTAGTCCTCCCCCCGACATTCTTCGTTTTTTTTAATCGATCTGAAGAAAATGAGAGGAGAGAGAGAGTAAAGAGAGGGGTGAGTATATATTTATTTTTAATTAGTTTATTTATTTAATTTCAAAAAGCAACTTTTTATTTCGAACTCGAAATCAAGCCCACCGCCTGTCGTCCATAGCTAATTACCCCCATTCCGAACACAATGGGATATGTACCATAAGCTGATTCGATCGTTTCGATCAGTTTTCATCAAAATCAATATATAACTCTATATATTGAATTTGAACGTGCATTTCAATTTACCGGGGTCACATACTAACTCGAAAAATCCTAGAAAAATATTTTCTAGCTTCGTATCGACGATACGGTCCTAACAAAACTAATTTCGTCAAATTCTGAGACCGTTGGAAAAATGACCACTTTCCAGTCGATTAAAATCAACTGAAACTGGTCAAACGCGTTTTCCTTTGCCACGCTCACATATTGATTCGAAAAATTATGAAATTTGGAATCTAGCAATAACTTTACATCAAGGACCCAACAAAAGTGGTTTCGTCGAAATCCGAGGTCGTTTGCAAATTTTCCATTTTTAAGGGCCTGAATTCCATAGCGACTATTCAGAAATTTCAACTGGACATAACTTTTGATCGCCGCTATGAAATTTCAATTTTTTGGATTCGTTGGAAAGATATTCTCAATTAGATTCTAATATTTTTGGTTTCGCTAAAATCCGGTTTATTTTGCACCCGGTACATTCATTGTTAGTTTGAAATCGAATTATCGAACTACCGCGCCATTTCCAATTCCTTTTATAAATATAAATAATTATTTATATTCTAACGATGAACTATATAATATATACGTTCGAATTCTATTCAAAATAAATTTCTCATCGTTATTATTTAAAATAATTCATTTTAAATAATCAAAATTCGCTAAAACTGCCAAAATAAAAATTTTAAATTGGCTCGGATTTCGGGGTTATTACAATTAATTTCTCTTACAGCTCAAAATGGTTGGAAGCTGTTGCAAATGGATGTGAAATCTACTTTCTTAAATGGATTTCTTCAAGATGATATTTACATTCAACAACCTCCGGGTTTTGTGAAGAAGGGCGATGAGGAAAAGGTGTATAAGCTGCATAAAGCATTGTATGGGCTGAAGCAATGCCCTCGTGCATGGTATGATCGGATCAATAATTTTTTCTTTAGAAATGGCTTTGAAAGGTGTCCTTTTGAACATACTCTTTACATGAAGAAGAATTCAAAAGGAGGTTCCATGATCGTGAGTCTATATGTGGACGATATAATTTTTACTGGAGATGATATGGAGATGTTTTCTGAATTCAAAAATTCAATGATGAAAGAGTTCGAGATGACGGATTTGGGAGAAATGCATCATTTTCTGGGAATAGGTGTTCAACAATCAAATTGTGGGATTTTTATCTCGTAAGAAAAATATGCTACTCAAGTGTTAGAGAAGTTCAACATGATGAATGCAAATCTTTATTCAACTCCTTGTGTTACAAGTCTAAAATTATGCAAAAATGGTGAAGGAAAGTGCGTAGATCCAACTTTGTTTTGAAGCCTAATTGGAAATTTGATGTATCTCACTGCTACAAGACCCGATATCATGTATGCAGTAAATTTGATTAGCAGATTATGGAGAAGCCTTACTCAAACCATTGGGAAGCTGCGAAAAGAATTTTGCGATATGTTAAAGGAACTATCGACTATAGCATTTTCTATGAAGCTCGTGTGCCCGTGAAGCTTTTTGGAAATACGGACAGCGATCTAGGTGGAAGTATCGATGATTCAAGGAGTACTTCGGGATATGCATTTAACCTTGGAAGTGGAATTATTTCTTGGTGTTCGAAGAAACAACCAGTTGTGGCTCTTTCTACCACTGAAGCTGAATACATCGCAGCATCGCTAGCAGGATGTCAAACTTTGTGGCTAAAAGGAATTCTTGAAAATCAAAGATTCAAGCAAGAAGATCCTACGATCATTTATTGCGATAATAATTCTACTATCTCTCTCCAAGGATCCCATTTTGCATGGAAGAACAAAGCATATTCGTCTGCTTTTCCATTTCCTACGAGAACTCGTTCGTGAAGGAGAAGTAAGTCTTGAGTATTGTCAAAGTGAAGAACATATTGCTGATATCTTTACAAAGCCGCTTGGAGGGACTGCTTTCTCAAAAAATGTTGCTGCATTAAGCATTCAAAGGAATTTTGGTTTAGGGGAGGCAATGTTGGCATAAACCAAAATTAATTAATTCTAGTAATGTCTATTAAAATAAAAGACATGTCCATTAGACGAAGTGTCATGTGTATTGGTGAATTGTTGTGTCCTTTAAGTCTAAGAGTCATGTTCATTTAATGGTTATGTCTATTGAAATATATATATGTGGACATTCTGTTGTAAGGAAGATAGGAAAAAAGCAAGAAATAAAAAGCAATTTCCTCCTATAATATATTGTCTCCTATCTACATCACCAAATCCATCGGACTAACACAAAAACAAAATACCCAATTTCGAAATCGTTGAAATGCTTGAATTAAAGTTAATTATGTGGTAAAACTCACCTTGACAGTGATGAATAAGTGGTAACGGCTTTGGTACTGGTGTCTTCGATGCTCGATTTGGGTACTGGGGTGGCAGGGGCCGACTGTGGTGACGAGGTGTGGCAAGCATTAATGGTCACTTCTTGAGCACACGACAGAGAACATGGAAGCACCTTTGATGAAGGGGAAGTGGCGAAGCGATGCGATTCTCAGTGGCAATGGAAATTTTGATGAGGGCCGATCGATTTTGGGAGGAACAATTTAATTCGGTAGAGACCATCAAAGAAGAAGGGAAAATTTCTCTTGGTTGTTGAAAATATAAGAGGGGAAGAAGGAGTCATGTTGTGAATGGAAGAAAGAGGTACAAAGGCAGGTGTTTGATTTTCAACACAATAATAACAAACGTAAATAGCTCAGCAGAGGTTGAACAAGTGGCACATTAAATAAACAATTATTTTTAGAAGTGTATAAACCCTAGTATTATACCAAGTATACAAGTATATTATATATATTTCAAACACATTTTCAAATACAAGCTCAAATTAATTTTAAAACCAAATTCAAATCTAAATGATTATAAATTTTCAAGTTAAATTTATATTTCAAAAATAATGTACAATATTAAAACAATATATTTTAAATTAGCTTAAATATTAATAACATCTATTTTTTTTTTAATTCAAACCATTTAAATTTACGAAACTAAAATTAAATCTATATTTATAAAACTAATTCAAAACCAAGTTCAAATAGATTAGATTAAAATTCTAAATAATATATAAACTCTATTATCAATACTAAAACAAAATAAATTATACATTTTAAAATGTTGAAAATCCTGGGTGTTACAATGACATTCCCTTCCTACTCCTCCGCACCATCGCCTTCCCTCTACTATTCGATTACAAATCCTAATGTAACAGCCCATATTTTACGTATCGGAAGATCGTAAAATATTTTTATTTTATAGCCGGAGGGTTGGATCATTCTCATATTTTAATACATTGCTTATCGGGATGTAGGACATGTCCATAATTTTTACCAATTTTGTTTGTGACCATTTTGTCTCTATCAACCTTGTACAGGGAATAACTTATGACTCAGGTCGAATCAGGTGGTGAGAACTGTGCCATTGGAAAGGAAATGATGATTGTCTTTCTGTAGAGTGGTTACATTAAACATTTGGCTCTGTGGTTTGGGAGGAATCACTGTTTTAAGGTTTTTTAGTTAGCTATTCAGGTTTTGAGAGCTAAATGGGCTGATTTGGGAAGGCCCATTAATGGGCTAGTGGAAGGGTATAAATAGGGGGTGGGAGGTATGAGAAATGTTTTTGTTTCTCTGTTCTCTCATTTGGTGGCTTATGTTCCTCCTTCCTCTAACACCTTTCCACCATTAAAAATCAAAATCTAAGAGAGGAAATCGAAGATCTACACCATTGGAGGCTAGATCTACATCATTTGAAGTGTGAATTCATCGAATCAAGTGGTTTGGTACGAGTTGCTTGCTGTTCGGAATCTTATTGCATTGATTTTTGCTTGTTTGAGAGGATCGGTGAGTGATTTGCATCTCTCCCATGGATTCAATGAAGTATATGAATGTTTGATCAAGTTTTTCATTAAATTCAAGTGATTTACTTTAGATCTATACATTGACAAGTCCATTTTCATGTGAATCACCCTATGATCTAATTTAGCAAGTTTAAACGAGTAATTCCTGTTTCATTTCATATGTTTATGCAAGCTAGACCAATCGTTATGCCTCTTAGGCGGATGGCACCTGAGAAACAACAAGAGTTGGAGGTGCAAATTCATGATCTTATAGGGAAGGGATTCTGAAAGAGGCTATGCAGCGGTATAGGATCGTGTAGTATGGAGAATATGATGTAGAGTATATAATAGAATAGTAAGCAGTAAATCACACAATCGATTTATACTGGTTCGGACCACTGTCCTACGTCCAGTCCCAGACTCACTTCTGGAATTTCACTAACACTAAAACCCTCACTTCACCCGGAGGAATAGGTTCACAATTACCCGAACCACTGAACGGGATTTCTTGCCTCAACCACTGAAGAGGTCTTCACTAATACAGAATAATTGTTGACTCTTTTTGTTCTTGATAACACGTATTGTCGAATATTAAGTACACCCTTCCTATAACCTTTCCTTGATGATAATCGTGAAGTGCGTGAAGGAATATGGAAGTTTAAAAGTCTCAAGTATAAAAGTAGATAGCTTTTTAGAACTTAGAGAGCTTTGAATAAGATAGAGAGAATTAGAATAAAATTCGGTGATCAGGTCATCTAAGCAATTCTCTATTTATAATATATAAAAAGATACAACTGATCGTGAAGAGTTTTGATGAAGAGATATGGATTAAATAGTTGTGTCTCTTCTTAAAGGATGCAACTCTTCGGAATTCAAATGTCTGAAAATAAAGTTCAGATGTCTGTTTATTTTAAAATTCAAGTCAGAAAGGAAATAGTGTATTTTTGTTCAGATTCAGATGTCTGAATTTTTTAATTCAGATGTCTAAATTAAAATTCAGATGTCTGAATTAAAAAATTCAGATGTCTGTTTCTGAACAAAAATCAAACAGCAAAGAAATAGGCTATTTTAACCAATATTCAGATGTCTGAATATTTTATTTCAGATGTCTGAATTAAAATTCAGATGTCTGAATTAAAATATTCAGATGTCTGAATATTGTTATAAGTTTATTTTTCTTTCAGCAGACAGACGTCTGATTTAAAAAAATTAGACGTCTGTTTTCTGCTTCATGCCTATGCCTTGTGTATGTCTTGTATAAAATCTTATAAATTGAAAACGTGCATGTGTGTGTATCACCAAGGAAGATTTTAACAATTAAATACTAATACTAACAGACTTTAAACACATATAATATTTAGTTTTAGCTCTTGAATCTGTTGCTGAGTTTCTTCCTGCAAAACAAAATTAGTTTATAATAATATATGTGTACATGTATAGTTGTCATAATCAAAACGCTATACAGCGTGATTCAACCTTCTCCCCCTTTTTGATAATGACAACTATATATGTAACTCCCCCTATCAATATGCATATATTATCGTATATTTCTCCCCTTTTGTCATTGACAAAAAGGAAATACTTATGTAAATAATACACATGAATATGCATAACACACAAACATACAACATAAGCACAAGTATTTACAAACAAACAGACAGATGATAATCATTTTAAGCGCATTCAGACGACTGAGTTATGGAACAAAGGTTTGATGCCATGAACATTCAAACAGATGAAATATGATAAAATATATAAGATTACTAGAGTTTTTAATTTATTCTGAGCTCTGTTTCCAAATATTTCAGAAATATTGGAATAACCTTCTCATTGTTGTGGTGTACCTGCAAAAATATGATAAATCCTTTGGTACCCACTTTCTTTGTCAGGGTCCAGGGGTTAAATAGAAGGTAACCATACCCAAGAGGGTTTAATGGAACCTTTAAAAATAAAATTTTCATTATTGATTACAGAATTAAAATAATTATCGATATATCTTTCTCTGTTTTTCCAATTTACAGGAACCCAAATACTTAGATAGTTTCTAATTGTATTTCCTATTGTACTTCTATTATAAATGTTTCTAGTCATAGAAGCATTTGAATTTCTGTAGAAATTTGATCTTCGAGTTACACGTGCTTTAGTACTAGCAGTTAAATTTTTGTAATACATGAAAGCATGTCTAGTACTAGTTCTACGATTAGTTTTATTATACCCTAAGCCACTTTTATCGTGTAAAGGTCTAGAGCAAGATAAAATATCATTTAAATCATTTTGACCTTTATTAAATTTTGCGAACTTATTTGTACATTTTTCAAATTTGATTCCGAAGTTGCTATTGAAATTTTCAAAAGAAGTTTTGCAATCTTTTAAATCAATTTTCCTATTTAATTCAGAATTCTCGTTCTTTAACGTACTATTCTCATTGTCGAGATGATCAATTCGAGATTCTGAGATATTTAAAGATGATTGCAATAAACTATTTTGTCTTTTTAAATCACAAATTTCTTTTGAAAAATTCTCCTTTTCTTTTTCAAATATAGTATATTGTTCATCTATGAAATCTTTAAGATTCACTAAATTACTTTTCAAAATACCATTTTGATTTTCTAAATCTTCCTTTTCTTTTCTCAGTTTCTCATTTTCAAGTTCGACGGATTTCATCTTCTTTAGAATTAAGAAATTAAGTTGACCTAAATCATCATTATTTTTCATTAAAATTTGCAAATCAGAAAGTACCTTTTTGTAGTCCTCATTTGTTGTAGCTTTGCTTGTATGGGACTTTTTGCTTGCCATGTCTCGATCACATCTCTTTCTGGCCATTATTCTATGATGTTGTGACGATCAATAGAATACCAGGCTCTGATACCAATTGAAAGAGGCTATGCAGCGGTATAGGATCGTGTAGTATGGAGAATATGATGTAGAGTATATAATAGAATAGTAAGCAGTAAATCACACAATCGATTTATACTGGTTCGGACCACTGTCCTACGTCCAGTCCCAGACTCACTTCTGGAATTTCACTAACACTAAAACCCTCACTTCACCCGGAGGAATAGGTTCACAATTACCCGAACCACTGAACGGGATTTCTTGCCTCAACCACTGAAGAGGTCTTCACTAATACAGAATAATTGTCGACTCTTTTGTGTTCTTGATAACACGTATTGTCGAATATTAAGTACACCCTTCCTATAACCTTTCCTTGATGATAATCGTGAAGTGCGTGAAGGAATATGGAAGTTTAAAAGTCTCAAGTATAAAAGTAGATAGCTTTTTAGAACTTAGAGAGCTTTGAATAAGATAGAGAGAATTAGAATAAAATTCGGTGATCAGGTCATCTAAGCAATTCTCTATTTATAATATATAAAAAGATACAACTGGTCGTGAAGAGTTTTGATGAAGAGATATGGATTAAATATTTGTGTCTCTTCTTAAAGAATACAACTCTTCGGAATTCAGATGTCTGAAAATAAAGTTCAGATGTCTGTTTATTTTAAAAATCATGTCAGAAAGGAAATAGTGTATTTTCGTTCAGATTCAGATGTCTGAATTTTTTAATTCAGATGTCTAAATTAAAATTCAGATGTCTGAATTAAAAAATTCAGATGTCTGTTTCTGAACAAAAATCAAACAGCAAAGAAATAGGCTATTTTAGCCAATATTCAGATGTCTGAATATTTTAATTCAGATGTCTGAATTAAAATTCAGATGTCTGAATTAAAATATTCAGATGTCTGAATATTATTATAAGTTTATTTTTCTTTCAGCAGACAGACGTCTGATTTAAAAAATTTAGACGTCTGTTTTCTGCTTCATGCCTATGCCTTGTGTATGTCTTGTATAAAATCTTATAAATTGAAAACGTGAATTGTGTGTATCACCAAGGAAGATTTTAACAATTAAATACTAATACTAACAGACTTTAAACACATATAATATTTAGTTTGAGCTCTTGAATCTGTTGCTGAGTTTCTTCCTGCAAAACAAAATTAGTTTATAATAATATATGTGTACATGTATAGTTGTCATAATCAAAACGCTATACAGCGTGATTCAACAGATTCATTTGGAGAATTGTTTCCTGGTGGGGAGCACTAGTAGTGTTTGCAACCAAGGCAGATGGCTCGTTGAGATTGTGTGTGGACTATCATGAGCTGAATAAGGTGATTAATAAGTACAAGTATCCATTTCCTAGGATTGACGACTTGTTCGATCAGGTTCACGAAGCCAAAGTGTTTTCTTAGATGGATTTGGCAATGGGATTTCACCAGTTGAGGGTGGCAATGGATATTGTGCCAAAGATTGCTTTTAGGACACCATCCGATTTCTTCGAATGGTTGGTGATGCCATTCGGGTTGACTAACATGCCATCGTATTTTGTGGATCTTATGAATAGGGTTTTCAGAGATTAGTTGAGCAAGTTCATGCTAGTGTTCGTGGATGACATTCTGGTTTACACTCGGAATGAGGTAGATCATAAGACGCACTTGAGAGTAATGTTGGAAATTTTATGAAAACATCAGCTGAAGGCTAAGTTTTCAAAGTGTGAAGCGAGGTTCTTAGGCCATGTAGTTTCTTGAAATGGGATAGCGGTGACCCCGCTAAAGTGGAAGCAATCCAGGACTGGGATAGACCTAAGAATGCAACGGATGTGAGAAGTTTCCTTGGGTTGGCTGGTAATTACCGACGGTTTATCAAGGATTTGTCCAAGATAGCTGCACCATTGACAGGATTGACAAAGAAGAATCAAGTGTTCACATGGGAGCCAAAGTGTGAGCAAGCATGAATTTTGAAGGAGAGACTAACAAGTGCTCCTTTGTTGACCATTCCAATTGGGAACGAAGAGATGGTGGTATACGCCGATGCATGTGGCACTGGGCTTGGAGCAGTGCTAATGCAGAAGGATAAGGTTGTGGCCTACGCGAGTCGACAGTTGAAGCTGCATGAGAGAATTTTCCCAACTCATGATTTGAAGTTGGCGGCGATTGTCTTTGCTATGAAGTTGTGGAGACATTACCTTTTAGGAGTTCGATTCGAGTTGTTCACGAATCACAAATCGTTGAAGTATCTTTTCTCCCAAAAGGATTGGAATCTTCGTTAGCCACAATGGTTAGAGTTTGTGGCATTTTATGATTTTGGTATAGCCTATACTCTGGACAAAGGCAACGCGGTTGCAAATGCATTGAGTTGAAGCACGCATGTTTGGGGGCGATGTTTTCGAAATGGAAGAGCCTCAAGTATTTGGCAAGGTTCTATTTCAGACTAAGGTGTGAGTTGGAACCTGAAATGTTAGCAAGCTTGTCGATAAGACTTACACTTATGGAAAGAATTGGCGAGAGCCAAAAGCGAGATGTAAGGCTTGTCGAGTTTATCCAGAAACTGGAACAAAAAGATAAAGAGTTCGAAGTTGATCGAGAAGGTTGGCTTCGAAAACAAGGACGATTGGTTGTTCCTGATGTTGATGGATTGAGGGATGAGGTTCTGAGAGAATGTCATCACTCGAAGTTGACGATTCATCCTGTGGTAATAATATGTATCAGGACATGAAGCGACTCTAATACTGGGAGGGGATGAAGCGGGATATTGGAAAGTTCATTTCCAAGTGTATGAACTGTCAGTTGGTGAAAGTTGAACAAAAGAAGCCGATTGGATTATTTCAGCTATTGGAAGTTCCTACGTGGAAGTGGGAGCAGATATCGATGGACTTTATCGATGGACTACCTAGAACCAGGAAAGGAACCAAAGGGATTTGGGTCATCATGGATCGCTTGACCAAAAGTGCAAGGTTCATTCCTGTCAAGTCAACTAGGACGACATCGAAATTGGCTGAAATTTATGTGAAATGGATAGTTCGATTCCATGGTATCCCGAAGAGCATAGTGAGTGACCGAGATCCATTATTCACGAGTGGATTTTGGAAGAGTCTACAAGAAGCTTTGGAAACCGAGTTATGTTTAAGTAAGGCTTACCATCCCCAAACTGATGGTCAAACTGAGAGGGTCAACCGAGTTTTGGAAGATCTCCTAAGAGCTTGTGTGTTTGATTTTAGGAGATCATGGGAAGACTATCTACATCTAGTTGAGTTTGCATATAATAACAACTACCAATCTAGCATTGGGATGGTACCATACGAGGCGTTGTATGGAAAGCCGTGTAATTCTCCAGCATGTTGGCCAGAAACTGAAGATAAGTTGATACTTGGGCTTGAGATGATTAGAGAGACCTCAGATTGTATCGAGATCGTTCGGCAATGAATAAAGACAGCCCAAAGTCATCAGAAGAGTTATGCTGATAAACGACTTGGAATTCGATAAAGGAAGTTAGCTCCAAGGTTTGTTGGACCATTTTCGATAGTCGAGCGAGTTGGAAAGCTCGCATATAGATTGGAGTTACCCGAGAAGATTTCGAGTGTGCATAATGTTTTCCATGTGTCATTTCTACGGAAGTTCGTGCATGATTTTAATGTAGTGGTATCTCCAGCGAAGTATGAAGACCTAGAAGTGGAAACCATAGTTGCGAAACCTCGTAAGCCAATTCGTGTTGTGGCAAATGACACGAAACAGCTTAGAAGAAAGACGATTAAGCTAGTCAAGGTATAATAGAGCGAAGATGGCGAAGATGGCGATGGATGTACGTGGGAGACGGAAGAAAGCATGAGGGCGACTGATCCAGAACTCTTCGTCGGTAGGACCCTATGATATTGTATCATCGTTATATCATTGTATCTTATTGTTGTTTGATAGAATTCTGCATGCTAGGATAAGGCTTTGGATGCATGACTTGATGGCTGCTAGTTTGGGTGATAGAATTGGCTTCTTATGTATAGTAGGCATGCAGAATTGTTGTGGTTGCTTATGTTTGCTTGCAATTTCGAGGGCGAAATTCTTAAGGGGGAGAACGTAACAGCCCACATTTTACGTATCGGAAGATCATAAAATATTTTTATTTTAATCCCGGAGGGTTGGATCATTCTCATATTTTAATACGTTGCTTATGAGGATGTGGGACATGTCCACAATTTTTACGATTTTGTTTTTGACTATTTTGCCCCTATCAGCCTTGTACAGGGAATAACTATTGACTCAGGCTGAATTAGGTGGTGAGACCTGTGCCATTGGAAATGAAATGATGATTGCTTTTCCGTAGAGTGGTAACATTAAATATTTGGCTCAGCGGTTTGGGAGGAATCATTGTTTTAAGGTTTTTCAGTGTTTGTTCAGGTTTTGAGATCCACAATGGGCTGATTTGGGAAGGCCCATTAGTGGGCTAGGGAAGGGTATAAATAGGGGGTGGGAGTTATGAGAAATGTTTTAGTTTCTCTATTTTCTCATTTGGTGGCTTATGTTCGTCCTTCCTCTAACACCTTTCCACCATTAAAAGTCAAAATCTAAGAGAGGAAATCGAAGACCTACACGATTGGAGGTAGATCTACATCATTTGAAGTGTGAATTCATCGAATCAAGTGGTTTGAGTTGCTTGCTGTCCGGAGTCTTATTGCATTGATTTTTGCTTGTTTGGGAGGATCGGTGAGTGATTTGCATCTCTCACATGGATTCAATGAAGTAATTGAATGTTTGATCAAGTTTTTCATTAAATTCAAGTGTTTTACCTTAGATCTATACCTTGACAAGTCCATTTTCATATGAATCACCCTATGATCTAATTTAACATGTTTAAACTGGTAATTCCAATGTCATTTCATATGTTTATGCAAGTTAGATCCGCAATTTGGTTTGTATGTTCATTTATCATGATTTTGGAGTGATTTACATAATTTTATCGATACTCGTCATATTCATGTTTTTAGTGACTTCATAACATGCTTATGATTGTGTCGTATGAATTGGATGAGTATATTTCGTCGGTTGTGTCGATTAGACAAGTTTTGGTCGAAATTGGAGTTGCATTGGGGTGGTGTAGGTTTTAGGTCATTCATGGTGGGCCGGTCGATCGCACCATGGTGTGTTTGGATTGCAAAATGTCTTGGAGAACAAGATAGGACATGTTTAGTCAAGCACAATAGCATCGGTCGAGTATGGGTCAGTCGTGCAGCCTGAAGCAGGTTGGTCGTACGTAAGAGACCGGTCGAGCAGAGATCGGTCGAACGTGATCGAGCCAAGAGGTCGGTCGAACAAGGGGGACATGGTCGATCGAGCAAGGTCATGTTTTAGTGCAGTGATTGGGTTCGAGTAGGGATGGATCGAACATGAGTTTGTGTCGAACAATGACAGGGTCGGTCGTGCACCCAGCTGAAGGGTTCAGTTGGTCTCTGGTTGTGCCAAGTAAAGGGGTCGGTCGGTCCAGTGGTGGAGCCATAGGGTCGGTCACACCCGGATTATTTCTGAAAATTTTATTTTTTCGGGCATGACCCAGATTTTAACGAAAAGTGCTTTTAATTTTTTTTCGAGGGAAACCCCCCGAACCCTAGCCGCAGCGCAGTGATATAGTTTGGGTTGGTAATGGTGTGACTTCGAAGGAAATTCAAGTAGGAAGGTTCGAAGTGTTAAACGGTGTTCATTGGTCAGTATAGAACATCGAATGAGGTGACAACTCAAAAGTCGTGAGTTGGTGGATAATGGTTGCTCGAGAAGGCTGCCTAAGTTAAGGAAAGTCGTCCGGTTGGATGACTAGAAATGCGAAGGCCGAAAGACTATCGTTGTCGTAAGTTCTAGCAGGCTCAAAGTAGGGGTATGATAGGGGCACCTAAAAGATCAATTGTAGGTCGAGTACCCTGGGTATTGTTGAAAGACCTAGTTGTCAAGGTTGGACATGCATATGTATCGTTAAAAGGTATATGGGGTTTATGCTAGAACTGGGGTTACTATTAGCCCTTGACATGTGACAAGGTTGGTCGTCATACGATTAACGGTGGTTTCTAAGGAGGGTTGGCGGTGATAGCCAGAGTCTGTCATGGATGTTTGATTGTTTAGATGCTCTGTTTGTACCGTCTCATATAGATTGTCCTACGTCGAAGGAGATGTTCCTTGGGTGTGTGCCTGATATTGGTTTAGGTCTCCGGGGCTTGTGCTTGAGGGATGTTGAAGTCAATTAGGATGGTTTACATGAGATATTTAATCTGGATGTCATGAGTGCTTTATCATGATTGAATGGGTGTTCTAGTTTCCATGGATGAATGGTTGAATTGTTTAATGTAAAGGATATCACTGTCCGATGTGGGGAAGATGGAAGTTGAGTTCTTCTCTGGTGTTTGGTAGATTTGTTTGTTGATCTACCTATTCTCATATACTTTATTGATGAAGTTTGTTAGTTGTTTTATCGCTCACTAAGACTGTTGTTTGACTCAAGGTTTTATGTTTTCTCTTATTACCTGGGGCTGTTCATCCAGTTGTGGATCGGCAGACTAGGTGACAGGTGATCGCTTAGTGAGGACGATGTTGTACTTCGGAGGCAAGATGGAGGCTAACATACTAGTTTTATTACTATCTAGTATTTCTGTTTCCGTTGTTTGAGTTGCTCTATGAGTGTTGTAGTGAGGCCTTATGCACAAACTTTGATATTTCCCATGATGTTTGGATAATCTTTCAGGATGTTGTGAAAGTTTCAAAAGTTTGTTATGTGATCTTCACTGTTATTACTTGTTGTTATATTTTATCCTTGTGCTGTGAGTTCTACGATATGTTCTGCTTGAGTTTACCTACTCTGATGATCGTCCATAGCAGTCTGGCACACCTTTCAGCACATTATTTTTCTTGTTTGGTGTGGGGGCTGTGGGCGGTCGTCACACGTAAAAACCTGAACTTATGACACCACCGCCCGTGCCTAATACGACTGCAATACTGCATCATCGATATACATGTCAGGAGAATCGTTGATGATTTAAGGTAGTTTCCCACCCACAATCCACTGGTGAACATGATACAACAATTATTCGAATCTTCCTTCGTCCTAGGTTGTACCCATTTACTCACATCTCTAATCCCTTAATTTTCCTTCCAACTATGCCTACCTATACCCAGCCACCACCTACGTCATCTGCAGATCAAAAACCAGAAGCCCGACGAGGACTAGGGGATTGCCACTACTCAAATTAGGGGTACTTTACATTAATACATGTTCGATTTATACCTATTTGTAAATTCCCAATTCAATGAAATTTAGTTCCGCCTATTGCAGGCAGACATATTTACTATCCTTCTTCTTACCCCAATTAATCATTATCACACACATGCACATACTGTATTTCGGTAAACTAAAATTGTTGCACAAAATTTTGGTATATTAGCGTTGTTTGCTTGATCTTGTTCACTCACAACTTAATTCTTGGATGCCCAGGTCATTGCACTAATTTATAACTGTCACGCTCAACTACATGTAAATTCTACTAACTGCAACCTCATGCTCACTACATCATACAACCGATCTACAAAACGCCACCTTGTATTGGTTGAACTAATCCTCTTGTCTTACTACTTCAATACAAATAACGCACATATAAATACATCCTACCTTTTCATGCTGCACACATTTCCATTCTACCTACAGCCAGTCATAAGGTACACTGAGTACACAAGGGCAATGATTCTATTGAGTATACCAAATGCCCTACAAATTGTAACATGTTTCACCAAATACCCTACAAATTGTAACATGTTTCACTCCTAAATGTACTCGTCCACCCACCATAAACAAAGCAGGTATGGCATGATTTTTTTTTAATTTTGATGTTAATTGCTGCTTTTATCCCAACTGCATGATACGACACTAGAAAAATGATCGATGATAAAAACTTCACAGGCATGTTACGAAAGATTGTACACTATTCCAAGCAACAACACTGATGCCACTGTATGTTCACATTTATTTAATGTTTTATCATAGCACCTATCTAACCAATTAATTCTTTTCCTTCCATTGTAAAAAAATTCATTTCTTTTTATATATAAACTTTCTTGTTGTTTGCACTTACGCTGGCTATTTTGAGACCGATTTATTGCATTATCTTTTACGTACAAAAAGGAATTTGTCGATTTGAAATACATCCCTATCTGTGTTGCTCATCTTAATAAGCACTTTTAACTAAATTGGTACTTTGGAATAATGAAAAGTTATTACTTTCAAGATATTTTTTTAATTTGTAAAAGAAAATAAAAGGCAATCACACATAAATTATATTTTTGAAATCTTTATTTAACAATCATGGAAATAATAAATAAGTTAAGGGTAAATTTCCTATGCATTCAAGCTATTCATATACTTTTTTTACCATTCATAAAAGATTATTTGCATACTGTTAGAAATAACAAAGTTGCTAAAATGGATACAATTCATAATGACATGGTGAATTAATTACATGTTAAAAATAATGTCACCACTTTCGGTACAGTAGATGATGCAAAAAATACCCAAACTCCAGAAAATTGTTGTTTATTAAACCATGGATAATTTAACATGTACCCATGAGTGAATATTCCAATATCAAGTTTTCTTGCTCGTATTTCGGTTTATATCACCATAACAACTATATCAAGTTCATTATATCATCTTACTGATTTATGTTTTGAAGCAACAAAGGCTACCCACATTTAAATCCACAGTTATAAAACTGCAATAGTGACAAAATTCAACTTGAGTCCATAAGTAAGTTATTTGACCAACACGAAAATGTAATATCTTAGTCTAAAAATCTAGTATGGTCATACCTGACTTTGACAATTTTTCTAACTATTGACTTATAAAGCATTGAAATTTATTAGGGAACGCTATAAAGGTGGCTACACGAGCCAACGTGCCTCATGACATTGTTTGCAAATCATTGGTACGAATATATGGTCTTTTGCTTACCCATACGTATATATTACGTGTTTAGTTTTACTATTCAGTGGTGTAAATGTCAATAGTTATTTGCAAGTGAACATTAACACTCTCACATATGACTCAACCCGCTAAGTGTAACAAGCAGGCTAACAATTGGAACTGCCTTGTGATTGTGCAGAGCTGTAAAAATGCACGATCCATGAGAACATTGTTGCTATGGAATAAGCGACTTTAACAATATACCATTCAATATTAGTTTTCCAACAATGCGCGGATGCATCCACAGGAATGGAAAATAGCGGTAGTTATGTGCAGTTCTGTGCAAAACACACACAACTAATATAGGCAATGAATCTACAAATTAATAAGCAAAAAAAAGTATGTATGCTACACTTTCTTACTTTCAGGCGTAAGTGCAATCAGCAGGTGAACGTAACTAATAATTGTAATAAATAACAACTAAATTTTTTGTCTCCACTATGCCTCTCAATCGAGCGTCAAGGCATCACCAGCTGAAGCATAACACTGCAAAATTGATGTCCACAGGTATGAGGCCGTCACATTTCACTATTACCCAAGAAAGTTTGTTTTGTACCATTGTACGGACGTTACATGCTTCGTTGCTAACTGATTTATTCATTTGAAATTTTAAACAACAAAAGTAGTGGTTTTTGGTAAAAAAAACACAGTCGTTGTCCCCAACACATTCCCAATTTTGGAAAATTGTAACAAACTATGAATGTCATGTATTGCTATGACCAAACAGTCAAGTGAACCAAATAAAGCAGCCCGGGAACATGAAGGTAAACATTCAAAGTTTTTACGATGTACATAACTCTAATAAATGTTTTTATGAGCTGAATTTTAATTGATCTTGCAGTGAAATCATGAATGCCATCCAACTTCAGTCCACCTACTTTTACGTGCACATCATGTGGAGTAATCCTACGGTTCAAATATAGGGTAAAAAAGGTAGTACACCATCTTTACCAAAATTTTCAAGAAAATATAAAAACTTACAACTCTATTTTTGCATTTAAGTCAATGGGTGGTCATGTTGACACTACAATTAATAATGGCCATAGCCCGTACATATTTCTCATAAATGGTTAGAACCAGCACATAATTGGTTCTCTGCTACCCGCACAAAGTAGGCCTAAATTTTCACAACTGTACTTTTATGCCACGAATAATGAGCTTAACAATAGACAATCTGCCTGTGGATATTTAAACATCCAAAGTTTGGATGAGGCTATTGTACGAGACTTGCTGAAAATGTTTGATGAATGCAATGAATTAGTGAAAATTTTCAGATTGGCTAGAGATGGATTTTATACAACCAAATATTAACCCATATCAATTAGACTACATGAGAGTAGGCTTAGAGATGGTAGACAATACAATCTTCCAACCTTTTCTGAGATAGAAACCTTTACATCTACCTTTAACTTCAAATCATGTTGGGTAAGATACGTTGTAATTGAAGAGAGAAGTGGTGTACTAAAATGGATCAATGAAAAGCACTCATCGTTTATGGCGATACAATACCCACTGTTATTTACATATGGCGAGGACGGTTACACATCAAACATTGAGTACAGACGACCAAAGGTGCCAAGGACAACAAGAGGGAATGGTTACCATGCAAAGAATACTACACATATCTCATATAATACAGACCTAGTGATGGAACTCTACTTATATACAGAGGCGGGATTTTCCAACAATTTATTGCCGATGCTTACACATGCATTGAAGAGGAACGAATCACCTGGATTTGATGCAACCAGAATCATTAAAGTGTGTGGTCTATAGTGGTTTACATGACACAATTGGACATGACGATCCCTTTTCCTACATCATTGGACGTAAAGTAATACTACCTTCCTCGTTTATTGGTAGTCCAAGATATATGGTTTAAAATTATCAAGACGCAATGGTCATTTTAGTTGGGCTAGATCTCCAGATTATTTTGTTACATTTACTTGCAATTCTAAATGGCCTGAGATTGATAATGCTTTGCAACTTGCACCTGGCCTAAGATTTGACGATAGATTTAATATCTCGTGTTTTCCACATAAAATTGATATAGTTCATTATTGATTTAATAGACGGATCTCATTTTGGAGCAGTCAAAGCAAGTAAGCTCTCTTTTTCATTTCATTCCTATTTTTGGCACGGATGTTCTCTACTCTATTGCAACGACTTAATCTATTTTGCTTTTGTGACCATTATTTTACGCCATTGAATTCCAGAAACGTGGCATACCACGTGCACACATACTTTTATTGGTGCAAGCATCTAATCGACTTAAATGCAGCAATGATGTTGTTGGTGTTATCAGCGCAGAAATTTCAGATGCTAACAAGGATGCAATTGCATATCATTTTGCTTGCCAATTCATGACCCCATGGAACATGTGGATATGTAAATCCAACATGCCATACATGATTGGCAACAACCATTCCAAACGATATCTGAAGGACTTCCGCAGTGAAACTAAATTCGATAAGCAATGTTTTCCTATTTATAGACGTAGACATAATGGGCTTTCTACTACATTGGCCTATGATTTCAGCCAAGATAACCGATAGGTAGTACCGCACAACGTAGATTTAGTTGTTAAATATCAAGCAAATATCAGTGTTGAAGTATGTAACAAAACACAATTAGTCAAATACTCTTTAAAATACATAAACAAAGGACATGATAGAGCTACTGTTGTGACTAAGAGCGGTAATGGTAAAGAAAACATTTTGGAATTAGAAATAGATGAGGTAAATACTTATTTGGACTACTGATATCTTTTAGCTTCAAAGGTCAGTTGTAGAGTATTTGGGTTTGATATTTAGTATCGTAACCCATATGTGGAAAGGCTGATATACCATTTTCCACGGGAACATACTATATATTTCAATAACGCAGTTGATTTGTCAATGTTTTGTCGTCGGTGTAATGTAGAAAGAACTATGTTTAATGTATGGTTTCGTACAAACCAAAACCATCCTGAAGCAATAGAGTTGACTTATATAGAAAGAACTATGTTTACCGAATGGTTTCGTACAAACCAAAACCATCTTGAAGCTATAAACCAAAACCATACTGTATATTTTCATAGTGGATTCTAGATGTTAGTGAGGGAAAGTTTCCCACTATATCCAAAAGTGATGTTCATAATCCCACATACATTAGAATCCCTAACGATTATCTCTTAACATGTTCTACAAATCCAGTAAAGGATATTGTTGACAATATATATCCAAGTGCATTTGATAGCATTATGACAACTGACCACTTCCAGAAACGGTGCATCTTAGCTCCAACCAATGAAACAGTGGAGGAAATAAACTGTTATGTAATTGGTCTCCTTGGAGGGGAAGTGAGAATTACTTAAATGTTGATTCGGTAAGCCATATCTCCGATGCACCCTAAGAACATCAAACAATGTACCCAACAACGTTTTTAAACACACTAAAAATTTCAGTCTTCTAAACTATGAAGTACAATTAAAAATAGGAGTTCCAATAATGATGCTACGAAATTTAAATCAGAATTTAGGTCTGTGTAACGATTTAGGATGATTGTTACATAATTGGATTCTAGATTGATTGAGGCTAAAATTATCATAGGATGTAATGTAGGATGAAAAGTGTTAATTCCAAGGATCTTAATGACAACTCCCGATACAAAATGGCCATTTATTCTTCGATGTAGACAATTCCCTATGAAAGTTTGTTTCGTGATATCTCTAAGCAAAAGTTAAGGTCAAACACTTTAACACATTGGTATTTATTTGCCTCGACCAGTTTTCACTCATGGTTAATTCTATTTGGAAATTTCAAGGATTACATCACCATTAGGGTTGAAGATACTAATACCAACTGAAGATGAGGTTGGGAAAAATATACGCAAAATATTGTTTACCCTAAATTTTTTACTAAGCTAATTAGTAACCTTGCACAAGTAGAATGATTTCAACTGTTGTACTGTATGAATGATGTTATTAATTACTAACTACCTGCCCATTCTATGTAGATTATCATGATGTATTGTCCATGTCTTTCGCGGAAACATCATATACCACAACCTAAATACAACTGATCTAGAAAGGTACTTCCTACCATCAACTCACACAACTAACGTATATGAGGAATTACTTTTTTTATTTTAAGCCTAAACACAATACCCCTTAAGGGTTTAATTGGCGATGTAAGCCCGCTTCGTCCGATAGGTTTAATGTACCACTAAATTTTTATGTTCCTTCTCTCACTTTAGCACATTTATAACAATACAAAAATTACTACAATGAGTAATTCATTATAATTACCCAAAAAAAGAACCCACTACCATCTTCATTGAAACTTTATCTCTGCTTACATTAACTTTCAAATGTATTCTACTTGTGGTAAATAGTGGAAAAGTATATTTTTCTAAATAAATTTGCAAATAATACTTGAGTGGGCAATGATGTTTAATTGTTATAATCAACATGGTTAATCTATGGCATCTTCGATTTTCTAATATGCCTAGCTCCAGCTTGCTTCAAATGATTTAGAAAAAAAAAATATTGCGACCTTGAAAACTTCAGTTACTGTTTTTACAGACTTTTACAATTAGTTATTACATGCTTGGATTGTAATCTTTATTTTTTATTTTGTGTTTGTTTATCTATGTTTCCGTGTTACATCACCAACTTCAACCATCACACTACAATGCATAAAAATTGTTCACTAGCCATCCACAGTGTTTAAATTTAAATACCTATGCCATGATTATTTTGTACTAATTTTACGTAGTTGATAGGTCTACAAAAGGAAACTAATAATCAACTGCTTTCTCTATCATGGCATCATTGACAAAGTAAATACAGAAAATCTATTTAAAATTTGAAATTTTGAGATTGTTGTCATATCTTGTTTGGTATAAACTAGTACGAAATCTCTAAGCTGCAAAACAATTTACAAATTAGTTGTAATGCAAATTGATGTGGATTTGGCATTTACATAATGTACACATGACACGTAGATCCATATATGTGCATGGCCTTTATCCTTAACCTCTAAATAAACTCATGTATAATTATGGATCAAATATTGGTGTTCCTTCATATGCATATCATGTAATGCATGTATTAAAGTGAATTTTCCAGACTATGGTTTGCTACAAAATTGTAAATTGATATGTAGGCATAAAGCCAGCTGAAAAGATAACTATGCATACTAAGCAGTTGTAAGAAAAAGAGTCCAACAAATGCAATGTAGTATCAAGTATGAACTCAAACCTTTGGATGGACTTTTTTGTTACTTTTTAAGTTGTTCTAATCTCCCATTTATTAATTTTGATATTATCAAGCCATACATAATCTTACATAACTGAATAGTTTCTACCACCAAACAAAGTTTGATTACTCAATTTAGGATACTTACCTTTTCTTAATTGTGCTCCTATGGGAAAATACTACATCGACACATCACTCCAGTAAATTACCAACTCACTACTGTGCTGCTACAATGCAAGATGGTCAGGTTGTCTAAGATGTCATAATTATGCATCCTAGGAAATGTGGTTGCTGTATCACTACCTGACAATGATTTTATACGTTGTACATTATATTTATGACGGCCCAAATGTTTGTAGCTTATTTCTTCCTGTTAAAATTCATGCACAATTCCAGTTGTACATAAGATTTATCCTTATATATAATTACCGCTACGTTGTGGTTAAATTGTATATTGCTTAGGTAAAGAATGTGTGGGCAGTAATCAAAATAAACATATGCATGCTATACAAATACAATGCTAATGTTTAGTGATTTAGGTGTAATTAAAAATAAATTCGCTGCAAAATAATATGCGAAAAAATGATAACATGACAAGAATTTATCGACTACATTTATTTTAATATAGAACATGTGGATCATAAAAGTCAGCCAAATTATGTTAGATCTTGTGTACATTTAATTTTGTGTCCTTTCTTTTTTGATTGTACATGTCTGCATGTTGTAAAAGTTATAATTGACAAAGTGGGAAGTCAAACAACGATAACAGATGTTCATGCGAACACAACATGGATGTGGATTATTAATAAAATAATTTACATAGAACATTGCAAAAAGGTTTACTGACTCTAATATACCTGACTCAAATACGTGATTACATACATTATTGCTGCTCTACCTTGATATGTATGAAACCCATAGTTATTTCAAAGCTAATTACTTTTTTGAACAACTACCTACTCCTTTTTAAAATAACGATTACTAATCGGTTAGGCCTACAATACTAGTAACCGTTCCAATGAAATTGGATTTAAACCCAAATACTGTACTGCATCCATGTTAAACAAGCGTAAGTCAACGGTTTTCTTACATTGTCAGTTACACCAATTGCCAATCAAAAAGAACATAACTGCTCTAAAAGTTTTATAAGTATACAAAAATTTATAACCTGCAATAATACTCCTTCTACTACTACATTAATTTCTTCTCATAATATTTCCACTTACTGTTGTTCACAAAAGAAATAAATGGGTTCACATGCTGCTTTTAGCCATCTACTTCTAACTGATGCTTTCATCTTCACCCATTTAACCTTACTTTCATGTTCAATATTGTTGCTAAGTCTTTTATTTTTAATTTGTTGTAGGCTAAATGGATCAAGATGCGGAACCTTTAAGCAGTATAGCATATGGTGGTCAACCATTAGAGGTTAGGTAGGTCAGTTGTGGGTAGTAATCAGTCAGGTGACAAATGAACCATATGGAACAAACATGCAAACGCTAGACAATCATATAAGTAAACTGCTCTATTCTTCTGAGGATGTGAAAGCGTTGAAATTCAGATATTACAGTGTACTGCAGCATCAATTTATATGACATATGATTGGCCAAATCCATCATTTTACAGAAATACATTTTCTTTTTTCTACCAACATTGTTCTACTCTATTAACTTTCTACTTCACTGACGCTGCATGGTTTCGGGAAATGAATGTCTCACGATAATTAGGCAACACCTACTAGGACAATCTGAGGAAACATTCACGGAACTATCAATCTATGACGTCAACCGAGTCAACGTATAGGATTCAGAACCTACTTCTGGCCCATCAACGAACCCTCGATCATAGTGCTCCGTACTGATACGACAGTTACCAAACTGCAAAAGCGGTTAGACAATATACCATGACACAAATTTCATTTTGTTCCCGGATCAGTTCTTCCATCACAAGTATATAAACGTGGACAACTAACCGGTATTTTTTTTGCAACCACTAACTGGACAGATTACATAATACAACACTCTAACAGCCTTTGTTTCCACGACGTGGGCGACATATTGATGGCGATCTCAAATACAATAAAAATCACAAAAAAGGACGACATACAAACCTTTAAGAGGGAGTTGCATGTCCGAACATTAAGGTAACCATACAAATTTGGTAATAAACTAAATTTAGAATTCTTATAACATTTCATTACCACTATGTTCAATGATTCACCCTCGATAGTTTCTTTGTGGTCGGATAAAGTGGCATTGGTTAACAAAATGGTAAAACAAAAATATTCCACTCCACTTCCTATAGTGATAATGAAGCGACCCGAAATTCCCCGGTCTCCGAAGAGATGAGAAAGAAAGAATTACTGTGAGGACAAGACAAATCAGAACGCAAACGGAAGAACATTTCATTGTTATTACAACAATTCCATCAGATACAAGAATATACAGAGTATAAATGAATAAATTACATTCGATAAATATCAGAGATCACAATTAATTACATAGCAGCGGAAAATAATAAAAAGCACAACTGAAGGTGATATACGGATACAGAGCTTTCCGGATATCATTCCAGCTGTAAACCAGGATCCTGTGAATATAAATCTGCAAAACCAAAACTACTAGCTGCCAGTGCGGAAAATAGGGGCACCCAGAGTTTAGGTTAAAACAATAAACTCCAGGTCAGTCATGTGACTGGTGTGAGAACTAAAACAGTTATTTAAACATTTACGTTAAAAGAGAGTGATTCAAGGGACCACGCCGTATAACACGGAACGGGTTTCCTCCCAAGAATACTAGTGCATAGAAAGAACAGCGCAATGCTTTTTTGAACAATGAAGCTATTATAAGACTCAGGTCCCATCACACAATGCAACGCAAGCCGGAGGATAGGGTTTTACCTTATAACAGCCAAACATGCTTGGTACGTTTAAAAACAAATCATTTGATACTATAATAAGTGTATAGTGTCAAAACAATTTCAATCATAAATATAAATCATAGACGGTATAGCATCCCATGCTACTATGTCGCCATACTAGGCTCTACAAATAAAACCGAAATACACGTATTGGAAATTGGATTTCCGTCATGAGTCGAGGCAAGGGGCAAGCTCCTCTCCGCGTTCGAGACACTCTAGCAAATGCTCAGGACTACACACTCTGGGCAGCCACTTGGATCGGTTGGGCCGGTCCTCACCTACGTTAGAGGATTATTTATTCCTGAACACACGTTTCCCGGTCCTTACAGACCTATAATCGAGGCGCCTCATTCCAACAACCACAAAGGTGAAAAGTATATAAATGTCAGGGCTGGTAAGTCACTAACACCACCAAAGCTAGAAAGAAACGTCGTGCTCTCCCAACGGCCCGTATCCCGTTTTTAACTCATACCAAGGTGTGAGGCTCGCGAATTCACGTTATACACAAAGCTACGCCACAAAGGCCGTGCTTTGATCATCAACCACAAGACTTTGCTTTTCAACAGAAGCCTTGATCCATGCAACTTAGTGTGCCACACAGGCAATTCATGCCATGCGATTGATATCTATCGATATATAACCTCTAAGCTCATACGTCTCAGAGAAGGGCGTTAAGCAAGAGAATAAATTCTCCGCCGCCAAACAGATATATATTTAACAGAAATCAATCAACACAGAATAAAATCCAATGTCAGACACACAATCCATTTACAAGTTCGTTCTGGGTCTGAACGAAACCGGAGGCACTTTCCTCGCATATCCATCCATCTCCAAGTACGTCTGGACGACCACCAACTATTTCCATCCTCTTGGGTGTACAGCCCAATCAGGATCGTTAGTAATTACCCAAACGATGTGAAAACTTCCGGTCTTCGACCACCGTCTTCATCTTCGACTTATCGTCGAATCGGTTATTCAGAATGGGTATAAACCCGGCCTTTCCGAACAACCCGCGTATATTAAAAACAAATGTTACACAAACTCAACATACGCCTCATTCCAATTCTGAATATTCTGTTATTTAAATATTCACATCTTTTGGGAAAGGTTCCCATTAATTTTATCCAAGATAAATTCTTTAAAATTTATTCTTTAATCTTCCTTTGGATGTCATATCAAACCAAAATATGGTTTTTCCAACTAGTCGAGATTAGCGAACCACACCGAAGTAATTATTTATTTTATTTCCCAATCCCAACCTATTCATCCCATAAAGTAAAACTGGTAATACTCCATATCTAACACCTCGGTGTTATTGGTAAAATTAATTACCATTTCACGCTCAAATTTAATTAAAGATTTAACTATCGCTTTGGAGCAAAACTGGTGATACTCCATTCTCGCTCATTTTCCTAATTTGATAATTTAGATTATCAATTCACATTTCAATCCAATCGCAGATTCATTAAAACTCCTTTTACTGGGTTAAAGAACTAGTGTCATTTAAAACACAGTTCACGACAAACCCAAACCACATTCTATTTATTTTCGGGTTAAAGAACTAGTGTTATTTAAAACACAGTTCACGATAAACCCATGAATCAATTTTATTTAAAACCCATTTCAAATCTATTTTATTTGTTTAAAAATAAATGGGTTGTTATTTTAGTTCTAAACTAGTCCATTTCGATAAAAATCTATTTTTATCTTTTCAAATATGGAGTTTTTCATTTCAATTTTTCCCAAATCATTTCTTATGATTTTACATAAATTATTACTATTTTAAATAATTTTATCAAAGCCCGTACAGTCGATTTCCATCAATGGCCACCGAACTGCACTTACAGCGACCTTTTTCGAATTTGATTTGGACATAACTCCAAATCCAACCGTTAGATTTCAAATTTCTAATATTCGTTAGAAAGCTCTTTTCGATACGAACCCAACGGTTCCAGTTTTAGGAGAATCCGACGGTCGGATCTCCCGTAATGTCCGTTTGAAATAAATGGTCGAAATTTACGAACAGCCGCGGCGTGGCGCGTTCTATTCAGGCCATTATATTATATATATAATATATATAATATATATTTCATCGATTACTATTTAAAAACGAATTTTATAAATAGTTTTGAATTCGTTTCAAAAACAATTTCAACTTCCATCTCAATTCCAATCAAAATTGAATCTTTCCTTATAAATTAGTTTTAAAATCCATTTCTATTCAATTCAAGTTTCAATTCAATTTGAATTCATTTCACTTCGTTTTAAATTCAATTCGAATTCGTTTTCAATTCGATTCAATTCGATTCAATTCAAAGTGGTTTTCTATTCGATTCAATTCGAATTGGTTTTCTATTCAATTCAAGTTTCAATTCAATTTGAATTCATTTCACTTCGTTTTAAATTCAATTCGAATTCTATTTCAATTCGATTCAATTCAAAGTGGTTTTCTATTCGATTCAATTCGAATTGGTTTTCTATTTGATTCAAATTCGTTAAATATTCAATTGAAATCAAATTCGTTTTATTCAATTCATTTCGAAATCACTTTATATTCAATTCATTTCGAAATCGTTTTACATTCAATTCATTTCGAAACCGTTTTACATTCAATTCATTTCGAAATCGTTTTATATTCAATTCATTTCGAAATCGTTTTACATTCAATTCATTTTGAAATCGTTTTACATTCAATTCATTTCGAAATCGTTTTATATTCAATTCATTTCGAAATCGTTTTATATTCAATTCATTTCAAAATGAATAAAATTGATATAAATATCGTTCACGTCAAAATGGCGTCAACCTAATCAACACGGCTTCATATATTCCTTCCTTCTATTCAACAAATGAATATTTATTTTTGTCAACACACGACTAATCTCAACGAATGAGTACTGCCCATGTGTGACTATTTTTGTTATTTAATATATTTAATAAAAATTAAGGTATCTATCATTTGATATTAAATCAGACTCCAACCGTAAATTAGTAAGAGAACGATTCCCTAAATATTAACCCCGAAGGCCGAAACCAACATCAGATCAATATCCAGGAGACCACTCATCTTACCTATCTTCCAGCTAATTTCTGATTTCATATATGATAAAGATGTAAATTTTATTGTTAAAATATTTCGTTCAACACATGACTAATCTCAACGGATGAGTACAGTCAACACATGAACCTTTATTTTATAATATTCTTTATTTTCTAAATTGGAATGAGGCCCAATCAATCACCATATAATATTAATTACATGGATTTTCATACATCACACGTATATAATAGCATTGAAAAATAATCAACCATCAACCAAAGTGCACTACACTGTATAAGCATCAAATATAGATATCTAACGCTTATATCAGCCTGTCAATCAATCGATCGACATATTTAATCAATCAGGATGAGTGAACTTCAAATTTCATCCCAACACCCGTGTGGGGTTTCAAACAATCAAACACAGATTTTATTTGTGCAGTTGGGCGATGTGTAAAATTTATCGTCCCAATCAATATCAGTCAAATCAGTGTACATAAACAAACCGTCCGGTTTGTAAATGAATATTTTATTTTATTCACATTCACGTTAAAAATTATATTTTTAACGATAAAACATTTTATTTTAACACATGAATTTCTATTCAGTTCATTTACACAATAAAAATGATATTTTTATTTTTATAACATATTTTAGAAAATTTCGGCGGCATAACGGCACGATACTAGAAACGGGACAAGGCCTAGCCTTATCCCCGGTCTAGTGAAGGCCCACGCCATTCACACATCAATCAAATTCACCAAACAACCAAATTCAAATCAAATCATCTAACTAATTTATGCAACCAAACAAACAAGTCCATGGTCTGTGGACGATTGTGTCGGGTGCTACTAAACACCGTCTGCATCCTAGTATATATATATGACTAGAAAAAGAAATTGAAGAGTGAGAAATTCTCACCAATAGCTATCCAATCATCTTGACTCTTCATTTATAGAAATCTTCATCTTTCACGCCTTTTTATCACCTTCGTTGCCCGTAGTCACTACATATGTAAAAATCGGATTTTTACTTCGCTATTCAATATATAAAAATCAAATTTTTACTTTGTTATTCAATAGATAAAAATTATATTTTCACATCGATGTTCATATAGTAAAGATTATATTTTTAATACTTTAAAAATATAAAAATCATACTTTTAATTCTTTAAAAATATAAAAATCATATTTTTACATCTCCCACATAATAAAGATCGAATTTTTATTATCTATGCTATATAAAAATTATATTTTTAGCCTTTCTATAATATAAAAATATCGCCTTTTCAACTATAAAAATCTAATCTTTTGCCTTTTTAAATATCTAATCTTTTGCATTTTAAAAATCTAATCTTTTCTATGCTAAAAACTGATTTTCCTACTATGTAAATACCCACAAAAACTGGTTTAAATTAAACATAAAAACTGATTTAAATTAAATACAAAAACTGATTTAAATTAAATATAAAAACTGATTTAAATTAAATATAAAATCTGATTTAAATTAAATATATGGGAAAAACTTACTTTTCGAAGAGGGGGGTGATGGAAGGACTCGCGGTGGCTCTCAGGCGGCGGATGGGAGCTCGGCTAGGGTTCGGTGGCGTCGGCGATGGGTGCTGGGTCTCGCGGGTTGGGGTTTCAGGAGGGGGCGAAGCTCAGGTGGTGATGGCGATTTTCTGGGGGGGGGGGGGGGGGGTCTGCGACGCATCAAAGAGGGGGGGGGGGGAAGTTGTCGCGTCGGTGGATGAGGGGGGGGGGGGGGGCGCTTGCCTGGCGGCGACGGCAGCGATCATCGGGGGGGGGGGGGGGGGCGGCGGTGAGTTTCCCCGCCGTCTTCCTCTTTCTTTTTTTTTCTTTTTTATTTTGTTTTTCTGAATTGAAAATATCGGGGGGGGGGGGCAGAGGAGATATAGGAAGAGGGAGAGGAGATATTTTTAATTTTTTAATTATTTAATTTATCACTAAAAGCAACTTTTATTTTCGACCTCTAAACGAGGCCCACCGCCTGTCGCCCATAGCTAATTACCCCTATTCCGAACACAATGGGATATGTATCGTAGGCTGATTCGATCGTTTCGATCAGTTTCCGTTAAAATCAACATATAACTCTATACATTGAATTTGAACGCGCATTTCAATTTACCGGGGTCGCATACTAACTTGAAAAATTCCAGAAAAATTATTTTCTGGCTTCATATTGACGATACGGTCCTAACAAAACTAATTTCGTCGAATTCTGAGACCGTTTGAAAAATGGCCAATTTCCAGTCGACTAAAATCAACTGAAACTGGTCAAACACGTTTTCCTTTGCCATGCTCACATATTGAATCGAAAAATTATGAAATTTGGAATCTAGCAATAATTTGACATCACGGATCCAACAAAAGTGGTTTCGTCGAAATCCGAGGTCGTTTGCAAAATTTCCATTTTTAAGGGCCTGAATTCCATAGCGACTATTCAGAATTTTCAACTGGACATATCTTTTGATTCCCGCTATGAAATTTTGATCTGTCGGATTCGTTGGAAAGATATTATCAATTAGATCCTAATGTTTTTGGTTTCACTAAAATCCGGATTGTTTAGCACCCGGTACATTCAATTGAAGTTTGAAATCGAATTATCGAACTACCGCGCCATTTTCAATTCTATTTATAATTATATATAAATATTTATATTCTAACGATGACGTATATAATATATACGTTTGAATTATATTCAAAATAAATTTCTTGTCAATACTATTTAAAATAATCTATTTTAAATATTCAAAATTCGCTAAAATTGCCAAAATAAAAATTTTAAACTGGTTCAGAATTTCCGGGTTATTACAATCTCCCCCACTTAAAACTTTTCGTCCCCGAAAAGGAACAAAGTCGAAAGTGGTTTGATTAATCAACTCTACGTTCGATCTGGCTTCCATTCTCCAACTTTTCAATTTCTGAGAATTTTCAAATTTTCAAAAATTTGGCTAACACCCTAAATTTTCGAAAAATTTCGCCATAACCTCCCCTGCACCGGGAGCCACGGGAAAATCCCGAAATTGCCATATAGGCCTTCTGATCTCAAAAAGAAAAAGAAAAAGCCAAGCGGCTAGCCAATAGGCTCATAAAATCATCATCACCCAAACAAAACAGTAAATTATGTAGTAAACATGTACCTATTTGTCGGGCAAACAAATTTTATTCTCTGCTCTAGCCTCCTTGCTATGACCTGTTCAATGTAAGTACATGTATATGCAAACAAATGCGACCAATTTTCAATATAATTCAATATTTGATTCAATTAGGCATAATGGTTAAAAATTAGAAAACAAATAGACAAACAACACAAACATCAATCAATTAGTGGATTAGAGTTTCAAATTCATAATTTGATCTATAGTCTAAAATCATGTTTTTGATGCCAATTCACAACAAAGTGTTCTAGCTATATTAGTTTTGGTTCTCACACCAGTCTAATGGAAATATATAGTTATCACACCTTCGAAACACGAAAATAAATACTGGTGATGGCGCGCCATCATCAGAATCATGTCCGGGCGACTAGAGTGTGATTCTATATCTATCTATTATACTAAAACTTCGAATATACGTTCATGACGCGTATATGCAAAACCTTTATATACTAGATTGTCCATATTTAAAACAAATAAATATTCAAATACGATTAAAATGGTTTAAATTTTCAAAACAAAATTGTTTTCAATTGAAAAATATACTCTTCACACTCGTTCTAGGATACTACTGATCCTATCTCTAACGAGTCATTCTAATTGGATATTACTAATCCTATATCTGATGAATTCTTTCGTATGGTTCTAATGTGTCTTGTTCTCGAGCTCTGTAAACCAAAGCTCTGATACCAAATGAAGCGACCCGAAATTCCCCGGTCTCCGAAGAGATGAGAAAGAACGAATTACTGTGAGGACAAGACAAATCAGAACGCAAACGGAAGAACATTTCATTGTTATTACAACAATTCCATCAGATACAAGAATATACAGAGTATAAATGAATAAATTACATTCGATAAATATTAGAGATCACAATTAATTACATAGCAGCGGAAAATAATACAAAGCACAACTGAAGGTGATATACGGATACAGAGCTTTCCGGATATCATTCCAGCTGTAAACCAGGATCCTGTGAATATAAATCTGCAAAACCAAAACTACTAGCTGTCCGTGCGGAAAATAGGGGCACCCAGAGTTTAGGTTAAAACAATAAACTCCAGGTCAGTCATGTGACTGGTGTGAGAACTAAAACAGTTATTTAAACATTTACGTTAAAAGAGAGTGATTCAAGGGACCACGCCGTATAACACGGAACGGGTTTCCTCCCAAGAATACTAGTGCATAGAATGAACAGCGCAATGCTTTTTCGAAAAATGAAGCTATTATAAGACCCAGGTCCCATCACACAATGCAACGCAAACCGGAGGATAGGGTTTTACCTTATAACAGCCAAACATGCTTGGTACGTTTAAAAACAAATCATTTGATACTATAATAAGTGTATAGTGTCAAAACAATTTCAATCATAAATATAAATCATAGACGGCATAGCATCCCATGCTACTATGTCGCCATACTAGGCTCTACAAATAAAACCGAAATACACGTATTGGAAATTGGATTTCCGTCATGAGTCGAGGCAAGGGGCAAGCTCCTCTCCGCGTTCGAGACACTCTAGCAAATGCTCAGGACTACACACTCTGGGCAACCACTTGGATCGGTTGGGCCGGTCCTCACCTACGTTAGAGGATTATTTATTCCTGAACACACGTTTCCCAGTCCTTACAGACCTATAATCGAGGCGCCTCATTCCAACAACCACAAAGGTGAAAAGTATATAAATGTCAGGGCCGGTAAGTCACTGACACCACCAAAGCTAGAAAGAAACGTCGTGCTCTCCCAACGGCCCGTATCCCGTTTTTAACTCATACCGAGGTGTGAGTCTCGCGAATTCACGTTATACATAAAGCTACGCCACAAAGGCCGTGCTTTGATCATCAACCACAAGACTTTGCTTTTCAACAGAAGCCTTGATCCATGCAACTCAGTGTGCCACACAGGCAATTCATGCCATGCGATTGATATCTATCGATATATAACCTCTAAGCTCGTACGTCTCAGAGAAGGGCGTTAAGCAAGAGAATAAATTCTCCACCGCCAAACAGATATATATTTAACAGAAATCAATCAACACAGAATAAAATCCAATGTCAGACACACAATCCATTTACAAGTTCGTTCTGGGTCTGAACGAAACCGGAGGCACTTTCCTTGCATATCCATCCATCTCCAAGTACGTCTGGACGACCACCAACTATTTCCATCCTCTTGGGTGTACAGTCCAATCAGGATCGTTAGTAATTACCCAAACGATGTGAAAACTTCCGGTCTTCGACCATCGTCTTCATCTTCGACTTATCGTCGAATCGGTTATTCAGAATGGGTATAAACCCGGCCTTTCCGAACAACCCGCGTATATTAAAAACAAATGTTACACAAACTCAACATACGCCTCATTCCAATTCTGAATATTCTGTTATTTAAATATTCACATCTTTTGGGAAAGGTTCCCATTAATTTTATCCAAGATAAATTCTTTAAAATTTATTCTTTAATCTTCCTTTGGATGTCATATCAAACCAAATTATGGTTTTTCCAACTAGTCGAGACTAGCGAACCACACCGAAGTAATTATTTATTTTAATTCCCAATCCCAACCTATTCATCCCATGAAGCAAAACTGGTAATACTCCATATCTAACACCACGGTGTTATTGGTAAAATTAATTACCATTTCACGCTCAAATTTAATTAAAGATTTAACTATCGCTTTGGAGCAAAACTGGTGATACTCCATTCTCGCTCATTTTCCTAATTTGATAATTTAGATTATCAATTCACATTTCAATCCAATCGCAGATTCATTAAAACTCCTTTTACTGGGTTAAAGAACTAGTGCCATTTCAAACACAGTTCACGACAAACCCAAACCACATTCTATTTATTTTCGGGTTAAAGAACTAGTGTTATTTAAAACACAGTTCACGATAAACCCATGAATCAATTTTATTTAAAACCCATTTCAAATCTATTTTATTTGTTTAAAAATAAATGGGTTGTTATTTTAGTTCTAAACTAGTCCATTTCGATAAAAATCTATTTTTATCTTTTCAAATATGGAGTTTTTCATTTCAATTTTTCCCAAATCATTTCTTATGATTTTAGATAAATTATTACTATTTTTAGTAATTTTATCAAGGCCCGTACAGTCGATTTCCATCAATGGCCATCGAACTGCACTTACAGCGACCTTTTTCGAATTTGATTTGGACATAACTCCAAATCCAACCGTTAGATTTCAAATTCCTAATATTCGTTAGAAAGCTCTTTTCGATACGAACCCAACGGTTCCGGTTTTAGGAGAATCCGACGGTCGGATCTCCCGTAATGTCCGTTTGAAATAAATGGTCGAAATTTACGAACTGCCGCGGCGCGGCGCGTTCTATTCAGGCCATTATATTATATATATAATATATATTTCATCGATTACTATTTAAAAATGAATTTTATAAATAGTTTTGAATTCGTTTCAAAAACAATTTCAACTTCCATCTCAATTCCAATCAAAATTGAATCTTTCCTTATAAATTCGTTTTAAAATCCATTTCTATTCAATTCAAGTTTCAATTCAATTTGAATTCATTTCACTTCGTTTTAAATTCAATTCGAATTCGTTTTCAATTCGATTCAATTCAAAGTGGTTTTCTATTCGATTCAATTCGAATTGGTTTTCTATTCAATTCAAGTTTCAATTCAATTTGAATTCATTTCACTTCGTTTTAAATTAAATTCGAATTCGTTTTCAATTCGATTCAATTCAAAGTGGTTTTCTATTCGATTCAATTCGAATTGGTTTTCTATTTGATTCAAATTCGTTATATATTCAATTGAAATCAAATTCGTTTTATTCAATTCATTTCGAAATCGTTTTACATTCAATTCATTTCGAAATCGTTTTACATTCAATTCATTTCGAAATCGTTTTACATTCAATTCATTTCGAAATCGTTTTACATTCAATTCATTTCGAAATCGTTTTACATTCAATTCATTTCGAAATCGTTTTACATTCAATTCATTTCGAAATCGTTTTACATTCAATTCATTTCGAAATCGTTTTATATTCAATTCATTTCGAAATCGTTTTATATTCAATTCATCGAAATCGTTTTATATTCAATTCATTTCGAAATCGTTTTATATTCAATTCATTTCAAAATGAATAAAATTGATATAAATATCGTTCACGTCAAAATGGCGTCAACCTAATCAACACGGCTTCATATATTCCTTCCTTCTATTCAACAAATGAATATTTATTTTTGTCAACACACGACTAATCTCAACGAATGAGTACTGCCCACGTGTGACTATTTTTGTTATTTAATATATTTAATAAAAATTAAGGTATCTATCATTTGATATTAAATCAGACTCCAACCGTAAATTAGTAAGAGAACGATTCCCTAAATATTAGCCCCGAAGGCCGAAACCAACATCAGATCAATATCCAGGAGACCACTCATCTTACCTATCTTCCAGCTAATTTCTGATTTCATATATGATAAAGATGTAAATTTTATTGTTAAAATATTTCGTTCAACACATGACTAATCTCAACGGATGAGTACAGTCAACACATGAACCTTTATTTTATAATATTCTTTATTTTCTAAATTGGAATGAGGCCCAATCAATCACCATATAATATTAATTACATGGATTTTCATACATCACACGTATATAATAGCATTGAAAAATAATCAACCATCAACCAAAGTGCACTACACTGTATAAGCATCAAATATAGATATCTAACGCTTATATCAGCCTGTCAATCAATCGATCGACATATTTAATCAATCAGGATGAGTGAACTTCAAATTTCATCCCAACACCCGTGTGGGGTTTCAAACAATCAAACACAGATTTTATTTGTGCAGTTGGGCGATGTGTAAAATTTATCGTCCCAATCAATATCAGTCAAATCAGTGTACATAAACAAACCGTCCGGTTTGTAAATGAATATTTTATTTTATTCAAATTCACGTTAAAAATTATATTTTATTCACATTCACGTTAAAAATTATATTTTTAACGATAAAACATTTTATTTTAACACATGAATTTCTATTCAGTTCATTTACACAATAAAAATGATATTTTTATTTTTATAACATATTTTAGAAAATTTCGGTGGCATAACGGCACGATACTAGAAACGGGACAAGGCCTAGCCTTATCCCCGGTCTAGTGAAGGCCCACGCCATTCACACATCAATCAAATTCACCAAACAACCAAATTCAAATCATCTAACTAATTTATGCAACCAAACAAACAAGTCCATGGTCTGTGGACGATTGTGTCGGGTGCTACTAAACACCGTCTGCATCCTAGTATATATATATGACTAGAAAAAGAAATTGAAGAGTGAGAAATTCTCACCAATAGCTATCCAATCATCTTGACTCTTCATTTATAGAAATCTTCATCTTTCACGCCTTTTTATCACCTTCGTTGCCCGTAGTCACTACATATGTAAAAATCGGATTTTTACTTCCCTATTCAATATATAAAAATCGAATTTTTACTTTGTTATTCAATAGATAAAAATTATATTTTCACATCGATGTTCATATAGTAAAGATTATATTTTTAATACTTTAAAAATATAAAAATCATACTTTTAATTCTTTAAAAATATAAAAATCATATTTTTACATCTCCCACATAATAAAGATCGAATTTTTATTATCTATGCTATATAAAAATTATATTTTTAGCCTTTCTATAATATAAAAATATCGCCTTTTCAACTATAAAAATCTAATCTTTTGCATTTTAAAAATCTAATCTTTTCTATGCTAAAAACTGATTTTCCTACTATGTAAATACCCACAAAAACTGGTTTAAATTAAAAATAAAAACTGATTTAAATTAAATATAAAACTGATTTAAATTAAATATAAAAACTGATTTAAATTAAATATAAAAACTGATTTAAATTAAATATATGGGAAAAACTTACTTTTCGAAGAGGGGGGTGATGGAAGGACTCGCGGTGGCTCTCAGGCGGCGGATGGGAGCTCGGCTAGGGTTCGGTGGCGTCGGCGATGGGTGCTGGGTCTCGCGGGTTGGGGGTTTCAGGAGGGGGCGAAGCTCAGGTGGCGGTGGCGATTTTCTGGGGGGGGGGGGGGTCTGCGACGCATCAAAGAGGGGGGGGAGTTGTCGCGTCGGTGGATGAGGGGGGGCGCTTGCCTGGTGGCGGCGGCAACGATCATCGGGGGGGGGGGGGGGGCGGCGGCGAGTTTCCCTGCCGTCTTCCTCTTTCTTTTTTTTTCTTTTTTATTTTGTTTTTCTGAATTGAAAATATCGGGGGGGGGGGGCAGAGGAGATATAGGAAGAGGGAGAGGAGATATTTTTAATTTTTTAATTTATCACTAAAAGCAACTTTTATTTTCGACCTCTAAACGAGGCCCACCGCCTGTCGCCCATAGCTAATTACCCCTATTCCGAACACAATGGGATATGTATCGTAGGCTGATTCGATCGTTTCGATCAGTTTCCGTTAAAATCAACATATAACTCTATACATTGAATTTGAACGCGCATTTCAATTTACCGGGGTCGCATACTAACTTGAAAAATTCCAGAAAAATATTTTCTGGATTCGTATTGACGATACGGTCCTAACAAAACTAATTTCGTCGAATTCTGAGACCGTTTGAAAAATGGCCAATTTCCAGTCGATTAAAATCAACTGAAACTGGTCAAACACGTTTTCCTTTGCCACACTCACATATTGAATCGAAAAATTATGAAATTTGGAATCTAGCAATAATTTGACATCACAGATCCAACAAAAGTGTTTTCGTCGAAATCCGAGGTCGTTTGCAAAATTTCCATTTTTAAGGGCCTGAATTCCATAACGACTATTCAGAATTTTCAACTGGACATATCTTTTGATTCCCGCTATGAAATTTTGATCTGTTGGATTCGTTGGAAAGATATTATCAATTAGATCCTAATGTTTTTGGTTTCACTAAAATCCGGATTGTTTTGCACCCGGTACATTCAATTGAAGTTTGAAATCGAATTATCGAACTACCGCGCCATTTTCAATTCTATTTATAATTATATATAAATATTTATATTCTAACGACGACGTATATAATATATACGTTTGAATTATATTCAAAATAAATTTCTCGTCGATACTATTTAAAATAATCTATTTTAAATATTCAAAATTCGCTAAAATTGCCAAAATAAAAATTTTAAACTGGTTCAGAATTTCCGGGTTATTACAGATAACTTCCACCATAGTTTCTATTTACGGACGTAAGTGCACGTATTCCATCACTAATTAGTACTCAGGTAAACTTACATATCTATAAACTACAAGATCCTACACTTTTGATTCAAAGAAAGCAGCAACAATGTACCCAAATATAAAATATCAAGATGTTGATGTTCTTAGGAAACATGACCTGGCAACACTTAAAAACCTAACACTCATTTATTTGTGAAACAATTACTCTTATTGTAGCCATAACTACAGAGCAACTCGCTATCCTACAACAAAAATTAGTTTTCTTGAGAATGGTATATTTAACCATGGTGCTTTGGAAACTACTGGATGCACAATCAAAGACTTGCCGCATAATTTAAGATACAGTGACCATCAGTTATTCTCTGCATTCATTAAAACAACATATATTCATAAATTTTTTGAATATTACTTATAATGACACACTTACCGTGCATACTACATCTTTCTCCCCCACCACACATTTGCAGGGAAAGAAATATGTGGTCATTGCTACTGTCACTAAGTTACGAAACTCATCCCCTTGGAGTTATCTATCATGTCCCATGTGCAAAGCCTTTGTTCACATGAATAATTCAGCATACTCTTGCAACAATTGTCTAGAAATGCCTGGCAAACCTATACATAGGTATACCATTATGACTACGAAATTTGCAAAATAGTTTGATGATTACAACCTAATTCTGAATACAGGTATCACATTAATTTGACATATTATACAGTAGCATGTCAACCACTATCACCACTTTTGACCGCAAGGCAAAAGGACTTATTGGAACAGACTTCGATAAGATGCTTGCAATATCTAAATTGTTAGACATTATTTACTATTTCTTTAAACCAAACAAAATTTCCAGCAGTCCTCATTCTTTCTTTCAGCTAATTAAAACTCATTCGCAGCTAACTCTGCACTACATTTGTAATTAGGACAATGGACCAACTAACATTGAAAATATTTTCCAATGGTCGGTTAAGATTTATGCACTTTTTGAATTTATGTTCGACCAACTACGAGATTATTAACCCAGATACCTTCTTGATTGCAAGAAGAATAGTTAAGAAGTCTAACAACTTGGTTGAAGCTGAACATAAGAACCACGCAAATTAGTAGGAGAAAATAAGATATATGCTTCTGTCTACTAACCAATAGATTGCTATTGTTGCCATGTGCACACCATGATATCCTTCTCACTCCTTTTAAATCATAATTGTCAACAATTAGTTGATGAAGGCTTAGGCAACACCACAGAAGAGAAACATGGACTAGCACATGACGACAAAGGAAAAAAAATTGTTGATCACGTGATTTATATACCAACTGATAACTATCCATTATCAATAATTTTTTCCATTGATGTAAGAAACTGGACAAAATGAGGAGCTTGGTATAAACATGGAAACACTGAAGGTTCATACATTGATACAGAGCGGATGTAAATGATTACGTCAAGGAATTATAATCAACATAAAAGACGCTACACCCAAAAAATATAAAAAATTCAAAAAAAGACACAAACTGTAACAACCCGCATTCTACGCATCGGAGGATCGTAGAATATTTATTTCTTTCTTATATGAAGTCGTATGGTCATATGGCTTTGGGAGACGACTATTGAGGTCATTTCCCATGTCCATGATTTTTGTCGATTTTTAAATGACTGTCTTGCCCCTAGCTGATACTGTTTTGGCCATAACTTTTGATTGGAAAGGAATTTTGACTTGAAACCACTTCCATTAGATTCGTTTGATGGTTTACCTTTCCGTAGAGTGGTCTTAATAGCCAAATGGACTTACCATTTGGGAGATATGGCTGAAATAAGGTTTGGAAGGTGAAAAACTGCTTAACCGGGCCAAATAGGGTGATTAGTGAATGGGCCCATAACCCATTTTGGGATTAGGGTTATGAGGATGCTGAAAAGAGTTAGAATTTCATTCCATTTCAGTTTTCTAGCCTACACTTACCTCTTAGAAACCCTAAAAATGGCTTCCAACCTCTAAATCACCTCCAAATCACTTTCTAATCAAGGATTAAGCTTAGCAACATCAAATCAAGGGAGATCTTCACCAAATCAAGATTAGAGCTGCTGATTTGCATTGTTATTCGCGCTCAAATAGAGATTTATTTCAGATCTAAGGTTTATTTGTGGCTAAGGTGAGTGATTTGCATAGTTCCTCACTAATTATGGTTAATTAAGGGTAATTAGTGTTAATTAGCGAATTTAAACATGATAAAATTCTGGAAAAATATTTATAAATTCTTAAATGATGTTTTAGACCTCTGGTATGAACTTGGGTTAATTTGGTTAAGTTTTGCTAAACCTATCATTAATTATGCTTGAACACATTTAAGGGAAAATATGGGATTTTAGCTATGTTTGATCCATTTTAACATATCATATTGATGTTTTGGTGTTTGAGGTCACATCTATTTGTTGCTATGACTTTGTGGTATGCTTTGTGATTGATTAGAATAGATAGAATGGTCGAAAACGTCATCGAATGGCGTAAAACACTCGCTGGAAAAGTTGCAGAAAAACAGTGCAGGTTTTCGGATCGGATCGAAGGAATGGGCTCGGATCGGATAGAGGACTGGGCAAGGGATCACCGAACCGAACCGAAGCTTGGCACAAGAGGAAAGTGTGGCAAAAATGAAGGCCACAATGTTTGAACTGGAATCGGATCAAGCTAGAGAAGGGAAAATCGGATCAGAGCGGATGGGAATAGGAATGGGGATCGGATCGGACCAGAAGATCAAGCAAGGGACGAAAGGAAGACAGTTGACGAACCGACCCGATGTGACATAGAGAATCCGAACCGACCCAATGTGACATGGAGAACTGAACCGAACCGACATACTGCTAAGGGACTTGGAGACCCCTGACTCGGAACACTTGGAGGATACCAATCCGAACCGACAGAGAAGAAGGACTGGGGATCTGAACCGATCCAGTGATGACCAATAACCCGAGATGCAAAGGTAGTCCAAATGGAAGTTAGAGCTCAGGATCCAGTTGGGAACCAATGAGTTCACTTCATGGTTGGGCTTTGCTGCGGGACCCGTGCTAAGGAGTTGTCGACATTCATAACTTCGATTCACCACTGAAAAGGAATGATGGGCTACGTATCAGTGTAGTAGAGTCATTGTGACTCGAGGGGCAAAGTGATCGTAGCAAGACTATGAGCTAGTGCAGTGGAGCCGTTGTGACTCCATGGGGGAAGAGTGGACATAGTAAAGGATTAGTAAGGCTATGAGCCAGTGCAGGGGGTATGTACGACTCCATGGGGCAAAGTGGACATAGCGAAGGATTAGTGGCTATGGATCAGTGCAGTGAAGCCGTTATGACTTCTCAGGGCATAGTGATCATAGCAAAGTATTGGGTGATCGAAGTGGTGAATATCATATGCTTTAGGCACTGAGTGAGAGTTGTGAGGATGGTTGCTATGCTTGATTTGTTTGCCATCACTATGACATGCACACCCCCACCCCCGTTATCTTTACACCATTTGTTTGGTGGCACCTCAGAGTGTTGTACAGTATGTAGTGCTAACTCTTTGGTTGCATGTCCATGTTCAGGTATGGTTTAGTATACCTATTATTGTTATGTTTACCTGCTTATCGCTCATACCAGACTTTTTGTCTGACCCAGAGTTTTATGTCTCTTCTTATTACTATGGGTGCTCACACGAGCAGACAAGAGACAGGTTAGCTGGTGATGCACGAGTAGCGGATTCAGAGGCGAGCAGGAGGCTTCCACGTATGATATATATATATATATATATATATATATATATATATATATATATATATATGTATGTATATATTCTCCCTGTGTCGTTGCTAGTCACTACTTTGGGCATTAGTAGTGTACCTTTCTTGTTAAATTTTTGAGACAGTTTTTAAAAGTTGTAATAATGTTGGCTTTGGATCACAAGCTGTACTTTGGATTTTCCGCTGCTATGATAGTTTGTTTCAGCTTATGCACTGTCTCACCTGTTTTATGTCAAGTATGTTGTTATTATATTTTGTTCCATGTGCTGTGAGACATTATACAGGTTGTTTATTGATTCTTCGTCTTCTTCCTTTCCTCTTGACGACCGTCCCATGCCAACTGGACATGTGTGCAACACACTTTTGGAGTAAATGTCGGTTGGTGCGGGGCATGCCGTCACATTTGGTATCAGAGCTCTAGGTTGCGTAGTTAACCTAGGGAAAGACACTAGGGAGAGATAGTACATATATGAGAGTGCGTATTTGTGATTACTTTGGTTTTCAAAAGCTATATATATATATATATATATTAGTATAGCTAAGGATGAAGTCGCACTGCACTAGCACCACTATGGAGATGGTTAATCATTTTCTCTCTTTGCAGATTGAACGATGAGCCGATACGCAAGAGGTGCTGGTAGAGGGATCAATAATGAAAATGCTGCTGACATGAGGATGATGTTTACCAACCTCATGAGAGAAATGCTTAGGGAGGTGCAAGGGGCAGCTCCCTATCCCGGTAATGGTGGTGGTCCAGTAGTGCAGGCTCCTAGGGCCGATTTCGCCAAGCTGTCCAAGGATTACACTAACCTTGGTGGGAAGCCGTTCCTCGGGACGGAGTCGGCCACGGATGTTCAGGATTGGTTGGATAGCTGTGAACGTATCTTCGATGATTTGGGTATCGAGTATGCGATGAAGAGAAGGCTAGCATCTCGTCAACTGCAAGGGCGAGCAATGAATTGGTGGAATGCTGTTAAGACAGCCACTCCAGAGGATCGGGTTACTTGGGATCAGTTTAAGGTTTGCTTTAGCGGCAAATTTATCCCAGCTGCTCAGAAGTCGGAATTGTTTAGGAAGTTCTTAGAGCTTAAACAGAATGGTAGGGCAGTCTCGGGCTATATTGCTGAGTTCGACACTTTGTCGAAGTATGGATTATCCCTTATCGATACTCCTGAGAAGAAGAATGAGAAGTTCATTACTGGTTTGGATGGATACTTGGGGGAAAGGCTTATCAACCACATCGATGAGACTTTTGAATCGATTGTGGGGAAAGCTTTGAGATCAGAAAGTCTTTACCCTAAGTCAAAGACTGAGGTTGCATCTGCAGAAAAGCTGAAACCACAAGCAGGCGGTGGAGGCAAGAATAACACTCAGAACAAGAGGAAGCAGAACCAAACTAAGGATGGCCAGAAAAAGAGTAAGAAAGATGTTGAGTGCTTCAGCTGTGGTAAGAAGGGCCATTATGCTTAAGAGTGTCGGGCCAAGCCAGCGGATAGGAAGTGCTACAACTGTGGCCAAGTGGGACATCATAAGAATAAATGTCCACAACCTCTTAAGGAAAAGCAAATTGTGAAAGCATATGCTGTTGGTGCTATTCCTTCTTCCTCGAATGCCCCAACTGCGGCGGGGAAAGGAAAGAATGTCGTCATTCAAGGTATGCTTTCTATTCATGATGTACCTGTTCGAGTTTTGTTTGATACTGGGGCATCCCGTTCCTTCATATCTAGTGACCTGGTAGATAGGTTGGGACTGGAACCCGAGATAGTTGATAGACTGTTGGTTGTGACGAACTCGATTGGTGGTTCGACTAACCTTAGTATGATTTGCCGAAATTTGGTCCTATCGAGTCATGGATGTATGTTTGTTTGTGATTGCTTTGTTTTGGGCTTTACTGGGTATGGCATTATATTCGGGGTCGATTGGCTCCAAAGATACGGGGTGGTGGTAGACTGTGAGGGCTTTTTGGTGACAGTTAGAGCGGATGATGGGCGGAGGGTAGTGTTTGGTAGTCTACCTAGTGATGGGGTAATGGCTAGTTTTATAAATTCCCTCGACATCCCGCATGATGAGTTGTCAGATGTGCCCGTGGTTGGCCAGTATCCAGACGTCTTCGAGGAGGTGACAGGGCTTCCACCACACCGAGAAATTGAGTTCCGTATTGATTTAGTGAAAGATGCCAGACCTATAGTGATGCCACTTCGTCGTATGGCACCAAGGGAGCAGCGAGAGCTCGGGCTGCAAGTAAGCGATCTTTTGAGGAAGGGGTTTATCAGAAGAAGTGTCTCCGAGTGGGGAGCACCAGTTGTGTTTGCCACTAAGGCAGATGGTTCCCTTCGTTTGTGTGTGGACTATCACGAGTTGAATAAGGTGACGAGGAAGAATAAGTATCCTCTACCGTGGATAGATGATTTGCTTCATCAACTGGAAGGAGCAAGAGTGTTCTCCCAGTTGGACCTCGCGACAGGATTTCATCAGCTTCGAGTAGCGGCTGAGAGTGTTCCGAAAACGGCATTTAGGACGCCGTCTGGATTCTATGAGTGGTTGGTCATGCCATTTGGGTTGACCAATGCTCCAGCATACTTCGTGGATCTAATGAATTGAGTATTCAGAGATCATTTGAACAAGTTTGTTCTTGTGTTCGTAGATGACATCCTTGTTTACTCGAGGACAGAGGAAGAACACAAGGGGCATTTGAGGATAGTGATGGAGGTGTTGAGGAAACACCAATTGAAAGCGAAATTCTCTAAGTGTCACTTCTGGAGGAGGGAAGTGAGATTCTTGGGCCATGTTGTTTCAGAGAATGGTATTGCCGTGGACCCTGCGAAGGTGGCTACGGTACAGGATTGGCCTACGCCCAAGAGTGCAATAGACGTGAGAAGATTCTTGGGGTTAGCTGGATATTATCGTATGTTCAACCAGGACTTCTCCAAGATAGCAGCACCGTTGAATCAGTTGACTAAGAAGAATCAAGCCTTCGTCTGGGACGGAGTGTGTGAGAATGCATTCAAGAGTCTAAAAGAAAAGTTGACGTGTGCGCCAGTGTTAGTCATTCCTAAAGGAAATGAAGAAATGACGGTATACACGGATGCTTTGGTACCGGACTAGGTGCTGTATTGATGCAAGGAGGTAGGGTTGTAGCTTGTGCTAGTCGACAACTAAAGCCGCATGAGACAAAGTGTAATGACCCGGGTTTTTGATGACTTTGGTTATCGCCATAAACTCAATGATGACTAACCAAACATCGGAAAATACCGGGTGATTAATGAAAGAAATTAGAGGGTGAGGAAAGATAAGATAGAAACTTAGAATAGAAGAAGAAGAAGAACACAACATCAGAGTAACACGAACCTCGCAGCGGAACGAATAACATATAATATATATAACATAACTTGAAATATACATCTGTACTTGAATATACATCATTATCAAAGTGCAACACTTACAACACAGCGGAAATAACTATAGCTATATAATCATGAAGCCTCCTGCTCCAAGCTCTTCCAGTATATATGTAAATCCCGATTACTTGACTGCCCGTACAAATTTAGGCACCCAAGAGTTTAGGGAAAACAAAACAAAATAAACTCCGGGTCGGTCATGGGACTGGTGTGAGTAAAACAGTTTAAAACAGTTTGAACAAGTAAACGATATCTCATAAGACCACGCCGTATAACGGAACGGGTTTTTCCCTTATGAGAATCCAAATTATCTTTATATCAGAAACCCTTTGATATTATAATAATGTCTATCAACACAATATAATAATCATCTAACAGAAACGCTTCCATCTCACGTTCTACATATATAGTATACACTCAAAACCACAAGCACGTATTGGGTAATGGATTTCCAACTATGACAAGGTATGGAACCACCTTATGCTAGTGTACCTCTAGAAAGGAATACACTGGGTTCAATAAGAACATCTTGCAACCTGGCCACACATGACCGACCACTCATTTCGCTTGAGTGTATCGAATGTATATCACCAACGACTGGGATCAGCAACCGTTTCCCGAATGGGACAGCATCAATAATAGATTTTTGAAATAAATGAAACTCTAGATCAAGTGATTATACACCCTACTTCGGAGCGACCGACTTAGCCATGTTGCCTGCTCGATTTCTGTCATTTACCGGTTAATGAGGCTTGAGGTTACGCTTCATCATCACATCAGATTCACTTCGAATGCCACATTGTCAGATCCATCGAAAATCACTAATTGACGTCTACAACAGTACATTACGTGTTAGCTAAAGAAGTTTCCTTCTCCGCTTCCACTCTTGGTACGGTTGAAGAAATCAATGTACATGATCGTCTGGAAATACTCTGTCAGACATCCGTCCATACAAGTCATCCAGGAACAGGATGAACCGAAGGCACTATTCAGTATATCCATCTTAGACACTGTTATCTAAGACTTATTCAATAGCCCTTGCACTTTACTCCGTCTTCAATTTTCTTTGGCATATATGATTCGCAACGCTTATGCCAATACAGAGTGGTTCTTTGGATAATAATCCAACCGGTCTCTCCATATTAACAATGTTAAAATGGTTAAAACTTTGATAGTCTATGATTTAACCATCAAAGAAAAACAGGTGTGCAAACAACAATATTGTTTCCAAATGGAAATTTTACCAATATTTGATTACGTTTCTGATTCTATTTGGAAAACATTTCCAAATCTTCTTTACTTGGATTTAAATAGATGTTTAAATCAACATCGCGACGAAAAATCAAACCACTATACTTATTTACTAAATCACCTAACCACTTTCACTCTCGAACCTTAACCATTTCTAAATTAAAAACGAAGTCAATCAAGTTGGGGTATAACTACCTCTCAGACCTTAACTGAACAACATTTCAAATCTCGAATTAGGGTAAGTTCATCTTTTAACTCTTTAACACTTCCTTACGTAACTCTCTTTCAAATCATCTCTATTCAATAATTCTTTCCTTTGAATAAGGTATATTCGATAACACTATTCAATTTAATCTATTCGATTAACCCTTATCAATTTACTCTATTGGACTAATGATATTGGATTAACTCTATTTGATTTAACTCTAGTCGATAACTCCTTTAACTCTATTCGAATAAACTAAATTCGATTAACTCCTTTAATTCCATTCGAATAAACTATATTCGATTTATTCCTTTAACTCCATTTATCTCTATTTGAATAACTAATATTCGATAACTCTATTCGAATAACTAATATTCGATAACTCCTTTTACTTTATTCAAATCACTAATATTCGATTATCTCAAATGATTCTATTCGAAAAAACTATATTCGATTAACTCCTTTATTTTAACTCTAATTGATTAACTCCATCGAATAACTAAATTCGATAACTCCTTCGAATAACCAATATTCTATAACTCACGTGGATTAAACAAATCAATAACTCTTTTCAATTAAACTATAATCGATAACTCCTTCGATTAACTAATAATCGATAACTACTTTCGGTTAACTAATAATCGATAACTCCTTCGATTAACTAATAATCGATAACTCCTTTCGATTAACTAATAATCGATAATTCCTTTGTTTTAACTCTATTCAAATAAACTAATATTCGAATAACTAAAATTCGATTAACTCCTTTTCGAATAAACTATTCATTTATAAAGATTTTACTTTTAGTAACGGTTCTTCGCTTTACAAATGATTTCCTTTTAGTAACGTTTTCCTTTTTATAACGTTTTCCTTTCTATAACATCCTATTCAGTTATAAACAAATTTCCTTTTTATAACGCTATTTATTTTCTAAATATTTCCTATCAATTCTATTTGTAAATGATTTACAAATATTTCCTTTTCTATTATTCTATTTGCAAATGGTTTGCAAATATTTCCTTTTCAAATCTATTCTTTGATTTTATAATTTCCCTTTTCTAAATATCTCCTATTTATAAATATTCCAATTTATAAGCATTTTTTATTTATAAATATTCCATTTATAAATATTTTATTTTCAAATATCACTTTGAAAATATTCCCTTATCAACGTTTCGGTATGTTATGGTATTCAACATATCAAATCACGATGATCAGTATCGTTCAAAGACATATAATCGACAACAGATTATATATCATATCATATATCACAATATATGAAAAACAGTAAAATAAATGTTGAGGAATCCAGTCAGATTCCTCCAACCTGTTTCCTTGCATCCACAGATGTTACACAATAAAATCAACATAACTTTCAGTTCCATATGATATATTCTGTTAAACAGAATCAATATAGAAATTCAACTAACTGACTAGCAGTTCAATCAAACAATCAACACACAGTCAATCAACCAATATTTAACAGTTCTAAAAATACAACATGAATTGATAAACTGTTCAGAGTTAGTGAGATTTACTCAATTTGAGTGGTTATCGTTAAATAACGATATTCGTCCATCGATTCATATCGGACAATTTATTTTGTCATAAATTGTAACGAGCTCGGATTCACTCCCAGTCAATTCCATGGTGTAGCCACCGTCCATACGATCCCAATGGATCTTGTTTTGTTCAATTCTGACATCGCATGACAAAGATATTAATTTTATAAGTTTGCGTTACATTTATATAATCTGATTTATTTGGAAAATAAATAGTTTGGGCCTCACATTATCAATTCAGCCCAGCCCAAACCATACCGCACCCTCTAACTCCTTCTTCTTGCAAGCAAATGTCGTGCTCCAACTACAGAATTCGAACTCCATTTTCGCTGCTTTGAATCCCACATTATAACACCTTCTTCCATGAAATTCAACACTACCATAACCCTTAAACTCCTCATCAAACCTTCATTCTTCCCATTACCAGTATCACACGCTCGACGCTCATCCTAAATGTCGATCTCCAAGCTTCCCAACGCAACCCAGTACAGGGTAGCGACCCTTCTCATCGCCGATCAACCCAGAGGTTTGCATACAAACCTCGACTTACCTCACAAACTTGCAAATCGAACTCACCGATGTTCATCTCATTGACTTTTCTTCCATCTCCTACCCTCAAAGCAAAAGACGACATCCTAAACAAAAATCGCGTCGGAAACTCAGTAGCAGGTATCAATAGATTTTATAACTGAAACTCACCAAAATGTCGCAGCCGAATCCACTTGATGCCACGAACAACACTATGGCATTTAGTCCTCGTATTGATGCTTCAATCCCCTGATTTGTTCAACCCCAGATCATCGTTGCTATTCGAGCATCCCAACACTGAATCGCGCACAACAAAATGGGCACCAGGTTGAAGATAAACACCATGCGAGTCTAATTATACACGTTTGGTGATTTATGGAATTTTGTTGGATTTATTTTCAGTTTTAGAACTTGCGATTTGCCGTGAAGAGATAGTGGTGGCGTCTCACAACAGTTTGACCAGGAGAAAGGTTTTAGATTAGGTTTTAGAAAGGGAATAGTGAAGGAGTATTTATACATTTTCGGTGCTTTACTTGGTGGCTAAAATGAGCTCAACATGTATTTGAATGAATACACATATTTAGTTTTCTTTTTGTTTTCCCAAAACGAAGTTTCACGGTCTCCATTTCACCCAATTTCGTTGTTATACCGGTTGCTATAGACAGAAATAAAAACACTGTTGTGACCAATGGTGTACCACGGTCCTAAAAATATAAAAATATCGGTAGATTACCTCATATTTTGAAACCTCAAAATGTTGATTTCAGGGTGCAAAATACTCCAAATAAAAAGTTGCTTGTTTAATTAATTAAAAATTTCTATAAAATTCTAAAAATTAAATTATCACTATTTCCCAAAAGAACCTTGTCTAAATTCAAACCCGATCTCTAGTTATATCGAATAAACCGTTACAATCGATAACCGATTTTATAGCGACTACTTTAAAATTTGATTTGGACATATCTTAAAATTTACACGACGAAATCTCGATTTTTCTCTTCCACTAGAAAGATGTACTCCACCAGCTCCGCACGTTTCTTGTTTCACAGAAATTCGGTTTAAAACGGCTTCTGTATATTCAGTTGAAGTTCAAATCGCCAAATTACGAACTGCAGCGCCATTTCGAGCTCGATTTTAATTATAATATAATTATACGTTCAAACTGTCGTTCAAATAATATATTCGTTATTCTAATTCAATTCTAAACTGAATTAAATATCACAGATGATCCAGTTCACACCATATCGCCATTTCAGCCAATTCTGATTATTTCAGAATTAAATATATTATTTAATTTATTATTTTCATTAAATATTCACCATTATTAGATTCCACAACCATTAAATTATCTAAACCACCATTTCAATAATTAAATAAATTAATTATTATACCGCTGAAGATGCAGGTCATTACAAAAAGTACCCTACCCATGATTTGGAACTAGCAGCGATCGTATTCGCATTGAAGATGTAGAGACATTATCTCTTGGGAGAGAGATTTTAGTTGTTTACCGATCATAAATCGTTAAAGTATCTCTTCTCCCAGAAGGATCTGAATCTCCGTCAGCAGAGATGGTTAGAGTTCTTGGTTTCGTATGATTTTGATATCGCATATACACCTGGGAAAGGCAATGCGGTAGCTGATGCCTTGAGCACGAGACATGCCAGTTTAGGGGCTATGTTTCTTGAATGGAAGCAACTGGAGTATATCGCAGGGTAAGATTTCAGACCAAAGTGCGGATTGGATCCGGAAATGTTAGCTAGTTTGACGATTAGACCCACTTTGATTGAGCGGATTGGTTCCAGTCAGAGGGACGATCCTAATCTATTGGAAATCATCTCCAAGATAGAGATGAATATCGACGATGAGGAGATGAATTTGTATGGGCTTGATCGAGAAGGATGGCTTCGAAGGAATGGAAGACTAGTTGTACCTAACGTGAATGATTTGAGAGATGAAGTGCTTAGGGAATGTCATCACTCAAAACTGACTATACATCCCTGTGGTGATAAGATGTATCGAGACATGAAGCAGACTTACTACTGGGAAGGGATGAAAAGAGATGTTGGGAAGTTTATATCCAAGTGCATGAACTGCCAACTTGTTAAAGCTGAAAAAAAGAAGCCTAGTGGTTTGTTGCAACCTTAGAAATTCCCGAATGGAACTGGGAGCAAGTCTCGATGGATTTCATTGATGGTTTACCAAGGACTAAATCGGGACATGATAGCATTTGGGTAATTGTGGATCGATTAACTAAGAGTGCAAGATTCATACCAGTCAAATCGACCAGAACGACAGCTAAGTTAGCAGAACTGTATATGAAGTGGGTAGTGTGATTTCATGGAGTACCTAAAAGCATTGTGAGTGACCGAGACCCATTGTTCACTAGTGGGTTTTGGAAGAGTTTACAAGAGGCTCTAGGGTCGGAGTTATATCTCAGTACCGCGTATCATCCTCAAACTGATGGTCAGACAGAGAGGGTAAATCGTATATTGGAAGATCTCTTAAGAAGTTGTATATTGGATTTTGGTGGATCATGGGATGACCATTTGCATCTAGTAGAGTTTGCATATAATAATAGCTACCAATCCAGTATAGGTATGGCTCCATATGAAGCTTTGTACGGAAGACCGTGCAACTCACCTTCATGTTGGATAGAGACCAGTGAGAAGTTTGTACTTGGACCAGATGTGGTAAGGGAAACTTCAGATAAGATTAAGATCATCCAACAACGGATGAAGGCTACCCAAGATAGGCAGAAGAGTTATGCTGACAGGAGGAGAAGAGACTTGAAATTCTCCGTTGGTGACTTGGTGTTTGTCAAGGTTTCTCCGTTGAAGAGCGTGATACGATTTGGCAGGAGAGGCAAGTTGGCACCAAGGTTTGTTGGCCCATTCCCAGTTCTCAAACAAGTTGGGAATTTGGTGCATAGAGTTAACTTACCAGAGAAGATGGCGGGAGTTCACAACGTATTTCATGTTTCCCAGCTAAGGAAGTTTGTGCACGACCCAGATACTATTTCACCTGATCAGTTAGGGGATTTCGAAGTAGAACCTGAGGCGGCTGGGAACCGCAAGCCGATTCGTATTATCGAGCATGATACGAATCAACTTCGAAGGAAGGCGGTGAAGCTAGTCAAGGTTCAGTGGGGCGAGAACGAGAATGACTTTACTTAGGAGATAGAGGAGAGCATTAGGAAGACGTATCCAGAACTCTTTGCCTGGTAAGATTTACTTTACAATTTAGTTATTCCGCATGCTAGGATAGACTTGTTTTGCTTGTTTTGCATGTTTGATTGTTGTTCTATGGTTACTAGGCATGCGGGACCGTTTGTATGTTTTAGTTAGGCAATTTCGGGCGCGAAATTTCTTAAGGAGGGGAGAATGTAACAACCCGCATTCTACGTATCGGAGGATCGCAGAATATTTATTTCTTTCTTATATGAAGTCGTATGGTCATATGGCTTTGGGAAACGACCATTGGGGTCAATTCCCATGTTCATGATTTTTGCCGATTTTTAAATGACCGTTTTGCCCCTAGCTGATACTGTTTTGGCCATAACTTTTGACTGGAAAGGAATTTTGACCTGAAACCACTTCCATTAGATTCGTTTGATGGTTTACCTTTCCGTAGAGTGGTCATAACAGCCAAACGGACTTACCATTTGGGAGATATGGCTGAAATAAGGTTTGGGAGGTGAAAAACTGCTTAACCAGACCAAATTGGGTGATTAGTGAATGGGCCCATAACCCATTTTGGGATTAGGGTTATGAGGATGATGAAAAGAGTTAGAATTTCATTCCATTTCAGTTTTCTAGCCTACACTTACCTTTTAGAAACCCTAAAAATGGCTTCCAACCACTAAATCACCTCCAAATCACTTTCTGATCAAGGATTAAGCTTAGCAACATCAAATCAAGGGAGATCTTCACCAAATCAAGATTAGAGCTGCTGATTTGCATTGTTATTCGCACCCAAACAGAGATTTATTTCAGATCTAAGGTCTATTTTTGGCTAAGGTGAGTGATTTGCATAGTTCGTTACTAACTATGGTTAATTAAGGGTAATTAGTGTTAATTAGCGAATTTAAACATGATAAAATTCTGGAAAAATATTTATAAATTCTTAAATGATGTTTTAGACCTCTGATATGAACTTGGGTTAATTTGGTTAAGTTTTGCTAATCATATCATTAATTATGCTTGAACACATTTAAGGGAAAATATGGGGTTTTGGCTATGTTTGATCCATTTTAACATATCATATTGATGTTTTGGTGTTTGCGGTCACTTCTATTTGTTGCTATGACTTTGTGGTATGCTTTGTGATTGATTAGAATAGATAGAATGGTCGAAAACGCCATCGAATGGCGTAAAACACTCGCTGGAAAAGTTACTGAAAAACAGTGCAGGTTTTCGGATCGGATCGGAGGAATGGGCTCGGATCGGATAGAGGACCGGGCAAGGGATCACCGAACCGAACCGAAGCTTGGCACAAGGGGAAAGTGTGGCAAAAAGGAAGGCCACAATGGTTGAACTGGAATCAGATCAAGCTAGAGAAGGGAAAATCGGATCGGAGCGGATGGGAATAGTAATGGGGATCGGATCGGAGCAGAAGATCAAGCAAGGGACGGATGGAAGACAGTTGACGAACCGACCCGTTGTGACATGGAGAACCCGAACCGACCCGATGTGACATGGAGAACCCGAACCGAACCGACGTACTGCTAAGGGACTTGGAGACCCCGACCCGACCCGGAGCACTTGGAGGATACCGATCCGAACCGACAGAGAAGAAGGACAGGGGTTCCGAACCGATCCAGTGATGACCAATAACCGAGATGCAAAGGTAGTCCAAATGGAAGTTAGAGCTTAGGATCCAGTTGGGAACCAATGAGTTCACTTCATGGTTGGGCTTTGCTGCGGGACGTGTGCTAAGGAGTTGTCAACATTCAAAACTTCGATTCACCACTGAAAAGGAATGATGGGCTACGTATCAGTGCAGTAGAGTCATTGTGACTCGAGGGGCAAAGTGATTGCAGCAAGACTATGAGTCAGTGCAGTGGAGCCGTTGCGACTCCATGGGGGCAGAGTGGACATAGTAAAGGATTATTAAGGCTATGATCCAGTGCAGTGGGGTATGTACGACTCCATGGGGCAAAGTGGACATAGCGAAGGATTAGTGGCTATGGATCAGTGCAGTGAAGCCGTTATGACTTCATGGGGCAGAGTGATCATAGCAAAGCATTGGGTGATCGAAGTGGTGAATATCGTATGCTTTAGGCACTGAGTGAGAGTTGTGAGGATGGTTGCTATGCTTGATTTGTTTGTCATCACTATGACATGCACACCCCCACCCCCGTTATCTTTACACCAATTGTTTAGTGGCACCTCAGAGTGTTGTACAGTATGTAGTGCTAACTCTTTGGTTGCAGGTCCAGGTTCAGGTATGGTTTAGTATACCTGTTATTGTTCTGTTTAACTGCTTATCGCTCATACCAGACTTTTTGTCTGACCCAGAGTTTTATGTCTCTTCTTATTACTCTGGGTGCTCACACGAACAGACAAGAGACAGGTTAGCTGGTGATGCACGAGTTGCGGATTCGGAGGCGAGCATGAGGCTTCCACGTATGATATATATATTCTCCCTGTGTCGTTGCTGGTCACTACTTTGGGCATTAGTAGTGTACCTTTCTTGTTAGCTTTTTGAGACAGTTTTTAAAAGTTGTAATAATGTTGGCTTTGGATCATAAGCTGTACTTTGGATTTTCCGCTGCTATGATAGTTTGTTTCAGCTTATGCACTGTCTCACCTGTTTTATGTCAAGTATGTTGTTATTATATTTTGTTCCATGCGTTGTGAGACATTCTACAAGTTCTTTGTTGATTCTTCGTCTTCTTCCTTTCCTCCTGATGACCGTCCCGTGCCAACTGGACATGTGTACAGCGCACTTTTGGAGTAAATGTCGGTTGGTGCGGGGCGGGACGTCACACAAACAGTCAAATGGTTGCCTCTACATTTATGACCAAATTGTTGTCTTCCACTATTAGGATATTGAACAGGATGCACCGACCACTAAGTCAGCCAACGCCAAAGAACTCAGCATACGACATAAGAAAGGTGTTCGTGCAAAAAATGTTAAAGATGTGTAACGGACACCAAAATCCCACACTTTCAACTATCCTAAGTTTGATCAGCGTACTTATTGTGACGGCCCACCTCGCACCAGCCGACATTTCCAATGAAACGCGCTATGCCGATGCCCAACCACCACAGGACGGTTGTCAAAGGAAAAGGGTTTGAAATTATGTATCATCAAAGAACCTGTAGTATATCTCACAACGCATAGGACAAAATATAATAATAACATAACTTGATATGAAACAGGCGAGACAGTGCATAAGCTGAAAACTAAACCATCATAGAAGTGGAAAATTCCAAATATAGCTTATGATCCAAACCATCTTTATTACAACTTTTAAAACTGTCTCTAAAGCAAAATAGGAAGGTACACTACTAATGCCCAAAGTAGTGACCAGCAACAACACAGGGAGAATATATGGAAATGATACGTATAAGCCTCATGCTCGTCTCTGGCCTGCTACTCGTGTATAACCAGCTAACATGTCTCTAGTCTGCTCGTTTAAGAGCACCCAGAGTAATAAGAAAAGACATAAAACTCTGGGTTAGACAAAAGTCTGGTATGAGCGATAAGCAACGAAAAAACAGAACAATGACAGGTGTACATAACCATACCTGAACCTGGACCTGCAACCAAAGAGTTAGCACTACAGGATGTACAATACTCTAAGGTGACACTAACACATGGTGTGAAAATAATGTGGAGGGGGTGTGCATGTCACGGAGATAGCAAACATTAAACATAACAATCATCTTCCCATCTCTCACTCTGTGCGTAAAGTATACGATATCTACCACTATGACCACCCAATTCTTTGCTACGATCACTCTACCCAATAGAGTCATGACGGCTCCACTACACTGATCCATAGTCACTAATCCTTTGCTATGTCCACTCTGCCCCATGGAATCATAACAACTCCACTGCACTGGCTCATAGCCAGGATACGGTCACTTTTCCCCATGGAGTCATGATAACTCCACTGCTTTGATCCATAGCCAATATTTGTCTCTCCGTGGTGAGCCAAAGCTATAGATATCGATAGCGCCTTTGCACACGTCCCGCAGAAAAGTCCAATTCATGAAGTTAACTCATTGGTTCCGATCTGGATCCTGAGTTCTACTTCCTATTTGGACTACCTCTGCATCTCGAGTTTTCATTAAATTGGAGTTGATCCTCAGAAAAGTCATTGTGTAGAAATAGAAGTAAACGCTCGGTCCGGTTCGAGTGTAAAGTGTTCAAGTTCCCCCATTTGGTTCGGTTCCATCACCCTTGCTCGGTTCTCCACTTGGTTTGAGCTCTCTCCTTCCGCTCGGTTCGGGTTGCCACTCTCCATTCGGTTCGGGTCCTCCTGCCACCACTCCAACTCGTTTCGGTTCGATTGCTCCAGCCTCGGTTTGGTTCGTGCTTACCATTTCCGATCCGATCCCCACACCCTTGCTTCCGATCCGAACCCAACTCCAACTCTATGTAAATGGCCTTTCTTCTTGCCAAGCCTCCTCTTATGCCAAGTTCCAGTCCAGTTTGTGTTTCCTTACTTGGTTCTCCGATCCGATCTGAGCCCTATAATCCGATCCGATCCGAAACCCTGCACGTTTTCCAACGAGCATATATCGTTTATTTTCGCCATACGACCACGTTTTCAACCATTCTAACTTGACTAATCAATAATAAAACATTCCAAATAGTATTAATATCATATAGGATCAATCAAAAAGGTCAAAACATCAAGCATATAGGTTACTTAAATCAAACATACCTCAAAAGCATGATTTTCCCCTTAATCCCCTTAAGCATGTTTTAACTATAGGATTAGAAAAATATGTCTAGATCAACCCAAATTTTTGTCAAAGCCCTAAAATAATATTTAAGAATTTTTACCTATTTTTCCAGAATTTTAACATGCATAATTTTGCTAATTATCACTAATCCCCTCTAATTAGCCGTAATTAGTGAAAAACAATGCAAATCACTCACCTTAGCCACAAATAAAACTTATATATGAAACTCTACTATTTTGGCGCGTTTTCCAATGCAACACAACCGCTCCAATTCTGATTTGACACTGATCTTCCTTGATTTGGTGTAGGTTAAGCTAACACGCAATTAGAAAGTGATTTGGGAGTGATTTAGAAGGTGGATGTCATTGCTAGGGTTTCAAGGATGTAAACGGCGGCTGGAAATCTGAAATGAAATGTTTTCCCTAACCCTATCAGCCCTCCCGTAACCCTAATCCCAAAATGGGTTATGGGCCTAACTACTTATCACCCTAGTTTGGCCCGGTTAAGTTGTTTTTCACCTTCCAAACCTTGTTTCAACCATATCTCCTAAACGTTAAGTCCGTTTCACTAATATGACCACTCTACGGAAAGTTAAACCTTCATCTGAATCCAATGGAAGTGGTTTTGGGTCAAAAGTCCTTTCCAATCAAAAGTTATAAACAAAACAAGATTCCCCAGGGGTAAAACGGTCATTTAAAATTCGACAAAAATCGTGAACATGGGAAATGACCCCAATTGTCATTCCCCAAAGTTACACGACCATACAACTTCATATGTAAATGAAATAAACATTCTACGACCCTTCGATATGTAGAATGCGGGTCGTTACATTCTCCCCCCTCAAGAAATTTCGCCCCCGAAATTCCTTAATCAAAACATATAATGGTATCCCGCATGCCTATCAGCCATACACAAACAATCAAACCTACACAATAATACTACAAGCTTATCGTAGTATGCGGTTTATTAACAAGGGAATAACTATAGCTATTAAAACCTTACTAGGCAAAGAGTTCTAAATGCGACTTCCTTATGCTCTCCTCTGTTTCCCAAGTACAGCCATTCTCATTATCACCCCATTGGATTTTGACCATTTTCACCCTCTTCCTTCGAAGTTGCTTCGTATCGTACTCGACAATACGAATCGGCCTGCGCTTCCCAGCCGCCTCGGGTTCTACTTCGATGTCATCCAACTGATTAGCCATATCAGGGTCGTGTACGAACTTCCTTAACTGGAAAACTTGAAATACTTTGTGAACTCCTGCCATGTTGTCAGTCAACCCAACTTTGTACGCCAATGTCCCCACTTGCTTGAGGACTAGAAATGGACCAACTAACCTTGGTGCTAACTTGCCTCTCCTACTAAATTGAATCACGCTATTTAACAGAGAAATCTTAACAAACACCAAGTCGCCAACGGAGAATTTCAATTCTCTTCGCCTCTTATCAGCATAACTCTTCTGCCTATCTTGGGCATCCTTCATTCTTTGTTGAATAACTTTGATCTTATCTGAAGTTTCTCTTACTACATCTGGCCCAAGTACAAACATCTCGCCGGTTTCCAAACAACATGAAGGTGAGTTGCACGGTCTTCCGTACAAAGCTTCAAATGGAGCCATACCAATACTGGACTGATAACTATTACTGTATGCAATCTCAACCAAACGCAAATGGTCATCCCATGACCCTCCAAAATCCAATATACAAGCTCTCAAGAGATCCTATAATACGCGATTCACCCTCTCTGTTTGACCGTCGGTTTGAGGATGGTATGCGGTACTGATATTTAATTCTGACCCTAAAGCCTCTTGTAAGCCCTTTCAAAACCCACTAGTAAACAACGGAACTCGGTCACACACAATGCTTTTGTGTACCCCATGAAATCTCACTACCCACTTCATATACAGTTCTGCTAACTTAGTTGCCATTCTATTTGACTTGACTGGTATAAACCTTGCACTTTTAATCAGTCGATCCACAATCACCCAAATACTATCATAGCCCGATCTAGTCCTTGGTAAACCATAAATGAAATCCATTGAGACTTATTCCCATTTCCATTCGGGAATTTCCAGCGGTTGTAACAAACCACTAGGCTTCTTTTTCTCGGCTTTAACTAGTTGGAAGTTCATGCACTTGGATATAAACTTCCCAACGTCTCTCTTCATTCCTTCCCAGTAGTAGGTCTGCTTCATGTCCCGATACATTTTATTACCCCCGGATGTATAGTCAGTTTTGAGTGATGACATTCTCTAAGCATTTCGTCTCTCAATCCATTGACATTGGGTACAACTAGTCTCTCATTCTTTTGAAGCCATCCTTCTCGATCAAGCCCATACTTATTCATCTCCTCATCGATACCCATCTCTAACTTGGAGATGATTTTCAATAAGTTAGGATCGTCCCTCTGACTGGAACCAATCTGCTCAATCAAAGTGGGTCTGATCGTCAAACTTGCTAACATTTCGGGATCTAATTCGCACTTCGATCTGAAATCATATCCTGCTATATACTCCAGTTGCTTCCATTCCAGAAACATAGCCCCTAAACCGGCATGTATACTACTTAATGCATCATCTACCGCATTGCCCTTTCCTGGTGTGTATGCGATATCGAAGTCATATAAAGCCAAGAACTCTAACCATCTCTGCTGACGGAGATTTAAATCCTTTTGAGAGAAGGTACTTTAATGACTTATGATCGGTAAACAACGCGAACATTTCTCCCAAGAGATAATGTCTCCACATCTTTAATGCGAAAACGATTGCTTCCATTTTCAAATCATGGGTAGGATACTTTTCTCATGCGGTTTCAGTTGCCGACTAGCATAAGCTACAACCCTACCTCTTTGCATCAGTACAACACCTAGTTCGGTACCACAGGCATCCGTGTATACCATCATCTCTTCATTCCCCTTAGGAATAACTAACACTGGTGCACTCGTCAACTTCCCCTTTATACCCTTAAATGCATTTTCGCACCTTTCGTCCCAGATGAAAGCTTGATTCTTCTTGGTCAACTGAGTTAACGGTGCCGCTACCTTGGAGAAGTCCGGATGAACTTACGATAATATCCAGCTAACCCCAAGAAACTTCTCACGTCTGTTGCATTCTTAGGCGTAGACAATCTTGCACTGTAGCCACCTTCGTAGGATCCACAACAATACCATTCTCTGAAACAACATGGCCCAAGAACCTCACTTCCCTCCTCCAGAAGTGACACTTAGAAAACTTCGCTTTCAATTGGTGTTTCCTCAACACCTCCATTACAGTCCTTAAATGCTCCTTGTGCTCTCCTTCTGTCCTCGAGTAAACAAGGATATCGTCCACAAACACAAGAACAAACTTATTCAATTGATCCCTGTATACCCTATTCCTAAGATCCACAAAATATGCTGGTGCATTGATCAATCCGAATGGCATGACCAACCACTCATAGAATCCAGACGACGTCCAAAATGCCGTTTTAGGAATACTTTCAGCTGCTACTCGGAGTTAATGAAATCTTGTCATGAGGTCCAACAGGGAGAACACTCTTTCTCCTTCCAGTTGATCAAACAGATCATCTATCTGTGGAAGAGGATACTTATTCTTCCTAGTCACCTTATTCAACTCTCAATAGTCCACACATGAACGAAGGGAACCATCTGCCTTGGTGGCAAATACGACTGGTGCTCCCCACTCGGAAACACTTCTTCTGAGAAATACCTTCTTCAAAAGATCGCGAGCTCTCGCTGCTCCCTTGGTGCCATACGACGAAGTGGCATAACGATAGGTCTGGAATCTTTCACCAAATCAATATGGAACTCAATCTCTCGGTGTGGTGGAAGTCGGGTCACTTCCTCAAAGATATCCGGATACTGGCCAGCAATGAGAACCCCTGATAACTCGTCCTGCTGGATGTCGAGGGAATTTAGAAAACTAGCCTTCACCTCATCACTAGGTAGGCCACCAAACACTACCCTCTGCCCATCATCCGCCCTAATAGTCACCGAAAATCCCTCACAGTCTACCACCACCCCATACCTTTGGAGCTAATTGACCCCCAAAATAATGCCAAACCTATTAAAGCCCAAGACAAAACAATCACAAGCAAACATACATCTATGCCTTGATAGAACCAAATTACGACAAATCATGCTAAGGCTAGTCGAACCACCGATCGGGTTCATCACAATTAAAGGTCTATCGACTATCTCTGGTTCCAATCCCAACCTATCTACCAGGTCACTAGATATGAAGGAATGGGAAGCCCCAGTATCAAAAAATACTCGAACATGAACATCACGAATAAAAAGCATACCTTGAATGACGACATTCTTTCCTTTCTCTGCCGCAGTTGGGGAATTCGACGAAGAAGGAACAACATTGATAGCATATGCTTTCACAATCTGCTTCTCCTTAGGAGGTCGTCGACATTTATCCTTATGATGTCCCACTTGGCCGCAGTTGAAGCACTTCCTATCCACTGGCTTTGCCCGACATTCTTTGTCATAGTGGCCCTTCTTGCCACAGCTAAAGCATCCAGCATCCTTGTTATTCTTTTTGTGACCATCCTTATCTTGGTTCTGCTTCCTCATATTATGGGAATTATTCTTGCCTCCACCGCTTGCCTGCAGCTTTGGCTCCCCTATAGATGTAACAGCAACCTCGGTCTTCGACTTAAGGTAAAGACTCTCTGATCTCAATGCCTTTCCCACGATGGATTCAAACGTCTCATCAATGTGGTTTATAAGTCTTTCCCCCAAGTACCCATCTAAGCTAGTTATGAACTTCTCGTTCTTCTTCTCGGCAGTGTCAATAAGGGATAATCCGTGCTTCGATAAAGTATCGAACTCAGCAATATACTCCAAGACTGCCCTACCATTCTGCTTAAGCTCTAGAAATTTCCTAAACAATTCTGATTTCTGGGCATTTGGGATAAACTTATCATTGAAGAGAGTCTTAAACTGATTCCAAGTAACTTGATCCTCGAGAGTAGCTGCTTTAATAACATTCCACCAATTCATGGCTTGCCCTGGTAGTTGATGCGATGCTAGCTTTCTCTTTATTGCATCATCGATCCCTAAGTCCTTAAAGATGCGTTCACAACTATCGAGCCAAGCTTGAACATCTGTAGCCGATTCCGTTCCATGGAACGACTTTCCACCAAGACTAGTATAATCCTTGCAGAGATTGGCAAAACCGGCTCTAGGCTCCTACACCACCACCGTTAGCAGCATTAGGAACTGATCCCTGAACATCCCCGAGCATCTCCCTCATGAAGGTAGTAAACATCGTCCTCATGTCAGGAGCATTCCTATTATTGGCTCATGAACCCGTACCCCTCGTATATCAGCTCATCGTCCAATCTGTAAAGAGAAAACGATTAACCATCTACTTAGTGGTACCAGTGCAATGCGACTTCATCCTTAAATATACTAATAGTATATATATGTATAACTTTTGAAAACCAAAATATCACAAATATGCACTCTCATATACGTATACTATCTCTCCCTGATGTCTTCCCCTAGGTTAACTACGAAACCTAGAACTCTGATACCAAGTGTGACGACCCGCCTCGCACCAACCAACATTTCCAATGAAACGCGATGTGCTGATGTCCAACTAGCACAGGACAGTCGTCAAAGGAAAAGGGTTTGAAACTATGTATCATCAAAGAACATGTAGTATATCTCACATCGCATAGCACAAAATATAATAATAACATAACTTGATATGAAACAGGCGAGACATTACATAAGTTGAAAACTAAACCATCATAGCAGCGGAAAATTTCAAATACAGCTTATGATCCAAACCATCTATATTACAACTTTTAAAACTGTCTCTAAAGCAAAATAGGAAGGTACATTACTAAGGCCCAAAGTGGTGACCAACAACAACACAGGGAGAATATATGGAAATTATATGTATAAGCCTCATGCTCGTCTCCGGATAGCTACTCATGCATAACCAGCTAACCAGTCTCTAGTCTGCTCGTTTAAGAGCACCCAGAGTAATAAGAAGAGACATAAAACTCCGAGTCAGACAAAAGTCTGGTATGAGCAATAAGCAGCGAAAAACAGAACAATAACATGTATACATTACCATACCTGAACCTGGCCTGCAACCAAAGAGTTAGGATAACAGGATGTACAATACTCTAAGGTGACACTAACACATGATGTGAAAATAATGGGGAGGGGGTGTGCATGTCATGGCGATAGCAAACATTAAACATAGCAATCATCCTCACATCTCTCACTCTGTGCGTAAAGTATACGATATCTACCACTTTGATCGCCTAATTCTTTGTTACGATCACTCTGCCACATGGAGTCATGACGGCTCCACTGCACTGATCCATAGCCACTAATCCTTTGCTATGTCCACTCTGCCCCTTGGAGTCATAACAAATCCACTGCACTGGCTCATATCCAGGATACGATCACTTTGCCCTATGGAGTCATGATAACTCCATTGCACTGATCCATAGCCAATATCCGTCTCTGGTGAGTCAAAGCTATAGACATCGATAACCCCTTTGCACACGTCCCGCAGCAGAGTCCAATTCATGAAGTTAACTCATTGGTTCCCATCTGGATCCTGAGTTCTACTTCCTATTTGGACTACCTTTGCATCTCGGGTTTTGGTTAAATTGGAGCTGGTCCTCAGAAAAGTCATCGCGTAAAAATAGAAGTTCACGCCCGGTTTGGTTCCGGTGTAAAGTGTTCAAGTTCCCCCATTCGGTTCGGTTCCGTCACCCCTGCTCGGTTCTCCACTTGGTTATGGCACTCGCCTTCCGCTTGTTTCAGGTTGGCACTCTCCATTCGGTTTGGGTCCTCTTGCCACCACTCCAACTCGTTTCGATTCGATTGCTCCAGCCTCAGTTGAGTTCGTGCTTACCATTTCCGATCCGATCCCCATGCCCTTGCTTCCGATCCGAACCTAACTCCAAATCTATGCAAATGGCCTTACTTCTTGCCAAGCTTCCTCTTATGCCAAGTTCTGGTCCAATTCGAATTTCCTTACTCGGTTCTCCGATCCGATCCGAGCCTTATAATCCGACCCGATCCGGAACCCTGCACATTTTCCAGCGAGCATATATCGTCCATTTTCGCTATACGACAGCGTTTTCAACCATTCTAACTTTACTAATCAATCATAAAACATTACAGACAGTAGTAGTATCATATAGGATCAATCAATAAGGTCAAAACATCAAGCATATAGGTTATTTTAGATCAAACATACCCCAAAAGCATGATTTTCTCCTTAATCCCCTTAAGCATGTTTTAACTATAGGATTAGCAAAATAAGTCCAAATTAACCCAAATTTTTATCAAAGCCCTAAAATAATATTTAAGAATTTTTACATATTTTTCCAAAATTTTAACATGCATAATTTCAGTAATTATCACTAATCACCCCTAATTAGCCATAATTAGTGAAAAATAATGCAAATCACTCACCTTAGCCACAAAAAAACTTTAGATCTGAAACTCTACTATTTTGGCGCGGTTTCCAATGCAACACAGCAGCTCCAATTCTAATTTGACACTAATCTTCTTTGATTTGCTGTACATTAAGCTAATACGCAATTAGAAAGTGATTTGGGAGTGATTTAGAAGGTGGAGGCCATTGCTAGGGTTTCAAGGATGTAAATGGCGGCTGGAAATCTGAAATGAAATATTTTCCCTAACCCTATCAGCCCTCCCATAACCCTAATCCCAAAATGAGTTACGGGCCTAGCTGCTAATCACCTTAATTTGGCCCGGTTAAGCTCTTTTTCACCTTCCAAACCTTGTTTCAGCTATATCTACCAAATGGTAAGTCCGTTTGGCTAATGTGACCATTCTACGGAAAGATAAACCATCACCTGAATCTAATGGAAGTGGTTTTAGGTCAAAAATCCTTTCCAATAAAAAGTTATAGACGAAATCAGATTCACCAGGGCAAAACGGTCATTTAAAAATCGGCAAAAATCATGAACATGGGAAATGACCTCAATAGTCGTTCCCCAAAGTTACACGACCATACGACTTTGTATGTAAATGAAATAAATATTCTACAACCCTTCGATACATAGAATGCGGGTCGTTACACTTATGCTTTGTTAGTGTCACATGTTAATGCAACTTGCTATAACCATTTAAGCCCTTTGTAAAATGTACTGACATCTATATTGTTATTTAAATATACTAGTTGTTTTCAAATGTAATTACACTCTTGTATACTTCCTACCGCATCAAAATTTAGACTCGTTGATTATACATGAACCTCATAGTTACATTTTCTTATGCAAGGACTTTACCTTCATTTAGACACTGATAAAAGGGTGCATATGAAACATTATATTTTTCGCAGCAATTATGGATTCAAAAGATTTACAGTACTCCCATGCGAAATAGACGTAAATCAGTATGCATATATATATATATATATATATATATATATATATATATGCATGTATAAGTGTCGATCCATTTAATTTTCTGATAATAACATCGACAAACAATGGAATGTAATTATACATAAATAATTTTCCTATTACAAGTACTTCAATTTACAGTCTCTGTGCATATTACAAGCATTCACATGTACTCAACCAAACACTATCTCAGTCCACAAATTACCCTGAAATTACAACTACACACAACATAAACCAACCACCTACACAAAAAAATCAACAAGTCTAACTTTACCTAGTTGGACCACCTTTAATACCACAACTGTGGACTGCACAATCACATATTTCACCTAAACACAACACTGTTTCCACTATACCCAAACTTTGGTATGATAGCGACAAGTCGTTTAGAACAGCCCAACGTTCTCCCTACTCAGTCAAGCCTGTATGCGAAGCTCAAGCCACATTCTAATTAGGGAAATAAACTTGTAAACCTTAATCTTGTGGTTAGGATTGACATTTCTACATTTAGGACGTTTCTTTGTGCATGCTTAATTTACGTTTTATTTATTACTTTTCATAGCGTAATTAAAGTATTATAAATGCGTGTTAGATACCTTTTTTTGGGAATAGAATTGTAAGTGTCCCCATAGGAAATTTATATGTGCGTGAGTGTTAATGGCTATTAAATAATATTAAGGACACATAGGTATGAGGTTAACCCCAACATGAAGTAGAAGCCTGTCGGAAATCAATTGGCATATCCAGCATCTACAAGGATGTCTGGTTAATGTGAGAGGTCTAGGTGCCATTGGACATTATAATTAATACATAAATATGCGAGGTTAAGCCCAACTTGTAGTAGAAGCCTGCCCAAAACTTCCTGACAAATCCAACATCTAAAAGTAATTGATTTAATATGGGACATCTAGTGTGTGTGTGTGTATGTGTGTGTATTTGTGTGAAGTAGGCCTGTCTTGAGAAGGTATTAAGTGGTTAGGACTAGGTCTGTTCCTAAGGTTCACTCCTTGTTTTTTGGACCAAAGTCATGGGACCCGCCCTTATTAGGTTTTAAGTGGTCATTGGGTCCGCCTTCCTCTTATTAGGTGCTAAGGGGTCTTAATTAAAAAGACATACGTATGAGTAGGGTAGTTCTCTAGAAGTTGTATGCTTCTTATCTAGGGGCTATTTAAGGGAAAATGCAGGTATGAGCAATGTAAGAGTTCATAAGAGACCACCCATCGAAGAGAAGTACTAAGTGGCTATGAGTTCACTCGTAATACCAGTTAAATAGTAATGCATGGGTCTGTTGAAAGGGTCCTAAATGGCGATGAGTGTCCTATACCTGGGATTAAGTGGAAGATTACTATTTCTGGTATTATAGTTGAGAGATTATTTGATATTGCTAAGACGAGGTCATAAGTGACTAGGGTCCGCTATAGGGTATTAAGTGATATTAGGAATCCACGATAAACAAATATAGATAATGGCATTAGGTGACCAAATGGTAGTCTGCCTTGTAATGTATCAAAGGAAAATATAAATATGCCCATGTATAAACATGTTGGCATTAAGTGACTATAGGGTAGTCCGCAAAGTTAATACATATATGACATATTTAATTGTGTGTTGAAGTTGCGTAGACATAATTTGATGAATTTATACGGCTAAGTATAGGAAATAGGCATTCCTTAAACTTACGTAATTTTCATTCACCATAACTTGTGTTCTGACCTCTGTCCTCTTAACAAATAAACATGTTAGTACTTGAGAATGCTTGATTTATGAAGTCATGGAAACTGGAGCCTAGCGAAAGAGATTTTACAGATTATTATTATTATAATCATTTTTGGTAGTTTATTGTAATCGTGGGATATTATTATTGATGTATCTTGATATGATAGTTGGAAATAGATGTAATAAACATTATTGTGGTTTTATTTAGTAGTATATCTATTTTTAGTTATTATGTTTTGTCCCTTCTGCTATGAGATTCTGATTTCGTTTTTAGTTTAGCTTCGTTTATGTATTCCTTATATGAACTAATAATCCATTTAGAATGGCTCTAAGTTCTGATGCACCTTTTAAAGTGAACCCCATAATCTCCAATAGTTTTTATTTTATTCATAATTTACACAAACTATGGTTACCTTCTCAACGGTTATCCCCCTTTTAATCATCCATATCCAGGATCCCTTCTTCACTAATATAAATATATCAGTATGCAAAACTTAAATTATGCATATGAAGATACATAAATCTCTTTTACTTGATTGATCATATTATAAATTTAAAATTAAAACTAAATTGATAAGTTTAAAGTTAACTAATCTCTACATAGCCACAGACAATATAAATCATTGATTTTCCTATATTTAACCCATACCAAAATATACGTTTTCATTCCATTTTATTATGATTTAAATCTTAATTAAGTGGGTATATAGATACCCATTTGCGTCTCCCTGGTCATAGCTTAAAATTTTACTAAAGGGGTTCAAGAATTGGTTCCATAACAAACAAAACTATATTATACCTCCTTTTATACTTTGCTTCTTTAACTTTTAGGATTTCGTATCACAAATAGGGTACATTGTCATGATATTCAATTGAAAATTTATGCAAAACAGCCATATCTATTAGCCAATACTTTTCAGCAAAACAAAACTTAAACATTTTAAAATACAACTTATCCCCTTTATTTTTCATACATCCTTCATTTACACTTCATAGTGATAATGTTTGCAGTAGAGACAATGATATGCTTCTGTCCAAGCCTATTCATTATTTACAGTAAGGTATATTTAGTTATATATACATTCAAAACCATAATACTATAACGCTTTTCACAAGAATTTCTAACATGTAAATATTGTATCATTTTATAAAAAACCTGCATAACTTTTGAAAGAATTTATAAACAATAAGTGTATTAAATCAAATTGCACTCAATTCAATCCTCTTTTGATACAAGTTTTTCTTCAAGCTAGCAAGCTACACATTTATCTTGAAAAATACAATATTTTTATTCATCACATTACATAAATCATATTTGGTATCACTAAGCATGAGCAAAATAACATATCAAGCAGAATTAAAATTCTCCTACTATTTTATAAACAAGCATTTATAAAATTTTCTACCTATATAATATTCTAAACAACTTATCAACAAACCATTGCATCCAGGCTTTATTTATTAACAACAACTTAACTCACGGATAATTCATTTGCTACTTATCTTCCATATGTTTTATACCTTCACATTTTACAATCTACTGGGTAAATAAAAAAGCAAGTGCACATATCAATTATATTTATCTTTTTTATTCCTAAGATAACTAGATTTATGAATCACCATGAACTTTGTGTTTTTAAATTTTGAATCCGTTGCTGTAGCAGTTCTACAACTATCATCTTCACAAGCTGTAACACCCCACCTCCGCTAGGGTCACTCACAAAGGGAATGCCCTAGTTTTGGAGGGGTATTATCTAGTAAACAGGCACAGAGATAACACAAGGCCGAACATAGATAAAATAGAGTATATGAAGCAGCGGATATAAACTTTAAAACCAAATCTCATTACTGAAAAATAGAGTCAAAACCTCTTACATCAAAATGTCAAGTCATTATTTCATTACATCAAGTTCTAAAGAAGCAAAGTACTTAAAACAACATAAGTAAAATATTATTCCCCAAAAAGAGCATGAGTGCAGCCATAGCATAGCTCAAGACCAAACCATACATAAGCTGTCAGAAAGCAAGCAAAGTCCTAGCTAAGAGCTAGAATTTTCTCCCTGAGAACCTGGGGGGGGGGGGGACGAAAGACAAAGAGGCGAAAGAAAACGGGTCAGTCAAAAAGACTGGTAAGCCCTAGTGACTATCAGCATAGAAACTAGTAAAGTTAACAAGACATGAATAAACTGGAATTAAACATAGGAATGATGATAAGTCTGGCATGATAACTAAGCTAACAAGATAACTCAACTCTAACATTTCGTATTCAAGATTCGCCGTACCAACTATACTGGTATACTAATCCCGTGTCAACTATAAATCAAGAAATAATCCCTTGGCCCAATATCGTGAAGTGACCCAATTCGGGGTCCAACGGTACGATCTAATCGATCGGCTCCCTACAAGTCTAGCTCGTCGTGTGTCTGTGTCATACGGCTCTATCACGAATGTAGTCACCTGTGCTAGGTCCACCATAGGGTGTATCAAGCCCCAGGGTGCCAACCACCGACACGAATCAAGAATGCACAGATAATCCTACTGATGCCCAATGCCTGGCTTTTCAACTCCGGACTAAGTGCACGACCCTAGTCCGCCTGAACCTACAATGGCGCACCAACTCAGCCGTCGTTCTGGTCGCTTACAATCAGCCCAGCAATCGTGCCCCACCCTGCCTAGTCCCAGGGTACCGTGATACATCTAGTGGGTTACTACTGAAAAGGACCGCGTAACTAGGGTTTCGTTCAGCAGGTTAAGTTGTCATTTAAAATCGAGACTTAACCCCATCTACGTGTCATGTCAAATTGACTAAGTGTGTCGTTCTAGTTCAAGACTTAGTCCTACGAATCATGTGTCAGGTTGGTTAAGTGTGTTCAAGCGATTCATGACTTAACCCTATCAAATCAACGTGTCAAATTGGTTAAGTATATTCAAGTGGTCCATGACTTAACCCTATCCAGTGGCATTAATTTACTTAATGCACCCCTAACCTCTCACATTAGACTTGGTTATGGTTACTGGATGTGCCGGGAGGGTCCGGGCAGTTTTACACCATAACCTAGTCTAACCTCGGGTTTCGAGTTCGATATGACCAACTACTCACATTGGATCCTATTGTTTGCAGTTACTGGATTCGCCGGGCGGTTCCGGGCAGATTTATACTGCAAAATCAACCCAACCTCGAGTTGGCCACGTTCAAGTTATCTAAGTGTCATGTCCATGCTTAATTTTTCATGTCAAGATCAAGTTCGTGTTAACCATGTTCATGATTCAAGTTTTCAAGTATAATTTCATGTCAAGTTTACATGTCATGTTTTCATGTCATATCAAGTTAATTTTATAGCCAATTTCAAGTTTGCCTAATCTACCCAAAACATATCCCCAACGTATGTGAATTCGTATCAACACAAGATATCAAGATAGGGAATAACACAAAAAGGATAGTCATAGGATGGCAAAGGTGTTTACAAGTTAAGCATGACGATTATAACATTTCAGGCATATGAATAAGGGTCTCAACATCAACTTGGCAGAATATGGTGATAGACATGGTAATGGATTGACATAAGATAATATCCCCAATAATAGTTTCAACATCACAGGTAATGTTTAGATAAAGGTCATGAGAGGTTTTAGGTTAATAGCATGAATATGTCCCAAATCAAGTTCATACGATAATCCACAAGTCAAAGTTTCACATGAATAGATCTAGGGTGTACAAAATTAGATCTAAAATAGTAGGTCTAAAAAGGTTAGTCACAGATCAAGGATTTACAATGATAGATCCAACCTAGTTATCATGTTTAGGCATAATTTCAGTTTACATCGTGTTCATGTTAAATTTACAGTTTAGATCTAAGAGTAACTGGGGCTTACAGATCGTGGTTTTTGAGAACTAAGAACAGAAATTGTCGTAGGATCGTTGCAGAAGCTTCAATCTCTAGTTTGAATTGAGTTGCTTAGGTTGATGTTGATTAGCTTCTAGTTTTGATTCCAGCAGAGTAGCGACGCCATTTTTATTTTTATTTAGAATAGAGGCAGAGTAGAAGCAGAATAAAATTGTGTGTAGAGAAGGCTAGGTTTGGGGCTGTTTAAATAGGTTTAGGCAGATGAATCTGGACAGAAATCGGACTAGATACATCAGAACGAACACTGGCCCAAAAATGGGCTCGGGGACCAGGTCGACACCCAAGTCGACTGCGCAGTCGACCTGGTCCTAGGGGTGTCGACTGCCCAGTCGACCTGGGTCTGGGCGGGAAACTTCCCGCCCAGCCTGTTCTGCGTTTGAAATTCGAATTTTGAATTCGAATTCGAGCTGTTTTGAACTCTGAATATTTCTGAAACTTTAGGGAGCCATAACTTGGTCATACGGACTCCGATTTTCAAAAACTCGAACTCGATTTCATGCAGAATTCCAAGACGAACGCATTGGCACAACCCGTTTCCCTTGGTTCTTATTTTAAAATTTAATTCTTCCTAGATTTATGGTTATAATACGTTATCAAAATACGGGTTGTTACATTCTCCCCTCCTTAAAGGATTTCGTCCCTGAAATCTCTAAGTTAGGAAGAACGTATCCTACCATCCATCATCCATCTACTCAAAACATCATCCACAAGCAAACATTTCCCTTAATAGATTTCTAATGCCGTATGAACATATGCAAAAAGTGTGTGTATATGTTCCTTATCTAATGCAAATGATCAGGCCTGATTGATCTTTCTAATGCAAAATATGTTTAGTGTCATGAATCCAACATGTATGCAAGTAATCCTAGTCACGTAAGCACTATATGTGTGCACAAATATTCATCCATATGCAACATTCATATGATAACACATTCAATTTCATCCATAAATAAGTATAAACACTCATGCATATGCAATATGAAAATGTGTCTGAATCGATCTAGTGCCTAATGTGTGTTATGCAACCACGAGCAATCACTTGCAACCACTTGCAACCATTCGCAAACATCAAGCATAACATGTTTCAAATACATGTTTACATTCATAGGATTCTACCTAAGGTTCTCAAGACAGGATCGAAAGGATATACAAGATAAAACAGAGTATCTAGGGAAAAGAAGTTAAAGATGTACCCCTAGAAGGTCCTTCTTGCGGGGCTTGCCCTTGCTTCTTAGGGCAGTTCTTGCTGATGTGTCCAGTTTCGCCGCATTGAAAACATGCTCCTATCTTCATCTTCTTCTTCCTACAGTCCTGGACTATGTGCCCGTCAATACCACAGAAGTTGCATTTTCTTTTCTCGCGTGACTTGTCATTCTTGTTGTTGCTGTTCTTTCCTCCTTTCTCGGAGTCTACCTTCTTGTCTTGAGACTCATTCGCCTTGACCTTCTTCTTGCCATTCTCGTCTTCTTCATGAAGTAGGGCCATATTCACCAAGCTTTCAAAGGTCGCCCCTATGGGTACATGAGTCATGGCCATAGTGTGGAGTGGCTCGCTCAATCCTCGAGCAAAGCGTAGAGCCTTCTTCTCAGCCGTGTTGACTAAGTCCAAACCAAACCGAGCAAGCTGATTAAACTTATTCATGTATTCCCTAACTGACATGTCCCCTTGCTTGAGTGCTAGGAACCTCTCCATCTGAAGACTCGCTTCTACGGATGATAAAAACTTAAGCCCAAACCTCTCTCTAAAGTCTGCCCAAGTCTCAATTGGCCTGGTAGCATTGGTGACTTCCCACCAAAATGAAGCTTCCTCTTTCAACAACCATGCTGCCAACTGAACTTTCCTATGATCCTCCATATCGAAAATAACAAACAAGTCTTCAGTCTCTTTTAGCCAGTTTCGCGCCTCAACGAAGGTTTCAGTTCCAACGAAGTTCTTGCCGCCCATTCCTATAAAGTCCTTGCATATTTTGGCGAAGGCGGTACCCGGAGGAGGAGGAACCGTGGCCACCGGGGGAGGAGGTGAAGGGATATCTGCCGAGCCCGCGCCGTTGGCCCTAGCTTCCAAGTATCTTCGGAACCATCCAGGTATGGGTACTCCCTCAAGAAGGTTAAGATCAGACATGCTGAAAAGCGAAAAGGAAAAAGATTCAAACGAGGAAACAAAGGAAAGTGCTAATGGCTTTTGGGGAATAAAAATTTTCTTGAAAAATGCTTCTTTATAAACGGTTTTGAAACTAGTTTCAGAAGGTTTTTAAAACTTTTGCCCAGTCTGGTAACCTTCTGCTCTGATACCAAATGTAACACCCCACCTCCGCTAGGGTCACTCACAAAGGGAATGCCCTAGTTTTGGAGGGGTATTATCTAGTAAACAGGCACAGAGATAACACAAGGCCGAACATATATAAAATAGAGTATATAAAGCAGCGAATATAAACTTTAAAACTAAATCTCATTGCTGAAAAATAGAGTCAAAACCTCTTACATCAAAATGCCAAGTCATTATTTCATTACATCAAGTTCTAAAGAAGCAAAGTACTTAAAACAACATAAGTAAAATATTATTCCCCAAAAAGAGCATGAGTGCAGCCATAGCATAGCTCAAGACCAAACCGTACATGAGCTGTCAGAAAGCAAGCAAAGTCCAAGCTAAGAGCGAGAGTTTCCTCCCTGAGAACCTGGGGGTGGGGGAACGAAAGACAAAGAGGCGAAAGAAAACGGGTCAGTCAAAAAGACTGGTAAGCCCTAGTGACTATCAGCATAGAAACTAGTAAAGTTAACAAGACATGAATAAACTGGAATTAAACATAGGAATGATGATAAGTCTGGCATGATAACTAAGCTAACAAGATAACTCAAGTCTAACATTTCGTATTCAAGATTCGCCGTACCAACTATACTGGTATACTAATCCCGTGTCAACTATAAATCAAGAAATAATCCCTTGGCCCAATATCGTGAAGTGACCCAATTCGGGGTCCAATGGTACGATCTAATCGATCGGCTCCCTACAAGTCTAGCTCGTCGTGTGTCTGTGTCATACGGCCCTATCATGAATGTAGTCACATGTGCTAGGTCCACCATAGGGTGTATCAAGCCCTAGGGTGCCAACCACCGACACAAATCAAGAATGCACAGATAATCCTACTAATGCCCAATGCCTGCTTTTTCAACTCCGGACTAAGTGCACGACCCTAGTCCGCCTGAACCTACAATGGCGCACCAACTCAGCCGTCGTTCTGGTCGCTTACAATCAGCCCAGCAATCGTGCCCCACCCTGCCTAGTCCCGGGGTACCATGGTACATCTAGTGGGTTACTACTGAAAAGGACCGCGTAACTAGGGTTTCGTTCAGCAGGTTAAGTTGTCATTTAAAATCGAGACTTAACCCCATCTACGTGTCATGTCAAATTGACTAAGTGTGTCGTTCTAGTTCAAGACTTAGTCCTACGAATCATGTGTCAGGTTGGTTAAGTGTGTTCAAGCGATTCATGACTTAACCCTATCAAATCAACGTGTCAAATTGGTTAAGTATATTCAAGTGGTCCATGACTTAACCCTATCCAATGGCATTAATTTACTTAATGCACCCCTAACCTCTCACATTAGACTTGGTTATGGTTACTGGATGTGCCGGGCGGGTCCGGGCAGTTTTACACCATAACCTAGTCTAACCTCGGGTTTCGAGTGCGATCTGACCAACTACTCACATTGGGTCCTATTGTTTGCAGTTACTGGATTCGCCGGGCGGTTCCGGGCAGATTTATACTGCAAACTCAACCCAACCTCGAGTTGGCCACGTTCAAGTTATCTAAGTGTCATGTCCATGCTTAATTTTTCATGTCAAGTTCAAGTTCGTGTTAACCATGTTCATGATTCAAGTTTTCAAGTATAATTTCATGTCAAGTTTACATGTCATGTTTTCATGTCATATCAAGTTAATTTTATAGCCAATTTCAAGTTTGCCTAATCTACCCAAAACGTATCCCCAACGTATGTGTATTCGTATCAACACAAGATATCAAGATAGGGAATAACACAAAAAGGATATTCATAGGATGGCAAAGGTGTTTACAAGTTAAGCATGACGATTATAACATTTCAGGCATATGAATAAGGGTCTCAACATCAATTTGGCAGAATATTGTAACACCCCACACCCGCTACGGTCACTCACTAAGGGAATGCCATAACATCGGTGGAGTATTTTAAGTGAATATAGAACAGAAAGATTACAACAAGACAGATATAAGTAATACTTGAGAATTTAAAACATCATTTCATTTCAGCGGAAAGTAAAACATGTTTGGTTACACCAAAACCATAAATAAGAGTCAAGTACATAATATCCATCCTGATAAAAACGAAAGTACATAATCCCACTACATAACCTAATAGCCATAATAGAAAAGATAAACTGAGCTTTACATCCACGGTCCAAGCTCCAAAAGATAGATAAAGCAGTCTGATCAAAGCCCACTAGTGCTAGGCCTACTCTGAAAACCTGAGGGTTGGGAAAAAGATAAAGAAACAACGGGGTCAGACATAAGTCTGAGTGAGTCCTATAACCCTAACAATACAATCATTAAAGTAATTAGGGTATGATATAAACAAGGTACGGTACCTCTGGGGATAATGACTACCCTTAAGTAGCCAACTAAACATAGGATGTACTAAGATAACCGAAAAGACGCATTTATCCACCCAAGGATAATTACTAGATTGCACCACCCCAGATCTACCCACCCAAGGGTAATTCCTACACTGCACCACACCAGTTCTACCCACCCAAGGGTAATTCCTACTTAAAGGTTGATCCCACTAAGTGTACTTAGTAATTTTACCCAGTAGTTTCTTGTACCCCTAGCTGACTACATAGGTGCCGTCTGCCCCTATCTCCACTAGGTGTACCCATTACCCCCAAGCGATCGGCTCCCTACCGTAGATACCCGTGCTGGCCCCACAGTGGGGTGTATCACTCCCCAAAATGGCAACCTGATAATCAATGGTGCACGGCTTATACCTACACGATGCAACAACGTCTTACCTACCATCCCGGGTCCACACACGCATATGAAACCCGTTGGACTCGCGTTGCCACCGCTACCCCGTTTTGGCCTCTTATAGTCAAGCCCAATATGCGTGTCCCGTCCTCGACTTGGGTCGAGCCCACAAAGATACGTTTGGGATATTGGTTGAAATGGGCCCCCACAAGCTACTACTTAAGCTTGCCATTTTATCTAGTGCATCCCACTTAACCCCTTTTATAATCATGCCCACTTACATGTTAGGGTTTGGTTAAGTCATTTAATTATATTTCAATTGCCACTCAAGGCCCCCACAAGCTACTACTTAAGCTTGTCATTTAATTACATTTCAATTGCCCCTTAAGGCCCCCACAAGCTACTACTTAAGCTTGTCATTTAATTATATTTCAATTGCCACTTAAGGCCCCCACAAGCTACTACTTAAGCTTGTCATTTAATTATATTTCAATTGCCACTTAAGGCCCCCACTAGATTTCCACATGCCACCCAAGGCACTTACTTGATTCCCACATGCCACCCAAGGCACTTACTTAACCCTTTAATCATGTTTAATTACATGTTCCACTTTGGTTAAGTATTCTAATCGTATTTTCTATTGCCACCCAAGGCAATCCCACTAATTTCCTTATGCCACCCAAGGCACCCCCACTAGTTACTACATGCCACCCAAGGCACCCACTTAACCCCTCATGCCTCACTACATGCTAATTTGGTTAAGTGTTTCTTAATTAATTAAGATCGTAACCTTTGTAAAGACCTCTCACATTAGACTGTCTTTTATGGCAGCTGGATATGCCGGTTGGTTCCGGGCAGCCTTACACCATAACAGAGTCTAACCTCGTGTCTTTACACTTGTCACGTATTTAGTTTATGACTAAGACCTCTCACATTGGGCCAATCATTTGTAGCCGCTGGATTTGCCGGTCGGTTCCGGGCAGTCTTATGCTACAAAAGGGTCCAACCTCGTGTCTTAGTAGATTAATTACACCTAATTAATCACCCCCTTAATTTGTATTAATTATCCCTAATTAATTACAAATATTTAAGAATATGGGTAGACCTAACTCAATAGGTAAATTCCCAATTCCATAATATGGGTAGACCTAACTTAATAGGTAAATTCCCAATTATGTCCATCCACTTTACGGTATGTTTAATCATACCCACTTCACACAATTTTATGTATTCATTAATTTTTACCCCATCGTCCCCACGTAAATACGTTAACATGACATACTTCAAAAGGGAAGATTCATCATACACACAATGGGTTCAACTTAGCATATCATTAGCATTATCATGGGTTTAAAAGGTGTCAACTTGTATATATGACCATAAACCCAACTTGCATAAATAACCAACCCAAACTTGCATGAATCACATATGTCATAAAGATGGTAACTTGCTTAAATGTTCATGTCATAGACCTATCATAAAGGTGTCAACTTGCATACATGTCATAGGTCTAAAAGGGACGAACTTGCACATGTACTTATGTCATACGTAGAGGAAAACTTGCATATGAACTTGCATCATAACTTGCATACGAACTTGCATCATAACTTGCATACGAACTTGCATCATAACTTGCATATGAACTTGCATCATATGCAAACTTGCATCATAACTTGCATACGAACTTGCATCATAACTTGCATACGAACTTGCATCATAACTTGCATATGAACTTGCATCATAACTTGCATAAAACCAAACACTTAGCATGCATAAAACCAAATACTTAGCATGCATAAAACCAAATACTTAGCATGCATAAAACCAAATACATAGCATGCATAAAACCAAATACATAGCATGCATAAAACCCAATACTTAGCATGCATAAAACCAAATACTTAGCATGCATAAAACCAAATACATAGCATGCATAAAACCAAATACATAGCATGCATAAAACCCAATACTTAGCATGCATAAAACCAAATACATAACTTACATAACATGTTACATATAGACTTGCATATAATCTCCCATATAGCTTGCATAACATGTTACATATAGACTTGCATATAATCTCCCATATAGCTTGCATAACATGTTACATATGAATCAATGTTCAACATAGTGTTTTGCATCATAAAACATAGCATTAAACTTGCATATAGCACACAACATACACTATACCAAACTTGCATAAACACATTGATTCCACAAACATAGCCATATCTTATCATATCCTATCATAATCAATTTAACAATTGATTGTTAAGTCTATAGAAACTCACCACTAAACTCCCATAAACAAACCCTTGCCAAAAATCACCCAAAAACTCTAGCCTTGAACATAAAGCTTGCAACTTGATGATGAATGCAAGCTAATGATCACTCATACAACTCAAAGATGCTTGTATGAACATGAAAGCCTTCATAGAAATAGTTTAGAAATAGGATGGAGGCTTAGGGTTTTGAGTGGAGGCCATGATCATAGAAAATTTTGGCATAGTTTAGTTAGGAGATAGGATTTTGATCATTTAGGGCTAGCTTAGGGTCTTATTTATAGGATTAGGCAAGTGTTTTAGGCCATTAGATTAACCCTAAATTAGATTAGGGCCATCAGATCTCGGAAGCTTCCAGAAACCAGCCCCAAAGCACAGCCCAAACACTAAAATGGTGCACCAGGCCAGAATCAGCCGACAGGGCAAGTCGACAGCCCTGTCGACAGCCAAGTCGACTTGGCTGGGCGGGGTTTTTCCCGCCTGGCCCCCATTTCTGCATGTTTCGAAATTCAAATTTCCCGAAAACTTCTTTGGGCCTTAACCGGGTCATACGGACTCCGATTTACAAAATTTCGGACTCTATTTCGCGTATTTTTCCGAGACGAACACAATGACGTAACCCGTTTCCCCTGATTCTCACATCTGAGATTATTAATTCTGTAATTAGTGAATATCAGTGTTAACTGAAATTCGGGGTGTTACATTCTCCCCTCCTTAAAGGATTTCGTCCCCGAAATCTCCAAGTTAAGGAGAATGCATATCCTACCATCCAAACAACCATCTACTCAATCCATCAAACACGGGCATCCATTGTCCTTAAAACAATTTCTACTGATGTATGAGCATATGCAAAAAGTGTGTGTATATGTTCCCTATCTAATGTATGAACATATGCAAACCGTGATAGTGCCATGCATCCAATATGTATGCGAACGATCCCTATCGACACATACTATTTCTACATGAGTGCACAATCATTCACCAAAATGCATCATCCATGTGATAACACAACCATTTTACATCCATTAATATAGCTACCTACACACAATTTTATGCAATATGAAGTGATTGAGCTGATCTAGTGTCTAGAGTGTGTGTATATGCATCCACGAGCAACCACTAGCAAACACTTGCATCCACATGCATCCATCAATCATAACATGTCTCAAACACATGTTTCAACCATAGGTTTACCCTATCTAAAGGTCAAAGGTACTAACGAGAGGACATACTAAAGATAAGATAAGTACTAGACAAACGATAAAGGAGAAGTTAAAAGACATACCCTCAAAAAGGAATGGGTATAATGAACGCATTTTCGCTTCCGTCTCCCAAGTAGCGTTGCTCTCATCTTCTCCCCATTGCACTTTGACTAGTTGAACCTCCCTGTTTCTCAACCTCTTAATCTCTGACCCAAGGATGCGGGTAGGAGCTCGTCGAATAATCACTTCGCGCTCTACCTTTACTTCTTTAAGCAAGCTCGGCTCTACCGCCTCTGCGGTCTCATGTAGGCACTTCCTCAAATGTGACACATGGAATACGTCATGTTTTCTATGCAACCGAACTATCTCTCGAATATAAACTGAAGCTAGACATGGAACAGTCCTCTTGCTCTTCACGGGTTTGAAATGGGCACTCTTAGTAAGTCTATCTACCACAAACCAAATTCCCGTATTACCCTTCCTTGATCTCGGTAATCCATCGAGACACTATCCCACTTCCATAGCGGAACCTCCAAATGGGTGAAGCAACCCACCGGGTTTCTTCTGCTCCGCTTTCATTTGCTAGCACACCAAGCATCTAGCGTCATACTCGGCCACATCTTTCTTCATACCAGCCCAAAAAGAAAACTCGCTTCATGTCTTGGTACATCTTGTCCCCACCGGGATGAATGGTCATCTTTGACCGATGTGCATCATCAAGTATAGCCTTCCTCAAACCCTCGTCTTGCGGTACACAAAGTCTATCGTCTCTACACAACCACCCCTTACCATCTAGGGTGTACCTACTCAAATGGCTGGACGACTCCCCCCCATATGAGCTTCTCTACTAACTCAACCAACTGTGGGTCGTCTCGCTGTGCCTCGCCAATCCGTCCCAAAAGAGTAGGACTAACCTCCAAGGAGGCTAGCAAACCGGGTACAAAGTCAACGGAAGGTCTAAAGTCAAACATAGAAATAAACTCTAAGCTCCGTCGTTCAACGAACAATGAACTCAAGGACAACCTTTTTCTACTTAAGGCGCCCGCTACCCCGTTACCCTTGCCAGGGGTATACGCTATCTCAAACTCATAGGATGCTAAGAATCCCATCCACTTTTGCTGTCCTAAGACTATGCGCTCGAAGAGTCTCCAACACTTCCCTAAGATGTAGGGCATGCTCTTCTCCACTTTTTTTAGAGAAAACCAGGGTATTATCCCATCCAAAATCCTCACAACTGTCCATCCCTCACGCAAACCACCCTAGTCGAACTCGACATCCCCCAAATGCAAGCCCCAGAGGCCTAAACCAATATCAGACAAACACCCGAGGGATACCTCCTTCGAATTTAGACGACCTACGTGAGATGATACTAGTAAAAACGGCTAAATAATTAAGCCCTTGTCCAACTCTGGATGTCCTCGCCAGTCTCGCTCCAAAACCACCGTTTATCCTATAACTGGCTTTGCTCAACCTATTGAGCACATACGAAAACTTATTTCGCTCCTAGAAAAGACCAAGATGTCATTTACAAAGACCATCACGAACTTATTTAGGTACCCCCTGAACACCCTTCTCATCAAATCAATAAGGTATGCGGGGGCGTTCGTCAAACCAAATGGCATCACCAGCCACTCATAAAAATCATCCGGAGTCCTAAAGGCTGTCTTCTCTATACTATCCTCAGCCACTCTCAACTGACGAAACCCCGTGGCTAAGTCCAACTGCGAAAATACTGAGGCGCCAACTAACTGATCAAAGAGATCATCAATCCTCGGCAATGGGTGTCTATTCTTCTTTGTGAGTTTATTTAGTTCTCTTTAGCCTACACAAAGTCTGAGGGACCCATCCGCCTTCGTGGCAAAAACTACTGGAGCACCCCACTCCGATATACTTCGTCTTATGAACCCCTTCTCAAGCAAATCGCCTACTTGCTCATGGAGTTCCCTCCTCTCACGAGGAGCCATGTGGCACACTGGCCAAGATACTGGTTTGGCATTTTCTACCAGATATATTCGGAAGTCAATCTCCTGCTCCGGAGGTAAGCCCTTCACCTCCTCAAACACATCCGAGTATTCCCGGACCACTCTGACAGATCGCAAACTCTTGATCGACGTGTCAAGCAATTCTAGATAACTTAGCATAACAGATTCCATGGGATTACAAGAGATCTCGAGAGTGTTACCCAAGCGGGTCATAAGCCTAACAACTCTCCCTTCAAAATCAAGAACGGCACCCCTACTGGATAACCAGTCCATGCCCAAACTAACCCATAGCCCGTGAAGCCCAAAAAGCATCACATCTAAACTCAACGCTAAGTATAGAAACTTTCAAACCCAAACACATCACGGAGCCCCAATTGGGTTTGAAACAACTAAGGGATCATCTACTAAACTGGTGTCTAAGTGCAGTGACTCAACTAACAATGATGAGATAAACGAACTCGATGCGTCAGAATCAACTAAAGTTCGAATCGGATAATAAAGAAATCCAAATTCCCACCTAGACGGTCCTATCCCCATCTAGTACCCTAGCCGTGAGGGAATACAACCACCCCCCAGGAGATTCCGTACTTTGCCCTTGCCTCTTTGGACAATCCTAATAAGATGTCCTATTCCTCCAAAAGGATAACTACTCGCCTTCTTCTTCCCATTCTCCACTCGTAACCTCCCACCAATGAGGTTTCATCCTTCATTAACCAACAACTATTTGAGCCTTCCTCCCATCGTCTATCCAATAGGTACCTACCAGTCCTCCTCCTTCTTGGACCAACTTCTAATCTGACTAACGTCTAAGTCCCTTGAAGTGGTTTCCCATTCTTATCTTTCTTAGAAAGATCATCTATACACGGAGGGTAAACTCAAAACGAGAGAGGAAGAGATTCAAAACGGAGAATTCGAAAGATATAGATATGGCTATTGGGGATTATGCTTTTCTTTCAAAAACTTTTCTCTTAAAAGACATGTTTTTGAAAATACTCCTTTCAAAAATATTCTTAGAAAATAGTTTTTCTAAAAAATTTATCTGTTCTGGTAACCTTAAGCTCTGATACCACGTGTAACACCCCACACCCGCTACGGTCACTCACTAAGGGAATGCCATAACATCGGTGGAGTATTTTAAGTGAATATAGAACAGAAAGATTACAACAAGACAGATATAAGTAATACTTGAGAATTTAAAACATCATTTCATTTCAGCGGAAAGTAAAACATGTTTGGTTACACCAAAACCATAAATAAGAGTCAAGTACATAATATCCATCCTGATAAAAACGAAAGTACATAATCCCACTACATAACCTAATAGCCATAATAGAAAAGATAAACTGAGCTTTACATCCACAGTCCAAGCTCCAAAAGATAGATAAAGCAGTCTGATCAAAGCCCACTAGTGCTAGGCCCACTCTGAAAACCTGAGGGTTGGGAAAAAGATAAAGAAACAACGGGGTCAGACATAAGTCTGAGTGAGTCCTATAACCCTAACAATACAATCATTAAAGTAATTAGGGTATGATATAAACAAGGTACGGTACCTCTGGGGATAATGACTACCCTTAAGTAGCCAACTAAACATAGGATGTACTAAGATAACCGAAAAGACGCATTTATCCACCCAAGGATAACTACTAGATTGCACCACCCCAGATCTACCCACCCAAGGGTAATTTCTACACTGCACCACACCAGTTCTACCCACCCAAGGGTAATTCCAACTTAAAGGTTGATCCCACTAAGTGTACTTAGTAATTTTACCCAGTAGTTTCTTGTACCCCTAGCTGACTACATAGGTGCCGTCTGCCCCTATCTCCACTAGGTGTACCCACTACCCCCAAGCGATCGGCTCCCTACCGTAGATACCCGTGCTGGCCCCACAGTGGGGTGTATCACTCCCCAAAATGGCAACCTGATAATCAATGGTGCACGGCTTATACCTACACGATGCAACAACGTCTTACCTACCAGCCCGGGTCCACACACGCATATGAAACCCGTTGGACTCGCGTTGCCACCGCTACCCCGTTTTGGCCTCTTATAGTCAAGCCCAATATGCGTGTCCGGTCCTCGACTTGGGTCGAGCCCACAAAGATACGTTTGGGATATTGGTTGAAATGGGCCCCCACAAGCTACTACTTAAGCTTGCCATTTTATCTAGTGCATCCCACTTAACCCCTTTTATAATCATGCCCACTTACATGTTAGAGTTTGGTTAAGTCATTTAATTATATTTCAATTGCCACTCAAGGCCCCCACAAGCTACTACTTAAGCTTGTCATTTAATTATATTTCAATTGCCACTTAAGGCCCCCACTAGATTTCCACATGCCACCCAAGGCACTTACTTGATTCCCACATGCCACCCAAGGCACTTACTTAACCCTTTAATCATGTTTAATTACATGTTCCACTTTGGTTAAGTATTCTAATCGTATTTTCTATTGCCACCCAAGGCAATCCCACTAATTTCCTTATGCCACCCAAGGCACCCCCACTAGTTACTACATGCCACCCAAGGCACCCACTTAACCCATCATGCCTCACTACATGCTAATTTGGTTAAGTGTTTCTTAATTAATTAAGATCGTAACCTTTGTAAAGACCTCTCACATTAGACTGTCTTTTATGGCAGCTGGATATGCCGGTTGGTTCCGGGCAGCCTTACACCATAACAGAGTCTAACCTCGTGTCTTTACACTTGTCACGTATTTAGTTTATGACTAAGACCTCTCACATTGGGCCAATCATTTGTAGCCGCTGGATTTTCCGGTCGGTTCCGGGCAGTCTTATGCTACAAAAGGGTCCAACCTCGTGTCTTAGTAGATTAATTACACCTAATTAATCACCCCCTTAATTTGTATTAATTATCCCTAATTAATTACAAATATTTAAGAATATGGGTAGACCTAACTCAATAGGTAAATTCCCAATTCCATAATATGGGTAGACCTAACTTAATAGGTAAATTCCCAATTATGTCCATCCACTTTACGGTATGTTTAATCATACCCACTTCACACAATTTTATGTATTCATTAATTTTTACCCCATCGTCCCCACGTAAATACGTTAACATGACATACTTCAAAAGGGAAGATTCATCATACACACAATGGGTTCAACTTAGCATATCATTAGCATTATCATGGATTTAAAAGGTGTCAACTTGTATATATGACCATAAACCCAACTTGCATAAATAACCAACCCAAACTTGCATGAATCACATATGTCATAAAGATGGTAACTTGCTTAAATGTTCATGTCATAGACCTATCATAAAGGTGTCAACTTGCATACATGTCATAGGTCTAAAAGGGACGAACTTGCACATGTACTTATGTCATACATAGAGGCAAACTTGCATATGAACTTGCATCATAACTTGCATATGAACTTGCATCATAACTTGCATATGAACTTGCATCATAACTTGCATACGAACTTGCATCATAACTTGCATATGAACTTGCGTCATAACTTGCATATGAACTTGCATCATAACTTGCATATGAACTTGCATCATAACTTGCATACGAACTTGCATCATAACTTGCATATGAACTTGCATCATAACTTGCATAAAACCAAACACTTAGCATGCATAAAACCAAATACTTAGCATGCATAAAACCAAATACATAGCATGCATAAAACCAAATACATAGCATGCATAAAACCCAATACTTAGCATGCATAAAACCAAATACTTAGCATGCATAAAACCAAATACATAGCATGCATAAAACCAAATACATAGCATGCATAAAACCCAATACTTAGCATGCATAAAACCAAATACATAACTTACATAACATGTTACATATAGACTTGCATATAATCTCCCATATAGCTTGCATAACATGTTACATATAGACTTGCATATAATCTCCCATATAGCTTGCATAACATGTTACATATGAATCAATGTTCAACATAGTGTTTTGCATCATAAAACATAGCATTAAACTTGCATATAGCACACAACATACACTATACCAAACTTGCATAAACACATTGATTCCACAAACATAGCCATATCTTATCATATCCTATCATAATCAATTTAACAATTGATTGTTAAGTCTATAGAAACTCACCACTAAACTCCCATAAGCAAACCCTTGCCAAAAATCACCCAAAAACTCTAGCCTTGAACATAAAGCTTGCAACTTGATGATGAATGCAAGCTAATGATCACTCATACAACTCAAAGATGCTTGTATGAACATGAAAGCCTTCATAGAAATAGTTTAGAAATAGGATGGAGGCTTAGGGTTTTGAGTGGAGGCCATGATCATAGAAAATTTTGGCATAGTTTAGTTAGGAGATAGGATTTTGATCATTTAGGGCTAGCTTAGGGTCTTATTTATAGGATTAGGCAAGTGTTTTAGGCCATTAGATTAACCCTAAATTAGATTAGGGCCATCAGATCTCGGAAGCTTCCAGAAACCAGCCCCAAAGCACAGCCCAAACACTAAAATGGTGCACCAGGCCAGAATCAGCCGACAGGGCAAGTCGACAGCCCTGTCGACTTGCCTGTCGACATGCCTGTCGACATGGCAGTCGACAGCCCTGTCGACAGCCAAGTCGACTTGGCTGGGCGGGATTTTTCCCGCCTGGCCCCCATTTCTGCATGTTTCGAAATTCAAATTTCCCGAAAACTTCTTTGGGCCTTAACCGGGTCATACGGACTCCGATTTACAAAATTTCGGACTCTATTTCGCGTATTTTTCCGAGACGAACACAATGACGTAACCTGTTTCCCCTGATTCTCACATCTGAGATTATTAATTCTGTAATTAGTGAATATCAGTGTTAACTGAAATTCGGGGTGTTACAAATATGGTGATAGACATGGTAATGGATTGACATAAGATAATATCCCCAATAATAGTTTCAACATCACAGGTAATGTTTAGATAAAGGTCATGAGAGGTTTTAGGTTAATAACATGAATATGTCCCAAATCAAGTTCATACGATAATCCACCAGTCAAAGTTTCACATGAATAGATCTAGGGTGTACAAAATTAGATCTAAAATAGTAGGTCTAAAAAGGATAGTCATAGATCAAGGATTTACAACGATAGATCCAACCTAGTTATCATGTTTAGGCATAATTTCAGTTTACATCGTGTTCATGTTAAATTTACAGTTTAGATCTAAGAGTAACTAGGGCTTACAGATCGTGGTTTTTGAGAACTAAGAACAGAAATTGTCGTAGGATCGTTGCAGAAGCTTCAATCTTTAGTTTGAATTGAGTTGCTTAGGTTGATGTTGATTAGCTTCTAGTTTTGATTCCAGTAGAGTAGCGACGCCATTTTTATTTTTATTTAGAACAGAGGAAGAGTAGAAGCAGAATAGAATTGTGTGTAGAGAAGGCTAGGTTTGGGGCTGTTTAAATAGGTTTAGGCAGATGAATCTGGACAGAAATTGGACTAGATACATCAGACCGAACACTGGCCCAAAAATAGGCTCGAGGACCAGGTCGACACCCAAGTCGACTGCGCAGTCGACCTGGTCCTGGGGGTGTCGATTCCCCAGTCGACCTGGGTCTGGGCGGGAAATTTCCCGCCCAGTCTGTTCTGCGTTTGAAATTCGAATTTTGAATTCGAATTCGAGCTGTTTTGAACTCTGAATATTTCTGAAACTTTAGGGAGCCATAACTTGGTCATACGGACTCCGATTTTAGAAAACCCGGACTCGATTTCATGCAGAATTCCAAGAAGAACGCAATGGCGCAACCCGTTTCCCTTGGTTCTTACTTTAAAATTTAATTCTGCCTAGATTTATGGTTATAACACGTTATCAAAATACGGGTTGTTACACAAGCGTAGACTAAATCAACTTGAATTTAGATCCAAAACTTAATAGGATTGCAGGTTTCGTAGATTATCCACATAAAGCAATGGGTCAAAATTTGGATAGATTTCTGTGTTGTAGAACCAAACTGGGTAGAGATCAGTCATGAGATGCAGTGAATCATAAATTGTCCATTTTTAAATATATTGAAATTCGAATTATTTTGAATTAAAAGGAATTTATGGATTTGATTTTGAAAATAAATTTGGAATACGTACATTTAATTCGAATATAATAAATTAAAATGATCATCTAAATAAGAATTTATTGGTTTTGGAATTTTGACTTAAAATCGGTTAATAATAGAACATTGAAGTATTGATTTTTTTTAAAATACATTTTTTTTATGAATTGGCTTAGAGAATGTTATAACGGAAACGTTAAGGTTTGTTTCGTTTAATTTTGATTTTGCTAGTTCTGTTTAAATTGATTTACATGATCGATTTACGGAAGAGATAATCGATATAACTAAATAATGAATTTTCAAATGGACACTATAATATTAGTTTTTAATGTGGTTTTTTTGTTCTTATCAATGCGATGAATGCACCCACGCTTTCTTCCATGGGTTTAGACACTCAACTTGGTTTTTGCGATGGTTTAAATTTTGAATTATGGTGCGGAGGTACCAAATTGGCCCAAAATACAACCTGATTTTTTGGAATTGAAAATCGTGCACAAGAACACTAGTCTTTTACTTGGTAAAATAGGAGTATCTGTAGATCCACATTTTTATATGCATGGTTATGCTGTAGCTTGGCTTTTTGAAACCCACATATATCTTCTTCTCTTTGATTGCTGAAACCACATTCTCCTCTACCACTATTTCTTCTCCTTTCCAATGTTTTAGTTTCAAGTCTCACTTATAAGCAAAAAAACTTTGTTCAAAACTCGAAGACGTGAATCTACATCCATTACAAGACTCCTCATGTGCTCCTTCACTTGAATGCCCCTCGAATAACCCGCACCATCGAGTTCGACCTGCTTCATCACCTGCTTCATTGAGCCCGCACCTGCTACCTCTTCCCCTTCCACAACCTAAAAACCGAACACCTTCCCTATTCACATGTAGCTAGACTCACCAACACCCTATTACAGCACCTACACCGACCCCGAGTTTGCAAGCCTCCGCATCGCCTCACCACTGTTATGCCTGAGATGACCCCTTATTATTAATCACACTTTCCTCAATTTATTTAGTGATAAATAGTTATATATATTTTTAATCTGCCTGGGTCATCTTCTCAAGGGTTATCCCCTTAAATTCAATAAGTATTCCAGGATATTTCAGCACTAGTATAAATATACTAGTATACTTTATTATGCATTTATCTTTGGTGTCAAAGGATACATAAGTCTCTTTCACTTTTAAAATCAGAGTTTAAATATTTAAAGCAAAAGTAATTTGATTAGCTAATTTAATCAACCACACACAACAAAATAAAGTATATGTATATATATATAAAATCATTACCCAATTTCGCTTGATATATATAAATATTTCAGATTTAATAATAATCGTTATGTGCTGTAAATTTATTAGGAGAATGTATTGCAGTTGTCTTAAGACACTTTTTATTACACTAGATAACTACTGCAAAAATGTTAGGATTATTTCACTGTTGAAACCCCTTGTTTTGAACCCTCTTTTTCATATTTGCAAATAACTGATTTATCAAATTTTTATTACTATAAACTCTGTCATGTTCAATCTTAGAGAATCTGGGCTTAAATTCTTGGTACCTTGCTATTAACATGTTTAAGTGGAATATGTGTATTATTCTTAGCTTCCTGAATGAATTCGTGCATGCATATTTTCTTATGCATGTGCACACCCAATTTGTTTAATCAGGAATTCAGGCCAACACACGCTCAAGCCAAGCATGTCAATGTTAAATATTTTTATAAAATTCCCAGCTTCCCTTTTATAAAATTAAATCCTAACTTATATGCAGTTTTTATATAGTGCCAACATTTAGTAGTTTAAAGATATAAATATAAATTTTGTTATTTTAATCAAATTATTCTCTAAAATATCAAAATAAACTAAGGCATTTTTCCTTAAATTCTGGTTATTAGAGACACAGCTTATACCCTATGTTTATAGCACATATTCTATTCACATGAGTTTCTGTCACACAAGTACTATTTAAATGAAAATAAAAGCATGTTTCCGGTATACCATGCAATGCTTCACCAACTCAAACAAATACTCTTATGTGAATATAAACTTAGGTCTTGTTTTTAGCTACCAAGAAGCTTCAATACACATGTCAGTTCAATATTATTTACAGTATGTAATCTCCTAGCATTACATACAAAAGAAACTTGCAAGTTTTAAAATATTTTTTTATCTCAGCAAGAGTATTAACATTATAATTCATACTAGAAAACATTCAACCCAACACCATTACATTTAATACTGATAATCTAGCAAATAACCTAAGTTTTAACATTTATTAAATAAATACATTAAAACATAAATAGTCCAAAAAGCATTAAAGTAGCATAACAACTTAGCATATTATTTAACCAGGCATTTTAACTCCTTTTCCAAGCAGTCTCTTCAAACTCATTTTACTTAGCGTCATCATTTCCTGAATTAGCACTAGAAACCACCTCATTGAAAATGATGCACCCCATTGATGCCATTAGCAAATAGGGTCAGTCTATATGTCTAGTGTGAGCGTATATTATTTCATATAAATGTAAGATGCTGGTTTTAATTAACATGATTTATGTCCATCTATATACATGTGCATGTAATATAGGTGATACAAGTTAATAGTGTATAACCTACTAGACATTATTCTCATGGTAAAGCATTCTTGCATAATAACTTGCATTCATATATTTTTGCAATAATAACTAGTAAAAAAACTTTCATTCAACCTTATTTCCTATGCCATCTCATTTTATTTTTTACCTATGACTCATATCCTGCTAGGCCATCATCCTCACTTATTTCCTAAATCACTACATCTAGTTAGGGTATAAATCATTCACACTGAACACTTATGTGCACATTGCCCGGGATACCGTACTTTTAACCCTGCACATAAAGGCTTACAGGGTATTAACATTCCTTTTGTATTCCTGACTTGCTACTTGATATCAATTACATCAATGTAAACCATGGCTACTTGCACCACCCAGTGACCCTTAGCTTAATTATCTATTTTCCCTTTCTACTTATTCAATTTAACACTTATCCTAAGCATCAATTTAATTCACCCACCCATGACTCCCTACGTCATTCAGACATTCATGTTTACATATTAAACATAGACATACTAAATAAACTAAGTATATATAAATACTATGCACATAAAATACATTCATCCATACTCAACCAATATAGTTATTCATCAACATCCATCTCACAATAACAACTCAGGTATTATTTATAAGAATAAATTAACTGCATTCATATCTAATATGAATTATCAGAAAATCCTTATATACACATTTGTTTATTTGCAAATTATTATGAGAATATGATTAGAGGTATCAGGGAACTTCTTAGGCCCAGGTTTTCTTGCTTAAACTCTTCATAGTTTAGCTCATGAAATTACATTATGAAGGAGGATCAACACATTAACATTGCACCCCTTCATTCTTTTATAAGGTAGTTGACATAAGCTTGTAACCTACTTGTTCATGCTACCTATTTTTCTCATTAAATCCTACCTCACAATAAAGGGCTCTTTTCAGTCATCAGTGATTATTTGCTTCCTGGTTTAACAAACATTTTTTATTTCATAAAAAAATCCGTATCACTCTTAGACTATAAAAACATGAACATAGTAACTCAGCATTTACCCTTTTTCATGCTCAACTCACAAATATGCATAAAATATCGATATATATGCGCATTCAAAATGGCTGGCTTATTTAGGATTAGCGCCTTATATAAAATAGTATATACTCACAAATAAAACTTCTCTTTTAAACTCCTTATTTTCTGGTTCTAGCTTGTCTTCTAGATTTCCTAGCTATTTTTGCTATGTGCTATTTTAATTATTTTTGCTCAGAGAGATGGTAGCCTGAAAAATCCTGGCTCTAAATAATTCATTTAGTTTCTTAATTAGGGTTTAGATGGTTATACAATGTCAATTTGACCCTAAGTATAAATTAGTTTTTAGACACTCAGCACAGACCCATCCATATAACCATCTTTTTTTAAATTGATTTGAAAAGAATTTTTTTCCCCTACAAAGCCATGATGGCTTCCTTTACACAGGAAAGTGCTCTTATAAATTTTCATTCTTATCCTACCTAGTCACACTATTTTCATGCTCCTTTTCATCTAGGTATTTGAGAAATTTGTTTATATATTTTAAACTTGAGTACAACCTAGCATGTGCAGCCCAACCCAATTTCTATTATTTATTCTTAGCAAAATTTTTAACAGAAAGATATATAAATAACCAAAAAGGAGATAATAACCAATCTTCGGTAGCTAACAAAAATGGACTAGCAAGAAACTAGGGCTCGTAAAAACAAAAACAAAACGAAATACCAGCCCGAAAAATAAAGCAACCCATACAAATCATAGCAATTCAGAACAACCCTACTCATACCTAGAAACTACAAGAAAAAAAGGAAACATGCCAATCAAGAGGGGCCCAGAACCAGTGGACATATGCAGGGGTAACCGCACAATACCCATCAATAGCAAGCTCCTGCTATATCCAACATTCGCCTCCTGAGGCACACACTATAGCCCAATGAAGTAAGTTCAATCTTAGCTTGGTCAATAAAGCCAATCAACAACAGCCTATCCTACCCTAGACTAAAAATCCAAAACAAAGATTTCTACAAAAGGAGAAACATAAGCTAGTGCCTACACAAGAAAATAAGAAGATCAGCGCAGGGGGAGAAAGGAAGGAAACCCGGGGTCCCAGGAACCAACAAAGTGGATTAGCCAACTCTAGCATGAGGAATAAGACCTAAGAGAACATCGAAATAATGAGCCAACGAGCCAATCTCATAGATCAAGATCCAACATTGCCCCCCGAAAGGTCTGCCATGTAAAGTGAGGAAGACACCATTATTAACCCGACGAATGATGGAAGACGAGTTGAAGGCAACCTCATCGAATACAACCTTATTCCTAGCGCACCAAAGGTACCAACAGATCAGACAAGAAATCCATCGGAAGAGGATAGACCAAAGAGACTTTCCACTAATTCCTTCCTACTAAAGGCTAAGTAAATTGAAAAAAAGTGGAATTCCTTCAGATATTAATAGGATTCTCGAAGTAAGACCAAACAACTCTAGCACATTGACCTTCGAAAAACAGATGACCAGAAGATTCCATGTCTCCTAGGATGCAGCAGCTACGCCGAAACACAATTGGAATTCTGATCCTCCTAAGATTCACATCTAGTGGTAAACCAATATGGAGGATCTTTCACATTAGAATAGAAACCTTAGGAGGTGAGCTGGAGTCCCAAATATGGGTGAAAAACGAAAGCCCGTTGCTAGGGGTTTGAGAGGAAACCTAAGCAACCCTAAGGAAGAAAGTGACGCCATCCCAACCTACACCACCTCCGTGAGTTGGTAAAGGTCTTAATCGATTGCATCTGTTTCCACGTCTCACTTGCATAAGACGGGGTCCCAGAATAATCTGCTGGTAAAATATGATGGTACTTAGCACGAAGAAACGAAGCCCAAAGGGAGTTGTTTGCTCAGAACCTAATCCAGAGCTTCCAAGAGAAAGTTATGCAGACATCTCTTGGGTTCGAATCCCAATGCAACCTTCAATCTTGGGATGACATGTAACATCCCAAGATATCCAGTGATGATGTTTTGCATTGTCCTTATTTCCCCAGAAGAAGGACAACGCTAAAGAATAGTAAGAGTGAAAGAAAGAGGAAGTTAGAGTCAAGGCTGTAAAGACATGAGACCTGATGGAATCAAGCACCGACTTTATAATAATTAGTCGACCAGCCTGGGAAAAAAGAGAAGTGTTCCATCTAAGAATCTTTCCCCTTGCCTTGTGGGTTAGGGAATCGAAGACCGCATTAAGCTTGAGACCTCTATAGAGAACAATGCTAAGATATGACATAGGCAGAGAGGTTCTGGGAATCTAGTGAAGGACTAGACCCAAGATGTTCTTCCATGATCCATTGTCTTGACGGGGATGAAGAAACTCTTCAAAGTATCGATGAGTTTTCGTGAATTCGTAAAGGTGGATGAAAGACACAAGACGGGGAATGAAATGGCGGTTCCCATTTGATAAGATGACATCATCAGCAAAAGATAAGGAGTAAATAATCGGACATTTAGAAGGGATCCCAAATCGATGGATTTGACCCGCTATTGACAGTGAGTGTACCCCTCGGATGAAAGCCTCAGCTGTAATCACAAACAGTGTATGGGAAAGAGGGTCTCCTTGATTGAAAACCCCTACCCAAATGGAAGAAACCTGTGGTCAATCCGTTTATTAGAACAGATGTGACGACCCGTGCTTCCCGGCCGGACTAAACCGAACAAGAAGGCGGACTGCTTTGAGAACAAGACAAATCGGAACGCAAACAGAAGAATATTTCAGTGCTTATTACAACAATTTACATCAGTGTACAAGAATATATCAGAGTATGATTAAATATTCTACATCAGAAAAATATCAGCGATTAAATTACATTACATAACAACGGAAAATAATACATAACACAACTGGAAGGCATACACGAATACAGAGCTTTCCGAATATAGTTCCAGCTACAAACCAGGACCATGTGAATATAATATCTGCAAAACCAAAACTACTAGCTGCTTGTGTAGAAAATAGGGGCACCCAGAGTTTTGGTTAAAACAATAAACTCCAGGTCAGTCATGGGACTGGTGTGAGAACTAAAACAGTCATTTGAAACTTTACGTTAAAATGAGGTAAATCAAGGGGCCACGCCATATAGCACGGAACAGGTTCACCCCCAAGAACACTAGTGCCTAAAACAAACATCACAATGCTAAATAAAGAAAAATGAAGCTATTATAAGACTCAGGTCCCATCACACAATGCAACGCAAGCCGAAGGATAGAGTTTTACCTTTTAATAGCCAAATATGCTTGGTACGTTTTAAAATAAATCTTTTATTATTACTATAAGTGAAGAAATCAACTTTGAATATAAATGTATTAATCATAGACGGCATGGGTACCATATATCATGTCACCATACTAGACTCTACAATCAAAACCGCAAAATGTCGTACTTGGAAGTTTGGATTTCCATCATGGTGGCTCCTGATCCGAAAGATCTATTGCGTAGTACAATTCCCAACGGCTTACGTCGCAGGCATGCGAAAACGCCGTAATGCACATCGCACTATCCAGGAAACAAGTTACCGTGGCTTCCGTCCAAGCATTGGAAAACACTGCTAACTCTATCTATCTGGGAATCGGGGGGTGTGCCCCTATCCCTACTGGTGTGGGGTGACCACAACCAGTACCACCTCAGTCGACCTTATCCATGACAACCCATAGGGTGTATATCCTCATCTCTAAAGCATACTGATATAACCATTAGTTTGCCACCATACCAGTGTGTGAGGCTCGCGAATTAACGCTACACAAAGTTGTGCTATAATAAAGCTGTGCTTTGTCCATCATCCACCAAACTTTGCTTTTCAACAAAAGTTTGGATCACTACATCTCTGTAACAACCCGCATTCTACGCATTGGAGGATTGTAGAATATTTATTTCTTTCCCATATGAAGTCGTATGGTCATGTAACTTTGGGAAACAACCATTAGAGTCATTTCCCATGTTCATGATTTTTGTCGATTTTTAAATGATCGTTTTGCTCCTAGCTGATCTTGTTTTGGCCATAACTTTTGATTGGAAAGGAATTTTGACCTGAAACCACTTCCATTAGATTCGTTTGATAATATAACTTCCCGTAGAGTGGTCATAACAGCCAAACGGACTTACCGTTTAGGAGATATGGCTGAAAAAAGGTTTGGATGTTGAAAAACTGCTTAACCGGGCCAAATAGGGTGACTAGTGAATAGGCCCATAACCCATTTCGGGATTAGGGTTATGGGGAGGCTGAAAGGAGTTAGAGAATCATTCCATTTCAGTTTTCTAGCCTCCACTTACCTCCAAGAAGCCCTAAAAATGGCCACCAACCTCTAAATCACCTCCAAATCATCTTTTAATCAAGGATTAAGCTTAGCAACATCAAATCAAGGGAGATCTACACCAAATCAACATTGGAGCTGCTGTTTAGCATTGGATTCGCATCAAATCACAGATTTATTTCAGATCTTAGTTTATTTGTCGCTAAGGTGAGTGATTTGCATAGTTCCTCACTAATTATGGCTAATTAAGGGTAATTAGTGTTAATTAGCGAATCTAAACATGATAAAATTCTGGAAAAATATTTATAGAATTCGAAATGATGTTTTAGACCTCTGATATGAATTTGGGTTAATTTGGTTAAGTTTTGTTAATCACATCATTAGTTTCACCTAAACATGCTTAAGGGGAAATATGGGGTTTTGGCTAGGTTTGATCCATTTTATCCTATCATTTTGTTGTTTTGATGTTTGTGGTTGATTATACATGTTGCTATGACTGTATGGTATACTTTGTGATTGATTAGAATAGTTGGAATGGTCGAAAACGTCGTCGAATTGCGTAAAACACTTGCTGGAAAAGTTTCAGGAAAAGTGCAGGTTTTGAATCGGATCGGATCAGATATAGGGGCTCGGATCGGATAAGTGAACTGGGCAAGGGATTCGATCGGATCGGAACTTGGCACTTAAGAAACCTGGCAAAAAGGAAGGCCGTGCTAGTTGAACTGGGATCGGATCGGCTAAAGGAGGGGGATCAGATCGGAGTAAACGAAGAACGAGGGGAGCTGATCGGAACTGGAGCACGAACTGGATGGGAGATGGCAACCCGACCCGACCCGAAGTGGGACACCCGACCCGAACCGATGCAACGTTGTGAACCCGAACTGAACCGTTAGCAGAGGAAGACCACGAACAGAACTAATTCAAAGTAGAGGACCCGACCCGAACCGATGGCTAGAAGGGGAACCCGACCCGATCCAGTATTGACCAATAACCCGAGATGCAAAGGTAGTCCAATATGGGAAGTTAGAGCTCAGGATCCAGTTGGGAACCGATGAGTTCACTTCATGGTTGGGCTTTGCTGCGGGACGTGTGCTAAGGAGTTGTCGATGTTCATAACTTCGATTCACCATTGAAAATGAATGATGGGCTACTTATCAGTGCAGTAGAGTCACTATGACTCGAGGGGCAAGGTGATGGTAGCAAGACTACGTTATCAATGCAGTAGAGTCATTATGACTCGAGGGGCAAAGTGATCGTAGTAAGACTATGAGCCAGCGCAGATGGGGTGAATAACTCCATGGGGCAAGTGGACATAGTAAAGGATTGGTAAGGCTATGAGCCAGCGCAGATGGGGTGAATAACTCCATAGGGCAAGTGGACATAGCGAATGATTTGTGGCTATGTATCAGTGCAGTGAAGCCATTTATGACTTCATGGGGCAAAGTGATCATAGCAAGGTATGTTGGGTGATCGAAGTGGTGAATATCGTATGCTTTACGCACTGAGTGAGAGATGTGAGGATGGTTGCTATGTTTGATTGTTTGCCATCACTATGACATGCACACCCCCACCCCCGTTATCCTTACACCGTTTGATATGGCACCTTAGAGTGTTGTACAGTATGTAGTGCTAACTCTTTGGTTGCAGGTCTAGGTTCAGGTATGTTTTAGTCTACCTGTTATTGTTCTATTTAGATGCTTATCGCTCATACCAGGCTTTATGTCTGACCCAGAGTTTTATGTCTCCTCTTATTACTCTGGGTGCTCACACGAGCAGACTTGAGACAGTTTAGCTGGTGATGCGTGGGTAGCTGATTCGGAGGCGAGCAGGAGGCTTCCACGTACGATATATAGATATTCTCCCTATGTCGTTGGTGGTCGCTACTTGAGCATTAGTAGCGTACCTCCTTTATCTTGCTTTTGCTTTTGAGACAGTTTGAAAAGTTGTAATAATGTTAACTTTGGATCATAAGTTGTACTTGGATTTTCCGCTGCTATGTTAGTTTATTTTCAGCTTATGCACTGTCTCACCTGTTTTATGTCAAGTATGTTGTTATTATATTTTACCCTATGCACTGTGATACATTCTACAGGTTCTTTGTTAGTTCATTTCCTTCTTCCCTTTCCTTCTGACGACCGTCCCGTGCTAACTGGACATGTGTACAACGCACTTTTGGAGTAAATGTCGGTTGGTGCGGGGCGGGCCGTCACATTTGGTATCAGAGCTCTAGGTTGCGTAGTTAACCTAGGGAAAGACACTAGGGAGAGATAGTACGTATATGAGAGAGCGTATTTGTGATTACTTTGGTTTTCAAAAGCTATATATATACTATTAGTAGTATAAGAATGAAGTCGTACTGCACTAGCACCACTATGGGGTCGTTAATCGTTTCCCCTTTTACAGATTGACGATGAGCCGATATGCTAGAGGTGCTGGTAAGGGAGCCAATAATGGGAATGCTGCTGACATGAGGGCGATGTTTACTGACCTCATGAGTGACATGCTTAGAGAGGTGCAAGGGGCAGTTCCCAATCCCAGAAATGGTGATGGTCCAGTAGTGCAGGCGCCTAGGGTCGATTTCGCCAAGTTGTGCAAGGATTACACTAACCTTGGTGGGAAGCCGTTCCACGGAATGGAGTCGGCCACAGATGTTCAGGATTGGTTGGATAGCTGTGATCGTATCTTCGACGACTTGGATATCGAGGATGCGATGAAGAGAAGGCTAGCGTCTCGTCAGCTACAAGGACGAGCGATGAATTGGTGGAATGCCATTAAAACAGCTACTCCAGAAGATCAGGTTACTTGGGATCAGTTCAAGGCTCGCTTTAGCGAGAAGTTTATTCCAGCTGCCCAGAAGTCAGTGTTGTTTAAGAGATTCTTGGAACTCAAGCATAGTGGTAGGGCAGTCTCTGACTATATGCTGAGTTCGACACCTTGTCGAAGTATGGACTATCTCTTATCGATACTCCTGAGAAGAAGAATGAGAAGTTCATTACTGAGTTGGATGGATACTTGGGGGAAAGGCTTATCAACCACATCGATGAGACTTTTGAATCGATTGTGGGGAAAGCTTTGAGATCAAAGAGTCTTTACCCTAAGTCAAAGACTGAGGCTGCATCTGCAGAAGGGCCAAAGCCGCAAGCAGGCGGTGGAGGCAAGAATAACTCCCAGAACAAGAGGAAGCAGAACCAAGCTAAGGATGGCCAGAAAAAGAGCAAGAAAGATGTTGAGTGCTTCAGCTGTGGTAAGAAGGGCCATTATGCCAAAGATTGTCGGGCCAAGACAGCGGATAAGAAGTGCTTAAACTGTGGTCAAGTGGGACATTTCAAGGATAAGTGTCCGCAACCTCTTAAGGAGAAGCAGATTGTGAAAGCATATGCTATTGATGTTGTTCCTTCTTCGTCGAATGCCCCAACTGCGGCGGAGAAAGGAAAGAATGTTGTTAATCAAGGTATGCTTTCTATTTATGATGTACCAGTTCGAGTTTTGTTTGATACTGGGGCTTCCCGTTCCTTCATATCTAGTGACCTGGTAGATAGGTTGGGACTGGAACCCGAGATAGTCGATAGACCATTGGTTGTGACGAACCCGATTGGAGGTTCGACTAGCCTTAGTATGATTTGCCGAAATTTGGTCTTATCGAGTCATGGATGTATGTTTGTTTGTGATTGCTTTGTTTTGGGCTTTACTAGGTATGGCATTATATTGGGGGTCGATTGGCTCCAAAGATACGGGGTGGTGGTAGACTGTGAGGGCTTTTTGGTGACAGTTAGGGCGGATGATGGGCGGAGGGTAGTGTTTGGTAGTCTACCTAGTGATGGGGTAATGGCTAGTTTTGTAAATTCCCTCGACATCCCGCAGGATGAGCTGTCAGATGTGCCCGTGGTTGGCCAGTATCCGGATGTCTTCGAGGAGGTGACCGGGCTTCAACCACACCAAGATATTGAGTTCCGTATTGATTTAGTGAAAGATGCCAGACCTATAGTGATGCTACTTCGTCGAATGGCACCAAGGGAGCAGCGAGAGCTCGGGGTGCAAGTCAGCAATCTTTTGAAGAAGGGATTTATTAGAAGAAGTGTCTCCGAGTGGGGAGCACCAGTTGTGTTTGCCACTAAGGCAGATGGTTCCCTTCGTTTGTGTGTGGACTATCGCGAGTTGAATAAGGTGACGAGGAAGAATAATTATCCTCTACCGCAGATAGATGATTTGTTTGATCAACTGGAAGGAGCAAGAGTGTTCTCCCAGTTGGACCTCGCGACAGGATTTCATCAGCTCCGAGTAGCGGATGAGAGTGTTCCGAAAACGGCATTTAGGACGCCGTCTGGATTCTATGAGTGGTTGGTCTTACCATTTGGGTTGACCAATGCACCAACCTACTTTGTAGATCTTATGAATCGAGTATTCAGAGATTAGTTGAATAAGTTTGTTCTTGTGTTCGTGGATGATATCCTTGTTTACTCAAGGACAGAGGAGGAACACAAGGGACACTTGAGGATAGTGAATGAAGTGTTGAGAAAACACCGATTGAAAGCGAAATTCTCTAAGCGTCACTTTTGGAGAAGGGAAGTGAGATTCTTGGGCCATGTTGTTTCAGAGAATGGTATTGCCGTGGACCCTCCGAAGGTGGCTACGGTACAGGATTGGCCTACGCCCAAGAATGTAACAGATGTAAGAAGTTTCTTGGGGTTAGTTGGATATTATCGTAAGTTTATCCAGGACTTCTCCAAGATAGCAGCACCGTTGACTCAGTTGACTAAAAAAAATCAGTCCTTCGTCTAGGACGGAGTGTGTGAGGATGCATTCAAGAGTCTAAAAGAAAAGTTGACGCGTGCGCCAGTATTGGTCATTCCTAAGGGAAATGAAGAGATGACGGTATACACGGACGCTTGTGGTACCGGACTAGGTGTTGTATTGATGTAGGGAGGTAGGGTTGTAGCTTATGCTAGTCGGCAGCTAAAGCCGCATGAGAAGAAGTATCCTACCCATGATTTGGATCTGGCAGGGATTATGTTCGCATTAAAGATGTGGAGACACTATCTCTTGGGAGAAAGATTTGAGTTGTTTACCGATCATAAATCGTTAAAGTATCTCTTCTCTCAGAAAGATCTGAATCTCCGTCAACAGAGATGGTTAGAGTTCTTGGCTTCGTATGATTTTGATATCGCATACACACCTGGGAAAGGAAATGCGGTAGCCGATGACTTGAGTAGGAGACATGCCAGTTTGGGGGCTATGTTTCTTGAATGGAAGCAACTGGAGTATATCGCGGGGTTTGATTTCAGACCAAAGTGCGAATTGGATCCAGTCATGCTAGCTAGTTTGGCGATCAGACCCACTTTGATAGAGCGGATTGGTTCTAACCAGAGGGACGATCCTAATCTATTGGAAATCATCTCCAAGTTAGAGATGAACATCGATGGTGAGGAGATGAATTTGTATGGGCTTGATCGAGATGGATGGCTTAGAAAGAATGGAAGACTAGTTGTACCCAACGTGAATGGTTTGAGAGATGAAGTGCTTAAAGAATGTCATCACTCAAAACTGACTATACATCCCGGTGGTAATAAGATGTATCGAGACATGAAGCAGACTTACTACTGGGAAGGGATGAAAAGAGACGTTGGGAAGTTTATATCCAAATGCATGAATTGCCAGTTAGTTAAAGCCGAGCAAAAGAAGCCTAGTGGTTTGTTGCAACCATTAGAAATTCCCGAATGGAAATGGGAGCAAGTCTCGATGGATTTCATCGATGGTTTACCAAGGACTAGATCGGGACATGATAGCATTTGGGTAATTGTGGATTGATTGACTAAAAGTGCAAGATTTATACCAGTCAAATTGACCAGAACGGCAGCCAAGTTGGCAGAATTGTATATGAAGTGGGTAGTGAGATTTAATGGAGTACCTAAAAGCATTGTGAGTGACCGAGACCCGTTGTTCACTAGTGGGTTTTGGAAAAGCTTACAAGAGGCTCTAGGGTCAGAATTACATCTCAGTACCGCATATCATCCTCAAACCGACGGTCAGACGGAGAGGGTGAATCGTATATTGGAAGATCTTTTAAGAGCTTGTATATTGGATTTTGGTGGATCATGGGATGACCATTTGCATCTAGTAGAGTTTGCATATAATAATAGCTACCAATCCAGTATCGGTATGGCTCCGTATGAAGCTTTGTACGGAAGACCGTGCAACTCACCATCATGTTGGATAGAGACTGGCGAGAAGTTTATGCTTGGACCAAATGTGGTGAGGGAAACTTCAGATAAGATTAAAACCATTCAACAACGAATGAAGGCTGCCCAAGATAGGTAGAAGAGTTATGCTGATAAGAGGAGAAGAGACTTAAAATTCTCCATTGGTGACTTGGTGTTTGTCAAGATTTCTCCGTTGAAGAGCATGATACGATTTGGCAGGAGAGGCAAGTTGGAACCAAGATTTGTTGGCCCATTCCCTGTTCTTAAACTAGTCGGGAATTTGGCATATAGAGTTGGCTTACCAGAGAAGATGGTGGGAGTTCACAATGTATTTCATGTTTCCCAACTAAGGAAGTTCGTTCACGACTCAGATATGACTATTTCACCTGATCAGTTAGGGGACTTCGAAGTAGAACCCGAGGCGGTTGGGAACCGCAAGCCGATTCGTATTGTCGAGTACGATACGAAGCAACTTCGAAGGAAGGCGGTGAAGCTAGTCAAGGTTCAGTAGGGCGAGAACGAGAATGTCTGCACTTGGGAGACAGAGGAGAGCATTAGGAAGACGTATTCAGAACTCTTTGCCTGGTAAGATTTACTTCGTAATTTAGTTATTCCGCATGCTAGGATAGACTTTTTTTGCTTGTTTTGCATGGTTGATTGTTGTTTTATGATTGATAGGCATGCAGGACCCTTTTTGTGTGTTTTGGTTAGGGAATTTCGGGGGCGAAATTTCTTAAGGGGGGGAGAATGTAACAACCCGCATTCTACGCATCGGAGGATCGTAGAATATTTATTTCTTTCCCATATGAAGTCGTATGGTCATGTAACTTTGGGAAACAACCATTAGAGTCATTTCCCATGTTCATGATTTTTGTCGATTTTTAAATGACCGTTTTGCCCCTAGCTGATCTTGTTTTGGCCATAACTTTTGATTGGAAAGGAATTTTGACCTAAAACCACTTCCATTAGATTCGTTTGATGGTTTACCTTTCCGTAGAGTGGTCATAATAGCCAAACGGACTTACCGTTTAGGAGATATGGCTGAAAAAAGGTTTGGAAGGTGAAAAACTGCTTAACCGGGCCAAATAGGGTGATTAGTGAATAGGCCCATAACCCATTTCGGGATTAGGGTTATGGGGAGGCTGAAAGGAGTTAGAGAATCATTCCATTTCAGTTTTCTAGCCTCCATTTACCTCCAAGAAGCCCTAAAAATGGCCTCCAACCTCTAAATCACCTCCAAATCATCTTTTAATCAAGGATTAAGCTTAGCAACATCAAATCAAGGGAGATCTACACCAAATCAAAATTGGAGCTACAGTTTATCATTGGGATTCGCATCAAATCAGATATTTATTTCAGATCTTAGTTTATTTGTGGCTAAGGTGAGTGATTTGCATAGTTCCTCACTAATTATGGCTAATTATGGGTAATTAGTGTTAATTAGCGAATCTAAACATGATACAATTCTGGAAAAATATTTATAAAATTCAAAATGATGTTTTAGACCTCTGATATGAATTTGGGTTAATTTGGTTAAGTTTTGCTAATCACATCATTAGTTTCACCTAAACATGCTTAAGGGGAAATATGGGGTTTTGGCTAGGTTTGATCCATTTTAACCTATCATTTTGTTGTTTTGATGTTTGTGGTTGATTATACATGTTGCTATGACTGTATGGTATGCTTTGTGATTGATTAGAATAGTTGGAATGGTCGAAAACGTCGTCGAATGGCGTAAAACACTTGTTGGAAAAGTTTCAGGAAAAGTGCAGGTTTTGAATCGGATCGGATCGGATATGGGGGCTCGAATCGGATAAGTGAACAGGGCAAGGGATTCGATCGGATCGGAACTTGGCACTTAAGAAACTTGGCAAAAAGAAAGGCCGTGCTAGTAGAACTGGGATCGGATCGGCTAAAGGAGGGGGATCGGATCGGAGTAAACGAAGAATGAGGGGAGCTGATCGGACGTGGAGCACAAACTGGATGGGAGATGGCAACCCGACCCGACCCGAAGTGGGACACCCGACCTGAACCGATGCAACGTTGTGAACCCAAACCGAACCGTTACCAGAGGAAGACCACGAACAGAACTAATTCAAAGTAGAGGACCCGACCCGAACCGATGGCTAGAAGGGGAACCCGACCCGATCCAGTATTGACCAATAACCCGAGATGCAAAGGTAGTCCAATATGGGAAGTTAGAGCTCAGGATCCAGTTGGGAACCGATGAGTTCACTTCATGGTTGGGCTTTGCTGCGGGACGTGTGCTAAGGAGTTGTCGACGTTCATAACTTCGATTCACCATTGAAAATGAATGATGGGCTACTTATCATTGCAGTAGAGTCACTATGACTCGAGGGGCAAGGTGATGGTAGCAAGACTACGTTATCAGTGCAGTAGAGTCATTATGACTCGAGGGGCAAAGTGATCGTAGTAAGACTATGAGCCAGCGCAGATGGGGTGAATAACTCCATGGGGCAAGTGGACATAGTAAAGGATTGGTAAGGCTATGAGCCAGCGCAGATGGGGTGAATAACTCCATAGGGCAAGTGGACATAGCGAAGGATTTGTGGCTATGTATCAGTGCAGTGAAGCCATTTATGACTTTATGGGGCAAAGTGATCATAGCAAGGTATGTTGGGTGATCGAAGTGGTGAATATCGTATGCTTTACGCACTGAGTGAGAGATGTGAGGATGGTTGCTATGTTTGATTGTTTGCCATCACTATGACATGCACACCCCCACCCCCGTTATCCTTACACCGTTTGATATGGCACCTTAGAGTGTTGTACAGTATGTAGTGCTAACTCTTTGGTTGCAGGTCCAGGTTCAGGTATGTTTTAGTCTACCTGTTATTGTTCTGTTTAGATGCTTATCGCTCATACCAGGCTTTATGTCTGACCCAGAGTTTTATGTCTCCTCTTATTACTCTGGGTGCTCACACGAGCAGACTAGAGACAGGTTAGCTGGTGATGCGCGAGTAGCTGATTCGGAGGCGAGCAGGAGGCTTCCACGTATGATATATAGATATTCTCCCTATGTCGTTGGTGGTCGCTACTTGGGCATTAGTAGCGTACCTCCTTTATCTTGCTTTTGCTTTTGAGACAGTTTGAAAAGTTGTAATAATGTTAACTTTGGATCATAAGCTGTACTTGGATTTTCCGCTGCTATGTTAGTTTATTTTCAGCTTATGCACTATCTCACCTGTTTTATGTCAAGTATGTTGTTATTATATTTTACCCTATGCGCTGTGAGACATTCTACAGGTTCTTTGTTAGTTCATTTCCTTCTTCCCTTTCTTTCTGACGACCGTCCCGTGCTAACTGGACATGTGTACAACGCACTTTTGGAGTAAATGTCGGTTGGTGCGGGGCGGGCCGTCACAATCTCAGCATGCCACACTATCAATCCATACCGTACCACTGATTTCTGTCGATATATAACCTCTAAGTTTGTACGTTTTAGAGAAGGGTGTTAAGCAAGAGAATAAATTCTCTGCCACCAAACAGATATATATTTAGTAGAGATCAACGAATATAGTATAAAGGAATACAATGTCAGACACACCATCCATTTACAAGTCCATTCTAGGTCTGAACGAAACTAGATGCACATTATTCCTCGTCCCGTATGTCCAATACAGGAGAGAGGCCCTCACATATCCGTACAATCAACAAGTACGTCCGGACGGCTACCACTGTAGCCCCTTCAAGGTAGCTACTCCAATCATGAGCAATAGTAGCAACCCATCCATTTGATGTGAAGATCATCGGTCTTGCACCGTCTTCAATTTCTTTGACTTTTCGTCGTATCAGTTATTCAGAATAGGTTAGACCCAGCCTTTTCGAATAACTCGCGTATCTTATAATCAAGTGCTATAACAACACATTATACGCCCCATTCCAATCCAGAATATTCTTTTATTCAAATATTCTTTTCCTTTGGGAAAGTTTCCCATTAATTTTATCAAAGATAGATTCTTTAAATTTATTCTTTAATCTTCCTTTGGATATCATTTCTAAATCAAATTAAGGTTTATCAACTAGTCAGGATTAGCGCACCTTACGGAAGTAATCATTTCTTTTATTTTCCCAATCCCAACCTATTCATCCCATGGAGCAAACTGGTAACATTCCATATCTAACACCACGATGTTATTGGTAAAAATTAATTACCATTTCACATTCAAATATAATTAAAGATTTAAGTATCACTTGGAGCAAAACTGGTGATACTCCATTCTCGATCATTTTTTTGAATTGATAATTTTAATTATCACATTCACTTTTCAATCTAATTAAAGATTCGTTAAAACTTCACTTAGTTTTAATCTTCCCAAAAATCAATATTAATGATTATTTAACTTTGGGAAATCAAACATGCCGCATCGACAATATACACCGCACCATTGATTTCTGCTGATATATAACCTCTAAGCTCGTACTTCTTAGAGAAGGGTGTTAAGCAAGAAAATAAATTCTCCACTAGCAAACATATATATATTTAGCAGAGATCAACGAATACAGTATCGAAATACAATGTTAGACATGTAATCCTGTCTTTAACTGGGTTAAAGAACCAATGCCATTTAAAACACTGTTCACGATAAACCCAAAATCAAATTCCATTAACCATGGAATCTTCACGGAAACAGATCAATATATAATCGATATCAATTTCCGTATCTGACTAATAATATAAATGATATAACGACAAAGCCTTTTAAATTCCATATATATTAACAATCTTCCTCCACAGAAGCTTATCTCGATTATTATCAAACTTAATATATTAAATTGGAAATTTTTTACTTTGGAAAATCTCCACTAAGTCTTTAATAAAAAGATTTATAAGTTCCAAATCTCATTTCACTGTAAATCGGGTTAAAGAACGAATGTAGTTAAAAACACAGTTCACAATGAACCCAATTCACATTCCCTCTCAAATCTAATTAAATGTTAATTAATTGGTAATTCTTCTCTACATCTTAATTAAAAGATTTTTCTTTTTACACGGGGTTTAAGAACAGTGTTACTGAAGACCCCATCCCATCAGTCTCTAACCGTAAATTAGTAAGAGAACAATTCCCCAAGTATTAATCCCAAAGGCCGAAACCTACATCAGATCAATACCCAAGAAACCATTCAACTTAGATAATCTCCAGTAAGTTTCTAATTTTCTTAACTCCATTGGGTTTAAGAACAGTTTTATTAAAGATACAATTCACGCCAAACCCAAAATCTCATTCCATTGTTAATAGGGTTAAAGAACAAGTGTTATTTAAAACACCGTTCACGATAAACCCCAAAACCAATTTCAATTTAATTCCAATTAAATGTTAATTAATTGGTAAACTTCATTAAATCTTAATAAAAAGATTTATATCTTTTCTCAACTGGGTTTAAGAACAGTGTTAATGAAGACACCATTCACGACAAACCCAAAATCCAATTTGATATTAAATACAACGCTCTGAATAGAAACTATATCGACTTATATTCAATATCAAATTCTGAAACCAACAAATATCGTATTGGGAGTAACAATATATATATATCTTCCAAATTCCTCCACAATGTCCGTATAATCACGGAATCCAATATCGAAATATTCCGAAGATAATTTTGATTCAAATTCATTCCAATTCATATATTGGAAATTCTTGTTATATTAAAACCCCTCTCAATCCAATTTATTTATTTAAAAATAATTGGATTATAATTCTAGCTAATAACTAGTTCATTTCGATAAAAATATATTTTTATCTTCTCAAATATGGTGTTTTTCATCCAAATTCTTTCCAAATCATTTATAATGATTTTACAAAAATTATTAATATTTTTAGTAATTTTATCAAGGCCCGTATAGTCGATTTCCATAAACGGTCATCGAACTGCATTTACAACGACCTTTTTTGAAATTGATTTGGATATATCTCCAAATCCAACAGTTAGATTTCAAATTTCTTATATTCATTGGAAAGCTCTTTTCGTTACGAACCCAACGGTTCCGGTTTTAGGAGAATCCGACGGTCGGATCTCCTGTAACATCAATTTGAAGTTAATGATCGAAATTCGCGAACGGTCGTTGCGCAACGCGTTCTATTCAGGCCATTATAATATATATAATATATATATTATATATTTCGTCGATTTCCATTTAAAACGAATTTTATAAATCATTTTAAATTCGTTTTAAAAATGATTTCCATTTCAATTTCAAATCAAAATTGAATTTTCCATTATAAATTCGTTTTAAATTCATTTTTAAAACGATTTCAATTTGATTTTCAAATTCAAATCCAAATTGAATATTCCATATATATTCGTTTTAAATTCATTTCAAATCGATTTCAATTTTATTTTCAAATTCAAATCCAAATATAATATTCCATATATATTTCAATATTAAATTGATAATATTTTCAAAATATCAGATTCTGAAATCACTTTTCGATATTCATTATAAAATGAATAAAATAAACCAAATTCCCGTTCATGTTAAAATAGCGTTTAACTACTTAACACGGCTTCACGTTTCAATATTTTATGAATATTATTTTAAAATATTCGGTAATTCTGAACTAGAATCAGACTCAATCAATTATTATATAATTTTATTTATATGGATTTCAACATCATATATATACAATAATAATGATAAACAATCATTAAAAATTCATACAACATCCAGAGTGCATTCTACAACTGTATAAGCATTAAAATAAATAAATAACGGTTATACAATCCGTCAACCTATCGATTGACATACCACAAATTATTGAGATCAGTGTATGTCAAATATTATCCCAATACCCGTGTGGGGTTTTCAAATAACAAATACTGTTTATTATTTGTGCAGTTGGGCGATGTGTAAAATTTATCGTCCCAATCCATATCAAATAAATGCATGTACATAAACAAACCGTCCGGTTTGTAAATGAATATTTATTTTATTTTCATATACACGTTAAAAATTATAATTTTAACGATTAAATATTTTATTCAATACATGAATATTTTATTTTCCATTTCACATCACAATCACAATCAATTTACATAACACAGTACATGAAACACATCATCCATGGTCTGTGGACGACGGGGAGCAGCTAATATTTGCAGTTACAAAATAAATTAAATAAATGTACAAAAATAATAGTGAGAAGTTCTCACATTGGTTTTCCACTCCTTCGGTTTTATTTCTGAATTTGAATCGTTCTCATTTGAATTTGCCTAGATTTCTAACTAGCTCTAAACTGGGTCTAGTCTTGTGAAGCTCTCGTCCCCACGATCGCAACGGGTCCTGTTTCGCGCGATTTCGACCTCGTACGGAAAAGATTTGATGGTATTTGCGTTAATTACTTTAATTAGTTAATAAATTAAATTAATTAAAATTAAAATCACCTCCATCATCTTCTAATTAAATCAGGCCGCTGCTTTCCGTAATCGTTCCGAACTAGGCTTCAAAACAGCATCCAGACCACGACACTTCGCGAAGATCAGACTTTGCCACGATGTCCAGCTCCGAACGACGCTCCTGGGGGTCCCTTCCTTGCTGAACTCGATCTGGGGGTGGGACGAATGGGGGAAGCTTAAGGTGGCGGTTCTGCCGACATACACAATGATAGATGCTCTAACTACGATGGATTTGTAGATCAGAGAGAGGACTTCGATTTTCCCTTCAGGAGCATGTTGGATTACTGCGCGGATTTTAGGAAATCAAGGGAAGAAGGATTGAACGATATAAATTGTTCATCGCGTTGCTGACGGCGGCGACAAAAAAGGAATTAGGTTTTTAAAAAAAAAAATGAATTTCTATTGGCTAGAAAATAATATTATAATTTTTAATTTCCAAAAATACCCATGTATCGATACTAACTCCAAATCAAACCCAACGACTGTCGCCCTTAACTAAGTACCTCCATTCCGGACACAATGGAATATGTTTCATAAGCCCATTCGACTGTTTCAGTCAGTTTCCGTCAAAATTAAAATATATATCAATATATATTTAATTTTAACATACATTTTAAATTACCTGGGATACATACTGACTCCAAAAATTCCAGAAAAATAAATCTGGCTATGTTTTGACGATATGGTCCTAAAAGAACTAATTTCGTTGAATTTGGAGACCGTTTGAAAAATGGTCATTTTCCAGTCGATTAAATTCAAACTGAATTGACCAAACACGTTTAAATCCATCATGCTCACATATTAATTCCAAAAATTAGAATCTAGCAATAATTTTACATTCCGGATCCAACAAAAGTGGTCTCGTCGAAAACGGAGGTCGTTTGCAAAATCGCTATTTTCAAGGGCTATATTTCCACAACGATTATTCTGAATTTTCAATTGGACATAACTTTTTATTCCCATTATGAAATTTCAATTTTTTAGATTCGTTAGAAAGATATTTTCAAATAGATTCAAGTATTTCTATTTTCACTAAAATCCGATTTGTTTTGATTCTTGTACATTCATTTGAAATTTGAATTTTGAAATCGAATTTTCAAACTACCGCGCCATTTAAACTCCTTTTATAATTAAAATAAAATTATTCATTCTAACTTCTATAAAATTAAATTTTCAGTCGTTTTTATTTAAAATAAATCATTTTAAATATTCAAAATTCATTAAAATTGCCAAAATAAAATTTTTAAATTGGTTCTGATTTTCCGGGTTGTTACAACAGAAAACCAATAATTAGAGATGGGCCTCCAAATAAGGTCGATAATTGGTTTAGGGAAACCAAAGGCTTTAAGTAGCCTTATAATGAAAATCTAAGACACAAGATTGTATGCCTCCGCCATATCTAGCTTTATTACTATATTGGACCCTTGCACCTTGCGATCGATTTGAGAGATGAGTTCTTGAGTAAGGAGGACACTGTCCGTTATCAGACGACCTTTAACAAAAACAACTTGAGAATAGGAAATAATACGGTCTGGGATAGGTGCCAGCCTAGAGGTCAATACATTGGAAATAATTTTGTTAGAAAAGTTACATGGACTAATCGGCCAAAAATCGGAGCACGCCCTTAGTTGCTCACATTTTGGAATAAGGACAAGATTAGTGGAAGTCTAGCTCCTCGGGAGCACTCCACATACACAAATTTCCTCAATAGAGGGGCACATGAATAAGTCGTCAAACTCTGTGGGGTTAACTAAACAAGGAATAATATCCAGAAGTGCCAGTTCAAGGACCGATTCCGAAGGGCATTGAAGAAATGACTGAAAGTATCGAAAAACTATCTCATTGACTTCTTCAAAAGACGAGGCTAAAGAAATGTTAGGCAGAAAAATCTCCCTAATCGAAAGACAGTTATTCTTCTTTCTGATAATAGAATGAAAAAATTGCAAGTTGGTATCTCCTTCCACTATTTATTAACTACTCGCTTTTGATGAAGAAAGACATTCTCGACGCGCAACTCGGATGAGAAGGCAAGTTCGGCAAGAGCCCAAGCCTCCTTGTTGGTTGGAGATGGGTTATCATCGTAAGACGATTCTGCGATAACAAGTGCCTCCATATAGACACAATCAAAGATATTCTTGAAAACTGTCGAGTTCCAAATCTTAAGATAGGATTTGAGATGCTTCAGTTTGAGGGAGAACACAGCTAGTGGATTCCCTATGATTGGGACAGAACACGACTCTTCCACAACGAGGAAGAACACATGGACTGAAAGAGGAATGAGGAAGGTCCTGAGGAGAGAATGTGTAACAACCCAGAAAATCTGGGCCAATTTAAAAATTTTCTTTCGGCAATTTTAATGAATTTTGAATATTTAAAATGAATAATTTTAAATAATGATGACGAGAAATTTATTTTGAATAGAATTGGAATGTATATATTTATTTAAATCGACGTTAGAATATAAATATTTATTTATTTATAAAAGGAATTTAAAATGGCGCGGTAGTTTGAAATTTCGATTTCAAATTTCAAATTTCAAATGAATGTACAGGATTCAAAATAAACCAGATTTTAGCGAAACCAAAAGTATTAGGATCTATTTGAAAATATCTTTCCAACGAATCCGAAAATTTGAAATTTCATAGCGGGAATAAAAAGTTATGCCCAATTGAAAATTCAGAATAGTCGCTATGGAAATAAGCCCTTAAAAATAGCCATTTTGCAAATGACCTCCGTTTTTGATGAAACCACTTTTGTTAGATTCAGGATGTCAAATTATTGTTAGATTCCAAAATTCATAATTTTTGGAATTAATATGTGAGCGTGGCAAAGGAAAACGTGTTTGGCAATTTCAGTTCGAATTTAATCGATTGAAAATTGACCATTTTTTAAACGGTCTCCAAATTCAGTGAAATTAGTTTTGGTAGGACTGTATCATCAAAACAAAGCTAGATTTATTTTTCGGGGATTTTTCGAGTCAGTATGTGGCCCCGGTAAATAAAAAGGTACGTTAAAATCAATATTGACTATAATATTGATTTATATTTTATATTTAGCGGAAACTGATCGTAACAGCTAAATTAGGTTACGCAACATATCGCAGTGTGTTCGGAATGGAGGTAAGATGCTACAGACGACAGTCATTGGGTTCGATTCAGAGCTAGAGAAAAAAAATAACTTTTTGGAATTTAAATTAATTAAATATTTAATTAATTCACTTGGTCAACATGCCCTCCCCCTTTTTCTCTCTCCCTCCCCCCGTTATTAGTTCAGAACTGAAATAAAAAAAAGAAAAAAAACGCGAAGGAGGAAGTCGTTGGCCCCATCGGTCGACGCTCCGTCGTGCCGCCTGGCCTCGGCCCCCTCCTCTAACGCTCCCTCACCGCTGACCGTAGGCCCCATCGCTTCATCCGTTCGAATCCCTAGATCCCCAATTCCGAGATCAACTGAGCGCCACCCTGAAGACCCACCGCCACTGACTGCGACCACCGCAGGCCAACCCTCGCGCCTCCCCGACCTCCACGCGCCCTTTTCTGTAAAGACCCGAAAATCCCTACCCTTTGAAACGACCTTAAACCATACAGGTCTGAACAAAAGATAGGAAATCTTCGAATACTTTAACTTTGGTAAAACAATACATTAGAACAAATAACATCAGACTTTTATTACATAATATAACATCAGAGTACATAATATATCAGAGTACATTGAGAAAAACACAGCGGAAGATAATTTACAAAAGATTCAATACTCTGGACACAGCTTTAAGCTTCGATCCAGAATCCTGCTCAAAAGGAATATCTGCAAAACAAGCTACTCGACTGCCCGTGTGAAAAATAAGGAGCACCCCGAGTTCGCAAGTGAAACAAACTGTGGGTCAGTCATGGGACTGGTATGAGAAATCTTACTTAACTTACCTAATAATAAGGCTAATCACAGGACCATGCCGCTAACACGGAACGGGTTTACTCCATTGGATTGCCAGTGCATAAATAAAGTAAATCGTTAAACAACGCAATGCTTTTTAGAAAAATGAAACCATTATAAGACCCAAGTCCCATCACACAATGCAACGCAAACCGGAGGATAGAGTTTTACCTTATAATGGTCAAAAGATGCTTGATACGATAAAATGGATTTGATATTATTATTAGTGTATATATGTGTCAAAACAATTTCAATCATAATGTGTCAATCATAGATGGCATAGCTACCATATACTATGTCGCCATACTAGTTATACAACCAAAATTGCATGGTGTCGTATTGGAAGTCGGATTTCCATCATGAGTCAAGGCTAGGAACGATCTCCTTACTGATTCGAGACACTCTAGCAATGTCCCAGGATTCGGACGCTGGCGAACCCTTGGATAAAGCAGGGCCGGTCCACAAATACTTTAGTGGTTTGGCAATTCCTGAGCACACGCTTCCCGATCCTATTGGACCTATAAATTGGCCATTGACGACCAATAAAATAATCCGAGGCGCCTCATAATCCATCAACCACATAAGTAAAATACCAGGGCTGGTAAGTCGCTGACACCACTTTTAGCTAGAAAGAAACGTGTGCACTCCCTACGTTCCCTTGCTCCGTTTTTGACTCTACCGGGGTGTGAGGCTCGCGAAGTAACGCTACATAAAGCTATGCTAATTAAAGCTATGCTTTGATCATTATCCACAAGGCTCTGCTTTTCAACAAAAGCCTTGATCCATGCATCTTAGCATGCCACATTATCAATCACTACCATTGATTTCTGCCAATGTATAATCTCTGAGCTCATACGTCTCAGAGAAGGGTATTAAGCAAGAGAATAAATTCTCTGCTACCAAACAGATATATATTAGTAGAAATCAACGAATACAGTGTAAAGGAATACAACATCAAACACACCATCCATTTACAAGTCCATTCTGGGTTTAAACGAAACCGGAGGAACCTTTTTCCTCGCATATCCGAACAATCAACAAGTACGTCCAGACGGCTACCACTGTAGCCCCTTCAAGGTAGTTACTCCAATCATGGGCATCAGTAGCAACTCATCCATTCGACATGAAGATCGTCGGTTTTGCACTGTCTTCAATTTTTTCGACTGTTAGTCGTCGTATTCATTATTCAGAATGGGTTAAACCCGGTCTTTCCGAATAACTCGCGTAATTTATAATCAAGTGCTAAAAAAACACATCCAATGCCTCATTCCAATTCAGAATATTCTTTTAATAAAATATTCACAATATTAAGGAAGGGTCCCCATTAATTTTATCAAAGATAAATCCCCTTAAAGTTATTCTTTTAATCTCTAAAATCATTACTTAAGGATTATTCAATTTTAAGAGATTAATCTTATCTTTAACTGGGTTAAAGAACTAATGTCTTTTAAAAACATTGTTCATGATAAACCCGATTCTTCTTCCATCAAAATGGAATCTACACGGAAATCATAACCGTATATAATTGATATAAAATCCCGTATCAGACTAATAATATAAATGGAATAATGGCAAAGCCTTTTAAATTCCATATATAGTATCGGCCTTCATTTATAGGTGCTCATCTCGATTATTAACGAATCGAATTCCATTCAATCCCAATTTAATGTATTAAATTGGAAAAGTTTATCTTGAAAAAAAAATCCATTTAAATCTTAATAAAAGATTTATAATTTTAAAACTATATTTTCACTATAAATTGGGTTAAAGAACAAATGTCTTTTTAAAACACCGTTCATGATAAACCCAATTCACATTTCACTTTATTCCAATTACTAAATATAATTTGAAAACTCTATTAATCTTAATTAAAAAGGTTTAATCTATTTTTTACACGGGGTTTTAAGAATAGTGTTATTTAAGACACCATTCACGATAACCCAAAAATCCAATTTATTTATTTTAAAACATTGGATTATCTTTCTAGTTAATAACTAGTTCATTTTGATAAAAATATATTTACCTTTACAAAATTGCGGTTTTCACCTTAAAATCTTTTAAAATCATTTATTATGATTTTACATAATTTTTCTATATTTTAAATAATGTTATTAACGCCTTTGCAGTCGATTTCCATAAACGGTCATCGAACTGCACTTATAGTGACCTTTTCTAAAATTGATTTGGACATAACTCCAAATATAACCGTTAGATTTCAAAACTCTTATATTCATTGGAAATCTCTTTTCGGTACGAATCCAATGGTTCCGGTTTTAGGAGAATCCGACGGTCGAATCTCCCGTTACGTCAATTTGAAGTTAATGGTCGAAATTCGCGAACAGTCGCTGTGTGGCGCGTTTTATTCAGGCCATCATATATATATATATATATATATATTGTCGATTTCTAAAAGTATTTTAAAAATAATTATAAATTTATTTATAATGGTTTTATCTTCATTTTCAATTTTAAATAAAATTTGAATATTCTATATTTTTACCATATTAAATTATTTATACTTTCAAAATACTAGTTTTATAAACCACTTCTTTTTATATTAATTTTAAACTGAAGTAAATTGATCGATAAACCCGTTCGGGTTAAAATAAAGTTTGCTACTTAATTCGGCTTCACATTTTATATTTTATATTCGCCTAAAAAGGGACATAAACATCATAGTTTTATTTACACTGAATATTATTTTAAAATATTCATAATTTTAAAATATTCTTTATTTACAAAATTATTTACTTCCAAATATTCTTTATATATAGATGTTCTTCATTTTTTTTAAAATATTATTAAAAATATCTTGAATCGGGATGTAACTCAATCGATTACCATATAAATTCAGTTATATGGATTTCATACATTACATATATCCAACAATAATGATAAACAATCATAAAACAATACATTCACATCCAAAGTGAGATTTATAACTGTGTGAGCATTGAAATAAATAAATAAGTAATGCTCAACACAGACTGTCAATCCATCGATTGACAATTAATTAAGTATTGGGGCTAGTGCATGTCAAAAGTCATCCCAACACCCGTGTGGGGTTTCAACCAACAAACAATAATAGATTATTTGTGCACTTGGGCGATGTGGGAAAATTATCGTCCCAATCACATAAACAAGTCGGATAACTTGTAAATGGAAGTGTAGCATTTCAACATCACAACATGTATTTCAAGACATCACTACATTATATTTTCAACACATGAATATTTTCATATAATCTCTTTTTACAATAAAAATGTGAACTTTTTATAGTTAAACACTTTAATGCAACAACGAATCATTTTCATATACCATAAAAATGTAGGTTCTCATGTTAACATAATTTATCAAAACAATGAATCTTTTCTACTGATTCATTTGCATTAAAAATGTGAATTCTAATGTTGGCTCATCTACAATGAAATGAAATCTTTTTATATATATAAAAAATGATATCCTTTTTACATTGTATAAAAATGTAATCTTTATATTACATTAAAAATGTAATCCCCTTTACATTGTATAAAGTGACATTAAAAATGTACATGTAATTCTATTTTTTTATTATCTCTAAAATGAGAATATAACATTAAAATCTACTCTTTTTATTTCAACTAAAATGTCACTCAAAATGTCACTTTTAATTCTATGCTTTTTATTGTCTCTAATTTGACAATAAAAATGTTACTTTTAAGTCCATCATTTTTATTACAGCTAAAATATAAATAAAAATGTAACCTTTAAATTCTACCTTTTATTTACCTCTAATGAAACGACCCGCAAATCCGTACCCTTTGAGTCGACTGATAACACTACACGTCCAACCCAAATTGCACAGAAATACGAACCATTATTAGGAAGAAGTTAGAGGGTGAGAAATAGAAAGAAAGAAATATTAGAATAGAAGAAAACGAAGATCACAAACTCACAGCGGAACGAATAAAATATATTAGATAATATAACTTTGAAGCACAAATCAGTATTTGTATATACATACCATTATCAGAGCACAACGATTATCCCTGGAACAGTTATAAACACCTGTTTCCAGATACAACATAGTACACAGCGGAAATATGATAGTCTACAGCTAACAGGTAAAGCCTCCTGCTTCAATCTTCTCCAAGTGAATCTGTAAAATCCTGACTACTTGACTGCCCGTACAAATTTGGGCACCCAAGAGTTTAGGGAAAACAAACAAAATAAACTCTGGGTCAGTCATGGGACTGGTGTGAGTAAACTCCAACCATTTGTTTAACTTTCAAAATCCTTACGAAAGAAATGATAATCGTAAGACCGATCCACACATAAACACGGATGGTTTTTACCTTACGATAACCCAAAACACTTTGGAAATCATATATTATCTGATATTATAATAATGTCTAGTCACAAGTAATTAAAATCTAGTAGAACGCTTGCATCTCACGCTCTACATATATAATATACAATCAAACTCGCAGGCACTTATTGGATATTGGATTCCAACTTGACAAGGTATGGGACCACCTTCCGAACGTGTATCTCTAGAGGCAAATACACTGGGTTCAACAAGAACATCTTGCAACCCGGCCCACACATGACCGACCACTCATTTCGCTTGAGAGTATCGAATGTATATCACCAACGGTTGGGATCAGCAACCGCCTCCCGAATGGGCAGCATCGATAGATTTAAGAACAAAAAGAATTTCTCTAGATAGGTGATCATACATCCTAATGGGTGCGACCCACAAAGCCATGCTGCCTGCCCGATTTTTGTCCACTTCCGGGTTGTGAGGCTTGAGGTTTTCATTATCTTCCAGCACATCTGGCCATCATTCACTTTGAATGCCACATCGTCAGATCCATCGGAAATCATTAATTGATTCCCACAAAAATACTCAGATTGTTAGGCTAAAGAAGTTTCCCTTCTATGCCACCAACTTCGTACGTTTGAAGGAATCAACGTACGTAACCCCCTTTGGAAATACTCTGTCAGACACTCGTCCATACAAGTTGTCCTGGGTCTGGACAAACCGAAGGCACCATCCCGTAAACAGGATAGCCCTTGCATAACTCCGTCTTCAATTTTCTTCAGCATAAGTTGTTTCATAACGCTTACACCAATACGGAATGGTTCTCTGGATAATAATCCAACCGGTCTCTCCATATTAACAACGGAGGTATATATAAAAATAAAACTTTGATAGTCGGTGATTTAACTATCAAAGAACATCCATGCAATCAACGGTCCTATTTCCAAATGGAAATTCTATCAATTAAGCATCAACCAACACTGGGTCTTTTTATATTAGTTCTTTATTACATTATCATTTCCAATTCCCATTTTCCACCTTTCGTGTTCTTTCAAAGCTCTATTTTCTCTCTCGATCATTGGAAAACATTTCCAATATTATAATTCCTTTATTGAGAAAATATCTCTTACCTCAGTTAGAAAACATTTCTAATCCTTTGAATTAACTGATGTTATAAACATCGTTATTATAACTCAAATCATAAATCATTCGTTAACTAACGATATCACTAACCAACCCTTGCTATCGAGCCTTAACCATTTCTCCGTCAAAAATGCAGTTAGTCAAGTTGGGGTATAATTACCTCTCAGACCTTAACCGGACGACATTCTTAACTTTGAAATAGTCAGCGCTCACAACTTTAAACCAAACATTGCTTATCACAACAGCGTAAAACCGCTGTCTAGCATTATAAAACACTTATCATAACCATAGCATTAAGATTGCTATTAAAACAGTTATTATAACGGCAGCGTTAAAATTGCTATTTAGATTTACCAAGACATTTATTATAACAGCAGCGTCTAAAATTGCTGTATAGGTTTACAACATCTATTATAACAACAGCGCTAAAATCACTGTTTAGTTTTATAAAAGCATTTCTTACAAAGACAGCGTTAAAATCGCTATTTAAAAATTTAAAAAACATTTCTTATAACAACAGCGTTATGATTGCTGTTTTGAATAAAATACCGTGTGCGGCGCACACGCTTCCGTGGTTCATTTGTAAACTCTGTTTATTTTAAACAATTCAAGTTCTCCTTTAAACATATTTATACTATACATTCTTTTAACCACTTAATTCGATTTCTATAAATCCCCTTTTCATATGTATTTTATTTGCAAAATATTTCCTTGTTTTAAACTATTATTCTTTTACTTTAAGCATTTGAAAATCTTTCTTTAAACTTTCCTCTCTACTTTGCTAAATTCAGATCTATTTCAAATATTGGTTTCAAAACCGATATTCACTTTCAAATATACATTCATATTTGAACTCACCTTTTAATTTATCCAATGGTTAATGATCCACTTAATTTATATCTTTATTTATAACATTTTTCTTGGTTTACCCAATGGAATAGGTTTCCATTTGCAATTCAATGAAAAAAAAATTATTTCTAATTTGGAAATAAACTCTGCTTTTAAATTCAAATTTCCTTTTTCACATTCGATGATATTTTACGGTATCTAAAATACCAGGTTTCTAAGGCCAGGGTAGACCGAACACACAAATTCAACCATGGATAATGTAGCATAACATATATCACCATCAAATAAAACAGTAAATAAAATGTTGAGGGATCCAGTTGGATCCCTCCAACCTGTTTCCCTGCATCCACAGATGTTAGTAACATCAAAAATATCGCATTAATGAAAAATAAAAAAAACGATGTGATTATATCAACCAATTTATCAACTATTCAACCAAGCAACCATTTCACTTTAGAAAATAATTTTTTTAAACGAGTGAGTTTACTCACCTCGGTTTGCAGTTGACGGTTCTGCTTTTGTTTCATTTAAAATGAAACAGACTTTTAATTTTTCTACGAAATTCTGATAACTTTGTCGTTCGACGGCATTAGCTCCACAAAGTCGGCCTTGTCGCCACAATTCCCACGTAACCGACTTCATTGGATTCGCATGAATCAATAAGATGGTCTAATTTCCTTGCTTTCGTTTGAATTGAATTTCATGGCTTTACCATCTTCCTTCAACACAGTTGTACTTGCAATCCCCCTTTTTTTTTTTTTTTTTTTTTTTTTCCATGGTGCTTCATGATTTTCACGGTCATGACCTCTTTTCAAAACAACTAACGCCCATACCCCTTCCCAGAACCATATCCATTTCCTTTACCTTAAACCGTACGTACCATTATTAAATAATTACCTTCACTAACCTTTCTCCTCTTCTGTTATTCAAAATTCGCTACAGGCCCTTCACTTCTTCCGCACTCCCCATCCATTCTTCCTCCACTAACTCGCGGTACCCACCAATATATCGTTCGCCACTTGCTACGGAGGTTCTCACCGGAAACCACCCATCACATTACCCTACTAATAGCGTTAACCTCACCCAACATCACTGGCCTTGCCAGGACTGCCACAACTCCTCTGTCCATCACACCAGCTTTCTCACCATACCCAAAACATTCAACACGTCGCCTTCCTCTACTAATAAAACATGAACCGAAAACAAAGCAGCCCTTCCACCCTGATTTCCCCATCCCGCCTCCAAAGTACCTCTTTCGCACCCCAGTCTTCACGTTGGTCTGCACCGGCCTGCGCGAGCTTCACCTTGTTTTTCTTTTTCTTTATATTTTATTTTGCAGTGGAGGGCAATTTGTTTGGTTTATGAAATGGGAGTTCGGACGCTTTCTTCTTCTTCAGCACTTACTACCACACCCACCGATGATCGGAGACTAACCCCATCACCATGCCGACACCGTCGGAGACCTGAACTCCTCGACCTATGCGCGAACGCTAACCCTTGCCCCATTACTTCATCTCCGCCCTTACTACGCCCAGCCTCCTTCCGTCCTGACCTCGAGCCGAACCTTAGCAAGGCGCTGGTGGAAGCCCAGCTGAAAACTATTGCGCTAATGATAAACATGTGAACTTGAAATGGATCAGAAGAGATGAAATATAGGGAAGAAATTTAGGGATTACGGATGGGTTTTATTTATTATTTTATTGAATGGGAGATTTTCGTTTTATTTATATACTTGCATTTTGATTTTTCTATTCGGGAAATGGGAAGAAGAAGTACAGTATTTAAAGAGGAGAAGCTTGGGTGACACGGCTTTAACACCTTGGGAAGCACGGATCTGATTGTTTGGCACCCACGGTTTTAAGTGGATTGGAAGACACGGTATCATTTACTTGGGATGCACGGGGTCAAACACTTGGGGGTCACGGTTTGTAATTCCTTGAGCAACACGGTCTTGAAAAATTGTAAAGCACGGGTTGTCTGATTAGATTGTCACGCTGGTTTTAAACGTACAGGAAAATAAAGTTTTATATTATATTATGTTATATGAAACTTCACGGTGAAGTATCAAATAAAACTAGCCACAGTCGACTTCTGTCTACTGATAAAAAGGCTAATCTTGGTATAAAATGGTATTGTGAACCCAATGGGACAAGTTTCGTCGAATTCCGACATCATTTGAAAAAAATTCCTTTATAAAACCAGAAATCAACACGCGTTTAAAATTTTCACGATCACCAGATAAATCAAAACAACTTGAAACTGCGAACACTGACAATAACTTTTCGATACGAACCCAACGGCACTAGTTTCGTCGCATTCTGAGACTGTTGCCCCGGTAGACTGTTTTTAGGTGTACCGCAATGCCATTTTTAACGCCAAATTATCCGGTCTTTAAAATTAACAAACTATATAGCTATCCTGACTCTAATCGACGATACGAACTCAACGGAACTGGTTTCGTGGCCTGATTTGATCGTTTGTTCAGGTTACACTCTAATATCCCTTTATTCAGTTGAATTAATTTAATTGCACTGAACGAGCGTTTACGGCTACTGTGGTCACATACGACATCGGTTTGCCCCGCAATTCAACACCGTACAATAATTTAACGATACGGTCCCAATGAAACTGATTTCATCGAAATCTGAGTCCGTTTGCAAAACGGCTATTTTAACACGTATAATTTAAATAACGATTTTTCATAGTGACTATTTCAAAATTTGATTTGACCATAACTAACAAAATATAACACGAAATATAGATTTTTCTCTTTCATATGAAAATTATAATCAATACGGTTTCCACGTTTCTTGTTTCACAGAAATCCGACTTATAACGAATCATGTATTCTCAGTTGAAGTTCGAAACTCTATATTACGAACTACCGCGCGATTTCGAGCTCGTTTTATAATTATATTATAAATTAACCTTCAACTTCGTTTTTAATAAATAAATTCCTATATGTAATTCAATTAAAATTTTTAAAACAAATTTAAATATTCAGAATTCAACGGCCGAAAAATCCGGGTCGTTACATTCCTTCCCCCTTAAAATAATTTCGTCCTCGAAATTGCTAAGTTAAGAAAAGATACTACATACCCTGTTAACTAGGTCCAATAATCCTTTTTGTTCACTTCTTAATTTCAGCTTAACTGAATCAATTTATTTCAATTAAAATATTCATTTATTCTTACTAACGAAAATTTTCAAAAATTCTGAAATTTTCTAACACTTTAAATTCTGAAAAATTTCGGCAGCATCTCCTCTACACGGCTCAATCGCTACAATCACAACTCGCCTTTCTAGGCCTTCTCCAATCCAAAATAAAATCAAAAAGCCAAGCGGCTTGCCCCATAGGCTCATAAAATCATTAACCCAAAAAATATTGTAACATGTACCTTTTTGTCGGGCATAATTCTATCTCTTGCACTTGCTTCCTTTCAGTATTTGCTCAGCATATCCATTCCAACTGATTTCCAATCAGTCCAACTTCCAGTCTTTAACTCTCTAATCAACTCCTGATTAGTCCATTCCAATTCTATCAAGTCAAGTCTGATCTCTACTTCAGGAATCAATCCACTTATTCCATTTGAGTTTCAATTTCCATTTAACTTGAATTTCGATCCATTTGATTTATTTCCACCAATTTATTCAACTTATACAAGTTAAACAATTTCAGAATTCAAATTCCCGGGTTTTATTTCAACTAGTTTGAAATCATATATATGTACATGTATATTTATAATCAAATCAATTCAAAACATTTGAATTTCTAAATCATCTTGTCCTTTTCAAACAGATTTTCATTTTCAAATTACTATGGTAGCAATTCGTCACTCAGAAACTCGAAAATGAATACCGATAATGTCGCGACCCATTATCAGAATTATTTTCTCGCCACTGAAGTGATTTCAGTGCTTAATTACTTTCAAATCCGTTTAAAACCATTCAAATTCAAGAATCTCTTCAAACCAATGCTATATTACCTTTAAAATACTTCAAAGAATATTTTCAAAATATCCGAGATTTAAATTCCAATTTAAGGTTTGAATTTAATTCTAGTTTATCTTGGTTATATAACCGTTTCAGTATTTCATAATTTCCATTTGATTGTAATAACAATCAACATATTCATATACTATAATATTTCAAAAATTATTCCTTTTATATTAAAATAATTTTGGGCAAAATTAATTCATTTACCCCTTTTGAAACGATACTGTGTCGAATTGTTTTGTCCGAGAGTTTAGAAACACCTATCGATACAGTTGTACATCCTGTATCGACCAGAATTCATAAACCACTCAACAAACCAGTCAACAAATTTTTATATCAAATCTACAAATACGCGCTCATATATATACACTCAAACTCAACCTAGGGTATTACTAACCCCATCTCTATTGAGTTACGCCACAGAGCCAAGGTAATCACTTAACCTTCAGCTCTGATACCAAATGAAACGACCCGCAAATCCGTACCCTTTGAGTCGACTGATAACACTACACGTCCAACCCAAATTGCACAGAAATACGAACCATTATTAGGAAGAAGTTAGAGGGTGAGAAATAGAAAGAAAGAAATATTAGAATAGAAGAAAACGAAGATCACAAACTCACAGCGGAACGAATAAAATATATTAGATAATATAACTTTGAAGCACAAATCAGTATTTGTATATACATACCATTATCAGAGCACAACGATTATCCCTGGAACAGTTATAAACACCTGTTTCCAGATACAACATAGTACACAGCGGAAATATGATAGTCTACAGCTAACAGGTAAAGCCTCCTGCTTCAATCTTCTCCAAGTGAATCTGTAAAATCCTGACTACTTGACTGCCCGTACAAATTTGGGCACCCAAGAGTTTAGGGAAAACAAACAAAATAAACTCTGGGTCAATCATGGGACTGGTGTGAGTAAACTCCAACCATTTGTTTAACTTTCAAAATCCTTACGAAAGAAATGATAATCGTAAGACCGATCCACACATAAACACGGATGGTTTTTACCTTACGATAACCCAAAACACTTTGGAAATCATATATTATCTGATATTATAATAATGTCTAGTCACAAGTAATTAAAATCTAGTAGAACGCTTGCATCTCACGCTCTACATATATAATATACAATCAAACTCGCAGGCACTTATTGGATATTGGATTCCAACTTGACAAGGTATGGGACCACCTTCCGAACGTGTATCTCTAGAGGCAAATACACTGGGTTCAACAAGAACATCTTGCAACCCGGCCCACACATGACCGACCACTCATTTCGCTTGAGAGTATCGAATGTATATCACCAACGGTTGGGATCAGCAACCGCCTCCCGAATGGGCAGCATCGATAGATTTAAGAACAAAAAGAATTTCTCTAGATAGGTGATCATACATCCTAATGGGTGCGACCCACATAGCCATGCTGCCTGCCCGATTTTTGTCCACTTCCGGGTTGTGAGGCTTGAGGTTTTCATTATCTTCCAGCACATCTGGCCATCATTCACTTTGAATGCCACATCGTCAGATCCATCGGAAATCATTAATTGATTCCCACAAAAATACTCAGATTGTTAGGCTAAAGAAGTTTCCCTTCTATGCCACCAACTTCGTACGTTTGAAGGAATCAACGTACGTAACCCCCTTTGGAAATACTCTGTCAGACACTCGTCCATACAAGTTGTCCTGGGTCTGGACAAACCGAAGGCACCATCCCGTAAACAGGATAGCCCTTGCATAACTCCGTCTTCAATTTTCTTCAGCATAAGTTGTTTCATAACGCTTACACCAATACGGAGTGGTTCTCTGGATAATAATCCAACCGGTCTCTCCATATTAACAACGGAGGTATATATAAAAATAAAACTTTGATAGTCGGTGATTTAACTATCAAAGAACATCCATGCAATCAACGGTCCTATTTCCAAATGGAAATTCTATCAATTAAGCATCAACCAACACTGGGTCTTTTTATATTAGTTCTTTATTACATTATCATTTCCAATTCCCATTTTCCACCTTTCGTGTTCTTTCAAAGCTCTATTTTCTCTCTCGATCATTGGAAAACATTTCCAATATTATAATTCCTTTATTGAGAAAATATCTCTTACCTCAGTTAGAAAACATTTCTAATCCTTTGAATTAACTGATGTTATAAACATCGTTATTATAACTCAAATCATAAATCATTCGTTAACTAACGATATCACTAAACAACCCTTGCTATCGAGCCTTAACCATTTCTCCGTCAAAAATGCAGTTAGTCAAGTTGGGGTATAATTACCTCTCAGACCTTAACCGGACGACATTCTTAACTTTGAAATAGTCAGCGCTCACAACTTTAAACCAAACATTGCTTATCACAACAGCGTAAAACCGCTGTCTAGCATTATAAAACACTTATCATAACCATAGCATTAAGATTGCTATTAAAACAGTTATTATAACGGCAGCGTTAAAATTGCTATTTAGATTTACCAAGACATTTATTATAACAGCAGCGTCTAAAATTGCTGTATAGGTTTACAACATCTATTATAACAACAGCGCTAAAATCACTGTTTAGTTTTATAAAAGCATTTCTTACAAAGACAGCGTTAAAATCGCTATTTAAAAATTTAAAAAACATTTCTTATAACAACAGCGTTATGATTGCTGTTTTGAATAAAATACCGTGTGCGGCGCACACGCTTCCGTGGTTCATTTGTAAACTCTGTTTATTTTAAACAATTCAAGTTCTCCTTTAAACATATTTATACTATACATTCTTTTAACCACTTAATTCGATTTCTATAAATCCCCTTTTCATATGTATTTTATTTGCAAAATATTTCCTTGTTTTAAACTATTATTCTTTTACTTTAAGCATTTGAAAATCTTTCTTTAAACTTTCCTCTCTACTTTGCTAAATTCAGATCTATTTCAAATATTGGTTTCAAAACCGATATTCACTTTCAAATATACATTCATATTTGAACTCACCTTTTAATTTATCCAATGGTTAATGATCCACTTAATTTATATCTTTATTTATAACATTTTTCTTGGTTTACCCAATGGAATAGGTTTCCATTTGCAATTCAATGAAAAAAAAATTATTTCTAATTTGGAAATAAACTCTGCTTTTAAATTCAAATTTCCTTTTTCACATTCGATGATATTTTACGGTATCTAAAATACCAGGTTTCTAAGGCCAGGGTAGACCGAACACACAAATTCAACCATGGATAATGTAGCATAACATATATCACCATCAAATAAAACAGTAAATAAAATGTTGAGGGATCCAGTTGGATCCCTCCAACCTGTTTCCCTGCATCCACAGATGTTAGTAACATCAAAAATATCGCATTAATGAAAAATAAAAAAAACGATGTGATTATATCAACCAATTTATCAACTATTCAACCAAGCAACCATTTCACTTTAGAAAATAATTTTTTTAAACGAGTGAGTTTACTCACCTCGGTTTGCAGTTGACGGTTCTGCTTTTGTTTCATTTAAAATGAAACAGACTTTTAATTTTTCTACGAAATTCTGATAACTTTGTCGTTCGACGGCATTAGCTCCACAAAGTCGGCCTTGTCGCCACAATTCCCACGTAACCGACTTCATTGGATTCGCATGAATCAATAAGATGGTCTAATTTCCTTGCTTTCGTTTGAATTGAATTTCATGGCTTTACCATCTTCCTTCAACACAGTTGTACTTGCAATCCCCCTTTTTTTTTTTTTTCTTTTTTTTTTTTTTTTTCCATGGTGCTTCATGATTTTCACGGTCATGACCTCTTTTCAAAACAACTAACGCCCATACCCCTTCCCAGAACCATATCCATTTCCTTTACCTTAAACCGTACGTACCATTATTAAATAATTACCTTCACTAACCTTTCTCCTCTTCTGTTATTCAAAATTCGCTACAGGCCCTTCACTTCTTCCGCACTCCCCATCCATTCTTCCTCCACTAACTCGCGGTACCCACCAATATATCGTTCGCCACTTGCTACGGAGGTTCTCACCGGAAACCACCCATCACATTACCCTACTAATAGCGTTAACCTCACCCAACATCACTGGCCTTGCCAGGACTGCCACAACTCCTCTGTCCATCACACCAGCTTTCTCACCATACCCAAAACATTCAACACGTCGCCTTCCTCTACTAATAAAACATGAACCGAAAACAAAGCAGCCCTTCCACCCTGATTTCCCCATCCCGCCTCCAAAGTACCTCTTTCGCACCCCAGTCTTCACGTTGGTCTGCACCGGCCTGCGCGAGCTTCACCTTGTTTTTCTTTTTCTTTATATTTTATTTTGCAGTGGAGGGCAATTTGTTTGGTTTATGAAATGGGAGTTCGGACGCTTTCTTCTTCTTCAGCACTTACTACCACACCCACCGATGATCGGAGACTAACCCCATCACCATGCCGACACCGTCGGAGACCTGAACTCCTCGACCTGTGCGCGAACGCTAACCCTTGCCCCATGACTTCATCTCCGCCCTTACTACGCCCAGCCTCCTTCCGTCCTGACCTCGAGCCGAACCTTAGCAAGGCGCTGGTGGAAGCCCAGCTGAAAACTATTGCGCTAATGATAAACATGTGAACTTGAAATGGATCAGAAGAGATGAAATATAGGGAAGAAATTTAGGGATTACGGATGGGTTTTATTTATTATTTTATTGAATGGGAGATTTTCGTTTTATTTATATACTTGCATTTTGATTTTTCTATTCGGGAAATGGGAAGAAGAAGTACAGTATTTAAAGAGGAGAAGCTTGGGTGACACGGCTTTAACACCTTGGGAAGCACGGATCTGATTGTTTGGCACCCACGGTTTTAAGTGGATTGGAAGACACGGTATCATTTACTTGGGATGCACGGGGTCAAACACTTGGGGGTCACGGTTTGTAATTCCTTGAGCAACACGGTCTTGAAAAATTGTAAAGCACGGGTTGTCTGATTAGATTGTCACGCTGGTTTTAAACGTACAGGAAAATAAAGTTTTATATTATATTATGTTATATGAAACTTCACGGTGAAGTATCAAATAAAACTAGCCACAGTCGACTTCTGTCTACTGATAAAAAGGCTAATCTTGGTATAAAATGGTATTGTGAACCCAATGGGACAAGTTTCGTCGAATTCCGACATCATTTGAAAAAAATTCCTTTATAAAACCAGAAATCAACACGCGTTTAAAATTTTCACGATCACCAGATAAATCAAAACAACTTGAAACTGCGAACACTGACAATAACTTTTCGATACGAACCCAACGGCACTAGTTTCGTCGCATTCTGAGACTGTTGCCCCGGTAGACTGTTTTTAGGTGTACCGCAATGCCATTTTTAACGCCAAATTATCCGGTCTTTAAAATTAACAAACTATATAGCTATCCTGACTCTAATCGACGATACGAACTCAACGGAACTGGTTTCGTGGCCTGATTTGATCGTTTGTTCAGGTTACACTCTAATATCCCTTTATTCAGTTGAATTAATTTAATTGCACTGAACGAGCGTTTACGGCTACTGTGGTCACATACGACATCGGTTTGCCCCGCAATTCAACACCGTACAATAATTTAACGATACGGTCCCAATGAAACTGATTTCATCGAAATCTGAGTCCGTTTGCAAAACGGCTATTTTAACACGTATAATTTAAATAACGATTTTTCATAGCGACTATTTCAAAATTTGATTTGACCATAACTAACAAAATATAACACGAAATATAGATTTTTCTCTTTCATATGAAAATTATAATCAATACGGTTTCCACGTTTCTTGTTTCACAGAAATCCGACTTATAACGAATCATGTATTCTCAGTTGAAGTTCGAAACTCTATATTACGAACTACCGCGCGATTTCGAGCTCGTTTTATAATTATATTATAAATTAACCTTCAACTTCGTTTTTAATAAATAAATTCCTATATGTAATTCAATTAAAATTTTTAAAACAAATTTAAATATTCAGAATTCAACGGCCGAAAAATCCGGGTCGTTACATCTAAAATGTAAATAAAAATGTACTTTTTTAATCAATGCTTTATTTACATCTAAAATGTAAATAAAAATGTAATTTTTAAATCCTATCTTTTATTTACCTCCAAAATGTAAATAAAAATGTAACTCTTTTATTTACCTCTAGAATGTAAATAAAAATATAACTTTCTAATCTACTCTTTTATTCGCATCTAAATTGTAAATAATAATGTAACTTTTTATACGATGTTTTATTTGCATCTAAAATTGCAAATAAAAATGTAACTTTAATTCTAATGTTTTGTTTGCATCTAAAATTGCAAACAAAAAGTGTATATTTACAAATCATGTTTTTAATTTGTATCTAAATTACAAATAAAATATAACCTTTTTAAAACTATATTTTATTTGTATCAAGAAATGCAATAAAAATTTAACTTCCAATTCCAACATTTTCTCTGTATCAAAGAATGCAAATAAAAGTATAACTTTTTATTTCAATGTATATTTGCATCAAAGAATGCAAACAAAGGAACAAATTTTTAATTCATCGAATATTTGCATCAAGGAATGCAAATAAAAGAATAACTTATTAATTCATCATTTATTTGCATCAAGGAATGCAAATAAAAGAATAACTTTTCAATTCAATGTTTATTTGCATCAAAGAATGCAAATAAAAAAATTACTTTTAATTCATTGTTTATTTGCATCAAAGAATGCAAATAAAAGAACAACTTTTAATTCATTGTTTATTTACATCAAAGAATGCAAATAAAAGAGTTACTTTTAATTCATTGTTTATTTGCATCAAAGAATGCAAATAAAAGAACAACTTTTTATATCAATATATATTTGCATCAAAGAATGCAAATAAAAGAACAGCTTTTTATTTCCATTCAATAGTATAGACAACAATGATATATTTTCAATTGTATTGACAATTCTATTTCAATACAATAAAAATGATAAAATAATGTTTTATGTTGATTTGGTAATTCTATTTCAATGCTCAAAAATGATAAAAAGATATTTTTAATATTGAATTGACAATCTAATTCAATTCAACAAATAATATTTTTTTATTGAATTGACAATTTTCGAATATAATCCAAATAATGTTTTAATGTTGAATTGGAAATCTAATTCAATTCAACAACAATAATCAAAATAATGTTTCAAATATTGGATTGACAATTCTAATTCGATTCAACACTATAACAAAATGATTCATTTTTATTGAAATGGAAATTCTAATCCAAATCAATAATAAAACAATATGATTTATTTTTATTGAAATGAAAATTTTAATCCAAATCAATAATAAAACAAAAATGATTAATTTTTATTTAACACATACAAATCTTTGTTTATTCATCACCCACAAACAGATAAATCATTCACAATATCATAACATAGCAGATCTCAGTCATACACATACAATCATTCCATAGCAATTAAATTAAATTACATAAATTAATTATATAAAAAGGAATTCTCACATTGTTTCGAAGCGTATCTCGAATTCTAACAAGTTCCAGAAATTTTCCAATCACTTTTTAAACGTCGCGTTTGACGACACGGTCCCAATGTTTCTAAAATCATCCAATTCTGCATCCGTATGAATAAGATATGAATTTTATAACTTAAACTCATATTATGCAACGCTTATTAGTGTTAGGAAACAATTAAATATACCTCCAGATAACTAGGCCGTATGTTTCAGAATTTGTTCAAATCTTTGATTCCAGTTTTCTCCCAATCCGTTGTATGAAATCCAGATCGTTTTGTTTGGAGTTGTTAGGCTCGGGGAGGCGCACGTGCGCCTGGAAGGGGGTGGCGTTCGATGGCACGGTCGGGGCTAGGCGGAGCACGCGGCAGCGCCACTTCGAGGCATCGGATCCGGCGCTACAGGCAACGAGGAGGGGCGGTTCGACTATGGATGGGAAGAGGGTGGAGAGAGCTTCAAAAGTCTCAACAGGACGGTGGTTTGATATTGAGTGGGGAAGGAGTTATTAGGAGATGAAGTTTAGAGCTTTCATGGCCATGGATTTTTGAATATGGCGGCTAACTTAGGGTTTTGGAAAGGAATACGGAAATACGTGTATTTATATACGTATTTTCATTTAGTTTAATTTATTTAATTATTTAATTATTTAATTATTTAATTCAGAAATAAATTGTTAAACCCTCCGAACACTAAACGAGACCCAACGACTGTCCCCTTTAGCTAATAACCCCTATCCCGGACGCATTGGAATATGTCTCGGAAGCCAATTCCATCGTTTCGATCAGTTTTCATTTAAATTAAAATATAAATCAATATATTTTTAATTTGAACATAAATTTTAATTTACCGGGGCCACACACTGACTTTAAAAATTACACAAAAATTATTTCTGGCTTTGTTTTGAGATACGGTCCTAACAAAACTAATTTCGCTGAATTCTGAGATTGTTTGAGAAATGGCCATTTTCAAGTCCATTAAATTTGACTAAAATTGACAAAACACATTTCTGTTTGCCACGCTCACATGTTAATTTTAAAAATTATGAAAAATTAAACTTAGCAATAATTTGGCATTCCGGTTCCAACAAAAGTGGTTTCATCGAAAACGGAGGTCGTTTGAAAAATGGCTATTTTTAATATTAATATATATATATATTCTACAACAACTATTCTGAATTTTGAATTGGGCATAACTTTTGATTCCTGTAATGAAATTTTAATTTTTCAGATTGGTTGGAAAGATATTTTCAAACAGATTTAAATACTTTTGGTTTTACTGAAATCCGCTTTATTTTGAATCTTGTACATTCAATTGAAATTTGAAATCGAATTTTCAAACTACCGCGCCATTTCTAATTCCTTTTATAATTAATTTAAAAAATTTCGTTCTAACTTCGATTTAAATAATTTTTTAGTCATTATTAATTAAAGTAAATTAATTTAAATATTCAAAATCCCTTAAAATTTCTAAAATAAAATTTTTAAATTGGTTCAAAATTTTCGGGCTGTTACATTATCTCTCTCCAACCTCCAAAAAAAAATCCGTGAGTTTCTTTATATCTTTGTTGGTTTAATTTATAGTTGATTTTATTTTCAGTTAATACAATAGCTTAGTAAAAACAAAATCTGGTTTTTTTCTTAAGAATATGAAAAGCTTTGGGTTTTATTTGTAAAAAAAAATTTGATTTTTAAACTAGTAAAGATTTGATTTTTAACTAGTAAAAATTTGATTTTTTTTTAAACTAGTAAAGATTTGATTTTTAAACTAGTAAAGATATGATTTTTAAGAATAGAAAGATATGATTTTTAAGAATAGAAAGGTATGATTTCTAAAATATCAAAAGATGAGATTTTTATTTATGTAAAGCTTTGATTTTTATTTTATATAAAGTTATGATTTTTATTATCAAGAGAGCAGAATAAAAATATGAACTTTATTTTATAAGTAGCGTATTAAAAATATAATCTTTATTATCTAGAGAGCGAAATAAAAATATGATCTTTATAGAGAAAACTAATTTATAAAAATGTGATTTTTATAAATATAGTAGTGGCCTAAAAATATGATTTTTATATAGAAAAATGAGTTATATAAAGGGATTTTTATATTATCAACATCGTTATAAAAATGTGATTTTAAAATGTAAACATTGCATTAAAATGTGATTTTTAATATAAATTACGTGAAATAGATATCGTTAGAAACACGGCGAAGATTTTCTACATATGAAGAGTCGGGGCGTTTGGTTTAGCTTCTAGGTGAGAACTTCTCACTTTAATTTATTATTCTAGTTAAAATGTATACTAGGATGCAGACGGTGCTTAGCAACACACGACACCCATCGTCCACAGCCCATGGACAACTTGTTTGCTTGATTGATTGTATTGTGAAAATTGATTATGTGTTATGGAATGGAATAAATATTTTATAGTTAAGAATATAATTTTTAACGTGTATATGAATAAAATAAATATTTATAAACAAATCGGACGATTTGTTTATGTACACACATTTGACTGATACTGATTGGGACGATAAATTTTACACATCGCCAAACTGCACAAATAAAACCTGTATTTGATTGTTTGAAACCCCACATGGGTATTGGGATGATATTGGACATACACTAATCCCAATAATTAGTTGTATGTCGATCGATTGATTGACAGGCCGTGTAAGCGTTAAATATTTATATTTGATGCTTATGTAGTGTAGAATGCACTCTGGATGTTGGTTGATTGTATATCATTGTTGTTATACCCATGTATTGTATGAAATCCATATAATCAAATTATATGGCAACTGCTATGCCTGAGTCCAGTTCAGAAAGAATGAATATTTTAAAATAATGATTATTTTAAAATAATGAATATTTTAAAATAATATTCAGGAAAGAATCAAAATCTGATTTTGATGTCCGATTTGAGATGGACATGAATATATTTAAATATATAAAGCCGTGTTGATTAGATTAACGCCATTTTGACATGAACGATATTTATATCGATTTTATTCATTTTTATAATGAATATCGAAAAAGAATTGATTTCAAAATCTAATGTTTTGAAAATATTATCATTTATATATCGATGATATGGAATATTCAACTCTGATTAGAAATTGAATATGAAGTTGAAATCGTTTTGAAAGCGAATTTAAAATGATTTATAAAATACGTTTAAAATGGAAATCAATTAATTATACATAATATATTATATATATATATAACGACCTGAATAGAATGCGCCGCGCTGCGGTAGTTCGCGAATTTCTACCATTAAATTCAAACGGACATTACGGGAGATCCGACCGTCGGATTCTCCTAAACCAGAACCGTTGGGTTTGTATCGAAAAGAGCTTAGAGATTTAAAATCTAATGGTTGAATTTGGAATAATGTCCAAATCGAATTTGGAAAAGGTCGCTGTAAGTGCAGTTCGATGGCCGTTTATGGAAATCGACTGTACTGGCCTTGATAAAATTATTAAAAATATCATTAATGTGTAAAATCATAAGAAATGATTTGGAAATAATTATGATGAAAAATTCCATATTTGAAAAGTTAAAAAATGATTTTTGTCGAAATGAACTAGTTTTGAATTAGAATAATAAATCCAATATTTTTAAAATATATAAATTAGATTTGAAATGGTTTTAAAAATAACCAGGATTTCCAATATACGAATTGGAATGGGTTTGAATCGAAATTATGCTTGGAATATTTCGACATTGGATTTCGTGATTATACGGAGATTGTGGAGGAATTTGGAAGATATATATATCGTTATTCCAATACGATATTTGTTGGTTTTAGAATTTGATATTGAATATAAGCCGATATATTTTCTATCCAGAGCCTTGTATTTAATATCAAATTGGATTTTGGGTTCGTATTAAATGGTATCTTTAATAATACTGTTCTGAACCAAATGGAGTTAAGAAAATTAGAAACTGACTGGAGATTAGTTAATTTGGATGGTTTCCTGGGTAATGATCTGATGTTGGTTTCGGCCTTCGGGCTTAATACTTAGGGGATTGTTCTCTTACTAATTTACGGTTAGAGGCTAATGTGGATTGGGTTTATTGTGAACTGTGTTTTTAATGACATTCGTTCTTTAACCCGATTTACAATGAAACGTGATTTGGGATTTATAAATTTTTTTATTTAGATTTAACGGGAATTTTACAAGGTAACATTTTCCAATTTAATATATTAAATTGGAATTGAATGGAATTCGATTTGATAATAATCGAAGTGAACTTCTGTGGAGGAAGACTGTTAATACACATGGAATTTAAGAGGCGTTGTCGTTATTCCATTTATATTATTGGTCGAATATGGAAATTGATATCGATTATATATTGATTTGTTTTTCCGTGAAGATTCCATAATTAATGGAATGTGATTTGGGTTGTCGTGAATGGTATCTTTAATAATACTATTCTTAGACCCAATGGAGTTATGAAAATCAGAAACTAACTGGAGGTTAGTTAAGTTGAATGGTTTCCTGGGTATTGATCTGATGTTGGTTTCGGCCTTCAGGATTAATACCTAGGAAATTGTTCACTTGCTAATTTACGGTTGAAGGCTGATGGAATGGAATGTAATTTTGGGTTTATCGTGAATCGTGTTTTAAATGACATTGGTTCTTTAACCCAGTTAAAGACAGGATATGACTTCCCAAGTTAAACAATCGTTAATATTGATTTTATGGAAGATTAAAACCAAATGGAGTTTTAATGCATCTTTAATTAGATTGAAATGATATCCAAAAGAAGATTAAAGAATAAATTTAAAGAATTTATCTTTGATAAAATTAATGGGAACCTTTCCCAAAGTATATGAATATTTGGTTAAAGAAATATTCTGGATTGGAATGAGGCGTATGTTGTGTTTTTATAGCACTTGTTTATTATATACACGAGTTATTCAGAATGACCAGGTTTATCCCATTCTGAATAACTGATTCGACGATGTGTCGAGAATGAAGATGGTGGTTGAAGACCGAAGGTCTTCACATCATTTGGATGATTACTGATGTCTTGATTGGGCTGTACACCCAAGGCGAGGTAATAAGTGGTGATCGTCCAGACGTATTTGGAGATCGACGGATATGTGAGGGCCTCTCCCCTGTATTGGACATATAGGGAAGGAATAAGGTGCCTCCGATTTCATTTGTACCCAAAGCGAACTTATAAATGGATGTGTGTCTGACATCAGATTTCATTATGTGTGATTGACAGACATCGGTTGCATAGCGTGAATTGCCTGTGTGGCATGCTGAGATGCAAATGATCAAGGCTTCTGTTGAAAAGCAAGTCTTGTGGATGATGATCAAAGCACGACTTTAATATAGCGTAGCTTTGTGTAGCGTTGATTCACAAGCCTCACACCTCGGTATGGACCAGAAACAGGAGAGGACATCAGGGAGGGCATGCGTTTCCTTCTATCCAGGAGTGGTGTCAGCGTTTTACTAGCCTTTACATTTTTCTTATGTGGATGATGGATTGTGAGGAGCCTCAGTTATATCGGTCGATCCAGGGCCGATGGAGTTATTTGTCTCATTTACGCCCCATAGGGCGGGGGAACGCAGTGTTCAAGCATTTTAATCCACATCGAGTGGACCGGCCCTGACGATCCAAGGGGCAGTTGCGGCTGTTCCTGAGACATGGGCTAGATTGTCTCGAAGCGGTAAGGACGATCCCTTGCCTTGGTTCATAGATGGAAATCCAGCTTCCAATACGACATTTTTCGATTTTGGATTGTAGAGCCTAGTATGGCGACATAGTGGGATGGGGCACTCATGCCGTCTATGATTGATACTTATGATTGAAATTATTTTGACACTATACACTTACAGTAATAATAAAAGATGAAATTTCACGTACCTAGCATATTTGGCTATTATAAGGTAAAAACTCTATCCTACGGCTTGCGTTGCATTGTATGATGGGACCTAAGTCTTATAATAGCTTCATTGTTCTTTATTTAGCATTGGGTTGTTTGTTATATGCACTGGTATTCTTGGGGGTAAACCCGTTCCGTGTTATAAGGCGTGGTCCCTTGATTTACCTAACTTTAAAATCAAATTAATGACTGTTTTAGTTCTCACACCAGTCACATGACTGACCTAGAGTTTATTTCTTTAACCTAAACTCTGGGTGCCCCTATTTTCCGCACGGGCAGCTAGCAGTTTTGGTTTTGTAGACTTGTATTCACAGGATCCTGGTTTACAACTGGAATGATATTCAGAAAGCTATGTATCCGTATATTCTCTTCAGTTGTGTTTTGTATTATTTTCCGCTACGTTGTAACTTGTAAATCTCTGATATTAGTAAATGTGTAATATTTATTCATACTCTGTATATTCTTGTATTCTGATGAAATTGTTGTAATAAGAAATGAAATGTTCTTCTGTTTGTGTTTTGATTCGTCTTTTTCTCAATTCATTCCGGGATTTCCTTCACAGGGAAGTTCGGGTCGTTACAGAATGAGAAAACAAAATAGATTCAATGGAACATGATCTGAGTTTATGCGAGTTAGGTGGGAAACTGAATATGAAAAAAGGAAGTTGAGCCATCCTTCCGATCCAAAAACCCGGTCAAGACGAGAAAAAATTCGGTGAGGGCCATTTTTCTTTTTTTCACGGCAAGTATAATCATATATATATATATATATATATATATATATATATATATATATATCCAAAAGTCCTTAGTTGCGTACCGACTATTATTATTATTGCAAAACTACATTTATTTACTATGTAAAAAACTGTGCACTTATCGATTTCTACATAAATTCTTATTTTTAGAAAATGCTTCTTTATACATGCGTAGTGTGCACCTGCGCATCATGCACACCTCTTAAGCATCCATGCTTAATTATCAAGCATTTAATATAATCTAAGTATAATCAATTAGTTCATAATTCTAGGGTCATCACAATGCCCAACCAAGCAATTACCGATCAGCACTAGTGCAAAATAGGCCAGTTGCTTCGCCTTATTTGCATCGGTTATGTTGACAACTGAAGCAAATAAGTATCATTTGCTTTGGTTATGCTAACAATGAAGCAAATGCACAGAAGCAAATAGCGCTATTTGTAGTTGCTTCGGTATAGTAGCATTAGTTGTGCTCACAAATGACGCAAATAGTATCATTTGCTTTAGTTGTGTTAACAACCGATGCAAATGCATAGAAGCTAATTGTCTTATTTTATTGAGTTCCCTTTACAACCGAATAAAATAGTGTTATTTGCATTAGTTCTTTAGCAACCGATGTAACTGATGCGAAGCAAATAGTTTCGTTTGCATCAAACCCTTAGGAACTGAAGCAAATGCACCGAAGCAACAAAAAATTATTTTAATTAGAGCAAAAGCATATATCAATAATCATAAGCAATAATAGATATATGTAATTATTTATAATTTATGATAATTAATGATTAACAATAAATAATTTATAACTACTAATTATTATTAATAATCAATAATTATTTTTTGTGTTTGATAATTCATTATAGTTACTTCCTAATAATTAGTAAATTATTGTAAAAGCTTATTAATTAGATTTAAGAATTTATAAATAACTCAATGATTAATAGTAAATAATAAATACTTAGTAGTCAATATTAAATAAAAATTGTTTAACAATTAATATTTAATTAATAAGTAGTATTTAATAAATATGAAGTAATGTTAAACACACTTATTAATAATAATAAACAAAAACTAACATATGTTATGTTACTACCTTGCCCAAAAAAAAACATATGTTATGATAAATTATTTGCTATAATAAATGATTATTAATAAATAATTTATAATTACTATTTTTATATTTAATATTTTTTTATATTTAACTATTAATAATTAGTAAATTATATATAATGTTTATGAATTATTTTAAGATTTAATAAACAAGTAATATTAAGTAAAGCAATATTTATTATATAATAAATAAATTTAAGTAATTATTAGTTAATTACGAGTAGTAAAAAATATTAGTAGTCAATAATATAATTAATTATCAATAAAGCAGAAGTAAATAAGAATAAATAATAAATAATAGCTAATAAACAAGAAATAAATTATTAAATTATAGTTAATAAACTAAAAATTAGTAAATAATTGTTAATTTTATTTATTATAATAAGTAACTGATGGTCAATAAAAGTATTAATAGTTTGAACAAATAATTAATAAATTAGAAGTAAATAAGTAGTAATTGGTAAAAACATGTAATTGTTTATTTATAATCAATAATCTATTATTGTTAATTATAATAACTAGCAAATAGTAACTAATAATTAATTCACAGTAAATAGTAATTAATTTTTCGTTTTCACTATTAATTATATAATAATTAAAAGTTGATAACATATCAAAATAATTAACTTTTATTAATTAATATTTAATTATAATAACTTTAAAAAATGACTAAAAATAAATAAATAATATAAATAACTAATAATCCATATTTGATACTTAATATTTAATAATTAATTTTTAAATTCTATTAAATTATTATCATTAACTAGCTAATAGATGATTATTAATTTTCAATAAATGCTAATGAATAATCAAGTAGAAAAACCTAATAATTAATTAATAATTCATAGTAAAAAAATTAAGACTAAAATTTAATATTCACTATTTAATATAGAATTATAATCAATTAATAACTAATAATAATTGTCATTAATTTAATAAATGAAGTTTATCATTTAACATTTAATTAATAAGTAATATTTGATAATAATTAGTTATTAATTAATAATTACTACTAAATAATCAATTATTGATAATTATATAATAAATAAGAATTTATATTATATTTTTAACAACTATATGATAAAGTGTTTGTGTAACTGCTTTCAATAACTAATAAATATTAAAATGTATGATACTTGTGTTGCATTATTTATTTTTAATTGTGCTTTGAATGCATGATAGATTCTAGTCCTTACGCAGGAACATATACCTTTCCAAACTTAGGGTGCGTTTGCGGTAAGAGAAAGCGGAGAATTATAGGGTACCATTTTGTTAACCGAAGACTGCATTTGCGGGTTCAAGCATACCATTTTATTTTTGTTTTTAATTTAATGACTTTATGTTTAAAACTGAACAATATCATTAAAGCAGAATAACACATTAAATGACGGACGTCCAAAGAGCAAAATAATTTTTGTTTTTTAATTTAATCAATTTATGTATAAAACTCATACGGCTGTCGACTTAAACGATGAGCGTCCCGGACGGCAGTCGACCTACCGGTTAGGCCACGGGGTCCAGGGGCAGCGCCCCCGGCGGGATACAGGGAAGCACCCCGTCACGGTTTATATTTATATTTTTTATTTTAAAATAAACAAAAAAATTAATGAAAAAATTAAAAATTAAATTGGTTAACTCAAATCTATGGACCTGCTATTATAACTATAACCTACTATTTTTTAAACTGGTTAACTAAAATCTTCGAACGTTGTCTATTGTGTCTACCATTAGGACAGTTGGGCATTTACAAAGCATAGACTTGCATATGGTAGAAAGAACAATTTGTGTTTGGGGAACGGTCCCTTTCATCACCGTTCAAAACCATAGAATCCAACGGACTAAAAGGCATCAATGGTTCTTTTTCGGATTGCCCTATTGTCCATGCTTTTGTATTCATTTGACCCTTTCCTCTTTTGCCCCAATTCTTCTCCTTTTTCTTATGAAAATCCAGCGACCATCTTCCTGCATCACTCCCAATTCCCAGCGCCACATCCACTACACCATCGTGAATCTGGTGAACTGCCCCAAGCCAAACCTGAAAAACATATTCAGTAGCAAACCGATGTTGCTTTACTATGAAAACAAGCGAGCCTCCGATCACATTCCAATCGAATCCCCAGGCCCTTGCCAAACCAATTCACATCGGTTCGAAAACCCTAATCACAATTGCAAAATCACCAAACCACCGCACTTCGAGCACCTTTTTCTCGAAGCCGAAGCCAGATTCGAAAACCCCATATAAACAACTGAAATCGGAACCAAAAAAAGGAGAAACCATTGCTATCTGAAAACCCAACTACAACCCTACCAAAATTCAACAGTAATCGCGCTTTTATTTGATTTTGGTGATTAGGTATTTGATTTTAGTTATTTTGGTATTTGATTTGGGCATGTTATCTTGTCTGGTTGCGTTTTAAGCTGAAAACTATACGGGATGTAAGTTTTTGTGATCTTGACACATTTGTGGTATTTTTGTTTAGGTCGGGAAGGCGTGTTGACTTAGTGAATGTGTAGTTCAGCTTGTAATCAACAAGAATCTCAATCCGTGACCCTAACAAGATTTCATTGTAATTTTCGTATGTAGGTCTTGTACTGAAGAGGCATTGCTGATACTAAATCGGACCTAGGTCGGATCGCGGAACATTAGGCTTTCATGGGGTAGCAACGATTCCAATAAACAAGTAACAATGGCACATCTATTAATATCATTCTTATTTTTTTACCATTCATTATTTAATATTGAAAATATAAGTAATAGTAATATGTTATTGGCAAACAATTTGTGTGTTTCAGCCCTCGCAACAGGACCAAAACCAGTATGGTAGTAACTACTACGGTTACGGGCAGTCGGGGTATATAATGCATATGATTACGGTCAACAACCTCAAGCTGCCAACATGTTCATTTATGGTGCTTACACTAATTATCCTCAGCAAGTCAATTATCAACACCAGTAGTAGGTGCACTTTTTAACCCTCATCTTTCCCCCTTTAGCACCGCATAATATTTTGAGCTACACAATTTTAAACTCTGCGAAATTTCATGGATATATTTGTTACTTTGTTTATAACATATGAGGTTTGAAATTTCAAGTCAATGACCAAAATAAAAGATTTCAACTGTTACCATTTACTTACTATGTGGATGAGGCTGGAAATTTTGAAACAATCTCATTTTAAAACCTTATAAGAAATGCATAATAGTTTTTTCTGAAAATCAAGACTTTTATAACTCGATTTATATTGTTGTGTAGTGAGCTTTGACCAGTTGAGGACAAAGAGAATTTTGGCAACTGATGCTTGTTTCACTATATACTCCAGTCCATGCAGTTGGTTAATCAAAAGGGTTGAATGAGTTGGATAATCATGTGTGTTGACTGGGAGGACTGCTAATAGGAAAGTACATGTGATTGCAAGATGAACTGTATTCAATGCAAAAGAAAAATGGTGATTGGTCCGTTGATAGGAAATAGAGACTCTCAGATGGGCTTGCTGCTGTGTATTGCATCAGACTGAATATGCGCCATTGTGGATGGATTGAAGGCTGCTTTGAAGCATGGTAGCAGATTTTGGCAAAGAAGGACTTCATTTCATTGTTGAAAACAAAAAATGTTTAAAGCATATAACATTGTATATGTATTACCTGGTCTAAGGAGTATGACATATGTAGAGTATATGTATTGCAATGTTTCTTATGTTTGGATTTAGTAGAAAAGTTCTGGTTTATGTATATGTTGGTCTTTTGTTATGTACGTTGTTGTTTTATTATGACTGAGTGTGTATTTATGTTTTTCTTCTTGTTTGTACTCATGAATTATGTTGACTGATAGTACAATTATATTGTTTGTTTGTTTAGATTTGTAGTAATAATGCATTTGCAGAATTTTAAATTCCATTTGATATTATTTAAAATAAATAACTTTTTTCTTGTGTCAGTTGTGGTAGCATAAGCAACTGATGCAATACACTATGTTTGTTACAAATGCTGTTTTTTGGATCTGTTGAGTAGCGTCAGTTATGTAAAAATGCCAATGTAATACACCTAGCCTTGAAAAGCAAATGCAGCCATTTGCATCTGCTCTTTGGCATTTGATGCAACTTAGCATCATTTGCATCAGTTGTTTAACTGACGCAACAGAATTTTGTATGTTGCATCATCTTTGTTTGCATTAATTGAACAACTGACGCAACAGGGGTTTAACAACTGATGCAAATGAGCTGTTTTATGGTAGTGCCGAGCCATCAAAGCATCACCCTCGCACAACCCCAACAAAATTCGACCACCTAGATGCTTTTCCTTGCCTCTCCTGCTCATTCGCCCCTCACTCGGTCATTCTTATCTGACAGACTCTGCATGAGCTCTACCATGAAACGACCTGCTTATCCATTTCACTAAAGTCAGCACCACGCATCAACCATAGGTCATCGCAAGTTCATGTGTCATCTCGGCCTGTCTGATTCGTAGCTATAGTGTTCGTGTATCAACGGGCATGTGTCATGTCATATGCACGCGTATGCAATCATAATTCACATCGTTTGGATCGTCGTCGAGGTGAGTGTTTTTGTACTTACACAAACTATTGTTTTCATGGAAATTAATAAGTTGAAATTATATATATGATTTATTAAGATCAATACATAAGAGGTTGGTTGCACATGGATTAATTGTGATGTTCATGCACATTCTGACACGATATACACATGTCCTATATAACTTGTTATTGATGTGGGCAGATGTGTAGGAAGTTGATATTTAGAGCATCTTCAACCCTTCACAATGTGAAACCTACATGGCACCAAGGACTAGACAATGTATAATGAATTTATTTGCATATTACAATAAAAAAATTAGTTGCTCCAATGCATATGTGCTTAAATGTTGAAATTTGCTAATGTGTCAAAAAATAAGTGGTGGTTAGCCTTCACTACACCAAAACATCAAATTTGACACACCATCATTTAGAGATTTGATACGGCTTTAAGCCGTATCAAAATTGATTGTGCTCATAGCCGTATCAAATTTTATTTGCTACACCTTAATCAATCCGCACCTCACTCAACCATTAAAATCTAACCGTAGATCTTGAAATGTTTGGATCAGTTCCTATGATACACCTTTGAACCGTATCATATTTATTTTTCGTTCCTTCTCTCTTTTAGCTCCCCTCTCAATTCTACTTTTCTTTTCTCGACCGAAATAAAAATAAATCCCAAACGAAAAAAAATGGCATGTTCCCCTTTCTCCAAATCAAAACCGCTTCCCCAAATCGTGTCTTCAAAATCCATTGCTCCGCTTCTTCAAGCACCGCTTATCAGAATCGTTTTGCTTGAGAGCAGGACTCACTTCAAATCCCAAATCCTTCCCTCGAGATGATACCTAAACCTCAAATTCCTTAATTCATTGGTGATGTTGTAAGTTTTTGTTTTTATTTTCTGTTTTAGCTGATTAGTAATTTTGGTTATTAGGTTGATTTCAAAAGATTTCCAGATTTCACGATGTTTACTAGATTGGTTAGGTCAGCGAATCGTAGGTGACTTTGGTACTACTGTGTGACTGTATTCCATGTTGTGCATCGTAGTCTGAGTTGTTAGTAGTTAGGTTATGAGGAAAGATAATTTTATGTTTCTGTTGCCCGCTGCCCACTTTGAATTAAGGTATTAACTCATTGTTTTTACATCATTACCAGGAATGATAATATAATGTAGTATGAAATGTCTACTGAACTTAACATTTACAATTAACCATGTTTTGTCATAAAAACATTGATGATGAGCCTGATTTGAGAGAAATTAATCAAATCATTATGTGTATTGAGCTTTATATACGTGTGTATGTGTGTGTGTGTGTATTTATTGATGATATTGAGGCAGTATGTTATTGAAAATGTTACTACTACGAAATTTATAAAACCATAACATGTTCAATGAATAATGAACTAACATCCATTCGATGTTACAAAAATTATATAAAGGTTATCAATATATATAGATTATCAGTGTAAAACGCATAATGTGTTCATACAACGGTTGAACTTGTACATAGTCCTAACGCAAGAAATTTGTATCAAAGAAGAAAGTAGATAAAAACTCTTGGTATGTCCCACTTACAGTGCTTTTTTAATGTACGCATATATCTTGGCCAAAACAATGACAATGTTTGCTTTCAGTGGATGACACCGACTGAGTAAATAAATCCATTAACCATATAAATTTTGAAATGAGAGTATATGTAAGATTTACTGGAAGTTTTTGAATTATAATAATTCATTTCTTAAAGTTGTTGCAAAAGGACTGTCATAGAGCGTGTGCACATGTAGAGTAAATAAAGTCGGTGAAAAGTTAAAATTTTGATAAGAAACGTATTTAAATATTGGTATATATAGCAGCAGAAGGCAATCGCCTTCAAATCCACTTTTCGTGGTTTATGCATCTTCAACTATTAACTTAAGGTGAGACAACTATAATGATACTTTCTTTCCAAGGATAATGTTTATAAACTGGGAATTGTTAAAATAAATTGGAAAAGTATAGTTGTATCAACTTTTGACCCTTTTGCAAATTAATTTATACCATTACAAATGATTTATAATCATGGACATCAAAATGTCTAAATAATTTGGATAAATCTGTAGCAGCAGGACATGCTGTAATAACATAATCATTTCACTGATTTGTTTGAAGCAATAACCAAACATCTCATATAAAATAATGAAGAGTTTAGGGGGAAAAAAGATAATATCTTATGTCTGTGATCAAATGACTCAAGTATATATTAAAATATTTCAAACTTCCGTTACCCTAATCATATAGTGAAGTATATATACTACCTAAAAAATCATTGTCATACATATGAAGATGCATGAATGGAAAAGCAAAAATGGAGGAATCTCACAAGTTAAGCCATCAAAAGGATAATTGATTGACATAGAAATGTGTTTATTTTATGCTCTTATATCTTATCGGTTGTATATAAATAAATATTACTTGGGTATTGTTTTGTTACTTTTACAGATATTCCAACCCAGCCCGCATGCAACCAGAGATGTAGAGAAATAGAGTTCAATTTGTTGTGTATTTGCATTTTGAAGAATTGTAGATGAAGATATCACATCTAGTTGCTGTTGGACAAGAAAAGGATTGATAACAAGGCTTTGCACATCACAAATCAATGAAGAAGTGTCAAGGAAGCAAGAGGAAAAGAGAAAAGACCCAAATTTGCTTTATTTATCTAAGGCCCATTTATGTTTCTCATTGTAAACTAATTAGTGATGTAATGACCAGGCCCAGTTATCATTAGGGTTAGGGTTAGGGTTTGGCTATCTACCCTATATATACCCTTGTAATGGCATTGTAGCCACCATCCTATCCGATATCCCATTTTCTATTTCTAATAAAGTTTCTAGTTCTTCTTCTTCTTTTTATTTTCTGCATTTTTTTCTATTTCTTAGCAATTAGTGTTGTCTACACGATTAGATTCGGTAGAACACTATTTGTATTTTGCATTTCTTTTCATTAGTGATTGACCGTCTGATTAGATTCAGCGGTAATCCTAATTTTATTCCCTGTTGTTATTTATATTCTGCACTTTTATTTTTTGTATTTCAATCGCGTTCATAGGTTAAATTGGATTTGATTAGATTTGAATCTGATTCATAGTTTCATTGCTTTTCCATTGAAATTGTGATTTGATCGTCGGTTCAGTTAGATCTGTTCTGAATCAAATTACAGTTTTAATTTTGTTTTGTTTTATTTTCAAAATCAACCTCCAAAGTTTCGTCTGACTCGCCCAAGAGATTAGATAAATAATTTGATTTAATTCACCTCCCTGTGTTCGACCTGTATGCTACACACCTGTATGCTTGCAGAATTTATTACAAATGTCGCGCTTTTCTGATTCATAGATTAGCGACGATCAAGTTTTTGGCGCCGTTGCCGGGGAGGTAACGATTAAATTTTATTATTTATTTAATTTCCGATTCGTGTTAGTTTTTGTTTATATTTTCCTTTTGTGTTCTTTTATATATATTAAAAAAAATCTTAATTGGTTAGATTTGGTATTGTTCAATCATACCGTAATCTTTCAAATAAAATTAAAAAAAAAACTTGTTTTTTTTATTATTGATTGCTTTCCTGCTTTAACTCTCTTTCCATTTTTTTTCTTTCCTCTCATTTGTTTCTTTCCTATTCTCTCGTTTACAACAATAATAAAAATAAAAAATAAAATAAAAAATCATAAAAAGATTCTTTTTTTGTTTTCCCTACTAATTTCTTCCCCTCTATTTCTTTCCTTTCTTTGTACAATCTTTTCTTCTCTACAATTTTCAAAAAAAAAAATACAAATTTCTTTCTTTTTCTGCCATTTCCTTTCTCTGTCTTAAAAATAAAATAAATAAATAAATAAATAAATTGCCAAACCTCTGCCAACCATTTTAACTTCAAATACCATCTGCACCCTTCCAACAAAATTGCACGAACCATCTCCACTTGTTTCATCATCCCCAAGCTTTCTCTACCACAAATCAACTCACGTACACCTCCATCTACCATCAAAAATACACCTCACCTTCAAAACCAAAAGCCACGTCTACCCCTTCAAGTTCACGTAGTAACCCAAGCCTTCAACATCCTCTGCATAACCTTACGCCTGCAACAAAAACACGCCATCTCCTTGCTCCCAACACCACGCACAAAACACAGTTCACAAACTCCACGTTCAAGGCCATTCAACTGCTGCAAGTTCCTACCCCATCCACACATACTTCTCACTTCCACTGCATGTTCCATCTCCACACAAACACAGTCAGTGTGAGTTTAACCCCAAAAGTTCACCCACGCACCACATCCAAACATTCTGCTCACCATCCAACTGTTTACAGTCGAACGCATCTCGCACCCAAAAATCCATCATCATCCATCAATTCCAACCCCAGTTCACATATTGCTCAACGCAAGTAGCACACAGCCTCAACACGTCACTGAATTCTCTGGTCCTCCAGACCACGCCACTGCAGATCGCAAGTCCACACCCCTACCATCAAACCTGCAAACCCTCTACTCCTCAACACAACCGCAACACTCCAAACCTAACAGCATAGGCCTCTATCACGCAACTCCCTCAAACTAACTTCCTCCATCACATATTCGAAAACCATTCGCATCGCAAAAGTCCAATTTTCGAAGCTGCATACCCTATTCGAACCCCACATAAATCGCATCGGATTCGCAAAACCCCACCCAATTCGAATGCCTCAAAACCAAACCAAATCAAACCCAACTCGCAACAATCTCAAACCGATTTCGAAAATTAAAAAAGGAGGCTTCACCTTGAATTTTTTTTAGTTAAGTTCGAATTTTGTTTTCTGAGAACGAAAAGGGAAATCGAATTTTTATAAAAGGGCGGAGTGTCGTGACCTTTTGGGTAAGTTTGATTGTTTCCATAATATTAAAATAAAGAGGAGGCGCATCTTCTTGAGTCTTCCAGTATTTGTTTTGGGATATTACCTTTCTCTTTAGTCTTAACGACAACACACATGGTATTTTTAAAGGGGGAAAGGTTATTGGCTCGAGCAGCGTATATTGAACGAGTGGTTGGCAATTTGAGTGCAAACACTAGGATTTATTAGCTTTTTTAGTTTTTTTTTAGTCAATTGTCAAATTTTTGTTTTTTCGTTTTTATTAGCTTTCCCAAAAATAAAAATAAAAATAAAAATCAAAGGCCAAAGAGAACAGCTTCAAGCAAGCAAATAGAGATTTGGAGATCAAACAATTTGCAAACACTAGGATTGGAACCACTGACACAACTCAATCGCTCTATACGGACTGCCATACCCCACGGTAATATTTTTCTGAACTCTACAGGTGCTGAAGCTGTTTTGAAAAAAAAAGAAAAAAATATAGAAATTGTTGTAAAAATCTTCTGCAGGGGCAGCAGCTTGAATGTAAAAATTTTAATTCTGCAATTTATATTTCTCTGACTGTTCTGTGACTGAAACTTCTGAATTAATTTGGTGCGGACTGACATTTCCATAATTGAAATCTTCATTCTCATTGTTTTCATCAATAAAAACAGACGTTGCAAAATAATATAATTGAACAGTGGTGTTTTGTGAAGTTGACTGTCTCGTATAATTGGATCGCGGATATATAGTAGTTCAATTTATTGAACTATTAGCAAAAGAGGTTGCATACTACCCGTAAAACATTGGTCGTATCCCTTAGTATTTATACTATACGTGAACGGCCATAAGACCCTCTTCCCCCTTCCAATTGAGTCAGTTAATTAATAGAGCACAACTCATTCTTTTATACTATTTTGAACTAAGAATAATTTCTGTCTTCCTTTGATTGCATTCTAATGTCTAATTCAAACAAATCCTTGAGAGAATTGTGGGATAATAATCGGAGTAGACGTCCTCTTGAAGAGTATGAATACGAATTACAACTCATGAGGCAAGATTTTCCAAAATTTCTCGAGCCAAATGTCAACAATTTTCAAAATTTTCAACATGACCAACATTTTCAAAGTTATGATCGAAATGACGACTTCAATTCAAATTTCAACAATTTCGATTATGGGCCACATCCACATGAAAATAGTTTTGAATCCCAATATAACTTTGATCCACATCAATATGGGGTTGTAAACCAAAATTTTCAAAATTATAGCCCATATCAACATCTTGAAAATGACCAAAATTGCAATTTTCACTCGAATTTTAACAGTTTTGGTTATGAACAAAATTTCTATGATCAAAATGATTTCCAATATCATTGTCAGTTTTCTGAAAATTCAAACAACTACCACATTGGAAATAATATTGATTGTGAAATTGATGTGGATTATAATTTTGAAAATCAAGAAACCCAAAACGAGAGCTCTCAAATCAACGATCGTCTTAACATTCTTAGAGAGAGAGAGAAGAAAGGCTAAATAAAAAGGCCGATGAACTTCTTTGTTTATTGACATCTTTGAAAGAACAACGAGAGCAACAGAATCAAATTCAAACAAGCGATGAATCGGAAAATAGTCCATTCTTTACTGATGGTGAAAATTTTCAAATAACAACTTTCGAAATTGAAAATAACGATCTAACTGAAGTTGTTCAAAATTCAACGAATGATCTGGACTTCGATTCTTTTCAAGAAAAAGATGTAAGCTTAGATTTTGATCTTCCTCTTTCGGGCTGCGAGAAACTTGAATTCTTTGAAATTGAACAAACTGAAAATGTTGAATTTTTCGAAAACTCAAAATTGGAAATGGATTTGGACGAACATGAATTCTTTGGATTGTATGAGGATGAGTTGCCAAATGGGGAAGAAGTGGATTCACATCATGAGTTCGAAAATTTTAACTTTGAGAGAATTTCAAACGAATTTGAAATTGTCAGTGTCGAAAATACGTTGTCAGTTAATAATGAGAAATGTGATCTCACTCAGATTTTAAATTTCACTGAATTTATATACGATCACAAATTTTTGAACAATTACACTGATCAATTTGTTGAACACATGAATTATCTTTGGAATGCTGGCTTGGTTGAAAAACTTCAGGTTAGGACGACCCTAGATATTTATCTCCTGGACTACAAATCGAGGTATAAAGATGAGATGGTTTTCAAAAACTCTTGCTTATTAGAAAACATGCCTAGACATAGTGCGAATGGGACTCATCGGGCTAGAAACAAGTGTGGGGGAAAAAGTTGGTGGAATTCTTTGCATTGCGTTCACCGCAAACACATATATCATTGTACATATGATCCATTCCTACATATAGCCAAACTGCATTTCATTCTTCAAATAATTTTGCATCTCATTCACCTTTGGGTACAATCTTTCAAATTTAGGAAACGTTTACAGTGTGGACACTGTATAGTTCTAGTGTGGGGGGGAGTCTGCATTGCATTCTTTTGTTTTTTTCTTTATTTTTCTTTCTTTTCATTTTCAGCCATTTAAATAGGACCATCATGCATTTAGAACATACTAACATGCCATTTTTTTTTTCTGAAACATGACTCATTTTAGATTTGATACAACAAAATAAGTTAACAATTATTAGTCAGTTGTTAATATTTTTTTCTCTCAACTTAGATCGAATAAGAAATATAATGAAAAGTTTAATTTTGAGGGATAATAATGTAACCGGTACATAGGGAGATTCTTAGGTGATGGCCATGAAATCTATTCTATATTGTAGACTTTGTTTAAATAAGTGGAGGACTTAAAATACTTATAATGGCTTGTCAAATCTTTAAAACTAAGTTGTGTTAAGTTGAATTCGCGTAACTCTCTTGTTGTGCTTATAAATTCAATAAAAATAATAGTAATCCAAGGGTATCCAACATTGCTTGTATATCGAGCGTTGGTGTGCAAACCCGCCAAGCTCTATCCGACATGTTGTTGACAAAGTCAGCGTTGGAATATCTTGGTCTCATTTTATGAGATTGGACACCTAAGGATTACCGACACGTTGTTGACAAAGTCAAAGTCGGCCTGCACAATCCGCCAAGCTCTTTACCCACTCTCCGTTAGTCCGCGAGGCAGTGCATGGGTGGTAAACCTTGGTCTTTTTAGTTAGGTGTATGTACTTAATCATAAATCTTAAAATTTTATAGAATAAAGAATAAGCGATGATACCCAAACACTTCTTGACCTTATTGATTTGACTAGCCATACATGAGAAAATTAGAATACCACTTTACAAACTGTGCCAAGCAAACTAAGAATTTATTTCATGGCTGCACTATGTTATCGACCGAACTAACTGGCCAAACTGGAATTTAACATTTGGAAACTTGATTTATATTGAAAATTTGTGACAAGTCGAGGTATCTAAAATAAATCAACTGATTAGAAATTATTGACTTAATTTGTTGTACCACTTTCCTGAAATAAGTCGTGTTGTCATTTTTCATTTTTATTTTTTGCATATGTCCATTGCATTCATGTAGTTTCATTAGAATCATAGCATACTGCATTTGGATTTTGTGGGTAGTATCCGCTGAAAACCCTCACGAGACACCACTCGTCCTACTAGGGACACCTAGAGGTTTAACGGCTTGTTGCATACGCTCAATGCAATCGTGTTTCCTACGAAAGTGTGACCTATCTAGTCTAGTTTTTCATTTTTGTTTTACTCGAGGACGAGTAAAAGATAAGTGTGGGGGTATTTGATTGACATAGAAATGTGTTTATTTTATGCTCTTATATCTTATCGGTTGTATATAAATAAATATTACTTGGGTATTGTTTTGTTACTTTTACAGATATTCCAACCCAGCCCGCATGCAACCAGAGATGTAGAGAAATAGAGTTCAATTTGTTGTGTATTTGCATTTTGAAGAATTGTAGATGAAGATATCACATCTAGTTGCTGTTGGACAAGAAAAGGATTGATAACAAGGCTTTGCACATCACAAATCAATGAAGAAGTGTCAAGGAAGCAAGAGGAAAAGAGAAAAGACCCAAATTTGCTTTATTTATCTAAGGCCCATTTATGTTTCTCATTGTAAACTAATTAGTGATGTAATGACCAGGCCCAGTTATCATTAGGGTTAGGGTTAGGGTTTGGCTATCTACCCTATATATACCCTTGTAATGGCATTGTAGCCACCATCCTATCCGATATCCCATTTTCTATTTCTAATAAAGTTTCTAGTTCTTCTTCTTCTTTTTATTTTCTGCATTTTTTTCTATTTCTTAGCAATTAGTGTTGTCTACACGATTAGATTCGGTAGAACACTATTTGTATTTTGCATTTCTTTTCATTAGTGATTGACCGTCTGATTAGATTCAGCGGTAATCCTAATTTTATTTCCTGTTGTTATTTATATTCTGCACTTTTATTTTCTGTATTTCAATCGCGTTCATAGGTTAAATTGGATTTGATTAGATTTGAATCTGATTCATAGTTTCATTGCTTTTCCATTGAAATTGTGATTTGATCGTCGGTTCAGTTAGATCTGTTCTGAATCAAATTACAGTTTTAATTTTGTTTTGTTTTGTTTTCAAAATCAACCTCCAAAGTTTCGTCTGACTCGCCCAAGAGATTAGATAAATAATTTGATTTAATTCACCTCCCTGTGTTCGACCTGTATGCTACACACCTGTATGCTTGCAGAATTTATTACAAATGTCGCGCTTTTCTGATTCATAGATTAGTGACGATCAATAATCAAGAAAATAATTTGGAGGAAGTAGTATATATCAGTGGCCATTGTGCACCGTAGTTTTGTTTTTTTGCTGCTTAGGTTGAGGATAAATGATGCTCAGTTGCTTATTCATCGAATTATCTTAGAATGACAGAATGATATTGCTGCTATGGGGTAGACCCCAGTAAATATGATGAAATTAAAAATACATAACCAAATATGGGTATATTATATAATGGGAGAGTTTATCACTTGGTCTTCTAGCATGCAAAACCTTTTGACGACAAATAATGGCACCAACATCATTACCCCCACTCATACTCTACAAATCGCCCAATATCATACCCAGTAACTTACACCCATTGTAAACACCCATTGTATACCAACCATGCATGCCCATATGACGCAGGCAGTTTGTTCTCTGTTCACTTTATAAACTTTGAGATCACACATCATTTTAATTTAGGTAATCAACATATGATCAGACCAGATGCATTTGCTTATTTAATTTTTTTTGTCTAAAAACTGAAAATAGAACTTCTTAGACTATATGTAAACTTTTTAGCAGAATATTGCAGAAGAAGGTTTGAGTTAGAATAGCGTAATATTGGCATGTATCGACAAAGTTCCAAATAATTTTGTAATTTAAAAGTTTTGTGTAATCAGTGTTAACTTCATGATAAGTTAATCAAAGATTATGCAAGTAACCGCTAAGTTCAAAGATTTTTCTATATAATTTACTAATGGATCATGATATATATTTATATAATAGAAGTAGTCCTCTTTGACTGTTTTCAACTTCCAACAGCAGATGTAATTAGCAACGCATGAAACTTCACATGTATAGTTAAAAAAAAAAAACTAAGCACCTACCTAGTGTCAATTTCAACAAATTGTAATATCTAACATTTTAATTAAGTTTGGGACTGCAAACTGACTTCTACTTTGGTGTTTAAAACACAGATATTCTCAATGCGGATGGTGCTAATCAATAATTATCAAGCTTTGTGAAGTAAAAAAAAAGGGATTCACGAAGTGGGTAAAAAATGTAATGGTGAAAGTAACAAAAATAAGATCCTATACTCATTAAAGATTTACTATATCGTTCAGACCAGGTACTAATATAGGGGAAGATCCTATGGCGCATGTCATGAGATAGCTAAGTCAAAGCACAAACACTGAGCAGTGAGCACTAGATGTGCAAGAAGTGAAAGCCTGGACGTGTGATGGACTAAGGCAACAAGAGATGGGTGAAGTGATGTGCACTGTTAGGCAAATCAATGAGTATACTTGTTGTCCTGATTTGCAGGAGTGCACAGGCATTGCAAATTTGCAATTCGCTGGAAGATCATGAACAGAGGGCCAGTTGGATCAGCTAGCATAAAGAATCAGGTGATGTTGAAAAGCAATTGAATCCCAGAAGTTCTGTTCCTGCCGTCACTTACAGAAAATGCAAAGAGCAATGCATGTAAATGAGAACCTTAAGGGCAACTGAAGCATCATTGTCCTGGTCCGTAAAGATGCTGAAGCATGAGTAGTCCATGCAAGGTATGAGAAAATTTGGATGTAACATCGACAGTGTGCACTATTCTAACCTTTTTTTCATCTTATAAAATGCAGCTTGATTTGGTACTATTTCCAGGCAAGTCATTTCCTTTATTTGCTCAATTTTACTTGACTATAAGATAAGAAATTTAGTACTATTAGTGAAAGTTCGAACAACGTAGTCATCATGTTATTACTTTTTCTAGGCGACTATGGAGATGAGAATGTTGAAATTGTCAAAAGCATTGCAAAAGTGGATATTCGCAAGTCAGTTATATTGGGTAACCATGATTGTTGGCGTACTCGTCAGTTTTCAGAGAAGTAGGTTTCATGAACACAATGTTCAATGCTTTATATTTACTCATACCAAATAATTTACTAAACTCTTCATAAACAAACTCAATCATTTGTTTTGTTTATATGATTCGTAGGAAGGTGGACCGTGTGCAACTTCAGTTAGAATGGTACACTTCTCAATTTGAATCTTTTTTTGTCCACTGATTCTTATGCTAGGATTATTATTTCCATGCCTGGCATGAACTTTTAATTTTTTTCAATTCTTTATCTGATGCAGCATGGTTGTTCTACTCCTTTTTTTTCCTATGGTTTATATAACCATGTATTATATAAATATGCTTTCAATAACAATGGGCAGCCTTGGCGAGGAGCATCTCAGAATTCAGTTCGGAACTCAGTTCAGAACTGAGTTCGTGAACCCAGTTCAGTTCAGAACTGAGTTCGCGAACTCAGTTCGGAACTGACTCAGTTTTGAACTGAACTGAGTTCGCGAACTCGGTTCGGAATTGAGTTCGCGAACTCAGTTCAGTTCAGAACTGAGTTCGGAACTGACTCAGTTCTGAATTGAACTGAGTTCGTGAACTCAGTTCGAAACTGAGTTCGCGAGCTCAATTTTGTACAAAGTTAGTAGTTTACATAAGATGAATTTCAGAATAACATATGATATGTATTTTCTTCATATTGGATTGAATCTTAAAATAAACTATGATAGATAATGTGTACTTTTTGGCATAATTTACTAAAGCTGTGTAAGCATATACAGATTTTTCATTTTGAAAAAATTAGACCGGATTTGTAAACACAACAGATTTGTCATTGTAATATACTTTATGACTCTGACCAAACAATTGCTGAAATTTTATGATTTAACGACAACTATGTATACCGCCTTAGTGAATGATAAAGTGCAACAAGCACTAAAATTATATTCTGTGCTACTATTACTGTTATTATCGAAACTAGTTTACTTACTTGATATATAATTAGCAAATGAAATTGAGCTTATGTGAAGTCACAGCTTTAGTATATTAGCTTAAAATCGTGAATGCTTTTTCGGTCTACTTACATGTAATTGCATTGGATGTTTCATGTTATCCATGCATGATGTTATATTTCAATACATCAGATCCAAGTCATGCTCAAACATAGCTTCCAGATGCCATTAGTAAATCAACTACTAACGCATGGAAGTAGTGGAAATTGTTGCATCATCATCGAGTCGATCATCATCAGCTTCCACACTTGTTGAGGCAGCAGTGCGTGCATGGCGCCATAAGTATCCTACCTCCAAAGTTGACGACTGTGCTGCAGTATGTCTCGACCTCAGGAACACATCAAACCATCATCTAATTCGGACTTAAACCATACTGCTTCAGATATAAATAATGATTCATTTTCATCCGAAATTCTTGAAGAAGAGCACAAAGGAAAAGGAAAGGATAGTGAAGTCTGGACGGCATTAGAGGGGGTTTCTCGAGGGAACAATCTCTTGACCCTGCCAAGATTCGATACCAAATAAATTGGGGTGAGCAAGCTGCTTATAGCATCTACAGATTTATATATTGGATTTGAATGATTGGGAACAAATCTTATGTTTTTGTTAGTGTGTGCTAGCTTTTCTTTTACCATCCATTCATTTTTTTTTCTTTTTTCTTTCTGAGTGAATAGAATCAAGTTCTTGTAAAATCCAACTACAGCATTTGAAGTTGGTTTCAGCAATTGTTATATTTTTACCCTTGTCTGAATGTTCAATTATATAAAAGAAGCTCGGGAATTTGTACAACAGCCAGTGTATCTTTCATTCATATTTGTACTAACCCAATAGAAGCTAATGCCTAGTGATAACTGCTTGTTTTAGTTTTGTAAAAAAAACAAAAGCTATTTCATACATGCATCTATGCTTGTGAACACGAAAAAACTATCAATGGACATCAATATTCATGTGATGCATTAGCATACATAATGATAAAAAATATCGATACAGCTGTAATGAAGCAGCTAATTGTATTTATTTTTTTGTTTTATTTTTTTAAAATTTGATATGGTTTTAAGCCGTATCAAATACATAAATTGATACGGTTTGAAGCCTTATCAAATACATAAATTGATACGGTTTTAAGCCATATCAAAACCATAAATTGATAAGGCTTAAAACCGTATCAAATTGGTAATTTGATACGGTTTTAAGCCATATCAATTTATGATTGTGATACGGCTTAAAACCGTATCAAAGCAACAAAGACGCCATTTTTTGATACGGCTTAAAACCGTATCAAATCGATTTTGATACGGCCATGAGCACTGCCAAATTGGCATTTCTGGTGTAGTGCTTTAACATTATGAAATACAATGAATAGAACTAGACATTTCATTTCACAATGTCTAACAATAAGATTGCCACATCATATTATACTTGCCATTAACATTTGCATTGGAGACTTAAAAAAAAATGAAAATGTTAATTATCTATGTGGCATGTACTTTACAATAAAAATACACATGCATTGGAGATGCTCTTAACAAGCAGATGATGAGAAAGAAAGTTGATATTTAACTTATGATTTTACACTCATACTATCGACATTTTATTATTTTATGTATAATAATAAATTGTCATCTTGTTTGTTTTTAATTCCCTGTTGATATCATACATATTTGGACATATTCACTTATGACACTGGAAAGGGTTATAATGATGTATACCCATATTTAAATTATAAATATTTCATTAAGCCTAAGTAGATATTTTAAATAATAAACACTGATAGTCAAAATAAATGATTTTATAAATTGAATTTGTTTTGAAAATGAATAATGAATAATTTGGAAATTTAATAGAAATTCATTTAAAAATTTATTTAATTACTTGAAATGATTTTTTTATAAAAAAATTGAGATTTTGCAGATTATTTGATAAATTATTGAGAAATGATTTATTTAAATTAAAACTCGAATTTTAAATTTAAATATATAATCAGTTAAAATTGAAAATTTAGATATTTTAAATATATTAACATTAAATAAAAGTTATGTGTTTGATTAATGATTTTGAATATTTTTTTAATTATACATATATAAATAAATAAATATATATATATATATATATACCAAAAAGGAGATAATAACCAATCTTCGGTGGTTAACAGAAATGGACTACTAGAAGAACTAGTAGGCGTAAAAGACAAAACAAGACCAACCCATGATAATCATAATCATACAACAATACCCCGCTCACACAGCGAACAAACAACAAAACAAAAGGCTCCTTCTCGGATGCAAAAACCGCGACAAAAAGTGGATAAAATGACGGACTCTAGAACCTTGCAGCGACGGCCTCTAAGGAGAAGTTTAATAACAATCCAAAATACCACAAGAGATCCGAACCAATTCCAGATCAATGAAGCTCCAATGAGTGCAACCAACCTAGAAAGAAACCCGAGGAAACAAAAATATATAATCCAGACCCTGTACAAGAAAGAAAATATAGATCAGAGAGGGGAACCCTGAATGGAGACAACACTCACATTCCCAAAACCAATAGGATCTACCCACACCAGCTCTGGGCAAAGGCCCTTAGAAAACATGAAAAAGGCAAGCCAACCTTCGTGAGAATAGATAACACCCGTAAAAGGCCTACCATAAGAAGCAACGAAAACATCACTCTTCACAGGACGAATAATGAAGGACAAGTTCATAGGAACCTCGTCGAAAGTGGCCTTACTCCTTGCATACCAAAGGTGCCAGCAGATCAGGTAAGGAATAAAGCGTAAAAGGACAGACCGAAGCAAACGACCAGAATTACCATCCCACTGGAGGTGGAGTAATCCGATAAGAAAGCCGGCATTACCTCGGAGACGAACTCGGTTTTCGAAGTAGAGCCAAAAAGCTGCATAAAGGCTAGCGAAGAAAAGGTGTCAAGAAGATTCCACTTCTCATGGCTGGCAACATCTACAACGAGATACGACTGGGATCCCTATAACACCCCATAATTTAATACACCATAATTGTATAATATAGACAATAAAATGAACATTAATTAATTAAATATTCAGAACTGAGTAAAACGAACTTTACCATTGCGTGCGTTGCAAAATTCTGGTTCAGATAGATTTTTGGTTTTCGTAAATCAGACAGTGTATGAGAAAGTTATGAGATTAGGAAGATTAACATTATATTAAAAATTCAAATAAATAAATAAATAGATCTAGGAACCAATGGTAAGTGGGCGACCCAGCTCGAGCTGGGTCGACCAGTTCTACAGTAGATCGACCCATGGGTCGACACAGTGGGTAGGTGGGTCGACCCACCTACATGCAGGGTCCTACGACCGTATCTGGACTATTTTATATTTCATATATATATATATACACACATATGATGACTCAACTTAAGGTGTACGATTGAATTTATAAACCTAATATCTATTGGTTTAGGATTATCCTAGCTAATCTATAAATAGGCTTGCTACCTCACTCATTTTCTTGCACACAAACATTCTTCATCTTCTTCCTCCAAACTATGTTATATAATTAAATAAGAAAAATGTTGAGGTGTTTCCGAAAGATAGATTAAAGGGATAACTCTAGTTTTTCTACAACTCTCTCAAAGATATATTTATGGATCTAGCATACATCTCTATGAGTTCTAGTTATTTTTAAATCTTCTATTTAAATTGTATTTCAACGGTAATTGATATGGATTTGAAAAATAACAGTGTTTAATGTATATATGTTTTACTGTCAATTATATATCATGTTTACAGTTATTATATGTTCATATATACATCTTTCTTCCTTATCCACTTTTTGACTTTTATTTATTTACAGTTTTTTATATGCCGGTTTATTCAGTTTGAGTTTGGATCTATTTTCTCCTTTTCCCCTTTTATTTACACTGAGCCTAGGCCATTGAGAGCCTAGGCCATTTCCGTTAAGAATTTTATATAATTGGATAAACTGGAATAACTTGTAATGACAATAAGGAGAATTAGGCATATTATAACTTGAGAACCTTTGACAGTAATTTGGGGTAATTAAAAAGGGAAGAATATGCAAACTTGTTAATCTGAATAGGTTAGACTTAATTTAATATAAAGTAGAACATTGTACGAAAAATAAGAGGATCAAATGTAATTAAGTAAAATTGGTTACTGAAACACCCCACCTCCGTTAGGGTCACTCTCAAAGGGAATGCCCTAATTTTGGTGGAGGTTTATAAGTACAAGTCACAGATATACAAGACAGATATAAGAACACATATTTGTAAACAGCGGAAGAACAACAAACTTTATTTCATAAAGTCAAATACGTGTTACAACAACATCCTTTCCAAAAACATAACATAACACTTCATAATCTGTCTTGAGTACATTATTTTTAAAGAAGCATAAATAAAACATAGACAAACTGCCAAAGCCCCATAGTGGATTGTCCAAAGCCATAGTTCAAAACAGGAAAGTCCAAGCAATACATTTCTCTTCTTCAAGCTGGATGTTGAGGTAGGTCAAGCTGCTGTGTTCCCTCCCTGAGGACCTGGGGGGGAAACGGAAGAAAGAAGACGAAAGAAAAATAGAGTCAGACATAAAGCCTGAGTAAGTCTAGTACTACTTTGTCTATGAATAAAGAACTGGGTATGATAAGTAAAACAGGAAGTGGGCAACATTATAAACTTGGTTAAGTTATCTAGGGTCGAATATACTATCGTACCCCATGTTAATCTCTGAACCCATATAAACTAGTTTCCAATTTGTACCCCAAAATCAGGGTGATGTGATCCATTCTACGATGATCGGCTCCTACTCGCATAGTTACATGTGTCTTACGGCCCCCGATGTTTGTAGTTACCTATGCTGGTCCCACCATGGGGTGTATCAAGCCCCATAGTGGCAACCCGACACAACCTTAGAGTGCACAGGTATGCTACTGGTGTCCAGTGCCTTGTTTTTCTGCGCCGGAGTGTGTGCACGCCCGCACCCCGTTAGAACCTACACTGCTACACCACCGCCGTCGATTTGACCTCTTACAATCAGCCCAGTAATCGTGCCCCACCCTGCCTAGTTTCAGGGTATCCTGATACACCTTCTAGGGTTACTGCTGAAAAGGGTCCCCCGTTACTAGGTTTTCTATCTCTAGCCAACATGCTAAGTTGGTTAAGTGTTTCCTAACCTAACCCCACCAGTCCGTTTAGTTTAGCATGTTCCATTTTGATTAAGTCTTTAGTTCACTTAATCCTAACAATCCTGACTCAGCCTTAATTGTCTTATTAAGGCCCTGACCTCTCACATTAGACAGGTATTATTGCGGCTGCCTGTTGCCGGTTGGTTCCGGGCAGTCTTACGCCACAACTCAGTCTAACCTCGGGTCCTTGCTGGGCTCCATGTTTAACCTCCCACATTGGATAGGTATTGTTGTGACTACTGGACAGCCGGGCGGTTCCGGGCAGGTTTACATCACAACTCAATCCAACCTCGGGTTAAACATATCGTATTTTCTACATTTACATATCTTGTCATTCTTCTTTATTTATATGTAAATATTTGCGGCCCATTATTAAGTTAATGGTGTAAAGGTTACACCAATCATGAGCCCAACCCATACTTGACTTTGGGCCCTTCTATTTCATATTTTCATTCATTCATTAATTAATTTTTAACCCAACGTTATTTTCCCCCGTTTTACACGTCCGTTTATATATATTGGGCTTAGCCTTTTTAAAGCCCAATTTAGCCATGCGAAAAGGGGAGGCTTATGGCGTATACACAAAGAGGGGAAGGTGAGCGCATGAACTTGCAATACGACGTTGGAAATACAAAATAGAAATTGGTGTACTTGCATAGTGGTAACATAGGTGACATGAATAAAAGCATGTGAACTTGCATAGGTTTAACTACAACATGAACCTATATTCTTATTTAGGCATAATGTCAAACATGAGCATGTCATAAATATTCCTAGCATAAGCATAGCATAATGTCAAACATAAGCATGGCATAAATACTTCTAGCATAAACATGGCATAATCATAAACAAGTCATGTTCATAAGGTTTCTACATGTTTACAAAGGGGATACTTTGTTACTAACACAAAAGCATAGTTCAACTTAATCATGGTTTAAGTCTAATCACATAACGATGGTACAAACATACTTATGCATAAATATTCCTAATCATGGTGTTTGCTTTAAAACTTGCAAAAAGAGGATTTTTGAGTCTAACCTAGCCATGTCTCACATATGTCACCATATAATTCTTTTAAACAAGATAGACTTAATCATAGATTTCAATTATGCCAAATATAATTCATAGCCTAGACATGTTCATAAGTTTGCAAAAGCATGACTTAATACATGGATTATGGTGTCAAAATTCCAACATAGTTTCAATTACTTGCAAAATGATTTATGCACCAAAAATATTCATCATGACGACATAATAATAAAGCCCCAAACTTGCATAAATTTCACTCAACTATATACATGTAGCTTCAACATAGATTACATACTTTGCGCAATATTCCAAACGTATATTTGCATAGAACTACCGCATGTAGTTCTTTATAACATAATCCATAAATATCCAAACGTATATAAATTGATAAGAACGCACAAATATGAATCACTTTCATTGCCACAATTCAAGCATACACATCAACACAGTTGTTTATTTATACCAAAGTAATACTCTACTTACAATGGTTTGATGAATTCTCTAGTTTAGGGATTGAAGACGCAAATTCCTTTGTTGAATTGATTAGCTTTAGGTTGCTTTGAATTGCTTTAGGCTTTAGAACTTTCTTCCTAATCCTCTCTCTAGTCGGCGGCTAATCTTTGTCGTTCCTCAGCAACATGGCGGCTATAATCTTATTTTGAATGAATAGATTAGGGTTTAGTCTAGGGTTGTTTATATAGAGGTTAGGAATTGATTAGGACCCTTGATGTTGCTAGGTTAGATCATAGCCATTCATTAGGAAGAGAGACCAATAAAAACCCGCCACCTAGCCCTAATGACAAAGCAGACCACAGAAATTCGACCAAACACAGACCTGGCCAGCCAGGTTGACTGGGCTCGACCAGGTCGACACCCCTGTCGACAGGGCTGTCGACAGCCCTGTCGACATGGGTAGCCCAGGTCGACAGCCCAGTCGACCTGGGTGGCTAGGCGGGTGTTTTATCCGCCTGGCCCATTGGGCCCCATTTCAAATTATTATTTTATTCTGTTTGAATTTTAAATTTAATTCAAAACTTCCGAAGGCCATATCTTCTTCATACGGACTCCGTTTTTTGAAAACTCGGACTCTATTTCGCGTATTTTTCCGAGACGAACGCAATGGCGTATCCCGTTTCCCTTAGTTCTTTGATTTGAATTTGATTATACTTTAATTCATGAATTTCACAGTTATAGAATTTTCGGGGTGTTACATTCTCCCCCACTTAAAAGGATTTCGTCCCCGAAATCTTCAAGTTAGGAGGAATGTAAATCCTAACATCCAATAATCCATCTACTCATCCATCAAACACGAGCATCCATTGTCCTTAAAAGACTTCTAATGCTTCATGATCATATGCAAAGTGTGTGTGTACATGTACTTATCTAATGCAAAATCAGGCGGTCTACTGATTCAGTTGACCTCCTTAATGCGAATTATGTAAGTGCCATGAATCCATTATGTATGCAAATTTTCCTATTCATGATTCTACATGAGTGCACAATCATTCAATGCAAATGCAACATCCACATGACAACACATTATAGTTCAACCACATACGAATACAAACATATATGCATATGCAATATGAAGTGACTGAGCCGATCTAAAACCTAGATTGTGTGTGTATATGCAACCACGAGCAACCACTAGCAATCACTTGCAACCACTTGCAACCATTCATACATAACATGTTTCAACTACATGTTTTCATCCAAAGGTTTTCTACCTAAAAGATACGGTCGAGGAAATATACCTAAAAAGATAGATAGATAAAAGCGCAACTTAAGGAAAAGAAAGATCAAGGATGTACCCTCGAACAGAAAAGGGTAGGCAGTACGGATTCTATCTTCAGTTTCCCAAGTCGCGTCTCCCTCGGCGTCGCTCCACTGAACTTTTACGAGCTTGACTTCGCGGTTGCGTAGCCTCTTCACTTCCGTTCCTAAGATGCGGGTAGGAACTCTCCTTATGGTTGCTTCGCGTTCCACTTCGGCCTCTTCGAGGATGTTTGGCTCTACCACTTCAGCTGACTCATGCAGACATTTTCGGAGATGTGAAATGTGAAAAACGTTGTGGACTCCAGCCAACTTCTCGGGTAGCTCTAATCTATAGGCCATTTTCCCAATCTTCTCGATGATAGGGAATGGCCCTACGAACCTTGGTGCTAGCTTCCCTGTGGTTCCAAAACGAACAATGTTCCTTAGCGGTGATACCTTGAGAAAAACTCTGTCTCCAACTTCAAATTCAAGGTCGGTCCTCCTCTTGTCGGCATAGGACTTTTGTCTGTCTTGGGCCGTCTTCATCCTTCTTCGTATTAAGTCTACTTTCTCTGAGGTCTCTCGGATCATGTCTGGTCCAAGTATGAGCTTATCCGTGGACTCCCACCAACAAGTGGGCGATCGGCACGGTCTTCCGTATAAAGCTTCGAAGGGCGCCATTCCGATGGTTGCTTGATAGCTGTTGTTGTAGGCAAATTCCACCAAAGGGAGGTGGTCTTCCCATGTCCCTCCGAAGTCGAGGACGCATAACCTTAAAAGGTCTTCCAAAACTATGTTCACTCTCTCTGTTTGGCCGTCAGTTTGGGGATGATAGGCTGTGCTCAAGCATAATTGCGTTCCTACTGCTTCTTGCAGACTCCGCCAAAACTCGCTGGTGAAGATGGGGTCTCAGTCACTAACGATGCTAGATGGTATTCCATGGAGTCGCACGATTTCCTTGAGGTAAAGTGATGCTAGGGATGAGGCAGTTCTCTTACTTTTGACAGGTAAAAAGTGGGCGCTTTTAGTAAGCCTATCCACTATTACCCAAATACTAGTGTTGCCTCTCCTAGACCTAGGCAGCCCATCGATGAAGTCCATTGAGATGCTATCCCACTTCCACTGCGGGACCTCCAGAGGATGTAGCAGTCCGCCAGGCTTTTTCTGTTCCGCCTTAACCTGTTGGCACACCATACACTTAGAAACGAATTCTGCCACGTCCTTTTTCATGCCATTCCAAAAGAAAGTCCTTTTTATGTCTTTGTACATTTTATCTCCGCCTGGGTGTATCGTCATCTTGGAGTGATGTGCTTCCTCGAGAACCTTCTTTACTAAATCTTTTATCTGTGGGACGCATAGTTTTCCGTCTCGCCTTAGTATACCCTTATGGTCGATGGAGTATCTGTTGAGGTGACTTGAAGTCTCACCCCTAATTAGCCTATCAATTATTTCCACAAGTTGAGGGTCTTCGCGTTGTGCTGTCCCTACTGAATCCACTAAAGTTGGGCGCACTTCGAGAGATGCAAGCAAGCCCGGTACGAAATCGGAGGAGGGCCTAAAGTCGAAGCTGGCTATAAACTCTAGGCTTTGTCTTTCAACAAACAACGGGCTTAGGGTCAATTTCTTTCGGCTCAACGCGTCTGCTACTACGTTGCCTTTGCCCGGAGTGTAGGAGATTTCGAAATCGTACGAGGCAAGAAACTCCATCCATCTTTGTTGCCTCAAGTTAAGATCTTTCTGCGAGAAAAGATATTTCAACGATTTATGGTCAGTGTAAAGTTCGAACTTCTCACCTAGGAGATAGTGTCGCCAAGACTTGAGTGCAAAGACGATGGCGGCTAGCTCTAGATCGTGGGTTGGGTAGTTCTTTTCGTGCACCTTCAACTGCCTCCCGCCATAAGCTACTACCCTTCCTTCTTGCATTAAGACGGCGCCTAGCCCTGTCCCACATGCATCCGTATAAACAGTGAACATCTTGCTCCCATCTGGCAGCGTCAAAACTGGGGCTGTTGTGAGAGCCCTTTTCAGTCGTTGGAAAGCAAACTCGCAATCCAAATCCCAATTGAACACTAGATTCTTCTTGGTCAATTTCGTGAGCGGAGCTGAAATTTTCGCAAAATCCCTTATGAATTTTCGATAGAAACCTGCTAGTCCTAGAAAGCTTCGGACCTCAGTTGCATTCCTTGGTGTCTTCCAATCTTGTACCGCCACTACCTTAGCAGGGTCCACCGCTAACCCTTGTTTGGATACTATGTGCCCAAGGAACCTCACCTCTTCTCTCCAAAAGTGGCATTTGGAGAACTTGGCTTTTAGTTGATGGACTCGCAAAGTTTCCATGATTGCCCTTAAGTGCTGAGCATGTTCCTCTTCACTCTTTGAGAAGATTAGGATATCATCTACGAAGACCACTACGAATTTGTTGAGGAAATCTCTAAATACCCTACTCATCAGGTCCACGAAGTACGCAGGTGCATTTGTCAAGCCGAAAGGCATGACAAGCCATTCAAAGAAGCCGTCTGGGGTTCTGAAAGCCGTTTTATCGATGCTATCTTCAGCCACCCTTAGCTGATGAAAACCGGTTGCTAAATCGAGTTGGGAGAAAACAGACGCTCCTACAAGCTGGTCAAATAAATCGTCAATTCTAGGGAGAGGGTGCCTATTCTTTTTCGTTAGCTTGTTGAGCTCCCTATAGTCAACACATAGACGGAGTGAACCATCCGCCTTTGTAGCGAACACCGCTGGAGCGCCCCATTCTGAAATGCTCCTCCTAATGAACCCCTTTTCTAGAAGCTCTTTAATCTGTTTACTGAGCTCTTTCCTTTCTCGTGGAGCCATATGTCTAACGGGCAACGCAACGGGCTTTGCATTATCTACCAGATATATGCGGAAGTCTATTTCCCGCTTCGGAGGCAAGCCCTTCACCTCTTCGAAGACATCCGGATATTCCCGGACCACTCTAACTGATTGCAAATTTTCAACAGAGGCATCTAGCGATTCAAGATAACTAAGCATAACCGCATACGAGGGATTACAAGAAATTTCCAAAGTATTACCGAGCTGGGTTAGGAGCCTAACAACCCTTTTCTCACAATCAAGGATGGCCCCATTACTGGATAGCCAATCCATACCCAAAATCAAACCATAACCCGAAAAGCCCAAAACAAAGGCACTACATAGAAATTCAACACTTAGGATAGAAATTTTCAAATCCAGACAGATCATAGACAAATGAGCTGGGCCCCCAATTGGGTTTGAAACAATTAAGGGGTCCTCTACCATACTAGTTTTTAGGTGCAGAGATTCTACTAAAGCAGACGAGATAAAGGAGTGTGATGCGCCGGAATCAAATAAAGTGCGAACGGGGTGATCATAAAGATAAACTACACTTTCTACAGAAGTTTTTGTACCTCGCTGTTGCAATGGTGGCGCTTCTAGCACATGAACCTGTGCCCCTGGGGTGGATCCAGTGCCCTGCCCCTGTCCTCGTTTCCTTGGGCAGTCCTTAGCCCTGTGGCCTGTCTGACCGCACGAAAAGCACCCTCCATTCTCCTTAGCCTTCTTCTTCCGGCAGTCCTTTACTAAGTGCCCCACTTTGCCACAGAAATTACACTTCCTCTTCTCTTTGTTGCCTTTTCCGCCCTTCTTAAAGTCTGTCTTCTTAGGCTGCAAACCCTCTTTCTTCCCTTGAGAGCTTTCTGCCTTGGTCTCCTTCTTGCCCTTGTCCTCTTCGTTCAGCAATGCCATTTGCACCAATCTTTCATACGTGGCTCCCATGGGTATATGGGTCATGGCCAAACTATGTAATGGCTCATTTAACCCCTTGACGAAACGGAGAGCCTTCTTATGCGGGGTGTTGACTAGGTCAAGCCCAAACCTAGCCAGCTCATCGAACTGATTCACATACTCTCTGACAGTCTTGTCTCCTTGCTTAAGAAATAAGAATTTTTCCAACTGCAAACTTCTTTCTGCATCTGAGAGAAACTTAGTCTCAAACCTTGCCCTAAAGTCCTCCCATGTATCCACTGGTCTTTCAGCATTGGTGACTTCCCACCAGTAGGAAGCCTCGCCCTTCAATAGCCACACCGCTAGTTGTACTTTTTGCCTATCTTCTACCTCAAAGATGATGAATAGGTCCTCCGTTTCTTTCAGCCAATTTCTAGCTGCCACGAAGGACTCAGTTCCATGGAAATCCCTTCCTCCCATAGCTTTAAAATCTTTACATATCTTAGCAAATGCGGTTCCCCGAGGAGGAGGTGGAGGAAAAGGTGCCGCTGCAGCTGGATGATTTCCTTCCGCTGGGGGAGGAGGAATGGTAGGACCTGGCTGAGTGGCCCTTGCTTCTAAGAAACGTCTAAACCAACCAGGTATGGGCACCCCTTCCGGCAAGTTAAGTTCTTGGGACATGCTGAAACAAAAAGGATAGATTCAAAACGAAGGATAAGAGATAATACCTATGGCTTTGGGGAGTGGACTTTGCCTTTTTTAAAATAAAATAATATTTTTCTTTTAAAAATGCTTCTTTAAATTTCCTTTTTGAAAATAATTTTTCAAAACTTTTTATCTTATCTGGTAAAACCTATGCTCTGATACCAAGTGAAACACCCCACCTCCGTTAGGGTCACTCTCAAAGGGAATGCCCTAATTTTGGTGGAGGTTTATAAGTACAAGTCACAGATATACAAGACAGATATAAGAACACATATTTGTAAACAGCGGAAGAACAACAAACTTTATTTCATAAAGTCAAATACGTGTTACAACAACATCCTTTCCAAAAACATAACATAACACTTCATAATCTGTCTTGAGTACATTATTTTTAAAGAAGCATAAATAAAACATAGACAAACTGCCAAAGCCCCATAGTGGATTGTCCAAAGCCATAGTTCAAAACAGGAAAGTCCAAGCAATACATTTCTCTTCTTCAAGCTGGATGTTGAGGTAGGTCAAGCTGCTGTGTTCCCTCCCTGAGGACCTGGGGGGGAAACGGAAGAAAGAAGACGAAAGAAAAATAGAGTCAGACATAAAGCCTGAGTAAGTCTAGTACTACTTTGTCTATGAATAAAGAACTGGGTATGATAAGTAAAACAGGAAGTGGGCAACATTATAAACTTGGTTAAGTTATCTAGGGTCGAATATACTATCGTACCCCATGTTAATCTCTGAACCCATATAAACTAGTTTCCAATTTGTACCCCAAAATCAGGGTGATGTGATCCATTCTACGATGATCGGCTCCTACTCGCATAGTTACATGTGTCTTACGGCCCCCGATGTTTGTAGTTACCTATGCTGGTCCCACCATGGGGTGTATCAAGCCCCATAGTGGCAACCCGACACAACCTTAGAGTGCACAGGTATGCTACTGGTGTCCAGTGCCTTGTTTTTCTGCGCCGGAGTGTGTGCACGCCCGCACCCCGTTAGAACCTACACTGCTACACCACCGCCGTCGATTTGACCTCTTACAATCAGCCCAGTAATCGTGCCCCACCCTGCCTAGTTTCAGGGTATCCTGATACACCTTCTAGGGTTACTGCTGAAAAGGGTCCCCCGTTACTAGGTTTTCTATCTCTAGCCAACATGCTAAGTTGGTTAAGTGTTTCCTAACCTAACCCCACCAGTCCGTTTAGTTTAGCATGTTCCATTTTGATTAAGTCTTTAGTTCACTTAATCCTAACAATCCTGACTCAGCCTTAATTGTCTTATTAAGGCCCTGACCTCTCACATTAGACAGGTATTATTGCGGCTGCCTGTTGCCGGTTGGTTCCGGGCAGTCTTACGCCACAACTCAGTCTAACCTCGGGTCCTTGCTGGGCTCCATGTTTAACCTCCCACATTGGATAGGTATTGTTGTGACTACTGGACAGCCGGGCGGTTCCGGGCAGGTTTACATCACAACTCAATCCAACCTCGGGTTAAACACATCGTATTTTCTACATTTACATATCTTGTCATTCTTCTTTATTTATATGTAAATATTTGCGGCCCATTATTAAGTTAATGGTGTAAAGGTTACACCAATCATGAGCCAAACCCATACTTGACTTTGGGCCCTTCTATTTCATATTTTCATTCATTCATTAATTAATTTTTAACCCAACGTTATTTTCCCCCATTTTACACGTCCGTTTATATATATTGGGCTTAGCCTTTTTAAAGCCCAATTTAGCCATGCGAAAAGGGGAGGCTTATGGCGTATACACAAAGAGGGGAAGGTGAGCGCATGAACTTGCAATACGACGTTGGAAATACAAAATAGAAATTGGTGTACTTGCATAGTGGTAACATAGGTGACATGAATAAAAGCATGTGAACTTGCATAGGTTTAACTACAACATGAACCTATATTCTTATTTAGGCATAATGTCAAACATGAGCATGTCATAAATATTCCTAGCATAAGCATAGCATAATGTCAAACATAAGCATGGCATAAATACTTCTAGCATAAACATGGCATAATCATAAACAAGTCATGTTCATAAGGTTTCTACATGTTTACAAAGGGGATACTTTGTTACTAACACAAAAGCATAGTTCAACTTAATCATGGTTTAAGTCTAATCACATAACGATGGTACAAACATACTTATGCATAAATATTCCTAATCATGGTGTTTGCTTTAAAACTTGCAAAAAGAGGATTTTTGAGTCTAACCTAGCCATGTCTCACATATGTCACCATATAATTCTTTTAAACAAGATAGACTTAATCATAGATTTCAATTATGCCAAATATAATTCATAGCCTAGACATGTTCATAAGTTTGCAAAAGCATGACTTAATACATGGATTATGGTGTCAAAATTCCAACATAGTTTCAATTACTTGCAAAATGATTTATGCACCAAAAATATTCATCATGACGACATAATAACAAAGCCCCAAACTTGCATAAATTTCACTCAACTATATACATGTAGCTTCAACATAGATTACATACTTTGCGCAATATTCCAAACGTATATTTGCATAGAACTACCGCATGTAGTTCTTTATAACATAATCCATAAATATCCAAACGTATATAAATTGATAAGAACGCACAAATATGAATCACTTTCATTGCCACAATTCAAGCATACACATCAACACAGTTGTTTATTTATACCAAAGTAATACTCTACTTACAATGGTTTGATGAATTCTCTAGTTTAGGGATTGAAGACGCAAATTCCTTTGTTGAATTGATTAGCTTTAGGTTGCTTTGAATTGCTTTAGGCTTTAGAACTTTCTTCCTAATCCTCTCTCTAGTCGGCGGCTAATCTTTGTCGTTCCTCATCAACATGGCGGCTATAATCTTATTTTGAATGAATAGATTAGGGTTTAGTCTAGGGTTGTTTATATAGAGGTTAGGAATTGATTAGGACCCTTGATGTTGCTAGGTTAGATCATAGCCATTCATTAGGAAGAGAGACCAATAAAAACCCGCCACCTAGCCCTAATGACAAAGCAGACCACAGAAATTCGACCAAACACAGACCTGGCCAGCCAGGTTGACTGGGCTCGACCAGGTCGACACCCCTGTCGACAGCCCTGTCGACATGGGTAGCCCAGGTCGACAGCCCAGTCGACCTGGGTGGCTAGGCGGGTGTTTTATCCGCCTGGCCCATTGGGCCCCATTTCAAATTATTATTTTATTCTGTTTGAATTTTAAATTTAATTCAAAACTTCCGAAGGCCATATCTTCTTCATACGGACTCCGTTTTTTGAAAACTCGGACTCTATTTCGCGTATTTTTCCGAGACGAACGCAATGGCGTATCCCGTTTCCCTTAGTTCTTTGATTTGAATTTGATTATACTTTAATTCATGAATTTCACAGTTATAGAATTTTCGGGGTGTTACAGTTACTGCAATAAATACACACACACACACATCTAACTAGGTTTTTGTCTGTTTTAGGGGAGGGGTTGTACATAGAATAACGTATATAGGAAATGTCGTTTATAACCATGCTTATTAATGAACTTAAAACTAAGTTAAACCTATTAATTAATAAGCTAAGAGGTCCAACGTCTTGCTGTCTATATTTAGTTTTGGGACTCTTAAAATCCTAGTTTTGAGGCATAAGCCTAGATGGTGGCTTGTGTCAATCTTTCTTTGTGGAACCCATATCAGTCAGTATCCATGTTGGTATCACAGAGGGGCCTCGCACTAGGTATGAGCTAGGGCATGCTTTACTGATCTGAATAGTAAGAGGTTCAAAGGTGGAAGGTGAGTATGGGCATGTTCCGGCGGCGTCATGAGCGTGCATGGGTCCGATAAAGGAAACCAAGATGCTGTAACACTAGCGAATAAGTCTGTGTCTTATAAGTTGACAGGTTAGGGACTGATATCCCCTACTATCGTGGCTGGCATAGGATATTTGTGTTGTAGGGAGTCGATCGAATGGGCAGTAATTAGGGTAGAACCTAATCCTGATATTCTAGTAGTTGGTGCAGAAATTTGTTCTTGGATATAAATGAGAAGCTTACTTGATCTTTACCTTGCCTTGTTATCTCATTTACTTCGTACTTGTATATTTTACTGTATTTCCATATCCAGTTCTATTTATCTGTCTTGATACTTCTTATCTTATGCTTGTGCTAAAAATCACTGGAACTCGCCAGACTTTATGTCTGACCGATTTTGTTTTCCTTCTCTCTTTTCCATTCCCCCCGCAGGTTCTCAGGGTGGTAGTGTTCAGCAGTGACCATGATTTCTTTCAGCATGGATTTGGATTTCTTATGATTAGATGTATTGCTTTGACTTTTTTCTATCTTGTTTATGGCTTTTGAGGAGGGATAGAATTTTATGGTTTTGTACTCTGATGGTTTGTGTCATGAGACAGATGTTTATAACTATTGTTTTTGGTATTTGAAATTGTAACGACATAATGTTGATTTAATAATAATAAAAGTTTTTCCACTATTATTTTTATATTATGTCTTGTGAAACTAGTCTCTATATTATTATTGCGCTTAACGAAACTTAATGCATCCTCATATAGGTGACATTAATGAACGTAGGGTGTCATACTTGGTATCAGAGCTTAAGGTTACAATATCAGAGAAAAAGTTTTTGAAAAAGTGTTTTGAAAGCAAAGTATTTTCAAGTAAAACCTATTTTTGAAAAACATATCCCCTCAAGTCATTTACAATATTCCTTCGATTTCTTCTTGAATCCTTCTTATCATTTTCAGCATGTCTACGACACCTAATCTTCCCGAGGGCATTCTACTTCCACCATGGTTCCGTAGATACTTAGAGGCTATGGCACTTGCCGATGTGCAAGGAGATGCCCTACCCGCAGCCAAAACCGCAGTAGCTCCACCTCCTCGTGTAATCAACTTTTCTAAGCTTCATAAGGACTTCTGCGCGATGGGAGGCAACCCGTTTTGTGGTACTGAGAGTTTAGTCGCATTTGGCTTATAAAAAACAGAGAGTGTGTTTGATATTTTGAAGCTCGACGATAGAAGAAAGATTTAGTTGGTCTATTGGCAACTGAAAAAGGAAGCTTCACACTAGTGGGAGGTGACTCAGGCGAGGGAGGTAGTAGTCACTTGAGATGATTTTAGGTACACATTTGAGATGAAGTTCATGTCTCATGTAGAGGAAGGAATGCAGAAGTTTCTGAGTTTAAAACAAGGAAGTATGTCCGTAAAGGAATATGTTAACAAGTTTAATCAACTAGCAAGATTCGGGTTGGATTTGGTGAACACTTTACATATGAAGGCTCTAAGATTCGAGAGAGGATTAAATCAACCTCTCCAAGTGCCAGCATTGACGCACATCCCGATGGGGCGACTTTCGAGAGACTGGTTGACATGGCTTTGATGCACGAGGACAGTAATTAAGAAAAGAAGGAAGTCAAAACTGAGGAGACATAACTCAAGGCTAAGAAAAAGAAATGGTTGCCTAAGAAGAAGGCACCAAAGAAAGGAGGAAAGCCTGTACATGCAGGAATTATATGAAGGTGATTAGATATTGAAGACTGTACAGTTAAGAATTTCAAGAGTTGAAAGATTCAAGATTTCAAAGGAGAATCAAGAGTATCAAGATTACGAAGATATCAAAAGTTCAATATTATCAGAGTAATGAGTCTAATTAGTATGTAAAACTCTAACTAGCACTCAAATTCTGTTTTTAAATAATCTCTTTTTAAATTGATTTCAAACTATTTTCAAAATTGATTTCAAACTCTTCTCAACGATAATTTTCTTAAGGATTTATGATTTCAAATATATATACTTTCTAAGTTTCTTATATATATATATATATCATAAAATTTTATAATTATATATGTTTATAATTATATTATATAGTTTTATATCATATATATATAGTTTTTAAATCATATATTTAAATTATATTTTACTATGTTTTTATACTTGAAAAATTATATTTTAAATAACGAGTTTTATTTTAGGAATTTCCAGAAGTGGAAAATAGGGAGAAGGCCAAACTTAGCAAAAAAAGTTGGCCAAAAGTATGATAAGTTTGGAATTTGGCCAAAATACCAACTTTTAGTGCAAAATAGAAAATGCGGTGGGTCCCCCTGAAATCAACCTTTGCAATAAAAAATGGACTTTTGGCCAAATAACAAACTTTGCATACTTTTGGCCAAAAAATATGCGAAGTTTGTCCATTCCCCTAAAATCCTCTTTCCAGAATATATATTGGTTTAAATACTTTAAAAAACAATTTAAAATTAAAATTAACAATCATATATCTACATACATAAAACAACATGTCGACATATAACTATCACAAATTTTAAATTTAAAAAGTTGCTTCTTTTCATTTTAAAACGTCTCAGAAATGGTTGTGACTTTTGAAACACTATATAAAGGACTCACTTTCGAATTCTTTAACAATTTATCATCTCCTTCTTCCCTACTTTACATACCACCATTCTTCTTCTTAATTTTCTAAGTTTCTACACTTATACTCTGCCGATTTCAGTTCAAATTATATCATTCTTCTTCTATTTTCAATCTCTATCAAATACTCTCTGTTTGGAAGTGCTACTCAAGAGTTCTAGGGCAATTGTAATCAAAGATAGGAAGGATGTGTTCCTTGTAGCCCGTAAACCAAGGAAAAATGATGTAACACCCCACACCCGCTATGGTCACTCACTAAGGGAATGCCATAGCATCGGTGGAGTATTTTAGTGAATATAGAACAGAAAAATTACAACAAGACAGATATAAGTAGTACTTGAAATTTTAAAACATCATCTCATAACAGCGGAAATAAACATGTCTGGTTACATCATAAAACCACAATAAAAGTCAAGTACAATATCCATCAAAATAAAGAAGTACATAATCCCACTCTCAATACAATAGCCAGAACGAAAGAAAAGATAACTGGATAACTGGAGCTTTACATCTACCCAAGCTCCTCAAGACTGGAACAGCAATCCGATCAAGCTCTACTACCGCTAGGATCCACCGTAGGACCTGAGGGTTGGGAAAAAAAAGATAAAAACAACGGGGTCAGACATAAGTCTGAGTGAGTCCTATAACTTTAACAATACAATCATTAAAGTAACCAGAGAAGACATAAACTTGACCTACGGTAATATCTGGGGATGAATGGCTACACTAAGCAGCTTGGTGAACTTAGGATAAACTAAGATAACCGTAAGGACGCATCTACCCACCCAAGGATAATTACTAACTGCACCACACCAGTCATTCCTACTTAAAGGTTGATCCCTTCCAAGGACTTAGAAAATTTCCCCAGTAGTCTCGTGCACCCCTAGCCCATTACATAGGTGCCGTTTGCCCCTATCTCCACTAGGTGTACTCAGTAATTCTTACCCAGTAGTTTCATGTACCCCTACATAGGTGCCGTCTGCCCCTATCTTTATTAGGTGTACCCACTACTCCCCATCGATCGGCTCCCTACCGTAGATACCCGTGTTGGTCCCACAGTGGGGTGTATCACTCCCCTAAAGTGGCTACCCAATACTAACGGTGCACGGCTTTATATCTACACGATGCAACAACGGCTTATCTACCAGCCCGGGCCCACACACGCATATGAAGCCCGTTGGACTTGCGTTGCCACCGCTAACCCGTTTTGGCCTCTTATAATCAAGCCCAATATGCGTGTCCCGTCACTCGACATGGGTCGAGCCCACAAAGATACGTTTGGGATATTGGTTGAAATGGGCCCCCACAAGCTACCCACCTAAGCTTGTCAAATATCTAGTGTATCCCACTTAACCCTTTAATCATGTTTAATTACATGTTTCCACTTGGTTAAGTATTCTAATCGTATTTTCTATTGCCACCCAAGGCAACCCACTAGATTCCACATGCCACCCAAGGCAACCACAAAGTTTCCTCATGCCACCCAAGGCACCCACTTAACCCCTCATGTCCCACTACATGCTACTATGGTTAAGTGTTTCTTAATTAATTAAGACCGTGATCTCCCATAAAGACCTCCCACATTAGACTGGCTGTTATGACCGCCTGGTTAAGCCGGTAGAATCCGGGCAGTCTTACGTCATAACAGAGTCTAACCTCGTGTCTTTACCTTAATCACGTATTTAATTTATGGCTAAGACCTCTCACATTGGGCTGACATTTGTAGCAACTGGTTAAGCCGGTCGGGTCCGGGCAGTTTTACACTACAAATGAGTCCAACCTCGTGTCTTAGTCTATTAGTTACACCTAATTAATCACCCCCATATTAATTATCCCTAATTAATATCAAGTTTTCCATAACATGGGTAGACCTAACTCAATAGGTAAATTCCCATGGGGTAGACCTAACTCAATAGGTAAATTCCCACTTATGGTAATTTATTTTTATGGTATGCTTAATCATACCCAATCATTCATTTATTAACATATTTACCAACCCCATCGTTCCCCACGTAAATCGTTCTCATTACATGACATAATAAAAGGGGAAGATCCATCACAAATATCATGGGTTTAGCATATAACTTTGTCATGGGTTAAGAGGATGTCAACTTGCATATATGAACACATTTTAACCCAACCACATTTAACCCAAACTTGCATATTATCATACACATGATTTGCATAACATGTTGCATATGAGCTTGCATATTATCATACACATATTTTGCATAACATGTTGAACTTGCATATAAGCATTCTCATGACTTGCATAACATGTTAAACATGCATTTAGGCATACACATAACTTGCATAAGCATTCACATACTTGCATAAACATTCACATACTTGCATAAGCATACATAACTTGCATAAACATGCATAACTTGCATATCATGTCATTTAAGCATATACATATCTTGCATAAGCATTCATATACTCGCATAAGCATGCATAACTTGCATATCACATAAATCTTGCATTTAAACATATACATGACTTGCATAAGCATCCATACACTTGCATAAGCATGCATAACTTGCATATCACTTTAAACTTGCATTTAAACATATACTTATCTTGCATAACTTACTTTATTAAACATGCATAATTCCACTCATTAAATATGCATAAATCCACTTGTTAAGCATGCATATACCAACTTGTTAAACATGCATAAATCAACTTATTAAGCATGCATAAACCAACTTATCAAATATGCATAAACATAGAACAACATAGAGTAACATATCATTATACATGATTCAAACTCACTAATCCGCATTTAAGACCATAAGTCTCATTACACCCAATCTACTTACTTTAACAATTGGTGTTAAAGTGATAGAAACTCACCAAAACCAAGATTAGCAAACTTATGAAGTGGAATTAGTTGCTAACTATGAAGATGGTGATGATTAGAGATTGAATAAAGAGGGATTAGCTTGCAACTTTCTTCTTAGATTAGTGGAGGCTTCTCTTAGGATTTAATTTGGCGGCATGAGGCCATCATTTCTATTTTTGGTAAGGATTAAGGGGGGTTTAGGGTGTATTTATAGATTAGGTGAGTGTTTTAGGCCCTTAGATTAACCCTAGATTAGATTAGGGCCCTTAGATTTAGGAAATCTCTAGAACCAGCCCTCCAAGCCAGCCTAGAACCCAACCTGGTGCGCCCAGGTTCACTGGACGGCGCGACCCTGTCGACAGGCAAGTCGACACCCCTGTCGACAGGCCTGTCGACAGCCCTGTCGACATGGGTAGGGCGGGAATCTTCCCGCCTGACCCCGCCTGACCCATTCCAAATCTGAATTTTTAAATTTTTAAATCTGTTTTAGTTTTGAATTTTCTGCAAACTTCATCGGGCCATAACTGGGCCTTACGGACTCCGATTTTCGAAAACTCGGACTCTATTTCGCGTATTTTTCCGAGACGAACGTAATGACGCAGCCCGTTTCCCCTAATTCCCCCATCTGAGATTATTTATCTTGTAATTAGTGAATTTTAGTATTAACCCAAAATTCGGGGTGTTACATTCTCCCCTCCTTAAAGGATTTCGTCCCCGAAATCTCTAAGCTAAGGAGAATGCATATCCTACCATCCAAACAACCATCTACTCAAACCATCAACCACTGGCATCCATTGTCCTTAAAACAATTTCTAATGATGTATGAGCATATGCAAAAAGTGTGTGTATATGTTCCCTATCTAATGTATGAACATATGCAAACCATGATAGTGCCATGCATCCATTATGCATGCGAGAAAACCCTATCGACACATACAATATCTACATGAGTGCACAATCATTCACCAAAATGCATCATCCATGTGATAACACAACCATTATACATCCATAAATATATCTTCCTACACACAATTTTATGCAATATGCAATATGAAGTGACTGAGCCGATCTAGTGCCTAGAGTGTGTGTATATGCATCCACGAGCAACCACTAGCAAACACTTGCATCCACTTGCATCCATCAACCATAACATGTCTCAAACACATGTTTCAACCATAGGTTCACCCTATCTAAAGGTCAAAGGTATTAACGAGAGGACATACCAAAGATAAGATAAGTACTAGACAAGCGATAAAGGAGAAAGTAAAGACATACCCTCAAAAAGAAATGGGTACAATGAACGCATCTTCGCTTCCGTCTCCCAAGTTGCGTTGCTCTCATCTTCTCCCCATTGCACTTTGACTAGTTGAACCTCTCTGTTCCCCAATTTCCTAGTCTCTGACCCAAGGATGCGAGTAGGAGCTCGTTGGACAGTCGCATCACGCTCTATCTCTATATCTCTAAGCAAGCTCGGCTCTACCACCTCTGCGGTCTCATGTAAGCATTTCCTCAGATGTGATACATGGAACACATCATGAACACCACTAAGTCTGTCGGGCAACTCCACCCTATATGCCATCCGTCCAATCCTTTCCTTGATAGGAAACGGCCCAACAAACCTCGGTGCTAACTTCCCAACGGATCCGAAGCGAACAACATTTCTCAACGGAGATACCTTAACAAAAACCATATCCCCAACCTCAAACTCAAGATCCGTCCTTCTCTTGTCCGCATAAGATTTTTGCCTATCTTGCGCTGCTTTCATCCTTCTTCGAATCAAATCGATCTTCTCTGAAGTCTCCCTAACCATATCGGGCCCAAGCAAGATCTTATCCGTAGATTCCCACCAACATGTAGGTGATCGACAAGGCCTTCCATAGAGAGCTTCGAAAGGAGCCATACCAATACTGGACTGAAAGCTGTTATTATATGCGAACTCTACCAATGGAAGATGCTCTTCCCCTGTACCTCCAAATTCTAAGATACAAAGCCTCAAAAGGTCTTCTAGAACACGATTCACCCTCTCAGTCTGGCCGTCCGTCTGAGGATGATATGCGGTGCTCAGACACAATTGAGTCCCCACTGCTTCTTGCAAACTTCTCCAGAACTCGCTAGTGAAGATAGGATCTCGATCACTTACTATGCTAGAGGGTACCCCATGTAATCGAACTATCTCTCGAAGATATACTGAAGCTAGCCATGGAGCAGTCCTCTTACTCTTCACAGGTATGAAATGGGCGCTCTTAGTAAGTCTGTCTACCACCACCCAAATTCCTGTATTACCCTTCCTCGATCTGGGTAACCCGTCAATAAAATCCATCGAGATGCTATCCCACTTCCATTGCGGAACCTCCAATGGGTGAAGCAACCCACCTGGTTTCCTTTGCTCCGCCTTCACTTGCTGGCATACCAAACATCGAGCGACATACTCGGCCACATCTTTCTTCATACCGGCCCAGAAGAAAACCCTCTTCATGTCTTGGTACATCTTATCCCCACCGGGATGAATGGTCATCCTAGAACGGTGTGCGTCATCAAGAATAGCCTTCCTCAAACCCTCGTCTTGCGGTACACAAAGTCTACCGTCTCTACGCAAGCACCCCTTATCGTCTAGGGTGTACCTACTCAAATGGCTGGACGACTCCCCCCTTATGAGCTTCTCTACTAACTCAACTAACTGTGGGTCGCCCCTCTGTGCTTCTCCAATCCGCCCCAAAAGAGTAGGTCTAACTTCCAAAGAAGCTAGCAAACCGGGTACATAGTCAACGGAAGGTCTGAAATCAAACATCGAGATAAATTCCAAGCTTTGTCGTTCCACGAACAATGGACTCAAGGACAACCTCTTCCTACTCAAGGCGTCCGCCACCACGTTACCCTTGCCAGGGGTATACAATATCTCGAAGTCATAGGATGCTAAGAACTCCATCCACCTTTGCTGTCTTAAGTTTAAATCCTTCTGAGAGAATAAGTACTTCAATGATTTATGGTCAGTGAACAACTCGAATCTCTCACCAAGAAGATAATGGCGCCAAATCTTAAGCGCAAAAACAATAGCGGCCAGCTCTAGATCATGGGTAGGGTAATTTTTCTCATGTGCCCTCAACTGCCTTCCACCGTAGGCTATTACCCTTCCCTCTTGCATTAAGACTGCGCCAAGTCCTGTCCCACAGGCATCGGTATAGACAACAAATGGCTTGCTCCCATCTGGCAACACCAAAACTGGAGCGGTGGTTAAAGCTCTCTTTAACCGTCGGAACGCATCATCGCAATCTACGTCCCATGTGAAAACAAGATTCTTCTTCGTCAAGCGGGTTAATGGGGCTGATATCTTCGCAAAGTCTTTAATAAACTTCCTATAATAACCCGCCAACCCCAAGAAACTTCTTACTTCGGTAGCATTCTTCGGAACCTTCCAATCCTGAATCGATACTACCTTCGCGGGATCCACAGTTATCCCTTCCTTGGAGACCACGTGCCCCAAGAATCGTACTTCCTTCCTCCAGAAGTGACATTTAGAGAATTTAGCCTTAAGGCTATGTGCTCGAAGAGTCTTCAATACTTCCCCAAGATGTAGGGCATGCTCTTCTTCACTCTTAGAAAATACTAAGATATCATCCACAAAGACCACCACAAATTTATTGAGGAACTCCCTGAACACCCTACTCATCAAATCAACAAAGTATGCCGGGGCGTTCGTCAACCCAAATGGCATCACCAGCCACTCATAGAAACCATCCGGAGTTCTAAAGGCAGTCTTGTCTATGCTATCCTCAGCCACCCTCAACTGATGAAACCCCGTGGCTAAGTCCAACTGAGAAAATACTGAAGCGCCAACCAACTGATCGAAAAGATCATCAATCCTCGGCAATGGGTGTCTATTCTTCTTTGTGAGCTTGTTGAGTTCTCTATAGTCTACACAAAGTCTGAGGGACCCATCCGCCTTCGTAGCAAATACTACTGGAGCACCCCACTCCGATATACTTCGTCTTATGAACCCCTTCTCAAGCAACTCCCCTACTTGCTTATGGAGTTCCCTCCTCTCACGAGGAGCCATGTGGCGCACTGGCAAAGATACCGGTTTAGCATTATCCACCAAATATATTCGGAAGTCAATCTCCCGCTTCGGAGGTAAGCCCTTCACCTCCTCAAACACATCCGGATATTCCCGGACCACTCTAACAGATTGCAAACTCTCGACCGAAGCGTCAAGCGATTCAAGATAACTTAGCATAACAGAGTCCATGGGATTACAAGAAATCTCGAGAGTGTTACCCAAACGGGTCATGAGCCTAACAACTCTCCTTTCGCAATCAAGAACGGCACCATTACTGGATAACCAGTCCATGCCCAAAATCAACCCATAGCCCGTGAAGCCCAATACAAAAGCATCACATCTAAACTCAATGCTAAGTATAGAAATCTTCAAACCCAAACATATCATGGACAAATAAGTGGAGCCCCCAATTGGGTTTGAAACAACTAAGGGATCATCTACCAGACTGGTGTCTAAGTGCAGTGACTCAACTAATGATGATGAGATAAAAGAATGCGATGCGCCTGAATCAAACAATGTACGGACAGGATGATCAAATAGAAAAACCAGACTTTCAACGGAGATAGTTCTACCTCTCTCCTGAATCGATGGAACCGCGAGAGCCTGTACTTGCCCCCTAGCCTGACTCGGTGCCATAAGAGCTTGCACATGTCCTCCTGAGGTAGATCCCATCCTTTGCCCCTTCTTAGGGCAATCCTTCACTAAATGCCCTGCTTCGCCACAGTGGAAGCAGCCGGTCTTCTTCTTCTTGCGACAATCCTTGCTTAGGTGGCCAGGTGTCCCACAATTGAAACACTTCTTCTTCTTGCCTTTGCCACCGTTGCCTTTCCCACCTTTGCTTTGCTGTTGTTGCTGAGGTCTCTTTTGATCCCCCTTCTTTTCGGGTGCCCTATTAGCATTGGGACCCTTCTCTTCTTCATACATGAGTGCCATGTCAACTAGCTTCTCAAAGGTGGCCCCCATAGGGATATGAGTCATAGCCAACCCATGCATAGGTTCATTCAAGCCTTTCACGAACCACAAAGCCTTCTTCTCCGGTGTATTCACCATGTCTAGGCCAAACCTTGCCAATTGATTAAACTTGTTAACATATTCCTTCACCGAAAGATTTCCTTGCTTTAGAGTCAAGAATCTTTCCATATACAAGTTTTCCTCCGCCCTTGAGAGAAACTTTGCCACAAATCTTTGCCTAAAATCCGCCCAAGAGTCAACGGGGCGTTCTCCATTAGTGACCTCCCACCAGAATGAGGCCTCTCCCTTCATTAACCAAGCAGCCAACTTGACTTTCTTTCCTTCTTCCATCTCAAAGATATCTATCAACTCTTCCACCTCCTTAAGCCAATCTCTAGCCTCCACAAAGGTTTCAGATCCTTGAAAAGGTTTTCCTCCCATAGCTTTGAATTCCTTACAAGTCTTAGCAAAAGTATCCGTGCGAGGAGGAGGGGGAGGAGGAAGATCGGGTGCTACGGTTGGTGGAGGAACATTTGCTGGACCTGCCGTGGTGGCCCTAGCCTCCATCAATCTCCTATACCATACTGGTACCGTCACACCCTCCGGAAAGTTAAGATCCTCAGCCATGCTGAAACGAAAAAGGAAAGATTCAAAACGGAGAATTCGAAGGATATAGATATGGCTATTGGGGATTATGCTTTTCTTTCAAAAACTTTTCTCTTAAAAGACATGTTTTTGAAAATATCTCTTCCAAAAATGTTTTTAGAAAAATAGTTTTCTAAAAATTTTATCTGTTCCGGTAACCTGGCTCTGATACCACGTGTAACACCCCACACCCGCTATGGTCACTCACTAAGGGAATGTCATAGCATCGGTGGAGTATTTTAGTGAATATAGAACAGAAAAATTACAACAAGACAGATATAAGTAGTACTTGAAATTTTAAAACATCATCTCATAACAGCGGAAATAAACATGTCTGGTTACATCATAAAACCACAATAAAAGTCAAGTACAATATCCATCAAAATAAAGAAGTACATAATCCCACTCTCAATACAATAGCCAGAACGAAAGAAAAGATAACTGGATAACTGGAGCTTTACATCTACCCAAGCTCCTCAAGACTGGAACAGCAATCCGATCAAGCTCTACTACCGCTAGGATCCACCGTAGGACCTGAGGGTTGGGAAAAAAAAGATAAAAACAACGGGGTCAGACATAAGTCTGAGTGAGTCCTATAACTTTAACAATACAATCATTAAAGTAACCAGAGAAGACATAAACTTGACCTACGGTAATATCTGGGGATGAATGGCTACACTAAGCAGCTTGGTGAACTTAGGATAAACTAAGATAACCGTAAGGACGCATCTACCCACCCAAGGATAATTACTAACTGCACCACACCAGTCATTCCTACTTAAAGGTTGATCCCTTCCAAGGACTTAGAAAATTTCCCCAGTAGTCTCGTGCACCCCTAGCCCACTACATAGGTGCCGTCTGCCCCTATCTCCACTAGGTGTACTCAGTAATTCTTACCCAGTAGTTTCATGTACCCCTACATAGGTGCCGTCTGCCCCTATCTTTATTAGGTGTACCCACTACTCCCCATCGATCGGCTCCCTACCGTAGATACCCGTGCTGGTCCCACAGTGGGGTGTATCACTCCCCTAAAGTGGCTACCCAATACTAACGGTGCACGGCTTTATATCTACACGATGCAACAACGGCTTATCTACTAGCCCGGGCCCACACACGCATATGAAGCCCGTTGGACTTGCGTTGCCACCGCTAACCCGTTTTGGCCTCTTATAATCAAGCCCAATATGCGTGTCCCGTCACTCGACATGGGTCGAGCCCACAAAGATACGTTTGGGATATTGGTTGAAATGGGCCCCCACAAGCTACCCACCTAAGCTTGTCAAATATCTAGTGTATCCCACTTAACCCTTTAATCATGTTTAATTACATGTTTCCACTTGGTTAAGTATTCTAATCGTATTTTCTATTGCCACCCAAGGCAACCCACTAGATTCCACATGCCACCCAAGGCAACCACAAAGTTTCCTCATGCCACCCAAGGCACCCACTTAACCCCTCATGTCCCACTACATGCTACTATGGTTAAGTGTTTCTTAATTAATTAAGACCGTGATCTCCCATAAAGACCTCCCACATTAGACTGGCTGTTATGACCGCCTGGTTAAGCCGGTAGAATCCGGGCAGTCTTACGTCATAACAGAGTCTAACCTCGTGTCTTTACCTTAATCACGTATTTAATTTATGGCTAAGACCTCTCACATTGGGCTGACATTTGTAGCAACTGGTTAAGCCGGTCGGGTCCGGGCAGTTTTACACTACAAATGAGTCCAACCTCGTGTCTTAGTCTATTAGTTACACCTAATTAATCACCCCCATATTAATTATCCCTAATTAATATCAAGTTTTCCATAACATGGGTAGACCTAACTCAATAGGTAAATTCCCATGGGGTAGACCTAACTCAATAGGTAAATTCCCACTTATGGTAATTTATTTTTATGGTATGCTTAATCATACCCAATCATTCATTTATTAACATATTTACCAACCCCATCGTTCCCCACGTAAATCGTTCTCATTACATGACATAATAAAAGGGGAAGATCCATCACAAATATCATGGGTTTAGCATATAACTTTGTCATGGGTTAAGAGGATGTCAACTTGCATATATGAACACATTTTAACCCAACCACATTTAACCCAAACTTGCATATTATCATACACATGATTTGCATAACATGTTGCATATGAGCTTGCATATTATCATACACATATTTTGCATAACATGTTGAACTTGCATATAAGCATTCTCATGACTTGCATAACATGTTAAACATGCATTTAGGCATACACATACTTGCATAAGCATTCACATACTTGCATAAGCATACATAACTTGCATAAACATGCATAACTTGCATATCATGTCATTTAAGCATATACATATCTTGCATAAGCATTCATATACTCGCATAAGCATGCATAACTTGCATATCACATAAATCTTGCATTTAAACATATACATGACTTGCATAAGCATCCATACACTTGCATAAGCATGCATAACTTGCATATCACTTTAAACTTGCATTTAAACATATACTTATCTTGCATAACTTACTTTATTAAACATGCATAATTCCACTCATTAAATATGCATAAATCCACTTGTTAAGCATGCATATACCAACTTGTTAAACATGCATAAATCAACTTATTAAGCATGCATAAACCAAATTATCAAATATGCATAAACATAGAACAACATAGAGTAACATATCATTATACATGATTCAAACTCACTAATCCGCATTTAAGACCATAAGTCTCATTACACCCAATCTACTTACTTTAACAATTGGTGTTAAAGTGATAGAAACTCACCAAAACCAAGATTAGCAAACTTATGAAGTGGAATTAGTTGCTAACTATGAAGATGGTGATGATTAGAGATTGATTAGAGAGGGATTAGCTTGCAACTTTCTTCTTAGATTAGTGGAGGCTTCTCTTAGGATTTAATTTGGCGGCATGAGGCCATCATTTCTATTTTTGGTAAGGATTAAGGGGGGTTTAGGGTGTATTTATAGATTAGGTGAGTGTTTTAGGCCCTTAGATTAACCCTAGATTAGATTAGGGCCCTTAGATTTAGGAAATCTCTAGAACCAGCCCTCCAAGCCAGCCTAGAACCCAACCTGGTGCACCCAGGTTCACTGGACGGCGCGACCCTGTCGACAGGCAAGTCGACAGGCAAGTCGACACCCCTGTCGACAGGCCTGTCGACAGCCCTGTCGACATGGGTAGGGCGGGAATCTTCCCGCCTGACCCCGCCTGACCCATTCCAAATCTGAATTTTTAAATTTTTAAATCTGTTTTAGTTTTGAATTTTCTGCAAACTTCATCGGGCCATAACTGGGCCTTACGGACTCCGATTTTCGAAAACTCGGACTCTATTTCGCGTATTTTTCCGAGACGAACGTAATGATGCAGCCCGCTTCCCCTAATTCCCACATCTGAGATTATTTATCTTGTAATTAGTGAATTTTAGTATTAACCCAAAATTCGGGGTGTTACAAATGATATGGTGCGTTCCTTGTACCCCGTAAATCAAGTAAAAGGAGCGGTGTTAACCTTGTAGCCATGAAATCAAGGGTGTTGTAATTGGATACTGATATTAATAAAACTCTGCACAATCCAGCGTTGTTCAGGACCGGATGTAGGAGTAATTTGAACCAGTATAAAATCTGGTGTGTTCTTTCCCTTTCTGCATTTTTTTTTCTATTTATATCTCCATATTGATTGTTTCAGTTGTGATATTCATTCTATGATTCATATAGTAGTTTGTATAATTGATAATTGGTTAAGAATTCTATAAGTTCTTTAAAACACTATTTACCCCCCTTTAGTGTTAGTTTTGCCTTAAGATCCTGGATCCTCATCCCTAACAATTGGTATCAGAGCTTAGCATTTCTAAATTTCATCATTTGAATTTTTGGAAATATTAAATGGCAACCAACACTGGAATTGATAACAATAATAGTTCATTTGTAGAGGGTTGGTCCACCGTTAGATAACCACTATTTAATGACAATAATTATTATTATTGGGTATATAGAATGAAAATATATTTACAATCTATAGGATTAGACACTTGGAATATCACACAAATTGAATATGTTGAACCCACTACTAATTTTACACAGTGGACTAATGAACAGAATTCCTATGCACAAAGTAATTCTAAGGCTGTGAATATTTTATTCTGTTTATTAGATAGAAATGAATTTGATAGAGTATCATTTTGTATATCTTCTTATGAAATATGGAAAACCTTGCAAGTTACTCATGAAGGAACAAATAAAGTTAAACAAACAAAGATATCAACGTTGACTAACCAATTTAAGTTATTTAAAATGAACTAGAATGAATTTGTCTCCGATATGTACTGCAGGTTCCAGGAAATCATGCATTCATTAATGGGTTTAGGGAAAACTTATTCTAAAGAAGATAAAGTCAGAAAAATTCTTAATTATCTAACTCCAGAATAGGATTAAAAAACACTGGTAATAAAAGAGGCCAATAATATTAGTGAAATAAAGATTGAGGAGTTAATCGGTAATTTGATGTCATTCGAAGTACAGTTACAGAAAAGAAAGAAGAATAAGCCGACAAAAAAGAAATCAATAGCATTCAAAGCAACAACTGATGGTTCTGATTCAAGAAGCGAGGATGATGAAGAAATTGCCTTAATGACAAGGAATTTTAGAAAATCTTTGAGATATAAAAGGAGGAATAATTTTCAGAAAATAACCAAGGGAGTCCGGGAAAAGATACTAAGAACGATAGATGCTACAACTGTAACAAACCAGGAAATATAAAAAGAATGTGTCCAAATCTAAATAGATCAAATCAATAAACAAACGACAATTCGTCAAAGATGAGGAAAAGAGCATATGCAGCAACGTTAGACGATTCAGATTCATCATCAAGTGACGAAGAGCCGCAAACCGGAAATTCAAATATGTGCTTCACAACAATTCCAGAATCAGAAAGATCGAAGGAATAGATCAAAAAGCCAGATATGCCTTAATTAATAATTTTTTATTGAAATGGTTGCATGGATGCTTGTTTGCTTGCCTTGTTTGATATTTGAATTCTAAAATTCAAATTTGAAATTTGAATATTGAAATTCAAAATAATAAAATAATAATAATAATTAATTTTAATTTTTTTAAAGATTAATATCATCTCAGGAGAAAACTAAATAGAGAAAATAAAATATTAAATAATATAATCAAAGTCAAAAGGTAACTTGAATTTTGAATTGACACATGTATGTTGACATACATGAATATACATGTCGAGATATACACCAGAATTTGAAATTCAAACTTTGAATTTCAAACGTCTAAACTTTCAAACTACCCACCGCCTTTTCATCAACTCCCAAGGTCTGAAAAGGTGTCCTATTTAGAGAAGATGTGTCCATTTGACCTCTATTTAATCTTCTATTCAATACTACTCTTTCTGCCTCCCATTCAAAATTCAAAACTATATTCTTCATCTTATACTCTTCAGAACTACTCTTTAATGGCTTCCTCGAGTACTCCCAAGACCATGAGATTAACCAAGACTCTCAAAGGTTATCTCTACAATAACCCGGAGGCAATCTAAGCGTACAAAAATTATGTTACAAATGGAAAAGTCAATAAGGGGACATTTGCTATTTTTGAAGATTTTGCATCTTATGATCTTCCTATTTTTTCATTAACATGAAGTTTTAGGTTTGATTGATTCTCAGGATAACAATGAAGTATGTTATCCAAATATTGTCAAAATGTTTTATGTAAATTTAAATCATGGATTTTTCAAAGGAAATGAAAATCAAGTTTGGAATAGTGTGAAAGGCACTCAAATTATTTTGGATAGTGATGTTTTGGGAACCATTTTAAATTGCATAAAAACGGGTTCGGATTTTTCAGATTTTGAAATTGATGAACGTGATTTGGAAACTTTTCATCATATTTTTGAAAGCAATGAAAATATGGAATTCAAGAATCGCTTGTGATGTATGAAATCCATATAACTAAAACTATATGGTAATTGATTGAGTCGCATTCCGATTCAGAAATAAAGAATATTTTAAAATTAATACTAACAAATATTTTAAAATAATGAATATCATAAAATAATATTCAGTGAATAATCAAAATATGATTTTTATGTCTGATTTTGGATAGACACGAAAATATTAAGATATATGAAGCCAAGTTAAGTGTATATGCCATTTTAACCCGAACGAGTTTAGCGATCGAATTTATTTATTTTATACTGAATATCGAAAGGAATTGATTTCAAAATATGATATGTTGAAAATATTATCATTTTAATATTATAATGATATTGAATATCCAATTTTGATTTAAAATTGAAAATGAAGTTGGAATGGTTTTAAAATGAATTTATAAACGATTTATAAAATACGTTTTAAATGGAAATCGATGATATATATATTATATATATTTAATGGCCCGAATAGAACATGTCGTGCAGTGACCGGTCGCGAATTTCAACCATTGACTTCAAATGGACGTTGCGGAAGATCCGACCGTCAGATTCTCCAAAAACCGGAACCGTTCGGCTTGTATCGAAAAGAGCTTTCCAATGGATATAAGAGATTTAAATTTGAATGGTTAGATTTGGAAATATGTCCAAATCAAATTCCAAAAAGTTCGTTATGGATGTAGTTCGATGACCGTTTATGGAAATCGACTGAAAGGGCCTTAATAAAATTATTAAAAATATGGAAAAATAGTGTAAAATCATAATAAATGACTTGGAAAGATTTTGGGTGAAAATTTTCATATTTGAAAAGATAAAAACATATTTTTATCAAAATGAACTAGTTAATAATCCAATTATTTTTAGAAATGAATAAATTGGATTTTGAAATGGTTCCAAAATAATCAGGGCTTTCCAATTCATAAATTGGAACGAATTTGGTGTGGAAATTATTTTCGGAATATTTCGATATTGGATTCCGTGATTATACAGATATTGTTGAGGATTTTGGAAGATATAAGTCGATATTATTTTCTATTCAGAGCCTTGTATTTAATATCAAATTGGATTTTGGGTTTGTCGTGGATGGTGTCTTCAATAACACTGTTCTTAAACAAAGTTGAGAAAAGAGTAAATCTTTTAATCAAGATTTGGAGAAGTTTACCAATTAATTAATGTTTAATTGAAATTAAAATGAAAGTTGATTGTGGGTTTATCGTGAACTGTGTTTTCAACGACATTTGTTCTTTAACCCAGTTAATAGTGAATATATGATTTGGAAGTTATAAATCTTTTTATTAAGATTTAATGGAAAATTTTCAAAGTAAAGTGCTCCAATTTAATATATTAAATTGGGATTGAAGGGAATTCAATTTGGTAATAATCGAGATGGGTTTCTGTAAAGGAAGACTGTTACTATATATGGAATTTAAAGGGCTTTGCCGTTATTCCGTTTATAGTATTGATTTGATACGGAAATTTATATTGATTGTATACCGTTATGATTTCCACGAAGATTCCATTTTGATGGAAGCTGATTTGGGTTTATCGTGAACCATGTTTTAAATGACATTAGTTCTTTAACCCGGTTAAAAAAAGATTAAATTCTCAAAGTTGAATAATCATAAAGTAATGATTCATGATATTAAAACCAAGTGGAGTTTTGATGAAGCTTTAATTAGATTGAAATGTAAATGTGATAATTTAAATTATCAAATTTGGGAAATGATCGAGAATGGAGTATCACAAGTTTTGCTCCAAGCGATAGTCAAATCTCTAATTAGATTTGAATGTGTAATGGTAATTACTTTTTACCAGTAACACAATGGTGTTAGATATGGAGTATCAACAGTTTCGCTCCATGGGAGGAATATGTTGGGATTTGGATAATAAAAGAAATGATTACTTTGGTATGGCTCGTTAATCCCGACTAGTTGAATAAACCTTAATTTGGTTTGGATTGATATCCAAAGGAAGATTAAAGAATAAATTTAAAAGAATTTATCTTTGATAAAATTAATGGGAACCTTTCCCTAAAGATATGAATATTTGAGTAGAAGAATATTTTGGATTGGAATGAGGCGTATGTTGTGTTTTTATAGCACTTGTTTGTAAGATATGCGAGTTATTCGAAAAGACCAGGTTTAACCCATTCTGAATAGTTAATACGATGATAAGTCAACGGTGAAGATGGTGGTTGAAGAATGGAGATCTTCAAATCGTTTGGATGATTACTGATGTCTTGATTGGGATGTACAGCCAAGACAAGGTAATAAGTGATGATCGTCTAGACGTACATGGAGATCGATCGGATATGCGAGGACCTCTCTCCTGTATTGGACATATGGGACGAGGAATAAGGTGCCTCCGGTTTCGTTTGGACCCAAAACGAACTAGTAAATGGATGTGTGTCTGACACTGGATTTTACTCTATGTTGATTGATTCATATTAAATATATATCTGTTTGGCGGCAGAGAATTTATTCTCTTGCTTGACACCCTTCTCTGAGGCGTACGAGCTTAGAGGTTATATATCGATAGACATTAGTCGCATGGCATGAATTGTCTGTGTGGCATGCTGAGATGTAAATGATCAAGGATTCTATTGAAAAGCAAGAGCCTTGTGGTTGATGATCGAAGCACGACTTTAAATAGCATAGCTTTGTGTATAGCGTTAATTCGCGAGCCTCACACCCCAGTATGAACTAGAAACGGGAGAGGACTGCAGGGAGAACATGCATTTCTTTCTAGCTAGGAGTAGTGTCATGGTATGTAGCCCAGACATTTTTACTTATGTGGATGATGGAAAGCGAGGTAACTCAAGATATATCGGTCACTACGGGGCCGATGGATGATATGGTCGACATACTGACCAGACTTACGCCCCATAGGGCGGGGAGACGTATTGTTAAGGAATTACTAATCCTCAAACGTAAGAGAGGACCGACCCTGAAGATCCAAGGTGAAGTTGTAGTTGAGCCTGAGGCACGGGCTAGAGTGTCTCGAACTCGGTAAGGACAATCCCTTGCGTTATTTCATGATGGAAATCCAATTTCCAATATGACATCGTGCGATTTTAATTGTAGACCTAATATAGCGACATAGTAGCATGGGATACTATGTCATCTATAATTGATACATTTATATTTGAAGTAATTTAGACACTATACATATATAGTAATATCAAAATGATTTGTTTTAAACGTACGAAGCATGTTTGGCTATTATAAGGAAAAACTCTATCCTCCAGCTAGCGTTGCATTGTTTGATGGGACCTGAGTCTTGTAATAGCTTCATTTTTCCAAAAAGCATTACGCTGTTTGTTTTATGCACTGGTATTCTTGGGAGAAAACCCGTTCTGTGTTATACGGCGTGGTCCCTTGATTTACTTTATTTTTAAAGTAAAGTTTTAAATAACTGTTTTAATTCTCATACCAGTCCCATGACTACCTGGAGTTTACTGTTTTAACCTAAACTCTGGGTGCCCTTTTTTCCACACGGGCAGCTAGTAGTTTTTGTTTTTTCAGATATTTCTTTTCCAGGATCCGAGATTTACAGCTGGAGCTATATATGGAAAGCTTTGTATCCTTGTATCTCTTTTAGTTGTGTTATGTAATATTTTTCCACTACTTTGTAATTTAAATCTATTATATTTTCTGATGTGTAATATTTATTTATACTCTGTTAAATTCTTGTACTCTGATGTAAATTGTTGTAACAACAACGAAATGTTCTGTCATTTGTGTTCCGATTAGTCTTGTTCTCAAAGTAATCCGGTGTTTCCCTTCTCTTCGGAGATTGGGGGATTTCGGGTCGTAACATTTGTGATATCAGAGCTTTGGTTTACAGAGCTCGAGAACAAGACATATTAGAACCGAACGAAAGAATTCATCAGAGATTGGATTAGTAATATCCAATGAGAATGACTCGTTAGAGACAGAATCAGTAGTATCCTTGAACAAGTGTGAAGAGTGGTATTTTTAAAATCAAATTTAGTTTTAAAACTTTATATCAATTATTCGTATTTGAATATTTTATTTTAAATTGAGTTTGGACAATCTAGTATAGGGAGATTTTGAGTATATGCCTAACGAGATGTATATTCGAAGCCTCAGATACTAGATAGATATAGAATCACACTCTAGTCGCCCGGAGATGATTCTGATGATAGCGATCGCATCATCAGCATTTGTGTTCGAGTTTCGAAAGTGAGATATCTATATGATTCCATTTGACTGGTGTGAGAACCAAAACTTAGTTAGAGTTTTTTGTTTGTGATTTGGCATAGAAAATATGATTTCTGAGTATATATTAAAGTTATATGTTTGAAAAGCTAATCAACTAATTGATTGATGATTGTGTTGTGTGATTATTAGTTAACTAATTAAATTATTGGAATAATCAAACCAATGTGAAAATAAAAGGTAAATTTAACCAAATAGAATCAAATATTGAACTGAATTGAAAATTGTTTGGAATTACATATATGTACATGTATATATATTGAACAGGTCATGGCATGGAAGCTAAGAAGAGGAATAAAATTGTATGCCCGACAAATAGGTACATATTTACTGTATTTCTTGGGTTTAATGATTTTATGAGTCGATTGGCTACCCGTTGGGCTTTTTCTTTTGGATTGATGAGGGCTTTGTGGGGGCAAGTTGCGGTTTTAAATATCAACCCGTACAAAGGAGGTTATGACGAAACTTTTCGAAAATTTAGGGTGTTAGCCAAATTTTTGAGAAATTGGAAAATTCTTAGAAACTGAAAAGTTGAAGAATGAAAGCCAGAATGAAAGTTGAGTTGGCAAGTTAAACAACTTTTAGCTCCGTTCCTTTTCGAGGACGAAAAGATTTTATGTGGGGGAGATTGTAACAACCCGGATTTTCAGAACCAATTTAAAATTTTTATTTTAGCAATTTTAATGGATTTTGTATATTTAAAATGATTTATTTTAAATAATAACAACTTAAAATTTATTTAAATCGAAGTTAGAATGTATAAATTTATTTTAGTTATAAAACGAGCCTGAAATGGCATGGTAGTTCGAAAATTCGATTTTAAATTTCTGTTGAATGTACAGAATTCAAAATAAATCGGATTTCAGTAAAACAAGAAACATTTGAATCTATTTAATTATATCTTTCTAACAAATGTGAAAAACTAATATTTTACTTTATAAATAGAAAGTTATGTCCAGTTTAAAATCTGAAATAGTCATTGTGGAATTTATACATATTTTAATATAATATATAACCCTTAAAAATAACCATTTTCTACGAAACCACTTTTGTTGGATCTGGAATGTCAAATTATTGCTAAGTTTCAATTTTCATAATTTTTGGAGTCAATATGTGGCCCCGGTAAATTAGAATGTACATTAAAATTCAATATATATTGATTTATATTTTAATTTTGATGAAAACTGATCGAAATAGTCGATTGGCTTACGAAACATATCTCATTGTGTCCAAATTGGGGGTGTTTAGCTAGGGGAGACAGTCGTTGGGTTTGATTTGGAGCTCGGAATGTTAAACATGAATTTTGCAAATTAAATATTAAAATATATTATATATATACATGTAATAAATGGGAAACCCTAATCCCTCAATTCGTTTCTACGCCGCCGTTTTCAACGTAATAAACGATAGAGATGCTCCCATTTCTTCAATCCAAATACTTTCAATCCATCAATAATTGCTCCAATTCTTCAAAACGAAAATCAAGGGGCTTTCTATCGTCTTTGAATCCCAGCGGGTCTAGTCGGTTTTTATGTCATGTAGTGGGAGAAATCGTGCCTTAAAGGGCTACGGTTCGATCTCAATTTTCTTGTTGAGGGGACCATCGAGTATCCCCAGATCATGGGTGAAGGGAGATGACGCCAAGGCGCAGCGGGGGATGGGAGTTGATCGGCGTCCGGTAGGCCAGTGGTGGAGCTGCGGTGCTGGTTTTATTTTGAGCGTGGATTTCCTGTATTCGACAGCCAGGAGAAGGGTTAATTACTCTTAGTGAAGTAATTAGTGAAAAGGGGTGCGTTATTTATTTATTTATATATGTAATTAACCTTTAGATGGTCATAACTTGTCCATATTGAATCAGAATAGAATGATTCAAAGTGCATTAGAATCATGGCAGCGAACACTATGCTGTGGAACTAACTGGAATGAGATTGGGGCTTGTTGCAATTTTTGATTAAATTGAACGCGCGGTTTAATTCAATTGAAAATAATCGTTTTAATGATTTCAAAACCGTCCATTGTGAGAACACCTTCTCACTCTAATTATTTTGCAGTTAAATATATACTAGGATGCAGACGGGGCTTAAAAGTCCCCGACACTATTTATTGTACAAACCATGGATGTCTGTTTGAATTGAATTATGGTGAAATTGATTGTATTGTGTGTTGATTGTGATGCTAAAATGTTTAAAATATCAAAAATGATTTAATATTATTTATAGTAGCTGAAATTTAATTATAAATATCCATTCATAATTTAAACAACGAAAATTGGTTAATTAGAAAAATATTTCAAATTGAATTAGAGCTAGTTAAATTTATCAACCAGTAATTATTTTGAATCGACTGTTGTTGTTTGGAAACCCCACACGGGTCTGGGGATGATAATTTATCCAAATCTCCCCTGAATTTAATTATATGTCAACCGATTGATCGACAGACTGTGATAAGCGTTATTTAATTATTTAATGCTTACATAGTTGTAGATTGCACTCTGGATGATGTTTGAACATTGAATGATTATTTATCATTATTGTTGCATACATGTGATGTATGAAATCCATATAACTGAAATTATATGGCAATTGATTGAGTCGCATTCCGATTCAGAAATAAAGAATATTTTAAAATTAAGAATATTTTAAAATAATGAATATTTTAAAAAAATGAATATTATAAAATAATATTCGATGAATAATCAAAATATGATTTTGATGTTTGATTTTGGATGGACACGAAAATATTAAAATGTATGGATCCGAGTTAAGTGTATACGCCATTTTAACCTGAACGGGTTTAGCGATCGATTTTATTTATTTTATAATGAATATCGAAAGGAATTGATTTCAATATATGATATGTTGAAAATATTATCATTTTAATATTTTAATGATATTGAATATTCAATTTTGATTTAAAATTGAAAACGAAGTTGGAATGGTTTTAAAAAAAATTATAAATGATTTATAAAATAAATTTTAAATGGAAATCGATGATAAATATATAATATATATATATATATATATAATGGCCCGAATAGAACGCGCTGCGCAGCGATAGTTCGCGAATTTCGACCGTTAACTTCAAACGGATGTAACAGAAGATCCAACCGTCGGATTCTCCTAAAATCGGAACCGTTGGGTTCATACCGAAAAGTGCTTTCCAATGGATATAAGAGATTTAAGTTTGAAGGGTTAGATTTGGAAATATTTCCAAATCAAATTTCGAAAAGGTCGCTATGGATGTAGTTCAATGACCGTTTATGGAAATCGACTGAAAGGGCCGTAATAAAATTATTAAAGATATGGAAAAATAGTGTAAAATCATAATAAATAATTTGGAAAGATTTTGGGTGAAAAATTTCATACTTGAAAAGATAAAAATATTTTTTTATCGAAATGAACTAGTTAATAACTAGAATAATAATCCAATTATTTTTAGAAATAAATAAATTGGATTTTGAAAAGGTTTTAAAATAACCAGGGCTTTCGAATTCATAAATTGGAACGGATTTAGAGTGGAAATTATTTTCTGAATATTTGAATATTGGATTCGTGATTATACAGATATTGTTGAGGAATTTGGAAGATATAAATATCGTTATTCCCAATACGATATCTGTTGGTTTCAGAATTTGATATTGAATATAAGTCGATATTATTTTCTATTTAGAGCCTTGTATTTAATATCAAATTGGATTTTGGGTTTTTCGTGGATGGTGTCTTCAATAACACTGTTCTTAAGCCCAGTTGAGAAAAGAATAAATCTTTTAATTAAGGTTTGGAGAAGTTTACAATTAATTAATATTTAATTGGAATTGAAATGAAAGTTTATTGTGGGTTGATCGTGAACCGTGTTTTGTAACACCCCATAATTTTGGTAATATTAAAGAGGATTAATTAAATAATAAATAATTTAATATTCAGAATTAAGTGAAACGGACTGCGCCATTGCGTCCGTCTCAAAATTATGGTCAAGATAGACATTTGGTTTGGGTAGAAAGGACACTGTATGAAGAAGTTATGAGGGTTTTAAGTTTGTATATGCGTAGAAAGAACATATATACACATATGAATCATGTATGAGTCAGACCCTACCCAGAACAGTCGAAAATCAAAAATTTGTTAAGGTGGAAAATTTCCTGCACTAGGGGGTCGACCACCCTAGAGGGGTGTCGACACCAGGGTCAACCCCCTAGAGGGGTGTTGACCTATGGGTCGACCCACCCATAGGGGTGTCGACACCCCAAGGGCTGATGTGACACTCAGTTTCAGGGGGCCTGGCAGCTATATATATGTGTCCAATTCTCCTATTTTCTTCATTAGAAACCATGGAAGCCATATGCTGCCGGTGTGCGAACTGGGACGAATCCGTTTTCTTCAAACAACTATCAGTTTTGCTAATCAAATCCAGAGATTCAAGATCCATTCTTTCTCTTTTCTAATCCTAATGCAATGAGTTTCTAGTTACTTTTAGATTTGAATATTGAAAAGTAAATCATGAATGACTGTGATTTGGATATGTTGTAAACTATGAATCAATGCTATTGTTAAATCTTATACTATGTCATGATAGATCTATTTCTCTAGATCCAATGCAATTATGGTTATTCTATTATGTCGCGTTTGTGGATCTTGAATTGTAACTATATTGTGGTCAATGTAAATCTGTTAATTTGGACGGTTACAATGTTGGTTAGATCCAATTCTTTATGTAAATCACCTTTCACCTATCATATTATAGTCAATTTAGATATGTTGTAAATTGTATATGTGAATCCATATTTAGATCTAAACATGTTACTATGTCATCTTAATTATGCTATCTTGACCAGTGATGTTCTCATAAAGCGTGGGATGCAAGTTCAGATTAGATGTAGGCTTTGTAATGACCAACTGGAATCTTCAAGCCATATTTTCTTCCAATGCAATGCCATACAAACAATTCTGGAGGACACTCTGGCCAAAGCTGACAGCAGCATGCTTGGTGCAGCTTTCGAATGGGAGGAGCTGAGAAAAAGGTGCAAAGGCAAATCCGTTAAAGCTAGATTTTTTGGTTTCGTTTTGAAGAAATATGTCTGCAGAATCTGGAAAGAGAGGAATATGCGTGTTTTTCACCCTGGAAAAGCTTCGAGCTTCAACCTTTTGAAGACGCAACTGTGGCATGATATTAGAGATGGAATAAAGTTCTTGAAGTTCACATATGACCCTGGGATTTTGAGTTTCTCTTAACTCATGCGGTTGTTCTCTTTTGTTCTGTTTAGCTTCTTTAGATCTTGATAAACCTTGTACACCCTGTGCTCTTTTGTGTTGTTTTTCTGCTTTGTCTCCTTTGTACTCGTCTACGGTTTATCAATAAAGTGGTAGGGGACCATCCAACCCCGTCGGCTTTGCCAAAAAAAAAATAGTCGGACACCTAAATGGTCAATTAAGATATCGTTATGCTCACTATGACATCATAGTTATGTAGAACTAGTAATTGCCGCAAGTTCATCATTTTTATGCTTATATCTCCACCTTATCACCATGCTAGTTTATGTTTGTGCCATGTTATGTTAAAATGATCACTTTGGTTATATTCCCATTATTTTCCCTATTATCATTTATGACTAGGCTATTGTCTAGCCTAGGCATGCCGCTGATTTATGAGTGCACTACTTAGGGAACAGAGAAAAAGGGTTAATATTGGCAAAATTTGAATATGAACATTTTTGGACATATAATTCGAATTATTGGGTAGAGTGGGCATTAATACTTATAAAGGGAAAGGTTTAATTAATTGATTAATTAATTTATAATATGTATAGTAATTACAATTAGGAATTGTAATGGCACTTATGACACGATGTTAGGTTGCATTAGTGGTGGAAGTTTGCCCAGACCCGACCGGCATATCCAGAAGCCACCAGTGTTGAACCTAATGTGGGAGGTCTAAGTGCGCAAATAAGAACCGAGCTAAGACATGAGGTTAGGCCCAATTGTGGAATAAGACTGCCCGGACCCGACTGGCATATCCAACATCCACACATTATAGGCCTAATGTGTGAGGTCTAACCCATTATGAACCATAAATGGACATGGTAATGAATTGGACTACTTAAACAAATCTAATCCATAGGGATTGTATGATTGTGAACTAAAGTTAGGGTTAAGTGAATTGATTGGATAGTGGATGGGTTAAGCAAATCTGGAGGGGTTGGATAATATTTACATGTAAGCCCACAAACATAACCCGATAAAGTTATGTAATTAAAGACACCTAGTGGTATACATAACCGGAGGAAAATATAAAAGTTATGTAATTAAAGACACCTTTTAGGGTAAGCATAACTGAATAGGGCTATGTAATTAAAGACACCTAGTGGTATACATAGTCAGTGAAAATCCTAGTGGGGGATACAAGACAAAGGGGAGAGCTTGTATAATATTGTGTGGGACCCATTTCAGTCAGTAATCTAGAGTAAGTATCAAATAAAATACTCCGCACTAGGCGGAGAGGGGACATGCTTACTGATGGATTGTAAGAGATCTAAACGTGGAGGACGGTGTGGGCAGCGCAAACCGATCGAGCCATGTGCGTGCATGAGCTGGGCAGAGGAGGATAAGTATGGGGCTGTGCATATCAGTGAGGGGTTTCCACTGTAGGACGTGATACATCCTACTGTGGGGCCGACACATAGTACCTACGGAGTAGGGAGCCGATCGATTAGGGTAGTGGTTTGGGTACATTTGGACGTATGCCCTAAGTCTACCACCTTATAGTAGAAGGGACCATCTCATTCTGGATGTACTAGTAATAGTGCAGAGTAATCATCAGAGAAGCATATACACCTTATCATGTCTACTTTGTTACACCTGCCATTTATGTAGTGATCTCTCTTATCCACTTTATATGCCTGTCATATTACTTTTATTTATCTACTTGCTAAAAGTAACTAGACTCGCCAGACTTTATGTCTGACCCTCTTGTTTCCTCTTCTTTCTTCTGTTTTTCCCCTGGTTCTCAAGGAGGAAACACTCAGGCTTAGTCAGGACTCAGATATCATCTTGCTAGAGCTGCTTTCGAAATATGGCTCAAGTTTTTATCTCTACTATGGCTTTATCTCTTTTATTTGGGGAATCATGTTTTCTTTTAAGTATTTATGTACTCTGATGTTAAAAGATAGAAGTTATGTTGTAATGGTTTTTGAGACTCATGGTATTTTGAACCACGTTGTATGATTTGTGTTTGAACTAAAAATTTAAATTTCCACTGCTATCTTATTTATGTCTATCTTGCAAAATTATGTGTCTGTTTACCTATAACGCTTTACGAAACTTAATTCATTCCCTTTGTGAGTGACATTAACCGACGTGGGGTGTCACACTTAGTATTTGAGTTGAAGGTTACCAGATTTGATAAACTTTTTGAATTTTTTTTTCAAAAAGATTTTTAAAAGAAAGCCTTTTCAAAAAGAAAAGTTTGTTTAATGTCCTTCGGTCGTTTGTTTAAATTTCTTCCTTTTTCTTTTCAGCATGTCTAGGGAACAAAACATTCCTAATATCCCAGAGGGCGTCACGATATCCGGGTGGTTCCATAGGTATTTGGAGGCCACTGCGCCTGCCGAAGGCCAAGGAAATGTTCCTCCCCCAGCTGCACCAGTCATTCCTCCTCCCCCTCTAGGAGAAGATAACTTTGCCAAGATCTGCAAAGACATTCATGCTAGGGGGGAAGCCATTCCATGGGAATGATACATTCGTGGAAGTGTAGAATTGGCTCAAGGAGATTGAGGACTTGTTCGTAATCTTTGAGGTAGAGGATAGAAGGAAGGTTCAGTTAGCCGTTTGGCTACTGAAAGACAAAGCCTCATTTTGGTGGGAAGTCACCCAAGCTGGACGTCCGATGGAAACATGTGAAGATTTTAGACAGAGATTCAAAATGAAAATTTTCTCCCAAGCTGAGAGAAGCATGTAGATGGAGAGGTTCTTAGCGCTCAAATAAGGAAACTTGACGGTGAAAGGGTATGTGAATAAATTCAACCAGCTGGCAAGTTTCGGGTTGGAGTTGGTGGATACGCCATAAAAAAGGACTTTGTGATTTGCTAAAGGGTTGACTGAGCCTTTGCGTGGGTTAGCCATGTCCCATATTCCAATGGGAGCCACTTTTGAAAAGCTTGTCGATATGTCCCTAATGCATGAGGAAGACAATGGAGAAAAGAAGGCTGAGGAGACATCGCAAAATAGGAAGGTGTGGCCCAAGAAGGGGCAGTAGCAATAGCAACAACAACAACAACAAAAGAAAGTAGGGAAGAATGATAAAGGAAAGGATAAGAGAAAATGTCACAATTGTGGGAAGGAAGGCCACCTGATTAAAGACTGTAAGCGAAGGAAGAACTCTTTCTACCACTGTGGAGAGGTCGAACACTTTGCTAGAGAGTACCCGAAGAAACAGGGATCATAAGGACAGGGATTTCTGGAGGGCAGATGCATGCTCTCGCGATCAATGCTCCTGATAGAGGTAGAAAAATTTCTGTGGAAGGTTTAATTTCTCTTTCAAACCATCCTATTAGAACACTTTTTGATTCTGATGCTTCACATTCATTTATATCAAGTTCTATAGTTGAATCTTTGCACTTAATTACTAGTATGGTAGTGGATCCCGTAGTTGTTTCAAACACCATTAGTGGTTCGACTCATTTATCTATGATTTGTTGGGGTTTGAAAATATCTGTGTTAGGCGTCGAGCTTGAATGCGATGCGTATGTGCTCGGGTTTATGGGCTATGGGTTGATTCTAGGAATGGATTGGCTTACCACTTATGGTGCCATTCTAGATTGTGAGAAGAGGGTCGTTAGGCTTCTAACTTGCCATGGGAGGACCCTCGACATTTCTTGTGACTCTCAAGGATATATTGTGATTAGCTTCCTAGAGTCTCTTTATGCATCTATAGATGACTTGCAATATGTTCCAATAGTCCGAGATTATTCCGATGTTTTTGATGAGGTTCGGGGTTTACCTTTGAGGCGCGATATCGACTTTCATATATATTTGGTGAACAATGCAAAGCCAGTTGTATTACCAGCGCGCCACATGGCTCCGAGGGAAAGGAGGGAGCTGAGTAATTAAGTAGGGGAGCTGCTTGAGGAAGGGTTTATTAGACGAAGCATATCTGAATGGGGTGCTCCAGTAGTATTCGTGACTAAGGCGGATGGTTTGCTTCGTTTGTGTGTTGACTATAGGGAGTTGAATAAACTCACCAAGAAGAATAGGCACCCGCTACCGAGGATTGATGATTTATTTGATCATCTTGTTGGTGCCTCGGTATTTTCTCAGTTAGATTTGGCCATGGGGTTTCATTGGTTGATGGTGGCTGAGGATAGCATAGATAAGATTGCTTTTAAAACTTCAGACGGTTTCTTTGAATGGTTACTGATGCCTTTTGGGCTGGCGAATGCACCCGCCTATTTTGTCGATCTGATGAGTAGGGTGTTTCAGGAGTTCCTAAATAAATTTGTGTTAGTCTTTGTTGAAGATATTTTTATCTCCTCCAAAAGCGAAGAAGAGCATGCCCAACATTTGAGAGAAGTTTTGAAAACTCTCCTTGACCATTAGCTTAAGGCGAAGTTCTCTAAATGCCATTCTTAGAGAAAAGAGGTGAGATTTTTAAGGCATGTGGTCTCCAAAGAAGGGATAGCTGTAGAACCCGCGAAGGTGGTTGCAGTGCAAGATTTGCATATTCCTAAAATTGCAACCGAGGTGAGAAGCTTTCTTGGATTGGCAGGTTACTATAGGAAGATCATTAAGGACTTCGCAAAGATATCAGCCTCACTCACCGGGCCGACGAAGAAGAACTTGGCATTTTCATAGGATATTGACTATGACGTTGCTTTCCAACGACTGAAGATGACTTTGACAACAACCCCAGTCTTGACTTTGCCTGACGGGAGTAAAGTGTATACTGTTTACACTGATGCGTGTGGCACAAGGCTTGGTGCGGTTCTAATGCAAGAAGGGAAAGGAGTATGTTATGGGGGTAGACAGTTGAGAGTTCATGAAAAGAACTACCCCACCCATGATCTAGAGCTAGCTGCCATAGTATTCGCATTAAAAATGTGGTGTCATTATTTACTTGGAGAGAAGTTCAAGTTATACACTGATCATAAATATCTCAAGTATCTGTTCTCGCAAAAAGACCTCAATTTAAGGCAACAACGATGAATGGAGTTTCTAACTTCTTATGATTTTGAGATCGCTTATACCCCTGGCAAGGGTAACGTTGTGGCAGACGCACTATGTAGGAAGAGGATGGCCTTGAGTCCTCTGTTTTTGGAGAGGAAGAGCTTGGAGTTCATATCAGCTTTTGATTTTAGACCCTCCATCGAGATTTTTGCTGATTTGTTTGCATCCTTAGAGATACGACCAACTCTTATGGATTAAATAGAAGCTTCACAGCAAAGTGACTCACATATTTTAGACATCAAGGGAAGACTCAGAAGAGGGGATACTTCTAGTCACCTCAGTAGATATGCCATAGATGAAAAGGGGTGGTTGCGACGAGATGGAAGGCTTTGTGTTCCTCCAACTGGAAGCTAGATGAAGGCAGTCCTAGAAGAAGCCCGCCATTCTAAGAAGACCATTCATCCAGGCGGTGATAAGATGTACAGAGACATGAAGAGGGTTTTCTTTTAGGTTGGGACGAAGAAAGATGTGGCCGAATTTGTTGCTTAATGTTTAGTTTCCTAGCTAGTTAAAGCTGAGCAAAAGAATCCCGGGGGATTACTTCATCATTTGGAGGTTCCTCTATGGAAATAGGAAAGCGTCTCTATGGATTTCATAGATGGTTTGCCTAGATCGAAGAAGGGCAACACCAGTATCTGGGTTGTGGTAGATAGACTACTAAGAGCGCTCACTTTAATCCAGTTAAGCGCAAGAGAACGACATCATGGCTGGCACCAATTTATGTTCGTGAGATAGTTCATCTTTATGGGGTGCCTTCCATCATCATAAGCGATCGTGACCCCATCTTTACCAGTGAATTTTGGAGGAGCTTGCAAGAAGCATTAGGTACACAGTTATGTTTGAGCACCGCTTATCATCCTCAGACCAATGGACAGACGGGGAGGGTGAACAAGATCCTTGAAGATCTTTTGAGGCTGTGTATCCTAGACTTCGGAGGGACTTGGGAAGAGCATCTTCCTTTAGTAGAGTTTGACTACAGCGACAGCTATTAAACTAGCATCAGCATGTCACCCTTCAAAACATTGTACGGACGACCCTGTAAATCACCAACTTGTTGGTGGTAATCTACAGAAATATTATTACTTGGACTGGATATGGTTAGAGAAACGTCCAAAAAGAATGACCTCATTCGACGACGGATGAAGACAGTTCACGATAGGAAGAAGTCCTATGCAGACAAGAGAAGGATTGACATCGAATTTAAAGTGGGAGCCCTAGTTTTTATCAATTTGAGGAATGTGGTTCGCTTCGGATCAGTAGGGAAGTTGGCACCTAGGTTTGTGGAACCATTCCCTATAACCGAAAGGATTGGCCAAATGGCCTATAGAGTAAAGCTCCTAGAAAATCTATCCAGTGTTCATGATGTTTTCCACATTTCCCGTCTGCGGAAGTGCCTCCAAGACACCGTAGTACTTGTTGAGCCGAGTGTGTTAGAAGAAGTCGAAGTGGAACGGGAGGCAACCGTCAGGCGAGTTCCCTACCCGTATTCTAGGTTCAGAAGTTAAGCAACTACATAATAAAGAGATCAAGTTGCTAAAGGTTCAATGGGGAGATAACCCAGAAGATGCAACTTGGGAGACCGAAGGCAAGATTCGTGCTTCGTACCCTTTCCTTTTCGAGGGTATGTTCTTAACTCCTTTTTTCAAAATATTATCAGTACTTGTTTCTACCACTTAAGTATATTTTATCCATAGTATTTTTCAACCTTTAGATAGGAATCCTATGGATGTAAACATGTGTTTGAGACATGTTATGTTTAATGGATGCAAGTGTTTGCTAGTGGTTGCCTATGGATGCATACACACACACTTAGGCATTAGATCGGCTCAATCACTATCATACTGCAAATGGATGTGTGTGCATTTTCTTTTCTTTTATGGATGGAAATAGATGTATTACCATATGGATGTTGCACTTGGACGAATGAGTGTGCATGCATATAGAACTTACATGTTATAATAGGATTATTTGCATACATAGTAGATTCATGGCACTAACATACATTGCATTAAGGGGGTCAACTGAATCAGTAGACCGACTGATTTTCGCATTAGTATTGGGACATGTACACACACCTTTGCATATATTCATATAAGCATTAGAAATCTTTAAGCACAATGGATGCCAGTGATTGATGGATGAGTAGATGTATGATGGATCAGTAGATGGATGATGGATGGTAATTTATGCATTCTTCTCAACTTGGAGATTTTGGGGACGAAATCCTTTAAGTGGGGGGGAATGTAACACCCCATAATTTTGTTAACATTAAAGAGGATAAATAAATAATAATTAATTTAATATTCAAAATTAAGGGAAATGGACTACGCCATTGCGTCCGTCTCGAAATTCTGGTCAAGATAGACATTTGGTTTGCGTAAAATGGAGAACGTATGAAGAAGTTATGAGGGTTTTAAGTTTGTATACGCGCAAAAAGAACATATATACACATATGAGTCACGCATAAGTCAAATATGAGTCAGATCCTATCCAGAACAGTTCGAAAATAAAAAAATCGTCAAGGCAGCAAATTTCCCGCTCTAGGGGGTTGACCCCCAGAGAGGGGTGTCAACACCGGTGTCGACCTATGGGTCGACACACCCACAGGGGTGTTAACACCCATAGCACTGATGTGGCACTCGGTTTCAGGGGGCAGGGCAGCTATATATATGTGTCCAATTCTCCTATTTTCTTCATTGGAAATCATGGAAGCCACATGCAGCCTATGTGCGAACTGATATGAATCCAATTTCTTCAAACAAATATCAGTTTTGCAAATCAAATCTAGAGATTCAAGATCCATTCTTTCTCCTTTATAATCCTAACACGGTGAGTTTCTAGTTACTTTTAGATTTGAATATTTAAAAGTAAATCATGAAAGACCGTGATTTGGATATGTTGTAAACTATGAATTTATGCTATTGTTAAATCTTATATTATGTCATGGTAGATCTATTTCTCCTGATCCAATGCAAGTGTGGTTATTCTATTATGTCGCCTTTGTGGATCTTGAATTGTAACTATATTGTGGTCAATGTAAATCTGTTAATACGGACAGTTACGATGTTGGTTAGATCCAATTCTTTATGTAAATCACCTTTCGCCTATCATATTGTGGTCAATTTAGATATGTTGTAAATTGAATATGTGAATCCATATTTAGATCTAAACATGTTACTATGTCATCCTAATTATGTTAGATCTGTTTTTGTGACTACATTATAAATATGTTGGGTCTAAATAGTTTGACACCTAAATGGTCAATTAAGATCTCGTTATGCTCACTATGACATCATAGTTATGTAGAACTAATAATTACCACAAGTTCATTAGTTTTATGCATATATGTCCACCTTATCACCATGCTAGTTTATGTTTATGCCAAGTTATATTAAAATGACCACTTTGGTTATATTCCCATTATTTTCTCGATTATCGTTTATGACTAGGCTATTGTCTGTTGGACCTAGATTAACCCTAGAGGAGGGGTGAATAGGGTTTATCACAGTTTTTAACTGAATTAAAAATCTAACGAGATATATAATAATAAATAGATCACAGGCTGCAGTAGAAATAAAAAGCAGAAAAGAAATAACACACAGAGATACCCAGCTTCGGCAAAATCCTGCCTACTGCTGCATTCCTAAGGTTTCTACTAGGTGTTATAAACAGATCCCGCATACAAGAACATGTACACTCGCAGCGCCTGCTCCTGTCCTAACCCTACGCTCAAAACCCTAGACTGGCCGATATCCCCTCGACCAGATTTTCCTGTATTACAAACCCGTAACCTAGTTTTTACAGTATCTAGAAAACTGTCAGTCAACTCCTTGATTGAACCCTCTAGTATTTTGCAGACACTAGAAAAAACTTTTCGGATCAAATATAAACTGAATTAAAACAAATAGCACAAAAATAATAATATAAACAACTAAAACCCTAGAATTTAAAAAGATGGGTCATCCCCTTTTTAGCCCTTAAGCAAAATGGCCGGCCCATTCTCTAATATCTCTTGCCCGATCTCCTTTGCCTCTGAGAAAAAAATATGGCGGCTAGGGTTTTTAATTCTTCCCCAAATCAGATCGGCGTGGTGATGAATTACTCCTGGAAATGATTCTTCTTGTCTTTGATGATTACGCCATTGGTATCTCTGTCTTGCTCGTTCCAATTGGATGCTGATCGAATTCGTAGAAAATTGTGAGTTCTCTGAATTAATTCTATGCTTGTATTTGCTGTTGTTTTTATGGGTTCGATATCTTGTTTTCCTGTGATGATATGGGGAGAATATATAGGGTTAATAAAACCTGAAAACTCTCTGATTTCGAACATAAATGGCTTGATTTGTCCCTGATTTGCGTTTTCCTCTTTTGTACCTTCCTTGCGTGATTTGTGTGATTGACCTATTAAAACATATCGTGGAAAATCACTTGCCAAAACAAGAAAAAATTTGTGATCCATTGCATGACTGAAAAAACCTTTCTGGAAATGAATTGTAAGTTGTTGCCTTGTATTGTTTGCAGATTAGCACGACTTGATACTTGCCTTAAAATGATCACAGGATTCTCGACACTGATTTGTATTAATCTGGAAGTAATTTGACATCTTGCCAAATAAACAAACACACTGATTTCCACCGATTGAATTCAGGAAATGTATTTTGCCCAAAAAAACATTATTCACTGATTGAATCGGCTCTTGTATAAATTGTGAATTATCCACAATATCTCCTTGCTGATTTTCTGCATCTTGCACTTCGATCAGCTGATTGAAACTTTCTTGAAAAAGTATTTGAATGAATTTAATGCTAAAAATGGATTTGTGATTTCTGGAAGTGTTAAATGCTTTCCAAACATAACTTATGATCTTTCTAGACAATTTCTTGCATCAAAACAGAAAATGATTTCTGATTTTGCCATGACATTTGTAATGACTGAATTTCTGAATTGCTTCATTTTCTTTTGCAGCTCAATTCTGTTTACACTCGCTCGAACTTGTGTGTGTACACAACTTGTAAAACTGGAGCACATCACTTGTACTCACTGTCTTGAAACTGAACCATGTTAAAATGAGTTTGCACCACTTGCCATGTTGCATGCCATTTGATGTGTAAACCTGTCACCTTGACCATGCTGTTTTGATTAAACTATTATCCTTGCTTTAACCCTTTTTGTACATGCATTTGTACACTGGCCTGTGTGTTGAAAACCATTCATGCATTGCTTTGAATTTGACTATGCTTGCTCACATATATGAGCTCGACCACTTCATCTATACATGCTGCATTATGTACTGCTGAGTTGCATACTTGTTGGCATGACACATGTGTACAATTTTCATCCCTGCTTGTGGTAATGCTCGACCATTTTGAAATCTGAGTTGCACCATTTTGCTTTAACATTTGACCTTTCCACTCAAACAAATGTGTTGTTTGGCCGAGCCCTACTAGCTTGTTGTTGACTTTACATGCTACATGAATACATGTTTTGCATTTTCTCACTGACCATTGTTACTTAAAAAACGCTATTCTGATTTTTGCCTTGTTGCATTTGGCATTGTGTTGCCTCGACCATTTTGCTTTGTACTTTGAGATGTGATGACTTTATTTTCATGTGCACTGAGTCGAGAAGGTCCACGTGGCTATTCCTCAGTTGCACATTGAATTGGCGTGGCAGTGCACACGTGTATATATATGCACGTGTGTATATGCAGCCATTCAGAAGATTTCATGTCCCTGTACATATACAAACTGCCTAGACATAGATAAATTAGATCAAGTCGTGAAAAATGATGAGAAACACAGCATAAATCTAAGGCAAAAAAAAATTCAAATCTGCATGTATTCAGTTTTTATTTCTATTGCAGTGTACTGTGTGTGTGTGTTTCATGTGACAGGTAAGCAGATGATGACTGGACTGACAGTGAAGGTGCTGTGAAGACAGAAGATAAAAATGACAGAAGACAGAAATTGACAGTGAAAAATATACAGTGTGTGTAAAGGTGAAAGTGTCTGTATCAAAAAATGTATACTGAAATGTAAACTGAGTGAATGTATGAGTGAGGAGCTGTGTATATATATATATATATATATATATATATATATATGAATTGTACTGATGTTTGTAATAAACAAGTTTGATTGAAATAAAATATTATAATATTGTTGTCAAACAAACTTATCTATTTTATTCTGTTTATCAATAAGTACAATATTCTGTGAGATGAAAAAATAGAGGAGTTATAAGGGATTGTACTGTTTGTATGTTTAAAAAATAAAATACTGTGTGAATATATGAAATTCTGTACAGTCGTATTCTATTTAAATATAAATATTATATTCCTGTCTGTGATGTTATAAAACAGTACAATAACAAACACATAAAATAAAATATATTTGTTTGTTATCATCAAACAAAAATCATATAATTGTGTATACAACACCGTTATATACAACAATCTCCCCCTTTTGATGATGACAAACAAATAAAAGATTTTGTATACAATAAATGTGTTTGACAGTGAAAATTGAACTCCCCCTATTTATCAGCTCCCCCTACAACAGACAACTCCCCCTATAACTGTGCATGAGTGAAATGAATGATATGAATAATCATGAATCTTGAAAATCAAAAATATTTATAAAATATTCACTCATAAATCAAAATCTGAATGCATTCTCCCCCTTTTGTTATCATCAAAAGGAATCATAATTTAAAATATTGATGAAAAATGACTAAAAATATAATTTCAGCATAAGAGGAAGAACGGTCATCATAAATCTCAATCAGTCAAACAAAAATCATAATAAACTGAGAACAGGTGGCATATTTCACATTGTAGAAAGATAGATTTACAATGAATTTTATAAAAATGAGGAGAGTTATATAAATATAAATTTCAATTATTTTCAAAAGATTTTATAAAAATGAAGTTCAAAAAACAGTGATGGACATGGACTACAATTAATAATTCAACTTAAGTGACAAAAAAACAAATAATCTCAAATCCCAATACCTATCAATCAACAAATCATAATACATCATAAGATTTCAACACATTTCATAGATTAGAATATGGATTGATAGACTTATTTTTACACACCAAGGAGAATTTCATATAAATTTTTATTTATTCAAATTGTTTTATTTTCCTTTTCTTTTAATTTTATTTAAGAGCACACTGACCACGCATAACCAGAGCTTGGATTATTAAAAGAGGTCAGTCGCAGCTTAAATTATAAGCTGTCTCATAACCGTGCATGACCAGAGCTTGGATTTTTAAATGAGGTTAGAGACACACTTATGTATTAATTATATATTTATCGTTTTCAGCTTCAAAAGAAAAACTCCTCGATATATAAAACCAATATGAATGATAGAAATGCGGTAGGTACAGAAATGGACTGTGAAATAATTTTCTAAATTATTTATATTATGAAATATGCTCGACTGTACCGGGATCATTGAAAATTTTCAATTATCACTAATTTTGAATAAAAATATAGCCCAATTTCTATCACAAATATTTTCACTGTTTATTCAAAAAGATTTTTAAAATATTAACTCTCCATATTTATATAAAATCATAATGAATGGTAGAAGGATGGTAGATAATGAAGATGGTCGTGAAATAATTGCCAGTTCAAAGATATTATAATAAATATTCAACCATCATGAAAATCCAGATAAGATCTCCTCTTGTTGTGAAATATACTGCAGTCACAATTCATCACAATTTCAAAATCTAATAACAATTTTGATGAATTATAAATACAGTTCAATTTGGATATTGATTTCAATTTCTGAATGAATAGTTAATAAATAATTTTAAAATTGAAAATCAATTACAAGAGGAAATTAAACAGATTTATACAAAGAAATAAATGTGTATGGTGTCTATACAAGGTGAAAATTCAAAACCAGATGGATGAAAAAGCTGATACCAATTGAAGTCTCCTTTATCGTGAAAATTATTCACACCCTAGATATCTCAGATTAATGAAATTTCAAACACAAAGCCCAAACAGACAAGATTATAAATTTGGCACAATTATTAGAGCAGCAGTCAGATTAAAGCAGGCAGTTATTTGAAAACAGTATCAGAGCAGCACAGCAGAAACAGTTTCAAATCAGACTTGTTAAGATGTTGATCACACAAGATGATTCATGATCCAATGATTAAAAATACCGTTTATTTAAAATCATTTGATGAATATGAAGATATCAGGATTCAAAGAATCGATCACACCAGATTATTAATTTCACATTCAAGATATGTGTGTGATTCAGTGAATCAATAATTTCAAATGATTTTAAACAAACAAATATTTAAATCAAATCATCATGAAATAACAGTGAGATTTAAGACCGGATTTTCAAACAATTTTTTACAAGAATTTCTGACAAGTACAAGAGTAAATTCAGACCATATACATCAAGTTTGAGAGGTATTCATGATTTAAAAATAATTTATTTGAAATCACTTGAATCAATGTTAAGTTTGAGATATAATGAATTATTCACACAAGGATGCTAATTTCAAATTTAAGTGGTTTGTGATATTCAAAATATCTAAAATCTCAGATGACTTCAAAAAAAACTAATTTCAATCATAATAATCATGAAAATGAATTTCAAGATGTATCACCGATTCAAGACAATTTAACAGGTTCAAGCCAATCTGAAAATCAATGAAATTATCACGACTGAGAAGTAGAAGTGTGCTGTAATGCGTATAATATTTCAAGCTTTTCTATAATGAATTCGAAGAAACTCAAAACAGCAGTGGTGTGTGAATCTTCATCAAATTTTCAGATCTTCAAGAATTTAGAATTCTAATTAACAGTGTTCAATATATGACAAGAATACATCAACACTGTTATGAATTCAGAAATCAGAAAACTACACTTCAAAACAATTGCAGATATTTACAAGTTTAAATACAATATCTGGAAATAATTAAAAAAACATCAGAGTTCTATTCAAGAGAAGCAAATTTCCAGAGAAAAAAAAAATGAATTCTGCAATTGGAAGTTAATGAAGCCCATAAAGAAACAAACAAAATATGGCGGTGATGAATCAACAAAAAACTGAAGGAAAAAAAAAGAAGGGGTAGAGGAAGGAATAAACACACAAAAAAAAGAGAAAAAAAACATACAAAGGTGAGTTTAGAGATCATACCAGAATCCAATGTAAAACCGAATCTCTAACTCAACAGATCTTGGCAGAAGGAACTGAAGATGATACAAAAGTACAAACCAGCTTGATTTCAAATTTCTTTTCAGCACAGTAGTTCCTTAGCCATCCTTTGGTACCTATGAATTTATAGAATCAAGTGGTGTAACAAAATTTGCAAAACCACTCACAATTTTATTCACACATTTAGGTACCCAGACTTGTTTGTATAATAATCCATTCGAATCTATCTTTGTATCCTTTGGAACCCAAATCTGTTTCAATTTAAAGAAGTTTATTTTATTTCTCTTTGGGATACAGAATTGTTCAATTGGATTATTATAAAACAAATTCACATCACGATTATGATTCAAAAATCCTTTGCGATTATCAGAGTTAGAATTTTCATATCGATTCTTTCCAAAGCAGATTAAAAGATTTTTAAAATCATTTGAATTCTGATTTTCAAAAACGTTATTTTTCTCAAAGCTGAGACCACTTTTATTACCAGATGAAAATTGATTTTTCAACAGCATATTCAGAGATTTTTCTCCGTCAGAAAATTTAGTCAAAGTTGACTCAAGCTGTTGAATTTTAGTTTTAAGATCACGGTTCTCTTTCATTAAATCCGAACAATGATTTTTAGTGATCTTACATCTTTCAAAATCAGATTTTAAAACCAAATTTTCATCTTTAAGAATTTTAATTCTGGCTTGAGACTCAGCAATTTCAAATTCAAAATGTTTTCGACTCTCAGATTCAAATTTCTTGAGATTTTCAATTTCGATTTCAAGTTCTTTCAAAATCAGATCTGTTTTCAACAAACTATCATTTTCAGCAATTTCAAGTTTGGAATTTTTGGCAGCCTTAAAATTTTATAAATTCCTTTTGTAAACAATTGTTTGCATCATTCAGCTCAATCTCGTTATCTTTTAAAATTAGAATTTCTTCTTCAAGCCTTTGAATGTTATCATTGTGATGAACGAGATCAGTTTTTAATTTCAAACAATTTTCACAATTAGAATTTTCAAATTTCACAACATTTTCAAGTTTTAATTCCAAACAATGAATTTTGCTGATCAACTCACGATTTTCAGTTTTCAAAGATTTATTTTTAGATTGGAGTTTGTCAACAGATCTAGTTAAATCCACGCACATATAAACTAAATCTTCATATGTGAAATTTTCTATCTCTGTGTCTATTGAATCTCCATTGACTGATCCAATTGAATTTTCATTTGTAAATCCCGTTAAGCAAAACTCTGAAACTGAGTTGACATTCTGGGGTTTTGAGCTACCGTTGTCAGATCTTCCATACTTCGTATTGAGAGTATCCCAGATTTCCTGTGCAGATAAGCAATGGCAGATAAGATTAAACTGTTCAGTACTAAGATAATCAAATATAATTTTCATAGCACGAGCATTGAAAGTAATATCTAGACTATCAAACCCATTGATAACAACATCCCAACATTTAATATTAACAGATTTTAAATAAAATTTCATTTCTGATTTCCAATTTAAAAAATCTGTACCATTAAAAATAGATGGAATAGGATTGGACTGACTCTCTATGGACTGACAACTAGAATGACCCATGACTCTAGAGTTAATGAAATAACCTGCTCTGATACCAATTGTAGTCTCCTTCTCGAGGATTTTAATCACACCCCGGTGGCCTACAATGGCACCTCAGAGACTGATTTCACGTGCTGCCTCTCGACATGGACAACCACCCAAGAACATGTAGGGATAAGAGTCACTACTTCGCCACTAGATCATAGAGCGAGAACCCCCTATCATGCTGTTACCTTAAACCGGCACTGATACCACTTGTTGGACCTAGATTAACCCTAGAGGGGGGGGTGAATTGGGTTTATCACAGTTTTTAACTGAATTAAAAATCTAACGAGATATATAATAATAAACAGATCACAGGCTGCAGTAGAAATAAAAAGCAGAAAAGAAATAACACACAGAGATACCCAGCTTCGGCAAAATCATGCCTACTGTTGCATTCCTAAGGTTTCTACTAGGTGTTATATACAGATCCCGCATACAAGACCATGTACACTCGCAGCGCCTGCTCCTGTCCTAACCCTACGCTCAAAACCCTAGACTGGCCGATATCCCCTCGACCAGATTTTCCTGTATTACAAACCCGTAACACATAACCTAGTTTTTACAGTATCTAGAAAACTGTCAGTCAAATCCTTGATTGAACCCTCTAGTATTTTACAGACACTAGAAAAAACTGTTCGGATCAAATACAAACTGAATAAAAACAAATAGCACAAAAAAAATATAAACAACTAAAACCCTAGAATTTAAAAAGAGGGGTCATCCCCTTTTTAGCCCTTAAGCAAAATGGCCGGCCCATTCTCTAATATCTCTTGCCCGATCTCCTTTGCCTCTGAGAAAAAAATAAGGCGGCTAGGGTTTTTAATTCTTCCCCAAATCAGATTGGCGTGGTGATGAATTACTCCTGGAAATGATTCTTCTTATCTTTGATGATTACGCCGTTGGTATCTCTATCTTGTTCGTTCCAATTTGGTGCTGATCGAATTCATAGAAAATTGTGAGTTCTCTGAATTAATTCTATGCTTGTAATTGCTGTTGTTTTTGTGGGTTCGATCTCTTGTTTTCCTGTGATGATATGGTGATAATATATAGGGTTAATAAACCCTGAAAACTCTCTGATTTCGAACATAAATGGCTTGATTTGTCCCTGATTTGCATTTTCCTCTTTTGTAACTTCCTTGCGTGATTTGTGTGATTGACCCATTAAAACATATCGTGGAAAATCACTTGCCAAAACAGGAAAAAATTTGTGATCCATTGCATGACTGAAAAAACCTTTCTGGAAATGAATTGTAAGTTGTTGCCTTGTATTGTTTGCAGATTAGCACGACTTGATACTTGCCTTAAAATGATCACACGATTCTCGACACTGATTTGAATTAATCTGGAAGTAATTTGAAATCTTGCCAAATAAACAAACACACTAATTTCCACTGATTGAATTCAGGAAATATATTTTGCCAAAAAAATCATTATTCACTAATTGAACCGGCTCTTGTATAAACTGTGAATTATCCACAATATCTCCTTGCTGATTTTCTGCATCTTGCACTTCCATTAGCTGATTGAAACTTTCTTGACAAAGTATTTGAATGAATTTAATGCCAAAAATGAATTTGTGATTTCTGGAAGTGTTAAATGCTTTCCAAACATAACTTATGATCTTTCAAGACAGTTTCTTGCATCAAAACAGAAAATGATTTCTGATTTTGCCATGACATTTGTGATGACTGAATTTCTGAATTGCTTCATTTTCTTTTGTTGCTCAATTCTGTTTACACTCGCTCGAACTTTTGTGTGTTCACAACTTGTAAAACTGGAGCACATCACTTGTACTCACTGTCTTGAAACTGGACCATGTTAAAATGAGTTTGCACCTCTTGCTATGTTGCATGCCATTTGATGTGTGAACCTGTCACCTTGACCATGCTGTTTTGATTGAACTATGATCCTTGCTTTAACCCTTTCTGTACATGCATTTTTACACTGGCCTGTGTGTTGAACACCATTCATGCATTGCTTTGAATTTGACTATGCTTGCTCACATATATGAGCTCGACCACTTCATCTATACATGCTGCATTATGTACTGCTGAGTTGCATACTTGTTGGCATGACACATGTGTACAATTTTCATCCCTGCTTGTGGTAATGCTCGACCATTTTGAAATCTGAGTTGCACCATTTTGCTTTAACCATTTGACCTTGCCACTCAAACAAATGTGTTGTTTGGCTGAGCCCTACTAGCTTGTTGTTGACTTTTCATGCTACATGAATACATGTTTTGCATTTTCTCACTAACCATTGTTACTTAAAAAAATGTTGTTCTGATTTTTGCCTTGTTGCATTTGGCACTGTGTTGCCTCGACCATTTTGCTTTGTACTTTGAGATGTGATGACTTTATTTTCATGTGCACTGAGTCGAGAAGGTCCACGTGGCTACACCTCAGTTGCACACTGAATTGGCATGGCAGTGCACACGTGTATATATATGCATGTGTGTATATGCAGCCATTCAGAAGATTTCATGTCCCTGTACATATACAAACTGTCTAGACATAGATAAATTAGATCAAGTCATGAAAAATGATGAGAAACACACCAGAAATCTGAGGCAAAAAAAATTTCAAAAATAAAATTCAAATCTGCATGTATTCAGTTTTTATTTCTATTGCAGTGTACTGTGTGTGTTTCATGTGACAAGTAAGCAGATGATGAATGGACTGACAGTGAAGGTGCCGTGAAGACAGAAGATAAAAGATGACAGAAGACAGAAATTGACAGTGAAAAATATACAGTGTGTGTAAAGTGAAAGTGTCTGTATAGAAAAATGTATATTGAAATGTAAACTGAGTGAATGTATGAGTGAGGAGCTATGTATATATATATATATATATATATATATATATATGAATTGTACTGATGTTTGTAATAAACAAGTTTGAGTGAAATAAAATATTATTTTATTATTGTCAAACAAACTTATCTATTTTATTCTGTTTATCTATAAGTACAATATTCTGTGAGATGAAAAAATAGAGGAGTTATAAGAAATTGTACTGTTTGTATGTTTAAAAAATAAAATACTGTGTGAATATATGAAATTCTGTACAGTCGTATTCTATTTAAATATAAATATTATATTCCCGTCTGTGATGTTATAGAACAGTACAATAACAAACACATTTAAATTAAAATATATTTGTTTGTTATCATCAAACAAAAATCATATAATTGTGTATACAACACCGTTATATACAACATTGTCTAGCCTAGGCATGCCGCCAATTTATGGGTGTGCTAGTTAGGGAACGGAGGAAAAAGGGTTAATATTGGAAAAAATTGAATATGAACATTTTTGGACATATAATTCGAATTATTGGGTAGAGTGGGCATTAATACCTATAAAGGGAAAGGTTTAATTAATTGATTAACTAATTAATAATATGCCTAGTAATTACAATTAGGAATTGTAATGGCACTTATGACACGAGGTTAGGTTGCATTAGTGGTGGAAGTTTGCCCGGACCCAACCGGCATATCCAATAGCCACTAATGTTGAACCTAATGTGGGAGGTCTAAGTGCGCAAATACGAACCGGGCTAAGACATGAGGTTAGGCCCAATTATGGAATAAGACTTCCCGGACCCGACTGGCATATCCAGCATCCACACGTTGTAGGCCTAATGTGTGAGTTCTAGCCCATTATGAACCATAAATGGACATGGTAATGAATTGGACTACCTAAAAAAATCTAATCCATAGGGATTGTATGATTGTGAGCTAAAGTTAGGGTTAAGTGAATTGATTGGATAGTGGATGGGTTAAGCAAATCTGGAGGGGGTGGGTAATATTTACTTGTAACCCCACAAACTTAACCCGATAAGGTTATGTAATTAAAGACACCTAGTGGTATACATAACCGGAGGAAAATATAAAAGTTATGTAATCAAAGACACCTTTTAGGGTAAGCATAACTGAATATGGCTATGTAATTAAACACAACTAGTGGTATACATAGTCAGTGAAAAACCTAGTGGGGGATACAAGACAAAGGGGAGAGCTTGTATCATGTTGTGTGGGACCCATTTTAGTCCGTAACCCGGAGTAAGTATCAAATAAAATAATCTGTACTAGGCGGAGAGGGGACAAGCTTACTGACTGATCGTAAGAGATCCAAACGTGGAGGACGGTGTGGGCGGCGCAAACCAACTGGGCCATGTGCGTGCATGAGCCGGGCAAAGGGGGATAAGACGACTGTGAAACCAGTAGATATGGGGCTGTGCATATCAATGAGGGGTTGCCACTATAAGACGTGATACATCATACTGTGGGGCCGACACAGAGTACCTACGAAGTAGGGAGCCGATCGATTCGGGTAGTGGTTAGAGTACATTTGGATGTATGCCCTAAGTCTACCACCTTATAGTTGAAGGGATCATATCATTCTGGTTGTACTTGTAATAGTGTAGAGTAATCCTCAGAGAAGCATATACACCTTATCATGTCTACCTTGTTACACCTGCCATTTATGTAGTGATCTCTCTTATCCACTTTATATGCTTGTCATATTACTTTTATTTATCTACTTGCTAAAAGTCACTAGACTCGCCAAACTTTATGTCTGACCCTCTTATTTCCTCTTCTTTCTTCTGTTTCCCCCCTCCCCCGGTTCTCAAGGAGGAAACACTCAGGCTTAGTCAGGACTCAGATATCATCTTGCTACAGCTGCTTTCGGGCTCAAGTTTTTATTTCTACTATGGCTTTGTCTCTTTTATTAGGGGAATTATGTTTTCTTTTAAGTATTTATGTACTCTGATGTTAAAAGACAGAAGTTATATTATAATGGTTTTTGAGACTCATGATACTTTGAACCACGTTGTATGATTTGTGTTTGAAATAAAAATTTAAATTTCCGCTGCTATCTTATTTATGTCTGTCTTGTAAAATTTTATATTTGTTTACCTATAACGCTTCACGAAACTTAATGCATTCCCTTTGTGAGTGACATTAACGGACGTGGGGTGTCACATGTTTCAAACGACATTTGTTCTTTAACCCAATTAACAGTGAAAATATGATTCAGAAGTTATAAATCTTTTTATTAAGATTTAATGGAAAATTTTCAAAGTAAAGTTCTCCATTTTAATATATTAAATTGGGATTGAATGGAATTCGATTTGGTAATAATCGAGATGAGTTTCTGTAAAGGAAGACCGTTAATATATATGGATTTAATGGGTTTTGTCGTTATTCCATTTATAGTACTGATTTGATATGAAAATTTACATCGATTGTATACTGTTATAATTTCCGTGAAGATTCCATTTTGATGGAAGCTGATTTGGATTTACCATGAACCGTGTTTTAAATGACATTGGTTCTTTAACCCGGTTAAAGAAAAGATTAAATTCTTAATGTTGAATAATCATAAAGTAATGATTTATGATATTAAAACCAAGTGGAGTTTTAATGAACCTTTAATTAGATTGTAATGTGAATATGATAATTTAAATTATCAAATTTGGGAAATGATCGGGAATGGAGTGTCACCAGTTTTGCACCAAGCGATAGTTAAATCCTTAATTAGATTTGAATGGGAAATGGTAATTAATTTTTACCAATAACAAGTGGTGTTAGATATGGAGTATCACCAGTTTTTCGCCATGGGAAGAATAGGTAGGGATTGGGATAATAAAAGAAATGATTACTTCGGTATGGCTCGCTAATCCCGACTAGTTGAATAAAACTTAATTTGGTTTTGGATTAATATCCAAAGGAAGATTAAAGAATAAATTTAAAGGACTTTATCTTTGATAAAATTAATGGGAAACTTTCCCTAAAGATATGAATACTTAAACAAAAGAATATTATGGATTGGAATGAGGCGTATGTTGTGTTTTTATAGCGCTTGTTTGTAAGATACGCGAGTTATTCAGAAAGACCGGGTTTAACCCATTCTGAATAATTAATACGACGATAGGTCGACGATGAAGACGGTGGTTGAAGACCGGAGATCTTCACATCGTTTGGATGACTACTAATGTCTTGATTGGGTTGTACACCCAAAACAAGGTAATAAGTGGTGATCGTGCAGACGTACATGGAGATCGACCTGATATACAAGATCCTCTCACCTGTATTGGACATAAAGGACGAGGAATAAGGTGCCTCAGGTTTCGTTCGGACCCAGAACGAACTAGTAAATGGATGTATGTCTGATATTGGATTTTATGCTGTGTTGATTGATTTCTATTAAATATATATCTTTTTGGTGGAGGAGAATTTATTCTCTTACTTAACACCCTTCTCTAAGACGTACGAGCTTAGAGGTTATATATCGATAGACATCAGTCGCATGGCATGAATTGTCAGTGTGGCATGCTGAGATGCAAATGATCAAGGCTTCTTTTGAAAAGTAGAGTCTTGTGGTTGATGATCAAAGCAAGACTTTAAATAGCATAACTTTGTGTATAACGTTAATTCGCGAGCCTCACACCCCGGTATGAACCAGAAACGGGAGAGGACTGCAGGGAGAACACGCGTTTCTTTCTATCTAGGATTGGTGTCATAGTATGGAGCCTAGATATTTTTACTTATGTGGATGATAGAAAGCGAGGTACCTCAGATATATCGGTCACTACGGGGCCGATGGATGATATGGTCGATAAACTGACCAGACTTACGCCCCATAGGGCAGAGAAACGTATTGTTCAGGAATTACTAATCTTCAAACATAAGAGAGGACTGGCCCTGAAGATCCAAGGTGAAGTTGCGGCTGAGCCTGACTCATGGGCTAGAGTGTCTCGAATTCGGTAAGGATGATCCCATGCCTTGGTTAATGATGGAAATCCAATTTCCAATATGACATCGTGCGGTTTTAATTATAGACCTAGTATAGTGACATAGTAGCATGGAACACTATGTCATCTATGATTGATACATTTATATTTGATGTGATTTTGACACTACAGACATATAGTAATATCAAAATGATTGATTTTAAACGTACCACGCATGTTTGGCTATTACAAGAGAAAACTCTATCCTCTGGCTTGCGTTGCATTGTGTGATGAGACCTGAGTCTTATAATAGCTTCATTTTTCCAAAAAGCATTACGATGTTTGTTTTATGCACGGGTATTCTTGGGAGAAACCCCATTCCGTGTTAAACGACATGGTACCTTGATTTACTTTATTTTTAAAGTAAAGTTTTAAATAACTGTTTTAATTCTCACACCATTCCCATGACTGACCTGGAGTTTATTGTTTTAACCTAAACTCTAGGTGCCTCTATTTTCCACATGGGCAGGTAATAGTTTTGGTTTTTGCAGATATTTCTTTTCCAGGATCCTGGATTTACATCTAGAGATATATTCAGAAAGCTTTGTATCCGTGTATCTCTATTAGTTGTGTTATGTATTATTTTTCCGCTGCTTTGTAATTTAAATCTCCTATATTTTCTGATGCGTAATATTTATTTACATTCGGTTACATTCTTGTACTCTGATGTAAATTGTTGTAACAATAGTGAAATGTTCTGTCGTTTGTGTTCCGATTAGTCTTGTTCTCAAAGCAGTCCGGTGTTTCCCTTCTCTTCGGAGATCGGGGGATTTCGGGTCGTAACAAGTTTGGGTCATTTCAGGTTTTAGGAGAATCCGACGATCGGATCTCCCATAATATCAATTCGAAGTCAATGGTCGAAATTTGCGAACGGTCGCAGCGCAACGCGTTCTATTCAAGCCATTAATATATATAATATATATCTCATTCAAAACGTATTTTATAAGTTCGTTTTAAAAACGATTCCCACTCTCATTTCAATTTTAAATCAAAACTGAATACTCCTTATCATTATAATATTTAAATGATAATATTTTCAAAATATCAGATTTTGAATTTTTTTTATTTCGATATTCATTATAAAAATGAATAAAATCGATAAAAATATCTTTCGAGTTAAAATGGAGCATATTTAATCAATACGGCTTCACACATTTCAATATTTTCGTTTCCATCCAAAATCGGACATCAAATTCACATTTTAATCCTTTACTGAATATTATTTTAAAATATTCGTTATTTTAAAGTATTTGTTATTCCTGAATTGGAATCAGACAGTCATTTACCATATATTGTTATTTACATGGATTTCATACAACACATGTACATAGCAATAATGATAACCAATCATCCATCATCCAGAGTGCGTTACACAACTACATAAGCATTAAATATAAATAATTAGCGCTTATAACAGTCTGTCAACCAATCGATTAACATACAACTATACAATTGGGATTAGCGTACGCCAAATATCATCCCAATACCCGTGTGGGGTTTCAACCAACAAATACTGAATATTATTTGTGTAGTTGGGCGATGTGTAAAATTTATCGTCCCAATCAATGTCAGTTAAATGGGTGTACATAAACAAATCGTCCGATTTGTAAATGAATATTTATTTTCATTTTAGGAGAATTTTATGTCATTCACATTTACGTTAAAAATTATATTTTTAACGATAAAATATTTATTTCAACACTTGTCTATTTTGTATAGTTCCTACATTCAATAAAAATGATATTTTTATTGTTCAAACATTTTATTCAACACATGAATATTTTTAATAGTTCATTTCAGAAAATTTCATATACAATTTTAGTTTCAAAAAAATTCGGCATTATAACAGCGCGATATTAGAACCGGAGTAATGTCTAGCATTAACCCACTCTTGATACTGGCTCGCGCCATACACAATAATCACAATCAATCCAAACAATCCCACAATCAATTTTACAACCACAATCCAAATTTCCACAATACAATCCAAACAAACAACTATGGTTTGTACAATAAATAGTGTTGGGGTCTACTAATCCCCGTCTGCAACCTAGTATATATTTAACTGTAAAATAAATTTAGTGAGAAGGTGTTCTCACCATTGGTTTCCACTCCGTCATTCTTTAGTTGACGGTTTGGATTAAAATCTGCCCTAAATTCTAACAAGCTCCAAACTAGACCCAGTTGGTCTTGCTGTGAAGCTCTCGTCTCCACGATTGCAACGGATCTAAAATCGTAGGATTTGGACCTTGTATGGAAAAGATATGGATTTTAACACATTGGATAATCTAAAACGTAATTAATTAAATTAGCAACGCTTAAAAAAAACGTTACCCGCTTAATCATCCTCACTGCTAATCGTTTCCACCCGAACCCATTTACTCGGTTTGCAAATCCATTCGCCGCCGCTAATTCATATTGTCGGACCCCCATCGTCGGTGCCTACGTGGAGCGCCACGCGCCTCCGCCTTGAATATCGCACCGTCCGGTGGCCCTAATCGCCAACAAACCCCCTGCGAGCGACAACACTTCTTGAGCAAAAATCGAGTCAACCACTCAGTGAAATCCGATCAAACCACCATGGATTTGAAGCCCTCAAAATTCTCTCTAATTTTCGTTTTGGTTTCAGGGAATAATTTTGCTTGTTTGGGAGAAAATTGGATTCGAAATCCGGACGATGTGGGACGTTGATCTGAAGTGGCGGCTAAGGTTTTGGAAAAAAAGGGGTATTTATAATAATATATTTAAATAATATTTATTTAATTTAATTCGAAAAAGGTAAGTTTTTCATTCGAACTCCAAATCAAACCCAGCGACTATTGTCCCAAGCTAAATACCACCATTCCAGACACAATGGTATAGGTCCTGTAAGCCAATTCCACTGTTTCGATCATTTTTCATTAAAATTAAAATATAAATTAATATAACGTTCAAAATTGATTTCAATGTACATTATAATTTATCGGGGAACATACTAACTCCAAAATTTCTAGAAAAATAAATCTAGCTATATTTTGATGATACAGTCCTAACAAAGCTAATTTCGTTGAATTTGGAGACCGTTTAAAAAATGGTCATTTTCCAGTCGATTAAATTTAAACTGAATTGACAAAACACGTTTAAATTCACCACACACACATATAAATTCCAAAAATTATGTAAATTAGAATCTAGTAATAATTTGACATTCCAGATCCAACAAAAGTGGTTTCATTGAAAATGGAGGTCATTTTGTAAAATGTCTATTTTTAAGGGCTATATATAATTTAATATATATATATATATATAAAAATTCCATAGCGACTATTCTGAATTTTAAACTAGACATAACTTTTAATTTATATTATGAAATCTGGATTTTTCACATTCGTTAAAAAGATATAATTAAACAGATTCAAATATTTAATTAAACAAATTCAAATATTTCTGGTTTTACTGAAATCCGATTTATTTTGAATTCTGCATATTCATTTGAAATTAGAAATCGAATTTTCAAACTACCATGCCATTTCAGGCTCGTATAATATTTAAAATAAATTTATATGTTTTAACTTCGATTTAAATAATTTTTTAGTCGTTATTATTTAAAATAAATCATTTAAATATTCAAAATCCATCAAAATAGCTAAAAAAAAATTTAAATTGTTTTGAAAATCCGGGTTGTTACAATCTCCCCCACTTAAAATATTTTCGTCCTCGAAAAGGAACGGAGCTGAAAGTTTTTTAACCAACTAACTCAACTTTCATTCTTCAACTTTTCAGTTTCTAAGAATTTTCAAATTTTTAAAAAATTTGGCTAACACCCTAAATTTTCGAAAAATTTCGCCATAACCTCCTTTGTACGGGGAGACCTTTAAAACCGCAACTTGCCTCAAAGGGCCCTCATCAATCCAAAAGAAAAGGCCAAGCGGCTAACCAATCAGCTCATAAAATCATCAAACCCAATGAATATAGTAAACATATACCTATTTGTCGGTCATACAATTTTATTCCTCTTCTTATCTTCCATGCTTTGACCTATTCATATATATACATGTATCTGTATGCAATTTCAATCAATTTTCAATTCAGTTCAATATTTTGATTCGATTTGGCTAAATTTTACCTTTCATTCTCTTATTGGTTTTATTGTTCCAACATTTTAATTAGTCAAGCTAATTATCATACAACACAACCATCAATCAATTAGTTGATTAGCTTTTCAAATATATATCTTCAATATACTCAAAAATCATATTTTGTGTGTTTAATCACAAACAATAAATTCTAGCCTTGTTTTCGTTCTCGCACCAGTAAATTGGAAATATATAGATATCCCACTTTCGAAACTCGAAAACAAACTACTGATGCTACATAGTCATCAGTAGAATCATTTCCAGGCCACTAAAGTGTGATTCTATATCTATCCAGTATATTTGAGGCTTCAAATACACGCAGATCAGACGTATATTAAAAATCTCCTTATACTCGATAGCCCAAATTCAATTTAAAATAAAATATTCAAATACATATAATAAGGTTTAAATTTTCAAAACAAAAAAAAATGTTTTTATTTTTATTTTAAAAATAACACTCTTTGAAACTCATTCTAGGATACTACTGATCCCATCTCTAACAAGTCATTCTCATTGGATATTACTAATCCAATCTCTGATGAATTCTTTCTTCAGTTCTAAGATGTCTTGTTCTTTAGCTTTGTAAAACCAAAGCTCTGATACCAACTGAGATGACCTGAACTCTCCCGTAAGGGAAAGCCCGGATTGAGTTGAGAGCAAAACAAATCCGAACACAAACAATATAACATTTCATTGCTTATTACAACAATTACATCTGACTACAAGAACATATAAGAGTATGAACAAATATTACACATTGGAAATACAATATCATAGATTAAACTTACATAGTAGCAGAAAAATAATATATAACACAACTGAAAGAGTACATGGATACAAAGCTTTCCGAATATAGCTCCAGCTGTAGATCTAGGATCCTGGGAAAATAATATCTGCAAAACCAAAACTACAACTACCCGTGTGGAAAATATGGGCACCCAGAGTTTAGGTAGAAACAATAAACTTTGAGTCAGCCATGGGACTGGTGTGAGAACCAAAACAGTTATTAATCTTTACTTTAAAAGTTAGGAAATCATGGAACTATGCCGTATAACACGAAACGGATTTACTCCCAATAATACCAGTGCTTAAAACAAACAACTTAATGCTTTTTGGAAAAATTAAGCTATTATAAGACTCAGGTCCCATCACACAATGCAACGCAAGCCGGAGGATAGAGTTTTCCCTTACAATAGCCAAACATGCTTGGTACGTTTAAAACAAATCATTTTGATATTATTATAAGTGTATAGTGTATAAAACAACTTCAAATATAAATGTATCAATCATAGACGACATAGCTACCATATACTATGTCGCCATATTAGTTCTACAACTAAAACCGAAAAATGTCGTATTGGAAATTGGATTTCCATCCTATGAGTCGAGGCAAGGGATGGATCCTCACCAATTTGAGACACTCTAGCAAATGTCTTAGGATCACACCAACAGGAAAACCTTGGAACGGAAGGGCTGGTGCACACATACTTTAGTAGATTAATTATTCCTAAACAATACATTTCCCAGTCCTATAGGACCTATCACTTGGCTAGCAGCTACCAATATCTAGAGCCACTAGGGGCTCAATTCGAGGTGCCTCGCAATCCATCATCCACATAAATAAAAATGTCTGGGCTCCATACCATGATACCACTTCTAGCTACAAAGAAACACTAGTTCTCCCAATGGTGACTATCCCGTTTTTGACTTATATCGGGTGTGAGGCTCGCGAATTAACGCTATACACAAAGCTATGCTATTTAAAGTCGTGCTTCAATTATCAACCACAAGACTCTTCTTTTCAACAAAAGCCTTGATCATTTGCATCTCAACATGCCACACTGGAAATTCACGCCATGCAATGGATGTCTATCAATATATAACCTCTAAGCTCGTACGTCTCAGAGAAGGGTGTTAAGCAAGAGAACAAATTCTCTACTACCAAACAGATATATATTTAATAGAAGTCAATAAAATATGAAATCCAATGTCAGACACACATCCATTTACAAGTCTGTTCCAGGTCTGAACGAAACCAGAGGCACCTTATTCCTCGTCCCATATCGAATACAGATGAGAGGTCTTCGCATATCCGGTCGATCTCCAAGTAAGTCTAGACAATCACCACTTATTACCTTGTCTTGGGTGTACGGCCCAATCAAGACATCATCAATCATCCAAACGATGTGTAGAACTCTGGTCTTCAACCGTCGTCTTTATTGTCGAATTATAGTCGTCGTATCAGTTATTCAGAATGGGATAAACCCATTATTTTTAAATAACTTTCATATTTTATAATCAATAATCAAGTGCTATAAAAACACATCATACGCCTCATTCCAATTCAGAATATTCCTTTATTTAAATGTTCACATCATTAGGGAAAGGTTCCCATTAATGTTATCAAAGACAAGTTCTTTTAAATTTATTCTTTAATCTTCCTTTGGATATCAATTCAAAACCAAATTAAGGTTTATCAACTAGTCGAGATTATCGAGCCTTACCGAAGTAATCATTTATTAATTAATCCCAATCCCAACCTATTTATCCCATGGAGCAAAACTGGTAGTACCCCATATCTAACACCCACTATGTTATTGGTAAAATTAATTACCATTTCTCATTCAAATCTAATTAAAGATTTAATAATAGCCTAGAGTAAAGCTGGTGGTATTCCATTCTCGATCATTTTCTAAATTTGATAATTTTAAATTATTTCAATCTAATTAAAGATTCATTAAAACTCCAATTAGTTTTATTCTTCCAACAATCATTATTTAACTTTGGAAACCCAAACATGCCACATCGACAATCTACACCGTACCACTGATTTCTACCAATATATAACCTCTAAGCTCATACGTCCCAGAGAAGGGTGTTAAGCAACAGAATAAATTCTCCGCCATCAAACGGATATATATTTAATAGAAATCAATCAATATAGAATGAAATACAATGTTAGACATGTAATCCTGTCTTTAACTGGGTTAAAGAACTAATGTCATTTAAAAACACAGTTCACGATAAACCCAAAATCACATTCCAGTAACCATGGAATCTTCATTCGAAATAGATCAATATATAATCGATATCAGTTCCCGTATCCGACTAATAATATAAATGGAATAACGGCTAAGCTTTTTAAATTCCATATATAGCAACAGTCTTCCTCCATTGAAGCTCACTTTTATTATCACTAAATCGAATTCCATTTAATTCCAATTTAATACATTAAATTGGAAAACTTTACTTTGGAAAATTTTCATCAAATCTGGATAAAAGATTCATATATTCCAAATCACATTTCACTGTTAATCGGGTTAAAGAACGAATGTCGGTAAATACACAGTTCACAATAAACCTATTTCACATTCCATTATATTCCAATTACTAAATATAACTAGAGACTCTAATAATCTTAATTAAAAGATTTATTCTTTTCACACGGGGTTTAAGAATAGTGTTACTGAAGACACCATTCACGACAAACCCAAAATCCACTTTGATATTAAATATAAGGCTCTGAATAGAAATTATATCGATTTATATTCAATATCAAATTCTGAAACTAGCGGATATCGTATTAGGAATAACGATATCTATATCTTTTCCAAATTCCCACAACAATATCTGTATAATCACGGAATCCAATATCGAAATATTCCGAAGATGATTTCTACTCAAATTCATTCCAAATCATACATTGGAGAATTCTGGTTAGATTAAAACCATTCACAAATCCAATTAATTTATTTAAAAACGTTGGATTATCTTTCTAGTTATTAACTGGTTCATTTTGATAAAAATATATTTTTATCTATACAAACGTGGAATTTTTCATCCAAATTATTTCCAAAACATTTATTATGATTTTACACAAATTAATCATATTTTTATTATTCTTATCAAGGCCCGTACAGTCGGTTTCCAATAACGGCCACCGAGCTACATTCATAACGACTTTTTCCAAATTCGATTTGGACATAATTTCAAATCCTACAGTTAGATTTCAAATCTCTTATATTCATTGGAAAGATCCTTCCAATACGAACCTAACGGTTTCAGTTTTAGGAGAATCCGATGGTCGGATCTCCCGTAATATCAATTCGAAGTCAATGGTTGAAATTCGTGAACGGTCGCAGTGCAACACGTTCTATTAAAGCCATTAATATATATATATAATATAATATAATATAATATAATATATATTTCGTTCAAAATGTATTTTATAAATTCATTTTAAAAACGATTCCCACTCTCATTTCAATTTAAAATCAAAATTGAATACTCCTTATCATTATAATATTTAAATGATAATATTTTCAAAATATCAGATTTTGAAAAAAAAAATCTTTTCGATATTCATTATAAAAATGAATAAAATAAATATCGTTTGCGTTAAAATGGCGCATATCTAATCAATACGGCTTCACACATTTCAATATTTTCGTGTCCATCCAAAATCAGACATCAAATTCACATTTTAATCCTTTACCGAATATTATTTTAAAATATTCGTTATTTTAAAATATTCGTTATTCCTGAATTGGAATCAGACATAATCAATTATCATATATTGTTATTTATATGGATTTCATACAACACACGTATATAACAACAATGATAACCAATCATCCAGAGTGCATTACATAACTGCATAAGCATTAAATATAAGTAATTAGCTCTTACAATAGTCTGTCAACCAATCGATTGACATACAACTAAACAATTGGGATTAATGTACGCCAAATATCATCCTAATACTCATGTGGGGTTTCAACCAACAAATACTGAATATTATTTGTGCAATTGGGCGGTGTGTAAAATTTATCATCCCAATTAATGTCAGTTAAATGAGTGTATCGTTCGATTTGTAAATGAATATTTATTTTCAACTCAGTAGAATTTTATGTCATTCACAAATACGTTAAAAAATATATTTTTAACGATAAAATATTTGTTTCAACACTTGACTATTTTATATAGTTCCTACATTCAATAAAAATGATATTTTTATTGTTCAAACATTTTATTCAACACATAAATATTTTTAGTAGTTCATTTCAGAAAATTTCATATACATTCCAGTTTCAGAAAAATTCGGCACTATAATGACACGATATTAGAACTGGAGTAATGTCTAGCATTACCCCTCTGCTAATACTGGCTCGCGCCATATATAATAATCACAATCAATCCAAACAATCCCACAAACAATTCACAATCAATTTTATAACCACAATGCAAATTTCCATAATACAATCCAAACAAACAACTATGGTTTGTACAATAAATAGTGTCGGGGGCTACTAAACCTCGTCTGCAACGTAGTATATATTTAAATGTAAAATAAATTGAGTGAGAAGGTGTTCTCACCATTGGTTTCCACTCCATCATTTTTTATTTGACGGTTTGGTTTAAAATCTACCTTAAATTCTAACAAGCTCCAAACTGGACTCAGTGAGTCTTGCTGTGAAGCTCTCGTCTCCACGATTACAAGGTATCTAAAATCGTCGGATTTGGACCTCGTATGGAAAAGATATGGATTTTAACACATTGGACAATTTAAAATGCAATTAATTAAATTAGCAATGCTTAATAAAAAAACGTTACCCCCTTAATCATCTTCACTGTTAACCGTTTCCACCCGAACCCATTTTCTCGATTTGCAAATCTGTTAGCTGCCACCAATTCAGATCATCGAACCCCCATCGTCGGTGCCTACGTGGAGCGCCATGCGCATCTGCCTTGAATCTCACGCCATACGGTGGCCCCAATTGCCAGTAAACCCTCTGTGAGCGGCGGCACTTTTTGTGCGAAAATCGAGTCAACCACTCAGTGAAATCCGATCAAACCACCATGGATTTGAAGCCCTCAAAATTCTCTCTAATTTTCGTTTAGATTTCAGGGATTAATTTCTCTTAGTTTGGGAGAAAATTGGATTCGAAATCCGGACAACGTGGGACGTTGATCTGAAGTGGCGGCTAGGGTTTTGGAAAAAGGGGGGTATTTATAATAATATATTTAAATAATGTTTATTTAATTTAATTCCAAAAAGGTAAGTTTTTCATTCGAACTCCAAATCAAACCCAACGACTATCGTCCCTAGCTAAATACCCCCATTCCGGACACAATGGGATAGATCCCGTAAGCCAATTCAATGGTTTTGATCAGTTTTCATTAAAATTAAAATATAAATTAATATAACGTTCAAAATTGATTTCAATGTACATTTTAATTTATCAGGGCCACATACTGACTCCAAAAATTCTAGAAAAATAAATCTAGCTGCGATACGGTCCTAACAAAACTAATTTCATTGAATTTGGAGACCGTTTGAAAAATGGTCATTTTCCAGTCGACTAAATTCAAACTAAATTGAAAAAACACGTTTAAATTCACCACGCTTACATATCAATTCCAAAAATTATGTAAATTGGAATCTAGCAATAATTTTACATTTCGGATCCAACAAAAGTGGTTTCATTGAAAATGGAGGTCGTTTGCAAAATGGCTATTTTGAAGGGCTATATATAATTTAAAATATATATAAATTCCATAGCGACTATTCCGAATTTTAAACTGGACATAACTTTTAATTCATATTATGAAATCTAGATTTTTCAAATTCGTTAGGACGATATAATTAAACAGATTCAAATATTTTTGGTTTTACTGAAATCCGTTTTATTTCGAATTCTGTATATTTATTTGAAATTAAATATAACAACCGGGAAAATCTGAGGCAATTTAAAATTTTTATTTTTGGCCCTTTTAGTGAATTTTGGATATTTAAAATGAATTATTTTAAATAATAACGATGAGAAATTTATTTTGAATAGAATTAGAACGTATATATTTATTTGAATCGACATTAGAGTGTAAATATTTTATTTTAAATATAAAAGGAATTGAAAATGGCACGGTAGTTCGAAAATTCGATTTCAAATTTTAAATGAATGTACAGAATCCAAAATAAACCAGATTTTAGCGAAACCAAAAATATTAGAATCTATTTGAAAATATCTTTCCAACGAATCCGAAAAATCAAAATTCCATAGCGGAAATAAAAAGTTATGCCCCGTTGAAAATTCAGAATAGTCGCTATGGAAATACGACCCTTAAAATAGCCATTTTACAAATGACCTCCATTTTTGACAAAACCACTTTTGTTGGACTCGGGATGTCAAGTTATTGCTAGATTCCAAAATTCATAATTTTTCGAATTAATATGTGAACGTGGCGAGGTGAAACGTGTTTTGACAGTTTCAGTCAATTTGGATCGACCAGAAAATGGAATTTTTTTAAATGGTCTTCAAATTTGATGAAATTAGTTTTGTTAGGACTGTATCGTCAATAGAAAGTTAGAAAATATTTTTTGGGAATTTTTAGAGTCCTTATATGGCCCTGGTAAATTGAAATGTGCGTTCAAATTCAACATATAGATTTATATTTTAAATTTAACGGAAACTGATCGTAATAGCCGAATTGGGTTACGAAACAAGTCCCATTGCGTTTGGAATGGGGGTATTTAGCTAGGGGCGACAGTCGTTGGGTCTCAATTGGAGTTCGAATGGAAAAGTTACCTTTTCGGTGAAAACTAATATAAATTAAATAAATATTATATATTCCCCCCCCCCCAATACCTTTTTCCCTCCTTCCCCGTTGACCAATTCAGAAAACGAGAAATAAAAAAAGAAAAGGAAGGAGGAGCCGCCATCGCACAGCCACCCTCCGCCCACGCTGGCCACCGCGACCCCCTCCCCCACCGTCGCCGCCCTCCACGTGCCCCATCGCGCCACCTGCCTCCCCCTCCACCCTCGTTTCTCTCTCCCCCTCCGAAATCAGAAACCCGAAGCCAAGAACCCTATCCCACCCTAGATCTGCGCACTACCACAGCCCGAGCCACGGACGTCTTGGCCGTACCTCCCCCACCGCCAGTAGACTCCGACGCAGCGCTTTCCCTCCCGGGTCTCAGACGAACGATGCAGTACAGCGGAGAAGATATTAAAAAGGTAATTAATTAATTTAATTAATTAGTTTGTCAATTTATTTAGTTTAGTTAATAAGGTTAAGCTATGATTTTAAATTTATATAAAGTAGAATTGTAGGTAAAGCTTTGATCTTTTAGATATGAACAACGATGTAAAGCTTTGATCTTTTATATATGAATAACAATGCAAAGATTTGATTTTTAAATTATAGGAAGATTTGTTTTCTTTTGATTTTTTTAAAGATAAGATTTTTAATGCTAAAAAGAAATGATTGTTAACACTATAAAGATTTGGTTTTTATAGTTTAAAAGTTATGATTTTTAAAAACTAGAAAGCTATGATTTTTAAAATTAAAAAGCTATGATTTTTATTATAGAAAGATTTGGTTTTGTTTATTTAAAGTGATAAAGATTATATTTTTTTATAATGAAAAGAGCAGATCTTTATATATGAAAGCGGCGAAGAAAAAAATTTAGATCTTTATAAAGGAAGGAGTGATGTAAAAAATCTAATTTTTAGTAATGTGAAAAATATAATCTTTTATATACATGTAGTGATGTGAAAATATAATCTTTTCCATATAAGCAGCGTTATAAAAATATAATTTTTATAAAGAAGTAGAGAAGTAAAAATATGATTTTTATCATTTGAATGGCAATGTAAAAATGTGTTTTTTATATATGTAGAATATTAAAAATATAATTTTTAGCAAAGTAAAAATATAATTTTTAGAATTGAAATAAAAATGTGATTCTTAATGTGTATAGCGGGAAAAGATCGCATTGGAATTTTGGGGCTAATTCGAACTGTTCAGAGATAGAGCACGGAGGAGTGGATCCCAAAGGTGAGAACTTCTCACTTTTTATTTTATTTTCTAATTAAAATATATACTAGGATGCAGACGGTGCTTAGCAGCGCCCGACACCTGTCGTCCACAGACCATGGACGACTTGTTTGTTTGATTGTAAATTGTTGTGAAAATTGTGTGTGATGTGGAATGGATAAATAAAATATTCGTAAATGGAAATAAAATATTTTATAGTTAAAAATATAATTTTTAGCATGGATATGAATAAAATAAATATTCATAAACAAATCAGATGATTTGTTTATGTACACTGATTTGACTGATATTGATTGGGACGATAAATTTTACACATCACCCAACTGCACAAATAAAATTCATTATTTGTTGATTGAAACCCCACACGGGTGTTAGGATAATATTGGACATACACTAATCCCAATAGTTAGTTGTATGTCAATCGATTGGTTGATAGACTGATATAAGCGTTAAATATTTATATTTAATGCTTATACAGTGTAGAATGCACTCTGGATGATGGATGATTATTTATCACTGTTGTTGTATACATGTATTGTATGAAATCGATATAATCAAATTATATGGTAATTGACTGTGTCTGATTCCAGTTTAGAAAGAATGAATATTTTAAAATAACGATTATTTTAAAATAATGAATATTCTAAAGTAATATTCAGTAAAGGATCAAAATATGATTTTGATGTTCGATTTGGGATGGACACGAATATATTTAAATGTATAAAGCCGTGTTGATTAGATTAACGCCATTTTGACGTGAACGATATTTATATCGATTTTATTTGTTTTTATAACGAATGTCGAAAAGGAATTGATTTCAAAATCTAATGTTTTGAAAATATTATCATTTATATATCGATGATATGGAATATTCAATTTTGATTAGAAATTGAATATAAAGTTGAAATCGTTTTGAAAACGAATTTTAAACGATTTATAAAATACGTTTTAAAAGGAAATCGACGAAATATATATTATATATATTATATATATATAATATAATGGCCTTAATAGAACGCGCCCCGCTGCGGCAGTTCGCGAATTTCGACCAATGACTTCGAATGGACATTACGGGAGATCCGACCGTCGGATTCTCCTAAAATCAGAACCGTCGGGTTCGTATCGGAAAGAGCTTTCTAATGAATACTAGAAATCAGAAATCTAAAGGTTGGATTTGGAATTATGTCAAAATCAAATTTGGAAAAGGTCGTTGTAAGTGCAGTTCAATGGCTATTTATGGAAATCGACTGTACGGGACTTGATAAGATTATTAAAAATATCAATAATTAGTGTAAAATTGTAAGAAATGATTTGGAAACAATTGGGTAGAAAAATTCCATATTTGAAAAGATAAAAACAGATTTTTATCGAAATGAACTAGTTATGAACCAGAATTATAATCCAAATATTTTTAAATAAAATAAACTGGATTTGAAATGGTTTTAAAAATAACCAGAATTTCCAATATATATACTGGAAATGGATTGGGATCGAAACTGTCTTCGGAATATTCCGATGTTGGATTTTGTGATTATACAGATATTGTTATGGAAATTTGAAAGATATAATTATATCTTTATTTCCAATACGATATTTGTTGGTTGTAGTATTTGATGTTGAATATAAGCCGATGTATTTTCTATTCAGAGCCTTGTATTTAATATCAAATGGGATTTTAGGTTGTCGTGAACGGTGTCTTCATTAACACTGTTCTTAAACCCAGTTGAGTTAAGAAAATTAGCAACTAACTGGAGATTAGTCAAGTTGAATGGTTTCCTGGGTATTGATCTGATGTTGGTTTCGGCCTTCGGGGTTAACACTTAGGGAATTGTTCTCTTACTAATTTATGGTTAGAGACTGATGGAATGTGAATTGGGTTTATTGTGAACTGTGTTTTTTAACGACATTCGTTCTTTAACCTGATTTACCAATAAATGTGATTTGGAATTTATAAATCTTTTTATTAAGATTTAACGGGAATTTTCCAAAGTAAAGTTTTCCAATTTAACATATTAAATTGGAATTAAATGGAATTCGATTTGGAAATAATCGAAGTAAGCTTCTGTAATTAATATATATGGAATTTAGAAGGCCTTGTTGTTATTCTATTTATATTATCAGTTGGATATGGAAGTTTATATCGATTAAATATATCGATTTGTTTTCCATGAAGATTCCATTGTTAATGGAATGTCATTTTGGGTTGTCGTTAATGGTATCTTTAATAATACTGTTCTTAGACCCAACGGAGTTAAGAAAATCAGAAACTAACTGAAGATTAGTTAAGTTGAATGGTTTCCTGGGTACTGATCTGATGTTGGTTTCGGCCTTCGGGGTTAATACTTAGGAAATTGTTCGCTTGCTAATTTACGATTAAAGGATGATGGAATGGAATGCGATTTTGGGTTTATCGTGAACTGTGTTTTAAATGACATTGGTTCTTTAACCCAGTTATAGACAGGACATGATTTCCCAAGTTAAGCAATCGTTAATATTGATTTTTGGGAAGATTAAAACCAAGTGGAGTTTTAATGCATCTTTAATTAGATTGAAATGATATTCAAAGAAAGATTAAAGAATAACTTTAAAGAATTTATCTTTGATAAAATTAATGGGAACCTTTCCCAAAGTATATGAATATTTGAACAAAGGAATATTCTGGATTGGAATGAGGCGTATGTTGTGTTTTTATAGCAGTTGTTTATTATATACGCGGGTTATTCGGAAAGACTGGGTTAATCCCATTCTGAGTAATTGATTCGACTATGTGTTGAGAATGAAGACGGTGGTTGAAGATCGGAGGTCTTCATATCGTTTGGATGATTACTAATGTCTTGATTGGGCTGTACACCCAAGGCAAGGTAATAAGTGGTGATCGTCCAGACGTACTTAGAGATCAACGGATACGCGAGGGCCTCTCCCCTGTATTGGACATATGGGGGAGGAATAAGGTGCCTCTGGTTTCGTTCAGACCCAGAACAAACTTGTAAATGGATGTGTATCTGACATCGGATTTCATTATGTGTGATTGATACATCAGTTGCGTAGCGTGAATTGCCTGTGTGGCATGCTGAGATGCAAATGATCAAGGCTTCTGTTCAAAAGCAGAGTCCTGTGGTTGATGATCAAAGCACGACTTTAATATAGCGTAGTTTTGTGTAGCGTTAATTCGCGAGCCTCACACCCGGGTGTGAACCAGAAACGGGAGAAGGACATCAGAGAAATGGACATATGCTTGTTTCTAGATAGGAGTGGTGTTTTGGGTTTTACACGCCCAGGAATTTTACTTATGTGGATGATGGATTGTGGGGCGCCTCAGTTATATCGGTCGATCCGGGGCCGATGGAGTCATTTGGCTCATTTATGCCCCATAGGGCAGACTAGCATATCATTTACGGTATTATTAATCCACTCCGTGTGGACTGGCCCTGATGATCCAAGGGTCACTCAAGTTATGATCTTGAGGCTCGGGCTAGACAGTCTCGAAGCGGTAAAGACGATCCTTGCCTTGGTTCACAGATGGAAATCCAACTTCCAATACGACATTTTGCAGTTTTAATTGCAAACCTATATATGGCGACATAGTGGTATGGGGCACTTATGCCGTCTATGATTGATACTTATGATTGAAATTGTTTTGACACTATACACTTATAGTAATAATAAAAGATGAAATTTCACGTACCAAGCATTTTTGGCTATTATAAGGTAAAAACTCTATCCTCCGGCTTGCATTGCATTGTGTGATGGGACCTGAGTCTTATAATAGCTTCATTGTTCTTTATTTAGCATTGCGCTGTTGTTTTATGCACTGGTATTCTAGGGAGAAAACGCGTACCATGTTATACGGCGTGGTCCCTGGATTTACCTAGCTTTAAAATAAATATTAATAACCGTTTTAGTTCTCACACCAGACACACGACTGACCTGGAGTTTATTGTTTTAACCTAAACTCTGGGTGCCCCTATTTTCCGCACAGCCAGCTAGTAGTTTTGGTTTTGCAGATTTATATTCACAGGATTCTTGTTTACAGCTGGAATGACATTCGGAAAGCTCTGTATTCGTACATTCCTTTCTATTGGGTTTTGTATTATTTTCCGCTGCATTGTAATTTGTAAATCTCTGATATTTTTCTGATGTATAATATTTATTTATACTCTGTATATTCTTGTATTCTTATGAAATTGTTTTAATAAGCAATGAAATGTTCTTCTGTTTGTGTTCTGATTCGTCTTGTCCTCAAGGAGATCCGTTCTTCCTTTTCTCTTTGGAGACCGGGGAAGTTCTGGGTCTTTCATTAGAAATCAAATTTTCAAATTACCACGCCATTTCAGGCTCGTATTATATTTAAAATAAATTTATACGTTTTAACTTCGATTTAAATAAATTTTTAGTCGTTATTATTCAAAATAAATCATTTTAAATATTCAAAATCCATCAAAATAGCTAAAATAATTTTTTTTCTAATTGGTTCTAAAAATCTGGGTTGTTACAAGAGTTTTCTAGTATATATACTTAAGGGTGATATTAGGTTTGTATACGAAGTTTAGACTAGGATAGTTTTAGAATTATTAGTCTTAGTTGTAGATATTAGAAGTATGTATTAGTTTAAGGGGGATTATTATAGTTTACTTAGGGTTAAATAGTTTTTGTTGATGACAAAGGGGAAGAATTATAAAATAGGGCTTAGATTAAGGGGGAGTTAGTAGTTTACTAGGAGTAATTGGAGAATCGACATCAGATATGAACATGTATGAATACTTTATTAACAAGTTTTCCATCATCAAAAAGGGGGAGATTGTTAGAGACTGAGATGTTGATGATGATTGTTTTGATGACAAAACCTTGTTTCGGTTTTATTGTAATAAAATATTTACTTACATTGTTATCTAGAATGTATATACATACATATACATATATATATACATATATATATATATATATATATATTCAGGAAATCTATGCAGGAATTGATTATTGAAGACTGTACAGTTCAAAGAATCAATATTTCAAAGTAGTAGATTTCAAGATACAAGAATCATGAGTATTAAGAATTCAGGAGTTTAAGAGTTCAAGAAATATAGAGTAGCAGTGTCTATATATCTTGTTAAAACTCCGGTTAGCACTGAATTCTGTTTTCAAACTTTTTTCATTATTTCCAAATGTTTTCAAAGATTACCTTCTTAGTTTAAATCTATTTTTAAATTGATTTCAAGATTACTTCCTTATTTTAATTTTATATTCTTAGATTTATTTTAACTTCTGAAATTTATTTTAACTCCTGCTTTGAAATTTTATTTGTTATATTTTAACTCCTAATTCAAGTGGATTTTACTTATACATTTAATGCAAATTTTATTATGGTTATTTATGTTTTCAATTTCATTATTTATATTAAGTTTTTAAAATAAAGTCATAATTATATATATATACACTTTTATATCACTTTATATTTAGATTTTTAATAATCTTAAAATATGTTTTAAATATATAAATATATATATATATATCTACTTGGAATACTCTATGTAATATAAAGGAATATATTTCGTTTTAATACAGAATTCATTTAAACATTGTTTACTTTGATTTATAAAATTGTTTTTGAAAATAAACTAGTATATGTCGACATATATAAAGCATTATGTCGACATATGTACCGTTTGTTTGAAATTTAGATTTTAAAAAGTTGTGTCTTTTGAATTCAAATCTTTTCTGAAAGGATGTAGCTGTTGGAAAACTATATAAAGGCTTAAGAATTCAGTTTTTTTAACACCTTCTCATCTCCTTCTTCTTCCTTAATCCTCTTACCATTATTCTTCTTAAATTATCTAAATATACGTATATTTTTTCGATTTCCAAAGAAAATTATATCAAACTCTCTTAGAAATTCAAGTGCTACTCAAGAGTTATAGGAATTTTGTAATCAAAGATCGCAAGATCATGTTATATCAAGACTATCCTCCAAAACTGACAAGGAAAGGTTGTAGTTGTGTCCTATATAAATCGAGTGGGTGTAACTGTGTCTTGGAAATCGATTGGGTGTAAAGTTGTGGCCTGGAAAATCAACCAAGTCTCACTGTACTCAGAAGCAGATGGGGTGTGCCTTTGTAGCCCTGAAATCAAGGATTGTAATTTGGATATTAGTTGAATAAAAATCCACATCAATCCATAGTTGTGTGGGGCTGGATGTAGAGAAGTCCCAAACCAGTATAAAATCCTATTGTGATCTTTCCTTTTACAACTCTTTACTTTTATTTTCTGCACCTATGATTGCTTTTGTGATTGTTGATATCTTTGATTTGTATAACATTCTGTTTGATCCAAAAAAAATTCAAGAAATTAATAAAAACCGTAAAACACTATTCACCCTCTTAGTTTTTAATTTGCCTTAATATCCTTATTCCGCATCCTCAACAATTGGTATCAGAGCATGGGTTTTTAAGTTTTCATAATCTAAATTTTTGAAAAGTTTAAATGGCAATTTTAAAAGATTTCCATAACACTAGTTCAAAATTATGCATTTCATCATTGTTTGTATTTAATTTTATGGAAAATTCAAGTTATCTATCGAATCGGTCCATTATACAGGAAAAATGTGTTACATGGCTATTGATGATTCAAAACTTGACAGTCAATTGGTGAAAATCAAGAAAAATAAATGGATACTGGATAGTGGTTGTTCAAGGTATATGACAGGAAATCCTAAATTATTGAATATTGTAGTCTATGAAGATGGCGGAATGGTCAATTTTGGTGATAATTCGAAAGAATACGTGGTTGCATCGACAATGTCGGTAATTATGAAACTCCCACTATTTCTGATGTTTTATTTAGGAATTTAAAACATAATCTTCTTAGTATAAGCCAATTATGTGACAAAGGATATAAAATCAGATTTGAAAAAGGTAAGTGCTTTATCGAAAATATTAATTCAAACATAATTTTCGAAGGAACTAAAAAGAAAAATATTTACATCTTAAGTATGAAAATTTCAAATGATAATTTGTGTTTTTTAAAATTAGGCATTTAAAATTAGTTACTTTTTTATTATAGGAGTCACGTAATCCAAATAAAATTACGCATTTAAATTTATCACTTAGGCGTTATATATACCACTTATATAAGTCGGCCACATAAAAATATTGGTTAGGCATGTTAAATATTTGGCCATGTCAAAACTTAATTAGGCATATTACTACACAGGGTCAGGATCAAATAAACATTGAGGCACATTATACATACCCACGATATACTATGGATTAGGCATATAAATAAACAGTAGGCAGATTAAAATTATTTATATAGTTTATATATATATACTATTACCCTAAATAATAATAATTACTAGGCGAACATAAAGATGGTTAAGCACGGTTTAATGAAACGGTTGGGACTTAGGCATGTAAAAAATTTCGGTTAGGCATATGCGAATTTAGTTGGTATAAACTAAAATCCTCCCTGGGCCCATGCTACAACTTAATTAGGTGTAGTAATTAAGGGTTAGGCATATTGAAGGATACTTAGGCATATTAAATATTCAATTATATCTGACCACTTTTAATATTTGATTAAGCATAAAATTAGGCACAGAGTAAACTGTATCAGGAATTTTAGTTCATCCTTATATAAACAGTAGGCCACGTTCATGTATGTACACAGATGATTAGGCATTTCTTAATTATGATTAGGCATATATTAATCACATGATTGGGCAGTTCAAAATCTTCTTCTACCTGCTACACTTTTTCTTCTTCCCGTGCATCAACTAACCCAACGCCTCCTATTAATCCTCTCCACCTTATTTTGCTGCAAACTCCTCTTGTTCGAGAAGACATGTAACAACACGAGATTCCAAAACCAATTTAAGTTTTTTATTTTAGCTATTTTAATGGGTTTTGAATATTTAAAATGATTTATTTTAAATAATAACGACTAATTTTTTTATTAAAACCAAAATTAGAATAAATAAATTTAATTTAAATATAAAATGAACTCAAAATGGCGCGGTAGTTTGAAATTTTGATTTTAAATTTCAAATGAATGTATAGGATTCAAAATAAATTGGATTTCAGTAAAACCAGAAACATTTGAATTTGTTAAATTATATCTTTCTAACAATATGAAAAATTGAGATTTCACTTTATAAATTGAAAGCTATGTCCAATTTAAAATATAAAGTCGCAATGGAATTTATGTATATTATAATTTATATATAGCCCTTCAAAATAGTCATTTTGTAAATGACCTCCGTATTCGATGAAACCACTTTTGTTGGATCCGGAACATCAAATTATTGTTAGATTTCAAATTTCATAATTTTTGGAATTAATATGTGAGCGCAATGAATTTAAATGTGTTCGGTAATTTCAGTTTGAATTTAATCGACTGGAAAAATGGCCATTTTTCAAAAGGTCACCAAATTCGATGAAATTAGTTTTGTTAGGATCGTATCGTCAAAACATTGCTAGATTTAATTTTGCTAAAATTTTGGAGTCAGTACGTGGCCCCGGGAAATTAAAATGTATGTTTAAAATTCAATATATTGATTTATATTTTAATTTAAAGAAAAACTTATCGGAACAGTCGAAATGGCTTACGAACATATTCCATTGTGTCTGAGGGTATTTAGCTAGGGGCGACAGTTGTTGGGTTTGATTTGGAGTTCGGATGCAAAACCCTACTTTTCGAAAATAAATATATTAAAAATATCTATAAAAAGGAAACCCTAGCCCTAGATTTTTCAGAGCCGCCGCCACAAAATCAAAGGCCCAAACTGTGCGATTTTTGGCAATTAAATTCTCCCAAATCTCCATGAATTAAACCACGAATTCAACACAAAAACAGAAGAGAAGATCACGATCTTCGAATTTTTAGGAGTTTGATCGGTTCTTGTGGAGTGTGTGGCTCAAATTTCAAGGTCAAACGGAGGATCTTCGCGGTGGATTTCTGGCCTCCGGCGGCGGTCGAGTTGATCATGGGTGGGTGGCACCGATAGAGGGTGCTCCGGCACGCAAGGGGGTGGAGATGGATGGTCCTCCGATCATCTACAGCGACGACAGCAGCTGGTCAAAGGTTGGAACGACGGGGTCAAGCGGTACAGGAAAATCAACGAGAAGAACAACGTTTTAATTAAACGTTATTAAAGGTTAATTAATTATTTTAATTAATAACTTAATTAATTATCAAATGGTTAGATTATCATATCTTTCACATACGGAGATGAAATTCGATGATTTTAGGTCCGTTGCAATCATGTTGAAGAGCTCTACAACATGGAACTGACCAGGATGGAAACGGAGGCTATTGCAAATTTTGAATAGAACTAAACGTTTGGTTTAATTTTATTTAAAAATAAAATCCTTCATTAAAATAATGACGGAGTGGAAACCAAAAGTGAGAACTCCTTCTCACTAAAAATTATTTTATCATGTTATTATATTCATGTATAAAAATATATACAATTTCCAGTGTAGATTTTTATCAGTTTAACCGTTATAAATTATATACGGTGCCTGTTAGCTCACCTCCCTCGTCCAAAGACCGTGAATGATTTAATTGACTGTATTGTGTTTTATTTGTTATGTTGGAAATGTTTAACATATTAAAATATTGTTAATATTATTGTGGAAATTGAAATTAAAATTATAAATATCCATTTACAATTTAAAATAGTAAAATTGGGATAAATATCTATTTACAAATCGGACGACTTGTTTATGTACACCTATTTAACTAATCTTGATTAGGAAGATAATTTTTTACACATTGCCCAAATGCACATATAATAATCATTATTTGTTGTTTGAAAATCCCACACGGGTATTGGGATGATATTTGACATACACTAATTCCAATATTAAGTTGTATGTCAATCGATGGGTTGACAGACTGTGATGAGCGTTATTTATTTACTTTTATGCTTATATAGTTGTAGAATGCACTCTGTATGATGTTTGAATGCGTAATGATTATTTATCATTATTATTGAATACATGCGATTTATGAGATCCATATAACTGAAATTATATGGTAACGAATATTTTAAAATAATATTCAGTGAAGAAAAAATGTGATTTTGATGTTCGATTTTGGATAGACACGAAAATATTGAAATTGGAAGCCGATTTAAGTAGTAAATGCCATTTTAACTCAAATGGGTTTATTAATCGATTTTATTCATTTTATAATGAATACGATAGGAAACGGATTTCACAATCGGATATTTTGAAAATATTATCATTTTAATATGATAAAGATATAGAATATTCAATTTTTATTTAAAATTGAAAATGAAGTTGAATTCGTTTTAAAACGAATTTATAAAATATGTTTTAATTGGAAATCGACGATATATATACTATATATATTATGGCCTGAATAGAACGCGGCGCACAACCATCGTTTGCGAATTTCGACCATTAACTTCAAATGGACGTAACAGGACATCCGACCATCGGATTCTCCTAAAAACGTAACCGTTAGGTTCGTATCGAAAAGAACTTTCCAATGAATATAAGAGATTTTAAATCTAATAATCGGATTTTAAAATATGTCCAAACCAATTTCAGAAAAGGTTGCTATGGATGTAGTTCGATGGCCGTTACTGGAAACCGACTGTACGGGCCTTAATAAAATTATTAAAAATATGGAAAAATTGTGTAAAATCATACTAAATGATTTGGAAAGATTTTGGATGAAAAATTCCGTATTTGGAAAGATAAAAATTATTTTTATAAAAAAGAACTAGTTAATAACTAGAATAATAGTCTAAAGTTTTTAACTAAATAAATTGGATTGGGAAATGGGTTTTAAAATAACCAGAATTTTCCAATGTATGAATTGGAATTGGATTGAATAGAAATAATTTTCGGAATATGTCGATATTGGATTCTGTGATTATACGGATATTGCTGAGGAATTTAGAAGATACAGATATCGTTATTCTCAATACAATATCCGTTAGTTTCAGAATTTGATATTGAATATAAGCCGATATAATTTCTATTTAGAGTCTTGTGTTTAATATTAAATTGGATTTTGGGTTTGTCGTGAATGGTGTCTTTAATAACACTGTTCTTAAACCCGATGAGAAAAGAATAAATCTTTTAATTAAGATTTAGAGAAATTTACCAATTAATTAATATTTAATTGGAATTGAATTGAAATGAGATTTCGGGTTTATCGTGAACGGTGCTTTAAATAACATTTGTTCTTTATCCCAAATAACAGTGAAGATATGATTTGGAATTTATAAATCTTTTATTAAGATTTAATGGAAATTTTCTAAAGTAAAGTTTTCCAATTTAATATATTAAATTGAAACTGGATGGAATTCGATTTGGTAATAATCGAGATGAGCTTCTGTGAAGGAAGGTCGTTACTATATATGGAATTTAAAAGGCTTTGTAGTTATTTAATTTATAGTATTGGTTGGATACAGAAATTTATATCGATTATATATCAATCTGCTTTCCTTGAAGATTCCGTAGGTTATGGAAGCTGATTTGGGTTTATTGTGAACTGTGTTTTAAATGACATTAGTTCTTTAACCCAGTTAAAGATAAGATTAATTTCTTAAATTTGAATCATCATTACGTAATGATTTTTGAAATTAAAACCGAATTTGAGTTTTAATGAATCTTTAATTAGATTGGAATGAGAATAAGGCAATTAAATTCATCGAATTCATGAAAAGATCGAGAATGGAGTACCACCAGTTTTACTCCGGGCGATAGTTAAATCTTTAACTAGATTTGAACATGAAATGGTAATTAAATTTACCAATAACACCATGGGTGTTTGATATGGGGTACTACCAGCTTTGATCCATGGGATGAATAGGTTGGGATTAGGGTTAATAAATAAATGATTACTTTGGTATAGCTTGACAATCCCGAGTAGTTTTATTAACCTTAATTTGGTTTAGAATTGTAGAAAGATAAAATGAAATCTTTTGAAATTGATATCCAAAGGAAGACTGAAGAGAAAATTTAAAAGAATTTGTCTTTAATAAAATTAATAGGAAGCTTTCCTTAAAGATGTGAATATTTGAATAAAAGAATATTATGAATTGGAATGAGGCGTATGATGCGTTTTTATAGCACTTGATTATAAGATACGCGAGTTATTCAGAAATACTGGGTTTAACCCATTCTGAATAACTGATACGGCGACTAAATGTCGGTGATATGAGGACGGTGGTCGAAGATCGGAGATCTTCACATCGTTTGAATGATTACTAATGTCTTGATTGGGATGTACACCCAAGACAAGGTAATAAGTGGTGATCGTCCAAACGTACTTGGAGATCGACTGGATATGCGAGGGCCTCTTTCCTGTATTGGACATATGGGATGAGGAATAAGGTGCCTCCGGTTTCATTCAGACCTAGAACGGACTTGAAAATGGATAGTGTGTCTGACATTGCATTCCTTTATACTGTATTCGTTGATCTCTGCTAAATATATATCTGTTTGGTGGCAGAGAATTTATTCTCTTGCTTAACACCCTTCTCTGAGACGTACGAGTTTAGAGGTTATATATTAGTGGAAATCAGTGGTACGATATGGATTAACAGTGTGGCATGCTGAGTTTCCTGGATCAAGGCTTTTGTTGAAAAGGAGAGTCTTGTGGTTGATGATCAAAGCACATCTTTAAGTAGCACAGCTTTGTGTAGCATTAATTCGCAAGCCTCACACCCCATATGAACCAAAAACGGGATAGTGACTGAATGGAAGTGAACATATGTTAGTTCTAGCTATGAGTAACGACATGGTATGGAGCCTAGACTGTTTACTAACATAGATGTTGCATATTATTTGATGGAAAGTGAGGTACCTTGAAAATCGGGCCGATTGAAAGGCTCGAATATGATTTGAGTCCCTAAAGGCTCTAGAGTGGTCGATATACTGACCCATTTTGGGGGTTCGATAGAACCGACTAACATATAGTTTATGGTATAACTAATCATCGACGGATGACCAATCATAAACATCCAAGGGCTCTCCAACGTCCGAGTCCTGAGGCACTTGCTAGTGTGTCTCGAAATCGGTAAGGAAGATCCCTTCCCTCGGTTCATAGATGGAAACCCAATTTTCAATACGCGATTTTACAATTGTAGTCGTAAACCTATATGGGGACATAATATAATGGTACCTACGCCACCTATGATTGATACATTTATATTTGAAATTGATTTCATCACTTATAGTAATAATAAAAAATGAAATTTTGCATCGTTTCATTTTCGTATCAGATCTTTGGTTCATAGAGCTCGAGAACAAGACATGTTAGAACCAAATGAAAGAATTCATTAGAGGTAGGATTAGTAATGTCCTATAAGAATGACTCATTAGAGACGGGAACAATAGCATCCTAGAATGAGTTGAAGAGTGCTATTTCTAAAAACAAATTTAGTTTTGAAAATTATACCTTATTATACGTATTTGAGTATTTTATTTTAAATTGATTTTAGACTATCAGGTACAAAGAGATTTTTAATATACATTTGATCCATGTATATATGAAGTCTCAAGTATATTGGGTTGATATAGAATCACACTCTAGTCGCCCAGAGATGATTCTGATGATGGGGCCCCATCATCAGTATTTATGTTCGAGTTTCGAAGGTGGATATCTATATATTTCCAATTGACTGGTGTGAGAACCAAAATATAGTTAGAATTTGTTGTTTGTGATTTGGTCTTGAAATAGGATTTTTGAGTATATCAAAATTACATGTTTGAAATTTTAATCGACTAATTGATTGTTGGTTGTGATGTTTGATTATTAGTTTAACAATTAAAATATTGGTATGATCAAACTAATAAAAGAATAAATGATAGGTAAATTTATCCAAATCAAATAGTGAATCGAATTGAAAATTGATTAAAATTGCATACATGTACATATATGTATGTGAACAGGTCATAACATGGAAGCTAAGAAGAGGAATAAAACTGTGTGCTCGACAAATAGGTACATATTTACTGTATTTATTTGGGTTTGATGATTTTATACCTCGATTGGCAAGCCGCTTGGCTTTTTCTTTTTCTTTTGGATTGATAAGGGCCCTGTGAGGCAGGTTGTAGTTTTACCGATAGGGCTATCCAAAGGAGGTTATGGTGAAATTTATTGAAAATTTAGGGTGTTAGCCAAATTATTGAGAAATTAGAAAGTTCTTAGAAACTGAAAAGTTGAAGAACTCAAGCCAGAATGAAAGTTGAGTTGGTTGGTTAAACAATTTTCAGCTTATGTCCTTTTCAAGGACGAATAGATTTTAAGTGGGGGAGATTGTAACAACCCGGAATTTCAGAACCAATTTAAATTTTTTATTTTAGCTATTTTAATGGGTTTTTAATATTTAAAATTATTTATTTTAAATAATAACGACTAAAAATTTATTTAAATTGAAGTTAGAACGAATAAATTTAATTTAATTATAAAATGAACTCGAAATGGCGCGGTAGTTTGAAAATTTGATTTAAAATTTCAAATGAATGTATAGGATTCAAAATAAATCGGATTTCAGTAAAACTAGAAAAATTTGAATCTGTTTAATTATTTCTTTCTAACGAATGTAAAAAATTGAGATTTCACTTTATAAATTGAAATTTATGTCCAGTTTAAAATTTAAAATAGTCGCTATGGAATTTATATATATTTTAATTTATATATAGCCCTTAAAAATAGCCATTTTGCAAACGACCTCCGTTTTCGACGAAACCATTTTTGTTGGATCCAGAACGTCAAATTATTATTAGGTTTCAAATTTCATTATTTTGGAATTAATATGTGAGCGCAGTGAATTTAAACTTATTTGGTAATTTCAATTTGAATTTAATCGACTGGAAAAATGGCCATTTTTCAAACGGTCTCTAACTTCGACGAAATTAGTTTTGTTAGGACCATATCGTCAAAACATAGCTAGATTTAATTTTTTTGAAATTTTTGGAGTTAGTATGTAACCCCGGTAAATTAAAATGTATGTTTAAAATTTAGTATATTGATTTATAATTTAATTTAAAGAAAAACTAATCGAAACAGTTGAATTAGCTCACGAAACATATTCCATTGTGTCCGGAATGGGGGTATTTAGCTAGGAGCAACAGTTGTTGGGTTTGATTTGGAGTTCGGATGCAAAATCCTACCTTTTGAAAATAAATATATTAAAAATATCTATAAAAAGGAAACCCTAGCCCTAGATTTTTCAGAGCCGCCGCCACTAAATCAAAGGCCCAAATTGTTTGATTTTTGGCGATTAAATTCTCCCAAATCTCCATGAATTAAGCCACAAATTCAACACAAAAACGGAAGAGAAGATCACGATCTTCGAATTGGTAGGAGTTTGATCGATTATCGTGGAGTGTGTGGCTCGAATTTCAAGCTCAAAAGGAGGATCTACGTGGAGGATTTCTAGCCTCCGGCGGCGGTCAAGTTGACCATGGGTGGGTGGCGCCGATAGAGGGTGCTCCGGTGCGTAAGGGGGTGGAGATGGATGGTCCTCCAATCATCTACAGCGACGGCGGCGGCTGGTCAAAGGTTGGGACGACGGGGTCAAGCGGTACAGGCAAATCAACGAGAAGAACAACGTTTTAAATAAATGTTATTAAAGGTTAATGAATTATTTTAATTAATAACTTAATTAATTATCAAATGGTTAAATTATCATAACTTTCACACACGGAAACGAAATTCGATGATTTCAGGTCCGTTGGAATCGTGTTGAAGAGCTCTACAACATGGAACTAACCAGAATGGAAACGGAGGCTATTGCGAATTTTGAATAAAATTAAACGTTCGGTTTAATTTTATTTAAAATAAAATCCTCCATTAAAAGAATGACGGAGTGGAAACCAAAAGTGAGAACTCCTTCTCACTCAAAATTATTTTATCATGTTATTGTATTCATGTATAAAAATATGTAGAATTGCCCGTGTAGATTTTTATCAGTTTAATCATTATAAATTGTATACCGTGCCTGTTAGCTTGCCTCCCTCATTCATAGACCGTGGATGATTTAATTAGCTGTATTATGTTTTTGTTTGTTATGTTGGAATGTTTAACATATTAAAATATTGTTAATATTATTGTGGAAATTGAATTAAAATTGTAGATATCCATTTATAATTTAAAATAGTAAAATTGGGATAAATATCCATTTATAAGTCGGACGACTTGTTTATGTATACCTATTTAACTGATCTTGGTTTAGACGATATACACATCGCCCAAATGCACAAATAATAATCAGTATTTGTTGTTTGAAAACCCCATACGGGTACTGGGATGATATTAGACATACAATAATCCCAATATTAAATTGTATGTCAATCGATGGGTTGACAGACTATGATGAGTGTTATTTATTTATTTTAATGCTTAAACAGTTGTAGAATGCACTCTGTATGATGTTTGAATGTGTAATGATTATTTATCATTATTGTTGAATACATGTGATGTATGAAATCCATATAACTGAAATTATATGATAATTGATTGAGTTGCATTCCGATTCAGAAATAAAGAATATTTTAAAATAACGAATATTTTAAAATTTCAGTGAAGAAAAAATGTGATTTTGATGTTCGATTTGGATGGACACGAAAATATTGAAATATGAAGCCGAGTTAGGTATAAAAGCCAATTTAATTCGAATGGGTTTATTAATCGATTTTATTCATTTTGTAATGAATACGAAAGGAAATGGATTTCAGCATCAGATATTTTGAAAATATTATCATTTTAATATGATAAAGATATACTTTTGTCGTAAGACCGAAGGAAGGTATACTTCGACCAGCCGAGAGGGGACCGATCCAAACTATTCGAAATGATAGGGGTTGTTCTGTTGTTTGAGTAGTTGGTACAAAACTGGACATTTTGTCAAGGCATTTTGGTTAAAGTACCAAGTTCTCCTCCCTCTCCCCCAATATACAAGGCATGTCAGATCCCAATTATTCAGTGTTGATTTAAAATTTAAAATGAATTTGAAATTGTTTTAAAACGAATTTATAACGATGTATAAAATACGTTTTAAATGGAAATCGATGATATTATATATATATATATATATATACATATAATGGCCTGAATAGAATGCATTGCGCAGCGACCTTTCGCGAATTTCGACCATTAACTTCAAATGGACGTAACGGGAGATCCGACCGTCGGACTCCTAAAACTGGAACCGTTGGGTTTGTATCGAAAAGAGCTTTCCAATGAATATAAGAGATTTGAAATCTAATGGTCGGATTTTAAAATATTTCCAGATCAATTTCAGAAAAGGTCACTATGGATGTCGTTTGGTGGCCGTTATTGGAAACCGACTGTACATGCCTTAATAAAATTATTAAAAATATGGTAAAATTGTGTCAAATCGTAATAAATGAATTTGGAAAGATTTTGGTTGAAAATTTCCATATTTGGAAAGACAAAAGATATTTTTATCGAAAAGAACTAGTTAATAACTAGAATAATAATCCAATGTTTTTAAATAAATAAATTGGATTGAGAAACAGGTTTTAAAATAACCAGAATTTTTCAATGTATGAATTGGAATGGATTTGAATAGAAATAATCTTTCGAATATGTCGATATTGGATTCCGTGATTATATGGATATTGTTAAGGAATATAGAGGATACAAATATCGTTATTCATAATACGATATCCGTTAGTTTCAGAATTTGATATTGAATATAAGCCGATATAATTTCTATTTAGAGCCTTGTATTTAATATAAAATTGGATTTTGGGGTTTCGTGAATGGTGTCTTTAATAACACTATTCTTAAACCCCAATGAGAAAAGAATAAATCTTTTAGTTAAGATTTAGAGAAATTTACCAATTAATTAATATTTAATTGGAATTGAATTGAAATGGGATTTTGGGTTTATCATGAACGGTGTTTTAAATAACATTTGTCTTTAACCCAATTAACAGTGAAGATATGATTTGGAATTCATAAATCTTTTATCAAGGTTTAATGGAAATTTTCCAAAGTAAAGTTTTCCAATTTAATATATTAAATTGTAATTGGATGGAATTCGATTCGGTAATAATCGTGATGAGCTTCTGTGAAGGAAGATCGTTACTATATATGGAATTTAAATGGCTTTGTAGTTATTCCATTTATAGTATTGATTGGATACGGAAATTTATTTCGATTATATATCGATCTGTTTTCCGTGAAGATTTCATAGTTGATGGAAGTTGATTTGGGTTTATTGTGAACTGTGTCTTAAATGACATTAGTTCTTTAACCCTGTTAAAGATAAGATTAATTTCTTAAATTTGAATAATCTTTTAGTAATGATTTTTGAGATTAAAACCGAATTTGAGTTTTAATGAATCTTTAATTAGATTGGAATGAAAATAAGGTAATTAAATTTATCGAATTCATGAAATGATTAAGAATGGAGTACCACCAGTTTTACTCCAGGCGATAGTTAAATCTTTAATTAGATTTGAACGTGAAATGGTAATTAAATTTACCAATAACACCGTGGGTGTTAGATATGAGGTACTACCAATTTTGCTCCATGGGATGAATAGGTTGGGATTAGGATTAATAAATAAATGATTACTTTGGTGTGGCTCGATAATCTCGAGTAGTTTTATAAACCTTAATTTGGTTTAGAATTGTAGAAAGATAAAACGAAATCTTTTGAAATTGATATCCAAAGGAAGATTAAAGAGAAAATTTAAAAGAATTTATCTTTGATAATATTAATGGGGACCTTTCCCTAAAGATGTGAATATTTGAATAAAAGAATATTCTGAATTGGAATGAGGCGTATAATGTGTGTTTATAGCAATTGATTATAAGATATGCGAGTTATTCGGAAAGATCGGGTTTAACCCATTCTGAATAACTGATACGGCGACTAAATGTCGATGATATGAAGACGGTGGTTGAAGACCTGAGATCTTCACATCGTTTGAATGATTACTGATGTGTTGATTGGGATGTACACCCAAGACAAGGTAATAAGTGGTGATCGTCCAGACGTACTTGGAGACCGACCGAATATGCGAGGGCCTATCTCCTGTATTGGACATATGGGACGAGGAATAGGGTGCCCCCAGTTTTGTTCAGACCTAGAAAGGACTTGCAAATGGGTAGTGTGTCTGACATTGCATTCCTTTATATTGTATTTGTTGATCCTTGTTAAATATATATCTATTTGGTGGCGGAGAAATTATCCTCTTGCTTAACACTCTTCTCTGAGATGTACGAGCTTAGTGGTTATATGTTAGTGAAAATTAGTGGTACGGTATGGGTTGACAATGTGGCATGCTGAGTTGCATGGATTAAGGCTTTTGTTGAAAAGAAGAGTCTTGTGGTTGATGATCAAAGCACAGCTTTAAGTAGCACAGCTTTGTGTAGCGTTAATTCGCGAGCCTCACACACCGTATGAACCAAAAACGGGATAGTGACTGAATGGAAATGGATATATGTTAGTTCTAGCTACGAGTAACTTCATGATATTGTGCCCAGACTGTTTACTTATGTGGATTTTGCATATTATTTGATGGAAAGCGAGGTACCTCGAAATTCGGGCCGATTGAAAGGCTCGGATATGATTCGAGTCCCTAGTGGCTCTAGAGTGGTCGACATACTAACCAATTTTGGAGGTTCGATAGAACCGCCTAACAAATAGTTTATGGTATAATAATCATCGACAGATGACCAGCCAAGAAGATCCAATGGCTCGCCAATGTCCGAGTCTTGAGGCACTTGCTAGTGTGTCTTGAAATCGGTGAGGAAGATCCCTTGCCTCGGTTCATAGATGGAAACCCAATTTCCAATACGCGATTTTACGATTTTAGTTATAAACCTATATGGCGATGTAATATAATGGTACCTACGCCGCCTATGATTGATACATTTATATTTGAAATTGATTTCTTCACTTATAGTAATAAAAGATGAAATTTCACGTATCAAGCATATTTAGCTATTATAAGGGAAAACTCTCTCCTCGACTGCGTTCATTGTGTGACGGGAACTGAGACTTATAATATCTTCATTTTTCTCTTTAGCATTGCGCTGTTATTTTTATGCATTGGTATTCATGGGGGATAAACCAGTTTCGTGTTATACAGCGTGATCTCGTGATTAACATAACTTTAAAATAAAGCTAATAACTGTTTTATTTCTCACACCAGTCCCATGACTGACCTGGAGTTTATTGTTTTAACCTAAACTCTAGGTGCCCATATTTTCCACACGGCCAGTCGGTAGTTTTAGTTTTACAGATTTCTATTTAACAGGAACCTAGATTCACAGCTGGAGCTATATTCGGAAAGCTATGTATCTGTGTATTTCTTTCAGTTGTGCTAGTATTCTGCTACACATTTTATTCATGTATTATATTTTCCGCTGCTTTGTAATTTATTAAATCTCTGATACTATTTTTCCACTGTAATTTATTCATACTCTGATATATTCTTGTACTCTGATGTAAATTGTTGTAATAACAATGAAATATTCTAATGTTTGTGTTCTGATGCGTCGTGTTCCAAAGCAATCCGGGCTTTCCCATAAGGGGGATTCTAGTTCGTTTCATTTTGGAATCAGATCTTTGGTTTACAGAGATCGAGAACAAGACACGTTAAAACCAAACGAAAGAATTCATCAGAGGTAGGATTAGTAATGTCCTATAAGAATAACTCATTAGAGATGAGATCATTAGCATCCTTGAATGAGTTGAAGAGTGCTATTTCTAAAAACAAATTTAGTTTTGAAAATTGTACCTTATTATACGTATTTGAGTATTTTATTTTAAATTGATTTTGGACTATCGGGTATAAAGAGATTTTTAATATACGTCTGATCCACGTGTATATGAAGTCTCAAGTATATTGGGTAGATATAGAGTCACACTATAGTCGCCCGGAGATGATTCTGATGATGGGCCCTCATCATTAGTATTTATGTTCGAGTTTCAAAGGTGGATATTTATATATTTCCAATTGACTGGTGTGAGAACCAAAACATAGTTATAATTTATTGTTTGTGATTTGATCTTGAAATAGGATTTTTGAGTATATCAAATTAAATGTTTGAAAATTTAATCGACTAATTGATTGCTAGTAGTGATGTTTGATTATTAGTTTAACTAATTAAAATATTGGAATGATCAAACTAATAAAAGAATAAATGATAGGTAAATTTAGCCAAATCAAATAAAATATTGAATTGAATTGAAAATTGATTGAAATTGCATACATGTACATATATATGTGTGAACAGGTCATAGCATGGTAGCTAAGAAGAGGAATAAAATTGTATGCCCGACAAATAGGTACATATTTATTGTATTCATTGGGGTTTGATGATTTTATGAGCCGATTGGCAAGCCACTTGGCTTTTTCTTTTTCTTTTGGATTAATGAGGGCCCTATGAGGCAAGTTGTAGTTTTACCGATAGGGCTGTACAAAGGAGGTTATGGCGAAATTTTTTGAAAATTTAGGGTGTTAGCCAAATTTTTGATAAATTAGAAAGTTCTTAGAAACTGAATAGTTGAAGAACTCAAGCCAGAATGAAATTTGAGTTGGTTGGTTAAACAACTTTCAGCTTCGTTCCTTTTCGAGGACGAAAAGATTTTAAGTAGGGGAGATTGTAACAACCCAGAATTTCAGAACCAATTAAATTTTTTTATTTTAGCTATTTTAATGGGTTTTGAATATTTAAAATGGCTTATTTTAAATAATAACGACTAAAAATTTATTTAAATCGAAGTTAGAAAGAATAAATTTAATTTAATTATAAAATGAACTTGAAATGCGCGGTAGTTTGAAAATTCGATTTAAAATTTCAAATGAATGTATAGGATTCTAAATAAATCGGATTTCAGTAAGGGGGATTCTGGATCGTTTCAAGACAAGCCCCTCAACTTCACGCAACCACTACGTCAACCACCTACCACGCCACACCACCGCGCCATTACTCCGGTTGACACTCCCTCACCAGTACCACCACTTCCGCCATGGTGACCTGCGCCACTCCCCTCGACCACCACATTCCTTCACATTAAACCAAACTACCTCCTTAAAACTCTTTTCTTTCGCAAGAAAAATGAACCCACCTTCTTCTCAAGCCATCCTCCACCCACTTAAGTCAGCGCTCCGACCATCGAGCTTCCCGTCACGGACTGCGAGCCTCCAGACCCAACACTCGAACCACCCAGAATTTCACCACTTCAGATCTTCCAATCACCGCAACTCACATGCTTGAAAATAAGGGAGACTTGCATTTGTGTTTTTAGCTATGGAAGAGGAGTTTTAATCTTAATTTGGTGAACGGAGTTTCAACTTGGTTTACATTGTGAACTGGAGCTTACATTTTGATATATTTTGGTGAATGGAAACCACGGTCTCTCCCTTACAGAAACAAAGAAAGAAAAAGGTATGGGGAAACAAGGTTTATTTATATGGGAAGAAATATGTGGGGATCACGGTTTGCAGTACATAGTAGGTGGGGTTTTTCACTATATAGTTGTGGCAAATAAGGTAGGTGGGTACGTACTTTAATTGGCCGGTACAAATATTAGGGTGCTACATTTTCAAAATAGTATGTGTAGATGGTACGTATGGAATAGGGTAGGTGGGATTTTCCAAAACGTGGCAGGCAAGTATTTTTAGGTGGATTGGAATGCACGGAAGAAAAAGAACTGGGACGCAAGAAAAAGAAAGCTACATTGGATAGAATTAAATTAGATTAAATATATAAATTATTATACTCAATTATCACCGTATCAAAGTTTAAATTCGTACGGCCACACACGAATCCCAAAAATAATGAAACTAGATACACTGCTATGTCTTGACGTTCTGGATTCAATGGAATTAATTTCATTGAATTTCGACTCCGTTTTCACAACGACGTTATTTTAATTTCGATATATTCATTGGTTCATATTAAAAATATCGCATACTGACAAAACAACACTAGTTGACTCCATACTGGAAATCTAGCCATAACTAGCTATACGTATTCCAATATAATTTGTTTCATCGGAAACGGAGGCCATTCGAAAAATAGTTATTCTTACGGCTTATATAATACTGATATAATATCATTTAATTCCAAAACAATTAAATTAAATAATAACAAATTATTATTATCGTATATATCCGAATGGAATAATATATCACTTTAAATTCAACTAACACTGAATTATAATTCAGTATTAACAATTTCGAGTTATCCGATATCCAAATTATACAGAAATCCTTTTAAATTATATTAAATAAATGTTATCGTTTATTAACGATTCCGTAACGACAATTTAGAAATTTAAATTGGACATAATTTACATTCTATAAGTTGAAATCTCCATTTTCAACTTTTGTTAGAAAATTATAATCAATTGGATTCTAACGTTTCTTGTTTCACAGAAATATGACCCAGAATGGATCCTGTATATTCAATTGAAGTTCAAAACCTAATATTACAAACTATCGCGACATTACGAGTTCATTTATAATTAAATATAAATATAAACATTCAATCATCGTTTTATAACGAATTCAGTATTAAAAATCCATTAATATCTCAAATATAATACTTAAAACAAGTTTAAATATTCAAATTCAAATGAATGAAAAATCAGGGTCGTTACAATTACATTTTGAATAGAATTTTAGCTAGACTGTTAACTAGAAAAACTCCATATAAACTTATTTATAATAAGAAACCAACGGTATCTTATTTTAGAATTTTTTGGAGTAAATGTTTTATTTTAAATACAAAAGAAAATCTTGACAAATTTGATCCTAATTCTGATAAAGGAATCTTTATTGGATATTCAAATAGAATTAAAGCATACGCAGTTTTCAATTTAAAAACTAATACTATTGAAACTCTAAATGTATCGTTTGATTGTGATAATAATAATTATTTAAATGAAGTAAATAATGAACTTAGTCAACCTGATAAAAGAATTAGACTTTTAAGAGATCGTCCTGAAGAGAATATACTAGGAGATATTGAATATGTAGTTCAAACTAGAAACCAATTAATTAATATGAGTAATATAGCATTTATACCAACAACTAAACCTAAAAATCCAAAGTAAGCATCATCTAATGATTCATGGATACTTGTTATGCAAGAGGATTTTAATCAGTTCACTAGAAATGATGTATGTGAACTTGTTCCTAGACCAGAGGATAAAACTATAATAGGAACTAAATGGGTGCATCAAAATAAAATGAATGAACTTGGTGAGATCACTAGAAATAAAGCATGATTAGTTGCTCAAGGATATTGTCAAGAAAGGGAAATAGATTATGATGAGACCTTCCCCCCTGTAGCAAGATTAGAAGCTATTAGAATTCTACTTGCTTTTACTAATCATAATATTCAAACAATTAAATGGATGTAAAAGTTGATTTTGTAAATGGGTTTGTTAAAGAATATGTTTATGTAGAACAACCCCTATTATTCAAGGATGAAATTTTTCCAAACCACGTTTATAAGTTAAAGAAAGCCTTATACGGACTAAAACAAGCCCCTAAAGCCTGGTATGATAGATTAAGAACTTATTTATTACAATCAAAATTTGAAATTGGTAAAGTGAATAATACATTATTTATTAAAAGAAATAAAAATGATATTCAATAGCACAAATCTATGTGGACGACATAATTTTTGGGACAACAAATAGTAAAATGAATAGAGAATTCTCAGAAATCATAAAATAAGAATTTGAAATGAATCATATGAGACAACGCACGTTCTTCTTAGGATTACAAATTAGACAATTAGACAATGGAATATTTATTAATCAAGAAAAATATGTTAGGGATTTAATTAATATATTTAACATGGCTAGTACTGAAGGAAAACCTACACCTATGGCAAACAACGAAGCCTTATGTAAAGATGACTCATCAAAAGATGTAGTTCATAAACTATATAGAGGATTGATAGGATCTGTACTATACATAACTGCGAGTAGACCAGACATAATGCATACCGTTTGTCTTTGCAGTAAATATCAATCACAACCTAAGGAAACTCACTTAAAAGCTGTAAAACGTATTCTACGTTATGTTAAACGTACATTAGGATTTCGTTTATTCTATCCTAAAAATGGTTCATTCAATTTAATTTCATATTCCAATGTTGACTATGTATGCTGTAAATCAAATCGAAAAAGTATATGTAACATCCCTTAAAATTATGACCATTTTAAATTTTAAATTAAATTTAATGTTTGAATTTGGAATTGTTTTTAAATAAGATTTATGATGTTATTAATGAATGATTTAAAATTTTATTTGTGATAAACAACAATTTATAATTTATTAAATTGTGATAGATAATAATGGAAATTATTAAATTGTTTATGTTTATACATTTAGACTAGCGAACTTTCAACTATTGTTGGAAAAAAAATTATCAGCAGTTGAATCCTTGATTTTATTTTCAAAGTTCAATATAGGCATTAATGCGATATATGAAAATAAATTTATGAATGTTTCCAAATTAATTTTATATAGGAAGAATTGTAAGACAACGAGCGTTAAAGGTATATAATATATGTTTTAATTATCGCAGTTAATGAAATTTATGTTAACAATTATAATAATAAATAAAAAAGAGAAACAAACAAAACACAAAACATATTTATTGTCCAACCTTTCCATGTATTATGAATACATTTATAATAATAATAAAAAACATAAAACTTATTTATTGTTTCCCCTTCTTTTTCCACTTTCCCCAACTTCCCTACCTTGTCTCTCTCCACTTTATTTCTTCATTTATAATGCATTCATTTATTTTCTCCACTTTGTTAATTTCTTTCCATACATTCTATTTTCATGCATGTGTACTAATTTTAAATGCCTCATTATTCTTGCCACCTTTTCTTCTATACATGTCAACACGTTCATTCATTTCTAAATTTGCATATTTTCTGTCTGTTATGAAGAAAAGCAAAATGTGTTGTATATATGCATGGTGCAAATTGATGCGCACATCTAGTTTAAATTAATGAGCGAATTACTTGGCCATGTTTACAAAGAGAAAACAGACTGATCTCTTCATTTATTTAGTGGGAAGCATATAGACAAATACCATTTATTGTATCATTTATAATGCATGCATGCATGCGGTCCATGTCCAAAACCGATGCAAGCCACGTTTCTATATAATAATAATAAAGAAGAGTATGATTCTTCCCATCTTAATGCATGTGTATCCATGCAATTCACCCTTTCTCTTTTGTTATTTCATTAATTGTTTACCTATTCTTTCCCCAGGTACATTTCGATATTTGTACGCGTTCAACATGGTTAATCCACATTAAAGCGTTTGGAAATAAAACACTATTCATTTCCCACTTTATTTTCTTTCTATCGCTCAAAAGTTATTTAATAAAAAAAGTTACCACTTTTATGCTTTGGAAACAAGATTGGAAAGGAGTTGCATACGTTCCTTCTTTAATCGGTTAGCATTAAATATAGTAAAATGGAACAATAAAAACGTCACATTTAAAATAAAACAAAACGTAAATTTTATTGTTAATTCATTTCCAAGCCGTGAATTATGACACCCTTTCATTTCTTTCATTCATATAAGCTGCACCTCTCCTCTTCTCTCCATATTTCGTCCTCTCTTTTATTTTTATCAAAAAATAACTTTCCCCAAACTTATTAATTGCGGCCGAAGAAAATTTCCCCTTTTCCCTAAAATCGACAATCGATCCTCCTCAAATTAGACCGTCCTCCCTCAAAACATGATTGCGTCGCCTCGGCTTTCACGAATTGGATCTGCTTCCATCCAAATATCCACCGCAAAGTCAGTCTCCACCTGAAACCGAACCGCCCATCCACCTTAGCTGTTTCCACATCCGTTTCCTCCTTGACAAGCTCTTCGCAATGGTGTTGGATTCGCGACTGTTTGTCAATGTCAAGTTTTTTGCTTGGTTTGTAGGTGAGTGGTTTATTCCATTCACGAATGTAACAACCCGGAAAACTGGGCCAATTTAAAAAATTTATTTTGGCAATTTTAATGAATTTTGAATATTTAAAATAAATATTTTAAATAAAAACGATGAGAAATTTATTTTGAATAGAATTCCAATGTATATATTTATATAGCTCGATGTTCGAATATAAATAATTATTTATAATTATAAAAGGAATTGAAAATGGCGCGGTAGTTCGATAATTCGATTTTAAAATTCAATTGAACATACCGGGTGCAAAATAAACCGGATTTTAGTGAAACCAAAAATATTTGAATCCATTTGATAATATTTTTCCAACGAATCCGAAAAATCGAAATTTCATAGCGGGGATAAAAAGTTATGTCCAGTTGAAATTTCAGAATAGTCGCTATGGAATTCTGGCCCTTAAAAATAGCCATTTTGCAAACGACCTCGGATTTCGACGAAACCACTTTTGTTGGATCTGTGATGTCAAGATATTGCTAGATTCCAATTTTCGTAATTTTTCGAATCAATATGTGAGCGTGACAAAGGAAAACGCGTTTGACAAGTTTCAGTTGATTTTAATCGACTGGAAAATGGCCATTTTTCAAACGGTCTCAGAATTCAACGAAACTAGTTTTGTTAGGACCATATCGTCAATAAGAAGCTAGAAAATATTTTTCGGGAATTTTTCTAGTTAATATTTGGCCCGGGTAAATTGAAATGCGCGTTCAAATGGAATATATACTGATTTATATTTAAATTTGATGAAAACTGATCGAAATGGCCAAATCAGCTTACGATACATATCCCATTGTGTTCGGAATGGGGGTAATTAGCTATAGACGACAGGCAGTGGGCCTCGTTTCAAGGTCGAAAATAAAAGTTGCTTTTTGAAATTAAATAAAATAAAATAAATTAAAAATAAATTTTTTATAAAACCTCCCCCCTCTTTCTCCATTCTCTCTCCTCACTTTTCAGAAAATCGACAGAAAAAAAGGAAACCGCTCCTCTCAGCCGCGCTCCTCCCTCACCTCCGGCCTGCTCCTCCACGACCGCCGCTCCGATCTTCCCCTCCTCCTCCCTTCTTCCTCCACCTCGCGAAGACGCCGTCGCCCCCCTTGTTCTCCCGCTCCAGCGCCCCTTAGCTACCCCAAAACCCTAGAACCCGCCACTGCGAAACCCTACATCATCCGCACCCACCTCAGCCACCGCGCCACCCGCCTGCGACTCCTCCTCCATCCCCCTCTGACGTCGACACGAGCCCCCCCCCCCCCTCTGAAAAGAAAACACTGTAAGTTTTATTTAAATGTTATTTTAGTTAGTTTTAGTTTATTTCAAATAGTTAGTTTAGTTTATTAGGATTAAAAACTGATTTTTTTTCTTTTATATAAAAACCGGTTTCTTTAGTTGATAAAAGTTTGATTTTTAAAATAGTAAAGACCGGATTTTTAATTTAGTAAAGATAGTTTTTTTTATCATAGTAAAGATAGAATTTTTATCTATATAATAGCGTTGTAAAGATAGGATATTTGCTTGTGGAAAGATTTGATTTTTAGAAACGAAAAGAAAAGTAGAGATAATTAAAAATATAATTTTTATAATATAGAAAGGTTAAAAATAGGATTTTTATATTATAGAAGTATTAAAGATATGATTTTTATATTATAAAAATAATAAAAATATGATTTTTATCAGATGTGAGAGATAAAAATATAATTTTTATAAAGTAGAAGTAATAAAAATATGATTTTTATATAATGGAGAATATAAAAATATTATGTTTATATAGTAGAGATTATAAAAATACGATTTTTATATTATATAGATAATAAAAATTCGATCTTTATATGAGAAGTAGAAATATAAAAATATAATTTTTATATAGAAAGAAGCATTGTAATATATATGAAGTAGAAATAAAAATGTGATTTTTATTTATTGAAATGAAGCAATAAAAATATAATTTTTATTTGAACAGCGTGAAAAGAACTACATAGGAATTTCAAGCTGATCCAGACGGTTCAGCAGCTCAGAAGCAAAGCACGGCGGAGTGGAATCCTCTGTGAGAACTTCTCACTTTAAATTTCTTTTCTAGTTATAAATATATATACTAGGATGCAGACGGTGCTTAGTAGCACCCGACACCCGTCGTCCACAGACCATGGGCGGCTTGTATGCTTGTTTGATGTGTTGTGAAATTTGTTTGTGATGTTGGTGTGAAACCGATAAAAAAATGTAGATAGTTAAAAATATTTTATCGTTAAAAATATAATTTTTAACGTGAATGTGAATAAATAAATATTCATTTACAAACCGGACGGTTTGTTTATGTACACCTATTTGAAGGACATTGATTGGGACGATAAATTTTACACATCGCCCAACTGCACAAATAATATTCAGTGTTGTGGATTGAAACCCCACACGGGTGTTGGGATGATATTTGGCGTACACTAATCCCAATTATTTAATTGTATGTCGATCGATTGGTCGACAGACTGTATGAGCGTTAATTATTTATAATTGGTGCTTATGCGGTTGTGTAGTTCACTTTGGATGATGGTTGATTATTTATCGTTGCTATTTTATACATGTGTTGTATGGAATCCATATAACTAACGTTATATGGTAATTGATTGGGCCTCATTCCAATTGGGAAAATAAAGAACATTATAAAATAAAGGTTCATGTGTTGACAGTACTCATCCGTTGAGATTAGTCATGTGTTGAACGAAATATTTTAACAATAAAATTTACATCTTTATCATATATAATATTAGGAACATAGTGGAAAATAGATAAGATGAGTTGTAACGGAAAGGAATTTCGCTCGATCTGAATCGATCGTTAAACCGACTAAGACCGTTCGAAAACCCCTGATCGTTTGAGAACATGACAAATCAGAATGCAAACAGAAGAACATTTCATTGTTATTACAACAATTCCATCAGATACAAGAATATACAGAGTATGAATGAATAAATTACATTCGACAAATATCAGAGATTACAATAAATTACATAGCAGCGGAAAAATATACAAAATACAACTGAAAGTGATACACGGATACAGAGCTTTCCAGATATCGTTCCAGCAGTAAATCAGGATCCTGTGAATATAAATCTGCAAAACCAAAACTACTAGCTGCCCGTGTGGAAAATAGGGGCACCCAGAGTTTAGGTTAAATCAATAAACTCCAGGTCAGTTATGGGACTGGTGTGAGAACTAAAACAGTTATTTAAAACTCTACTTTATAGATAGTAATTCAAGGGACCACGCCGTATAACACGGAACGGGTTTCCTCCCGAGAATACTAGTGCATATAACAAAACAGCGCAATGCTTTTTGGAAAAATGAAGCTATTATAAGACCCAGGTCCCATCACACAATGCAACGCAAGCCGGAGGATAGGGTTTTCCCTTATAATAGCCAAACATGCTTGGTACGTCAAAACAAATCACTTGATACTATAATAAGTGTATAGTGTCAAAACAATTCAAATCATAAATATCAATCATAGGCGGCATGGGTACCATCTATCATGTCGCCATACTAGTTCTACAATTAAAACCGCAATATCACGTATTGGAAATTGGATTTCCATCATGAGTCGAGGCAAGGGGCAAGCTCCTCTCCGTTCGAGACACTCTAGCAAATGTCTCAGGACCCCACTTTGATCCTTGGATCTTCAGGGCCGGTCCTCACCTAACTTTGGAGAATTAGTTATTCCTGAGCACACGTTTCCCGGTCCTTACAGACCTATATCCGAGGCGCCTCGTATCCAACAACCACACAGGTGAAAAGTATATAAATGTCAGGGCTGGTAGGTCACTGACACCACCCTAGCTAGAAAGAAACGTCGTGCTCTCCCTGCAGTCACTATGCCATTTTTGACTCATACCGAGGTGTGAGGCTCGCGAATTCACGTTATACACAAAGCTACGTCACACAGACTGTGCTTTGATCATCAACAACAAGACTTTGCTTTTCAACAGAAGCCTTGATCAATTGCCACTTACGCGTGCCACACTGGAAATTCACTCCATGCGACTGATGTCCATCGGTATACAACCTCTGAGCTCGTACGTCTCAGAGAAGGGCGTTAAGCAAGAGAATAAATTCTCCGCTGCCAAACAGATGTATATTTAATAGAGATCAATCAACACATAATAAAATCCAATGTCAGACACACAATCCATTTACAAGTCTGTTCTGGGTCCGAACGAAACCGGAGGCACTTTCCTCGCATATCCATCCATCTCCAAGTACGTCTGGACGATCACCAACTGTTTCCCTCATCTTGGGTGTACAGCCCAATCGAGATCATCAGTAATCACCCAAACGATGTGAAGACTTCCGGTCTTCAACCACCGTCTTCATCTTCGACATCTCGTCGAATCGGTTATTCAGAATGGGTATAAACCCGGTCTTTCTGAATAACCCACGTATATGATGAACAAATGTTACACAAACACAACAGACGCCTCATTCCAATACAGAATATTCTTTTATTCACAAAATCACATTCTTAGGGGAAAGGTTCCCATTAATTTTATCAAAGATAAATTCTTCTAAATTTATTCTTTAATCTTCCTTTGGATATCATTTCAAACTAGTCGGGATTAGCGAACCACACCGAAGTAATTATTTATTTTATTTCCCAATCCCAACCTATTCATCCCATGGAGCAAAACTGGTAATACTCCACTCTCGATCACTTTTCAGATTTGATAATTTAAATTATCAATTCACATTTTAATCTAATTAAAGATTCATTAAAACTCCACTTGGTTTTAATCTTTTCAAAAATTAACATCCTGTCTTTAACTGGGTTAAAGAACCAATGTCATCTAAAACACGATTCACGACAAACCCAAATCACATTTGATATTAAATACAAGGCTTTGAATAGAAAATATACCGGCTTATATTCAATATCTAATTCTGAAACCCACAAATATCGTATTGGAAATAACGATATGAATGTATCTTTCAAATCCCCATAACAATATCTGTTTAGTCACGGAATCCAACATCAAAATATTCCGAAGACAATTTCGATTCAACTCCAGTCCAATTCACGTATTGGGAATATTGATTATTTTTAAAATCACTTTCAAATTCAATTTATTTATTTCAAAAATAAATTGATTTTAATTCTAGTTCAAAACTAGTTCATTTCGATAAAAAAATCTATTTTTATCTTTTCAAATGTGGAATTCTTCAGCCCAATTTATCCCAAATCATTTCTTATGATTTTACACAAATTATGGATATTTTTAATAATTTTATCAAGGCCCGTACAATCGATTTCCATCAACGGCCATCGAACTGCACTTACAACGACCTTTTCCAAATTTGATTTGGACATAATTTCAAATCCAACCGTTAGATTTCAAATTTCTAATATTCATTGGAAAGCTCTTTTCGATATGAACCCAAGGTTCCGGTTTTAGGAGAATCCGCCGGTCGGATCTCCCGCAACGTCAATTTGAAGTTAATGGTCGAAATTCACGAACTGCCGCGGCGCGGCACGTTCTATTCAGGCCATTATATATATATAATATATTATATATATTTCGTCGATTTCCTTTTAAAACGTATTTTATAAATCGTTTTAAATTCGTTTTCAAAACCATTTCAACGCTACATTCAATTTCAAATCGATTTGATTTCAATTCGATTCGAATTCATTTCAATTTTATTTAATTCGAATTCAAATTCGTTTCAATTCAAATTCTAATTCATTTCAATTTAATTCAATTTGAATTTACCTTATATTTAATTCAATTCGAATTCATTTCAAATTGATTTCAATTCAATTTCAGTTCGTTTTAAATTTCATTCAAAACGATTTCAATTCGTTTTTAATTCAATTTCAATTTAATTCAATTCGAATTCATTTCTATTCAATTCGAATTCAAATTCACTTTCTATCCAATTCGAATTCAAATTCATTTTCTATTCGATTCGAATTCATTTCAAATTGATTCAATAAAATTTCAATTTGAATCTTAATCTAATTTAATTTGAATTTCATTTCAAAGTGTTAAATTTTGAAATCACTTTTCAATATTCATTATAAAATGAATAAAATCAAAATAAATATCGTTCGCGTCAAAATAACGCGTCTCTAATCAACACGGCTTTATATTTTTCAAAAACTTCTTTATTCTATTCAACAAATGAATATTTATTTTGTTCAACAAATGAATATTTATTCTATTCAACACATGAATCTATATTTCTTCCAACACACGACTATTTTTGTTATGTAAAATATTTTATAAAATCATGGTATCTATCGTTTGATTTTTAAATCAGACTCCACCGTGAAGTAGTTCTAATTTTAAATATGATAAAGATGTAGACTTTATTATTTAAAAATATTTTACTCAACACATGAATAGTTTCAACACATGAACATCGTCAACACATGACTATTTTTATATTCAACACATGAATATCCTTTTATAATATTCATTATTTTCCCGATTGGAATGAGGCCCAATCAATCACCATATAATGTTAATTATATGGGTTCCATACAACACATGTATATAATAGCAACGATAAACAATAAACCATCATCCAAAGTGCACCATACAACTGCATAAGCATCAAATATAAATAATCAACGCTTACACAATCTGTCGACCAATCGATCGACATACAATTAAATAATTGGGATTAGTGTAAGCCAAATTTCATCCCAACACCCATGTGGGTTTTCAAATCAACAAACATAGATTTTTATTTGTGCAGTTGGGCGATGTGTGAAATTTATCATCCCAATCAATATCCGTCAAATCAGTGTACATAAACAAATCGGCCGATTTGTTTATAAATATTTATTTATTCACATTCACGTTAAAAATTATTTTTTTAACGATAAAATATTTTTAACTATATAAATATTTTATTTCCTTTCAACACAAGAATATTTTATTATTCAATCATTCCACAACACAATCAATTTTCACAACACATCAATCAAACAAACAAGCCGTCCAAGGTCTGTGGACGACGGGTGTCGGGTGCTGCTAAGCACCGTCTACATCCTAATATATATATATATATATATATATATATAACTAGAGAAAGAAATTTAGAGTGAGAAGTTCTCACCTATAGCTAATCCAATCATCTCGACTCTTCTTATGTAGAAGTCTTCGTCGTTCTCGCCTTTTGTCACTTTCGCTGCCCGTAGCCACTACATATAAAAATCACATTTTTATATTGTTGCTATGTATATAAAAATCATATTTTTATAATTGCTCCATATGGATAAAAAAATCTATTTTTACCCCGCTACTATATAGATAAAAATTCTATTTTTACATCGCTACTATATAGATAAAAATTCTATTTTTACATCGCTACTATATAGATAAAAATTCTATTTTTACATCGCTATTATATAGATAAAAATTCTATTTTTACATCGCTATTATATAGATAAAAATTCTATTTTTACGTCGCTGTTATATAGATAAAAATTTCGCCTTTTTAAATATAAAGATTTCGCCTTCTCAAATATAAAGATTTCGCCTTTTCAATTTCAAAAATCTAATATTTTCTATTTTAAAAAAATCTAATCTTTTCTTGACGTATATACAATAAAAACTCTATTTTTATTTTCAAAGCAAATCTATTTCAGTTTTTATAACTTAATAAAATCGATTTTCATAACTAAATAAAATCAGATTTTTAACAGTCTTATACACAATTACATTTAAATCAATGCATACTTAATATTTAAACTGAAAAAGAAATAGAATTAAATAAATAAAAACTTGCGGTTAAAATGGAAGGGGGGCTGCTCATAGTCGGAGAACGACGGCAGGTGGCGGCATGGGCGAGGCTAGGGGGTGCAGTGGCTTAGGATTTAGGGGGGCGGCGGTTTTATGCAGAAGAAGAAGGAGGAGATGAAGGCGAGAGAGGAGGAAGAAGAAGAGGAGAGGGAGGCGGCGCAGCAGGGGGGCTCGGCGCGCCACTTGGGGCCGCGATGGAGTGGCGGCGGCGGCGAATCGCCCCCCTCCGTCGCCCCATTTTTCCTTTTTTTTTATCTGGAGATCGACTTTGAAGAAAAGGGGGGGAGGGGCCAGAGGAATAAAGGAGAGGTTTTTTTTTATTTAATTTACAAAAAGTTGACTTTTTCATACGACCTCTAAACGAGGCCCACCGCCTGTCGTCCATAGCTAATTACTCCCATTACGAACGCAATGGGATATGTATCGTAAGCTGATTCGATCATTTCGATCAGTTTTCGTCAAAATCAACACATAACTCTATATATTGAATTTGAACGCGCATTTCAATTTACTGGGGTCACATACGAACTCTAAAAATTCCAGAAAAATATTTCTAACTTCGTATTGACGATACGGTCCTAACAAAACTAGTTTCGTCGAATTCTGAGACCGTTGGAAAAATGGCCATTTTCCAGTCGATTAAAATCAACTGAAACTGGTCAAACACGTTTTCCTTTGCCACGCTCACATATTGATTCGAAAAATTATGAAATTTGGAATCTAACAATAATTTGACATCACGGATCCAACAAAAGTGGTTTCGTCGAAATCCGAGGTCGTTTGCAAAATTCCCATTTTTAAGGGCCTGAATTCCATAGCGACTATTCAGAATTTTCAACTGGACATATCTTTTGATTCCCGCTATGAAATCTCAATTTTTCGGATTCGTTGGAAAGGTATTCTCAATTAGATCCTATTATTTTTGGTTTCACTAAAATCCGGTTTATTTTGCACCCGGTACATTCAATTGAAGTTTGAAATCGAATTATCGAACTACCGCGCCATTTTCAATTCCTATTATAATTATATATAATTATTTATATTCTAACGACGACGTATATAATATATATACGTTCGAATTCCTATTCAAAATAAATTTCTCGTCGATATTATTTAAAATAATTCATTTTAAATATTCAAAATTCATTAAAATTGCCAAAATAAAAATTTTAAACTGGCCCAGATTTTCGGGTTGTTACAATCTCCCCCACTTAAAACTTTTCGTCCCCGAAAAGGAACAAAGTCGAAAGTGGTTTGATTAATTAACTCTACGTTTGATCTGGCTTCCATTCTCCAACTTTTCAGTTTCTGAGAATTTTCAAATTCTTCAAAAATTTGGCTAACACCCGGAATTTTCGAAAAATTTCGCCATAACCTCCCCTGCACCGGGAGCCACGGGAAAATCCCGAAATTGCCATACAGGCCTTATGATCTCAAAAAGATAAAGAAAAAGCCAAGCGGCTAGCCAATAGGCTCATAAAATCATCATCACCCAAACAAAACAGTAAATTATGATAAACATGTACCTATTTGTTGGGCAAACAAATTTTATTCTTCGGCTCTAGCCTCCTTGCTATGACCTGTTAAATGTAAGTACATGTATATGCAAGCAAATGTGACCAATTTTCAATACAATTCAATATTTGGTTCAATTAGGCTAAATGGTTCAAAATTATTAAACAAATAAACAAACAACACAAACATCAATCAATTAGTGATTTAACGTTTCAAATTCATAATTTGATATATATATACAAAAATCATGTTTTTGATGCCAATTCACAACAATGTATTCTAGCTATATTTTGGTTCTCACACCAGTCTAATGGAAATATATAGATATCACACCTTCGAAACACGAAAATAAATACTGGTGATGGCGCGCCATCATCAGAATCGTGTCCGGGCGACTAGAGTGTGATTCTATTTCTATACAGTATATTGAAACTTCGAATATACGTTCATGACGCGTATATACAAAACCTTTATATATTGGATTGTCCATATTCAAAATAAATAAATAATCAAATACGTTTAGAACGATTTAAATTTTCAAAACAAAATTGTTTTCATTTGAAAAATATACTCTTCACACTCGTTCTAGGATACTACTGATCCCATCTCTAACGAGTCATTCTAATTGGATATTACTAATCCAATATCTGATGAATTCTTTCGTATGGTTCTAACGTGTCTTGTTCTCGAGCTCTGTAAACCAAAGCTCTGATACCAACTGTAACGGAAAGGAATTTCGCTCGATCTGAATCGATCGTTAAACCGACTAAGACCGTTCGAAAACCCCTGATCGTTTGAGAATAGGACAAATCAGAATGCAAACAGAAGAACATTTCATTGTTATTACAACAATTCCATCAGATACAAGAATATACAGAGTATGAATGAATAAATTACATTCGACAAATATCAGAGATTACAATGAATTACATAGCAGCGGAAAAATATACAAAATACAACTGAAAGTGATACACGGATACAGAGCTTTCCGGATATCGTTCCAGCAGTAAATAAGGATCCTGTGAATATAAATCTGCAAAACCAAAACTACTAGCTGCCCGTGTGGAAAATAGGGGCACCCAGAGTTTAGGTTAAATCAATAAACTCCAGGTCAGTCATGGGACTGGTGTGAGAACTAAAACAGTTATTTAAAACTCTACTTTATAGATAGTAATTCAAGGGACCACGCCGTATAACACGGAACGGGTTTCCTCCCGAGAATACTAGTGCATATAACAAAACAGCGCAATGCTTTTTGGAAAAATGAAGCTATTATAAGACCCAGGTCCCATCACACAATGCAACGCAAGCCGGAGGATAGGGTTTTCCCTTATAATAGCCAAACATGCTTGGTACGTCAAAACAAATCACTTGATACTATAATAAGTGTATAGTGTCAAAACAATTCAAATCATAAATATCAATCATAAGCGGCATGGGTACCATCTATCATGTCGCCATACTAGTTCTACAATTAAAACCGCAATATCACGTATTGGAAATTGGATTTCCATCATGAGTTGAGGCAAGGGGCAAGCTCCTCTCCGTTCGAGACACTCTAGCAAATGTCTCAGGACCCCACTTTGATCCTTGGATCTTCAGGGCCGGTCCTCACCTAACTTTGGAGGATTATTTATTCCTGAGCACACGTTTCCGGTCCTTACAGACCTATATCCGAGGCGCCTCGTATCCAACAACCACACAGGCGAAAAGTCTATAAATGTCAGGGCTGGTAGGTCACTGACACCACCCTAGCTAGAAAGAAACGTCGTGCTCTCCCTGTAGTCACTATCCCGTTTTTGACTCATACCGAGGTGTGAGGCTCGCGAATTCACGTTATACACAAAGCTACGTCACACAGACTGTGCTTTGATCATCAACAACAAGACTTTGCTTTTCAACAGAAGCCTTGATCAATTTCCACTTACGCGTGCCACACTGGCAATTCACTCCATGCGACTGATGTCCATCGATATACAACCTCTGAGCTCGTACGTCTCAGAGAAGGGCGTTAAGCAAGAGAATAAATTCTCCGCCGCCAAACAGATGTATATTTAATAGAGATCAATCAACACATAATAAAATCCAATGTCAGACACACAATCCATTTACAAGTCCGTTCTGGGTTCGAACGAAACCGGAGGCACTTTCCTCGCATATCCATCCATCTCCAAGTACGTCTGGACGATCACCAACTGTTTCCCTCATCTTGGGTGTACAGCCCAATCGAGATCATCAGTAATCACACAAACGATGTGAAGACTTCCGGTCTTCAACCACCGTCTTCATCTTCGACATCTCGTCGAATCGGTTATTCAGAATGGGTATAAACCCGGTCTTTCAGAATAATCCACGTATATGATGAACAAATGTTACACAAACACAACAGACGCCTCATTCCAATACAGAATATTCTTTTATTCACAAAATCACATTCTTAGGGGAAAGGTTCCCATTAATTTTATCAAAGATAAATTCTTCTAAATTTATTCTTTAATCTTCCTTTGGATATCATTTCAAACTAGTCGGGATTAGCGAACCACACCGAAGTAATTATTTATTTTATTTCCCAGTCCCAACCTATTCATCCCATGGAGCAAAACTGGTAATACTCCACTCTCGATCACTTTTCAGATTTGATAATTTAAATTATCAATTCACATTTTAATCTAATTAAAGATTCATTAAAACTCCACTTGGTTTTAATCTTTTCAAAAATTAACATCCTGTCTTTAACTGGGTTAAAGAACCAATGTCATCTAAAACACGATTCACGACAAACCCAAATCACATTTGATATTAAATACAAGGCTTTGAATAGAAAATATACCGGCTTATATTCAATATCTAATTCTGAAACCCACAAATATCGTATTGGAAATAACGATATGAATGTATCTTTCAAATCCCCATAACAATATCTGTATAGTCACGGAATCCAACATCGAAATATTCCGAAGACAATTTCGATTCAACTCTAGTCCAATTCACGTATTGGGAATATTGATTATTTTTAAAATCACTTTCAAATTCAATTTATTTATTTCAAAAATAAATTGATTTTAATTCTAGTTCAAAACTAGTTCATTTCGATAAAAAATCTATTTTTATCTTTTCAAATGTGGAATTCTTCAGCTCAATTTTTTCCAAATCATTTCTTATGATTTTACACAAATTATGGATATTTTTAATAATTTTATCAAGGCCCGTACAGTCGATTTCCATCAACGGCCATCGAACTGCACTTACAGCGACCTTTTCCAAATTTGATTTGGACATAATTCCAAATCCAACCGTTAGATTTCAAATTTCTAATATTCATTGGAAAGCTCTTTTCGATACGAACCCAAGGTTCCGGTTTTAGGTGAATCCGCCGGTCGGATCTCCCGCAACGTCAATTTGAAGTTAATGGTCGAAATTCACGAACTGCCGCGGCGCGGCACGTTCTGTTCAGGCCATTATATATATATATATAATATATTATATATATTTCGTCGAATTCCTTTTAAAACGTATTTTATAAATCGTTTTAAATTCGTTTTCAAAACCATTTTAATGCTACATTCAATTTCAAATCGATTTGATTTCAATTCGATTCGAATTCATTTCAATTTTATTTAATTCAAATTCAAATTCGTTTCAATTCAAATTCTAATTCGTTTCAATTTAATTCAATTTGAATTTACCTTCTATTTAATTCAATTCGAATTCATTTCAAATTGATTTCAATTCAATTTCAGTTCGTTTTAAATTTCATTCAAAACGATTTCAATTCGTTTTTAATTCAATTTCAATTTAATTCAATTCGAATTCATTTCTATTCAATTCGAATTCAAATTCACTTTCTATCCAATTCGAATTCAAATTCATTTTCTATTCGATTCGAATTCATTTCAAATTGATTCAATAAAATTTCAATTTGAATCTTAATCTAATTTAATTTGAATTTCATTTCAAAATGTTAAATTTTGAAATCACTTTTCAATATTCATTATAAAATGAATAAAATCGATATAAATATCGTTCGCGTCAAAATAACGCATCTCTAATCAACACGGCTTTATATTTTTCAAAAACTTCTTTATTCTATTCAACAAATGAATATTTATTCTATTCAACACATGAATATATATTTCTTCCAACACACGACTATTTTTGTTATGTAAAATATTTTATAAAATCATGGTATCTACCGTTTAATTTTTAAATCAGACTCCACCGTGAAGTAGTTCTAATTTCAAATATGATAAAGATGTAGACTTTATTATTTAAAAATATTTTACTCAACACATGAATAGTTTCAACACATGAACATCGTCAACACATGGCTATTTTTATATTCAACACATGAATATCCTTTTATAATATTCATTATTTTCCCGATTGGAATGAGGCCCAATCAATCACCATTTAATGTTAATTATATGGGTTCCATACAACACATGTATATAATAGCAACGATAAACAATAAACCATCATCCAAAGTGCACCACACAACTGCATAAGCATCAAATATAAATAATCAACGCTTACACAATCTGTCGACCAATCGATCGACATACAATTAAATAATTGGGATTAGTGTAAGCCAAATTTCATCCCAACACCCGTGTGGGGTTTCAAATCAACAAACACAGATTTTTATTTGTGCAGTTGGGCGATGTGTGAAATTTATCATCCCAATCAATATCCGTCAAATCAGTGTATATAAACAAATCGGCCGATTTGTTTATAAATATTTATTTATTCACATTCACGTTAAAAATTATATTTTTAACGATAAAATATTTTTAACTATATAAATATTTTATTTCCTTTCAACACAAGAATATTTTATTATTCAATCATTCCACAACACAATCAATTTTCACAACACATCAATCAAACAAACAAGCCGTCCATGGTCTGTGGACGACGGGTGTCGGGTGCTGCTAAGCACCGTCTGCATCCTAGTATATATATATATATATAACTAGAGAAAGAAATTTAGAGTGAGAAGTTCTCACCAATAGCTAATCCAATCATCTCGACTCTTCTTATGTAGAAGTCTTCGTCGTTCTCGCCTTTTGTCACTTTCGCTGCCCGTAGCCACTACATATAAAAATCACATTTTTATATTGTTGCTATGTATATAAAAATCATATTTTTATAATTGCTCCATATGGATAAAAAAAAATCTATTTTTACCCCGCTACTATATAGATAAAAATTCTATTTTTACATCGCTACTATATAGATAAAAATTCTATTTTTACATCTCTACTATATAGATAAAAATTCTATTTTTACATCGCTATTATATAGATTAAAATTCTATTTTTACATCGCTATTATGTAGATAAAAATTCTATTTTTACATCGCTATTATATAGATAAAAATTCTATTTTTACATCGCTATTATATAGATAAAAATTTCGCCTTTTTAAATATAAAGATTTCGCCTTTTCAAATATAAAGATTTTGCCTTTTCAATTTCAAAAATCTAATCTTTTCTTTTTTTTAAAAATCTAATCGTTTCTTGACGTATATACAATAAAAACTCTATTTTTATTTTCAAAGCAAATCTATTTCAGTTTTTATAACTTAATAAAATCGATTTTCATAACTAAATAAAATCAGATTTTTAACAGTCTTATACACAATTACATTTAAATCAATGCATACTTAATATTTGAACTGAAAAAGAAATATAATTAAATAAATAAAAACTTACGGTTAAAATGGAAGGGGGTTGCTCATAGTCGGAGAACGGCGGCAGGTGGCGGCATGGGCGAGGCTAGGGGGTGCAGTGGCTTAGGGTTTAGGGGGGGCGGCGGTTTTATGCAGAAGAAGAAGGAGGAGATGAAGGCGAGAGAGGAGGAAGAAGAAGAGGAGAGGGAGGCGGCGCAGCAGGGGGGGCTCGGCGCGCCACCTGGGGCCGCGATGGAGTGGCGGCGGCGGCGAATCGCCCCCCTCCGTCGCCCCATTTTTCCTTTTTTTTATCTGGAGATCGACTTTGAAGAAAATGGGGGGAGGGGCCAGAGGAATAAAGGAGAGGTTTTTTTTTAATTTACAAAAAGTTGACTTTTTCATACGACCTCTAAACGAGGCCCACCGCCTATCGTCCATAGCTAATTACCCCCATTACGAACACAATGGAATATGTATCGTAAGCTGATTCGATCGTTTCGATCAGTTTTCGTCAAAATTAACATATAACTCTATATATTGAATTTGAACGTGCATTTCAATTTACTGGGCTCACATATGAACTCTAAAAATTCCAGAAAAATATTTTCTAACTTCGTATAGACGATACGGTCCTAACAAAACTAGTTTCGTCGAATTCTGAGACCGTTGGAAAAATGGCCATTTTCCAGTCGATTAAAATCAACTGAAACTGGTCAAACGCGTTTTCCTTTGCCACGCTCACATATTGATTCGAAAAATTATGAAATTTGGAATCTAACAATAATTTGACATCACGGATCCAACAAATGTGGTTTCATCGAAATCCAAGGTCGTTTGCAAAATTCCCATTTTTAAGGGCCTGAATTCCATAGCGACTATTCAGAATTTTCAACTGGACATATCTTTTGATTCCCGCTATGAAATCTCAATTTTTCGGATTCGTTGGAAAGATATTCTCAATTAGATCCTATTATTTTTGGTTTCACTAAAATCCGGTTTATTTTGCACCCGGTACATTCAATTGAAGTTTGAAATCGAGTTATCGAATTACCGCGCCATTTTCAATTCCTATTATAATTATATATAATTATTTATATTCTAACGACGACGTATATAATATATATGTTCGAATTCCTATTCAAAATAAATTTCTCGTCGATATTATTTAAAATAATTCATTTTAAATATTCAAAATTCATTAAAATTGCCAAAATAAAAAATTTAAACTGGCCCAGATTTTCGGGTTGTTACATGAGTGGTCTCCTGGATATTGATCTGATGTTGGTTTCGGCCTTCGGGGTTAATATTTAGGGAATCGTTCTCTTACTAATTTACGGTTGGAGTCTGATTTGAAATCAAACGATAGATACCATAATTTTTATAAAATATATTAAATAACAAAAATAGTCACACGTGGACTGTACTCATTCGTTGAGATTAGTCATGTGTTGACAAAAATATAGAGTCATGTATTGAAAGAAATATAAATTCATTTGTTGAATAGAATAACAAAGTTATTGAAAAATATAAAGCCGTGTTGATTAGAGATGCGCTATTTTAACGCGAACGATATTTATATCGATTATATTCGTTTTTATAATGAATATTGAAAAGTGATAAAAATCGAATATTTATAACAGGAATTCGAATTGAATTGAAATTAAAAGAAATTCGAATTGAATTGAAAAGAAAACGAATTTGAATTGAATTGAATTGAATTGAAAAGAAAACGAATTCAAATTGAATTGAATAGAAATTGAATTCAAATTGAATTCAAATTGAATTGAAAACGAATTGAAATATAATTAAAATCAATTTGAAATAAATTCAAATTGAATTGAAATTTGAATTGAATTGAATTGAAATGAATTTAAAACGAATTTATAAGGAAAAATTCAATTTTGATTTGAATTTGGAATGGAAGTTGAAATTGTTTTTGAAACGAATTTAAAACTATTTATAAAGTTCGTTTTAAATAGAAATCGACGAAATATATATAATATATATTATATATATATAATGGCCTGAATAGAACGCGCCGCGCTGCGGCAGTTCGTGAATTTCGACCATTGGCTTCGAATGGACGTTACGGGAGATCCGACCGTCGGATTCTCCTAAAACCGGAACCATTGGGTTCGTATCGAAAAGAGCTTTCTAAGAATATTAGAAATTTGAAATCTAACGGTTGGATTTGGGGATACGTCCAAATCAAATTTGGAAAAGGTCGCTGTAAGTGCAGTCTGATGGCCATTGTTGGAAATCGACTGTACCGGCCTCGATAAAATTATTAAAAATAGTAATAATTTGTGTAAAACCATAAGAAATGATTTGTGAAGAACTGGGATGAAAAATCCCACATTTGTAAAGATAAAAATGGATTTTTATCGAAATGAACTAGTTTTGAACTAAATTTAAAAACCAATTATTTTTAAATAAATAAATTAGATTTAAAAGGGGTTTTAAATAATCAGAATTTCTAATATATTTGATTGGAATTGAATTAGAATTTATTTGTGGGTTTATCGTGAACGGTGTTTTAAATAACACTTGTTCTTTAACCCGATAATAAATAGAATGTGATTTGGGTTTATCGTGAACTGTGTTTTAAATGACATTAGTTCTTTAACCCAGTAAAGGGAGTTTTAATGAATCTGCAATTAGATTGAAATATGAATTGATAATTTAAATTATCAAATTTGGAAAGTGAGCGAGAATGGAGTATTACCAGTTTTGCTCCAAAGCAATAGTTAAATCTTTAATTAGATTTGAACGTGAAATGGTAATTAATTTTACCGATAACACTGTGGTGTTGGATATGGAGTATTACCAGTTTTTCTTCATGGGATGAATAGGTTGGGATTGGGAAATAAAATAAATAATTACTTCGGTGTGGTTCGCTAATCTCGACTAGTTTGGAAAACCATAATCTGGTTTGAAATGATATCCAAAGGTAGATTAAAGAATAAATTTTAAAGAATTTATCTTTGATAAAATTAATGGGAACCTTTCCCTAAGAATATGAAACTTAGAAACTAGCTGTAGGTTAGTTAAGAAGGATGGTTTCCTGGGTATTGATCTGATGTTGGTTTCGGCCTTCGGGGTTAATATTTGGGGAATTGTTCTCTCGCTAATCTACGGTTAGTGATTGATGAATTGGAATGAGGCGTATGCTGTGTTTTTGTAACATTTGTTTATTATATACGCGGGTCATTCAGAAAGGCCGGGTTTTATACCCATTCTGAATAACCGATTCGACGATAAGTCGAAGATGAAGATGGTGGTTGAAGACCAGAAGTCTTCACATCGTTTGGGTGATTACTGATGATCTTGATTGGGCTGTACACCCAAGATGAGGGAATCAGTTGGTGATCGTCCAGACGTACTTGGAGATCGATGGATACGCGAGGAAAGTGCCTCCGGTTTCGTTCAGACCTAGAACGGGCTTGTAAATGGATGGTGTGTCTGACATTGTATTCCTTTATATTGTATTCATTGATCTCTGCTAAATATATATCTGTTTGGCGGCGGAGAATTTATTCTCTTGCTTAACGCCCTTCTCTGAGACGTACGAGCTCAGAGGTTATATATTGGCAGAAATCAGTGATATGATATGGATTGATAGTGTGGCATGCTGAGATGCAGTGATACATACTTTTGTTGAAAAGAAAAGTTTGGTGGATGATTGTAACACCCCGTATTTTCTGTGAACTTAAGAATTACAAATCTGAGTATAATTAAAATATAAAATCAGAATCAAGGGAAACGGGCTGTGCCATTGCGTTCGTCTTGGAAAAATACGCGAAATAGAGTCTGAAATTTCGTAAATCGGAGTCCATATGACCAAGTTATGGCCTCCCAAAGTTCAGAAAAGAATTTAAACAGCTCAGACCAGGTCGACTGGGGAGTCGACCCTAGAGTCGACCTGCCCCCAGGGGGTCGACCCTAGAGTCGACCTGCCCCAGGGGGTCGACCCTAGAGTCGACCTGCCCCCAGGGGGTCGACCCTAGAGTCGACCCTAGTGTCGACCTGGGGGTCGACCTGCCTCCCGAATCTGCTTTTCTGCCTGGGTGCGTTCTGATGTATCTGGTCTCGTTTTCTGTCTAGATTCGTCTGCCTAAACCTATTTAAACAGCCCCAAACCCAGCCTTCTCTGCACACAATTCTATTCTGCTTCTACTCTGCCTCTGTTCTAAATTAAAAATAAAAATGGCGTTGCTACTCTGCTGGAACCAAAACTAGAAGACAATCAACATCATCCTAAATTCAATTAGAGATTAGAGCTTCTGCAACGGTTCTACAACAACTAGAGTTCTTTCTTTAATCCAATTAAGGCAAGTGCAGTTATTCTCCGCTATAAACGTTAATTCTGATTGTGACATGAATTATAAATCTGAATCAGAGGTTATATCTGTTCTGTTCTGATCTGATCTGTTTTATTATGTACCTCTTTCCTCTTTCTGTTCTATAGCCAGGCTACCACGAGCCTGAGCCAATCTCATAAGAGATCAACATACGCTAAAATGTTTGGGACAATCAAATGAATGTGCATAAATTGGGCATGACCGATATGTGATTGATTTGAGGAAAGAACATAGGTTGGACTTGGAACTTAGAACATAAATCTAAGGCATAATTGGACTGATCTGTGACCAATTTGAGTATATAAACTAGATCTAGATCTGTGCATATATGACTGTTTGGGATTATCATATGATAATACATAATTTGCAAATCTGGAATATTAAGATCTGAACTAAAACACATATCATATGTTAGATCTAGATCCTTGGGCATATTTTATAACAGATTATAACTTAGGTGTGAAGATCCATATTAAGATTTGATAACTATCAAGTGTGAATAACACCTAAGTAGGAGATTTTTGAATATATGACATGCATTGAAATAGATGGCTATAGTTGGTATAATTTATATGTGAATCTTTTGTACTAGGCAAGTGGAACTAAATTGGGACATGTAAATTATGACCATAATCTGTGACATGCAAATTCAATGCAAACGTAGGGTATATGATCCTAGTGTGAATCATGACCACTATTTATGCATGCAAATTTAGGCCAAATTTATAATTAGGCAAGATATCTGAAACTTTAAGGAATGATGAAAATCAGTTATAATTGCCTAATTTGCTAGTTCTGCTATATTTGCCTAATTTGCTAGTTCTGCTATATTTGCCTAATCTGTTAGTTTTATTATATCGCCTAATCTGCTAGTTCTGTTATATTGTTTAATCTGCTAGTTCTGCTCTACTGCCTAGTTTACTAGATCTATTCATCTGCTAGATCTGTCATCCGCTAAGTCTGTTGAAAATGCCTAAATCTGTTAAATTTATTTGTTTAAATGCCTAACCTGTTATATGCCAAAATCTGCTAAGTTGCTAAATCTGTTAAATCCGTTAAGTCATATAATCTGGAAAATCTGTTATCTGCTAAATCTGTTATCTGCTGTGTTGATATAATCATCCTGTTATTGATATAATCTGAATTGGCATATATATTGGGCGTGCGCATAAACGGTAAATTATTAATTAATTGGCCGCAAAGATAAACGTGACTAACTCGAGGTTAGAATGAGTTTGCGGCGTAATTCTGCCCGGAACCGCTCGGCACATCCAGTGGCCGCAAACAATAGGTTCTAATGTGAGAAGTTAGTCATAACCTGCTTAAGACACGAGGTTAGGTCTGGCTTGTGGCAGAAGTCTGCCCGGAACCGCCCGGCCCATCCAGCGGCCACAAGCTAGCGACCTAATGTGAGAGGTCTGGGCATTAATATTAATTAATGCAAATCTAAGATAAGAATGACGTCTAAAACGTATTGGGGGAAATAGGGTTAAACCAACTGGATTAATAGGTGTAGTAAACCCGTCCATGAATCTGTAGGCCCAATACAAAGTTAGACAAATCTGAAAAATCTGTACATCTGATATGTTAGTCTGAAAACTTGTCAACTTAATCTGTGAACTAGTAAATCTGAATTTTGTATGTCTGAACTTGTAAACAAGTTAATCTGAAATCTGTTAGTCTGGGGACACAAGGTTAGGAGGGGAATTACTTGTGTCATCTGTTGTTTGGGACCCATATTAGTCAGTAACCCTTTCTGGTATCAAAACTTTGACCCAACAGTAAGTAGGGTCCGGGCACGCTTACTGAACTAATTATAAGTGGTTCATTCTGATAATGGCGAGGGGTGTTGATGGTGCGTTCCAACCGGGTCATGTGCGTGCATGGATCCCGGTCTGCCTCTGAGGATGTAAGACGCCGTGACATCTGTAAATAGGTCTGTGCCAATTGGTTGTCACTTTAGGGAGTGATACACCCTACTGTGGGGCCGACACAGGATATTTATGTATTAGGGAGCCGATCGCTTGGGGTAGGGTTTTAGGGTACACTTAGTTCTGTCTGTTTCTGTTGGTACCATCTGTTTCTGTTGGGTGGTAACACCTGTCTGTTTCTGCGTGGTACCATCAATTCGGGTGGTAAAGGCCCATTACTAGTGTACACCTAATTCTACATTCTGTTTCCGCAGGGATTAATTTGTTTCTGCTTCTGTCTGTTTCTGATCGGGTAGTAAAGGCCCATTATTAGCATTCTGTTTCTGTTAAATTATTCTGTACCCGTTCCTGCTTCAGTTTAGACATTAGGGTGACACCTAATTCTGTTATACTAGTATTAGTGCAGAGAAGTGTAAAGCAATAGTTTATGTCATTCTGTTCTTCTGTTATATCTGCTACACCTGTTACAGTTATCTCTCATCCAGCTTTATGTTCATGTCATATTATTATTATCTGTTCATATGCTGAAAGTCACTGGACTTGCCAGACTTTTTGTCTGACCCTTGTTGTTTCGCCTCTTTTCTTCCGTTCCCCCCTCCCCCCCCCCCAGGTTTATCTAAGGAGGGAATACTTTAGCTTGATCCGGATTTCTCTTTGCTTGAAGTGCTTGAAGTATGGCTTGGCTCTGTATAGCTTCCGTTCCATGGGGATTATGATTTTAAACCATGCATTTTGAAGGCTTTTGTACAAGACTGATATTTTGTACTTGAATTCTGAGATTTGAAAGGATGTAACCATATTGATTTCTGTTTCCGCTGTAATAAAGTTAAATTTTTTCAAGTACTGTTTTATCTGTCTTGTAATTTTCTGTTCTGTTTACTAAAATGCTCCAACAAAGTTAAGGCATTCCCTTTGTGAGTGACCTTAACGGAGGTGGGGTGTTACACTTGGTATCAGAGCTGAAGGTTACCGGATTTGATAAAGAATTTTTGAAAACTATTTTCAAAAAGGTTTTGAAAAGGAAGTATTTTCAAAAGTAAAGCTTATTTTGAAAAGCATAGTCCCCGAAACCATATATCTATCTTTTGATCCTCTGCTTGAATCCTTGTTTCCTTCTTTCTTGAGTCTCTGGGGCTCCCGGCTTTCTGGGAGGTAACCTCGTCGAAGGGCAAAGTAGTGCCCGACTTCCATCAATAGCTGTAGTTTCACCTGCGGCTAGTTTTCTTTAGAGCTTTGAAGGATTTTTCCGAGCGATGGAGGCAGCTTTCGAGGGATTGGTCAACGTGTTACACAAGGATAGTAAAGATGAGAATGATGAGGTTTGGCTAAGGAGCACAACCCAAAGGTGAGAAACTCATATAGACTTAGTTCACAATGGAGGCAAAAGGGAAACACAAAAGAAGGAAGGAAAGTTTGAAGATAAGGAGGAGGAAAGTGTTTTACTTATGGAAGCTCGACTCATCTGAATAAGGATTACCGAAAGAGGAAGGGGAGGGTGCTTGCTTCAACTGTGGTGAGATGGGGCACTTTACTAGGGACTGCCCGAAGAAACGAAGGCAAGGACAGAGGACAGGACCAACTTCCGGAGGGCAGGAAAACACTCTCAAGGCTAGTGGATAGGATAGAAATAGGGAAAATTTCTGTAGAAGGTTTAATTTTCTTATCTGGTTATGGAGTTAAGACTCTTTCTGATTCTGTACTTGATACTCTGCACTTGAATACTAGTATTGTTTCTGATTCTGCTGTAGACTCAGACCCATAAAGGGTATGACTCATCTGTTTTAAGTTAAGGTTTGAGGGATATCTGTGTTAGGCGTCAAATATGACGCATATATTCTGAGTTTTTGTGGGATATGATTTTATCATGCTTAGCTTCCGAAGAATCATTAGGGAACCTGATCTGTACCAGTAGTCTGTAAATATCTGAATACTCCTGATAAGATTTCCAGTTTTGACATTGTCTAAAGAGGGTAACCCTCTGGGTGTCAATCTGATGTTGATTTCGGTCTTCGGGGTTGACACTTAGGGGAATTATTTTCTCAACCAATGTCTGATAGGAATCAAGTTTTTGTTTTATCTGTACTCGCTTCCATCACTCGACTGTATCCTATCGATCGAGTGTTCAACTTATAGATAGGAATCCTAATGGGTGAAAACATGTGTTTGAGACATGTTATGTTTGATGGTTGCAAGTGGATGCAAGTGGTTGCTCGTGGACGCATATACACACACTATGCACTAGATCGGCTTGAAAACACTCTCATACTGCATATGGATGTGTGAGCATTTTAAATTTTTATGGATGCAAAATGGTTGAATCAGCACATGGATGTTGCATATGAGTGGATGGTTGTGCACTCATAAAGAAATGATATGTATCAAATAGGAAAGTTGCATACATATTGGACTCATGGCACTGACATAATTCGCATTAAGGAGGTCAACTGAATCAGTAGACCGCCTGATCTTTGCATTAGATAAGGAACATATACACACACTTTTGCAAATGGTCATACAGCACTAGAAATTTCTAAGGATAATGGATGCTTGTGGATGATGACTGAGTAGATGAGTGATTGGATGGTAGGACACATTCTTCTTAACTTGAAGATTTCGGGGACGAAATCCTTTAAGGAGGGGAGAATGTAACACCCCGTATTTTCTGTGAACTTAAGAATTACAAATCTGAGTATAATTAAAATATAAAATCAGAATCAAGAGAAACGGGCTGTGCCATTGCGTTCGTCTCGGAAAAATACGCGAAATAGAGTCCGAAATTTCGTAAATCGGAGTCCATATGACCAAGTTATGGCCTCCCAAAGTTCAGAAAAAAATTAAACAGCTCATACCAGGTCGACTGGGGAGTCGACCCTAGAGTCGACCTGCCCCCAGGGGGTCGACCCTAGAGTCGACCTGCCCCAGGGGGTCGACCCTAGAGTCGACCTGCCCCCAGGGGGTCGACCCTAGAGTCGACCCTAGTGTCGACCTGGGGGTCGACCTGCCTCCCGAATCTGCTTTTCTGCCTGGGTGCGTTCTGATGTATCTGGTCTCGTTTTCTGTCTAGATTCGTCTGCCTAAACCTATTTAAACAGCCCCAAACCCAGCCTTCTCTGCACACAATTCTATTCTTCTTCTACTCTGCCTCTGTTCTAAATTAAAAATAAAAATGGCGTTGCTACTCTGCTGGAATCAAAACTAGAAGATAATCAACATCATCCTAAATTCAATTAGAGATTAGGGCTTCTGCAACGGTTCTACAACAACTAGAGTTCTTTCTTTAATCCAATTAAGGCAAGTGCAGTTATTCTCCGCTATAAACGTTAATTCTGATTGTGACATGAATTATAAATCTGAATCAGAGGTTATATCTGTTCTGTTCTGATCTGATCTGTTTTATTCTGTACCTCTTTCCTCTTTATGTTCTATAGCCAGGCTACCACGAGCCTGAGCCAATCTCATAAGAGATCAACATACGCTAAAATGTTTGGGACAATCAAATGAATGTGCATAAATTGGGCATGACCGATATGTGATTGATTTGAGGAAAGAACATAGGTTGGACTTGGAACTTAGAACATAAATCTAAGGCATAATTGGACTGATCTGTGACCGATTTGAGTATATAAACTAGATCTAGATCTGTGCATATATGACTGTTTGGGATTATCATATGATAATACATAACTTGCAAATCTGGAATATTAAGATCTGAAATAAAACACATATCATATGTTAGATCTAGATCCTTGGGCATATTTTATAACGGATTATAACTTAGGTGTGAAGATCCATATTAAGATTTGATAACTATCAAGTGTGAATAACACCTAAGTAGGAGATTTTTGAATATATGACATGCATTGAAATAGATGGCTATAGTTGGTATAATTTATATGTGAATCTTTTGTACTAGGCAAGTGGAACTAAATTGGGACATGTAAATTATGACCATAATCTGTGACATGCAAATTCAATGCAAACGTAGGGTATATGATCCTAGTGTGAATCATGACCACTATTTAGGCATGCAAATTTAGGCCAAATTTATAATTAGGCAAGATATCTGAAACTTTAAGGAATGATGAAAATCAGTTATAATTGCCTAATTTGCTAGTTCTGCTATATTTGCCTAATCTGTTAGTTTTATTATATCGCCTAATCTGCTAGTTCTGTTATATTGCTTAATCTGCTAGTTCTGCTCTACTGCCTAGTTTACTAGATCTATTCATCTGCTAGATCTGTCATCCGCTAAGTCTGTTGAAAATGCCTAAATCTGTTAAATTTATTTGTTTAAATGCCTAACCTGTTATATGCCAAAATCTGCTAAGTTGCTAAATCTGTTAAATCCGTTAAGTCATATAATCTGGAAAATCTGTTATCTGCTAAAATCTGTTATCTGCTGTGTTGATATAATCATCCTGTTATTGATATAATCTGAATTGGCATATATATTGGGCGTGCGCATAAACGGTAAATTATTAATTAATTGGCCGCAAAGATAAACGTGACTAACTCGAGGTTAGAATGAGTTTGCGGCGTAATTCTGCCCGGAACCGCCCGGCACATCCAGTAGCTGCAAACAATAGGTTCTAATGTGAGAAGTTAGTCATAACCTGCTTAAGACACGAGGTTAGGTCTGGCTTGTGGCAGAAGTCTGCCCGGAACCGCCCGGCCCATCCAGCGGCCACAAGCTAGCGACCTAATGTGAGAGGTCTGGGCATTAATAATTAATTAATGCAAATCTAAGATAAGAATGACGTCTAAAACGTATTGGGGGAAATAGGGTTAAACCAACTGGATTAATAGGTGTAGTAAACCCGTCCATGAATCTGTAGGCCCAATACAAAGTTAGACAAATCTGAAAAATCTGTACATCAGATCTGTTAGTCTGAAAACTTGTTAACTTAATCTGTGAACTAGTAAATCCGAATTCTGTATGTCTGAACTTGTAAACAAGTTAATCTGAAATCTGTTAGTCTGGGGACACAAGGTTAGGAGGGGAATTACTTGTGTCATCTGTTGTTTGGGACCCATATTAGTCAGTAACCCTTTCTGGTATCAAAACTTTGACCCAACAGTAAGTAGGGTCCAGGCACGCTTACTGAACTAATTATAAGTGGTTCATTCTGATAATGGCGAGGGGTGTTGATGGTGCGTTCCAACCGGGCCATGTGCGTGCATGGATCCCGGTCTGCCTCTGAGGATGTAAGACGCCGTGACATCTGTAAATAGGTCTGTGCCAATTGGTTGTCACTTTAGGGAGTGATACACCCTACTATGGGGCCGACATTGGATATTTATGTATTAGGGAGCCGATCGCTTGGGGTAGGGTTTTAGGGTACACTTAGTTCTGTCTGTTTCTGTTGGTACCGTCTGTTTCTGTTGGGTGGTAACACCTGTCTGTTTCTGCGTGGTACCGTCTGTTCGGGTGGTAAAGGCCCATTACTAGTGTACACCTAATTCTACATTCTGTTTCCGTAGGGATTAATCTGTTTCTGCTTCTGTCTGTTTCTGATCGGGTAGTAAAGGCCCATTATTAGCATTCTGTTTCTGTTAAATTATTCTGTACCCGTTCCTGCTTCAGTTTAGACATTAGGGTGACACCTAATTCTGTTATACTAGTATTAGTGCAGAGAAGTGTAAAGCAATAGTTTATGTCATTCTGTTCTTCTGTTATATCTGCTACACCTGTTACAGTTATCTCTCATCCAGCTTTATGTTCATGTCATATTATTATTATCTGTTCATATGCTGAAAGTCACTGGACTTGCCAGACTTTTTGTCTGACCCTTGTTGTTTCGCCTCTTTTCTTCCGTTCCCCCCCCCCCCCAGGTTTATCTAAGGAGGGAATACTTTAGCTTGATCCGGATTTCTCTTTGCTTGAAGTGCTTGAAGTATGGCTTGGCTCTGTATAGCTTCCGTTCCATGGGGATTATGATTTTAAACCATGCATTTTGAAGGCTTTTGTACAAGACTGATATTTTGTACTTGAATTCTGAGATTTGAAAGGATGTAACCATATTGATTTCTGTTTCCGTTGTAATAAAGTTAAAAAATTTCAAGTACTGTTTTATCTGTCTTGTAAGTTTCTGTTCTGTTTACTAAAATGCTCCACCAAAGTTAAGGCATTCCCTTTGTGAGTGACCTTAACGGAGGTGGGGTGTTACAATGATGATCAAAGCGCAGCTTTAATATAGCATGGCTTTGTATATAGCATTGATTCGCGAGCCTCACACCCCGGTATGGTGGTAAACTGATGGTTTGATCAGTATGCTTTTTAGTGGATGGGCACCTTAGTGGTGTCGTGGATTCAGTCGACCGAGATGAGCTTAGTGCTCAGAGGGATAGAGTAAGCGGTGTTTTCTCTTGTTGGGACGTAAGCCGCGGTGGTACTCGGGGCCCCAAAAGTGCGGATGTGCATTACGGTGTTTTCTCTTGCTGGGACGTAAGCTGTGGGGAATTGCACTACGCGATCGATCTTTCGAATTAGGAGCCACCATGATGGAAATCCAATTTCCAATACGTGATGTTTTAGTTTTATTTGTAGAGCCTAGTATGGCGACATAGTAGCATGGGATACTGTGCCGTCTATGATTGATATTTATGATTGAAGTTGTTTTGACACTTCATACTATAATAGTATCAAAATGATTTGTTTTAAACGTACCAAGCATGTTTGGCTATTATAAGGGAAAACCCTATCCTCCGGCTTGCGTTGCATTGTGTGATGGGACCTGGGTCTTATAATAGCTTCACTTTTCGAAAAAGCATTGCGTTGTCTATTCTATGCACTGGTGTTCTTGGGAGGAAACCCGTTCCGTGTTATACGGCGTGGTCCCTTGAATTACTCTCTTTTAAAAGTAAAGTTTTAAATAACTGTTTTAATTCTCACACCAGTCACATGACTGACCTGGGGTTTATTGTTTTAACCTAAACTCTGGGTGCCCCTATTTTCGACACGGGCAACTAGTAGTTTTGGTTTTACAGATTTATATTCACAGGATCCTGATTTACAGCTGGAACGATACTCGGAAAGCTCTGTATCCGTGTATTACTTTCAGTTGTGTTTTATATTGTTTTTCCGCTGCTATGTAATTTATTGTAATCTCTGATATTTTTCTGTTGTAAATATTCATTTATACTCTGTATATTCTTATATCTGATGGAATTGTTGTAAATAACAATGAAATGTTCTTTCGTTTGCGTTCTATTTTGTCGTATTCTCAAGGTAATCCGGGCTTTCCTTACTGGGGAAGTTACGGGCTACTACAACGAAGTACTACAAGTCTTGCTATTAGTTAAACCAAATAGCTTAGAATATAATTAATATCGATTTTTGTTAACAAATTCAGTGATTAAAATTGAAATTGATTGATTTAACTAAAATGTGACACTTAATTTGGACCGTTAATTTTATCGTAACATTTGATATTTTAATTGGACGGTAAGAATTGGTTGAATTCTTTATATATAAAAACGTTACTTAACTGATTTATTAAATTGACATTAAATCTGATAATTGAAATGGATATTTATTGATAATCAAAATTTGGACATGTTACTTGGATTGTTAAATTTTATATTAGTATTGGAATTTCCTGTTACAATCATTTAAATAATCAGATATTTGTTGGCTATTGATTGATTGTAAGATACAGATGGGGTACTGATTTAGATGTTGACTGATATTGAGATGGTAAATATTATTTATTTCGTTAAAAGGTTAGTGAGTTGATATTTATGTTATCCGTTATGTTTACCACTATGTGGTGATCGATTACTTGACTTTAGATTTGGTTTTTGAACTTTGTACACTCTATTTGATATATGATATTGAATGTACTGTCAAATGTTTGATATTGTGCGATTTTTATTGATCTTTTCCATTTGGAAAATCTGAATGATTGAATATTTAAAATAATAAAAAGAGGGAGAAATATGGTAAGGAAAATGGATGAAATTTCATATAAATTAAATTGGATATTTTAGATTTGGATAAATTGTCAGATTTTAAAGGATTATCCCTTGAAATGATATAGACTATGGAAGAATGGGTATGAAGTATGTTTATTAAAATCAGTGATTTAATAACTTGAATGTGAATATAAGTTTAATTATTGGAAGATTTGAAACATTGGATCAATCACAAATTGATATCTTTTGTAAGACACTTAAATGAATTCTGGGAAATGGTGAGACCTTTATATAAACCGGAATAAGATTTGAAATTATGATCATTTGTATATTTTATTTGATTTGATTTGACTAATATGAGAATTTTAGAGCTGATTCGAGTGTTTTATGTTTTGCATGGAACGCTGGGGTCAGATACGAGTGTTGCAGATTATAGATTTAAGCTCACAAAGAAGAGAGGCTAGTGAAGACGCATGTGCGCACATAAATTTGACAAATTTGATGCAAATTTTATTTTGTTTAAAATCTATGTACTTCCGTTGTGTAAAGTTTTGTACAATCTCTGATATTTTGTGTAAAATTATTCCGCTGTGAGATATTGCAGTTTTTATTTTTGTGATTTCTATGTTTGATTTTGATAAACTCATAAGCTAAATAACAGTTTGTCATTTTGAGCGGTTTAAGTTGGTTTAACTACCGACTTGAAGCGGTCGAAAAGGTAGGTCATTACAGTTGGTGTCAGAGCTTTAGTTTACACAAATCTTAGCTTATGGAGTTTGATAAGAATCCTTCGCTAGAAATTACACTAAAGAGAGCGTAATTTGAAATATAAATGGTTATAAAACTAATATTTTGAAAGAGTAGCTCAATCGAAGCATTTTGAATTTTTAAATTTTGAAACAAATTTATTTTGAAGTTGATAAATTATTTTGAAATATATCGTTTTGTCTTAAATACTTGCAGATGGCGTATCCTTGTAAAAAGAATTTTGAGTATTTATTCAGCGTCAAGGTTGGAGTATTAAGTATGTAAGATTTTGAATATATGCCTAACTAACGTATATACAAAGTCTTGTCTGTACTAGATAGATATGAAATCACACTATAGTCGCTTGGAGATAATTCTGGTGATTGTCGCGACATCACCATTATTTATTTTCGAGTTTCGAAAGCGGGACTGACAATATGATTCCGACTGAAACGTCGAGAAATACTTAGTCTAATTATTTTGATAAACATTCGAAAACGATTTGGATAAATTTTAATGAAAATGCTTTTGTAAAATCAATGTAAACTTGGGTAAATGATCAAAATTTAAATAAAGTTATGTTATTGTGAAATATAAGTAGAATTTACAAATGAGTGTTTTAAAATTAAATTGTAAGGTGAATAGTGAATGATGACATTGGAAAAAGTTTGTGAACTTTAAAAATCTAGAATGACAAGTGAATGTTACAATTAAACTGAAAATTTAAAAAGAAGGTAACTTGAATAAAATTGAAGAAAAAAGAAACGAGCTTTAAATTTTACAACGAAAAATGTGAATATTTTGAATTTTGAACTAAAGTGAATAAAGTAAAGAAATTTCATAGTTGCACCGTTTATCCCCTTGGCCTTGAGAATAGATAGTTCCTTCGTTCAATTTTGATTCGTTCACCTTGCTTTAGTAGTTGTTGTTTGACCTTCCCGCCTTTGTTTTATTCATATTTGAGCTTTCATTAATACAGAACTCATGTCCTTTTACCCTTTCGTTTACCGTGAATTGTAAAAAGTCTAAAATAAAGTTTGATTAATGGCATAGTTTTGTATTTGAAATAAATATTTGAACGTTGAATTATGACAACAGTTGACAATAGAATTTTCGAAGTATTGTTTTTGTACTATGTTAATGGACGTATTGAAAATGAGATGTAATGGAAAATTAAAATGGATATAAATAGATTTCTTAATTGTTTTGAAATATATTGAATCCAACTTATATGAAATGTGTTAGAAATGTTTGATCAAGAAATATTTTGAGAAGGTTATTTGTACAAATTTATATGTATGAATTATAAGCTTATTTCAGAAGCTTTTGAAAGAGTTTATCTTTTGTGAATAATGTTCGATTTGGGAAATGATTATTGAAATCATATTATGAAATCAAGATTGAATTATCATTGGAATTTCGCATAAATTGATTCGGATTGGATTATCTCTTGAAGTTAGTATTTTGCTTTCCAAAACTATAAAATTAATTAATTTACTTCATTTAAACTACTTTGAATATAAAATTAGCTATCTTATCCAATTATTTTATAGCAAACCCACTTAGTTTATTTAAACTATTTTATACTAAAACATGTTTATTCTATTCAAACCTATTTAAACTACTTTATACATTAAAAAAATTAACTTGTTTACTCTATTCTACCATATTTAAATCAAGTTTATTTTCTTACTTAAACTATTTTAAATTTAACTTAAATATTTTAGAGATAAGAGTGTATATTTTCAATCTGAGAAATTTAAGTCTGAAATGATTGAATGTAAAGATTCAGTTGAATAATAATATTCGTAACATGCAATCTAAATTGAATTTGAAGTTTTAATGGCGAATTTATATTGTAAGTCTGAAATTGAAATGATATCGAATATCTGAACCGATTAAGAAATCAAATTGAATTTGTATTGAAATGGAATTTCGAGAATCTTCGATTTTTGGGCACCTGATATGAAAGTTTTCGAAACTTATATATATGACAATTTAATGTAAGATTGCACTGAATTCAAAATTATTGATTTGGAAGGTAATTGATATAAAATGATATCTTGTACATAATGAAATTTGTACAAAAATGACATGTTGAAATATGATTTAAGAAATCTTATATAAATGAAATTGTATATATGTCATATATACGCGAAGTGAAATGAATATTATATATAGTATTATATGATTTCGAACCAAAGATACAGGAAGTACCTCCATTGAAATTCGAGGTCCTACTCGCTAGGAACTCTTGTTGATATTTCTTTGATTGTGGTTGTCCGGACGTAATACTCATGAGTGTTTCCTTTGAACTCGGCTGCATAGCGAAATTCGCAGGGCCGCGAAGGCCTACGGCGACAGACGCTTTCTGGGGAACCAGCCGTAACCATTGTGTCTGCTGCGATCTATGGTCGTTTTACGATGGCGAAATCCACAGGGCTGCGAAATCCTATGGGTACGGATGCTTCCTGGGGGATCCAGGCGTAACCATTATGTAACGACCCGCCTTTTTGCCCAGTTCTTGCTGGTAATTAAACCGACTCAAACCGTTCATAAAGACGAATTGTTATGGGTGCATACATATATTGAACAAAATAACATAACTTTTCATTGCAAAATACAATGTTACATTAGAGTTACATAGAATATTAGAGTTACAACAAATGTAGAGAAAGAAAAGAAAATATACTCTCAGCGGAAGAAACCGTCTGATATGGCAGAAGCTCCAAACTCTTGCATGAACTCTAACTCTAAAAGTGCTCCGAATCCTGATCCAATGATCTACAACTACAAAACTAAACTACTAGCTGCCCATGCAAAATTATGGGCACCCAGAGTTTAGGTGTGGAACAATAAACTCCAGGTCAGTCGTGGGACTGGTGTGAGAACTCAAAACAGTTATTGTTAGGTTCATTTTAAAGTTAGGAATTTCACCGGACCACGCCGCTAACGCGGAACGGGTTTACTCCATGTGAATTCCAGTGCATCGAAATTCGTTATGACTTTGGAAAATGAAGCTATCATAAGCTTGTCCCACATCACACAATTCAAGCGCACACCAGATGGGCGAGTTTTATCTTATGATAACCAAAAATGCTTTCGTACGTGAAAATCCTCTTTTAATACTATCATATAGTGTGGAAAACAATTTCGCAAATAAATGTATTAATTCTAGACGGCATAATACCCCATAATATTATGTCGCAATATATATGTACAAACCAAAACCGTATGGCTCGTATTGGAGATTTGGGTTTCCAACTTGATGATTCCTGGCATGAAAGATCAATCGGAACATAAACGAAATGTAATCATGGGTTTTCCATCCAGACGCGGACACCAATAAAAATCGCGAGGTAGATCAACGGTTTTCGACCAGATACGGGCCCCGAACATACTCGGTTCCACAAGTCATAAGTGATTTCCCACGGCTGTAGCGGTCATCATCAATTCATATATATATACACAACCTAACTGCCAGTTTCTCATCATCCTGGGTGTGAGGTTTGTCGATGTCACGTCACACACAAAGTTACACTTCGATAAGCCATGCTTTGACCATTACTAGCTCGTTTCATAAATCAAGTATGCCACATTGACAATTCACGACATATCACTGATTTTCAATCAATAGATACCCTCTAGATTCATCTGACTTAGAGATGAGAATAATATATTGCCACAAATCGGATATATATTAACGGAAATCAGTGCTATGCGGTAAATTTCAATGTCAGACATACCATCCATACAAGTCCGTTCTGGGTCTAAACAGTACAACAACCCGAAAATACTTAAATATGTTCAGGTCTCATGCAACTCATACCTCGTATCGAGTGGCCTACCCAACCGAGACATAAATAAACAATAAATATAAACAATTTTAATATTCTCGGTCTTATTCGTCGTTTACCAAGTCTTGAATTGCTTCATAACGTCGTATTATTACTTGGAATGGTTTTTGAACATATACTCGATCCCGGTCTTTCCAAGTAATAAGCACACTTAAAACAGTAGCTATGGTTTACACAGGCTTGCAATTCAAATCTCCTTCCAAATAGTTATCAATTCATTTATGATTCACGATTTGAATTACTATAAATTTCATACATCTCGTTATCATCTTAACTCTACTTTGAAATTAAAGGTTATACCTTCGCTTCAATTTCTTACTTTTAATTCCTCGAATCAAAGATTTGATTTAATTCCCAATTACGATATGAATTTCCACCACTCAATTTCATTAGGTTTCAAGAATGATATTATTGAAGATACGATTCACGACAAAACCCAAATCAACCGATATTGTATCATAAGTTACACAGAAATTTTATCCACTTATATTCGATATAAATTCTAACAAATACCATAAGTGGAATAACGATATAATAATATCTTTCAAATTCCCCAGATAGTATACGTTTACATCATGAGGTTTCATACCAAACATCGAAGATTATTTCTATCTTACTTATTTCAATCATATTGAGAAACCCTGTATCTTAATTGAAAGACTTATTCAACTCTTCGACATTAGATCTGGATAGAAATACCATCAACTTATCTTCAATATTAATTACCGTATCCAACTCATATTATAAGCGGAATAACGGTGAATTACCTTTTAAATTACTCAGATAATAAGAGTTTTCATTTACCGAATTAATATCAAACATCCGAAGATTTATCTCTAACCATATCCAAATTTTAAAACTGGAAAAACCCATTTTAATTCCATATAAATATTTCAAATACTTTAATAACCTTTGAAACTATTTTATAAATCATTCTTATAGTCAAACAATAGTTCCCGCTTTAGATTTCGAAACCAATATAAACATTTGGAAATGTTACCAAAAGTACTGCTATTAAAATAGCCATTTAAATCACATAGATTTAAAATTGTTCGAAATTCATGCTTTTCAAAACTATTATCATTTACAATTCAACATTTCTTATTTCATGTCAAATTAATTTTAAATAATCAAGTTAAAACTTGAAATTGATATTTACGAATTGTCGCATCATAGTGCGTTCTATTCAAACCATATAATGATTTAAAATACAAAATTTTCAAATCCCTTCAAATTAAATTTATATTTCCAAATCATTTGGAAACAGTTTCAAAATATATTTCAAATTAGATTTCGAATTTACCATCCCGTTTGTCGGATCAGTTAGGGAGAGCAGGAAACTGAATTTCCAAACCCAAGCCTAGTCACTATCTTCACTGTCATCATAGAACGTTCTGGTGTATATTATTATTATTAATAAAGAGACATTGTTAATATATATTTAAAAACCATATTCAAATTCCAAAATCTCATTTCGAATTTAATTTGAAAATAATATATTTTTACCAAAACTGGTTTCAGATAGATATAAAGATCATTATACAAAATCAAAATATAATACAAATCATTTCCAACCCTAATTCAATATTTAAAAGGTTGATTTTTAATTCAAAACTAACAATTAAATATTATTTAACAATTAAATAAAACCCTGTATAGGAAGGAGATTCTAAATCGATCACCTATATATTTCCACAACCACAGTGTGTTTGTGTGTGTGTAATATCATGCAATGCAATTATATTTATCCAAATGAATCATATGCTCAGATGAATACGAATCCATTCATCACAAACAACATTTTTAACCGTGCACAAGCGTTACAGTCAATAACGCTTACCAGTATTCAGTGTATTATCTAATTGCACGAACAACCATTCAAACATCAACATCCATCACACAATCATCATCAACTAATTATAATTAATCTCAGCTAATTATAATTAACAAATTTTAAAAAATAAACAAATTAGAAGTTCTCACCAAAATAGCTCCACAATCTTCGTTACCGGGATGGACAAACCAACGAACACCAACACCGCTTCTCGTACTGCTCCCAATCCATTTTGACTAGCAGTTGATAATTTTCTGCTAATTTTTATATAATTAATATCAACGTTCATCATTTATATTTGTATATATATGTCTATAAGGATATTCCATTTTATATAAATTTGTACTTGACCAAAGTTACCAAATTATATATCGATGGGTTATATTTTCCGATATGATTCCAACGGACCCAACGACGTATCAAACGGATTAGAATTGAGTAAGATATTGGTGTTTAAAGTTTTAACTACACTTAAATTTAGAAATAAATTAAATCATACCCAAGCACCAAATGAGCCCGGCCCAATCTTTCCATACCCGTCCAAATGCTCCAAACAGGTCCGTACCCTTTCCCTCTTCTTCTTCCTCCTCTTATCTTCATGTATAGGAACCCAAAGTTGTGCACGCTCGAGCACGGTGCACGTTCCAACACTTCATCGAACTTCAATCCAAAAGTGCACACAGATTTCTCTCCATCTCCTCGTTCGAACGCACCAACTCGCCCGAACTCCGGTCTACCAAATCGAAATGCGCACCATCCACTGACAAAAACCCGTACACACCATACAAATGTCGCACCTTCCAATTCTCCTCGAAAATTCGCCAAACTTGTCAAATCAAAGCCTGCTCCATCCTCATCTCAATGTTACATTCCACTTCGTCAATCGTCGCTCGTTTCTCCAATAATCCTCAACCATAGTTTCGAACAACTCTGATCATCGATGCGGAACCGAACCAAATTCGCACCAAAAATAATACATTACTAGCAGATCGCAATGGCGCAGACGGCGCGATTCAATTCTTCATGGATTTGAAGATATTATTTTTCGAAGTTCCTACACAAATTTTCCCTTTTCTAAAAATATGAGATTTCTCTTTCGTTGCTTGATGAAATTTTGATCCATCAGTTTCTAAAAATCGACAATGATGATCCAGACAACATCTATGCAGATCATTCGAGCCAAAAATGAAGGGATTGTGAGATGTGGATTTTTGAATGAATGTAAATATGATTTTCCATTTACTAGAAATGAAACAGAGGACTTAACGAAGAAGGAATAGGTTTGTGTGTGAGGTTGAGGTCTGATGGTGTTCTTATATAGGCATTTAAAAGGGCAGTTTAGTCATTTAGTTAAGGGATACATGGCTCATTTCAAGAGACCTTTATCATGCAACCTTACACATACATGGCTACATGGCTCCTTACCATGAATAACTCCATGCATGGATACACATAAGTGGACACGTAATCATCAAAGCCTTAATTAATTTATTTAAATTGGTTACATCTTTGTAACACTTTTGAATGTAGCCAAATTCAGTTATACACATAAATGCAACATCTATAGATCTTATCTATATCAAAATCATAAGTTATCATATTTTAAATTAATTATTCCAAAATACTTATCAAATATATGTACATATAATTTACAAAAACAAATAGTTGAAAAGAAATGCTTATCAAATATGGAAGTCCTCAAAAATCTTAAATATGGTCTCAAATAAATACATAACAATCTTTATACAATTTATAAATACCAATACAATTTATTAAAATAAATAAAATAATAATAATCATTCTTGTAAAATCATAAAATAAATTATCCTTTACTAAATTTATATTTTACAAATCAATATTATCAAAATTAGAAAATATTATTACTTAAACATAAATCTTATAAATTAAATATAATTTTTTTTTCAAAATAAGTTTTTCTTATGCAAAATCATATTTAATAAAACAAAATACTTATTCAAAGTAAAAAATTTAGATTCAAATCTTATAAAAATCAATTTATATTCAGAAAATAAAAAATTATATAAAAAAAAATTCAAATCAAATTTAGTTAAAATTCTGGGATGTTACATTCACCCCCTCCCCCCCATTAGAAACTTTTCGTCCTCGAAAAGGAAGTCGGGTAAAATTTAAACTCCTTTACAAATTTTAAATTCGAATTTCTCTCTCAACATATCAAAAATGTAATGGTCAGAACCGCGGCTCATATTATCTCAGGATACTCTATCTGATTCTCACTAAAGGTAGAGTCTGTGGAAACTTCTATAATCTTGCGATTACTAGGGTCGTCACAGGTCATGATTAAAATTAAATTATCTGAGTTAGACCCAGAGCTGCTACCACTACCCAAAGAAGAAACTAGGATAGATAGTGTCTAGTACTTAGAGGTCTACGACTCTAAGAAAATTTTAAAGTTTGGAAATTATCTTTCTAACTTACTCTTATGGAACCTACGGTTTTCTTATCAATTATAAGTGCTTAAATTAGAAATTTACATCCAAATTATCAAATATATTTTTTCTAATCATTCAATTACCTTGCAAAATAACATCTTGGCTAAATTCAGTATTAGAAATTCTATTGCTCTTAATACATATTCAAGTTCAATTTAAGAGGTAATTCAAAATACAGGTTTCAAATCTAAATTAATTCACTTGGCCATGGCTTTATTAGAGCAGGGCAAAAGGAAAAATTCAAGAATAAATTTGAACAGTTAAAATTTTAAGCACGCCAATTCGGGATGAAAATCAAAATATGACAATGGGCCGAGCAAAACCTAGAGACAAGGAAAGATATAGAATTATATTTCCGAAACACTCATTCTATTTCAAATTTTATTCCAATCGTTTCCAATCTCATATTAACCCATTTATAAGTTAAATTTATACTCATTAAATATTCATATTTTAGTTGTCATATTCACCTAATCGAATAACATTTTCATAAATCCAATTTAAAATTCAAAATATAGATAACTCTTTTTTATTCTTGTTTAAATATCAAATATTGTTTAGAAAATTTTCTTACTCAATTGGCCGGAAAATCTCTTAAAACAGTTTCATTTAAAATCCCATCACGCTTCCCCTGCGCATTCTGATTATGCGTATACATGTTCAAGCTAGGGTTGTTTCAAATATTAATATTAACATTTTCAGAACCCACCTCTTCAAATTTAATATTTCAACGATCCAAATTTTCTACTTAGAAGTTTGTTACGATTTAAATTAACTTTTTAAACTCATTCCTAACTTAAGTCAAAATCATCTCTTTAAACAAATTCTTGACTTAAGTCTTCTTTAAGGGTGGTATTGATATAATCTTTTGATGAATTTTCACACTTGCTTGTTCTTCTAATTCTTAAACATAGTTTACTTCTACAATATCCCTTTTTGTTATTATCAAAATAATTGGTTTTGCATCTATAACATATTGTCCTTACATTATATTCCTTTTTAATAACTCTAACATATCGAATTGGTTCAAGTATTCCTCGATGTGTTAATTGAAACCATATAGTCATCCAACTTTCGAAACTCGAAAATAACTACTGATGGTGCCATGGTCATTAGTAAAATCATCCTCGAGCGACTAGAGTGTGATTCTACATCTACCTAGTATATATTGGACTTCGTATATACGTTGATCAGACGTATATTCAAAATCCTTACATACTCGATAGTCCAATTGTGACATCTAATAAAACACTCAAAATCCTTATTTCCAATTATATTTCAAAATATATTTCAAATAATCATTGTTTTCAAAATGATTTACCTGTTCAAAAATGCCTTATATAGATTTCAAAAATACGCCCTCTCGTCGTAATATTCCAAAATCTCATTCTAGGGTATTTCTAACCCTATCTTTAATGAGATACTATAGCTCTGATGAGTCCTATTCTTTGTTCAAAATACGTCATACCCCATAGCTTTGTATAACCAAAGCTTTGATACTACATTTGTAACGACCCGTCTTTTTGCCCAGTTCTTGCCGGTAATTAAACCGACTCAAATCGTTCATAAAGACGAATTGTTATGGGTGCATACGTATATTGAACAAAATAACAGAACCTTTCATTGAAAAATACAATGTTACATCAGAGTTGCATAGAATATCAGAGTTACAACAAATACAACAGAAGAAAATAAAATATACTCTCAGCGGAAGAAACCGTCAGATATGGCAGAAGCTCCAAACTCTTGCATGAACTCCAACTCTAAAATTGCTCTGAATTTTGCTCCAACGATCTATAACTGCAAAACTAAACTACTAGCTGCCCATGCAAAATTATGGGAACCTAGAGTTTAGGTGTGGAACAATAAACTCCAGGTCAGTCGTGGGACTGGTGTGAGAACTCAAAACAGTTATTGTTAGGTTCATTTTAAAGTTAGGAATTTGACCGGACCACGCCGCTAACGCGGAATGAATTTACTCCATGTGAATTCCAGTGCATCGAAATTCGTTATGACTTTGGAAAATGATGTTATCATAAGCTCGTCCCACATCACACAATGCAAGCGCACACCAGATGGGCGAGTTTTATCTTTTGATAACCAAAAATGCTTTCATACGTGAAAATCCTCTTTTAATACTATCATATAGTGTGGAAAACAATTTCGCAAATAAATGTATTAATTCTAGACGGCATAATACCCCATAATATTATGTCGCCATATATATGTGCAAAACAAAACCGTATGGCTCGTATTGGAGATTTGGGTTACCAACTTGATGATTCCTAGTATGAAAGATCAATCGAAACACAAACGAAATGTAATCATGGGTTTTCCATCCAGAAGTGGATAACAATACAAATCGCGAGGTAGATCATTGGTTTCCGACCAGACACGGCCCCCCGAACATACCCTATTCCACAAGTCATAAGTGGTTTCCCACTACTGCAGCGGTCATCATCAATTCATATATATACACACAACCTAACCGCCAGTTTCTCATCATCCGGGGTGTGAGGCTTGTCGATGTCACATCACACACAAAGCTACGCTTTCGTAAGCCATGTTTGACCATTACTAGCTCGTTTCATAACTGAAGTATGCCACATTGACAATTCACGACATATCACTGATTTTCAATCAATACATACCCTTTAAGTTCATCTGACTTAGAGATGAGGATAATATATTGCCGCAAATCCGATATATATTAATGGAAATAGTGCTATGCGGTAAATTTCAGTGTCAGACATATCATCCATACAAGTCTATTCTGGGTCTGAATGGAACAACAACCCGAAAATTCTTAAATATGTTCAGGTCTCATGCAACTCATACCTCGTATCGGGTGGTCTACCCAACCGAGACATAAATCAACAATAAATCTAAACAATTCAAATATTCCCGGTCTCATTTGTCGATTACCAAGTCTTGAATTGCTACATAACGTCGTATTATTACTTGGAATGGTTTTCTAACATGTACTCGATCTCGGTCTTTCCAAGTAATAAGTGCACTTAAAACAGTAGCTATGGTTTACACAGGCTTTCAATTCAAATCTCCTTCCAAATAGTTATCAATTCATTTACCATTCACGATTTGAATTACTATAAATTTCATTCATCTCGTTATCATCTTAACTCTACTTTGAAATCAAAGGTTATACATTCGCTTCAATTTCTTACTTTTAATTCCTTCGAATCAAAGATTTGATTTAATTCCCAATTACGATATGAATTTCCATCACTCAATTTCGTTGGGTTTCAAGAATGATATTATTGAAGATACTATTCACGACAAAACCCAAATCAATCGATATTGTATCATAAGTTACACAAAAATTTTATCCACTTATATACGATATAAATTCTAACGAATACCATAAGTGGAATAACGATATAATAATATCTTTCAAATTCCTCAAATAGTATACGTTTACATTATAAGGTTTCATACAAAACATTGAAGATTATTTCTATCTTACTTATTTCAATCAGGTTGAGAAACCCTGTATCTTAATTGAAAGATTTATTCAACTCTTCGACATTAGATCTGGATAGAAATACCATCAACTTATCTTTAATATTAATTACCGTATCCAACTCATACTTAAGCTGAATAACGGTGAATTACCTTTTAAATTCCGCAGATAATAAGTGTTTTCATTTACCGAATTAATATCAAACATCCGAAGATTTATCTCTAACCATATCCAAATTTTAAAATTGGAAAAACTCATTTCAATTCCATATAAATATTTCCAATACTTTAATAACCTTCGAAACTATTTTATAAATCATTCTTATAGTCAAATAATTGTTCCTGCTTTAAATTTCAAAACCAATAATAACATTTGGAAATGTTACCAAAAGTACTGCTATTAAAATAGCCATTTAAATCACATAGATTTAAAATTGTTCGAAATTCAATGCTTTTCTAAACTGTTATCATTTACAATTCAACATTTCTTATTTCAAGTCAAATTAATTTCAAATAATCAAGTTAAAACTTGAAATCGATATTTATGAATTGTCGCATCATACTGCGTTCTATTCAAACCATATAATGATTTAAAATACAAAATTTTCAAATCCCTTCAAATTAAATTTATATTTCCAAATCATTTGGAAACAGTTTCAAAATATATTTCAAATTAGATTTCGAATTTACCATCCCGTTTGTCGGATCAGTTAGGGAGAGCAGGAAACTGAATTTCCAAACCCAAGCCTAGTCACTATCTTCACTGTCATCCTAGAACGTTCTGGTGTATATTATTATTATTAATAAAGAGACATTGTTAATATATATTTAAAAACCATATTCAAATTCCAAAATCTCATTTCGAATTTAATTTGAAAATAATATATTTTTACCAAAACTAGTTTCAAATAGATATAAAGATCATTATACAAAATCAAAACATAATACAAATCATTTCCAACCCTAATTCAATATTTAAAAAGTTGATTTTTAATTCAAAACTAACAATTAAATATTATTTAACAATTAAATAAAATCCTGTATAGGAAGGAGATTCTAAATCGATCACCTATATATTTCCACAACCACAGTGTGTTTGTGTGTGTGTAATATCATGCAATGCAATTATATTTATCCAAATGAATCATATGCTCAGATGAATACGAATCCATTCATCACAAACAACATTTTTAACTGTGCACAAGCGTTACAGTCAATAACGCTTACCAGTGTTCAGTGTATTATCTAATTGCACGAACAACCATTCAAACATCCATCACACAATCATCATCAACTGATTATAATTAATCTCAGCTAATTATAATTAACAAATTTTAAAAAATAAATAAATTAGAAGTTCTCACCAAAATAGCTCCACAATCTTCGTTACCGGGATGGACAAACCAACGAACACCAACACCGCTTCTCGTACTGCTCCCAATCCATTTTGACTAGCAGTTGATAATTTTCTGCTAATTTTTATATAATTAATATCAACGTTCATCATTTATATTTGTATATATATGTCTATAAGGATATTCCGTTTTATATAAATTTGTACTTGACCAAAGTTATCAAATTATATATCGATGGGTTCTATTTTCCGATATGATTCCAACGGTCCCAACGACGTTTTAAATGGATTAAAATTGAGTAAGATATTGGCGTTTAAAGTTTTAACTACACTTAAATTTAGAAATAAATTAAATCATACCCAAGCTCCAAATGAGCCCGGCCCAATCTTTCCATACCCGTCCAAATGCTCCAAATCGGCCCGTACCCTTTCCCTCTTCTTCTTCCTCCTCCTATCTTCATGTACAGGAACCCAAAGTTGTGCACACTCGAGCATGGTGCATGCTCCAACACTTCACCGAACTTCAATCCAAAAGCGCACACAGATTTCTCTCCATCTTGTAATGACCCGCATTGGCAGAGGTATTATAATTAATTTATTTAATTATATAAATAGTGATATAGTGAATTTAATGGTCGTGGAATTAAATAATGGTGAATATTTAATTAAAATAATAAATTAAATAATATATTTAATTATGAAATAATCAGAATTGGCTGAAATGGCGATATGGTGTGAACTGGATCATCTATGATATTAAATTCAATTTAGAATTGAATTAGAAGAACGAATATATTTAATTAACGATGGTTGAACGTATGAATTATAATATAATTAAAATAGAGCCCGAAACGACGCGGCAGTTTGCTACTTGGTGATTTGAACTTCAACTGAATGTACAGGATTCGTTTTAAGCCGGATTTCTGTGAAACAAGAAACGTGTGGAGCTGGTGGAGTATATCTTTCTAGTGGAAGAGAAAAGTCGGGATTTCATCATGTAGATTTTGATTTATGTCCAAATCAAATTTTAGAAAAGTCGCTGCGGAATTCCTTTATAATTTATAAAGGAATTATTTATATTTTAAAAAGGAATTTCAATATAAATCGAATATCAATTTAATCGGGATTTGAAATATCAAGTTAGAAATTCATATAGGAATATTCTAGAGTTGTATGGTATTCCACTGTGAATATAGACAATAATATTTATTTTTAAATATTTAATTTAATTATATTTAAATATATTTATATATTTAAATGGGTCATCCAGAGCTTTAAAAATAGTCACTTTTGCAAACGAAGTCGGAATTCGATGAAACTAATTTTGTTGGATTCGCAATGTCAAATAGTTGTTAGATTTCCAGATTCGTGATTTTTAGAGTCACTATGTGGCCGTACGGATTTTTAGAGTGAAAAACAGTCAGTATCTTGACGGTTAAAAATATGCTGTGTGAGCATACGAAGTCGAAATTCGACGAAACCAGTTTCGTTGGGACCGTAATGTCGAACTGTAGCTGCATGCCAATTTTCGTGATTTTGGGTATTATCTGTAATCACAGGGATTTTTTAACGACAGATACAAATAGCGTAGGAGAATAAATGAATATTTTATTGAATATTAAAATACTAAAATCTATCCTATATAATACCCTCTACCTCCCTAAACCTAATTCACTTCATCCCACTAGTCAATGATATTTTCTGTCGTCGGTTCCTTCGTTAGAAAAGGGAAAACCGATCCTCTAAAAATCCATAGAAAATTCAATGCAAATTCAATAAATCAGGAAACGAATATACTGGCGATCTGTTCAACTTTCTCTTCAACATGGTGTAAACGATATGTAGTTTGACGCCAGTTTTGTGACTCGAGTTTTGCTTCAGCGAGTAGGGTTTGGGTTTATTTTGAGTATAGTCCATCAATGTGGATTTGGAGTGTAGGTATGGATTCACATTTTCGAATGGAGTGGGCTGGCAAGAATTGATGACTTTCGGTGACAAAAAGGGGACGTTGTCACTGTAGCGTCGGAGAACAGCGCGCATGCTTCTGGGGGATCGAGCGATTTCAAATGGTGACGGTTAGGAAGAGTCGGAGGAGAGAAAAGGGTCGGTGATTTCAGTTTGGTGAACGATGGAGCGATGAAGCAGAACGTGGTGTGCGATTTGTCTGTAAATGGCGTGCTGTGATTTAGAGGAGGTCACGATAATCAGTTGGGGAAGATGGATTTGAAGCGAGGCGGGCTTGTAGAGGGGAGCAGGCCTGGAAATGGTGTTGGGCTAAAATGAACGTGAGGCCCAATTTATTTTAATCAATTTAGTTATGTTTAAATTTAAATTTTTATCGAACCTCTAAATTGAATATCTTGGTCATATGTTATCGGAATCTGACGATACAAGATCCGACGGGATCGTATGGAAGAGAGCTTCACAATGAAGCTGACTGGAAGTGGATTGGGGCTCCTTTGAATTTATGGCGAGATAAACTGTTTGATTCAAATCAAATAACAGTTTATCGTTCTTTAACGATGAACTGCCAATGTGAGTAAATCTCACTAACGCTGAACAGTTTATAATTTCATGTTGTATTTTTAGAACTGTTAAATATTGATTGATTGATTGTGTATTTGACTGTTTGATTGAACTGCTAGTCAGTTAGTTAAATTTCTATATTGATTTTGTGTAACAGAATATATCATATGGAACTGAAAGTGATATTATCTATATTGTTTAACATCTGTGATGCAGGGAAACAGGTTGTAGGAATCCAACTGGATTCCTCAACATTTATTGTACTGTGATTCATATATTGTAATATATGATGTGATATATAATTTGTTGTCGATTATATGTGGTTGGACGATACTGATCATCGTGATTTGATATGTTGAATACCATAACATACCGAAATGTTGATAAGGGAATATTTTCAAAGTGATATTTGAAAATAAAATATTTATAAATGGAATATTTATAAATAAGAGATATTTATAAACTGGAATATTTATGAGTAGGAGATATTTAGAAAATGAATAAACGTTGTAAAATGGAAACTGTTATAAGAATGAAATCATTTATAAAGTGAAGAACCGTTACAAAAAGTAAATCTTTATAAATGAATAGTTTAATCGAGTTAAAAGGAGTTAATCTATGTTAGTTTAATCGAAAGGAGTTAATCGATGTTAGTTTAATCGATTAGAGTTAAAGCAAAGGAGTTAATCGAATATATAGTTTATTCAAATAGAATAAAGGAGTTAATCGAATATATAGTCTATTCAAATAGAATTAAAAGAGTTATCGAATATAGTTTATTCGATAGGAGTTAAGTGAATAGAGTTAAAGTTAAATCAAAAGAGTTAAGTGAATAGAATAAATTGAATAGAGTTATCGAATATACCTTAGCGAAGGAAAGAATTATCGAATAGAAAAGATTTGAAAGAGAGTTACGTAAGGAGGTTTGTTAAAGAATTAGAAAGGTGAACTTTGTCTATTTCAAGGTTAGAAACGTTGTTCAGTTAAGGTCTGAGAGGTAGTAATTACCCCTACTTGATTGACTTCATTTTTAACTAAGGAATGGTTAAGGTTCGATAGTAAAGGATGGTTAAGTGAATTTAGTAATTAAAGGAAATGGTTTGAGTTGGCATCGCGATGGTTTGTTTAAACATCTGTCTAAGTCCAATGAAGAAGCTTTGGAAATGTTTTCCAAATAAGAAACCAGAAATGTTTTCTAATAAAGAAAACAAGAAATGGAGATGTTTTCCACTGTTAATAACGTATATTTTCCGAATTTAGAAAATAAGAAATATTGAATATAGGGAAACAGGAGATAAGTAAATTAATGAAATAAAGAGATAAATGTTGAATGATGTTTGATCGATATAAATTTCCATTTGGAAATAATATCGTTGTTTGCACACCTGTTTTTCTTCGATAGTTAAATCACAGACTATCGAAGTTTTGACCATTTTAACGTTGTTAATATGGAGAGACCGGTTGGATTATTATCCAAAGAACCACTCTGTATTAGCATAAGCGTTGCGAATCATATATGCCAAAGGAAATTGAAGACGGAGTTATGCAAGGGCTATCCTGTTTACAGAATAGTGCCTTCGGTTCATCCTGTTCCTAGATGACTTGTATGTACGGATGTCTGACAGAGTATTTCCAGACGATCACGTATATTGATTTCTCCAACCGTACCAAGAGTGGAAGCGGAGAAGGAAACTTCTTTTAGCTAACACATAATGTATGGTTGAGGACGTCAATCGGTGATTTGATGGATTTGACGATGTGGCATTCAAAGTGAATCTAGTGTGATGACAAAGCGTAGCTTCTAGCCTCACATCTGGTAAATGACAGAAATCGGGCAGGCAGCATGGCTAAGTCGGTCGCACTGAAGTAGGCTGTATAATCACCTGATCTAGAGTTTCATTTACTTCTAAAAATCTATTGTCGATACTGTCCCATTCGGGAAACGGTTGCTGATCCCAACCATTGGTGATATACATTCGATACACTCAAGCGAAATGAGTGGTCGGTCATGTGTGGCCAGGTTGCAAGATGTTCTTGTTGAACCCAGTGTATTCCTTTCTAGAGGTACACTAGCGAAAGGTGGTCCCATACCTTGTCATAGTTGGAAATCCATTACCCAATACGTGCTTGCGGTTTTGATTGTATATTATATATGTAGAACGTGAGATGAAAGCGTTCTGCTAGATGATTATTATTATTGTGGTTGATAGACATTATTGTAGTATCAAAAGGTTTTTGATATAAAGATATTTGGATTCTCATAAGGGAAAAACCCGTTCCGTTATACGGCGTGGTCTTATGAGATATCGTTTAATGGCTTAAACTGTTTTACTCACACCAGTCCCATGATTGACCCGGAGTTTATTTGTTTGTTTCCCTAAACTCTTGGGTGCTTAAATTTGTATGGGCAGTCAAGTAGTCGGGATTTTACAGATACAGTTGAAGAGATGGAGCAGGAGGCTTCAGGATCATATAGCTATAGTTATTTCCACTGTGTTGTAAGTGTTGTACATTGATAATGATATGTATATTCAAGTACAGATTTGTATTTCAAAGTTATGTTATGAAATATATTTATTTGTTCCGTTGTGAGATTCGTGTTACTCTGATATTGTGTTCTTCTTCTTCTATTCTAAGTTTCTATCTTATCTTTCCTCACCCTCTGTTTTCTTTCACTAATGACTGGTATTTTTCGATGTTTGGTTAGTCATCATTGAGTTTATGGCGATAACCAAAGTCGTAAAAATCCCGGGTCATTACAGTTGGTATCAGAGCTTAAGTTAAGTTTTACCTTGGCTCTGTGGCGTGACTCGGTAGAGATAGGGTTAGTAATACCCTAGATTGAGTTTGAGTGTATATATACAAGTGCGTATTTATTATTGATATAAAAATTGTTTTATATTGTGAAGATTAATTGGTTTATGGGTTCTGGTCGATCAGTTTGATCCACTGTATCAGTAGGAGTTTATAAACACTCGAATACGGTGGGTCGACACGATATGTTTTGAAAAGAGGGTAAATTAAAATAAGTTTACCCAACGTATATTTTGATATATATTGGATATATTGGTTGTTATTATAATTGAGTAAGATTATAAATTGAATGATTATGTAAATAACCAATCAGAATTCATATAAGTGAAATACGTGAAATCAGATGAGTTAAATCTGAAATTTAAACCAGAAATTGGATTAAAACTCTGGAGAATTGGATAAGTGTTTGTAAATGAATTTGGATTAAAAATAAGGAAAATTTAAGATCTTGGGAGATTTTAAATTGTTTTACAAGCAGTGTGAATTATATTTTGAAATGAATTTCAAAGTGGAAATGTTTAGAAATGGTCTTATAGTATTGAACTCACTTCGATCGCTGGAAAATAGATTCCGATAATGACAGCTACATCATCAGTATTCATTTTCGAGTTGTAAGTGATGAATTACTACCAGAGATACTGTTTTGAATTTGTTTTGGGAAAGACAAGTTGTGTTGAAATTCAAATAGGATTTATAATATAGAAATTTGAATAATAGAATTTGAATTTTTAAATAGATTTGAAATATTAACTTGTTTTAAAAGAAATAAAACGAGAAGTTCCTTTATAAACGAAGTTTATAAATAGTTCTTTTATAAACGAAGTTTATAAATGAAGTGAAAAGAATTATCATTGGATAATTCAGAAATAAAAATACAAGTGTGAAATTGAAAGGGAAATCTATTTTCCAAAGGTAGAAATATCGATTTCAAAAGGAATTGAAATCGAGACTTATTTAAAGAATGAATAAAGAAAGTTTGAAAAGGAATATGAATAAAGGAAGTTCAAACATAGAATTTAAATAAGAAAATTCAAAGAGGATTTAAATATAGAAATTCAAAGGGAGTTTGAATATATGAAATTCAATGGAATGGAAATAGAGTTTGAATATAGAATTCATATAGAGTAATAATAGGATTTGAATATAGAAATTCAAAGGGAGTTTGAATATATGAAATTCAATGGAATTGAAATAGAGTTTGAATATAGAAATTCAAATAGAGTTTGAATATAGAAATTCAAATGGAATTCAAATATAGGATTTGAATATATAGAATTTGAATATAGAATTAAAATGGAATTCAAATATAGAATTTGAATATATAGAATTTGAATAATAGAATTTGAATATATAGAGTTTGAATAAAATTTGAATAGAAAGTGAATAGAATTAACTAAGTCGAAGAGGAATTAGTTAATCGAGTTTCGAATTTGGAGTTGAACTTTGAAAGGTGAATTGGATTTGTAAGTGGATATTCGAAATCGAAAATAGAACTTAAATTTGAAATTTCGATTCAAATTAGTTAATAAGCAAGTTAAAATATATTTGAACATGTCATGTTCAAATATAAAAGTGAAATAGACTAAAGAGTTAATTAACAAATTAATTAACGAATTGAGTTAAAACGATCAGGTATAGTTAAAATAGATTGGGCAAGTATAAATATACATGAGATAGGTATGGATAAGGTATGAAGGTATATCAATAGAATGCTCGACGAAAGGTATGTATTTAATTCATATATGAGATTTTATGCGCCGTATCGGCTGGCCGCTTGGCTTTTTCTTTTTCTTTTGGATTGGTGAGGGCCATGGGAAGCTATTTGAAATATCCCGATGCTCCTGGTACAAAGGAGGCTATGGCGAATTTTTCCGGGAATTTAAGGAGTTAGAATATTTTTAAGATAATTTGATAGTAGAAATCAACGTATCGATATATATAGAAGTCGATAAGGAAACAAACTTAGAAATAGAATAGTAAAATCAAAAAGGAAGACTAAGAATAAAATCTAGTAAGAATAGAAAGAGGAAGCGTATACGTGTTTAAAGTGAATAAGTAGTTGTATGGTATTGATTATTCGAGTAAGTAGTCATATCTGTTTTGACGTTATAAATGTTATTCAGTCAAGGTCTGAGAGGTAGTTATACCCCAACTTGATTGATTTCATTATTAACAAATAAATAGTAAGATTTCAGGCTCGAAGATCAATGTTGAATAAGAGTTAGTTGAAAATAGTATTTGGGTTGTCGTAACAATGTTTTTACACAACATCCGTTTTAACCCAAATAAGTGTAAGCTTAGAAATATAATAAAGAATATTTCCTAAGTATAGAAATAAACGAGATCGACAAAGAGATAAGTAATTGGAATATTTTCCAATTATAAATAGCATATATTTTCTAAAGTTTAGAAAATAAAGGAAGGCGATATTCGGAAATGTTTTCCAAATAACATAAAAGGGCAAGATAGTTATTGAAAATATTTGGTTAACAAATATTGATAAAGAAATAGAGAAGTGATTCAACAAATGGAATATTAATTAAGGGCTCAGTTGAATTTCAAAAAGAAAATTTTGATTTTTGAAAAGAGTAAACTGTTTAAAAACTCCCAGGGAAAGACTGTTTGAATTGAAAACAAATTTAACAGAAATTTGTGAAAGCAAATTTGAATTAAAGTAAAGCCAGTAAAGGGGTAACTGAGATTGAATTAGAATGATATCAAGACAAATTGGATTGTGAGATTCAAATTTGAAGTGTAATGTGATAATCAAGTTAAGAGTTGGGAATCGAGAGGAAACTCGAGTTAAAATGATATTTGGCTCGGATATAAACGAATGATTGTGTTGTGGATAAAAGCAGATTGGAATTTGATTGGGACAACAATGGTATATGCTGAGTTGATAGCATATGGAAGTGATAGAGTTGATATGCCCGACAAAAGGTACAAATTTATATTTCTATAGGATATAAGATTTATGAGCCGAATTGGCAAGCCGCTTGGCTGTTTGATTTTCTTTTGGGTTGGAGATGGCCCAGAGAGGCGAGTTGGAGTTTGACCGATTGACCAGTACAAAGGAGGGGCTGGCGAAATTTTTCCAAAAGTTAAGGCATTAGAAAATTTTCAGGATTTTTGGAAATTTTCGTTGTTAAGAAGAAACAAATAATATAATTTAATTGAAATTAAATTGGTTCAGTTGAAACTGAAGTTAAGAAGTGAACAAATATGTTCTAACCAGTCGACAGGGTCGTCCTCTACCTTTTAGCAATTTCGTGGACGAAATTATTTTAAGTGGGAAAGATTGAAATGACCCGCATTGGCAGAGGTATTATAATTAATTTATTTAATTATATAAATAGTGATATAGTGAATTTAATGGTCATGGAATTAAATAATGGTGAATATTTAATTAAAATAATAAATTAAATAATATATTTAATTCTGAAATAATCAGAATTTGCTGAAATGGCGATATGGTGTGAACTGGATCATCTATGATATTAAATTCAATTTAGAATTGAATTAGAAGAACGAATATATTTAATTAACGATGGTTGAACGTATGAATTATAATATAATTAAAATAGAGCTCGAAACGACGCGGCAGTTCACTATTTGGCGATTTGAACTTCAACTGAATGTACAGGATTCCTTTTAAGCCGGATTTCTGTGAAACAAGAAACGTGTGGAGCTGGTGGAGTATATCTTTCTAGTGGAGGAGAAAAATCGGGATTTCATCATGTAGATTTTGATTTATGTCCAAATCAAATTTTAGAAAAGCCGCTGTGGAATTCCTTTATAATTTATAAAGGAATTATTTATATTTTAAAAAGGAATTTCAATATAAATCGAATATCAATTTAATCGGGATTTGAAATATCAAGTTAGAAATTCATATAGGAATATTCTAGAGCTGTATGGTATTCCACTGTGAATATAGACAATAATATTTATTTTTAAATATTTAATTTAATTATATTTAAATATATTTATATATTTAAATGGGTCATCCAGAGCTTTAAAAATAGTCAGTTTTGCAAACGAAGTCGGAATTCGGCGAAACTAATTTTGTTGGATCCGCAATGTCAAATAGTTGTTAGATTTCCAGTTTCGTGATTTTTAGAGTCACTGTGTGGCCGTACGGATTTTTAGAGTGAAAAACAGTCAGTATCTTGACGGTTAAAAATATGCTGTGTGAGCATACGAAGTCGAAATTCGATGAAACCAGTTTCGTTGGGACCATAATGTCGAACTGTAGCTGCATGCCAATTTTCGTGATTTTGGGTATTATCTATAATCACAGGGATTTTTTAACGATAGAGAAAAATAGCAAAGGAGAATAAATGAATATTTTATTGAATATTAAAATACTAAAATCTATCCTATATAATACCCTCTACCTCCCTAAACCTAATTCACTTCATCCCACTAGTCAACGATATTTTCTGCCGTTGGTTCCTTCATTAGAAAAGGGAAAACCGATCCTCTAAAAATCCATAGAAAATTCAATGCAAATTCAATAAATCAGGAAACGAATATACTGGCGATCTGTTCAACTTTCTCTTCAACATGGTGTAAACGATATGTAGTTCGACGCCAGTTTTGTGACTCGAGTTTTGCTTCAGCGAGTAGGGTTTCGATTTATTTTGAGTATAGTCCATCGATGTGGATTTGGAGTGTAGGTATGGATTCATGTTTTCGAATGGAGTGGGATGGCAAGAATTGATGACTTTCGGTGACAAAAAGGGGACGTGGTCACTGTAGCGTCGGAGAACAGCGCGCAGGCTTCTGGGGGATCGAGCAGTTTCAAATGGTGACGGTTAGGAAGAGTCGGAGGAGAGAAAAGGGTCGGTGATTTCAGTTTGGTGAACGGTGGAGCGATGAAGCAGAACGTGGTGTGCGATTTATCTGTAAATGGCGTGTTGTGATTTAGAGGAGGTCGCGATAATCAATTGGGGAAGATGGATTTGAAGCAAGGCAGGCTTGTAGAGGGGAGCGGGCCTGGAAATGGTGTTGGGCTGAAATGAACGTGAGGCCCAATTTATTTTAATCAATTTAGTTAGGTTTAAATTTAAATTTTTATCGAACTTCTAAATTGAATATCTTGGTCATATGTTATCGGAATCTGACGAAACAAGATTCGACGGGATCGTATGGAAGAGAGCTTCACAATGAAGCTGACTGGAAGTGGATTGGGGCTCGTTTGAATTTATGGCGAAATAAATTGTTTGATTCAAATCAAATAACAGTTTATCGTTCTTTAACGATGAACTGCCAATGTGAGTAAATCTCACTAACGCTGAACATTTTATAATTTCATGTTGTATTTTTAGAACTGTTAAATATTGATTGATTGATTGTGTATTGACTGTTTGATTGAACTGCTAGTCAGTTAGTTAAATTTCTATTTTGATTCTGCGTAACATAATATATCATATGGAACTGAAAGTGATATTATCTATATTGTTTAACATTTGTGATGCAGGGAAACAGGTTGGAGGAATCCAACTGGATTACTCAACATTTATTGTACTGTGATTTTTATATTGTAATATATGATGTGATATATAATCTGTTGTCGATTATATGTGGTTGGACGATACTGATCATCGTGATTTGATATGTTGAATACCATAACATACTAAAATGTTGATAAGGGAATATTTTCAAAGTGATATTTGAAAATAAAATATTTATAAATGGAATATTTATAAATAAGAGATATTTATAAACTGGAATATTTATAAATTGGAGATATTTAGAAAATGAATAAACATTATAAAATGGAAACTGTTATAAGAAGGAAATCATTTGTAAAGCGAAGAATCGTTACAAAAAGTAAATCTTTATAAATGAATAGTTTAATCGAGTTAAAAGGAGTTAATCGATGTTAGTTTAATCGATTAGAGTTAAAGCAAAGGAGTTAATCGAATATATAGTTTATTCAAATAGAATAAAGGAGTTAATCGAATATATAGTCTATTCAAATAGAATTAAAAGAGTTATCGAATGTAGTTTATTCGATAGGAGTTAAGTGAATAGAGTTAAAGTTAAGTCAAAAGAGTTAAGTGAATAGAATAAATTGAATAGAGTTATCGAATATACCTTAGCAAAGGAAAGAATTATCGAATAGAAAAGATTTGAAAGAGAGTTACGTAAGGAGGTTTGTTAAAGAATTAGAAAGGTGAACTTTGTCTATTTCAAGGTTAGAAACGTCGTTCAGTTAAGGTCTGAGAGGTAGTAATTACCCCAACTTGATTGACTTCATTTTTAACTAAGGAATGGTTAAGGTTCGATAGTAAAGGATGGTTAAGTGAATTTAGTAATTAAAGGAAATGGTTTGAGTTGGCATCGCGATGGTTTGTTTAAACATCTGTCTAAGTCCAATGAAGAAGCTTTGGAAATGTTTTCCAAATAAGAAACCAGAAATGTTTTCTAATAAAGAAAACAAGAAATAGAAATGTTTTCCATTGTTAATAACGTATATTTTCCAAATTTAGAAAATAATAAATATTGAATATAGGGAAATAGGAGATAAGTAAATTAATGAAATAAAGAGATAAATGTTGAATGATGTTTGATCGATATAAATTTCCATTTATAAATAATATCATTGTTTGCACACCTGTTTTTCTTCGATAGTTAAATCACAGACTATCGAAGTTTTGACCATTTTAACGTTGTTAATATGGAGAGACCGGTTGGATTATTATCCAAAGAACCACTCTGTATTGGCATAAGCGTTGTGAATCATATATGCCAAAGGAAATTGAAGACGGAGTTATGCAAGGGCTATCCTGTTTACAGAATAATGCCTTCCATTCATCCTGTTCCTGGATGACTTGTATGGATGGATGTCTGACAGAGTATTTCCAGACGATCACGTATATTGATTTCTCCAACCGTACCAAGAGTGGAAGCGGAGAAGGAAACTTCTTTTAGCTAACACATAATGTATGGTTGAGGACGTCAATCGGTGATTTGATGGATTTGACGATGTGGCATTCAAAGTGAATCCGGTGTGATGATAAAGCATAGCTTCTAGCCTCACATCCGGTAAATGACAGAAATCGGGCAGGCAGTATGGCTAAGTCAGTCGCACCGAAATAGGGTGTATAATCACCTGATCTAGAGTTTCATTTACTTCTAAAAATCTATTGTCGATACTGTCCCATTCGGGAAATGGTTGCTGATCCCAACCGTTGGTGATATACATTCAATACACTCAAGCTTAATGAGTGGTCGGTCATGTGTGGCCAGGTTGCAAGATGTTCTTGTTGAACCCAGTGTATTCCTTTCTAGAGGTACACTAGCGAAAGGTGGTCCCATACCTTGTCATAGTTGGAAATCTATTACCCAATACGTGCTTGCGGTTTTGATTGTATATTATATATGTAGAACGTGAGATGAAAGCGTTCTGCTAGATGATTATTATTATTGTGGTTGATAGACATTATTATAATATCAAAAGGTTTTTGATATAAAGATATTTGGATTCTCATAAGGGAAAAACCCGTTCCGTTATACGGCGTGGTCTTATGAGATTTCGTTTAATGGCTTAAACTGTTTTAAACTGTTTTACTCACACCAGACCCATGACTGACCCAGATTTTATTTGTTTGTTTCCCTAAACTCTTGGGTGCCTAAATTTGTACGGGCAGTCAAGTTGTCGGGATTTTACAGATACAGTTGAAGAGCTGGAGCAGGAGGCTTCAGGATCATATAGCTATAGTTATTTCCGTTGTGTTGTAAGTGCTGTACTTTGATAATGATATGTATATTCAAGTACAGTTTTGTATTTCAAAGTTATGTTATGAAATATATTTATTCGTTCCGATGTGAGATTCGTGTTACTCTGATATTGTGTTCTTCTTCTTCTTCTATTCTAAGTTTCTATCTTATCTTTCCTCACCCTCTGTTTTCTTTCACTAATGACTGGTATTTTTCGATGTTTGGTTAGTCATCATTGAGTTTATGGCGATAACCAAAGTCGTCAAAATCCCGGGTCATTACACATCTCCTCGTTCGAACGCACCCACTCGCCCGAACTCCGGTCTACCAAATCGAAATGCGCACCATCTACTGACAAAAACCCATCCCCATAAAAATGGTCGCCCCTTCCAATTCTCCTTGGAAATTCACCAAACTTTGTCAAATCAAAACCTGCTCCATCCTCATCTCAATGCCACATTCGACTTCGTCAATCGTCGCTCGTTTCTCCAACAATCCTCAACCCTAGTTTCGAACAACTCCGATCATCGACGCGGAATCGAACCAAATTCGTACCAAAAATACTACATTACTAGCAGATCGCAATGGCGCAGACGGCGCGATTCAATTCTTCATGGATTTGAAGATATTATTTTTCGAAGTTCCTACACAAATTTTCCCTTTTCTAAAAATCTGAGATTTCTCCTTCGTTGCTTGATGAAATTTTAATCCGTCAGTTTCTAGAAATCGATAATGATGATCCAGACAACATCTGTGCAGATCATTCGAGCCAAAAATGAAGAGATTGTGAGATGTGGATTTTTGAATGAATGTAAATATGATTTTCCATTTACTGGAAATGAAACAGAGGACTTAACGAAGAAGGAATAGGTTTCTGCATGAGATTGAGGTCTGATGGTGTTCTTATATAGGCATTTAAAAGGGCAGTTTAGTCATTTAGTTAAGGGACACATGGCTCATTTCAAGAGACCCTTATCATGCAACCTTACATGCACATGGCTACATGGCTCCTTACCATGAATAACTCCATGCATGAATACATCTTTGTAACACTTTTGAATGTAGCCAAATTCAGTTATACACATAATCACTAAAGGCTTAATTTAGTTACATCTTTGTAACACATTTGAATGTAGCCAAATTTAGTTATACACGTAAATGCAAAATTTATAGATCTTATCTATATCAAAATCATAAGTTATCATATTTTAAATTAATTATTCCAAAATACTTATTAAATATATGTACATATAATTTACAAAAACAAATAGTTCAAAAGAAATGCTTATCAAATATGGAAGTCCTCAAAAATCTCAAATATGATCTCAAATAAATACATAACAATCTTTATACAATTTATAAATACCAATATAATTTATCAAAATAAATAAAATAATAATAATCGTTCTTGTAAAATCATAAAATAAATTATCCTTTACCAAATTTATATTTTACAAATCAATATTATCAAAATTAGAAAATATTATTACTTAAACATAAATCTTATAAATTAAATATAATTTTTTTTCAAAATAAGTTTTTCTTATACAAAATCATATTTAATAAAACAAAATACTTATTCGAAGTAAAAATTTAGATTCAAATCTTATAAAAATCAGTTTATATTCAGAAAATCAAAAATTATATAAAAAGAATCAAATCAAATTTAGTTAAAATTTTGGGATGTTACACGTTGTGTATCTACGGTCCACAAGGCGTAATTCGTAGGGCAGTGATTGCCTAAGGTTTACGGGTGATAAGGATGTAACCACCAGTGTTACTAGATGTAAACTGCGATCCATTAGATTGTTTTGAGGTGTTATGGCGAAATATGTAAGGTAGTGATTGCCTAGCCACTTATGGTCGCAGAACTTTGTCCACTCGACTTGGTGATAGAGCGACCTTAGGGGCTGCGTTCCATGATGATATGTAATGTCTCGGGGTTTTAACTGATTTTTACTAAACCGTAAATCAATGATCACATAAATAACTAATTTAAATTAATATAATTTGATTTAATACTTGAGAAAACACTAATTAATCCTTTAAACTACATACATATGTATTTATATATGTATGAAGTGTATGAAAATATCTTTCAGTGTATGTTGTCTTATGAAAATATGTAAATATGTATATTGGTTTCACATTTTTTATTGATTTCAACTTAACTAAAAATCAATATATTAAGGAAAAATTATTTTGTTACTTCATGCATTAGAGAGTGGTAACAAAGGACATAACACTTAAGTGTTTAAAGTAAACTGATTGAAATATACTTTGCCTTCATCAATCACATAAGAGACATTTTTCCAGGAAGCATTTAAGGGCACAAAACTTAGCAGCTAAGGAAGTAGTAAATCTAAATATAAATATTTTTTGGCAAAAGAAAGGACTTACTGTCGTGATTGTATTAGCATCTAACTAGGCATCAGCTATTAAAGCATAGGAGAAACATGTCACTTCCTTACATCTAAACATTCCTGCGCATATTAAAGAAGTGCCTTCCCCATGCTAGCATTAAATACATTATTAGTTTAATATTATTTTGCATCTATCAATAGGAGCATACACTTACATATTTTTTTTACCACATTTCGATTTAAGAATAATACAAACCAGGAAATCTTATTCACAATTCAGCGAAAAAGGTGAGTAACACTCACTACAATTTTTGTTTCAGAAACTATGCCAGTTATTTTCTTTATGTTTGTTAGACTGAATAGTAAAAACCATGATGTTAGACTCATGTTGTTTGATCAAAATTAAAACCCATGTAATGCAAGTTATTTACTCATGTCTATACTATACTGACTATGAATTATCTAACAAACCTTACAGCTGATATTTATATTGGTTACACCTGAGACCCTATGATGCAAACTATGAATACACAAATAAGACAATTCTCTGTTTTAAATAGCATGCCTCTGTCTAGTGCATTTTAACTATGTTGTGTTCATGCAGCTCATAGTTATATCATCAAAATAACCCGTGGAAATATGTTATGCCATTCAACGATACACAACGAAGAAATATGATAGAAACAATGTGTTCGACCAAGTCCGTTTTAGATCTCAGGTGTATAAACCTTTTTATGGTAAGAAAACATGGTCTTTGAACTAATGTCATGATTTTAAAATAAAGAGAGAAGTAAGCAACACTGTTTTTGCCGAAAATGAAAATCCGAGTTGTTGCTGACAATCCGGGAAGTCGTTGACGTTGAAATGTGGAATGGAGGAGCTGTGTAAACTAAGGAAGATGGGAAATCTTAACTTATTTTTTTTTAATAAACTTTGAATTCAAGTTAGACACAGGACTTGAGTTGACATGTTTTTTTTACTGTAAAGACAATCATAAACTACAGTGGTTTAAGGTAATTGAATGCTGACATTTTTAGAAGAGAGGGTGGTCGAGAAATCGGAGATGATTCCAGTCTGGATCGTGAGTGTGTAGAGCCCGTTAATGTGCATGGTTACATGATAGTTTGTGTATGTATGTGCACAGCAAAGCTTGTTCTCTGGGTTCACAAAAAGGGAAGCAAAATATAAAATAAACTAAAACACTAGCTGCTCGTATAAGATTAAGAGATGGATGCGTGGCTTCTGGAAATCATGGCATGGAAACTTGGAGAAGTGGAGGGTCAACTGAGTATGAAGATAGGACGGAGGAATGAGGATATGGTAGAAAGGAGATGAAGTCACAGAGTAAAATGAATAAAGTGGAAATGAAGTCTTGGAGTAAAACACAGTAGCACGTCTCGGCTAATCAAATTTTTTTAAGGGACAAGTTCTACGTTTTGTCATGGGTTTGGGTAGGCCACGTGACTAAAATAAGATAGTAAAGGGAATAAATGGCTTAAGGACATGGATGTTTTAACAGGTAGGAATTTTGTATAAGAAAGAAGGGATGTCAACAGGCAAAGTGGTTCACGGCAACAACAGGAAGTGGGAAATTAGAAAATGGAAGGCAGCATTTGCAGGTTTCGGCAACACCAAGTTTAAAGGATGCATGGCTTTGAAGGGAGAACGAGCTGTTATTCTTGGGTCACTAACGTTTGTTTTAGAAATATATATATAAGTGGGCTTAGTAGGCCTGCGGGAAAAAATAGGCTCTACCATTTGAAATAGAAAAATAAGAAAAAAGGATGAGAGGAGTTAGGAAGAAATTGGGCTGAAGGTTAATGGGCCAAATAAAAAGAAAAGGGTAGGAAATAGGAATTTTAAATGAAAGAGGATTTTATCTTGATAAAAATTTAAACCATTTATTTTAAATAAAATCTAATGGCTTAACAATTGTTTTGTTTAGAAATATATATATATATATATCGTAACCTTGCTAATTTCATAAAAATAATTAAATGGCAGTAATGAGAACGAATGAGATTTTATATACGCTTACAAATATATTTATATCTGGAATCAAAGTTGTATTAGTTTAATTTGAATTATTCATGTGAATGATTAATTTAAATAAATAAAGTGAATAAATTATCAAATCATTTCTAAGCTAAGAAATAAATAAAAGTTGACGAGTTAGAAAGTGATTTAACTATCGATGATAAGTGTAGATGTTTTGAATAAACATCAAAGTATTATTTTATCGACTTAAGTCGATAATCTTTTCAACACCAAGAAATGATCAAATTAAGCGACAAATGAAAGTGAATATTGGAAATCCAATTTTTTTATATAAACGTTTGATCCATTTGAATATCACTTATCCCTAAAAGATATTAACGTCGATCGTTCTGAAGAGTCCGGAATATATATTACACTTCGATTCGATTTTTAGTTTGCAAGTCGAAGATTATCAAAGACAATAAAAGATGGAGTTATGCAAGAATTGTTTTATAAATCCTACGTAGAAATTGCCTAAGATAGGTTTATAAAATAATATCTTCGGTTTGTCCAGTCCTAGGACAACTTCTATGGACGAATGTCTTACAAAGTATTCCTAACTAATCACGTACATTGATCTTTTCAAACGTAGTTATGTGGTGGCAGAGAAATTAGTTTCTCTTTCTCTATATCTATAATATATTTTTGGAGAAGTCAATTAGTAATTAGCTGGTTATGACGATGTGACATTCAAAGAAAATAAAAAGTGTTTTGTCAAGGTAAGTTTAGCCTTAAGCTTCACAACTAGGAAATGAAAAAAATTGGGTAGGCAGCATGGCTATGTGGGTATCTACCATCATGGTGTATTATCACCTATCTAGAGATATTTCTTTTATTCCTTATTCTATCGATGTTGTCCCATTCAGGAAATGGTTGTCGTACACAACTATTGGTGATATACATTCGATACACTCAAGAGGAATGAGTGGTCGGTCATGTGTGGCCGGGTTACAAGAAGTTCTTGTTGAACCCAGTTTATTCCTCTTTAGAGATACACTATTGGAAGGTGGTTCCATATCTTGCCATCATTGTAAATCCATTATCCACAAGCATTAAGCGATTTTCTTTGTATATAATGAAAGTAGAAATGTGAGATGAAAACATTTCTGCTAGATTCGAAATTACTTGTGGAAACCCTAGACATTATTATAATATCTGATTTAATATACAAATTGTTTTGATTCTCATAAGGTAAAAAAAAATCGTTCTGTATTTACGGCATGGTCTTATGAATTATTTCTATTTCTTAAACTTGTTTTAAAAATTGTTAACGCACACCAGTCCCCGACTGACCCAGAGTTTATTTTTTTGTGTTTTCCTCAAACTCTTGGGTACTCATAATACTTGTTATGAGTAGACTAGTGATCCTGGTCTTGACTTAACTTTTGGAGTAGCTGGACGGGAAGGATATGAATGTTGTCCTATCTATCATATTTATGTATAATTATCTGCAAGTTGGATTGTCTGTGATGTTATGTATAATTATCTGCAAGTTAGTTTATCACAAATGTTTAAGCATGTAATTTGTGATGACATTGTATCCGTATATATGCAGTACTCTAATGTACTTGGCTTATGATATGTAATATTTTGGGTTATTATATTTTATTCAAGTTCTGCTGTGAGATTATGATATTTTATTTAGTTTTATCTTCAATCTATCTTTTATTTTTATATAATGACATGACTTCCAAGGTGTTCGAAAGTGGGTCGTTAAAGTTGGTATCAGAGCATAGGTTATCGAATACCTAGGCTTTGGGTGAGTATGGAGAGAGCGTATTTGAAATTGATATTTTATATTATTATATATAATATATATCCATACTTAGGAGGATCGACTTGAGTTAGATAATTGAGTATTTTAACATCCGATCAAGTTTTGGTTATCGACCTGATAAATTCAAGTGATTTAGTATGAGTACCCGTGCACGAAGAGGTCGAGCTAGTGGAACCACCACTACCAATGGTCGTAGCACTACTCAGGATCCAGTAGAAATTATGAAAGAAGTTATCCTAGTTCAACCAAGGTCAAATTTTGCAATTTTCTATGAGGAGTATAATACTCTAGGAGGGAAAGTTTTCAAAGGAACCGAATCTTTCAATGAAGTTCAAGCATGGCTGAGATCCTGTGAGAGGATTTTTAAAGGAATGAAATTCAATGATGAGCAGAAACGTCTTTTGGCTTCTTGGCAACTTCAAGGAGCTACTGCAATCTGGTTGGACGCACAGACTACAAACGTTTTTGAAGACGAATTCACTTAGGGAAAATTTAAAAAGGAGTTCGAAGCACGATTTCTCCCTGCAGCAAGTAAGACTAGGATGTATCGGGATTTCATAGATCTCAAGAAAGGAAACCTGTCGATAGCAGAATACGAGAATAAGTTTAACGAACTTTCTTGTTTTGGATCGGAGTTGATCAACACTTCGCTCAAGAGAAACGATATGTTTATAACAGGTCTGAAGGATAGTTTGCAAGTTAAGATGATTGGACATCTGAAAGATCCATCTGTTGACCTATTGGACATGGCCATTCGATATGAAGCACTAGATGCAAAGAAACCAGTGGCAAAGGAGCAGACTGGAGAAACCAGTGGAGGAAATCCTAACAAAAGGAAATCAAATCCAAATTGGAAAAACTAGGAAAAAAGAAAATTCCCAGGATCATTACAAAAATTTGATGTGCCATAACTGTAAAGAGAAAGGACACATCGCTAGATTTTGTAAGAATTTAGAAGTCAAGAAGCCGGAGCAACTTCAACAGAAACCACAGGAACCTGGTAATGCAATTATCCGACAGATTTTATGTTATAAGTCTCATCAGCCAAGACATTTGATCAAAGATTGTCCGCTTATGAAAAAGGGAAAGCAATAAAAGGTCTATGCCTTAATGGATAGGCCATCAACCTCTGAAGATGCGAAAATGGAAGAAGTTCTGGAAGGTACTTTATCTATCTAAATAAAAGGAGTTAAATTAATTAGGGTTAGCTTTAGAGTAAATTGAATTAAAATTTGATGTTTCCACTAAATTAAGTCCTGACTTAACGGGATATGAACCTATGGTAAGTGAACTGGTTGATTTTTGAATTAGAACCAGAATGGTGAGTCCCGAAATGGAGATAACTAATTTAATAATTAATTAGTTGAGGGAGAATGTGGATGGAACTTAATGGATTTAACTGAATTAGACTGATGAATTGAATATGGATTCGAGTTTAAAAAGAGAATTCGGAGCAGATAAATATATTTGAATGTGTTGATTCAAATTAAGGAAGTATATAAGATTTGAAATTTATTTTTCAAATATAATCAAGTATATTTTGGAGTAATGAGGATTTAAGATTTGGGATTAAGAAAATTGGAACCTAGCTGGATAATTGGTTAAGTTGAATGACTTTCTAGGTATCGGTCTGATGTTAATTTCGGTCTTCGGGGTTGATACTTAGAGGGTTGTCCGCTTACCGATTTACGGTCAGGAACAGATGGATTGTAACGACCCGGATTTTGAGCGACTTTGGTTATCGACATAAGCACGATGTCGATAACCAAAACATCGAAAAATCCTAGTAATTAGTGAAAGAAATTAGAGGGTGAGAAAAGATAAGATAGAAACTTAGAATAGAAGAAGAAGAAGAAGAACACAACATCAGAGTAACACAAATCTCACAGCGGAACGAATAACATATAATATATGTAACATAACTTTGAAATATACATCTGTATTTGAATATACATCATTATCAAAGTACAACACTTACAACACAGCGGAAATAACTATAGCTATATGATCCTGAAGCCTCCTGCTCCAGCTCTTCAACTATATCTGTAAAATCCCGACTACTTGACTGCCCATACAAATTTAGGCACCCAAGAGTTTAGGGAAAACAACAAAATAAACTCTGGGTCAGTCATGGGACTGGTAAGAGTAAAACAGTTTAAAAACAGTTCGAACAAGTAAACGATATCTCATAAGACCACGCCGCATAACGGAACGGGTTTTTCCCTTATGAGAATCCAAAATATCTTTATATCAAAAACCTTTTGATATTATAATAATGTCTATCAACCACAGTATATATATAATCATCTAGCAGAAACGCTTTCGTCTCACGTTCTACATATATAGTATACAATCAAAACCGCAAGCACGTATTGGGTAATGGATTTCCAACTATGACAAGGTATGGAACCACCTTTCGCTCGTGTACCTCTAGAGAGGAATACACTAGGTTCAACAAGAACATCTTGCAACCCGACCACACATGACCGACCACTCATTTCGCTTGAGCGTATCGAATGTATATCACCAACGGCTGGGATCAGCAACCGTTTCCCAAATGGGACAACATCAACAATAGATTTTTAGAAGTAAATGAAACTCTAGATCAGGTGATTATACACCCTACTTCGGTGCGACCGACTTAGCCATGCTGCCTGCCCGATTTCTGTCATTTACCGATTTGATGAGGCTTGAGGTTACGCTTCATCATCACATCAGATTTACTTCAAATGTCACATCGTCAAATCCATCAAATCACCGATTTGACATCCTCAACCATACATTATGTGTTAGCTAAAGAAGTTTCATTCTTTGCTTCCACTCTTGGTACAGTTGGAGAAATCAATATACGTGATCGTCTGGAAATACTCTGTCAGACATCCTTCCATACAAGTCATCCAGGAACAGGATGAACCGAAGGCACTATTCTGTAAACAGGATAGCCCTTGCATAACACCGTCTTCAATTATATTTGGCATATATGATTCACAACGCTTATGCCAATACAGAGTGGTTCTTTGGATAATAATCCAACCGGTCTCTCCATATTAACAACGTTAAAATGGTCAGAAACTTCGATATTCTGTGATTTAACTATCGAAGGAAACAGGTGTGCATACAACGATATCATTTCCAAATGGAAATTTATATCGATCAAACATCATTCAACATTTATCTCTTTATTTCATTAATTTACTTATCTCCTGGTTCCCTATATTCAACATTTCTTATTTTCTAAATTTAGAAAATATATGTTATTAACAATGGAAAACATTTCCATTTCTTGTTTTCTTTGTTAGAAAACATTTCTGGTTTCTTTATTTGGAAAACATTTCCAAAGCTTCTTCATTGGACTTAGACAGATGTTTAAACAAACCATCGCGATGCCAACTCAAACCATTTCCTTTACTGCCGAACCTTAACTATTCCTTAGTTAAAAACGAAGCCAATCAAGTTGGGGTAGAACTACCTCCCAGACCTTAACTGAACAACATTTCTAACTTTGAAATAGGCAAAGTTCACTTTATATCCCTTTACTAACTTCCTTACTTAACCCTCCTTCGAATAGCTATATTCGATTGACTCTTTTCACTTAACTCTATTCGATTAACCCTTATCAATTAACTCTATTGGACTAACACTATTGATTTACTCATTTGACTTAACTCCTTTCGAATAAACTATATTCGATAACTCCTTTTTCTTTCTTCGAATAAACTATATTCGATTAACTCCTTTTTCTTTCTTCGAATAAACTATATTCGATTAACTCCTTTTACTTTCTATTCGAATAACTATATTCAATTAACTCGTTTGCTTTAACTCTAATCGATTAAACTAACATCGATTAACTTCTTTTACTTTAACTCTAATCGATTAACTAACATCGATTAACTTCTTTTACTTTAACTCTAATCGATTAAACTAACATCGATTAACTCCTTTTACTTTAACTCTAATCGATTAACTAACATCGATTAACTTCTTTTAACTTTGACTCTAATCGATTAACTAACATCGATTAGCTCCTTTTAACTTTTCGAATAAACTATTCATTTATAAAGATTTACTTTTAGTAACAGTTCTTCATTTTACAAATGATTTCCCTTTTATAAAATTCTATTCATTTTAAAACATTTTTCCCTTTTTATTCATTTTCGAAATATTTCCTTTTATAAAATTTGTTGATTTTATAAAATCCCTTTATTTCAATATACATTGAAATAATTCTTTTTACATCCCAGGGTCTTTATGATATTTAAAATATCGAATAAAAATGATCAACATCATTCCAACACCCATAATCCATAACAGATTATATAACACATCATATATCACAATATATGAAAACAGTAAAATAAATGTTGAGGAATCCAGTTGGATTCCTCCAACCTGTTTCCCTGCATCACAGATGTTAAACAATATAGATAACATCACTTTCAGTTCTATATGATACATTCTGTTAAACAGAATCAAATATAGAAATTTAACTAACTGACTAGCAGTTCAATCACACAGTCAACATACAGCCAATCAGCCAATATCTAACAGTTCTAAAAATATAAAATGAAATTATAAACTGTTCAGAGTTAGTGAGATTTACTCACATTGGACTATCATTGTTAATTAACGATAATTGTCGTTGATTCAGATCGGACAATTTATTTTACAATAAATTGTAGCGAGCTCAGATTCACTTCCAGTCAGCTTCATTGTGAAGCTCTCGTCCATACGATCCTATTGGATCTTGTTTCATCAATTTCTGATCACATATGAGATTGTTATTGATTTCCCAAGTTTAATACATTTTTAAATTGAATTAAAACATATGTTTAAATCACTATTTGGGCTCACCCATAAAAACAGGCCTATACCCCTTTCAAATCCAACCCGTCATCAACAGGATTCGCCCCCCCCCCCTCTATTTCCCTTTCTTCTTCCCTACATTCTTCGGTGATCAGTATTCAAAAACCACGGCTACCACCGATTTCAAAACATTTCCAGCCAATTTCGATCTTTTACCCAACCTATCTCCTCCCTGATCACTTCATGCTCCACTAAAACGTAACCCATCCAAAATCCCATCCTTCAGACTTCCAGATTCAAGAAAAAAAAACAAACCTCGCTCCTCCCTGCCATCAACGCAAAAAGATCCCATCACAGCCACCAAATCCTTCCAGTCGAACCCCTCCTTCCTCAGTTCGACGTTGACTGCTACATCACGACCCACGACTCCAGGTCCTCGATCACGAAACTCAGCAAAACCCGCGTCACTTGTATGTACAGATTTCTCCAACAAAATTCCTGCAAGCTAGAAATCCTCTTCTCAATCCAAATGTAACATCCGTTCTTCATCTCGATGCACATATACCTCACGACTTTTAACCCTGTGCGCACTGTAGATGTTAGACACCGAACTGCAGTGTGTTGGAACCCATAACGAAGTGTCCCAGAGCGAGGCTACAGCTTTCATGAATTCAGTGAATTTTGTTTGGTGATTTTTAGTTGGGTAAACGATTTGATTTGATTTTTAAAGTGGATTTTGGAGCTCCCGATTCTAGTTTGAGAAGTGAAGATACTGGTGGCTCCTTTTTGTTTGCTGAAGATGGATGGAAATTTTAGGTCTTAAGGAGAAATGATTTTATAACCTCTTGTTTTTTTTTGTGTGGATTTCCTTTCTCCACGTTGTAGGAGAAACATGCGGTTGAAAGTACGAGGGACGAGGCCTTCTTTTTGATCACTAAATGATTTAGGATATTTTTCTTTTAAAGGTTAGGATACCGTATTATATAAAATCCCATCCACAAATGACCTGATATGGACAGAAGTGGAAATACCATCGTATCGAGCTCGGTGCCACGATCCCAAAAATATAAAAATACCGGTAGGTGGACTCATATTGTGAAACCCCAAGATATCGATATGGGGTGCAACCTACTCCAAATAAAAAGTCGCGTATTTAATTAATTAAAAATTACAGTAAAATTCTAAAAATTAAATTATCGTTATGTCCCAAAAGAACTATATCTAAATTCAAACCCGATCTCTAGGTATATTGAATAAACCGTTATGGTCGATAAACGATTCTATAGCGACTATTTTAAAATTTGATTTGGACATATCTCAAAATCTACACGACGAAATCCTAATTTTTCTCTTCCACTAGAAAGATATACTCCACCAGCTCCACACGTTTCTTGTTTCACAGAAATCCGACTTAAAACGAATCCTGTACATTCATTTGAAGTTCGAATCGTCAATTTACGAACTACAGCGCCATTTCGAGCTCGTTTATAATTATATTATAAACTATACGTTCAACTGTCGACGATTGAATATATTCGCTATTCAAATTCAATTCCAAGCTGAATTACATATCACAGATGATCTGGTTCACACCATATCGCCATTTCAGTCAATTTTGATTATTTCAGAATTATATATTATTTAATTTATTATTTTAATTAAATATTCACCATTATTAAATTCCATGACCATGAAATCCTTTTAATCACCTTTTATATAATAAAATAAATTAATCATAATACCTCTGCCAATGCGGGTCATTACATGGATGTTGAGGAATAGTAGTGCAGTAATGGAAATGTTTTCCAACCAAAGTGACAGAATTTTTTAATTATGGAATAACTATGATAAAATTTGTTGACATGTGTCGGTAATTTATGGATATAAGTTATAACTCTAACTGGAATCTACTCATTAATCTCAAATTTCGAGGATGAAATTTTTATAAGGGTGGTAGATTGTAATGTCCCGAGGTTTCAACTGATTTTTAATAAAATGTAAATCAATGATCACATAAATAAATAATTTGAATTAGTATAATTTGATTTAATACTTGAGTAATGATTAATTAATCCTTTAAACTACATACATATGTATTCATATATGTATGAAATATCTTTCAAGCGTATGTTGTCTTATGAAAATTGGTAAATATGTATCTTGGTTTCACTTTTTTTATTGATTTTAACTTATCTAAAAATGAATATATTAAGAAAAAATTATTTTGTTACTTCATGCATAAAAGAGTGGTAACAAAGGACATAACACTTAAGTGTTTAAAGTAGACTGATTGAAATATACTTTGCCTTCATCAATCGCATGAGAGACATTTTTCTAGGAAGCATTCAAGGGCACAAAACTTAGCAGCTAAGGAAGTAGTAAATCTAAATCTAAATATATGTTGGCAAAAGAAAGGACTTACTGACGTGATTGTATTAGCATCTAACTAGGCCTCAGCAATTAAAGCATAGGAGAAATATTTCACTTCTTTACATTTGAACATTCCTGCGCATATTAAAGGCACCCATGCTAGCACTAAATACATTATTAATTTAGTATTATTTTGCATTTATAAATAGGAGCATACACTTACATTTTTTTCACCATATTTCGATTTAAGAAGAATATAAACTAGGAAATCTTATTCACAATTCAGCTAAAAAGGTGAGTAACACTCACTACTTTTTTTGTTTCAGGAACTGTGCAAGTTATTTTCTTTATGTTTATTAGACTGAATAGTTAAAACCATGTAGTTAGACTCATGTTGTTTGATCACAGTTAAAACCTCTGTAATGCAAGTTATTTACTTATGTTTATACTATACTGACTATGAATTAACTAAGAAACCATACAGCTGATTTTTATATTGGTTACACGTAAAACCCTGTGATGCAAACTATGAATACACAAATAAGACAATTCTCTGTTTTAAATAACATTCTTTTGTCTAGTGTATTTTTACTATGTTGCGTTCATGCAGCTCATAATTATATCATTAAAATAAGCCGTGGAAATATGTTATGCCATTCAATGACACACAACGAAGAAATATGGTAAAAATAAAGTGTCCGACCAACTCCATTTTAGATCTCAAGTGTATAAACCTTTTTGTGGTAAGAAAACATAGTCTTCGAATTAATATCATGATTTTAAAATAAAGAGAGAAGTAAGCAACACTGTTTTTGCTGAAAATGAAAATCCGAGTTGTTGCTGACAATCTGAGAAGTCATTGATGTTGAAATGTGGTATGGAGGAGTTGTGTAAAAAAAGGTAGATGGGAAATCTTAACTTATTTTTTTAATAAACTTTGAATTCAAGTTAGACACAGAACTTGGGTTGACACGTTTTTTTTACTGTTAAGACAATCATAAACTATAGTGGTTTAAGGTGACTGAATGCTGACATTTTAAGAAGAGAGGGTGGTCGAGAAATCGGAGATGATTCCAGTCTGGCTCGTGAGTGTGTAGAGTCCGTTAACGTGCATGGGTACATGATAGTTTGTGTATGTATGTGCACATTAACTGTGCACAGCAAAGCTTGTTCTCTAAGTTCACAAAAATGGAAGCAAAATATAAAATAAACTAAAACAATAGCTGCTTGTATAAGTTTAAGAAATGGATGCATGGCTTCTGGAAATTATGGCATGGAAACTTGAAGAAGTGGAGGGTCATCTGAGCATGAAGATAGGGCAGAGGAATGAGGGTACGGTAGAAAGGAGATGATGTCACAGGGTAAAATGAAGAAAGTGGAAATGAAGTCTTGGAGTAAAACACATTAGCATGTCTCGGCTAATCAATTTTTTTAAGGAACGGGTTCTTCTTTTTGTCGTGGGTTTGGATAGGCAAAGTGGCCAATATAAGATAGTAAAGAGAATAAATGGCTTAAGGAGATGGATGTTTTAGCAGGTAGGAATTATGTAATAAGAAAGAAGGGATGACAACATGCAAAGTGGTTCACGGCAGCAACAGGAAGTGGGAAATTAGAAAATGGAAGGGAGCATTTGCAGGTTTCGGCAACTACAAGTTTAAAGGATGCATAGCTTTGAAGGGAGAACGGATGTTCTTCATGGGCCACTAACGTTTGTTTTAGAAAAATATATAAGTGGGCTTAGTAGGCCTGTAGGAAAAAAAAATTGGCTATACCATTTGAAATAGAAAAATAAGAAAAACGGATAAAAGGAGTTAGGAAGAAATTGGGCTGAAGTTTAATGGGCCAAATAAAAAGAAAAGGGTAGGAAATAGGAATTTAGAGTGAAAGAAGATTTTATATTGATAAAAATTTAAACCATTTATTTTAAATAAAATCTAATAGCTAAACAACTGTTTTGTTTAGAAATATATATTTTTGTAACCTTGCTAATTTCATAAAAACAGTTAAACAACAATAATGAGAAAGAATGAGATTTTACATACTCAACAAATATATTTATTTTTGGAATCAAAGTTGTATTAGTTTAATTTGAATTATTCATATGAATGATTAATTCAAATATATAAAGGGAATAAATTATCAAATCATTTCAAGGCTAAGAAATAAATAAATGTTGATGAGTTAGAGGGTGATTTAACTATCGATGATAAGTGCAGATGTTTTGAATAAAAATTAAAGTATTATTTTATCGACTTAAGTCGATAATCTTTTCAATACCAAGAAATGATCAAATTAAGCGATAAATAAAAGTGAATATTAGAAATCCAATTTTTTTATATAAAATTCTGATCCATTTAAATATCACTTATCACTAAAAGATATTAACGTCAATCGTTCCGAAGAGTCCGGAATATATATTCCACTTCGGTTCGATTTTTGCGTTGCAAGTCAAAGATTATCAAAGACAATAAAAGACGGAGTTATGCAAGAATTGTTTTATAAATTCTAGGTAGAAACTGCCTAAACAGGTTTATAAAATAATATCTTCGATTTGTACAGTCCCAAGACAATTTGTATGGACGAATGTCTGACAGAGTATTCCTAACTGATCGCATACATTGATCATTTTGAACATAGTTATGTGGTGGCAGAGGAATTCATTTCTCTTGCTTTATACCTGTAATATATTTTTGGAGAAGTCAATTAGTAATTAGCTGGTTTTGACGATGTGACATTCAAAGCTAATAAAAAGTGTTTTGTCAAGGTAAGTTTAGCCTCAAACTTCACAACCAGGAAATGAAAAAAATCGGGCAGGCAGCATGGCTATGTTGGTAGCTCCCATTAGGGTGTATTATCATTTATCTAGAGATATTTCTTTTATTCCTTATTCTATCGATGTTGTCCCATTCGGGAAATGGTTGCCGTACACAACCATTGGTGATATACATTCAATACACTCAAGAGAAATGAGTGGTCGGTCATGTGTGGCCGGATTACAAGAGGTTCTTGTTGAACCCAGTGTATTCCTCTCTAGAGATACACTATCAGAAGGTGGTTCTATACCTTGTCATAGTTGGAAATCCATTATCCATAAGCGTTAAGCGGTTTTATCTGTATATTATGTGAGTAGAAATGTGAGATGAAAACATTTCTACTAGATTCTAAATTAATTGTGGAAACCCTAGACATTATCATAATATCTGATTTAAATATGCAATCTGTTTTGATTCTCATAAGGTAAAAAAAACCCGTTCCATATTTACGGCATGGTCTTATTAGTTATTTTTATTTCCTTAAACTTGTTTTAAAAATTGTTTACACACCAGTCCCTGACTGACCCAGAGTTTATTTTTCTATGTTTTCCTTAAACTCTTGGGTACTTATAACACTTGTTATGTATAGACAAGTGATCCAGGTTTTGACTTAACTTTTGGAGTAACTGGATTGGAAGGATTTGAATGTTGGCATATCTATCATATTTATGTATAATTATCTGCAAGTTGGTCTATCTATGATGTTATGTATAATTATCTGCAAGCTAGTTTATCACAAATGTTTAAGCATGTAATTTGTGATGACATATCTCCATATGTATGAAGTACTCTAATGTACTTGACTTATGATACGTAATATTTTGGATTATTATATTATGATCAATTTCCGTTTTGAGATTCTGATGTTTTCTTCAGTTTTATCTTTCTATCTATCTTTTATTCTTATATAATGACACGACTTCCAAGGTGTCCGAAAGTTGGGTCGTTACATGATCTCAGGTTATTCTATTCTATTTTTAATGATTCATCCCGTTGATTGTTCATGACGAAATTCGCAGGGAAGAGATTTCCTATGGGTATGGATGCTTCGTGGGGGACCTAGACGTAACCAATGTGTATCTGCAATTCATGAATAAGTTTCATCAGTTGGTTTATTGGATGGTACTTCTTTTATCTATTTTGATGTTTTTTAGGTATTTTCACTGGATGTTGAAACGAGTTTACTTAGTACTTTATATTTCTAGTTTTGCACTTGATCAACGCATTACCAGATTCTTGAAGAACGATGATAAACTTGTGAAAATATCGAGTTATCAAAAACTATTTTTTATATAAGTTATTTTTTATATATAAAGAATTTTCCTTCAAAACAATTTCTTATAATCTTTAAAATTGTATATAAATTGTAGATACTTGAATTAGATACATTGGTATAACTAAAAAAATTAATAAACTATAATGTGTCAATATGCAAAAACCATTCTATTCGCATAACAGTTTTGACTTAGTTTTGAATACACGATTTTGATCTCAAATAGAATTGTTCGCTCGATTCTCAACGATGAACAGTGATATGATTTTTTTGATAAGAACCTGAAGTTCTCTATCATAGTTTAATGCTATGCAAGGAGAATGGAAGTTTTTAATCAAGAAGTCAAATCAGAAGTCCGCACTTGAGTGATCGGGTTACGAATACTAATTGAAAGCAAAATTTTGTATTTGAATAAGCAATCGAAAATGATATGCACATGAATGGAGTATCATTTAATTACTAGTTCCTAATTTCCTTCCTTTTCGAGGACGAAAAGTTCAGAGTGGGGGAGACAGTAACATCCCTTGAAATTATGACCATTTAAAATTTTAATTTTAATTTAATGTTTGAATTTGGAATGGTTTTTAAATATGATTTATGATGTTACTAATGAACAATTTAAAAATTTATGTTTGATAAACAACAATTTATAATTTATTAAATTGTGATTGATAATAATGGAAATTATTAAATTGTTTATGTTTATACATTTAAACTAGCTAACTTTAAACTATTATTGAAAAAAAATTACCAGCAATTGAATCTTTGATTTTATTTTTAAGGATCAATATAGGCATTAATGCGATAAACGAAAATAAATTTATGAATGTTTTCAAATTAAATTTATATAGGAAGAATTATAAGACAATGAGTGTTAAAGGTATATAATGTATGTTTTAACTATCACACTTAATGATATGTTTTGACTATCACAGTTAATGAAATTTATGTTAACATTTATAAAAATAAATAAATAAAAGAAACAAACAAAACATAAAACATATTTATTGTCCAACCTTTCCATGTATTATGTATACATTTTTAATAAAAAAAACATAAAACATATTTATTGTTTCCCCTTCTTTTTCCACTTTCCCCAAATTCACTACCTCATCTCTCTCCACTTTATTTCTTCATTTATAATGAATTCATTTATTTCCTCCACTTTATTAATTTCTTTCCATACATTTTATTTTCATGCATGTGCACTAATTTTAAATGCCTCATTATTCTGGCCACCTTTTCTTCTATACATATCAACACATTCATTCATTTCTAAATTTCCATATTTTGTGTCTGTTATGAAGAAAAGCAAAACGTATTGTATATATGCATGGTGCAAATTAATGCTCACGTTTAATTTGAATTAATGAGCGAATTACTTGGCCACGTTTACAAAGAGAAAGCAAAATGATCTCTTCATTTGTTTACTGGGAAGCATATAGACATATGCCATTTATTGTATCATTTATAATGCATGCATGCATGAGGTCCATGTCCAAAACCAATGCAACCATGTTTTTATATGGTAATAATAATAAAAAGTATGATTCTTCCCATCTTAATGCATGCGTATCCATGCAATGCACCCTTTCTCTTTTATTCATTAATTGTTTACCTATTCTTTCCCCAGGCACATTTCGACATTTGTACACGTTCAACATGGTTAATCCACATTAAAGCATTTGTGTAACAACCCGGATTTTCAGAACCAATTTAAATTTTTTATTTTAGCTGTTTTAATGGATTTTAAATATTTAAAATGATTTATTTTAAATAAAAACAATTTAAAATTTATTTTAATCAGAATCAAAACATATAAATTTTATTTTAATTATAAATAGAGTTTGAAATGGCGCGGTAGTTTGAAATTTCGATTTTAATTTTCAAAAGAATGTACAGAATTCAAATAAATCGGATTTCAGTAAAACAAGAAATATTTGAATCTGTTTAATTATGTCTTTCTAACGAATGTGAAAAACTGAGATTTCATAATATAAATTGAGAGTTATGTCCAATTTAAAATTCAAAATAGTCATTATGGAATTTATATATATATTTTAATATAATATATAGCCCTTAAAAATAGCCTTGCAAACGACCTCCGTTTTCGATGAAAACACTTTTGTTGGATCGGGAATGTCAAATTATTGTTAGATTTCAATTTTCATAATTTTTGGAATTAATATGTAGGCCCATAACCCACAGGTCCCAGGATCGAAACCTGGCTCTGATACCATAATGTAGCGACCCGAACTTCCCGGTCGGCCTATACCGAACAAGAAGGTGGACTGCTTTGAGAACAAGACTAATTGGAACACAAACAAAAGAACATTTCATTGGTGTTACAACAATTACATCAGAGTACAAGAATATAACAGAGTATGAATAAATAATATACATCAGAAAAATATCAGGGACTAAAATTACATTAGCAGCGGAAAAATAATATATAACACAACTGAAAGAGAGATACGAGTACAAAGCTTTCCGAATATAGCTCCAGCTGTAAATCCAGGATCCTAGGAAAATAATATCTGCAAAATCAAAACCACTAGCTGCCCGTGTGGAAAATATGGGCACCCATAGTTTAGGTTAAAAAGATATTATTTTCCCAATATCTTGGATTTACAGTTGGAGCTATATTCGGAAAGATTTGTATCCATGTATCTCTTTTGGTTGTGTTATGTAGTATTTTCCCACTACTAATGTAATTTTAGTCTTTGATATTTTTTTGATGTATATTATTTATTCATACTCTATTATATTCTTGTACTCTGATGTAATTGTTGTAACAATAATGAAATGTTCTTCTGTTTGTGTTCTGATTAGTTTTGTTCTCAAAGCAGTCCGCCTTCTTGTTCGGGTTAGGCCGGCCGGGAATTTCGGGTCGCTACAATTTGGAAATGAAACACTATTCATTTACCACTTTATTTTCTTCCTACCGCTCAAAAGTCATTTAATAAAAAAAAACGTAACCTCTTTTATGCTTTGGAAACAAGATTGGAAAGGAGCTGCATACGTTCCATCTTTAATCGGCTAGAGTTAAAAATAGTAAGATGGAACAATAAAAACGTCACATTTAAAACAAAACGTAAATTTTATTGTTAATTCATTTCCAAGCCGTGCATTATGACACCCTTCCATTTCTTTCATTTATATAAGCTGCACCTCTCCTCTTCTCTCCATATTTCCTCCTCTCTTTTATTTTTCTCAGCCAAATCACTTTCCCCAAATTTATTAATGGCGGCCGAAGAAAATTTCCCTTTTCCCTAAAATCGGCAATCGATCCTCCTCAAATTAAATCATCCTCCCTCAAAACATGATCGCATCGCCTCGGCCGTCATCGAATTGGATCTGCTTCCATCCAAACATCCACCTCCAAGTCAGTCGCCACCTGAAACCGAACCGCCCTTCCACCTTAACTGTTTCCACATCCATTTCCTCCTTGACAAGCTCTTTGCAATGGCGTTGGATTCACAACTGTTTGTCACTGTCAAGTTTTCTGCTTGGTTTGCAGGTGGGTGGTTTATTCCATTCACGAAGTACAACAACTCTTGCAATTAGTTAAACCAAATCGTTTAGAATATAATTAATATTGATTTATTTTAGACAAATTTAGTGATTAAAATTGAAATTGATTGATTTAACTAAAATGTGGCACTTAATTTGGATCGTTAATTTTATCGTAACATTTGATATTTTAATTGGACAGTAACAATTGGTTGAATTATTTATATAAAAAAACGATACTTAACTGATTTGTTAAATTGACATTAGATCTAATAATTGAAATGGATATTTATTGATAGTCAAAATTTGGACATGTAACTTGGATTGTTAAACTTTATATTAGTATTGGAATTTCCTGTTACAATCATTTAAATAATCTGATATTTGTTGGCTATTGATTGATTGTGAGATACGGTTGGGGTACCGATTTATATGTTGACTGATATTGACTTGGTAAATATTATTTATTTCATTAAAAGGTTAGATAGTTGATATTTATGTTATCCCTTATGTTTACCACTATGTGGTGATCGATTACTTGGCTTTAGATTTGGTTTTTGACCTTTGGATACTCTATTTGATATATGATATTGAATGTTTGATATTGTGTGATTTTTGTTGATCTTTTCCATTTCGAAAATCTGAACGATTGAATATTAAAATACTAAAAAAATCACTATAACTTAAATTTTATATTTTTGATTTGAATAAATTGTCAGATTTTAAAGGACTATCCCTTGAAATGATATGAATATGGAAGAATGGGTATGAAGTATGTTTGTTAAAATCTGTGATTTAATAACTTGAATGTGAATAGAAGTTTAATTATTGGGAATTTTGAAGCATTGGATGAATCACAAATTGATATCTTTTGTATGACACTTAAATGAATTTTGAAAAATGGTGAGACCTTTATATAAACCGGAATAAGATTTGAAATTATGATCATTTGTATGTTTCATTTGATTTGATTTGACTAATATGAGAATTTTAGTCCTGACTCGAGCGTTTTATGTTTAGCATGGAACGCACGGGTCAGATACGAGTGTTGCAGATTATAGATTTCAGCTCACAAAGAAGAAAGGCAAGTGAAGACGCATGCACGCACATGGATTTGACAAATGTGATGCAAATTTTATTTTATTTAAAATCTATGTACTTCCGATGTGTAAAGTTTTGTACAAACTCTGATATTTTGTGTAAAATTATTCCACTGTGAGATATTGTAGTTTTTATTTTTGTGATTTCTATGTTGATTCTGTTAAACTCATAAGCTAAATAAAAATCTGTCGTTTCGAGCGGTTTAAGTTAGTTTAACTACCGACTTGAAGCGGTTGAAAAGGCATTCGTTATAGTATGAGTGGAGCTTGTCACTTTTTGGGTCACTCCCTGGTTTTCTGATTTAGTAAAAAGAAAAATATTATTTCCTTGTCAACAACTAAAGTAGAATATATATTTGTTGCTTTGGCTTGTTCTCAAGTAGTATATATGCAACAAACTCTAAGAGATTTCTGCGATAATACGAGTGCTATAAATCTATATAAAAATCCTACACATCATACTAGAACAAAACATATTGATGCAAGACATCGTTTTCTTAGAGATAATGTAAATAAAGAAAATATATTACTAGCGTTTATTAAAATTGAAAATCAAATTGCAGATGTATTAACTAAACCATTGAACAAAGCAAAATTTACTAAATTAAGAAGAAAACTAGGCATTTGTTCATTAACTGAAGTAAAATAGAAAAATATATTAGTACAAACTATAAAGAAAAATAAAAAAAATAACATATATATGTCGACATACATAAAGTGATATGTCGACATATAACCGAAAAGTTTTAAATTTTAAATTTCCTCCATAGTTAGTTATTCATCTTATTTAAACTCTCCACTTCAAAAATTATTTTCTTCTCCATCATTTTCTCTGCAATAAAAATTCTGAAATAGTAAAACAATGGCTTCCACTTCAAGTAACAAACAAAACAACGCATTTTTGTTTCCTACACCTACTCAAGGTTCGTTTCAACGTTCTACGCATGCAAGGGTTATCAAACTCGTTGAAATTCAACTTCTACAACTCTGGATGGATAAATAACAAGAAAAGAAAAGGAAGATTGTTAGGAATGTTCAAAAATACATAATGGATAACCAAAATAGTCCAATTATTATTGAAGATGATTCCTCCAACATTAAAATTCACGATTCGATGTAGGAAGAGGAAGAAGAAGAGGAAGTAGAAGAAGAAAATCAAGGAACGGACGAAGAAGATCAAGTAATTTGCTTCGGCGAAGTTTGTTTTGATAAGGAAGGGAGTGTGATTAAATTTTTTTTTTTAGAGAATTCTGCCTTCATTACCCAAATTGTCCAATTCACAAATCCCCAATTGTCAAAAACAATCAATAGTTATGTTTCGTATATTCGTGTAAACGTTATTATACGTAACTATTCGTGTAAATATTCGCTAGATGTTTTTGTTTATTTGTTAAATAACATATCGTAATAATGTCAGTTTGTATTTGTATGCTATATGTTTGTACTCTTTAAGGAAGTTCTTTAATTCTCTAGAGTTTTCTAGTATATATACTTAAGGGTAGCATTACATTTGTATACGAAGTTTAGATTAGGATAGTTTAGACAGTCTAAGTTTTAAATATTAGAATTTTGTCTTAGTTTAAGTGGAAGTATTATAGTTTTCTTAGGATTGAATAGTTTTTGTTGATGACAAAGGGGGAGAATCATACAAATAGGGCTTTAATTAAGGGGGAGTTAGTAGTTTACTAGGAGTAGTTGGAGAATCAAGACATCAGGTATGAACATGTATGAATATTTTATAAACTAAGGTTGTCATCATCAAAAAGGGGGGATTGTCAAGGATTGGGATGTTGATGATGATTGTTTTGATGACAATGACCTTATTCCAATTATTATTGTTATAAAATATACACTTACACTGCTATCTAGAATATATATACATATATATATATATATGTATGTATGTATATATGTATATATAGGAAATCTATGCAAGAATTGATTATTAAAGATTGTTTAGTTCCGAGAATCAAGATTTCAAATTTGTAGAGTTCAAGATACAAGACACATGAGTATCAAGAATTCAAGAGTTCAAGAAATATAGAGCAGTAGTGTCTATATATCTTGTTAAAATTCTGGTTAGCACTGAATTTTGTTTTCAACCTTCTTTCACTATTTTCAAATGTTTTCAAAGATTACCTTATTATTTTAAATCTATTTTTAAATTGATTTCAAGATTACTTCCTTGTTTTAATTTTCTATTCTTAGACTTATTTTAACTTCTGAAATTTATTTTACCTTCTATTTTTAAATTTATACTTTAATATATTTTAACTCCTAATTCAAATGGTTTTTACTTATAAATCTAATACTTATTTTATTATAGTTATTTATGTTTTCAGTTTCATTATTTATATTAAGTTTTTAAAACAAAGTCATAATTATATATATATATATATATACACACACTTTTGTATCACTTTATATTTAGATTTTTAATCATCTTAAATATATGTTTTATATATATATATATATATATATATATCTACTTGAAATACTCTATTTAATATAAATGTATATATTTTGTTTTAACTCAGAAATCACCAGAATTTATTTAAACATTGTTTACTTTGATTTAGAAAATTATTTTTGAAAATACACTATGCGTCGATATATATAAAGTGGTATGTCGACATATGTACTATTTGATTGTAATTTAATTTTGAAAAGTTGTGTCTTTTGAATTCAAATATTTTCTGAAAGGATGTGACTGTTGGAAAACTATATAAAGGCTCAACGATTCATCTTATTTGATAACTTCTCATCTCCTTTTCTTCCTTAATGCTTTTACCATTATTCTTCTTAAATTCTTTAATTCTATACTTATACTCTACTGATTTTTAAAGAAAATCATATCAAACTCCGTCTCTTTCAATTCTCTATCAAACTCTCTCTGAAATTCAAGTGTTATTAAAGAGTTATAGGAATTATGTAATCAAAGATCTCAAGATCAGTTATATCGAGTACATCCTCCAAAACTGATAAGAAAAGGGTGTGGTCATATCCCGTATAAATCGGTTAGGTGTGATTGTGTCCCAAAAATCGATTGGGTGTAAAGTTGTGGTCTGGAAAATCAAGGGAGTCTCATTGTACCCGGAAGAAGTTGGGGTGTATCCTTGTAACCCTAAAATCAACGATTGTAATTTGAATATTAATTGAATAAAAATCCACATCAACCCCACATCGTGTGGGACTGGATGCAAGGGAGTCCCGAACTAGTATAAAATCCTATTGTATACTTTCCTTTTACTGCTTTTTATTTTTCTTTTATGCATCTGTGATTATTGATATATATGATTTGTATAACACTCTGTTTGATCCAACAAGATTTCAAGAAATTAATAAAAACCATAAAATATTATTCACCCCCATCAAGTGTTTAATTTGCCTTAAGATCCTTAATCTTCATCCCTAACATGTGTGTGCATACGTATATACATGTGTGGGTGTGTTAGTTTGAAGCTTATATATATAATTGCTACATATGTGAGTAATCGCACATTAATTGGCAATTTAATTATGGATCGATTGCACATTAATTGCTACATATGTGAGTAGTTCGTACCTTGTGAGTAATCGCACATTAATTGCATAAATTAGGGATCGATTGCTGTAACAACCCGAAAATCTGGGCCAGTTTAAAATTTTTATTTTGGCAATTTTAGCGAGTTTTGAATATTTAAAATAGATTATTTTAAATAATATCGACGAGAAATTTATTTTAAATGGAATTCGAACATATATATTTATTCGAATCATCGTTAGAATAAATATTTATTTATATATATATAAAAGGAATTGAAAATGACGCGGTAGTTCGATAATTCGATTTCAAAATTCAAATGAATGTACCGGGTGCAAAATAAACCGGGTTTTAGTGAAACCAAAAATATTTGAATCTAATTGATAATATCTTTCCAACGAATCCGGAAAATCAAAATTTCATAGCGGGGATAAAAAGATATGTCCAATTGAAATTTCAGAATAGTCGCTATGGAATTTCGGCCCTTAAAAATAGCCATTTTGCAAACGACCTCGGATTTCGACGAAACCACTTTTGTTAGAACCGTGATGTCAAGTTATTGCTAGGTTTCAAATTTCATAATTTTTCGAATCAACATATGAGCGTGGCAAAAGAAAACGCGTTTGACCAGTTTCAGTTGATTTTAATCGACTGGAAATTGGCCATTTTTCAAACGACCTCGGAATTCGAAAAAACTAGTTTTGTTAGGACCGTGTCGTCAATACAAAGCTAGAAAATATTTTTCGGGAATTTTTAGAGTCGGTACGTGGTCCCGATAATTTGAAATGTACGTTTAAAATAGAATATATAGACTTATATTTTAAATTTGACGGAAACTGATCGGAATAGCCGAACTGGCTTGCGAAACATATCCCATTGGGTTCAGAATGGGGGTTATTAGCTAAGGGCGACAGTCGTTGGGTTTGAATCGGTGTTCGAAATTTAAAGTCAACTTTTTGGGATAATTAATTAAATAATATTAAAATGGCCCACCCCCTTTTTCTTTTACCATGTCAAAACCCGTACCCCCCTCTCTCTTTCCCGATCTCAGATTTAAAATGAAGAAGAAGAAAAAATCCCAAATTCATCGCGCTCAGCCCCCCTCCTCTGGTGTCGCCGCATCTTCTTCCTCCACCTCTGATCTCCATCCTCCCTCCTCTCTCCTTTAAAGTCCCCCCCTCGCGACGTGAAGACCCCATCGCTCGAGCCCACAGTCGCCGCTTCCACCCCCTCCGCAACCCACAGCCGCCTGCACCTCAACCCCCCCCTCAAACCCTCCGACGGGCCGACGAACCTGCGGCAACCCATCCCCTTCCTTCTTTTTTTAACTGTAAGTTTTCTATCTATTTTATTTATTTTATTTATTTTAAAAACTTATGGGATTTTAAAACTGAAAACATATGAATGATAAAGCTTTGATTCTTATTTATAAAGATCAAATTTTTATAGTGTTAAAGTAGAGATTTTTAAAGTATTAAAAACGAAATTTTTAAAAGGGGTTAAAGGCTTGATTTTTAGTGATTTGAGATTCGATTTTTATACATATAAAAAATTCGATTTTTAATTTATAGAAGAAGTTTGATTTTTAATGATTATAAAAAAATACAATTTTTATATTATAGAAAGAGAAAGAAAATATGATTTTTATTATATTTGAAAAGGCGAAATCTTTATATAGAGAATAGCATGATAAAAATATAATCTTTATTATATGAACATCATAGTAAAAATAGAATTTTTATCTATATAGTAGCGGTGTAAAAATGGAATTTTTATCTATATAATAGCAACATAAAAATGTAATTTTTATATGCATAGCTACAATATAAAAATGTGATTTTTACATATGTGGTGGCTTCGGGCAGTGAAATTGACAAAAGGCGAGCACGACGAAGATTTCTACATAGGAGGAGTCGTGGGATTGGATTAGCTAATCGGTGAAAACTTCTCACCTTTAATTTCCTTTTCTAGTTAATAATATATACTAGGATGCAGACGGTGTTTAGTAGCACCCGACACCCGTCGTCCACAGACCATGGACGGCTTGTATGCTTGTTTGTTTGATTTTGATGTGTAGTTGATTGTGTGATGGGATGTGAAATGAAATATTTATATAGTTTAAAATATTTTATAGTTAAAAATAGAATTTTTAACATGTATATGAAATGAAATAAAAATAAACAAATCGGACGATTTGTTTATATACACACATTTGACTAATATTGATTGGGGCGATAAATTTTACACATCGCCCAACTGCACAAATAAAATCTGTGTTTGATTGTTTGAAACCCCACACGGGTATTGGGATGATATTTGACGTACACTAATCCCGATTGTTTAGTTGTATGTCGATCGATTGATTGACAGGCTGTTATAAGCGTTGAATATTTATATTTGATGCTTATACAGTATAGAATGCACTTTGGATGATGGTTGATTATTCATCGTTGTTATTGTATACATGTGTTGTAGAAAATCAATATAATTTACATTATATGGTAATTGATTGGGCCTCATTCCATATTTAAAATAGAGTATTCGAAAATAGAAATATTTGAAAAAGAAACATTTGAAATAGAAATATTTGAAATAGAATATTCGAAAATAGAAATATTTGAAAAAGAAACATTTGAAATAGAAATATTTGAAATAGAATATTGGAAAATAGAAATATATGAAGCCGTGTAGATTAGATTGACGCCATTTTGACGTGAACGATATTTATATCGATTTTATTCATTTTTAATGAATATCGAAAGTGATTTCAAAATCTGATATTTTGAAAAGAATTGAAATTCGAATTGAAATTGAATAGGAATGAATTCAAATTGAAATTGGATAGAAATGAATTCGAATTGAAATTGAATTGAAAACGAACTGAAATTGAATTAGAAATCAATTTGAATTAAATCGATTTGAAATGAAATTAAAATGAATTTATGTTGAAAAATTCGATTTTGATTTGAATTTGAAATAGAAGTTGAAATCGTTTTGAAAACGAATTTAAAACGATTTATAAAATACATTTTGAAAGGAAATCGACGAAATATATATATATTATATATATATATAATGGCCTGAATAGAACGCGCCGCGGTAGTTCGCGAATTTCGACCATTGACTTCGAATGGATATTACGGGAGATCCGACCGTCGGATTCTCCTAAAACCAGAACCGTTGGGTTCGTATCGAAAAGAGCTTTCTAACGAATATTAGAAATTTGAAATCTAATGGTTGGATTTGGAATTATGTCCAAATCAAATTTGAAAAAGGTCGTTGTAAGTGCAGTTCGATGGCCGTTTGTGGAAATCGACTGTACGGGCCTTGATAAAATTATTAAAAATAGTAATAATTTGTGTTAAATCATAAGAAATGATTTGGGAAAAATTGGGATGAAAAACTCCATATTTGAAAAGATAAAAATAGATTTTTATCGAAATGAACTAGTTTTGAACTAGAACTATAATTCTATTTATTTTTAAATAAATAAATTGGATTTGAAAAGGGTTTTTTAAAGTAACCAGAATTTCCAATAATTGAATTGGAATGGATTTGAATCGAAATTGTCTTTGGATTATTTCGATGTTGGATTTCGTGATTATACAGATATTGTTATGGAAATTTGAAAGATATATTTATATCGTTATTTCCAATACGATATTTGTTGGTCGTAGAATTTGATATTGAATATAAGCCGATATATTTTCTATTCAGAGCCTTGTATTTAATATCAAGTGTGATTCGGGTTTGTCGTGAGTGGTGTCTTCATTAACACTGTTCTTAAGCCCAGTGAAGAAAAAGATTAAATCTTTTATTTAGATTTAATGAAGTGTACCAATTAAACAATATTTAACGGAATTGGTATTGATTTGTCGGTTTATCGTGAACAGTGTTTTAAATAACACTTGTTCTTTAACCCGATCATTAATATGTATTGTGATTTTGGGTTGTCGTGAACGGTATCTTCAATAATGCTGTTCTTAGACCCAAAGGAGATAAAAAAATCAGAAACTAACTGGGGATTAGTTAAGTTGAATGGTTTCAGAGGTATTGATCTGATGTTGGTTTCGGCCTTCGGGGTTAATACTTAGGGAATTGCTCACTTGCTAATTTACGATTAGGGACTGATTGAAATGTGATGTGATTTTGGGGTTTATCGTGAACCGTGTTTTAAATGACACCGATTCTTTAACCCAGTCACAGATTAAAACTAAGTGGAGTTTTAATGAATCTTTAATTAGATTGAAATGATCGAGAATGGAGTATCACCAGTTTTGCTCCAGGCGATAGTTAAATCTTTAATTAGATTTAAAACCTGAAATGGTAATTGAATTTACCGATAACACCGTGGTGTTAGATATGAAGTATAACCAGTTTTACTTCATGGGATGAATAGGTTGGGATTGGGAAATTAAAACAAACGATTACTTCGGTAAGGTTCGTTAATCCCGACTAGTTTGAATTGATATTCAAAAGTAGATTAAAGAATAAATTTAAAGGATTTATCTTTGATAAAATTAATGAGAACCTTTCCCTAAGAAAGTGAAATTTAGAAACTAACTGTCGGTTAGCTAAGCAGGATGGTTTTCTGGATATTGATCTGATGTTGGTTTCGGCCTTCGGGGTTAATATTTGGGGAATTATTCCCTTGTTAATTTACGGTTAGTGACTGATAAATTGGAATGAGGCGTATGTTGTGTTTTTGTAACACTTGTCTATAATATACACGAGTTATTCGGAAAGACCGGGTTTATCCCATTCTGAATAACTGGTATGACGATAAGTCGAAGATGAAGACGGTGGTCGAAGACCGGAGGTCTTCACGTCGTTTGGGTGGTTACTGATGATCTTGATTGGGTTGTACACCCAAGAAGATGGAAACAGTTAGTGATCATCCAGACGTACTTGGAGATCGATGGATATGCGGGGTACTAGGTGCCTCCGGTTTCGTTCAGACCCAGAACGAACTTGTAAATGGACTATGTGCCTGACATTGGATTTCAGTCTGTGTGATTGATTTCTATTAAATATATATCTGTTTGGCGGCGGAGAATTTATTCTCTTGCTTAACGCCCTTCTCTGAGACGTACGAGCTCAGGGGTTATATACTGATGGATATCAAACGCATAGAGTGAATTGCCTGTGTGGCATGCCTAAGTGGCAAATGATCAAGGCTTCTGTTGAAAAGCAAAGTCTTGTGGTTGATGATCAAAGCACGGCCTTTGTGGCGTAGCTTTGTGTTACGTTTACTTCACGAGTTTCACACCCGGTATGAACCAAAAACGAGAGATAGACCTCAGGGAGGACATGCGTTTCTTTCTAGCTAGAAGTGGCGTCAGTGGTTTTACACGCCCTGACGAGTTTGACTTATGTGGTTGTTGCTGTTGCGAGGCGCCTCGGTTATATCGATCGATACGGGACCGATGGAGTCATTCGTTGGCTCATTTACGCCCCCATAGGGCGGGGAAACGCAGTGTTCAGGCATTTTAATCCACATCGGTGGACCGGCCCTGTCGCTCCAAGGGCTCACCTGTGTCTGGGTCCTGAGGTTCGGGCTAGACAGTCTCGAATCGGTTGAGGACTATCTTTTGCCTCGGTTCATAGATGGAAATCCAACTTCCAAATACGTGATTTTGCGGTTTCAATTGTAGAACTAGTATGGCGACATGGTATATGGTATCCATGCCGTCTATGATTGATACTTATGATTTGAAGTTGTTTTATACACTATGCACTTATTATAGTATCAAACGATTTGTTTTAAACGTACTAAGCATGTTTGGCTATTATAAGGGAATACCCTATCCCCCGGCTTGCGTTGCATTGTGTGATAGGACCTGGGTCTTATAATAGCTTCATTTTTTCAAAAAGCATTGCGCTGTTTTGTTATATGCATTGGTATTCTTGGGAGGAAACCCGTTCCGTGTTATACGGCGTGGTCCCTTGATATATCTGATTTAAAGTAAAGTTTTAAATAACTGTTTTAGTTCTCACACCAGTCCCATGACTGACCTGGAGTTTATTGTTTTAACTTATACTCTGGGTGCCCTTATTTTGACACGGGAAGCTAGTAGTTTTGGTTTTGCAGATTTATATTCACAGGATCCTGGTTTATAGCTGGAATGATATCCGGAAAGCTTTGTATCCGTATATCCCTTCTAGTTGTGTATTGTATTATTTTCCGCTGCTATGTAATGTATTGTAATCTCTGATATTTATCGAATGTAATATTCATTTATACTCTGTATATTCTTGTAATCTGATGAATTGTTGTAATAAACAATGAAATGTTCTTCCGTCTACGTTCTATTGTGGCTTGTCCTCGAACTATCCGCGCTTTCCTCACCGGGAAGTTACGGGTTTTTACAGTTGGTATCAGGGCTTTGGTTTACAGAGCTCAGAGAACAAGGCACATTAGAACCAAACGAAAGAATTCATCAGATATTGGATTAGTAATATCCAATGAGAATGACTCGTTAGAGATGGGATCAGTAGCATCCTAGAACGAGTGTGAAGAGAATATTTTTGAAAATGAAAACAATTTTTGTTTTAAAAATTTAAATCAATTATTCGTATTTGATTATTTATTTATATGAATTTGGACAATCCGGTATATATAAATTTTGCATATACGTCTGATCCACGTGTATTTGAAGTTTTAATATACTGGATAGATATAGATTCACACTCTAATCGCCCGGAGATGATTTTGATTATTGTAGCTACATCATCAGAATTAGTGTTCGAGTGTCGAAGGGGTGATATTTATATATTTCCTATTGACTGGTGTGAGAACCAAAATTAGATAAGGCCTATTGTTGTGATTTGGCATCAAAAATGTGATTTTTGACTATATAACAAAATTATGTGTTTGAAATGCTAATCAACTAATTGATTGATGGTTGTGTTGTTTGATTATTGTTGGATTAATTAAAATTTGAACCATTTAGTCAAATTGTACCAAAAAGTGAGTTGTATTGAAAATTTGTCGCATTTGCTTGCATATACTTGTACTTACATTGAACAGGTCATAGCAAAGAGGCTAGAGCAGAAGAATAAAATTGTTTGCCCGACAAATAGGTACATATTTACTATAATTTACCGTTTTGTTTGGGTGATGATAATTTTATGAGCCGCTTGGCTTTTTCTTTTTCTTTTTGAGATCAGAGGGCCTGTATGGCAATTTCGGGATTTTCCTGGTGCTCCCGGTGCAGGGGAGGTTATGGCGAAATTTTTCGAAAATTTAGGGTGTTAGCCAAATTTTTGAAAAGTTCTTAGAAACTGAAAAGTTGAAGAACTTAAGCCATAATGAAAGTTGAGTTGGTATTTAAAACAACTTTCGGCTTCGTTCCTTTTCGGGGAGGAAAAGTTTTAAGTGGGGAAGATTGTAACAACCCGAAAATCTGGGCCAGTTTAAAATTTTTATTTTGGCAATTTTAGCGAATTTTGAATATTTAAAATAGATTATTTTAAATAATATCGACGAGAAATTTATTTTAAATGGAATTCGAACGTATATATTTATTCGAATCGTCGTTAGAATAAATATTTATTTATATATATAAAAGGAATTGAAAATGACGCGGTAGTTCGATAATTCGATTTCAAAATTCAAATGAATGTACCGGGTGCAAAATAAACCGGATTTTAGTGAAACCAAAAATATTTGAATCTAATTGATAATATCTTTCCAACGAATCCGAAAAATCAAAATTTCATAGCGGGGATAAAAAGATATGTCCAGTTGAAATTTCAGAATAGTCGCTATGGAATTTCGGCCCTTAAAAATAGCCATTTTGCAAACGACCTCGGATTTCGACGAAACCACTTTTGTTGGAACCGTGATGTCAAGTTATTGCTAGGTTTCAAATTTCATAATTTTTCGAATCAACATGTGAGCGTGGCAAAAGAAAACGCGTTTGACCAGTTTCAGTTGATTTTAATCGACTGGAAATTGGCCATTTTTCAAACGACCTCGGAATTCGACGAAACTAGTTTTGTTAGGACCGTGTCGTCAATACGAAGCTAGAAAATATTTTTCGGGAATTTTTAGAGTCAGTACGTGGTCCCGGTAATTTGAAATGTACGTTTAAAATAGAATATATAGATTTATATTTTAAATTTGACGGAAACTGATCGGAATAGCCGAACTGGCTTGCGAAACATATCTCATTGGGTTCAGAATGGGGGTTATTACCTAGGGGCGACAGTCGTTGGGTTTGAATCGGTGTTCGAAATTTAAAGTCAACTTTTTGGGATAATTAATTAAATAATATTAAAATGGCCCACCCCCTTTTTCTTTTACCCTGTCAAAACCCGTACCCCCCTCTCTTTCCCGATCTCAGTTTTAAAACGAAGAAAAAAAATCCCAAATTCATCGCGCTCAGCTCCCCCTCCTCTGGCGCCGCCGCCGCCGCATCTTCTTCCTCCACCTCCGATCTCCATCCTCCCTCCTCTCTCCTTTAAAGTCCCCCCCCCCCTCGCGACGTGAAGACCCCATCGCTCTAGCCCACAACCGCCGCTTCCACCCCCTCCGCAACCCACAGCCGCCTGCGCCTCAACCCCCCCCCCCCCCCCCCCTCAAACCCTCCGACGCGCTGAAGAACCTGCGGCAACCCATCCTCTTCCTTCTTTTTTTAACTGTAAGTTTTCTATCTATTTTATTTACTTTATTTATTTTAAAAACTTATGGGATTTTAAAACTGAAAACATATGAATGATAAAGCTTTGATTTTTATTTATAAAGCTCAAATTTTTATAGTGTTAAAGAAGAGATTTTTAACGTAATAAAAACGAAATTTTTAAAAGGGGTTAAAGGCTTGATTTTTAGTGATTTGAGATTCGATTTTTATACATATAAAAAATTCGATTTTTAATTTATAGAAGAAGTTTGATTTTTAATGATTATAAAAAAATACAATTTTTATATTATAGAAAGAGAAAGAAAATATGATTTTTATTATATTTGAAAAGGCGAAATCTTTATATAGAGAATAGCGTGATAAAAATATAAACTTTATTATATGAACATCGTAGTAAAAATAGAATTTTTATCTATATAGTAGCGGTGTAAAAATGGAATTTTTATCTATATAATAGCAACATAAAAATGTAATTTTTTATATGCATAGCTACAATATAAAAATGTGATTTTTACATACGTAGTGGCTTCGGGCAGTGAAATTGACAAAAGGCGAGAACGACGAAGATTTCTACATAGGAGGAGTCGTGGGAGTGGATTAGCTAATCGGTGAGAACTTCTCACCTTTAATTTCCTTTTCTAGTTAATAATATATACTAGGATGCAGACGGTGTTTAGTAGCACCCGACACCCGTCGTCCACAGACCATGGACGGCTTGTATGCTTGTTTCTTTGATTTTGATGTGTAGTTGATTGTGTGATGGGATGTGAAATGAAATAAAATATTTATATTGTTTAAAATATTTTATAGTTAAAAATAGAATTTTTAACATGTATATGAAATGAAATAAAAATAAACAAATTGGACGATTTGTTTATATACACACATTTGACTGATATTGATTGGGCTGATAAATTTTACACATCGCCCAACTGCACAAATAAAATCTGTGTTTGATTGTTTGAAACCCCACACGGGTATTGGGATGATATTTGACGTACACTAATCCCGATTGTTTAGTTGTATGTCGATCGATTGATTGACAGGCTGTTATAAGCATTGAATATTTATATTTGATGCTTATACAGTGTAGAATGCACTTTGGATGATGGTTGATTATTCATCATTGTTATTGTATACATGTGTTGTAGAAAATCCATATAATTTACATTATATGGTAATTGATTGGGCCTCATTCCATATTTGAAATAGAATATTCGAAAATAGAAATATTTGAAAAAGAAACATTTGAAATTGAAATATTTGAAATAGAATATTCGAAAATAGAAATATTTGAAAAAGAAACATTTGAAATAGAAATATTTGAAATAGAATATTGGAAAGTAGAAATATATGAAGCCGTGTAGATTAGATTGACGCCATTTTGACGTGAACGATATTTATATCGATTTTATTCATTTTATAATGAATATCGAAAGTGATTTCAAAATCTGATATTTTGAAAAGAATTGAAATTGAATAGGAATGAATTCAAATTGAAATTGGATAGAAATGAATTCGAATTGAAATTGAATTGAATTGAAAACGAACCGAAATTGAATTAGAAATCAATTTGAATTAAATCGATTTGAAATGAAATTAAAATGAATTTATGTTGAAAAATTCGATTTTGATTTGAATTTGAAATAGAAGTTGAAATCGTTTTGAAAACGAATTTAAAACGATTTATAAAATACGTTTTGAAAGGAAATCGACGAAATATATAATATATATATATATTATATATATAATGGCCTGAATAGAAAGCGCCGCGCCGCGGTAGCCAACGAATTTCGACCATTGACTTCGAATGGATATTACGGGAGATTCGACCGTCGGATTCTCCTAAAACCGGAACCGTTGGGTTCGTATCGAAAAGAGCTTTCTAACGAATATTAGAAATTTGAAATCTAACGGTTGGATTTGGAATTATATCCAAATCAAATTTGAAAAAGGTCGCTGTAAGTGCAGTTCGATGGCCGTTGGTGGAAATTGACTGTACGGGCCTTGATAAAATTATTAAAAATAGTAATAATTTGTGTAAAATCATAAGAAATGATTTGGGAAAAATTGGGATGAAAAACTCCATATTTGAAAAGATAAAAATAGATTTTTATCGAAATGAACTAGTTTTGAACTAGAACTATAATTCTATTTATTTTTAAATAAATAAATTGGATTTGAAAAGGGTTTTTAAAGTAACCAGAATTTCCAATAATTGAATTGGAATGGATTTGAATCGAAATTGTCTTTGGATTATTTCGATGTTGGATTTCGTGATTATACAGATATTGTTATGGAAATTTGAAAGATATATTTATATCGTTATTTCCAATACGATATTTGTTGGTCGTAGAATTTGATATTGAATATAAGCCAATATATTTTCTATTCAGAGCCTTGTATTTAATATCAAATGTGATTTGGGTTTGTCGTGAATGGTGTCTTCATTAACACTGTTCTTAAACCCAGTTAAGAAAAAGATTAAATCTTTTATTTAGATTTAATGAAGTGTACCAATTAAACAATATTTAATTGAATTGGTATTGATTTGTGGGTTTATCGTGAACAGTGTTTTAAATAACACTTGTTCTTTAACCCGATCATTAATATGTAATGTGATTTTGGGTTGTCGTGAACGGTATCTTCAATAATACTGTTCTTAGACCCAAAGGAGATAAGAAAATCAGAAACTAACTGGGGATTAGTTAAGTTGAATGGTTTCAGAGGTATTGATCTGATGTTGGTTTCGGCCTTCGGGGTTAATACTTAGGGAATTGCTCACTTGCTAATTTACGATTAGGGACTGATTGAAATGTGATGTGATTTTGGGGTTTATCGTGAACCGTGTTTTAAATGACACCGATTCTTTAACCCAGTCACAGATTAAAACTAAGTGGAGTTTTAATGAATCTTTAATTAGATTGAAATGATCGAGAATGGAGTATCACCAGTTTTGCTCCAGGCGATAGTTAAATCTTTAATTAGATTTAAAACCTGAAATGGTAATTGAATTTACCGATAACACCGTGGTGTTAGATATGAAGTATAACCAGTTTTACTTCATGGGATGAATAGGTTGGGATTGGGAAATTAAAACAAACGATTACTTCGGTAAGGTTCGTTAATCCCGACTAGTTTGAATTGACATTAAAAAGTAGATTAAAGAATAAATTTAAAGGATTTATCTTTGATAAAATTAATGGGAACCTTTCCCTAAGAAAGTGAATTTAGAAACTAACTGTCGGTTAGCTAAGCAGGATGGTTTTCTGGATATTGATCTGATGGTGGTTTCGGCCTTCGGGGTTAATATTTGGGGAATTATTCTCTTGTTAATTTACGGTTAGTGAGTGATAAATTAGAATGAGGCGTATGTTGTGTTTGTGTAACACTTGTCTATAATATACGCGAGTTATTCGGAAAGACCGGGTTTATCCCATTCTGAATAACTGGTATGACGATAAGTCGAAGATGAAGACGGTGGTCGAAGACCGGAGGTCTTCACGTCGTTTGGGTGGTTACTGATGATCTTGATTGGGTTGTATACCCAAGAAGATGGAAACAGTTAGTGATCGTCCAGACGTACTTGGAGATCGATGGATATGCGGGGTACTAGGTGCCTCCGGTTTCGTTCAGACCCAGAACGAACTTGTAAATGGAGTGTGTGTCTGACATTGGATTTCAGTCTGTGTGATTGATTTCTATTAAATATATATCAGTTTGGCGGCGGAGAATTTATTCTCTTGCTTAACGCCCTTCTCTGAGACGTACGAGCTCAGGGGTTATATACTGATGGATATCAAACGCATAGAGTGAATTGCCTGTGTGGCATGCCTAAGTGACAAATGATCAAGGCTTCTGTTGAAAAGCAAAGTCTTGTGGTAGATGATCGAAGCACGGCCTTTGTGGCGTAGCTTTGTGTAACGTTTACTTCGCGAGTTTCACACCCGGTATGAACCAAAAACGGGAGACGGACCTCAGGGAGGACATGCGTTTCTTTCTAGCTAGAAGTGGCGTCAGTGGTTTTACACGCCCTAACGAGTTTGACTTATGTGGTTGTTGCTGTTGCGAGGCGCCTCGGTTATATCGGCCGATCCGGGACCGATGGAGTCATTCGTTGGCTCATTTACGCCCCATAGGGCGGTGAAACGCAGTGTTCAGGCATTTTAATCCACATCGGTGGACCGGCCCTGTCGCTCCAAGGGCTCACCTGTGTCTGGGTCCTGAGGCTCGGGCTAGACAGACTCGAATCGGTTGAGGACTATCTTTTGCCTCGGTTCATAGATGGAAATCCAACTTCCAAATACGTGATTTTGCGGTTTCAATTGTAGAACTAGTATGGCGACATGATATATGGTACCCATGCCGTCTATGATTGATACTTATGATTTGAAGTTGTTTTATACATTATGCACTTATTATAGTATCAAACGATTTGTTTTAAACGTACTAAGCATGTTTGGCTATTATAAGGGAAAACCCTATCCCCCGGCTTGCGTTGCATTGTGTGATAGGACCTGGGTCTTATAATAGCTTCATTTTTCCAAAAACCATTGCGCTGTTTTGTTATATGCACTCGTATTCTTGGGAGGAAACCCGTTCCGTGTTATACGGCGTGGTCCCTTGATATATCTGATTTAAAGTAAAGTTTTAAATAACTGTTTTAGTTCTCACACCAGTCCCATGACTGATCTGGAGTTTATTGTTTTAACCTAAACTCTGGGTGCCCTTATTTTGACACGGGCAGCTAGTAGTTTTGGTTTTGCAGATTTATATTCACAGGATCCTGGTTTACAGCTGGAATGATATCCGGAAAGCTTTGTATCCGTATATCCCTTCTAGTTGTGTATTGTATTATTTTCCGCTGCTATGTAATGTATTGTAATCTCTGATATTTATCGAATGTAATATTCATTTATACTCTATATATTCTTGTAATCTGATGAATTGTTGTAATAAACAATAAAATGTTCTTCCGTCTGCGTTCTGTTGTGGCTTGTCCTCGAACTATCCACGCTTTCCTCACCGGGGAAGTTACGGGTTTTTACAATTGCATGCTAATTAATATGTTTTTCAAATCCTAGATATATATGTATAAATAACTTAATTATTCGTTGACTTTATGTGTTATGAGGAAATTACAAATAACATCCAAATTCTATACTTAAAGTCTCTGCTTATTGGACATTTATGCAAGGTTTCTATTTTATAAACTATATATATATATATATATATATATTATAAGCATATTCTTGCAATTAATCAATATGAATTTAAATTTTCCTAAATAAGTATACATATATAAGTCTTTAAGTTTATATACCATGGAGAATTAATTACGCGCATTAGGAATTAATTGGGCATTAATTGACTCATAATTCAATCAATAGGTTTAATAGAGATTTATTTCCTAGGATAATTAGTGACATTGATTTTAATTTTTTTGCTGACTTGGCACATCTCTATTGGCCTGTTTTCAAATCTAAGCTGATGTGTCAACCCCTGATTGGTCCAAGGACATGGTTGGTTCAGAATTAAAACCTAAATCTAATGGCCTAGGATATTTTAGTCCACCAATAAATAAACCTCCAACCCCCCTGTCATTCTTCACAGCGCATCTTTTTCCCATCTAGGCTAGTCTCCGTTTTGAGAGACAGGGTCAACCTAAATTAAATTTTAAGGGATTGAGATTAAAAATAAAAATATTTTCTATTCTATTTTCTCAAGATAGGTTCTGCCAGGGCCACGAGGGAAGTTTTCTGATGAGTTTTTAATTATTAAATTTTTGGGCATTTTGAAATAAATAAGCATTAAGATAGTTGTATCTGTTAATTTACAGTTTTATTTATAGTTCTTATAGTTATTGTTCATCTTTCTGTACGTTATGCTTTTTCTATAAATATTCTTTTCGGCAAGTTATTTTATAGTTTTTATGTCTTTCTTTCTAACAATTTTTAGTTAATTAGTAATTAAAATATTGTACGATATCTTTTCAGTTCTTTTTCCCTTTTCTATAGCTGATTTTACAGTTTATGTGGTCATACCTGAAATATTTCTAATTTTTCAAGATTGGCATAAATATACGAAAAATTTAAGAATATATTTATATGCCTAATTTTATATGATTGATTATAATCCATTATTTTGCGCACGTTGTATAAGACTGATTTAGGCACGATTTGTGTGCCTAATTTTATGCAACTGCTTATAATTATTTATTTGTGCGCGTTGTATACAACTGATTTAGGCATTGACTGCGCACCAAATTTTATGCGAATGATTAATCCTTTTTAATTTCCACGTGATGGAAAGTTGAATTGAATTGGTATTGTGAAAGAAAAAGAATTGGATAATTTGGGACTAAATTGACATAAAATATTAAAGTGTAACAAAAAGGAACATTGGAATAAAAATATGTAAGCTTGATAAGGTTTGTAAAATGATTATGGTACACGTTGTGATAGAAAAATGGGCTGTAACATATATTTTCATAAATATGATAGATTGGGGAATCATAATAAACAAACATAATTTATTTGTAAATATTAATATGACATAAAATTGTAAAAGAATAATTAGGCTTAATATGAAATATTGACTTAAAATAATGTTAAGTTACAAGCCTAAAATTTTGTGATTATTCTATGGTGGTCTTGTGACTAGGCAATACTATGCTTCTATGGTAGCCTTGTGATTATGCAATTGTATGGTTCTATGGTAGCCTTGCGATTAGGAAATTCTATGGTGATCTTGTGATTAGACAAGTTTATGATGGCATTGTGACTAGGCAATTCTATTGCTATGGTTTATATGGTAAATGAAGGAACAGTTAGGCTTAATAAATATTGCACTTAAAATGACATTAAGTTAAAAGCCTAATTTTATGGTTAATCTATGACAATGGCTCATAAAAGGTCTCACACTAGAAGGTAAAGGCACACGCCATGTTGTGCTAGGTAGTAAAGATAGTCCAAATTGAGGTGGGTATGGGTGCGTTCCTACGATTCAATGTGCATGCATTGGCCTGACTTGGGAAAATAAGACAATGTAACGCTTGTGATAATGTTGTGTTTTGCCGATGGGTCCGGCCTGATAAACCCAAAGCCCATAATAGGAATAGGTTATCACTCTATGGTTTAGTAGTCGATCAATGGGTAACATTAGAAAAATCATCCTGATTTACAAACAATCAAATGTCTAGTGCAATAAAACAGGAAATCAAATAAGATAGCAATTAACAAAACCTTTAATCTTTGTACATCATTCCTATATGTTCATCTATTAGTTATGCACAAACACTTAACCTATTTGACACTATAACTATTATCTTGTCTATTTCCTTTATTTTTCAATCGTGCTAGTAATTATACAGATCACAAGACTTTATGTCTGACCCACTTCTCTCCCTTCCTCTTTCTTTCCCTCGGTATGCTTACAAGGCAAAGATAGATTGGCATTAGCAGCTTTGTGAAGATTATTGATGAGGACCCAAATTTCTTTCTATTTCATTTAATTTAAGTTTGTAAAATTTTCATTGCCATAGGTCGGACTTCTACTTGAGAGGGGTAATGTTTTATTATACTCTGATTTGAGCTAAGATTGTAAGACATGTTTTATAATTTACTGTATGTGAATTATTGTTTTGTAATAACAAGATGTTTGAAAGATATATGTTTCCGCTGTTTTTGTTTTATGTCTTATGAATCTTAGTCTCTGTGATTTATTTCTTCGTATCTACAACACTTACATTCCTTAGTATGGCTTTAATTGGGTATACTAAGGGGTGTGGGATGTTTCAGTCCACCATCTCGAGTCTTTACTAAGACTCAAACCTTGTAGGAGTGGTCTGCCCTCCACAAGTCAACTCGAGTCTCAAACCAACGACGAGGTTGAGTATAAACAACTCCCGATGCTTAATAATTTTAAGTGTCCAACTTTGTCCCTAAGTTTTCAGACTTAGGGAAATCCATCCGTCAAGTAAGTGTGATATTGACCGCTTGCTTAGCCAACTACAATCCTCATGGTTTGGATCTGAGTACAAATTGGTGAACCAACGACGCCCTCAACTTTAACCCGAATGTAACGATGGGAGAGTATAAAGGATAAACAACGACATCCACTCCTTGACTCCTCATGACTTGGGATCAATGACCGAAAGGAGGTCCCAAGAACAGAATTACCAAACCCAAACATCGCACGACTTAAGGCTAACGACTGAAAGGAAGTATCGATAATACTTAAGCTCCATACGACTCGACGCTAGCAACCAAAAGGAAGTCTCGGGAATGTAACAAAGTAAACTAACTTTCATTCACATGTTAAAATATATTTTGTCCTAGCAACACAACGTACATGAAAACCATAGCATACCTCCAAAAGCGAGGGTTGTACTCACGTAAACTTTCAGCCTATAAAAGAAAAATATATTTAATCATCATTTGGAGCTATCCCACTTTTTTCCACTTCTCCGACTCAGTCTTGGGTGACTCGTCTTCATCCTTCCTCTTCTTTCCACTCCAAATCCATTTGTCCCTTTAGGCAAAGTTGGCTTGGAGAGAGGACTCGACTCAAAGCCCTTATCCGGGTCTAACTTGATATCTCTCACCTCCTCGTTAGAGATCTCAGCCAATTCAGTCAAGGGGAGGATTACCTCCAATGGAGGAGAGGCTTCGACCATGGCCTAGAGGTCTGTGCTTTCTTTGCTTCCTTCTTAGCTTTTCCTCTAGGCCTACTTCTCAACCTTATTTGCCTCATTCTTAGCCTTTTCCCGAGCCTCCTCTTAGCTTTCCTCTTTCTCTCCTCCTCGGGCTTCTTCTTGGTTTCCTCCTATGTTCTTTTCCAGGCTGCTTCTTCTTCGGCCTTCTTACGGGACTCCTCTTGGATTTGACCCGGGCCTCCTTCTCAGCTTTGGCCCTGGTCTCCTCCTAGGCTTTGAGCAATGTTTCTTCATCATCTCTCCTCTTTGCCACCACCTCCTCCGATTTGACCAGCATTTGGGCATGTTGTTGCTCGACCAGTTCGTGCATAGATGGCCCGCTTTCTCTTGCGTGTCCAGTCATCCTAACCACCTCTTCGTTTATCTGTTTCTCCTCTACGAAGATGTCGGGGAATTCTTCCATCTCCCGAATAGGTGGCTCTGCTCTATCTCTCCAATTTCCAAGCCCTCAAAAATGTCGATATCACCAAATTACTCACTCATACACCTTTTGTATGACTCGACATTGAACACTGGCCCGATAGCCTTTGTTGTCCTAAAGCCGACCGAGATCCGCATTCCCAAGGTACTTGCACGTCGTAAAGAAAGACGAGTTAGTCTACTTCTACTTCTTGTTATCATCTTCTCAAATACTAGAAAGAAAGTGGATATACCTCCCAGCATTTGTTGCGTCACCATCATCGATGTTGTGCCTTTAGTTATTGGCGGAAGGAAACCTCTGGCGCCCAGTCCTGGATGTTCGAGGTCATACTCTGAGTCTTTAGGAGAAGGAGCGGATGTGCCACCAATGGGAGCAGGCAAAAAGACTTGTAATTGTTTGGAAGAGCCTCCTTCAATCTCATGAGTGACGACAATGCCCTCAGTAACAATGTCTTTCCCCTTAACTGCAGCAGCTCTTTCCTGCACTTCCGCCTCGGCATCCTCCTTAAGCATGACTTTTCCTTCTACTAATACCCAATGTTGGTCCTCCATCGGATATTGAGTTATCAACGTCTCCTCATCCATAGAGTCAACATCTTGAGCAGCAACCTCATCATCTGACAGCACCTCCCAAATTAGAACAACAACCCGAGTGTAACCATCAACCCACGAGATTTCGCGGAGTCGAAGGGTTCTTACGTAGAATCACAAGATTGTTGGCTCTAGCTCCCTCTCTACCGCCACTCGAGCCTCTCTTGGTTTGGCTCTGAGCTCTTTCAACTGAACCTCAAACACCAATCTGACCCCCTAGTTAGCCTCAGCACCTCTATGTTGGATTCCTTTGCTGCCTCCTTATCTTTTATCGCCTGCTCGAGCTCAACAGTGATTGACTCAATTTTCTTTATGAGCTCTTCGCACTCTTTCCTGAGGCGCTACCTCTCCTCATTCTCTATCTTAATCCGCTGGTTTTCCTCGGTCATCCACGTGTTCTCCTCCCGAAGACACTCAACCTCTTCATTATCCTTCTGCGGTCAGATGTTCTCTTCGGTGATCTTCTTGTTATCTTTTGCGACTATGGCCACTCGAGCTGAGAGAGGTCATCACATCTTTACGATCTACTCTAGCCCTAACTTTCGTTGCATGAGCATCCTCAGTTCTTTTGTTGGCAGCGGCCAACTCCTTCTTCAACTCCCTAATCTCAGCATCTCAAGCTTTAATTATGTCCTGAACAATGTTAGCCTCGAGCCTCAGGCCATCGATAAAGTTGATCATCTTATAAATCAATTCTGAAAGCTTCTTGGCATATTGCACTGCCACCCGATATTGATTATAAACATCCCATACCTTGTTCCACGTATCCCTACCAACATCCATAGGGATAGAGTGTAGCTCAGGCATCCAGAAAAGCTCTTTAAAGTAGTAGCCCTAGAGATGCCTCACCAAGAAAGCTTTCCTTTCCTCTGGGCTCACCTCCTCCGCTTTAGGGACCACTAGGCTGTGCTTTCTCTCTCCTTTTCCTCCTTTCCAGGTTCCTCCACCGGTCCTCTCACTGCCTATTGTCACTGGCGCTGGAGGCATATATTTTATCGTAGGAACATAATGATAGGGCAAAGGAGCTACGGACTGATTGGTACTCATCGTCTCGATCCTCTTTTCAGTCGCTATTGGTTTTGTGCTCGGTTGTGGAGACTCCGAGCGTAGATGATAATCCCGGCGATGACGGTTGCCTTAATATTCCTAGGCCCATATGGACCTCTTTTCTTGCAACCGCGAGCCCTTGAGAAAAGTGCCTCTAACCTACGGGTTTGATCGTCGGGAAGCACAGATCACCGGTCCTTGTCCATGTCTCCTTCTCGAGTCATTGCACTTGCGCAAAGCAAATCTTGAGTCAGGATCGAACATCCCACACATGCACAAGTTAAGTGTTGTGTTATGCAAGGCATATGAGTGTTTGTGTGTGTCCCCTAGTTTCCCCTCACGGACTAATTGTCATCTTGCTTGAAGGGGTAACCTCCCCAACATTCAGAATAAGCTTTCAATGTTTGTGCCGCTTAATCTAAATGAAGAAGTTTCGATGGGTACTCTTTCCTATCCCTGAAACTGACCCTCCATCGATGCGGTGGTATCAGAAGTCGTGATTGGAGAAACTGGTTTAGAAGTCTCTCCCATCCTCATCTCCTCTATTGGAGAGGGAATGGGAGTGGGTTGCAAACCATCTTCTCTGGCAAACTCCTCCTCATCACCACCGTCGTGGGCACCTAAGCCCTCCTGAGCTTTGGCTGCCTCCTCTTCGACTGGGGCATGTCGGAAGGCACGAAACAAGGCACATCAACCTGCGGACCCGGAGGTACATCTTCTCCCTCAACTTCTGCCTCTTCTTCCTCTTCTTTTTCATCATCCTTATGACTCGTCGAGCAACAGTTAGGAAGGAACCCTGATACAAAAGAAATGGTCTAACAACAGAGTCTGGGTATCATGGAATTTATTCGAAACAACCATCAGCATCAAGACTCGTTGAAGATAAATATTAACTCTTGGAATCCCTGGGATACTTGCAACATAAAGTTTCAAGTTACTTTGGAGCTCATGACTCAATTAACTTGAAATACAGTGTGAGTATTAAAACACTTACGGCCAGCAAGCCATATCCTCCCAAATTCGGGAGAGCGTCAAACATAGATACAATCATATTTGAAGTAACTAAGTTTGTTCCATGCCACAAGAATGAAACAACTGTTGGTCTACGCCTCTAAGTAGACGAGGGAAGGCGAGATGTTTCTTCTCTTTAGCGAGTAGAGATATCAGATGCCCTTTCCTGTCTATTACACGCCCAAGTTCTCTATGTATATGATATAGGTGTCGAGCAGGAAGGCATACACGTTTGGATAAAGTTGCGTAGGCGCTAGGAGAAAGAATGGCATATCTCGGATGTATGCACAAGATGGAGGTACACATCCAACAGAACACATGTGTATGTTCCAAGTAGTTTACCCTTCTGGGGATGCGTGCACCCTATCGTCCCTTCCGGGGGACAGGACATCATCCTAAGGTATGTCGTACCTCATGCAAATCCACCTCAGTGCAGCTTCATCGATTCGCCTGGCAGCCGAATCTGAATGATTCTTAAGAATAGAAGTATCACCCATCATATTGGGTTCCATTACAATGCCTTCCTGTTCGCCTCCTACACCGTCTGCCTCCTGCAGGCCACAACATGCTGGCTCTGGCTCTTCCTGAACAACCGGTTCATCCACATGCTTGTTTGATGTTGCAATCCTTCAGATTGCTCCCCTTGGTCATGCACGTTGGGTGAGCTCATTTTTTGAGAAGAGGTAGAAGCTTCAGAGGTCTCATGCTCGTTGGTTGTTGGACTGGAGTCATACGAAGATTCGTGGGAACTCGAAGATGGTTCTGCAGCTTTAACCGACAAGCGTTGGAGTCGCCTAGAGCTTCGCAATGTATAGCAAACTATACTTTAAAGATAGTTGCATTAGTTAGCAAAATAAAATCTGTACTCCTCATGTTGGTGTGAATTAACGTGGAACGTGCAGTGTCGTTCATGCTGATGCAATTATAGTAAAACATTTTGGAACGCGGCGTGAGTTTTAGTTTCTTAAACTAAAATCATCACCGTCGCTAACCAATATCGTGAAATTCGATTCGAGTAATGATTACGTCATGATTGGATTAAGAATCAGCTCTAGAATCGACGGTTCAGTCATATGCCCATAGTCCAATTTTATGATCTAATTGTGCGTGCCTGTCTGAATTATCAGTCCAAATAGGTTTGTTTCTTGAGCATTAAGGCATTAGACGACGGTACACTCAATTTGAATCCCAACCTAATCATGCAACATAGCAAAATGATCCAACTTCCCGAACTCAACTTACGGAGTCAAATTTTCTAAGTCTTCATGGATACGAATTTTAATTTTGTATTCCCCACCCAACTCTTGAAATTTTCAGCTCTCGAAAATCCAAACCTCGAAAAACTCTAAGTGTTCGGGGATACAAATTTTTTAATCATATCCCAAACACTTGTGTTTTTCACCCCTTCTCAAACGAAACTCCTTTCATCGATCATGTATTCTCCTTCCTTCTCATATCTGAAGCCTTCCTCCTCCCAAAGTTGAAAATCTCGTTAAGTCTTTTAGGATACAAAATTTCCATTTCGTATCTCCAAGACCTGGCAAAATTACTTAAGTCACTGAGATATGAAATGGAATTTCGTATCCCCACAACTTATCACTTTTTCCCTGTTTCCTCCTCTTCTCTAATTATGTACTCCAGCCTCTCCACATTTCATACTCCGGTTTTCGTACTCCAGCATCGCGCCCTTTCGAGCTCCATCCTAACATCACCATCGCCAACACTGCTACTAGCGTCATCGCAGCACCCTCCGCTTCCACAACGATTCGAGGTCAACAACCCAAACACCTCGAATTCAAATCGAAACCCACAAACAAGTGTTCGAATTGAAACCGACTTTTTGATAATCCAAGAGGGAAAGCTTTGGGGATTTCAGATGACCTAAATGGTTGAAGTTGGGAAGCAAGCTGGTCAACGGTGGATTCGGGAGTTCGAAACGTTGGGGGATGCTAAAAATCACCTAAATCTTCTAGAGTTTTAAGTTCAAAGTGGGAAGGAGCAACGTATCCGGCTTTTATAAGAGGGAGTTTACTCCCCAGAGAATCTGGAAAATTCTCTAAGTGTTTGGCGATCGGTACTAACCCCAACACATCAAAAGAATGGGGGAGAGAGGAAAAAGAGCACTTCTAGGATTGAAAAATTTTCTCTAAACATGAAACTACGGCCACGACCACACATAGGCGTTTTCAACCTCCTATCATTGAAGCCGATTCGGGTCGTTAACCTGTGACGACAAGGAATTTCGCTCGATCCGAATCAGTCGTTAAACCGATCTAAACCGTTCGAAACCCCTGATCGTTTGAGAACAGGACAAATCAGAACACAAACAGAAGAACATTTCATTGTTATTACAACAATTCCATTAGATACAAGAATATACAGAGTATAATGAATAAATTACATTCGATAAATATCAGAGATTACAGTAAATTACATATCAGCGGAAAATAATACAAAGCACAACTGAAGGTGATATACGGATACAGAGCTTTCCGGATATCATTCCAGCTGTAAACCAGGATCCTGTGAATATAAATCTGCAAAACCAAAACTACTAGCTGCCCGTGTCGAAAATAAGGGCACCCAGAGTTTAGGTTAAAACAATAAACTCCAGGTCAGTCATGTGACTGGTGTGAGAACTAAAACAGTTATTAATATTGGTTTTAAAGTTAGGTAAATCAAGGGACCACGCCGTATAACACGGAACGGGTTTCCTTCCAAGAATACCAGTGCATAGAACAAACAGCGCAATGCTAAATAAAGAAAAATGAAGCTGTTATAAGACCCAGGTCCCATCACACAATGCAACGCAAGCCGGAGGATAGGGTTTTCCCTTATAACAGCCAAAGCATGCTTGATACGTTTAAAACACATTTGATACTATAATGAGTGTATAGTGTCAAAACAATTTCAATCATAAATAACAATCATAGGCGGCATAGCTACCATCTACTATGTCGCCATACTAGTTCTACAATTAAAACCGCAATACACGTATTGCAAGTTGGATTTCCGTCATGAGTCGAGGCAAGGGGCAAGCTCCTCTCCGCGTTCGAGACACTCTAGCAAATGTCCCAGGGCTACGCACTCTGGGCAACCCTTGGATGCTTCAGGGTCGGTCCTCACTTACGTTAGAGGATTACTATTCCTGAACACACGTTTCCCAGTCCTTACAGATCTAAAATCGAGGCGCCTCATTCCAACAACCACAAAGGTGAAAAGTATATAAATGTCAGGGCTGGTAAGTCACTGACACCACCAAAGCTAGAAAGAAACGCCGTGCTCTCCCTGCAGTCCGTATCCCGTTTTTAACTCATACCGAGGTGTGAGGCTCGCGAATTCACGTTATACACAAAGCTGCCACGTAGGCCGTGCTTTGATCATCAACCACAAGACTTTGCTTTTCAACAGAAGCCTTGATCCATGCAACTCAGCATGCCACACAGGCAATTCATGCCATGCGACTGATGTCCATCGATATACAACCTCTGAGCTCGTACGTCTCAGAGAAGGGCGTTAAGCGAAAGAATAAATTCTCCGCCGCCAAACAGATGTATATTTAATAGAAATCAATCAACACAGAATAAAATCCAATGTCAGACACACAATCCATTTACAAGTCCGTTCTGGGTCTGAACGAAACCGGAGGCACTTTCCTCGCATATCCATCCATCTCCAAGTACGTCTGGACGACCACCAACTGTTTCCATCCTCTTGGGTGTACAACCCAATCAGGATCGTCAGTAATTATCCAAACGATGTGAAGACTTCCGGCCTTCGACCACCGTCTTCATTTTCGACATATCGTCGAATCGGTTATTCAGAATGGATATAAACCCGTCCTTTCCGAACAACCCGCGTATATTAAAAACAAATGTTACACAAACACAACATACGCCTCATTCCAGTTCAGAATATTCCTTTATTCATAAAATCACATTTTTAGGGAAAGGTTCCCATTAATTTTATCCAAGATAAATTCTTTAAAATTTATCCTTTAATCTTCCTTTGGATGTCATATCAAACCAAATTATGGTTTTTCCTAACTAGTCGAGATTAGCGAACCGTACCAAAGTAATTGTTTATTTTATTTCCCAATCCCAACTTATTCATCCCATGAAGCAAAACTGGTAATACTCCATATCTAACACCATGGTGTTATCGGTAAAATTAATTACCATTTCACGTTCAAATCTAATTAAAGATTTAACTATCGCTTTGGAGCAAAACTGGTGATACTCCATCCTCGCTCATTTTCTAAAGTTGATAATTTAAATTATCAATCCACATTTCAATTCAATTAAAGATTCATTAAAACTCCTTTTATTGGGTTAAAGAACTAATGTCATTTTAAAACACAGTTCACGACAAACCCGAATCACATTCTATTTATTATCGGGTTAAAGAACTGGTGTTATTTAAAACACTGCTCACGATAAACCCACAAATCAATTCTATTTCAAACCCATTTCAAATCCAATTTATTTATTTAAAAATAAATGGGTTTTAATTTCAGTTCAAAACTAGTTCATTTCAATAAATATCTATTTTTATCTTTTCAAATGTGGAGTTTTTCATTTCAATTTTTCCCAAATTATTTCTTATGATTTTACACAAATTGTTGATATTTTTAATAATTTTATCAAGGCCCGTACAGTCGATTTCCATCAACGGCCATCGAACTGCACTTACAACGACCTTTTTCAAATTTGATTTGGACGTATCTCCAAATACAACCGTTAGATTTCAAATTTCTAATATTCGTTAGAAAGCTCTTTTCGATACGAACCCAACGGTTCCGGTTTTAGGAGAATCCGACGGTCGAATCTCCCGTAATGTCCGTTTGAAATAAATGGTCGAAATTCACGAACTGCCGCGGCGCGGCGCGTTCTATTCAGGCCATTATATAATATATATAATATATATTTCGTCGATTCCTATTTAAAACGAATTTTATAAATAGGTTTAAATTCGTTTCAAAAACAATTTCAACTTCCATTTCAATTCAAATCAAAATTGAATTCTTCCTTATAAATTCATTTTAAAATTCATTTCTATTCAATTCAAATTTCAATTCAATTTGAATTTATTTAATTCATTTTATTTTCAATTCATTTCGAATTCGTTTTATATTAAATTCATTTCAAATTGGTTTTCTATTCGATTCAATTCAAATTGGTTTTCTATTTGATTCAATTCAAATTGGTTTTCTATTTGATTCAATTCAAATTGGTTTTCTATTCGATTCAATTCAAATTGGTTTTCTATTCAAATAAAATTCATTTTCTATTCAAAATATTCGATTTCGAAATCACTTTTCAATATTCATTTTAAAATGAATAAAATCGATATAAATATCGTTCACGTCAAAATGGCGTCAATCTAATCAACACGGCTTCATATATTTCTATTTTCAAATATTCTATTTCAAATATTTCCTTTTCAAATATTTCTATTTCAAATATTTCTTTTTCAAATATTTCTACTTCAAATATTTCTTTTTCAAATATTTCCTTTTCAAATATTTCTATTTCAAATATTTCTTTTTCAAATATTTCTATTTCAAATATTTCCTTTTCAAATATTTCTACTTCAAATATTTCTTTTTCAAATATTTCTATTTCAAATATTTCCTTTTCAAATATTTCTACTTCAAATATTTCTTTTTCAAATATTTCTATTTCAAATATTTCCTTTTCAAATATTTCTATTATTAAAATATTTCGTTCAACACATGACTAATCTCAACGGATGAGTACTGTCAACACATGAACCTTTACTTTATAGTGATAAAGATATAAATTTTATTGTTAAAATATTTCGTTCAACACATGACTAATCTCAACGGATGAGTACAGTCAACACATGAACCTTTACTTTATAGTGATAAAGATATAAATTTTATTGTTAAAATATTTCGTTCAACACATGACTAATCTCAACGGATGAGTACAGTCAACACATGAACCTTTATTTTATAATATTCTTTATCTTCTAAATTGGAATGAGGCCCAATCAATCACCATATAATGTTAATTATATGGATTTTCATACATCACACGTACATAATAGCATCGATAAATAATCAACCATCATCCAAAGTGCACTACACTGTATAAGCATCAAACATAGATATCTAACGCTTATCACAGCCTGTTAATCAATCGATCGACATATTTAATCAATCAGGATGAGTGAACTTCAAATTTCATCCCAACACCCGTGTGGGGTTTCAAACAATCAAACACAGAATTTATTCGTGCAGTTGGGCGATGTATAAAATTTATCGTCCCAATCAATGTCAGTCAAATCAGTGTACATAAACAAACCGTTCGGTTTGTAAATGAATATTTATTTATTCACATTCACTATATTCATATTCACGTTAAAAATTATATTTTTAACGATAAAACATTTTATTCTAACATATGAATTTCTATTTAGTTCATTCTATAAATAAAATGATAGTTTTATTTTTCTAACTTATTTTTAGAAAATTTCGGCGGCATAACGGCACGATACTAAAAACGGGACAAGGCCTAGCCTTATCCCCGGTCTAGTGAAGGCCCACGCCATTCACATATCAATCAAATTTACCAAACAACCAAATTCAAATCAAATCATCTAACTAATTTATGCAACCAAACAAACAAGTCCATGGTCTGTGGACGATTGTGTCGGGTGCTACTAAGCACCGTCTGCATCCTAGTATATATATATATATATAACTAGAAAAAGAAATTGAAAGGTGAGAAATTCTCACAGATAGCTATCCAATCATCTTGACTCTTCTTTTAGAGAAATCTTCATCGTTCTCGCCTTTTTGTCACCTTCGTTTGCTCGTAGCCACTACATATATAAAAATCGAATTTTTACTTCGCTATTCAATATATAAAAATCGAATTTTTACTTCGCTATTCAATATATAAAAATCGAATTTTTACTTCGCCGTTCAATATATAAAAATCGAATTTTTACTTCGTTATTCAATATATAAAAATCGAATTTTTACTTCGCTATTCAATATATAAAAGTCGAATTTTTACTTCGCTATTCAATATATAAAAGTCGAATTTTTACTTCGCCGTTCAATATACAAAAATCGAATTTTTACTTCGCTATTCAATATATAAAAATCGAATTTTTACTTCGCCGTTCAATATATAAAAATCGAATTTTTACTTCGCTATTCAATATATAAAAATCGAATTTTTACTTCGCTATTCAATATATAAAAATCGAATTTTTACTTCGCTATTCAATATATAAAAATCGAATTTTTACTTCGTCGTTCAATATATAAAAATCGAATTTTTACTCTATAAAAATCTGAACTTCCCATTTTCAAAAATCAAATCTTCGTATAACTAAAAATCAAACTTCCCTTTTTATAAATCTGATTTAAAAAGTGATTTGAAAACTGGATTTATATAAAACTGAATTTCTAAAGCAAAACTGATTTACTAAAGCTAAGGAATTATATATAAAGAAATTTAAAACTCACAGCGTTGCTAGAAGGAGAGAGGGGCGAAGTAGAGGTCGAGGGGCGCGCTAGAGGTGGTCGGGGGATCACCAGCGGTCGACGGAGGCGGGTTGTGGGTCTTCAGGCGGCGGCGGTTGCTGAGCATCGGAGGGGTTCGATTCAGGCGGGGGGGCTCGAGGCAGGGGGGAGTCGCAGCGAAGGGGGGAGGCTGAATCGGCGGTTAGGGTTCCAGGGAGGATTCGGGGTTCGAGATGGGGGTCGTGGTTGCGGAGGAGGAACGGAATCGCGTCGGGGTGGGGAGGGGCATCGCCGGAGGCGGGGCGACTGGGCGGCGCGACGCCATCAGTGGTGGAGGAGGAGGTCGGGTGCGATGAACGGCGGGGTTTTTTTTTTCATTTAATTCGATCTGAGTGAATGAATAAGGGGGGGTTATATGAAAATTTATATATTTTAATATTATTTTAATTTTAATCTCTAAAAGTTACTTTAAAAATTCGAACTCCTTTTTGAGCCCACCGACTGTCGTCCCTCGGGTAATATCCTCATTCCGAACACAATGGGATATGTACCGTAAGCTGATTCGATCGTTTCGATCAGTTTTCGTCAAAATCAACATATAACTCTATATATTGAATTTGAACGCGCATTTCAATTTACCGGGGTCACATACGAACTCTAAAAATTGCAGAAAAATATTTTCTAGCTTTGTATTGACAATACGGTCCTAACAAAACTAGTTTCGTTGAATTCCGAGACCGTTTGAAAAATGGCCAATTTCCAGTCGATTAAAATCAACTGAAACTGGTCAATCACGTTTTCCTTTGCCACGCTCACATATTGAATCGAAAAATTATGAAATTTGAAATCTAGCAATAATTTGACATCACGGATCCAACAAAAGTGGTTTCGTCGAAATCCGAGGTCGTTTGCAAAATTCCCATTTTTAAGGTCCTGAATTCCATAGCGACTATTCAAAATTTTCAACTGGACATATCTTTTGATTCCCGCTATGAAATTTCGATTTTTCAGATTCATTGGAAAGATATTATCAATTAGATCCTAATGTTTTTTTTTCACTAAAATCCGGATTGTTTTGCACCCGGTATGTTCAATTGAAGTTTGAAATCGAATTATCGAACTACCGCGCCATTTTCAATTCCTTTTATAATTATATATAATTATTTATATTCTAACGACGACGTATATAATATATACGTTCTAAATATATTCAAAATCAATTTATCGTCGATTTTATTTAAAATAATTTATTTTAATGTTAAGAATTCGCTAAAATTGCCAAAATAAAAAATTTTAACTGGCCCAGATTTTCGGGTTGTTACAATCTCCCCCACTTAAAACTTTTCGTCCCCGAAAAGGAACGAAGTCAAAAGTGGTTTGATTAATCAACTCTACGTTCAATCTGGCTTGCATTCTCCAATTTTTCAGTTTCTGAGAATTTTCAAATTCTTCAAAAATTTGGCTAACACCCTAAATTTTCGAAAAATTTCGCCATAACCTCCCCTGCACCGGGAGCCACGGGAAAATCCCGAAATTGCCATACAGGCCTTCTGATCTCAAAAAGAAAAAGAAAAGGCCAAGCGGCTAGCCAATAGGCTCATAAAATCATCATCACCCAAACAAAACAGTAAATTATAGTAAACATGTACCTATTTGTCGAGCAAACAAATTTTATTCTTCGGCTCTAGCCTCCTTGCTATGACCTGTTCAATGTAAGTATAGGTATATGCATGCAAATGCGAACAATTTTCAATACAATTCAATATTTGGTTCAATTAGGCATAATGGTTCAAAATTATCAAACAAATAAACAAACAACACAAACATCAATCAATTAGTGGATTAGAGTTTCAAATTCATAATTTTGATATATATACAAAAATCATGTTTTTGATGCCAATTCACAACAATGTGTTCTAACTATATTAGTTTTGGTTCTCACACCAGTCTAAATGGAAATATATAGATATCACACCTTCGAAACACGAATATAAATACTGATGATGTGGCCACATCACCAGAATTATCCCCGGGTGTCTAGAATGTGACTCTATATCTATCCAATATATTAAAACTTCGAATATACGTTCATGACGCGTATATGCAAAATCTTTATATACTCGATTGTCCATATTCAAAATAAATAAATATTCAAATACGTATAAAGCGATTTAAATTTCAAAACAAAATTGTTTTCATTTGAAAAATATACTCTTCGCCCTCGTTCTAGGAAACTACTGATCCTATCTCTAACGAGTCATTCTAATTGGATATTTCTAATCCAATATCTGATGAATTCTTTCGTATGGTTCTAATGTGTCTTGTTCTCGAGTGTGAAAACCCGTAACTTCCCCGTTAAGGAAAGAGCGGATAGTTCGAGAACAAGCCACAACAGAACGCATATAAAAGAACATTTCATTGCTTATTACAACAATGCATCAGATTACAAGAATATACAGAGTATAAATGAATATTACACAGAAATATCAGAGATTTAAGTTACATTTAAATACAACGCAGCGGAAAGAAATACAATACACAACTAGAAGAGATATACGGATACAAAGCTTTCCGGATATCGTTCCAGCTGCAAACCAGGATCCTGTGAATATAAATCTGCAGAACCAAAACTACTAGCTGCCCATGTCAAAATAGGGGCACCCAGAGTTTAGGTTAAAACAATAAACTCCAGGTCAGTCATGTGACTGGTGTGAGAACTAAAACAGTTATTAATCTTTATTTTAAATCATTAGGTAAATCAAGGGACCACGCCGTATAACACGGAACGGGTTTCCTCCCAAGAATACCAGTGCATAAAACAAACAGCGCAATGCTAAATAAAGAAAAATGAAGCTGTTATAAGACCCAGGTCCCATCACACAATGCAACGCAGCCGAGGATAGGGTTTTCCCTTATAACAGCCAAAGAATGCTTGATACGGTTAAAACAAATCGTTTGATACTATTATAAGTGCATAGTATATAAAACAACTTCAAATCATAAGTATCAATCATAGGCGACATGAGCGTCCCATGCCACTATGTCGCCATATATAGGTTTACAAATAAAACCGCAAATGTCACGTATTTGGAAATTGGGTTTCCATCTATGAACCGAGGCAAAAGATAGTCCTCAACCGATTCGAGACTGCCTAGCCCGAGTCTCAGGATCAGAGCTCAAGTGACCCTTGGATCCTCAGGGCCAGTCCACCGATGTGGATTAAACTTAAACCCTGAACATGCGTTTCCCCGCCCTATGGGGCGTAAACGAGCCAACTAAATGACTCCATCGGTTCGAGAACGACCGATCAATCCGAGGCGCCTCGCAACAGCAACAACCACATAAGTCAAACTCGTCAGGGCGTGTAAAACCACTGACGCCACTTCTAGCTAGGAAGAAACGCATGCCCTCCCTGACGTCCTCTCCCGTTTTTGGTTCATACCGGGTGTGAAACTCGCGAATCAAACGTTACACAAAGCTACGCCACAAAGGCCTTGCTTTGATCATCACCACAAGACTTTGCTTTTCAACAGAAGCCTCGATCAATTGCCACTTAGGCATGCCACACAGGCAATTCACTCCATGCGTTTGATATCCATCAATATATAACCCCTGAGCTCGTACGTCTCAGAGAAGGGCGTTAAGCAAGAGAATAAATTCTCCGCCGCCAAACAGATATATATTTAATAGAGATCAATCACACGGACTAAAATCCAATGTCAGACACACAGTCCATTTACAAGTCCGTTCTGGGTCTGAACGAAACCGGAGGCACCTAGTACCCCGCATATCCATCGATCTCCAAGTACGTCTGGACGATCACTAACTGTTTCCATCTTCTTGGGTGTACAGCCCAATCAAGATCATCAGTAATCACCCAAACGACGTGAAGACTTCTGGTCTTCGACCACCGTCTTCATCTTCGACTTATCGTCGTATCAGTTATTCAGAATGGGATAAACCCGGTCTTTCCAAATAACCCGCGTATATTTTAAATAAGTGTTACATAAACACAACATACGCCTCATTCCAATTTATCAGTCACTAACCGTAAATTAATCAAGAGAATAATTCCCCGAATATTAACCCCGAAGGCCGAAACCAACATCAGATCAATATCCAGAAAACCATTCTGCTTGGCTAACCGACAGTTAGTTTCTGATTTCACATTCATAGGGAAAGGTTCCCATTAATTTTATCCAAGATAAATTCCTGAATTTATTCTCTAATCTTCCTTTGAATTTCGATTCAACTAGTCGGAATTAGCGAACTTTACCGAAGTAATCATTGGTTCTAATTTCCCAATCCCAACCTATTCATCCCATGAAGTAAAACTGGTAATACTTCATATCTAACACCACGGTGTTATCGGTAAATTCAATTACCATTTCACGTTCAAATCTAATTAAAGATTTAAGTAACGTCTGGAGCAAAACTGGTGATACTCCATTTCGATTATTTCAATCTACTTAAAGATTCATTAAAACTCCACTTAGTTTTAATCATCGACTGGGTTAAAGAATCAGTGTCATTTAAAACACGGTTCACGATAAACCCAAAATCACATTCCATTAATTATCGGGTTAAAGAACAAGTGTTATTTAAAACACTGTTCACGATAAACCCAAAAATCAATATCAATTCAATTTCAATTAAATATCATTTAATTGGTACACTTCATTAAATCTAAATGAAAAGATTTAATCTTTTCTCAACTGGGTTCAAGAATAGTGTTAATGAAGACACCATTCACGACAAACCCAAATCACATTTGATATTCAATACAAGGCTCTGAATAGAAAATATATCGGCTTATATTCAATATCAAATTCTACGATTAACAAATGTCGTATTGGAAATAACGATATATATATATATATCTTTCAAATTCCCATAACAAAATCTGTATCATCACGAAATCCAACATCGAAATAATCCAAAGGCAATTTCGATTCAAATCCATTTCAATGCAATCATTGGAAATTCTTGTTATTTTTAAAACCCTTTTTCCAATTCAATTTATTTATTTAAAAATAAATAGAATTATAGTTCTAGTTCAAAACTAGTTCATTTCGATAAAAATCTATTTTTATCTTTTCAAATATGGAGTTTTTCGTCCCAATCCTTTCTAAACCATTTCTTATGATTTTACACAAATTATTACTATTTTTAATAATTTTATCAAGGCCCGTACAGTCGATTTCCATCAACGGTCATCGAACTGCACTTACAGCGACCTTTTTCAAATTTGATTTGGACATAACTCCAAATCCAACCGTTAGATTTTGAATTTCTAATATTCGTTAGAAAGCTCTTTTCGATACGAACCCAACGGTTCCGGTTTTAGGAGAATCCGACGGTCGGATCTCCCGTAATGTCCGTTTGAAATAAATGGTCGAAATTCGCGAACTGCCGCGACGCGGCGCATTCTATTCAGGCCATTATATTATATATATAATATATATAATATATACTTCGTCGATTTCTTATTTAAAACGAATTATATAAATAGTTTTAAATTCGTTTCAAAAGCAATTTCAACTTCCATTTCAATTCGAATCAAAATTGAACTCTTCTTTATAAATTCGTTTTAAAATTCATTTCTATTCAATTCAAATTTCAATTCAATTTGAATTCATTTCAATTCGCTTTCAATTCAATTTGAATTCGTTTTCAATTTAATTCAATTCCAAAGTCATTTTCTATTCGATTCGATTCAAATTGGTTTTCTATTCGATTCAATTCAAATTGGTTTTCTATTCGAATCAATTCAAATTGGTTTTCTATTCGAATCAAATTCGTTATATATTCAATTGAAATCACATTTGTTTTCTATTCAATTCATTTCGAAATCGTTTTCAATTCAATTCATTTCGAAATCGTTTTCAATTCAATTCATTTCGAAATCGTTATATATTCAATTCATTTCGAAATCGTTATATATTCAATTCATTTCGAAATCGTTATATATTCAATTCATTTCGAAATCGTTATATATTCAATTCATTTCGAAATCGTTATAAATATCGTTCACGTCAAAATGGCATCAATCTAATCAACACGGCTTCATAAATTTCTATTTTCAAATATTCTATTTCAAATATTTCTTTTTCAAAATAGTTGTTATTATCAAAATATTTCGTTCAACACATGACCAATCTCAACGGATGAGTACTGTCAACACATGAACTTTTATTTTATAATATTCTTTATTTTTCAAATTGGAATGAGGCCCAATCAATTACCATATAAAGTTAATTATATGGATTCCATACAACACATGTATATAATAGCATTGAAAAATAATCAACCATCAACCAAAGTGCACTACACTGTATAAGCATCAAATATAGATATCTAACGCTTATAACAGCCTGTCAATCGATCGATCGACATATTTAATCAATCAGGATGAGTGAATTTCATCCTAACACCCGTGTGGGGTTTCAAACAATCAAACACAGATTTTATTTGTGCAGTTGGGCGATGTGTAAAATTTATCGTCCCAGTCAATGTCATTCAAATAGGTGTACATAAACAAACCGTCCGGTTTGTAAGTGAATATTTATTTATTTACATTCACGTTAAAAATTATATTTTTAACGATAAAACATTTTATTCAACCTATGAATATTCTATTCAGTTCATTCTTTCAATAAAGTGATATTTTATTTTTCTAACTTATTTTAGAAAATTTCGGCGGCATAACGGCACGATACTAGAAACGGGACAAGGCCTAGCCTTATCCCCGGTCTAGTGAAGGCCCACGCCATTCACACATCAATCAATCCATTCATTTCACCAAACAATTCAATTTCAAATCAAATCATCTAACTAATCTATGCAACCAAACAAACAAGTCCATGGTCTGTGGACGATTGTGTCGGGTGCTACTAAGCACCGTCTGCATCCTAGTATATAAATATAACTAGAAAAATTAAATTGAAAGGTGAGAAGTTCTCACAGATAGCTATCCAATCATCTTGACTCTACTTTGATATAGAGCTTCTTCCTCCTCGCCTTTTTGTTACCTTCGTCGCCCGCTTTCACTACCTATGTAAAAATCGAATTTTTACTTCGCTATTCAATATATAAAAATCATATTTTTATTTTCCCTTTACTTCACGATAAAATAAGGTTCAGGTTTTTATTTCACTTCATATATTTACAACACTACTTCATATATATAAAAATCGTATTTTTATTCTCTAGATTATATAAAAATCAAATTCTTATCTTCCCTTCTATTCGTTTTCGAATGAATAAAAATCACATCTTTTTAACCCTAGGTTAATAAATGAATTTTTGAAAATAAAACAATGCTATTTTATATTTTTATAAACCAAGGTTATTTATATTTTCAAAACCATATCTATTTTTATTTTAAAACAATATCTATTTTTATTTTAAAACAATATCTATTTTTATTTTAACACAATATCTATTTTTATTTTTATAATCACATCTTTTCCACACTATATATTTCGCCTTTTCTAAAATAAAGATTTCGCCTTTATAAACACATAGACTTCGCCTTTCCAAATTTAAAGATTTCATCTTTATAAAAATCTCATTTTTATTCTTCTACACATATAAAGATGATATTTTTACTACTTTAAAAATATAAAAATCATATTTTTATAATCGCTATATAGTAAAGACTATATTTTTAATATTTTAAAAATATAAAAATCATATTTTTAATTCTTTTAAAAATATAAAAATCATATTTAAAGCTGAAAACAAAAATAAAAGAACATGGTTCAATGTTATTTCAATTAAAGATCCAATATTTTTTTCATCATGAACCTATATAAAAATAAGAAAAAAAACTAATTTTTAATCCTATGTTTTCTACATAAAATCTGAATTTATAATCAATGCTTATATACATTAAAACTGAAAATAAAAATAATATATATGTAGAAAAAAAACAAAACGAAAATAAATAAATCAATACGACTTACTGCGTTATCGATTCGGAGGGGTTTTGGGCTCTGGTGAGCGTCGGAGGGCGTCGAGGCGGTGGGTCAGAGGCTGGAGGCCTCGTCGGCGGTTGGGAGGGAGGCTAGGGTTCGGGTTTCCTGGGGGGGGGGGGGGTCTGCGATGCTCGACTGCGGGTGTTCGCGATGGGGACAGAAGCGGGTGGCGTGAGGAGGCGGGGTTCCGATGGGGGCTGCGGTGGTGCGACGCCACCTGGGCGGCATCGACGATCGTTCGTCCCTCTCTCTTTTTCTTTTTTTTTTTCTTTTTTTCATTTCAGTACATTCGATTATGAACGGGGGGGGCCAATAGATAAGGGGAAAGGGTTTTTTTATTTTATTTTATTATTATTTAATTATTTAATTCAACCTAAAGTTGACTTTTTCATACGACCTCGAAACAAGGCCCACCGCCTGTCGTCCATAGCGTTTCACCCCCATTCTGAACACAATGGGATATGTATCGCAAGTTGATTCGATCGTTTGAATCAGTTTCCGTTGAATTTACATTTAAATCACCATATTGAATTTTAAACGTACATTTCAAATTACCGGGGTCACATACTAACTCTAAAAATTCCAGAAAAATATTTTCTAGCTTCGTATTGACGATACGGTCCTAACAAAACTAGTTTCGTCGAATTCTGAGACCGTTTGAAAAATGGCCAATTTCCAGTCGATTAAAATCAACTGAAACCGGTCAAACACGCTTTCCTTTGCCACGCTCACATATTGATTCGAAAAATTATGAAATTTCGAATCTAGCAATAAATTGACATCACGGACCCAACAAAAGTGGTTTCGTCGAAATCCGAGATCGTTTGCAAAATTCCCATTTTTAAGGGCCTGAATTCCATAGCGACTATTCAGAATTTTCAACTGGACATATCCTTTGATTCCCGCTATGAAATCTTGATTTTTCGGATTCGTTGGAAAGATATCATCAATTAGATCCTAATGTTTTTGGTTTCACTAAAATCCGGATTGCTTTGCACCCGGTACATTCAATTGAAGTTTGAAATCGAATTATCGAACTACCACGCCATTTTTAATTCTATTTATAAATATATATAAATATTTATATTCTAACGACAATGCGTATAAATATATACGTTTGAATTATATTCAAAATAAATTTCTCATCGATATTATTTAAAATAATTCATTTTAAATAATCAAAATTCGCTAAAATTGCCAAAATAAAAATTTTAAACTGGCCCAGATTTTCGGGTTGTTACAATCTCCCCCACTTAAAACTTTTCGTCCCCGAAAAGGAACAAAGTCGAAAGTGGTTTGATTAATCAACTCTACGCTCGATCTGGCTTCCATTCTCCAACTTTTCAGTTTCTGAGAATTTTCAAAATTTCAAAATTTTGGCTAACACCCTAAATTTTCGAAAAATTTCGCCATAACCTCCCCTGCACCGGGAGCATCGGGGAATTTCAAATAGCTTCCCCGGTCCTTCAGATCTCAAAAAGAAAAAGAAAAAGCCAAGCGGCTAGCCAATAGGCTCACAAAATCATCCTCACCCAAACAAAACAGGAAATTATGTAGTAAACATGTACCTATTTGTCGGGCAAACAAATTTTATTCTCTGCTCTAGCCTCCTTGCTATGACCTGTTCAATGTAAGTATAGGTATATGCAAGCAAATGCGACCAAATTTCAATACAATTCAATATTTGATTCAATTAGGCTAAATGGTTCAAAATTATCAAACAATTAAACAAACAATACAAACATCAATCAATTAGTGGATTAACGTTTCAAATTCATAATTTTGGTATATATAAAGAAAAACATGTTTTGATGCCAAATCACAACAATGTATTCTAGCTATATTAGTTTTGGTTCTCACACCAGTCTAATGGAAATATACAGAAAATCACACCTTCGAAACTCGAACATAAATGTTGATGATGCGATCGCTATCATCAATATCATCTTCGGGCGACTAGAGTGTGATGCTATATCTATCCAATATATTAAAACTTTGAATATACGCGGATCAGACGTATACGCAAAATCTATATATTCTGGATTGTCCACATCAATATAAATAAATAACCAAATACGAATAATTGATTTAAATTCTCAAAACAAAAATTGTTTTCATTTCCAAAAAAAAAAATATATACTCTTCACACTCGTTCTAGGATACTACTGATCCTATCTCTAACGAGTCATTCTCATTGGATATTACTGATCCAATATCTGATGAATTCTTTCGTATGGTTCTAATGTGCCTTGTTCTCTGAGCTTTGTAAACCAAAGCTCTGATACCAACTGTGAACACCCGTAACTTCCCCGTTAAGGAAAGAGCGGATAGTTCGAGAACAAGCCACAACAGAACGCATATAAAAGAACATTTCATTGCTTATTACAACAATGCATCAGATTACAAGAATATACAGAGTATAAATGAATATTACACAGAAATATCAGAGATTCAAGTTACATTTAAATACAACGCAGCGGAAAGAAATACAATACACAACTAGAAGAGATATACGGATACAAAGCTTTCCGGATATCGTTCCAGCTGCAAACCAGGATCCTGTGAATATAAATCTGCAGAACCAAAACTACTAGCTGCCCGTGTCAAAATAGGGGCACCCAGAGTTTAGGTTAAAACAATAAACTCCAGGTCAGTCATGTGACTGGTGTGAGAACTAAAACAGTTATTAATCTTTATTTTAAATCATTAGGTAAATCAAGGGACCACGCCGTATAACACGGAACGGGTTTCCTCCCAAGAATACCAGTGCATAAAACAAACAGCGCAATGCTAAATAAAGAAAAATGAAGCTGTTATAAGACCCAGGTCCCATCACACAATGCAACGCAGCCGAGGATAGGGTTTTCCCTTATAACAGCCAAAGAATGCTTGATACGGTTAAAACAAATCGTTTGATACTATTATAAGTGCATAGTATATAAAACAACTTCAAATCATAAGTATCAATCATAGGCGACATGAGCGTCCCATGCCACTATGTCGCCATATATAGGTTTACAAATAAAACCGCAAATGTCACGTATTTGGAAATTGGGTTTCCGTCTATGAACCGAGGCAAAAGATAGTCCTCAACCGATTCGAGACTGCCTAGCCCGAGTCTCAGGATCAGAGCTCGAGTGACCCTTGGATCCTAAGGGCCAGTCCACCGATGTGGATTAAACTTAAACCCTGAACATGCGTTTCCCCGCCCTATGGGGCGTAAACGAGCCAACTAAATGACTCCATCGGTTCGAGAACGACCGATCAATCCGAGGCGCCTCGCAACAGCAACAACCACATAAGTCAAACTCGTCAGGGCATGTAAAACCACTGACGCCACTTCTAGCTAGGAAGAAACGCATGCCCTCCCTGACGTCCTCTCCCGTTTTTGGTTCATACCGGGTGTGAAACTCGCGAATCAAACGTTACACAAAGCTACGCCACAAAGGCCTTGCTTTGATCATCACCACAAGACTTTGCTTTTCAACAGAAGCCTCGATCAATTGCCACTTAGGCATGCCACACAGGCAATTCACTCCATGCGTTTGATATCCATCAATATATAACCCCTGAGCTCGTACGTCTCAGAGAAGGGCGTTAAGCAAGAGAATAAATTCTCCGCCGCCAAACAGATATATATTTAATAGAGATCAATCACACGGACTAAAATCCAATGTCAGACACACAGTCCATTTACAAGTCCGTTCTGGGTCTGAACGAAACCGGAGGCACCTAGTACCCCGCATATCCATCGATCTCCAAGTACGTCTGGACGATCACTAACTGTTTCCGTCTTCTTGGGTGTACAGCCCAATCAAGATCATCAGTAATCACCCAAACGACGTGAAGACTTCTGGTCTTCGACCACCGTCTTCATCTTCGACTTATCGTCGTATCAGTTATTCAGAATGGGATAAACCCGGTCTTTCCAAATAACTCGCGTATATTTTAAATAAGTGTTACATAAACACAACATACGCCTCATTCCAATTTATCAGTCACTAACCGTAAATTAATCAAGAGAATAATTCCCCGAATATTAACCCCGAAGGCCGAAACCAACATCAGATCAATATCCAGAAAACCATTCTGCTTGGCTAACCGACAGTTAGTTTCTGATTTCACATTCATAGGGAAAGGTTCCCATTAATTTTATCCAAGATAAATTCCTGAATTTATTCTCTAATCTTCCTTTGAATTTCGATTCAACTAGTCGGAATTAGCGAACTTTACCGAAGTAATCATTGGTTCTAATTTCCCAATCCCAACCTATTCATCCCATGAAGTAAAACTGGTAATACTTCATATCTAACACCACGGTGTTATCGGTAAATTCAATTACCATTTCACGTTCAAATCTAATTAAAGATTTAACTAACGCCTGGAGCAAAACTGGTGATACTCCATTTCGATTATTTCAATCTACTTAAAGATTCATTAAAACTCCACTTAGTTTTAATCTTCGACTGGGTTAAAGAATCAGTATCATTTAAAACACGGTTCACGATAAACCCAAAATCACATTCCATTAATTATCGGGTTAAAGAACAAGTGTTATTTAAAACACTGTTCACGATAAACCCAAAAATCAATATCAATTCAATTTCAATTAAATATCATTTAATTGGTACACTTCATTAAATCTAAATGAAAAGATTTAATCTTTTCTCAACTGGGTTCAAGAATAGTGTTAATGAAGACACCATTCACGACAAACCCAAATCACATTTGATATTCAATACAAGGCTCTGAATAGAAAATATATCGGCTTATATTCAATATCAAATTCTACGATTAACAAATGTCGTATTGGAAATAACGATATATATATATATCTTTCAAATTCCCATAACAAAATCTGTATCATCACGAAATCCAACATCGAAATAATCCAAAGGCAATTTCGATTCAAATCCATTCCAATGCAATCATTGGAAATTCTTGTTATTTTTAAAACCCTTTTTCCAATTCAATTTATTTATTTAAAAATAAATAGAATTATAGTTCTAGTTCAAAACTAGTTCATTTCGATAAAAATCTATTTTTATCTTTTCAAATATGGAGTTTTTCGTCCCAATCCTTTCTAAACCATTTCTTATGATTTTACACAAATTATTACTATTTTTAATAATTTTATCAAGGCCCGTACAGTCGATTTCCATCAACGGTCATCGAACTACACTTACAGCGACCTTTTTCAAATTTGATTTGGACGTAACTCCAAATCCAACCGTTAGATTTTGAATTTCTAATATTCGTTAGAAAGCTCTTTTCGATACGAACCCAACGGTTCCGGATTTAGGAGAATCCGACGGTTGGATCTCCCGTAATGTCCGTTCGAAATAAATGGTCGAAATTCGCGAACTGCCGCGACGCGGCGCGTTCTATTCAGGCCATTATATTATATATATAATATATATAATATATACTTCGTCGATTTCTTATTTAAAACGAATTATATAAATAGTTTTAAATTCGTTTCAAAAACAATTTCAACTTCCATTTCAATTCGAATCAAAATTGAATTCTTCTTTATAAATTCGTTTTAAAATTCATTTCTATTCAATTCAAATTTCAATTAAGTTTGAATTCATTTCAATTCGCTTTCAATTCAATTTGAATTCGTTTTCAATTTAATTCAATTCCAAAGTCATTTTCTATTCGATTCAATTCAAATTGGTTTTCTATTCGATTCAATTCAAATTGGTTTTCTATTCGAATCAATTCAAATTGGTTTTCTATTCGAATCAAATTCGTTATATATTCAATTGAAATCACATTTGTTTTCTATTCAATTCATTTCGAAATCGTTTTCAATTCAATTCATTTCGAAATCGTTTTCAATTCAATTCATTTCGAAATCGTTATATATTCAATTCATTTCGAAATCGTTATATATTCAATTCATTTCGAAATCGTTATATATTCAATTCATTTCGAAATCGTTATATATTCAATTCATTTCGAAATCGTTATATATTCAATTCATTTCGAAATCGTTATAAATATCGTTCACGTCAAAATGGCGTCAATCTAATCAACACGGCTTCATAAATTTCTATTTTCAAATATTCTATTTCAAATATTTCTTTTTCAAAATAGTTGTTATTATCAAAATATTTCGTTCAACACATGACCAATCTCAACGGATGAGTACTGTCAACACATGAACTTTTATTTTATAATATTCTTTATTTTTCAAATTGGAATGAGGCCCAATCAATTACCATATAAAGTTAATTATATGGATTCCAAACAACACATGTATATAATAGCATTGAAAAATAATCAACCATCAACCAAAGTGCACTACACTGTATAAGCATCAAATATAGATATCTAACGCTTATAACAGCCTGTCAATCGATCGATCGACATATGTAATCAATCAGGATGAGTGAATTTCATCCTAACACCCGTGTGGGGTTTCAAACAATCAAACACAGATTTTATTTGTGCAGTTGGGCGATGTGTAAAATTTATCGTCCCAGTCAATGTCATTCAAATAGGTGTACATAAACAAATCGTCCGGTTTGTAAGTGAATATTTATTTATTTACATTCACGTTAAAAAATATATTTTTAACGATAAAACATTTTATTCAACCTATGAATATTCTATTCAGTTCATTCTTTCAATAAAGTGATATTTTATTTTTCTAACTTATTTTAGAAAATTTCGGCGGCATAACGGCACGATACTAGAAACGGGACAAGGCCTAGCCTTATCCCCGGTCTAGTGAAGGCCCACGCCATTCACACATCAATCAATCCATTCATTTCACCAAACAATTCAATTTCAAATCAAATCATCTAACTAATCTATGCAACCAAACAAACAAGTCCATGGTCTGTGGACGATTGTGTCGGGTGCTACTAAGCACCGTCTGCATCCTAGTATATAAATATAACTAGAAAAATTAAATTGAAAGGTGAGAAGTTCTCACAGATAGCTATCCAATCATCTTGACTCTACTTTGATATAGAGCTTCTTCCTCCTCGCCTTTTTGTTACCTTCGTCGCCCGCTTTCACTACCTATGTAAAAATCGAATTTTTACTTCGCTATTCAATATATAAAAATCATATTTTTATTTTCCCTTTACTTCACGATAAAATAAGGTTCAGGTTTTTATTTCACTTCATATATTTACAACACTACTTCATATATATAAAAATCGTATTTTTATTCTCTAGATTATATAAAAATCAAATTCTTATTTTCCCTTCTATTCGTTTTCGAATGAATAAAAATCACATCTTTTTAACCCTAGGTTAATAAATGAATTTTTGAAAATAAAACAATGCTATTTTATATTTTTATAAACCAAGGTTATTTATATTTTCAAAACCATATCTATTTTTATTTTAAAACAATATCTATTTTTATTTTAAAACAATATCTATTTTTATTTTAACACAATATCTATTTTTATTTTTATAATCACATCTTTTCCACACTATATATTTCGCCTTTTCTAAAATAAAGATTTCGCCTTTATAAACACATAGACTTCGCCTTTCCAAATTTAAAGATTTCATCTTTATAAAAATCTCATTTTTATTCTTCTACACATATAAAGATGATATTTTTACTACTTTAAAAATATAAAAATCATATTTTTATAATCGCTATATAGTAAAGACTATATTTTTAATATTTTAAAAATATAAAAATCATATTTTTAATTCTTTTAAAAATATAAAAATCATATTTAAAGCTGAAAACAAAAATAAAAGAACATGGTTCAATGTTATTTCAATTAAAGATCCAATATTTTTTTCATCATGAACCTATATAAAAATAAGAAAAAAAACTAATTTTTAATCCTATGTTTTCTACATAAAATCTGAATTTATAATCAATGCTTATATACATTAAAACTGAAAATAAAAATAATATATATGTAGAAAAAAAACAAAACGAAAATAAATAAATCAATACGACTTACTGCGTTATCGATTCGGAGGGGTTTTGGGCTCTGGTGAGCGTCGGAGGGCGTCGAGGCGGTGGGTCAGAGGCTGGAGGCCTCGTCGGCGGTTGGGAGGGAGGCTAGGGTTCGGGTTTCCTGGGGGGGGGGGGTCTGCGATGCTCGACTGCGGGTGTTCGCGATGGGGACAGAAGCGGGTGGCGTGAGGAGGCGGGGTTCCGATGGGGGCTGCGGTGGTGCGACGCCACCTGGGCGGCATCGACGATCGTTCGTCCCTCTCTCTTTTTCTTTTTTTTTTCTTTTTTTCATTTCAGTACATTCGATTATGAACGGGGGGGGCCAATAGATAAGGGAAAAGGGTTTTTTTATTTTATTTTATTATTATTTAATTATTTAATTCAACCTAAAGTTGACTTTTTCATACGACCTCGAAACAAGGCCCACCGCCTGTCGTCCATAGCGTTTCACCCCCATTCTGAACACAATGGGATATGTATCGCAAGTTGATTCGATCGTTTGAATCAGTTTCCGTTGAATTTACATTTAAATCACCATATTGAATTTTAAACGTACATTTCAAATTACCGAGGTCACATACTAACTCTAAAAATTCCAGAAAAATATTTTCTAGCTTCGTATTGACGATACGGTCCTAACAAAACTAGTTTCGTCGAATTCTGAGACCGTTTGAAAAATGGCCAATTTCCAGTCGATTAAAATCAACTGAAACCGGTCAAAAACGCTTTCCTTTGCCACGCTCACATATTGATTCGAAAAATTATGAAATTTCGAATCTAGCAATAAATTGACATCACGGACCCAACAAAAGTGGTTTCGTCGAAATCCGAGGTCGTTTGCAAAATTCCCATTTTTAAGGGCCTGAATTCCATAGCGACTATTCAGAATTTTCAACTGGACATATCCTTTGATTCCCGCTATGAAATCTTGATTTTTCGGATTCGTTGGAAAGATATCATCAATTAGATCCTAATGTTTTTGGTTTCACTAAAATCTGGATTGCTTTGCACCCGGTACATTCAATTGAAGTTTGAAATCGAATTATCGAACTACCGCGCCATTTTTAATTCTATTTATAAATATATATAAATATTTATATTCTAACGACAACGCGTATAAATATATACGTTTGAATTATATTCAAAATAAATTTCTCATCGATATTATTTAAAATAATTCATTTTAAATAATCAAAATTCGCTAAAATTGCCAAAATAAAAATTTTAAACTGGCCCAGATTTTCGGGTTGTCACATCGAGCTTTGTAAACCAAAGCTCTGATACCAAATGTGACGACTAGGAATTTCGCTCGATCCGAATCAGTCGTTAAACCGATCTAAACCGTTCGAAACCCTGATCGTTTGAGAACAGGACAAATCAGAACACAAACAGAAGAACATTTCATTGTTATTACAACAATTCCATTAGATACAAGAATATACAGAGTATAATGAATAAATTACATTCGATAAATATCAGAGATTACAGTAAATTACATATCAGCGGAAAATAATACAAAGCACAACTGAAGGTGATATACGGATACAGAGCTTTCCGGATATCATTCCAGCTGTAAACCAGGATCCTGTGAATATAAATCTGCAAAACCAAAACTACTAGCTGCCCGTGTCGAAAATAAGGGCACCCAGAGTTTAGGTTAAAACAATAAACTCCAGGTCAGTCATGTGACTGGTGTGAGAACTAAAACAGTTATTAATATTGGTTTTAAAGTTAGGTAAATCAAGGGACCACGCCGTATAACACGGAACGGGTTTCCTCCCAAGAATACCAGTGCATAGAACAAACAGCGCAATGCTAAATAAAGAAAAATGAAGCTGTTATAAGACCCAGGTCCCATCACACAATGCAACGCAAGCCGGAGGATAGGGTTTTCCCTTATAACAGCCAAAGCATGCTTGATACGTTTAAAACACATTTGATACTATAATGAGTGTATAGTGTCAAAACAATTTCAATCATAAATAACAATCATAGGCAGCATAGCTACCATCTACTATGTCGCCATACTAGTTCTACAATTAAAACCGCAATACACGTATTGGAAGTTGGATTTCCGTCATGAGTCGAGGCAAGGGGCAAGCTCCTCTCCGCGTTCGAGACACTCTAGCAAATGTCCCAGGGCTACGCACTCTGGGCAACCCTTGGATGCTTCAGGGCCGGTCCTCACTTACGTTAGAGGATTAGTATTCCTGAACACACGTTTCCCGGTCCTTACAGACCTAAAATCGAGGCGCCTCATTCCAACAACCACAAAGGTGAAAAGTATATAAATGTCAGGGCTGGTAAGTCACTGACACCACCAAAGCTAGAAAGAAACGTCGTGCTCTCCCTGCAGTCCGTATCCCGTTTTTAACTCATACCGAGGTGTGAGGCTCGCGAATTCACGTTATACACAAAGCTGCCACGTAGGCCGTGCTTTGATCATCAACCACAAGACTTTGCTTTTCAACAGAAGCCTTGATCCATGCAACTCAGCATGCCACACAGGCAATTCATGCCATGCGACTGATGTCCATCGATATACAACCTCTGAGCTCGTACGTCTCAGAGAAGGGCGTTAAGCGAAAGAATAAATTCTCCGCCGCCAAACAGATGTATATTTAATAGAAATCAATCAACACAGAATAAAATCCAATGTCAGACACACAATCCATTTACAAGTCCGTTCTGGGTCTGAACGAAACCGGAGGCACTTTCCTCGCATATCCATCCATCTCCAAGTACGTCTGGACGACCACCAACTGTTTCCATCCTCTTGGGTGTACAGCCCAATCAGGATCGTCAGTAATTATCCAAACGATGTGAAGACTTCCGGCCTTCGACCACCGTCTTCATTTTCGACATATCGTCGAATCGGTTATTCAGAATGGGTATAAACCCGGCCTTTCCAAACAACCCGCGTATATTAAAAACAAATGTTACACAAACACAACATACGCCTCTTTCCAGTTCAGAATATTCCTTTATTCATAAAATCACATTTTATGGAAAGGTTCCCATTAATTTTATCCAAGATAAATTCTTTAAAATTTATCCTTTAATCTTCCTTTGGATGTCATATCAAACCAAATTATGGTTTTTCCTAACTAGTCGAGATTAGCGAACCGTACCGAAGTAATTGTTTATTTTATTTCCCAATCCCAACTTATTCATCCCATGAAGCAAAACTGGTAATACTCCATATCTAACACCATGGTGTTATCGGTAAAATTAATTACCATTTCACGTTCAAATCTAATTAAAGATTTAACTATCGCTTTGGAGCAAAACTGGTGATACTCCATCCTCGCTCATTTTCTAAAGTTGATAATTTAAATTATCAATCCACATTTCAATTCAATTGAAGATTCATTAAAACTCCTTTTATTGGGTTAAAGAACTAATGTCTTTTTAAAACACAGTTCACGACAAACCCGAATCACATTCTATTTATTATCGGGTTAAAGAACTGGTGTTATTTAAAACACTGCTCAAGATAAACCCACAAATCAATTCTATTTCAAACCCATTTCAAATCCAATTTATTTATTTAAAAATAATTGGGTTTTAATTTCAGTTCAAAACTAGTTCATTTCGATAAATATCTATTTTTATCTTTTCAAATGTGGAGTTTTTCATTTCAATTTTTCCCAAATTATTTCTTATGATTTTACACAAATTATTGATATTTTTAATAATTTTATCAAGGCCCGTACAGTCGATTTCCATCAACGGCCATCGAACTGCACTTACAGCGACCTTTTTCAAATTTGATTTGGATGTATCTCCAAATCCAACCGTTAGATTTCAAATTTCTAATATTCGTTAGAAAGCTCTTTTCGATACGAACCCAACGGTTCCGGTTTTAGGAGAATCCGACGGTCGGATCTCCCGTAATGTCCGTTTAAAATAAATGGTCGAAATTCACGAACTGCCGCGGCGCGGCGCGTTCTATTCAGGCCATTATATTATATATATAATATATATAATATATATTTCGTCGATTCCTATTTAAAACGAATTTTATAAATAGGTTTAAATTCGTTTCAAAAACAATTTCAACTTCCATTTCAATTCAAATCAAAATTGAATTCTTCCTTATAAATTCATTTTAAAATTCATTTCTATTCAATTCAAATTTCAATTCAATTTGAATTTATTTAATTCGTTTTCAATTCAATTCGAATTCGTTTTATTTTCAATTCATTTCGAATTCATTTTATATTAAATTCATTTCAAATTGGTTTTCTATTCGATTCAATTCAAATTGGTTTTCTATTTGATTCAATTCAAATTGGTTTTCTATTTGATTCAATTCAAATTGGTTTTCTATTCGATTCAATTCAAATTGGTTTTCTATTCAAATAAAATTCATTTTCTATTCAAAATATTCGATTTCGAAATCACTTTTCAATATTCATTTTAAAATGAATAAAATCGATATAAATATCGTTCACGTCAAAATGGCGTCAATCTAATCAACACGGCTTCATATATTTCTATTTTCAAATATTCTATTTCATATATTTCCTTTTCAAATATTTCTATTTCAAATATTTCTTTTTCAAATATTTCTACTTCAAATATTTCTTTTTCAAATATTTCCTTTTCAAATATTTCTATTTCAAATATTTCTTTTTCAAATATTTCTATTTCAAATATTTCCTTTTCAAATATTTCTACTTCAAATATTTCTTTTTCAAATATTTCTTTTTCAAATATTTCCTTTTCAAATATTTCTACTTCAAATATTCCTTTTTCAAATATTTCTATTTCAAATATTTCCTTTTCAAATATTTCTATTATTAAAATATTTCGTTCAACACATGACTAATCTCAACGGATGAGTACTGTCAACACATGAACCTTTACTTTATAGTGATAAAGATATAAATTTTATTGTTAAAATATTTCGTTCAACACATGACTAATCTCAACGGATGAGTACAGTCAACACATGAACCTTTACTTTATAGTGATAAAGATATAAATTTTATTGTTAAAATATTTCGTTCAACACATGACTAATCTCAACGGATGAGTACAGTCAACACATGAACCTTTATTTTATAATATTCCTTATCTTCTAAATTGGAATGAGGCCCAATCAGTCACCATATAATGTTAATTATATGGATTTTCATACATCACACGTACATAATAGCATCGATAAATAATCAACCATCATCCAAAGTGCACTACACTGTATAAGAATCAAACATAGATATCTAACGCTTATCATAGCCTGTCAATCAATCGATCGACATATTTAATCAATCAGGATGAGTGAACTTCAAATTTCATCCCAACACCCGTGTGGGGTTTCAAACAATCAAACACAGAATTTATTCGTGTAGTTGGGCGATGTGTAAAATTTATCGTCCCAATCAATGTCAGTCAAATCAGTGTACATAAACAAACCGTTCGGTTTGTAAATGAATATTTATTTATTCACATTCACTATATTCATATTCACGTTAAAAATTATATTTTTAACGATAAAACATTTTATTCTAACATATGAATTTCTATTCAGTTCATTCTATAAATAAAATGATATTTGTATTTTTCTAACTTATTTTTAGAAAATTTCGGCGGCATAACGGCACGATACTAAAAACGGGACAAGGCCTAGCCTTATCCCCGGTCTAGTGAAGGCCCACGCCATTCACATATCAATCAAATTTACCAAACAACCAAATTCAATTCAAATCATCTAACTAATTTATGTAACCAAACAAACAAGTCCATGGTCTGTGGACGATTGTGTCGGGTGCTACTAAGCACCGTCTGCATCCTAGTATATATATATAACTAGAAAAAGAAATTGAAAGGTGAGAAATTCTCACAGATAGCTATCCAATCATCTTGACTCTTCTTTTAGAGAAATCTTCGTCGTTCTCGCCTTTTTGTCACCTTCGTTTGCTCGTAGCCACTACATATATAAAAATCGAATTTTTACTTCGCTATTCAATATATAAAAATCGAATTTTTTACTTCGCTGTTCAATATATAAAAATCGAATTTTTACTTCGCTGTTCAATATATAAAAATCGAATTTTTACTTCGCTATTCAATATATAAAAATCGAATTTTTACTTCGCCGTTCAATATATAAAAATTGAATTTTTACTTCGCTATTCAATATATAAAAATTGAATTTTTACTTCGCCGTTCAATATATAAAAATCAAATTTTTACTTCGCTATTCAATATATAAAAATCAAATTTTTACTTCGCTATTCAATATATAAAAATCGAATTTTTACTTCGCTATTCAATATATAAAAATCGAATTTTTACTTCGCCGTTCAATATATAAAAATCGAATTTTTACTTTATAAAAATCTGAACTTCCCGTTTTCAAAAATCAAATCTTCGTATAACTAAAAATCAAACTTCCCTTTTTATAAATCTGATTTAAAAACTGATTTGAAAACTGGATTTATATAAAACTGAATTTCTAAACCAAAACTGATTTACTAAAGCTAAGGAATTATATATAAAGAAATTTAAAACTCACAGCGTTGCTAGAAGGAGAGAGGGGCGAAGTAGAGGTCGAGGGGCGCGCTAGAGGTGGTCGGGGGATCACCAGCGGTCGACGGAGGCGGGTTGTGGGTCTTCAGGCGGCGGCGGTTGCTGAGAATCGGAGGGGTTCGATTCAGGCGGGGGGGCTCGAGGCAGGGGGGAGTCGCAGCGAAGGGGGGAGGCTGAATCGGCGGTTAGGGTTCCAGGGAGAATTCGAGGTTCGAGATGGGGGTCGTGGTTGCGGAGGAGGAATGGAATCGCGTCGGGGTGGGGAGGGGCATCGCCGGAGGCGGGGCGACTGGGCGGCGCGACGCCATCAGTGGTGGAGGAGGAGGTCGGGTGCGATGAACGGCGGGGGTTTTTTTTTTCGTTTAATTCGATCTGAGTGAATGAATAAGGGGGGGTTATATGAAAATTTATATATTTTAATATTATTTTAATTTTAATCTCTAAAAGTTACTTTAAAAATTCGAACTCCTTTTTGAGCCCACCGACTGTCGTCCCTAGGGTAATATCCCCATTCCGAACACAATGGGATATGTACCGTAAGCTGATTCGATCGTTTCGATCAGTTTTCGTCAAAATCAACATATAACTCTATATATTGAATTTGAACGTGCATTTCAATTTACCGGGGTCACATACGAACTCTAAAAATTGCAGAAAAATATTTTCTAGCTTTGTATTGACAATACGGTCCTAACAAAACTAGTTTCGTTGAATTCCGAGATCGTTTGAAAAATGGCCAATTTCCAGTCGATTAAAATCAACTGAAACTGGTCAATCACGTTTTCCTTTGCCACGCTCACATATTAAATCGAAAAATTATGAAATTTGAAACCTAGCAATAATTTGACATCACGGATCCAACAAAAGTGGTTTCGTCGAAATCCGAGGTCGTTTGCAAAATTCCCATTTTTAAGGGCCTGAATTCCATAACGACTATTCAGAATTTTCAACTGGACATATCTTTTGATTCCCGCTATGAAATTTCGATTTTTCAGATTCGTTGGAAAGATATTATCAATTAGATCCTAATGTTTTTGGTTTCACTAAAATCCGGATTGTTTTGCACCCGGTATGTTCAATTGAAGTTTGAAATCGAATTATCGAACTACCGCGCCATTTTCAATTCCTTTTATAATTATATATAATTATTTATATTCTAACGACGACGTATATAATATATACGTTCTAAATATATTCAAAATCAATTTATCGTCGATTTTATTTAAAATAATTTATTTTACTGTTCAGAATTCGCTAAAATTGCCAAAATAAAAATTTTAAACTGGCCCAGATTTTCGGGTTGTTACAAAACCAATCTTGTACTCACCGATCAAAATGATTTAAGAGTACATGCCTGATGATCAAGTCCAAATCCGATGACATTTTGAAAACAAACTCACACGATCGTACGCTTGAAAAATATCATTTCTTTTCTGTTTCCTATTATAAATACTGATCATTTCGTGTCACATCCAAATGTGTGAGTGCATATGTGATTATGTCAGCAATGACCCATTTACACTTCGGTGTAAACGGGAGTCCGCGACTAACATTTAATCTTTAATCGGCAGAGATTAGACACATACTTGAGCAATCAGACATGTTTCAGTTCGAACAACTAAAGTTCTCAATAATGCTGGAACTCTGCACTTATATCAATAAGCTTCAACAAAGCGTCATAGCTACTCGGAAACGATGTACTTCCTGGAAAGCACGGCTCAACAGAATGTTCACGACCATTTGCTAGACACGGCATGGAGATCTTTTCAATTGCTAAAAAGACTTGTCTCGATTCAAAGCACGTCATGTTAACACAACAAATACTTTGGAGGGCAAGTGTTACCCGGCTTTTTGGCCCGATTATAAGAAGCAGACCAGGCCAACACAATTCAACCACCGTGTAGCCAGACGACTCAGAAGTGTCGTCGAACACCAAAAATTCAAGTCCGGACAGAGTCGTGCAAGTATGGTCGCCCTAGCTCGTCAAAACGACTACCAAATGGAAAAGTATTTGGGGATTGGTATATATCATAAAACGAAATTCGGTACGTGTCCCCACACTCCAAACTGCTTAACAGATATGACCAAGTCTTCCAGGATCGATATGAATCCCCAAGCTATTTGGGATCGATACAACTTCCCGAACAATTCGGGATTGACACAACTACCAGCTATTTTCAGAATCTCCAAGCAACCTCTAAGTATCCATAGATCGGTATGAATCATGGGATACCTCTGGGATCGGTGAGAAACATGAGAAGATGTAAGGTTTGGCGTGAATCATGGAGCAACTCAAAATTTTCACAAGGCTTTCTGGATCAATAGGAAGCATGAAGTCCGGAAGTTTGACTCAACTTCAAGTCATTGAACTTCCCAATCCATCAAGCAATTTCCCACCAAAGCTCAACTAAAAATGAAGTAAAGCAAGAGGAAGATGTCCACCAGATCGAATCCCCAAAAAGACAAGTCTTTGGGGATCGGTATCAATCCTGCCCATGACTTGCCGTGGGCTTCAGGCAGCCATCTTAGGTCTCTTCCCGCGCACCTGCTCACCTTCCCCCCATCTCTTTGCCTATAAATAGCCCCTAGCCAGCATTGTGAAAGGGACTTTGGATCTTTTGGCATTTGGAGAGAACTTTTGGATCCTTGGCACACTTTGGCACTTCGAGAAGAAGAAATTCAGCTCGTTTTTTGGACCCTTTCGACCATTGCTATTGCAGCTACTCAGGAGTACCGATCTCACTTGACATATACATGAATAAAGTGATAAATCTTCGAAATGGACATATGTACTAACGAACCGAACCACTATAAAAATTGCGTCACTTACTTTACTTTTTTTCCCCACTAAAAAACCTTTTTATACTATATATTTTCACTGTTTCGAAAATCATTGCGTGTTGTGCCAATATTTGGACATCAACACATATGAATATATTATAAGCGCCATAGATGTACTAAATTAGGCTTGATGTCTCCTATATGCGTTAGAATGCTTGTTTTAAGCATTTTTGTCACTATAACTGCTTCCAAATCCATACAAATACATGATATCACATCGTGGATAAATTGATACTTAAAATACTGAAATTTCGGCTAAAATATATTCCTTAATCAAAAAGCCTGGTTCTGATTAATCCTTGATTTTTACAATAGAGACTGTAACTAGTAACTATTTGATAGATTTGATTCAACTATCCCAAGCTTAAAAAAAACTTATGTACACCAATTTTCTATAAGAACAGTATGTCGGATCAAAATTTTAATTCAGTTATTATCAAGCTCTTCAGTATGGTGTTGATGGTTCTTCTGATTTTGCTATTGGTGTTGATTTGATTCCCTATAATCTCATAGACAGTGAAGTTGGTCTAGTTGGGGATCTTTAGTAGTTCAGGCTTGTGTCGAGTTTAATCCCTCTTCCAATATAATTAAAAAAGAAAGGAACAAGAAAAAGTCTAATGCTTGCAACTCGTCTCTCAAATCAGCTAATCTCTATGCTTCGAATGTTGTGCGGCGTAGCTCTAGAATCAATAGTAGAGTGTCGAGTACTTCATCCAACTTGTCTTCAGGTATGGTTCCTTGTCTCGGTAGTACTTATAGTTCCTCTGCTCTTTGTGATCTGTCTTCTAAGGCTTTGCATTTTTTAACTAAACTCAGGTTTTATTTTTTTCGGTTCAAATATAGAAATAGATTTATTAGAAATAAAGAATTAGAGAGGACTAGATCACTCAATAAATGAAGATCATTTGTTGGAACGTTAGGGGTCTTCATGACCAAGATAAATGTTCTAAATTAAGATCAATTTTTTTTTAAAGATTATTCAATATATGTAGTTCTGTTGCAAGAATCTAAACTTGAGTTCCTGATTTTAAAACTTATGGATGTTTAGATGGTCTTTATATTAGTAATGGGGATTTTTTGGCTGCTAGGGTAGTGCTAGAGGTTTAATTATTAGTTGGAAAACTCTTGTGTTAGACGTATCAAAACTTTCATTAAAAATCATTCTATGCATATCATTTTTACCGATATTAGTGATGAATCCATTTTAAGTATTTATAATGTCGATGGTCCTTTTAGTAAATTAGATCATAGGATGTTGTGGAATGAGCGTCTAAAATTTAGAACATTTACTCCTGGTCCTTGGATTTTAGGTGGTGATTTCAATGTTACTAGATTTCTAGGAGAAAGGGCTCCTAGAGAAGGAGATTTCTCTACTATGGAAGAATTTGATCAGTTTATTGTGAATAATAATTTAATTGAAATTAAACTAAGTAATAGGCTTTTTACTTAGTCTAATGGGAGGGATGTACCTTCTATGGCCATTTTGGATAGGTTTTTCATTAATGATGAATTTGAAGATAAATATCCTTCTTCTAATGTTGTTGGTCTACCTACTCTTTTATCTGATCATTGTGTTGTTATTCTTTCATGTTCTATTCCTAGTTTTAACTTCAAGTTATTTAGATTTTAAAAAAAAGTGGCTATTAGAGAATAATTTAAAGATTAAATATCACATAAATGGATTTCAATATCACTTTCCCTAGCAATATTGCTAAAGTTTTGGTTTGTAAATTTAAAGAGCTTACGATTTTTCTAAAAAATGAAGTAGAGATGTTTTTCGTAATATTAAGTTTAAGAAAGAAAAAAATTAAATGATATTTTATCTTTAAATAAAATTAAAGAAAACAGATTTTTAAATTTGTCAGAGAAAAATGTTCTTAATAACCTCAAAGAGGAACTTAATAAGATCTCGTTGCAAGAAGAAATAATGTGGAAGCAAAGGTATAGAGTTAATTGGATAGATGACGGAGATAAAAATACTAATTTTTTTCATAAAGTTGCTAATGGTAGGAAAAGATGTAATACTACTAACTCTATTTTGTTAATAATGTTGAAATTTCTAATCAAATTGATCTTAAAATGAATTTACTAATTAATAAAGGTATTTTTGGTAAATCTAAACATTTTAGAGTGAAGGCTAACTGGAGTTTATTGTATAATGAAAGTAATTTTGTTGATTTAAATGGTTTGGATAGCCCTTTAACTGAATCAGAGATTTTAAAAGCCATTAAAGATATGCCTTCAGACAAAGCCCTTGGCCCTGATGGTTTTCCTATTTTGTTCTACATCGTAGTTTAGGAGGTTTTGAAAGATGACTTAATTTCCCTTTTTAATGAATTTTTTGATGGTAATTTGCAATTGGGTAAATTTAACTTTGCTAATGTTGTTTTAATTCATAAGAAAATTGGGGCTAATAAGTTAAAAGATTTTAGGCCTATTTCTTTACTAAATTGTTCTACAAAAATCATTTCTAAAGTATTATCAAATAGGTTAAGTTCCAAAATGAATGATTTAATTGACAGTTCTCAGACTGCTTTTATTAAAGGTAAGAACATCACTTATGGTGTTGCTGCTGTTCAGAATTATATTAATTACTGTTGTAAGAATAATGTGACTTTTGATGTTCTTATGCTTGATTTTGCAAAAAGCTTTAGAATCCATTGATTGGCATTTTCTAAAAGATCTTTTATTAGCTAAAGGTTTTAGTAATAGATGGATTAGTTGGATCTGGTCTCTTCAGAAATCTAGTAGTTCTAATATTCTAATTAATGGTATTTTGGAGGCAAAATTTAGTCTAAATGTGGTTTTAGGAAAGGTGATCCATTATCTCCTTTCCTGTTTAATTTAGCTACGGATGTTTTTTCTAAAATTATTAAGCTTGCTATTAGGAATAAGGTGTTAGACTCGGTAGACAGAGACATTATTAATGATGGTATTTATATTTTGCAATTGGCAGATGATACTTTGATTTTCTCTTCTCACTTGCCCAAATCTATAATTTCTCTTAAATTTATTCTTTATAGTTTTGAGTTACTTTCTGGTTTAAAAATTAATTTTGATAAGAGTTTAGTCTTAGTTCTTAATGATTATTATAATTATGAGAATCTAGTGGCTATTGAGTACCTTGGCTTTCTTTTTCTTTTCTGAATTTGTTCAGGAGGGAAACTGACCAGAGTCGTAAAACCCTCTCTAGTGCACCTAGCCTAGTCCACGAGCACTAGTGGCTGATCTTAGCGTATGCACATGGTAAGCTTTTAGCATGTCATTCCAGGTTTCGAACCCACGCCATTGTTACCATGGAGCAATATCCTTAACCTTGATTTTCTTATTAGTCGCCAGAAATTAAAACATGATGATTGGAAAACTATAATTGATAAGGTTAGTAATAAATTGTTTGTTTGGAATAATAGATTTCTCTCGAGAGCTGGTAGAGTAGTGTTAATTAACTTTGTGTTATCAGCTCTACCTATTTATTGGATATCTTTTTATCGTTTTCCTAATTGGATCATTGAGAAAATAGATATGACTAGAAGAAACTCTCTCTGGTGTGGTGGTAGCTATTTCTCCCATTCAAAATGTTTGGTTCAGTGGAATATTGTTTGTAAACCTAAAAATGTATATAAGAAAATGTATATCTGTCGATGTTTGTGATATCTTGTTTAGTGTTTCTAATGAGAGTAAGAAAATGTATATAAGAAAATGTACAGTGGAAGAAAATGTATAGTATATCTGTCGATTTTTATGCTGTTTTATAGTGGAAGAAAACATTATATAAGAAAATGTATATAAGTAAATGTCTATGATGTATGTACATCTGTCGATGTTTGTGATATCTGGATTAGTGTTTCTCTGTTTCTGTTTGTGTATCTTGTTGTTATTCTATTCTATCTGTTTTTTTTTCTTTCTCGCTTCCTGTGTTGATCTTGCTCTTGTCTTTCTTTGTCCTTTATTTTTCATTTTCTGTGAGATTCTTCTTTGCAGCAACAGGTTTAGGATGGTTATTTTTTCCTTTTGTTTTTGGAATCTAGTATTTAGGCCTTTATATTTGTTATTGTTGTAATTTTCTGTACATTGGACTCTAGTTTTTATTCTTGGGGGTTTCTTTTTTCATTGTAAGGGGTGGGTATTGCTATCTGTCAAGCTTGTTGACAGCTCTTTTTCTGGTGTGAAATAAAATTACATGAGTTCCCTCCTCCTTGTGAGGATTACTCATTTCTCTCAAAAAAAGAACCTAACTTTGTATTCCTTATTAAGCATCTTTTAAATATTTTAGACCATTTTGCTTCCTGTGTGACTCATGAAGCAGAGGTGACCACTGCTTTCGCTTCGTCTAAATTGTGCCAATGTTACCTTCACTCCTAGGCTTTTACTTTTTCCTAAAATGACCAATGTTACATTTCAAAAGCGTATTTACTCATCCTTAGCATATTTGTCCAGTTGATGCCCCGTTACTACCCCGCTATAATCCCGCTATATCATATAGCGAATTGTTACCCTACATATTTTTTTTCAAATAGCCTCTGTTATAGCGTTTCCGCTTTAAGCCCCACTATATTCCGTTATTCCCAGTATATCTCGTTATTTTCGCTATATTACTATATTCTTGTTATATCTTTAATGAAATAAATAAACTGAAAAATAACATTTATACATTATAAAAATATGAAATTAGGTTTTTTTAGTTGAATTTTTTAATATATATTTTTAGAAACAAAAATACTCTATTAAATTTATTTAAGTTAAATAACAGTTTATGTTTATTTAAAGATATTTTCACAAGACTTTATTCGAAATTAAGAATGTACTGGTTATAGTTTAATTGAGTGCAAAATTTTCATTTAATTATCGTTTATATATTCGTAAAAACATGAAGAACGAGTTATATGTGCTATTTTAGAGTCATCTGCTATATCCTGCTATTTTCTCCCCTTATCCCCACTATGATTTTTTGGACCTCTACCGCAAGGAGCTCGCTAAACGTTTTAACTACATAGTCGCATACTACGAAAAACAAATAAGTTATATTTAAGTAAATAAATCTAACAGATCTCTTAGTGATAAAAATGTTAGGTTTTTCTATAGTTATTGGTATAATGTTATTCCCAACACAATAAAATCTTCATTGTATTTAATGATATAAAGCATGTGATCTTGTAGAGTGGTTTATTCTCTCATTTCAAAGGAAGAAAATTACCTAAAATTTCATATATTACAAAACATAGTTGTCCACCATACAACTTTTAAATCCAATCGAATATGGATTAAATATCCAAAGTCTTATATTTTTTGAGTCAAAAACTCATATAAGACAACACTAGATCTTAGGAAAATTCGCCCTTAAGTTACCGAAAATCGTAAGTCTTAACTGGTAATATCATTCATCTCTTCCATGGAACTTGAAGTGTCAGCATGCTAAAACATTAATCTAACCCTAAATACTCTTCACGTTTTTTGTTAATCTATAATTTGGGTTGTTTAACGTTATTTTAAACGATATACAAGTTTATCAACTACATTAGTTGGGTAAATTAATTATAGAAGTTTGGCATAGTATCATATGTTATTATACTAATTGGAACAACTTATTATAGTTTCCTAATAAGACTGTCACCGGATTTAAATCTCTCAAAACACCTAAAAGAGATGCAACAATTTCACAAATTCCTTCCATGAGTGACTAGGTCAATTTATCATGTTACAACCTTGAAAGTGCTCAAAAAATTATAGTTTATCATAAATGGTAAATAACATTTTATTGGTTATATCTCATATACCTCCCCTTACTTTACATATTTAGCTTTTTTAACCTTCAGGGTGCTCAACGAATTATAAGTACATTATGGATTCATCCCTTCATTTCATTACTGCCTAAATATAGTTTTATAACCTTAGGACACTCTACAAAGTCCATAAGTATGTTTAATACTTTATTAATAAGTACGTAAATAGTACTCTATCTATATTGTAAATGATAATAGAGAAAAGATTTATTTTAGAATCGTAATCAAAAAATAATTATAATGAGTATTATCATACATAAGTTATATGTATATACAATTATATACATAAGCATTCATTCCTTGTAATCATAACGGTTCTTATTTCGATTTTAACTTTTGAAATCATATTGCTTTCATTTTATTTACATATTATATCATTTCTCATATAAAAACAAAGTCTTATAATTATACACACACATTATTAGTTAGTATTACAATGCAATTTTAACTTTTATATTTATAACACCAACCGTTTACATTATAATATAACATTATCTTTTATGTTATTTATGCATAACCTTTGTAATTTAAAATTCAAAACAAATTTATATTTATCCAATTATAGTTTTCATATATTTGATTCCATAGTCTTTTTTTATATAGTCAAAGGGTTTTCGGGACTGAGAACGTTAATGGCGATAGGGTCATCCGTCTCTTCCTTCACTTCATCGCATTCTACATTCACTCTCTTTCTCTTCCGCTCATGATGATCCATATTCTTCTTCTCCTATTATATTCCTCCCTGCTTTCGCTTGCATGCTCTCAGATCTGATTATTTTGTCAATTTCATTTCTTACCCTTTTTCCTCTTGTGTTTCCCTAATTTTCTTCGATTCATACTTCACCTGCAATCTTCTAACCAGACTAGCGCCAGTCACCGCTACACCTCCTTAGCGTGGTGGCCCCTCCCTGTGTTCACAAGCTAGTTGTTTTAACCTTTGTTACGTTGATTTTGCGATGACTACTTCGTACGATTTCCTGTAATGTGCTTCACCAGGTCTCCTAGCGAGTCAGTGCTTTACATTGCCTAGTGTCCATTGTCCGGTGAGAGTCTGACCTTGTCAGGAGGAATGGGGATGGAGTGGTTTAGTTGAGTAGCGTCCATGCGTTTTGGCAAGTGGTTTGTGTTATGATGTGGTGGACGTTCGCCTTGCTAGGGTCTTGTAGGTACGGCCTACGTGGAGTAAGTTATCCTCGCAGCAGCTTCATTCGCTTGTTTGGATTCACGTTTATCTCCTGACTCCCTACCTGGTATGCTTTGTTTCTTACATACCGTGTACATGTTTTCTCTACCTTGGTGATTATATTTGAGAATCTTTGGTATCGATGGAATGGAGTTTGGTTTGTGATGGTTCCTTGTAGCGATTAATATTCAATGTGTCGTGGCATTTCATCTTGTGGGTTATGTTGTGATTTTTCGTGTTATTTTGGTTATTTGTTTACTGTATTTCAAAGTATTTGGGTTATTTGCTTCGGGAGGTAGAGGATATGCCATGGTTTGGTACCAGGTTCTGGGTGGTATGTGAGCTAGTTGAGCTCGGTTGCCTTCCTTCAGAGCATACAGGTGAAGCTTATTTGCTCTCGACATGCTGCTGACTCTTTGGTGACATTATGCAAACCTGGTGCATGTTCTATTCGGAATGGCATGTCATTTGCTCATGTCATACTACTGGTTTGGACCTGCCCCTTGCTGGCTTTGATGGACAGTATTCAGTCCTTCTCTTCTATATTCCTGTTGTAGACCAGATGGGGATGGAGTGGAGCTCGAGATGGTCCTGGTTTTGCTGTTTGGTCACATCACGTGAAGTTGTCTAGTACAGCTCTTTCTTTTGCTATGTATGAAATTACGAATACCATATGCTTTGATGTTACACTAAGTGGTTGTACCTTCAATGTAATATTGTAGTGATGATGTACAAAAACAGTGAATGGTATTTTTTGTTTGTATAGTTCAGGCTTAGTGACTTTGTATTCGTTAAGTACTGAACTTCCTTGGAAGTATGAAATGTATTTCGATTATTACTCCCTGCGTGGAGTTTTTGGTCAATTTGTAGTCTAGAATAATGTTTAGCTCTTGTGTTGTAACCTTGATAGGATAGTGGTAGACGGTCTACCTTAAAAACCGAACGATGGTCGATCCATCTTAAAAACCGTTGTTATAGTTGATTGGTAATTTGTCAATCTCCTAGAACTATTGTACTTAGTATTTGTTATAATAATAAGTGTTTGCGACCACTTTAAAAACTGATCGACTTTGGCAAAAAAAACAATTTTAAATTCATTTTTACTAACTTCTACAAATTCATGTTCAAATTTAATACAATTATGAATTTATAACTTTTACGAATTTAAATCAGTTTTAAATTTATACATAACACTTAAATTTGAATTCAACTTTTATATACTAATCAAATACGATTTTCTGAGTCGACTAAGGTATGTTAAGTTTCACACTACACAAAAGATCATTGTCAAAAAACATATTTAAATTAAGTCCTCCTATTTCAGAAATCACCAAAAAAAAAAAAACAATGTGAAATGCTTTCAAACTTCAAAACTTATTTTAATTTTTATTTACCTACGTTAGGAAAATCTTTAAAAAAAAAAAAAGTGCATCTGTAACAACTTAGATTTTTATAGCAAGAATATTTAAATATTTAAAACAATTAATTTTTAGATTTAATGACTTGGATTATATTTTAATTGAGATTTGGAATGTCGATTCAACTAAAATTTTAAACTATTGAATTTAAAACCAACTTAAGTTTATTTTGAAGCCATGTACAATTCTATTTGGATGTGAATGATAATAAGAAATTATTATCAATAAATTTAAATGTTTGAAAAACGAATTATTAGTAATCGATTTGATTTAATTCATGAAAATAGCTATTTTGTATCGATCTCAAAACTCGACGAAACTAGTTTAATCAGATCTAGGATGGTTAATCATCGTATGATGTCAAATTTCGTAATGATCGGATTTATTGTGCGACCATGCGCGATACAATCGTATAACGATTCGAAATATTAATAGTATAATTTGAATTTATGAAATAATAGCAGTATTTTTGTGGTTTTAAATAATTAAATAACCAGTGAAGATTGTGTCGTATTTTTGTGGACGGTGATTTTTTTTTTAAAAAAACTTTTCTCTTCCCTCGTTTCATTTTCCTCTCTTCACGTTTGCTGTAGATGAAAGAAGAAAAAGCTATCTTCTTCAAAAATCAAGTTCTCCTAGGATACTCAATTAAAAATTGTAAAATAGGAATCTTTGAAATCGTTTAAAGTGTGCTCATCATTTTAGTCTGCACTTTATTAGGTGCGACTTTGGCTCTGAGTAGCTCGACTGTAATGCCGCGTGAGGCATTTTGTCTAGGGTTCGAGTTTTAAAGTGGTTGAAACAACGATTTTTGAAATGGAGTTAAGATTCATGTTTTTGGTGAAGAGTTGAGCTTGTTACAAATTTTTGGTGGGATTATAGGAGAATTTAGGTCGCATGACTTATGGCATGGGCTCGAGGAGGGCGGCGAACGCATTCTGTTCGGAGGGTTCGGAGGTTGCATGGTGATGACGGGGAGATGGAGGGTTCATATGAGAAGTCATTGGCGATTGTTCCAGAAATTATCGTGAAGCGGTGAGGGGGGCATGGAGGAGAGTGAAAGAATGGGATAATGGGTTTTGGGCACTGTATTTGCAAGGTGTTTCGGAGGGATGAAGGTGAGTAAAACTATAATTAGGAAGTAATTAATTGTTTAATTATATTTAATCGAACCATTAACTTATAAATGCAATTTCTAACTCAAGCAAAATCAGATTCGAATGTCGTTTGTTCCGCTGGATTCATATCGTCGACAACTTCACAACACAGTTGGTTTGGACAAATTTGGAACTTACTGGATTTTGAACTAAAATCCAACGTCGTACGGATTTAGTTTAAACCAAATCGCTTTGATGGTAACTAAAATCAGTGCAGTTAACTCTCACACTTTCTGTAGTACTTTATTATCATATTGTATAATATAAATATCTATTATTCAATCAATATTTATTTATGTGGTATGTTTGATTGTTTGTTTTATTGTTTGGGTGATGTATTGCTTTGTTGGTTGTTGTCGATACATATTCTTGTCTATGAACGGATGACTTTTGACACTACATGCTTTTAAGCGAAAAATTCATCTTAAATAAATTAGATTTTATTATCTGTTCCATATGCATATAAGTAACCATTTTGTTGTAGGGAACAAAATAAAAGGAAAAGCGGAGTGTACATTGCAAATTAGGTTGCGACGGAACACTCCAAAATATACGCACTTGTGTGTGATCGATAACGTATTAATTGTTCCTTGTTTATATTCATATGCTATCCACATTCATCCATTCGTTTATATTTATTTTCTGCTTGCATTTGTTTACGTATATTCGTTTCTCGCCAAAAGTTTACTTATGTGTATTCCCATATTGTTTTATTATCGATGATTGAAGTAAATTAAACATTATGTTTAATTTAAGCTTGTGTTTTCATAAAATCAATGTTTGAATAAAATTATCATTTTAATTAAAGATATTTATAAATTTACTTATCATTCGAGTTAATAATAATGAGATTCAATTTTCTATTTTGACAAATGACAATTGAGCCTGATTTTTGCTTAACTAACGAACTGTAATTTGATTATTCATTTTAATCAATGATAATTGAATTATCGGTTGTAGTTATTTAAACTTAAAAACTCCGCCTGTGTAGTTTTCTATGCAGTCTGTCCCAAGCCAGGGTAAAGGAGGAGGGTTGTGATAGGCTTGGCGAGCCAACGTAAAAAATTAGTCTCTCTTATGGATATGGAACTTTATGATATATCGTTGGAACATAACCCTCTTAGCGACGCGCTATATCGAGGCTCGGATATGGTGTTAAATATGCAAGGGATGGGCCGTCATTCTCTTAGTGGCGTGCTACACCGACGCCCCGGTGTAGTGATAAGTGAGCAAGGGTCCTCGCATTTTTCTCGGCGGATGCGATGGGCAAGGAAGCTAGTCGACGATAGTAGGGTTCGGTTAGGTAATTGGAATGTAGGGTCCTTAACAGGAAAATTAAGAGAGATAGTGGATATTATGATTAGGAGACGGGTTAACATCTTGTGCGTTTAAGAGACTAAATGGGTGGGTCAGAAGGCGAAGGAGGTGGAGAACACTGGCTTCAAATTGTGGTACACGGGAGAAGTACGTAACAAGAACGGGGTAGGCATATTGATTGACAAGAACCTTCAGAACAATGTGGTTGACGTCAGAAGACGATGGGATAAGATCATCCCTGTTAAGCTAGTAGTTGGCGAGACAGTTTTAAATGTCATTAGCGCATATGCCCCACAGGTAGGTCTAAGTGAAGAAGCCAAAAGGAAGTTCTGGGAAGACTTGGATGTCATGGTTAGAAATGTGCATAGTAGCGAGAAACTTTTTATAGGAGGAGACTTCAATGGCCATGTTGGCTCATCTAGCGGGGGTTTTGAGCGAGTGCGTGGTGGTTTTGGATTTGGCAGTAGGAACCAAGAGGGTGAAGATATTTTGAATTTCGCTCTCTCTTTTGATCTCATGATTGCTAATACCTTCTTTAGAAAGAGGCAATCACATCTGATCACCTTCAGTAGTGGCCAACAGGCTAGCCAGATTGACTTTGTCCTAACTAGAAGAGATAGTAAACGAGATTGTGTTGATTGCAAGGTCATACCTGGAGAATGTGTCGTCTCACAACACCAGCTGTTGGTATGCGTGTTTCGTCTTCGGGTGGTGAAGGATAAGAGAGCTAAGATTAGCAGGACGAAATGGTGGAAACTCAAAGGAGATGCTTCGCGGGTGTTTAAAGATAGAGTGATGGGAGGAGCTTAGAATGTGGAAGGAGAAGCAAATGTCATGTGGAATGCGATGTCAACTTGCATTCGGAGAGTCGCCACTGAGGTATTTGGGATAACAAGAGGAAGCAAGCGAGAACCCAAGGATTCGTGGTGGTGGAATGACGAGGTGCAAAAGGCTATCAAAGAGAAGAAGGAATGCTACAAATGCATGTACCGTCATAGAAGCGAAGAGAACATGCACAGGTACAAAGTGGCAAAGAAGACTGCAAAGAGAGCAGTGAGTGAAGCAAGGGGACGAGCGTACGAAGATTTGTATCAAAGGCTAAGTACAAAGGAGGGTGAAAAAGACGTTTACAGAATAGCTAGGCTACGCGAGAGGAGGACAAGGTACTTCAATCAGGTTAAATGCATTAAGGATGAGAATGATAGACTTTTGGTGAAGGAAGATGAGATAAAGAATATGTGGAGAGAATACTTTGATAAGCTTTTCAACGAAGAAAGTGATAGCTCTTCGATCGAGTTGGAAGACTTAGTCGATAGCACCAATAGACATTTTGTGCGGAGATTTCAAGAAGCTAAGGTAAAGGGGGCGTTGAAACGTATGAAATCAGGCAAGTCGGTAGGGCCTGATGATATTCCTATTGAGGTGTGGAGATGTTTTGGAGATGCAGGGATAAAATGGCTAACTAAGTTGTTCAACAATATTTTCAAATCAAACAAAATGCCAGATGAGTGGAGGAGAAGCATTTTAGTTCCAATCTTCAAGAATAAAGGAGATATTCAAAGTTGCACAAACTATAGAGGAATTAAGCTTATGAGTCATACAATGAAGCTTTGAGAGAGAGTTTGCGAGCAGCGTTTGAGGAGGTTGACAAGTGTCTCTAGGAATCAATTTGATTTTATGCCTGGAAGGTCAACCACTGAGGCGATTTTCTTGGTTAGGCAACTTATGGAGAGATACAGGGAGCAAAAGAAAGATCTCCACATGGTTTTTATTGATCTGGAGAAAGCTTATGACAGAGTACCGAGGAGGGTTATGTGGTGGGCGCTAGAAAGGAAGAGAGTGTCATCAAAGTATATTACCCTTATTAAGGATATGTACGAGGGGGTTGTGACTAGTGTTAGGGCATGCGATGGTGAGACCAGAGACTTTCCAATTAACATAGGGTTACATCAAGGTTCGGCTTTGAGCCCCTATATTTTTGCATTAGCGATGGATGAAATCACAAAAGATATACAAAGGGAGATTCCCTGGTGTATGCTCTTTGTCGATGATGTTGTGCTGATTGATGAAAGTAGAATATGGGTTAATCGACAACTGGAGTTGTGGAGGGAGACCTTGGAATCAAAGGGTTTCAGGCTTAGCAGAACTAAAACAGAGTATATGAAGTGTGGGTTTAGTAGTGTCAGGTCAGATGACGGAGATGTTACCCTGGCCGGTAGAGTAGTACCCAAGAAGGAATCGTTTCGATACTTAGGATCTATGTTACAGTTTGATGGAGAGATTGATAAGAATGTTAGTTTTAGAATTCAAGCAGGATGGGTGAAATGGCGACTAGCATCTGGCATTCTCTGTGATCGGAAGATTCCTCAGAAGCTTAAAGGAAAGTTCTATAGGACAACAATCAGGCCTGCAATGTTATGGTGCAGAAAGTTGGCCTACTAAGAGGCAACACGTCCAGAAGATAAGTATAGCAGAGATGCGAATGCTGCGATAGAGCTGTGGGCATACCAGACGAGATCGGATTAGAAATGAGGATATTCGGGAAAAACTTGGAGTTGCACCTATTGAAGAGAAGTTAGTCCAATACCGCTTAAGATGGTTTGGACATATCCAACGTAGACCATACGATGCACCTGTACGCGCTGTAATTCTAGGCTGCGCCGAAGGCCCAAAGAGAGGTAGAGGTCGACCTAAAATGACACGGGATGAGATAATAAAGAGAGATTTAAGTAACTGGAGTTTATCGGAAGAGCTGGTAGTTGATAGGAGCGCATGGAAATTGGCAATCCACGTACCAGAACCATAGGTTTTTTTTTTAAGACTTTATTTCACGTTTACTGAACCTTTTTACTTTTTATTACTATTTTAGATTTTATTTCACTTTTATTGAACATTTTTACTTACTATTATTATTATTTAAAAAAACCCTTTTTCGGACGACTTTTTATTTGATTGGTTATTTTAAACCTTATATATATATATATATATATATATATATTATTATCATCATTATTAATTTTATTTTATTTTAATTTTGGGTTCCATATCTAGCCAACCCCAACTTGTTTGGGATATATGGCTTTGTTGTTGTTGTTGTTGTAGTTATTTAAACTTAAAATTTAATTAATTGTTTTTAATTAATGATTAATTGAAACTAATAATCATTTTAATGAATAATTCCTTCAGTCCAGTATCTTTTTTTAACTACTAAGATTTGGTTTGATTGATTTGTTTCCATCAAGTTGGTTTTATAGTGAACTTGAATTGATTTAATGAAATGAATAAAATTAATTTAATTTATTAAGTAAAAAGAATAATCAACCGATATATAAGAGGTTTTAAACTTGATTTATTAATTTAATTAAGATTTGTAGATAAACGATTTATTGATTATAAAGGATCATAAATGCGATTAATTATACTACACGGTAATTATTGTTGTTTTAAAGTTAAGCAAATCTTCGTATTCTGTTTATTTTCCCTTTGAGAATAATAAAAATTATTTTTAAAGTTATGAAAGAAGTTCTATAAATTGTCTTTTAAGATGATTAATATTCGTTTAAAGTATGTTAAGGTATTTAAATTTAATGCGTATTACTTTTGGATAAATATTATTGTTTAAATCTTATAAACAATAGTTTTAAACAAGAATGTCCATTTTAAATAGAAATAGTTTGAAATTTAATCTAGGTATAAAGTGTGTTGGGATTTATCGAAATCGACGATCTAAATTAACATTGATTTCGATTTTTCTTTTTAATACACTTAGAATTTTAATTACCTCGGTAAATCTAATATTTTAAAGAATATTGTTAAAAGTGTTTTCTATTAAAGATCTAAAACGTGAAAACCAAGCATAAGTTCGAGTTTTGAAGTTTAAAGATTTTCGATACGAATACGAAAAGAAATTTTCATAATCAATATCGCTTATATGAAAGATATTTAGTCATACTTTTATCACTAGATGTTGAAGTACAGAAACTTCCCCTATCTCTAAGTTTGAAAACATTGTTTGGACGATGCCTAAGGGTAACACTACATCAACTTGTCCAACTTTATTTTTAATCAAGAGACAGTATAAGTTTGAAATCGATAAATAACGGTAAGAGAATGTGATTTAGTTTCCATATACAATCATTTTGAATATTCCTGATAGTTGATTTAACAACTATTGGTTCAACTTTCAAGAGTTATATCGTCAAATCAAAACGATTTGCTACTCTTTGAGCGTTGTTATCCTTTGTTGTAAATGACTCAATTCAAAAAACGAATGGATGTCTAGCTATGTGTGCTTGCTCCCATTAGGATAATTTCACATCTACTATAGGGTTGTTCTGGTTGTACGTGCGCAAATATCAAATACTCAGATACTCGGTAAAGTTGGCAGGGTCCGATAGTACATTTTCGAGAACAATGTAGTTCTCGAGTATATTCAAGAGGTATACTATTCGGTATGAGTTTCCTATTTTAGTTGCATCGGGAAGATAAAACCCTTCGCGATATTTAATTACTTGTATCCATGATGAGAATGGATGTTGTAAGTGGCATAGTTCGTAGTAAGCTGTGCGATCTAATTATTAAAAAAAAAAACAAAAAAAAGCTTATCCTTGTTCGAGCCAAATTTTTGGATCAGCTTCTTTGTTTCCATCGAAAAGTGTCGTATGCTCTTTTCAATGGGTTGTTGTTCTGTTATTACTTCTATGTTAGCAAATTTTACATATGACGCCCATTTTTTGTTTCAGTGATTTTGTTTTGTGTTGACGCTTATTCATATGTTGTTCTTATGAGGTAAAAACTTGTTCAACAATCAACGGCGTGGTCTCATAGAATTATTGTATGTTTCCTTTTACTTGAGTTTTCTCATGTTGGTATTCCAGACTGATCCATGTGTTATTTTATTATAACGATCGGGTCAAATCGAGCTTGTTTCCAGAGTTGGAAGTTCACCTGTCATATTATTTTATTTGTATTATATTTACCTGTCAGCATTTGCAAGGTTAGAATTTTATAACTATCCAGCTGATAGGATCTGTTTTAAACTCCTATATACATTGTATCTTGAAGTGAGTTCATCTATCATTATTATTGTTATTATATGTTGTCGATTCCGCTGTGATTATGCTTTTCTCTTGTACTTTCTTTTTCTTTTACCCTAACAATGTGTTTTCGATGATTGAATGCTCGAAATAGAAATACAATGGTCGTGTTTGATGTCGATTTTTAAATGGTTGGAAAGACAAATTGTTACAGCATCAAAAACGCAAAAAAATGAAAATGAAATATTTCAGGAAAATTTAAAGAAATACATGCAGTTTTTCAAAGAATTGTTGGCATACACACAATTATAGCCAATAATAGCATAATGTTATACTTTCTTTATGAACGTTTCAAAATTTCAAATTTTATTTTCAATTATATTCAACATCACAAAGTAGAAAAAATTTTAAAAAAATAATGTAAAACAAACAAAAACATAAAACAGCTCACTTTCAGCAAAATTGCAAAAAAATATGAAGTTTATTGATTACAGATGCACACAATTTTCTTCACTATAAGTGTTGACTTTTGAATGAATACTCGCAGATATACCTGCAAACATTAAGCCAATATTACAGATATATCTGCATTTATTGAAAATTTTCAATAAATGCAGACATTTCACATTTTCTTTTGTTTTCAATTATCTTGTTTTAACATTTGAAATTTTATGATTTTTTTCAAAAAAAATCTTGAAACGAGAAAACACGTCATGACAATAAATTAATTTTAGGAACCAACTTGGCAAATGATTTTGAACAAAAACCCACTTTATATTAACTTGATTTTAAAGATGCACCATTAACATTCACTGCATACAATATCATTTCCTAAAAGAAATAATTTGATTGTCACGCTATGATCTACCAGAAGATTTCATTATTCCTCATAATTATTGGCACATGGAATATTTCAAAAGGCCTCATAATGTTGTTCAGTATATTTTAAAACCATTTTATCATACTAATCCACTTTCGCACACACCGGCAACACATGCACTCAGTCCACCTTCAACACGGGTGGGAAACCCCGAACCAATTTATATTGCATATACAAGTAGATAATCTATTCAAATAAACATCAAAAACACATTTGGTTAAAAAGGTAACCATAACTGAGAAGCATGCAAAAGTAAAACACAAACATATTTTTAACATAAGCGTACAGACATATAAAATGAAAATGAATCTAACCATTCCAGTAGCTTTGCATAAAGCAATAATCAATGTGTTTTTTTAACCGGGGAAGATGGGTATTTTGGATGTTAATTGGTATAAAGTGGAAGGGAGAATCATTTAAGAAAGTAAACTTCTTACCCATGGATGTACCACTAGTGCTCCTTTAAAATCTAAAATAGAATAAAACAAATTATATAAGCAATGGGCATCAAAATAAGTTCAATATGATATTCAGTGACATCCATTCACAATGACATGTTCTTACACAGATCACACAATGGGCACGTCTGCAGGCAGAAGTGTGCATGCCCACAACTCATATCACTGAGGTTTGGGGTAGAGCTGCACACAACTCATATCCAATCCGACCCAACCCACATAAATCCAACTCAACTCATCCTAGTTCGGATCGGATATGGGTTGCAATTTGTAATCCATACTATATACGGGTCGGGTTTGATATTTTGTTCAACCCAACTTTATTTTAACCCAACCCAACCCTATATTAAAAAACTAATTTAATATCATCCCACTTAAAATTAGAATAGTATAATCCTAGAATAATGTTTATCTATTCTATAGTAAATATACAAAAAAAACATATTTTATGTCAATCCAAACTAGATAGAGTTTAGCAAATATATTTTAAAGAGCAATTTAATGTATTTTAAAAAGAAACACTTGTTCTACTATGTAGTAAATTGATTTCATATGATGTGTTTTACAATGAAATTTTAATAAAATATGTCTTATAATGAATTAGCTATTTTAAATGCATCATGCTATCAAAAATCTGATATATTATGCTGAAGATTATAATATTTTTTTTTTAAATTTCCTCATTTTCTCATATTTTATTATATTCAAGCAACCCAACCCAATCCTACTAAACCCGATCCAACCCATACTTCAACCCAACTCATATCTAACCTCATATAGGGTCAGGTACGGGTTGAACTACCTTAAACCGATACATATACGAGTTGGATGTAGTATTTGGTCCAACCCGACCCAACCCATACTTGTGCAGCCCTAGGGTTTTTTTTTTTTTGGGGGGGGAGGGGGGTGTGGGGTTGTTTGGGCTGGGAGCGAGGGGTGTAACGGGGGTGGTGAATGCATCGAACACCACATGATATCCTGGAATAATGATTGCAAATGTTATATGCTGATGCGCATTCCCAAAAAAAAAAATACTCACTCCACTTATAAATTAGTCATTTATCACATGTTGCCAAAAATCTTAAAATCCAACGATTTGAATCCCGTTTCAAAACGAATCTCTTCCTTTACGATTCGATTTAATTCAAACCATGCTAATATCACACTTTAGTAAAATCATTCAATCCAAATTAATACATTCAAAAAACTTATTTGAGTCTACAACTCCAATTTTAATCATTTCCAAACAAATTAAAATTGGAACAAGAGAGAAAACGATGTTTAATGTTTAAACGTTGAAGTTTAAACATCAAAATTAATTTCAAAGTGTGTGCAAACATTAGAATGTAAGTTTTTGTATCCACGATCTACGATTTAAATCCCATTTCGATTTATAGTTTGAATTTTACAATTTAAATCTCATTTTGAAAACCTTGATTTATCATATCAATGAGCTGAGCATAACATTGCTGTGTGCAAAAGGATGTTGCTTCTGAATTATATGAGCACATGTTTTTTTAGTAGCTCAACTTAGCACACAAAATAAATACTTGAGTAAACAAAAACGCATTCATATTTGTAGAAGAACATCAGAAACAATGAAGAGTGACTACCGTATTAGTAGAATTATTCAGGAGCATGACATTCAGACAATGGGTCAACTTCTACAAATGACCCACTTAAATTAAATATATAAGTGTTTTATAATGTGAATTCGAAAGAGTAAACATTAAGTATTTGGCTTACCCGTAGTGGTATCATCTCTGCATGACCAACCATCAAAATCTGATAATTGCAGACAAATCTTTTTCATATATTCACAATAAAGAATAAATAGAGTGTACTACCAGTCATATACTGATTTTACCTTTTTCAGTTTTTAATAAGTAATGACCAGCGTGAAGTCCCAATGTATCCATGCCTTTAGGGAAAACTACTACAATGATTTTTCAGCTTTTGGTTTTGCTTCGGGAACGGCGACTTTTTGTAACCTTTTTACTAGACAGAAGCTCCACCGCCATATCAAGTGTAACTTTTTCAGGATCCTCATCCTACAAATCAGGTAAAATTTTGAATGTTTTTTTTCTGGTTCACGCAGCCATTGAGGGCTTGCAATCCAATTGAGAACTTGAGAGTAGAGACAGCTGTGACAAGTGCAATATTCTTTTTTTTTTTTTTTTTTTTTTAAGTCTTAGTTTAGTTGAATTTTATCAACGTTTACTCAACAAAACTGAAAGCCAATGCCATTGGTGCATCTAGTGTTTGTATAGACAACGTGCAACTACAGTGAAATAATTTTGGCATCTACTGTACAGACGGTTTATGACTCAGGTATTTATCTATACAAGTGTGGATGGACGATGATCATCTCGTTTCTGCTACACCTCCACTCGCTCCTGATTTCGACGGCACATCCCGATTTTAAAAAGTATAATTTATCTCTCTTGTCATCTCATTATATTGTTCTAATCAGAATATATAGTTGAAATCGGCGTGGAAGATTGGCATCTACTGTACAGATGGTTTATGACTCAGGTATCTATCTATACAAGTGTGGATGGACAATGATCATTTCGTTTCTGCTACACCTCCACTCGCTCCTGATTTCGACCGCACATCCCGATTTAAAAAATATATAATTTATCTCTCTTGTGATCTCATTATATTGTTCTAATCAGAATATATAGTTGAAATCGGCGTGGAAGAGATGTAATAAAAATGAGTAGCTAGTCCTATGTGTGTGTGTATAAGGAACGTTCCGGGATATTCCTGTTTTGCAGCACCAGTTTAACACCTCTACCATACCGTAAGCTACACTAATTCAAATCCAACAAGATTTTTTAGATGTTCAATCCACATATTGAGTTCGTTCCAACATCCGTAAAATTTTCAAATTTTAGCTCATTTATTTGAACCGTTAAATTAAAACATCAAATATATTATTCACGAATGTCGGAACAAACTCAAATTTTGAATAGATGATACTACATATGTGAATTGAACATCTACAAAATCATGTATGATAAGGTAGGGTAGGGGTCCTGCAAACAATGGTGCCCTGAAACGCTCATATATATATATATATATATATATATATATATATATATATATATATATATATATATATATATATATATATATATGGCAGTGTTCCGCTACGTCTTTTATACTGCACGTGAACTCTCCCTCTGAATCTCAGTCATTCATTACATCACTCATTCTCTCTCATTCCACTAAGAGAGAGAATGAGTAGGGTAATGAATGTCTGAGATTCAGGAGGAGAGTTCACGTGCAATATAAAAGGTGTAGCGGGACTCTTCATATATATATATATATATATATATATATATATATATATGAGCGTTCAAAAGCACCCCAAATAGTGCAGCACCCCTTTAGCCCCTTGATTTCCAACACACATTCCCGTTTCTCTCTCCTCCCACTAATTCTCTCTCCCTCCACTAACTTATTTAACTATAAATACTTTTGTGTATAGTGTGTATGTGTATTGTATCCTTTTTGCATCCAAACCACAGCCACGGGTTTATATTTAAATAATGAACAAGGGGGACAGAGAGTGCGACGAAAGAGAGATTCTTGTGTGCGTGCGTGCGGGGGAGGGGGCGGCTATTTAGACACAAACATAGAGACACAAAGCATCAGCTGCTGGATCTTTTTGTCCTAATGTGGAAGAGTGGAATCCAGGGGCAATCCAATGGTGGAGATCCATTGTATCACCAATTCTGTCAAAATTTTGTATCTAAATAGACTTTCCATATATATATATATACACACACACACGCGCGCGCACACACACATACACATACATATGAGGCATGTTCAATGGCGCCCCTATTTGGAAGCACCTCAAATGCACCCCGATTGTATCCACTCATGTTAAAATAAGTGAGCGGAAAGAAAGAGTAAAGAGAGAGAGAAAAAAAAATGGATGTGTGGTGGAAAAACAGAGCACCAAAGGGATGCTAGCACTGTTTGGGTGCTATTGAACGCTGACACACACACATATATATATATGTATATATATATATATATATATATAGACACACACACATACATACGAGGAGCATTTCAGGGCACCTCTGTTTTGCAGCACCCCTACCCTACAGGGAATTACATTAGTCCAAATCGAACAAGATTTTGTAGATGTTCAATCCACACATATATTACCATCTATCCAAAATTTGAGCTTGTATCGATATTCGTAGAATAATATATTTGATGTTTAACTTTAACGGTTTGAATAAAAAAAATCTTAGCTCGGTTATTCACCATTCAGACATTTATTCAAGCCGTTAAATTTAAACATCATATATATTATTCTATGAATGTCGGAACGAGCTCAAATTTTGGATAGATGTTAATATATATGTGGATTGAACATTTACAAAATCTTGTTGAATTTGGATTAATGTAGCTCCCGATGGGATAAGGGCGCTATATAGATGTTGCAAAATAGAGGTGCCCTGAAACACCCCAAATAGTGAGCACTCCAGAAGCACCCCTACAGAAACCAAACATTTATATTAGTTTAAGTTAGTGGGAGGTGAGAGAATGAGTAAAGGGAGAGAGAAACGAGATGTGGTGGAAATCGAAGGGCATTTTGGGATGTTGCACTGTTTCGGATGTCACAGAACGCTCGCCATATATATATATATATATATATATATATATATATATATATATATATATATATATATATATATATATATTGCTTTCACTCACGGTGACTGTAATGAACATTCGAGTCGACATAAATTATTTTTTTGTATCTGCATATTAGTAGTTGATATAATCAACATTACAAAAATGAATAAATTGGATTATAATTGAACAGGCTAATGATTGACACATTATCAAAACCTCTATTACGATTTTTGTTTCTATATAATCTATAAATTGCATTCATACAGAAAAACCCTCATGTACTAATACAAATCTAAATTTCACAACTTCACATCATAAAATCAAAATAACAATATATCTACTCTATGAAGCATATTATTACAATTCTTCGAATTTGATTGCAAAGCTGAAGTTCATCGTACTATATTTTAAGCACCACAAAAGGTTTTTATTATTATTTTGAAAAAGAGGGGGGGGGGGGGGACCACTCCAGAGTCCAGAGGGTAAAGCTATAAAATTCGGCAGCCCCGACCCAGCAGACTCCCGGTTTAAGTCAAACTCTCGCAGGGTGCTTTTCGTATTCGAGGCTTTCACTCACTTAAGGTAATATTACATGCCTCTACAAATAACAATCTGTTAAAGTGTGGCAGTCAAGGATTAAATCCTCGCCCTCTGCTGAGGAGCAGTAAGCCCTTGCCAACACCACTAGACTCGCAGACAATAATAAAGTATATTCAACGTTCTTGTTTTTGGTATTGAAAATTCAATGGCTTTCTGGCTTTTGCATCTACATACTTCGTTCTGTTGATGCAAACATTGTTTATTTGTGGTTTGGTTTGACTCCCATAACAAACGTATTATCACGGAACAAATAGTGCAATTTAAAGACGTGTTCAGAATATACCACTAGTTCTCAAATGTATATATTATTAAATGTTGTTTAAAAGTACGTGATTAACATGAAAATGTTTTTATTTTTTACTCTTATATCTTATCTTTTGTATGTAAATAAATATTACTTGGGTATTATTTTGTCACTTTTACAGATATGCCAACTAAGCCACATAATGTCAGAAAAACAGAAAAATAAAGATCAAAATGTTGTGTATATACATATGAAAATTTGCAGATGAAGACTTAGCATTGCGTTGCTTTGGAGTTTAAGATATGTTCATGTTTGGCTAAATAAATCTTATGAAATCTTATCTCTCATTAATTAGTCACATGCCAAACAAAGAAGATATGGGAGGAATAATTGCTAATTAATTGGCCCATATATGCATAGATTGGATTAGGGTTTTAGATTGACCATCTATCTCCTATAAATATCCATGTAATCTCATTGTAAATGATCATCCTCGAATCAATAAAGTTCTCTTACTTTTTCTCTTTTATGCAATTCTTTTTATTTTCTTAGCAATTAGTGTTGTCTACACAATTAGATTTGGTAGAGCACTATTTGTCTTTTTCATTTATTTTTCATTAGTGATTAACCGTCTGATTAGATTCAGCGGTAATCCTAATTTTATTTTCTGTTTATTATTTTAAATTTCTGTAATTTTAATTCCTGTTTTTTTTACTGCTTCCCTAGGTCATATTGGATTGAATATAGATTTGATTAGATTCAGATCTGATTCAATTCAATAATAGTTTAATTGCAGTTTCAATTTCGTTTGCTTTCAAAACCAACCTCCAAGATTTGTCTAACTCGCCAAAGAAATTATATAAATAATTTAATTTAATTTACCTCCCTGTGATTCGACCTGCATACTACACGATCTGTGCGCTTGTAGAATTTAATTTAAAAATCGCGTTTTTCTAGTTTTTAGAAAGCGACGATCAAGTTTTTGGCGCCGTTGCCGGGAGGTAACGATTAAATTTTATTATTTATTTAATTTTTGATTCGTGTTAGTTTTTTTTTTTTTTTGTTTCCATTTGTTTTCTTGTATATATAGAGAAAAAAATTCTCAACTAGTTGATTTGGTATTGATTGCTGATACTTTAATCATCTAAACAAAGAAGAAGAAAAAAAATTCTTTTTATTTTCCTTTTATTTCATTCCTGTTTTCAACCTCTTTCCCCTTTCCCCTTTCTTTCATTTATTTGTTTCCCTCTTGCAAATTCATCCCTACTTTAGACAAATAATAATAATAAAAGAAAGAAAAAAAACAGAACTTGCTAAATTCTCTTGATTTTTTTTCCTTTTCATTTTTGTTTTTCCTTTTATATTTCTTTTTTTCTTTCCCTCTTCATCTATTCCTTCTTTCCAATTTTTTACTTTATTTTTATTGTTCATTATTGTTGTATATTTAATTTGCCAAATTTTCTTTAATTGTTTTCCATCTATTCCTTCTTTCCTTTTGCTTCTTTCTAATTGTCAATACACTGGTTTCCATTCTTTTACAACAATAACCAAAAAAATAAATAAAAACTTGCATTTTTTTTATTGATTGCTTTCTAATTACAACTCTCTCTCACTTCCTCTAATCTCTCTTTCCATCTTTCAATCACCCTTCTAATTTTTACAGTTATTTCTTTTTCTTTCCTTTCCTCTTTTGTTTCCCTCTTCTTTCTACAATTTCTTTCCAAAAAAAAAAATTCTCTTTCAAAATCTTTCCTCTCTGCCTTGTGATTGATTCCCTACTTGAATTATTAGATCTCTTCCCGCTTTTGCAATTTTTCCCCTTTTTACACCTCTTTCCTTTCTTTTCCTATTATCCCTTTTTCAACAATAAAAAAGAAAAAGAAGTCACAAAAAGATTCTTCTTTTAAATTCTTTCCTTGTTGTACATTTCTATTGCTTTAATTTCTTTCATTTTTTCTCTTCATATTTTTCTATATTTCTTCTGTTGCTGTCTTTATTCTTCCATATTTCTTCTCCATCGTCGTCTCCAGTCCAAAACCACATTCACAAACTATCTTTCCACTTAACATCACACAAAAGTTATCACCCACCATCTTCACGTTCTTCTCACACAAACCATCAATTTCTCCTACAGCAAATTTCCTCAACCTCCCCCACTGTCCATTACAAGATCAACTACCACAGTTCAAAATCATAGCAATTGTCAGCACCGAATTGCCTACCTCATCTCAAGTCCATAGCCTCACTAACATCAACAAGTTCATCACAGTCCACACAATCACATCCATATTCCATAACCAACCACCACCACAATCTACAAATACTATACACCCTTCTTCAACCTTCAGCCTTTCTCCAAATCGCATCAACCAGCTTCTCAAACCCCTTTGCCAAAAATCAAATTCGCACCACAACTCCCAGTTCGTCCGAAACCATAGTCACAAACCCAGTGACCAAGAACAAGTCCCACCTCAGATCCTAACTCGGTTTCCAAAAAAAAAAAAAAAGGAAAAATATAGAGAGAAGATGGGCATGCAGAAAAATCTGACTCGATTTGGGGGATCTAATTCAATTTATGAAACTTTCCTCATTAAGTCTTTTTTTAAGCTTGGAGTAATCAGAGGAAATCTAATTTTGGGTGTTTAAATTGCGGTCGTTTTGGTTGCGTTTGTTTGGTTTACTGTGTTGGGTGCGGGCTCTGGTTTTCTTTTTAATCAGGGGTGTAATTTGTTTTCTGTTATCGTATTGTTGGTTAAGTGTTCCTGATTTCAAGAATTTTTCTTTGGCTAAAGTGATTTGTTTCCAAATCAAAAATAGGCTTGCGTTATGCTGTTAATCTTAGGTTTTTATTTTTGTTGAACTATAGCTTTTTGCATTTAGTTTAGTTTGATCGTTCTAATTTATTCTAGCTAATTAATTTTCTTTCTGTTTAGTTTTTCTTTTATTTAGGTTTTTTTCTTTTTCCTTTCTCTCTTTTATTTCTTTTGTTGATTTTGCTACTTTCTCTCTCTTAAAAAAAAAAAAAAAAGGAAGAAGAAGAAGAGGTCAAATATCAATACAAATCAAAGGCCAAAGGAAGGAACAGATTCAAGCAATGAACAAGGATTCAAAGGTCAACGGATTTGCAAATAATGGATTTCAATCATTAATACTGCTCAATTTTTCTGGACGGACAGCCATACCCCACTAATATTTTCTAAACTCTACAGGTGCTACAAAATATAGAAATTGCTTGTAAAAATCTTCTGCAGGGGCAGTGACTTGCTTGTACAGTTTTTTAATTCTTGCAATTGTTCTTTTGTAACTGTTCTGTGATTGAAATTTCTGAATCTGTTTGTGAGGAATGAATTTGCATAATTATAGCCATCACTCTCATCGTTTTTCAACAATATAATTTTGATTTTCAAAATAATATAATTGAAAAATGGTGTTTTGTGAAGTTGATTGTCTCGTATAATTGGATCGTGGATATATATTAGTTCAATTTATTGGACTATTAGCAAAAGAGGTTGCATACTACCCGTAAAACATTGGTCGTATCCCTTAGTATTTATATTATACGTGAACGACCATAAGACCCACTTCCCCCTTCCAATTGAGTCAGTTAATTAATAGAGCACAACTCATTCTTTTATATTGTTTTGAACTAAGAATAGTTTCTGTCTTCTGTTGCTTTCATTCAAATGTCTGATTCAAAAAAATCCTTGAGAGAATTGTGGGTTAATAACCGGAGTAGACGTCCTCTTGAAGAGTATGAGTATGAATTACAACTCATGAGGCAAGATTTCCCAAAATTTCATGGGCCCAATATCAACAATTTCCAAAATTTTCCAAATGACCAACATTTTCAAAATCATAGAAATAATCGAAATGACGACTTCAACTCAAATTTCAATAATTTCGATTATGAGCCACATCCACATCAAAATAGCTTTGAATTTCAATATAGCTCTGATCCACATCAATATGGGGTTGTAAACCAAATTTTTCAAAATTATAGCCTACGTCAACATCTTGAAAATAACCAAAATCACTCGAATTTCAACGGTTTTGGTTACGAACATAATTTCTATAACCAAAATGATTTCCAATATCATTGTCATTTTTCTGAAAATTCAAACAACCGCCAAATTGAAAATAATATTGATTGTGAAATTGATGTGGACTTTAATTCTGAGAATCAAGAAATCCAAAATGAGAGTTCTCAAATCAACGATTCTGAAGAATATCATCTTAACATTCTTAGAGAGAGGGTAGAAAGGCAAGATAGACAGCTTGATGAAAAAGATAGACAACTTGATGAACTTCTTTGTTTAATGACGTCTTTTAAAGAACAACTCGAGAAGCAAAATCAAACTCAAATAAGCGATGAATCAGAAAATAATCCATTCTTTACTGATAGTAAAAATTTTCAGATTACAACTTTGGAAATTGAGAATAACGATCTAAATGAAGTTGTTGAAAATTCAACAAATGATTTGGACTTCGATTCTTTTCAGGAAAAAGACGTAAGCTTGGATTTTGATCTTTCTCTTTCAGACTGCGAGAAACTTGAAAATTTTGAAATTGAACAAAATGAAAATGTTGAATTTTTCAGAAACTCAAAATTGAAAAAGGATTTTAATGAACATGAATTTTTTGGATTGTATGAGGACGAGTTGCCAAATGAGGACAAAATTGAGTCAAACTACCAATCCAAATTTGAAAATTTTGATTTTGAGGTGTCAAACGAGCTTGATATTGTCAGTGTCGAAAATATGTTGTCCAGTAATGAAACTGAGAAATGTGATCACATAGTTTTGAACAACACTCAGAATTCAAATTTCACTGAATTTATATACGATCACAAATTTTTGAACAATTACACTGATAAATTTGTTGAACACATGAATTATCTTTGGAATGTTGGCTTGGTTGAAAAACCTCATGTTACGATGACCCTGGACATTTGTTTGCTAGACTATAAATCTAGGTATAAAGATGAAATGGTTTTCAAAAACCTTTGCTTACTAGAAAACATGCCTAGACATAGTGGGAACAGAATTCAGCGGGCTAGAACCAAGTGTGGAGGGAAAAGTTGGTGGCATTCTTTGCATCGCATGCATCGTAAACACATATATCATTGTACATATGATCCATTCTTACATATAGTTAGGCTGCATTTCATTCTGCAAATCATTTTGCATATAATCCATCTATGGGTTTTATCATTCAAATTTAGGAAACGTACTACAGTGTGGACACTGTTTTGTCCAAGTGTGGGAGGAGTCTGCATTTCATTCATTTTCATTTTTTCTTTATTTTTCTTTATTTTCATTTTCAGCCATTTAAATAGGACCATCATGCATTTTAGATTGTAGTAACATGCCTTTTTTTTTTAAACATGACTCATTTTAGATTGATACAACAAAATAAGTTAAGGATTGTTAATCAGTTGATAGTATTTTTTTCACTCAGCTAAGATCAGATAAGAAATATAATGAAAAGTTGAATTTTGAGGGATAATAGTGTAACCGGTAAATAGGGAGATTCTTAGGTGATGACCATGAAATCTATTCTATATTGTAGTCTTTGTTTAAATAAGTGGAAGACTTAAAATACTTATATTGGCTTTTTGAATCTTTAAAACTAAGTTGTGTTAAGTTGACTTCGCGTAACTCTCTTTTGTGCTTATATTTTCAATAATAATAATAGTAATCCAAGGGTATCCAACATTGCTTGTATATCTAGCGTTGGTGTGCAAACCCGCCAAGCTCTATCTGACATGTTGTTGACAAAGTCAGCGTTGGAATATCTTGGTCTCATTTTATGAGATTGGACACCTAAGGATTACCGACATGTTGTTGACAAAGTCAGCATCGGTCTGCACAATCCGCCAAGTTCTGCCCCAACTCTCCGTTAGTCCGCAAGGCAGTGTATGGGTGGTATACCTTGGTCTTTTAAGTTAGGTGTATGTAATTAATCATAAATATTAACTTTTATAGAGATAGAGAATAAGCGATGATGTCAAACACTTCTTGACCTTATTGATTTGACTAGTCATACACAAGGAAATTAGAATACCACTTTGTGAACTGTGACAAGCAAAATAAAAATTTATTTCATGGTTGCACTATGTTATCGACTGAACCAACTGGCCAAACTGGAATTTAACATTTGAAAACTTGAGTTGTGTTGAAAATTTGTGACGAGTTGAGGTATCTAAAATAAAATCAACTGACTAGAAATTGTCAACTTAATTTATTGTACCATTTTCCTGAAATAAATCGTGTTTTCATTATTTTTGTTTTCATTCGCATATGTCTGTTGCATTCATATAGTTGCATTAAAATCATTGCACATCGCATTTGGATTTTGTGGGGTAGTATTTGCTGAAAACCCTCACGAGACACCACTCATCCTACTAGAGACACCTAGAGGTTTAATGACTTGTTGCATACGCTCAATGCAATCGTGTTTCCTACGAAAGTGTGACCTATCTAGTTAGTTTTTAATTTTTGTTTTACTCGAGTACGAGTAAAAGATAAGTGTAGGGTATTTGATTAACATGAAAATGTGTTTATTTTGTACTCTTATATCTTATCTTTTGTATGTAAATAAATATTACTTGGGTATTATTTTGTCACTTTTACAGATATGCCAACTAAGCCACATGATATTAGAAAAACAAAAAAATAAAGATCAAAATGTTGTGTATATACATATGAAGATTTGCAGATGAAGACTTAGCATTGTGTTGCTTTGGAGTTTAAGATATGTTCATGTTTGGCTAAATAAATCTTATGAAATCTTATCTCCCATTAATCAGTCACATGCCAAACAAGGAAGATACAGGAGGAATAATTTCTAATTAATATGGGAGGAATAATTTCTAATTAATATGGGAGGAATAATTGCTAATTAATTGGTCCATATATGCATAGATTGGATTAGGGTTTTAGATTGGCTATCTATCTCCTATAAATATCCATGTAATCTCATTGTAAATGATCATCCTCGAATCAATAAAGTTCTCTTACTTTTTCTCTTTTATGCAATTCTTTTTATTTTCTTAGCAATTAGTGTTGTCTACACAATTAGATTTGGTAGAGCACTATTTGTCTTTTTCATTTATTTTTCATTAGTGATTAACCGTCTGATTAGATTCAGGGGTAATCCTAATTTTATTTCCTGTTTATTATTTTAAATTTCTGCAATTTTAATTCCTGTTTTTTTTACTGCTTCCCTAGGTCATATTGGATTGAATACAGATTTAATTAGATTCAGATCTGATTCAATTCAATAATAGTTTAATTGCAGTTTCAATTTCGTTTGCTTTCAAAACCAACCTCGAAGATTTGTCTAACTCGCCAAAGAAATTATATAAATAATTTAATTTAATTTACCTCCCTGTGATTCGACATGCATACTACACGATCTGTGCGCTTGCAGAATTTAATTTAAAAATCGCGCTTTTCTAGTTCTTAAAAAGCGACGATTAGTACGTATCAGTAATGATGTATTGTTTTTTGCTTCGAAATTTGTTTTAGTTTCTCTAACAGATTATATATAATAGTAGAATTGCTCGGGCAATAGAGATTGCATCTGAAATCAGGAAAATTACAACAAAAATGTGAAATGGCCAATCTTACAATGATTCCAGTTTCTTATTCGCCTTTTTTTTTACAGCTCATTCCAAAGCGTCCACTATTGTCTCTTTTCTTACCATTTTTCCATAAGCATGGTATATTTCTGTGATTTCTTAGCATTCCTTACTTTGCTCTTCTGTTGTCTAGTGATTTTGATTTGTTACTCTTCTTCTTTGAATTTTGACTTATTACTTCCAAACATAAAGCGAACTTGTTATGGTTTGTATTTGGTTACTATCATGTGGATGCAAGCATGATTTCTTAGCGTTCCTTGTTTTGCTCTTCTTTTTTGAATTTCGACTTATTAATTCTGAACATAAAGCGAACTTGTTATGGTTTGTGTTTGGTTACTATCATGTTAATTGTTCACATTCTTCATTATCTTTGTTTAAGTTATGACTTGTTTTCAGACCAAATCTACGAAGAAAATGAATGGTGCTTCAAATGAATCTATGTGTCTTACTTTCAATGCAATTTTCTTCTTTTAGTTTAGCCAGCAAATTGAGAAATGGTTTCATTGTACTTTGATGGATATCTTCATTATCATTAGTTGTTTGCTTCATTGTAAACCTAGCCTTTTTTCCCTTTTGGTGTTCCATGTTTTCTTTTGGGTTCTTCACCAGCTATTTCTATCCATTCAAACTATCGTAAAAAAATGATTTTAGAAAAGAAATTAAATAATAATTATTTCCCAGCAAATAGTGCTGCAAATTCTAACCTTCAATATTGGCAATTTTCACAACAAATATTTTACAGCTCAAACTGCAAACATTTTACATTAGTCAGTGTAAATATTTGCAGTTCTGCTTGCAAACATTTTGCAGTTCTGCTTGCAAACATTTTGCAGTTCTGACTCCAACGTTTCACATTTACTGCTGCAAATATAAGCAGTTCAGATTGCAAATTTTTTGCTATTATAGTTGCAAATATTAGCATTTGCTAACTGCAAATATTTGCAATTTTTACTAGGGTTACTCTGACGTACTGACTGCAATTATATTGCATTTACTAGTTTAAATATTTGCAAATATGTGCATATATTACTGCAAATATTTACAGTACTGTAAAAATTCCTAACTATACATATTTGCTTTTTCGCTATATGTATTTGCTTTTTCGCTACTAGTATTCGCAGTAACTGTTGCAAAAACAAGCAGTTGTTAGAGATATCTCGACACCATTCTATTCGAGGTCAAAAGTTTGAAAGTACAGCCTGTTTGAGGCAAGAAGATTAGCAAGTTAGACCAAAAGAAATAATTGTTAAAGTAAAAAAGAATACATCTCCTGTCTGTTGATCTTCCTTTATATCTTTTGAACGTGTTTTTTTTTTTTTTTTTTACTTTGCTGCAATTGATTTCTATCTTGTTCTTATAGAAATACTAGTTGATTTTATGGTGTTTTTTTTTTTTGTCGCCATTAGCAAAACAAAATTTAGGTGACTTTGGTTAGGGGAATTAATTTTGCACCAGTGTCTATTGTCCTGGTCGGTTCGAAGTCGAAAAACTCAGTCCGTTTTTGTCAAATTCTCATTTAGAACCAAAAAAAAATTGTATAATATTTCGCACGTACGAAATGTTTGACAAATTTTTTATTGTCCATACATCGTCCGTCAATTGCCCAGCTCGTACTAGGAGTGCTTGAGCTAAAGTCTTGTCTGGTCTATTTCCATGAAACCCTTATAGGTAAGGACACGAGTACCCCATTTCTGGTCCTGTCTATCCGATTAACATCCATAGCTTTGTGATTTATGAAAGGGGTTTGGAGAGAGAAATTAAGTAGTGCAGTAATTGTTTTAAATGTTTGTAATGATCATCCGGGATAATTATGGCATTTGATGTTAATACCATAAGTAGTATTTTTTATGACAACAACCATATAAATATTTCTGCAAACGTTTCTTCAAGTTGTATGGTATTTGTAATATATAATTAAGATATTTTATAGAGATATCACTGCAAATAAATAAACAATATGATGATTACTCAAAGCAAATGAAAGAGCAATGACTCAATACGGATAAAACACAAATGGTTTAACAATAGAGTATTTTAAAAACACACCAATGATATTTTTCTTCCATACCATGGGCAGCTACTTTTCCATACTGCTTAACATAAAGCTTTATTTCTTGACCTCTGGAGATGCTCGTAGTAAGTCAGTTTGAGTCTTAGAATATTATTGAAGGTCTCATAGCAAATATCTTTGAAATTTGTGTTCCATTTGACTTTATTTTAGTTTCTAACATCTTTACATAAACATATAATTTGAATTTTTAAAAAGTTAAGTTTTTGTTAGAATTTAGAAAAGAAAACCAGAATTGTATCAAGTACATTGACATGCTCTTGTGGTCTATGTTAACATAGAGACATACTGTGTCAACCAAGGTTCGAAATTCCGGTTTCCGGTTCCGTTCCGGAGATTGAAAATGTAGGATGTTTCGGTTCCGTTTCGGTAATACCGGAAATCCCGTTATAATTCCGTTTCCGGATTTCTTTACTTTTTGCATGCATATTTACATATTAGCATGTTAATCACTATTTAAAATTCTTATAATTGTAGTTGTAATACAACAAATTTTAATATAGCTAAGCCTAATTACTAAAACCTAGATGTTAACGTGTCTAAGTAGAAAGCAGTACTTTATATTTTAGTTTAGTGTTTCTCCCGTAGCTAAAAGGCCCAATTAACCAGCCTATATGAACTATTATTCGGCCTTCATATCGATACAGCGAAAGTTTCAAAGAAGCCCCAAAATATTCTCAGTATTAAACCCTAGAATCAGCGACTGTAAATCTCTTCTTTCCGGCATGCGATTTCTTCTCGTCAAATTTGGATGCTGCTGTTGTTCATCAACCCTTCTGTTTTGCAATTATGAACAAGATTCCTCTTTTCCTTCCATTTTTTAGTCTTTTTTTGCTCAGCACCTACCAAAACGGAAAAATGGCCAGATTCCGGTCCGGCCACAACCATAACCGGACCGAAACGGCCGGAATTCCGAGGTGCCGGCCGGAATCTCAAACCATGGTGTCAACGTGAAGGCATGTACCTCGACATATCAATTCACCGTATGTCGACATACTAACCGTTGGATTAATTTTCAAATCTAGCATACTGACACTTCATCCTTTCATCAAAGCCATGTCTCTTTTTTATCTATATAAAGGCTCTGAAAAACGAATTTTTTTTTGTACGGCTATCTCATTTTCTCTTATTAGTTATGAGAAAAGATTAATTAAATATTCTCACTCTCTTTGCAAATTTAAACTCTTTCGCTCTTATTCTTCAAAAATTTGCAAACTGCACAATATTAAAGAGTTGTTATTTGAATTGTCAATCATTTATCTAATCCCATCATATTCCTAAAAAAAATTGAAGTTCTATTGTTATTGAAATTCTATAGGATCATTGCAAGGAATCTTGAAGAATTTGTATTGAAAATACTACTTATCATAGTCTACAGTTGCTTATAAAGAGAAATGTTTTCTTGTCACCCGAGAAAAGTATCTAGTCACCAAGAAGTTGCAAGATTGTAAAGGTGTACTTGACACCCATGCAAAGCAAGTTGTTATTGTACAAATTGCATACAACGAGTATACTATTGGATGTAGCATTAAAATTTGAATCAATATAAAAATTTCTGGTGTCATCTACTTTTACTTAACTGTATGTTTACTCTCTATATTTACTATCTGCTTTATTTCTAATTTGACTACTGATCTGAGTAGTTAAATTTTAATTTCACATGTTAACTTTTTAAAATATTTGGTAAACACTATTCAACCTCCTCTACTGTACTAAGTTATCTATTCCGCATAAGTGTGTTAGGATAACTTACGTTAATGGACTTAAACGTTTGATGTCGGAATTTTGAAACAAATGATTTTTTTTTTTTTTTTTTTTTTTTTTGGGGGGTCTTTCATTAAGAGGTGTGACAGATGTATTTTTGAAGCTAATAAAAGAATTTTAAAAATTCCAAATAATCTGTTATGGTGTCACAGGTTTGTGTTCATAATAAAAGAAATCTCTCTGTGTATACACACACTCTTAACCATTATAGATGGCTTGCACCATAAGAGGACAACTTGCACTGTGCAAAATTAGGGTTGTTTTGATAACTGATAATATCAGGAGCCACCAATTTTTATTATCACTTCAATTGTCCGTACCATGTTCGTCTTTCCAGTATTTAACTATAAATTTCTTTCCACTAATATATATATATACAGCAGAAAACTTCATTTCCAATTACTAATTTTCTGGAACAGAAGCCCTCGCTGTACTAATTCTTCCTATTCTCTCCCAATAATGACAATCTTGCAATTGCAAACATCTCTCTGCAGCCAAACATACAACGATTCCCTAACTATTTTATCTATATTGATCCAATTTATTGTCTTGACAAGATTTTGTTTCACAGAGATTACTAAAGTTTGTCTTATTCCTTTATTATTTCTACGCTCCGTATTTCTATTAGTTTTTATTCCTTGCTTTTGATTGTGGAAGCACCGTAAAATGTGTTAAGACTGATGTGGTATGAGCATTCAGTTGACAAGAAGAGTAACAAGTTTTCTGAAAGAAAAAAAAAAGTCAAAATGCATATACAGCACTTCCACAATAAATAACCGTTCTTATCCTCTCTAATTTGATTGTATCACTTTGTTCTCGCTTATAAAGTTATAATACATGGGTTGAAGTAGATTCAGCCATCCTTGTAGACATAAGCTACCGTATTTGCTCAGTGATGCTCAGAACCAGTGTAAATACCCCATTTACAATGAATGCGTTCAAAAATATTTCAAGCCACAACTATTTGTATTATTATTTTAAAAAAAAAACTTGAATTTTTCTACTTTGAATGGCATGTGCTTATATATTGTAAAGCATATGTACTGAGGAAAATCATCCAACTATTTTAATAATGCTGGAAAAACATATACTCCCCATTGAAAGAATAAATTCTCCCTATAATTTATTTTCAATTAAGTGAGAGGGAACCACATCGAACTAATCTGATGCATGTTTTGGAGTGTAACCTTTCCAATCTTTCTATAATACGTATGAATTATTTGTTTAGTCACTTCACTAGGAACATGGGTAGCATACCTCACCAATAGAAGCTCTTTCAGGTTTGTAACCTTTCCTATCTTCTCCTAGTTGGACATAGTACCCATATGGGCCTTTCTTCAGGAAAATCTAGAAAGTGAAGTTATTATTGAAAAAAATGCATGAAATATGTGAAGCAACAAAACATCTAAGAAGAAAGTAAGGTATATTAATGAGAACACAAACCACCTTTTCATTTGAGTTAGGACTGTCGCCAAGAAATTTTGGTGGAAAAGACAGTTTATCAGAAATGATGCATTCATCTTTTTCACCATGGGTATTCATTGCAATGTACCTGAAATTCATAATAGAAGAGAAGAAATTAAAACTCACTTATAACCGTTGTATCTCTATAATTGACAAACATCGAAAGCATGAGTGCAAATAATGAGATATAACTTCTGTTCATATGAACCAAAATTCTTCTTCAAGACACAATTGTTGATTATGCATTATGGTTCTCTGATTCCTAGGGGCAAGTCAATAAGCAAAGCAAAGCTAACAAATATTTTTCAGTTGATCTAAATAAAGCAGATTACACTTCCAGAGATATTTTGAATTATGAAAAAAAAAATGTACAGAATGACCATTTACTGTACAACGTTTTCTCACAAAAGCCTAGGCCACTAAATCACATTTCTGAATATGAAAAAGAAAACAATAAAGAAAGAGGAATAGATGGCAATATTAAATTAACATTAGACTGCTAACACCATTCAAATATGCATCTGTGTTGCAAGTGGGAACATATGTTTCATTCATCGATTTATAAATGCAAACACAATGTTTCTATGTTTAGCATGCATGTATATTTTAACCTTTCACTAGCACAATGATTAGTTTAGAAAGTTTTGGCAAAATAGATTTTACAAAACTATCTACCATCTTATCTGCTTTATTGTTCTAGAATAATACTTCATATATATTTTCCTTGTAAGCTAATCTTTAACTTCCAAAAGCTTCAACTGCCTAAATTTGATTTTCTAATGAGACTAAAGAGAGGAATCTTTTTGATAGTTTCTAGCCCACCAGTGTATCCTTAAAAGCCTAAAGAAAATAAAAATAATATAAATACTGCTTTCAAAAAGAAATTGCAAGTTGAATATAAAGTTCCTATTGCTTACAGATATTATTTGAGCATCCAATCAATGATATTTCATTATTTATCATTTCATTGGATTAATTAACCATAATCATATGTCTACCAGAAGAGAGAAAAATATACAGTAACCCGACATCTTTCTACCAAGCCATAAATCTTTTTCATTTTATGGCGTTCCTTTGTGATTCTCAAATAAAATCCTTGACAAGGTTAGATGTGTGATAGATTGGGTATCATCATTAAACAGACTGCTCTAACTTCATTGTTTAACATACAGTATAGTGTTCAACCTAATAAAACCTTATAGGCATGTAACAATAAGAAGAAGAAAATGACTTCACATATGGGGGAATAAATGTGAAATGGTGAACCGATGGTTTCATCAACACCTCGGATCCTATTTATGTTCAGTGACGTCAATTCTCTTTGGGATTTTTACAATGCAAATGTACCTTAAAAAATTGAACTAAACCGCTACCGTAAAAAATAGTAATATGACACTCACTTGCATTTAGGGTATTCGTTGCACCCAATGAAATAGCCAGAGCCAAATTTGCTGAGTTTAAATCTCAAAGTACCAACTGAACAACTGAAGACAGGAATATAATAGCATCAGTTCAGAATTACCAGACGAAAATTTACAGCCTAAACTTTAAATTATTTTAACTGCTAAACTAGTTCAAAAACCAAAAGTTTTGAGTCAGTCCATTACAAATACATAACAGACAGTGAAGTGGATTTCATGGATATTCATTCAAGGATACGGGAGTAATTAATTAATTACAAAAGGGAGTAACATGACAAAAATATAGCATCACAACTTAATATAGAGAACTGAATGTGTAGGATTAACTTGTGTTTGCCGTTTCAACTGTCATCAAAGTTTACACAAATGTCCCTTTGAAATTTCATACCCTATCGTATCTCTATATCATGTGCATGCACGTTCACATGATGTCATATCCTAGTGTCTGAGTAAAAGAACAAGATGTATTGGTTAAAAGATTCACAAATTAATCTTTCCCATAGGAACTTTAATACCCAACTTCAGCATATGTATTGTTGCTCAATTTTTCTGTCCGATAAAGGCTTCTTAGCCTGCCCCAGTACGGGCCAGCTCGGATCCAGGCCAATCCATGAAAAAACGACCAAGGCCAAAGACAAGCCAGTCAAATTTCCTCATGTGCCGGACCAAATATAAGTTGGCCACGTGTCAGCCCCTCTATTAAACAACATATCAGGCCGAACAACCTTTCGCCTCACCCAAACGGCTTTAACAGCCAATTCGTCAAGGCATTACTTGTACAAATCTTTCCATTTTCCAATTCGATCCGATCCGGTCGTACTAAGACCTGAGTATAACCCGACCAGGTCCACACTCTCAATTACAACCGACTCTCTCATGTCGGTCCACACTGAGCAATACTCCAGATCAATCAGTCTACTAAAATATTTAGACTTAAGCATAGTGTATTGCCAAAAACTCCGTATTTTCTTCTTCCTAACATCATTACTAAAAAATACCATAAAATATTGTATCGTATTCTTTCTAATACCATACTTTTCAAGGGGCTAACAAATAATCATTTTTGTTTTTTTTTCAGGTGGTTGATCGCCGTGGAAAATGTTGTTGGTCGGCGGTTGTTGGCCGTGCAAAATGATTTTACACGCCGGTAGTTAATTATCGTGTAAAATGTACTTAGTATTAGGAAGTACATGAAATTTATTGTGTTTATTACTTTTATTTGCGGTATTAGGAAGAAGAAAACTTGTTGCCCTTAGCAACGCTCTAAGTATAACCTGGCTCTGTCCCCATTGGTCTGTCTCACTTGCGATCGACTCTCATGTTGGTACATGCTCAATATGGCTTTAGATCAATCTGCCTACTCAAACATATCTCCCAACTACGGTCGACCTCCACAGTCCAAACTGATCACAGGCGGCTCGCACCTATCATCTCACATCTGGTTTGATCTGGCACCTTCTCTCGGTCTTCGGTTTCAACAACACTCCAGGCCTACGACCGGTCGACTCAACTCAATATGGCCCCAGCAGCCAGCTCATATTTAGCCATGCTTCTTCACAACCCTGTCAACTAGTCTCAATCCACCCATCTCATCGTCTCACGCCCAACTCGACACATCATGAACAACTTAGTCCTTATCAATTTTTTATTTGCTTCGCGTCTTTACCTATCCACTAGACAACTCGGCAATCCTTGTCATATCAACATGCAAACCTAAACGATAAAGGGCAACCAAATGTGCATATTATTCTGACAAAAAACATATCGTACTTAGCATGCTATGACAGGACATATGTGTTAAATGTGCAATAAAGACAAGGCATGCACGTTGTACGGTTTCTCTATTGACGCTCATTTCAATCGCACATTCCTTTCACTCTTCCAAATATCTCCCACCAACCTGTTCAACTAATCAACAATCAGGCACGGTTTCGCTTGATTCATTGTTTAGTCTCCGCCATTAATCATCTATTTCAGCTACTATGCATATCTCATACACTGTCATTTCAGAAGTGTTGGAGACGAAAACTATGAGTATTCCACTACCCAAAGCTCCTCGTCAAAGATTTTAAGATTATGTACTCCATGAGTCTAGAGTTCTTCATTTTTTTGTTCACTTATACTTTCTTATAGTAAGAAATATAATAAGAGGGTTTCACAGTGGAGGGGGGCAAGCTTTCAGAACCATTCTATATTTGACGTCGCTTTAATTGCTTTTTTCTCTCATTTTAAGCTAAATGATTAACGAGTAACATTTGCTCTTCGCAGCACTTCAGTCTAACTCCGATACTGACTGAAAACCCAATAAATATGATGGCAAACTGTGTTCCAATGTACCTTCCGATTGTTAAATATATGTCTTCGAGGATTCAGACTCCAATGTTGATCAAAAATCCAATCAATCCTAATTTGGTTTTGTATCAAGCGCAACTATGCTACGATGCATGCTATTTCACTCTTTTATATCACTACTACTATCAACCATGTTATGATAATTATGCATGTATTCGTTATAAGAATCACATCAGCCGTGTAGCAAATTCATTTGTCTTCCAACTTTCACTAAGTGACGACAGCCAAACCAATGCAACTAGTATTGTATCTTGCACCAGAGAAGGGGCATGCTCTTATTTCCATTTGGAATGCTCCACTTCCCATAAAAATCTGAGTCAACCAGCAGTAGCAACAAAGCCGATGGGCAAGGCAACTTATCTGATGATCATAACTACCTACCGAGTCTTCTTGAAAAATCCTAGTCACTCTATATTTCAATATTTTTGGACAAGCTCGTCCACAGGCACCGAACGGATAGACCAGAGCAATTTGTTTTTCAGAGTTGAAGCCGGCCGACGGCGGTCTACTCCATCAACAAGTCATTGTGCAGCTCCTTCGCTCGTATCCATCCTCATCTGGTTCCTTCATCATCTAGAAGTTACTCTGGCAACCCTCATTCATATTTGCAAACAATCGGATACCAGTCCGCATATTTGAAAACAGTCAGGCTTAACAACTAGCATTTTTCAAAGCTCGCTTACAAGACTAGCCCTTTACCATAGATAATTTTTCACTTCTAAAAATAAATCCACCGAAGTTCTTGTTAATGGGCGGTACTCGGCCCTCGTTTCATCATCATATAACTAACTTATATAAGAGTGCCTGAACCAGATGTGCACTCCCGTTCCTGACAGGGCCTGCAATCACCTTATGGTTAGGGACATATCACCTAAGAGAACATTCGAGCCATCATTCACTCCGGTTCGAACCTAGCTCGTCTGTCACTCTGCATATGACAGCTTGTCAGCAAGGGGAACCCACGAGCTAACAAGTGCTTCCATTCATGCTAATGCCACCCACCACTATGCATCTAGTCGACACATGGTTCACATGAACAGCCCTACTCAACTGTCTCAAAACCAATAATGTAAAAATCCTACTGGACTCTCGCCTAGACAGCTAGCCTCAACGCCTCGATTTTTGACTAATTTGCCAAGATGACATTTATTACATTATATAAGCATATAAACAGGTTTATGGATATTATATATGCTTGATGCCCTTTTTAAGCATCAAATGTTTATTTCTAGTGATTCTGTCTTAACGGTTGCTCCAAGATTCAATAAAATCCATGATACACCATTGCGGATAGGTTAATACGAAACTAAATACCAAAATCTTATCGAAAATGCATGAATTTGTCAAAACGCCTGGCTTCATTAATCCTCGATTAATTCCCGTCTTAGCGATTAATTCTTAGTCCATACTTACCGTTTAGCATCCACCTAGCAACTTTTACAACCTTGCTCAAAACACCGCGTTGTTATTTGATTAATATTAAAAAGGAAACAATAATGCAAATAATCCAAGGACTAGCTAACTTCCTGGGATACGCTACTTTACAAGTCATACATAGAAAACAATACAAGATGAGCAATAAAAGTTCTTTGCCAAAGTTCATAGAAAAAGATATATATCATGTATTACAAAACTACAGGGCAGAGCGCTCGCTTTGCTAGGCGTACAAAGATATGTTATAACTAGCTAGTTGCAAGGAAGATAAAAGAAAGAAGAGGAGGTCCACTTCATGAAATGCCTAAGAAATCCAACTACAAATGTGCAGATGAGGCATATCAACCCCTGCTCTTATCACAGTCCAGACTATATTTTGTTGTAGAAGTAGGGGTATGAAGCTTTTCCAATCGAATATCACAAAAAAAATCCAGAAAAGCTATTAGTCAATGACACAAAAGAACCACCGTAGACTTTAATTGTGATACCAAAGGCAACGACAACAACTCACACTCTTTCAAACGATACTACCGAAGCAAGATGGAGAAATCCATCATCATCAACTAGACCATTACATAACAACAATGATTGATCGACGTCTGAAAGATGATTACAGAACACGAACCCAGGTCAAACAACAATGCCAGATAGATCTCAAAACACTGCTTCAAGGCAAAGATAAATTTTCAAAACAACACTAAGAAAAAAAAATTGTAACAAGAAACAAGTTTGAAAATCATCCAAGAATACAAGGGAAAGGGAAAGGCGAAATTAATTGTTTTTACAGGTAAAAAAAACCATGGAAATTTTGTAAGCCCTTGAGGAACTCACATGGTGGATAATTTATGATTTTTGATAATCGGAAGGAGGGTATTTATATACATTTGAAAATGCAAAAAAAAATCTCAACCGTTTAGATGCACTAAAGTGTTGTGTCACATTATGCACGTAAGAACGTAGGTCTCTACCACTTCTTAAGAAGCGCAATTGTCTCAACCAATTGCATTCACGTGTGGAGCACATTAAACGCATGGCAAGATCCCAAATCGATTGTCATTTGACAAGCATGCACTCGCATACGGACACAAACTTATTACTCCATTTGATATAAGTAAAAAAGATAAACTGGCTAAGGTTTCTCAATACAGGGCCACGCCAACTCAAACCCATACCAATCCATCGCAAAACAACCAAGGCTAGAGACAATCTAGTCAAACATCCCCAACTACCAGGCCAAATCCAAGCTGGGCACATGCCAACCCTTTCACTACGAAGCTCACTCCTTCAAACGAGATGCTTAGGCGTTTAAGCCAACTTGGATTAGGTACTGCCAAAGCAAGATGGGAAAATCCATCAACATCACTTGGACCATTACATAGCAGTGATGATTGAGCAATAATGTCCAAAAGATGACTGGAGGACACAGGACCATGTCAAACAATGCAAAATATATCTCAAAACATTGTACAAACAGTAGTCCAAGACGAAGATCAACATTCAAAACAACACTAAAACACCTTTTCTGTAACAAAAAACAAGCTTGAAAACATTCATGAGCACTTAGAGAGAATTGAAGAGACGTAGTTAGTTGCTTTAATATCAGTATACAACCATGGGAAGTTTGGAAGTTTTTTAGGGACTTACATGGTAGAAACATTATGATTATGGTGAATGGAAGGAAGATATTTATATACTTACACCTTCAATCGCAGCCATTATATTAAAAAATGTATATAAAAAAAAGATATCAACCGTTTAGATGCAATCAAGTGTTGTGTCACAACATGCATGGGGAGAACGTGACAGGTCTCTGCCACACCTTGAGAAGCGCGCCGTCTCACCAATAGCACAACCACGTGTGGTATACATTAAATGCATAACGGAGCACCAAATCAATCAGGTCTTCGTTATTTGACAAGCTCTCACACACATACTGGCATGGACTTGAAGAACAAAATATTACTCATTCTTTAAGTTAAAAGATAAACTGATCAAGACTTCTTAGGACTGGACCACTCCAGCTTGTACCCAGACCAATCCATCTCAAAACAGTCAAGGCTTACTTCCTAAGTAATCAACCCAAACCAAAGCCAGGCTCGTGCCAACTGCTTTACTAAGAAGCTTACATTCCAACAAACAACCATTCGACTTACTAGAAGTGGCTTCAACAGCCAATTCATCAAGCCAGGCCAGATTTAAATATAACCTCACCCGGTCCTCATCGGCCTGTTTCGCTTACAACCGGATCTCTTGTGTTTGTCCAAACTCGGTATGACTCAAGATAAGATCATCTAATCAAGCATCTCTACCAAACTACGTTCTGACTGGCACGACCGATCATATCCCAAGCGGCCAACACATATCATCTCATGCCCGGTCTGGCACCTCCCACATAAACTTGTCATCAACAACACTCCAAGCCCAATGTGCTGGCTCGACTCAATACGGCCTTAAAGGTTACTCCATCTTTGGCCCGGCTTTTCCACGGTGTCATTTGACTGGTGTGAAACTGTCCATCTCGTCGTCTCATATTTGAGTCGGCATGTCCTCCACACCTTGGTCCTTATCAATATTTTAAAAAAAAAAAAAAAAAAAAAAAAAAAAAAAAAAAAAAAAACAACTTTTTCACATTTTCAGCTATCCACCAGACAGCTTGGCAATCTTTGTCACATCAGCATGCAAAAGTAAACAGCAAGAGGCACAACCAGGCATGTCTTATTCTGACAAAAAGCACATCTTACTCCGACAGCGGGTTTAAATCCTCTGGTCCTATATCCTCTGTCCCCGTGAGGCATATTAATCTTGCCCATTGATTTCACGGGGGACCACATGAAATCAGCGGGCAAGATTTAGTTACCTCACCGGGTCCAGAGGATTTCGGACCAGGTGATTATTTGCCTCTGACAGCATATCGCAATAGTACATGTGTTTAAATGCGCAGTAAAGACAAGTCAGGCGCCTTGTACGATTTCCTTGTTGGCGTTCATCTCAAGTGTACGTTCATTTCACTTTTCCAGCTCTCATCAGCCTGTTCGATCAGATCAACAGCCAAATAGGCACATCATCAATTTCAACCACCCATCATCCATTTATACTACTATAAATATCCCATACATTGTCACTTCAAAAGGGTAGGGGTAGGGAGATAAGACTGATTATTTTATACCATCCAGAGCTTCTCTTCTGAACTCTCACGATTAGCTGCTTCATTAGTCTTAAGTGCTTTGTTTCTTATTATTCTTTTGTAGTCATTATAATTGTACAAGAGAAATATGGTAATTGAGCTTCATAGTGGACGTGGTCAAGTTTTTCGAACTAACTATGTTTTGTGTCATTACTCTAACTGCTTGCTTTCTTTCTCATTTTTCATTTTAAGCCTAGTGATTAGTGATCAACATTTACTCTTCACAACGTCTCAGTCCAATTATGAGGTTGACTAAAAATCCAGCCAGCACTTATGTTGTAAGAGCACGCATCTTCAACCAACTCTACAGTAAAATTCTAGGAAATACCTTGGGCATACTCTTGTATCATTGTCCACTTGAGAAAACAAGTAATGCTCAAATGTTTTCTCTAACATCCCTTCTACCTGTAAAGGACAAACCAATTGAAAACAAAATCATTAGATAGAAATACTAGGAAGATTTACACTAAACAATTCTTGTTAAAAATCAATACCTGGCGAACTTCCGTATTACGCACAAGACCACAACTCTTACTAAATCGTAACCAGTAATCTTTGATTAGACCCTTCCAATCTGTTTCTCCAGCAGAAACATTATCCAGCTAAAGGTAATGAATTAAATAAGACATGGAAAAGGAGAAACATTATACAATATATTGCATATTTACTGAGTATACCCTTTCATGAAAAGGGGGAACATCTAAACAGAATTATGTATATTTTAAAGATTATAACAATTTGGAATGTTGGAATTGCACCATACCTAGAACTACCAGAAAGCAAAAGCAATTTACGTGAAAATGCTAATATTGTTACCTCATTTTCCATATCCGCGGTGAAACTGTAATCAGCAACCTCAGAGAAATGATGTGATAAAAATGCAGACAGCTGGCATTTGCAAACAATAAAGACAAAAGTAATGAAAGAAAAATGGACTAAGCACGACTAAGTATTAACAAGAAGCAAGCAAGCTATTTTTAGTGGTTATAATTAAATCCACTGATATAAATACACTACAGAAGAAAAAAAAAGTTCTAAAAACGTAAAATAAACAGTCAAACTTCAATATTATGCTTGCTCTGGATATCAATTTCTGATATGTCAAACAACGATTGAAATATCGGATGCTGGATGGGTACACTTCTTAATAAAACTTTAAAATTAAGAACACCGAGATAGCACAAACGTTAACCAGCTTACCATACGACCGCGAAATTCTGGATGCAATGCTCGACTTTTCATTGTTACATAATTTCGGTCCTGGAGCAGAAAAAAAATGATAATATGAATTGTATAGATACATACTTGACACCTAATAGAACTTTGCAACCGAATATATCATTTTAACTATAAGGAACATCAGGAGAAGCGTATAACATAAAAACGGAAAGTTGAAACGTTTTAACATCCAGAGCAGGAATTTAAAAGCTTACAGCAAAGCATTGCTTTCTTCTCATAGTTTATGGTGCAGTAGTCAATTTGATTTGCCTGTTCTTAGAAAGTTTTTTAAAACCCCAGTCTCCGTAGGATACAGCATTTTTGCACTGTATTTTCCATTCCATTTCTATTCCCTGCTACTATTTATGCTATATTTCCTATTTGATCCAAGGCTTACAATTTGATTAAGTAATAGTTTGAAATGTAAAGAAGCTGTGAATATTAGCCTGTTTTATTACAAAATCTTATCCAGCGCTTATACTTCAAAATTTGATCGTGAGAATCTAATTTTGAAAGAAATTTAAAAAGAAACAATAGCACCAATGAACATTCCGATCCATTTCACAGCACTGTTAAATAATGAACTTTTAACAGTTTACCCACTCATGTCCTACTATGTAAATAGTTTTACATATCTATCAAAGACATCAAACAAAAATATTTTTTACTGGAGAGCAAACATGCATTGTGCAATTATGTAGCTAAATATATTTTTGGCAGATAAAAAAAAGACATACAAGAAAAAATAAGTGGAACCAAAAAAATGACCATTCAAAAGAACATTAACGATGAAACAGAAATATGTGATGATAACTAACCAGCTAGCTTAAAATGAAGAGAATCATGAAAAATCTAATAATACCTGCAAAACTTTAATAGTAAATGCATAAGTCGATGGTCTTCCAATCCCAAGTTCTTCCATCTTTTTAACCTTCAAAGCATGAATTTGGGGCTAAAGCAGCTCAAACAAGTAGCTAACAGATAATACAACTATAGCTCGAATGATCCAAATGTGAAACATTTCATATTTCAATGATAATAAAAACTTACCAGTGCTCCTTCAGAATACCGTGGGGGCGGTTTAGTATGATGCTGTTGGAGGCATACGTTTTCCAATGATAATGAATCGCTAACCTAAAAGGAGACAATGGTAAGTGCTCATTTGTTGCATGATACTGTCGAACACTCTAAATACTGGAACCGACTAGATTGAGAGTATAAGTTCTATGTATATCAAATCAAAACCCATAGAAAACAGACATAAATAGGAGAAACACAACAGATAAAAATGAAAAGTCATCTGAAGGTAGCTCAAGCTAAAAAATGGAATTATAATAGGATGAAAATTGGTAAGATAATATTAGGTGAAAAAACTGCACATTGACCTCAACATGAAGGTTATTTTTTGAATTGATGTTTCTAGTCAAGAAAATATAGTGATACTTTTAAGCTTACTTTTAGACTGTGGACGGCTGTAAATGTTATCTCATTAACTTCACGTTCTTTGTCTTCACTTCCTACAAGATCAACTTTCCTGTCCTGAAAAAGAAAAGAGCAGAAGACCATGAAATTAGTTGAAGGTGGATTAATGTCTACAAATACAGAAATTAATGAACTAACTGATTTCTCTATGAAATATTACAGGCTTGCATGTATTTAAAAAAAAAGGTCACAGTATTCTTATCAGGTCATCTGACATCACGTAGTATAAACAAAAAATTGTCTATTAAGGTTTCGGACAACGTAATGTAGTTGTTGTAAAATAGCACGGCAGACTAAAAATAAGAATACGCAAATAAGGGGTGAAAATCGGTTTCAAGTGCAAAGCAGCCTTTGTTGTGTATAAACCTATAAATGAGATAAACATACCAGGCAATTAAAGTGTAAAGATCAAGTACCTGTTACTCTCATCGCTTTCTTGTCATCTAAAGTTATACTTGTTTTTACCAGTGGTATTAAATTAGTACATTCAATGGATTTGTTTGGAGCTACAAGATAATATATCAACATTCCTCAAACCAACTAAAAATTGAATGAACAAGTCCACACTCAAAATTGAGCAAAATAGAATCTAGAGATCAAGGTATTGAATCTACCGGACAACAATTACCGGTTTCCAAGAAAACATAGAACAAATATATATATTTTTCAAGCATTTTAAAGACCAATATCGAATTGGACGTGTATGCCAAATGAATAACTTCTTTTATTAAAATTGACATTATCGAGAGTTACAGTATAATCAGGTGTCTTGGACCCATAGAAAAATGAACAACAAATTTGCATTCAAAGTTAGTCGACTATCATATTATGGTGGCCACTTCTGCAAATTCATACAGATGGACAAACAAATACAGAATAATCATTTCGCTCACCTACAGTCAAAACTAGTTGTTTGCAGTATAGGGTAGACAAAATTATATGAGCTAACCAAGAAAATGTACACTTGCATAATGCCTTTAGCTAGTAAAAACAGTTTAAATAGAATAACATGAAGTCATTGAATCCATATCCTTGGACTTTGGAAAACGAACCTTATAAACCTCCTGGAATCCTGGAAACCTTAATTTAGAGGAAACAGATCGAAAAGTTATGTTGCCTTCCATGTTTTCAATGTCAACTTGAACCTGGAAAAAAAGGGAGGGATATATATGTAACGTGCGAGGTACATGCTAATGCATAACAAAGTGAGTAATGACAGATAATGTGTAGCATGTGTAATCATATTTCAACAAAGATGAACCAACTTTACCCAAAAATATAAATAGTAATACAATGTTCAAAATATTAAAGTTGCATACTCGTTAATAATTATAAACTTGTGTATTAAATAGAAAAAAGGATACGGACCATATCTGTGATAGCAGGTTCCATTTGGCATGCCATCGTTCTAGTCCATATGAGGGTATACAACTTCAATGAATCCTCATCTATTATATTTACTAATGCTTCTGTTTGGAAAGTAACAATGAAAAATAATAAAGGAAATACAGTTAGAGAGAGAGAGGGGGGAGGGGTGTGTGTGTGTGTGTGTGTGTGTGTGTGTGAGTGAGAGAGAGAGAGAGAGAGAGAGAGAGAGAGTGTGTGTGTGTGTGTGTGTGTGTGTGTACTAAGGCACAATGAAATGCCAACACTGTGGTTAGGCAAATGTTCATACGGCATACGAAAAAAGAAGCATGCATGTTTTAGACCAGATATTTTTATCACAAGTATACGATCAGATTCAATAAACGCACGCAAAAATAATTGAAAAGAACAATTAACCGGAAAATGTGTTTTTATGGGAATAGTACAGTTAACGAACGGATTACGTATATTTAGGGAAAATCACAGAAGAAAATAAGAAATAAGTATGTCAGACAATAATACCCAGTTTAGATCTTATTACCGGGCAACCTCCTTATGTATGTAGGTCTGATAGCTTCATGTGCTTCTTGAGCATTTTTTACCTTTTTAAAGTGCTTACGCACGATCTTTGATGCAAATTTCTCGCCATACCTATAGTGAAATAATATTTCAGTGAAAATGCAAAATAACAATAATTAAGCAAATTCGATAATCTTCTCGTTTAGAAAGAATGGAGTAACTAAAATAACTCTAATAATTTCACTTTATTCCTATGTCACAAAAATTCATTTAGTTGATGTGCTATTGCAACACTGAGATTGCATACTACAAACCTTTGTCGATCCCCTCAAACAAATCTTGAGACGGAGACCCAAAAAAGTATTGAAAGGATAGGCCCAGCAGGGTTGATAAAGGGTCAACTGCTCAGTTGACAAGATATAAACCTTAGTCATCACCTCAAAAGATGTTTTAACTTATATGCAGCCTCCTGACTTATTAACTGATATTCAAACTATAAAAATCACCCACCTTTCTTTAACAAAAGAGTTTATTTCCTCTGCAGCTCCTGTAGAAACCTAGTGATGAAATAGGAAATAATTTAACTGCTAAGGTATAAATCATAACAAATGATGTACATATGAAAGGAAAGAAATAAGTTGTGTGTGTCTATATATATCTATACGCATGCATGCATTTGTGTATATATATAGAGAGAGAGAGAGAGACATACACACACACACACACACACACACACACACACACACACATATATATATATATATATATATATATATATATATATATTTACGTATTACGTATGTACGTATACATTTACATGTTATGTATACATATACATAGACATATACATATTATGTATGAATTTATGTACGTACATATACATTTACGTATATACATAGATATGTATGTAAATACATACATAAATACACACACACCCTATATATATATATACACACACACACACACACACAAACACACACACACACACACATATATATATATATATATATATATATATATATATATATCTGTATATATATATATATATATATATATATATCTGTTTATATGAATGTTTGTATATATGTATGCATATGTATAGATGTGTGTGCTTTTATAGTAGGATTTCTAGCCCATTATTGTCCAACCCGCTAATATATTTTGGAAGAAAACAAAATCGTCTCTACAATTTATAATCTGCAAGCTAAAGAGATCATTTATACAAAAATATGAATCATATTTCAAAATGACTGTTAAAAATAAAAGATACATGTGTGTAGACGCACATACACGCATCTGATATATCATATTGAATTATGATTCTGAATGAGTGATAAATTTCAGAAAGATAATAAAAAATTCATAGCTGACCTCAATGGCTGATAAATCATATGCAAAGTTTTGCTTCATTTTCAACTTTTTTATACAGATAGACACACATGCGTGTAAAAATGCGTGTGCTTAAAGATTCATCGCCCTAAAATCCCCTTCTATTAGTCTTATAGGGTCAAAGTACAAACAGAGCTACACCATTTCCATAGAATATGACTCAATCGAACAAAAAAAACAACTCTTCTGAAATGATTATCGATATGATGAACTGCTAATATATTCCAGCTATTGACTTGAAAATTAAACCTGGATGATTATGAGTTCCAAAATAAACCATAATATATAAAGATGATACATATGATGATGTAATATCTATAATTCTTGATTTATCTCGAGAAAGAAAGGGAAAAAAAAACTCAAAACAAAGATGGGCGACTCCAGAAATTTTGCATAGAGGTAAAAATATACGCCAGTAATATGTATATGGGGGATTGACCACATGCATAAATGTCTGTAATTTGTCATGTTTGAAACTCATCAAACATTGCCTTAGGGCTGTCAATGGATATTTGAAAATTTTGAAATCTGTCAGCATCTATATCTGAAAAACGGATAAATTTCTGATATCCGAAAAAGTGGATGGGGATGCGGATATGAAAGCATCCGCATCCAAAAATTATCCGTCCGGCTCAAAATTATAGGTTTAGTTATATGTATTTTAGCGCAATAAATGATGTAAATTTATTGTTTTATTAAGTACACGGTTTATATTTTATGCATTTATTGCATACTGACTGCTCAAAACTATCTGTAATCATAATACTTATTGATTTTGTATATTTCTAAAATCCATGACATCCAAATCATGTTAAATCCAATATTTCAATTTACGTTTCGTGATTTATCGATCGTGAGCGGATAGGAAAATTATCTGATATATATCCGTATTCACGGATATCCAATATCCAAAAATGTTTTTGGATGAGGATATGACACTATCCGTATCTGAAAGTACCTGTTGACGGTCCTAATTGACTACATCTCAACACTGTATCACTTATATGCTCTTCGAAATTTTATGCTATTAGATTCCAGATGGCATTTGAGGATATGTTTTCAGACACTTGAAATCATACACACGAAAGAGCTTTTGAGATACTCTTTGATATATCCAAATAATTGGCTTATTCGCTATTGCTCTCTTACTTCAATCAATGTCCTTTCTCATTAGCATACTTCCTATCAAGCCTTCATCCTCATCTATAACCAATAACTATCATTTGCCTCTCTTTTACTTCTCTATTTGCCACCACCTTAACCAAACACTATTTTGTGAGGTGGACAAAGCAACCCCAATGTGAAGTTTGAAGACTTGTAGGGAATCAACTCATTGCATACCCATGGATGCTTGTTTCCTCATTCATTAACACCTTGATCTCATTCAGGAAATGATCATCTGCTTTCTTTCTACCCACACAAGCATGCAGTATTCAATGCATCTTGGTTGCATGATCAAATCATAGGAGTACAAGACATACACATTTCCATAGGAGATATCGGATGCCACTTAAATCAGAATAACCAAACAGATATGTAACATTGAAAGAAATAGCTAAAACATGCAACACTTAAAAACAATCATTGCATTTAATCAATAGCAAAAGAAATTTAGGAGAATTCTGAATAATTAGCTTAAGTGAGAATATGAATGACAAATGTAATTGATACCTACATGCAGACCATCAGTTCTCATGTATGTTATCAATCCCATAGTTTCTCCATCTGGAAGTCTGATTCCTTCATATAATTTCTGAGCAAGCTGCAAAAAAATGAGATCTGACCATGATCAATAAGGAAGGGATACAACAAACATAGAACACTCCAACTACAAGAAACCAATGTCTTATTTACATGCCAGCATTTAGAAAATGTCATGCACCAGATATTTTATGAAAAAACATAAATAAATGTGTGATCCAATATTGACGAAGTTGTCTATATGAATAACAAAAGATAATTATGATAGCAGAGTTAGTTCCCCCAGAGTCGTATGGTTTATGCGAACACATACATACTAACTAACGTATTAACAGTAAATATTTTGAATTGCAAGGCTGACTCTTCCGTTGTGACTGCAGTAATGAATTACACAAGATTCAAGATTCCAGTTTCTGTTTGTTCGTTTGCAATTTTCAAAAATTTGAGTTGCAAGGCTGATCCTCCCTTTGTTTAGTTTGTTGTTCCTTTGAAGAAGAAGAGGAGGCTGTTAGTTACTTTATTACATGGAGCAAGGAAGCGAATTACTAATAATAGCGAAAGCCACCCACCCCCAAAAAAAAAACCAACAACACAACACCCGCCTAGTATTAAGTAAACTACCAAGTAAAATGGAAAAGGGGAAAAAAAGAAAATTTTAATAACACCCGCAAAACTAGGGTTGTTGTCACCATTTCGAGAAACTGAGATCTAAGTCAAATGAATCCACTACAAGTTCAAATTCGCTATAGAAATGGACTAATAGACAGAGTATACTTGTATTTATGAAAATAAAATAATTATTACACATGAATTGATTCAATTATTGTTTTTTTTTATCCTTTCGCTTTTTACGTTATTTGTCAAGAATTGGGTTGAGAATGTCAAAAGTATCATTATTTTTTATAAAACTATTTGGTCGCTTTTTCTATTTTTAAAGGTCTTCTTTTATTGTTGTCTATTTATTCTAGCACATGTTTATTTTAAAAAAAAAAAATCATTTTCTGCTGTGTTATTTACATTTTCTCAGCACTTAAAAAGCAAATCCAAAATTTAGACCAGAACCGGAATTTAGATTAGATTCATCTAAGGTTATCACAGGGACAGAGTGGTCAAAATTCCACTGGATCAGTTCCTTTCAACATTATTTAATCTATAAAAAAAGAAGCAGTAGAAGACAAGGAGAAGATGGAAGAGTAAGCAGGGAAAATGGCTGTTTTCCAATCGATCACTAACGAGACTGATGAAAAGAAAATGATTGCACAAAAACCTCTATAGGTGGAAGGAAAAAAACTACAAGAGAGAGAGAGAGAGAGAGAGAGAGAGAGAGAGAGAGAGAAGTCAGTTACCAAGAAGCTTGGTGAATAAATGGTCCTAGTTGGAAATTAGTCTACATGTTCATTGGCTTTCAGGTTCTACATGACATAGTAAATTAGGATTGCTGCAAGTTTATTGGCAACCGCAAACACAAATTCAACCATATTTCATTTTTCCATTGGTTTCAAATCCTATGTATGTTCAAGTTAATTTCATAAACTTTGTTACTTTCCAGTTCAACTTCAATAATTTAAAGTCAAAACCAAAAACAAGAATCTTATCAAGAAGCAGAATTTCACGTTCATGATCATCAATAGGCAAACCTGCATAGTATAGGAAGATGTGAAATGTAATTTGCTAGCGGCATCCTGCTGAAGTGTTGATGTTATGTATGGCACTGGGGAATTTTTCACAATCTTACTTGTTTTGGTAGCTACCACTTTAAACTTTGAAGAAGTTATCATCTTTTCGATTTCTATTGCCTCTTCATCAGAGCGAATAGAAAGTTGATCTATCTTTTGAGCGTTGATATGTGTCAAATGCGAAGAAATAGAGCATTTCTCTCCTACCTTGTTGAATGTAGTGCTATTAAATTGTACTCCAACAGTCCAATATTCTTTCTTTTCAAACTGTTCTATCTCCATTTCCCTATCGCATATAAGAGCCAAAGCAGCAGACTGGACTCGGCCAGCTGAAGAACAGCCTGGTAATTTTCTCCAAAGTAAGGGTGATATGTTGAATCCAATTAAATAATCAAGGGCACGCCGAGCAAGATAAGCATCAACCAAGTTTCTATCAATTTCTCGGGGAGCTTGCAAAGCATTTTTGATTGAAGATTCGGTAATTTCATGAAAGACAACTCTAGCAACTGTGACATGCTTGCTCAAAGCATCTTGCTGTCGTAGCATATCAATTATATGCCAAGCTATTGCTTCACCTTCACGGTCAGGGTCTGATGCTAATATCAAATTCTCCGCCCTGACAAATTATATAAACAATGCAGTAATTGGAATAAATAATCATGTAGTGTTGCAGTACCAAAAAAGACGGAAGGTTTAATATAGTTAGTGTAATAAATTTCGAAATTATCTACTTCAAAAATGTCAAAATTAATATAAACTTACCCTTTCAATGCATCCTTGATGCTTTTGAGATGAGACAAGGATCTAGATTGAACTTCCCACACCATGCTAAAATCATCATCAGGTCTTACAGATCCCGACTTTCCAGCTAAGTCTCTAAGATGGCCATAACTAGGAAGCACTTCATACATATTTCCAAGATAGTTCTGAATAACTTTAGCTTTTGTAACAGACTCTACAACCACTACAGACTTACCAGACGGTGGGTATAAAGGCTTGAATATCATGTTTTCTGTGCTCTCCGAGGAAGAATGAACATCATTGACTCTGGTCAAATTAGATGTATCTGCACGGATCTCTAAAACAGTAGAACTTCTGCAGAGCTCTTTAACCTTTTTCTTACTTGCAAGTTTCTGATTCTTTTTTACTGGTAACTTAGTTTTATGGGCGCTGTTATTGCTCTTCAATTTTTCTTTATTAGCTACAATATCGTCCTGATTCATACTCTTAGATTTATGTTTCTCCTTTACTGAAATCTTACTTGCGGCAGCTCGGCCACATTTTGTATTCTTTGAAGCTAGATTAATTAAAGAACCTTCTCTGCTCTTATTATCATCACCCTGTGCATTTCCAGCGGTACTTTTATCTGGGTTAGAGCATGCTGCAGCGTTCCCTGTAACGCTAATGCATTTAGCTGATATGACCTTTGCTTTATATTGCATTTTCAGTGGAGTATTGCCTCCTAATGCTGCACTACTACTAGATCCTCTGGCTTTGACCTTAAATTTGTTAATTTTCTTTGTTGAAAAGGGCCTTGGATTCATTATAAGTTTGTGAGCTACTGAATTAAGTCTACTATTATTTCCAGATTCAAGATAACTCCACCGTTGGCAGGGACTTAGAATTTGCATATGAGGACGAATGATAATAGGAACCTGAAACCTGGATGAACATCTCAAACCAATTGAAGTATTTGTGATCAATCTCCCCACTCGAATATAAGGCAAACGCGTTAGGGTGCAATAAGGAAAATTCTGCATTGCTCTGCACTGATACTGCGAAGTCAATACAAGAAAAATTGGTCATAAATCCCACAGGTTGTAAGTAAAGTTTTATATACATACTTACATACACACATACATACATATATATGCACACACATGCATGTATATGTATATGTGTGTGCGCACACGTGCATGTGTGGGCATATACACGCACGCACATAGTTATTAATGTCACAACAAAACGTCCCCAGAGCCATGGCTCACTACGGGCAAATGGCGCGTGCCTTTTTGTTTATTGAGCAAGTTCATAATTTATTTTTTTAATTTAACATATAACAATTATTTTAAAAAATTCAATATAATTTATATTTTTTACTAAAACGCATCTAATAAAGGTTTTTTTTTTTTTTGAAACATTTCGCATTAAATATAATATCATAAGCATATAATTTCAAGCATAACAACCTTGGAAAACAAAAATTCAATACAATAGCACATATTACTGGTAAATTAGAAATCTGAACATTATTCAGTAATCGTATTTTCTGAACTAGTATTTGCTTCATCAAATTCATAAGTTTCGGCATTTTCCTTACTTATCTCATATCGATCGACAATTTATTGCTTGCATACGTCATAGAAACAGACAATTCATAGTTTACTGGAGATTAATTTGAAAAAAGAATCCATTCGGTTATTTTTCCAGTGCAATAGCAATTAAAACAGTTGGTCAAAAGTTCGTTTGACAATAATTTGAAAAATGTGATCATTAGAGATACTTTGTCTGATGCAAAGGTGGTAACTAAACCCATCGAGCCTGATCTAAAGCCGGCCTGATGAGACTCGATTCTAGTCGGGTTGGGTTTTATCGAGTCTAACGCATAGTTATCAAGGCGCATGCTTAGGCGCGCCTAAGCGCAGAAAAGCTCAACACTTGCGCCTTTTTACAGTTTGAGTGCGCCTTTTTGCAGCTTGAGGCGCTTTTTTGGTTAAATTCAAAATTTTGTTTATAAATAGTTAAATAAAAAAATTAATTGTTCAATAAATTATAAAATATGGTTTAAATTTAAATTTTATTAATAAAATATGTAGATAATTGAATGAATTATAAAGTATGGTTTAAAAATTTATTTTGTAGTTAGTAAAATAGCAGATCAAACTCATATAAAAGGCACACAAAAAAGCCCAAAACTCAAGAAAGCCCCAAGCTCAATGCTTGCGCCTTAACGCCTTGACTACTATGGTCTGATTTGATAATAATACTAAAAATGCATTTATTTTTATTTGTTGTTTGTCTAATCTTCTAGGTTGAATCTATTTTTCCTGTTATTTTTCATTATCTTGACCCAACCTGGAATCCATTGGGTTCAAATCAGGTTCGGATCGGTTTTGTTTGGATTTGCGGATCTTTATTTTAATTGTCCATTGTGCTTTGATGGGACAATATTATGAATAAATGGTTTAACGTTTGTTGGAAATTAGTTCAAAATATAATGATATCTTCGTATATAAAAAATATAATACACTCAACCATTGTTGAAGATTAGTTTGAACTATGAAAATGAAAACAAATAAAAAAAAATAGAAAAAGGATAAAATAACAAAATTACGCACCATTTTTGTGAGTTGTGACACGCACCATTTGCGCGTAAGCCCCATTTGCATCATTCGTTGCGCTTTTCCATGTGAGCCATGTCATATAGGAGGAAGGCGCAAACATAGTGCCACACTGGACTTAGCGTCATGTTGCGCCTTTCGTGACTACGCACACATACATGCACATATGCACGCACATAAAAATCATGATAAGTGCTATTTTGCTTTTACTGCATAATAAGGATGCTCATTTTCAATAAACAAGCTTGTATAAGCTAGCCTCAATAGCATCCCAAAATATAGTTGTTGCACGCATACACACACATGTATAGACATGTGTACCATATATACACACACGCATTTACATACAAGGTCATAACCAGAAATCTGACTTGCAATGCGTAGACTATTTGAGTGATCAAATAGAAACAAAATAACAAAATTGATCAAATAGAAAATAATTAACAAAACTACTTTATGTAGTTTTTAAAAAAAAAAAAAAAAATTAATGTAGTTAGTTTTATCATATTCATTAAAGTTAACCAAGTTTAACTAATTACATTAACAAAGAAAAATGTTACAAACATCCACACTCCAAAATAACACAAATTAATAAATATTCTACTTAAGTCGTGCTCTACGAACTTCATGGAAATCAAATTCATCTACAATCGTCTCAACATTAATATTCAAGCCGCTCACAATTTTTAAACCATTCAAATCACATACGTCGGTCATCTTCATTCCTTTAAAAAAGTTGTTCAAATCTTGCTGAACTGACACAATTTGATATAATGACGACGAATTGCATCTCGTTCCTACATCCATATAGCTTGATGTAATCCAAGATCATACTTCACAAAGTCCTGAATTTTTTGAAGTTAGTAGGATGATGAATTTCATTTGTTTGATACAATTTACCTAACTCTAAATTCAAAGGATGGGTTGGAGATGATGTTCCATTAACACCCTTTTTGTTGTAGAACGAGAACAAATTTTCTGTTGATCTTTTAGACATAACTACAAACAAAAATAAATAAAATTAACAATTCATTCATCTATGTAATTAAGAACACGTTAAAAGTATGAAGACTAGACATGGAGAAATTTTTGCAATAGTTTTGAGTGAATCATTCTTTCAAACTTAAACCTTAGCCACTGAAAGTCCGAAATAGCACCCAAAAAATGTGTACCTAATCTAATGCAGTTAACAGTAACTGAAAATTGAAACTGATTTTATATTCACATTTACATCAATTATCCCAAATAATAAATAACCTTTCCTACTATTTACAAAGTTCACCTATCTTTGTGGCTTTAATCAACAAATATCGATGATGTATGAACTAGCAAGTAGCAATCAATAACTACTGGCATTTCCATCTATAATGGAGAAGAAAGAGTAGCATAACATGGAACAAGCTGATTTTGCCTTAACCGAAGACAATAAAGGAGAAAGAAAATCAGATTTCATAGTTAACATACTAGAGCACCAACAGGCAATTAATATTTGAAATAGCTAAGGCTCTGGTAGTTTTTAAGGGTAATTTTTTCTACTTGGCCGGCCAATTGCCATGCCAACACTGGCTACAGTTATGTCTCTGTTTGTATATGCATATAGACACACACACAAAAAAAAAACACAAATCATGATACGCGCTATTTTAAGGATACACATTTTCAATCAGCAGGCTCCTATAAACTAGGTACAGTAGCACTCTAAAATATAGATGATGGGACAAAATTCAGTGATAATTAATGATAATTATGTACTCAATATCAATAACAACTCTTGATCGCATGAATCCACTAAATTAGGTTGCTGTGCATGGTAGATGATAAAGTGAAGTGTACCAGCCTTCTTCTTTTCATAATAAAATTAAACATGTTTCTATCCATTAATATGTGATATAAGCACAACAATATATCACAACATAATTCTGATGTTTACATATAAATCCTTCAACATCAACATGGAATTATAGAGATTCACGTTTTTATTTTAAGAATTCACTTATAAAACTGATTGACTTTGACAAATCATAAATATTTTCATTTTGAGAATTCCACTAAAATAGAATTGGTGGCTTAACTTATCATAAGAAACCAATCCAATGATTATTATTTTATTGCTTCTTATTTAAAGAAAAAAAAAATTTGATTACTCTACTATATTGTGCCAAATAAAATAACAAATAAGCCACTATTTGGTTGTAGCAACATATGTTTTTTTTTTTTTTTTTTTTTTTTTTTTTTTTTTTTTTTTTTTTGGGTTCTAGAATGAAAATATTCAAAATCCAAACCTAAGCAATTCCACTTCCAACAGAACCCAAAAAATCACTCCAAAAAAAAAAAAAAAAAAAAAAAAAACACACACACAAAATGACATTCTTAAGTTTTGAACAATAAATGTTATTTTTGGGGTTTGGAATTCGTATCCAAACGTATATTAAGCACCAACCGCTGCCATCTTGAACACCGTTAGACCAGGTTGCTCTGCTGCCTTGTCGCCGCCGCCGTCGGCTCCACGCTGTTTTTCCTTCTCCGCCACCGGCCCGCCTGTGCTGCCGCAGTCTCTAGTTGCCGCGGGTTATGGATGACTTGCGTCAAGAAAATAGTTTTACTTCGATTCAACTGTGGATAAGTGGGACAAAAATCACGCGGCTAATCGAACAAGAAGTACTGTTACAATTTCTGAATGCGATTTTCTACGGCCACCAGCTAGAAAGGACGCTTACGGATTTTGAATTTAACGGGAGGAACGAAATTGTACGGTGATGATTCGAGCCGCAACCAGAGATTGACAATCGAACCAGAAAGAACCAACCGTGCAAATAGTAAAAAAAAAAATGCTGTTATTCCCACCCGCACTTGCCTCTCTTGGCCGTCTTACAAAAATTAATAGACATTATTATTTTTTACAGACTTCTGGGCACCATAATCTATTCATTCACTCAGTCGTCAATCACCGAGACGAATTCAAAATTTCGGATGCATACAGCCTAACAGAAATATACAAATTGGTCAACCTATTTCATCATCATTCGGTAGTAAGAAACCAGAAAACATCACATTCACGGTGGTACACAATCGACCAAATCACTTAGAAGTGCAAACCGACGATTCGGTTACCAACTACCGAATATAAACTGAAATAACGGTTGTAAACAGTCAAAAGGATCTATTAACTTTTATACTTGAATGTTTCACTAATTCCTTTGTAAGAGACTGAAAAAAAAATAACGCTTCCGTGGTTATTCACCGAAAATGGAGTTATTAAACGGTGGTTATGCATTATGGAAAAAAATCTGTATATATGCAAGATGTTTCATCAGTGGTCGACATCCGTATGATGAACGTGATTTTGACTATTTGCAACTGAACAGTGGATTTCCATTTTAATGTCGTTCTACATTTGTCTTCACAGTTGAAAACAACCAAAAAAAATTGTGTCAAACCACGTACTGTAGGCCAACAATCAACAAACAAAATCAGCTTTAACGATTAAGGAAATATTGCACATATATTGCATTCAAATTAGTATCAACAACGTGACAGGAGAGAATAGGGAAGCTTTTTTTTTTTTTTTTTTTTTTTTTTTGGAAGACTGCTGTGGCCTCTCCATTTTAAGTTTTTTAATATTGCGGTGACTAGAAGAGTAGAATGTTATTAAACGATGTGCTTTTAGTTTTGGTGGCTAGGAGAGGAAACTGAGTTGTCAATAGGAGCGTCAAAAAAAAAAAAAAAAAAAAAAAAAAAAAACATGTTTATATTTAGGATTTTTTTTTTTTTTTCAATTTGGCCTTCTTGAAAACTAATCACTGGATTAGTCTGGTTTTAAAACTTATTACGGACGTTGTGTGGTTTTGGTCACGGTGGCAGAAACAGTTATCTAGGCGTCATTCGAGATAGCGTATGTAGGCAGCATTTCAAATAGCGCTCATATCTTTCTGAAACAAAATAAATACATGGGCGCTATTTGAGATGGTGCCTGTACGCGTTATCTTAAATAGCGCTAGTACAAAATAGAAAGAAAAAAAATATCCTTTCTTGAGGCTTTTGAAATTGCATATATTGGCGCTTTTTCAAATGTCGCTTTAACGTGCTTAACAGCACCCAACCAACCCCTTCTTCCTCACTTTCTCACTCTTTCAAAAAAAAAAAAAAACAAAAAAAAAAACCAAAATCTCCAATTAGTTTCTGAAATTAAATCTTTGCCTTTTTAGCTAAAATCATCAACAACTTTAGATTTACGTTAACGGTATGCAACTCTTCGTCATTTGAATCATTTTAAGGTATGAATTTTAAACCTAAATATTTTTTGGATGTTAGCTTTGAGTAATATAATCACATTGTTGGTTATAAAGCAGTATGACTCCTAATTTTATTATGATTAAATGTTATTTCAATGGTGATTTGATCATTGATGATCGAAAGTGTGGGAAATACAAAGGTGGATCTTACAAACCGGTAAAAGTTCTTAAAGGTTGTAAGTTGAAGCAATTAAAAGCGTCGATTTACAAATCAACAAAGATTAATCAAGAGCAATTTGATATTGATTTAGTTTGCAACTGGCAAATTGATTATGCTTCTAAGGCAATTAAAATTGTAGACGATGATAATGTTGAGTTAATGTTTTCTGCCATTTGTAAATATATATAGTTATTCCTTGTGAAAACGGTTAAGTTAGTGGTAGAACCACATGTTGCTTCAACACCGGTGGTAGCAGTACCGTTATGTCCATCTCAACTGATTTCATCCCCAAATAGTATTCCTACTTCGAACGTACCATGGTATGGACAACAACAAATGTTCTATGCTTAATTGTTTATCCTCCTTTTATGAATTTTACACAAAATCTTCATTGTAGCTTTGCATATCCCATGCAGGAAAGTATTGATTGCATGAGTCAAAGGTAAGACCAACTTGGTATTCTATCTAAACAACTTATATCGTGTTTCTGCTAATGTTTAATATCGAATGTATTGCATTGCATAGTTTCGTTCCGTACTATCATCCAACGCAAAATATTGATGGTCCTTCTACACAAATATCGGAGTTGTTGCAGTCAACGCATTATGAGTTATATCATATGAGTCAGAAGTAAGTTTTTCTTGAAATAAAACGTGATTCGAGTCGAGCATAGTTGTATTCTAAAGTTTTTATATTTTCATTACATAGCTATACGCGGCAGTTCATGGATCAGCAATCGCACTTCGAAGAGAATGAATGCGATGGCGCTATGGAATTAGATGGAAACGTAAACGTACAACTAAATACCGGACCTGCATCTAACAGCATGACGGTATCTCAAATAGCGTTAAAAGAGAAGGCACAACCTTTAATGTTATAGTACATTGATAAAGTAACTGGGGCACCATTTGAAATAGCGTGTGTTTGCGCTATCTCAAATAGCGCAAACATGCGCTATTACAAATGATGCCTAATATAAACGTAGGGGCGTCATTTGGAATAACGCCAGTTTATGCTATTTGAGATAGCGCAAACACGCGCTTTTCCAAATGGCGCCCCAGGTCTTGTACAGGTTATAGAAATTCCTCTTTCAAGCTTTACAAGTATACAACAATTTCATTTCTAGAACTGTAAACACAAAAAACCACAACCAAAATGATGGAATAATAAACCAAATAAGCAAACGTTACTACTACTTATCCAAGTTTAACACAACCACCAAAATGATACACAAATTCAACGTACAATAACATTAAGTTCAATCACCTACATACCAACGACTAAACTAACATATCATCAAATGGACGAACTACTATAAAATCTTCAAATGGTGAGTTCTCTTTTTCTTTTGACGTGGGGGTACGTCTTCGGGTACTGAGGATGATGAACTTTCATGAACGAATCCTTAGGGCTGTAAAGGGCCAAACTAAATATGGGTTGCTTAAGACGACTCCGGACCCTTTCCCTTGTTACCTTTCTCTTTGTCGTTGCCTCCTTGTGCCTCCGTGACATATAAACCAATGTAGGTGTGGCGGAGGAATGTCGTCGCCTTCTTGTGCCTCTAGACCTTCAATGGGTGCCAAAGCATGAGGCTGTCGAGGAGGAGGAGGCGGTTTCGTTCTAGTGAGCTTATTCTTCCCTAAAATAGTATGAAAAATATGTTTGATGTTAAAGCACTTCCCCTTGTTTTGTTCCTCCACCTCATCAGATAACTCGTCAACCAACTCTACAGCATGATACACACCATTCGCCTACAAAGTAGAAGTTAACTAACATTAAAATCAATTCAAACAAAAATTTACAATAAATACACTTAGTAGCAAGTATTTCATACCACATTTCTCTCGAGAGGAGCTCTAGACGTGTACAGTTCCACTATAACACCAAGAGGTTGTACGCTTTGAAGAATATATCGTCGGATAATCTGCCAATACCATGTATAATACTCCTTGTCCGACAAAGTGAACTCCCGCTCCTTCTCCATATGCATATGTCGATGGTTTCACGTCTCAATGGCCATCTCGTACTCACCGGGCTACTACTAGGTCAATCATGTAATGTGGGACTGCTTCAGGAAGGTGTTGTCTAAATCCAAACTAACGCTTCACTCGGTCAAGAAGATGGTATGCCACATCGTGGAAACATATAACGGGCACACGGGCGGTCCATAGAAGAACAGAAGCAGTACATAAGACCGGAAGCTCCCCTAGATCATGTGCATATGGGGTCCATGTAACATCATCCGGACTAAGCACGCCCAACTCATTGCGGTAGAATAATAGATTACGCCTCGGAGTCGACGAAGTGTTCTTCCTTCCAACCCATCTGCAATTGCAACGTAATAAGAAAAAGAGAAACTAACTAAACACACAAAAGGTAAATAAGTGACGAAATAAAAAAAACTAGACCCATGAGGCAAAGAAACATCGATATTTGGTGTCCTCAATTCGATCTACCAACAGGAAGATACGTCCAAGACCATAGCTACAAACAAAATACATCAAGAAACACTACGACATATGGATATAAAATATGCAAGGCAAAAATTCATATGAAAATAAATTACATGTACTAAGGAAGGACTACCTCCAAGTGAAGCTTTCTCCAACAAAGCGACCCTGGTCAGTTTTGTGTACGTGTATGCTAAAGTCGCACTACCCCAGGAATATTGCCAACACTGATCAAAATCCTCCAAAAAACGCAACCATCTAAGACACACGTGTGACACCCCACATCTGTTAATGTCACTCACAAAGGGAATGCATTAAGTTTCGTGAAGCGTTATAAGTAAACAGAACAGAAATATTACAAGACAGATATATAAAATAATAGAGGAATAAAAACTTTATTTATCATAAAACACCGTGGTCCAAAAATTCACATGTCTGAAATACAAAAACCCATTACAACATAAAAGTTACTGTCTTGTTCTATCATTGTACATAAATACTTAAAAGAAAACATAATTCCCCAAAAAGAGACAAAGCCATATTAGAGATAAGAACTTGAGCCATACTTCGAAAGCAGCTCCTAGCAAGATGATAACCGAGTCCTGCCTAAGCCTGAGTATTCCCACCCTGAGAACCTGGAGGGAAACGGAAGAAAGAAGAGGAAACAAAAAGGGTCAGACATAAAGTCTGGCGAGTCTAGCTACTTTTAGCAAGTAAATAAATAAAAGTAGCATGACAAACATATAAAGTGGATAAGAGATGTTACTACATTAAAGACAAGTGTGATAAGGTAGACAGGATAAGGTGTATACGCTTCTCTAATGATTACTCTGCACTATTACTAGTATAATCAGAATGAGATGATCCCCGACATGTATGAAATGATAGACTTAGGCGTACATCTGGTGAGAGGTTTTAACCCCATACAATCCACAGACAGCCCCAATAACGGACTCCTAAACTTACCAAAGTCTAGATGTACCCTAACTACTACCGTCATCGATCGGCTCCGTACTCCATAAATACCCTGTGCTGGCCCAACAGTAGGATGTATCACTTCCTAAAGTGGCAACCCTTCGTTTTCAAGATGTGCACAACCATATCTACTGATGTCACGGTCGTCTTATCACCCTCTGCCCGGCTCATGCACGCACATGGCCCGGTCGGTTTGCGTCGCTCACACCGTCCTCCACGTTTGGATCTCTTACAATCAGTCCAGTAAGCGTGCCCTTTCTCCAACCAAGTTCGGAGTACATGTATGATACTTACTTCGGGTTACTGGCTGAAATGAGTCCCACACAATATGATACAAGCTCTCTCCTTCGTCTTATACCCCCACTAGGTTTTCATTGGCTATGTATACCACTAGGTGTCTTTAATTACATAACCCTATCATTTCCACAAGGTATGTTTACCCTAAAAGGTGTTTTTAATTACATAACTTTATTATTTCCACCGGTTATGTATACCACTAGGCGTCTTTAATTACATAACCTTATCGGGTTAAGTTTGTGGGCCTATATGTAAATATTACCCACCCCCTCCAGATTTACTTAACCCTCCCACTGATTCAAGCATGCTTATTTAACGGTTAAGTTTGTGGGCCTATATATACTAATATTACCCACCTACCCAAGATTTGCTTAACTCTCCCACTGGTTCAAGCATGTTTATTTAACGGTTAAGTTTGTGGGCTAATATATACTAATATTACCCACCTACCCAAGATTTACTTAACCCTCCCACTGATTCAAGCATGTTTATTTAACGGTTAAGTTTGTTGGCCAATATATAGTAATATTACCCACCTACCTAAGATTTACTTAACCCTCCCACTGATTCAAGCATGTTTATTTAACAGTTAAGTTTGTGGGTCTATATATACTAATATTACCATCTACCGAAGATTTACTTAACCCTCCCACTGATTCAACCAAGTTTACTTAACCCCTATTCATGTTTATGTTCACACAATCCCTATGGATTCAACTAGGTTAAGTATTACAGACTAACCGGTTTCCCCATTCACATTGGCTGCTTTTTACTGACCAAAGTTTCACTTGCTTATTAATTTCATATAAATATAACTTAATTCATTTAAGTTCATTAATAAGCCCCATTACATGTTATTCTTTAGATTGTAATTAACATAAGTAGTCTTACAATCTTCCACTCCTGGATTGTAATTAATGGAAGTAATCTTACAATCCCGTTTGTATTTTCTGTTTCCATAGTTACAATAACATGTTTTACTTAATATTTAATTATGTATACTTCTTCTCAGTTCACATGTTTCCTATTTAACATATCACTACAACTTGACGTTGTTTACTTATTAAATTAGTTTTCTTAACTAAGGTTTACGAATAAGCTTTCTTTCCTTTTATTTTAACTTATGTTATGATTTCCACTTGTCCCTAGGATAAGCCTACCTATTATATACAACATTTTCATTAAGTAATTAATCATAATAGATTACTATCATTCCTTGTTTACTCCAATTCATTACCATGTCCATTTATGGTTATAATGGGCCACACCTCCCACATTAGGCCTACAACTTGTGGATGCTGGATATGACGGTCAGGTCCGGGCAGACTTATTTCACAAGTTGGGCCTAACCTCATGTCTGAGCCCGTCTCGTATTTGTGCACTTAGACCTCTCACACTAGGTTCAACATTAGTGGTTGCTGGATATGCCGGTCGGGTCCGGGCTGACTTCCACCACTAATGCAACCTAACATTGTGTCATAAGTGCAATTACAATTTCTAATTGTAATCTTAAACATTTCATTATTATCCAAATTCTCACCTATGCCTTCTTAGGTGATTATGCCCATTTTTCCCCAATTTTATACAAAGTGAATTATATGTCCATATTCATATCCATTAATCGTGTTATGCCAATTCTAATATTTTTCCATGTTCGCTCAATAACGCATTCGTATATATTTGGCGGCATCTAGGCTAGAAAGTAGCCTAACCATAAACAATAAAAGGGAAAGATGATGGGACAAATGACAATAGTGATCATTCTAACAAAAGTGACATAAACATATATACTGGCATAGACAAGTAATTGGCATAATAAGGTGGACATAAAACAGATCTAGTGAAAAGGGTAATGATAAAACTAGATTCAACATATTAAGGATGAACAGATCCAAATAATATTTCATATGTCCAATAATGGCAGATCTCAATTAGTCACAATATAATGATCTAGATCTAAACAAAGGTTCAATAGTCCATATAATGGTAATCCCAAATTAACCACAAACTTGACAAAGGTTCAGATCTACAAAGGTGACATGATAAACTAACCACAGGTGAATTAGATCTATAAAAACAGATCTAGCATAACAAAGTTTGAGATCCAAGAATAACACAAATTCATGATTCAAGACAGATCCAAATCATAGTACTATCACATTTTACTTTTAATCATTTAAATCTAAAAGTAACCTAGAACTCACAGTGTTCAGATTAAAATAAAAGCTAGAAAATAGCCGAGGTTGGATCTACACTTGAATCTCTAAGTTTGATTAGCTTTAGTTGATCGTTGTTGAAGAAAAGATCCGTCTCAGCTCAGACACCGGCAACATTTGGCCTCCATGATTTCCAATAAAAAAACAAGAGAAATGACCATGTATTTATAGCAGCCAGCCTCTTTGATACTGACTGCCATGTCAGCCTTAGGGGTATCAATACCCCTGCAGGGGGATCGACCCTTGTGTCGACATCCCTTAAAGGGAGTCGACCCCGGTGTCGGCACCCCTCTAGGGGGGTCGACCCCTAGAGCAGGAAATTTGCCACTTACGAAATTTTGATTTCCGAAAGATTTTGGATAAGGTTCTGACTCATATGTACATGTATATATATATATATATTTCTTCTCCGCCTATACAAACTTAAAATCCTCATAACTTCTTCATACGGTGTTCGTTTTACCCAAACCAAATGTCTATCTTGACCAGAATTTCAAGACGAACGCAATGGCGCAGTCTGTTTCCCTTAATTTCGAATATTAAATTAATTATTATTTAATTTATCCTCTTTAGTTTTTAGAATAAATACGGGGTGTTACATTCCCCCTACTCAAAGGATATCGTCCCCGAAATCTCTAAATCGAGAAGAATGCATTTCCTACCATCCATCATCCATATAGTCATCCATCAATCACTTGCATCCATTGTCCTTAAAGATTTCTAATGATTATATGAATATATGCAAAGGTTTGTGTATATGTCCCAATACTAATGCGAAGATCAGGCGGTCTACTGATTTAGTTGACCTCCTTAATGCAACCTATGTTAGTGTCACAAATTCAACATGTATGCAAATAATCCTATTATAACATGTTAGTTCTATATGTGTGCACAATCATTCGTCCAAATGCAACATCCATTTTCATCCATTAAAAGAAAAGAAAAATGCACACACATCCATATGCAGTATGAGGGTGATTGAGCCGATCTAGTGCCTAATGTGTGTGTATATGCATCCACAGGTAACCATTAGTAAACACTTGCATCCATCAAACATAACATGTTTCAAACACATGTTTACAATCATGGGATTTCCTACCTAAAGGTCGAAGATTCGATCGATAAGATACACTCAGATGATAGAAGCAAGTGCGAATAAAATCTTTGGAAAAAGAAGTTAAGAACATTCCCTTGAAAAGAAAAGGGTATGTAGCGCAAAATCTTGTCTTCGATCTCCCAAGTTACATCTGCTTGGTTTTCTCCCCACTGAACCTGCACCAACTTGACTTCTCGTTTGCGTAGATTCTTAACCTCCGATCCAAGAATACGGGTAGGGACTCATCTGACTATCGCCATCTGCTCTACTTCCACTTCTTCCAATATGCTTGGCTCAACAACTTCCGCGGTGTCATGCAAGCACTTCCACAGATGAGAAACGTGGAAAACATCATGAACGCCGGATAGATTTTCTAGGAGCTTCACTCTATAGGCCATTTGGCCGATCCTTTCGGTTATGGGAAATGGTCCCACAAATCTGGGTGCCAACTTCCCTATAGATCCGAAGCGAACCACATTCCTCAAAGGTGACACTTTAATAAAAACTAAGTCTCCCACTCTAATTTCGATGTCAGTCCCTCTCTTATCTGCATAGGATTTCTGCCTATCTTGGGCTGACTTCATCCACCTTCGAATAAGGTCAATCTTCTCGGACGTTTCCCTAACCATATCTGGTCCAAGTAATAATCTTTCTATAGATTCCCACCAACAAGTTGGTGATCTACAGGGTCGTCCGTACAATGCTTCTAAGGGTGTCATGCCGATGCTAGCTTGATGGCTGTTGTTGTAGGAAAACTCTACTAAAGGAAGGTGCTCTTCCCAAGTCACTCCGAAGTCTAGGATACACAACCTCAAAAGATCCTCTAGAACTCTGTTCACCCTCTCCGTCTGTCCATCTGTCTGAGGATGATAAGCGTTTCTCAAACAGAATTGTGTACCTAATGCTTCTTGCAAGCTCCTCCAAAATTCACTGGTGAAAATGGGGTCTCGATCACTTACGATACTGGAAGGTACTTGTAACACCCCACACCCGCTATGGTCACTCACTATGGGAATGCCATAGCATCGGTGGAGTATTTTTAGTGAATATAGAACAGAAAAATTACAACAAGACAGATATAAGTAGTACTTGAAATTTTAAAACATCATCTCATAACAGCAGAAATAAACATGTCTGGTTACATCATAAAACCACAATAAAAGTCAAGTACAATATCCATCAAAATAAAGAAGTACATAATCCCACTTTCAATACAATAGTCAGAACGAAAGAAAAGATAACTGGATAACTGGAGCTTTACATCTACCCAAGCTCCTCAAGACTGGAACAGCAATCCGATCAAGCTCTACTACTGCTAGGATCCACCGTAGGACCTGAGGGTTGGGAAAAAGATAGAAACAACGGGGTCAGACATAAGTCTGAGTGAGTCCTATAACTTTAACAATACAATCATTAAAGTAACCAGAGAAGACATAAACTTGACCTACGGTAATATCTGGGGATGAATGGCTACACTAAGCAGCTTGGTAGACTTAGAATAAACTAAGATAACCGTCAGGACGCATCTACCCACCCAAGGATAATTACTAACTGCACCACACCAGTCATTCCTACTTAAAGGTTGATCCCTTCCAAGGACTTAGAAAGTTTCCCCAGTAGTTCCATGTACTCCTAGCCCACTACATAGGTGCCGTCTGCCCCTATCTCCACTAGGTGTACTCAGTAATTCTTACCCAGTAGTTTCGTGTACCCCTACATAGGTGCCGTCTGCCCCTATCTTCATTAGGTGTACCCACTACTCCCCAAGCGATCGGCTCCCTACCGTAGATACCTGTGCTGGTCCCACAGTGGGGTGTATCACTCCCCTAAAGTGGCTACCCAATACTAATGGTGCACGGCTTTATATCTACACGATGCAACAACGGCTTATCTACCAGCCCGGGCCCACACACGCATATGAAGCCCGTTGGACTTGCGTTGCCACCGCTAACCCGTTTTGGCCTCTTATAATCAAGCCCAATATGCGTGTCCCGTCACTCGACATGGGTCGAGCCCACAAAGATACGTTTGGGATATTGGTTGAAATGGGCCCCCACAAGCTACCCACCTAAGCTTGTCAAATATCTAGTGTATCCCACTTAACCCTTTAATCATGTTTAATTACATGTTTCCACTTGGTTAAGTATTCTAATCGTATTTTCTATTGCCACCCAAGGCAACCCACTAGATTCCACATGCCACCCAAGGCAACCACAAAATTTCCTCATGCCACCCAAGGCACCCACTTAACCCCTCATGTCCCACTACATGCTACTATGGTTAAGTGTTTCTTAATTAATTAAGACCGTGATCTCCCATAAAGACCTCCCACATTAGACTGGCTGTTATGACCGCCTGGTTAAGCCGGTAGAATCCGGGCAGTCTTACGTCATAACAGAGTCTAACCTCGTGTCTTTACCTTAATCACGTATTTAATTTATGGCTAAGACCTCTCACATTGGGCTGACATTTGTAGCAACTGGTTAAGCCGGTCGGGTCCGGGCAGTTTTACACTACAAATGAGTCCAACCTCGTGTCTTAGTCGATTAATTACACCTAATTAATCACCCCCATATTAATTATCCCTAATTAATATCAAGTTTTCCATAACATGGGTAGACCTAACTCAATAGGTAAATTCCCATGGGGTAGACCTAACTCAATAGGTAAATTCCCGCTTATGGTAATTTATTTTTATGGTATGCTTAATCATACCCAATCATTCATTTATTAACATATTTACCAACCCCATCGTTCCCCACGTAAATTGTTCTCATTACATGACATAATAAAGGGGAAGATCATCACAAATATCATGGGTTTAGCATAGAACTTTGTCATGGGTTAAGAGGTTGTCAACTTGCATATATGAGCATATATTAACCCAACTACTTTTAACCCAAACTTGCATATTATCATACATATGATTTGCATAACATGTTGCATATGAGCTTGCATATTATCATACACATATCTTGCATAACATGTTGAACTTGCATATAGGCATTCTCATAACTTGCATAACATGTTAAACATGCATTTAAACATACACATAACTTGCATAAGCATTCACATACTTGCATAAGCATCCACATACTTGCATAAGCATTCACATACTTGCATAAACATGCATAACTTGCATATCGTGTCATTTAAGCATATACATATCTTGCATAAACATTCATATACTCGCATAAGCATGCATAACTTGCATATCACATAAATCTTGCATTTAAACATATACATGACTTGCATAAGCATCCATATACTTGCATAAGCATGCATAACTTGCATATCACATTAAACTTGCATTTAAACATATGCTTAACTTGCATAACTCACTTTGTTAATCATGCATAATTCCACTCATTAAATATGCATAAATCCACTTGTTAAACATGCATATACCAACTTGCTAAACATGCATAAATCAACTTATTAAGCATGCATAAACCAACTTATCAAACATGCATAAACATAGAACAACATAGAGTAACATATCATTATACATGATTCAACTCACTAATCCGCATTTAAGACCATAAGTCTCATTACACCGAATCTACTTACTTTAACAATTAATGTTAAAGTGATAGAAACTCACCAAAACCAAGATTAGCAAACTTATGAAGAGGAATTAGTTGCTAAATATGGAGATGGTGATGATTAAAGAATGATTTGAGAGGGATTAGCTTGCAACTTTCTTCTTAGATTAGTGGAGGCTCCTCTTAGAATTTAATTTGGCGGCATGAGGCCATCATTTCTATTTTTGGTAAGGATTAAGGGGGGTTTAGGGTGTATTTATAGATTAGGTGAGTGTTTTAGGCCCTTAGATTAACCCTAGATTAGATTAGGACCCTTAGATTTAGGAAATCTCTAGAACCAGCCCTCCAAGCCAGCCTAGAACCCAACCTGGTGCACCCAGGTTCACTGGACGGCGCGACCCTGTCGACAGGCAAGTCGACAGGCAAGTCGACACCCCTGTCGACAGGCCTGTCGACAGCCCTGTCGACATGGGTAGGGCGGGAATCTTCCCGCCTGACCCCGCCTGACCCATTCCAAATCTGAATTTTTAAATTTTTAAATCTGTTTTAGTTTTGAATTTTCTGCAAACTTCATCGGGCCATAACTGGGCCATACGGACTCCGATTTTCGAAAACTCGGACTCTATTTCGCGTATTTTTCCGAGACAAACGTAATGACGCAGCCCGTTTCCCCTAATTCCCACATCTGAGATTATTTATCTTGTAATTAGTGAATTTTAGTATTAACCCAAAATTCGGGGTGTTACATTCTCCCCTCCTTAAAGGATTTCGTCCCCGAAATCTCTAAGCTAAGGAGAATGCATATCCTACCATCCAAACAACCATCTACTCAAACCATCAACCACTGGCATCCATTGTCCTTAAAACAATTTCTAATGATGTATGAGCATATGCAAAAAGTGTGTGTATATGTTCCCTATCTAATGTATGAACATATGCAAACCATGATAGTGCCATGCATCCATTATGTATGCGAGAAAACCCTATCGACACATACAATATCTACATGAGTGCACAATCATTCACCAAAATGCATCATCCATGTGATAACACAACCATTATACATCCATAAATATATCTTCCTACACACAATTTTATGCAATATGCAATATGAAGTGACTGAGCCGATCTAGTGCCTAGAGTGTGTGTATATGCATCCACGAGCAACCACTAGCAAACACTTGCATCCACTTGCATCCATCAACCATAACATGTCTCAAACACATGTTTCAACCATAGGTTTACCTTATCTAAAGGTCAAAGGTATTAACGAGAGGACATACCAAAGATAAGATAAGTACTAGACAAGCGATAAAGGAGAAAGTAAAGACATACCCTAAAAAAGAAATGGGTACAATGAACGCATCTTCGCTTCCGTCTCCCAAGTTGCGTTGCTCTCATCTTCTCCCCATTGCACTTTGACTAGTTGAACTTCTCTGTTCCTCAATTTCCTAGTCTCTGACCCAAGGATGCGAGTAGGAGCTCGTCGGACAGTCACATCACGCTCTATCTCTATATCTCTAAGCAAGCTCGGCTCTACCACCTCTGTGGTCTCATGTAAGCATTTCCACAGATGTGATACATGGAATACATCATGAACACCACTAAGTCTGTCGGGCAACTCCACCCTATATGCCATCCGTCCAATCCTTTCCTTAATAGGAAACGGCCCAACAAACCTCGGTGCTAACTTCCCAACGGATCCAAAGCGAACAACATTTCTCAATGGAGATACTTTGACAAAAACCATGTCCCCAACCTCAAATTCAAGATCCGTCCTTCTCTTGTCCGCATAAGATTTTTGCCTATCTTGCGCTGCTTTCATCCTTCTTCGAATCAAATCGATCTTCTCTGAAGTCTCCCTAACCATATCAGGCCCAAGCAAGATCTTATCCGTAGATTCCCACCAACATGTAGGTGATCGACAAGGCCTTCCATAGAGAGCTTCGAAAGGAGCCATCCCAATACTGGACTGAAAGCTGTTATTATATGCGAACTCCACCAATGGAAGATGCTCTTCCCATGTACCTCCAAAATCTAGGATACAAAGCCTCAAAAGGTCTTCTAGAACACGATTCACCCTCTCAGTCTGGCCGTCTGTCTGAGGATGATATGCGGTGCTCAGACACAATTGAGTCCCCACTGCTTCTTGCAAACTTCTCCAGAACTCGCTAGTGAAGATAGGATCTCGATCACTTACAATGCTAGAGGGTACCCCATGCAATCGAACTATCTCTCGAAGATATACAGAAGCTAGCCATGGAGCGGTCCTCTTGCTCTTCACAGGTATGAAATGGGCGCTCTTAGTAAGTCTGTCTACCACCACCCAAATTCCTGTATTACCCTTCCTCGATCTGGGTAACCCGTCAATAAAATCCATCGAGACGCTATCCCACTTCCATTGTGGAACCTCCAATGGGTGAAGCAACCCACCTGGTTTCCTTTGCTCCGCCTTCACTTGCTGGCACACCAAACATCGAGCGACATACTCGGCCACATCTTTCTTCATACCGGCCCAGAAGAAAACCCTCTTCATGTCTTGGTACATCTTATCCCCACCGGGATGAATGGTCATCCTAGAACGGTGTGCATCATCAAGAATAGCCTTCCTCAACCCTTCATCTAGCGGTACACAAAGTCTACCGTCCCTACGCAAGCACCCCTTATCGTCTAGGGTGTACCTACTCAAATGGCTGGACGACTCCCCCCTTATGAGCTTCTCTATCAACTCAACCAACTGTGGGTCGTCCCTCTGGGCTTCCCCAATCCGCCCCAGAAGAGTAGGTCTAACTTCCAAAGAAGCTAGCAAACCGGGTATATAGTCAATGGAAGGTCTGAAATCAAACATCGAGATAAATTCCAAGCTTCGTCGTTCCACGAACAACGGACTCAAGGACAACCTCTTCCTGCTCAAGGCGTCCGCCACCACGTTACCCTTGCCAGGGGTATACGCTATCTCGAAATCATAGGATGCTAAAAATTCCATCCACCTTTGCTGTCTCAGATTCAAATCCTTCTGAGAGAATAAGTACTTCAATGATTTATGGTCAGTGAACAACTCGAATCTCTCACCAAGAAGATAATGGCGCCAAATCTTAAGCGCAAAAACAATAGCGGCCAGCTCTAGATCATGGGTAGGGTAATTTTTCTCATGTGCCCTCAACTGCCTTCCACCGTAGGCTATTACCCTTCCCTCTTGCATTAAGACTGCGCCAAGTCCTGTCCCACAGGCATCGGTATAGACAACAAATGGCTTGCTCCCATCTGGCAACACCAAAACTGGAGCGGTGGTTAAAGCTCTCTTTAACCGTCGGAACGCATCATCGCAATCTACGTCCCATGTGAAAACAAGATTCTTCTTCGTCAAGCGGGTTAATGGGGCTGATATCTTCGCAAATTCTTTAATAAACTTCCTATAATAACCCGCCAACCCCAAGAAACTTCTTACTTCGGTAGCATTCTTCGGAACCTTCCAATCCTGAATTGATACTACCTTCGCGGGATCCACAGCTATCCCTTCCTTGGAGACCACGTGCCCCAAGAACCGTACTTCCTTCCTCCAGAAGTGACATTTAGAGAATTTAGCTTTAAGGCTATGTGCTCGAAGAGTCTTCAATACTTCCCCAAGATGTAGGGCATGCTCTTCTTCACTCTTAGAAAATACTAAGATATCATCCACAAAGACCACCACAAATTTATTAAGGAACTCCCTGAACACCCTACTCATCAAATCAACAAAGTATGCAGGGGCGTTCGTCAACCCAAATGGCATCACCAGCCACTCATAGAAACCATCCGGAGTCCTAAAGGCAGTCTTGTCTATGCTATCCTCAGCCACCCTCAACTGATGAAACCCCGTGGCCAAGTCCAACTGAGAAAATACTGAAGCGCCAACCAACTGATCGAAAAGATCATCTATTCTCGGCAATGGGTGTCTATTCTTCTTTGTGAGCTTGTTGAGTTCTCTATAGTCTACACAAAGTCTGAGGGACCCATCCGCCTTCGTAGCAAATACTACTGGAGCACCCCACTCCGATATGCTCCGTCTTATGAACCCCTTCTCAAGCAACTCCCCTACTTGCTTATGGAGTTCCCTCCTCTCACGAGGAGCCATGTGGCGCACTGGTAAAGATACCGGTTTAGCATTATCCACCAAATATATTCGGAAGTCAATCTCCCGCTTCGGAGGTAAGCCCTTCACTTCCTCAAACACATCCGGATATTCCCGGACCACTCTCATAGATTGCAAACTCTCGACCGAAGCGTCAAGCGATTCAAGATAACTTAGCATAACAGAGTCCATGGGATTACAAGAAATCTCGAGAGTGTTACCCAAGCGGGTCATGAGCCTAACAACTCTCCTTTCGCAATCAAGAACGGCACCATTACTGGATAACCAGTCCATGCCCAAAATCAACCCATAGCCCGTGAAGCCCAACACAAAAGCATCACATCTAAACTCAATGCTAAGTATAGAAATCTTCAAACCCAAACATATCATGGACAAATAAGTGGAGCCCCCAATTGGGTTTGAAACAACCAAGGGATCATCTACCAGACTGGTGTCTAAGTGCAGTAACTCAACTAATGATGATGAGATAAACGAATGCGATGCGCCTGAATCAAACAATGTACGGACAGGATGATCAAATAGAAAAACCAGACTTTCAACGGAAATAGTTCTACCTCTCTCCTGAATCGGTGGAACCGCGAGAGCCTGTACTTGCCCCCTAGCCTGACTCGGTGCCATAAGAGCTTGCACCTGTCCTCCTGAGGTAGATCCCGTCCTTTGCCCTTTCTTAGGGCAATCCTTCACTAAATGCCCTGCTTCGCCACAGTGGAAGCAGCCAGTCTTCTTCTTTTTGCGACAATCCTTGCTTAGGTGGCCAGGTGTCCCACAATTGAAACACTTCTTCTTCTTGCTCTTGCCACCGTTGCCTTTCCCACCTTTGCTTTGTTGTTGTTGCTGAGGTCTCTTTTGATCTCCCTTCTTCTCGGGTGCCTTATTAGCATTAGGACCCTTCTCTTCCTCATACATGAGTGCCATGTCAACTAGCTTCTCAAAGGTGGCCCCCATAGGGATATGGGTCATAGCCAACCCATGCATCGGTTCATTCAAGCCTTTCACGAACCGCAAAGCCTTCTTCTCCGGTGTATTCACCATATCTAGGCCAAACCTTGCCAATTGATTAAACTTGTTAACATATTCCTTCACCGAGAGATTTCCTTGCTTCAGAGTCAAGAATCTTTCCATATACAAGTTTTCCTCCGCCCTTGAGAGAAACTTTGCCACAAATCTTTGCCTAAAATCCGCCCAAGAGTCAACGGGGCGTTCTCCATTAGTGACCTCCCACCAGAATGAGGCCTCTCCCTTCATTAACCAAGCAGCCAACTTGACTTTCTTCCCTTCTTCCATCTCAAAGATATCTATCAACTCTTCCACCTCCTTAAGCCAATCTCTAGCTTCCACAAAAGTTTCAGATCCTTGAAAAGGTTTTCCTCCTATAGCTTTAAATTCCTTGCAAGTCTTAGCAAAAGTATCCGTGCGAGGAGGAGGGGGAGGAGGAAGATCGGGTGCTACGGTTGGTGGAGGAACATTTGCTGGACCTGCAGTGGTGGCCCTAGCCTCCATCAATCTCCTATACCATACTGGTATCGTCACACCCTCCGGAAAGTTAAGATTCTCGGCCATACTGAAACGAAAAAGGAAAGATTTAAAACGAAGGATTCGAAGGATATAGATATGGCTATTGGGGATTATGCCTTTCTTCCAAAAACTTTTCTCTTTAAAGACATGTTTTTGAAAATATCTCTTCCAAAAATGTTTTTAGAAAAATAGTTTTCTAAAAATTTTATCTGTTCCGGTAACCTTTGCTCTGATACCACGTGTAACACCCCACACCCGCTATGGTCACTCACTAAGGGAATGCCATAGCATCGGTGGAGTATTTTTAGTGAATATAGAACAGAAAAATTACAACAAGACAGATATAAGTAGTACTTGAAATTTTAAAACATCATCTCATAACAGCGGAAATAAACATGTCTGGTTACATCATAAAACCACAATAAAAGTCAAGTACAATATCCATCAAAATAAAGAAGTACATAATCCCACTCTCAATACAATAGTCAGAACGAAAGAAAAGATAACTGGAGCTTTACATCTACCCAAGCTCCTCAAGACTGGAACAACAATCCGATCAAGCTCTAATACTGCTAGGATCCACCGTAGGACCTGAGGGTTGGGAAAAAGATAGAAACAACGGGGTCAGACATAAGTCTGAGTGAGTCCTATAACTTTAACAATACAATCATTAAAGTAACCAGAGAAGACATAAACTTGACCTACGGTAATATCTGGGGATGAATGGCTACACTAAGCAGCTTGGTAGACTTAGAATAAACTAAGATAACCGTCAGGACGCATCTACCCACCCAAGGATAATTACTAACTGCACCACACCAGTCATTCCTACTTAAAGGTTGATCCCTTCCAAGGACTTAGAAAGTTTCCCCAGTAGTTCCATGTACTCCTAGCCCACTACATAGGTGTCGTCTGCCCCTATCTCCACTAGGTGTACTCAGTAATTCTTACCCAGTAGTTTCGTGTACCCCTACATAGGTGCCGTCTGCCCCTATCTTCATTAGGTGTACCCACTACTCCCCAAGCGATCGGCTCCCTACCGTAGATACCCGTGCTGGTCCCACAGTGGGGTGTATCACTCCCCTAAAGTGGCTACCCAATACTAACGGTGCACGGCTTTATATCTACACGATGCAACAACGGCTTATCTACCAGCCCGGGCCCACACACGCATATGAAGCCCGTTGGACTTGCGTTGCCACCGCTAACCCGTTTTGGCCTCTTATAATCAAGCCCAATATGCGTGTCCCGTCACTCGACATGGGTCGAGCCCACAAAGATACGTTTGGGATATTGGTTGAAATGGGCCCCCACAAGCTACCCACCTAAGCTTGTCAAATATCTAGTGTATCCCACTTAACCCTTTAATCATGTTTAATTACATGTTTCCACTTGGTTAAGTATTCTAATCGTATTTTCTATTGCCACCCAAGGCAACCCACTAGATTCCACATGCCACCCAAGGCAACCACAAAATTTCCTCATGCCACCCAAGGCACCCACTTAACCCCTCATGTCCCACTACATGCTACTATGGTTAAGTGTTTCTTAATTAATTAAGACCGTGATCTCCCATAAAGACCTCCCACATTAGACTGGCTGTTATGACCGCCTGGTTAAGCCGGTAGAATCCGGGCAGTCTTACGTCATAACAGAGTCTAACCTCGTGTCTTTACCTTAATCACGTATTTAATTTATGGCTAAGACCTCTCACATTGGGCTGACATTTGTAGCAACTGGTTAAGCCGGTCGGGTCCGGGCAGTTTTACACTACAAATGAGTCCAACCTCGTGTCTTAGTCGATTAATTACACCTAATTAATCACCCCCATATTAATTATCCCTAATTAATATCAAGTTTTCCATAACATGGGTAGACCTAACTCAATAGGTAAATTCCCATGGGGTAGACCTAACTCAATAGGTAAATTCCCGCTTATGGTAATTTATTTTTATGGTATGCTTAATCATACCCAATCATTCATTTATTAACATATTTACCAACCCCATCGTTCCCCACGTAAATCGTTCTCATTACATGACATAATAAAGGGGAAGATCATCACAAATATCATGGGTTTAGCATAGAACTTTGTCATGGGTTAAGAGGTTGTCAACTTGCATATATGAGCATATATTAACCCAACTACTTTTAACCCAAACTTGCATATTATCATACATATGATTTGCATAACATGTTGCATATGAGCTTGCATATTATCATACACATATCTTGCATAACATGTTGAACTTGCATATAGGCATTCTCATAACTTGCATAACATGTTAAACATGCATTTAAACATACACATAACTTGCATAAGCATTCACATACTTGCATAAGCATCCACATACTTGCATAAGCATTCACATACTTGCATAAACATGCATAACTTGCATATCGTGTCATTTAAGCATATACATATCTTGCATAAACATTCATATACTCGCATAAGCATGCATAACTTGCATATCACATAAATCTTGCATTTAAACATATACATGACTTGCATAAGCATCCATATACTTGCATAAGCATGCATAACTTGCATATCACATTAAACTTGCATTTAAACATATGCTTAACTTGCATAACTCACTTTGTTAATCATGCATAATTCCACTCATTAAATATGCATAAATCCACTTGTTAAACATGCATATACCAACTTGCTAAACATGCATAAATCAACTTATTAAGCATGCATAAACCAACTTATCAAACATGCATAAACATAGAACAACATAGAGTAACATATCATTATACATGATTCAACTCACTAATCCGCATTTAAGACCATAAGTCTCATTACACCGAATCTACTTACTTTAACAATTAATGTTAAAGTGATAGAAACTCACCAAAACCAAGATTAGCAAACTTATGAAGAGGAATTAGTTGCTAAATATGGAGATGGTGATGATTAAAGAATGATTTGAGAGGGATTAGCTTGCAACTTTCTTCTTAGATTAGTGGAGGCTCCTCTTAGAATTTAATTTGGCGGCATGAGGCCATCATTTCTATTTTTGGTAAGGATTAAGGGGGGTTTAGGGTGTATTTATAGATTAGGTGAGTGTTTTAGGCCCTTAGATTAACCCTAGATTAGATTAGGACCCTTAGATTTAGGAAATCTCTAGAACCAGCCCTCCAAGCCAGCCTAGAACCCAACCTGGTGCACCCAGGTTCACTGGACGGCGCGACCCTGTCGACAGGCAAGTCGACACCCCTGTCGACAGGCCTGTTGACAGCCCTGTCGACATGGGTAGGGCGGGAATCTTCCCGCCTGACCCCGCCTGACCCATTCCAAATCTGAATTTTTAAATTTTTAAATCTGTTTTAGTTTTGAATTTTCTGCAAACTTCATCGGGCCATAACTGGGCCATACGGACTCCGATTTTCGAAAACTCGGACTCTATTTCGCGTATTTTTCCGAGACGAACGTAATGACGCAGCCCGTTTCCCCTAATTCCCACATCTGAGATTATTTATCTTGTAATTAGTGAATTTTAGTATTAACCCAAAATTCGGGGTGTTACAGTACTCCATGAAGACGGGCTATCACACGAACATAAACTGCTGCCAACCATGCTACCGTCCTCTTACTCTTAAGTGGTATGAAATGAACTCTCTTAGTAAGCCTGCGTATTATCATCCAAATGCTGGTGTTGTCCTTCCTTGATCTAGGCAAACCATTTATGAAATCCATGGAGACACTTTCCCACTTCCACTGCGAGACCTCTAAAGGATGAAGTAAACCGCTGGGCTTCCTTTGCTCAGCTTTGCCTTACTGGCAAATCGGACATTAAGAAACAAACTCTGCTACATCTTTCTTCATCCCATCCCAAAAGAAAACCCTTTCTCAAGTAGCTCCCCTACTTTGTCTTAGAGCCATATGGCGCACGGGCAATGCAACTGGCTTTGCATTATCCACTAAATATATGCGAAAATCGATCTCGCGCCTTGGGGTAAACCCCAAACCTCATCAAAGACATCAGGATACTCACGGACTACTGGAACAGATTTTAGATCATCGATAGATGCGTCAAGTGACTCTAGGAGACTTAACATAGCAGACCCCTTGGGTTTACAAGAAATCTCGAGGGTCCTCCCTCGGCAAGTCAACAGTTTAACGACCTTCCTCTCACAATCCAGAATGGCACCATACGTGGTAAGCCAATCCATTCCTAGAATCAACCCATAGCCATAAACCCGAGCACATATGCGTTGCACTCAAACACGACACCTAACACAGATATCCTCAAACCTCGACAAATCCGAGATAAATGAGCCGAACTTGTAACACCCCGAATTTTCTGTGATCGTATAAGTAACAAATCAGAGAATAATTAATTTTTAAAATAAGAATCAAGGGAAACGGGTTGCGCCATTGCGTTCGTCTCGAAATTCTGCTTGGAAATGAGTCCGAGTTTTCAACAAACGGAGTCCGTATGAGGGAGATATGGCCCTCCGAATTTTCAGAGGATTTCAGAATCGAAAACAGCTCGAAATTCGAATTCAAACCCAGAAGCGGGCTGAGCGGGAAATTTCCCGCCCAGGACCCAGCTCGACTGGGTGGTCGACTGGGTAGTCGACCTCCCCAGGGCCAGGTCAACCATAGTGTCGACCTGGGGGGGGGGGGACCAGGTCGACCATGGTGTCGACCTGGGGGTCGACCTGCTCCCGAACGCACTTCCTGAACCTGATGCATTCTGATGTTTTTGGTTGATTTTCTGACCAGATTCATGACTCTAATCCTATATAAACAGCCCCCTATCCTCATTCTCTCTACACCATTTCATTCTACCTATGCTCTGCCTCTGTTCTAATAAAAATGGCATCGCTACTCTGCTGAAATCTGAACTGGAACTAGGACTAAAGCATCTTCTTCCAAACTGATTAAAATTAAAAGAGAACAACTGCAACTCTTCTTCTTCTTAATCCAATCAAGGCAAGTACAGTTATTTTCCGCTATAAACGTTAATTATGATTGCGACATGAATTGTTAATCTGAATTTGAGGTTATGACTGTTTTGTTCTGCTTAGATCTATCTTATTCTGTATCTCTTTCTTCTTTCTGTTCTATAGCCAGGCTACTACGAGCCTGTGCCAAATCTCATAAGAGATTAACGCACAAACGCTAAACTTTGGGACAAATAATGTACGATGGCATAATTGGACATGGCTAATCTGTGACTAAAAGGACATATGTTGTAAACTAGATTTAGATCTATGCATATTCTGTGAATTGGAAGAAGAGGAATCATTGTATGTTAACATATGACTTGAGGCTTTGACATAACGCATATTTTGAATTAAGATCTGTTATAATTTAAAGTTCTAGATTGTTGGGCATATTGTTTATATAACAATTCATGATTTGGGATAAAAAGAGAATATGACTTAGGTGTGAAGGTTTATATTAAGATTTGATAACTATTAAATGTGAATAATACCTAAGTGGGAGATTTTTGAATATATGACATGCATTGAGATTGATGGCTATATTTGGTATAATTTATATGTGAATCTCTTGTACTAGGAAAGTTTAACTAAATTTGAGACATGCGTAATATGGTGAATTATGACCATAATCTGTGCCATGTAAATTCAATGCAAACGTGGGGTATATGATCACATCGTGAATCATGACAACTATTTAGGCATGCAAACTTAGGCTAAATTTACAATTAGGCAAGATATGTTGATGAAACTTTAAGGAATGATTAAATCTGTTATATTGCCTAATTTGCTAGTTCTGTTATATTGCCTAATCTGCTAGTTCTGTTATATTGCCTAATCTGCTAGTTCTGTTATATTGACTAATCTGCTAGTTCGGTTATATTGCATAATCTGCTAGTTCTGTTATATTGCCAAATCTGCTAGTTCTGTTATATTGCCTAACCTGCTAGATCTGTTCATCTGCTAAATCTGTCATCTGCTAAGTCTGCTGAAAATGCCTAATCTGATATATGATAAATCTGCTAAATTGCTTAATCTGCTAAATCCGTTAAGTCGCCTAATTTGCTAAATCTGTTATCTGCCATATCTGTTGAGTTGATATATTTAGTCTGTTATTGACATAATGTGACGATCCCAAAATCCGAGGGGCGGTATTAAGGATAATCATTGGGAAATAACACATTAATCATCATAGCAGAGAACAGATAATAGCAGAAACAATAAATGGAATGATTTTACATGGGTATGACAGCGGAATCACAACATGTAATAATATCAGAATAGCATAGCGTGGGATATAACTTAGTAAATAAAAGGAAAGCGATCAGTCATCATCGCCAGAGGCGGAATACATATACATATAGTGAGAAATGCGGAAAGTAAATCAGTCTGCATCGCCAGTGGCGGAATCATAATATAAGTACAGTAATGGCGGAAAAAGTCAAAGTCATCTCTGTGAAGTCAGCCTCGCCATGAGCCAAAAATGCACTCTATGCAGCAGTGCAGAGCCAAAAACAACCTGTCACCTGTGTACTAGGCTGCCCGTGTGAAAATAAGGGCACCCGCGTTTGCAAAGTGAAACAAACAACGAGTCAGTCGTGGGGACTGGTATGAGGAATCTATTTAACAATTAAACAACAGTAATAGCAAATCATAGGACCACGCCACTTTCGCGGAACGGGTTTACTCCAGTGATTGCTAGTGCATTTAAAACAAAATAAATTCTTTTAAAACAACGCAATGCTTTTTGAAAGAATGAAGCCATTATAAGACTCAGGTCCCATCATACAATGCAACGCAAGCCGGAGGATAGAGTTTTACCTTATAATAGCCAAATATGCTTGATACGTATAAAGCGAAATCATTTGATATTATTACTAGTGCATATATGTTTCAAAAACGAATAGCATCATAAATATCAATCATAGACGGCATAGCTACCATATACTATGTCGCCATACTAGTTCTACAATCAAGTCCGTTATTTCGTATTGGAAATTGGGTTTCCATCATGAGTCGAGGCAAGGGGCAAGCTCCTCTCCGCTTCGAGACACTCTAGCAAATGCCTCGGGACTACACACTCTGGGTAACCCCTGGATCGGCTGGACCGGTCCTCTCTTACGTTTGAGGATTAGTTATTCCTGAACACACGTTTCCCGGTCCTTACAGACCTATAATCGAGGCGCCTCGCATTCCAACAACCACTTAGGTGAAAAATAGATATATATGTCAGGGCTGGTAAGTCACTGACACCACCATAGCTAGAAAGAAACGTCATGCTCTCCCAGCGGCCCGTATCCCGTTTTTAACTCATACCAAGATGTGAGGCTCGCGAATCTACGAAATACACAAAGCTAGGTCATGCAGACCGTACTTTGATCATCATCCACAAGACTTTGCTTTGCAACAGAAGCCTTGATCATAGCATCTTGGCATGCCACATAGGCAGTCCACTCCATACGATTGATTTCCATCGATATATAACCCCTGAGCTCGTACGTCTCAGAGAAGGGCGTTAAGCAAAAGAATAAATTCTCCGCCGCCAAACAAATATATATTTAACAGAGATCAATCAGTATAGAACAAAATCCAATGTCAGACACACATTCCATTTACAAGTCCGTTCTGGGTCTGAACGAAACCGGAGGCGTCAACTCCTCGCAAATCCGTCCAATCAACACATACGTTCAGACGGCTACTACTTCCGTCCCTTTCCGGTAGCTACTCCGGTTAGGAACCTCAGTAGCACCCATCCAACCGATACGAAGATCGTCGGTCTTGAATCGTCTTTGCATTTTCCAATTCGAATCGCTCGGTAAATTATTTGAAATGAGGGTTAGCTCGGCCTTTTCAAATAATTCACGTCATTAGAATTTAAATCGATTCTTTTCATGGTTATATTATTCGACATCCATCTTTCGGTTCTTTAGTGTTATTTTCATGTCATACACATACAACCATCAAATCTCAAACAATTCAAGCCCAATTGGTTTATTTGCAGTCTATGTTGTTTATAATATTTTATAACGATTTTTCGCCATTTTTATTTATTTAAAAATGGCCATAGTTAATTAAACGACATTTCAGGTCGTGCCGTGGCACTGGCGCTGTTTTTCCCTTAATTTGTTTTACACATATCGGAAAATCTAACCGTTGGATTTCTACAAAGTCTATATCAGTGGGAAGATATTCCCAAAGCGAACCCAACGGTTCCAGTTTCGTGAGAATCCGACGGTCGGATCTTCCACACTAGTCGTTTGAAGTTACGGTTTCAAAATTCGAACTGCAGCGTCGTTATTCGATTTAATTTAATTATATTTATATTTATATATAAATATAAACGATTCTGGCGCTGTTTTTCTTCAGATTTGAATTAAACATTCCGGACAATCCAACCGTTGGATTTTTACAAGGTTGGTGCCGTTGGAAAGATATTTCCAAGGCGAACCCAGCGGTTGCGGTTTCGGGAAAATCCGATGGTCGGATTTCTCGCACTAATCGTTTCAAATTACGATTCCGAAACACGAACTGCACGGCCTCTATTCCTTTTAATTATATTTATATATATATATATATAAATATAGTTCATTCTATAATTTCAACTATAGTTCATTCTATATTTTCAACTTCGTTTTCACTTCAAATTTTTCACTAACGCCTTAATATTTCGAAAAATTTCGCCATAACCTCCTTTGTACGGGGAGGGGTTTGGAAATTTATTGGGCCGTATTAGGTTCCCAATAAATCCTAAAAAGCATTCACATATTTATAGTGATATATTCTGGTGTTTACGGGGGAGCATGTACTGTTAATCACTCCAGAGAATAAATTCCCGTCACCCCGTTTCCGTATGGAAATAAATAGTCCATGTGCCGTATCTAATAACTAGAGCGACGTGATTATTGTCAACTCCAGACCCATGTGGGGTTTTTATTAATCTGGCAATTTATCGTTATAATTTATATAGTCCATATCAGTCATCAGTTCAACCTGTAGTACATAGTCATCGCCATACAAGCCTCTCGCTCGTATGGTAAATCTTCCACCTCGTCACACAAGCTCCAATTGCTTATGTGGAATATGATGAAGTATGCCTATCGTCATGAAGTATGCCATGTAGTGTAGTTCAAAATTAATTGTTACTATCCTATGGCGTTATTTATTATTTCACACAGAATAACCAGCACTCCGCATCCAATGACATTCACAGGAGTTGATATATAAATAAAATTGCGCAGCCAACTCATCAAGGTTTACCTATTTGTCGGGCACGCAAATAATTTCTTTACTCTACAGCTAATCCATTCTTCCTGTTCAACACATGTATATATATGCAGAACAAAGCTAATAATAATATTTCTAGCAAACTATTATTTATTTCAACACGTGTGTATTTTTATCTAAGCGTATACATGATAAAAGAAATATTTTTATCATCAAAAATATTTATTCGACACGTGTGTATTTTTAACACTTCATGTTCACAATAAAGGTGTAGTTTTTATTGTCGATTCATTTTATTTTTAAAAGATGATAACATTCAACACATGAATTTCAACTCGACGAACCAATTGCAATTCAACACATGAATATTCTATATAGTTTGTATATATATAAAAATGTGATTTTTATCGCTAAAGCCATTTGTTTAAATTCAAATAATATTCAACACATGAATTTCAACTCAACGATGCAATTCAACACATGAATATTCTATATAGTTTGTATATATATATAAAAATGTGATTTTTATCTCTAAAGCCATTTGTTTAAATTCAAATAATACTCAACACATGAATTTCAACTCAACGAATGAATTGCAATTCAACACATGAATATTCTATATAGTTTGTATATGTATAAAAATGTGATTTTTATCGCTAAAGCCATTTGTTTAAATTCAAATAATATTCAACACATGAATATTCTATATAGTTTGTATATATAAAAATGTGATTTTTATCGCTAAAGCCATTTGTTTAAATTCAAATAATATTCAACACATGAATTTCAACTCAACGAATGAATTGCAATTCAACACATGAATATTCTATATAGTTTGTATATATATATAAATGTGATTTTTATCGCTAAAGCCATTTGTTTAAATTCAAATAATATTCAACACATGAATATTCTATATAGTTTGTATATATATAAAAATGTGATTTTTATCGCTAAAGCCATTTGTTTAAATTCAAATAATATTCAACACATGAATTTCAACTCAACGAATGAATTGCAATTCAACACATGAATATTATATATAGTTTGTATATATATAAAAATGTGATTTTTATCGCTAAAGCCATTTGTTTAAATTCAAATAATATTCAACACATGAATTTCAACTCAACGAATGAATTGCAACTCAACACATGAATATTCGCTATAACATATGTAATTTATTTCAACGAATGAAAATTATTCTAACACATAAATATTTCAGAAAACTTCGGCAGCATAACGGCAGGGTAGTTAAAACTGGGACCGTCCCTAGTACGGCTCCTCGCTCTACCTTAAAACCTCGCGGTTTTTGACAATGGGGATCATGCATCTAGTTCGCACGTAGGCGGCATGTTTTATTTTCAATTCCACAATCCTATTCTATTTTGTTTCAACCACAAGAGTATTTTTCAACCACAAAGGTATTTTTCAACCATAATATCAACCACAAACAATTATTTCCAACCATTCATCATACCATATAATATCACGTCAATCACAAGCAATAAATATCGTCCATGGTCTGTGGACGAGGGGAGTATATATATATATATATATATATATATATATATAATTCACTTGCATTTCATCACAATTCAAAGCATATATGTTTCATTCAACGCTTGTATAATTTATACATCGCTAATATAACTTATACAACACATGTACATGAGGTATACAATGCGTATATAATTTACACTTCGCTTATATAATTTATACAACACGATTTCATTCACACAAATAGTTTAGATTCCTCACATTGGTTATTGCAGTGCTAAAAATCGTAGGAAGGTCTTAAAAATCCGCGGCTTCTTCTAGAATGTAGAGAGCCTCCTTGCGGTCACGGTGTCTCCTGTTTCATCGAATTTCGTTAAAGAACGAAAAAGATATTATTTTTCAAAGTTTTGCAACACTTAAAAGTGTTATTTTCATTTCAGAATTTTACATCAGAAAAGTTTTTAAAACTTCGAAACTAGGTCTCGATTTTTAAGCCAAACCGTACCTCGATGCTTCGATCAGACCACGCTGCGTCAGAGAGCTACGAACCACCTCCAGATCGGCGGTGGTGGTGATGGGTTCGGTGGCTTGTGTGCGTCGCGGCGGCGCTCTGAAAGGCGCGACTTTCTGGTCGAATTCCGACGCCTACAGTTGATGGATGGAGGCGTGGCTTGGTCGGATGGGTAGAGGAGGCGAAGGCGGTCAGAAGTTTCAACAGGCGGCGGCGGCGAAATCGCCTGAGGCGGCGGCAAAGTCGACGAGAAGCTTCGAGCCCTCTGAGTCGTCCAATATCGCTGGTGGCTAGGGTTTCGTTCATTATTTTTTTTTATAAAAGAAATTTTCCTATTGGCCAGAGCTTTATAGGAAATTTTAAATAGTGTTTTTTGCAAACGGACTCCTTTTTAAACCCAACGACTGTCGCCCCTAGCTAAATACCCCCATTCCGGACACAATGGGATATGTTTCGTTGGCCATTTCGACTGTTACAGTCAGTTATTTTTCAAATTAAAATATAAAACATTCGATAATTAATTTAAACGTACATTTCAATTTGCCAGGGCCACAAACTGAATCGAAAAATTCCAGAAAAATAAATCTAGCTTTGTTTTGACGATACGGTCCTAACAAAACCAGTTTCGTCGAATCATGAGCTCGTTTGAAAAACGGCCATTTTTAGGTCGACCCATTTTAACAGAATTTGACCAATCACATTTTCTTTTGCCCCGCTCACATACTAGCTTCAAAAATTATGAAATTTGAAACTTAGCAATAATTTGACATCCCGGACCCAACAAAAGTGGTTTCGTCGAATTCCGAGGTCGTATGCAAAATATCAATTTTCAAGGGCTATATATACTATATAGCGACCTTTCTGAAAATTCATTCGGCCATAACTTTTGATTTCCGTTATGAAATTTCGATTTTTCAGATTCGTTAGAAAGGTATTGATAAACAGATTTAAATATTTTCAGTTTCGTTAAAATCCGTTATATTTTCCACCCGGTACAGTCAGACAAAGTTTGTATTCAAAATTTCAAACTGCAATATTATACCCAATTCTATATTTTATTGAAATAGGCTATCTCAATTATTCAAATTCTTTGGTAATAACCTAAATTTTAAAAAAAAAAAATGGTTCACATTTTCCGGGTTATTACATATAATCTGAATTGTCTATAGTTATGAATAATTGACATGTATAATAGACATGGGCATAAATGGTAAATTATTAATTAATTGGCCACAAAGATAAACATGGCTAACTCGAGGTTAGAATGAGTTTGTGGCGTAATTCTGCCCGGAACCGCCCGACACATCCAGTGGCCGCAAACAATAGGTTCTAATGTGAGAAGTTAGTCATAACGTGCTTGAAACCCGAGGTTAGACTCAGTTTGTGGCAGAAACCTGCCCAGAACCAACCGGCCTAACCAGTAGCCGCAAACGGTTAGTCTAATGTGAGAGGTCTGGGCATTAATATTTAATTAATGAAAATGTGGATAGATATGATGTCTAAAACGTGTTGGGTGGATAGGGTTAAACCAACTAGACTGATGAAATTAATAAACCCATTTCATGAATCTGTAGGCCCAATACAAAGTTAGACAATCTGTAAGTCTGTTAATCTGTAACCGGTTAATCTGTAAGTCTGTTAAATCCGTATATCTGATCCGTTGGTCTAAAAACTTGTCTAATCTGTGAACTGGTTGATCTGAATTCTGTATGTCTGAACTTGTAAACAAGTTAATCTGAAATCTGTTAGTCTGGGGACACAAGGTTAGGAGGGAAATTACTTGTGTCATCTGTTGTTTGGGACCCATATTAGTCAGTAACCCTTTCTAGTATCAAAACTTTGACCCAACAGTACGTAGGGTCCGGGCACGCTTACTGAACTAATTATAAGTGGTTCATTCTGATAATGGCGAGGGGTGTTGATGGTGCGTTCCAACCGGGTCATGTGCGTGCATGGATCCCGGCCTGCCTCTGTGGATGTAAGACGTCGTGACATCTGTAAACAGGTCTGTGCCAATTGGTTGTCACTTTAGGGAGTGATACACCCTACCGTGGGGCCGACACGGGGTATTTATGTTTAGGGAGCCGATCGCTTGGGGTAGGGTTTTAGGGTACACTTAGTTATGTCTGTTTCTGTTGGTACCGTCTGTTTCTGTTGGGTGGCAACACCTGTCTACTTGGTACCGTCTGTTCGGGTGGTAAAGGCCCATTTACTAGTGTACACCTAATTCTACATTCTGTTTCTGTAGGGAGTAATTTGTTTCTGTCTGTTTCTGTTCGGGTGGAAAAGGCCCATTATTAACGTTCTGTTTCTGTCTGTTTCTGTTCGGGTGGTAAAGGCCCATTATTAACATTCTATTTCTGTTCGGGTGGTAAGGCCCATTATTAGCATTCTGTTTCTATGGAAATTATTATGTTCCTGATTCTGCTTCAGTTTAGACATTAGGGTGACACCTAATCCTGTTATACTGGTATTAGTGCAGAGAAGTGAAAAGCAAAAGCTTACATCGTTCTGTTCTTTTTCTGTTTAACCTAAGTATATCTGCTACTCCTGTTACTGTTATCTCGCATCCAGTTTTATTTTCATGTCATTATTATTATATGTTCATATGCTGAAAGTCACTAGACTTGCCAGACTTTATGTCTAACCTTGCTTGTTTTCGTCCCTTTTTCTTCCGTTTCACCCCCCAGGTTTTCCAAGGAAGGAATACTTTAGCTTGATCCGGATTTCTTCTGCTTGAAGTACTTAGAGTGCTTAAAGTATGGCTTGGCTCCTTATGGCAGCTTCTGTGGGGATTATGATTTTAAAGTTTTGTACTCAGATGATTTTCTGAACAAGGCTAATATTTATGTACTTGAGTTTTTGGGAAAGATGTAACCAAACTGATTTCTGTTTTCCGCCTTAATAAAGTTATAATTTCTCAAGTATTGTTTATCTGTCTTGTAAATTTCTGTTATGTCTACTAAAACGCTCCACTAAAGTTAAGGCATTCCCTTTGTGAGTGACCTTAATGGAGGTAGGGTGTTACAGAACCACCAATGTGGTTTGAGACAACTACGGGATCCACTACCATACTAGTAATTAAGTGCAGAGATTCAACCACAGAACTAGATATAAATGAATGTGAGGCGCTAGAATCAAAAAGTGTTCTAATAGGATGATTAGAAAGAGAAATTAAACCTTCCGTAGAAATTTTCTACCTCTATCAGGAGCACTGATCGCGAGAGCATGCACCTGCCCTCCAGAAGTTCATGTCCTTTGACCTTGTCCCTGTGATCCCTGTTTCTTCAGGCACTCCCTAGCAAAATGTCTGACTTCTCCACAAACAAAGCAAGCATTCTTCCTTTTCCTGCAGTCCTTGGCCAAGTGACCCTCTCACCCGCCATTATAGCACTTCCTCTTACCCTTAGCCTTGTCATTCTTTCCGCCCTTCTTCTGTTGTTGTTGCTGTCCTTCCTTGGGTCATACCTTTTTATTTTGTGTTTCCTCAACCTTAACTTCTTCCTTTCCAAATTTATTTGAACTTTATCTGTGTTCCCTTCCTGGGCCACCATTTTTCTCATCCTTGAGCTGTGCTCCTTAGACCTAACTCTCTTGTTCTCCTTTCTACCATCCTTGTGTAACAAGCTAACAAGTCTCTCGAAAGTTGCCTCCATCGCACGGAAATCCTTACGAAGCACAAGAAAACTAGCCGCAGGTGATACTACTGCAGCTACAGATGGAGGTTAGGCACTTCATTGCCCTTCGACATGTGCCGCAGTTTAAACATGCCTACAACATCATGCCAGAATGGGGACACCTTTCGGGAAGAATCGGTTCCCCAAACAAAAAGGAAAAAAGAATCAAGCAGAGAATCGAGAGATATTACATATGTCTTTGGGAAATATGTTTTTCAAAACAGACTTTTCTTTATTGAAAATGCTTTCTTTTAAAGCCTTTTTGAAAATAATTTTCAAAAACTTCATCCAATCTGGTAACCTTCAGCTTTGATACCAAGTGTGACACCCTATGTCCGTTAATGTCACTCACAAAGGGAATGCATTAAGTTTCGTGAAGCGTTATAAGTAAACAGAACAGAAATATTACAAAACAGATATATAAAATAACAGCGGAATAAAAAATTTATTTATCATAAAACACCGTGGTCCAAAAATTCACATGTCTGAAATACAAAAACACATTACAACATAAAAGCTACTGTTTTGTTCTATTAGAGTACATAAATACTTAAAAGAAAACATAATTCCCCAAAAAGAGACAGAGCCGTAGTAGAGATAAGAACTTGAGCCATACTTCGAAAGCAGCTCGCAGCAAGATGATAACCGAGTCCTGACTAAGCCTGAGTATTCCCACCCGGAGAACGGGGGGGAGACGGAAGAAAGAAAAGGAAACAAAAAAGGTCAGACATAAAGTCTGGCGAGTCTAGTTACTTTTAGCAAGTAAATAAATAAAAGTAGCATGACAGGTATATAAAGTGGAGAAGAGAGATTACTACATAAATGGCAAGTGTGATGTAATGACCCGCATTGTCAGGGGTATTATAATTAATTAATTTAATTATGTTTATCGTGATGTAGTGAATTAAATAGAGGTTTAATTAAATAATATGGAATATTTAATTAGATTAAATAACTTAGTAATATATTTAATTCAGAAATAATCAAAAATATTGGGAATCACAATATTCTGTGAACTGGGTCATCCCTAACATTTAGTTCAGTTTAGAGTTGAATTATATTGACGAATATATTCAATCGACGACAGTTTGAACGTATAATTATATTATAATTAAAATCGAGCTCGAAATGGCGCTGTAGTTCATATATCGGCGATTCGAACTTCAAATGAATGTACAGGATTCGTTTTAAGCCGTATTTCTGTGAAACAAGAAACGTGTGGAGAAGGTGGAGTATATCTTTCTAGTGGAAGAGAAAAATCAGGATTTCGTCGTGTATATTTTGATTTATGTCCAAATCAAATTTTAGAAAAGTCGCTGTGGAATTCCTTTATAATTTATAAAGGAATTATTTATATTTTAAAAAGAAATTTCAATATAAATCGAATATCGGGTTGACCCAGATTTGAAATATCGAGTTGTAAATCCCATTGGAGTCGTATGGTATTCCACTGTGAATATATACGATAATATTAATTTATTAATAATTTATTTAATTATATTTAAATATATTTATATATTTAAATGGGTCATCCAGAGCTTTAAAAATAGCCAGTTTTTCATACGACCTCAGAATTTGACGAAACCAATTTTGTTGGATCCGCAACATCAAATTTTTGTTAGATTTCCAGTTTCGTGATTTTTAGAGTCACTGTGTGGCCGTACGGATTTTTAGAGTGAAAAACAGTCAGTATTTCGACAGTTAAAAATACGCTGTGTGAGCATACAAAGTCGGAATTCGACGAAACCAGTTTCATTGGGACTATAATGTCGAACTGTAGCTGCATGTCCAATTTCGTGATTTTTCGGTATCATACGTAATCACGGGAATTTTTAGAAAAGCAAAACGAGTATATAAAAGAGAATATGCCGAGAATATTCTTTTTATAAAATATCTAGATATTTTCTCTCTCTATAAATACCCCATTTACTTCCTTATAACCTAATTTCTATTTTCATCAGTCAAAAACAATCCGCCGTCGCTCTCATTTTTCATATAGTAAAAAGAGTGAGCAAAACAAATAAAAAGAAAACCAAAGAAAAATCTATAAATCCTATTCTATGTATGCTTGAATTCACGGGAAGCCCCTCTACAATTCTATATCGTTTTTTGTGTGTTCGACGATTCAATTCGGTGGTTGGGCTATTGCAACAGCAGGCTAGGGTTGCGGAAAACGAGGAGGTTGAAGGATTGATTGGCGAAACTGAGTTCGGATTTGGGTTTTTCAGTGAAAACCGCACCTCCCATAAGCATTTGGCGGTATTCGGTTGCAATTTCCATCGATGACTGTATTGGGGTCAGTCGACGTCGCGATGTAGGAGTGGCCAGCGAGTGACATACGGTGGTGATGGACTTGAGGAGATCGAGGTGAGCAACACGTTGGTGATCTCAGCTTGATGTTTGGTGAAAGAAGAAGGAGTAGATGTGGGTGAAAGGAAGTTCGGTCATTTGTGAGGAGCAGTATTGGCCACGCACTATTGGGGAAGAAGTTCAATTCGGTCATGGGCTATGAAGCGGGTCTGGGTCCGATTCAAAGGAGGATGGGCTGGCTAAATAAGTTATGGCCCGTTTATTTAATTAAATAAAGTTTTATTTAGTTTAAAAGTGTATAAACTTCAAAGGTCAATAACTTATTCATATGAAATCAGAATCATGAACCGTAAGTTGCGTTGGGACCGTATAGACGAGAGCTTCACAATGAAGCTAACTGGAAGTGGATTCGAGCTCATTTGGATTTATGGAGAAATAAATTGTTTGATTAAAATCAAATAACAGTTTATCGTTCTTTAACGATGAACTGCAAATGTGAGTAAAACTCACCAATTCTGTATAGTTCTATTTTTACAACATATTCTTAGAACTGTTAAATATTGTCTGTTTGACTGTGTGTTGACTGTTTGATTGAACTGCTAGTCAGTTAGTGGAAATCATATATATGTATATATATATAAAAACCGTTAAATATTTATATGTGATTCTGCTATCAGAATATCTCATATCAAAGTGAAATCGATGTTAATCGTATTGTCTAACATCTGTGATACATGGAAACAAGTTGGAGGAATCCGACGGGATTCCTCAACATTTATTTTACCGTGTTTCATATATTGTGATATATGACGTGATATATAATGTGTATGGATTATATGTATTTGAATGATAGTGATCATTGTTGTAGAGTTAATCAAATTGAATTAGCGAGTAGAGTTAATCAAATTGAATTAGCGAGTTAAGTTAAACTAAGTGAATTAGTTAAGTTTATAAAATTGAATTAGCGAGTAGAGTTAATCAAATTGAATTAGCGAGTAGAGTTAATCAAATTGAATTAGCAAGTTAAGTTAAACTAAGTGAATTAGTTAAGTTAATCAAATTGAATTAGCAAGTTAAGTTAAACTAAGTGAATTAGTTAAGTTAATCAAATTGAATTAGCGAGTAGAGTTAATCAAATTGAATTAGCGAGTAGAGTTAATCAAATTGAATTAGCAAGTTAAGTTAAACTAAGTGAATTAGTTAAGTTAATCAAATTGAATTAGCAAGTTAAGTTAAACTAAGTGAATTAGTTAAGTTAATCAAATTGAATTAGCAAGTTAAGTTAAACTAAGTGAATTAGTTAAGTTAATCAAATTGAATTAGCAAGTTAAGTTAAACTAAGTGAATTAGTTAAGTTAATCAAATTGAATTAGCGAGTAGAGTTAATCAAATTGAATTAGCGAGTAGAGTTAATCAAATTGAATTAGCAAGTTAAGTTAAACTAAGTGAATTAGTTAAGTTAATCAAATTGAATTAGCAAGTTAAGTTAAACTAAGTGAATTAGTTAAGTTAATCAAATTGAATTAGCAAGTTAAGTTAAACTAAGTGAATTGGTTAAGTTAATCAAAGTGAATTGGTTAAGTTAATCAAAGTGAATTAGTCGAGTTAATCAAAGTGATTAGTTCAAGTTAATCGAGATAAGTAAATCAAGTTAGGTTAATCGAGTTGAATTTATCAAGTCGAGTTAATCAATTGAGTTAGTCAAACCAAGTAAATCAAGTTAGGTTAATCGAGTTGAATTTATCAAGTCGAGTTGATCAATTAAGTTAGTCAAACCAAGTAAATCAAGTTAGGTTAATCGAGTTGAATTTATCAAGTCGAGTTGATCAATGGAGTTAGTCAAACCAAGTAAATCAAGTTAGGTTAATCGAGTTGAATTTATCAAGTCGAGTTAATCAATTGAGTTAGTCGAAGTAAATCAAGTGGGTTAGCCAAGTGAGTTAATCAAATGAGTTAATCAAGTGTGTTAATCAAAGTGAGTTTAAATAAAATAAGAGTTAATCAATTAGAATTAATCGAATATTAGTTATTCGAATAAGAGTTAATCCAGATGAGTCGCCATTTAGCACGACTGCTAGCGGAATTCGCAGGGCTGCAGATAGCCTACGGTGGTCAGATGTTTCCTGAGGGAATCAGGCGTAACCATTGTGATCGCTGCGATCTAGAGTCAAGCGAATGGAGTTAATCGAATACTAGTTATTCGAATAAGAGTTAAAGAAATAGAGTTAAGCAAAACTAGAAAATGACTAGAGATTAATAAGTTGAATGGTTTCCTGAGTATCGATCTGATGTTGGTTTCGGCCTTCGGGGTTTATACTTGGGAAGTTGTTCTCTTATTAGTTTACAGTTAGAGTCTGATAGTTGTGGAATGGTAGTGATTGATGATTGATCGATGTTATTTCCAATTGGAAATAATATCGTTGTTTGCACACTTGTTTTCTTTGATAGTTAACGCACAGACTATCGAAGTTTTTACCATTTAACGTTGTTAATATGGAGAGACCGGTTGGATTATTATCCAAAGAACCACTCTGTATTGGCATAAGCATTGCGAATCATTTATGCCAAAGATAATTGAAGGCGGAGTAAAGTGCAAGGGCTGTTGTATAAGTCTTAGATAACAACGACTAAGATGGATATACTGAATAGTGTCTTCGGTTTGTCCAGTCCCAGGACAACTCGTATGGACGAAGGTCTAACAGAGTATATCTGGTAGATCATGTAAGTTGATAGTTTCAAACGTATTTACGTTGGTGGCGGAGGAATTCGTTTCTCTTAGCTTTATACCCGTGGTATTTTTGGATAAGTCAATTTGTGATTTGGCGGGTATGACGATGTGACATTCAAAGTGAATTTGATATGAAAAGGATAAGCGTAGCTTCTAGCCTCACATCCGGTAAATGACAGAAATCGGGCAGGCAGCATGGCTCAGTCGGTCGCACCGAAGTAGGGTGTATAATCACCTATCTAGAGAATATTCATTTGCTTCTTTAATCTATCAATGTTGTCCCATATATATATACGGGAACGGTTGGTGATGTACATTCGATACACTCAAGCGAAATGAGTGGTCGGTCATGTGTGGCTGAGTTGCAAGACGTTCTTGTTGAACTCCAGTGTATCGTTCCTAGAGTACACTGATCGGAAGGTGGTTCCATACCTTGTCATAGTTGGAAATCCATTACCCAATACGTGCTTGCGGTTTTGATTTGTATACCATATATGTAGAGCGTGAGATGAAAGCGTTTCTGCTAGATAATTATTATATTGTGGTTGATAGACATTATTATAATATCAAAAGGTTTTTGATATAAAGATATATTGGATTCTCATAAGGGAAAACCCCGTTTCGTTCTGCGGCGTGGTCTTATGAGATATCGTTTACTTGTTCAAACTGTTTTAAACTGTTTTACTCATACCAGTCCCATGACTGACCCGGAGTTTATTTTGTTTTGTCTTCCCTAAACTCTTGGGTGCCTAAATTTGTACGGGCAGTCAAGTAGTCAGGAATTTACAGATATACTTGAAGAGCTGGAGCAGGAGGCTTCAGGATCATATAGCTATAGTTTATTTACGCTGTGTTGTAAGTGATGTACTCTGATAAGTGCTATTGTATACATAACTGTTATACTTCAAAGTTATGTTATATATTGTATGTTACTCGTTCCGCTGTGAGATTCGTGTTACTCTGATGATGTAAATCCTTCTTTCCTTCTTCTATTCTAAGTTTCTATCTTATCTATCCTCACCCTCTAATTTCTTTCGCTAATTACCGGGATTTTTCGATGTTTGGTTAGTCGTCATCGTGTTTATATCGATAACCAAAGTCGCCAAAAATCCGGGTCATTACAGTTGGTATCAGAGCTTAAGTTAAGAATTACCTTGGCTCTGTGGCGTGACTCGGTAGAGATAGGGTTAGTAATACCCTAGATTGAGTTGAGTGTATATATACGAGTGCGTATTTGTATATGATATAAAAATAATTTTATATTGTGGAGATTCATTGGCTGAGTTGTTTATGAGTTCTGGTCGATCGATTTGATCCACTGTGTCGGTAAGAGTTGATAAACACTTGAATACGATGGGTCGACACGATATGTTTTGAAAAGAGGGTAAATAGAATAAATTTGCTCAAAATTATATCCTGATATTGAGAAAATATATATATTAGATATATTGGTTGTATTATAATCGAGTAAGATTATAAAAGTGAAATGGCTATAAATAACTAATCAGAATTCATATAAGTAAAGTACATGAAATAAGATGAATTAAATATGAATTTAAATCAGATTTGGAATTAAAATAAGGAAATTTTAAGTTCCTGGGAGGTTTTGAGATGTATTCAAATGGATGTATTTAGTAAGGGTTTTGAAATGATATAGTATTGAAAACACTTGGGTCGCTGGAAAATAATTCCGATGATGACTGCGCAGTATCATCGGTGTGATTTTCGAGTTCTAAGTGGTGGATTACTACCAAAGATTTTAATTTGAATTGTTTTGAGGAAACAAGTTGTTTAGAAAATTCAAAGGTTTTGAATTGGCAGTATGATTTCAAATTGATTTGAAATTTACCCAGGAATTTAAGTTCTAGAAATTAAAATTTAACTTGTGAAGTTAATTCGAATGGGATGGTAAAAGTAAATAATAAACCAGAATTTAACTTGAGATGATAGGTTAAGAAAAACTGGAAGTGATTAGAGAATAATCTGGATTTGGATTTGAAATGATAAGTTGAGAGTCTGGAATTTGAAACTCGAATTTGAAATTGAATTCGGCTTGAATAAGCGAATGGTTTTGTTAAGAATAACTTGGTTGGAGTTGATTGGGATGGCATTTGTATATGCCGAGTTGATAACAGATGGTAGGGATATAATGATATGCCCGACAAAAAGGTACAAGTTTATATTTGATAAGCATGAGATTTATGAGCCGAATTGGCAAGCTGCTTGGCTGTTTGATTTTCTTTTGGGTTGGAGAAGGCCTAGAGAGGCGAGTTGTGGTTTTACCGATAGGGCTGTACAAAGGAAGGTATGGCGAAATTTTCTGAAAATTTAAAATGTTAGAAAATTTTCAGAATTTTTGGAAAATTTTAGTTGGTCGGATTGAATTAATATTTTAGTGATATAAATTGGTTTAGTGAAACTGAAGTTGAGAGGTAAACAAATCTTAGGAATTCCAATAGATAGGGTCGTCCTCTAACTTAGCAATTTCGAGGACGAAATTATTTTAAGTGGGGAAGAATGTAATGACCCGCATTGTCAGGGGTATTATAATTAATTTATTTAATTATATATATCGTGATGTAGTGAATTAAATAGAGGTTTAATTAAATAATATGGAATATTTAATTAGATTAAATAATTTAGTAATATATTTAATTCAGAAATAATCAAAAATATTGGGAATCACAATATTCTGTGAACTGGGTCATCCCTAACATTTAGTTCAGCTTAGAGTTGAATTATATTGACGAATATATTCAACCGATGACAGTTTGAACGTATAATTATATTATAACTAAAATCGAGCTCGAAATGGCGCTGCAGTTCATAAATCGGCGATTGGAACTTCAAATGAATATACAGGATTCGTTTTAAGCCGGATTTCTGTGAAACAAGAAACGTGTGGAGAAGGTGGAGTATATCTTTCTAGTGGAAGAGAAAAATCGGGATTTTGTCGTGTAGATTTTGATTTATGTCCAAATCAAATTTTAGAAAAGTCGTTGTGGAATTCCTTTATAATTTATAAAGGAATTATTTATATTTTAAAAAGAAATTTCAATATAAATCGAATATCGGGTTGATCCAGATTTGAAATATCGAGTTGTAAATCCCATTGGAGTCGTATGGTATTCCACTGTGAATATATACGATAATATTAATTTATTAATAATTTATTTATTTATATTTAAATGGGTCATCCAGAGCTTTAAAAATAGCCAGTTTTTCATACGACCATAGAATTTGACGAAACCAATTTTGTTGGATCCGCAACATCAAAATTTTGTTAGATTTCCAGTTTCGTGATTTTTAGAGTCACTATGTGGCCGTACGGAATTTTAGAGTGAAAAACAGTCAGTATTTCGACAGTTAAAAATACGTTGTGTGAGCATACGAAGTCGGAATTCGACGAAACCAGTTTCGTTGGAACCGTAATGTCGAACTGTAGCTGCATGTCCAGTTTCGTGATTTTTGGGTATCATACGTAATCACGGGAATTTTTAGAAAAGCAAAACGAGTATATAAAAGAGAATATGCCGAGAATATCCTTTTTATAAAATATCTAGATATTTTCTCTCTTTATAAATACCCCATTTACTTCCTTATAACCTAATTTCTATTTTCATCAGTCAAAAACAATCCGCCGTATCTCTCATTTTTCATACAGTAAAAAGAGTGAGCAAAACAAATGAAAAGAAAACCAAAGAAAAATCTATAAATCCTATTCTATGTATGCTTGAATTCACGGGAAGCCCCTCTACAATTCTATATCGTTTTTGGTGTGTTCGACGATTCAATTCGGTGGTTGGGTTGTTGCAACAGCAGGCTAGGGTTGCGGAAAACGATGAGGTTGAAGGATTGATTGGCAAAACTGAGTTTGGATTTGGGTTTTTCAGTGAAAATCGCACCTCCCATAAGCATTTGGTGGTATTCGGTTGCAATTTCCGTCAATGACTGTATTGGGGTCAGTCGACGTCGCGATGTAGGAGTGGCCAGCGAGTGACATACGGGGGTGATGGACTTGAGGAGATCGAGGTGAGCAACACGTTGGTGATCTCAGCTTGATGTTTGGTGAAAGAAGAAGGAGTAGATGTGGGTGAAAGGAAGTTCGGTCATTTGTGAGGAGCAGTATTGGCCACGCACTATTGGGGAAGAAGATCAATTCGGTCATGGGCTATGAAGCGGGTCTGGGTCCGATTCAAAGGAGGATGGGCTGGCTAAATAAGTTAAGGCCCGTTTATTTAATTAAATAAAGTTTTATTTAGTTTAAAAGTGTATAAACTTCAAAGGTCAATAACTTATTCATATGAAATCAGAATCATGAACCGTAAGTTGCGTTGGGACCGTATAGACGAGAGCTTCACAATGAAGCTAACTGGAAGTGGATTCGAGCTCGTTTGGATTTACGGCGAAATAAATTGTTTGATTCAAATCAAATAACAGTTTATCGTTCTTTAACGATGAACTGCAAATGTGAGTAAAACTCACCAACTCTGTACAGTTCTATTTTTACAACATATTCTTAGAACCGTTAAATATTGTCTGTTTGACTGTGTGTTGACTGTTTGATTGAACTGCTAGTCAGTTAGTGGAAATCATATATATGTATATATATATATATAAACTGTTAAATATTTATATGTGATTCTGCTATCAGAATATCTCATATCAAAGTGAAATCGATGTTAATCGTATTGTCTAACATCTGTGATGCAGGGAAACAAGTTGTAGGAATCCGACGGGATTCCTCAACATTTATTTTACCGTTTTTCATATATTGTGATATATGACGTGATATATAATGTGTATGGATTATATGTGTTTGAATGATAGTGATCATTGTTGTAGAGTTAATCAAATTGAATTAGCGAGTAGAGTTAATCAAATTGAATTAGCGAGTTAAGTTAAACTAAGTGAATTAGTTAAGTTAATCAAATTGAATTAGCGAGTAGAGTTAATCAAATTGAATTAGCGAGTAGAGTTAATCAAATTGAATTAGCAAGTTAAGTTAAACTAAGTGAATTAATTAAGTTAATCAAATTGAATTAGCAAGTTAAGTTAAACTAAGTGAATTAGTTAAGTTAATCATATTGAATTAGCGCGTAGAGTTAATCAAATTGAATTAGCGAGTAGAGTTAATCAAATTGAATTAGCGAGTAGAGTTAATCAAATTGAATTTGCAAGTTAAGTTAAACTAAGTGAATTAGTTAAGTTAATCAAATTGAATTAGCAAGTTAAGTTAAACTAAGTGAATTAGTTAAGTTAATCAAATTGAATTAGCAAGTTAAGTTAAACTAAGTGAATTAGTTAAGTTAATCAAATTGAATTAGCAAGTTAAGTTAAACTAAGTGAATTAGTTAAGTTAATCAAATTGAATTAGCGAGTAGAGTTAATCAAATTGAATTAGCGAGTAGAGTTAATCAAATTGAATTAGAGAGTAGAGTTAATCAAATTGAATTAGCAAGTTAAGTTAAACTAAGTGAATTAGTTAAGTTAATCAAATTGAATTAGCAAGTTAAGTTAAACTAAGTGAATTAGTTAAGTTAATCAAATTGAATTAGCAAGTTAAGTTAAACTAAGTGAATTAGTTAAGTTAATCAAATTGAATTAACAAGTTAAGTTAAACTAAGTGAATTAGTTAAGTTAATCAAATTGAATTAGCGAGTAGAGTTAATCAAATTGAATTAGCGAGTAGAGTTAATCAAATTGAATTAGCAAGTTAAGTTAAACTAAGTGAATTAGTTAAGTTAATCAAATTGAATTAGCAAGTTAAGTTAAACTAAGTCAATTAGTTAAGTTAATCAAATTGAATTAGCAAGTTAAGTTAAACTAAGTGAATTGGTTAAGTTAATCAAAGTGAATTGGTTAAGTTAATCAAAGTGAATTAGTCGAGTTAATCAAAGTGATTAGTTCAAGTTAATCGAGATAAGTAAATCAAGTTAGGTTAATCGAGTTGAATTTATCAAGTCGAGTTAATCAATTGAGTTAGTCAAACCAAGTAAATCAAGTTAGGTTAATCGAGTTGAATTTATCAAGTCGAGTTGATCAATTAAGTTAGGCAAACCAAGTAAATCAAGTTAGGTTAATCGAGTTGAATTTATCAAGTCGAGTTGATCAATGGTGTTAGTCAAACCAAGTAAATCAAGTTAGGTTAATCGAGTTGAATTTATCAAGTCGAGTTAATCAATTGAGTTAGTCGAAGTAAATCAAGTGGGTTAGCCAAGTGAGTTAATCAAATGAGTTAATCAAGTGTGTTAATCAAAGTGAGTTTAAATAAAATAAGAGTTAATCAATTAGAATTAATCGAAGATTAGTTATTCGAATAAGAGTTAATCCAGATGAGTCGCCATTTAGCACGACTGCTAGCGGAATTCGCAGGGCTGCAGATAGCCTACGGTGGTCGGATGTTTCCTGAGGGAATCAGGCGTAACCATTGTGATCGCTGCGATCTAGAGTCAAGCGAATGGAGTTAATCGAATACTAGTTATTCGAATAAGAGTTAAAGAAATAGAGTTAAGAAAAATTAGAAAATGACTAGAGATTAATAAGTTGAATGGTTTCCTGAGTATCGATCTGATGTTGGTTTCGGCCTTCGGGGTTTATACTTGGGAAGTTGTTCTCTTATTAGTTTACAGTTAGAGTCTGATAGTTGTGGAATGGTAGTGATTGATGATTGATCGATGTTATTTCCAATTGGAAATAATATCGTTGTTTGCACACTTGTTTTCTTTGATAGTTAACGCACAGACTATCGAAGTTTTTACCATTTAACGTTGTTAATATGGAGAGACCGGTTGGATTATTATCCAAAGAACCACTCTGTATTGGCATAAGCATTGCGAATCATTTATGCCAAAGATAATTGAAGGCGGAGTAAAGTGCAAGGGCTGTTGTATAAGTCTTAGATAACAGCGACTAAGATGGATATACTGAATAGTGTCTTCGGTTTGTCCAGTCCCAGGACAACTCGTATGGACGAAGGTCTGACAGAGTATATCTGGTAGATCATGTAAGTTGATCGTTTCAAACGTATTTACGTTGGTGGCAGAGGAATTCGTTTCTCTTAGCTTTATACCCGTGGTATTTTTGGATAAGTCAATTTGTGATTTGGCGGGTATGACGATGTGACATTCAAAGTGAATTTGATATGAAAAGGATAAGCGTAGCTTCTAGCCTCACATCCGGTAAATGACAGAAATCGGGCAGGCAACATGGCTAAGTCGGTCGCACCGAAGTAGGGTGTATAATCACCTATCTAGAGAATATTCATTTGCTTCTTTAATCTATCAATGCTGTCCCATATATATATACGGGAACTGTTGCTGATCCCAACCGTTGGTGATGTACATTCGATACACTCAAGCGAAATGAGTGGTCGGTCATGTGTGGCTGAGTTGCAAGACGTTCTTGTTGAACTCCAGTGTATCGTTCCTAGAGTACACTGATCGGAAGGTGGTTCCATACCTTGTCATAGTTGGAAATCCATTACCCAATACGTGCTTGCGGTTTTGATTTGTATACCATATATGTAGAACGTGAGATGAAAGCGTTTCTGCTAGATGATTATTATATTGTGGTTGATAGACATTATTATAATATCAAAAGGTTTTTGATATAAGGATATTTTGGATTCTCATAAGGGAAAAACCCGTTTCGTTCTGCGGCGTGGTCTTATGAGATATCGTTTACTTGTTCAAACTTTTTTAAACTGTTTTACTCATACTAGTCCCATGACTGACCCGGAGTTTATTTTGTTTTGTCTTCCCTAAACTCTTGGGTGCCTAAATTTGTACGGGCAGTCAAGTAGTCGGGAATTTACAGATATACTTGAAGAGCTGGAGCAGGAGGCTTCAGGATCATATAGCTATAGTTTATTTCCGCTGTGTTGTAAGTGCTGTACTCTGATAAGTGCTATTGTATACATAACTGTTATACTTCAAAGTTATGTTATATATTGTATGTTACTCGTTCCGCTGTGAGATTCGTGTTACTCTGATGATGTAAATCCTTCTTTCCTTCTTCTATTCTAAGTTTCTATCTTATCTATCCTCACTGTGACGGCAAGGAATTTCGCTTGGTCCGAACCAGTCGTTAAACCGATCCAGGCCGTTCGAAACGCCCTATCGTTTGAGAACACGACAAAACAGAACGCATACAGAAGAACATTTCACTGAATATTACAACAGTGCATCAGATTACAAGAATATACAGAGTATAATTGAATATAACACAGAAATATCAGAGATTTAAATTACATTTAAATACATAGCAGCGGAAAATAATACAATACACAACTAGAATGAGATATACGGATACAAAGCTTTCCGGATATCGTTCCAGCTGTAAACCAGGATCCTGTGAATATAAATCTGCAAAACCAAAACTACTAGCTGCCCGTGTCAAAATAGGGGCACCCAGAGTTTAGGTCAAAACAATAAACTCCAGGTCAGTCATGGGACTGGTGTGAGAACTAAAACAGTTATTAATCTTTATTTTCAAAGTTAGGTAAATCAAGGGACCACGCCGTATAACACGGAACGAGTTTCCTCCCAAGAATACCAGTGCATAAAACCAACAGCGCAATGCTAAATAAAGAAAGATGAAGCTGTTATAAGACCCAGGTCCTATCACACAATGCAACGCAAGCCGGGGGATAGGGTTTTCCCTTATAACAGCCAAAGAATGCTTGATACGTTTAAAACAAATCATTTGATACTATTGTAAGTGCATATTGTATAAAACAACTTCAAATCATAAGTATCAATCATAGGCGGCATGAGCGCCCCATCCCACTATGTCGCCATATATAGGATTACAACTAAAACCGCAAGATCACGTATTTGGAAATTGGATTTCCGTCTATGAACCGAGGCAAAAGATAGTCCTCAACCGATTCGAGACGCTCTAGCCCGCCCCTCAGGCACAGCCGCAACCGTACCTTGGATCGTCAGGGCCGGTCCACACGAAGTGGATTATAATGCCTGAACAATACGTTTCTCCGCCCTTTGGGGCGTAGGTGAGCCAACTAAATGACTCCATCGGTTCGAGAACGACCGATCAATCCGAGGCGCCTCGCAACAGCAACAACCACATAAGTCAAACTCGTCAGGGCGTGTAAAACCACTGACGCCACTTCTAGCTAGAAAGAAAACGCATGTCCCCCCTGAGGTCCGTCTCCCGTTTTTGGTTCATACCGGGTGTGAAACACGCGAATCAACGTTACACAAAGCTATGCCACAAAGGCCGTGCTTTGATCATCAACCACAAGACTTTGCTTTTCAACAGAAGCCTTGATCATTTGCATCTTAGCATGCCACACAGGAAAACCATCCTATGCAACCGATATCAGTCACACAGAATGAAATCCGATGTCAGACACACAGTCCATTTACAAGTCCGTTCTGGGTCTGAACGAAACCGGAGGCACCTAGTACCCCGCATATCCATCGATCTCCAAGTACGTCTGGACGATCACTAACTGTTTCCATCTTCTTGGGTGTACAGCCCAATCAAGATCATCAGTTATCACCCAAACGACGTGAAGACCTCCGGCCTTCGACCATCGTCTTCATCTTCGACTTATCGTCGTATCAGTTATTCAGAATGGGATAAACCCGGTCTTTCCGAATGACTCGCGTATATTTTAAATAAGTGTTACACAAACACAACATACGCCTCATTCCAATTCATTAGTCGCTAACCGTAAATTAATCAAGAGAATAATTCCCCGAATATTAACCCCGAAGGCCGAAACCAACATCAGATCAATATCCAGAAAACCATTCTGCTTGGCCAACCGACAGTTAGTTTCTAAATTTCACATTCATAGGGAAAGGTTCCCATTAATTTTATCAAAGATAAATTCTTGAATTTATTCTTTAATCAACTTTTGAATATCAATTCAAACTAGTCGGGATTAGCGAACCTTACCGAAGTAATCATTTGTTATAATTTCCCAATCCCAACCTATTCATCCCATGAAGTAAAACTGTGAATACTTCATATCTAACACCACAGTGTTGTCGGTAAATTCAATTACCATTTCACGTTCAAATCTAATTAAAGATTTAACTATCGCCTGGAGCAAAACTGGTGATACTCCATTTTCGATCATTTCAATCTAATTAAAGATTCATTAAAACTCCACTTAGTTTTAATCTTTGACTGGGTTAAAGAATCAGTGTCATTTAAAAACACGGTTCACGATAAACCCAAAATCACATTCATTAATCATCGGGTTAAAGAACGAGTGTTATTTAAAAACACTGTCCACGATAAACCCAAAAATCATTCCATTAATTATCAGGTTAAAGAACAAGTGTTATTTAAAACACTGTTCACGATAAACCCAAAAATCATTCCATTAATTATCAGGTTAAAGAACAAGTGTTATTTAAAACACTGTTCACGATAAACCCAAAAATCAATACTAATTCAATTCCAATTAAATATCATTTTTAATTGGTACACTTCATTAAATCTAAATAAAAAGATTTAATCTTTTCTCAACTGGGTTCAAGAACAGTGTTAGTGAAGACACCATTCACGACAAACCCAAATCACATTTGATATTCAATATAAGGCTCTGAATAGAAAATATATCGGCTTATATTCAATATCAAATCCTACGATTAACAAATGTCGTATTGAAAATAACGATATTAATATATCTTTCAAATTTCCATAACAACACCTGTATAATCACGAATTCCAACATCGAAATATTCCGAAGACAATTTCGATTCAAATCCACTCCAATGCAATCATTGGAAATTCTGGTTACTTTTAAAACCCTTTTCAAATTCAGTTTATTTATTTAAAAATAAATAGAATTATAATTCTAGTTCAAAACTAGTCTATTTCGATAAAAATCTATTTTTATCTTTTCAAATATGGAGTTTTTCATCCCAATTCTTTCTAAATCATTTCTTATGATTTTACACAAATTATTACTATTTTTAATAATTTTATCAAGGCCTGTACAGTCGATTTCCATCAATGGCCATCGAACTGCACTTACAGCGACCTTTTTCAAATTTGATTTGGACATAATTCCAAATCCAACCGTTAGATTTCAAATTTCTAACATTCGTTAGAAAGCTCTTTTCGATACGAACCCAACGGTTCCGGTTTTAGGAGAATCCGACGGTCGGATCTCCCGTAATGTCCGTTTGAAATAAATGGTCGAAATTCACGAACTGCCGCGGCGCGGCGCGTTCTATTCAGGCCATTATATTATATATATAATATATATATTATATATATCGTCGATTTCTATTTAAAACGAATTATATAAATAGTTTTGAATTCGTTTCAAAAACATTTTTCAACTTCCATTTCAATTCAAATCAAGATGGAATTCTGCTTTATAAATTCGTTTTAAAATCCATTTCAATTAATTCAAATTTCAATTCAATTCATTTCGAAATCGTTTTCAATTCAATTCATTTCGAAATCGTTTTCAATTCAATTCATTTCGAAATCGTTTTCAATTCAATTCATTTCGAAATCGTTTTCAATTCAATTCATTTCAAAATCGTTTTATATTCAATTCATTTCGAAATCGTTTTCAATTCAATTCATTTCGAAATCGTTTTCAATTCAATTCATTTCGAAATCGTTTTCAATTCAATTCATTTCGAAATCGTTTTATATTCAATTCATTTCGAAATCGTTTTCAATTCAATTCATTTCGAAATCGTTTTATATTCAATTCATTTCGAAATCGTTTTCAATTCATTTCGAAATCGTTTTCAATTCATTTTGAAATCGTTTTCAATTCAATTCATTTCGAAATCGTTTTCAATTCAATTCATTTCGAAATCGTTTTATATTCAATTCATTTCGAAATCGTTTTCAATTCAATTCATTTCGAAATGAATAAAATCGATATAAATATCGTTCACGTCAAAATGGCGTCAATCTAATCAACACGGCTTCATAAATTTCTATTTTCAAAATAGATGTTATTATCAAAATATTTCGTTCAACACATGACCAATCTCAATGAATGAGTACTGTCAACACATGAACTTTTATTTTATAATATTCTTTATTTTTCAAATTGGAATGAGGCCCAATCAATTACCATATAAAGTTAATTATATGGATTTTCATACAACACATGTATATAATAACATTGAAAATAATCAACCATCAACCAAAGTGCACTACACTGTAAAAGCATCAAATATAGATATTCAACGCTTATAACAGCCTGTCAATCAATCGATCGACATATTTAATCAATCAGGATGAGTGAACTTCAAATTTCATCCCAACACCCGTGTGGGGTTTCAAACAATCAAACACATATTTTATTTGTGCTGTTGGGCGATGTGTAAAATTTATCGTCCCAATCAATGTCATTCAAATAGGTGTACATAAACAAACCGTCTGGTTTGTAAATGAATATTCTATTTTATTCACTTCACGTTAAAAATTATATTTTTAACGATAAAACATTTTATTTCAACCTATGAATTTCTATTCAATTCATTTACACAATAAAATGATATTTTTATTTTTCTAACATATTTTAGAAAATTTCGGCGGCATAACGGCACGATACTAGAAACGGGACGAGGCCTAGCCTTATCCCCGGTCTAGTGAAGGCCCACGCCATTCACACATCAATCAAATCAATTCGTTATGCAAACCACAAAATTTGGAGTAAGAGTCTAACCTAGTCTTACTCCTTCGCCTTATAACGGCGCACGTCTAATCCTAACCAATTTATCGATTCGATTATTCACACCACAAACCACATTCAAACCAATATCGCAATCAATAACCAAATAGCCAAACAAACAAGTCCATGGTCTGTGGACGATTGTGTCGGGTGCTACTAAGCACCGTCTGCATCCTAGTATATATATATATAACTAGAAAATAGAATTTGAGTGAGAAGTTCTCACAGATAGCTATCCTAGCTCCACGGCTCTTCATTTGCAGAAGTCTTCGTCGTTTCGCCTCCTTTCACTTTCTTTGCCCGTATCCTCTACATATGTAAAAATCACATTTTTACTTCGCTATTCAATATATAAAAATCGAATTTTTAGTTCGAAGTTCAATATATAAAAATCGAATTTTTACTTCGCTATTCAATATATAAAAATCGAATTTTTACTTCGCTATTCAATATATAAAAATCGAATTTTTACTTCGCTATTCAATATATAAAAATCGAATTTTTTAGTTCGCTATTCAACATATAAAAATCGAATTTTTAGTTCGCTATTCAATATATAAAAATCGAATTTTTAGTTCGAAGTTCAATATATAAAAATCGAATTTTTAGTTCGCTATTCAATATATAAAAATCGAATTTTTAGTTCGCTATTCAATATATAAAAATCGAATTTTTAGTTCGAAGTTCAATATATAAAAATCGAATTTTTAGTTCGAAGTTCAATATATAAAAATCGAATTTTTATTGTACTACCTATATAAAAATTCAGTTTTCTTTTCAAAGCATATATATATATATAAAATTCAGTTTCTTTTCAAAGCATATATATATATAAAAAAATTCAGTTTCTTTTCAAAGCATATATATAAAAAAAAAATTCAGTTTCTTCTTTTTTTTTTTATAACAAAATACAGTTTCTTTCTTTTAAAAAAAAACAAAATCATAGAAGAAAAAAAAAAAACTCACCTTTTCAAATTCAGAAGGGGGCGGGGGTTTCTCATCGGTCGCGGGTTCGTGAGGGCGGAGGGGTAGGCGGAGGGGTAGGCGACTCATCGGGGGGAAGGGGTTGTCGATCTGACGAGGAGGGGGAAGGGAGTTGCGACGCGACCGGAGGGAGGGGTTTTCGTCGAGGTGGAGGGCGACAGGGGGGGAGGAGGCTAAGGCGGCGGCGCCTGGATCCGGTTGCGCAACTGGATGAAGTGTTTTTTTTTTTTTTTTTCGATTATCTGAAAGATGAAATCGGGGGGGGGGGGGGCCTGGTTAAGGGAGAAGGGGTTTTCTCTTTTTTTTTTTTATTTAATTATTTAATTTGGCCAACAAGTTGACTTTCACATACGACCTCGAAACGAGGCCCACCGCCTGTCGTTCATAGCGTTTTACCCCCATTCCGAACACAATGGGATATGTATCGCAAGCTGATTTGATCGTTTGAATCAGTTTCGGTTAAATTTACATTTAAATCACTATATTGAATTTTAAACGTACATTTCAAATTACCGGGGTCACATACGAACTCTATAAATTGGAGAAAAATATTTTCCAGCTTCGTATTGACGATACGGTCCTAACAAAACTAATTTCGTCGAATTCTGAGGCCTTTTGAAAAATGGCCATTTTCCAGTCGATTAAATTCAACTGAAACTGGTCAAACGCGTTTTCCTTTGCCACGCTCACATATTGATTCGAAAAATTATGAAATCTGAAACCAAGCAATAACTTGACATCACGGACCCAACAAAACTGGTTTCGTCGAAATCCGAGGTCATTTGCAAAATGGCTATTTTTAAGGGCCTGAATTCCATAGCGACTATTCAGAATTTTCAATTGGACATATCTTATCATTTCTAAGACGGAATCTCAGTTTGTTAACTTCGTTACAAAGATATTCACAATTAGATCCTAATGTTTTTGGTTTCACTAAAATCCGGATTGTTTTGCACCCGGTACATTCAATTGAAGTTTGAAATCGAATTATCGAACTACCGCGCCATTTTCAATTCTATTTATAATTATATATAAATGTTTATATTCTAACGACGACGTATATAATATATACGTCGAATTCTATTCAAAATAAATTTCTCGACGATATTATTTAAAATAATTCATTTTAAATAATTAAAATTCGATAAAATTGCCAAAATAAAAATTTTAAACTGGCCCAGATTTTACGGGTTGTTACAATCTCCCCCACTTAAAACTTTTCGTCCCCGAAAAGGAACAAAGTCGAAAGTGGTTTGATTATTTAACACTACGCTCGATCTGGCTTCCATTCTCCAACTCTTTAGTTTCTGAGAATTTTCAAAATTTCAAAAATTTGGCTAACACCCTAAATTTTTGAAAAATTTCGCCATAACCTCCCCTGCACCGGGAGCATCGGGGAATTTCAAATAGCTTCCCCGGTCCTTTAGATCTCAAAAAGAAAAAGAAAAAGCCAAGCGGCTAGCCAATAGGCTCACAAAATCATCATCACCCAAACAAAACAGGAAATTATGTAGTAAACATGTACCTATTTGTCGGGCAAACAAATTTTATTCTCTGCTCTAGCCTCCTTGCTATGACCTGTTCAATGATATATATGTATATGCAAGTAAATGCGACCAATTTTCAATATAATTCAATATTTGATGCAATTAGGCATAATGGTTCAAAATTATCAACCAAATAAACAAACAACACAAACATCAATCAATTAGTTGAATTAGAGTTTCAAATTCATAAATTTGATACATATACAGAAAATCATGTTTTTGATGCCAATTCACAACAATGTGTTCTAACTATATTAGGTTTGGTTCTCACACCAGTCTAATGGAAATATATAGATATCACACCTTCGTCACTCGAATATAAACACTGATGATGAGGCCTCATCATCTGAATCATCTCCAGGCGACTAGAGTGTGATTCTATATCTATCCAATATATTAAAACTTTGAATACACGCGGATCAGACGTATACGCAAAATCTATATATACTGGATTGTCCACATCAATATAAATAAATAACCAAATACGAATAATTGATTTAAATTTTCAAAACAAAAATTTGTTTTCACTTTTAAAAATATACTCTTCACACTCGTTCTAGGATACTACTGATCCTATCTCTAACGAGTCATTCTAATTGGATATTACTAATCCAATATCTGATGAATTCTTTCGTATTGTTCTAATGTGCCTTGTTCTCTGAGCTTTGTAAACCAAAGCTCTGATACCAAATGTGACGGCAAGGAATTTCGCTTGGTCCGAACCAGTCGTTAAACCGATCCAGGCCGTTCGAAACGCCCTATCGTTTGAGAACACGACAAAACAGAACGCATACAGAAGAACATTTCACTGAATATTACAACAGTGCATCAGATTACAAGAATATACAGAGTATAATTGAATATAACACAGAAATATCAGAGATTTAAATTACATTTAAATACATAGCAGCGGAAAATAATACAATACACAACTAGAATGAGATATACGGATACAAAGCTTTCCGGATATCGTTCCAGCTGTAAACCAGGATCCTGTGAATATAAATCTGCAAAACCAAAACTACTAGCTGCCCGTGTCAAAATAGGGGCACCCAGAGTTTAGGTCAAAACAATAAACTCCAGGTCAGTCATGGGACTGGTGTGAGAACTAAAACAGTTATTAATCTTTATTTTCAAAGTTAGGTAAATCAAGGGACCACGCCGTATAACACGGAACGGGTTTCCTCCCAAGAATACCAGTGCATAAAACCAACAGCGCAATGCTAAATAAAGAAAGATGAAGCTGTTATAAGACCCAGGTCCTATCACACAATGCAACGCAAGCCGGGGGATAGGGTTTTCCCTTATAACAGCCAAAGAATGCTTGATACGTTTAAAACAAATCATTTGATACTATTGTAAGTGCATATTGTATAAAACAACTTCAAATCATAAGTATCAATCATAGGCGGCATGAGCGCCCCATCCCACTATGTCGCCATATATAGGATTACAACTAAAACCGCAAGATCACGTATTTGGAAATTGGATTTCCGTCTATGAACCGAGGCAAAAGATAGTCCTCAACCGATTCGAGATGCTCTAGCCCGCCCCTCAGGCACAGCCGCAACCGTACCTTGGATCGTCAGGGCCGGTCCACACGAAGTGGATTATAATGCCTGAACAATACGTTTCTCCGCCCTTTGGGGCGTAGGTGAGCCAACTAAATGACTCCATCGGTTCGAGAACGACCGATCAATCCGAGGCGCCTCGCAACAGCAACAACCACATAAGTCAAACTCGTCAGGGCGTGTAAAACCACTGACGCCACTTCTAGCTAGAAAGAAAACGCATGTCCCCCCTGAGGTCCGTCTCCCGTTTTTGGTTCATACCGGGTGTGAAACACGCGAATCAACGTTACACAAAGCTATGCCACAAAGGCCGTGCTTTGATCATCAACCACAAGACTTTGCTTTTCAACAGAAGCCTTGATCATTTGCATCTTAGCATGCCACACAGGAAAACCATCCTATGCAACCGATATCAGTCACACAGAATGAAATCCGATGTCAGACACACAGTCCATTTACAAGTCCGTTCTGGGTCTGAACGAAACCGGAGGCACCTAGTACCCCGCATATCCATCGATCTCCAAGTACGTCTGGACGATCACTAACTGTTTCCATCTTCTTGGGTGTACAGCCCAATCAAGATCATCAGTTATCACCCAAACGACGTGAAGACCTCCGGCCTTCGACCATCGTCTTCATCTTCGACTTATCGTCGTATCAGTTATTCAGAATGGGATAAACCCGGTCTTTCCGAATGACTCGCGTATATTTTAAGCAACCGACAGTTAGTTTCTAAATTTCACATTCATAGGGAAAGGTTCCCATTAATTTTATCAAAGATAAATTCTTGAATTTATTCTTTAATCAACTTTTGAATATCAATTCAAACTAGTCGGGATTAGCGAACCTTACCGAAGTAATCATTTGTTATAATTTCCCAATCCCAACCTATTCATCCCATGAAGTAAAACTGTGAATACTTCATATCTAACACCACAGTGTTGTCGGTAAATTCAATTACCATTTCACGTTCAAATCTAATTAAAGATTTAACTATCGCCTGGAGCAAAACTGGTGATACTCCATTTTCGATCATTTCAATCTAATTAAAGATTCATTAAAACTCCACTTAGTTTTAATCTTTGACTGGGTTAAAGAATCAGTGTCATTTAAAAACACGGTTCACGATAAACCCAAAATCACATTCATTAATCATCGGGTTAAAGAACGAGTGTTATTTAAAAACACTGTCCACGATAAACCCAAAAATCATTCCATTAGTTATCAGGTTAAAGAACAAGTGTTATTTAAAACACTGTTCACGATAAACCCAAAAATCATTCCATTAATTATCAGGTTAAAGAACAAGTGTTATTTAAAACACTGTTCACGATAAACCCAAAAATCAATACTAATTCAATTCCAATTAAATATCATTTTTAATTGGTACACTTCATTAAATCTAAATAAAAAGATTTAATCTTTTCTCAACTGGGTTCAAGAACAGTGTTAGTGAAGACACCATTCACGACAAACCCAAATCACATTTGATATTCAATATAAGGCTCTGAATAGAAAATATATCGGCTTATATTCAATATCAAATCCTACGATTAACAAATGTCGTATTGAAAATAACGATATTAATATATCTTTCAAATTTCCATAACAACACCTGTATAATCACGAATTCCAACATCGAAATATTCCGAAGACAATTTCGATTCAAATCCACTCCAATGCAATCATTGGAAATTCTGGTTACTTTTAAAACCCTTTTCAAATTCAGTTTATTTATTTAAAAATAAATAGAATTATAATTCTAGTTCAAAACTAGTCTATTTCGATAAAAATCTATTTTTATCTTTTCAAATATGGAGTTTTTCATCCCAATTCTTTCTAAATCATTTCTTATGATTTTACACAAATTATTACTATTTTTAATAATTTTATCAAGGCCTGTACAGTCGATTTCCATCAATGGCCATCGAACTGCACTTACAGCGACCTTTTTCAAATTTGATTTGGACATAATTCCAAATCCAACCGTTAGATTTCAAATTTCTAACATTCGTTAGAAAGCTCTTTTCGATACGAACCCAACGGTTCCGGTTTTAGGAGAATCCGACGGTCGGATCTCCCGTAATGTCCGTTTGAAATAAATGGTCGAAATTCACGAACTGCCGCGGCGCGGCGCGTTCTATTCAGGCCATTATATTATATATATAATATATATATTATATATATCGTCGATTTCTATTTAAAACGAATTATATAAATAGTTTTGAATTCGTTTCAAAAACATTTTTCAACTTCCATTTCAATTCAAATCAAGATGGAATTCTGCTTTATAAATTCGTTTTAAAATCCATTTCAATTAATTCAAATTTCAATTCAATTCATTTCGAAATCGTTTTCAATTCAATTCATTTCGAAATCGTTTTCAATTCAATTCATTTCGAAATCGTTTTCAATTCAATTCATTTCGAAATCGTTTTCAATTCAATTCATTTCGAAATCGTTTTATATTCAATTCATTTCGAAATCGTTTTCAATTCAATTCATTTCGAAATCGTTTTCAATTCAATTCATTTCGAAATCGTTTTCAATTCAATTCATTTCGAAATCGTTTTATATTCAATTCATTTCGAAATCGTTTTCAATTCAATTCATTTCGAAATCGTTTTATATTCAATTCATTTCGAAATCGTTTTCAATTCATTTCGAAATCGTTTTCAATTCATTTCGAAATCGTTTTCAATTCAATTCATTTCGAAATCGTTTTCAATTCAATTCATTTCGAAATCGTTTTATATTCAATTCATTTCGAAATCGTTTTCAATTCAATTCATTTCGAAATGAATAAAATCGATATAAATATCGTTCACGTCAAAATGGCGTCAATCTAATCAACACGGCTTCATAAATTTCTATTTTCAAAATAGATGTTATTATCAAAATATTTCGTTCAACACATGACCAATCTCAATGAATGAGTACTGTCAACACATGAACTTTTATTTTATAATATTCTTTATTTTTCAAATTGGAATGAGGCCCAATCAATTACCATATAAAGTTAATTATATGGATTTTCATACAACACATGTATATAATAACATTGAAAATAATCAACCATCAACCAAAGTGCACTACACTGTAAAAGCATCAAATATAGATATTCAACGCTTATAACAGCCTGTCAATCAATCGATCGACATATTTAATCAATCAGGATGAGTGAACTTCAAATTTCATCCCAACACCCGTGTGGGGTTTCAAACAATCAAACACATATTTTATTTGTGCTGTTGGGCGATGTGTAAAATTTATCGTCCCAATCAATGTCATTCAAATAGGTGTACATAAACAAACCGTCTGGTTTGTAAATGAATATTCTATTTTATTCACTTCACGTTAAAAATTATATTTTTAACGATAAAACATTTTATTTCAACCTATGAATTTCTATTCAATTCATTTACACAATAAAATGATATTTTTATTTTTCTAACATATTTTAGAAAATTTCGGCGGCATAACGGCACGATACTAGAAACGGGACGAGGCCTAGCCTTATCCCCAGTCTAGTGAAGGCCCACGCCATTCACACATCAATCAAATCAATTCGTTATGCAAACCACAAAATTTGGAGTAAGAGTCTAACCTAGTCTTACTCCTTCGCCTTATAACGGCGCACGTCTAATCCTAACCAATTTATCGATTCGATTATTCACACCACAAACCACATTCAAACCAATATCGCAATCAATAACCAAACAGCCAAACAAACAAGTCCATGGTCTGTGGACGATTGTGTCGGGTGCTACTAAGCACCGTCTGCATCCTAGTATATATATATATAACTAGAAAATAGAATTTGAGTGAGAAGTTCTCACAGATAGCTATCCTAGATCCACGGCTCTTCATTTGCAGAAGTCTTCGTCGTTTCGCCTCCTTTCACTTTCTTTGCCCGTATCCTCTACATATGTAAAAATCACATTTTTACTTCGCTATTCAATATATAAAAATCGAATTTTTAGTTCGAAGTTCAATATATAAAAATCGAATTTTTACTTCGCTATTCAATATATAAAAATCGAATTTTTACTTCGCTATTCAATATATAAAAATCGAATTTTTACTTCGCTATTCAATATATAAAAATCGAATTTTTTAGTTCGCTATTCAACATATAAAAATCGAATTTTTAGTTCGCTATTCAATATATAAAAATCGAATTTTTAGTTCGAAGTTCAATATATAAAAATCGAATTTTTAGTTCGCTATTCAATATATAAAAATCGAATTTTTAGTTCGCTATTCAATATATAAAAATCGAATTTTTAGTTCGAAGTTCAATATATAAAAATCGAATTTTTAGTTCGAAGTTCAATATATAAAAATCGAATTTTTATTGTACTACCTATATAAAAATTCAGTTTTCTTTTCAAAGCATATATATATATATATATAAAATTCAGTTTCTTTTCAAAGCATATATATATATAAAAAAATTCAGTTTCTTTTCAAAGCATATATATAAAAAAAAAATTCAGTTTCTTCTTTTTTTTTTTATAACAAAATACAGTTTCTTTCTTTTTTAAAAAAACAAAATCATAGAAGAAAAAAAAAAAACTCACCTTTTCAAATTCAGAAGGGGGCGGGGGTTTCTCATCGGTCGCGGGTTCGTGAGGGCGGAGGGGTAGGCGGAGGGGTAGGCGGAGGGGTAGGCGACTCATCGGGGGGAAGGGGTTGTCGATCTGACGAGGAGGGGGAAGGGAGTTGCGACGCGACCGGAGGGAGGGGTTTTCGTCGAGGTGGAGGGCGACAGGGGGGGAGGAGGCTAAGGCGGCGGCGCCTGGATCCGGTTGCGCAACTGGATGAAGTGTTTTTTTTTTTTTTCGATTATCTGAAAGATGAAATCGGGGGGGGGGGCCTGGTTAAGGGAGAAGGGGTTTTCTCTTTTTTTTTTTTATTTAATTATTTAATTTGGCCAACAAGTTGACTTTCACATACGACCTCGAAACGAGGCCCACCGCCTGTCGTTCATAGCGTTTTACCCCCATTCCGAACACAATGGGATATGTATCGCAAGCTGATTTGATCGTTTGAATCAGTTTCGGTTAAATTTACATTTAAATCACTATATTGAATTTTAAACGTACATTTCAAATTACCGGGGTCACATACGAACTCTATAAATTGGAGAAAAATATTTTCCAGCTTCGTATTGACGATACGGTCCTAACAAAACTAATTTCGTCGAATTCTGAGGCCTTTTGAAAAATGGCCATTTTCCAGTCGATTAAATTCAACTGAAACTGGTCAAACGCGTTTTCCTTTGCCACGCTCACATATTGATTCGAAAAATTATGAAATCTGAAACCAAGCAATAACTTGACATCACGGACCCAACAAAACTGGTTTCGTCGAAATCCGAGGTCATTTGCAAAATGGCTATTTTTAAGGGCCTGAATTCCATAGCGACTATTCAGAATTTTCAACTGGACATATCTTATCATTTCTAAGACGGAATCTCAGTTTGTTAACTTCGTTACAAAGATATTCACAATTAGATCCTAATGTTTTTGGTTTCACTAAAATCCGGATTGTTTTGCACCCGGTACATTCAATTGAAGTTTGAAATCGAATTATCGAACTACCGCGCCATTTTCAATTCTATTTATAATTATATATAAATGTTTATATTCTAACGACGATGTATATAATATATACGTCGAATTCTATTCAAAATAAATTTCTCGACGATATTATTTAAAATAATTCATTTTAAATAATTAAAATTCGATAAAATTGCCAAAATAAAAATTTTAAACTGGCCCAGATTTTACGGGTTGTTACACTCACCCTCTAATTTCTTTCGCTAATTACCAGGATTTTTCGATGTTTGGTTAGTCGTCATCGTGTTTATGTCGATAACCAAAGTCGCCAAAAATCCGGGTCATTACAGTTGGTATCAGAGCTTAAGTTAAGAATTACCTTGGCTCTGTGGCGTGACTCGGTAGAGATAGGGTTAGTAATACCCTAGATTGAGTTGAGTGTATATATACGAGTGCGTATTTGTATATGATATAAAAATAATTTTATATTGTGGAGATTCATTGGCTGAGTTGTTTATGAGTTCTGGTCGATCGATTTGATCCACTGTGTCGGTAAGAGTTGATAAACACTTGAATACGATGGGTCGACATGGTATGTTTTGAAAAGAGGGTAAATAGAATAAATTTGCTCAAAATTATATCCTGATATTGAGAAAATATATATATTAGATATATTGGTTGTATTATAATCGAGTAAGATTATAAAAGTGAAATGGCTATAAATAACTAATCAGAATTCATATAAGTAAAGTACATGAAATAAGATGAATTAAATATGAATTTAAATCAGATTTGGAATTAAAATAAGGAAATTTTAAGTTCCTGGGAGGTTTTGAGATGTTTTCAAATGGATGTATTTAGTAAGGGTTTTGAAATGATATAGTATTGAAAACACTTGGGTCTGGAAAATAATTCCGATGATGACTGCGCAGTATCATCGGTGTGATTTTCGAGTTCTAAGTGGTGGATTACTACCAAAGATTTTAATTTGAATTGTTTTGAGGAAACAAGTTGTTTAGAAAATTCAAAGGTTTTTAATTGGCAGTATGATTTCAAATTTACCCAGGAATTTAAGTTCTAGAAATTAAAATTTAACTTGTGAAGTTAATTCGAATGGGATGGTAAAAGTAAATAATAAACCAGAATTTAACTTGAGATGATAGGTTAAGAAAAACTGGAAGTGATTAGAGAATAATCTGGATTTGGATTTGAAATGATAAGTTGAGAGTTTGGAATTTGAAACTCGAATTTGAAATTGAATTCGGCTTGAATAAGTGAATGGTTGTGTTAAGAATAACTTGGTTGGAGTTGATTGGGATGGCATTTGTATATGCCGAGTTGATAACAGATGGTAGGGATATAATGATATGCCCGACAAAAAGGTACAAGTTTATATTTGATAAGCATGAGATTTATGAGCCGAATTGGCAAGCTGCTTGGCTGTTTGATTTTCTTTTGGGTTGGAGAAGGCCTAGAGAGGCGAGTTGTGGTTTTACCGATAGGGCTGTACAAAGGAAGGTATGGCGAAATTTTCTGAAAATTTAAAATGTTAGAAAATTTTCAGAATTTTTGGAAAATTTTAGTTGGTCGGAATGAATTAATATTTTAGTGATATAAATTGGTTTAGTGAAACTGAAGTTGAGAGGTAAACAAATCTTAGGAATTCCAATAGATAGGGTCGTCCTCTAACTTAGCAATTTCGAGGACGAAATTATTTTAAGTGGGGAAGAATTTAATGACCCGCATTGTCAGGGGTATTATAATTAATTTATTTAATTATATATATCGTGATGTAGTGAATTAAATAGAGGTTTAATTAAATAATATGGAATATTTAATTAGATTAAATAATTTAGTAATATATTTAATTCAGAAATAATCAAAAATATTGGGAATCACAATATTCTGTGAACTGGGTCATCCCTAACATTTAGTTCATCTTAGAGTTGAATTATATTGACGAATATATTCAATCGATGACAGTTTGAACGTATAATTATATTATAATTAAAATCGAGCTCGAAATGGCGCTGCAGTTCATAAATCGGCGATTGGAACTTCAAATGAATGTACAGGATTCGTTTTAAGCCGGATTTCTGTGAAACAAGAAACGTGTGGAGAAGGTGGAGTATATCTTTCTAGTGGAAGAGAAAAATCGGGATTTCGTCGTGTAGATTTTGATTTATGTCCAAATAAAATTTTAGAAAAGTCGCTGTGGAATTCCTTTATAATTTATAAAGGAATTATTTATATTTTAAAAAGAAATTTCAATATAAATCGAATATCGGGTTGATCCAGATTTGAAATATCGAGTTGTAAATCCCATTGGAGTCGTATGGTATTCCACTGTGAATATATACGATAATATTATTTTATTAATAATTTATTTAATTATATTTAAATATATTTATATATTTAAACGGGTCATCCAGAGCTTTAAAAATAGCCAGGTTTTCATACGACCTCAGAATTTGACGAAACCAATTTTGTTGGATCCGCAACATCAAAATTTTGTTAGATTTCCAGTTTCGTGATTTTTAGAGTCACTATGTGGCCGTACGGATTTTTAGAGTGAAAAACAGTTGGTATTTCGACAGTTAAAAATACGCTGTGTGAGCATACGAAGTCGGAATTCGACGAAACCAGTTTCGTTGGGACCGTAATGTCGAACTGTAGCTGCATGTCCAGTTTCGTGATTTTTGGGTATCATACGTAATCACGGAAATTTTTAGAAAAGCAGAACGAGTATATAAAAGAGAATATGCCGAGAATATTCTTTTTATAAAATATCTAGATATTTTCTCTCTCTATAAATACCCCATTTACTTCCTTATAACCTAATTTCTATTTTCATCAGTCAAAAACAATCCGCCGTATCTCTCATTTTTCATACAGTAAAAAGAGTGAGCAAAACAAAAAAAAGAAAACCAAAGAAAAATCTATAAATCCTATTCTATGTATGCTTGAATTCACGGGAAGCCCCTCTACAATTCTATATCGTTTTTGGTGTGTTCGACGATTCAATTCGGTGGTTGGGTTGTTGCAACAGCAGGCTAGGGTTGCGGAAAACGAGGAGGTTGAAGGAATGATTGGCAAAACTGAGTTCGGATTTGGGTTTTTCAGTGAAAACCGCACCTCCCATAAGCATTTGGTGGTATTCGGTTGCAATTTCCGTCGATGACTGTATTGGGGTCAGTCGACGTCGCGATGTAGGAGTGGCCAGCGAGTGACATACGGGGGTGATGGACTTGAGGAGATCGAGGTGAGCAACACGTTGGTGATCTCAGCTTGATGTTTGGTGAAAGAAGAAGGAGTAGATGTAGGTGAAAGGAAGTTCGGTCATTTGTGAGGAGCAGTATTGGCCACGCACTATTGGGGAAGAAGATCAATTCGGTCATGGGCTATGAAGCGGGTCTGGGTCCGATTCAGAGGAGGATGGGCTGGCTAAATAAGTTAAGGCCCGTTTATTTAATTAAATAAAGTTTTATTTAGTTTAAAAGTGTATAAACTTCAAAGGTCAATAACTTATTCATATGAAATCAGAATCATGAACCGTAAGTTGCGTTGGGACCGTATAGACGAGAGCTTCACATTGAAGCTAATTGGAAGTGGATTCGAGCTCGTTTGGATTTACGGCGAAATAAATTGTTTGATTCAAATCAAATAACAGTTTATCGTTCTTTAACGATGAACTGCAAATGTGAGTAAAACTCACCAACTCTGTACAGTTCTATTTTTACAACATATTCTTAGAACCGTTAAATATTGTCTGTTTGACTGTGTGTTGACTGTTTGATTGAACTGCTAGTCAGTTAGTGGAAATCATATATATGTATATATATATATAAACCGTTAAATATTTATATGTGATTCTGCTATCAGAATATCTCATATCAAAGTGAAATTGATGTTAATCGTATTGTCTAAAATATGTGATGTAGGGAAACAAGTTGGAGGAATCCGACGGGATTCCTCAACATTTATTTTACCGTTTTTCATATATTGTGATATATGACGTGATATATAATGTGTATGGATTATATGTGTTTGAATGATAGTGATCATTGTTGTAGAGTTAATCAAATTGAATTAGCGAGTAGAGTTAATCAAATTGAATTAGCGAGTTAAGTTAAACTAAGTGAATTAGTTAAGTTAATCAAATTGAATTAGCGAGTAGAGTTAATCAAATTGAATTAGCGAGTAGAGTTAATCAAATTGAATTAGCGAGTAGAGTTAATCAAATTGAATTAGCAAGTTAAGTTAAACTAAGTGAATTAGTTAAGTTAATCAAATTGAATTAGCAAGTTAAGTTAAACTAAGTGAATTAGTTAAGTTAATCAAATTGAATTAGCGAGTAGAGTTAATCAAATTGAATTAGCGAGTAGAGTTAATCAAATTGAATTAGCGAGTAGAGTTAATCAAATTGAATTAGCAAGTTAAGTTAAACTAAGTGAATTAGTTAAGTTAATCAAATTGAATTAGCAAGTTAAGTTAAACTAAGTGAATTAGTTAAGTTAATCAAATTGAATTAGCAAGTTAAGTTAAACTAAGTGAATTAGTTAAGTTAATCAAATTGAATTAGCAAGTTAAGTTAAACTAAGTGAATTAGTTAAGTTAATCAAATTGAATTAGCGAGTAGAGTTAATCAAATTGAATTAGCGAGTAGAGTTAATCAAATTGAATTAGCAAGTTAAGTTAAACTAAGTGAATTAGTTAAGTTAATCAAATTGAATTAGCAAGTTAAGTTAAACTAAGTGAATTAGTTAAGTTAATCAAATTGAATTAGCAAGTTAAGTTAAACTAAGTGAATTGGTTAAGTTAATCAAAGTGAATTGGTTAAGTTAATCAAAGTGAATTAGTCGAGTTAATCAAAGTGATTAGTTCAAGTTAATCGAGATAAGTAAATCAAGTTAGGTTAATCGAGTTGAATTTATCAAGTCGAGTTAATCAATTGAGTTAGTCAAACCAAGTAAATCAAGTTAGGTTAATCGAGTTGAATTTATCAAGTCGAGTTGATCAATTAAGTTAGTCAAACCAAGTAAATCAAGTTAGGTTAATCGAGTTGAATTGATCAAGTCGAGTTGATCAATGGAGTTAGTCAAACCAAGTAAATCAAGTTAGGTTAATCGAGTTGAATTTATCAAGTCGAGTTAATCAATTGAGTTAGTCGAAGTAAATCAAGTGGGTTAGCCAAGTGAGTTAATCAAATGAGTTAATCAAGTGTGTTAATCAAAGTGAGTTTAAATAAAATAAGAGTTAATCAATTAGAATTAATCGAATATTAGTTATTCGAATAAGAGTTAATCCAGATGAGTCGCCATTTAGCACGACTGCTAGCGGAATTCGCAGGGCTGCAGATAGCCTACGGTGGTCGGATGTTTCCTGAGGGAATCAGGCGTAACCATTGTGATCGCTGCGATCTAGAGTCAAGCGAATGGAGTTAATCGAATACTAGTTATTCGAATAAGAGTTAAAGAAATAGAGTTAAGCAAAATTAGAAAATGACTAGAGATTAATAAGTTGAATGGTTTCCTGAGTATCGATCTGATGTTGGTTTCGGCCTTCGGGGTTTATACTTGGGAAGTTGTTCTCTTATTAGTTTTCAGTTAGAGTCTGATAGTTGTGGAATGGTAGTGATTGATGATTGATCGATGTTATTTCCAATTGGAAATAATATCGTTGTTTGCACACTTGTTTTCTTTGATAGTTAACGCACAGACTATCGAAGTTTTTACCATTTAACGTTGTTAATATGGAGAGACCGGTTGGATTATTATCCAAAGAACCACTATGTATTGGCATAAGCATTGCGAATCATTTATGCCAAAGATAATTGAAGGCGGAATAAAGTGCAAGGGATGTTGTATAAGTCTTAGATAACAGCGACTAAGATGGATATACTGAATAGTGTCTTCGGTTTGTCCAGTCCCAGGACAACTCGTATGGACGAAGGTCTGACAGAGTATATCTGGTAGATCATGTAAGTTGATCGTTTCAAACGTATTTACGTTGGTGGCGGAGGAATTCGTTTCTCTTAGCTTTATACCCTTGGTATTTTTGGATAAGTCAATTTGTGATTTGGTGGGTATGACGATGTGACATTCAAAGTGAATTTGATATGAAAAGGATAAGCGTAGCTTCTAGCCTCACATCCGGTAAATGACAGAAATCGGGCAGGCAGCATGGCTAAGTCGGTCGCACCGAAGTAGGGTGTATAATCACCTATCTAGAGAATATTCATTTGCTTCTTTAATCTATCAATGCTGTCCCATATATATATATATATATATACGTGAACGGTTGCTGATCCCAACCGTTGGTGATGTACATTCGATACACTCAAGCAAAATGAGTGGTCGGTCATGTGTGGCTGAGTTGCAAGACGTTCTTGTTGAACTCCAGTGTATCGTTCCTAGAGTACACTGATCGGAAGGTGGTTCCATACCTTGTCATAATTGGAAATCCATTACCCAATACGTGCTTGCGGTTTTGATTTGTATACCATATATGTAGAACGTGAGATGAAAGCGTTTCTGCTAGATGATTATTATATTGTGGTTGATAGACATTATTATAATATCAAAAGGTTTTTGATATAAAGATATTTTGGATTCTCATAAGGGAAAAACCCGTTCCGTTCTGCGGCGTGGTCTTATGAGATATCGTTTACTTGTTCAAACTGTTTTAAACTATTTTACTCATACCAGTCCCATGACTGACCCGGAGTTTATTTTGTTTTGTCTTCCCTAAACTCTTGGGTGCCTAAATTTGTACGGGCAGTCAAGTAGTCGGGAATTTACAGATATACTTGAAGAGCTGGAGCAGGAGGCTTCAGGATCATATAGCTATAGTTTATTTCCGCTGTGTTGTAAGTGTTGTACTCTGATAAGTGCTATTGTATACATAACTGTTATACTTCAAAGTTATGTTATATATTGTATGTTACTCGTTCCGCTGTGAGATTCGTGTTACTCTGATGATGTAAGTCCTTCTTTCCTTCTTCTATTCTAAGTTTCTATCTTATCTATCCTCACCCTCTAATTTCTTTCGCTAATTACCTGGATTTTTCGATGTTTGGTTAGTCGTCATTTTGTTTATGTCGATAACCAAAGTCGCCAAAAATCCGGGTCATTACAGACAAGGTAGACAGATAAGGTGTATACGCTTCTCTAATGATTACTCTGCACTATTAATAGTATAAACAGAATGAGATGATCTCCAATATGTATGAAATGGCAGACTTAGGCATACTTCTCGTGAGAGGTTTTAACCCCATACAATCCACAGACAGCTCCAATAACGGATTCCTAAGCATGCCAGAGTCTGCATGTACCCTAACTACTACCCTAATCAATCGATTCCCTACTCCGTACATACCCTGTGTTGGCCGCACGGTAGGATGTATCACTTCCTAAAGTGGCAACCCTTCATTTTCAAGATGTGCACAACCTTATCTACTGATGTCACGGTCATCTTATCCCCCTCTGTCGAGCTCATGCACGCATATAGCCCAGTCTGTTTGCGTCGCCCACACCGTCCTCCACGTTTGGATCTCTTACAATCAGTCCAGTAAGCGTTCCCCTTCTCCGACCTAGTTCGAAGTACATGTATGATACTTACTCCGGGTTACTGGCTGAAATGGGTCCCACACAATATGATACAAGCTCTCTCCTTCGTCTTATATCCCCCACTAGGTTTTCATTGGCTATGTATACCACTAGGTGTCTTTAATTACATAACCCTATCATTTCCACAAGGTATGTTTACCCTAAAAGTTGTTTTTAATTACATAACTTTATTATTTCCACCGGTTATGTATACCACTAGGCGTCTTTAATTACATAACCTTATCGGGTAAAGTTTGTGGGCCTATATGTAAATATTACCCACCCCCTCCAGATTTACTTAACCCTCCCATTGATTCAAGCATGCTTATTTAAGAGGTAAGTTTGTGGGCCTATATATACTAATATTATCCACTTACCCAAGATTTGCTTAACTCTCCCACTGATTCAAGCATGTTTATTTAACGGTTAAGTTTATGGGCCAATATATACTAATATTACCCACCTACCCAAGATTTACTTAACCCTCCCACTGATACAAGCATGTTTATTTAATGGTTAAGTTTGTTGGCCAATATATAGTAATATTACCCACCTACCTAAGATTTACTTAACCCTCCCACTGATTCAAGCACGTTTATTTAACGGTTAAGTTTGTGGGCCTATATATACTAATATTACCCATCTACCCAAGATTTACTTAACCCTCCCACTGATTCAACCAAGTTTATTTAACCCCTATTCATGTTTATGTTCACACAATCCCTATGGATTCAACTAGGTTAAGTATTACAGACTAACCGGTTATCCCCATTCACATTGGCAGCTTTTTACTTGCCAAAGTTTCACTTGCTTATTAATTTCATATAAATATAACTCAATCCATTTAAGTTCATTAATAAGCCCCATTACATGTTATTCTTTAGATTGTAATTAACAGAAGTAGTCTTACAATCTTCCACCCTTGGATTGTAATTAACGGAAGTAATCTTACAATCCCTTTTGTATTTTCTGTTTCCATAGTTACAATAACATGTTTTACTTAATATTTAATTATGTATACTTCTTCTCAGTTCACATGTTTCTTGCTTAACATATCACTACAACTTGACGTTGTTTACTTATTAAATTAGTTTTCTTAACTAAGGTTTATGAATAAGCTTTCTTTCCTTTTATTTTAACTTATGTTATGATTTCCACTTGTCCCTAGGACAAGCCTACCTATTATATACAACATTTTCATTAAGTAATTAATCATAATAGATTGCTATCATTCTACTCCAATTCATTACCATGTCCATTTATGGTTATAATGGGCCACAACTCCCACATTAGGCCTACGACTTGTGGATGCTGGATATGACGGTCAGGACCGGGCAGACTTATTCCACAAGTTGGGCCTAACCTCATGTTTGGGCCCGTCTCGTATTTGCGCATTTATACCTCTCACACTAGGTTCAACATTAGCGGTTGCTGGATATGTCGGTCGGGTCCGGGCTGACTTCCGCCACTAATGCAACCTAACCTCGTGTCATAAGTGCAATTACAATTTCTAATTGTAATCTTAAACATTTCATTATTATCCAAATTCTCACCTATGCCTTCTTAGGTGATTATCCCCCTTTTTCCCCAATTTTATACAAAGTGAATTATATGTCCATATTCATATCCATTAACCAGGTTATGCCAATTCTAATATTTTTTCCCACGTTCCCTCACTAACACATTCGTATATATTTGGCGGCATCTAGGCTAGAAAGTAGCCTAGCCATAAATAATAAAAGGGAAAGATAATGGGATAAATGATAATAGTGATCAATCTAACAAAAGTGACATAAATATATATACTGGTATAGACAAGTAATTGTCATAATAAGGTGGACATAAAATAGATCTAGTGAAAAGGGTAATGATAAAACTAGATCCAACATACTTAGAATGAACAGATCCAAATAAGAATTCATATCTCCAATAATGACAGATCTCAATTAATCACAATATGATGATCTAGATCTAAACAAATGTTCAATAGTGAAACACCCCACCTCCGTCAAGGCCACTCACAAAGGGAATGCCTTAAATTTGGTGGAGGGTTATAGGTACAAGACACACAAAAATTTACAAGACATATAAATATAAGCAGGGAAAATCAAACATTTATCGCATACATGGTTCAATACAAAAGCATTACAGCAAATTGCCTCAAAATAACTTCCAAAACATTACATCATAATTTCTGTCTTGATTATTTAATAAAGAAGCATAAACCATAAATAAAACTGCATAAATCCCCAAGTGTAGTGTCCAAAAGCCATAGCCAAGGTAAGAGAGTCCCTATCATACATCTACTTTCTTGAATCTTGCAAAGAGTCTTACTAAGTTGGAGTATTTCCTCCCTATGGACCGGGGGGGGGGGGGGGGGGGAAGAAGAAAATAGGATGAAAGAAAATAGGTCAGACAATAAGTCTGGTAAGTTCAGTGATTACTAGTTTTTAAACAAGAAAAGAGATCATGACAGTAATAACAGAACATAGGACAACACCCTAATATAAGATAAGATGAACATGTGATCGCACCCATTACTATAGTCTCTGCACCTACTAACCATTGGTTCAACCAGCCTCACGTGTTCATAACGAACGACCCCCTTAATGATCGGCTCCTACTCGCATGCATTCATATCCTGTGTCATTCGGCCCTGCTTGACTATAAATACCTATGCTGGTCCCACCATGGGGTGTATCAGTCCCGCTGGTGGCAACCCGACACGATTCAAGATGCAGAGTGTATACTACTGATGCCCAATGTCTGCTTTTTCCACTCCGGAGTACGTGCACGCCCGTACTCCGTCGGAACGTACACTGATGCACCAATCGCCGACGTTTTTGACCGCTTATAATCAGCCCAGTAATCGTGCCCCACCCTGCCTAGTTCTGGGTACCATGATACATCTATGTGGGTTACTGCTGAAATGGGTCCCCGTTACTAGGGTTTTCTAATCAACATGTTTATTTGGTTAAGTGCCCAAGTTTACCTAACCCCACCCATCAGTTTAGTTAACATGTTGAATCGATTAAGTGTTTCCTTAATTGACTTAACCCTACCAATCTTGACTTAGCTTTAATTTATTCATTAAAGCACCAACCACTCACATTATACAGGTCTTGTTGTGGTCACTGGATGTGCCGATTGGTTCCGGGCAGTTTTACACCATAACTCAGTCTAACCTCAGGTCCTTTTTGGGCTTGATGCACTAACCACCCACATTAGACAAGTCTTGTTGTGGCCACTGGATGTGCCGCTCGGTTCCGGCAGTTTTACACTACAACTCAGTCTAACGTCGGGTTAGGCATATTCGTCTTTTCTAAATTCACATATTTTCTATATATGTCTAATTTTATATGTAAATTAATCTTAATTTAATCATGCCATAATTGTCCTTTTGATTATGCTCACAATAAATGGTATACCAAATATACCATTTCATGAACCAATCTATGCCATGAAATTTTCATGTTTTCCCAACGCTACCCCTGTGGTAAGTTCGCATAAATTACATAAAATGTTTGGCTAGTAAATTAGCCCAAACCCATAAACAAAAAGGGTAACAAACAAGGGACATGAAATAAGCATACAATAACATACTTTTAACTTATCATGTGTAACTTGGCATAGAAGCATCACTAACTTAATTAAATAGGTAAGGGTGAACTTATGACTAATTTGGATCTAATTATCATGTAAACTTGATATAGGTCTAACATGGAGGTTAAACATATAAAAACAATTTTAAACCACAACTTAGCATATTAACTTATGTATGTGAAAACATAAGAAAGCTACTATAAACATATTTAAATCACAACTTAGCATGATAACTTATGTGTGTTAAAACATAAGAGCGCCACAAATCCAATCTAGCAACATAAATAGGTTCAACTTAACATAGTTATAAATATACATAAATGTTGATCTAACATGTAGGCATGTGATTTAGATCATAAACTTGCAAGTAATCGCCAAATTATAACATGACATGTTCATCACTAAGTTGGCATAATAAGTTCATTACCCAATCATAATAGATTCCAATAACATACAATATGGTACGTTCATCACCACAAACATATAGGCATGATCAATCGCAATGGTAATTTAAGATAAATGAGAATCATACTTTATTTATCTTATACACAAGCATCATTCTATATTCGAGTTACAACATGTTATGATTTCATTTAAAAGAACGTTTAAATCGACGTAATAAGCAACTTACAAACTAAAAGGAATTCTTGATTTCTGGAATCTGAATTCTGAAGTTGAAATGCTCGCCTTTGATGTAGATCGTTGAATTAGATTAGTTTTAATTTGATTTTGATGTAGAATTTTATCTCATCTTTGAATTGAAAGCGGTGACGGCTACTCCAAGTTCTCTATTGACGGCATGACAGTTCCAAGATTATTTTTGTGTGATTTTAGGTTGAGTATTAAGTTGTTTATATAGAATTTCAATTTAATTAGAGTCGCGGATGAACCTAGAGTTAACCACAACCATTCAGACCAGATTAGAACTATCCAGAAACCTTAGTGACTCAGCAACAAGTCATAAGTCGTCAAAATTCAGATCTGGGCGGGGGGGGGGGGGGCAGGTCGACCCCTAGGTCGACCCCAGGTCGACCTGTAGGGGGGGAGGTCGACACTAGGGTCGACCCCCTGGTCGACCTGGGTCCTAGGCGGGAATTTTCCCGCCCGCTTCTGACTTCTGTTTTGAATTTTGAATCTGGTTTCGAGCTGTTTGAATTTATTTGAATTTCTGAAACTTCTGAAGGCCATAACTTCTTCATACGAAGTCCAATTCACGCAAACTCGGACTCTATCTCAAGAAGAATTCCGAGACGAACGCAATGGCGTAACCCGTTTCCCTTAATTCTTACATTTGAAATTAAGTATTGTTTAATTCGTTATTATAACGTTAACAGAAAATACGGGGTGTTACATTCTCCCCTCCTTTTAGGATTTCGTCCCCGAAATCTTCAAGTAGAGAAGAACTTATATCCTACCATCCAATCACCCATCTACTCAACCATCAAACACAAGGGTCCATTGTCCTTAAAAGACTTCTAATGCTTCATGATCATATGCGTAGTATGTGTACATGTCCTTATCTAATGCAAAATCAGGCGGTCTACTGATTCAGTTGACCTCCTTAATGCAAATTATGTCAGTGCCATGAGTCCATTATGTATGCAATTTTTCCTACTCAAAATTTCCTACATGAGTGTACATCATTCATACAAATGCAACGTACATATGATAACACATCAAGTTTCAATCCATATACAAATACATATATGCATATGCAATATGAAAGTGACTGAGCCGATCTAATACCTAATGTGTATGTATATGCATCCACGAGCAACCACTAGCAATCCACTTGCAACCATCAACCATAACATGTTTCAATTACATGTTTACATCCAAATAGGTTTCTACCTAAGGATAAGGTCGAGGAGATATACCTAAAAAAAAAGATACAAGCACAAACTTAAGGAAAAAGAGGTGAAAGATGTACCCTCAAAAAGAAAAGGGTAGGCTGCACGTATTCTGTCCTCAGTTTCCCAAGTCGCGGCTTCCTCGGCGTCGCTCCACTGAACTTTGACAAGCTTGACTTCACGGTTGCGTAGATTTTTGACTTCTGTTCCCAAGATATGGGTTGGAACTCTCCTCACAGTTGCTTCTCGTTCAACTTCTACTTCCTCTAGCATGCTTGGTTCCACCACTTCCGCAGACTCATGTAAGCACTTCCGCAGGTGAGAGACATGAAAGACATTATGAGCCCTAGCCAATCTTTTGGGCAGCTGTACCCTATAAGCCATCTTCCCAATCTTCTCAATGATAGGAAACGGCCCCACAAATTTTGGTGCTAACTTTCCTGCGGATCCAAAGAGAACGACGTTTCTCAAAGGAGATACTTTAAGGTAGACCTTGTCTCCAACTTTGAACTCAAGGTCAGTTCTTTTTTTATCTGCGTATGACTTCTATCTATCTTGGGCAGTCTTCATTCTTCTTCGTATCAATTCCACTTTCTATGAAGTTTCTCTAATAATGTCTGGTCCAAGTATGAGTTTGTCTGTGGACTCCCACCAACAAGTTGGTGACCGACACGGTCTTTCGTATAACACTTCGAAAAGCGCCATGCCTATGGTGGCTTACTAGCTATTGTTGTAAGCGAATTCCACCGAAGGTAAATGATCCTCCCATGTACCTCCAAAGTCAAGAATGCATAGTCTGAAGAGGTCTTCTAATACTCTATTGACTCTTTCCGTCTGGCCATCGGTTTAAGGGTGATAGGTCGTGCTTAAGCATAGCTGTGTGCTTACAACCTCTTGTAAACTCTTCCCAAACTCGCTCGTGAAGATGGGATCTCGATCACTCACTATGCTGGAGGGTATCCCATGGAGTCGAACTATCTCTTTAAGATATATGGATGCTAGAGATGAGGCAGTCCTTCTACTCTTGATGGGTATAAAGTGGGCGCTTTTTGTGAGCCTGTCCACTATTACCCAAATACTGGTATTGCCCCTCCTTGACCTAGGAATACCCATCAACAAAGTCCATTGAAATGCTATCCCATTTCCACTGTGGGACCTCTAGAGGATGAAGCAAACCTCCAGGCTTCTTTTGTTCTGCCTTGACTTGCTGGCATATCATGCACTTGGAGACGAATTCAGCTACATCTCTTTTCATGACACTCCAAAAGAAAACACTTTTTATGTCTTTGTACATTTTGTCTCCACCGGGGTGTATGGTCAACTTGAAATGGTGTGCCTCTTCGAGAACCTTCTTCACCAATTCCCTTGCTTGTGGGATGCATAGTCTTCCATCCCGTCTCAAACATCCCTTATCATCGATGGAGTACCTATTGAGGTGACTCGAAGTCTCACCCCTAATCAGCTTATCTATTATATCAACTAGCTAAGGGTCTTCACGTTGCGCGGTCCCTATTGAGTCCAAAAGCGTAGACCGCACTTCCAATGTTGCTAATAAGCCAGGTACAAATTCAGAGGAGGGCCTGAAGTCAAAGTTGGCTTTGTACTCCAAGCTTTGTATTTCTACAAAGAGATGGCTTAAGGTCAGTTTCTTTCTACTCAAGGCGTCTGCTACTGCATTGCCCTTGACAGGAGTGTAGGAAATCTCAAAATCATACGAGGCAAGAAATTCCATCCATCTTTGCTGCCTCAAGTTGAGATCTTTCTGCGAGAAAAGGTATTTCAACGATTTACGGTCAGTAAACAATTCAAACTTCTCACCTAGGAGATAATGGCGCCAAGACCTAAGCGCAAAAATGATGGCAGCCAACTCTAGATCGTGGGTTGGGTAATTTTTCTCATGTACGTTCAACTGTCTGCCTCCATAAGCTACTACCTTTCCTTTTTGCATCAAGACAGCACCAAGTCCCGTACCACAGGCGTCCATGTATATGGTAAACATTTTGGTCCCATCTGGCAATATCAGAACTGGGGCTGTTGTCAGAGCCCTCTTTAATCGTTGGAAAGAAATATCACAATCCAAATACCATTTGAAAGCTAGGTTCTTCTTTGTCAACCTTGTAAGTGGAGCTGAGATTTTTGCAAAATCTTTGATGAACTTTCGATAAAAGCCTGCTAGCCCGAGAAAGCTTTGGACTTCGGTTGCGTTCCGTGGAACCTTCCAATCTTGCACAACAACCACTTTTGCGGGGTCCACAGCTAACCCCTCTTTGGACACCACATGTCCAAGGAACCTAACTTCTTCTCTCCAGAAATGGCATTTGGAGAATTTGGCTTTCAACTGATGTGCACGGAGAGTATCCATGACTTCCCTTAAGTGCTGAGCATGCTCTTCCTCACTGTTTGAGAAGATCAAAATATTGCCTAAGAAGACCACCACAAACTTATTGAGGAACTCCCTGAACACTCTGCTCATCAAATTAACGAAGTAAGCAGGTGCATTTGTCAAGCTGAAAGGCATGACAAGCCACTCAAAGAAACCATCCGGAGTTCTGAACGTGGTCTTATTAATGTTGTCTTCAGCCGCTCTTAGCTGATGAAACCCGGTAGCTAATATAATTGGGAGAAAACTGATGCACCTACAAGCTGATCGAACAAATCATCTATTCTCGAGAGTGGGTGCCTATTCTTCTTGGTCAGCTTGTTTAGCTCCCTATAATCAACGCACAGGCGAAGTGAACCGTCCGCTTTAGTTGCGAACACTACTGGAGCACCCCATTCAGAAATACTCCGCCTTATAAACCCCTTTTCTAGGAGCTCTTTAACTTGCTTGCTGAGCTCTTTCCGCTCCCTTGGAGCCATGGGTAAGGCAACGGGTTTTGCATTGTCAACGAGGTATATGCGGAAGTCTATCTCCCGCTTCGGAGGTAAGCCCTTTACCTCTTCAAACACATCCGAGTATTCACAGACTACCTTTATAGACTGCAAGTTCTCAACAGATGCATCAAGAGATTCTAGATAACTTAGCATAACATAATTCATGGGATTACAAGAGATTTCGAGAGTGTTACCAAAGCGAGTCATGAGTCTAACCACTCTCTTTTCACAATCGAGGATGGCACCATTACTGGATAGCCAGTCCATGCCTAGAATCAACCCATAGCCCGTGAAGCCCAAAACAAAGGCATTACATCTAAACCCAACGCTTAGAATAGAAATTTCCAAATCTAAACAAACCATTGACAAATAGGCTGAGCCCCCAATTGGATATGAAACAACCAAGGGATCCTTTACTATACTGGTGTCTAGGTGCAGAGATTCAACTAAGGCAGTAGATATAAATGAGTGTGATGCGCCATAATCAAATAGTGTACGAACAGGATGATCAAACAAATAAACTAAACTCTCGACAGAAATATTTCTACCTCGTTCTTGCGGAGGTGCCGTGAGAGCGTGAACTTGTCCTCCAGAAGAAGGTCCATCTCTCTGCCCTTGCTTCCTTGGGCAGTCCTTAGCCATGTGTCCTGTTTCTCCACAATGGAAACAACCACCCATCTTCGTTTTCTTCTTCCTGCAGTCTTTGACCAGATGTCCAGGAATGCCACAAAAATTACACTTTCTCTTGTCATGGGGTTTGTTGTTCTTCCCGCCTTTCTTTGAATTAGCCTTCTTGTTCTGTGACCCCTACCTTCTTATCTTGAGGCACTTCCACTTTTGCCTCTTTCTTGCCCTTGTCTTCCTCATGTAAGAGTGTCATGTCCACTAACCTCTCGTAAGTAGTCCCCATAGGTACATGGGTCATAGCCAGGTTGTGAAGTGGCTCACTCAATCCCTTGACAAAACGGAGAGTCTTCTTATGAGGAGTATTCACTAAATCCAGTCCAAATCGGGCCAGTTGATTGAATTGGTTGACGTACTCCTTGACCGTCATACTTCCTTGCTGAAGAGATAAGAACTTCTCCACTTGTAAGCTTCGTTCAACTTGTGAGAGGAATTTCATCTCAAACCTCATTCTGAAATCCATCCATGTTTCAACTGGTCTTTCAGCGTTAGTGACTTCCCACCAATAGGAAGCTTCGTCGCTGAGCAACCATACAGCCAACTGTATCTTCTACCTATCGTCCACCTCGAAGATAACGAATAGATCCTCAGTTTCTTTGAGCTAGTTCCTTGCTTCTACGAATGATTCAGTTCCCTTGAAATCCTTTCCACCCATGGCCAGAAAGTCTCTACAAATCTTTGAGAAAGCATTTGCACGAGGAGGAGGAGGAGGAACCGCTGCAGCTGGAGGAGGAGGAATATCTGCTGAGCCCGCATCATTGGCCCTAGCCTCTAAGTACCTTCTGAACCAACCAGGTATCAGCACATCCTCTGGAAGGCAAAGATTCCCAGACATGCTGAAACGAAAAAGAAAAGATTCAAAACAAAGGATAGAAAGATAGGGCATATGGCTTTGGGGGATTATGCCTTAAAATAAAATAACACTTTTTCTTGTAAAATGCTTCTTTATATTTCTTTTGAAAATAGTTTTCAAAAACTCTTATCTGATCTGGTAAACCTTGGCTCTGATACCAAGTGAAACACCCCACCTCCATTAAGGTCACTCACAATGGGAATGCCTTAACTTTGGTGGAGGGTTATAGGTACAAGACACAGAAAAATTTACAACACACATAAATATAAGCAGCGGAAATCAAGCATTTATTGCATACCTAGTTCAATACAAAAGCATTACAGCAAATTGTCTCAAAATAACTTCCAAAACATTACATCATAATTTCTGTCTTGATTATTTAATAAAGAAGCATAAACCATAAATAAAACTGCATAAATCCCAAACTGTAGTGTCCAAAAGCCATAGCCAAGGTAAGAGAGTCCCAATCATACATCTACTTTCTTGAAGCTTGCAAAGAGTCTGACTAAGCTGGAATATTCCCTCCCTGTGGACCGGGGGGGGGGACGGAAGAAAAGAGGACGAAAGAAAATAGATCAGACAATAATTCTGGTAAGTTCAGTGATTACTAGTTTTTAAACAAGAAAATGGATCATGACAGTAATAACAGAACAGAGGACAACACCCTAATATAAGATAAGATGAACATGTGATCGCACCCACTACTATAGTCTCTGCACCTACTAACCATTGGTTCAACCAACCCCACGTGTTCATAACGAACGATCCCTTAATGATCGGCTCCTACTCGCATGCATTCATATCCTATGTCATTCGGCCCCGCTTGACTATAGATACCTGTGTTGGTCCCACCATGGGGTGTATCAGTCCCTCTGGTGGCAACCCGACATGATTCAAGATGCACACTGTATACTACTGATGCCCAGTGACCGCTTATAATCAGCCCAGTAATCGTGCCCAACCCTGCCTAGTTCAGGGTACCATGATACGTCTATGTGGGTAACTGCTGAAATGGGTCCCCGTTACTAGGGTTTTCTAATCAACATGTTTATTTGGCTAAGTGTCCAAGTTTACCTAACCCCACCCATCAGTTTAGTTAACATGTTGAATCGGTTAAGTGTTTCCTTAATTGATTTAAACCTACCAATCTTGACATAGCTTTAATTTATTCATTAAAGCACCAACCACTCACATTAGACAGGTCTTGTTGTGGTCACTGGATGTGCCAGTTGGTTCCGGACAGTTTTACACCACAACTCAGTCTAACCTCGGGTCCTTTTTGGGCTTGATGCACTAACCACCCACATTAGACAGGTCTTGTTGTGGTCACTGGATGTGCCGGTCGGTTCCACGCAGTTTTACACCACAACTCAATCTAACCTCGGGTTAGGCATATTCATCTTTTCTAAATTCATATATTTTCTATATATGTCTAATTTTATATGTAAATCAATCTTAATTTAATCATTCCATAATTGTCCTTTTGATTATGCTCAAAATAAATGGTATACCAAATATACCATTTCATGAACCAATCTATGCCATGAAATTTTCATGTTTTCCTAATGCTACCCCCGTGGTAAGTTCGCATAAATTACATAAAATGTTGGGCTAGTAAATTAGCCCAAACCCATAAACAGAAAGGGTAACAAATAAGGGACATGAAATAAGCATACAATAACATACTTTTAACTTATCATGTGTAACATGGCATAGAAGCATCACTAACTTAATTAAACAGGTAAGGGTGAACTTGTGACTAAGTTGGATCAATTATCATGTAAACTTGATATAGGTCTAACATGGAGGTTTAATATATAAACACAATTTTAAACCACAACTTAGCATATTAACTTATGTATGTGAAAACATAAGAAAGCTACTATAAACATATTTAAATCACAACTTAGCATGATAACTTATGTGTGTTAAAACATAAGTGGGCCACAAATCCAATCTAGCAACGTAAATAGGTTCAACTTAACATAGTTCTAAATATACATAAATGTTGATCTAACATGTAGGCATGTGATTTAGATCATAAACTTGCAAGTAATCGCCAAACTATAACATGACATGTTCATCACTAAGTTGGCATAATAAGTTCATTACCCAATCATAATAGATTCCAATAACATACAATATGGTACGTTCATCACCACAAACATATAGGCATGATCAATCGTAATGGTAATTTAAGATAAATGAGAATCATACTTTATTTATCTTATACACAAGCATCATTCTATATTCGAGTTACAACATGTCATGATTTCATTTAAAAGAACGTTTAAATCTATGTAATAACCAACTTACAAACTAGAAGGAATTCTTGATTTCTGGAATCTGAATTCTGAAGTTGAAATGCTCGCCTTTGATGTAGATCATTGAATTAGATTAGTTTTAATTTGATTTTGATGTAGGCTTTTATCTCGTCTTTGAATTGAAAGTGGTGATGGCTACTCCAAGTTCTCTATTGACGTCATGACAGTTCCAAGATTATTTTTGTGTGATTTTAGGTTGAGTATTAGGTTGTTTATATAGGATTTCAATTTAATTAGAGCCGTCGGATGGACCTAGAGTTAACCACAACCATTCAGACCAGATCAGAACTATTCAGAAACCATAGTGACTCAGCAACAAGTCATAAGTCATCAAAATTCAGATCTGGTCGAGGGGGCAGGTCGACCCCTAGGTCGACCCCCAGGTCGACCTGTAGGGGGGAGTTCGACACTATGGTTGACCCCCTGGTCGACCTGGGTCCTGGGCGGGAATTTTCCCGCCGAGCCTGCTTCTGACTTCTATTTTGAATTTTGAATCTGGTTTCGAGCTGTTTGAATTTATTTGAATTTCTGAAACTTCTGAAGGCCATAACTTCTTCATACGAAGTCCAATTCATGCAAACTCGGACTCTATCATAAGCAGAATTCCGAGACGAACGCAATGGCGTAACCCGTTTCCCTTAATTCTTACATCTGAAATTAAGTGTTGTTTAATTCGTTATTATAACGTTAACAGAAAACACGGGGTGTTACAAATAGTCCATATAATGATAATCCCAAATTGACCACAAACTTGACAAAGGTTCAGATCTACAAAGGTGACATGATAAACTAACCACAGGTGATTTAGATCTATAAAAATAGATTTAGCATAATAAAGTTTGAGATCCAAGAATAATACAGATTTATGATTCAAGATAGATCCAAATCACAGTACTATCACGTTTTACTTTTAATCATTTAAATCTAAAAGTAACATAGAACTCACAGTGTTCGGATTAGAAGAAAAGGTAGAAAATAGCTGAGGTTGGATCTACACTTGAATCTCTAATTTTGATTAGCTTTAGTTGATCGTTGTTGAAGAAAAGATCCGTCTCAGTTCAAACACCGACAACATTTGGCCTCCTTGATTTCTAATTAATAAAACAAGAGAAATGACCATGTATTTATAGCAGCTAGCCTCTCTGAAATCGACCGCCATGTCAGCCTTAGGGGTGTCAGCACGCCTACAGGGGGGTCGACCCTGGTGTTGACATCCCTTAAGGGGGGTCGACCCCGGTGTCAACACCCCTCTAGGGGGTCGACCCCCTAGAGCGAGAAATTTGTCACCTTACGAAAATTTGATTTTCGAACGATTTTGGATAAGGTTCTGACTCATATGTATATATATCTTATGCGCGTATACAAACTTAAAATCCTCATAACTTTTTCATACGTTGTCCATTTTATGCAAACCAAATGTCTATCTTGACCAGAATTTCGAGATGGATGCAATGGCACAGTTCTGTTTCCCTTAATTCCGAATATTAAATTAATTATTATTTAATTTATCATCTTTTAGTGTTTAAAAAAATACGGGGTGTTACAACACGTGAGTCTTCGAATGATCGCAAATCAAACGTGAAGTAACGATATGAGATATGATAGCTCTAGCACGCTGCTCTATTTGCTCTTGCGTGGCATCCTCTGGAATGTCTGCCTGAAACTTCATTCTATACCAACTAGTGAAAATTTGCTCGTTTCCCCACCACTACTCGACGGGAGGAGTGATACCTAAAAGCCTCTAACACATCTCCCTATAGTCTGCTATCTCCGGAGTCCTCAACGGAGCACCATCAATGGGAAAGCCAAACAGGACCGCAACATCACCCAAAGCGATGGTCGTCTCAGCAACTCTGAGATGGAATGTGGATGTCTCCGGTCTCCATCTATCAACTAATGCAGAGATGAGATAATGATCCAGTTGGACGTAACCCAACCTGTGTACTAATAAGAATCTTGCACGATCAAGTAAAGATAAGACTCTTGGATGATTGGAGGTCACTAAATCAACAGAGGACATATGATCGATGACGGTAACTGGTTTTTTACTGTAAAAATTAAAGCAACATGTAAGAAATACAATAACAATTTGACAACTTAAAATACTTAAGCAACTTGTAATGAAAAAACATACCGACATCAAATCATCGTTGCTCATTCTCCGACGAGCTTGCAAATATAGAACATTACCATCAACAGGTCCCGGTTGCATCTCATAATATTCTACAAAATTATATTTTCGTTACATAGTACCGAATTAACAAATCCAACAAACCTACATAAGTGCTGCAAACTATATATTTCAACTACATTAATCATACAAGACCTAATACTAGTTTATTCACAATTTTCCCCAAATATAAAAAACCCTAGATTTCTAAGAATAAGTCAAAATTTTGTGATTTCATACCTTCCAAAGCTTCTTGGGACGACGAGCTAGCCATGGTATCGATTTCTAATCAAAAAGACTGAAATTTGAGTGTGTATGTGGGGGGAGGGGGTTGATTTAGTGTTTGGGAGAAAATGGGTTTGTTTTAGTAAAGCGAAAATAATGAAGAAGTGAGGAGGAAAAGAGCTTGACTCTCTGTATACAGCATCGGGGTATCGTTAATGTACACTATCTCAAATAGCGCCATTATTTATTTTGTTTCAGAAACATATGGTCGCTATCTGAAATGGCGCATATATGAGCTATCTCAGTTGGCACCAGTTATAAATAACTACTTCTTCTACCATGACCAAAACTAAGCTACATTCGTAATAAGTTTTAAAACAAGGCTAATTCAGTGATTTGTTTTCTAAAGGAGGCCAAATCGAAAAAATCCTTATATTTATACATTGGAGCAGCTATTTGGACATAAATATATGACAAAATAGGGTACAAAATCTCTACCATTGAAACAATTTGTCCTTATGTGAGAGGTTGAAATTAGGGGACGATCCAATGGTTGGGAATTTATGTCCTGCAAATTGTGTCAAATTTCTATTTTTAAGTAGACTTTATATATATATGTATATGTATGTATTATGTATGTATATATGTATGAGGAGCATTCCGGGGAACCCCTGTTTTGTAGCACCCCTACCGGTTCGTGAGCTACTGTAATTCAAATTCAACAAGAATTTGTAGATGTTTAATTTACATACATATTATCATCTACTCAAAATTTGAGCTCGTTCCGACATTCGTAGAATAATATATTTAATGTTTAAATTTAACGGTTCGAACAAATGTCTGAACGGTGAATAATTGAGTTAAAATTTTGAAAATGTTATGAATGTCGGAATGAACTCAAATTTTGGATAGATGATAATATATATGTGAATTGAATATTTATAAATTCTTGTTAGATTTGGATTACTGTATCTCATGAACCGGTAGGGGTGCTAAAAAGGTGCTACGAAATAGGGGTGCCCCAGAATGCTCTTATATATATATATATATATATATATATATATATATATATATATAGGAGCGTTCCAGAGAACCCCTGTTTTGTAACACCCATATCTGTTTGTGAGCTACACTAAATCAAATCCAACAAAAATTTGTATAAGCATTCTGGAGCACCCCTATTTGTACCATCCATATTCGTTCGTGAGCTACACCAATCCAAATCCAACAAGAATTTGTAAATGCTCAATCCACACATATATATTATCATCTATCCAAAATTCGAGCTTGTTCCGGCATTCAAATAATAATATATTTGATGTTTAAATTCAACTATTCGAATAAATGAGCTAAGATTTTGAAAATGTTACGAGCTCAGATTTTCGATAGATGATAATATTTATATATGGATTATACATCTACAAATTCTTGTTGGATTTTGATTAGTGTAACTCACGAATTTATAGGGATGCTACAAAATAGGAATACTCCGGAACACTCCTTATGTGTGTGTGTGTGTGAGTGTTTTTTTTGTTTGTGTGTATGTAGGGAAAGTCTACTTAAACATAGAAATTTGACACAAATTAAAGGATATAGATTCTCAATCATTGGATTGACCTTTGATTTTCACCCCTCACATAGAACAAATTGATCCAACGCTTTAGATTTGAGTCAAATATTTATGTTCGAATGGTTGCCCCTATATATATGTATATATATATATATATATATGAGAAGGGTTATATGGCACCCCATTTGCACCTCATCAACAACCACTCATTTATTATTAAATAAGTTAGTGAGGGGAGAGAAAGTTAATTGAAGGAGAGAGAAACGAGAATGTATGGTGAAAATCAGGGGACAATAGGGGTGATACACTATTTAGAGGTGCTCTTTATCCTATATATATATACACACACACACACACACACAAAATTTTGACATAAATTAAGAGCGCAAAATCTTAATCATTGGATTGTTCTCTTGATTTCCATCCAATATACGAGGACAAACTGATGCGGTGATTGGTAGTTTATGTCCCGTGAATTATGTCAAATGTTTGTGTTCCAATAACCACTGTATATATATATATATATATATGTTTGTGTGTGCGCGCGCGTGCATGTGTGTGTATAGCAGCATTCAATGACACCCCAAAAATCGGATGAGTTCGATATCAATTTAGTTTGCAATTGGTCAACCATTTTGGATCTAAAGCTGTTAAAATTGTCGACACGGACAATGTTAAACTAATGTTTTATGCGATCTCTAAATTAATATTGTTGTTCGTTTGACAAAATAAAGGGTTGGTTGTAGAAGAAGATGTAGCGGCACCAGTAGCGACACTTATACCTAACTATACTTCACAAGCATTCTCATTACATAGTTATAGAAATCCACCTATGAATGCACCCTAGTACAAGCAACAACAAATGTTATGTGGTTATCTTTTACTCACGGATCGTCAACAAAATGTCTAGTTTAGTTATCCATTTTTGATGCAAGATAGTTTTGTATGCATGAGTCAAAGACAAGACATATTTACATAATTTTGAAATAATATAGTGTTTACTATGGTGGAAATTATATCATATGTTTGTCATATGTAGCTATACTCTGTAGAGACATCCGACGCATAATAATGTTGGATCATCGAACAGTCGTAGATCTTATTCAATACGGTCTACACCATCTGGATTATACCATATAAGTCAAAAGTAAGTTTATTTTGGCAATGTTAATGAATTTTTGTTTTGAATTTCTCATTGGTTGAAAACGTTGTTATTTTAATTCTGCAGCTTTTCGGCACATGATATCGATACACAGTCGAAGAATCAACCTTCGGAATGTATCTGATGAAGATATAGATATAGATGATGATGAAGATGTACAACTATATGACATGCCCACTCTTGATAGTATGATTGTTGTTATTGCAATGGGGAATGGTACATCTTGGATCGACAACATGCTAATAAACAATGAACCGTTGAATTATGATTTTGGAGGTGAAGACGGTGCTTTCGATTATAGTTATTACACCGTAATCATTCCAGCATTATTCCAAATGTGATTGATAAGGTTGTCGTCATCATCAAGGCTTATTGATTGCATCAATCTAGAAAAGGTAAAAAAAGGAACTCTCTTAAAGCTTATCGATATTATAAATTGCCGGCATTGTAACAAGTAAAGAATCAAAGTTGTTGCATATCCCTTGCCGACACTAATGCTTGTCGTTTGTCGAAGCTTATCGTCCCTAAAAAGAGAAAAGTAACTTATTGTCGCCAGTTTGAGAATACCCAGAGCTTATCGACTTGGTCCATAAGCAAGCCTCATCAACAATGGTATTACAAGTGTTCAGAGCTTACCACCTTAATCCAACCAAAGATCCTATCGAATGTGTTTTCAAGATGGCTTGTCCATATGATCGATGAAGCCTACTTCCAAACCTTGGGAATAAACCTCCTAAGCATATCATACATGATAAAGACGAGTCTTGTTGCATGTATATCTTGTCGATCTTGTTTCTAACCTTGCCGCTTTCATCAGCAAGCCTCAAAGAGCTTTGTCGATAAGATAACTTGTCATTTTGGTATACTTGGAATCATTAAAAGGAACCGTTATCAAGAGGACAAGCCTTGATACCTCTATAAATAGAGGCGGAAGGGCACCATTATGAGGGACTAATCTCTAGGCCTCTACTTACCATGTATCATTTGTATTCAACCCATTTTTACAAAACCTGAGTCTGTTTAGGGGAAAATAATTTCTTATACTTCTTTGTAAATCAAGTGTATAAAAGATGAATATGGAATAAAAACTTACTTATCGACATCTTGTTTGACTGCTTCAGCTACTACATTGCACCCTTACGATCTAGGTTACTTGATCGATAAGAATCCATCGACTAGGTCAACGAGCCCTTGTCGACTACTCTAACAAGCCTCTCCGCCTGTGTTTAGGATTTCCTGAACATTGGCGACAGAATCGGCAAGCCTCTTCAATCTAGATTAGTAATTCCCAAACCTTATCGATTGCTTCGATAAGCTTCATTAATCAACATTTTACACCCTATTGCTCAACTTTTCTTAGCCTTGTCGACTTGATCGAAAACCTTTACAGAATATGATATATATTGGACCATATCGACTTGATCGATACGACCTTATCAACCCTGATGACAATCTCTCCTCTGACGTATTACGACCTCTTGATCCCAATCACCTTAAGCGATAACCCTTTGTCAACAAAGTTATTCGAACATATTCAAGTCTTTTGAACTGATTTAGCCTTATTACCAACCAGTAGTCGACCTCGTTGACAGGCTTGCTTTTATTTGAGGTGTTAAAAAAATTTATAATTAACATTTTTGGCACTAGAAGGAGGACTCAACCTCCGACTTCTCTCATTATTCCAAAACATCATCGACTTCATCAAGACTTGCGGTGATTCTTCAATAAATATGGATTTTAACTCATTTATGACCTCTTCCCGATTCCAATAACACTCTTCCTTTCCCAAAAGGCCCATACAATCAGAGAAAGGATCATAAAACAATTCACATGGAAGTCAACTATAATGCTTGGCTAGAATGTTCAAGAGCATGAAGAATGGACACTTCAATTAAAGGCCCTACACATTATGAGACAAAAAAGAAAACTTATGGTCATTATGAATCAGATAATTCTTTTTTGAAATTGCAAAAGGAAACCCAACTCCAAGCATAAGGAACCATCTTTGGGTAAGAAAGAAAGATTTTGAAAAGCTAGCTCTTAAATAGAAAATAATTTTTGACAAATGTCGTGAGTATCCCTCTTCTTTCATCAGGAAAGCTATCGAAAAAGAGTGGGATAAAATCACTAAAAAATTAGACTTCCTAACAAAAAGGTTTCGATAAAACATCAACCATTTGCAGGATTTCCAATGACAATGACATACGGGAATATCTATATTCAAACTAGTGACATCTAAATCGTCACTCTTCAAAGAGAAAGTATCCAAGAATAAAGGAATCCATGAGCAAGTTATTATCATTTCCATCAGGTAAACGATCATGACACAGATAATTGTCGAGCACTTGAATGTCATGCCAGTCGTTTTCAGATCTGTGGAAGGCTTAATGAGTTTCTCAAAAGTCAATAAGCTGTCATGTTCAATAAAGGAAAAATTCCATTGAGAATTTATGAACTGAACAAGTCATCTTGTTGAAAAAGATCATTCATTAGGTTTCAAACGGACGAAAGTGGTTCTACTTTCAAAGTCCTCAACACTTTTGAGACAACAAGTCTTTAACACATCCAAAGCATAAAGTCCTTGTCATTTCTGAGGCAAAAGTCCTGGCATATCTAGGCCCCATCACATATGGGGCCGCTCCAAAGATGGAGTGTAATGACTCGCATTTGCAGAGGTATTATAATTAATTTATTTAATTATATAAATAGTGATATAGTGAATTAAATGGTCGTGGAATTAAATAATGGTGAATATTTAATTAAAATAATAAATTAAATAATATATTAATTCTGAATTAATCAGAATTGGCTGAAATGGCGATATAGTGTGAACTGGATCATCTATGATATTTAATTCAGTTTAGAATTTAACTAGAATAACGAATATATTGTATAAACGACAGTTGAACGTATAATTATAATATAATTATAATCGAGCTCGAAATGGCGCTGCAGTTCGTAAATTGGCAATTCGAACTTCAACTGAATGTACAGGATTCGTTTTAAGCCGGATTTCTGTGAAACAAGAAACATGTGGAGCCGGTGGAGTATATCTTTCTAGTGGAAGAGAAAAATCGGGATTTCATCGTGTAGATTTTGAGATATGTCCAAATCAAATTTTAAAATAGTCGCTATAGAATCATTTATCGACCGTAACGGTTTATTCGATATAACCAGAGATTGGGTTTGAATTTAGACAAAGTTCTTTTGGGATATAACGATAATTTAATTTTTAGAATTTTACTGTAATTTTTAATTAATTAAATAATCAGCTTTTATTTGGAGTATTTTGCACCCTTAATCAGTGATTTTGGGGTTTCACAAAATGAGTTAACCTACCGTATTTTTATATTTTCGGGATCATGGCGTCCAGCTCGACACAACGGTATGGTTATGTCAGTCCATAGCGGTTCGTACGTAAATGGAATTTTACGCAATGAGGTACCCTTATGAGATATATGTAACATTAACCACTCGGATCCTTTTCATTCTTTTCTTATGGACAAAACAAGGCCATGTCTCATTTTGTTTTCTGCCGCTAGTCCTTATCCTCTCTCAAATGCTCAAAAACGTGGGTGAAAATCCTCCTTAAACTCAAAGATGGAAATGCCAGAAATCTCCATCCCTTTTTACTATAAAATGCCTTTAATCCCTTTCACTAAGACATAAAATTTGTTTCTCCAAAACAACAGAAAGAACGAGCTGCCACCATCGTTCTCAAACGAGAAAAATCGAATCCAAGAAATCCTCAAAATCAAAACAGAAAATTCCTAGAATTAAACTAAAAATATATTGTAGATCCTTATATCGTTCTCTTCATTCGGGTATATTTTTGATGGATTCGGTTCCCTTTTTATGTCGATGGTTCTTTACTGTTCGTGCGTTATACCTGGAGGACGGGATTACAATGAAGGGTGCGAGCTTCTTATTTTTGATATGCTGAGGAAGAGTTCGGAAAGGGGGGATCTTAGGTGGATTTTGTTGGTTTATCATGGCTCGTTGATGGGTTTACAAGGTGAAGATGTTGGCCATGGAATGGGAAGAACAGGAGTGGTTAAAGTTGAGTTATTGGAGAAGAAGGATCGGGTATTGAGCTCGAGTTGTCTATAAATGGTTTGGAGAGGACGAGTGGCATATACTAGTGCCAGAAGTATATAAGCAACACATGTTATATTCATCAAGGAGGATGGGACACATGTAGGTGAATTTCTTGTGTAGAAATACTAGGCGTGGAGTAACAGCATATGGAGAAGGTCACCGTGGATATATAGGATGGGTTTTTACGGTGTGTTCGTGTGCATGACGCACTCGGTTGGATCTTGCAGTATGGGTAGAAACTGCACATGAGACTGGGAACACTGAAGTTATAATAGGACGCAAGACAGTTTGAAAATGGTAGAGGGAAATATGACAACATGCTTGATGCTGAAGAAAGGATCATTCACGTTGATCAGAAATGTACTAGAAGCGGCTTATGTTTTTGGAGAAGAAAGGTTAACGGGTCGGGTAGGAAACGTTTGGGTGGGCCGACATCAGAAGAGAAAAAGATAAGGGCCTAAATGATTATATAATTTAAGTTTAATCTAAATTAATTTGTACACTAACTTATAAATGGTATATCTTTGTGATACGGGATCAGAATTCAGCAAAACAAGATCCTTTGGGATCGTATGGACGGACACCACACAATGGAGCTGACGACGAGTGAATCGAAGCTCATTACAATTTATGACGAAATAAATTGTCTGACTGAATCAAATAACGTAAACCGCTATTTAACGGTTAACGCGCCAATGTGAGTAAAACTCACCAACTCTGAACAGTTATATTTTTCTAACGTATATTTAGAACTGTTAATCATCTGTTGATTTGCTGTGTGTTGACTGTTTGATTGAACTGCTAGTCAGTTAGTTGAATTTCTATATTGATTCTGTTTAATAAAATATATCATATGGAAACAGGTTGGAGGAATCCAACTGGATTCCTCGACATTTATTTTACTGTTTTTCATATATTGTGATATATGATGTGATATATATAATCTGTTGTCGATTATATGTGTTTGAACGATACTGATCATCGTGATTTGATATGTTGAATACCATAACATACCGAAATGTTGATAAGGGAATATTTTCAAAGTGATATTTGTAAATAAAATATTTATAAATGGAATATTTATAAATAAGAAATATTTATAAATTGGAATATTTATAAATAGGAGATATTTAGAAAAGGGAAATTATAAAATCAAAGAATAGATTTGAAAAGGAAATATTTGCAAACCATTTGCAAATAGAATAATAGAAAAGGAAATATTTGTAAATCATTTACAAATAGAATTGATAGGAAATATTTAGAAAATAAATAGAGTTATAAAAAGGAAATTTGTTTATAACTAAATAGGATGTTATAAAAAGGAAACCGTTATAAAAAGGAAAACGTTACTAAAAAGGAAATCATTTGTAAAGTGAAGAACCGTTACTAAAAGTAAATCTTTATAAATGAATAGTGTAATGACACGCATTGGCAAAGGTATAATAATTAATTTATTTAATGGTTGAAATGGTGGTTTAGAGAATTTAATGGTCGTGGAATTTAATAATGGTGAATATTTAATTTAAAATAATAAATAAAATAAAATATTTAATTCTGAAATAATCAAAATTGGCTGAAATGGCGATATGGTGTGAACCGGATCATCTGTGATATTTAATTCAGCTTGGAATTGAATTTGAATAACGAATATATTATATAAATGACAGTTTGAACATAGAATTATATTATAAGTAAAACCGAGCTCGAAATGGCGCTGCAGTTCGATATTTGGCGATTCGAACTTCAACTGAATGTACAGGATTCGTTTTAAATCGGATTTCTGTGAAACAAGAAACGTGTGGAGCTGGTGGAGTATATCTTTCTAGTGGAAGAGAAAAATCAGGATTTCGTCATGTAGATTTTGAGATATGTCCAAATCAAATTTTAGAAAAGTCGCTGTGGAATTCCTTTATATTTTATAAATGAATTATTTATATTTTAAAAAGGAATTTCAATATAAATCGAATATCGGATTGACCCAGAAGTGAATATCAAGTTAGAAATTCATATAGGAATATTCTAGAGCTGTATGGTATTCCACTGTGAATATAGACGATAATATTTATTTTTAAATATTAAATTCAATTATATTTAAATATATTTATATATTTAAAATAGGCTATTTAGAGCTTTAAAAATAGCCACTTTTGCAAACAAAGTCGGAATTCGACGAAATCAGTTTTGTTGAATCCGCAATATCAAATAGTTGTTATATTTCCAGTTTCGTAGTTTTTAGAATCACTGTGTGGCCGTACGGATTTTTAGAGTGAGAAACAGTCAATATTTTGACAGTTAAAAATACGTTGTGTGAGCATACGGAGTCGGAATTCGACGAAACCAGTTTCGTAGGGAACGTAATGTCGAACTCTAGCTGCGTGCAGGTTTTCATGATTTTTAGATATCATGTGTGCTCGTAGTGATTTTTAGAGTGTTGAAACAAATATAAAATGAATATTTAAAACTAAAATATCTAAGTGTGTGAACCAAAATTAGCCACATCTCCTTTGTTTTCGACCACTCAATAAATCCGTCTCTCTTATAAAACAGTTCTGAGCCACCACATTCGTTTCTTCCACAGCCAAAAAAACATTATCAAAGAGAAATCCAAAGTAATTCATATTAAAATCTATAAATCTCATAACTCCTATATTTTTGATCCTAAGAAGATGCTCTTCGATTTGATGGAGGTTTTATAGGGTTCGGTTGACATTTATCTCGCTTGAACGTTTCCAGCATGGTGGTTTTCAATTTAGGGTTCAGATTTCATTTCAATTGTGGTGATTTTTGGTTGAATTGGAGTATGTGGTTGTGTTCGGTGAGGTAAGGCGCACTGATGGAAGGAGTTAGAGAGGATTCGGTTAGGGTTTTGGTCGCTACCTGTAGTGGGATGCCGTTTGGGGTGTTTGGACGGAATTATCAGGAGGATGTCGAGATGGGAAGTAGGGGTATGAGATGGAAGAGGAGATTACAATGGGAATTGTGGTGATTTTAGTTTGATTTAAGGATGAAAGAAGGAGGGGATAAGAGGGCATAAAGATCGGCTATGGTGTTGAAGTTTCGGCCGTATCCTGTTGGAGAAGATGAAAGAAAAACGGGCTGGTTTGTTTTAAAGTGAAGTTAGGCTTGAGAAAGGGTAAAGGCCCATTTATTTTTCAAGTCCAAGTTTAATTAATTCAAATATGTATTAACTTTGTAATATCGTAACTACCTCATACGAGATCGGAATTCAGTGAAACAAGTTGCGTTGGGACCGTATGGATGAGAGCTTCACAATGAAGCTAACTGGAAATGGATTGGGACTCGTTTGAATTTACGGCGAATTAAATTGTTTGATTCAGATCAAACAACAGTTTATCGTTCTTTAACGATGAACTGCCAATGTGAGTAAATCTCACTAACTTTGAACAGTTTATAAATTTCATGTTGTATTTTTAGAACTCTTAAATATTGGCTGATTGACTGTGTGTTGACTGTTTGATTGAACTGCTAGTCAGTTAGTTGAATTTCTATATTTGATTCTGTTTAATAGAATATATCATATGGAACTGAAAGTGATGTTATCTATATTGTTTAACATATGTGATGCAGGGAAACAGGTTGGAGGAATCTGACTGGATTCCTCAACAGTTATTTTATTGTTTTTCATATATTGTGATATATGATGTGATATATAATCTGTTGTCGATTATATGTGTTTGGACGATACTGATCATCGTGATTTGATATGTTGAATACCATAACATACCAAAATGTTGATAAGGGAATATTTTCAAAGTGATGTTTGAAAATAAAATATTTATAAATGGAATATTTATAAATAAGAAATATTTATAAATTGGAATATTTATAAATAGGAGATATTTAGAAAATGAATAGACGTTATAAAATGGAAACTGTTATAAGAAGGAAATCATTTGTAAAGTGAAGAACCGTTACTAAAAGTAAATCTTTATAAATGAATAGTTAAATAGAAAGTAAAAGAAGTTAATCGATGTTAGTTTAATCGATTAGGGTTAAAGCAAAGGAGTTAATCGATGTAGGGTTAATCGATTAGAGTTAAAGCAAAGGAGTTAATCAAATATAGTTTATTCGAATAGAAAGTAAAATGAGTTAATCGAATATAGTTTATTCGAATAGAAAGTAAAATGAGTTAATCGAATATAGTTTATTCGAATTGAAAGTAAAATGAGTTAATCGAATATAGTTATTCGAATAGAAGCAAATGAGTTAATCGAATATTGTTTATTCGAAGAAAGTAAAAGGAGTTATCGAATATAGTTTATTCGAAAGGAGTTAAGTGAAATGAGTAAATCAAAAGCGTTAGTCAAATAGAGTTAATCCAATAGTGTTAGTCCAATAGAGTTAATTGATAAGGGTTAATCAAATAGAGTTAAGTGAAAAGAGTCAATCGAATATAGCTATTCGAAGGAGGGTTAAGTAAGGAAGTTAGTAAAAGGAATATAAAGTGAACTTTGCCTATTTCAAAGTTAGAAATGTTGTTCAGTTAAGGTCTGAGTGGTAGTTCTACCCCAACTTGATTGGCTTCGTTTTTAACTAAGGAATAGTTAAGGTTCGGCAGTAAAGGAAATGGTTTGAGTTGGCATAGCGATGTTTGTTTAAACATCTGTCTAAGTCCAATGAAGAAGTTTTGGAAATGTTTTCCAAATAAGAAACCAGGAATGTTTTCTAATAAAGAAAACAAGAAATGGAAATGTTTTCCATTGTTAATAACGTATATTTTCCAAATTTAGAAAATAAGAAATATTGAATATAGGGAAACAGGAGATAAGTAAATTAATGAAATAAAGAGATAAAAGTTGAATGATGTTTGATCGATATAAATTTCCATTTGGAAATAATATCGTTGTTTGCACACCTGTTTTCTTCGATAGTTAAATCACAGACTATCGAAGTTTTTGGCCATTTTAACATTGTTAATATGGAGAGACCGGTTGGATTATTATCCATAGAACCACTCTGTATTGGCATAAGCGTTGCGAATCATATATGCCAAAGGAAATTGAAGACGAAGTTATGCAAGGGCTATCCTGTTTACAGAATAGTGCCTTCGATTCATCCTGTTCCTGGATGACTTGTATGGACGGATGTCTGACAGAGTATTTCCGGACGATCACGTATATTGATTTCTCCAACCGTACCAAGAGTGGAAGTGGAGAAGGAAACTTCTTTTAGCTGACACGTAATGTATGGTTGTATACGTCAATCGGTGATTTGATGGATTTGACGATGTGGCATTCAAAGTGAATCTGGTGTGATGATAAAGCATAGCTTCTAGCCTCACATCCGGTAAATGACAGAAATCGGGCAGGCAGCATGGCTAAGTCGGTCGCACCGAAGTAGGGTGTATAATCACCTAATCTAGAGTTTCATTTACTTCTAAAAATCTATTGTTGATGCTGTCCCATTCGGGAAACGGTTGCTGATCCCAACCGTTGGTGATATACATTCGATACACTCAAGCGAAATGAGTGATCGGTCATGTGTGGCCGGGTTGCAAGATGTTCTTGTTGAACCCAGTGTATTCCTCTCTAGAGGTACACTAGCGAAAGGTGGTTCCATACCTTGTCATGGTTGGAAATCCATTACCCAATACGTGCTTGCGGTTTTGATTGTATACTATATATGTAGAACATGAGATGAAAGCGCTTTTGCTAGATGATTATTATATTATGTTGATAGACATTATTATAATATCTAAAGGTTTTTGATATAAAGATAATTTGGATTCTCATAAGGGAAAAACCCGTTCCATTATACGACGTGGTCTTATGAGATATCGTTTATCTGCTTGAACTATTTTAAACTGTTTTACTCATACCAGTCCCATGACCGACCCGGAGTTTATTTTGTTGTTTTCCCTAAACTCTTGGGTGCCCAATTTTGTACGGGCAGTCAAGTAGTCAGGATTTACAGATATACTGGAAGAGCTTGGAGCAGGAGGCTTCAGGATCATATAGTTATAGTTATTTCCTCTGTGTTGCAAGTGCTGTACTTTGATAATGATATGTATATTCAAGTACATATTTGTATTTCAAAGTTATGTTATGAAATATATTTATTCGTTCCGCTGTGAGATTCGTGTTACTCTGATGTTGTGTTCTTCTTCTTCTTCTATTCTAATTTTCTATCTTATCTTTCTTCACCCTCTAGTTTCTTCCACTAATGACTGGTATTTTTCGATGTTTGGTTAGTCATCATTGAGTTTATGGCGATAACCAAAGTCGTCAAAATCCCGGGTCATTACAGTTGGTATCAGAGCTTAAGTTAAGAAAATTACCTTGGCTCTGTGGCGTAACTCAGTAGAGATGGGGTTAGTAATACCCTAGATTGAGTTGAGTGTATATATACGAGTGAGCGTATTTGTTGTTGATATAAAGATTGTTTTATATTGTGGTGATTTATTGGTTGAGTTGTTTATGAGTTCTGGTCCTTCAGTTTGATCCACTGTATCGGTAGGAGTTACTAAAAACTCGAATACGATGGGTCGGCACAATATGTTTTGAAGAAGGGTAAATTAAAATAAGTTTACCCAAGGTATATCTTGATATAGAGAAGATATATATATATATATATATATTTATCAAAATTATAATATAGTGGATATATTGGTTGTTATTATAATCGAGTAAGATTATAAGTAAAATGGTTATGTGAATAACCAATCAGAAATTCATATAAGTGAAATACGTGAAATCAGATGAGTTAAATCCGAAATTTAAACCAGAAATTGAATTAGAATTCTGGAGAATGGGATAAGTGTTTGTAAATGGATTTGGATTAAAAATAAGGAAAATTTAAGATCCTGGGAGATTTTAAATTGTTTTTACAAGTAGTGTGAATTATATTTTGAAATGAATTTCAAAGTGGAAATGTTTAGAAATGGTTTTATAGTATTGAACTCACTTCGATCGCTGGAAAATAGATTCTGATGATGACAGCTGCATCATCAGTATTCATTTTCGAGTTGTAAGTGACGAATTACTACCAGAGATACTGTTTTGAATTTGTTTTGGGAAAGACAAGTTGTGTTGAATTTCAAAAATGGGATTTATAATATAGAATTTGAATTTTTAAATATATTTGAAATATTAACTTGTTTAACAGAAACAAAACGAGAAGTTCCTTTATAAACGAAGTTTATAAATAGCTCTTTTATAAACGAAGTTTATAAATGAAGTGAAAAGAATTATCATTGGATAATTTAGAAATAAAATACAAGTGTGAAATTGAAAGGGAAATCTATTTTCAAAAGGTAGAAATATCGATTTCAAAAGGAATTGAAATCGAGACTTATTTAAAGGAATTTGAATAAAGGAAGTTCAAACATAGAATTGAAATAAGAGAATTCAAAGGGGATTTGAATATAGAAATTCAAATGAGATTTGAATAAAGAAGATTTAAATAATGGAAAATTGAATATAGAATTCATATAGAGTAATAATGAAATTTGAATATAGAATTCAAATAGTTTGAAATGAAATTTGAATATAGAATTCAAATAGATTGAAATGGAATTTGAAAATTGTAACGACCACGGGATTTCGACTTCGAAAATCGACACAAAACCCAACGTCGACTAATCAGACATCGGGAACACCGGATCATTTAGAGAAAGAAGTCAGAGGGTGAGAATAGAAAGAAAGAAAATTAGAATAGAAGAAGAAGAAGAACACAACTGAGCAGAATCAGAGTAAACACGAATCTCACAGCGGAACGAATAAAATATATTATATAACATAACTTTGAAATACAAAACTGTATTGCATATACACACCATTATCAGAGTACAATACATCATATCACAACGGAAATAATCTCTAAATACTAACGGTGAAGCCTTCTACTTTTAGCTCCTCCAAGGGTATCTGTAAAAGCCTGAAACACTTGACTGCCCGTACAAATTTGGGCACCCAAGAGTTTAGGAAAAACAAAAGAAAACAAACTCTGGGTCAGTCATGGAACTGGTGTGAGTAAACTCCAACCATATGGTTTAACTTCAAAAAATCCTTTGAAAGAAAAGGATAATAGTAAGACCAGTCCATAAATAAACACAGACGGTTTTTACCTTACTATAACCCAAACCATTTTTGATATAAAAATTCAGTGATATTATAATAATGTTTAATCAATTAAATATCCAAATAGTAGAACGCTTGCATCTCACGCTCTACATATATAGTATAAAATCAAAAACCGCAGGGCGCTTATTGGAGATTGGATTCCAACTATGACAAGGTATGGGACCACCTTCCGATAGTGTATCTCTAGAGGCGAATACACTGGGTTCAACAAGAACGTCTTGCAACCCGGCCCACACATGACCGACAACTCATTTCTCTTGAGTGTATCGAATGTATATCACCAACGGTTGGACTCAAACCACCGTTCCCGAATGGGCAGAATCGATAGATTAAGAAACAAAAAGAATTTCTCTAGATAGGTGATTATACACCCTAATGGGAGCGACCCACATAGCCATGCCGCCTGCCCGATTTTTGTCATTTCCCGGTTGTGAAGCTTGAGGCTACGTCTATCTTTCAGAACATCTGGCCACCTTACACTTTGAATGTCACATCGTCAAACCCGTTAAATCACTAGTTGATCTTCCCAAAAATATTACGGGTATAAAAGCTAAGAGAAACGAATTTCTCCGCCACTAGACGTGATACCTTGAAAAGATCGTCTTATGTGACCGTTAGGAATACTCTGTCAGACATTTGTCCGTACAAGTTGTCCTGGGACCGGACAAACAGAAAACACCATTCTGGAACAGAACGACCCTTGCATTTCACCCCTTCTTCAATTTTCTTCAGCATAATCAAATTCGCAGCGCTTATGCCTATACGAAGTGGTTTCGGATAATATATCCAACCGGTCTCTCCGTATTGACAACGATGGTCAAAACACTTCGATAGTAGGTTATTTAACTATCGAAGTAAAAACAAACACCCATTCAAATGTTTAACTAAACATCACACAATCACGGGCACTTTTTATTTAACATTCATTCTTATATCCCTTTGGACAAACGTCGTTACTTATTACTTTAGAAAATGTGAATTTCAAAACAAACTGTTTTCATTTCCTAGGAAGTGCTGCTATATATGAAAATCACGCTTAAGTTTGGTTAACAGCGTTATTTTATCGTTACAGTTCAAAAACTTGTCATACGCCGTAATATTCTCCTTTATAACTAATCTCAACATAACAGTCACGCTTAAGCCTAGTCGACAGCGTTATTTTATCGTTATAGTTCAAAAACTTGCTATACGCGGCTATATCCCTTTATAACTAATCTCGACACCTCTTTCCGTTACAAAAATCTTGACACACCTTTCTGTTACAAAATCATGACATCTCTTTCCGTTACAAAAATCACGACATCCCTTTTTGTTATAAAAATATTGACATCTCTAATTCAATAACATTTTAAATGAGGTCCACTTAAGAACAATTATTTAATTAAAAATAATTAACTAATATTTTACTTTATAAAATGAACTATAAGGTACCAGTTTATAATAGAATTTCTATTACAGTTTAAAGCTTCACTTTAATTATAAAAATCTAATTTTTTATAATCGACTTCGTTGATTTGCCTGACGGCCAATCAACTTCTTACAAAACGATGTGTTTATGGTCGACTATTGCCACTTTCTAAATCGATATCATTTATTTATTAAATCAAAACAAATGTTAAATTTTCATTCAACATGGTTCAAACAGTGCATATATAAAACAAACAAGCAGTACATATAAATATTGAGAAATCCGGTTGGATTCCTCCAACCGGTTTCCGCATCCACATATGTTAGTCAAACAATTATCACCGATTCCATAATAGGGAATATTATAATCGATGGAATCGGTATCCAATCGGTGATGTGTACATATGCAACGATATATAATATTTCAAGCAATTTAACCATAATCTGCCTAAACAACCATCACACAGCATTCAACCATTATTTAAAATATGATTAAAATATTTTAAATAAAACAGAGTTAGTGAATTTACTCAATTTTGCGCGTTAACCGTTAAATAACGATTTGCGTCGGTTGATCACATCAGGCGGTTAATTGATGGACACCCCTCCCTGTTTCCACCTCTTTTAAGCGTGAACACCCTTGTATACTTGCACCGTCTACACCGCATCTCCGGCGTCGATGTTGTATGCTACCCCCACTTCAGTAGAAACAAACGCCATCACCATCATTTCAGTAATTCGTCCATATTTCCAAGGCAATAACGTACTCCAGACTTCCACCCACCAACCTGCGTCTCTTCATTGTTGCACTACCCAAAATGATCAGTCCCCACCACAAATTTTGTGCTCATCATCGATTGGACAAAGTACTCACCCCAAACACTAGTCGCCTGCTATAAACAAGGAGAAGACCGACCCAAATCTTCCGAAATCCTACTGCCTTAATTTTGTGTCAACCTTCCTTTGTACAAACACGTCTCCACGTCGAAACTTCACACTGTACCTGCCCCTTCCACATAAACCAACACCATTACCACCATATATATCAGACCCGACTGCCTTGCCTTGTTCTCTTACCATTTCGCATGCAACTCCTCCATCTCATAAGGTTGTACAACCTTTTGATCCTCATGTACATACATAAACCCCTCAGTCCTACCATTCCGCCACCCTTCCAGTAAAACTCCTTACTGCACCGTTGCTTGAGACAGCCCTCAGAACACACGACAGTCCCTCTCCTTTCCCGATCTTCAACATAGCGTTCGCCAGTCCCCTACTACACCCATTTCTTTACCATTTGAACCGCCAGTTCCTTGCATCAAACCACACCCAAACTTCTATTCTGCTTCCACGTGACAAAGTACCCCACTGTACTGACGAGGACTCCCCTTCTCATTTCTACTTCACGAAGGACAAAACGAAAATCACCATTTAAACTCCACGTAAGAGTCTCTACCTCCTCTCCACCGTACAGCTACAGCGGTAGCTGTGCATGTTTCTGCCGTCCATCACCTATGCAAGCTCCGCCCAAAGTCCTCCTCACCCACTTCGCAGTGTCCCCTTTTGAAATCACGTTCATGTATTTTCAGTGGAGGGATCACAGGGTTTTAATCATTTTAGTGGAGGATTGAACTTGTTTTACTTATTTTATACGGCCATTGAAATGTTGAAACTTTCTGTTTGTTGTAGGAGTACACAAAAGCAGTGCTTATATTTATAGATTTTAGAATCCGTGGTGGCCAAGGCATTTAGGTCACTGTTTAGTATAGATAGGTTAGCAGTAAATTGGTAGGCATGTGATAAGTTAGCAGGTATTGCATCTTGTATGTTGTCAAAAATATATGTCCTCGTGATGAGTGATTTTGAAAGCAACTGCCATGTATTTTCACTTCGTTGGGTAGGAGTTGATCAGCTAAGAGATGTAGAACATCAAGTTATAACCTATATTTTAATGGTGTGAGGCTGTACGTTTTGATGCTGAAGGGCAACTTGATAATATGTGTTTCGGTGAAATGTTGATGTTTCTTTGTTACGTGATTTTGACTCAACAGGGCAAGCTATAGATTAGGATTCATAGAGTAGAAAAATTGTAACTTTGCCATGAAGCAATAGGAGCTATTAGATGTGAAAATACATTGTGTAGTAGCATGCGCGCTACATGCTGATGGTATTGGCCAGGATTTTTATATGATAAAAGATAGATTTTGGGTGAGATTATATACAGTTGTTTGCACAGAAAAGATTAGACAAGACCGAACGAACAGTGAAGATTTTGGGTGTTGGTTCACTGAGATATTGGCGTGTTCTTCTCTTAGTACTGATGCTTGGTAACTTGCTGTGCAGATTATTACTTATTTAGGTTGTCTACTTTAATTTACTTCAACATGAAGTTACAGTACTGGGTCTGCGCGAGAGGATTTGCTCAGGGTGTAGGTTGGTAGCTGATACAACCGGTACGTATCTTCAGTGTTCATGACAAAAGAAGGTAGTAAACTTCCTTAGTAGCCAAGGAAATGCATATATATTGTTTGATGATATCCTTAGTGAAGTAAACTCTACGGTGCACACATATACACCTTTATATGTCCCATAATTTGCATATGCTTCGTATTAGTTTGGTGTATATACGGTTGCTGGAGACTTCTTGGAATATGCAGACTTTCACGTATATACCACTACGGACCATATGATTTATTATATAATAAACTTTGACGTGTAAGACTTACCCCATCGGAAAACATTTGAACTTCTCGTAAAGAAAATTGTAAACTCCCTAATGAATTGGTGAAAGTAAGTGGTAGGTAAGGTTAGTGGAATTATATATGTTTTGTCCCTTTTCTATTCTCTGAATTTAGATCCTTGTTTTTTAGAAAATATCGGTGTCCTATTACACAACATTTTTTTTCTCATGTCCGAGCTGCTACGTACAGAAGTAAGATTACGGTTGTGTCCAATGAGGTGCCACGATCCCAAAAATATAATAATATCGGTAGGTTGACTCATATTGTGAAACCCCAAAATATCGATATATGGTGCAAAATACTCCAAATAAAAAGTTGTGTATTTAATTAATTTAAAATTACAGTAAAAATCTAAAAATTAAATTATCACTACGCCCCAAAAGAACTTTGTCTAAATTCGAATTTGATATCTAGTTATTTCAAATAAACCGTTATGGTCGATAAATGATTTTACAACGACTATTTGGAAATTTGATTTGGACATAACTCACAATCTATAACACGAAATCTTGATTTTTCACTACCATTAGAAAGATATAGCTCAATGGATTCAAACGCTTCCTGTTTCGAGGAAATCCGACTTATAACGGATCATGTACGCTCAGTTGAAGTTCAAAACGTTAATTTACGAACTGCAGCGTCGTTATGAGCTCAATTAATATATATTTTTATACGTTCAACTTCGTTTTAAATCCACTTATATTACAAATTCAATATTTAAACTGATTTAAATATTCAAATACAAACCGATAAAAACGCGAGACGTTACAAAAATAGAATTTCAAAATAGAATTTGAAATAGGAATTTGAATATAGAATTCAAATAGTGTTGAAATGGGAGAATTGGAATATATAATTCAAATGGAATTCAAATATAGGATTTGAATATCGAAAGTGAAATGGAATTTGAATATAGAAATTCAAATATGGAATTTGAATATAAAATTCAAATGGAATTCAAATATAGGATTTGAATATCGAAAGTGAAATGGAATTTGAATATAGAAATTCAAAGGGAGTTTGAATATATGAAATTCAATGAAATTTAAATAGAAATTGAATATAGAAATTCAAAGGGAGTTTGAATACATGAAATTCAATGGAAGTGATATGGAATTTGAATATATAATTCAAAAAGGAATCCAAATATAGGATTTGAATATCGAAAGTGAAATGAATTTTGAATATAGAAGATTCAAATAAAATTGAAATGAAATTTGAATATAGAAGATTCAAATGGAATTGAAATGAAATAAAGAGAATTCAAATAGATTTGAATATAGAAATTCAAATGGAATTTGAATACAGAAATTCAAATGGAATTCAAATATAGAATTTGAATATGGAAAGTATAAAGGAATTCAAAAATAGGATTTGAATATCGAAAGTGAAATGGGATTTGAATGTAGAAATTCAAATGGAATTTGAATATAGAATTCAAATGGAATTTAAACTATAGAATTTGAATAATATAGAATTTGAATAGAATTGGATAATAGAATTTGAATAGAATTGGATAATAGAATTTGAATAATAGAAGTGATATAGAATTTGAACATAAATTGAATAGAATTTACTAAGTCGAAGAGGAATTAGTTAATCGAGTTTTGAATTTGAAGTTGAACTTTGAGAGGTGAATTGGATTTGTAAATGGATATTCGAAATCGAATATAGAACTTAAATTTGAAATTTGGATTCAAATTAGTCAATAAGCAAGTTAAAATATATTTGAACATCTCATGTTCAAATATAAAAGTGGAATAGACTAAAGAGTTAATTAACTAATTGAGTTAAAACGATCATGTATAGTTAAAATAGAATGGACAGGTATAAATATACATGAGATAGGTATGGATAAGGTATGAAGGTATATAAATAGAATGCTCGACGAAAAGGTATGTATTTAATTCATATATGAGATTTTATGCGCCGTATCGGCAAGCCGCTTGGCTTTTTCTTTTTCTTTTGGATTGGTGAGAGCCATGGGAGGCTATTTGAAATATCCCGAAGCTCCTGGTACAAAGGAGGTTATGGCGAATTTTTCCGGGAATTTAAGGAGTTAGAATATTTTAAAGATAATTTGATAGTTAGAAATCAACGTATCGATATATATATATATATATATATATATATATATATATATATATATATATATAGAAGTCGATAAGGAAACGAACTTAAGAATAGAATAGTAAAATCAAAAAGGAAGTATAAGAATAAAATCTAGTAAGAATGGAAAGAGAAAGTGTATATGTGTTTAAAAGTGAAGAATTAGTTGTATGGTATTGATTATTCGAGTAAGTAGTCATATCTGTTTTGACGTTATAAATGTTATTCAGTCAAGGTCTGAGAGGTAGTTATACCCCAACTTGATTGATTTCATTATTAACAAATAAATAGTAAGATTTCAGGCTCGAAGATCAATGTTGAATAAGAGTTAGTTGAATATAGTATTTGGGTTGTCGTAACGATGTTTTACACAACATCCGTTTTAACCCAAATAAGTGTAAGCTTGGAAATATAATAAAGAATATTTCCTAAGTATAGAAATAAACGAGATTGGAAAAGAGATAAGTAATTGGAATATTTCCCAATTATAAATAGCATATATTTTCTAAAGTTTAGAAAATAAAGGAAGGCGATATTCGGAAATGTTTTCCAAATAACATAAAAGGCCAATATGGTTATTGAAAATATTTGGTTAACAAATATTGATAAAGAAATAGAGAAGTGATTTAACTGATGAAATATTAATTAAGGGCTCAGTGACATGTTCAAAAGGAAAATTTGATTTTTGAAAAGAGTAAACTGTTTAAAAACTCCCAGGCAAAGACTGTTTGAATTAAAAACAAATTTAACAAAAATTTGTAAAAGCAAATTTGAAATAAAGTAAAGCCAGTAAAGTGGCAACTGGGATTGAATTAGAATGATATCAAGACAAATTGGATTGTGAGATTCAAATTTGAAGTGTAATGTGATAATCAAGTTAAGAGTTGGGAATCGAGAAGAAACTCAAGTTGAAATGATATTTGGCTCGGATATAAGCAAATGGTTGTGTTGTGGATAAATTGATTGGAGTTTGAGTGGGATGACCTGGGTATATGTTGAATTGGTAACAGGTGGAAAGGATATAATGATATGCCGACAAAAGGTACAAGTTTGTATTTCTGATGGATATAAAATTTATGAGCCGAATTGGCAAGCCGCTTGGTTGTTTGATTTTCTTTTGGGATGGAGATGGCCCAGAGAGGCAAGTTGGAGTTTGACCGATTGACCAGTACAAAGGAGGTGCTGGCGAAATTTTTCGAAAAGTTAAGGTGTTAGAAAATTTTCAGGATTTCTAAAAATTTTCGTTGTTAAGAAATAATTAATAATTTAATTGAAATTAAATTAGTTCATAACTGAAGTTAAGAAGTGAACAAATATGTTCTAACCAGACGATAGGGTCGTTCTCTACCTTTTAGCAATTTCGAGGACGAAATTATTTTAAGTGGGGAAGATTGTAATGACCCGCATTGGCAGAGGTATAATAATTAATTAATTTAATTGTTGAAATGGTGGTTTAGAGAATTTAATGGTTGTGGAATTTAATAATGGCGAATATTTAATTTAAAATAATAAATTAAATAATATATTTAATTCTGAAATAATCAGAATTGGATGAAATGGCGATATGGTGTGAACCGGATCATCTGTGATATTTAATTCAGCTTGGAATTGAATTTGAATAACGAATATATTATATAAACGACAGTTTGAACATAGAATTATATTATAAGTAAAACCGAGCTCGAAATGGCGCTGCAGTTCGATATTTGGCGATTCGAACTTCAACTGAATGTACAGGATTCGTTTTAAATCGGATTTCTGTGAAACAAGAAACGTGTGGAGCTGGTGGAGTATATCTTTCTAGTGGAAGAGAAAAATCAGGATTTCGTCATGTAGATTTTGAGATATGTCCAAATCAAATTTTAGAAAAGTCGCTGTGAAATTCCTTTATATTTTATAAATGAATTATTTATATTTTAAAAAGGAATTTCAATATAAATCGAATATCGGATTGACCCAGAAGTGAATATCAAGTTAGAAATTCATATAGGAATATTCTAGAGCTGTATGGTATTCCACTGTGAATGTAGACAATAATATTTATTTTTAAATATTAAATTCAATTATATTTATATATTTAAAATAGGCTATTTAGAGCTTTAAAAATAGCCACTTTTGCAAACTAAGCCGGAATTCGACGAAACCAGTTTTGTTGAATCCGCAATATCAAATAGTTGTTATATTTCCAGTTTCGTGATTTTTAGAGTCACTGTGTGGCCGTACGGATTTTTAGAGTGCGAAACAGTCAATATTTTGACAGTTAAAAATACGCTGTGTGAGCATACAGAGTCGGAATTCGACGAAACCAGTTTCGTAGGGACCGTAATGTCGAACTCTAGCTGCGTGCAGGTTTTCATGATTTTTAGATATCATGTGTGTTCGTAGGGATTTTTAGAGTGTTGAAACAAATATAAAATGAATATTTAAAACTAAAATATCTAAGTGTGTGAACCAAAATTAGCCACATCTCCTTTGTTTTCGACCACTCAATAAATCCGTCTCTCTTATAAAACAGTTCTGAGCCACCACATTCGTTTCTTCCACAGCCAAAAAAACATTATCAAAGAGAAATCCAAAGTAATTCATATTAAAATCTATAAATCTCATAACTCCTATATTTTTGATCCTAAGAAGATGCTCTTCGATTTGATAGAGGTTTTATAGGGTTCGGTTGACATTTATCTCGCTCGAACGTTTCCAGCGTGGTGGTTTTCAATTTAGGGCTCGGATTTCATTTCAATTGTGGTGATTTTTGGTTGAATTGGAGTATGTGGTTGTGTTCGGTGAGGTAAGGCGCACTGATGGAAGGAGTTATGGAGGATTCGGTTAGGGTTTTGGTCGCTACCTGTAGTGGGATGCCGTTTGGGGTGTTCGGACGGAATTGTCAGGAGGATGTCGAGATGGGAAGTAGGGGTATGAGATGGAAGAGGAGATTACAACGGGAATTGTGGTGATTTTAGTTTTATTTAAGGATGAAAGAAGGAGGGGATAAGAGGGCATAAAGATCGGCTATGGTGTTGAAGTTTCGGCCGTATCCTGTTGGAGAAGATGAAAGAAAAATGGGCCGGTTTGTTTTAAAGTGAAGTTGGGCTTGAGAAAGGGTAAAGGTCCATTTATTTTTCAAGTCCAAGTTTAATTAATTCAAATATGTATTAACTTTGTAATATCGTAACTACCTCATACGAGATCGGAATTCAGTGAAACAAGTTGCGTTGGGACCGTATGGACGAGAGCTTCACAATGAAGCTGACTGGAAATGGATTGGGACTCGTTTGAATTTACGGCGAATTAAATTGTTTGATTCAGATCAAACAACAGTTTATCGTTCTTTAACGATGAACTGCCAATGTGAGTAAATCTCACTAACTTTGAACAGTGTATAAATTTCATGTTGTATTTTTAGAACTGTTAAATATTGGTTGATTGACTGTGTGTTGACTGTTTGATTGAACTACAAGTCAGTTAGTTGAATTTCTATATTTGATTCTGTTTAACAGAATATATCATATGGAACCGAAAGTGATGTTATCTATATTGTTTAACATCTGTGATGCAGGGAAACAGGTTGGAGGAATCCGACCGGATTCCTCAACAGTTATTTTATTGTTTTTCATATATTGTGATATATGATGTGATATATAATCTGTTGTCGATTATATGTGTTTGGACGATACTGATCATCGTTATTTGATATGTTGAATACCATAACATACCGAAATGTTGATAAGGGAATATTTTCAAAGTGATGTTTGAAAATAAAATATTTATAAATGGAATATTTATAAATAAGAAATATTTATAAATTGGAATATTTATAAATAGGAGATATTTAGAAAATGAATAGACGTTATAAAATGGAAACTGTTATAAGAAGGAAATCATTTGTAAAGTGAAGAACCGTTACTAAAAGTAAATCTTTATAAATGAATAGTTAAATAGAAAGTAAAAGAAGTTAATCGATGTTAGTTTAATCGATTAGGGTTAAAGCAAAGGAGTTAATCGATGTAGGGTTAATCGATTAGAGTTAAAGCAAAGGAGTTAATCAAATATAGTTTATTCGAATAGAAAGTAAAATGAGTTAATCAAATATAGTTTATTCGAATAGAAAGTAAAATGAGTTAATCGAATATAGTTTATTCGAATAGAAAGTAAAATGAGTTAATCGTATATAGTTATTCGAATAGAAGCAAATGAGTTAATCGAATATAGTTTATTCAAAGAAAGTAAAAGGAGTTATCGAATATAGTTTATTCGAAAGGAGTTAAGTGAAATGAGTAAATCAATATAGTTAGTCAAATAGAGTTAATCCAATAGTGTTAGTCCAATAGAGTTAATTGATAAGGGTTAATCAAATAGAGTTAAGTGAAAAGAGTCAATCGAATATAGCTATTCGAAGGAGGGTTAAGTAAGGAAGTTAGTAAAAGGAATATAAAGTGAACTTTGCCTATTTCAAAGTTAGAAATGTTGTTCAGTTAAGGTATGAGTGGTAGTTCTACCCCAACTTGATTGGCTTCGTTTTTAACTAAGGAATAGTTAAGGTTCGGCAGTAAAGGAAATGGTTTGAGTTGGCATAGCGATGTTTGTTTAAACATCTGTCTAAGTCCAATGAAGAAGTTTTGGAAATGTTTTCCAAATAAGAAACCAGGAATGTTTTCTAATAAAGAAAACAAGAAATGGAAATGTTTTCCATTGTTAATAACGTATATTTTCCAAATTTAGAAAATAAGAAATATTGAATATAGGGAAACAGGAGATAAGTAAATTAATGAAATAAAGAGATAAAAGTTGAATGATGTTTGATCGATATAAATTTCCATTTGGAAATAATATCGTTGTTTGCACACCTGTTTTCTTCGATAGTTAAATCACAGACTATCGAAGTTTTTGGCCATTTTAACGTTGTTAATATGGAGAGACCGGTTGGATTATTATCCATAGAACCACTCTGTATTGGCATAAGCGTTGCGAATCATATATGCCAAAGGAAATTGAAGACGAAGTTATGCAAGGGCTATCCTGTTTACAGAATAGTGCCTTCGATTCATCCTGTTCCTGGATGACTTGTATGGACGGATGTCTGACAGAGTATTTCCGGACGATCACGTATATTGATTTCTCCAACCGTACCAAGAGTGGAAGTGGAGAAGGAAACTTCTTTTAGCTGACACGTAATGTATGGTTGTATACGTCAATCGGTGATTTGATGGATTTGACGATGTGGCATTCAAAGTGAATCTGGTGTGATGATAAAGCATAGCTTCTAGCCTCACATCCGGTAAATGACAGAAATCGGGCAGGCAGCATGGCTAAGTCGGTCGCACCGAAGTAGGGTGTATAATCACCTAATCTAGAGTTTCATTTACTTCTAAAAATCTATTGTTGATGCTGTCCCATTCGGGAAACGGTTGCTGATCCCAACCGTTGGTGATATACATTCGATACACTCAAGCGAAATGAGTGATCGGTCATGTGTGGCCGGGTTGCAAGATGTTCTTGTTGAACCCAGTGTATTCCTCTCTAGAGGTACACTAGCGAAAGGTGGTTCCATACCTTGTCATGGTTGGAAATCCATTACCCAATACGTGCTTGCGGTTTTGATTGTATACTATATATGTAGAACATGAGATGAAAGCGCTTTTGCTAGATGATTATTATATTATGTTGATAGACATTATTATAATATCTAAAGGTTTTTGATATAAAGATAATTTGGATTCTCATAAGGGAAAAACCCGTTCCATTATACGACGTGGTCTTATGAGATATCGTTTATCTGCTTGAACTGTTTTAAACTGTTTTACTCATACCAGTCCCATGACCGACCCGGAGTTTATTTTGTTGTTTTCCCTAAACTCTTGGGTGCCCAATTTTGTACGGGCAGTCAAGTAGTCAGGATTTACAGATATACTGGAAGAGCTTGGAGCAGGAGGCTTCAGGATCATATAGTTATAGTTATTTCCGCTGTCTTGTAAGTGCTGTACTTTGATAATGATATGTATATTCAAGTACAGATTTGTATTTCAAAGTTATGTTATGAAATATATTTATTCGTTCCGCTGTGAGATTCGTGTTACTCTAATGTTGTGTTTTTCTTCTTCTTCTATTCTAATTTTCTATCTTATCTTTCTTCACCTTCTAGTTTCTTCCACTAATGACTGGTATTTTTCGATGTTTGGTTAGTCATCATTGAGTTTATGGCGATAACCAAAGTCATCAAAATCCCGGGTCATTACAAATAGTTTATTCGAAGGGAGTTAATCGAATATAGTATTCGAAAGTAAGCAAATCGAATTAGTTATGCGAATTAGTTATTCGAATAGAGTTAAATAAATAAGAGTTATTCAAATTAGTTATTCGAATAGAGTTAAACACATAAGAGTTATTGAATTAGTTATTCGAAAGGAATTATCGATTATAGTTTAATCGAAAGGAGTTATCGAATTAGTTATTCGAAAGGAGTTAAGTAAGGAGTTAAGTAAAAAGAGTTAATCGATTAGGGTTAGATAAAAAGAGTTAATCGATTAGGGTTAAATAAATAGAGTTAATCGAATTTTGTTAATTCGAAGAAAGGTTTTCGAATCTAGTTAATTGTAAGAGAGATTATCAAATATAGTTATTCGAAGGGAGGAGTTATCGAATAGAGATTTATTCGAACGAGAGTTAAGTAAGGAAGTTAGTTAAAGAAATATAAAGTGAACTTTGCCTATTTCAAAGTTAGAAATGTTGTTCAGTTATGGTCTGAGAGGTAGTTCTACCCCAACTTGATTGGCTTCGTTTTTAACTAAGGAATAGTTAAGGTTCGGCAGTAAAGGATGGTTAAGTGAATTTAGTAATTAAAGGAAATGGTTTGAGTTGGCATAGCGATGTTTATCTAAACATCTGTTTAATCGAAACGTAGGAGTTTTGGAAATGTTTTCCAAATAAGAACCAGAAATGTTTTCTGATATAGAAAACAAGAAATGGAAATGTTTTCCAATGGTAATAACATATATTTTCTAAATTTAGAAAATAAGAAATGTTGAGTATAGGGAAACAGGAGATGAAAAATGAACTAAGGAGATAAATGTTAAATGATGTTTGATCGACATAAATTTCCATTTGGAAATAATATCGTTGGTTGCACACCTGTTTTTCTTTGATGGTTAAATCACAGACTATCAAAGTTTTGACCATTTTAACGTTGTTAATATGGAGAGATCGGTTGAATTATTATCCAAAGAACCACTCTGTATTGGCATAAGCATTGCGAATCATATATGCCAAAGATAATTGAAAACGAAGTAAAGCGCAAGGGCTATTGTATAAGTCTTAGATAACAGTGCCTAAGATGGATGTATTGAATAGTGCCTTCGGTTCATCCTGTTCCTGGATGACTTGTATGGATGAATGTCTGACAGAGTATTTCCAGACGATCACGTATATTGATTTCTCCAACCGTACCAAGAGTGGAAGCGAAGAAGGAAACTTCTTTTAGCTAACACATAATGTATGGTTGAGGACGTCAATCGGTGACTTGATGGATTTGACGATGTGGCATTCGAAGTGAATCTGGTGTGATGATAAAGCATAGCTTCTAGCCTCACATCCAGTAAATGACAGAAATTGGGAAGGCAACATGGCTAAGTCGGTCGCACCGAAGTAGGGTGTATAATCACCTGATCTAGAGTTTCATTTACTTCTAAAAATCTATTGTTGATGCTGTCCCATTCGGGAAACGGTTGCTGATCCCAACCGTTGGTGATATACATTCGATACACTCAAGCAAAATGAGTGGTCGGTCATGTGTGGCCGGGTTGCAAGATGTTCTTGTTGAACCCAGTGTATTCCTTTAATACACTAGCGAAAGGTGGTTCCATACCTTGTCATAGTTGGAAATCCATTACCCAATACGTGCTTGCGGTTTTGATTGTATACCATATATGTAGAACGTGAGATGAAAGCGTTTCTACCAGATGATTATTATATTGTTTTGATAGACATTATTATAATATCAAAAGGTTTTTGATATAAAGATATTTGGATTCTCATAAGGGAAAAACCCGTTCCGTTATACGGCGTGGTCTTATGAGATATCGATTACCTGCTTGAACTGTTTTAAACTGTTTTACTCACACCAGTCCCATGACTGACCCGGAGTTTATTTTGTTTTGTTTTCCCTAAACTCTTGGGTGCCCAATTTTGTACGGGTAGTCAAGTAGTCGGGATTTACAGATACTTGAAGAGCTAGAGCAGGAGGCTTCAGGATCATATAGCTATAGTTTATTTCCACTGTGTTGTAAGTGTTGTACTTTAAAAATAATGTATATTCAAGTACAAAGTTATATTTCAAAGTTATGTTATATATTATATGTTATTCATTCCGCTGTGAGATTTGTGTTACTCTGATGTTGTGTTGTTATTCTTCTTCTATTCTAAGTTTCTTTCTTATCTTTCCTCACCCTCTGTTTTTCTTTTTATTAATTTCCTGATTTTCAATTTAATTTGGGGTTGGACTTGTGTTTTTGGTCAGCTCAAATTGGACCAGATTTTCGGGTCATTACAATTGGTATCAGAGCTTAAGTTAATTGATTAACTTGGCTCTGTGGCGTGACTCAGTAGAGATGGGGTTAGTAATACCCTAGATTTAGTTGAGTGTATATATATGACTGAACGTATTTGTTATTGATATAAAAATTGTTTTATATTGTAGAGATTTGTTGGTTGAGTCGTTTATGAGTTCTGGTCGATCAGTTTGATCCACTGTATCGGTAGGGATTTTGTAAACACTCGAATACGATGAACCGTCATGGTATGTTTTGAATAGGGGGTAAATGAAAATAAGTTTACCTAAGGTATATCTTGATATAAAGAAGATATTAATTTCAAGATTATAATATAATGGATATATTGGTTGTTATTATAATCAAGTAAGACTATAAATTAAATGGTTATGTAAATAACCAATCAGAATTCATATAAGTGAAATACGTGAAATCAGATGAGTTGAATCTGAATTTAAACCAGAAATTGAATTAGAATTCTGGAGAATGGGATAAGTGTTTGTAAATGGATTTGGATTAAAAATAAGGAAAATTTAAGATCCTGGGAGATTTTAAATTGTTTTTACAAGCAGTGTGAATTATATTTTGAAATGAATTTCAAAGTGGAAATGTTTAGAAATGGTTTTATAGTATTGAACTCACTTTGATCGCTGGAAAATAGATTCTGATGATGACAACTGCATCATCAGTATTAATTTTCGAGTTGTAAGTGACAATTACTACCAGAGATACTGTTTTGAATTTGTTTTGGGAAAGACAAGTTGTGTTGAATTTCAAAATGGGATCTATAATAAAGATTGAATAAAAAAAGTTTGAAATAGAAATTGAATATAGAAATTCAAAGGGAGTTTGAATATATGAAATTCAATGGAATTGAAAAAGAAATTGAATATAGAAATTCAAAGGGAGTTTGAATATAGAAATTCAAATGGAATTCAAATATAGAATTTGAATATAGAAAATATAAAGGAATTCAAATATAGGATTTGAATATCGAAAGTGAAATGGAATTTGAATATAGAAATTCAAACGGGATTTATAATATGGAATTTGAATAGAATTTGATATATAGAATTTGATATATAGATTTGAATAATAGAAGTGATATAAAATTTGAATAGAAATTGAATAGAATTAACTAAGTCGAAGAGGAATTAGTTAATTGAGTTTTGAATTTGAAGTTGAACTTTGAAAGGTGAATTGGATTTGTAAATGGATATTCGAAATCAAATATAGAACTTAAATTTGAAATTTGGATTCAAATTAGTTAATAAGCAAGTTAAAATATATTTGAACATGTCATGTTCAAATATAAAAGTGAAATAGACTAAAGAGTTAATTAACAAATTAATTAACGAATTGAGTTAAAACGATCGGGTGTAGTTAAAATAGATTGGGTAGGTATAAATATACATGAGATAGGTATGGATTAGGTATGAAGGTATAGACAGAATGCTCGACAAAAAGGTATGTATTTAATTCATATATGAGATTTTGTGCGCTGTATCGGCTAGCCGCTTGGCCTTTTCTTTTTCTTTGGATTGGTGAGCGCCATGGGAGGCTATTTGAAATATCCCGATGCTCCTAGTACAAAGGAGGTTATGGCGAATTTTTCCAAGGATTTAAGGAGTTAGAATATTTTTAAGATAATTTGATAGTTAGAAATCAACGTATCGATACATATATAGAAGTCGATAAGGAAACGAACTTAGAAATAGAATAGTAAAATAAAAAAGGAAGACTAAGAATAAAATCTAGTAAGAATAGAAAGAGGAAGCGTATACGTGTTTAAAAGTGAATAAGTAGTTGTATGGTATTGATTATTCGAGTAAGTAGTCATATCTGTTTTGACGTTATAAATGTTATTCAGTCAAGATCTGAGAGGTAGTTATACCCCAACTTGATTGATTTCATTATTAACAAATAAATAGTAAGATTTCAGGCTCGAAGATCAATGTTGAATAAGAGTTAGTTGAATATAGTATTTGGGTTGTCGTAACGATGTTTTACACAACATCCGTTTTAACCCAAATAAGTTTAAGCTTGGAAATATAATAAAGAATATTTCCTAAGTATAGAAATAAACGAGGTCGGAAAAGAGATAAGTAATTGGAATATTTTCCAATTATAAATAGCATATATTTTCTAAAGTTTAGAAAATAAAGGAAGGCGATATTCAGAAATGTTTTCCAAATAACATAAAAGGCCAATATGGTTATTGAAAATATTTGGTTAACAAATATTGATAAAGAAATAGAGAAGTGATTTAACTAATGAAATATTAATTAAGGGCCCAGTGACATGTTCAAAAGGAAAATTTGATTTTTGAAAAGAGTAAACTGTTTAAAAACTCCTAGGGAAAGACTGTTTGAATTAAAAACAAATTTAACAGAAATTTGTGAAAGCAAATTTGAACTAAAGTAAAGCCAGTAAAGTGGTAACTGAGATTGGATTAGAATGATATCAAGACAAATTGGATTGTGAGATTCAAATTTGAAGTGTAATGTGATAATCAAGTTAAGAGTTGGGAATCGAGAAGAAACTCGAGTTGAAATGATATTTGGCTCGGATATACGCGAATGGTTGTGTCGTGGATAAAAACAGATTGGAATTTGATTGGGATGACCCTTGTATCCGCTGAATTGACAGCAGGTGAAAGTGATAGAGTTGATATGCCCAACAAAAAGTACAAGTTTATATTCGATATAAGCATGAGATTTATGAGCCGAATTGGTAAGCCGCTTGGCTGTTTGATTTTCTTTTGGGATGGAGATGGCTTAGAGAGGCGAGTGGTGGTTTGACGTATTGACCAGTACGAAGGAGGTGCTGGCAAAAAAATTCAAAAAATTAAGGCGTTAGGAAATTTTCAGGATTTTTGAAAAATTTCGTTGATAAGAATTAATTAATATTTAATTGAAATTAAATTGGTCCAATTGGAAACTGAAGTTAAGAAGTTAACAAATATGTTCTAACCAGTAGGTAGGGTCGTCTTCTAACTTAGCAATTTCGAGGACGAAATTATTTTAAGTGGGGAAGATTGTAATGACCCGCATTTGCAGAGGTATTATAATTAATTTATTTAATTATATAAATAGTGATATAGTGAATTAAATGGTCGTGGAATTAAATAATGGTGAATATTTGATTAAAATAATAAATTAAATAATATATTAATTCTGAATTAATCAGAATTGGTTGAAATGACGATATAGTGTGAACTGGATCATCTGTGATATTTAATTCAGTTTAGAATTTAACTAGAATAACGAATATATTATATAACTGACAGTTGAGTGTATAATTATAATCGAGCTCGAAATGGCGCTGCAGTTCGTAAATTGGCAATTCAAACTTCAACTGAATGTACATGATTCGTTTTAAGCCGGATTTCTATGAAACAAGAAACGTGTGGAGCTCGTGGAGTATATCTTTCTAGTGGAAGAGAAAAATCGAGATTTCATCATGTAGATTTTGAGATAAGTCCAAATCAAATTTTAAAATAGTCGCTATAGAATCGTTTATCGACTGTAACGGTTTATTCGATATAACCAGAGATTGGGTTTGAATTTAGACAGGGTTCTTTTGGGACATTACGATAATTTAATTTTTAAAATTTTACTGTTATTTTTAATTAATTAAATAAGCAGCTTTTATTTGGAGTATTTTGCACCCTTAATCAGTGATTTTGGGGTTTCACAAAATGAGTTAACCTACCGATATTTTTATATTTTCGGGATCATGACGTCCAGCTCGACACAACGGTATGGTTATGTCAGTCCATAGCGGTTCGTACGTAAATAGAATTTTACGCAATGAGGTACCCTTATGAGATATATATAACATTAACCACTCGGATCCTTTTCATTCTTTTCTTATGGACAAAACAAGGCCATGTCTCATTTTGTTTTCTGCCGCTAGTCCCTATCCTCTCTCAAATGCTCAAAAACGTGGGTGAAAATCCTCCTTAAACTCAAAGATGGAAACGCCAGAAATCTCCATCCCTTTTTACTATAAAATGCCTTTAATCCCTTTTACTAAGACCTAAAATTTGTTTCTCCAAAACAACAGAAAGAACGAGCCGCCACCATCGTTCTCAAACGAGAAAAATCGAATTCAAGAAATCCTCAAAATCAAAACAGAAAATTCCTAGAATCAAACTAAAAATATATTGGAGATCCGTGTATCATTCTCTTCATTCGGGTATATTTTTGATGGATTCGGTTCCCTTTTTATGTCGATGGTTCTTCACTGTTCGTGCGTTATACCTGGAGGACGGGATTACAATGAAGGGTGCGAGCTTCTTATTTTTGATATGCTGAGGAAGAGTTCAGAAAGGGGGGATCTTAGGTGGATTTTGTTGGTTTATCATGGCTCGATGATGGGTTTACAAGGTGAAGATGTTGGCCATGGAATGGGAAGAACAGGAGTGGTTGAAGTTGCGTTATTGGAGAAGTAGGATCGGGTATTGAGCTCGAGTTGTCTATAAATGGTTTGGAGAGGACGAGTGGCATATACTAGTGCCAGAAGTATATAAGCAACACATGTTATATTCATCAAGGAGGATGGGACACGTGTGGGTGAATTTCTTGGGTAGAAATACTAGGCGTGAAGTAACAACATATGGAGAAGGTCACCATGGATATATAGGATGGGTTTTTACGGTATGTTCGTGTGCATGACGGGCTCGGTTGGATCTTGCAGTATGGGTTGAAACTGCACATGAGACTGGGAACACTGAAGTTATAGTAGGACGCAAGACAGTTTGAAAATGGTAGAGGGAAATATGACAACATGCTTGATGCTGAAGAAAGGATCATTCACGTTGATCAGAAATGTACTAGAAGCGGCTTATGTTTTTGGAGAAGAAAGGTTAACGGGTCGGGTAGGCAACGTTTGGGTGGGCCGACATCAAAAGAGAAAAAGATAAGGGCCTAAATGATTTTATAATTTAAGTTTAATCTAAATTAATTTGTACACTAACTTATAAATGGTATATCTTTGTGATACGGGATCGGAATTCAGCAAAACAAGATCCTTTGGGATCGTATGGACGGACACCACACAATGGAGCTGACGAGGAGTGAATCGAAGCTCGTTACAATTTATGGCGAAATAAATTGTCTGACTGAATCAAATAACACAAACCGCTATTTAACGGTTAACGCGCCAATGTGAGTAAAACTCACCAACTATGAACAGTTATATTTTTCTAACGTATATTTAGAAATGTTAATCATCTGTTGATTTGCTGTGTGTTGAGTGTTTGATTGAACTGCTAGTCAGTTAGTTGAATTTCTATATTGATTCTGTTTAACAGAATATATCATATGGAACTGAAAAGTGATGTTATCTATATTGTTTAACATCTGTGATGCAGGGAAACATGTTGGAGGAATCCAACTGGATTCCTCAACATTTATTTTACTGTTTTTCATATATTGTGATATATGATGTGATATATATAATCTGTTGTCGATTATATGTGTTTGAACGATACTGATCATCGTGATTTGATATGTTGAATACCATAACATACCGAAATGTTGATAAGGGAATATTTTCAAAGTGATATTTGAAAATAAAATATTTATAAATGGAATATTTATAAATAATAAATATTTATAAATTGGACTATTTATAAATAGGAGATATTTTGAAAAGGGAAATTATAAAATCAAAGAATATATTTGAAAAGGAAATATTTGCAAACCATTTGCAAATAGAATAATAGAAAAGGAAATATTTGTAAATCATTTACAAATAGAATTGATAGGAAATATTTAGAAAATAAATAGAGTTATAAAAAGGAAATTTGTTTATAACTGAATATGATGCTATAAAAAGGAAACCGTTATAAAAAGGAAAACGTTACTAAAAAGGAAATCATTTGTAAAGTGAAGAACCGTTACTAAAAGTAAATCTTTATAAATGAATAGTTTATTCGAAGGGAGTTAATCGAATATAGTATTCGAAAGTAAGCAAATTGAATTAGTTATGCGAATTAGTTATTCGAATAGAGTTAAATAAATAAGAGTTATTTGAATTAGTTATTCGAATAGAGTTAAACACATAAGAGTTATTGAATTAGTTATTCGAAAGGAGTTATCTATTATAGTTTAATCGAAAGGAGTTATCGAATTAGTTATTCGAAAGGAGTTAAGTAAGGAGTTAAGTAAAAAGAGTTAATCGATTAAGGTTAAATAAAAAGAGTTAATCGATTAGGGTTAAATAAATAGAGTTAATCGAATTTAGTTAATTCGAAGAAAGGTTTTCGAATCTAGTTAATTGTAAGAGAGATTATCAAATATAGTTATTCGAAGGGAGGAGTTATCGAATAGAGATTTATTCGAACGAGAGTTAAGTAAGGAAGTTAGTTAAAGAAATATAAAGTGAACTTTGCCTATTTCAAAGTTAGAAATGTTGTTCTGTTAAGGTCTGAGAGGTAGTTCTATGCCAACTTGATTGGCTTCGTTTTTAACTAAGGAATAGTTAAGGTTCGGCAGTAAAGGGTGGTTAAGTGAATTTAGTAATTAAAGGAAATGGTTTGAGTTGGCATAGCGATGTTTATCTAAACATCTGTTTAATCCAAACGTAGGAGTTTTGGAAATGTTTTCCAAATAAGAACCAGAAATGTTTTCTGATATAGAAAACAAGAAATGGAAATGTTTTCCAATGGTAATAACATATATTTTCTAAATTTAGAAAATAAGAAATGTTGAATATAGGGAAACAGGAGATGAAAAATGAACTAAGGAGATAAATGTTAAATGATGTTTGATCGATATAAATTTCCATTTGGAAATAATATCGTTGGTTGCACACCTGTTTTTCTTTGATGGTTGAATCACAGACTATCGAAGTTTTGACCATTTTAACGTTGTTAATATGGAGAGACCGGTTGGATTATTATCCAAAGAACCACTCTGTATTGGCATAAGCGTTGCGAATCATATATGCCAAAGATAACTGAAGACGGAGTAAAGCGCAAGGGATATTGTATAAGTCTTAGATAACAGTGCCTAAGATGGATGTATTGAATAGTGCCTTCGGTTCATCCTGTTCCTGGATGACTTGTATGGATGAATGTCTGACAGAGTATTTCCAGACAATTACGTATATTGATTTCTCCAACCGTACCAAGAGTGGAAGCAGAGAAGGAAACTTCTTTTAGCTAACACATAATGTATGGTTGAGGACGTCAATCGGTGATTTGATGGATTTGACGATGTGGCATTCGAAGTGAATCTGGTGTGATTATAAAGCGTAGCTTCTAGCCTCACATCCGGTAAATGACAGAAATTGGGCAGGCAGCATGGCTAAGTCGGTCGCACCGAAGTAGGGTGTATAATCACCTGATCTAGAGTTTCATTTACTTCTAAAAATCTATTGTTGATGTTGTCCCATTCGGGAAACGGTTGCTGATCCCAACCGTTGGTGATATACATTCGATACACTCAAGCGAAATGAATGGTCGGTCATGTGTGGCCGGGTTGCAAGATGTTCTTGTTGAACCCAGTGTATTCCTTTCTAGAGATACACTAGCGAAAGGTGGTTTCATACCTTGTCATAGTTGGAAATCCATTACCCAATACGTGCTTGCGGTTTTGATTGTATACCATATATGTAGAACGTGAGATGAAAGCGTTTCTGCTAGATGATTATTATATTGTGTTGATAGACATTATTGTAATATCAAAAGGTTTTTGATATAAAGATATTTGGATTCTCATAAGGGAAAAACCCATTTCGTTTTACGGCGTGGTCTTATGAGATATCGATTAACTACTTGAACTGTTTTAAACTGTTTTACTCACACCAGTCCCATGACTGACCCGGAGTTTATTTTGTTTTGTTTTCCCTAAACTCTTGGGTGCCCAATTTTGTACGGGTAGTCAAGTAGTCGGGATTTACAGATACTTGAAGAGCTTGAGCAGGAGGCTTCAGGATCATATAGCTATAGTTTATTTCCGCTGTGTTGTAAGTGCTGTACTTTAAAAATGATGTATATTCAAGTACAAAGTTATATTTCAAAGTTATGATATATATTATATGTTATTCGTTCCGCTGTGAGATTCGTGTTACTCTGATGTTGTGTTGTTCTTCTTCTTCTATTCTAAGTTTCTATCTTATCTTTCCTCACCCTCTGTTTTTCTTTCTATTAATTTTCTGATTTTCAGTTTAATTTGGGGTTGGACTTGTGTTTTTGGTCAGCTCAAATTGGACCGGATTTTCGGGTCATTGCATGGAGCTTGCCCCGGGAACATCCCAGGTAGTAAGTCTTTAGTGCTACTCACTTAGCCCCGTTAAAGCGCCTCTCATAGGGAGGAAAAACCTAAACTCGTTTCAAATTGCTAACCCTTTACTGCTTGTTATACGCCTCACTGGAACACCTTCTAGGGGGAGGAAACCCTTGACATGTTTCAAGGTGTCAAGCCTTTAGTGTATGCTACATATCTCACTGAAGTACTCTTAGAGGGAGGGAACCCTTGACCTGTTTCAAGGTGCGAAACCTTCAAGGCTGGCTCAATGCTCTTGGTTCACCAACTGACACTAGATAGAAGTTTCTGGTTCATCAACTCTTGCCAAATAAAATTTTTTTGTTCATCAACTTATACCAGATAGAAGTTTATAGTTCAACACTCTTCCTAGTAAATGGAATTTTTTCGTCAAATCCATTTGACGAAAATTTCCAACTCATCTATTATCGAGCAAGAAGCCCTTGATCATCATTCAGATAATAAGTTTTAATTCATTACTTTATCATTACTCATAACGATATATATTTTTCATTTAAAAGTCTTAGGAAATAAATTATCATCAATATAATACCATATGATTATTCCCCTGTTCACTTTTATTAAATAAAGGTTTATAATCTACTTAATTCCAGTATATTTATCAAAAGCTAATAAAATGGCAACAAAGCTTTAACGATCAAAATAGTCGAATGGTAGAAATGCGAAATCAATACAAAGTTAGTAACCATATATCATTTTTCAATATGCAACTTCAAATTATATTTTACACAAAAGTTATGCAACGACCCGATTTTCCATACCCTTTGAGTTGACTAAATACACCACATGTACAACCCAAGTTGCACAGAAATACGAATCATTATGAATAAAGAAGAAAAAGATAGAATAAGAATAGAAATAACAACACAGAAGATCACATCGCAGCGTTATAAAATATAATTTATATATAACAACTTTTGGAATACAAAATTTTAACTGTATAAACAAACCATTATCAGAGTACAACACTTACAACACAAAAGAAATAACAATAATTATATAACGCTGAAGCCTTCTGCTCCAAGCTCCTCCAAGTATATATGTAAATACCTGAACTACTTAACTGCTCGTACAAATTTAGGCACCCAAGAGTTTAGGGTAAAACAAAACAAAATAAACTCTGGGTCAGTCATGGGACTGGTGTGAGTAAACTCCAACCACTTGGTTTAACTTTTAAAAATCCTTTTAAAAGAAAGGATAATCATAAAACCGATCCACACATAAACACAGACGGTTTTTACCTTATGATAGCCCAAAGCATTCTTTTAGATCAATACTATTCTGATATTATAATAATGTCTAAATTAAGTAAATAAAAATCTAGCAAAACGCTTGCATCTCACGCTCTACATACATAATATACAATCAAAACTGTGGGCTCTTATTAGATAATGGATTCCAACTGGAAAGCTATGGGACCACCTTCTGACAGTGTATCCCTAGAGAGGAATACACCGGGTTCGATAAGAACATCTTGCAGCTCAGGCTAAACATGACCGACCACTCACTTCTCTTGAGTGCTCTTAATGTATGATCACCAATGGTTGGGATCAACAACGTTACCCAAAAGGGACAACATCGAAAGAATAAAGGAGCAACTAGATTTTCTCTAGATCACGTGATAATACACTCTAATTGGGAGGTACCCACACTTATCTATGCGACCTACCCGATTTTATACCATTTCCCGGTTGTAAGGCTTGAGGTCACACTTATCTTTTTAACATGCTACATCTTCATTTACTTTGAATGTCACATCGTCAACCCACCAAAATCATTTACTGATTTCCATAAAAATATCACGGCCGTTAAGCTAAGAGAAACGAATTCTTCTGCCGCTAACATGATACGTTTGAAGAGATCAATATAGATGATCTGTTAGGCATACTCTGTTAGACATTCATCCATACAAGTTGTCCTGGGACTGGACAAACCGAAGGCACTATTCCATTAGTTCAACTTAGGCAATTTCTACCTAGGAATAACAGAACAACCCTTGCATTTTACCTCGTCTTCAATTATCTTCAGCATAGTCTAATTCTAACACTTATGCATATACGAAGTGGTTTTTTGGATAATAAATCCAACCGGTCTCTCCGTATTGACAACGATGGCATTTAAATTGGACAATACTTTCGATAGTCGGTTATTTAACTATCGAAGAAACAAACATTCATCCAATGATTTTATTCCCAAAGGGAATATTATTAATTAACATCCAACAATCACTAGCTCCTTTTCTTAACTTCTTATCAACAAAACCATTTCAATCTGCAAAACATTTACTTTAAAACCATCATTCACTTTAAAACGTGTATACCTTTCTCCTTCCAACCTCTCAATATTTAATTTCATAAATTCCCCTTTTTACTTATAAAAATTCATTATACGTTTATTCTCTTATTAAATTCTATATATAATTGATAAGTCGATATCTAGTTATCAAAATTTTCTTAAATTTTTCTATCTCCTTAAATTTTCAGAAAATTTCGCCAGCATCCCCTTTGTACGGGTCAATCGGTACAACTATAAATTGCTTCTCTAGGCCCTTTGCATTCAAAAAGAAAATCAAAAAGCTAAGCGGCTTGCCCAATAGGCTCATAAAATCTCATATTTAATTAAATATGTAGCTTTTCGTCAAGCATTTTGATAAATTCCTTCCATTAGCTCCATTCCATACCTTTTTAATACATATTCTACCATTTCCCATTTATTCAAACTCAACTCAATCGTTTTAACTCAATTCACTAATTAGTTCGCTAATTGGCTCTTTTTCCTAATCCACTTTTTATTTGAACATATCACATTCATATATATATATATATATATATGTGTGTGTGTGTGTGTGTGTGTATATATATATAAAATTTTCTTATACCCAATCAAATTCCATTTTTAATTCAAGTTTTATATTCGATTTCGTATATGAATTCACAAATATTATTTACTTAACCAAAGTCAAATTCAATCCAAAACTCGATAAACTAATTATTCTTCTACTTAGTTAATTCTATTCAATAATTAAAAATATGATTTTTGTTTCCAAAATCAATTCATTTACTCCACTTGAGTTCATATTATTTTATGACTCAAGTTTGAATTTTTATAATAAAAATCCAAATTTTATTAACTTAAAATCCTTCGATTTTATTTATTTAATCGTTATGATTTTTAAATGATTATAGCGCTGTTTTTTTGGAAATTTGATTTGACATCACTCCAAATATATAAGACGAAGTCTAGATTTTTTGTCTTCCATTAGAAAATTATTACTCAATAGGTACAGATGATTCTTGTTTCAAAGAATTCCGACTTATATTGAGTTCTATAAACTCAATTGAAGTTTGAAACATCAAACTATGAACTACTGCACTACGGCGAGTTCATTTTAATTAAATTAAAAATATAAACGTTTAAGCTTCGTTAATTTTATAAATTTCAACTCTATTCTGTCAGTTTTCCCAATTCAACTTAAAATTACCGATTATACTAAATCATTGATTATTTCATAACCCAGTTATAAATTTATTTGCAACTCAATCTTCTATATTAAATTCCAATTTCTTTAGATGTAATTTATTTTCGACATAATCAATTTCTAACTATAAATCCTTTGGATTTATATCAAATCAGGTTATATTCCAAATTTCGGAATAAAATCTATCGTTCCCTTTTCGAAATGATTTCCAATCCCTTTTTAATTTCATACTTGAATTTAAACTTCCAAATTATCCTATGATAATTTATTCACTACATTTATAAACATCGTTTATAAATTTATTTTCTTATTTTATAAATTAAACAAGCTTTCATTTCAAAATCTATTTGCAAAAAAAATCCTATATTAGAATATTTTATTATAACCAACATATATATAATATAGAATATATTTTCACATTTTAAATTTTAGTTTCTATTTAATACAATTCCAATATCCTTGGAAATAATTTATTTTATTAAATTCGATATAGTCAAATTCTAATTATAAATCTATGTGGATTTATTCCAATTTAATTTACATATGGAACATCGGAATAAATTTCATCGTTCCTTTTTAAACGATTCTCAATTCCCATTTTAAATTCACATTTGAATTTAAATTCCCATATTTATCCAACGATAATTTATTTCAGTTTATTTATAAATATCGTTTATAAATTCAAGTACTTGTTTTTATTATTCAAACAAGTTAATATTTCCTAGGCCATTCGAAATTCAAATTCTATTTTGAAAAAAATATGATTTTTTCCTTTTAAAAATTTTAAATTCTATTTCACTATATATTTTTATATCAATATTTAGGGTCAATGATATTGTACATCCAAAATACACAATCACCAATCATTAATTTTCTAACACATCATTCAACATAATATATATGGAAACAAACAATAAATAAATTTGAGGAATCCAGATGGGTCCCTTCAACCTGGTTTTCCTACATCCACAGATGTTAAGCAACATAAATAATTCCATCCTGCTTCAAGGTAGGATATCGTGGTATAGAAGGTCATCCACTATATATATTGTGGGGTGCATAGGATCATCTGCTAATGGTACTATAGGAAATATCAATATCCAACCACCAAGCCTAAATATAACTAATATATATATATATATATATATAACCACAATTGATCAACAAATATTCAATGCATCCAAACAGTCAACAAACAGCATACAAAAAATATATAAAATAAAAATTTGTTTATAATAAAATTATAAACGAATCAAGAGAGTGAGTTTGCTCACCTTGATTTTATTTCATCAAATATCCAAATTTAAATATCCAAGTCGTCTCGGCTACAAATCTGCTCAAGTCAATCTATCTTGTACCTATGATTATTTAATTTTATTTAACGATTAAATGATTATTTAATTAAATTAACTTTACAAATAAATAAATAAATTATCCTATGTATTTTTAAATTCAATAAAACATATACATCGTTGTCTTCGACCAACTATGAAGCCAGCTGAACAATCATCGATCGACTTTGCTGAAAACAACCCAAAAAATACTGTTCCATTCATACCATCATTTTATCAAACAACTCATTGTCAATCCACCAATCATCTCCTATCACCCACATCTACTACCTGCTATTGATCCATCACCCGAATCAACCTCACCACCACTGCAGTGCGTCAACCCATCACCATCCAGGCAACTCCTTTAACCACTAACACCATCAGACTTAAACTCCGACCTACAAACTATTAGCCCTCAACCCATACTGTCAAGACAAAGCCTCCAATTTGCAATCCCATATTCATCACATCCGAATCCATTTTTTCCTAAAAAATAGATCCGAACTCCACATCTTCCACTGCCAAACCCCCCCAAGTCTTCCCAGTTCAACTCTATCATTTTGCACCACTGCCGCCCCTTTTGAACATGCAACTAATACCAAATTCCAAACTTTTATGAAACAGCAGCACTACCCTCCCCTCCGACAAGGTCGAAACCCCTTTGTAAAATCCATGACATTGACCTCCTTTGAAAAGCACCCATCATCGCACCCATTTCGAGTGTCTTCAACTAGTTCGAGCTTTAGGGATTTTGACAATTTTCGAATCATGAACCCTATTTCTCTCGATTGCGCATTTTCGATTTTTGTGCATCTTCCATCATCGAAGTTAAGTTTCAGGAGATCATGCTTCGATCGCGATTCCTTTCCTTCAATCGCACACTTCTGATTTCGAAACCCTTTCGATTTCTTTATTTTTAAATCGGAGGTGTAGTTTCGGTTTTCTTTTGATAGGGAAGGGAATGAAATCGCTTGGTTTAGAATTATTGTAGTTGTGTTCGTTGGTTTACGAAGGCTTGGCTCTTTAATATATAGTTGCGAATGAAAAACAGACGTGCAACGACCATTAATTGTGTGTTTTACTTTGTAGTGAAGGAAAGGAGCAAAATATACGTGAAATAGAAAGGAAGGCAGCTATATTAGGGTTGGCTGCATTGTACATTAGCTAGTGGTAGCTGGTAGTGTACCTTAGTTGCTTAGCTTAGAGGTGAAGAAGAAAAAAATTGTACAAGCATCTATTTCATTTGAACTGATGTCATTTTAATTTATTTAAAAATATCTCGCCATTCGATCTATTATTTAAGCATAGCAACCAACACTCCTATGGTTATACCACTATTCTGAACACACTAGAACAAGTTTCGAAGCCCAATTCGATAATATGGAGAAGATAACAATTTAAAACGATGATTCAAATTAAATTCAAATTTAATTATTGTTTCTATTCAAATAGAATTTATATAGATCATCTGAATCATTTCGATTTAGTTTAAACTTAGAAATCAATTATATTTCATTTTCATATTATGATAATTCGATATATTCGAAATTAAATCGTATTCGATTATTAATCGATAAATTCCATATAAAAATCCATTTATATTGTTAACACAACATTTAAGACAATATTAAATGTTTAAAATAAATCAACCAAAAATCTGGGTTGTTACATTCTTCCCCTCTTAAAAGAATTTCGCCCTCGAAATTACTAAGGTAGGAAAAATGCTACAAACCCATTAACTTTTCAAAATCCACTTATGTTGAAACTCAACTCTTCATATTTATACAAATTTAGTTCCAACAAAACTATTGGTTTTCATTCATAATGCACACCCTATATGCTTACATCTATTTAATCTGAATGATTTATAATCAATATATTCATATCCAATTGTTATTATATTCATATGCATTTAAATCCATTCGAATTGATTCTAATCAATTTATTTACTTCAATCCATTTAACTTGCTAAAGTTAAATTTAAATTACAAAATTCAATTTTCTGGGTTTTTATTTAAAATCCTTCTAAAATCATATAAATATATACATATATTCATAATCATCTTCAAATGCAAAATATTTGAATTTTTGCAAAACAACTTGTTTTCTAAAATAAATTTCCATCAAAAACTTTTCTAATGTAGCAATTTGTCACTTAGAAACTCAAAAATGAACAATAATGATGTTGTAGTCTTCACAAAATTATTTTCCAGCTACTGAAGTGAGTTTAGTGCTTTATCACTTTCAAAATCCATTCAAAAATGGTTTTCATTCAAATTCTTCAAAGTACTGCTATATTACTTATATTTATTCAAATAAATTTTTTTCCAAACACCCAGGATTTTGATTTCTTAATTTTTGATTATGAATTCAATTTTTGTTCATTTCATTTGTATATATTTCCCTTATATACAAACTATATTTGGTTATATGTAACCATTTCAATTTTATGATCTCATTTGATTATAGTAATAACAACCAACAAATCCATATATTATAATAATTTTAGAAAAATTTCCTTTTATATCAAAATATAGTTTTGGGTTAAATTATTTCATTTACCCATTGTAAAACAATATTATATCGAATTCGTTGTTCAAGTATTTAGAAATTCCTATCGACTTCGTGGCGTCTCACGATTCAATCAGAATTCATAAGTCACTCAAGAGACAAGTCAACACAATATAAAACAATTTTTATATCGACCAACAAATACACGCTCTCGTATATATATATATATATATATATATATATATATATATATATATATACACACACTCTAGGGTGCTACTTGTAACACCCCACGTCCATTAATGTCACTCACAAAGGGAATGCATTAACTTCCATGGAGGTTTTAAGTGAATATAGAACAGTAAAATTACAACAAGACAGATATAAAATAGTACTTGGAAATTCAAAAACTTTATTTCATTGTAGCAGAAGTCAAAACATGTTTGATTACATCATAACACCATATTCAATGTCAAGTACAATATCTATCTTGATAAAACAAGTACATAATCCCATTACATGAATAGCCATTAAAAAGAAAGATAACAAGCTGGACTTTACTTGAGCAGTCCAAGCTTTCCAGAAGATAAGCGATCCAACTAGACTCCACTAGAACTTGGCCCAACCTGCGGACCTGAAGGGAGAAAAAGGATGGAAAAGAGGGGTCAGACATAAAGTCTGGTGAATATGATAATTCTACAATACTATTACCAAAATAACTGGACTAAGGCATAAGCTGGAAAACAAGAAAATGTCTATGAAGAGCAGATTAAGGACATAGACAATCGCTAAAGGCAATGTTATAGGCGCTCCTAAATACTAAAGGATAAACACTATACTGCACCACACCAGTCACCCTAAAGATTCATCCCACTTAGCTTCACTTAGAAACCTTCCCAATGGCTTTACGTACCCCTAGCTGACTACATAGGTGCCGCCTGCCCCTATCTCCACTAGGTGTACCCTACTTCCCATTATTCGATCGGCTCCCTAACTCGTAGATACCCGTGCTGGCCCCAAAGTGGGGTGTATCACTCCCCTAAAGTGGCAACCTGATACAACGGACATGCACGGCTTATACCTACACGATGCAACAACGTCTTACCTACCAGCCCGGGTCCACACACGCATATGAAACCCGTTGGACTTGCGTTGCCACCGCTCCCTGTTTTGGCCTCTTATAGTCAAACCCAGTATGCGTGTCCCGTCCTCGACTTGGGTCGAGCCCACAAAGATACGTTTTGGGATACTGGTTGAAATGGGCCCCCACTATTTACCACAAGCATTCCACCTAAGCTTGTCCCCATTAGTCCATCCCACTTAACCCACTTAGTCATGTTCATTTACATGTGTGTTTGGTTAAGTCTAATCGTATTTCAAATGCCTCTAAAGGCAACCACCAGATTCCTCATGCCACCCAAGGCACCTACTTAACCCCCATGTCCCACCTTACATGATTATCTGGTTAAGTATTTCTTAGTTCATTAAGGCCATAACCTCATAAAGACCTCTCACATTAGACTGGCATTTATGGCAGCTGGATTTGCCGGCGGGTCCGGGCAGTCTTACACCATAAAAGAGTCTAACCTCGTGTCTTTACAACTGTTATGCTTTAGTTTGGGCCTAGGACCTCTCACATTGGGCCGACATTTGTGACTACTGGATTTGCCGGGCGGGTCCGGGCAGGTTTACATCACAAACGGGTCCAACCTCGTGTCCTAAGCATTGATTATTAATAATAATCCACTTTCCCCCAATTTTAATAATTCCCTACTTGAATTATTAATTACTTCCAATTTTTAACAATGTCCATAATTGACTCAATTATGGACATCCATTCATGGTATGCAAAATCTTACAAAATTGCACCCAATTTATTAATTCCTAATATTACCCCTACCCCACGTTTGAACGTTTATTCGCAAGATATATGTTAGACTCGAATAGCCTAACTCATAGCATAAAAGAGATTATCTTAATAACAACATGTATATGTGACCAAATGAATCATAATAAGGGGTGAAACTTGCATATGTCCAACTTGCATAGATTATACATGTCATGGACCTAAAGGTGTCAACTTGTTCAAAATTCACCTAATATAATCTCAATCAATTTTCATAAACTTACATATGAACATGTGTGAATCAACATCATCTAATTTTTTAACAACATGGTTTTATATGGGTACACCTAACTCAATAGGCAAATTCCCATAATCAAGTTTTATTTAATTATAGTTTCAAGTTTATGGGTACACCTAACCTAATAGGCAAATTCCCATAAACAAGATCCATTTAAATTAAGAAAAAAAAACATAACTTTAAGCATGATCCAACAACATCATGATTTTTCAACATAATATAGCATGATTTATAACATGGCATAGTATGATAGTATAACATAGCTTGACATGATTCTCAACATAGCACGACATAGCATAAGAGAATTTACAACATAGCATGACATAGCATATATAATTTACATCATACGACAACATAATAACATAATAAGAGATCCACAATATATAGAATTTACAATTACAAATCACATCACTTTCTTGTGATCCATTCATAACTGAGTCAAATTAGTTTGTAATAGTCTTGTGAGAATCATCATACTCACCAACAAAAGAAGAGAATTAGAGAGAGAGTTCTTTGGTTTGATTTGTTTTGTTGAGTAGAATTTAGTTGTAGTAGATTAGGCTTCCTCTTCTTAGTTTGTGACGGCTACGCTGAACTCCATGGCAGCAGCATGACGGTAGCTTCTCTAATTTTACAAGTGATTTAGGTCTTGGGTCTACCCACTTATTTATAGATTTTAGAATGCATTTAGGCCATTAGATTTAACCTAGAAATAACCGCAGCCGTTCAGACAAGATGAGGTTTATCTTGTTGACTCAGCAATGAGTCAGAAGTGACTCAGCAAACACTCAGCATATTAATAAACTTCTATTCATGTCATAAATATATATATATTTTCTACAATGTACATATTAGATACATCCCCCTTTACTTATTATTGTTTTTATATACACATTAGATACATCCCCTCTCTCACACACTTATTAATATTTTTATATTCATATTAGATACATCCCCTCTCTTACATATTTATTAATATTTTTATATTCATATTAGATACATCCCCTCTTCTACACACTTATTATTATTTTAGCAACTTTAGTGTTAATAGAAAATTCGGGGTGTTACATTCTCCCCTCCTTTTTGGATTTCGTCCCCGAAATCTTCAAGTCTGGAAGAATGTATATCCTACCATCCAAACGTCCATCTACTCATCCATCATACACAGGAATCCATTGTCCTTACAGACTTCTAATGCTTTCATGATCATATGCAAGTGTGTGTACATGTCCTTACCTAATGCGAAATCAGGCGGTCTACTGATTCAGTTGACCTCCTTAATGCAAATTATGTAAGTGTCATGAATCCATTATGTATGCAAAAGATCCTAATTGCTTACATACTACTTCTATATGCGTGCACACCCATTCAACCGAATGCAGCATCCATATGATGGTACAACCATTATACATCCATTATACTAAATACATCCATATATATGCAATATGCAATATGAAGTGACTGAGCCGATCTAGTGCCTAAAGTGTGTGTATATATGCATCCACGAGCAACCACTAGCAAACACTTGCATCCATTTTGCATCCATCATGCATAACATGTCTCAAACACATGTTTCAACCATAGGATTATCCTAACTAAAGGTCAAAGATACTAATGAGAGGACATACTAAAGATAAGATAAGATAAGCTAAGCGATAAAGGAGAAATTAAAAGACATACCCTCAAAAAGAAAAGGGTACAACGAACGCATCTTCTCTTCTGTCTCCCAAGTTGCGTTGCTCTCATCATCTCCCCATTGCACTTTAACCAGTCTGACCTCTCGATTCCTCAACTTTTTGATCTCCGACCCAAGAATGCATGTAGGAGCTCGTCTAATTGTTGCATCACGCTCTATTTCCACCTCTTTAAGCAAGCTCGGCTCTACCACCTCCGCGGTCTTGTGCAAACACTTCCTCAAATGTGATACATGGAATACGTCGTGTACTCCACTAAGTTTCTCAGGCAACTCCACCCTATATGCCATCTTCCCAATCCTGTTTTTTTACAGGAAACGGCCCTACAAACCTTGGTGCTAATTTCCCCACGGACCCAAAGCGAACAACATTCTGTAACGGAGATACTTTGATAAAAACCATGTCCCCAATGTCAAACTCAAGATCTGTCCTCCTCTTATCAGCATACGATTTTTGCCTATCTTGTGCTGCTTTCATCCTCCTTCGAATCAACTCAATCTTCTCCGAGGTTTCCCTAACCATATCGGGCCCAAGTAGGATTTTATCGGTAGATTCCCACCAATATGTAGGCGAACGGCAAGGCCTTCCATAAAGAGCTTCGAAAGGTGCCATGCCAATACTAGACTGAAAGCTATTATTATATGCGAATTCTACTAACGGAAGGTGCTCTTCCCATGTACCCCCAAAGTCTAGGATACAAAGCCTTAAAAGATCTTCCAGAATGCGATTCACCCTCTCGGTCTGGCCGTCTGTCTGAGGATGATATGCGGTGCTCAAACATAGCTGAGTCCCTACCGCCTCTTGTAAACTCTTCCAAAATTCGCTAGTAAAGATGGGGTCACGGTCGCTTACTATACTAGAAGGAATACCGTGCAAACGAACTATCTCCTTAATGTATACAGAAGCCAACCACGGAGCAGTCCTCTTACTTTTCACGGGAATAAAATGGGCGCTTTTAGTAAGTCTATCTACTATAACCCAAATCCCCGTGTTACCCTTCCTTGATCTTGGTAATCCATCCACAAAATCCATTGAGATGCTTTCCTTTTTCCATAGTGGAACTTCTAATGGGTGAAGCAACCCACCGGGTTTCTTTTGTTCTGCTTTAACTCGTTGGCACACCAAGCATCTAGCGACGTACTCGGCCACATCCTTTTTCATACCGGCCCAAAAGAAAACCCGCTTCATATCTTTGTACATCTTATCCCCGCCGGGATGAATGGTCATTTTTGAGCGATGAGCATCATCAAGAATGGCCTTCCTTAAGTCTTCGTCTTGTGGTACACAAAGTCTATTATCCCTTCGTAACCAACCCTTATCGTCTAGGGTATACCTACGAAGATGGCTTGACGACTCCCCCCTTTGAGCTTTTCTACTATCTCAACCAACTGTGGGTCGTCTCGCTGTGCCTCACCAACCCGTCCTAGAAGTGTAGGTCTAACCTCCAAGGATGCTAACAGACCGGGTACTAAGTCAACGGAGGGTCTAAAGTCAAACATAGAGATGAATTCTAAGCTTTGTCGTTCAACAAACAACGGACTCAAGGACAACATTGTCCTACTTAAGGCGTCTGCCACCACGTTACCCTTGCCCGGGGTATATGCTATTTCAAAATCGTAGGAGGCTAAGAATTCCATCCACCGTTGCTGCCTTAAATTCAAATCCTTCTGAGAGAATAAGTATTTTAATGATTTGTGGTCAGTGAACAGTTCGAATTTCTCACCAAGAAGATAGTGACGCCAAGACTTAAGCGCGAAAACAATTACGGCTAGCTCTAAGTCATGCGTGGGGTAATTCTTTTCATGAACCCTCAACTGCCTTCCACCATAGGCTATTACTCTTCCCTCTTGCATGAGGACCGCGCCAAGTCCCGTCCCACAAGCATCAGTATAGATGGTAAACGGTTTATTCCCGTCTGGCAGCACTAAGACTGGGGCTGAAGTTAAGGCTCTCTTTAAACGTTGGAACGCATCATCACAATCTTTGTCCCACGTAAAAACCAGGTTCTTCTTCGTTAACCGTGTTAATGGAGCTGATATTTTTGCGAAGTCTTTGATAAACTTCCTATAATAGCCAGCCAACCCCAAGAAACTTCTTACTTCGGTTGCATTTTTAGGGACCTTCCAATCTTGGATGGCCACCACCTTTGCGGGATCCACTGCTATCCCTTCTTTGGAAACCACGTGCCCTAAGAGCCGTACTTCCTTCCTCCAGAAGTGACACCTAGAAAATTTTGCCTTAAGGTTATGCGCTCGAAGGGTTTCCAACACTTCCCTAAGATGTAGGGAGTGCTCTTCTTTATTCTTAGAAAAGACTAAGATGTCATCCACAAAGACTACCACGAATTTGTTAAGGTATTCCCTAAACACCCTACTCATCAAATCAACAAAATATGCAGGGGCGTTTGTCAAACCAAAGGGCATCACTAGCCATTCATAGAATCCGTCAGGAGTCCTAAAAGCAGTCTTATCTATACTATCCTCAGCCACTCTCAGTTGATGAAAGCCAGTGGCTAAGTCCAACTGCGAAAACACTGAGGCGCCAACTAACTGATCAAAGAGATCGTCAATCCTCGGCAGTGGGTGTCGGTTCTTTTTAGTAAGCTTGTTTAGTTCTCTATAGTCCATACAAAGTCTAAGAGACCCATCCGCCTTTGTGGCAAAAACTACTGGAGCACCCCACTCCGATATACTACGTCTTATGAACCCCTTCTCAAGCAACTCCTTTACTTGCTTATTGAGTTCCCTCCTTTCACGAGGAGCCATGTGGCGCACTGGCAAAGATACGGGTTTAGCATTATCCACAAGATAAATTCGAAAGTCTATCTCCCGCTTTGGAGGTAAGCCCTTCACCTCCTCAAACACATCCGGATATTCCCGGACCACTTCTACCGATCGTAGGTTCTCTACAGACGCGTCAAGCGATTCAAGATAACTTAGCATAACGGAATTTATGGGATTACAAAAGATGTCGAGAGTATTACCAAGGCGAGTCACAAGCCTAACTACTCTCCTTTCACAATCAAGAATGGCCCTATTTCTAGACAACCAATCCATTCCTAAAATTAGCCCATAGCCCGTGAAGCCCAATACATAAGCATCACATCTAAATTCAACGCTAAGTATAGAGATTTTCAAATCCAAACATATCATGGTCAAATGAGCCGAACCCCCAATTGGATTTGAAACGACCAAGGGATCCTCTACTAAACTGGTGTTCAAGTGCAGTGATTCAACTAATGATGCAGAGATAAACGAATGAGATGTGCCAGAATCGAATAAGGTACGGACAGGATGATCAAACAGAAAAACTAAGCTTTCAACAGAAATTGTTCTACCTCTTTCTTGCAGCGGTGGGGCCGCAATAGCCTGAACTTGCCCCCTTGCCTGCCCTGGTGCCATAAGAGCCTGCACCTGTCCTCCCGAGGTAGACCCTGCCCTCTGCCCCTTCTTTGGACAATCCTTCACTAAATGTCCTGCATCTCCACAATGAAAACAACCAGTCTTCTTTTTCTTTCTACAATCTTTGCTGAGATGGCCAGGCGTCCCACAATTGAAGCATTTCTTCTTCCCTTTGCCATTATTGTTTTTACCACCCTTCTTATTTTGCTGTTGGGGTTTCTTCTGATCCCCTTTCTTTTCAACTGCCTTATCCTCATGCATAAGTGCCATTTCTACTAGCTTTTCAAAGGTGGCTCCCATAGGGATGTGGGTCATAGCCATCCCTTGCAACGGTTCATTCAAGCCTCTAACGAACCTCAAAGCTTTCTTCTCTGGCGTGTTCACCAACTCCAAGCCAAACCTTGCTAACTGATTAAATTTATTGACATATTCCTTTACTGATGAGCTCCCTTGCTTTAGTGCCAGGAATTTTTCCATATTTAAGTTCTCCTCTGCCCTTGAAAGAAACTTTGCCTCAAACCTTCGTCTGAAATCCGCCCATGAATCAACTGGACGTTCCCCGTTAGTGACCTCCCACCAAAACGAGGCTTCTCCCTTCATTAACCAAGCTGCTAAACGGACTTTCCTTTCGTCCTCCACTTCAAAGATATCAAGTAATTCCTCAGTCTCCTTACGCCAATCTCTGGCCTCCACGAACGTCTCTAACCCTTGAAAAGTCTTTCCACCCATAGCCTTAAACTCCTTGCACGTCTTTGCAAAAGTGTCAACACGAGGAGGAGGAGGAGGATTTGCTGGACCCGCGGTGGCCCTGGCCTCAAGATATTGACGAAACTAACCGGGTATATGAACACCCTCTGGAATGTTGAGATCTTCAGCCATGCTGAAACGAAAAAGGAAAGATTCAAAATAGAGGACTCGAAAGATAAAGATATGGCTATTCGGGATTATGTTTTTCATAAAAACTTTCTTCTTAAATTTACTCATTAAAACATATTTTTGAAAACACTTCTTTCAAAAATACTTTAGAAAAATAGTTTTCTAAAAATTTTATCTGTTCTGGTAACCTTAAGCTCTGATACCACGTGTAACACCCCACGTCCATTAATGTCACTCACAAAGGGAATGCATTAACTTCCATGGAGGTTTTAAGTGAATATAGAACAGTAAAATTACAACAAGACAGATATAAAATAGTACTTGGAAATTCAAAAACTTTATTTCATTGTAGCAGAAGTCAAAACATGTTTGATTACATCATAACACCATATTCAATGTCAAGTACAATATCTATCTTGATAAAACAAGTACATAATCCCATTACATGAATAGCCATTAAAAAGAAAGATAACAAGCTGGACTTTACTTCAGCAGTCCAAGCTTTCCAGAAGATAAGCGATCCAACTAGACTCCACTAGAACTTGGCCCAACCTGCGGACCTGAAGGGAGAAAAAGGATGGAAAAGAGGGGGTCAGACATAAAGTCTGGTGAATATGATAATTCTACAATACTATTACCAAAATAACTGGACTAAGGCATAAGCTGGAAAACAAGAAAATGTCTATGAAGAGCAGATTAAGGACATAGACAATCGCTAAAGGCAACGTTATAGGCGCTCCTAAATACTAAAGGATAAACACTATACTGCACCACACCAGTCACCCTAAAGATTCATCCCACTTAGCTTCACTTAGAAACCTTCCCAATGGCTTTACGTACCCCTAGCTGACTACATAGGTGCCGCCTGCCCCTATCTCCACTAGGTGTACCCTACTTCCCATTATTCGATCGGCTCCCTAACTCGTAGATACCCGTGCTGGCCCCACAGTGGGGTGTATCACTCCCCTAAAGTGGCAACCTGATACAACGGACATGCACGGCTTATACCTACACGATGCAACAACGTCTTACCTACCAGCCCGGGTCCACACACGCATATGAAACCCGTTGGACTTGCGTTGCCACCGCTCCCTGTTTTGGCCTCTTATAGTCAAACCCAGTATGCGTGTCCCGTCCTCGACTTGGGTCGAGCCCACAAAGATACGTTTTGGGATACTGGTTGAAATGGGCCCCCACTATTTACCACAAGCATTCCACCTAAGCTTGTCCCCATTAGTCCATCCCACTTAACCCACTTAGTCATGTTCATTTACATGTGTGTTTGGTTAAGTCTAATCGTATTTCAAATGCCTCTAAAGGCAACCACCAGATTCCTCATGCCACCCAAGGCACCTACTTAACCCCTATGTCCCACCTTACATGATTATCTGGTTAAGTATTTCTTAGTTCATTAAGGCCATAACCTCATAAAGACCTCTCACATTAGACTGGCATTTATGGCAGCTGGATTTGCCGGGCGGGTCCGGGCAGTCTTACACCATAAAAGAGTCTAACCTCGTGTCTTTACAACTGTTATGCTTTAGTTTGGGCCTAGGACCTCTCACATTGGGCCGACATTTGTGACTACTGGATTTGCTGGGCGGGTCCGGGCAGGTTTACATCACAAACGGGTCCAACCTCGTGTCCTAAGCATTGATTATTAATAATAATCCACTTTCCCCCAATTTTAATAATTCCCTACTTGAATTATTAATTACTTCCAATTTTTAACAATGTCCATAATTGACTCAATTATGGACATCCATTCATGGTATGCAAAATCTTACAAAATTGCACCCAATTTATTAATTCCTAATATTACCCCTACCCCACGTTTGAACGTTTATTCGCAAGATATATGTTAGACTCAAATAGCCTAACTCATAGCATAAAAGAGATTATCTTAATAACAACATGTATATGTGACCAAATGAATCATAATAAGGGGTGAAACTTGCATATGTCCAACTTGCATAGATTATACATGTCATGGACCTAAAGGTGTCAACTTGTTCAAAATTCACCTAATATAATCTCAATCAATTTTCATAAACTTACATATGAACATGTGTGAATCAACATCATCTAATTTTTTAACAACATGGTTTTATATGGGTACACCTAACTCAATAGGCAAATTCCCATAATCAAGTTTTATTTAATTATAGTTTCAAGTTTATGGGTACACCTAACCTAATAGGCAAATTCCCATAAACAAGATCCATTTAAATTAAGAAAAAAAAACATAACTTTAAGCATGATCCAACAACATCATGATTTTTCAACATAATATAGCATGATTTATAACATGGCATAGTATGATAGTATAACATAGCTTGACATGATTCTCAACATAGCACGACATAGCATAAGAGAATTTACAACATAACATGACATAGCATATATAATTTACATCATACGACAACATAATAACATAATAAGAGATCTACAATATATAGAATTTACAATTACAAATCACATCACTTTCTTGTGATCCATTCATAACTGAGTCAAATTAGTTTGTAATAGTCTTGTGAGAATCATCATACTCACCAACAAAAGAAGAGAATTAGAGAGAGAGTTCTTTGGTTTGATTTGTTTTGTTGAGTAGAATTTAGTTGTAGTAGATTAGGCTTCCTCTTCTTAGTTTGTGACGGCTACGCTGAACTCCATGGCAGCAGCATGACGGTAGCTTCTCTAATTTTACAAGTGATTTAGGTCTTGGGTCTACCCACTTATTTATAGATTTTAGAATGCATTTAGGCCATTAGATTTAACCTAGAAATAACCGCAGCCGTTCAGACAAGATGGGGTTTATCTTGTTGACTCAGCAATGAGTCAGAAGTGACTCAGCAAACACTCAGCATATTAATAAACTTCTATTCATGTCATAAATATATATATATTTTCTACAATGTACATATTAGATACATCCCCCTTTACTTATTATTGTTTTTATATACACATTAGATACATCCCCTCTCTCACACACTTATTAATATTTTTATATTCATATTAGATACATCCCCTCTCTTACATATTTATTAATATTTTTATATTCATATTAGATACATCCCCTCTTCTACACACTTATTATTATTTTAGCAACTTTAGTGTTAATAGAAAATTCGGGGTGTTACACTACTGACACTATCTCTAATGAGTATACGCCACCAAAGCCTGGGTGTTCGCTCAGTCTAAGCTCTGATACCAACCGTAATGACTCGATTTTTCGTACAATATAGTTGACTAAATACACCACATGTCCAACCCAAGTTGCACAGAAATGCGAATCATTATGAATATAGAAGAAAAAGATAGAAGAAGAACAGAAATAACAACACAGAATCTCACATCGCAACGTTATAAAATATAATATATATAACACCTTTTGTAATACAAAATTTTAACTGTATAAACATACCACTGTCAGAGTACAACACTTACAACACAAATGAAATAACCATAACTATATAACGTTAAATCCATCTACTCCTAGCTCCTCCAAGTATATATGTAAATACCTGAATTATTTGACTGCCTGTACAAATTTGGGCACCAAGAATTTAGGATAAAACAAAACAAAACAAACTCTGGGTCTGTCATGAGACTGGTGTGAGTAAACTCCAAAAACTTGGTTTAACTTTTAAAAATCCTTTTAAAAGAAAGGATAATCGTAAAACCGATCCACACATAAACATATATGGTTTTTACCTTACGATAACCCAAAACATTCTTTTAAATCAATACTATTCTGATATTATAATAACGTCTAAATCAAGTAAATAACAATCTAGTAGAGTGATTGCATCTCACGCTCCACATACATAGTATATGATCAAAACCGCGGGCTCTTATTGGATAATGTATTCCAACCGGTAAGGTATGTGACCACCTTCCGATAGTGTATCTCTAGAGAGGAATACACCAGGTTCAACAATAACATCTTGAAACCCAGGCTAAACATGACCGACCACTCACTTTTCTTGATTGTTCCGAATGTATTATCATTAATGATTGGGATCAACAACCATTACCTGAAAGGGACAACATCGAAAGAATAAAGAAGCAAATCGATTTTCTCTAGATCAGGTGAAAATACACCCTAATTGGGAGCTACCCACTTAGCCCTGCGACCTACCCGATTTTATACCATTTTCGGGTTGTGAGGCTTGAGGCCAAACTTATCTTTTTAACATGCCACATCTTCATTTACTTTGAATGTCACATCGTCAAACCCACCAAAATCATTTATTGATTTCCCCAAAAATATCATAGTCAAAAAGCTTAAAAAACGAATTCCTTTGACACCAACTTGATATGTTTTAAGAGATTAATATAGATGATTTGTTAGGCATACCGTGTCAGACATTCGTCCATACAAGTTGTCCTGGGATTGGACAAACCGATGGTACTATTCCATCAATCCATCTTAGGCAATTTCTACCTAGGATTAACAGAACAACCCTTGCATTTTTCTCCGTCTTCAATTACCTTCATCATAATCTGATTCATAATGCTTATGCCTATACGAAGTGGTTTTTCAGATAATAAATTCAATCGGTCTCCCAGTATTGACATCGATGTATTTAAATTGGATAATACTTTTGATAGTTGGTTATTTAACTATCAAAGAAACAAACATTCATCCAAAGATTTTATTCCCAAAGGAAATATTATTAATTAACATCAAACAATCACCAAGCCCCTTTTTAATTAATATTTAATTAATTAAATTTATCATTTCCTAATTTCTCTTCAATATCATTACCTAGATGTTTCTCCAAACCTGTTTAGCCTCTCACGATTCTTGGAAAAAATATCCAACTATCATAACTGTTTATTTTCTATATTCTAGAAAATATTTCTTTTTAAAATCAAAAAACTTATCCATATATTCCCAAATCACTATCTTCCACATTCATCGGTCCCTAACCGTAAACTAGTAAGAGAACAATTCCCTTAGTATCAACCCCGAAGGTCGAAACCAACATCAGATCGATACTCAGGAAGCCATTCAAGTCGATTAATCTCCAGTTAGTTTCTAGTTTCCTTAACTCGATTTCTTAACTTCTTATCAAAAAAATCATTTCAACGAGCAAAACGTTTGCTTTAAAACAATCATTCACTTTATAACGTGTGTACGTTTCTCCTTCCAACCTCTCAAGATTTATTTTCATAAATTCCCTTTTTTACTTATAAATTTCCATTATACGAATATTCTCTTATTAAATTCTATATATAATAGATAAGTCAATTTCTAGTTATCAAAATTTTCTTCAATTTTTCTATCTCCTTAAATTTCCGGAAAATTTGGCCAGCTTATCCTTTGTACGGGTCAATCGGTACAACTACAACTCGCTTCTCTAGGCCCTTTCCATTCAAAAGGAAATCAAAAAGCCAAGCGGCTTGCCCAATAGGCTCATAAAATCTCATATTTAATTAAATATGTAGCTCTTCATCGAGCATTTCGATAAATTCCTTCCATTAGCTTCATTCCACACCTTTTTAACATATATTTAAAAATTTCCCATTTATTCAAACTCAACTCAATCGTTTTAACTCAATTCACTAATTAATTCGTTAATTGGCTCTTTTGCCTAATCCACTTTTTATTTAAACATATCACATTCTTATATATATATATATATATATATATGTATGTATGGATAATTTTATTATACCCAATCAAATTCCATTTTTAATTCAAGTTTCATATTCGATTTCGAATATGAATACACAAATCCTATTTACTTATCCAAAGTCAAATTCAATCCAAGACTTGATTAACTAATTATTCTTCTATATAGTTAATTTTATTTGATAACTAAAAATATGATTTTTATTTCCAAAATTAATTCATTTACTCCACTTGAGTACATATTTATTTTATCACTCAAGTCTGAATTTGTATAATGAAATTCCAATCTTTATTAACTTAAAATCCTTCGATTTTATTTATTTAATCGTTATAATTTATAAATAATTATGGTGTTGCTTTTCTGGAAATTTGATTTTGACATAACTCAAAATCTATAGGACGAAATCCAGATTTTTCTCTTCCATTAGAAAATTATTACTCAATAGGTCCAGATGATTCTTGTTTCAAAGAATTTCGACTTATATTGAGTTCTATAAACTCAATTGAAGTTTGAAACATCAAATTACGAACTACTGCGCTGCGGCAAGTTCGTTTTAATTAAATTAAAAATATAAACATTTAAGCTTCATTTATTTTATAAGTTTCAATTATAATCTTTAATATGACAGTTTTCCTAATTCAACTTCGATTATCTTAATCGTTAATTATTACATAACTCTGTTATAGATTTATTTACAACTCAATCTTCTACATTAAAATTCCAATTTCTTTGGATGTAATCTATTTTACAAAATTCAACTTAATTTAATTCTAATTATAAATACTTTGGATTTATCTCAGTTCAATTTTTATTCCAAATTTCGGAATAAAATCTATCTTCCCTTTTCGAAATGATTTCCAGTCCCTTTTTAAATTCATACTTGAATTTAAACTTCCAAATTACCTATAATAATTTATTCACTACATTTATAAACATCGTTTACAATTTTATTATCTTGTTTTGTAAATTAAAACATGCTTTCATTTCAAAATCTATTTGCAAACCAATTCCTATTTTAGAATATTTTATTTTATTATAACCTACATATATAATCTAGAATCTATTTTCGCGTTTTAAATTTTAATTTGTATTAATACAATTCCAATATCCTTGGAAATAATATATTCTAGTAAATTCAATATGGTCAAATTCTAACTATAAATCCATAAGGATTTATTCCAATTTAATTTACATTCCAAATATCGGAATAAATTTCATCTTTCCTTTTTAAATGATTCTCAATTCTCATTTTTAATTCACATTTGAATTTAAATTCCCAAATTTATCCAATGATAATTTATTTCACTTTATTTATAAACATCGTTTATAAGTTCAATTTATTGTTTTTATTATTCAAACAAGTTAATGTTACCTAGCCCATTCGAAATTCACATTCAATTTTGAAAAAAAATCCTTTTAAAAATCTCAAATTTCATTTCACTATATTTTTATATATCAATATTTAGGGTCAGTGATTTTGTAACATCCAAAATACACAATCATTAATCTTAGATTTTCTAACACATCATATAACATAATATATATGGAAATAAACAATAAATAAATTTGAGGAATCTAGATGGATCCCTCCAACCGGTGTTTTCTGAATCCACAGATGTTAGGCAACATAGATAATACTAAGGCAGGATATCACGGTATAGAAGGTCATCTACTATATATATATATTGTGGGGCGCATAACGTCATCCGCTCATGGTACTGCGGGAAATATCAATATCCAACCACCAAGCCTAAATATAACTTAAATATATATAATAACCACAATTATTCAATGCATCCAAACAGTCAACAAACAACATACAAAAATTATTTAAAATAAAAATTCATTTATAATAAAATTATAAATGAATCTGGACAGTGAGTTTACTCATCTTGATTTTATTTCGTCGAATATTCAAATTGTTAACTGGCCTTTTGATCCGGTTCCTAAAAGTACACAAGATATGCTCGACTCAACACATCGTGTGACAATACATCCCAAAGCATCACCAATGATCTAAGGAAACAAGCTCGGAAAATGTCGTGTGAGTATATGCCTCACAACTCCTCAAAGTTATGATATGCCCATAATCTCGAACCCCTATGTCTTGAGTCCCTTAAAGTCCCATATCCAAAGTCTTGAGTCCCTTCAGCTTTGCCTCCTCCAAGTTTCGAACCCCCACACTTCGGAATCTAGCGTACCCTAGAGAGGGCTACGAGTTTCCGAGGAGGATAAGGGGTCCGAGTTTCTATAGGCCTGCACTCTGGGATCCAAGATGTACTATTATGGTCCCCTACTCCTACCTACTGCCACCTAACCACTCCACTATAAGTACCTCCAAGCTCACACTTCAAAGGGGTGGAAAATTAGTTGATTTGACATCTCTTGAGAGATCCAAGTGACCTATTCAATAGCATCCATGCTTTGAGGAAAGAGGACAAAAGTTACTTTTTCCCAATATTCATATATGATAACTATGACCTCAAAATACTTAGAAATGTTTGCAAAAGGATGTCATGAGATAGTCCTAAGCTTGTAGCTCTTTATTGTTAATATAATATCATCGACTCTTCCAAAGTGGACGTAGGCCCCTTACGGGACCGAACCACTATAAATCTCTTGTGTTATTTACTACTTTCTGCACTTATATTTCCATTCGAAACTATAATTCTTAAGTAATTAAGAATCTTGGGTGTTTACAACATATTTTGCCGTCAACATTCTGCTGCTTTCACTGAGAAAACTCGGATTCACATCTTTGTCGCACATCTCCATCACGACTTAGACACACCTTAGGTTTCGTTCCTAACCTGTTGTTGGGTCTGCTTACGATGGTTAAACAAACAAGGAATCATATGATCAGCTCTTTTACTGCAGCCGAAGCACGAACATCTCAGCAACCTCAACCGGTAGATATCCCGACCGAGACCGATACCCTTCCTTCTGTGAACCCCGAAGCTCACATAACCCAAGCGCAGATCCACGTGCTTAATAAGAGGTATGAAAGTACAGATCTTGAACTCAATCAGGCGTTGAAGAATAACATTGATCTTATGCACCAACTCCAAGAAAGTCAATGCATCTTCACTCGACTTCAACTCGTTCAGAACAATGCCCAACTGCGGCGTACTATCTCGGAAACCTCTTCTTCCGAATTGAGGGGCCCACATCAAAGAAGGAGGTTCAGCCTCATCAGTAACGTTGATGTCCATTCCAATGCTCATACTAATGGAAACGACAACGGAAATAGAAATGGTGATCGTACCACCGTCACTTATAGTGAGGGAACACAGTATCGTAACCGACACCCTCCTTGACAGAACCCAATTATCGCCGCTTAGAACCAGGAGTCTATGCTTCCGGCTACCCAACAGGCCCAAGTACTAGAGAAACAAGCAAAGTAGAAGCTTTGCCAAAAGCAAGACGAGGAAGCGGACGATAAGCTTCGCTTCCCCCGACCTACTACAATACACCAGTCGCGACCATGAAAAAAAAGGTGTCTATATATTCGATACCTAAATCGATGAGCCTCATTAGTATAGACTGATTCGATACCATGGTATTTGGCTACGCTCCTGATTCGATCAGGATGCACGCCAGCCTACTCAATCTCACCAGCTATACCAAAACCAGACCATTGATGTCAACGATATGGACGAGGATGACCCGGATGTGCATCACAGAAGACATCCACGAAATAGAACTCCCGAAATTAGTCGAAACCGATTGATTCTGCCGGAAGATCCACATCCAGCATATCTTGCCGACATGGTCCGAAGGATCATCAGAGGTATGCGAGGAAACGCCAACGACTCGTGGGAAACCCACTTGAGGCATAATCCCTTCACCAGGATTGTACATGAAGCCGAGTGGCCCCGACTCTTCAACATGCCACAGATGGCCTTCTATGAAGCCATGAGTGATCCTTGTACTTTCCTAAACTGCTACGAGTGGTAGATGGAATCCACCCGGGGAACCAACGCAGTCAAATGCAAGTGCTTCCTAGTCTTCTTGTCAAGCACAACCCTGCTTTGACTCTCTTGCCTTCCACGCCACTCTTCAACAACTTCGACCAACTGGCCACAGAACTGGTTAAGCAATTCAGAATGCACGCTTCGACTCTAAAGAACGCCCTTACCCTATCCAATCTTTACCAAGGGCCTGCGGAGTCTCTCTAAAGCTATCTCGCGCGATTCAGCACCGCCCTTGCTGAGGTCGATGATCCGGAGCCTCGCACCGCACTCTTCCAACTTGCAAAGGGTGTCCTTCCTACTTCTGAATTTAGAGCATTGATCGACAGGAAACAACCTAAGAGTCTTCAAGCTTTTTACGAAAACGCCGGACATTTATTGTGTCAGGAAGAAGTGAGACATAACCGAGCTTCTCGCAGCAACCACTCCAACAATCCATGCGCCGACACCATCGACGACGACATCAAAAGAAAACAAGTTGGAGAGTCCTCCGACAAGGTAGAGGAGCAGTACCCTACAAACCAAAACCGAACAGTGGTAGGCAAGGCGATCATAACAACAACCAGGTTCCAGTAGACCCCAAGAAGCACGGTCGCTACAAGAATCACGGGACCTATACCCCACTCAATCAAGGCATGGAGACAATCTACCTGGAAACCTGTAATACGCTCCAGTACAAGAAGCCCAACACTCCAGAATCCACTGACTGCGAGAAGAACTCCGGTAGATACTGTCGATACCACGACATGTATGGTCACAATACTAATGATTGTCGCCATCTCAGGGACATGATCGAAAAGCTCATCCGTGAGAAACGCCTAGAGCAGTACATTCAAAACTGTGCTCCTCCCGAAGCAACTACGAGTCCTCCTAACACCTGCACCTGCCAATAAGGCACCGGTCCATCCAATCAAAGGCAGGGCATCGTGATCAACACTATTTGTGGTGGGCCTCACCCCACGCATGAAATTTTCCGAAGAATGGAAGAGTATGCGAACTCCATAAAACATGCTACTTAAAAGCTCGCCCCACTCTAGACGAGTCTGTCCCCGCCAAGCTTCAGAAAATGATGCGGGACGATATCATCTTCCACAAAAGAGAGTCTACGGGAATTGAGATACCAACCATAGACCCTATTGTGATCACAACGCAGATTGGCCCTGCCTCCATCCGAAGGATCTTGATCGGTTCAGGAAGCTCAGTCAACACCATCTTAAAAACGGCCTACGATCAAATGAAGTTGGAGACTAAAGACTTAAAACCCTGTCATGCTACAATCCACGGCTTCAACGGGTCTTCCAATCACCCAGTAGGCATGGTCGACCTACCTGTATGTTGATATCAAGATTTTTATTAATGCCAACAAAAGAAGTTGAAATGGAAATCATGTTATAGAGATAAGGTTATATATATATATATAAATTGAGTCATGTTAGAATCATGTTAAAATCTATCCTCAAGTATAACACGAAAAGTAATATATATATATATATATATATATATATATATATATATATTCATATGGCTTTAAAAAGCCAGAAGTGTACAAAATAAGCTCTACCAGTCGATTGGTAGAGAATTGACCAGTCGACTGGTCCGAGAAATTTTGTACACAACGGCTACTTTTGAAACATGTTTTTATATATACGATTTAAAGTTTAATTCAACCAGTCAACTGATGATTTTTTAACCAGTCGACTGATTCGACCCAAAAACTATTTTATAAAGAGTCACCATCTTTCATGAAGAGATTCCTCTTCAATAATCAATGGAAATGGACAAAACTTCTTACAGAAACTCTTCATGAAGGAATGCTGCTCTTCTACCACTATATAAACACTTTAAACATGTTTTTCAAATAACCTATTCTAATAATATTATCTCAATTTTCTGAAATTAAATTCTATATACTTTGCAAACAAAAGCTCTCAAAATTCAAGTTACTTATTGAACCCTTGATAATACTTTTCATATCTTGATTCAACAGATAACTTGCTTCCTTAAAATCTTTGCAAGCATTTCACATACTCGACGATAAGATTATAAGAAGGGTGCACTTAAACTATTGACTATCCGTGTTGATCAAAGAACAGAAAGCAGAAGTCAAAACACTTGTAATTGTTGAAGTCCTGTGTAGTTGCTCAGGCGAGAGGCATCCTTGTTGGGGCTCGGGTGTACTGACCTATTCCTCGGGTAAAGAGAGGGCGTGATAGTGAATTTCGAAGAGGAGCTTCGGGACTGGATGTAGGGTGGGAAGTCCGAACCAGTATAAAATTCCTGGTGTCACTTTACTTTACTTATTGCTTTTATCTACTTTTGATATATCATATCAGTTCCTATCTAATTACATAACTACTGTATATTAGTTAGTTAGTATATCATTTACATTTCCGCTATATCCATATTGATCCTGCTTAAGTCGTACACACCGACTTTTCAATTGGTATCAGAGCTAGACAATCATTTAACCTTAAAAACGTTATCTAATACATAGAAACTATGGATAATAACACTACTACTAGTAATAACACCGGATATTCTGAAGGCCAATCCACTACTAGACCACCTTTCTTTAATGGCATGAATTATAGTTACTGGGTTATATGAATGAGGATATACATGCAAGCAAATAATTTTGATGCATGGAATATCACGCAAAAGAGCACACTCAATCTACTACAGTATTTACAAAATGGTCTGCATCTGAAAAGGCAGAGACTAGTGCCAGTGCTAAGGCTATGAACATGTTGCGTTGTGCTTTAGATAGAAACGAGTTAATTGGATCTGTATGTGCAACACAGCATATGAAATCTGGAGAACACTCAAAATTACTCATGAAGGTGCTAAAAAGGTTAAACAAAGTAAAATATCTATGCTTAAGAATCAATTTCAAAATTTTAAGATGAATGAAAATGAATCTATAAATGGTATGTATTCACGTTTTCAAAACATTTGTCACTCTTTATTATGATTAGGAGAAAAGTATTCTGATTTTGATATTGTGTCAAAAATTTTGATTTCTTTAACGGACGAATGGGAGAGAAAAGTATTAGCAATCGAAGAAGCTAATGATCTCTCTACCATGAAACCCAAAGAATTGATCGGTAATCTAATGTCTTATAACGTAAATTTGCAGGCAAAGAAAGCACAAGTACAAGATAAGAAAATTTTAGCTTTCCATGCTGAGAAATAAGATTCCGATTCAGATGAAGAAGAGGTTGCATATGTAGTTAAGAATTTTAGAAAATTTCTAAAATACAGAAAAGGCTAAAGCAAAAATGTAAAGAAGAACTCATCAAAAGAACCTGACCCTGCACTGGTGGAATGCTTTAATTGCCACAAGACCGGACATTATAAAAAGAATTGTCCAGAGTTAAAGAGAAATCGCAAAAATGAAAAATCAAAGAGATGAGCATTTTCAATCACTTGGGACAACTCGGATTCATCTTCTGAAAGTTATAGCGACGGTGATAGTGAGCAAGCAAAAGTGTTCTTCATGGCTAAGGATAATGATTTAAGTGATTTTACTTATGATGAATTAGCAGAAATTAATACTGAAATCTTGGAGTCTAAGAAAATGTTTAAGCGAAAGTTTAAACAAGCTAACGAAGATAAAAAGAAAGAAGAATTTGAGAGAGTTCTTTTAGAAGATGAAAACGAAATTTTAGAAGAAATTAGAAAATTACAAGATTCTCTTTCAATAACAAATTCTCAAATTTCTATGTTGAGTCAAGAAATCGAGACTTAAAAGAATAAAAATGATCTACTAGTTTCTGAAAATCATGATTTAAATACTAAATTTAAAATCATAGAATTAGAAAATTCTAGTTTAAGAGTTAAATTAGAAAGCATTTCTAAAAATGTTAATAATTTTAACAAAGGAAGAGTAAATTTATCTAAAATATTAGAAAATTCTCAACCAGTTTTTAGTAAAAAAGGACTTGGATATAATAAAAAAATTAAATCAAAAAGGAAATCTAGTTCTAAAAACTCTAATATAAACCAGAATTTTCTAGTAGTAAATTAAATATTGCTACTAAGAAAAAGCTTTTGGGAGATATTAGTATGTGATTCCGAAGACAAATAATGTTCTTATTAGAAATAAATATATTAAAAACTTTTTAGATTATGTTCATTAAAATAGTAATTATTCTTTAAGCCCTCTTGGGTTTGGCTTCCTAAGATTTAACCCTTAGGACCCTAATGGAGGAAGTGGGTACCAATGAATTTTTTTAAATTATTTTTTGTAGGTCCCACTCAACAAAAACAAAGGAAAATGGATACTAGACAGTGGTTGCTCAAAACATATGACATGAGACAAGGAGATGCTAACAAACATCATTTACTCAAAAGGAGGAACTGTCACGTTTGGAGATAATTCAAAAAGATATATCATCGGCAAAGGCGATGTGGGCAATCACGGTATATCTAATTCACCTCTTATTTTAGATGTTTTATTGGTTAAAAATTTAAAACACAATTTATTAAGTATTAGTTAATTATGTGATAAAGGTTTTAAAATATCATTTTCTGAAAATAAATGTAGTATATTTGATTCAAATCAAAATCTTATTTTTGAAGGAAATCGAGACAAAAATATTTATATTTTAAATATGGCAGTTAATAATAATCCAAGTATGTGTTTATTAGCCAAAGACAATGATCCTTGGTTATGGCACAAACGATTTTGCCATATTAATTTTAAAACTATCAACAAGATATCTAAAAATGATCTTGTAAGAGGTTTACCTAAAATAAAATTCAAAACTAAAAATTTATGTGATGCTTGTTAACTTGAAAGTTAACCAAATCTTCTTTTAAATTTAAAAAGGTTATATCAACCTTACAACCACTTGAATTACTACAAATGGATTTATTCGGACCAACTCAAGTTCAGTCCATATATCATAGCAGATATGTTGTAACGACCCGAAAATCCGGTAGAATTTGAGCTGACCAAAAACACAAGTCCAACCCCAAATAACACAGAAATTCGAACCATTAATAGAAAGAAGTTAGAGGGTGAGGATAGATAAGATAGAAACTTAGAATAGAAGAAGAAGAAGAACACAACATCAGAGTAACACGAATCTCACAGCGGAACGAATAACATATAATATATATAACATAACTTGAAATATACATCTGTACTTGAATATACATCAATATCAAAGTACATCACTTACAACACAGCAGAAATAACTATAGCTATATGATCCTGAAGCCTCCTGCTCCAAGCTCTTCCAGTATATCTGTAAATTCCCGACTACTTGACTGCCCGTACAAATTTAGGCACCCAAGAGTTTAGGGAAAACAACAAAGTAAACTCCGGGTCAGTCATGGGACTGGTATGAGTAAACAGTTTAAAACAGTTTCAGAAAACTAAATGATATCTCATAAGACCACGCCGTATAACACGGAATGAGTTTTTCCCTTATGAGAATCCAAACACTTGATTTATCTTTATATCAAAACTCTTTTGATATTATAATAATGTCTAAATCAAGTAGATAAAAATCTAGTGGAACGCTTGCATCTCCCGTTCCACATATATAATATACAATCAAAACCGCAAGCACGTATTGGGTAATGGATGTCCAACTATGACAAGGTATGGAACCACCTTCCGATCAGTGTACTCTAGGAACGATACACTGGAGTTCAACAAGAACATCTTGCAACTCAGCCACACATGACCGACCACTCATTTCGCTTGAGTGTATCGAATGTATATCACCAACGGTTGGGATCAGCAACCGTTCCCGTATATATATATGGGACAGCATTGATAGATTAAAGAAGCAAATGAATATTCTCTAGATAGGTGATTATACACCCTACTTCAGAGCGACCGACTTAGCCATGCTGCCTGCCCGATTTTTGTCATTTCCTGGTTGTTGAGGCCAGAGGTTACGCTGTATCATCACATCAGATTCACTTCGAATGCCACATTGTCAGATCCATCGAAAATCACTAATTGACGTCTACAACAGTACATTACGTGTTAGCTAAAGAAGTGCCCTTCTCCGCTTCCACTCTTGGTACGGTTGGAGAAATCAATGTACGTGACCTTTCTGGAAATACTCTGTCAGACATTCATCCATACAAGTCATCCAGGAACAGGATGAACCGAAGGCACTATTACTATTAATAGAAAAAGTCCTTGCACTCTACTCTGTCTTCGATTATCTTTATATAATCTGATTCGCACGCTACTGCCGATATGGAGTGGTTCTTCGGATAATAATCCAACCGGTCTCTCCATATTGACAACGATGGTCAAAACTTCGATAGTCTGTGATTTAACTATCGAACAAAAACAAGTGTTTCGATAGTCGATGATTTAACTATCGAATAAAACAAGTGTTTCGATAGTCGATGATTTAACTATCGAATAAAACAAGTGTTTCGATAGTCGATGATTTAACTATCGAATAAAACAAGTGTTTCGATAGTCGATGATTTAACTATCGAATAAAACAAGTGTTTCGATAGTCGATGATTTAACTATCGAATAAAACAAGTGTTCATCCAAACATCCAACAATCACTGAACCTTTAATTAATATTCCATTAATTAAATCTCTTCTCTATTTCTTATCAATATTTGTTAACCAAATATTTTCAATAACCATATTGGCCTTATATGTTATTTGGAAAACATTTCCATATATCGCCTTCTTTTATTTTCTAAACTTTAGAAAATATATGTTATTTATAATTGGAAAATATTCCAATTACTTATCTCTTTTCCAATCTCGTTTATTTCTATACTTAGGAAACGTTCATTATTCTATTTCCAAGCTTTGCACATATTTGGGTTAAAACAGATGTTGTGTAAAACATCGTTACGACAACCCAAATACAGTATTTAACAAATTCTTATTCCACATTGGTCTTCGAGCCTGAATCTTACTACTTATCGGTATATCATGAAATCAACCAAGTTGGGGTATAATTACCTCTCAGACCTTGACTGAATAACATTTAACGTCAAAACAGACAAGACTACTTACTCGAATAATCAATACCATACCACTACTTCTTCACTTTTAAACACATATATACTTTCTCTTTTATCCTTACGAAGTTTTATTCTTATACTTCCTTTTTGATTATACTATTCTATTTCTATGTTCGTTTTCTTATCGACTTCTATATATTTTGATATGTAAATTTCTAACTATCAAATTATCTTAAAAATATTCTATCTCCTTAAATTCCCGGAAAAATTCGCCATAACCTCCTTTGTACCGGGAGCATCGGGAAATTTCAAATAGCTTTCCCGGTCCTTCTCATCTCAAAAAGAAAAAGAAAAAGCCAAGCGGCTTGCCGATACGGCGCATAAAATCTCATATATGAATTAAATACGTACCTTTTTGTCGGGCATTCTATTTATTTCACTTCTATACTTTATTCCAAACCTGTCTCCTGTATATTTATGCCTGTCCAATCTATTTTAACTATACCAATCGTTTTAACTCAATTTGTTAATTATTTCTTTAGTCTATTTCTCCTTTTAATATTTGAATTCTATATTCAAACTCCAATTCGCTTCTATTATTCAATTTCTATATATCAAATTCTATTGTCTTCTATTATTCAAATCCTATAATAAAAAGTCCGTTTGAATTTCTATATCAAATTTATAGTTCAAATTCTATATTCAAAGTCTATTTAAATTTCTATATTCAAATTCCATTTGAATTACTATATTCAAATTCTATAGTTAAACTCCATTTGAATTCTAATATTCAAATTCTATTTTCATAGTCTACTTGAATTCTCTTTTCAAATTCTATATTTTCATTTATAAACAACTTTATAAATTCGATTCAAATTCCATCCTTTCATTTATAAACAACTTTATAATTTCGATTCAAATTCCATCCTTTCATTTATAAACAACTTTATAAATTCGATTCAAATTCCATCCTTTCATTTATAAACAACTTTATAAATTCGATTCAAATTCCATCCTTTCATTTATAAACAAAGTTTATAAATTCGATTCAAATTCCATCCTTTCATTTATAAACAAAGTTTATAAATTCGATCACTTGTTTTATATACCTTCAAAACAAGTTAATATTTTCTATAGTTTTATTAAAAATTCAAATTCTATTTATAAAAATAGAATTCCCTTTTTAAATATCAAATACCCTTTTCGATATTTCTATAGATCAATATTCAAACCCAGGGATATTTTAAACAATCAAATCAACCAATTTTCAATCATTTGATTTTCTACACATCATATATGAATATATATGAAATCAAACAAACAACAAACAAATAATATATTTTGAGGAATCCAGTTGGATTCCTCCAACCTGTTTTCCTGCATCCACAGACGTTAGTCAACATAGTAATACCCATCCTGCTTCGTGGCAGGATATCGTGGTATAGAAGGTCATCCACTAATCATAGCGTGGGGGCGTATAGGGTAATCATCCGCTAATGAAACCGCGGGCATCCGCTAATGAAACCGCGGGAATCCAACCAAATCAATCACCCAATATATATATAATAGCCTAAATAACTAATATATATAAATCAACCAAAAGACATTCAAACAAGCAACAACAAATATTTTTACTGAATAAAAATAATTCTAAAGAACAGGTGAGTGAAGTTTACTCACCAGGGTTTAACTTGCACTTGTATAAAATTTAATTTCTTTTCATCGATTCCAGAGTCTTCGAACTCCAAACGGATTATTTCATTCGATTTCTCCTTGCCTTAATTTCTTTCTTCTTCTCCTTAAGTCATTATATCGAACACCTCACATGCAGTCAACATTTCCTTCCTTTTGCAATCCAATAGCAGTCCTTATCGGAACCACCCCAACTGTCGATGCTAGCCCGACCTCCCTACAGACCTGCGACACCCCCTTTCCATCTCTTAAGCATCACAACAGCAAACTGACAGCAACCAGAACCCAAGCAGTTCGCCTACAGTACATGCCAGGTCGTCGCGTTCATAACAGCTCACGCACTCAGGTGCGCGTCACCGAACCCATACAAAACGCACGTCAGAAACCCTACTTCGATCATCGCCATCCCCCAATCTCCTACATCGACAAATCAGTTAACCAAATCGAGCCCTAGTATTTGAGTTAACTTCGAACTCGAGGTCCACCGTACCACCAGATTCCGTTCGTTGCCCTGATTTCCTCCTTTGCCTCGCCAAGGTCGTCGCGCAACCCTCTGTCTAAATCGCGATAACCTCACCTCGTTCGAACCCCAGAATCCATCGCGATTTTCCCTTTCCCCGGTCTTGGATTCGCGAGTCTCGATTTTGGTTTTGAAGCTTGCGAACGAATTTGAAGAAGGGCTTCGGTTGTTTGAAGAAAATGGATTTACGGAGGAGCGAGTGGCAGTGAAAAAAGGGAGGAGCGCAATTATATAAGAAGAGGAAAGAGGAGCGTGGCCAATGTTTTAACCAGTGGGGAGGAGGTGGTTTTAATTAGAACTGCGTGGCCAATTTATTTAGGAGGAGAGAAGGCCACGGATTTTGATCTGTTGGCAGAAGGAAGTCCATAAAAATTATATTTATTTTTCTAATTTAAAACTGGTATCCTTACATTAAAATATTCCTTGACTGTGAACTCCTTTTTGAACCCAACAACTGTCGATTCTAGGGTAATACCCCTGTTCCGGACACACTGGGATAGGTCACGAAGCCCGATTTGATCGTCTATAGAAGATATTAATTTAAATCGATTTTAAATTAAATTTCAAACTATAAATTCTTTGAAAATAAATTAATATTATTATTCTGATTCAAACAGAATTACGTATTGGTTATCTGAACTGATTTCAAATCAGTTTTCACTTCGAATTCAGTTATTCGATGATTCCTTATTTTGATAATTTAATATATACGATATTAAATCGAAATCGATATTAAAATCGATAACATAAATATAAAAATTCATTTATATTATCCACCCAATATTTAAATTAAATATTAAATATTCAAAAATTAACCCATAAGGATCCGGGTCATTACAATCTTCCCCACTTAAAATAATTTCGTCCTCGAAATTGCTAAGGTAGAAAAAGTGCTACAAACCCATTAACCCTTTCAAAACTTATTTATGTTGATACTCAACATTTCATATTCCATTCATGACTCTCTTTCGAATAAATCCTTATTCGATAACTCCTCCCTTCGAATAACTATATTCGGTAATCTCTCTTTCGAATAACTAGGTTCGAAAACCTTTCTTCGAATAAACTATATTCGATTTACTCTATTCAGTTTACTCTCATCAATTAACTCTATTGGATTTACTCTTATCAATTAACTCCATCGAATAACTAAATTCGATAACTCCTTCGAATAACCAATATTCTATAACTCACTTCGATTAAACTAATCGATAACTCTTTTCGATTAAACTATAATCGATAACTCATTTCGATTAACAAATAATCGATAACTCCTTCGATTAACTAAAAATTGATAACTCCTTTAACTCTATTCGAATAAACTATATTCGATTTAACTCCTTTCGCTTGACTCTAGATCGCAGCGATCACAATGGTTACGCCTGATTCCCCCAGGAAACATCCGACCGCCCTAGGCTATCTGCAGCCCTGCGAATTACGTTAGCAGTCGTACGAAATGGCAACTTATCCTGAGTAACTATGGTTGACTAACTCTATCTCAATAACTATATTCGATCATCTTTAATTGAATAACTAAAATTCAATTAAATCCTAATTCGATTTACCATGTTCAATTTACTCTATCTTGTTAACTCTTTATTTGAATAACAAATATTCGATAAATTCTAATTGAATAACTAATATTCAATTTACTCTACGGATTTACCCTAACTGATTAACTCTAACTGGTTAATTCTTACTCTAATCGATTTATTTTAACTCTAATCGATTATTTCTAACTCCAGTCGACTTCTCCTATTCGAATAACTCCTATTCGATAGCGTTTATTCATTTATAAAGATTTACTTTTAGTAACGGTTCTTTACTTTATAAATGTTCTCTTTAATAACGTTACTTCACTTATACAAGTGTTGTGTACCCCATCTATTTAAAACTATCGGTGTTAAAAACCAATATCTCTTCTCTATATAAGTTCAGACTTATATATTTCATCTATCCAATGATAAATATTCAATTTAATTTATAAACTGTTATTTATAAATTAACCTTTCCATTTATCTGTTAAAAACAGATTTCCATTTTCTATTCATTTTCTATATATTTCTTTGATTAAATTCTATTTATTTAACAAATAAATATCTCATCTATAGCATTCTATTTATTTTCTATAAATAAATATTTCCATTTACTCTATTTGTAAATGTTTTACAAATATTCCCTTTTAAATTCTATTTGTAAATGTTTTTACAAATATTTCTCCTCCTATTTGTTTGCACATAACTTCCTTTGTATTTGTGTTACAAATATATTTCCTTTATTCACACCCAATTCATATTCACATTGATTTTACTCAATTTATTCGTTTCGATCAGTTTAACTTACTTAAGTTAAATTTAATTTCAATCATTCAAATTCCCATTAACTAGTTGCTAATTAACCGTTTTGCCTAGTTCACCCTTTTTATTTGAATATAACTTATTCAAATATATGTCAACTTAATTATAACTAATCTAATTATATTTTCAACTCGAGTTATATTTCGATTTCGAATATAAATTCTCAATCTCTTTCACTTATCCAAAAACCCAATTTCGATTCAATTTTCCTTTAACTAATTATCCTCCAATTTAGTTAACTCTATTTAACCATTTAAAATATGATTTTTGTCTTAAAAATCATTTCACTTACTTTACTGAAGTTCATATTTATTTTATATCTCCAGTCTGGATTTTTCTAGTGCCAACTCAGATTTTATTTCCAACAATCCTTTTATTTATCTACTTAAACCGTTATGGTTTTATAATGGTTCTGGCGCTGCTTTTCTAAAAATTTGATTTTGACATAACTCAAAATCTATACGACGAAATCCTGATTTTTCTCTTTCATTAGAAAACTATTGTTCAACCGGTCCCGACGATTCTTGTTTCAAAGAATTCCGACTTAAATCGAGTTCTGTATACTAAATTAAAGTTTGAATCGCCAATTTACGAACTGCCGCACTATGGCGAGCTCGTTTTAATTATATTTATAAATATAAACGTTTTAACTTTGTTTATAATATATTCAACTCCATTCTGATATATTTTTAATATATATCCAATCCATTTCACATAATATTTCCGATCTATTTCACTTCTAATATTCAAATCCTATATCTTAATTTTAAAATATTCAAATTCCATTTGAATTTCTTTATTCAAACTCTATATTTGAATTTCCGTTATATTTGCAATATTCAATTCCATTTGAATTTCTTATCTTCAATTTCTATTTGAATTCCTTTATTCAAAATCCATCTGAAATCCGTTGTTCAATTTAAATTCTATTTTAACTCCTTTATTCAATTTCTATTTAAACTCCTTTGAATTTAAATCCTATCTTAACTCCTTTTATTTAAAATTTCTATTTCAAACTTTATATTCCACTTAACCAAATTCCATTTGAATTCTAATATTCAAATCTCTATTTGACTTTTCTTTATTCAAATCCATTTGAATTCCTTTGAATTCAAATTCCATTTCAATTTTTCTTATACAATTTCTATTTGAATTTTCTTTATTCAAACTCATTTGAATTCCTTTGAATTCAAATTCTATTTCACTTCTATTTGAATTATATATTCCAATTCTCATTTCAAAATTCCTTTGAAATAATATAAATATATACATATATTTATCTATCTCAAATTCAAAACATTTGAATTTTCAAACAACTTGTTTCTTTCAAACAAATTTCCATCAAAACTTTTCTAAGGCAGCAATTCATCACTTAGAAACTCGAAAATGAACACTGATGATGTTGCGACCATCATCAGAATTATTTCCCAGCTACTGAATGAGTTCAGTACTATATTTCTTTCAAACTCCATTTAGAAAAATATTTTCCAAACTCCCAAGATTTTAAATTCTGAATTCTGGTTGGAATTCAATTTCAATTTATCACATTTGTATATTTGATTTCATATACAAATTCCATTGGTTATATATATATAACTATTTCATTTTTATAATCTAATTCGATTATAATCCTAACAACCAACTTAACCATTTAAAAACAATATCGTGTCCAATCTTCTGTTCAAATGTTTATAAACTCCTATCGACATCGTGGCGTCCCACGATTCGACCAAAATTTATAATCCACTTAACAGACTAGTTAACACAATATAAAATAGTTTTTATATCAAATAACAAGTACGCTCTCTCGTATATATATACGCTCAACTCATTCTAGGATACTACTGATCCTATCTCTAATGAGCACATTCCAACAAGCCTAGGTATTCGCTAAACCTAAGCTCTGATACCAACTGTAACGACCCGAAAATCCGGTAGAATTTGAGCTGACCAAAAACACAAGTCCAACCCCAAATAACACAGAAATTCGAACCATTAATAGAAAGAAGTTAGAGGGTGAGGATAGATAAGATAGAAACTTAGAATAGAAGAAGAAGAAGAACACAACATCAGAGTAACACGAATCTCACAGCGGAACGAATAACATATAATATATATAACATAACTTGAAATATACATCTGTACTTGAATATACATCAATATCAAAGTACATCACTTACAACACAGCAGAAATAACTATAGCTATATGATCCTGAAGCCTCCTGCTCCAAGCTCTTCCATTATATCTGTAAATTCCCGACTACTTGACTGCCCGTACAAATTTAGGCACCCAAGAGTTTAGGGAAAACAACAAAGTAAACTCCGGGTCAGTCATGGGACTGGTATGAGTAAACAGTTTAAAACAGTTTCAAAAAACTAAATGATATCTCATAAGACCACGCCGTATAACACGGAACGGGTTTTTCCCTTATGAGAATCCAAACACTTGATTTATCTTTATATCAAAACTCTTTTGATATTATAATAATGTCTAAATCAAGTAGATAACAATCTAGTGGAACGCTTGCATCTCCCGTTCCACATATATAATATACAATCAAAACCGCAAGCACGTATTGGGTAATGGATGTCCAACTATGACAAGGTATGGAACCACCTTCCGATCAGTGTACTCTAGGAACGATACACTGGAGTTCAACAAGAACATCTTGCAACTCAGCCACACATGACCGACCACTCATTTCGCTTGAGTGTATCGAATGTATATCACCAACGGTTGGGATCAGCAACCGTTCCCGTATATATATATGGGACAGCATTGATAGATTAAAGAAGCAAATGAATATTCTCTAGATAGGTGATTATACACCCTACTTCAGAGCGACCGACTTAGCCATGCTGCCTGCCCGATTTTTGTCATTTCCTGGTTGTTGAGGCCAGAGGTTACGCTGTATCATCACATCAGATTCACTTCGAATGCCACATTGTCAGATCCATCGAAAATCACTAATTGACGTCTACAACAGTACATTACGTGTTAGCTAAAGAAGTGCACTTCTCCGCTTCCACTCTTGGTACGGTTGGAGAAATCAATGTACGTGACCTTTCTGGAAATACTCTGTCAGACATTCATCCATACAAGTCATCCAGGAACAGGATGAACCGAAGGCACTATTTCTATTAATAGAAAAAGTCCTTGCACTCTACTCTGTCTTCGATTATCTTTATATAATCTGATTCGCACGCTACTGCCGATATGGAGTGGTTCTTCGGATAATAATCCAACCGGTCTCTCCATATTGACAACGATGGTCAAAACTTCGATAGTCTGTGATTTAACTATCGAACAAAAACAAGTGTTTCGATAGTCGATGATTTAACTATCGAATAAAACAAGTGTTTCGATAGTCGATGATTTAACTATCGAATAAAACAAGTGTTTCGATAGTCGATGATTTAACTATCGAATAAAACAAGTGTTTCGATAGTCGATGATTTAACTATCGAATAAAACAAGTGTTTCGATAGTCGATGATTTAACTATCGAATAAAACAAGTGTTCATCCAAACATCCAACAATCACTGAACCTTTAATTAATATTCCATTAATTAAATCTCTTCTCTATTTCTTATCAATATTTGTTAACCAAATATTTTCAATAACCATATTGGCCTTATATGTTATTTGGAAAACATTTCCATATATCGCCTTCTTTTATTTTCTAAACTTTAGAAAATATATGTTATTTATAATTGGAAAATATTCCAATTACTTATCTCTTTTCCAATCTCGTTTATTTCTATACTTAGGAAACGTTCATTATTCTATTTCCAAGCTTTGCACATATTTGGGTTAAAACAGATGTTGTGTAAAACATCGTTACGACAACCCAAATACAGTATTTAACAAATTCTTATTCCACATTGATCTTCGAGCCTGAATCTTACTACTTATCGGTATATCATGAAATCAACCAAGTTGGGGTATAATTACCTCTCAGACCTTGACTGAATAACATTTAACGTCAAAACAGACAAGACTACTTACTCGAATAATCAATACCATACCACTACTTCTTCACTTTTAAACACATATATACTTTCTCTTTTATCCTTACGAGGTTTTATTCTTATACTTCCTTTTTGATTATACTATTCTATTTCTACGTTCGTTTTCTTATCGACTTCTATATATTTTGATATGTAAATTTCTAACTATCAAATTATCTTAAAAATATTCTATCTCCTTAAATTCCCGGAAAAATTCGCCATAACCTCCTTTGTACCGGGAGCATCGGGAAATTTCAAATAGCTTTCCCGGTCCTTCTCATCTCAAAAAGAAAAAGAAAAAGCCAAGCGGCTTGCCGATACGGCGCATAAAATCTCATATATGAATTAAATACGTACCTTTTTGTCGGGCATTCTATTTATTTCACTTCTATACTTTATTCCAAACCTGTCACCTGTATATTTATGCCTGTCCAATCTATTTTAACTATACCAATCGTTTTAACTCAATTTGTTAATTATTTCTTTAGTCTATTTCTCCTTTTAATATTTGAATTCTATATTCAAACTCCAATTCGCTTCTATTATTCAATTTCTATATATCAAATTCTATTGTCTTCTATTATTCAAATCCTATAATAAAAAGTCCGTTTGAATTTCTATATCAAATTTATAGTTCAAATTCTATATTCAAAGTCTATTTAAATTTCTATATTCAAATTCCATTTGAATTACTATATTCAAATTCTATAGTTAAACTCCATTTGAATTCTATTATTCAAATTCTATTTTCAAAGTCTACTTGAATTCTCTTTTCAAATTCTATATTTTCATTTATAAACAACTTTATAAATTCGATTCAAATTCCATCCTTTCATTTATAAACAACTTTATAAATTCGATTCAAATTCCATCCTTTCATTTATAAACAACTTTATAAATTCGATTCAAATTCCATCCTTTCATTTATAAACAACTTTATAAATTCGATTCAAATTCCATCCTTTCATTTATAAACAAAGTTTATAAATTCGATTCAAATTCCATCCTTTCATTTATAAACAAAGTTTATAAATTCGATCACTTGTTTTATATACCTTCAAAACAAGTTAATATTTTCTATAGTTTTATTAAAAATTCAAATTCTATTTATAAAAATAGAATTCCCTTTTTAAATATCAAATACCCTTTTCGATATTTCTATAGATCAATATTCAAACCCAGGGATATTTTAAACAATCAAATCAACCAATTTTCAATCATTTGATTTTCTACACATCATATATGAATATATATGAAATCAAACAAACAACAAACAAATAATATATTTTGAGGAATCCAGTTGGATTCCTCCAACCTGTTTTCCTGCATCCACAGACGTTAGTCAACATAGTAATACCCATCCTGCTTCGTGGCAGGATATCGTGGTATAGAAGGTCATCCACTAATCATAGCGTGGGGCGTATAGGGTAATCATCCGCTAATGAAACCGCGGGCATCCGCTAATGAAACTGCGGGAATCCAACCAAATCAATCACCCAATATATATATATATAATAGCCTAAATAACTAATATATATAAATCAACCAAAAGACATTCAAACAAGCAACAACAAATATTTTTACTGAATAAAAATAATTCTAAAGAACAGGTGAGTGAAGTTTACTCACCAGTGTTTAACTTGCACTTGTATAAAATTTAATTTCTTTTCATCGATTCCAGAGTCTTCGAACTCCAAACGGATTATTTCATTCGATTTCTCCTTGCCTTAATTTCTTTCTTCTTCTCCTTAAGTCATTATATCGAACACCTCACAGGCAGTCAACATTTCCTTCCTTTTGCAATCCAACAGCAGTCCTTATCGGAACCACCCCAACTGTCGATGCTAGCCCGACCTCCCTACAGACCTGCGACACCCCCTTTCCATCTCTTAAGCATCACAACAGCAAATTGACAGCAACCAGAACCCAAGCAGTTCGCCTACAGTACATGCCAGGTCGTCGCGTTCATAACAGCTCACGCACTCAGGTGCGCGTCACCGAACCCATACAAAACGCCCGTCAGAAACCCTACTTCGATCATCGCCATCCCCCAATCTCCTACATCGACAAATCAGTTAACCAAATCGAGCCCTAGTATTTGAGTTAACTTCGAACTCGAGGTCCACCGTACCACCAGATTCCGTTCGTTGCCCTGATTTCCTCCTCTGCCTCGCCAAGGTCGTCGCGCAACCCTCTGTCTAAATCGCGATAACCTCACCTCGTTCAAACCCCAGAATCCATCGCGATTTTCCCTTTCCCCGGTCTTTGATTCGCGTGTCTCGATTTTGGGTTTTAAGCTTGCGAACGAATTTGAAGAAGGGCTTCGGTTGTTTGAATAAAATGGATTTACGGAGGAGCGAGTGGCAGTGAAAAAAGGGAGGAGCGCAATTATATAAGAAGAGGAAAGAGGAGCGTGGCCAATGTTTTAACCAGTGGGGAGGAGGTGGTTTTAATTAGAACTGCGTGGCCAATTTATTTAGGAGGAGAGAAGGCCACGGATTTTGATCTGTTGGCAGAAGGAAGTCCATACAAATTATATTAATTTTCCTAATTTAAAACTGGTATCCTTACATTAAAATATTCCTTGACTGTGAACTCCTTTTTGAACCCAACAACTGTCGATTCTAGGGTAATACCCCTGTTCCGGACACACTGGGATAGGTCACGAAGCCCGATTTGATCGTCTATAGAAGATATTAATTTAAATTGATATTAAATTAAATTTCAAACTATAAATTCTTTGAAAATAAATTAATATTATTATTCTGATTCAAACAGAATTATGTATTGGTTATCTGAACTGATTTCAAATCAGTTTTCACTTCGAATTCAGTTATTCGATGATTCCTTATTTTGATAGTTTAATATATACGATATTAAATCGAAATCGATATTAAAATCGATAACATAAATATAAAAATTCATTTATATTATCCACCCAATATTTAAATTAAATATTAAATATTCAAAAATTAACCCATAAGGATCCGGGTCATTACATATGTGTTTGTAATTGTTGATGAATTCTCAAGATATACTTAGACTATGTTTATAAAGAATAAAAGTGATACTTTTGATATCTTTAAGATTTTCATCAAACAAATTCAAATTTTAACGAATTTAAAATAAAGAACATACGAAGTGATCATGGAGGAGAATTTGAAAATGAGAAATTTGATTTATTTTGTCAAAAGAAAGGAATTTTTCATAATTTTTCTTTTCCTAAACTCCTCAACAAAATGGAGTTGTAGAACATAAAAACAGAACTTTACAAGAATATGCTAGAACGTTATTAAATGGAAGTACAGTGCCAAAATAATTTTGGGTTGAAGCAGTTGCAATAGCTTATTATGTTTTGAATCGTGTTTCTATTCGACCTCTTACTAAAAACACTCTATACGGATTTTTTTACTGGTAGAAAACCAAATATATCTTATTTCAAAGTTTTTGGTTCAAAATGTTTCATTTTAAATACAAAAGATCAGCTTGGGAAATTTGATTCAAAATCCGACGAAGGGATATTCTTAGGATATTCTGAGCATAGCAAGGCTTATCGTATTTTCAATAAGAAAACCGGTAAAATAGAAGAATCACTTCATGTGTCATTTTGCGAAAATATTATTCAAAATTCTATTAATTCAGATATTCTGAAAAATAATACTTCACATGACGATGATTTTGATATACACAGAGAAGATGAAAACATTGTTCATAATAACATAGAGAATTATACTACAGAAACTCAAGATAACATCAATAATCAAGATGTTCCTATTTATGAAGTTCGATCTCCACCAAGAATATCACGAGACCATCCAACTCAAAATATTATTGGAGAAATAACTTCAAACGTAAGGACAAGAAGTCAACTTAATTTAGTAAGTAATGTAGCCTTATTATCAAATATCGAACCCAAAAATCCTAAAGAAGCATCTACAGATGAAAATTGGATTATTGCAATGCAAGAAGAATTAAATCAATTTGAATGCAATAAAGTATGGGAATTAGTTCCAAGACCGACTGATCAAACTGTTATTGGAACAAAATGGGTTTACAAAAATAAATCAGATGAATTGGGTAATATCACTAGAAAAAAAAGCTAGACTTGTTGCATAAGGTTACAATCAAGAAGAAGGCATAGATTATGAAGAAACTTTTGCTCTAGTCGCACGACTAGAAGCAATCCGAATACTATTAGCATACGCGTGCCATCACAACTTTAAACTATATCAGATGGAAGTTAAAAAGAGATTTCTTGAATGGTTATACTAAAGAACGAGTATATATTGAACAACCTCCACTAATTACTCATGAAAAATATCTTGATCATGTTTTTAAATTAAAAAAGGCATTATATGGTTTGAAACAAGCACCTTGTGCTTGGTATGAACATCTCAAAACTTATTTATTAGATTTAGAATTTCAAATTGGAAAGGTTGATCAAACACTTTTTATCAAAAAGAATGATAAAGATATTTTAATAGTATAGATATATGTAGACGACATTATCTTTGGATCAACAAATGATCAATTATGTCAAGAATTTTAAAAAATAATGACCAGTGAATTTGAAATGTCACATATGGGAGAACTTTCTTACTTTCTGGGATTGCAAATTAAGCAATTATCAGATGGAATTTTCATTAATCAAGAAAAATATTGTACTAATTTAATAAAATGTTTTGGAATGGAAAACACGTCAAGTAAACCTACACCAATGAGTATGTCGACACATTTAGATAAAGATGAAAATGGTAAATATGTGGATCAAAAGCTATATCGAAGCATGATAGGTTCACTTTTATATATAACTACACGTAGACCTAGTATTATGATGAGTGTTTGTTTATGTGCTCGTTTTCAAGCTAATCCAAAAGAATCACATTTGAGAGCAACTAAACGAATTTTATGTTATCTTAGCAGTACTAAAGACTTTGGACTCGTATATCCAAAAGATTGTTCCTTTGAATTAGTTTCATAAAGTGATGCTGATTTTGGAGGATCACGGACGGATCGTAAGAGTACAAGTGGAACATTTCATTTTATTGGTAAACCACTCATATCTTGGTTCAGCAAGAAACAAAACCGTATTTCACTATCAACATGCGAAGCTAAATACATATCTGTTGCACTAGCATGTGCTCAAGTAATATATATGCAGCAAACATTAAAAGATTTCAACATAAATTGTCTAACTCCACAATTTATTGTAAAAATACAAGCGCAATAAATTTATCTAAAAATCCGGTAAATCATTCCAGAACTAAGAACATTGATATCAGACATCATTTCTTAAGAGACAATATTGAAAAACAAAAAATTAATTTAGAGTTTGTAAATTCAGAAAATCAAATTGCTGATATCTTTACAAAATCCCTTTTAGAGAACTCATTTATAAGACTCCGACGAGAACATAGAATTGTATCTAGCAAAGATCTCTAAAAAGTTAATCGGTTATTTTATGCTAATCATGACTATTTATTTTTTAATCGATGACAAAGGGGGAGAAAAATCATTAATTTCACATATATTCTATGATTTTAATGATGAATTTATTGAATATATGTGTTATGCTCTTAATATCGAATTTATTGAGAATACATGTGCTAACATTTTGTTGCAGGAATTAAAATGTAAGATTATAATTTTACTGAACTAACAAAATATTGCAGAAATTCATGGGGAGCAAATACTCAGGGGGAGAAAATCTGATATGTTGTCATCAATCAAAAAGGGTGTAACGACCCTGAATTTTGGGGCCAAGTTAAAATTTATTTTAAGTGATTTTAAATGAGTTTTGATATTTAAAATAATCTATTTTAAATAATAAGGATCACAAATTTGGTTCAAATCGAAGTTAGAATGAATAAATTAATTTTAAATATAAAAAGAGCTAGAAATGGCGCGGTAGTTTGAAAAGTCAAACTTGAACTTTGACTAACCATACAGGATGCAAAATTTAACGGATTTTAGTAAAACCAAAAATATTGGAATCTATTTAAAAATATCTTTCCAACGAATCCGAAAAATCGAAATTTCATAGCGGAAATCAAAAGTTATGGCTAATTCAATTTTTAGAAAGGTCAGTGGGTAATTTGCATAGGACAAAAATGCTACTTTTTGCATATGTAGGAATTTGAACTCGAAACCACTTCCATTGGTTTCAAAATGACGTTTCTGCATTGAAAAACAGTAAACACTTATATGTTTCGAGTTTCAGAAAATATTTGTTTAAAAATGTATTTTTAATATTAAAAATATTCGCCTTGAAAATAGCCTTTTTTTTCAAAAAGTCTCAGAATCGAACGAAATAAATTTTGTTGGGTTCGTATCATCAAAACAAAGCTTAAAATGATTTTTTGGTAATTTTTAGAATTAATATATAATTATAATTGATTTTTCAGTGTAAACGGACAATTTTTGACTTTAAAAATTCATTAAAAATTCAAACGGTCTCAGAATTGAACGAAACGAATTTTGTTGTGATCGTATCGGCATAAGAAAGCCAAAAATAATTTTTCCGGATTTTTCTGACTTCGTATGTGGCCCCGGCAAAATTATATTTACGTTCGAATTTAAAATAAAGGATTTATTTGAAAATAAAAGAAAACCATACTGTAACTTCAGAATTGGACCATGGGAATAGCGCCATCGCGTTCAGAAGACGTCAAAACATTAAGTTCGACACTCGTTGAGCGCGAATCAGAGACCGTATGTGAAAACTGTATTTTCTAGAATTAATTAATTAAATAAAAAATAAAAACCCTAGAAATACACGTATAAATACGGGCCGTATACGTGAACAGTGCCTTTTCTTCCTCCGTATGTTTAAGCCGCCGAAACCCATAAGTGATCAAAATTTCAAACTCACTTTTCTCCCTCATCTCTCGACGGAATTCAGCATACCATATACCGTTTCGAAGCTCTTCGCGAGCCCTTCGATTTGGTACCCACTATCGCCTCCCCGTGCCCTGTAGCGCCGCCACCATCGCCGCAAAGCTCCGCCGGTCGCAGCCACGCCGGGCCCACCACGCTCGATCGAACTCCACCCCCTTCTGGCCGCGCAAAGATCTCTCCAAGGCGGTCATTCTCCAAAAAACCGCACTCAAAACCGTTCAGTAAATCAAAAGTTATCGCGATTTGAAGTTTTGAACAAATTCTGAAATTGAGGTATGCTTCAGATTTTGTAACGCTTTTAAGCGTGGCAGAAACAGTTGTTAAAAGTCTGTTTGATTTAAAACATCAATAACTTTTTCATATAAACACCGATTCTGAAAATTTCAGATCCGATGGAACCGTGACTTCGAATACCACTTTAATACAGAGCAATTGGGAACAAACTCTAATCTAATTGAGGTGAGAATCCTATTTATTTTATTTAAGTAATTATGTTTTAATCATGGATGTTCGCATTTATAATCATACATGTATGTGAATCTGCTATGATATAAACTGTATGTGAATCTGCTATGACTTAATCTGTATGCGTACGCTATGTCAAAACCCACTGTATGTTGAGATGTTACAATATAAAAATTATAAATTAAAAATCGTTCATGTATGTTGTGTGACATGTTGATATGTCAAAATTAAAATTGTTCATGTATGTTGTGTGACATGTTGATATGTCAAAATTAAAATCGTTCATGTATGTTGTGTGACATGTTTATATGTTAAAATGTTAACATATCAAAATTGTTCATTGTATGTTATATTAACATTATTATATATTAAAAATAGAAAATGTTGGAAATGTTCATCGTAGGATAAAATTGACATTTTTGTCAATATTAAAATAAGAAATGGTTCATGTATGTTGTAAAGTGACATTTTTGTCAATAATAAAATAAGAAAAAGAACATGTATGTAAATTGACACTTTTGTCAATATTAAAATAAGAAAATGAACACCGTATGTAAATTGACACTTTTGTCAATATCAAAATAAGAAAATGAACACCGTATGTAAATTGACACTTTTGTCAATATCAAAATAAGAAAATGAACACCGTATGTAAATTGACACTTTTGTCAATATCAAAATAAGAAAATTAACACCGTATGTTGAATGAACAAATTTGTGTATTTATAAAATAGAATTGGTCGTTATATGTGAATGATTATATTTTGTTCATTTATAAAATAAGAAAGCACTATATGTTAAAGAATTATATTTTGTGTCATTAACAAAATAGAATTTGTCGCTATGGTAAAGAATTATATTTTGTGTCATTATTCAAAATAAAATTTGTCGCTATGTGAAACGAACCATTTTTTGTTCGTTAATAAAAATAGAGTTAGTCGCTATATGTAATGAATATATTTTGTTCATTAGTAACAATAAGCAAGCACCGTATGTTGAATGAATATATTTTGTTCATTAGTAACAATAAGAAAACATCGTATGTAAGTGAATATATTTTGTTCATTATCAAAAGAAGAAAGCATCGTATGTTAATGAACTATATTTTGTTCACTATTAAAAATAAAAATAGCATAGTATGTTAATGAACTATATTTTGTCCATTATATAAAATAGAAGATGGCACTATATAAAAATAGCATATTTGTCATGTTATCATTTAGTAAAAATGCATTGTATGCATAGCATATTATTTTTGTCAAAATAGAAAATGCATTGTATGAATATATTATTTTGTCATGTTAGAGAAATAGAATGCATTGTATGAAAAATAGCATTTTTGATATGTTATAAACATAGAAAATGCATTGCAAGAAAAATAACATTTTTGTTTAAATGTTAAAATAGAAATTTTCATCATAAGAAACTATTCACCGTATGATTCATTAACATTATTTTTAATGTTATGTACTAAGAAAATGAACCGTATGAGATTAACATTCATTTGTGTTAAGTAAAGAAAAATTTTCACCGTATGTGGAATTGAAATTTTTGTTAATGTTATATGGAAAATTTCACCATATGATAATTTAGCATTTTTGTCATCTTAGAAAAGAAAAAAAGAAATAATGCATTGTATGTATAGCATATTATTTTGTCAAGAAAAAAATATGCATTGTATGTATAGCATATTATTTTTGTCAAGTTAGAAAAATAATGCCTTGTATGTATTGCATATTATGTTTGTTAAAATAAAGAAAAAGATAATGCATTGTATGTATTGCATATTATTTTTGTCAAAATAGAGAAAAATTAGAAATTTGCATTGCACAAAATGGTATTTTGTCATGTTAGAAAAATAGAGAAATGCATTGTATGAAACTATCATTTTTGATATATTAAAAATAGAGAAATGCATTGTATGAAACTATCATTTTTGATATATTAAAAATAGAGAATTGCATTGTATGTAAACTATCATTTCTGATATGTTGAAAATATAGAATTTCCTTGTATGTAAAATATGAAAATATACACCGTATGATTCATTAGCATTTTTGTTAATACCAGAAATAAGGAAATGTACTGTAGGATAAATTAAGATTATTTTCAATGTTAAATATAAAGAAAATTCCACCGTATGATAGTTACACTATTTTATAATGATAAGATTTAAAGAACTTGACCGTAGGAAGAATATATATTATTTATAATGTATATAAAGAGAGAATTCACCCCGTAGGAAGAATTAACATTATTTATAATGTAAATAAAAGAAATGAAATGTATGTAAGGATAACATTATTTATAATGTTAAACGAAAGGTAAGGAACTGTATTGAAACATTAAAATTAATTATATTAAAATAATTAAGGCAAGAACTAATCGTTATAAAATAAAATAACGATATGAAATATGTTTTTCTCAAAATATATGAATGCGAGATTATTTGGAAAGACCGGGTTAATCCCATTCCAAATGATCGTACGATTTCAAGAATTCAAGTATGAAGACGGCGTATGAAGACCGTAAATCTCCCCTCGAATGGACAATGATCAAGACTCTGAATTGGTTTGATCCCAATTCAAGGGTCGGGATAATTGCCCAAACGTACGTGTTGATTTCACGGGTTTGACCCTAGTTCAGACCTAGAGCATGGGTATAAATGGATAGTGTGTCTGACATCGTACCCCACAAAATATTATGTTGTTGATATTCAGTTAATATATAAACGATTGGTGGTAGAGAATTTATTCTCTACTTAACACCCGTTTATATAGTGACGGACGATCAATAGTACGGTATGGAGTGACGGTGTGGCATACTAAGATGCAATGATCAGGGTTTCTTGTTGAAAAGCAGAACCTTGTGGTATGAAGAACATGACTTCACGAGCCTCACAAACCGGTAGAGTCTAAAAAGGGGGAAGGGAACGCAGGGAAAGTAGCACGTTTCTTTCTAGTTAGTAGTCATTTTACTTTTGGAGGATGATGAAATGAGGCGCCTCGGATAGGTCCTATAGGACCGGGGAACGTGTACTTAGGAATAACTAATCCTCTAAGCTGTATGTGAGGACCGGCCCTGCCATTTCCAAGGGTTAACTGCGGGTAATCCTGAGACATTAACTAGAGTGTCTCGAATCGGTAAGGAGTCCTCCCTAGCCTGGACTCATGATGGAAACCCAAATTTCCAATACGACCCCGACGGATTTGATTGTATTACTAGTATTGGAGGCATAATATATGGTACCTATGCTTCCTAGGATTGATACTTATAATTTGAATTGTTTTAAAACATATACACCCTAATAATAGTATTAGTTACGTATTTGGCGTATTTAGCATGTTTAACCACCATAAGGTAAAACTCTATCCTCTTGGTGTGCGTTGCATTGTGTGATGGGACCTGAGTCTTATGGTGGTTCCATTTTTCAAAAGACATTGCGTTTTGTTACGTTTTACTTATCTGTATTGACACTATAGTTATGCACGGCAATCCATTGGTACAACCCGTTCCGCGTTAGCGGCGTGGTCTTTGGATTTGCCTTATTAGTATAAGTTATTTAAGAATTCTCACACCAGTCCCACGACTGACCCATAGTTTGTTTCACCTTTTTGCAAACTTAGGTGCCCTCTCTTCTACACGGGCAGCCAAGTAGACAGGTTTTTTCTTTGCTTGGAGCTTTTCTTTGAAGCTGCTTATTTTCTCTCTCTTGGATTCTGCTTGGGAGAAGAGGTGATGACTTGGAGCTTGAAGACTTTTTGTTTCTATTGGCATCTTTTCTTTTCTTTTTAGACATCAAACTTATTTCTTTTCTGCAAACTTGTTGTAATAGCTTAGATTCTGTGACTGTGGATTTTCTGTGATTGATGACATTATATTTTTCCGCTGCTATAATGTTATTACTCTATGAATCTCCTTTGCTATATTGTATCTGTGTTCTGTTTTATTGTATTTATGTTGTATTCCAAAAATGATCACTCCTGCTTTCACCCGTGGAAGTTTGGGGGCCGTCACAGTTGGTATCAGAGCTTTGGTTTACAAAGCGGAGTACAACATATCTATAATAATTCGTTTACATAGAATCACTATATTCTATGGCGAACAGTTCATGAGATACATAATAGTCAGTCACTTTATCGTCATCTTTTCATTCATCCTTCGATCTTTTCTATCTCTTAGAATCACCATTTCAGTTGTTTTGACTGTTCCCTTGATCGTGCATTCGAAGAAGACTAAGAGAAGTGGCGATGCACAATTGGCACATGTTTACGAAGGAGTGAAAGGACCAACTTCTTCGGTAGAAAGCCTGATGTTATAGACGGTACCATCTCTGTTAAAAACATTCTCTGTGTTTATTCTTCCTCTTTTCCTCTTCTATTTTTCTTTTTCCTTTTCGGGGACGAAAAGTTCTTAAGTGGGGGAGATTGTAACGACCCTGAATTTTGGGGCCAAGTTAAAATTTATTTTAAGTGATTTTAAATGAGTTTTGATATTTAAAATAATCTATTTTAAATAATAAGGATCACAAATTTGGTTCAAATCGAAGTTAGAATGAATAAATTAATTTTAAATATAAAAAGAGCTAGAAATGGCGCGGTAGTTTGAAAAGTCAAACTTGAACTTTGACTAACCATACAGGATGCAAAATTTAACGGATTTTAGTAAAACCAAAAATATTGGAATCTATTTAAAAATATCTTTCCAACGAATCCGAAAAATCGAAATTTCATAGCGGAAATCAAAAGTTATGGCTAATTCAATTTTTAGAAAGGTCGGTGGGTAATTTGCATAGGACAAAAATGCTACTTTTTGCATATGTAGGAATTTGAACTCGAAACCACTTCCATTGGTTTCAAAATGACGTTTCTGCATTGAAAAACAGTAAACACTTATATGTTTCGAGTTTCAGAAAATATTTGTTTAAAAATGTATTTTTAATATTAAAAATATTCGCCTTGAAAATAGCCTTTTTTTTCAAAAAGTCTCAGAATCGAACGAAATAAATTTTGTTGGGTTCGTATCATCAAAACAAAGCTTAAATTGATTTTTTGGTAATTTTTAGAATTAATATTTAATTATAATTGATTTTTCAGTGTAAACGGACAATTTTTGACTTTAAAAATTCATTAAAAATTCAAACGGTCTCAGAATTGAACGAAACGAATTTTGTTGTGATCGTATCGGCATAAGAAAGCCAAAAATAATTTTTCCGGATTTTTCTGACTTCGTATGTGGCCCCGGCAAAATTATATTTACGTTCGAATTTAAAATAAAGGATTTATTTGAAAATAAAAGAAAACCATACTGTAACTTCAGAATTGGACCATGGGAATAGCGCCATCGCGTTCAGAAGACGTCAAAACATTAAGTTCGACACTCGTTGAGCGCGAATCAGAGACCGTATGTGAAAACTGTATTTTCTAGAATTAATTAATTAAATAAAAAATAAAAACCCTAGAAATACACGTATAAATACGGGCCGTATACGTGAACAGTGCCTTCTTCTTCCTCCGTATGTTTAAGCCGCCGAAACCCATAAGTGATCAAAATTTCAAACTCACTTTTCTCCCTCATCTCTCGACGGAATTCAGCATACCATATACCGTTTCGAAGCTCTTCGCGAGCCCTTCGATTTGGTACCCACTATCGCCTCCCCCGTGCCCTGTAGCACCGCCACCATCGCCGCAAAGCTCCGCCGGTCGCAGCCACGCCGGGCCCACCACGCTCGATCGAACTCCACCCCCTTCTGGCCGCGCAAAGATCTCTCCAAGGCGATCATTCTCCAAAAAACCGCACTCAAAACCGTTCAGTAAATCAAAAGTTATCGCGATTTGAAGTTTTGAACAAATTCTGAAATTGAGGTATGCTTCAGATTTTGTAACGCTTTTAAGCGTGGCAGAAACAGTTGTTAAAAGTCTGTTTGATTTAAAACATCAATAACTTTTTCATATAAACACCGATTCTGAAAATTTCAGATCCGATGGAACCGTGACTTCGAATACCACTTTAATACAGAGCAATTGGGAACAAACTCTAATCTAATTGAGGTGAGAATCCTATTTATTTTATTTAAGTAATTATGTTTTAATCATGGATGTTCGCATTTATAATCATACATGTATGTGAATCTGCTATGATATAAACTGTATGTGAATCTGCTATGACTTAATCTGTATGCGTACGCTATGTCAAAACCCACTGTATGTTGAGATGTTACAATATAAAAATTATAAATTAAAAATCGTTCATGTATGTTGTGTGACATGTTGATATGTCAAAATTAAAATTGTTCATGTATGTTGTGTGACATGTTGATATGTCAAAATTAAAATCGTTCATGTATGTTGTGTGACATGTTTATATGTTAAAATGTTAACATATCAAAATTGTTCATTGTATGTTATATTAACATTATTATATATTAAAAATAGAAAATGTTGGAAATGTTCATCGTAGGATAAAATTGACATTTTTGTCAATATTAAAATAAGAAATGGTTCATGTATGTTGTAAAGTGACATTTTTGTCAATAATAAAATAAGAAAAAGAACATGTATGTAAATTGACACTTTTGTCAATATCAAAATAAGAAAATGAACACCGTATGTAAATTGACACTTTTGTCAATATCAAAATAAGAAAATGAACACCGTATGTAAATTGACACTTTTGTCAATATCAAAATAAGAAAATGAACACCGTATGTAAATTGACACTTTTGTCAATATCAAAATAAGAAAATTAACACCGTATGTTGAATGAACAAATTTGTGTATTTATAAAATAGAATTGGTCGTTATATGTGAATGATTATATTTTGTTCATTTATAAAATAAGAAAGCACTATATGTTAAAGAATTATATTTTGTGTCATTAACAAAATAGAATTTGTCGCTATGGTAAAGAATTATATTTTGTGTCATTATTCAAAATAAAATTTGTCGCTATGTGAAACGAACCATTTTTTGTTCGTTAATAAAAATAGAGTTAGTCGCTATATGTAATGAATATATTTTGTTCATTAGTAACAATAAGCAAGCACCGTATGTTGAATGAATATATTTTGTTCATTAGTAACAATAAGAAAACATCGTATGTAAGTGAATATATTTTGTTCATTATCAAAAGAAGAAAGCATCGTATGTTAATGAACTATATTTTGTTCACTATTAAAAATAAAAATAGCATAGTATGTTAATGAACTATATTTTGTCCATTATATAAAATAGAAGATGGCACTATATAAAAATAGCATATTTGTCATGTTATCATTTAGTAAAAATGCATTGTATGCATAGCATATTATTTTTGTCAAAATAGAAAATGCATTGTATGAATATATTATTTTGTCATGTTAGAGAAATAGAATGCATTGTATGAAAAATAGCATTTTTGATATGTTATAAACATAGAAAATGCATTGCAAGAAAAATAACATTTTTGTTTAAATGTTAAAATAGAAATTTTCATCATAAGAAACTATTCACCGTATGATTCATTAACATTATTTTTAATGTTATGTACTAAGAAAATGAACCGTATGAGATTAACATTCATTTGTGTTAAGTAAAGAAAAATTTTCACCGTATGTGGAATTGAAATTTTTGTTAATGTTATATGGAAAATTTCACCATATGATAATTTAGCATTTTTGTCATCTTAGAAAAGAAAAAAAGAAATAATGCATTGTATGTATAGCATATTATTTTGTCAAGAAAAAAATATGCATTGTATGTATAGCATATTATTTTTGTCAAGTTAGAAAAATAATGCCTTGTATGTATTGCATATTATGTTTGTTAAAATAAAGAAAAAGATAATGCATTGTATGTATTGCATATTATTTTTGTCAAAATAGAGAAAAATTAGAAATTTGCATTGCACAAAATGGTATTTTGTCATGTTAGAAAAATAGAGAAATGCATTGTATGAAACTATCATTTTTGATATATTAAAAATAGAGAAATGCATTGTATGAAACTATCATTTTTGATATATTAAAAATAGAGAATTGCATTGTATGTAAACTATCATTTCTGATATGTTGAAAATATAGAATTTCCTTGTATGTAAAATATGAAAATATACACCGTATGATTCATTAGCATTTTTGTTAATACCAGAAATAAGGAAATGTACTGTAGGATAAATTAAGATTATTTTCAATGTTAAATATAAAGAAAATTCCACCGTATGATAGTTACACTATTTTATAATGATAAGATTTAAAGAACTTGACCGTAGGAAGAATATATATTATTTATAATGTATATAAAGAGAGAATTCACCCCGTAGGAAGAATTAACATTATTTATAATGTAAATAAAAGAAATGAAATGTATGTAAGGATAACATTATTTATAATGTTAAACGAAAGGTAAGGAACTGTATTGAAACATTAAAATTAATTATATTAAAATAATTAAGGCAAGAACTAATCGTTATAAAATAAAATAACGATATGAAATATGTTTTTCTCAAAATATATGAATGCGAGATTATTTGGAAAGACCGGGTTAATCCCATTCCAAATGATCGTACGATTTCAAGAATTCAAGTATGAAGACGGCGTATGAAGACCGTAAATCTCCCCTCGAATGGACAATGATCAAGACTCTGAATTGGTTTGATCCCAATTCAAGGGTCGGGATAATTGCCCAAACGTACGTGTTGATTTCACGGGTTTGACCCTAGTTCAGACCTAGAGCATGGGTATAAATGGATAGTGTGTCTGACATCGTACCCCACAAAATATTATGTTGTTGATATTCAGTTAATATATAAACGATTGGTGGTAGAGAATTTATTCTCTACTTAACACCCGTTTATATAGTGACGGACGATCAATAGTACGGTATGGAGTGACGGTGTGGCATACTAAGATGCAATGATCAGGGTTTCTTGTTGAAAAGCAGAACCTTGTGGTATGAAGAACATGACTTCACGAGCCTCACAAACCGGTAGAGTCTAAAAAGGGGGAAGGGAACGCAGGGAAAGTAGCACGTTTCTTTCTAGTTAGTAGTCATTTTACTTTTGGAGGATGATGAAATGAGGCGCCTCGGATAGGTCCTATAGGACCGGGGAACGTGTACTTAGGAATAACTAATCCTCTAAGCTGTATGTGAGGACCGGCCCTGCCATTTCCAAGGGTTAACTGCGGGTAATCCTGAGACATTAACTAGAGTGTCTCGAATCGGTAAGGAGTCCTCCCTAGCCTGGACTCATGATGGAAACCCAAATTTCCAATACGACCCCGACGGATTTGATTGTATTACTAGTATTGGAGGCATAATATATGGTACCTATGCTTCCTAGGATTGATACTTATAATTTGAATTGTTTTAAAACATATACACCCTAATAATAGTATTAGTTACGTATTTGGCGTATTTAGCATGTTTAACCACCATAAGGTAAAACTCTATCCTCTTGGTGTGCGTTGCATTGTGTGATGGGACCTGAGTCTTATGGTGGTTCCATTTTTCAAAAGACATTGCGTTTTGTTACGTTTTACTTATCTGTATTGACACTATAGTTATGCACGGCAATCCATTGGTACAACCCGTTCCGCGTTAGCGGCGTGGTCTTTGGATTTGCCTTATTAGTATAAGTTATTTAAGAATTCTCACACCAGTCCCACGACTGACCCATAGTTTGTTTCACCTTTTTGCAAACTTGGGTGCCCTCTCTTCTACACGGGCAGCCAAGTAGACAGGTTTTTTCTTTGCTTGGAGCTTTTCTTTGAAGCTGCTTATTTTCTCTCTCTTGGATTCTGCTTGGGAGAAGAGGTGATGACTTGGAGCTTGAAGACTTTTTGTTTCTATTGGCATCTTTTCTTTTCTTTTTAGACATCAAACTTATTTCTTTTCTGCAAACTTGTTGTAATAGCTTAGATTCTGTGACTGTGGATTTTCTGTGATTGATGACATTATATTTTTCCGCTGCTATAATGTTATTACTCTATGAATCTCCTTTGCTATATTGTATCTGTGTTCTGTTTTATTGTATTTATGTTGTATTCCAAAAATGATCACTCCTGCTTTCACCCGTGGAAGTTTGGGGGCCGTCACAAAGGGGGAGAATGTTGATATCAAGATTTTGATTAATGTCAACAAAAGAAGTTGAAATGGAAATCATGTTATCGAGATAAGGTTTTAAGTATATAAAAATTGAGTCGTGTTAGAATCAAGTTAAAATCTATCCTCAAGTATAACACGAAAATTAATATATATATATATATATATATATATATTCATATGGCTTTAAAAAGCCAGAAGTGTACAAAATAAGCACTACCAGTCGACTGGTCAAAGAAATTTTGTACACAACGGCTAGTTTTGAAACATGTTTCTATTTATACGATTTAAAGTTTAATTCAATCAGTCAATTGATGATTTTTTAACCAGCCGACTGATTCGACCCAGAAACTCTTTTATAAAGAGTCACCATCTTTCATGAAGAGATTCCTCTTCAATAATCAATGGAAATGACACAACTTTTTATAGAAACTCTTCATGAAGGAATGCTACTCTTCTACTACTATATAAACACTTCAAACATGTTTTTCAAATAACCAATTCTAATAATATTCTCTCTATTTTCTGAAATTAACTTCTATACACTTTGCAGACAAAAGCTTTCTAAATTCAAGTTACTTATTGAATCCTTGATAATACTTTTCATATCTTGATTCAACAAGTAACTAGCTTCCTTAAAATCTTTGCAAGCATTTCAAATACTCGAGGATAAGATTATAGGAAGGGTGTACTTAAACTTTTGACTATCCATGTTGATCAAAGAACACAAAGAAGAAGTTAGAACACTTGTAATTGTTGAAGTCCCGTGTAGTTGCTCAGGCGAGAGGCATCCTTGTTGGGGTTCAGGTGTACTGACCTATTCCTCCGGGTTAAGAGAGGATGTGATAGTGAATTCCGAAGAGGAGCTTCGGGACTGGACGTAGGGTGGGAAGTCCGAACCAGTATAAAATTCATGGTATCACTTTACTTTACTTATTGCTTTTATCTACTTGTGATATATCATACCAGTTCCTATCTAATTACATAACTACTGTATATTAGCAAGTTAGTATATCATTTACATTTCCTCTATATCCATATAGATCTTGCTTAAGTCGTACACACTGACTTTTCACTATAGAACTTGGAGACGGGGATCGGAGCCGGGTCCGAATCCTCACCTTTTGGTTATCGACATCATCTCTCCATATAATGTCTGCTTTGGACGTCCCTTCCTCATAGATTTCCGAGTCTATATGTCACCATGGTCTCTCCTAATGAAGTTCCCCAATGAAAATGGGATCAGTATTGTTAAAGGTAACCAAGCAACCGCTCGAGATTGCTACACAATAGAATGGAAGAACGCACGCAATAAGGACAAAGGCAATACTATGTCTCTGCCTTCTTGTGCCAAGACTGTTTTCGCATAGAAATCAATAACATCTGAGTCTTGGCTCAAACGCCACTGCCATTTTTCCGACGATCTCGATCCAAGGGAGGACAAAGAGCCTGACTCCGAAAAGGCTACCCCAGTCGAACCTATAGTGGATGTTCCGGTCAGCCCCGACGACTCGACAAAGGTCTTGAAAGTTGGATAGCAACTCCACCCCGCAGTAAAGGAAGATATTATGGAATTCTTAAAGTCCAACCTAGACGTGTTTGCTCGGACCCACTCTGATATGCGTGGCATCGACCCTATGATCGCTTGTCACAGGCTGGCTCTCAACCCCTTACAACCTCCGGTTAAACAGAAATGCCGATTCTTGGAAACTGAAAGATCAAACACACTCAAGAGGTAGATAGGCTATTCAACAATGACTTCATTCGTGAAGTCAACTACCCCGAATGGATCTCTAATCCAGTCTTGATCAAGAAAGCAAACGACAACTGGCGAACATGCGTCGATTTCTCCGACTTGAACAAGGCATGTCCCAAAGACAACTTCCCACTTCCGAAGATCGACCAACTTGGGGACTCGACCGCCGGATACCATCTCTTATCCTTCATGGATGCCTATTCAGGCTACAATCAGATTCCAAAGTACCTCCCCGACCAGGATCATACTTCTTTCATAACCGACTTCGGGCTCTACTGCTATCGCTCCATGCCCTTCGGTCTTAAGAACTTGGGAGCCACTTATCAATGACTGGTCGACCTCATTTTCAAGGATCAGATCGAAAAATCCATTGAGGTATACGTGGACGATATGCTCGTAAAATCAAAAATATCAAAGACCACATCCGTGACCTCTACGAAATGTTTGATGTCCTTCTCTAGTATGGCTTGAAACTCAATCCCTTGAAATGCTCTTTTGGTGTTGCATCGGGAAAATTCTTGGGTTTCATTGTAAATTCCCGAGGCATTGAAGCCAATCCAGATAAGATCAAAACTATCTAGGACATTTAAGCCCCTTAGAGCATCAAGGATGTTCAAAGTTTAAACAGGAAGGTCGTCGCTTTAAGTCGATTCATTTCTAAGGCTACTGACAAGCGCATTCCCTTTTCCGATTTGCTCTGAAAGAGGAAGCGCAACTTCGCATGGACCCCAGGGTGCATTGCCACATTCAGGGACCTTCTGAATCACTTAAAATGACCACCTATCTTGTCCGGACCTGTGGACCATGAGGACTTATATGTTAATTTGGTTGTCTCCATGCAGGCAATCAGCTCGACGCTCGTACGCATCAAAGATCGTGTCCAACCACCCGTTCACTACATCAGCAAGGGATTAATGGGGGAAGAAAAGAACTACCCAAAGATAGAGAAGCTAGCCTACTGCTTGTTGATCTTTTCTAAAAAGCTACAACCATACTTTCAGTCTTACTCCATTAAAATCTATACCGACCAGCCGCTATGACAGGTCCTGCAGTGATCTAAGGCATCCAGACGACTACTAAAGTGGAACATAGAGCTGAGTCAGTTCGAAATCACATTCATCCCTCGCTAAGCCATTGTAACACCCCACGTCCATTGATGTCACTCCATGAAAGTTAACACATTCCCTTTGAGAGTGACATTAATGGGGATAAGGCATAAACTGGTAAATAAGGAATGACTGTGAAACAAATGGACATGACAAAGCAAATGTAACACCCCGTATTTCTGTTAACACTAAAGTTACAAATTTAAGAACAACCAATGCTTAATATAATAAAGGTGTAAAGGGGAGATGTATCTAATGTGCATACAAATTTAATAATAAATGTGTAAAGGGGAGATGTATCTAATGTGCATACAAATTTAATAATAAATGTATAAAGGGGAGATGTATCTAATGTGCATACAAATTTAATAATAAATGTGTAAAGGGCGGATGTATCTAATGTGCATACAAATTTAATAATAAATGTTAATAATGTACATTAAGAAAGTAATTGTGAACATAATTGGCTTCTCTTTAGAACGGATGGCTTTGATTAACCTTGGCTTCATCGACGGCTCAAATTAACTTGCAATCCTATATAAACAGCCCCCTAGTCTCCTTCTCTTTGCACCATTCTTATCTAACCTTATGCTGCACATATTCTTGATGGACATGGCTTCTTCTTCTTCCTCTAAATCTAAATAAATAGATTAAAATAAAATATAAATCAAGACGAGGATATGCTGCTCAAGTCTTTCAAGAGAAGATTCAAAACAAGTTAGGATTCAAGTAAAGATTCAACGGCTTCAAGCAACGCTATCTTTCTATTCTTTTCTAGATCCAATCAATGTAAGTCGGTTACTTTTTAGATTTGAACGCCTTTTCTATTTGTGACATGAAATTAAAGGAATATAAGAAATATGCCTTATCATTTCATTGAATCTGTGCTTGTTTATGACTTTGGATCTGATTCTTGATTATGGCCTAGAACACAATGTGACTAAATTGCCAATGCTTAAGATTATGACTATGGAACTGTGGCCTTCGAAACCATAAGCCTTTGACTATGAACATAAGCCTTTGACTATGAACATAAGCCTTTGACTAGGAGCATAAACCAATGCCTATGACTATGCCAAGGACAATAGTGGATAATTACCTATGATTCATGAACATGATATTATTGCCTAGGATTATGACTGTGAGATTGGATCTAAACTTGATTATCTATTCAATTTATTCTTAATTATCCTTGGATCTTGATTATGGGAATTTATCTATTAAGTTAGATCTACCCATATACTTGAACCTATGTTATTTGTTCAACCCTTTTTATGTCATAATATTATCAGATCTATAGGCCTTCGATGCTTTAATCAATTTATTCAGTGTAATTTGTTAGATCTGTGATTAGTGAATTATCATCTTCTGCCAGTCATTATGTCTATCTTTTCATGGCATTTTGGTTCATTCCCTTTTTATCCACGAATCTAGATTTATCTATAATCTAGGAAGAAATCACGATTACACGAACGATGGGAATACGATTTGGGCAAATCATAAATTTGACTTAAACATGGTTGTAAACTTGAAAATTGGCATAATTTGGTACATGAACATAATTGTGATTGGCATAATTTAGGACATGTATTATAGCATGTCTATTAAATGCAAATTAGGTAATTTTGACAAGAATTATAGGATGTATAATTTGAATCCAGTATTGGCTTGTAAATCTAGTTTTTACATAAACTGTAAACTAGAAAAATAAGTCTAGTTTGACATGAACTAAAATTAGAATATTAAATCAGGATTGGATTAGCTAAATTAAGTTAATTTGGCATAATGAGTATATTAGCACAATTTTGAATTTAGTCAGAATTGTGAGTAATTGACATGAACATTAGGCTTGGACAAAAATGGTATAAGAATAACTGATTTATGGGGGAAATGGACCATAATAATAAATATGGATAAATGTGCATTAAAAGAGATATTATGGAATAAGTAAATTAGGAGTAATTTACTTATAGGATTCGTCCTAAATGAGAAATGTAAATTTAGACAATTCGAATATGCTTAAACCGAGGTTGGATTGAGTTGTGATGTAAACCTGCCCGGACCCGCCCGGCTGTCCAGTAATCACAACAATACTTATCCAATGTGGGAGGTTAAGGCATTGAGCCCAATAAAGGCCCGAGGTTAGAATGAGTTGTGGCGTAAGACTGCCCGGACCCAACCGACATACCGGCAGCTACAACAATACCTGTCTAATGTGAGTGGTCGGTGCTTTAATAAGACAATTAAAGCTAAGCTAGAATGGGAGGGTTAAGTTCATAAGAACACTTAACCAACTTAACACAGTTAAGCTAGAATGGGAGGTTTAAGTTCATAGGAACACTTAACCAACTTAAGCTAGAGTGGGAGGGTTAAGTCCATAGGAATACTTAACCAACTTAACATGGTAGTAAGACAAGATTTGTAGGGGTTAAGTAATTAAGGAAAACACTTAGCCAATTTAACATGTTAACCAGACTAGAAGGAGGGGTTAAGTAAGTTTAATACACTTAGCCAATTTAACATGTTAACCAGACTAGAAGGTGGGGTTAAGTAAGTACACCTAGCCAATTTAGTATGTTAATGGGACTAGAACGTAAGGTTAAGTAAACTTGAACACTTAACCATCAGAGTGTGATAAATGAATGAGGGTTAAGTTAAACATGAAGGGATAATACTTAACCATTAGAACATGTTAGCTAAACAGATGTTAGGGTTAAGTTAGCTAAGGAAACACTTAACCATTATAACATGTTAGTCAGAACAGATGGTCAAGGTTAGGTTAAAGGGAACATTTAACCAATACAAGATGAATGGGTAGGGTTAAGTAATAAGAAAATACTTAACCAATATAACTTGGTTTGTGGTAGGGTTAAGTCAACATGAATTACTGATAACACTTAACCAGTTTAACATGATAAATGAATGGGTCAAGTTAACTTAAATTGACTAACGACACTTAGCCATTCCAACTTGACGAGAAAGAGAACTAAGTAAGCAAACCTTAGTTAAATGGACTAAGTGGTAAACCGAACTAAGTAAGTAAACCTTAGTTAAATGGACTAAGTGGTAAACCTTAGTTAGGAAAACTAAGTAGTAATCCTTAGTATAACACTAGGAGGAGCGAGCATCTGATCTTAGAGAAGGCTCCAACGAATTGGGTTACGAAGCCCGAGGCTTCGAGGGGACGTGAGGGTACTCTTGGTATCCCTCTGTGAGGTGGAAGATGATCCTCTTCGGCTCACAGAGGTTAAGGTCTGCATTAGAAGAACCAAGGGTATGCCTTGGTTGCAATATATGGCAACCTAAAGACTAGGGTGGACCAGCGAGATTCAGCGAGACTAGTTTTTGCCCTCTGATAGCAACTCGTCGTCTACCTACCATCTTGAGTCAGTCGAGATACATAAAGCGGAAAGGCGGAGAACTCCAAAAGACCATATAATTGCTATCTTGTTATGGGTGAGGATGGCCATAAGACAGTGGGGCATAGGGGGCCTACATATAGTTCTCAATTTTTCAAGGGTGGCCTTTCATTAGTTGAGGGAGGGGTCAAGTGGGACCATAGCCACTGGAAAAATAGACCTTAGCATCTGCATCGGTAGATATCTGAAAGCTCCCGACCGAGTTCCGTATTTCTTGATTTTCCCTGTCACAGAACTCGGGCCGCATCTAGACAACTATAAGCGATTCGTGACACATACGTGGGAAAGTCTAGGAACATGTACCACTCTAGGTAGTGTGTCTTAGACTAGAGGGCATCGTTCGATAGGTAACATAAACCCTAGTTGGATCTAGGTCGTGTAAACCCTGGTTAAATCTAGAAAGCGCTCGATAGAAAACCCTAGATTAGATCTAGGTAATAAATAATAGATATACACCTAAAGGCAACCATGATTACGGGGATTGGGATCACGTTATCATTTTATACAGATTACTAGTTGAGACACTAGTTAGGCGGTGCAGAGATATAGGAACCAGAATAACAGAGAAAGTAGTGAAGCATACATTATCTTGCCTTAGCATACCTTGCGTTAATCTTATGTTATCTTGTTAGCCCTATCATCACGGTATTATCTTGTATTCAGTTAATTCATGTCGTGTTGCTTTTCCCTGTTCACATGCTAAAAGTTACTGAACTTACCAGACTTTATGTCTGACTCTGTTTTCTTTCGCTTTCTTTTTTTCCGTCTCCCCCCAGGTTATAAAGGAGGGAATAGTATAGCTCAGATTAGATTGACCGTTACTCTTTCCCAACTTGAAGATTAGTCGAAGATTTGCTTGGATTCTCTTGCTATGGCTGGCTCATGCTACATTGGGGAATATAAATGTTATTTTATGCTTCTTCCTTTTTTGTAAGACAGATACTCTGATATTGTTGTACAAATTACTTTATCAATAAAGTAAAGTTTTATTTTCCGCTGTTTTAAATTTGTCTGTCTTGTAACTTATCTGCATCTTTTACCTATAATGCTCCACAGAACTTAGTGCATTCCCTTTGTGAGTGGCACTAACGGATGTGGGGTGTTACACTTGGTATCAGAGCTGAAGATTACCGGATCAGATAAAAGATTTGAAAAAAATTATTATTTTCAAACAGTTTTAAAAGAAGCATTTTCAAAAGAAAAGTTTTGTTTTAAAGGCATATTCCCCAAAAGCCATACGCACTATCTTCTGATTCTCTGTTTGAATTCTTGTCCCCTTCTTTCTTGAGTCTCTGGGGCTCCAGGCTTTCTGGGAGGTAACCTCATCGAAGGGCGAAGTAGTGCCCGACTTCCATCTATAACCGTAGTAGTTTCACCTGCGGCTAGTTTTCTTTCAAGCTTAGTAGGGTTTTCTGTACGATGGAGGCAGCTTTCGAGAGATTTGTCAACATGATTACACACGAAAGAGGATGAGGAGTTTGGCTAAGGTGCACAACCCAAGGATGAGGAATTCATGGATGTAGACTTGGCTCATGAAGGAGGAAGGGATTATAAAACCTAAGACAAGAGGAAGTATCTTTACTATGGCAGAATAGGGCATATAATTAAGAACAAAGGACAAGATTTTCAGAAGGGCAAGTACATGCTTTCACCACTAAGCGTACCTAGGAGAAAGGTAGTAAAGTTCTGTTGGAAGAGTCTAGCTTTTCTGTTTGTACTCTTTCTTTTGGTTTTAGCACTTCGCATTTGTTCATATTTTCTTCCATAGTTGAGTCTCTGCACCTTAGTACTTGTATAGTAAAAGATCCCAACTAGTGCTCAAGTGTTTGGTTGTTTTTGCTTAGAACATCTCACGTAGATCGTCCAAATTCGGAGGAGAGATTCCTCGGGTGCTTGTCTGATATTGGTTTAGGCCTTGGGGCTTGTACTTGAGGGATGTCGAGTTCGACTAGGATGGTTTGCTTGAGAGATGAATAGTTGTGGCAGGCGCTCTATATAGAGAAGGACTAACCTTAAGAGAGGTAAAAAGTACGTAGTGACCTTTTGACCCTCATAGTTATGGCATGATGGATAAGCTAAGAGGAGAGACCTATGATCATCCTAGTATATACACTCAGTATCATGGTTGACATTTGTTTATTTTGGAAATGGAGATCAAGAAACTTCGCAATCGTGAAGTTGAATCTGTTAAGGTACAGTTGAGTAAAGCTCAAGAAGACGTGATACGGGAGATTGAAGATAAGGCATAAGCGCCTCATACCCTTTTTCTTAAGGGTACATCCTTGATTCCTTTTTTTTTAGGAATTCTATGCATACTAATTTCTAGCTTTTAAGGTATATCCTCTAGGACGTATCATCGATCCTTAGGTAGAAACCATTTTGGATGTAAACATGTATTTGAAACATGTTATGGTTAATGGTTGCGAATGGTTGCTAGTGGTTGCTCGTGAATGCATATACACACCTATTAGGCACTAGATCAGCTCAGACGCCTTCATATTTCATTTACATATATGTATTTGTTTATGAATTGAACTTAATGTGTTATCATATGGATGTTGCATTTGAGTGAATGATTTGTAACGTCCCGCATTTTATCGGGTCGTATTTGAATATTTAAATCAGTTTAAATACTGAATTCAACATATAAATGGATTTATATATTAATTAAAACGAAGTTGAACGTATATAAATATATATTAATTATAATTGAGCTCAGAACGACCCTGCAATTCGTAATTTAACATTCTGAACTTCAACTGAGGGTACCAGACTCGTTTTAAATCGGATTTCGTCGAAATCAGAAACGTTGGAATCTGTTGAACTGTATCTTTCTAACAGAAGTGAAAAACCAAGATTTTGTCGTATAGGCTGCAAGATATGTCCAAATCAAATATTCAAAAAGTCGTTGTAGAAGCATATATCGACCGTAATGGTTATTTGAATATAACTTGATATCGGTTGCAAATCGGAACAGGGTTCTTTTGAGGCGCAGCGATAATTTAATTTTTAGAATTTTACTGTAATTTTTAATTAATTAAATATGCAACTTTTTATTTGAAGTATTGTGTACCCTGTATCGGTATTTCGGGATTTCAAAATATAAGTCAAACTACCGGTATTATTATATTTTTGGGATCGTGACACCTCGTTGAGCACGACTGTACTCTTATTTCTGTCCGTACGTGAGTGTAACTTTAGAAAAATCAAACCGACATATTACTTCACTATGAAGCAACCTACACCATACATTGGAAACAAAATATCTAATTTATATATATTAAATTCCATACTCTAAATCTGAAAACCTAAGTCTAAATGTTTTTCCTACCCACGAAATGCCCATTCCCGATAGCCTATTACTTCATATCAAAGTAAAAGGAGAACGTGCAGGCAATTAATGTACAAACCATACTCCCCATACTTAAACCGTGCTACCCTATAACTCTACCAGCTATTACTTCATCACTAAGGGATTGAAGTATATAAATACACACTTACGCCGTCTTGTTTCTCCATTTCACAACGAGATCTGAACTTGTCCATGGCAAACGAAAATCAAATACAAACTGAAAATCTCCACTGTAAATTCACCAAACAAATTAATCAAAATTAAACATTGCGGGCGTGTTGAGAGGAGCAGGGAAGAGATCCGTGGAGTTTGTTTAAGATCCAAGGAGTGGTGTGGTTCGGAGTCGGGGAAGTCAACGAGAGGATGGTGGGTGTGGCACGTGTAAGGGAGAATGAGCGTGAGTGGAGTAGTAAATGAAGGATGGGATGCAGCTTGATCAGCGGCAGGAAGGAGCACATATATATTTGTTTGGAGGATTGCACTTTGTTGAGGAAGGATGAAAGTGTTTACGTGGCGTTTGGGTAATGCGTGAAAAAGGAGGTCTGCATGTGGGTCATTACTTCAGTAGAGTGGGGGAGAGCTTTGGCCATTGGTTGCATGGGTTTTCTAATGAAGATGAGGAGTAGTTAACCGTTGAAAGTGGTGATAACCGGGTCGGATTTGCTCATGCGGGGTCTTGGTTACTGAAGCGTTTTACCATATGTGATGGGAAGGGGAGTTTTCATTTTGAGAAGAAGGACTGTTCTTTGGTAAGGGACTGATGCGTGATGGACCTGCTGTAGTAGCAGAGCGTGGGGGGAACTGAAGCTGTGTTCTTAGAGGAAGTTCAGGTTGTACTGTATTGGGTGGAGAGGAGAGCCGATTGGTCTAGAAGAGAAGCAGCAAGGAGCAGGCATGATGTGATGAAGGAAGGTGATGGTTCTAAATATGCACGCATGTACGGGAAGTCGAACACGCTGCTTGGGGAAGGACATAGGATAAGGACGTGATGCATGGGACATGCGGGTTCAGGGAGTTTAACGTGAAGTGTATTGATGAGTTGGGTGCATGGCGTTTTATCTTGCGTGGAAATAGTTGTATACAGAGAGTTGGAGAGGGAGTTGTAGTATGAAGGGGCGGTGAAAACGTGTGTACACGTGAAGGAAAGCACGGAAATGGAGTCAAAAACGTATGGAGTTTGAAAGTCTTGTGATATGCGAAAAGAGGGGAGGGGTATTTAAGACGGGTTTAAGGCTGGAACGTGTACTAGAAGGTCAGCTTTTTGGTTCCAACGAACCATGCAAGTTTAACGTACGCTGGGAGTATTTGTTCAAGAGGGGATGGTGGATTCCGGCATGAAGTTGTTTGCAAGTTTTCCTGGGAGGGCGTGCTCGATAATGGAAGTGGCATTTCAAATGAAATCGGTTGTGACTGAGTTGTCGTGAGGAAATGAAGGTGTCGGAAATGGCGAGAGCAAATCTGGAGGACGCGTTCTTGAAGTATTGAGAAGAGTAAGAAGCAATTGTCCGAAGCGAGGCGGGTACGCATACCATCCGAATGGACTTTGGTTGAGCGCAAGGTATAGTGCAGCAACAGACTGTTGGAGTGGAACGAACACGGACGGACGGTGGAGTTTGAAATTTGTTTGGGGAATTTATATCAATGGAAAAGAAGAAGAAACCCGAAATGTAAAATAAAAGGGAATTGAACGCGATTGGTCATATGAACGCGGACTATTCGACGAAACCAGTTTGAGAGATCCGAAGCATGTTACGGTCTTTAGAGAAAACAAAACGGTCAATTCAACCAACCGACGCAAATCGTATTTAACGGTTAACGCACGAAGGTGAGTAAAATCACTAACTCTGATCTTTTTAAAATATTTTAATATATTTTAATGCTGTTTGAATGCTATGTGATGGTCGATTAGGTAGATTACAATTAATTTGGTTGAATATTATATATCGTTGCATATGTACACATCATCGGTTGGACACTGATTCCATCGATTAGAATATCCCCTAGTATAGAGTTAGTGTAAATTGTGTTGACTGACATCTGTGGATGCGGAAACCGGTTGGAGGAATTCGACCGGATTCCTTGATAATTATGTGTACTGTTTGTTTTGTATGAACCCGAATTATATTCAAAACCCCATGTGAATATTGATGTTGAACGGAAATTCAACATCTGTTTCGATAAATAAATAAACGATATCGATTTAGAAAGTGGTGATAGTCGACCGTAAACCCATCGTTTTGTTAAGGAGTTGATTGGCCGTCAGGCAAATCAACTAAGATAGTTATAAAAATTATATTTTTATAAATAAAAAAGAAGATTTAAATTTATGATAGAAGTTCTATTATAAACCAGTATTTTAGAGTTCGTTTTTATAAAATAAATAAAAACGATTGTTGATATTTAAATAAGTTTATAAAGCAGAAATTATCCAATGATTAAATACTTGGATAATTATATTTAAGATAAACAATTTAGAAATATTATTAGATTAATTATATTAATCTAATGTTAAGAAGTAATTCAAATCAGTTAAAGAATTTACTGATGGAATGAAGTTGATTTAATCAACTGTTATTTGGGAAAATGATTATCAGATTAATTGGATTTTAGTTAATCTAACGAAAACAGTTTGGAAATAAATTAATCAAGATAAATGAAATTAGTTACCCGTTTAATTTAAGAAGTTATAAATAGAACGATGGAATGAAATGAAAGCGAAGAGTAAATGTTTCAAAGGATGAATATGATGTTATAGAACCGTATTCCAAAGTAAAACAAGGAAGTACGATTTGATGAATATTATAAGTAATAAAGGATTATAATACAGGCTTATATCTGTTCTAAGGTAAGAACGTTGTCGATCAAGTTCTGAGAGGTAAATAGAATACCCCAACTTGAACGGCTTCACTATTATCGAGGAATGATATCAGTTTGTGACGGAGATAGATGTTAAGATTAGTAGAAAAGGAATATGGCAGCATATGCAAGTTTAAAACTATAGCGATAAAATAAACGTTGTTGATTAGGCTTAAGCGTAACTGTTATGTCGAGACTAGTTATAACATAGAATATTACAGCGTATGACAAGTTTGAACTGCAGCGATAAAATAACGTTGTTGATAAGGTAAGGGTGACTGTAATGTTGAGATTAGTTATAAAGGGAATATTACAGCGTATGACAAGTTTAGAACTATAGGAAAAAATTAACTGCTGTTGATTAGACTTAAGCGTGACTTTTATATATAGCAGCACTTCCTAGGAAATGAAGCAGTCTAGTTGAAATCCCCTTATTCGAAAGTGAGAAATAACGATGTCGTAAGAAAATATAAGAATCAGTTTTAGAAAGAGAAATTGGAGAATCGTGTTAGAAAACAATGACAGCATTTCGATATTCGAAATGTGATTAGAATTTAAACCGTTAGGATTTGGAACTAGAATTCGACGATATCGAAAGTATTAAAAATAAACTATTTTTAGGGATTATAATCTGATAGAATAATGAAACATTTAGTTTTAAACAAATAAATGTTGATAGGATAGAAATCAGTATTTAGTTATAAACTTGATATCGATTTGATAGGAAGTTGACTTAGAGACAGAGTTTATAAAGTGGAATAGGAGTGAAAAGTATGAAAGAGATTTCGGTAAACAAGATAAGGGAGATTAATACGTGAATAAAGATTTATATGATCAAGGTGTTTAGATTTCTATAAGAAGGGATAGTATTCCCATTTCAAAGGGAATAATGTTTAAAAAGTGAACATGGGGCCGATTAAAAGGTTAAAAGAAAATTGGAAATATTTTCCAATATAAATAGGGCAGATTATCCAAGTATAGAAATAAAGAATGTGAAAATAATGGATCGAACGTTGATAACGTATATTTTCTGGAATATGAAAGAATAAGGGTTTTATAATAACTGGAAATATTTTCCAAGAGTGTAAAAGGGTAAATCGGGGGTATAGTAATATCCGGTAAGATATGGGAATTCGAATAATAAAAATGAATGTCGAATAAAAAGTGCCCGTGGTTGTGTGACGTTAGTTATACATTAGAGTGGATGTTGTTTTTACTTCGATAGTTAAATAACCGACTATCGAAGTGTTTGACCATCATTGTCAATACGGAGAGACCGGTTGGATTTATTATCCGGAAACCACTCCGTATAGGTATAAGCGCTACGAATTAGATATGCTGAAGATAATTGAAGACGGAGTTAAATGCAAGGGTCGTCCAGTTCTAGAATGGTGTTTTGTTTGTCCAGTCCCAGGACAACTTGTATGGACGAGTGTCTGACAGAGTATTTCCAACGGTCACACCGTTGATTTTTACGAATATATCAAGTTGGTGGGGAGAAGGTAACTTCTCTTTATTCTACACCCAGTGTGCATTTGTGTAATCAATATGCGATTACGGATTTGACGATGTGGCATTCAAAGTGAATGGTGATCAGATGTTCTGAAGATAGACGTAGCCTCTAGCCTCACAACCAGGAATGACAGAAGTTGGGCTAGGCAGCATGGCTAGTTGGGTCATCCCCAAGCAGGGTGTATTGTCACCGATCTAGAGAAAATTCATATTTATACTTCTTTTCGATTCTGTATCTTCGGATGACGGTTGGATGGCCTACAACCGTGGTGGCAATATATTCGCGAAACTCAAGCTAAATGAGTGAGCGGTCATGTGTGGCCGGGTTGCAAGACGTTCTTGTTGAACCCTGAGTGTATCTCCTCTAGAGTACACTATTCAGAAGGTGCTCCCATACCTTGTCTGTTGAAATCCATTCTCCGATAAGCGCCCTGCGGTTTATGATTTTATACTTTATATATGTGGAGCGTGAGATGCAAGCGTTCTGCTACTTGTATAATTATTTGTTTAGACATTATCATAATATCACTGGTTTTTGATATCAAGAATACTTTGGGTTATAGTAAGGTAAAAGCCGTCCATGTTTATGTGTGGGCCGGTCTTACTATTATCCTTTTGTTTCAAAAGGATTTTCTTCAAAGTGAAACCGTATGATTAGAATTTACTCACACCAGTCCCATGACTGACCCAAAGTTTATTTGTTTGTGTTTTCCCTAAACTCTTAGGTGCCCAAATTTGTACGGGCAGTCAAGTGTTTCAGGCTTTTGCAGATTCACTTGGAGGATCTGGAAATAGAAGGCTTCACCATTAATTAGTTAGAGATTATTTCCACTGTGATACGATGTATTGTACTCTGATATATGGTATGTATTTATAAAAATTCAGATTTGTATTTCAAAGTTATGTTATAATGAAATTTATTCATTCCGCTGTGAGTTTCGTGTTTACTCTGATTTAGTTCAGTTGTGATCTTCTTCTTCTATTCTATTAGTTCTATCTTATCATTCTCATCCTCTTAATTCTTCCATTAATGTTGTGGTATTTTTCGATTCTCGAAAAATTGACAGTGCATTTATGTTGATTTCCTGGGTCGAAAATCCCGCTCCATTACAGTTGGTATCAGAGCTGAAGGTTAAGTGATTACCTTGGCTCTGTGGCGTAACTCAATAGAGATGGAGTTAGTAATACTCTAGATTGAGTTGAGTGTATATATATATGAGCGCGTATTTGTAAATTAATATAAAAACTGTTTTATATTGTGTTGATTGATCTGGTGAGTGGTATATAAATTTCAGGTCGACCCGTTTAGCTGACGAGGTCGATGGGGATTTATAAATGCTTGGACAGAGAAATTCGACATGGTATTGTTTTGAAAGCTGGGGAAATAAAATAATTTTACCCAAAAATAGATTTTGATATAAAGGAAGCATATATATTGGAATTATCTAATATATATTGTTAGTGTTGATCGTTATTATGATCAAATAAGATCTATAATTGAGTTGGTTATATAAATTACCCATCGAAATATTATATAAGTATAATATGAAAAATCAGATGAAACGAATCTGAAGTTAAAACCAGAATTGAAATAAAACTCTAGAAACTTGAGAAGAGGTTGTAAATGAATTCAGGATTAAATATATGGAAATTTTAAGATCCTGGGTGAATTTAGAAATGTTTTCTAAACGTTGTATATTTTGTAGGGATTTCAAAATGAAAATGTTTGAAATTGTTTTCCAAGTGCTGTGAAAGATATTTTGAAGAAAAATTCAAAATGAAAGTGTTGTAAAAATGAATTTTGAAAGTGATATAGTATTGAACTCACTTTGATCACTGGAAAATAATTCTGATGATGCTGGCCACATCATCAGTGTAATTTTCGAGTTTCAGAGTGACGGATTACTACCAAAAGATTTTATTTTTGAATTATTGTGAGGAAACAAATTGTTCAGAAATTCAAATGTTTTGAATAAATATGATTTCAAGTTGATTTGAAATAAAGCCCAGGGACTTGGATTCTGAAACTTAATCTAACTTATGAACTTAAATAAGTTGAAATTGTAAAAGTGAATTAGAATTTAACTAGATTAAAATTGAGATAATCTGAAAAGGAATTAGATTGTTGAGTAAGGATTTGAAATTGAGATCAGAACTAGAGTTTGAAATGGAATTTGTTTTGGACATAAGCGAATGACGACCGGATGTGAAGATAAGTTGATTGGAGATGAAATGGAAATGCATTTGTATATGCAGAAGTGGTGGCAAAATCACAGAGATAGAGCTGAATGTCAGCAAAAAGGTACATGTTTAAATTGAGAATGAAATTTATAAGCCTGTTTGGCAAGCCGTTGGACTATTGGATTTTCTTTTGGATTGAAGAAAGCCCAGAGTTGAAAGTTATTGTAGTACCGAATAGGCCATGTAGAGGAGATACTGGCAAGATTCTCTGAAAATTTAAGCTGTTAGGAAATTTTCAGAATTTTCGAAAACATTCGGTAATGAGAAGAAAATAATATTTTAATTGGAATTAATCAGTTCAGTTGAAACTGAAATTTTGAAGTAAACCAAAAGAATTTTTAATCTTTTTATAACAGAGATTGTAGCATTTTCCCCATCTTAGCAATTTCGAGGACGAAATTATTTTAAGGGGGAAGGACTGTAACGTCCCGCATTTTATCGGGTCGTATTTGAATATTTAAATCAGTTTAAATACTGAATTCAGCATATAAATGGATTTATATATTAATTAAAACGAAGTTGAACGTATATAAATATATATTAATTATAATTGAGCTCAGAACGACCCTGCAGTTCGTAATTTAACATTCTGAACTTCAACTGAGGGTACCAGACTCGTTTTAAATCGGATTTCGTCGAAACCAGAAACGTTGGAATCTGTTGAACTGATTCTTTCTAACAGAAGTGAAATACCAAGATTTCGTCGTATAGGCTGCAAGATATGTCCAAATCAAATATTCAAAAAGTCGCTGTAGAAGCGTATATCGACCGTAACAGTTATTTGAATATAACTTGATATCGGTTGCAAATCGGAACAGGGTTCTTTTGAGGCGCAGCGATAATTTAATTTTTAGAATTTTACTGTAATTTTTAATTAATTAAATATGCAACTTTTTATTTGGAGTATTGTGTACCCTGTATCGGTATTTCGGGATTTCAAAATATAAGTCAAACTACCGGTATTATTATATTTTTGGGATCGTGGCACCTCGTTGAGCACGACTGTACTCTTATTTCTGTCCGTACGTGAGTGTAACTTTAGAAAAATCAAACCGACATATTACTTCACTATGAAGCGACCTACACCATACATTGGAAACAAAATATCTAATTTATATATATTAAATTCCATACTCTAAATCTGAAAACCTAAGTCTAAATGTTTTGCCTACCCACGAAATGCCCATTCCCGATAGCCTATTACTTCATATCAAAGTAAAAGGAGAACGTGCAGGCAATTAATGTACAAACCATACTCCCCATACTTAAACCGTGCTACCCTATAACTCTACTAGCTATTACTTCATCACTAAGGGTTTGAAGTATATAAATACACACGTACGCCGTCTTGTTTCTCCATTTCACAACGAGATCTGAACTTGTCCATGGCAAACGAAAATCAAATCCAAACTGAAAATCTCCATTGTAAATTCACCAAACAAATTAATCAAAATTAAACATTGCGGGCGTGTTGAGAGGAGCAGGGAAGAGATCCGTGGAGTTTGTTTAAGATCCAAGGAGCGGTGTGGTTCGGAGTCGGGGAAGTCAGCGAGAGGATGGTGGGTGTGGCACGTGTAAGGGAGAATGAGCGTGAGTGGAGTAGTAAATGAAGGATGGGATGCAGCTTGATCAGCGGCAGGAAGGAGCACATATATATTTGTTTGGAGGATTGCACTTTGTTGAGGAAGGATGAAAGTGTTTACGTGGCATTTGGGTAATGCGTGAAAAAGGAGGTCTGCATGTGGGTCATTACTTCAGTAGAGTGGGGGAGAGCTTTGACCATTGGTTGCATGGGTTTTCTAATGAAGATGAGGAGTAGTTAACCGTTGAAAGTGGTGATAACCGGGTCGGATTTGCTCATGCGGGGTCTTGGTTACTGAAGCGTTTTACCATATGCGATGGGAATGGGAGTTTTCATTTTGAGAAGAAGGACTGTTCTTTGGTAAGGGACTGATGCGTGATGGACCTGCTGTAGTAGCAGAGCGTGGGGGGAACTGAAGCTGTGTTCTTAGAGGAAGTTCAGGTTGTACTGTATTGGGTGGAGAGGAGAGCCGATTGGTCTAGAAGAGAAGCAGCAAGGAGCAGGCATGATGTGATGAAGGAAGGTGATGGTTCTAAATATGCACGCAGGTACGGGAAGTCGAACACGCTGCTTGGGGAAGGACATAGGATAAGGACGTGATGCATGGGACATGCGGGTTCAGGGAGTTTAACGTGAAGTGTATTGATGAGTTGGGTGCATGGCGTTTTATCTTGCGTGGAAATAGTTGTATACAGAGAGTTGGAGAGGGAGTTGTAGTATGAAGGGGCGGTGAAAACGTGTGTACACGTGAAGGAAAGCACGGAAATGGAGACAAAAACGTATGGAGTTTGAAAGTCTTGTGATATGCGAAAAGAGGGGAGGGGTATTTAAGACGGGTTTAAGGCTGGAACGTGTACTAGAAGGTCAGCTTTTTGGTTCCAACGAACCATGCAAGTTTAACGTACGCTGGGAGTATTTGTTCAAGAGGGGATGGTGGATTCCGGCATGAAGCTGTTCGCAAGTTTTCCTGGGAGGGCGTGCTCGATAATGGAAGTGGCATTTCAAATGAAATCGGTTGTGACTGAGTTGTCGTGAGGAAATGAAGGTGTCGGAAAAGGCGAGAGCAAATCTGGAGGACGCGTTCTTGAAGTATTGAGAAGAGTAAGAAGCAACTGTCCGAAGCGAGGCGGGTACGCATACCATCCGAATGGGCTTTGGTTGAGCGCAAGGTATAGTGCAGCAACAGACTGTTGGAGTGGAACGAACACGGACGGACAGTGGAGTTTGAAATTTGTTTGGGGAATTTATATCAATGGAAAAGAAGAAGAAACCCGAAATGGTAAAATAAAAGGGAATTGAACGCGATTGGTCATATGAACGCGGACTATTCGACGGAACCAGTTTGGAGAGATCCGAAGCATGTTACGGTCTTTAGAGAAAACAAAACGGTCAATTCAACCAACCGACGCAAATCGTATTTAACGGTTAACGCGCGAAGGTGAGTAAAATCACTAACTCTGATCTTTTTAAAATATTTTAATATATTTTAATGCTGTTTGAATGCTATGTGATGGTCGATTAGGTAGATTACAATTAATTTGGTTGAATATTATATATCGTTGCATATGTACACATCATCGGTTGGACACTGATTCCATCGATTAGAATATCCCCTAGTATAGAGTTAGTGTAAATTGTGTTGACTGACATCTGTGGATGCGGAAACCGGTTGGAGGAATCCGACCGGATTCCTTGATAATTATATGTACTGTTTGTTTTGTATGAACCCGAATTATATTTAAAACCCCATGTGAATATTGATGTTGAACGGAAATTCAACATCTGTTTCGATAAATAAATAAACGATATCGATTTAGAAAGTGGTGACAGTCGACCGTAAACCCATCGTTTTGTTAAGGAGTTGATTGGCCGTCAGGCAAATCAACTAAGATAGTTATAAAAATTATATTTTTATAAATAAAAAAGAAGATTTAAATTTATGATAGAAGTTCTATTATAAACCAGTATTTTAGAGTTCGTTTTTATAAAATAAATAAAAATGATTGTTGATATTTAAATAAGTTTATAAAGCAGAAATTATCCATTGATTAAATACTTGGATAATTATATTTAAGATAAACAATTTAGAAATATTATTAGATTAATTATATTAATCTAATGTTAAGAAGTAATTCAAATCAGTTAAAGAATTTACTGATGGAATGAAGTTGATTTAATCAACTGTTATTTGGGAAAATGATTATCAGATTAATTGGATTTTAGTTAATCTAACGAAAACAGTTTGGAAATAAATTAATCAAGATTAATGAAATTAGTTACCCATTTAATTTAAGAAGTTATAAATAGAACGATGGAATGAAATGAAAGCGAAGAGTAAATTTTTCAAAGGATGAATATGATGTTATAGAACCGTATTCCAAAGTAAAACAAGGAAATACGATTTGATGAATATTATAAGTAATAAAGGATTAGAATACAGGCTTATATCTGTTCTAAGGTAAGAACGTTGTCGATCAAGGTCTGAGAGGTAAATAGAATACCCCAACTTGAACGACTTCACTATTATCGAGGAATGATATCAGTTTGTGACGGAGATAGATGTTAAGATTAGTAGAAAAGGAATATGGCATCATATGCAAGTTTAGAACTATAGCGATAAAATAAACGCTGTTGATTAGGCTTAAGCGTAACTGTTATGTCGAGACTAGTTATAACATAGAATATTACAGCGTATGACAAGTTTGAACTGCAGCGATAAAATAACGTTGTTGATAAGGTAAGGGTGACTGTAATGTTGAGATTAGTTATAAAGGGAATATTACAGCGTATGAAAAGTTTAGAACTATAGCAAAAAATTAACTGCTGTTGATTAGACTTAACCGTGACTTTTATATATAGCAGCACTTCCTAGGAAATGAAGCAGTTTAGTTGAAATCCACTTATTCGAAAGTGAGAAATAACGATGTCATAAGAAAATATAAGAATCCGTTTTAGAAAGAGAAATTGGAGAATCGTGTTAGAAAACAATGACAGCATTTCGATGCTCGAAATGTGATTAGAATTTAAACCGTTAGGATTTGGAACTAGAATTCGACGATATCGAAAGTATTAAAAATAAACTATTTTTAGGGATTATAATCTGATAGAATAATGAAACATTTAGTTTTAAACAAATAAATGTTGATAGGATAGAAATCAGTATTTAGTTATAAACTTGATATCGATTTGATAGGAAGTTGACTTAGAGACAGAGTTTATAAAGTGGAATAGGAGTGAAAAGTATGAAAGAGATTTCGGTAAACAAGATAAGGGAGATTATTACGTGAATAAAGATTTATATGATCAAGGTGTTTAGATTTCTATAAGAAGGGATAGTATTCCCATTTCAAAGGGAATAATGTTTTAAAAGTGAACATGGGGCCGATTAAAAGGTTAAAAGAAAATTGGAAATATTTTCCAATATAAATAGGGTAGATTATCCAAGTATAGAAATAAAGAATGTGAAAACAATGGATCGAACGTTGATAACGTATATTTTCTGGAATATGAAAGAATAAGGGTTTTATAATAACTGGAAATATTTTCCAAGAGTGTAAAAGGGTAAATCGGGAGTATAGTAATATCCGGTAAGATATGGGAATTCGAATAATAAAAATGAATGTCGAATAAAAAGTGCCCGTGGTTGTGTGACGTTAGTTATACATTAGAGTGGATGTTGTTTTTACTTCGATAGTTAAATAACCGACTATCGAAGTGTTTGACCATCGTTGTCAATACGGAGAGACCGGTTGGATTTATTATCCGGAAACCACTCCGTATAGGTATAAGCGCTACGAATTAGATATGCTGAAGATAATTGAAGACGGAGTTAAATGCAAGGGTCGTCCAGTTCTAGAATGGTGTTTTGTTTGTCCAGTCCCAGGACAACTTGTATGGACGAGTGTCTGACAGAGTATTTCCAACGGTCACACCGTTGATTTTTACGAATATACCAAGTTGGTGGGGAGAAGGTAACTTCTCTTTATTCTACACCCAGTGTGCATTTGTGTAATCAATATGCGATTACGGATTTGACGATGTGGCATTCAAAGTGAATGGTGATCAGATGTTCTGAAGATAGACGTAGCCTCTAGCCTCACAACCAGGAATGACAGAAGTTGGGCTAGGCAGCATGGCTAGTTGGGTCATCCCCAAGCAGGGTGTATTGTCACCGATCTAGAGAAAATTCATATTTATACTTCTTTTCGATTCTGTATCTTCGGATGACGGTTGGATGGCCTACAACCGTGGTGGCAATATATTCGCGAAACTCAAGCTAAATGAGTGAGCGGTCATGTGTGGCCGGGTTGCAAGACGTTCTTGTTGAACCCTGAGTGTATCTCCTCTAGAGTACACTATTCAGAAGGTGCTCCCATACCTTGTCTGTTGAAATCCATTCTCCGATAAGCGCCCTGCGGTTTATGATTTTATACTTTATATATGTGGAGCGTGAGATGCAAGCGTTCTGCTACTTGTATAATTATTTGTTTAGACATTATCATAATATCACTGGTTTTTGATATCAAGAATACTTTGGGTTATAGTAAGGTAAAAGCCGTCCATGTTTATGTGTGGGCCGGTCTTACTATTATCCTTTTGTTTCAAAAGGATTTTCTTCAAAGTGAAACCGTATGATTAGAATTTACTCATACCAGTCCCATGACTGACCTAGAGTTTATTTGTTTGTGTTTTCCCTAAACTCTTGGGTGCCCAAATTTGTACGGGCAGTCAAGTGTTTCAGGCTTTTGCAGATTCACTTGGAGGAGCTGGAAACAGAAGGCTTCACCATTAATTAGTTAGAGATTATTTCCACTGTGATACGATGTATTGTACTCTGATATATGGTATGTATTTATAAAAATTCAGATATGTATTTCAAAGTTATGTTATAATGAAATTTATTCATTCCGCTGTGAGTTTCGTGTTTACTCTGATTTAGTTCAGTTGTGATCTTCTTCTTCTATTCTATTAGTTCTATCTTATCTTTCTCATCCTCTTAATTCTTCCATTAATGTTGTGGTATTTTTCGATGCTCGAAAAATTGACAGTGCATTTATGTTGATTCCCTGGGTCGAAAATCCCGCTCCATTACATGATTGTGCACTCATATAGAAATAATATGTATCATTAGGATTTGCATACATATTGGACGCATGGCACCGACATGATTTGCATTAAGGAGGTCAACTGAATCAGTAGACCGCCTGATTTTGCATTAGATAAAGACATGTACACACACTATGCATATGAACATACAAGCATTAGAAGTCTTTAAGGACAATGGATGCCTGTGTTTGATGGTTGAGTAGATGGATGATTGGATGGTAGGATTTACATTCTTCTTGACTTGAAGATTTCGGGGTCGAAATCCTTTAAGGAGGGGAGAATGTAACACCCCGTATTTCTGTTAACACTAAAGTTACTAATTTAAGAATAACCAATGCTTAATATAATAAATGTGTAAAGGGGAGATGTATCTAATGTGCATACAAATTTAATAATAAATGTGTAAAGGGGAGATGTATCTAATGTGCATACAAATTTAATAATAAATGTGTAAAGGGGAGATGTATCTAACGTGCATACAAATTTAATAATAAATATGTAAAGGGGGGATGTATCTAATGTGCATACAAATTTAATAATAAATATTAATAATGTACATTAAGAAAGTAATTGTGAACATAATTGGCTTCTCTTTAGAACGGATGGCTTTGATTAACCTTGGCTTCATCGACGGCTCAAATTAACTTGCAATCCTATATAAACAACCCCCTAGTCTCCTTCTCTTTGCACCATTCTTCTCTAACCTTATGCTGCACAAATTATTGATGGACATGGCTTCTTCTTCTTCCTCTAAATCTAAATAAATAGATTAAAATAAAATATAAATCAAGACGAGGATATGCTGCTCAAGTCTTTCAAGAGAAGATTCAAAACAAGTTAGGATTCAAGTAAAGATTCAACGACTTCAAGCAACGCTATCTTTCTATTCTTTTCTAGATCCAATCAATGTAAGTCGGTTACTTTTTAGATTTGAACACCTTTTCTATTTATGACATGAAACTAAAAGAATATAAGAAATATGCCTTATCATTTCATTTAATTTGTGCTTGTTTATGACTTTGGATCTGATTCTTGATTATGGCCTAGAACACATTGTGACTAAATTGCCAAAGCTTAAGATTATGACTATGGAACTGTGGCCTTCGAAACCATAAGCCTTTGACTATGAACATAAGCCTTTGACTAGGAGCATTAACCAATGCCTATGACTATGACAAGGACAATAGTGGATAATTACCTATGATTCATGAACATGATATTATTGCCTAGGATTATGACTGTGAGATTGGATCTAAACTTGATTATCTATTCAGTTTATTCTTAATTATCCTTGGATCTTGATTATGGGAATTTATCTATTAAGTTAGATCTACCCATATACTTGAACCTATGTTATTTGTTCAACCCTTTTTATGTCATAATATTATCAGACTATAGGCGTTCGATGCTTTAATCAATTTATTCAGTGTAATTTGTTAGATCTGTGATTAGTGAATTATCATCTTCTGCCAGTCATTATGTCTATCTTTTCATGGCATTTTGGTTCATTCCCTTTTTATCCACGAATCTAGATTTATCTATAATCTAGGAAGAAATCACGATTACACGAACGATGGGAATATGATTTGGGCAAATCATAAATTTGACTTAAACATGGTTGTAAATTTGAAAATTGGCATAATTTGGAACATGAACATAATTGTGATTGGCATAATTTAGGACATGTATTATAGCATGTCTATTAAATGCAAATTGGGTAATTTTGACATGAATTATAGGATGTATAATTTGAATCCGGTATTGGCTTGTAAATCTAGTTTTTACATAAACTGTAAACTAGAAAAATAAGTCTAGTTTGACATGAACTGAAATTAGAATATTAAATCAGGATTGGATTAGCTAAATTAAGTTAATTTGGCATAATGAGTATATTAGCACAATTTTGAATTTAGTCATAATTATGAGTAATTGACATGAACATTAGGCTTGGACAAAAATGGTATAAGAATAACTAATTTATGGTGGAAATGGGCCATAATAATAAATATGGATAAATGTGCATTAAAAGAGTAATTATGGTATAAGTAAATTAGGAGTAATTTACTTATAGGATTCGTCCTAAATGAGAATGTAAATTTAGACAATACGAATATGCTTAACCCGAGGTTGGATTGAGTTGTGATGTAAACCTGCCCGGACCCGCCCGACTGTCCAGTAATCACAACAATACTTATCCAATGTGGGAGGTTAAGGCATTGAGCCCAATAAAGGCCCGAGGTTAGACTGAGTTGTGGCGTAAGACTGCCCGGATCCAACCGGCATACCGGCAGCCACAACAATACCTGTCTAATGTGAGTGGTCGGTGCTTTAATAAGACAATTAAAGCTAAGCTAGAATGGGAGGGTTAAGTTCATAAGAACACTTAACCAACTTAACACAGTTAAGCTAGAATGGGAGGTTTAAGTTCATAGGAACACTTAACCAACTTAAGCTAGAGTGGGAGGGTTAAGTCCATAAGAATACTTAACCAACTTAACATGGTAGTAAGACAAGATTTGTAGGGGTTAAGTAATTAAGGAAAACACTTAGCCAATTTAACATGTTAACCAGACTAGAAGGAGGGGTTAAGTAAGTTTAATACACTTAGCCAATTTAACATGTTAACCAAACTAGAAGGTGGGGTTAAGTAAGTACACCTAGCCAATTTAGTATGTTAATGGGACTAGAACGTAGGGTTAAGTAAACTTGAACACTTAACCATCAGAGTGTGATAAATGAATGAGGGTTAAGTTAAACATGAAGGGATAATACTTAACCATTAGAACATGTTAGCTAAACAGATGTTAGGGTTAAGTTAGCTAAGGAAACACTTAACCATTATAACATGTCAGTCAGAACAGATGGTCAAGGTTAGGTTAAAGGGAACATTTAACCAATACAAGATGAATGGGTAGGGTTAAGTAATAAGAAAATACTTAACCAATATAACTTGGTTTGTGGTTGGGTTAAGTCAACATGAATTACTGATAACACTTAACCAGTTTAACATGATAAATGAATGGGTCAAGTTAACTTAAATTGACTAACGACACTTAGCCATTCCAACTTGACGAGAAAGAGAACTAAGTAAGTAAACCTTAGTTAATGGACTAAGTGGTAAACCGAACTAAGTAAGTAAACCTTAGTTAAATGGACTAAGTGGTAAACCTTAGTTAGGAAAACTAAGTAGTAATCCTTAGTATAACACGAGGAGGAGCGAGCATCTGATCTTAGAGAAGGCTCCTACGAATTGGGTTACGAAGCCCGAGGCTTCGAGGGGACGTGAGGGTACTCTTGGTATCCCTCTATGAGGTGGAAGATGATCCTCTTAGGCTCACAGAGGTTAAGGTCTGCGTTAGAAGAACCAAGGGTATGCCTTGGTTGCAATATATGGAAACCTAAAGGCTAGGGTGGACCAGCGTGATTCGGCGAGACTAGTTTTTGCCCTGTGATAGCAACTCGTCGTCTACCTACCATCTTGAGTCAGTCGAGATACGTAAAGCGGAAAGGCGGAGAACTCCAAAAGACCATATACTTGCTATCTAGTTATGGGTGAGGATGGCCATAAGACAGTGGGGGCATAAGGGGCCTACATATAGTTCTCAATTTTTCAAGGGTGGCCTTTCATTAGTTGAGGGAGGGGTCAAGTGGGACCATAGCCACTGGAAAAATAGACCTTAGCATCTGCATCGGCAGATATCTGAAAGCTCCCGACCGAGTTCCGTATTTCTTGATTTGCCCTGTCACGGAACTCGGGCCGCATCTAGACAGCGATAAGCGATTCGTGACACATACGTGGGAAAGTCTAGGAACATGTACCACTCTAGGTAGTGTGTCCTAGACTAGAGGGCATCGTTCGATAGGTAACATAAACCCTAGTTGGATCTAGGTCGTGTAAACCCTGGTTAAATCTAGAAAGCGCTCGATAGAAAACCCTAGATTAGATCTAGGTAATAAATAATAGATATACACCTAAAGGCAACCACGATTACGGGGATTGGGATCACGTTATCATTTTATACAGATTACTAGTTGAGACACTAGTTAGGCGGTGCAGAGATATAGAAACCAGAATAACAGAGAAAGTAGTGAAGCATACATTATCTTGCCTTAGCATACCTTGCGTTAATCTTATGTTATCTTGTTAGCCCTATCATCACGGTATTATCTTGTATTCAGTTAATTCATGTCGTGTTGCTTTTCCCTGTTCACATGCTAAAAGTTACTGAACTTACCAGACTTTATGTCTGACTCTGTTTTCTTTCGCTTTCTTTTCTTCCGTCTCCCCCCAGGTTGTAAAGGAGGGAATAGTATAGCTCAGATTAGATTTACCGTTACTCTTTCCCAACTTGAAGATTAGTCGAAAATTTGCTTGGATTCTCTTGCTATGGCTGGCTCACGCTACATTGGGGAATATAAATGTTATTTTATGCTTCTTCCTTTTTTGTAAGACAAATACTCTGATATTGAAAAACAATTGTTGTACAAATTACTTTATCAATAAAGTAAAGTTTTATTTTCCGCTGTTTTAAATTTGTCTGTCTTGTAATTTATCTGCATCTTTTACCTATAATGCTCCACAGAACTTAGTGCATTCCCTTTGTGAGTGACACTAACGGATGTGGGGTGTTACAGCAAACAAGAGGAATAAGATAACGTTACTTGCGCCTCCAACACTATGGGATAATTACTATACTACACCAATACTAGTCACCCTAAAAGTCGATGCATTCCCTTTGTGAGTGACATTAATGGACGTGGGGTGTTATAGCCATCCTTGGACAAGCCCTCGCCGATTTCATAGCAGATTTCACCATCCTGGAAGAGTGTCCTTCAGAAGATATCTAGACTCCAAACATTCAATGGAAACTGTTAGTTGATGGGTCTTCCAGCAACAAGTCTTCCAGCGCCGGGGTCGTGCTCATCACTCCAGAAGAGTGCCCAATATGCTACGCTTTAAGACTCAACTTCCTTGCTACAACAATGATGCAGAATACGAGGCCTTGATCGCTAGACTTAGAATCGCAATCGAACTTAACATCAAGACCATCCATATCTACTCTGACTCACAACTCATCATGCGTCAGGTGCACAGAGAGTACCAAGCCAGTGGGGCATGGCTCGCTCCCTACCTCACTCAGGTTCATGAACTGCTCACCAACTTCGATCGCTGTATCATCACGTATATCCCTTGAGAACCAAATGAAAATGTTAGCTCATTGGCTAAACTAGCAAGCTCTGGGGATGTGCAAATTACAGGACTTGCCCAGTCGAAGTATTCGACTCTCCAAGCTTTGATCAGATGAAGACTGATTTGGTAATGGCAACGAAGACTGAGCCCGAAGTGATTAAATCCATAATCAAGAAGCATCTGGAAAAGGCCGAAGGCTTATGGGAAGACGATCTGCCTCTGGCCCTATGGGAACACCAGACCACCTATAAGTCAGCGATTGGCTACACTCCATTCGCCCTTGCCTATGGATCCAATGTCGTCATTCCCATTGAGCTAAAACTTCAATCTCATCGAGTTACCTATTACGATCTAAATACCAACCAAGACTTTCTTTTGGAATCACTCGACTTACTCGAAGAGAAGAGGAATGAAGCAAAGCTCAGAGTTGTCGCTCAGCGCCAACGAGTTGCCCGATACTTTAACTCTAAAGTCTGCCATAAGGACCTCAATGTTGGCGACCTTGTCCTAAAACGGATCTTTCCTTCACTGGATGTTTCAGTCCTCGCTGGAAAGGTCCGTATGTCATATATACAACGAAGGCTCGTAGGTGGAACTTTCAGACTAGCGATTGTCGACGGAGCCGAGCTCCCAAGGGCATGGAACAGTGAACTATTCATCACTACTTCACATAACTTAGTGTACAATTTTTCCGCCTTCCAATAGTGTTTTGTTTTCCTTAAATTCAAGGCATTGTAAAGGCTGTTACTGCCAAAGTTACAAGTAAAGATGATGTTCAGTTTCTTTGTGTTCTCAATGTGTTTACTTTCTACATGATATGTTTGATCAACTTTCACAACTAGCTTGCACACGCAAACACTTGAACACCGGATCGGCACCCCGAGCATGGGACCTGTACCACCATTCAAGCCTCGAACCAATGACGAGGCCAAACACAAATAACGTCGAGTTAGCACCCCGAGCATGGGAGCCAGTACCACCACTCGAGTCTCGAACTAACGACGAGACCGAGTATAAATAATTCCCCTCGAGTCATGAGCCCGCGACGTGACCGAGTCTAAATAACATTACTCGAATCTTGAACCAACGACGAGACTGAGTCTAAATCGTTCTGCTCACAAGTCCTCGGACTTAGGGGTAACCTGAAACACCCCACCTCCGTTAAGGTCACTAACAAAGGGAATGCCTTAATTTTGCTGGAGGTTTATAAGTAAAAGCCACAGATAAATTCAAGACAGATATAAATACACATATTTTAAACAGCGGAAGCCAAACAGACTTTTATTTCATCAATACGTGTTCAAAACATAACATTCTATAATTGTCTCAAAAATACTTCCAACATTACAACCTCATTACTGTCTTGATTATTAAAGAAGCATAAGACATAAATAAAGTGACAAAAATCCCCATAGTGATATCCAAAGCCATAGTCCGAGCAAAAGAGATCCAAATCATACATCTACGGTCTTGGAGCTTGTAAAGAGTCTGACTGAGCTGAGCCGTTCCCTCCCTGTGGACCTGGGGGGGGGGGGGGGCGAAAGAAAAGAAGACGAAAAGAAAATAGAGTTAGACATAAAGCCTGAGTAAATCTAGTAACTCTTCGGTATATGAATAAGAAAAGGGCATGATAGATATATACTGAAAATAGGAAAGTGTCACAAGCTAAGGAAGTGTCGAATGTACTATCGCACCCATACTATATCTCTGCACCTACTTTAGTTTATTCCAATTGACACCCCATGTTGAGGGTGAAGTGATCCCCATTTTCTAAAGATCGGCTCCTACTCGCGTTAACATGTGTCATACGGCCCCCAAGAATTGTAGATACCTATGCTGGTCCCACCATGGGGTGTATCAAGACCCATGGTGGCGGCCCCGACACAAATTCTAGAAGGCATAGGTTATACTACTGGTGTCCCCAGTGCCCTGGTTGTCTGCTCCGGAGTGTGTGCACGCCCGCACCCCGTTAGACCTACACTGTGCACCCACCACCGTCGTTTTGACCGTTTACAATCAGCCCAGTAATCGTGCCCCACCCCGCCTAGTTTCAGGGTACCATTGATACCTAACTTGGGTTACTGTTGAAACGGGTCCCTCGTTACTAGGATTTTCTAGTCAAACATGTTAAGTGGTTAAGTGTCTGTATTTACCTAACCCCACCCATCAATTCTTGTTAACATGTTGAATTTGGTTAATTGTTATAGTTGACTTAACCCTACCATCTGTCCTTAGCCTCTTAGAAGCACCTTACACTCGCATTAGACAGGTATTGCTACGGTTACTGGATATGCCGATCGGTTCCGGGCAGGTTTACACCGTAGCTCAGTCTAACCTCGGGTCCTTATTGGGCTCAATGCTTAACCACCCACATTGGATAGGTATTGTTGTGACTACTGGACAGCCGGGCGGTTCCGGGCAGGTTTACATCACAACTCAATCCAACCTCTGGTTAAGCATATCGTGTTTTCTAAATTTACATATTTTATTACTTCTCAATTATATATGTAAATGTCATATCTTTTATTCTTGGGTATATCAATTCATACCGCTTAAATGTCATTGTCGTTGGCATGTGCCAAACATGCCAACATATATTTTCAATTTCTTACACCCAACGTTATTACCCCCGTTTGTTCGCAACATTTTAACATGAGTTGGGCTTGTCACACTTCAGCCCAACTTTATAAACGTGAGAAAAAGGGGAAATCAAGAACATGTAATACATAAAGGTGTGTGGCGCATGAACTTGCAATTTAGCGATTCAACTAACATATAATATGGGTCATGTGAACTTGCATTCAAATCAAAGTATAACTAAGTAGGTGACATATGAAATGGCATTGTTTAGGCTAATACAAACTTGTGTTTAAAACATGTTTAACTTGGCATAATGTCAACCACAAAACTAGCATGTTGTATATTCACCAAAATGTCCAATTATAACATCTAATCACATAGCCTATTTCAACATGAACTTGCATAGTTTTTGAAACCCAAACGATACTTAACATAGATCCAATTACACTTGCAAATAAACATGAACTTGCATAGTTTATGAAACCCAAATGATACTTAACATAGATCCAATTATACTTGCAAATAAACATGGAAATGATATCATAGGTTTTGGGACATGTAGGCATAAAAGGTTTCAAATCTAAAACATGTTTACATAAGCCTTAATTTAGACTTAGTGAATGTATAAGGTCCATGTCATAGGCATAAACATAATGGGATCAAATTCTAGTTTTTTCCACAAACTTGCAAGTGCCATTGTTTTCATATACAATTGTTCATTAGGCTTGCATCAATCAATATATGCCACAAACTTCAATACACAAGTCAAGATAGAACCATTACAATACACAGAATTTATACAATAACACAATTCTATTTTCATTTACATCGAATCACATCACATTTTTTATTCATATTCTGAAAGGTCACTATACTTACAACGAATGCAGAATCTTGAATTTTGGATTCTGAATTCTGAATTCTGAAATTGAGATGCGCTCCTTTGGGTAGACTAACGTTGTGTTGATTAATTTGATTAAACTTTAATCTTCTTCTTAATTTGATTTGTCTCTAGGCCTTTCTCTCTTGACGGCTATGTTCAATTCCTCCCTGGCAGCATGACGACTCCTTTCTTATTTTTTTGTGTGAATTTTCAGTTGAGACTTAGGGTGTATTTATAGATTTTTAAATTGTTTTGAGCCGTCAGATGAAGACAGGAGGAATCTAGGCCATCCAAAGTTCAAAGAGCCAATCAAGAGGTGACACGTCAGCCCTAGTGACACACAGAGCCACAGAAATTCGAGCCAGAGCCAGACCTAGCCAGCCAGGTTGACCAGGCAGGTCGACTGGCAGGTCGACACCCAGGTCGACACTATGGTCGACCTGGGGTGGCCAGGTCGACACCATGTTCGACCTGGGGAGGCCAGGTCGACACCATGGTCGACCTGGTCTCTGGGCGGGAATTTTCCCGCCCAGTTTGAACCTAAAATTCGAATTTTGAATTTTAAACTGAGCTGTTTGAATTTAAATTTTATTCTGAAACTTCCGAAGGCCATAACTCCTTCATACGGAGTCCGATTCATGCATACTCGGACTCTATCTCAAGCAGAATTCCGAGACGAACGCAATGGCATAACCCGTTTCCCTTAATTCTTTCATTTAGAATTAATTACACTTTAATTTGTGAAGCTTAACGTTATAGAATTCACGGGGTGTTACATTCTCCCCCCTTAAAAGGATTTCATCCCCGAAATCTTCAAGTTAGGAAGAATGTATATCCTACCATCCAACAGTCCATCTACTCAACCAACAAACATAGGAATCCACTGTCCTTAAAAGACTTCTAATGCTTCGTGATCATATGCATAGTGTGTGTATGTCCTTATCTAATGCAGAAATCAGGCGGTCTACTGATTCAGTTGACCTCCTTAATGCGAATCATGTAAGTGTCATGAATCCATTATGTATGCAAAATTTTCCTACTCATAATTCTACATTAGTGCACAACTTATTCATACAAATGCGACAACCATATGACAGCATATCAAGTTTCAACCATATACAAATGAGAATACATATATATGCATATGCAATATGAAGTGACTGAGCCGATCTATAACCTAGGGTGTGTGTGTATATGCACCCACGAGCAGCCACTAGCAACCATTTGCAGCCATCATCCATAACATGTTTTCAAATACATGTTTGCATCCATTTGTTTTCTACCTAAGGAGTTAGGAAAAGGACCGAGGAGATATACCTAAAAGATAGATAAAGCATAACTTAAGGAAAAAGAGAGATCAAAGATGTACCCTAAAAAAAAAGAGGGTTGGCAGCGTGTATTCTGTCCTCAGTTTTCCAAGTCGCGTCTTCCTCGGCGTAGCTCCATTGAACTTCAACGAGTTTGACTTCGCGGTTGCGTAGCTTTTTCACTTCAGTTCCTAAGATGCGGGTTGGAACTCTCCTCACAGTTGCTTCACGTTCCACTTCGGCTTCTTCTAGAATGTTAGGTTCCACCACTTCCGCAGACTCATGCAAACACTTCCGGAGGTGAGAAACATGAAAGACGTTGTGAACTCCCGCCAGTCTCTTGGGTAGCTCTAATCTATAGGCCATCTTCCCAACCTTCTCGATGATAGGAAACGGTCCTACAAATCTTGGTGCTAGCTTTCCTGCGGATCCAAAACGAACGACGTTCCTTAAAGGTGATACCTTAAGGAAAACCCTGTCCCCAACCTCAATCTCATGGTCGGTCCTTCTTTTGTCGGCGTAGGATTTTTGTCTGTCTTGGGCATTCTTCATTCTCCTACGTTTCAAGTCCACTTTCTCCGAAGTCTCTCGAATCATGTCTGGCCCAAGTATAAGCTTATCTGTAGACTCCCACCAACAAGTTGGTGATTTGCACAGTCTTCCGTACAAGGCTTCGAAGGGTGCCATGCCTATGGTAGCTTGGTAGCTGTTGTTGTAGGCAAATTCCACTAAAGGAAGGTGATCCTCCCACGTCCCTCCAAAGTCAAAAACGCAAAGTCTTAAAAGATCCTCTAAAATTCTATTCACCCTTTCCGTCTGGCCATCGGTTTGGGGGTGATAGGCCGTGCTCAAACATAACTGTGTGCCTACAGCTTCTTGTAGACTCCGCCAAAACTCGCTTGTGAAGATAGGGTCTCGGTCACTAACAATGCTGGAGGGTATCCCATGGAGTCGAACTATTTCCTTGAGATAAAGAGATGCTAGAGATGAGGCAGTCCTTCTACTCTTGATAGGTATGAAGTGGGTGCTCTTAGTAAGCCTATCCATTATTACCCAAATGCTAGTATTGCCTCTTCTCGACCTAGGTAGTCCATCAATGAAGTCCATTGAAATGCTATCCCACTTCCACTGTGGGACCTCTAAAGGGTGAAGTATTCCTCCAGGTTTCTTCTGTTCCGCCTTGACCCGTTGGAAGGTCATGCACTTAGAGACGAAATCTGCCACGTCTTGCTTCATGCCGCTCCAAAAGAAAGTCCTTTTTATATTCTTGTACATCTTATCACCGCCAGGGTGTATAATCATCTTGGAATGATGCGCTTCCTCGAGAACATTCTTTGTCAGCTCCCTTGCTTGTGGGACGCATAATCTTCCATCTCGCCTCAGCCAACCCTTATCATCGATGGCGTATCTACTGAGGTGACTAGAAGTCTCACCCCTAATAAGTTTATCAATCACATCCACAAGCTGAGGGTCTTCACATTGTGTAGCCCCTACTAAGTCTAAGAGAGTAGGGCGTACTTCGAGAGATGCTAACAAACCCGGTACAAAATCCGAGAAGGGCCTAAAGTTAAATCTGGCTATATACTCCAAGCTTTGCCTCTCTACGAAGAGTGGGCTTAAGGTCAGTTTCTTTCGGCTCAACGCGTCTGCTACTACGTTGCCTTTGTCGGGAGTATAGGAAATTTCAAAGTCATACAAGGCAAGAAACTCCATCCATCTTTGCTGCCTCAAGTTAAGATCCTTCTACGAGAAGAGATATTTCAACGATTTATGGTCAGTGTATAATTCGAATTTCTCACCTAGGAGATAATGGCGCCAAGACTTAAGCGCAAAGACGATGGTGGCTAACTCAAGATCGTGGGTTGGGTAGTTCTTTTCATGAGCTTTCAATTGTCTTCCACCATACGCTACTACCCTTCCTTCTTGCATTAGAACATCGCCTAGTCCCGTTCCACATGCATCCGTGTATAATGTGAACATTTTGCTTCCATCTGGCAAAGTCAGAACTGGGGCTATTGTGAGAGCCCTTTTTAATCGTTGGAAAGCAAACTCGCAATCCAAATCCCAAGTGAACGTCAGATTCTTCTTTGTTAGCCTTGTGAGTGGGGCTGAAATTTTTGCGAAATCCCTAATAAACTTTCGGTAAAAACCGGCTAGCCCAAGAAAGCTTCGAACTTCGGTTGCATTTCTTGGTGTTTTCCAATCTTGCACTGCCACCACTTTCGCGGGGTCCACAACCAACCCCTCTTTGGACACTATATGCCCCAGAAATCTTACTTCTTTTCTCCAGAAGTGACACTTGGAGAATTTGGCTTTTAGTTGATGAGCTCGAAGAGTTTCCATGATTTCTTTCAGATGCTGAGTATGCTCTTCCTCACTCTTTGAGAAGATTAAGATATCATCTACGAAGACAACCACAAATTTGTTGAGGAATTCTCTGAACAACCTGCTCATTAGGTCTACGAAATACGCTGGTGCATTTGTCAAGCCGAAAGGCATGACAAGCCACTCGAAGAAACCGTCTGGGGTTCTGGACGCCGTTTTATCAATACTATCTTCAGCTACTCTTAGCTGATGGAACCCAGTTGCTAGATCAAGTTGGGAGAAGACCATCACATCTACAAGCTGATCAAACAAATCGCCGATTCGGGGAAGAGGGTGCCTATTTTTCTTGGTCAATTTGTTTAACTCCCTATAGTCGACGCAAAGGCGAAGCGAACCGTCCGCTTTGGTTGCGAACACCACTGGAGCACCTCATTCCGAAATGCTCCGTCTAATGAACCCCTTTTCGAGAAGTTCTTTAACCTGCTTACTGAGCTCCCTTCTCTCCTTTGGAGCCATGTGTCCGACAGGTAAAGCTACAGGCTTTGCATTGTCCACAAGATATATGCGGAAGTCTATTTCCCGCCTCGGAGGTAAGCCTTTCACCTCCTCAAAGACATCCGGATATTCCTGAGCTACTCTTACTGATTGCAAATTCTCATCAGAAGCATCAAGCAACTCTAGATAACTAAGCATAACAGCATTCAAGGGATTACAAGAAATTTCTAGAGTGTTACCAAGCCGAGTTAAGAGTCTAACTACTCTTTTCTCACAATCAAGAATGGCACTATTACTGGATAACCAGTCCATGCCTAAGATCAAACCATATCCCGAGAAGCCCAAGACAAAGGCATTACAACTAAACTCAATGCTGAGAATAGAGATTTTCAAACCCAAACAAACCATTGACAAGTAAGCGGAGCCCCCAATTGGATTTGAAACCACTAAGGGATCTTCTACCATACTAGTGTCTAGATGCAGAGATTCTACTAAGGCAGATGAAATAAAAGAGTGTGATGCGCCAGAGTCAAAAAGTGTGCGAACTGGATGATCATAAAGATAGACTACACTTTCTACAGAAATATTACTACCTCTTTCCTGCTGAGGTGCCACTAGCGCATGAACCTGACCCCCTAAAGTGGATCCGGCTTTCTGTCCCTGCCCTTTCTTCTTTGGGCAGTCCTTAGCTTGGTGCCCAGTCTCTCCACAATGGAAGCAACCACCCATCTTCGCCTTCCTTTTTCGGTAGTCTTTTGATATATGTCCCATAATGCCACAGAAATTGCACCTTCTCTTCTCACGGGGTTTATTGTTCTTCCCTCCTTTCTTGAGGTCTGTGTTCTTTGCTTGTAGACTCTCTTTCTTCTCTTCCACCTTAGTTTCTTTCTTGCCGTGGTCTTCCTCATGTAGCAATGCCATGTCCACCAAGCTTTCATAAGTCGCTCCCGTTGATACATGGGTCATGGCAAGGCTGTGTAGAGGCTCATTCAAACCCTTGACGAAGCGAAGTGCCTTCTAGTGTTGGGTGTTTACTAAGTCTAGCCCAAATCTGGCCAGCTGATTAAACTGATTAACATATTCCCTGATCGTCATGCTTCCCTGTTTCAGAGTTAGAAACTTCTCCATTTGCAGGCTTCTTTCAGCTTGGGAGAGAAATTTCATCTCAAACCTTGTCCTAAAGTCTTCCTATGTTTCCACCGCCCTCTGAGCATTGGCAATTTCCCACCAATAGGAAGCTTCATCCTTAAGCAACCATACCACTAGTTGTATCTTTTGCCTGTCATCAACTCCAAAGATGACAAACAGATCCTCAGTCTCCTTTAGACAGTTTCTTGCTCCTACAAAGGACTCTGTTCCATAAAAGTCTTTTCCACCCATAGCCTTAAAGTCTCTACATGTTTTTGCGAAGGCATTTCCACGAGGAGGAGGAGGAACCGCAGCCACTGGAGGAGGGATGTCTGCTGGGCCCGCGCCATTGGCCCTTGCTTCTAAGTACCTCCTAAACCAGCCGGGAATCGGCACTCCTTCAGGGAGGTTAAGGTCTCCAGACATGCTGAAACAGAAAGGAAAAATTCAAAATGAAGGATATAGAGAGATAGATAGGGCACATGGCTTTGGGGTAATTTTTCTTTTTATAAACATAACACTTTTTTTCTTGGAAAATGCTTCTTTATACTTTCTTTTTGAAAACAATTTCAAAAACTTTTATCTTATCTGGTAAACCTAGGCTCTGATACCAAGTGAAACACCCCACCTCCGTTAAGGTCACTGACAAAGGGAATGCCTTAATTTTGGTGGAGGTTTATAAGTAAAAACCACAGATAAACTCAAGACATATATAAATACACATATTTTAAACAGCGGAAGCCAAACAGACTTTTATTTCAACAATACTTGTTCAAAACATAACATTCTATAATTGTCTCAAAAATACTTCCAATATTACAACCTCATTACTGTCTTGATTATGAAAGAAGCATAAAACATAAATAAAGTGACAAAAATCCCCATAGTGATATCCAAAGCCATAGTCCGAGCAAAAGAGATCCAAATCATACATTTACGGTCTTGGAGCTTGTAAAGAGTCTGATTGAGCTAAGCTGTTTCCTCCCTGTGGACCTGGGGGGGGGGGAACGAAAGAAAAGAAGACGAAAAGAAAATAGAGTCAGACATAAAGCCTGAGTAAATCTAGTAACTCTTTAGTATATGAATAAGAAAAGGGCATGATAGATATATACTGAAAATAGGAAAGTGTCACAAGCTAAGGAAGTGTCGAATGTACTATCACACCCATACTATATCTCTGCACCTACTTGAGTTTATTCCAACTGGCACCCCATGTTGAGGGTGAAGTGATCCCCATTTTCTAAAGATCGTCTCCTACTCGCGTTAACATGTGTCATACGACCCCCAAGAATTGTAGATACCTGTGCTGGTCCCACCATGGGGTGTATCAAGACCAATGGTGGCGGCCCCGACACAAATTCTAGAAGGCATAGGTTATACTACTGGTGTCCCCAGTGCCCTGGTTGTCTGCTCCGGAGTGTGTGCACGCCCGCACCCCTTTAGACCTATACTGTGCACCCACCGCCGTCGTTTTGACCGCTTACAATCAGCCTAGTAATCGTGCCCCACTCTGCCTAGTTTCAGGGTACCGTTCATACCTAACTTGGGTTACTGCTGAAACGGGTCCCTCGTTACCAGGATTTTCTAGTCAAACATGTTAAGTGGTTAAGTGTCTGTATTTACCTAACCCCACCCATCAATTCTTGTTAACATGTTGAATTTGGTTAAGTGTTATAGTTGACTTAACCCTACCATCTGTCCTTAGCCTCTTAGGAGCACCTGACACTCACATTAGACAGGTATTGCTACGGTTACTGGATATGCCGGTCGGTTCCGGGCAGGTTTACACCATAGCTCAGTCTAACCTCGGGTCCTTATTGGGCTCAATGCTTAACCACCCACATTGGATAGTATTGTTGTGACTACTGGACAGCCGGGCAGTTCCGGGCAGGTTTACATCACAACTCAATCCAACCTCGGGTTAAGCATATCGTATTTTCTAAATTTACATATTTTATTACTTCTCAATTATATATGTAAATGTCATATCTTTTATTCTTGGGTATATCAATTCATACCGCTTAAATGTCATTGTCGTTGGCATGTGCCAAACATGCCAACATATATTTTCAATGTCTTACACCCAACGTTATTACCCCCGTTTGTTCGCAACATTATAACATGAGTTGGGCTTGTCACACTTCAGCCCAAATTTATAAACGTGAGAAAAAGGGGAAATCAAGAACATGTAATACATAAAGGTGTGTGGCGCATGAACTTGCAATTTAGCGATTCAACTAACATATAATATGGGTTATGTGAACTTGCATTCAAATCAAAGTATAACTAAGTAGGTGACATATGAAATAAAATAGTTTAGGCTAATACAAACTTGTGTTTAAAACATGTTTAACTTGGAATAATGTCAACCACAAAACTAGCATGTTGTATATTCACCAAAATGTCCAATTATAACATCTAATCACATAGCCTATTTCAACATGAACTTGCATAGTTTTTGAAACCCAAACGATACTTAACATAGATCTAATTACACTTGCAAATAAACATGAACTTGCATAGTTTATGAAACCCAAACGATACTTAACATAGATCCAATTATACTTGCAAATAAACATGGAAATGATATAATAGGTTTTGGGTCATGTAGGCATAAAAGGTTTCAAATCTAAAACATGTTTACATAAGCCTTAATTTAGACTTAGTGAATGTATAAGGTCCATGTCATAGGCATAAAAATAAAGGGATCAAATTCTAGTTTTTGCCACAAACTTGCAAGTGCCATTGTTTTCATATACAATTGTTCATTAGGCTTGCATCAATCAATTTATGCCACAAACTTCAATACACAAGTCATGATAGGACCATTACAATACACAGAATTTATACAATAACACAATTCTATTTTCATTTACATCGAATCACATCACATTTTTTATTCATATTCTGAAAGGTCACTATACTTACAACGAATGCAGAATCTTGAATTCTGGATTCTGAATTCTGAAATTGAGATGCGCTCCTTTGGGTAGACTAACGTTGCGTTGATTAAACTTTAATCTTCTTCTTAATTTGATTCGTCTCTAGGCCTTTCTCTCTTGACGGCTATGTTCAATTCCTCCCTGGCAGCATGACGACTCCTTTCTTATTTTTTTGTGTGAATTTTCAGTTGAGACTTAGGGTGTATTTATAGATTTTTAAATTGTTTTGAGCCGTCAGATGAAGACAGGAGGAATCTAGGCCATCCAAAGTTCAAAGAGCCAATCAAGAGGTGACACGTCAGCCCTAGTGACACATAGAGCCACGGAAATTCGAGCCAGAGCCAGACCTAACTAGCCAGGTCGACCAGGCAGGTCGACACCCAAGTCGACACTATGGTCGACCTGGGGTTGCCAGGTCGACACTGTGGTCGACCTGGGGAGGCCAGGTCGACACCATGGTCGACCCTATGGTCGACTTGGTTTCTAGGCGGGAATTTTCCCGCCCAGCCCAGTTTGAACCTGAAATTCGAATTTTGAATTTTAAACTGAGCTGTTTGAATTTAAATTTTATTCTGAAACTTCCGAAGGCCATAACTCCTTCATACGGAGTCCGATTCACGCAAACTCGGACTCTATCTCAAGCAGAATTTCAAGACGAACGCAATGGTGTAACCCGTTACCCTTAATTCTTTCATTTAGAATTAATTACACTTTAATTTGTGAAGCTTAACGTTATAGAATTCACGGGGTGTTACATAACCCACCAGCCAAACTAGTGTGATACCGACCACTCCCATTACTCCATCCAAACCATTGGGTCAGAATCCGAGACCTCTCGAATCTCGAACCAATGACGTGACCGAGGATAAATTGTTTCGTTCCCAAGTCCCTGGACTTGGGGGCAACCCAACGACCACCATCTGACCCAACGGATCAACATCTTGGTACACTTTGGCGAATAAATGACGCCCTCGTGCTCTAAACCTGAATGAATGACGGGAGAGCCAAAAAGGACGAATCCACGATGTCCATGCCTTCTCATGACTTAGGACTAATGAATTTCAGGCGGTCCAAGAGAGGGGGCACCTGGCCTGGATTTCACACACCTTGGGATTCCTGAACAAAGGAAACCCCAAGAGTGAAACCAGCGCGCGATCCCCGCATGACTGGGGACACCCCCAGAGCGGGCTCACCAATCACATTTCTGTAAGTGTAACAAGTACGCTTGTGCAAGTATAGAACATTGGAAAACATGAGACGAACTTTTGAACACATAACATGAATTGCGATGTTAGATAAAGTCAATTAATATTTCCTTTTCACATATCAAAAGCAAACTACATATCTAATATCTTTCTTTTAACGACAGGATGTACATGAGAACCACACCATGCTTCCAAAAGACCAAAAGCGAGGGACATACTCATGTATAATATCGGCCTATATAACCAAAATGTCGGTAATATCTATAACAATTACTAATACTACTCATCTTTCTTCTTTCTTTTCTTCTTTTGTGCAGATTCAGCACTAGGTGGGTCTCTAGTGATGGGCCTCTTCTTTACAGAGCTGCTCCCACTTTTCCCTCCTCCGCCCTTCGTGCGAGTGATGGACTCATGAGAAACGGAGGTGCGCCTTCCGCCTTTACCCTTGCTACTTGTAATATCTGTGATCTCTACAGGGGCAAAATATTGTAATGGTTTGGGGGCAACTAGAAGCGAGGGCCAGCACGACATCACCCTCTCCTAGATCTTTCTTGGTCTCTAGCTCCACTTTCTACTTAGCCTCTCTGGCAACCTTCCGATCATCTAGATTATTGCCTTGAGCTTCTCATAAGTCGTTATGGCTTTATGTTTGGCAGCATCATCGGCTTCCTTTATTCTATCCTCTACGGTAACTCTCCCCTTCTTAGCCTCATCGGCGGCTCTTTTATTCCTGGCCTCTTTAGAAACCCTCACCTTATTTGCCTCGGCATCGGCCTTCTCCTTCGCCACTATAGCATCAGCCTTTTCCTTGGCATCCCGCCTAGCCTCGGCCTGTGCCTCCAGAATGGTAGCCTCATCCTGTCTCCTCTTCTCCTCCTGCTCTTCAGACTTTACCACTATCTGAGCTTTTTTGGCTTCCACCATTGCCTGCATTGTCGGTACGTTTGCCTCCACGGGGCCTGTAACATGGACACTCTGGCCATCCACAACCTCTCCTTCCTCCAGAAGGTCCTTGTAAATATGGGACCCTAGCTTAACATCTGAAAACGTGTCCACATGACCACTTTCCTATCCAAAAATTATTCCTTATAATCCCAAGCTAGACTCTGTTGTTTGGGGAAGCATAGGGGCAAAGCCTGGTGCCACATCCACTCAGAAGGGGCTGCACAGTAAAAGCACAATCTCTTAGTCCATGAATTCGGTAATCACATCATCTTCGGGTATTTGCAGTAACGAAAATTACCTCCAAAAAGGAATGGTGTGGGTATGATAGGGAGTATGCTCGCTGTAGCAGTCAAAGTAGATCACGTCACTCCCAATCCTAGATGCTCGGGGTCATGCTCATCTAAGACCTGAACCCAGACAGTGGGACCACTACTTGTGGCGGATGTTGGAGCTAGCGGCCGGTAGGATCTTTCCGCAAATGTCCGAGTGACGACTACGCTCTCAGTAGTTATAAACTTTCCATTTCAGTAGTACTCTTTGCCAGTCTCTCCCTATCGGCATCCTCCTGTAACAATCTTCTCCCTTCCTCCAGTTTCTCACACTCATCCTTAGTTAGGAGATCGATCATAAGCTGATTTACATTCAAAGATACCACATCCACCTAACGTAGCCAAGCCTCATACGACACCAACCTCTCCTATGTTTGGGCCAACATTCAAGGTAGTCTCCGACCCATGAGATTCCATGAAACCTTAAGGCCTTGACACACATATTCCGGACATGCTCCTCTAGGGATGCCTCTACCCTGACCTATGTGTCCTCGATTTCCTCCCTCAAGTGGTCCACTTCCCTTTGGTGCTCGACCTTCAACCCATCCGTCGAACTCAATACATCCTTATTACTAGCCTCGGCCTCCTCGTTCTCCTTCTTAGCCACCTCTAACTGCCTCCTCGGCTCGGCAACCTCCTCCTAAAGCTTCTGAGTCACCTCATTCTCAGCCTTCAACCTCTCGTTCTCCTTCCTCAAGGCCTCATTATTCGTTTGAAGATTGGATACCCTTTCATTGTCCTTCTCCAATTGGGCGTTCACCTCTACCAGCTCAGCTTTATCCCTCTTTAGGCTCGTATTCTCAGTTGTTAGTGATGCCACTGTATCCTTGAAGGTCGAAGCTGCATGATCCGCCTCCTGCTTCAGCTTCTCATATGTCTCCTTCAGCTCCACTATGAAAACAACAAAAAAGTTAGTGTTCGAGTGGGGAACCGCAAGCAAAGAAACAATAACAAAGAGGGTTAAGCCTCATCAATTTCTTTCTCTAAGTTTTGGACGGTGGTCTGCTAAGCATCAATAATAAACCCATGACTCTGGATTTCCACGTTCTTCTTTCTGATCAAGTCTGAAAGGTGCAAGGAGTACTTAATAAGCTCTTTAGTCTGGAAATACACAGCCCTCACCTGCATCCACATTTCTTCGGTATCTGTCCGGGGGATCGGACTGATATCGGGAAGGAACACTAGCTCGTCGAAATAGTGATCGGGGAACTTCTGCTTTAACAATGCTTTCCTCTCCTTAGTGGAAAGCTCTTGGGTCTCGGGCACCACCAGATCATGCTTCTTCTTCTTAGACATTTCACTCTTCCTCGAATAGCCAAGTGCCGACTCTTTCCCTTTAGTAACTTGGGTAGGAGCCAAAGGCGCGACATGAGAAGGAGTTGTTGATGAGGAATGTATGGTACCCGCCACATCGAACCGGGAGTCTATCCCAGATGTTCGAGTAACAGGTAGAGGAGTTGGAGACCGTTGAGATCATTCCCTGGGACGATGTTCGCTGCTACGATCATGTGAATGCGGTGGTTAATTGAACAAGCTAGGTTCTCTTCTGAAGTAGTTCTCGGGGGCAGGTAACTCCCTGATCCGTAACCACGGCCTCTACCTCTAGCCATATCACCTGCCAAAGAAACTATTTAAAGTTCAGACTCCGGCACCCTGCACATACAAACAAATGTTGTGCCATGCAGTGTTTATGAGTCTGTTACCCTAAGTGTTTTCTCAACAGACAAGATAACGGTCCGCCTGGTGGAGCAAATTCCCCAATGGCCAAACTTATTTCCTCTAAGCTTGTAGCTCTAGGCCAAGAAAACCCAACAAGCGGGAGCTTGTTTAACTCGTCAAATTGGCCTTCTTTATTAAGAGAGATGGCGGTCTCAGAGGGAGTTGCAAGAGACTGCGACTGGCTCTATGCTCCTACCCTTGCCTCATCTGTTGAAGGTAGAATATGAGAACTCGACGGGTCCTCTCCCTGGCAATAGCCTCCTCACTGCTAACCTCGCCTCCACCTGCAAGCTCCTAGATCTTCACTGATTTATGCGGCTTAGGCCCGACAGGGGGCACCTTCCTTTTTCGGTTTGGAGAACCCGCTTCTTTCCCAGTCTCCACCTTCTTTCCACCTCCGGCGACGGATAGGGAAAGGGACTTCGGGCCCCAAACAAGGTCAGGCAGCTCCTTGCAAAGAGACAAAGGTAAAGGAATTGTTGTCAATACTATAGTTAGAGGACCGCTTCCAGCTGATTTTAGTACCCGGATAATGGAATAGCATGTGAATGTAGTAAAGCACGTAGAGGTTGATGAGTGCAATACTGTAGTCCGGTAAAGCAAAATAGGACGATGGAAATGATATCATCTTCCGAAACAGAGATGCGAAGAGGGTGGAAGTCCCTAGTATTGATCCATTTGTTATTTTAGCCATCATTGGGTCGGCCTTAGTACAAAAATTCTTTTTGGACTGCGGGAGTTCTGTCAATATTTTGTTTAAAAGAGATTACAACCAAATGAGGTTGGAAGCAAGGACTTGAAGCCGTGCAATGGGAGAATACATGGCTTCAAAGGATCAGGGAATGAACCTGTAGGGACGGTGGAACTATCGGTAGAATTAGGTAAAGGATGCTAGAGAAAGCAGAATTTAGATCTTAAGGCAAGACTTAACACTAGAGGGGGTGAATAGTGTTTTCAAAGAATTTAAGAAAATCTAAAACTTATATGATCTACTATATGAATCACACAACACACAGATGAACACAGACACAGAATCGAACACAAACACAGAAATAAACAAAAATAAAATGCAGAAAAGGAAAGAATACACCAGATTTTATACTGGTTCAGATTACTCCTATGTACAGTCCCATGCAACTCTGGATTTCGTAGAGTTTTATTACTATATCAATATCCAAGTACATTCCCCTTGATTTCCCGGCTATAAGATTAAGATCGCTCCAACCACTCTTGATTTCACGGCTACAAGATTACCACCGCTCCCTTTCCTTGATTTCAGGGCTATAAGGAACACACCCTTTCCCAAACAATCCCAAATGATTACAACAACTGTATAACTCTTTAATAGCACTTCAATTCAGAGAGTAATGAGTAGAGAATGAGGAGAGAAGAAGTTTTATGTTATTCGAATAGAAATCGACAGAGTAAAAGTGTAGAAATCAATAAAATAAGAAATATTAATGGAGGAATGAAGAGGGGTGAAGATGGAGAAGAAGAATTGTTAAAAATTTAGAATTCAACCCCTATTTATAAGACTTGAAAGGTTGCAATGCTTCTGGAATGTTACAAATAGTGAACAGATATTTTCTTTGAAAATTCAAAAAATAACGGTTGTATGTCGACGTAGCAACATAAGTATATCGACATATGTAATTTAAATTCTGAATTTTGAATATTTTCAAGTGTTTAACTATATATAATTCTGGAAATTCTTAATTAAAACTTGGTGATATATATGAGTATTATAAAGTATAAATTTATATGAAAACATAAACATGTATTATATAATTATTTTTATAAAATTATAAGGTTTAAAACTATGTAAATATAAAATTATAAAAGTATGTAACTATATATAAACTTTAAAACTTATGTTTGAAATCAAAAGTAAGATATAAAAGCTATTTAAAATTAGAATTTGAATTTCGAAAAACAAAATTTGAAATTTGAAAAACAGAATTTGAATTTGAACCTGGAGTGTTATTTAGAGTCTTACATATAAACTAGAGTCTATTACTATATTTGTCATGAACTCTTGAAATCTTGATTACTCATGAGTCATGAATCTTCTCTGAATTTTGAATCTCTTGAATCTCTAAAACTGTACATTCTTCAGTATCAATTCCTGTTTACGGATTCTGCATATATATGAATATATATTCTAGAAAGAGATGTTAGTATATATTTTATAATCAATAATAATTTAAATATGGTTGTTGTCAACAATACTCCATTCTCCAACAATCTCCCCCTTTTTGATGATGACAACCTTTGTTTATAAAATATTCATACTGTTCATACCTGTTGATTCCGATCCTTCTAATACTCCCCCTGGCAATATGAATCCTATACACTCTACTTAAACTAATTCTATATTTTATAATTTCTTCCACTTTGGCATTATCAAAAAGAAATTCAATAAATACTCCTCTTAAATCCTATATCTATATATATATATATATATATATATATATATCGTATGATTATTCTATACTAAAAATACTAATATATATATAACAGCCCCTAAATTCGAGCCTATATAACAAACTAATGAAATGCTTATGAAAAATAAAGTAAGCATTGAATTAAACATTGTTTTTATTACAAACGATACACACCAAAGAAAATTACACGAACGACTACGCATGTATTACACTAATCGAACGAATAAATGAAAAGAAACCTAAATTCTAATTGTTCGTTACGATAGGGGACTTATGGATTGGACAATTGGGGTAGCGGAGACAAAATTCCCCATTTTTTTCAATTATGTTTCCTTCTCGATCGAAAGAAACTTACCCAACGCATATGACTTGATCATCCTTGTCTGTATGCCTCTTCTGGTTCCCCTTCTTCCATCATCTCTTCCTCCTCCTCTTCTTCCTTTTCTTCCATCACTGGATTATCATCTTCGATAATGGTTGGATTCACTTGATTGTCCATTACAAACTTATGGATATTTTGCATCATCTTTCATTGTTTAATTTGCTCTTCATTTGTCCGTATTTGAAGTACTTGAATCTCAGTGAGCATTTAGAGAGCATACTCCATTTTCTCTTCCAATTTGATTACACGAAGAGGTTAGAACGTTGAAATGGACCTTTGGATGGTCCAGAAGACGATTAAGGGTTAATTTAGTCATTATAATTAGTGGAGGACATGATTTATTTTGGTTTTGAGTTTTTACAGAAGTGAAATAGGAGAGTGAAGAAGAAAATTTGAAGTAGAGAGTTTAAATGGTTATTATAACTAACTTTTAGTGGGAATTAAATTTTAAAATCTGGCAGTTATATGTCGACATAGTGATATTTGTATGTCGACATACTTTCAATTTGGATATTTTTTTTTACTTTTTATTGTTATTCTTATATATATTGATATATTTAATTACTTTAATTTGCTTAATGAACAAATACCTAATTCTCTTCAAAATTTAGTAAATGTTGCTTTGCTTAATGGTTTTGTCAATATATCTGCTATTTGTTTATCTGTTTCTATAAAGTCGAGTGAAATTTTCTCTTTACTTACGTTATCTCTTAGAAAATGATGTCATATATCAATATGTTTATTTCTTGAGTGATGAGTTGGATTTTTAAATATATTTATAGCGCTCGTATTATCGCAGTATATTGGTGATTTATTTATATTTAATCCAAAATCATTTAGAGTTTGTTGCATATATACCACTTGTGAACAAGCCAAAGCAGCAGATATATATTATGCTTCAGTTGTTGACAAAGATACGGTATTTTGCTTTTTACTAAACCAAGAAACTAGTGAATGTCCTAAGAATTGACATGTTCCATTTGTGCTTTTACGACCAGATTTACATCCCGCATAATCAGCGTCACAATAAGAAATTAAATCAAACGAATCATCCTTAGGATAAAATAATCCAAAATCTGACATATGTTTTACATATCTTAGAATACATTTTACGGCTTTTAAATGAGTTTCATTAGGTTGCGATTGATATCTTGCACAGAGACATACACTATGCATTATATCTGGTCTACTAGCGGTTATATACGATAGTGATCCTATCATACCTCTATATAATTTTTGATCAACATCCTTTCATGTATCATCTTTACTTAATGCTATATTGGTTGCCATTAGTGTTGGTCTCCCATTAGTTGTTGTTAAATTATATTTATTAATTAAATCTCTTGCATATTTTTATTGATTAATAAACATTCTACTCTTTAATTGACGAATTTGTAAGCCTAAGAAGAATGTTAGTTGTCCCATTTGACTCATCTCAAATTCTTGGGTTGTAATATTTGAAAATTCTTTATTCATTTTATTATTCGTAAATCCAAAAATTATATTGCCAACATATATTTGCACTAATTGTATATCTTTATTATTTCTTTTAATAAACAAAGTATTGTCTAGTTTTCCTATTTCAAAGTTAAATTGTAATTATTAATTTCTTAATCTATCATACCAAGCCCTAGGAGTCTGTTTTAATCCATATAATGCTTTCTTTAGTTTATATACATAATTTGGTAATTTTTCTTCTTCAAAAAGAGGTGGTTTCTCTACATATACATCTTCTTTAACAAATCCATTTAGAAAAGCACTTTTAACATCCATTTGCTATAATTTAAAATCATTATGATTAGCAAAGGCTAATAATACCCTAATTGCTTCTTATCTAGCTATGGGGGAAAAAGTTTCATCATAGCCTATTCCTTCTTCTTGACTATAACCTTATGCTAATAATCGTGCCTCTTACGACCTCACAGTGTTCATTCATTTTATTTTTATAAACCCATTTAGTTCCTATTATAGTTTTATCCTCTGGTCTAGGAACAAGTTCCCATACATCATTCCAAGTAAACCGATTCAATTCCTCTTGCACAACAAGGATCCACAAATCGTCAGATGATGCTTCCTTTTGATTCTTAGGTTCGATAGTAGAAATAAATGCTGAATTACTCATATTGTTTAATTAATTTCGAGTCCTAACAACGCATTCAATATCTCCTAAGATATTTTCTACAGGGTGGTCTCTTAGTAATCTAATCCTTTTATTTGGTTGACTATCTTCATTATTTGTTCTATTAATTTCATTTTCACATTCATCTTCGCTGTGTTGTGTTATATTTTTATAATTTTCATCAAAGGATACGTTTAAGGTTTCTTCTATAGTATTGGTTCTAGAATTAAAAAATCTATATGCTTTACTTCTATCTGAATATCAAATAAATATTCCTTTATTGAATTTCAAATCAAATTTGTCTAAATTTTCTTTAGTATTAAGAATAAAACATTTCCAAATATTTAAAGTATGATACATTTGGTTTCTTATTGTACAAAAGTTCATATGGTGTTTTATGAGTTAAGGGTCTGACTGAAATTCTATTTAAAATATAACAAGCTGTTGCAACTGTTTCACCCTAAAAATTTCTTTGTAGATTACTATCGGATAACATAGTTCTCGCACACTCTTGTATCCATCTATTTTTACGTTCAACTACTCCATTATGTTAGGAGGTTCTAGGGGAAGAAAAATTATGGATTATCCCCTTTTCTTACAAAATTTTTCAAAATTTTCATTTTTGAATTCTCCACTGTGGTCACTATGTATTGTATTAATTTTTAAGTATAATAAATTTTGAATTCTTTTAGCAAAAGTTTTAAATTGATCCAAAGCATCACTTTTATTTTTAAGAAATAAAGTCCATGTAAATCTAGAAAAATCATCGACTATTACGTAAACATATCTATTGTGATTTACTGATTGAGTTTGGGAAGGAGCAATTAAATCCATATGAATTAACTCTAACGGTTTTGAGGTTGTAATTTCCTCTTTTTATTTAAATGAACTTCTTTTTAATTTTTCGAACTGACAAGCGTCACATAAATTATTATCTTTAAATTTCATTTTGGGTAATCCCCTAATTGAATCTAATTTAGAAATCCTAGAGATGTGTTTGAAATTTATATGACCGAATCTCCTAGGCCAGATCCAATGGTTACTTGTATTGGCCATAAGACATAGATTATCGTTGGAGATTTTCATAGTCAGTATATAGTATTTTTCTTTCTGTCTCCTTCGAATATTACTTATGATTTCCTATCTTCTATAAAGCATTTATCCTTTTCAAAGTTTATTTTATATCCCTTATCGCAAAGTTTACTTATAGTAAGTTGTGTTTTAGACTCCTAACTTATAAAACATCAGAAATAGTAGGAGTTTTAGAATTGCCGACATTGCCAATGCCAATAATATATCCTTTAGAGTTATCACCAATGTTGACCATTCCACCATCTTCATATACCAGATTATTTAGTAATTCTAGATTTTCCGTCATATGTCTCGAACATCCACTATCAAGTATCCATTTGTCCTTTTGATTTCCACCACCAGAATTTGAATTCTAAATAGCCATGTAAGATACCTTTTCGGAATTTGAATTTTCAACAGCCACGTCACCCATCTTTTCAAATTTTGAAGTTCCAAAAGCATATAACTCATCTTTTCCTGTATTAGACAACGTTTTAGTAGATCACTTGAATTTTCAAATCAACTGTATGCAGACTCTTTCAACATTGATGCAATGCATGAATTGACACTAGTGTTAACAATCATTTCAAAATTTGCCATTTAATATTTCCAAAAATCAGATTATGAAGTTTTTGAAAAACCTTGCTCTGGTACCAATTGTTAGGGAATGCAGAATGCAAGGCTTAAGGCAAGACTTAACACTATAGGGGGTGAATATTGTTGTGACGCCGCATTCTACGCATCGGAAGATCGTAGAATATTTATTTCTTTTTCCTGGTAAGTCGTATGGTCATGTACTTTTGGGGAACGATTAGTGGGGTCATTTCCCATGATTCATGATTTTTGCCGATTTTTAAATGACCGTTTTGCCCCTAGTTGATCTTGTTTCGTCCATAACTTTTGACTGGAGAGGAGTTTTGATCTGAAACCACTTCCATTAGCTCCGGATGATAGTTTCTCTTTCCGTAGAGTGGTCATAATAGCCAAACGGACTTACCGTTTGGGAGATATGGCTAAATTAAGGTTTAGAGGGTTAAAAACAGCTAATTGGGCTTAATCGGGTGATTAGCAACTAGGCCCAATGGGGGATTTCGGGATTTGGGGTATTTAAGGGCTGCTAGGGTTAGGATTTCGGTTTTAGACTCATTTTTCCAGCCGCCACTTACCTCCTTCAAGCTCTAGCAATGGCCTCCATCTTCTAAAACACTCCAAAACACCTCCAAATCACCTACAACTTGAAGATTGGGATTAGCAACATCAAATCAAGGGAGATCTTCACCAAATCAAAGTTGGAGCTGCTTTAACACATTAGAATTCGACCCAAACAGAGAATTATTTCAGATCTATAGTTTACTTTGTGGCAAAGGTGAGTGATTAGCTTGCTTTTTCACTAACTATGGCTAGTTATGGTAATTAGCGAAAATTAGCGAAATTATGGCTCAGAAAAATCTAGAAAAAATCCTAAAATTCTAAAACACCATTTTATGCCTCTGATATGAATTTGGGTTAATTTCGACTAATTTTTTTAATCCCGGAATTTAGGGGATTAAGAAGTGATTAGTGATAATTAGCGAATTTATGCAAGATTAAAATCTGGAAAAATGTTTAGAAATTCTTAAATATTGTTTTAGACCTCTGATATGAAATTTGGCTAATTTGGATAAGTTTTGCTAATTATATGCTTAAACATGATTAAGAGGGATTAAGGGAAAATATGGGGTTTTGGCCATGTTTGATCCATTTTGACATGTCATATTGTTGTTTTGGTGTTTGTGGTTGATTCTCTATGTCTTTGATTGTATGGTATGCTTTGTGATTGATTAGAAGTGTTAGATTGGTCGAAAACGCCGTCGAGAGGCGAAAATAGCTTGCTGAAATAGTGCAGGTTTTCTTTGGGTCGAGTTAGACTGACCAGGGGAAGGTTTTGACCGACCCGAGTTCCTGGAACGACCCTGACAACAACCGACCAGGATTGGTGAAATACGACCGACCAGGGGGACAATACCGACTGACCAGGGATGGTGAAGTACGACCGACCAGGAATGGTGAAGTGTTCGATCGACCAGGGGGCAATACCGACTGACCAGGGATGGTGAAGTACGACCGACCAGGAATGGTGAAGTGTTCGACCGACCAGGGGCCAATACTGACCGACCAGGGTAGAGATGATGAAAACCGACCAGAATGAAAGGTTCTTGACCGACTGACCCGATCCACTTCAGAAGCCATGAACCGATGGTGCGACTCGATCCGATGGAGGGAGCACGACCGACCCGATCTGAGATGCTTGGACTTGAAGTGAAGACCACGATCCGACCCGAGCGAGGGTGATGACCACGATCTGAAGTAAGGTGAAGTGAAGACCGACCCGGATGAAGATGATGACTAAAACCCGAGATGCAAAGGTAGTCCAAATGGAAGTTAGAGCTCAGGATCCAGATGGGAACCAATGAGTTCACTTCATGGTTGGGCTTTGCTGCGAGACGTGTGCAAAGGGGTTGTCGGTATTCATAACTTTGGTTCACCACTGAGAGATGGATAGTGGGCTTGTAGTGATAGTTGTACGGGATTGGATTCCGTCATGGCCCAAAGGATTAGGTAACCAAGGTAGTGGATATCGTATGCTTTACGCACTGAGTGAGAGACGTGAGGATGGTTGCTATGCTTGATTGTTTGACATCACTATGACATGCACACCCCCGCCCCCGTATTTCTTACACCATATGTTAGTGGCACCTTAGAGTATTGTACAGTATGTAGTGCTAACTCTTTGGTTGCAGGTTCAGGTTCAGGTATGATTGGATTATACCTGTTATTGTTCTGTTTAGTTGCTTATCACTCATACCAGACTTTTGTCTGACCCAGAGTTTTATGTCTCTTCTTATTACTCTGGGTGCTCACACGAGCAGACTAGAGACAGGTCAGGTGGATATGCACGAGTAGATGCCGGAGACGAGCAGGAGGCTTACACGTACTATTTATACATATATCTCCATGTGTTGTTGATGGTCGCTACTTTGGGCATTAGTAGCGCACCTTTTCTTTCTTTTGCTTTAGAGACAGTATTTTGAAGTGTAATAATGTTGTTGGATCGTAAGCTGTATCTTTGGATTTCCGCTGCTATGATGGTTTAGTTTTCAGCTTATGTACTGTCTCGCCTGTTTTATGTCAAGTATGTTATTATTATATTTTGTTCCATGCGCTGTGAGACATTCTACAGGTTCTTTGTTAGTTCATTCTCTTCTTTCTTTTCTTCTGACGACCGTCCCGTGCTAACTGGACATGTGTACAGCGCACAATTGGAGTTAAATGTCGGTTTGCATTGTTTTTCACTAATTATGGCTAATTATGGTAATTAGCGAAGATTAGCGAAATTATGGCTTAGAAAAATCTAGAAAAATGAGTCTAAACCGAAATCCTAACCCTAGCAGCCCTTAAATACCCCAAATCCCGAAATCCCCCATTGGGCCTAGTTGCTAATCATCCGGTTAATCCAAATTAGCTGTTTTTAACCCTCTAAACCTTAATTCAGCCATATCTCCCAAACGGTAAGTCCGTTTGTATTATGACCACTATACGGAAAGAGAAACCATCATCCGGAGCTAATGGAAGTGGTTTCAGATCAAAAATCCTCTCCAGTCAAAAGTTATGGACGAAACAAGATCCACTAGGGGCAAAACGGTCATTTAAAAATCGGCAAAAATCATGAATCATGGGAAATGACCCTACTAGTCGTTCCCTAAAAGTACATGACCATACGACTTACCAGGAAAAAGAAATAAATATTCTACGATCTTCCGATGCGTAGAATGCGGGTCGTTACATTCTCCCCCCCTTAGGAAATTTCGTCCCCGAAATTCCTCACCCCAAAACATACAAAGAATTCTGCATGCCTATTAATCATTTTCAAACAATAAAACATACAAAACAACACAACAAGCCTATCCTAGCATGCGGTTTACTAACAAGGGAAGAAACTATCATTACCAAAACCTTACCAGGCAAAGAGTTCTGGATACTTCTTCCTTATGTCCTCCTCTGTTTCCCAAGTACAGTCTTTCTCATTCTCACCCCACTGAACTTTGACTAGTTTCACCACCTTCCTTCGAAGCTGCTTCGTATCGTTCCCAACAATACGCATAGGCTTGCGTTTCCCAACCGCCTCGGGTTCAACTTTGATATCGTCCAACTGATCTGGTGAAATAGTCCTACTAGGGTCATACAATTACTTCCTTAACAGGGAAACATGAAATACGTTGTGAACTCCCGCCATCTTGTCAGGTAGCTCTATTTCCTACGCCAAATTCCCAACTTGCTCGAGGACTGGGAATGGGCCAACAAATCTTGGTGCTAACTTACCTCTCCAACCAATCCGAATCACATTCTCAATGGAGAGATCTCGACGAACACCAAGTCGTTAACGAAGAATTCCAAATCTCTTCGCCTCATATCGAGATAAGTCTTCTGTCTATCTGGGGTAGCCTTCATTCTCTAATATACAATTCACTCAAATACCATCATGACCTGACCTAGTCCTTGGTAAACTATCAATATATTCCATTTGAGACTTGTTCTCTTTCCATCGATACCCATCTCTACCCTAGAGATGATTTCCAATAGGTTAGGATCGTCCTTCTAACTGGAACCAATCCACTCAATCAAAATCGATCTAATCGTCAAGCTTACTAGCGTTTCTGAATCCAATTCACTCTTGGGTCTGAAATCATATCCTGTGATATACTCTAGTAGCTTCCAACCCAGAAACATAACCTCTAGACTGGCATGTCTCCTACTCAACGCAACTATTACCGCACCCAAACCCTTTACTATGATCACTCTGCCCCATGGAGTCATGGCGACTCCACTGCACTGATCCATAGCCACTAGTCCTTTGCTATGTCCACTCTGCCCCATGAAGTCATAACAACTCCACTGCACTGGCTCATAGCCTTACTATTCCTTTACTATGTCCACTTTGCCCCTCGAGTCATGACGACTCTACTGCACTGGCTCATAGTCCTACTACAATCACTTTGTTCCCCATCGCTGGAACCATACAGGTGATAGTCTACTCAAGAGAAGAAAGATAGGAACAAACATAGCAACCATAACATCCATCAAACAAATCCTATCTATCAACTGCTAAAGTCATAAACACATCGACACCTACATGACTGGTCTAACCAATCCCAGTATGTCGATTCTAATATGTCTGGTCCAACCAACATCAATAAATAATGGAAGCCCAGCCTCCATACATACACCGATGCCTACTTGACTGGTCCAACCAATCCCAGGCCAATGGAAGCCCCGCCTCCCTACGGACTACCGTACGTCCAATGTACGTTTATCCTCCAAGGATAACTAGATCACGTCCAACGGATCCAGGGTAACGGGCATCCCCAGAAACCCCTGCTTTTAGTCCGCCTAAAATACTTGAGTCCAACCCAAGTCTATCCATTGTCTTGCTGCCCTCTCGAGTCCAACTCAAGCCGAATCCAATTCCTTGCAGCCTTCTCGAGTCCAACTCGAGTCAATCTATAACTCAGACCCAGTCTTGAGTATCCATTAGTGACAAACTCTAGTCCAACGTGAGTCATCGTCTCCTTATTCGTTGCATCTCCAAGATCAACGAACACCCATTTTCCTTTTACGAGTTCAAGTCCAACTTGAATCGCCCTAATCTTCGTTGTATCTTCCATGATCAACGAACACATCCTATTCCTTTAAAATTCTACTATCCAATAGAGAACATCAACATAGGGTCCTAAACAATCCATTACTTTGCATCTTTCCCGAGTCCCACTCGAGCAATCTCATAACCCTATCGAGTCTAACTCTAGGCAGTCTATACCATTGAACAGTCTCATCATGTTCCGTCTGCCCATCACTCCTCGAGTAAACCAAGATATCATCCAATGAAAAATCACAACAACTATTTACCCCTCACGCAAACCATCCTAGTCGAAATCGACATTCCCCAAGCACAAGCCCCAAAGGCCTAAACCAATATCAGACAAGCACCCAAGGAACATCTCCTCCGAGTTCGGACAACCCACGTGAGGTGATACTAGCAAAACAATCTAGCACTGGAGCACTCATTTTCCTCCCAGAGACAACTAGAACTTATTACAACGATAACCTCTTAGCTTTCTTAACTCCAGTTACTATCGCCATCACTAGGTAGGTACCTAATACCACCCTATTCAATTGGAAGTAGATCGACTCCCCAAAATAATGCTAAACCCAGTAAAGCCCAAAACAAAGCAATCACAACAAACATACATCCATGACTCGATAAGACCACGTTACGACAAATCATGCTAAGGTTAGTCGACCCACCAATCCGGTTCGTCACAACTAGAGGTCTATCGACTATCTCGGGTTTGTCAAACAATACCCGAACAGAAACATCTTAAATAGAAAGCATACCTTTTATAACGACACCCTTTCCCTTCTGCGCCGCACTTGGAGCATTCGACGAAGAAGGAACAGCGTTGATAGCATACGCTTTCACAATCTGCTTCTCCTTAGGAGGTTGTGGGCAATCATCCTTGTGATGTCCCGCCTGGCCGCAGTTAAAGCACTTCCTCTCCCCAGGCTTTTCTCGACAATCTCTGGATAGTGACCCTTCTTGCCACAACTAAAGCATTTGCCATCTTTCTTATTTTCTTATTCTAACCATCCTTGGTCAGGTTCTGCTTCCTCTTGCTCTGAGAATTCTTCTTGCCTTCACCGCCTGCTTGCGGATTTGGCTCCTCTGTAGATGCAATAGCAACTTCGGTTTTCGACTTAGGGAAAAGGCTCTCTGACCTTAATGCCTTTCCTACAATAGACTCGAACGTCTCATCGATATGGTTTATAAGTCTTTCCCCCAAGTACCCATCGAAGCCAGTTATGAACTTCTCGTTCTTCTTTTCAACTATATCGATAAGGGACCATCCATATTTCGATAAAGTATCGAATTCTGTGATGTACTCCGAGACTGCCCTACCATTCTGCTTAAGCTCCAAGAACTTCCTGAATAATTCTAATTTATGAGCAGCTGGAATAAACTTATCACTAAAGCGAGTCTTAAACTGATTCCAAGTAACTTGATCTTCTGGAGTAGCTGTTCTAATGGCATTCCACCAATTCATCGCTCGCCCTTGCAGCTGACGAGACGCTAGCCTTCTTTTCATCGCATCCTCGATACCCAAGTCGTCGAAGATACGATCACAGCTATCCAACCAGTCCTGAACATTTGTGGCCGACTCCGTTCCGTGGAACGGCTTCCCACCAAGGTTAGTGTAATCCTTGCACAACTTGGCGAAATCGACCCTAGGCGCCTGCACTACTGGACCACCACCATTTCCGGGATTGGGAACTGCCCCTTGAACATCCCTAAGCATCTCCCTCATGAAGTTGGTGAACATTATCCTCATGTCAGGAGCATTCCCATGGTTGGTCCCTCTACCAGCACCCCTGGTGTCTCTACTCATCGTTCAATCTGTAAAGAGAAAACGATTAACGACCCCATAGTGGTGCTAGTGCAGTACGACTTCATTCTTATACTACTAATAGTACATATATAGCTTTTGAAAACCAAATTAATCACAATTACGCGCTCTCATATACGTACTATCTCTCCCTAGTGTCTTTCCCTAGGTTAACTACGCAACCTAGAGCTCTGATACCAGATGTGACGGCTGGAAAAATGAGTCTAAAACCGAAATCCTAACCCTAGCAGCCCTTAAATACCCCAAATCCCGAAATCCCCCATTGGGCCTAGTTGCTAATCACTCGGTTAAGCCCAATTAGTTGTTTTTAACCCTCTAAACCTTAATTCAGCCATATCTCCCAAACGGTAAGTCCGTTTGGCTATTATGACCACTCTACGGAAAGAGAAACCATCATCCGGAGCTAATGGAAGTGGTTTTAGATCAAAACTCCTCTCCAGTCAAAAGTTATGGACGAAACAAGATCAACTAGGGGTAAAACGGTCATTTAAAAATCGGCAAAAATCATGAATCATGGGAAATGACCCTACTAGTCGTTCCCCAAAAGTACATGACCATACGACTTACCAGGAAAAAGAAATAAATATTCTACGATCTTCCGATGCGTAGAATGCGGGTCGTTACAATTGTTTTCAAAGAATTTAAGAAAATCTAAAACTTACATGATCTACTATATGAATCACACACCACAGAGATGATCAAAGACACAGAATCAAACAAAAACACATAAATAAACAAAAATAAATGCAGAAAAGGAAAGAACACATCGGATTTTATACTGGTTCGGATTACTCCTACGTCTAGTCCCACACAACGTTGGATTGCACAGAATTTTATTACTATATCAATATCCAAGTACATACCCCTTGATTTCCCAGCTACAAGATTTACACCGTTCCAACCACTCTTGATTTCACGGCTATAAGAATGCCACCGGTCCCTTTCCTTGATTTCAGGGCTACAAGGAACATACCCTTTCCCAAACAATCCCAAATTATTACAACATCCCTATAACTCTTCAATAACACTTCAATTCAGAGAGTAATGAGTAGAGAGTGAAAAGAGAATTTTTATATAATTAGAATAGAAATTGGCAGAGTAGAAGTGTAGAAATCAATAAAATAAGAAATATTAATGGAGGGATGAAGAGGGGTGAAGATGGAGAAGAAGAATTGTTAAAAAATTCGCGTTTAACTACTATTTATAAGATTTGAAAGGTTGCAATGCTTCTGTAATGTTTCAAATAGTGAAAAGACCCTTCCTTTGAAAATTGGAAAAATGACGGTTGTATGTCGACATAGCAACATATATATGTCGATATATGTACTTTAAAATTTTGAATTTTGAATATTTTCAAGTGTTAAACTATATATATAATTCTGGAAATTCTTGAATTAAAACTTGGTGATATAAATGAGTATTATAAAGTATAAAATCATATGAAAACATATACATATATTATATAATTATTCTTATAAAATTATAAGGTCTAAAACAATATAAATATTAAATTATATAACTATATAAATATATATAAACTTATAAATTTAAAAATTATGTTTGAAATCAAAAATAAGATATAAAAGCTATTTAAATTAGAATTTGAATTTTAAAAAATAGAATTTGAAATTTGAAAAGCAGAATTTGAATTTGAAACTAAAGTGCTATTCAGAGTCTTATGTATAAGCTAGACTCTCCTACTATATTTGTCTTGAACTCTTAAAATCTTGATTACTCATGAGTCTTGAATCTTCTCTGAATTCTGAATCTGTAAAACTATACAGTCTTCAGTTTTAATTCCTGCATACAGATTCTGCATATATATGTATATATATTCTAGACAGAGATGTAAGTATATATTTTATAATCAATGATAATTAAAATAAGGTTATTGTCATCAAAACTCTGTTCTCCAACAATCTCCCCCTTTTTGATGATGACAATCTTAGTTTATAAAATATTCATACCTGTTGATTCCGATCCTTCTAATACTCCCCCTATCAATATGAATCCTATATACTCTGCTTAAATTAAGTCTATATTTTATAATTTCCCACCCTTTGGCATTATCAAAAAGAAATTCTAAAAATACCCCCCCAAATCCTATATCTATCTATATATATCGTATGATTATTCTATACTAAAATACTAAGTAACTCCCCCTAAATTCGAGCCTATATAACAAACTAATGAAATGCTTATGAAAGATAAAGTAAGCAATAAATTAAACATTGTTTTTAATACAAACAGTACACATCAAAGAAATTACACGAATGACTACACATATATTACATTGATTAAACGAATAAATGAAAAGAAACCTAACTTCTAATTGTTTTTTACGAAAGGGGACTTATGGATTGGACAATTAGGGTAATGGAGACAAAATTCCCCATTTTGTTCAATTATGTTTCCTTCTCGATCGAAAGAAACTTCCCTAATGCATACGACTTGATCGTCCTTGTCTGTGCCTTCTTGTTATGCCTCTTCTAGTTCCTCTTCTTCCATCATCTCTTCCTCCTCCTCTTCTTCCTCTTCTTCCATCACTGGATTATCATCTTCGAAAATGGTTAGATTCACTTGATTATCCATTACAAACTTATGGAGATTCTGCATCTTCTTTCGTTGTTTAATTTGCTCTTTATTTATCCGTATTTGAAGTACTTGAAACTCAACGAGCATTTGGAGAGAATACTCCGTTTTCTCTTCCAATTTGATTACACGAGAGAGGGTAGAACGTTAAAATGACCTTTGGATGGTCCAACAGACGATTAAGGGTTAATTTGGTTATTATAATTAGTGGATGACATGATTTATTTTTGTTTTGAGTTTTTACATAAGTGAAATAGGAGAGTGAAGAAGAAAATTCGAAGTGGAGAGTTTAAATAGTTATTATAACTAACTTTTGGTGGAAATTAATTTTTAAAATCTGGCAGTTATATGTCGACATAGTGATATATGTATGTCGACATACTTCCAATTTTGATTTTAATTTTTTACTTTTTATTGTTATTCTTATATATATTGATATATTTAATTACTCTAATTCACTTAATGAACAAATACCTAATTCTCTTCTAAGTTTAGTAAATGTTGCTTCGTTTAATGGTTTTGTTAATATATCTGCTATTTGTTTATTTGTTTCTATAAATTCGAGTGAAATTTTCTCTTTACTTATGTTATCTCTTAGAAAATGATGTCATATATGAATATGTTTAGTCCTTGAGTGATGAGTTGGATTTTTAGATATATTTATAGTGCTCATATTATGGCAGTATATTAGTGATTTGTTTATATTTAATCCAAAATCATTTAGAGTTTGTTGCATATATACCACTTGTGAACAAGCCAAAGCAGCAGATATATATTCTGCTTCAGTTGTTGACAAAGATACGGTATTTTGCTTTTTACTAAACCAAGAAACTAATGAACGTCCTAAGAAATGACATGTTCCACTTGTGCTTTTACGATCAGATTTACGTCCCACATAATCAATGTCACAATAAGAAATTAAATCAAATGAATCATCCTTAGGATAAAATAATCCAAAATCTGACGTATGTTTTACATATCTTAGAATACGTTTTACGGCTTTTAAATGGGTTACATTAGGTTGTGATGTATATCTTGCACAGAGACATACACCATGCATTATATCTGGTCTACTAGCGATTATGTACGATAGCGATCCTATCATACTTCTATATAAATTTTGATCAACATCCTTTTATGTATCATCTTTACTTAATGCTATACTAGTTGCCATTGGTGTTGGTCTCCCATTAGTTGTTGTTAAATTATATTTATTAATTAAACTTCTTGCATATTTTTCTTGATTAATAAATATTCTACTCTTTAATTGACGAATTTGTAAGCCTAAGAAGATTGTTAGTTCTCCCATATGACTCATCTCAAATTCTTGGGTCGTAATATTTGAAAATTCTCTATTCATTTTATTATTCATTGATCCAAAAATTATATCGTCAACATATATTTGCACTAATTGTACTTTATTATTTCTTATAATAAACAGAGTATTATCTAGTTTTCCTATTTCGAAGTAAGATTGTAATAAGTAGTTTCTTAATATATCATAGCAAGCCTAGGTGCCTGTTTTAATCCATATAATGCTTTCTTTAGTTTATATACATGATTTTGTATTTTTTTTCATCTTCAAAAAGAGGTGGTTTCTCTACATATACATATTCTTTAACAAATCCATTTAGAAAAGCACTTTTAACATCCATTTGCTATAACTTAAAATCATTATGATTAACAAAGGCTAATGATATCCTAATTGCTTCTAATCTTGCTACGGGGGAAAATGTTCCATCGTAGTCTATTCCTTCTTCTTGACTATAACCATGTGCTACTAGTTGTGCCTTATTTCTTATGACCTCACCGTGTTCATTCATTTTATTTTTATAAACCCATTTAGTTCCTATTATAGTATTATCCTCTGGTCTAGGAACAAGTTCCCATACATCATTCCAAGTAAACTGATTCAATTCCTCTTGCATAGCAAGGATCCACAAATCGTCAGATGATGCTTCCTTTTAATTCTTAGGTTCGGTAGTAGAAATAAATGCTGAATTACTCATATTATTTAATTGATTTCGAGTCCTAACAACGGATTCAATATCTTTTAAGATATTTTCTACAGTGTGTGCCTTAGTAATCTTATCCTTTTATTCGGTTGACTATCTTCATTATTTGTTTTATTACTTTCATTTTCACATTCATCTTTGTTGTGTTGTGTTATATTTTTATAATTTTCATTAAAGGATACGTTTAAGGTTTCTTCTGCAGCATTGGTTCTAGAATTAAAAACTCTATATGCTTTACTTCTATCTGAATATCAAATAAATATTCCTTTGTTGGATTTCGAATCAAATTTGTCTAGATTTTCTTTAGTATTAAGAATAAAACATTTACTTCCAAATATTTAAAGTATGATACTTTTGGTTTCTTATTACACAAAAGTTCATATGGTGTTTTATGAGTTAATGGTCTGAATGAAATTCTATTTGAAATATAACAATCTGTTGCAACTACCTCAGCCCAAAAATTTCTTGGTGGATTACTATCGGATAACATAGTTCTCGCACACTCTTGTGTCGATCTATTTTTACGTTCAACTACATTTTTTTGAGGAGTTCCAGGGAAAGAAAAATTATGAGTTATCCCCTTTTTACAACAATTTTTTCAAGATTTAACTTTCGAATTCTTCACCTTAGTCACTACGTATTGTTTTAGTTTTTAAGGATAAAAAATTTTGAATTCTTTAAGCAAAGATTTTTAATTGATCAAAAGCATCGCTTTTATTTTTAAGAAATAAAGTCCAGGTAAATCTAGGAAAATCATCGACTATTGCATAAACATATCTATTGTGATTTATTGATTGAGTTTGGGATGGACCAAATAAATCCAGATGAATTATCTCTAACGGTTTTGAGGTTGTAATTTCCTCTTTTGGTTTAAATGGACTTCTTTTTAATTTTCCGAACTGACAAGCATCACATAAATTATCAACCCTATTTTTCATTTTGGGTAATCCCCTAATTGAATCTAATTTTGAAATCCTAGAGATGTTTTTGAAATTTATATGACTGAATCTCTTATGCCAGATCCAAGGGTCACTTGTTATGCCATAAGACATAGATTATCATTGGAGATTTACATGCTCAATATATAGATATTTTTCTTTCTATCTCCTTTGAATATTACCTTTGAATTCATATCTTCTATAAAGCATTTATCTTTTTCAAAGTTTATTTTATAGCCCTTATCTCGAAATTGACTTATACTTAGTAAGTTGTGTTTTAGATTCCTAACTAATAAAACATCAGAAATAGTTGGAGTTTCAGAGTTATCGATATTGCCGATGCCAACAATATATCCTTTAGAGTTATCACCAAAGCTGACCATTCCACCATCTTCATGTACCAGATTATTTAGTAATTCTGGATTTCCCGTCATATGTCTCGAACAGCCACTATCCAATATCCATTTGTCATTTTTGATTTCCACCACCAGAATTTGAATTCTCAACAGTCATGTAACATACCATTTCAAAATTCAAATTTTCAACAGCCATGTTGTAACACCCCGTGTATTTTATAACAGTGAAATTCACAAATTAAAGTATAATAAATTTTAAATTAAAGTATTAAGGGAAACGGGATACACCTTTGCGTTCGTCTCGGAAAAGTACGCGAAATAGAGTCCGAGTTTTCGAAAAACGGAGCCCGTATGACCAAATTATGGCCCGATGAAGTTTCAGAAAATTCAAATTTCGAAAACAGATTTAAATTTCAGCCCAACCAGAGTAGGCGGAAAAATTCCCGCCCAAACCCACCAGGTCGACCTGGGGGTCGACCCTAGGGTCGACCTGCCAGGCTAGGTCGGCCTAGGAGTCGACCTAGGTGTCGACCTGCCCCAGGCAGGTCGACTCTAGAGTCGGCCTGAGGGTCGACTGGGGAGTCGACCTGGCCCCTGAGCCAGGTCGAACCCAGCCCACCCTGGTCTGTGTTTGGTCGATTTTCTGAGCCTTGCCTTGTCACTAGGGCTAGGTGTCAGCTCCTGGTTGGTCTCCCCTTTAAACGAACGGCTATTATTGAACCAAGCTCCATCGACGGTCTAAATCAACTCACAAACTCTATAAAAAGGACCTAAGACTAACCCTAATTCACACAAACTAAAATGGAGATGAGACCGTCATGTTGCTGAGGAGAGACTAAGGATAGCCGTCAGAAATAGAGAGACAATTAGGAGATAAATCAAAAGCTTAAAGCAACGTCAAATCAATCAAAACAACGCCTACAACAAAGGATAGCATCTCCAAATTCAGAATTCAGATTCCTGAATTGAAGATTCGTCATACGTTGTAAGTAGAGTGCTATTCCGATGTGAATTAAATAATTGTGTTGATTTGTGTAAAGTAAGAAATGGAATTGTGGCGATAATAATCTATATTTGTATGTTGCTTTGATGCTAAACGATTTGGGAATATTATGGTATACGATTGGATATTTGCAAGTACGTGATTTGCGTTGGAAGTTAACAACGAAATGGAATTGTGGCGATAATAATCTATATTTGTATGTTATTTTGATTCTAAACGATTTGGCAATGCTATGGTGTACGATTGGATTCATACAAGTATATGATTTATGTTGACAACCACATGTGGTGGAATTTTAATTGGGGTTCATGCAAGCATATGATTCATATTGAAAACTACATGTTTGTGGTAGTTATTTACAACACCCATTTGATAATTGCAAGTATATGATTCATGTTGAAAGTAACAACTATATGTTGTAATAGTTTATTTGAAATTCATGCAAGTATATGATTTATTGTTATGCCAACATGATGTATAATTCTATGGTAATCTTTAGTGTAATTTGGTCCATTTGAGTATTATGATTCATATGAAGTCATGTTGGAATTGGCATCATAGTTCAAGTATAAAAATCATGCTTTTGTGATAGTGACAAAAGAAAGCATCTTTGTGAACTTGTATTAATTTTATGAACATGACTAAACTATGTTTGTTACTATGCCCAATTGAAAAACATGTTTTTAGGCTTATGTTGTTATCATAATCATATGATAATATATGTGACACATAAGTTACATTAGAATTACATTCCACTTGCAAGTTTACATAGATAGAATAAAAACCATGATTTAAGTTTGGGTATGTTTATGCTATAATCCTATAAATGGATTAAAAACCATGATTCATATAAGAATTAGGTTGGGATAATTCTAGTTGAACCATACTTTTGTATTAGTGACAAAAGTAAGTACCTTTTTGTTAGCATTTAGTGATTTTATGAACATGATTAGTTTATATTATGCCTAAATAAAGATATAGGCTTATATTTCTAGTCAAGACCATGTGCCAATAATAATGATATCTAATTTAGTTAGATTCTTAATTTCAAGTTTACATGGTTAGTTGAACCTATAATTCATGTTTAAGTATTGTTTATGCCATAATCATATAGAATGATTCATGTTTAAGTATTGTTTATGCCATAGTCATATGAATAGGATGATTCATGTTTAAGTATTGTTTATGCCATAATCATATAGAATGATTCATGTTTAAGTATTGTTTATGCCATAGTCATATGAATAGGATGATTCATGTTTAAGTATTGTTTATGCCATAATCATATGAATAGAATAATTCATGTTTAAGTATTGTTTATGCCATAATTATATGAATAGAATGATTCATGTTTAAGTATTGTTTATGCCATAATCATATAGAATGATTCATGTTTAAGTATTGTTTATGCCATAGTCATATGAATAGAATGATTCATGTTTAAGTATTGTTTATGCCATAATCATATGAATAGAATAATTCATGTTTAAGTATTTAATCATATGAATAGAATGATTCATGTTTAAGTATTGTTTATGCCATGATTATATGAACAAAACGATTCATGTTTAAGTATTGTTATGCCATGATGTTACAATTGCAAGTTCACATTTGCCTACTTTATGTTAATTGAATCGTTCGTTGCAAGTTCATGCGTTCACACTTCCCTTTTTCATGTTATCTTATAAACACCATGTTATAAGCCTTCCCTTTTCATATGGCTAAATTGGGTTTAAGTGTTAAACCCAACACACCTTACATTGGAGCGAACGTATAAAACGGGGGTAATGACGTTTGGGCTAAAATATAGAACATATGTGTTGGCATGTTTGACGCATGCCAGCAACCTTGAAAAATAATTAAGTGGCATAAATAAATCTTAATCAATAAAGATGAATTTGAATAATGGGCCACAAATATTTACATATAAAAAGAAAAGAGACAAAATATGTAAATGTAGAAAATACGATGTGTTTAACCCGAGGTTGGATTGAGTTGTGATGTAAACCTGCCCGGAACCGCCCGGCTGTCCAGTAGTCACAACAACACCTATTCAATGTGGGTGATTAAACACGGAGCCCTATAAGGACCCGAGGTTAGACTGAGTTGTGGCGTAAGACTGCCCGGACCCAACCGGCAACAGGCAGCCACAACAATACCTGTCTAATGTGAGAGGTCAAGGCTTTAATAAGACAATTAAGGCTGAGTCAGGATTGATAGGATTAAGTGAATTAAGACTTAATCAAAATGGAACATGCTAAACTAAACAGACTGATTGGGGGTTAGGTTCATAAAACACTTAACCAACTTAGCATGTTGGCTAGAAATAGAAAAAAAACCTAGTAGCGGGGGACCCTTTTCAGCAGTAACCCTACAAGGTATCATGATACCCTGGAACTAGGTAGGGTGGGGCACGATTACTGGGCTGACTGTAAGAGGTCAAATCGACGGCGGTGGTGCAGCAGTGTAGGTTCTAACGGGGTGCGGGCGTGCACACACTCCGGCGCAGAAAAATAAGGCACTGGGCACCAGTAGCGTACCTGTGCATTCTAGGATTGTGTCGGGCCGCCACCATGGGACTTGATACACCCCATGGTGGGACCTGCATAGGTAACTACAACATCGGGGGCCGTAAGACACAGGTAACTATGCGAGTAGGAGCCGATCATCATAAAAATGGATCACTTCACCCTGATTATGGGGTGCCTGTTGGGAACTAGTTTATATGGGTACAGAGATTAATATGGGGTACGATAGTATATTCGACCCTAGACAACTTAACTTAGTTTATGGTGCTTTCCCATTTCTAGTTTATACTTATCATACCCAGTTCTTTGTTCATAGACTGAATAGTCCTAGACTTACTCAGGCTTTATGTCTGACTCTACTTTTCTTTCGTCTTCTTTTCTTCCGTTTCCCCCCAGTTCCATAGGGAGTGAATACCGCAGCTTGACCAGCCTTCATGTCCAGCTTGAAGAGAAAGAATATATTGCTTGGATCTTTTCGTTTTGGACTATGGCTTTGGACAGCAATTATGGGACTTTTGCAGTTTATTTATGTTTCCTTTATGCTTCTTTAAATAATGTAATCAAGACAGTTATGAAGATGTTATGTTTTTGGAAGTATTGTAAGACAATTATGGTATGGTTGGTGTAACACGTATTTTAATGAAATAAAAGTTGTTGTTTACCGCTGTTCAAAAATATGTGTTATTATATCTGTCTTGTATATCTGTGATTTATACTTATAAACCTCCACCAAAATTAGGGCATTCCCTTTTAGAGTGACCCTAACGGAGGTGGGGTGTTTCACTTGGTATCAGAGCATAGGTTTACCAGATAAGATAAAAAGTTTTGAAAATTTATTTTCAAAAAGGAAATTTAAAGAAGCATTTTTAAGATAAAATATTATTTTATTTTAAAAGGCAAAGTCCCCCCAAAGCCATAGGTACTATCTCTTATCCTTCATTTTGAATCTATACTTTTTGTTTCAGCATGTCCGAAGAACTTAACTTGCTAGAGGGTGTACCAATACCTGGTTGGTTTAGACGGTTCTTGGAAGCAAGGGCCACTCAGCCAGGTCCTACCGTTCCTCCTCCCCCAGCTGCAGGAAATCATCCAGCTGCAGCAGCACCTCTTCCTCCACCTCCTCCACGGGGAGACACCTTTGCTAAGATATGTAAAGATTTTAAAGCTATGGGAGGAAAGGATTTTCATGGAACTGAGTCCTTCGTGGCAGCTAGAAATTGGCTGAAAGAAACCGAGGACTTATTCATCATCTTTGAGGTAGAAGATAGGCAGAAAGTACAACTGGCAGTGTGGCTACTAAAGGGGGAGGCTTCCTACAGGTGGGAAGTCACTAATGCAGAAAGACTAGTGGAAACATGGGAGGACTTTAGGGCAAGGTTTGAGGCTAAATTTCTCTCAGATGCAGAAAGGAGTTTGCAGTTGGAAAAATTCTTATTTCTTAAGCAAGGGAACAAGACAGTCAAAGAGTATGTTAATCAGTTCGATGAGCTGGCTAGGTTCGGACTGGACCTAATCAACACCCCGCACAAGAAGGCTCTCCGTTTTGTGAAAGGGTTGAATGAGCCATTACATAGTTTGGCCATGACCCATATACCCATGGGAGCTACATATGAAAGATTGGTACAGATGGCGTTGCTGAACGAAGAGGATAAGGGCACGAAGGAGACAAAGGCAGAAACTCTCAAGGGAAGAAAGAGGGTTTGCAGCGTAAGAAGACAGACTTTAAGAAGGGCGGGAAAGGCAACAAAGAGAAGAGGAAGTGTAATTTCTGTGGCAAAGTGGGGCACTTAGTAAAAGATTGCCGGAAAAAGAAGGCCAAGATGAATGGTGGGTGTTTTTCTTGCGGTGAGATAGGCCACGTGGCTAAGGACTGCCCAAAGAAACGAGGACAGGGGCAGAGGGCTGGATCCACCACAGGGGCACAGGTTCATGTGCTAGAGGCGCCACCTCTGCAACAACGAGGTATAAATACTTCTGTAGAAAGTGTAGTTTATCTTTATGATCGCCCCGTTCGCACTTTATTTGATTCCGGCGCATCACACTCCTTTATCTCGTCTGCTTTAGTAGAATCTCTGCACCTAAGAACTAGTATGGTAGAGGACCCCTTAATTGTTTCAAACCCAATTGGGGGCCCAGCTCATTTGTCTATGATCTGTTTGGGATTGAAAATTTCTATTCTAAGCGTAGAATTTAAGTGTAGTGCCTTTGTTTTGGGCTTTTCGGGATATGGTTTGATTTTGGGCATGGATTGGCTATCCAGTAATGGGGCCATCCTTGATTGTGAGAAAAGGGTTGTTAGGCTCCTAACCCAGCTCGGTAATACTTTGGAAATTTCTTTTAATCCCTCGTATGCGGTTATGCTTAGTTACCTTGAATCGCTAGATGCCTCCGTTGAAAATTTGCAATCGGTTAGAGTGGTCCGGGAATATCCGGATGTCTTCGAAGAGGTGAAGGGCTTGCCTCCGAGGCGGGAGATAGACTTCCGCATATACCTTGTAGATAATGCAAAGCCCGTTGCGTTGCCCGTTAGACACATGGCTCCACGGGAAAGGAAAGAGCTCAGTAAACAGATTAAAGAGCTTCTAGAAAAGGGGTTCATTAGGAGGAGCATTTCAGAATGGGGCGCTCCAGTGGTGTTCGCTACAAAGGCAGATGGTTCACTCCGTCTATGTGTTGACTATAAGGAGCTCAACAAGCTAACGAAAAAGAATAGGCACCCTCTCCCCAGAATTGACGATTTGTTTGATCAGCTTGTAGGAGCGTCTGTTTTCTCCCAACTCGATTTAGCGACCGGTTTTCATCAGCTAAGGGTGGCTGAAGATAGTATCGATAAAACGGCATTCAGAACCCCAGACGGCTTCTTTGAATGGCTTGTCATGCCTTTCGGCTTGACAAATGCACCTGCTTACTTCGTGGACCTGATGAGTAGGGTATTCAGAGATTTCCTCAATAAGTTCGTAGTGGTCTTCGTAGACGATATCCTTATCTTCTCAAAGAGTGAAGAGGAACATGCTCAGCACTTAAGGGCAATCATGGAAACTCTGCGAGTCCATCAGCTAAAAGCCAAATTCTCCAAATGCCACTTTTGGAGAGAAGAAGTGAGGTTCCTTGGGCACATAGTATCCAAACAAGGGTTAGCAGTGGACCCTGCTAAGGAAGTGGCGGTACAAGATTGGAAGACACCAAGGAATGCAACTGAGGTCCGAAGTTTTCTAGGACTAGCAGGTTTCTATCGAAAGTTCATAAGGGATTTTGCGAAAATCTCAGCTCCGCTCACAAAGTTGACCAAGAAGAATCTAGTGTTCAATTGGGACTTGGATTGCGAGTTTGCTTTCCAGCGATTGAAAAGGGCTCTTACAACAGCCCCAGTTTTGACGTTGCCAGATGGAAGCAAGATGTTCACCGTTTATACAGATGCATGTGGGACAGGGTTAGGCGCCGTCTTAATGCAAGAAGGAAGGGTAGTAGCTTACGGCGGGAGACAATTGAAAGTGCATCATATCTCTTCTTAAGAGTATATCTTTGATCCCTCTCTTCCTGTAGAGCTTACTTGCATGCTATCTTTTGTGTATATCCTCTCGGTCCCATTCTCAATCCAATTTCTGTTGCAAACCCCATAGGGAGTATGACTCATCTGTTAGTAACACATGTTGGGGCTTGAGGGTGTTCGTTGGTTTGACTAAACTTTTTGGGTTTTATAGGTTGGTCTTAGGAAGGGACTCCCTTGTGACCTAAAAGGAGTCCATCATGCTTAGTTTCCTAGAATCTAGTGGTTGGGTTGAGTAATTCTTTGGGTGTCAGTCTGATGTTGATTTCGGTCTTCGGGGCTGATGCTTAGAGAGTTCTTCTCCTAATCAATATATATGTGGCATAGATTTCCAGTTTTGACATTGCCTAATGGTCACAAAGTTTTTACTTGCTTCTATCATTCGACTATACCTTTAGGTAGGACCATTTCCTATCATTGAGAAAATTGGGAAAATGGCCTATAGATTAGAGCTACCCGAAAAATTGACCGGATTTCACAACGTCTTTCACGTTTCACATCTCCGAAAATGTCTACATGAGTCTGCTGAAGTGGTAGAGCCAAATATCCTAGAAGAAGCTGAAGTGGAACGCGAAGCAACCATAAGGAAAGTTCCAACCCGCATATTAGGAACGAAAGTGAAGAAGCTACGCAACCGCGAAGTCCAGCTCGTCAAAGTTCAGTGGAGCGACGCCGAAGGAGATGCAACTTGGGAAACTGAAGCTAAAATACGCGCAGCCTACCCTTTTCTTTTCGAGGGTACATCTTTGATCTTTCTTTTTTCCTTAAGTTGCGCTTTTATCTATCTTTTTAGGTATATCTCCTCGACCCTATCTTTTAGGTAGAAACCCTTTGGATGAAAACATGTAATTGAAACATTTTATGGATGATGATTGCAAGTGGTTGCAAGTGATTGCTAGTGGTTGCTCGTGGTTGCATATACACACACAATCTAGGTTTTAGATCGGCTCAATCACTTCATATTGCATATGCATATATGTTTGCATTCGTATATGGTTGAACTTTAATATGTGTCATATGGATGTTGCATTTGTATGAATGATTGTGCACTCATGTAGAATCATGAATAGGAGGATTTGCATACATAATGGATTCATAGCACTTACATAATTCGCATTAAGGAGGTCAACTGAATCAGTAGACCGCCTGATTTTGCATTAGATAAGTGCATGTACACACACACTTCGCATATTATCATGAAGCATTAGAAGTCTTTTAAGGACAATGGATGCTCGTGTTTGATGGATGAGTAGATGGATGTTTGGATGTTAGGATGTACATTCTTCCTGAACTTGAAGATTTCGGGACTAAATCCTTTTAAGTGGGGGAGAATGTAACACCCCGTGTATTTTATAACAGTGAAATTCACAAATTAAAGTATAATAAATTTTAAATTAAAGTATTAAGGGAAACGGGATATACCATTGCGTTCGTCTCGGAAAAATACGCAAAATAGAGTCCGAGTTTTCGAAAAACGGAGCCCGTATGACCAAATTATGGCCCGATGAAGTTTCAGAAAATTCAAATTTCGAAAACAGATTTAAATTTCAGCCCAATCAGAGTAGGCGGGAAAATTCCCGCCCAAACCCACCAGGTCGACTTGGGGGTCGACCCTAGGGTCGACCTGCCAAGCCAGGTCGACCTGGGAGTCGACCTAGGTGTCGACCTGCCCCAGGCAGGTCGACTCTAGAGTCGACCTGGGGATCGACTGGGGAGTCGACCTGGCCCCTGAGCCAGGTCGAACCCAGCCCACCCTGGTCTATGTTTGGTCGATTTTCTGAGCCTTGCCTTGTCACTAGGGCTAGGTGTCAGCTCCTGGTTGGTCTCCCCTTCAAACGAACGGCTATTATTGAACCAAGATCCATCGACGGTCTAAATCAACTCACAAACTCTTTAAAAAGGACCTAAGACTAACCCTAATTCACACAAACTAAAATGGAGATGAGACCGTCATGTTGCTGAGGAGAGACTAAGGATAGCCGTCAGAAATAGAGAGACAATTAGGAGATAAATCAAAATCTTAAAGCAACGTCAAATCAATCAAAACAACGCCTACAACAAAGGATAGCATCTCCAAATTCAGAATTCAGATTCCTGAATTGAAGATTCGTCATACGTTGTAAGTAGAGTGCTATTCCGATGTGAATTAAATAATTGTGTTGATTTGTGTAAAGTAAGAAATGGAATTGTGGTGATAATAATCTATATTTGTATGTTGCTTTGATGCTAAACAATTTGGGAATATTATGGTATACGATTGGATATTTGCAAGTACGTGATTTGCGTTGGAAGTTAACAACGAAATGGAATTGTGGCGATAATAATCTATATTTGTATGTTATTTTGATTCTAAACGATTTGGCAATGCTATGGTGTACGATTGGATTCATACAAGTATATGATTTATGTTGACAACCACATGTGGTGGAATTTTAATTGGGGTTCATGCAAGCATATGATTCATATTGAAAACTACATGTTTGTGGTAGTTATTTACAACACCCATTTGATAATTGCAAGTATATGATTCATGTTGAAAGTAACAACTATATGTTGTAATAGTTTATTTGAAATTCATGCAAGTATATGATTTATTGTTATGCCAACATGATGTATAATTCTATGGTAATCTTTAGTGTAATTTGGTCCATTTGAGTATTATGATTCATATGAAGTCATGTTGGAATTGGCATCATAGTTTAAGTATAAAAATCATGCTTTTGTGATAGTGACAAAAGCAAGCATCTTTGTGAACTTGTATTAATTTTATGAACATGACTAAACTATGTTTGTTACTATGCCCAATTGAAAAACATGTTTTTAGGCTTATGTTGTTATCATAATCATATGATAATATATGTGACACATAAGTTACATTAGAATTACATTCCACTTGCAAGTTTACATAGATAGAATAAAAACCATGATTTAAGTTTGGGTATGTTTATGCTATAATCCTATAAATGGATTAAAAACCATGATTCATATAAGAATTAGGTTGGGATAATTCTAGTTGAACCATACTTTTGTATTAGTGACAAAAGTAAGTACCTTTTTGTTAGCATGTAGTGATTTTATGAACATGATTAGTTTATATTATGCCTAAATAAAGATATAGGCTTATATTTCTAGTCAAGACCATGTGCCAATAATAATGATATCTAATTTAGTTAGATTCTTAATTTCAATTTTACATGGTTAGTTGAACCTATAATTCATGTTTAAGTATTGTTTATGCCATAATCATATAGAATGATTCATGTTTAAGTATTGTTTATGCCATAGTCATATGAATAGGATGATTCATGTTTAAGTATTGTTTATGCCATAATCATATAGAATGATTCATGTTTAAGTATTGTTTATGCCATAGTCATATGAATAGGATGATTCATGTTTAAGTATTGTTTATGCCATAATCATATGAATAGAATAATTCATGTTTAAGTATTGTTTATGCCATAATCATATGAATAGAATGATTCATGTTTAAGTATTGTTTATGCCATAATCATATAGAATGATTCATGTTTAAGTATTGTTTATGCCATAGTCATATGAATAGAATGATTCATGTTTAAGTATTGTTTATGCCATAATCATATGAATAGAATAATTCATGTTTAAGTATTTAATCATATGAATAGAATGATTCATGTTTAAGTATTGTTTATGCCATGATTATATGAATAAAACGATTCATGTTTAAGTATTGTTATGCCAAGATGTTATAATTGCAAGTTCACATTTGCCTACTTTATGTTAATTGAATCGTTCGTTGCAAGTTCATGCGTTCACACTTCCCTTTTTCATGTTATCTTATAAACACCATGTTATAAGCCTTCCCTTTTCATATGGCTAAATTGGGTTTAAGTGTTAAACCCAACACACCTTACATTGGAGCGAACGTATAAAACGGGGGTAATGACGTTTGGGCTAAAATATAGAACATATGTGTTGGCATGTTTGACGCATGCCAGCAACCTTGAAAAACAATTAAGTGGCATAAATAAATCTTAATCAATAAAGATGAATTTGAATAATGGGCCGCAAATATTTACATATAAAAAGAAAAGAGACAAAATATGTAAATGTAGAAAATACGATGTGTTTAACCCGAGGTTGGATTGAGTTGTGATGTAAACCTGCCCGGAACCGCCCGACTGTCCAGTAGTCACAACAACACCTATTCAATGTGGGTGGTTAAACACGGAGCCCAATAAGGACCCGAGGTTAGACTGAGTTGTGGCGTAAGACTGCCCGGACCCAACCGGCAACATGCAGCCACAACAATACCTGTCTAATGTGAGAGGTCAAGGCTTTAATAAGACAATTAAGGCTGAGTCAGGATTGATAGGATTAAGTGAATTAAGACTTAATCAAAATGGAACATGCTAAACTAAACAGACTGATTGGGGGTTAGGTTCATAAAACACTTAACCAACTTAGCATGTTGGCTAGAAATAGAAAAAAAAACCTAGTAGCGGGGGACCCTTTTCAGCAGTAACCCTACAAGGTATCATGATACCCTGGAACTAGGCAGGGTGGGGCACGATTACTGGGCTGACTGTAAGAGGTCAAATCGATGGCGGTGGTGCAGCAGTGTAGGTTCTAATGGGGTGCGGGCGTGCACACACTCCGGCGCAGAAAAATAAGGCACTGGGCACCAGTAGCGTACCTGTGCATTCTAGGATTGTGTCGGGCCGCCACCATGGGACTTGATACACCCCATGGTGGGACCAGCATAGGTAACTACAACATCGGGGGCCGTAAGACACAGGTAACTATGCGAGTAGGAGCCGATCATCATAAAAATGAATCACTTCACCCTGATTATGGGGTGCCTGTTGGGAACTAGTTTATATGGGTACAGAGATTAATATGGGGTACGATAGTATATTCGACCCTAGACAACTTAACTTAGTTTATGGTGCTTTCCCATTTCTAGTTTATACTTATCATACCCAGTTCTTTGTTCATAGACTGAATAGTCCTAGACTTACTCAGGCTTTATGTCTGACTCTACTTTTCTTTCGTCTTCTTTTCTTCCGTTCCCCCCCAGTTCCATAGGGAGGGAATACCGCAGCTTGACCAGCCTTCATGTCCAGCTTGAAGAGAAAGAATGTATTACTTGGATCTTTTCGTTTTGGACTATGGCTTTGGACAGCAATTATGGGACTTTTGCAGTTTATTTATGTTTCCTTTATGCTTCTTTAAATAATGTAATCAAGACAGTTATGAAGATGTTATGTTTTTGGAAGTATTGTAAGACAATTATGGTATGGTTGGTGTAACACGTATTTTAATGAAATAAAAGTTGTTGTTTTCCGCTGTTCAAAAATATGTGTTATTATATCTGTCTTGTATATCTGTGATTTATACTTATAAACCTCCACCAAAATTAGGGCATTCCCTTTTAGAGTGACCCTAACGGAGGTGGGGTGTTTCACATGTCACCCATCTTTTCAAAATTTGAATTTCCAATAGCCATATAACACATCTTTTCCTGTATTGGACAACATTTTAGTAGATCACTTGAATTTTCAATGCAATTGTATGCGGACTCGTTAAACATTGATGCAATGCATGTATTGACACTAGTGTTAACAATCATTTCCAAATTTGCCATTTAAAATTTTCAAAAATCAGATTATGAACTTTTTGAAAAACCTTGCTCTGGTACCAATTGTTATGGAATGCGAAATGCAGATCTTAAGGCAAGACTTAACACTAGAGGGGGTGAATAATATTTTCAAATAATTTAAGAAAATCTAAAACTTATATGATCTACTATATGAATCACACACCACATAGATTATCACATACACAGAATCAAACACAAACGCACAAATAAACAAAAAGGAAATACATAAAAGGAAAGAACACATCAGATTTTATACTAGTTCGGATTACTCCTATGTCTAGTCCTATGCAACGCTAGATTGCACAAAGTTTTATTACTATATCAATATCCAAGTACATTCCCCTTGGTTTCCCAGTTACAAGGTTAACACCACTCCAACCACTCTTAATTTCACGGCTACAAGATTACCACCTCCCCCTTTCCTTGATTTCAAGGCTACAAGGATCACACCCTTTCCCAAACAATCCCAAATGATTACAGCAGCCCTATAACTCTTCAATAGCACTTTAATTCAGAGAGTAATGAGTAGAGAGTCGGAAGAGAAGAAGTTTTATGTAATTAGAATATAATCGGCAGAGTAAAAGTGTAGAAATCAATAAAATAAGAAATATTAATGGAGGGACGAAGATGGGGTGAAGATGGGGAAGAAGAATTATTAAAAAATTCGAATTCAACCCCTATTTATATGATTTGAAAGGTTGCAATGCTTCTGGAACGTTACAAATAGTGAAAAGACACTTCCTTTGAAAATTGAAAAAATGATGATAGTATGTCGACATAGAAACATATGTATGTCGATATATGTACTTTATATTTTTTGAATTTTGAATATTTTCAAGTGTTTAACTATATATATAATTCTGTAAATTCTTGAATTAGAACATGGTGATATAAATGAGTATTATAAAGTATAAAATCATATGAAAACATAAACATATATTATATAATTATTTTTATAAGATTATAAGGTTTAAAACTATATAAATATAAATTTATAAAAGTATATAACTATATAAATATATATAGACGTATAAATTCTAAAACTTATGTTTGAAATCAAAAGTAAGATATAAAAGATATTTAAAATTTGAATTTTGAATTTCAATTTTGAAAAGCAGTATTTGAAAAATAGATTTCGAATTTGAACCTGGAGTGTTATTCAGAGTCTTACATATAAACTAGACTTTATTACTATATTTGTCTTGAACTCTTGAAATCTTGATTACTCATGACTCTTGAATCTTCTCTGAATTCTGAATCACTTGAATCTCTAAAACTGCACAGTCTTCAATATTAATTCTTGTATACGGATTCTACATATATATATACACATGAATATATGTTCTAGATAGAGATGTTAGTATATATTTTATAATCAATGATAATTGAAATAAGGTCGTTGTCATAAAAACTCCATTCTCCAACAAAGGAGACCGCCAGAGAGTGCAAATTCTCTCGTTTCTTGTTGTGGATGTCGACTCTCCATATAACGCCTTTTTGAGCCAACCGGCCCTAGCTGAATTCCAACCATGCATAGCTCCTTGGTTCTTGATCTTGAAGTTTCCGACAGAGGAATGAGTCGGATTTGTACGAGGAGACCAGGTAGTACGATGAGCATGTTATTTGGCTGAATGGAAGAAAGCCTATGGCCAGGAGATATGAGAGGATGCGAATAATTCTGCTCCCATCAGGGAGATTGCCGCATAGAAAATAAAGGAGAAATCTTGGCTTAGATCGTCCAGTCGCCAATTCAAGGATATTGATCCGAGAGAGGATGTATGATGACCACCCCATAACTCATGCGTCAAATTAAGGAAAAAGTGAACTGTATGACGTGTTAGGACGATATGGAACAATCATCAATGAAGAATAAATTAAAATATACCTATCGTATAACTCACAGCGGATAGATAACATATAATAGAAAATATACAACATGATATAATAGTGAAGCACAACAGAATAGAAACTCAAATCTCATAACATCTCGGAGTCACTGGTACAAAATAATTGAGAAAATGAGTAATCTGTACATCAAGACTCACCACATATCTCTCAACGTATCAAAAGTCATCAAAATACAGCAGAAATAAAAGAATATCTAAATAGCATAGTAGTAGCTAGTACGTCAGCCTCCTGATCGTCACCGCACAACGTCATCGGCATCAAAACCTATTAACTGCTATCTCAATCTGCTCACCACCAACACTGATGAGAAGCCCAAGGTAATAAGAGGGAAACATAAAACCTTGAGTCATACAACAGTCTTAGTGAGAAATAAAATAACTAACAACAGTTACATATGATATATGAGTATATATGGTTCAATCAGTTGATCCGTCTTAGCAACCAAAGGATTAGCACAAAATAATCATTTATCATATGCCACTCCATGATAGGAAAGGACATTCCCTAATCCTACTTCTCTTCGACGACCTACAATGATAGCTTACCCAGAGAAATAGAAAACTACACAAAATCAACCATAACATCCACAACAATCAATATTATAACTGTCACTGACTAAAGCCTTGAATGCATCAATCATCGAATGATCGGTCGTTGCCGTCTGTCAAGGGATAATGGAAAACCCAGGTTCTACTCAGATTTCCATACATTTGTTTTGTGTATTTTTGCAATCATCCTCGCTCCATTATACCTTTACTTGCTTAGCAACCATCCTCCTAATCTATTTACTGTCACTGCCAACAATGTGAAGCGGCTTACAAGGCCTGGAAACTTTGGGCTCGACCTCTACATCTTCAATACGACCAGGAGTTACCACAACATTTGAGTTATGCACAAACTTCCGTAGGAACGATTTATGAAACACATTGTGCACACTCGCCATCTTCTCAGGTAAATCCACTTTATACACGAGCTTCCCAATACAATCGATAATCAGAAATATCCCAACAAACCTTGGTGCTAAATTTCCTTTATTCCCAAAATGAACAACATTTATTAGAGATGAAACCTTAACAAACACCAAATTTCCGACTGAGAATTCCAAGTCCTTTCGTCGTTTATCGGCATAACTTTTCTGAAGATCTTAGGCTGCCTTCATTCGTTGCCGAATGATCTCAATATTATCCTTCATTTCTCTTATCATCTTTGGCCTAAGTACCAACTTCTCTCTAGTTTCTAACCAATGTGATGGAGAATTACACTATGTACCATACAACGCCTCATGCAGTGCCATTCCAATACTCGACCGGTAACTGTTGTTATAAGCAACCTCAATCAAAAGCAGATGGTCTTCCCATGATCCTCCAAAATCCAATACACAAGCCCTTAGAAGGTCTTCCAATTCATGATTTACATTTTTGGTTTGACCATCTGTCTGAGGATGATAAGCCGTACTCATACATAGCTCGGTTCCTAATGCTTCTTGCAAAACCACAAGTAAATAATGGATCTCCATCGCCAACTATACTATTTGGAATCCCATGGAATCGAACTATCACCTTAAGATATAAATCTTTCAATTTCGATGTCATCCTAATTGATCTACGATGAATAAACTTTGCGCTTTTGGTCGGGCGATCCACAATGACCCAAACACTATCAGTTCCTGCCTTTGTCCTAGGTAATCCATAGGCACTTGCTCCCGTTTCCACGTAAGAACTTCTAATGGATGTAACAATCCACTTGACTTCTTCTTTTTTGCTTTAACTAATTGATAGTTCATACATTTCGAGATAAAATTTCTAACATCCCACTTCAGGCCTTCCTAGTAGTAAACTCGCTTCATATCTCGGTACATATTATTACCACCAGGATGAGTCGTCAATCTAGAGTGATGATATTCCAACAAAACTTCATCCCTCAATCCATCCAAGTTAGGAACAACTAGTTGTCCATTATTATAAAACCAATCATCTCGATCGACTCTAAATTCGACTCTTTTGATTGACTGGAAGATGCTTTGGATTGATATTGAGCATGTGACAAGTGATTCCTGGGTCAATGCCACACATACCTGAGTGGATCTAGGAAAATACATCGAGGTTAGCTCTTAAGAAGTCCACGAGATCTTCCTTTATTCTTGGGTAGAGTTGCGATCCAATCATCAAGACCCTAGCCGGGTCTGTGAGATTGATTGGAATGTTGATATCGGCTCCACTAGGGTAGCCCAATTGAAATTTCTTGGCAGTAACGTCTAAGCCAGGACCTAAACTCCAATGGATGTTATGCACTGGCAGTTTTAGCACATTGAATTGTTTCTACGCTCTTGTCTTTCTTCTTATTGATGGCATCCTTCCATTCGGCGAGGTAGCAGGCTCTCGTTGTGGCTTGGTCACCTTTAATGGTTCCATCCCATTCTCCATTGAAAATTTCGTGAGAAGGGACCATGGTGCCATGTAGACTCGGAACTATAGAAGGAAAGGACATCTGAGAAAGATGTTGTAAGGAGAGATGACGTCGATGACTACAAAAGTGAGGATCCGGACTCTGTTTTGATCCACATCTCCAGTCGACTGGCAGGTCTACCATTCCCACCGACTGGTTAGAGGAGCCGTTGAAGCCATGGATAGTAGCGTGGCAAGGCCTCAAGTCTTTGGACTCAAGTTTCATTTTGGTCGTAGGACAACTTGAAGATGATGTTAACGGAGCTCCCAGAATTAATGAGGATTCTTCGAACATAAGCTGGGCCTATGTGTGCAGAAATAACAAAAGGGTTTATGGTTTGGATTTCAATTTCAGTAGAATCTCTCTTGCAGATAACTATGTCCTCCCTCATTGTCTTCTGAAGCTTGGCTGGGACAGATTTGTCCATGGCGGAGCATGTTTCCAAGTTAGCATGTCTGATCAAATTGGTGTATTCCTCCATACGCCGGAATCTCCCATTTGTGGGGTGAGGCCCACCGCAGATGGTGTTGATCACAATACCACATGGTCTTTGATTGGATGACCCGGGGGATGCATTAGCTAAAGGAAGCACAGGCACTGAAGTGCATGCGGATGCTTCTTGGGGAACAGGTTCTTGAACATATTGTTTTAAGCGCTCGGATGAGATTCTCTATTGCATCCTTGAGGCGGCGACAGTCATTTGTATTATGATCGAACATGTCATGGAATCTATAGTATTTGCTGGAGTTCTTCTCCTAGTCAGTATATTCTCTCATGTTCAGTTTCTTATATTGGATGGTATTACAGGTCTCAATATAAATTTACTTCAACCCATGGTTTAGTGGAGTGTAGACTCTGTATATTGGGTAGCAGTAGCGCTTCTTTTGGTTTCTAGGTGACTGATTGTTGTTGCGGCCACTTTGCTTGCCACTGTTCGGCTTGTGCTTGAATGGCATCACCCCTTACCCTTGTTGGAAGATTCTCTGACTTAACTCTCTTTGATATTGTCGATGACAGTGCTCGAGTATGGGTTGTGAGGATGACCGCCTTGAGCTGCCTTGTTCCTTCATGCTTCTCCGTGGCATAAAAACTGACTGCCCTTGTCGTAGAATGCTTCCATGGTCTTGGAATGCTTTCAAGGCCAGTCCGTTTCTACATGCTTGTCCTTCTCATAGAAAGCTTCCAAGGTCTTGGGCTGCTTTATGTCGATCCACGCTCCAAATTCAGGGCTGGGCAGGAAGCCCTTGGCAAGTTGGACTAAAATTGTGTGTGGCTGTGGATCATTAACCTTAGCGAGGGTGTTGTTGAAGCGTTCGAGGTAACTCTTGAGAGTTTCCCCTGTTCCCTGGTATAGGTTTGAAAGAGTAAGAGTATCCTTCGGCCTGGCAACATGCATTCTGAATTGCTTTACTAGTTGGGAGGCCAGTTTGTCGAAGGTAGAGATTGATCGAGCTAGAAGTCGAGAAAACTAAAGTAGAGCTAAATCTTCAAATAAAACTGGGAAGCACTTGCATTTCATGGCATCGGTGGCTCGACTCAAGTCTATATACCATTCATAACGATTTAAGAAGTTATAAGGATCGGCCTTTCCCATGTAAGCCGTTAGATGGGGCATATGAAACATAGAGTCCATTCAGCTTCGTGGATGACCCGAGTAAAGGGGTTACGCCTCATGTTGGTTTCCCAAATGTTGGTGATGTTTCCCCATATTTCTCTCATGATCCTTCAGATCATGTTAATAAGAATCGCAGGCTGAACCTCTACTGAATTCCAACGATCATGGTTCAGCTCGAGAGTTTGGCACCATGGACGTCTTCTTGGATAAACATCAGCATCATCTTCGTCTATGTCATCAACCTCGACTTCTTGATTATGTGGAGGTTGGTTTTGGTGAACTTGGGCCTGTTGAGCTATTGGGCACGTAGGCGCCAAGTTCTAAGCGACAACAGTTGGGTTCTGTCGTGGGGAGAGTCAGTTACTAGGTCCGACTTTGTCATTAACAACCAACCGGGAACGGTTGCGTTGACGTGTTCACTCACTTAAAGTCACGGTAGTCCCATTACTGCTATTGTTGCCGTTGAGATTAACATTGGCAATGGCGTTAGCATTAGTCCTCCTTTGGCTTCGGTTCCTATGGTGAGTGTCAAAAGAAGAGCTTTCTGAGACATTAGATAAAGGACGAGTGTTCCTGTTGAGTTCAAGGCGAGCAATGTTGCATTGACTATCTTGAAGTCGTTGCATTAGCTCGATGTTTGTCCTCAACTGGTCGTTAAGTTCTTAAGTCCTATCTTCCAACTTCTTGTTGAGCTCGAAGAGTTGGGCTTGGGCTGTCGGAGCGTCAGTACCTAGAAGGTAGCAGCATTAAGTCGGTCGGATGTTCCGAAGGTTGAGGCTGAGGAAATGTTGGAGTGTCAGTCGCTATGTAAGTTTCGAGCATTTGAGTCTTTCCTATGTTAGCCATCGTAAAGAAATCCAAAAGGTAGGTCGAGAAAACCCAAGTAGCACTTCCAAGTTGAGATGGAAGTCAGATAGAAAGAAGTGAGTAAGTCTCTTAGTGAAAGCACCAAAGTGTTGATGCATAAAATTGGCGTCACATCCAAAAATTCTCGATTATACGAGAATAAGGTTTCGCATACGGAAAAGGTAAGTGCAATAAACAAGAACACAAGAATTTATGGTGGTTCAGTTCGTATTGAACCGACGTCCAATTTGAAGCATCTATAGATTTTTATTCACAAGTGTTGGACGTCATCATTGCAATTGTCTATAAAATTTGGTTAAGTAATCGTGAGTCATATTTTGCATGTAGGAAGTTTTGGAAGAAATTATTTGTTCTTTTTCTTCCTCAAGGCTTAGGCTGCCATTAATGATGTCCAAGGTCCTTCTAGAGCTATCAAATCATGCAAATACCAACCCTTTCGAAGTATGAGGTTGGGGGTATTTATAGGTAGTGGAATAGATGGAAGTAGGTGAGATTTGGGGACCACAGCAGGAATTTCCCATCGCGAAGAGGTGGGTTGGAGAATTTCTCATCCGGTATTGGTTGAACAGGAAATTTGGCATACCCTTGAGGATACGAATTTTGTATACCGTAAGGGATACAAAGCCACTCATTGAAGAAAAGGGGCGCGTGCCTTCTTATCCACGGGGATGTGAAAATCGCATACTGGAAGAATGAGTGTTTCAGCGTCCTAGTGGATGCGAGATCGCATATGAGGGGAATGTGAATTCGCGCACCTCGAGGGATGAAAAAACGCATCCATGAGGGATACGAATTGCACTGTGCACACCCCTATAAGGGGATGTGAAATGTGGCTGGGGGGATGCAAAATTATGAGGGAAACGATATTTGAGGGATGAAAAATGGTGTTATTTAGGGGTTGTGAGGCCTACGCTCGCACGACTCCTTCCGGGCCTGGATCTTGAGTGTTTTGGCGACACTTCGGTGCCATGCGATAGGCCGAGTCGAGTGGGGCTGGTATGCTTTTGGAAATCGGGCCAAAAGGCTGGTTAACACCATTTATTAGCTTCCAATATTTCTTATGTTTCTTTTTGTTTAATTCTATATATACCATTGTGCATTTAGTTTGCATAGTGGAAACTTTTTTATTTATTGCTCATTTTATAACATGCTTTTGTTTTCAAATTTCAAATGCACATTACTCCCAATTATTTTGACGATTTTGTTAATCTTTATAATTTAAAAAATGTGGAATGTTTCAAAATTTGTTACGAATAACTTTAAAATCAGTTGGCCTTGCCAATTTTTTTTAAAGTTCACTACCCAATCTCTACAATATTATTCCTCACCTTATCCTACAATCTCAAAGCATTTGACTGCCATATGAAAGAGTTTCAATATAAATTCTACGTTAAAAATTCATCAAAATGCAACGTGTCATCAACAAACATATATAAATGATCTTCTATTATGTAAATATGGCATAACAATACATACGAGCACATAAGAATTCATATCAAATATGGATCTGACCAAATAAGAAAATCAAAAGAGTGATTAGTATTATTCACCTCAAATGGAAAAGAAGAAACTTGAGATTGAAATTACTTTGATTCCCTGAAACAACCCGACGAAATCCGGTGTGATTCCCTAATCCCGACTAGTTTGAATTGATATTCAAAGAAGGTTAAAGAATAAATTTAAAGAATTTATCTTTCATAAAATTAATGGGAACCTTTCCCAAAGTAGAAGAATATTTGAATAAACGAATATTCTGAATTGGAATGAGGTGTATGTCGTGTTTGTGTAACACTTGTTGATTATATACGCGAGTTATTCAGAAAGACCGGATTTATCCCATTCTGAATAACTGATTCGACGTGGTGTCGAAGATGAAGACGGTGGTTGAAGACCGGAGGTCTTCACGTCGTTTGGGTGATTGCTGATGATCTTGATTGGGCCGTACACCCAAGAGGAGGGCATCAGTTGGTGATCGTCCAGACGTACTTGGAGATCGATGGATATGCGGGGTACTAGGTGCCTCCGGTTTCGTTCAGACCCAGAACGAACTTGTAAATGGACTGTGTGTATGACATTGGATTTTATTCTGTGTGATTGATTTCTATTAAATATATATCTGTTTGGCGGCGGAGAATTTATTCTCTTGCTTAACGCCCTTCTCTGAGACGTACGAGCTCAGGGGTTATATATTGATGGATATCAAACGCATGGAGTGAATTGCCTGTGTGGCACGCCTAAGTGGCAATTTATCAAGGCTTCTGTTGAAAAGCAAAGTTTTGTGGTGATGATCAAAACACGGCCTGTGTGGCATAGCTTTGTGTAACGTGAATTCGCGAGCCTCACACCCCGGTGGTGAACCAAAAACGGGAGAGGACCTCAGGGAGGACATGCGTTTCTTTCTAGCTAGAAGTGGCGTCAGTGGTTTTACACGCCCTGACGAGTTTGACTTATGTGGTTGTTGGTGTTACGAGGCACCTCAGTTTGATCGGACGATCCGGGTCCGATGGAGCCATTCGTTGGCTCATTTACGCCCCATAGGGCGGGGAGACGTATTGTTCAGGCATAATAATCCACATCGGTGGACCGGCCCTGACGATCTAAGGGGCAGTTGCGGCTGTTCCTGAGGCTCGGTCTAGACAGTCTCGAATCGGTAGAGGACTATCTTTTGCCTCGGTTCACAGATGGAAATCCAACTTCCAAATACGTGACATTTGCGGTTTTAATTGTCGAACTAGTATGGCGACATGATATATGGTACCCATGCCGTCTATGATTGATACTTATGATTTGAAGTTGTTTTATACACTATACACTTATAATAGTATCAAATGATTTGTTTTAAAACATACTAAGCATGTTTGGCTATTATAAGGGAAAACCCTATCCCCCGGCTTGCGTTGCATTGTGTGATAGGACCTAGGTCTTATAATAGCTTCATTTTTCCAAAAAGCATTGCGTTGTTTTGTTATATGCACTGATATTCTTGGGAGGAAACCCGTTCCGTGTTATACGGCGTGGTCCCTTGATATATCTGATTTAAAGTAAAGTTTTAAATAACTGTTTTAGTTCTCACACCAGTCCCATGACTGACCTGGAGTTTATTGTTTTAACTTAAACTCTGGGTGCCCTTATTTTGACACGGGCAGCTAGTAGTTTTGGTTTTGCAGATTTATATTCATAGGATCCTGGTTTATAGCTGGAATGATATCCGGAAAGCTTTGTATCCGTATATCTCCTTCAGTTGTGTATTGTATTATTTTTCCGCTGCGATGTATTTCAATGTAATTTAAATCTCTAATATTTCTGTGTAATATTTATTTATACTCTGTATATGTAACACCCCACATCCGTTAGTGTCACTCACAAAGGGAATGCACTTAGTTCTATGGAGCATTTAGGGTAAAAGATGCAGATAAATTACAAGACAGACAGAAATTAAACAACGGAAAATAAAACTTTGCTTTATTGATAAAATAGTTTGTACAATGATTTCTTTACAATATCGGAGTATCATCTGTCTTACAAAATAAAGAAGCATAAAACAACATTTATATTCCCCAATTTTAGCAAGAACCAGCCATAGCATCTGAAAAGAGAATCCAAGCAAACTTCGACAAATCTTTAAACTGGGAAAGAGTGACAGTCCAACTTAACCTGAGCTGTACTATCCCCTCCTTTACTACCTGGGGGGGGGGGGAACGGAAGAAAAGAAAACGAAAGAAAAACAGAGTCAGACATAAAGCCTGAGTTAGTTCAGTAACTTCTAGCATATGAACATGGAACAACAAAACGACATGAATTAACTGAATACAAGATAACACCATGATGATAGGGTGATTAGACAAGATTAACACAAGATATGCTAAGCTAAGATAAACTAGATATGCTCTAATACTTTCGCTGCTTCGCTATTTCCTTGTTATACTGGTTTCTATATCTCTGCACCGCCTAACTAGTGTCTTAACTAGTAACGATAACGTGATCCCAATCCCTGTAGTTTCTGTTGCCTTCAGGCATACATTTATTATTTGTTACCTAGATCTAATCTAGGGTTTTCTATCAAGTGCTTTTCTAGTTTCAACTAGTGTTTACGCTATCTGCTGAACGCTTCTCGGATTCAGGATTTATGCCACCTAGTTCCACTAGGGATTATGCTACCTGTCAAACGATGCCCCCAAGTCTAGGACACACTACCTAGAGTAGTATATGTTCCTATACTTCCCCACGCATGTATCGCGAATCGTTATCGCTTGTCTAGATGCACATGTCCTATAATGTGCGGCCCGAGTCCTGTGTCAGGGCAATTCAAGGAATACAGAACTCGGTCGGGAGCTTTTCAGATATCTGCCGATGCAGATGCTAAGGTCTGTTTTTGTTCCAGTGGCTATGGTCCCACTTGACCCCTCCCTCAACTAATGAAAGGCACATCTTGAAAAATGAGAACTATACGCAGGCCCCCGATGCCCCACTATCCTATGGCCATCCTCACCCATAACTAGATAGCAAGTATATGGTCTTTTGGAGTTCTCCGCCTTTCCGCTTCACGTATCTCGATTGACTCAAGATGGATGGTAGACGACGAGTTGCTATCACAGGGCTACCGTTTTCTCGCCGAATCACGCCGGTCCATCCTAGTCTTTAGGTTGCCATATATTGCAACCAAGGCATACCCCTGGTTCTTCTACGCAGACCTTAACCTCTGTGAGCCCAGGAGGATCATCTGCAGCCTCACAAAGGGATACCAAGAGTACCCTCACGTCCCCTCGAAGCCTCGGGCTTCGTAACCCAATTCGTTGGAGCCTTCTTTTTACTTAGACGGACATTCGCTCCTTCCCGTGTTATACTAAGAATTACTACTTAGTTTTACTAACTAAGATTTACCACTTAGTTTCCAGAATCGTTGTTTTCTTAACTAAGGTTTACTACTTAGTTCCCTTTTCCGTTAATTTGGATTGGTTAAGTGTCATTAGTCAATTCAGCCAACTTAACCCTCTTCCTTCATCCTGTTAAACTAGTCAAGTGTTATCAGTAATTCATGATGACTTAACCCTACCACAAACCAAGTTATATTGGTTAAGTATTTCTTATTACTTAACCCTACCCATTCATCCTGTATTGGTTAAGTGTTCCTTGCCCGTCTGTTTTAACTAACATGTTATTAACGGTTATGTATTATCCCTTCATGTTTTAGACTTAACCCTATTCCTTCATCACAATTCGATGGTTAAGTGTTCAAGTTTACTTAACCCTACGGTCTAGCCCAGCTAACATATCACATTGGCTAAGTGTATTTACTTAACCCCAACCTCTAGTCTAGTTAACATGTTAATTTGGCTAAGTGTATTAACTTTACTTAACCCCACCTTCTAGTCTAGTTAACATGTTAATTTGGCTAAGTATTTTCTTAGTTACTTAACCCCTACAAATCTGGTCTTGTTACCATAAGTTTGGTTAAGTGTCCCTATGGACTTAGCCCTCCCATTCTAGCTTGACTGTGTTAAGTTGGTTAAGTGTTCCTATGGACTTAACCCTCCCATTATGGCTTAACTGTATGAACCTAACCCCACCCATTGGTTTGGTTATCATGTTGAATTGGTTAAGTGTATTAATTAACTTAACCCTACCATTCTTGTTCTAGCTTTAACTAAATAAATTAAAGCCGCTACCACTCACATTAGACAGATATTGTTGAGATTACTGGATGTGCCGGTTGGTTCCGGGCAGGTTTACATCGCAACTCAGTCTAACCTCGGGTTAGGCATATTCGTGTTTTCTGAGTTCAAAGGGTTTTGATTAATTTTCAAATCAGGTTTTGAAAGTAACCATCCCGTCCGTCGGATCAGTTAGGGATAGCCAGGGAGAGCAGGAAACTTGTATTTTCCAAACCCAAGCCTAGACACTATCCTCTTTGTCACCCTAGAACTTTCTGGTTTATTAAAAGAGATGTCGATAATAAACCTTTCTTTTGTATATAAATAAATTTTTAACAATTTATCCTCGAAGTTTAATCACTTATCCTCAAAGTCCATTTTCCCTTTTTAAAATAAAATTTTCCTATACCCTATACATTTGCCATGCCTACTAATGGACTTGTATTCTAGGCCCAAATCTTGATTTGCCTATCTTACAGTTTATAGCAATTTAGATCCAACACCCCCATTTACAGTTTATACCAAACTAGATTTCATATTCTAGTTTACCGTTTATGCCCAAGACTTAATTTGCATACCAACTACCTATTTTGTGGCCCATTTAACCATTTACCATTTACGCCCAATGTATGTAAATTATGCTAACATACTTATCATGCTTAATTTAGCCACCCAATTCTGATTTAATATTCTAATTTCAGTTCATGTCAAAACTAGACTTGTTATTCTAGTTTTTATCAAATTATGCCAATATCCAAGTTTAGTCAATTTCACGTTTTTCCCCAAAACGTATTCCCATTGTTCGTATAATCGTGATTCAACCTAGACCATAAATAGAGCTAGATTCGTGGATAGAAGGGAATGAGCCAAAATGCCATGAAAGAACGGACATAACAATTGGCATAAGACGACAATTCACAGGCATGGTAATGTGACGACATGAAAAGGGTTGAATAGTATAGGTTCAAGAACATGGGTAGACCTAACTCAATAGGTAAATTCCCAAGGTCTAAAACCAAAGAAAACCAAGAATAGACAGAATAGATAAACATGGGTAGACCTAACTTAATAGGTAAATTCCCAAGATCTAAAACCAAAGAAAACCAAGAATAGACAGAATAAATAATCAGGTTTAGACCCAATTTCATAGTCACAAAACTTAAACAACACTTTCCTAGTCATGAATCATAGGTGTTAAATCACAGTTGTCCCTATTATGTCATAGGCAATAGTTTATGTTTCCTAATCAAAGGCATAGACTGGTTTTTATAGTCAAGGAAATAATTCTCATAGTCACAGTCACAGGCAATGCTCATAGTCATAGGCAATGCTCATAGTCATAGGCAATGCTCATAGTCATAGGCAATGCTCATAGTCATAGGCAATGTTCATAGTCATAGGCAAGGCCTAATTGGTCATCGAATCATAACAGTTCTTAGTTAGGTCCAAAGATATAGGCACAGATTCGAGTAGAAAGATTTGGCATATTCTTTTATTCCTTTAATTTCATGTCACGAACAAAGAGAAACGTTCAAATCTAAAAATAACTGACTTACAGAGATTAGATTAGAATAGAAAGATGGCGATGCTATGATTCGTGCGACGTTGCTCGAAATCGTTTTGAGTTAGCCTTTGATTCTCATTCTGAAGCCTTAATCTTGATTCGAACCTCCTCTTGACAACTTGAGCAGCACTTCCTCGTCTTGATTTATTTTATATATTACTTATTTATATATTTTCTCAGAGGCAGCATAAGGATAGAAAAGAATTGTGAATAGAGAAGGAGACAAGGGCTGTTTATATAGTGTAGAAGTCAACGAATCTGGTCAGAATGGCGTCCGGATACAGAGAAACGAATCAGGTTCAGAAAGCTGGAAAAAGCAGGGGGGTCGACCCCCAGGTCGACTACCCAGTCGACCTGGGTGCCTTGGGTAGGAAAATTCCCGCCCAGCCCAATCTGGGTCCGATTTTGAATTTGAATTCGCTTTTCTGAACTGTTTTGAAACTTGAACTTTGCTGAAACTTTCGGAGGCCATATCTTCCTCAAAGGACTCCGATTTACGCAAACTCGGACTTGTTTTCATGCAGAATTCCGAGACGAATGAAATGGCGTAGCCCGTTTCCCTTAATTTTGATTTTAACTTTTAATTCTGCTTTGATTCGTGAATCTTAGTGTTGCAGAATTACGGGGTGTTACAGTATATTCTTGTATCTGATGGAATTGTTGTAATATACAATGAAATGTTCTTCCGTCTGCATTCTATTCTGTCATGTTATCAAAACAATCAGGCGTTTCGAACGGTCTGGGTCGGTTTAGCGACTGATTCGGATCGAGCGGAATTCCTTGTTGTCACATTCCCTCTTCTTGCTTAACTTTTCTCTCTCTTTCTTATCCAAGAATCGCCAGACTCTACCATGGCTTTAGTTTTGTGAAAGGGAAATATGAATTGGGGAGTGATAAACAATAAAGGTTATGTGTATGGTAATGGGCCTTTTCCTAGTTTTCCTTGTTCGTTTCCTACTTCTGCTTACCCATTACTAATTATTCTAGTTAGTTATTTAATATGACTCGGCTCATTACTTAATCAAATCCCATACTTATATTATTTTATTTTATTTACCCAATTAAATGTCCTAATAATGCCTAGTATTGGGGATGTTACATTCTGCCTCATAGACATTTAAGTCTCTATACAACTCAGAATAGTCGACTCTCTACATCAGTACTATAGTCATTTAGAGAGATTACGGCATCACAAATAGCGATTTACACCACTATTTCGAATAAATATTTAAATCAATGCTGGTGGTCCTTGATTTGTCCTAACTCTCAACTCTGGAGATGAAGTAAATAGCAGTATTTCTTGTTTGCTAGATCGCCTCAGATTAGTGGTTAAAATGATCGATTGTTTACAAAGAAAAATACATCAACAACACCTGCCTACAACATATATACTACTAATATATAGGTTTGAAAACTAAAGTATACATAAATGTGTACTCTCTTACATAAATCGACTCTTGAGTCTGTAACTCTTCAGTCAAACAACGCAAAGTAAGGTATGATATACCAGGTGTGATTACCACCCTACAACAATAATACTTCTATAACTTAATAGTGCGATCTACAAGCACCCAATCGATGCAGAATGGCTGCCAAGAGAAAGAAGTAGAAGAAAAGAAGAGAATAAAAGGAAAGGAACTCACAACCCATTAATGAAATCTATGGTATATCTCACAACGCAACAGATCAAATATAACAGGAATCAATGATACAAAGTACACGAGACAGTAATAGCTATATAAACCATATAATTAGAGTACATAGGCTCATACAGTTGTATGGAACAATAGTACAATTTACACGAGAGATAGTTTAACTCAGTGGTAACTGGCTCTAATAAGAATAGAAAACACCATCAAGGCTCCACAGTGTCATGCAGCGGAATAAATTCTAGTGATACAAATGTAAATATGAGAAGGAATCACCTTTCTATGATCCACATGCACAGCTCTTGACAATGCTTATAATTGTTAACTAGCCTACTCATCAACATCGTCGATGAGTATTTAAGGTAATAAGAGGAAACTTAAAACCTTAGGTCAGACAATAGCCTAGCGATGAACAAATCCCAGAGTACTATAGATTCATAACAGTATATAGAATAACAGTTATGGAAAATCAATTCTAACATGTCCGTACACCCACAAAGTTAACACAATAGAAATATTGTCCTTTAAGATCATCATGGGGTATACTCTATAACAAAATACTAGGGTGCCTAAATATCCATCTGTAACATCACCCTCATGTGGCATCCCTAAAGTGAGAGTGACTTGGAAAAAAAGCATCCACTATCCATCATCACGTTCACTCATTTAGTGCATTTGATATATGACACTAGCAATCTAAACCACTCAACCTATAAGGGTACCAAAAGTTCCTACATCTTTTGGACTCTGCTTAGTCAGCAGCCCTATTTAGTCCCATATCGATTGGATTGTTATGAGCGGATTTGTTCCTCAATTAGACTATAATCATTAGTTACAAAAACTTACCTTCCGAGTGTGCATGCGATTCAAAGTACCAACATTCCTTTGCATAAGTATTAGCAGCAAAGTTCATCACTAGGTAGTCGATATAACTCTCTTCAGAAGTCCTATGACAATTGGGTTATCCTTAGTGGTCATCAATTTCCATGGTATCTCATCAGTTTCTTTCTAAACCGAAATAGTTGGGTGCTGCTCCCGACAGTTATCAATTATCCTTCGAATACCCCTAATGAAATCCTATCGATCACTTTGTAAATTACTCTGCCTTCTTTAATTCTTACAAATGTTGCTGAATCCACTGCTTTTATTTATGGGATCACAATCATGGAAGCATCACATCATCTCAGCGCTAAAGCTATCACGTCAAAATCGTTGTCGAGCAAGCTGTCATATCCTGCTTGTCAAAGCCGCACCATCACCTACGTTAAATTGGCCAAAACAACCACCTTTGATAATAGTCGATATCGATCACTCCATGAAAATCGATAACGACCACTCTGATCATGTATTTAACCAGGATTAATTAAATTCACATTAAGTGAAAGTGTTCGACATTCGTGTCCAAAGCCAAGCTCATCATCAAATCTATCCTCTGTCTTCAAATCATCACCAAACTTCAATGTTGATCCATTCGCACACTTCGATGCTCCTTTAGGAATTTACCTCATCCATTTGTGCTTATCATCCTTGCATGCTCAATCCAAATGCATCAGGTTGAGCATTTGATCAATAAACATCAAACTCTAATGAACGAGATTTTTCTAGTACTATATTGCCTATGAATGGCGTTTTTAACTAAACTAAAAAAACAATAAACCGTACAACCAATATTCATATAAATATCTAATCTGGCATCAAACATCCATAGTAGCATCTATGAAGCACATAGAACATATATAAAGCGGGAAATGTGAGATAAGTGTCAAAATAATCTAAATCTAGCAATGTTATCAAATACCTTGTAATAGCGAATTTAAAGTACTCTTTTAATCTTTTTATAAAATAATGTGTAAATTTAACTATTATAGAACATTACTAGAAATCATCCAAAAACATCATTTTTGTACTATATTAACAATCAAAGTAAGAGACAAAAACATGCACCTTAGTCAAATTAGCCTAAACTGCTTTAAATCATAAAGCATGTCGTCATGAGTCCAACGCAAGGAGAAATGTCCAAAACAGGCATCATATGCAAAAGATATCACATTTATAAGTTTGAAGAGTGTTTAAATAACTAAATTGACTTAACCAAATAATTAGTTTGTTAATCACCTTTCTACTCTTCTTATTCTTCATTCAATTTCCAAGCCATGCTCTTCGTTTACCTGTGCACCAAAATGTGCATGCTTTAACAAGGATACGAAGATATGCTTTGCAAATCAAAATCCGTCTTAGCCATTTAGTCCATCATCCGAAGCTCGACTAGTAAGATGCCAAAGTCGCTTGCACTAACACCATCGACAAAAATATGGCTCAAAGAACCTGTATTGATCTCCCTTTCGCCAGCCTCCAAGACAGACATCGCACCACCCAAAAATTTGATGCAATCACTCCACTCCTACCTCATTCTGATTTTGACCTCGTATCCCCTCCTCGGCAATTGTTATGCGTTAAAATGCTATCCTAGTTTTGATTCCACGACAGTGAATATCACCAAATGCCATAAAACTGGTATGAGTTTGAAGAAGACATTCATATGAGCTCAACACAGGTTAAATAGAAAAGTTTCATGGAGTGAATACAAAGACATGAATTTTAGAAAATGACCATGATTTTGTAATGGTGTGAGGCTATAGTAGCCAGCAAAGGTCAATTGAGGATAATGGATGATTTTACTGATATTATATCCTATTATTCAATTTTCTCAATGAAAATCAACATGTGTTTCAATTTCATAAGATCAAACAGCGTGTTCAATTGCCATGACCTTGATGGCATGCATCATCTTATCATTATGCTTTTCGATGGTATAAGTTTCATTGCAATCCGACACTACTCCCTAGAACGATAATTTTAGCGAACTTTGAGATTGTTTTGACCATCAAATGGTATGATATCCAAACATAGTGATCTATACACTTTTTATTCATGTAATTGTAACACCCTACACCTCTTAACGTTACCCAAAATAGGATTTCATTAAGAAACTTGGAGCGTTGTAGATATAAAGACAATAAAACATCATAGAGACTAAGATCCTACAAAAAATAGAAAATAAATTTACAACGGAAGAAGAAAACAATTTATATTAAAATGAAAAAACTATTTTTATTTTAGTTGAACCAAATTGTCACAAAATATTATGTCTCAAAATCTCAGTCAAAACATCATCCGAGTACAAAATAATATTATCTCCCAAATAGTCAAAATGTACAATATAACCATGCAAAAGAAACGAAAAGCAATTCATCTTCTGTAATAATCCTTTAAGATAGAATCAGTAAAGAAATCTAAACTATGCACTTCCTCCCTATGAGCTTAGGGGGAGTAAAGAGGAAAGAAGAAAGGAAAATGGGTCAGACATAAAGTCCGATGAGATATCCTTATTACCAACATGATTAAATAAGCAAGGAAAATAGGTAAAACAGTAGTTCAAGTGTCATATTGGGTAAGTATCTATGCATACATAAAAGTTAACATAAGAGATAATAAGTAGGATAGATTTTTTTCATTTATTTTCAACATTTTTGAATATTTGCACTTCAAAGATTTCAGAACATAATATAATAAGGAAAGAAATATTCCTAATATTACCCATCGGCCAACTTCCATACCATTGTGTGATGACCTATTCCCACTATGGACCTGGGTTTATTAGGCCCAATCAAGCAGGTTTAAAAGAAATAGTGTTCATCATAGGCAATACGACGTCTTATTTTCTCCAATCGTCGCGATGCACGCTCATTGCCCTGCCAGAAAGCTTCCGGACCCACTTGAACCTCTTACTATATAGTTCAGTATAAGTGTGCCCTCGCATTCTCCTCGTGAGATACCTCCATAGTGTGATAAATGGAATACTGCCTGATATAGGTTCCCAACCAAAAATGCAATTTGACTCAAGTCACCCCTAGACTTGGTCCCCATTATCTAATTTATTATCGTTTGGCCACTTATTTTCCCTAATCAGTCTACGCCGTTGGAATGAACCACAACTATGAGCCACTTATTTTCCCCAATTATCTTACGCTGTCGGAACAAACACCCACTACATGCTTATTAATTTATTTCATTTTAAACATACCCACGTTTTATATTTACTTAATAATCCAACTCTTCCAATATAACCTCTTGTTATATTTTAGGTTGCATTAAGCTTTCTGTTTGGGTTATGATACTGTTATCATAATTATTATACTACCCTAAAACCCCGTTACTTAGCGAATTACTAAGTCAACCTATTCCATTATGTATGTAATTTCCAACAACATAATTTATTAATCATTCCCCAAATTACAATTCATCAATGGATTACAGTATTTATCCAATTCCAACATTTCCCCAAATTATAGTTCATTTGTCAATTACATTATAAATTCAATAAGCCCTAATTTATCCTTCATACGCAAGTTCGTATTTTTTCCAATATGCGCTCTATAATCAAATTCATATTTTTTTCCCATATGCGTAGAAACAAATAAGACAAAGGTTTAGCCTCTTTGAAAGGCCTATCTCAACGTAAAATAAAAGGATAAAAGGTCTGACTCTTCATGGCCTAGACTCAAACAAATAAAACAGACCTATAAATGAGATATGGAAAAATACGAACTGTAAATAAAATAATCCAAAAAGGAAAAGGGAGAGAAGTAAATTGAATGATTTACAATAATAGATAAATTATAGAAATAAACTAAAGAAAGGATAGAAACAATAATCAGATATACAAGAATCACTTACAGAAAATAAGCATTGAAATCTATAAATTACTGAAGAAATTAACAACCGTTGTACTGTCCAAATAATCCCCAAATTATACTGGTCTTAAAATCATAGAAAATACTCACAGAATTTTTTTACAAAAATTAGGAACAAACAATAAAATAACATATATGCAAATAATGTTGTACCTACAGCTACTATTGCTCCTAATTTACCTATACCTATTCAAAAAAATGAGTAATCACGAAATCTCACCTATACATGCTTATCCAAGTGGCCTTAGTAGGAATACTTATATATATAAATATCCTCCGGTTTGTGTTTATAAAAGTCTAAATCTCAGAACTCCATTATTATTTTTGAGGAAGAAATTCTGTATAGTGGAGGCAGAGAAGGGGGAATGGAGTTTGAAGAATTAGGGTTAGGAAGGGGATATATTTATAATAGAAATAGGAAGGCCTATAAATATTAGATTTTAGGTTAGTAGTCTCAATCATTCGATCAAAGAAAGTCTCAAAGGCCCGCACAATCGTCGAATTCGTGTCAGGCACGAAAACGTGCCTAACAAGGAAGTGGGTCGATCCATTTAGCAGGTGGGTCGACACAGGGGTCGACCAAATTAAGGCCAAGGTCGACTTTTGGCTCAACCCAGCCTGGGATTGGGTCGTTCCAACGTATACATTATTTTTTTTTTCATTTAAATTTATGATTTTGAATTCAAACTTCAAACTATCGTAACTTGTTCTTTTTAAGTTTGTTTTACGCAAACCAAATGTCCATTTGAATCAGAAAATCAAAACGGACCAAATGGCATAACCCTTGTTGCTCAATTCCTATTATTTTACAGATTATTCTTTAATTAGTTAATTCTCTAATTAATTATTGTTTTTAAAATTTGTGATTGTTACATTCTCCACTCCTTAAAGGATTTAGTCCCCTAAATCTCTAAGGTAGAAGAATAAGATAATTGTTTTCACTATAGTATCTACAACCATATACCCTCCATCATCCATTGGAAACCATTGTCCTTAATTTATCTAATGCAATCCATATAATTGTGAAGTAGTGTAGTGTATATGACCCTAACTAATGCAAAAGATTTGGCGGTCTACTAATTCAGTTGACCTCCTTTTTATGCAATCATGTTTGTGCCATGCGTCTAAAAGTATGTGAAAATTCTAGTGATAACAGATAATTCTATATACGTGCATCGAACACCATCCATATGCAACAACCATACAATAACATCCACATATTACAGCCATAGAAATATATAAAATGCACACTCATCCATATACATATGTAAGTGTCCTATTCATTCGATCATAGTGTCGTGTGTGTGTGTGTGTGCATCCATTACATACACTTGCATCCATTTTGAGCCATCAAACATAACATGTTTCATGGCATGTTTCAATAATATCCTACCATCCACAACTTTGAATCCTAAGGTCTACCCTTCCAAAGAACATTTAGAAGAAAGGTCCTAATCAAAGGAAGAAGATAGTGATGGAATATGAAAAAGGAAATAGGTAAGAAACTTGAATTCTCCCTATGGGATAAAAGATTATATTACTGAATCAGTCAGTACCGCATGATGACTTACTATTAACTCATACTTCAAACTTCCAAATTTGATAACTTCCCTCAACTGCCGAGCTATTCTAACTAAATTCTCTAGATAGTTTTTCTACCTTACCTATCTTAATCACCATAGGAAAAGATATTTAAAATATGTTAATCCATTATTTTCCACGTTTTCCATTTGCTTCCTTCTTGAACTTATTTTAACAAAGCTAGGTCTGGTTTTAAAATCCCAAGCCTACCCTACCTATAAGTAGAGCCACACTTTTATCTTACCCAAGATTTAATTTCTAGAATTTGCTTTTACAGTCTTGTGTTCCTCTATTTGTTCCACTTATACTATCCAACCCCATAAGTACTTATTCATATTTTTTCAACTTATATATATATATTTCAAAACCTCATTGGAAAAGTCTAAGTGAGATAAACTACCAATTACAAAATTTCTTTTCTAATTATTTATAGGGCCTGTTTGGCACATGTCCTTATTAAGTTTCAAAATTAGGCTCACATCCAGTCCTAAACTTATTGTAAATTAAATCCCTATTTTTCGAAAATTGATAAAAAATATGTAAATTCATATTTAAATTAAACATGCATTCGATAAAAATTTCAGCTCATAAAACAATTAAAACCACGTCAAAACCGAAAAAAACAGAAAACAATGAAACCGCAGTTAAATGCATAATAGTATGCACATATTTGTATTTCTTGCATACAACTATGCAAGTATTTCAGTTATGCATCTGTGTTGGTTTTCTTGCATACATCTGTGCAAGTATTGCAAAATTCTTGCATAAAAGTGTGCAATAATTCGTAGCCGTGCAAATCAGTTCACATTTGCATTCAAGTGTGCAATAAAACAGAAAGTAGCACACATGTATGCAACAATCTGCAGGCAAAAATTCAGTTAAGTTTTACTTCATGCAATACTTGCATACATGTATGCAAGTATTTCAAATAGTTGCACACATGTATGCAAGTTTCGGTCTAGATTATCAATGGAAACAACTTCTGCAATAGTTGCATACATGCATTCAACTATTGGTAATAGTTGCACGCATGTTTGCAACTTTTTTTCCGTGGTCTTCTGTGAAATTTGCAGATTTTAGAAATTTTTTTACTTAGCAGCACACTTTTTTTTATTAAAAACACGTAACTCAGAAAATAGGGACCGGGTTTGAAAAATAACTTAGGGAGGGAGGCCATTTTTATTTTAAAACCTTCTGACGACCTGACGCTTATTTTAACTTATTTATATATATAGTTACTTTTATGAAATTTACAAAAACATGAATTTCATAACAAAACATATTAATCCTTCAGAATTTCTATTTCTGAAATTATATATATACGTGGATTTTTGACTAAAAGTGGTTCTGTATATTTCCTTAGAATACTTCCTTTTAAATTCTTGCCTTGGAACACAATTATTTTCCATGTTAATAATCCGCTTGAAATCGCTTCCTTTAATCATTTATCCACTCACCTTAGTTTGATGGCCAATTAAAGATTTATTCTATCCATCCGATTTCTATAAGCATTTTTCTTCAAACAGAATTTTTAGGATCCAAATGATAAGCACGAATTCTCAATAATAGAACATAATAATTGGTGAATACCTATCCAAGGTTAAGATACAATTTTGAGTTAAATCTTTTGGGACTACGAAATATTTCCATAGAAATTATATGGAATCTTAAACTCAAAAGCCAAGAATTATAAACTACATTCTAAATTTTACAAGGAAATCCCAAAATTCATCGAACTGTCAAAATCAATTAATTTTCCTTATCTTAAGACCCAATCCCTTGTGAGGAAACAACTAACCAACAATTTATGGTTACTGAAAACTTAGACTTCCCCTATAATAGGTAATAACCCTTCCCACATTGTAAACTCACAGTAGTTAATCCAAGAAAACTACTCTTGGTGCGGTAGGTCAAAACTGTATATATCGCTCTAATCCAAGAAAAAATTCCTTACTTTTTCCAAAAATCATACTCAGAGATTTCGACCTTGGGTCTATGCACTTACAAGGTATCATAGCCCTTGTTTACCTACCAACTTTATTCTTTGCCCTCCTATGTTTTAGACTAACATGTCGTCAACACGGACCCCTACCAACTTACTACCGGCCTTACCAATCACCTTACCACACAAGTAATAATGAGGCCTAGTGACACACATTAGCCCAAAAGGTATGGCACTATTCTAAAAATCCCTCGGATTTTCTGTAAATAGTTCTATCTCTAAATTTCCCTTTCCATTAATCCAAACTTGATGAAAACCATAAGAAACGAAATCTGAATACATGCAAAATATGGTATGAATACATGCAAAATATGGTCCTCAATCATTTCCAAAAGACCATCTATATGAAGAGAAATGTTTCCTTCTAAAACAATTTACTTATGATTATTACTGAGCCAAAGGAACTATCCTTCTTTGAAACAAATATGAATGATTCCTTTAATTTAAAACAATGCTTACACTCAAATTTTTTTTTTAAAAAAAGTTCCTTACTTTTCTTGTCTAAAAATCTTTTAGTTACAATTGAAGTCCAATGACTTGCTCAAAACATATGCGTAAAGCTCTAGCCCAAGTTCTATCAGAATATAGATTTATGGAGTAAAATAATCCATTCTGACTAATTCTCACAGGTCAACACTAGGGTGAGTCTACAATACGTACCTTAAGCAAAACTACTTTCCTCTCAACATCTTAGATGGTTCCTCATACGGATAATCTATCAAAACTCCAGACCTATCCATTAACAGCATAACTCCATAGTTAGGAAAAATTTCAGTGATAAGCATGAAACTCAATTCTCACTTACACCTACAAAACTATATGCTTCATCCAAAATGCTACAAGTTTAGCATTGTCCCAAATATAAATCCGAAAATCAATCTTTCATCTAGGAGATAACTTTCAACCACTTATCATATTCAGAATATATAGCACAAAGTGAACTAAATCGATATTGCCTAGAGATGCACTAAGGAAAAATAAGGAAATCAACATGGCCGACCCTTCAGGTTGTAAGAAGTATTGGAAATTAGTCCCCTGCATATCCTAGCACGATAATCCTCTTCTTGCAGTCAAAACAGGCCCCAAGCTTGGCTAACCAATCCATCCTTCAAATTTTCCTATCTCAACAACCTTAGAATATAAGCACCTCAAACAAACTCTACTACTAGTGCTAAAATCTGAGATAACCAATTACATTGTTAAACTTACTAGACCTAAAACCAACCCCTACCGGGGAATGCCCCAATCATCTCCTAAATAAAAATTTCCAGTTTCAACCCCGACTCACCATAGATAATCCTATCGATCTCCCTATGGGCTTAAGAAACTACTACTAGGCCTAAGTGCAAAATGTCAACTAGTGCTATCACTACACACTCGGGTATTTACATCTATAAAGGATAGCTTCGTCAGGCCTATAATATAAATGCTCCGCATAGATTATCTCATCTCATCGTGGTTATTGCTCCATGCAACCACCCTAACTTGTGAATCAAAGATAAAGGGATATAATACTCCTAAATAAAATAATAGATCTTGGAAGAACAAAAGATAGACAACACTCTTTCTCTTACCAATCCTTTACCTACTTCCATTTCTCAATCTTTTTATCAACACCTTCCCTATAGTCCTTTTGACATTAACATATCTATGTCATTCTTTCACTTGTCATCCTTGTAAGCTTACCTTTTAGGAAGTTTTGCCCATTCCTAATTGATTGGTTACCGAAATGTACAAAAACCAATTTCCATAGCATATGATAATCTAATTAATAGAAACCCATAATTGCAAGACATTGTCTCTAAGTTTGAACAGTGCGCAATAGGGCTAAATCCCTATTTTGCACTAGTCCATATCATTCTTCCTTTATTCTTGCAATTACGTTTTCTATATTAATTACAAACCAGACTATGGAAATGTATCTTTTTTTATAACCAACCAATCTAGGTTATTCCTAACTTCATATCTTCCTGTTAATCCTTAGGTTAACGATGCCATTATGAATTTCCACATACATACCTTCATGGTTATATTTAATCAAGATTGTCAAGTAGCAAGTTTCGCTCTAGCTTCAATTTTTCTCGAAATTCATAAGTCAAAACTTCAAGCTATAAAGATTGGAGGTTTCTACACATAGAAAAGCCTATATAGGCTTCCTTATAGAAAACTCAACGAAGAAAAGACGGAGATCCAAAATTCGAGAGAGTTAAAGGAAGGTTGTAACTGACTAGAGGGGATACATTTTTATTTTCAAAAATAACTTTTGGTTTTTGAAAAGTATGTTTTCTTCCAAAAATACTTTTTAAAACAAAATTGTAATGATCTTGTAACCTTAGACTTTGATACCAAATGCAACATCCTATACCCCTTAACGTTAACCAAAACAGGATTCATTTAAGAAATTTGGAGCATTGTAGGTATAAAGACTATAAAACATTATAGAGTCTAAGATTACACAAGACATAGACAATAAATTTATAGTAGAAGAAGAAAAAAATTTATATTAAAATGACAACTATTTTTATTTTAGTTGAACCAAATTATCACAAATTATCTTGTCTCAAAATCTCAGTCAAAACATTATCAGATTACGAAATAATATTATCTTCCAAATAGTCAAAAAGTATAACCTAACCATGGAAAAGAAATCCATCTTCTGTAAGAATCCTCCAAGATAGGATTAGTAAAGAGATCTGTACTATGCACTTCTCCCTGTGAGCCTTGGGGGAGAAAAAAGGAAAGAAGATAGGAAAATAGGTCAGACATAAAGTCTGGAATGCTGTCCTGATTACCAGCATGATTAGATAAGCAAGGGAAAGAGGTAAAACAATAGTTATAAGGTCATATAGGGTAAGTGCCAGTGTACACCAAAAAGTGAACATAAGATATAATAAGTAGGATAGACTATTCTCATTCACTTTCAACATTTTTGACTATTTGCACATCTACGAATTCAAAACATAATATAATTAGGAAATAAATATTCCTTATACTTCCCATCGATCGGCTTCCATAACATTATATGATCAGCTATGCCCATTATGGACTTTGGGCTTATCAGGCCTAATCCATTAGCTCTAAAAGACACAGCGTTCATCACAGGCATTGCAATATCTTATTTTATCCAGTCGGTGTGATGCACACTCACCGCCCTGCCAAAGAACACCTATACCTACCTTATTTAGACCTCTTACTACCCAATGCAGTATAAGCTTTCCCTCGCCGCCTCCTCGTAAGAGACCTTTATAGTGTGATAAGGGAATACTGCCTAATACAGGTCCCCAACCAAAAAGGTAATTTAACTAGAGTCACCCCTAGACTTGGTCCCCATTATCTAATTTATTATCATTTGTCCACTTATTTACCCTAATCCGTCTACGTTGCTGGGATGGACCACAACTATGAGCTACTTATTTTCCTTAATCATCCATTGCTGCCAGAATGGACTCTTACTGCACGCTTATTCATTAGGCCACTTATTTTCCCCAATCAACATATGCTGCCGGAACAGACCACGATTATAAGCCACTTATTTTCCCCAATCATCTTACGCTTCCAGAATGGATTCCCACTACATGCTTATTAATTTATTTCATTTTAACCTTAACCCACGTTTTATACTTATTTAATAAGCCTACTCTTCCAATATAACCTTTTGTTATATTTTAGGTTATATTCAATATTCTGTTTGGGTTACGAGACTGTTATCATAGTAATTATACAACCCTGAATCTGGTAACTTAGCGAATTACTAAGTTAACTTATTCCATTTATTATGCATTCTCCAACGACATAATTTATTTATCATTCCCCAGAATATAATCCATTTATGGATTACGACATTTATCCAATTCCAACATTTCCTCAAATTATAGTTCATTAGTCCATTACAATATAAATTCAGCATGTCCTAATTTATCCTTTATACGCAAGTTCATATTTTTTCCAATATGTGCTTTATAATCAAATTCATAATTTTTTCAAATATGTGTAGAAACAAATTCATTACAGGTTTAGGCTCTTTGAAAGGCCTAAAATCAATATGAAATAAAGGATAAAAGGTCTAGACTCTCGCATGGCCTAGACTCAAGCAAATAAAACAGATCTATAAATGAAATAGGGAAAAATATGAACTGTACATAAAATAATCCAGTAAAGAAAAGCGGAGAAGTGAACTGAATGATTTATAGTAACAGATAAATTACACAAATAAACTGAAGTAGGGATATTAATTGTAATTAGATATATAAGAATCTTATAGAAAATAAGCACTGAAATTTGTAAATTACTGAATAAATTTATAATTGTTACACCATCCAAAAAAATCTAAAAATTATACTGATCTTGAAATCATAGAAAAATATTTACATAAAATAGGAACAAACTATAGAATAACAGATCTACAAATAATGTTGTACCTACAACACTATTGTTCCTAATTTACCCAAATTTATTCAAAAATCTGAATAATCATGAAATCTCACCTAAACATGCTTATCCACATGGCCCTGGTAGGGATCTCTAGACCTATATAAATATCCTCTAGCTTGTTTATAAAAATCCAAATCTCAGAACTCCATTATTATTTTTGGGGATGAAATTCTGTATAGTGGAGGCAAAGAATGGGAATGGAGTCGGGAGAAATAGAGTTAAGAAGGGGGTATATTTATAATGGAAATAGGAATTCCAAAATCCTTAGATTTAACTTATTATTCTCAATCTTTCAATCAAAGAAGTCCCGAAGGCCCACACAATCCTAGATTTCATGCCAGGCACGAAAACGTGCCTAGAAAGGAAGTGGGTCGACCCGTCTACTAGGTGGGTCGACATAAGGGTCGATCCACTTAAGTCCTAGGTCGACCCAACCTGGGAGTGGGTCTTCCCAGTTCCAATGTATACTATATATATTTTTCATTTAAATTTCTGATTTTGAATTCAAACTTCAAAATGTCATAACTTCTTTGCTCTAAGTCCGTTTTACGCAAACCAAATGTCTATCTAGACTAAAAAATTGTAACTGACCCAATGGAGCAACTCATGTTGCCTAATTCCCATTATCTTATAGCTTATTCTTTGATTTATTAATTTATTAATTTTTATTAAAAATTTGGGCTGTAACAGTAATGAACCCTTCAATCTCAATGAAAGTAGTCTCGAGTACTCATTAATTATGTATGAAAAAACGTATTGTATAACCATTAGTTAATTAATGATTAATATTTAAATAAACTAGTTAAATATTTTACTATTAAAATAGGATCAGTACAGCCAGTATGTGAAGAATCGTATTTGGATCTTGAATTAAACAACGATTCAATGTTTAAATTAATAATTTTAATATTTTGGTTGTAAAAATGTTGATTACTAAATACTCAGACACAACATATCGAGTTTGCCTTCATTTATTATGAGATGGAGAAGTCAAAAAAAGTTACTGCTCCATTAGACTCTTCATTTACTTCACCTCGTGAAATGTCTTCTACATCAAACGAAGAGAAAGTTCTTATGGAGGTTATTCCATATGATAGTGTAGTGGTGAGCTTAGTGTAAGCTATGGTGTACAACAAACTAGAGTTGTTTAATGTAGTATGTTGTGTGATTTGGTATTTGTCCAGTTCGGGCAAAGTTGATTAACAAGCAATGGAATTGATTTTTAAATATTTAAAAGGAACATAAAATATCATTTTGTTATTTCGATAAATTGATAAGGATCTGGTCTTGCTAGATATTATGACTCAGAATATACAGCAAAGATAGGGATGGTTAGAAATTTTTATTAGGATGCGTATTTACATCTAGCATGTGGCTCATTTCATGAAGATTGAAGCTAGAGTCTATTGTTTTTACCGACTATCGAGATGGGGTTAATCGCTGTAACGGAGGGACAAATAAGAGGATGTACTTATCGTAGTTACTGAAGGGATTTGATAGATGTAGTAGTTAGTGGATATTCTTCCAGATAGCCAGATTGATTTACATTTGGTGGAGAATCCGACATACAGTGCATGTGTAAGAAACCATAATTTTGGAACTTGAATATAGAAATTTAGATATTTAAGCGACTGATTTGAAATTTAATGACTTGAATCAAATTTATATGGGGATTTAAATAAGAAATGAACTTGAAATTTAATATAAAATTAAACTGATTTGAAGTTTAATTATAATTCTATTTAAAGTAGAACGATAATGAGAAATTATTATCAATGAATTTAAGTATTTGGAAATCAATATATATTTACTCAATTTCGTTAACAAGTGAAAATAGGCATTTTGCGAACGATCTCAGAATTGGATGAAAGCAACTTTATTGGATCTGTAATAATTAGTTATTTTAAGATTTCAAATTTCGTGTTGATTGGACTTGTTGCATGATTATGTACGACAGAAACATGTATTGATAAAACGATTTAATTTGGAAAGTAAGTAATTTTTCATGTGATGTATTTTACACCCAATATCAAGGTATTTGAAATTTAACAAAATAAGTTGACTTGTCAATTTTGTTATCATTTTGTGATCATGATACATCACTATGCATGACATATTTTTATTTTGTCGATAGCGGCTCGTGCGTGAGCAGAGTTTTGTGTAATGGGGACCATAAAACTTTGTTTAAAAACAAACTTAAATTCACATAGCAGATCCTAACCATGCTTTCATTTAATGCACGCTGCAACCCCTTCTTCACCATTCCTTCATTTAAAACTCCATGTCTTCATCTAATACCCCATCCCCTTTCACTTCGCACTTAAGTACATTTCATATATATAGTTGGCAGAACACATTATTTTAGACATGGTCCATTTGTTCTTCACACAACATAACGGGGAGCAAAATCTCTCTTCTCCTCCTCTTTATATTTTTAACTCAAAAACGTCAATTTTTAACTTCAAAAATCCTTATCTTTCAAGTTATCCACTTTTATCCATGACATGCGACTGGAAAGTTATTCGTTATGATCTCTAGTGTTGTTAGAAAAATTTTGCTCGACATTTTGTCGAGAAACGATCAATATATCTCTTACTTACAGTAAGTGGAAAGAATATACATAGAACTAAAAAAACGATTTTTGACAATCCGCTTCGAATTACTTGACACCACAGGTACCGACGAGTCAAATTTTTGGTGAAGTTTTGGCGTAATTCTATGTCGATGATTTTCAAAGTTGGAAACTAGTTTCGGAAATGGTGGACGACAGAGGGGACGATTGATGAATAGGAGAGTGATGCTGTGTTCGTGGAAGAGATTACTTCATTACAGCAAAATTTGGTGAAATTCACTGATAAAAATGTTGCATGTTTGAAGCACCTACACGCAAAATTGTGTTCTGTCATAGGGTCGGAAGTTACACAGGTGGTACGATGGTGAAACGAAGGGGTGCAATAGGTGGAGCTCAGCAAGAGGAGTTTGCGGACGGTCTTGGTTCGGGAATGGTATAGCGAGGTGCCGTGTCACTGATATGGGTACATGCATGAAATGGGTTGATGGAGTAGGAGTAGGATTGGAAAAGAAGGAGGAACTAGATTTGGGATATATTGGGTCGATTATGTGGGAAGTTTTGTAAGTAAGTTATTTAAATTGCTTAATTAAACTGTGTTAACTTTAGATATCCACAACTCACTTGTTTTAAATCTGTTTGATCTATGGTCTTCAATAGTGGATTAGTATTTACGTTATCTATGGAGTTTGATTAATTTGATTAGCAGCTTGTTGGATTTTAAGTTAAAATCGAACACCTTCGATTTTAACTATTCGACAGTGCAAAATTGTTGATTTGGTTCTGAATTGTATGGTTAGTTAAAACTCACACATTTTGGACTACTATTGCAACACATTTTATATTTTTTGTTGTTTGCCTATTTTATTTTGTGGTTGGTTAGTTGTGGTAATATATTTGTGCCTGTGAACGGAAGACCTTTGTCGCATCCTTCTTTAAGTAGAAGATTCATATTATATGAATTATATTACATTATCAAATTATTATGCATATATGTGTTGATATATGAGCTTTGATGAAGGAGGGCATTCGGAGGGATCCAACAGGATTCCTTAATGTTTTGGATGTTATTCGCATTCATATTATACAACCATGTACTTTCTAAGCTAAAGCCTCATTTGGATGATGATTGCTGATTTAAATTTGATATGGCTATGTTTTTAGTAAATAAATAGTATTTGTTAAGTGATTGATGGGAGATGGCCAAAATTTCAGATTTTGAATACAAAGATTCGTCGTAAGGAAAAATTCACCAAGTTTTGAAGTTATAAAGTTTTTTATAATGCAAGCAAGATTTTGAAATGATTTTATATAAAATTTGTAAAATTAAGTTTTAGAATTTAATTAAGATTTAGATTTGCATTTTATTAAGGATTTCATAAATAATTTTGTAATGAATTCTTGTTTTATAACCAAATTTTATAAACAAAATTTTCAAGTGCTTAAACTTGAATAAGTTTTCACAAACAATGAAGACAAAATAATAAAACAAACTTTTATAAATGAAGAAATTTTATAATTCATTTCAAAGTATTTGACCTAAGTTTTATAAAATGACGTAAGAATCCGTAAGAAACTTATAAATGATGTTAGAAACTAAAATTGGTGATTTATGGAGTTTAGTAATAAAAGAGAACTTATAAATGATTTGAAATGGTTTTATAAGCTAAGTTCTAAACGAATGGTTCTACACGCTAAGTTCTAAACGAATAGTTTTGTAAGTTAAATTCTATGTGATTGATTAATAAATAAAATTTTATAAGATTTGAAATAAAGATTTAATTTTGTAAGACTTAATATGATTTAGGATAGAATACTAAATATTCATATTTGACTATTAATGAATCCTAAATACGAAACCCAAATTATTCGTATAAATTTGGAAGGTGCTATCACCGTTATTCGACGAACATTAAAGATGGAATTAGAGACTGGTATTGAGTATGATCATTCTATCTATATACATGCAGTGTTACCCAATACCAATAATTTTTGGTTTACATGAAATGATGTATGACATGACCTTATTTTGGACCCACCTATCATTTATGACTATACTTATACATTTGAGTTAAGTATAGACATGTTTTAGAAGTATAAAGATTATGATTTGTGAATACGCATATCCTGTTGCGATAATCGACTGTATATGATTTTCATGCATAAAATGAAGTTATTTCAGTTTTGCCAATTTCCTTGCCTTACCTCCCCCCTTTTTGGTCCTGATTCTGTCTGCGAGTACTATAGGGCCTAGATTACAAGTTTGTTGGGATCGACGGGATTTGGATATGCTGGTGCTAGTGTAGCTATTTTGGTTTAGAAGGTTCAGACAAATGGGATCTCGAGTTTCTTTCGCCTTCAGTGTTGCTAGACCATCTTCTAGCTCATAGCCCTCCATCCTTTTGGTTGGTTCGTTACGGCAGCTTCTCAGACTAGATGTCTATACTTTTGCATCTGCTTTACCGGAGATGATCATCTACTTCTTGTTGGTTATAGCCTGTCTTTTTTTTGGAGGCCTTTTTGCTATTTTTCTTTGTTGTTTTTATTGTGTATGCACAGTCTCTTTATATCTACAGACCTATTTTTGTGAGCCATTAGAGAATGGCTAGATTCTCCTTTTTGTTTTATATATATATATATATATATTTTAAAAAAAGTTGAAGAGATTTGTGAAGGGTTGAAGCCTCCGATATGCTTGATTGTATGGATATGGTTGATGGTCAAAGAACCGACTTTCACCTGAATTCCTTTTTAAAATTATAATGTGTTGTTTCGGGGAATCGAGATCGGAATGGATTATAAACTAATTCGAACCGGATTTGTGTTCGAAACTTATATATAAGCACCCTAATGATTATGACAATGATGTGAAGACGTGGACTTCAGGACGGAAAGGACGACTTGTTGATGTCCTGATTAGCTCCCAGTGTTATATCATATACTTTTAGCGGTGGTCCTGAAACACCTCCACACCCCTTATTGTTATCCAAAGTAGGACCCCGCTAAAGAACATGAAGCGCTATAGGTATAAAGACATAAAAAACATCATAGAGACTAAGATTCACAAGACATAAATAATTATAACATGGTCGAAGAGGAGGACAATTTAAAATAGCTACACTACATTTTATTTTAGAAACCAACTACAATATTTCATGGAAAAATAATTTCAGTCATAAAATATCAGATTACATAAATAATATCCCTCAAATAGCCATAGATACGACCAAACTGTGGAAAAGAAATAACAAAGAGAAGTACAACTACTCCAAATAAAATCCTCTAAGATAGATTCTGCTGAAAAGTATGAACTACGCACTACGACCCTGCGAGCGTGGGTGGAAATAATAAGGAAAGAAGGAAGAAAAATTGGTCAGGCATAAAGTCTGATGAGCTGTTATGATTAATAACATGATTGATAAGCAAAGTAAAAAGATAAAATAGAAGTTCTAGTGTCAGATAGAGTAAATGATTGTGCATATCTAAAATGAACATATAGGATAGCATAAAATGTTGACTTTTCTCATTTAATAGAACCTCGACGTTTGATATTTGACTGTGCACTTCCATAATTTCGGAACATAATATTATTAGGGTAATTTTCCTAATACTATACATCGATCGGTTGTTTAAAACATAGAGTAATAAGTTATGTCTACTATGGGCCATAGGCTTACCAAGCCTGACCCATCAGCTTAAGAATAACATTAAAGGGAGGCGTCACAGTGTCTTATTTTCTCTAGTCAGGTCAATGCACGCACATTGAACAGCTGGAACATGTCGTACCCACCTCAATTTGGATATTCTTACTAGCAAGCACAACATTATGCATGCGCTTGCCTCTTAATGAGACAATATGTGGTAAAAGGGTTTGTTGTCTAGTATGGATCCCCAACAAACAAATATTAGTTTGCCCAAATCTCCCTTGATTTGGACCCCCATAGAAGCCATATAGACCATTGCCGTAGATAACCTATAGAATATAGTGTTATGAGTTAATTTCATTTTTAAGTTAAATTTTTATTAAGCCTAACTGTTTATTCGTTTAAGATAGAACCATAGCAATAGAATTTCAAAGTCACAAGGCCACCATGGGACCATAGAAGTGCATAATCATAAGGTCACGGTAGAATTGTTTAATCATAAGGCTACTATAGAATCGTCTAATCACAAGGCTACCATAAAATTTCCAAATCACAAGGCTACCATAGAACCATAGAATTGCCTAATCACTAGACCACCATAAAATAACCATAGAATTTTAGGCTTGTAACTTAACATCATTTTAGGTCAATATTTTCATGTTAATCCTATTTGTTCTTTTAATAATCTTATGTCATATTCATATTTGCAAATAAACTATATTTGTTTATTTTGATTCCCTAATTTATCATACTTATGCAAATATACATTAAAGTTTATTTTTCTATCATAACCTGTACCATAGCCATTTTATATACTTAATCAAGTTTGACTATTATCAGTCCAACGTTCCCTTTTTATTACAGTTTACATTACTTGTCAAATTTTCCTTAAATTATCCAATTCCGTTTCCATTATTCCAATTTAAATAAGATTACCCAAACGTGCGTAGAATAAAAGGATAATAATCAATCATAGGAAGCAAAGTATATAAATCCACGCCTAAATCAGTCGTATACATATTCATTTTAGGCATATTTGGGCATAACCATAATAAACTACAAAAATCCAACAAAGAAGAGAGGAAAGAAAGCTGAGAATATTACTTACAGTAATTTGAATATTAATTAAACAAAAACTGTAAGGAATGACAAAAATACATAAACTACTTACAGAAAGAAATTTAAAAAAATAAATAAAGAGAAATTATAAATAACTGTAAGTAAAAGAACGGCAAACAAAACTATGGCTACAACTACTATTATTTCCATTTACCTAAACTTAATCAAAAATTTGATAACAAAAAACTCACCATAAAAGCTTCCCTCATAGCCTCGATAGAACCTCCAAAAGAAAATAAAATAGAAAATATTTGTATTTAATCTCAACCCCTAAAATTTAATTTTAGGTTGGACCTGTCTCTTAAAAATGAGACTAGCCTATGTAGGGAAGAGATGTGTTGTGAGGAGATGGAGAGGGATTGGAGGTTTATTTATAGGTGGAGCAAAATATCCTCAGTCGTTAGATTTAGGTTTTAAATCTGAGCCGACCATATCTTTGGATCAATATGGAGTGACCACATCAGCGAATCAAAACAAAACACGATAGCCAAAATCAGACTGAATAAACCATGTTTGTTCAAACGATTTCGTGCCTGGAAAGTATAGGTGCCTAGCACGTATGGGTCGAACGAGAACCCAACTAGGTCAACACATGGATCGACCAAAAAGCAACCTAGGTTGAACCATAGGTCGACTTGGTAGTTGTTGGGTCATCCCATGTAACGGTCTCTTTTTTCTATTTAAAATTCAGATTTCAAACTTAGAGCAACTACATTTCCTTTGTTTTAAGTCCACTTTATGCAAACTAAGTATGCATTTGAACCAAAAAATAGCAACAAACCGGATGAAGTAATCCCCATCAACAAAATCCCACTATTTTTCTACTAATTATTTAATTTATCAATTTGTTAATTAAACATTATGTATTTAAAATTTGGGTTGTTTCGTTCTCTCCTCCTCAAAGGATTTCATCTTTGAAATCTCTAATGTAGAAGAGTAAGATAAGTGTTTTCACACAAATATCAACATCCATCTACTTAACCATCATCCATTAGCAATAATCGTCCTTATTTTTTTGTGAGATTTATGTAATATGGAATAACATGGTTGTATGACACAAACTAATGCAAAAGACTAGGCGGTCTACTGATTCAGTTGACCTACATTTTATGAAATTATGTTTGTGCAATGCATCCAAATGTATGCAAAGACCTAATGACAAAAGATAGTTTTGTATGTGTGCTTTAACCATCACTCATATGCAACGACCACATGATAACATCCATGTATTACAATCATAGAAATAGATAAAATGTGCACGCATTCATATGGATATGTAAGTGTCCTAATAGCCAATCCCTAATAGCGCCTAGTGTGTATATATGCGTCCACTGCATCCACTTGCAAACACTTGCGTCCATCGAACAAAACATGTTCTAATAACATGTTTTAATCGTATCCTACCCCCATGGTTTCTCCTAAAATGATTGATTCAAAGGAATGGAAAGGCGGAACCTATTCAAAAACTAACGATGGAATAATTCAAAGTGTACTATAAAAATATATGACATGAAACGCTTATTTTCTCCTTTGGTTCCCAAGTGGATTTACTTTTCTCCCCACTGAACCTTTACAAGTTGCACCTTCTTAAGTCTTAGCTTCTTGGTCTCATAGTCTAGGATTGACATAAGTGTTCATCAAATGGATGCCTTCCACTCAATCTCCGCATCCTTCAACAAACTATGCCCCAATATCACTGCTGAGTCATATAAGCTCTTTCACAAGTGTGAAACATGAAGTACATTGTGAACATCAGAAAGCCTCTCAGGTAGTTTAACCTTATATGTCATATGTTCCATTCTGTCCTTACTCGGAAATGGATTAATGAACCTTGATGCTAACTTGCTTACAGAACCAAATCTCATTACATTCCTCAGAGGCGATATTTTTACAAAAACAAAGTCTCAAATAGCAAACTCAATGTTTGTCCTCCATTTATCCGAATAAGATATTTATCAATCATGTGCTGCCTTCTTCCTCCTCTTAATAAAATAAATCTTATCAATGGTCTTTGTAATCATATCCAGCCCAAGACGTATCTGCCCTTGTTAAGAGTGAATCCCGTCTAGCTTCCTAAAATGGTTGTTGATCGTTCCCTTGTAGCTGGGTTGCCTGTCCCTGGCGCAGTTCTTTCTTGTTGTAAGGTGCGCCAGTATATTAATTGGGAGTGATTGAGAGTACAACGAACACAGAGATCTCTAATAGGAGACCAACAAGAGCATATAGATCGACCTGTAAGGGACTTCCAGTCTCTCAATAATGATAGGGTATAACACATAGTAAGTGCCTATAAGAGCACGTATGTCAGACTGAAACGAATAAGTGATTGTTTAAACTAGTTCTTAAGTAGTGGTTCGCTCGCCTTAGTTACTGTCGACTCCCACCAACATGAGAGAGATCTGCAAGGTCATCCATACAAAGCCTCAAATGGTGCTATTCCAATGATAGTATGAAAATTATTATTATACGCAAACTCCATAAGGGGTAAATGCTCCCAATTCCCTATGAAATCGAAGATACACAGTCTCAGTAGATCTGCTAAAATCATGTTCACCCTTTTAGCCTTCCCATCAGTTTGAGGGTGATAAGTGGTGCATAATACAGGATGTATCCCTAAAGCCTCCCGCATACTTCTCCAAAACTCACTAGTGAATTGGGTATATGTCACTTATAATACTCAAGGGGACACCATGGAGTCAGACTATCTCTCGTACATACACAAAAGCTAACCACATAGTTGTCTTCTTACTCTTAGCTAGAATCAAATGAGAGATCTGCATCCGTCCGTCTGTAATAACCCAAATACTAGTGTTGCGTTTCATCGACCTAGGCTGAAACGACCCAGACTTCCGTACCCTTTGAGTCGACTAATCATACCCCACGTCCAACCCAAATTGCACAGAAATACGAATCATTTTTAGAAAGAAGTTAGAGGATGAGAAATAGAAAGAAAGAAATATTAGAATAGAAGAAAGCGAAGATCACAAACTCACAGCGGAACGAATAAAATATATTAGATAACATAAACTTTGAAATACAAATCAGTAACTGTATATATACATACCATTATCAGAGCACAACGGTTATCTCTGGAACAGTTATAAACACCTGTTTCCAGATACAACATAGAACACAGCGGAAAATATGATAGTCTATAGCTAACTGGTGAAGCCTCCTGCTTCGAACTCCTCCAAGTGAATCTGAAAAATCCCGACTACTTGACTGCCCGTACAAATTTGGGCACCCAAGAGTTTAGGGAAAACAAACAAAAATAAACTCTGGGTCAGTCATGGGACTGGTGTGAGTAAACTCCAACCATTTGTTTAACTTCCAAAAACCTTTCGAAAGAAATGATAATCGTAAGACCGATCCACACATAAACACGGACGGTTTTTACCTTACGATAACCAAAAATATCTTGATATCAAAATCTGGTGATATTATAATAGTGTCTACATCAAATAAATATAAATCTAGTGGAACGCTTGCATCTCACGCTCCATATATAATATAAAATCAAAAACCGCAGGGCGCTTATTGGAGATTGGATTTCCAACATGACAAGGTATGGGACCACCTTCCGATAGTGTATCTCTAGAGACGAATACACTGGGTTCAACAAGAACTTCTTGCAACCTGGCCCACACATGACCGACCACTCATTTCGCTTGAGTGTATCGAATGTATATCACCAACGGTTGGGATCAGCAACCGTCTCCCGAAAGGGACAGCATCGATAGATTAAAGAACAAATGGAATTTCTCTAGATAGGTGATTATACATCCTAATGGGTGCGACCCACATAGCCATGCTGCCTGCCCGATTTTTGTCCAATTCCGGGTTGTGAGGCTTGAGGTTTGAATTATCTTCCAGAACATCTGGCCACCATTCACTTTGAATGCCACATCGTCACACCCGCCAATCACAAATTGATTTCTCCAAAAATACCACGGGTATAAAGCTAAGAGAAACGAATTCCTCCGCCACCAAACGTAAGTACGTTTGAAGAGATCAACTTACGTGATCCGTTAGATATACTCTGTCAGACATTCGTCCATTCACGTTGTCCTGGGACTGGACAAACCGAAGGCACTATCTCGTAAATAGGATGGCCCTTGCATAACTCCGTCTTCAATCATATTTGATCGCAACGCTAACGCCCATACAGAGTGGTTTCCAAATAATGAATCTGATCCCGGTTTCTCCGTATTGACGACGGAAAAATGGTCAAAAACTTTGATAGTAAGTGACTTAACTATCAAAGAAAAATAAGTGTACAACCAACGATCTTATTTCCAGGTAGGAATTCGATTGATCAATCATCAATCAACATTGGCCCCTTTAAATTAGTTCCTTATTATATTATTATTTACAATTCCTGTCTCTAAATTTCTCATTGACCAATTCATTTCATTTTCTATACGTAGAAAATATCTCTCAATTATTTGGGGAAAACACTTCAAAATCCTTTAAATCAACACGATGTTATAAAACATCGTTAGTATCACTCAAACCATTAATCATTTATTAACTCACCATATTGCTAACCAATCCTCACTATCGAACCTTAACCATTCCTCCATCGATCATGAAGTCCATCAAGTTGGGGTATAATTACCTCTCAGACCTTAATTGAACAACATTCTCAACTTTGAAATAGTAAAAGCTCATACTTTAAACAAACATCGCTTACGCGACCTTCGGAGTCAATCTAAGAACACATTTCTTTTACGGAAGAACATTGATTATAATGGTAGCATTATAATCGCTGTATTTGCTTTATAAAACATTACTTTTAACAACAGCGTTACAATCGCTGTCTAGAATTATAGAACACCTATTATAGCATTAAGATCGCTACAAAACAGTTATTATAACGACAGCGTTAAAATTTGCTATTTAGATTTACAAACATTTACTATAGCAGCATTACAATCGCTGTTTTTCCAAATATTTGATTTACAAGACATTAATCATAATGGCAGCGTTAAAATCGCTGTTTTCAAACATTTGGTTTCTATAAAAATATACTTGTACTTATTAATTCAATTAGTAAGTAAATAATCAAATAATTAAATAACAGGACCATCACCTTGGTTTAAAATACCTTCCAAACCTTGTTTGGATTTCCTTTCAAATCCCTTTTGAAAACGAATTTCCTTTTTCCCTTTCATTCAAATTTCCATTTGAATTTATATTTCCAAATTCAAATCCCCTTTATGAATAATTTCACTTTAAAACATTATTCACTTTAGTCGTGAATAATATTCCCTTTTATATAATCAAATCCGTTTGATTTCATACTTTATATAATGTCTCAAATCCAATTTCCATTTATACGTCCATCTAGAATTTTCCATAGAAGAGTTTTATTTATATGTCATCCATTTAAATCGCGCTTAAAATTTCCTTTTGCTACATTCAATTCCCATTACAAATATGGGTCTAAAACCGCTTTCCACTTTTCAATATAAATTCGAACTTGGATTTATAAACATGTTTATACATAACTACTTGTTATAAAACAAGTTTCCTATTTTCAAGTCTATTCAAAATTAAATGCCTACTTTTAAAAAAAAATAGTTTCCCTTTTTAAATCTCGAATTCCTTTTCTATATTCAAAAATATTTACGGTATGTAAAATACCAAGTTTCTAGGGCCAGGGTAAACCAACACACAAAGTCAATCACTGATTGTATAAATCACACCACACATAAAAATCAAGGAAAAATAGTAATATAAATATTGAGGAACCCAGTTGGGTCCCTCCAACCTGTTTCCCTGCATCCACAGATGTTAATCAACATCAATAATATTATTTCACATCAATATGAAATATCAGAACAAATATCGATTTAACGATGTAATCGTACCCACCAATTTTATCAACCATTCAACCAAGCAACCATCACACAATATAAAATAAATTTAAAAACTCATTTATGTAAAAATAAAAATGAAGCAGAGTTAGTGAGTTTACTCACCTCGGTTCGCAGTCGATGATTCTGCTTTTGTTTCCGATAAAATCAATTAGCGTTTGATTTTATCATAAAAGTCTAGTTACTCGGTTCTCAGCGAAATTTGTTCCACAAGGTATATTTCGCCGCCATGATCCCAACGTGACCAGTATCGTCCGATTGTTTGTTTTACTTTAAACACGCCGATAGGAATTTTATGGAAGATTGCTGCAATTTCGTCGGTCTCCAAGTGAAAATGTCGAAGAGATATGAGTTATCATTAAAGCTTTCCATTTGTAAATCCAGTGTCTACAACCCAGATGAATAGCATTTGCTATTTTCCCACCTTGTTCACGCTGCTGCAACAGCTCAACCCCAATAGGCGACCTTCATATCATTGCCGACTTTACTACAGATCACTCAAGTCCATTGTCAACAGCCCAACTCATAACTTAACCATCTTCTCCCTGATTCATCCCATTGTTCCTTGCCTGCTATCCACGTAACCCACCACTGTCACCCATTCTATCCCTTTATCCTTAATTGAATGGAATACCCGAATGTCAATTTGATAATTCCCATGCATACAACCACCTCTTGTGCTTACGTCCTCCACTTTTTCACTATGATGCACATCACAAAAACATGCATCATCTTGTTCCCTTCAACATTCAAACACCCACAGTAATATCAACCCCATGAAAATCACGGTTCCCCCTCATCAACTAAATCGCATTACAAAGTTAATCTACCCAAAATTCCTAACACAGCACCATCACCGATCCTTGAACTGAAACCATCCCTACTTACCTTCGACACCTCATTCACTGCATCGACACAACCTGCGTTCAACCCCTTCCACCGAACTCGACACCACATTTCTCATTCGACGCTGCTACCAAGATCCAACACCGCCTGCTACTGACCATTAACTAAATACCCAACTCATCACATAATAACAGCACATCCACTCCCTTGCCGACCCATTCGAAATCGTTCCTCCACCCTTGGCTGCGACACTACACCAGTACCCAAAAAGAAAAGTCCATACTCAGTAAAACTTGGCCAAACTTTACGCACCTCAAATATCAGTGCATTACCAAGCTAAATGCTTCCCTTAACGCAACCTATTCGTTTCCAATAATTTCCACGCATGCTCCCTTGAACCCCATCAACAACTTTACTACATCAATGTATTAGATTCAACTTCCTGATGGTAACGCTCCAGTACAGTATCACAAAGAAAACCAACCCCTCCTCCTTCACGCAATTCCCATAGACCAGCTAATCCCACTTTATACCCATCGCAGTCCTCTTCGCACTCCCAGAATTTCCCCAATCCCCCACTCAAGTCAACGCAGTAGGGTGAAACCGCGACAGTGACCATCGATTGGCCAACAACGTCACTAGGCTCACCTCCACCATAAGACCTTCACGCTGGACCCACCCAGTTCAACCCGTGCTGCAGCCTCCACCCTGCTGACCAACTCACCACTGCCTCCTCCTTCCGAGTACGCCTGCACCAACAGCCTCAAGATCCGCAATAGTACCCTTGTTTTATCGCTAGATGAAAAGGGGTAATCAAAATAGTCACCGAATCCTATAAGGGTACATCAAAAAGAAGTTCCCAAACCCATGGATTCAACGAATCGAATAATGGAGCGATTTCACAAAGTTTAGAATTTTATTATAATTTCTGAAGGAATAGTGGCGGCTTTGATTTCAATTATTGGTTGGACAACGAAAGAATGGGATGAGTGAACCATGTATATATAGCGTATTTTACTTGCTGGCCACGGATACTTTGTCTCCACGGCTCTAAAACTTGGCGACAAGGTAATTAGATTAGCTGTGAATAGGTAGGCTAGGGATTTCATTTCACAGTCTATATGACGTTGAAAGCACGGACAACAGATGTTTGTTCTGTACGTTTTAAATATAGAGTGGCATTTTTTTACTGTCTTAGGCATTATAGGGTGTTAGGCATCAAGTTTACTTTTTATTATATGTGTATGAGTTTGTAACATGGACTGCAGGTGATGTATTGGTTCTACGTGACTATTTCAGGAGCGTAATGTGCCATTCTAAAATATATGATTATTAAAGTTTTTAAAATGCAATTTAACGGTTGTCGTTACGTAAAATTATGTTTGTGTACGAGCTGCTACGGACAGAAATAAGAGTACGGTCGTGTCCAACGAGGTACCACGATCCCAAAAAAATAATAATATCGGTAATTTAACTTATATTATGGAACCCCAAAATATTGATATAGGGTGCAAAATACTCCAAATAAAAAGTTGCATATTTAATTAATTAAAAATTACTATAAAATTCTAAAAATTAAATTATAACTATGCCTCAAAAGAACCTTGCCCAAATTCATAACCAATCTCCAGTTATATTAACTAAACCGTTATGGCTTATATACGATTCTATAACGACTATTTCTAAATTTGATTTGGACATAGCTTTTTACTCCCGTTATGAAATCTGCATTTTTCACATTCGTTGGAAAGATATTTTCAAACAGATTCAAATATTTCTTGTTTCACTGGAATCCGATTTATTTTGAATCCTGTACATTCATTTGAAATTTGAAATCGAATTTTCAAACTACCGCGCCATTTTGAACTCGTTTTAATTATATTAATAAATTCCATAAAAATTCCTATATATAATTCAAATAAAATATTTAAACCAATTTAAATATTCAGAATTCAACGGCTGAAAATCCGGGTCATTACATTCCTTCCCCCTTAAAATAATTTCGTCCTCGAAATTGCTAAGGTAGGAAAAGATGCTACATACCCTATTAACTCGATCCAAAATCCTTTTTGTTCAATTCTTAACTCCAGTTTAACTGGACCAATTTATTTCAATTTAAATATTCTTTATTCTTGCCAACGGAAATTTTCAAAAATGATGAAAATTTTAACACTATAAATTCTGAAAAATTTCTGCAGCATCTCCACTGCACAGCTCAATCGGTACAACCACAACTCGCCTTTCTAGGCCTTCTCTAATCCAAAGAAAATCAAAAAGCCAAGCAGCTAGCCCCATAGGCTCATAAAATCATCAAACCCAAGTAATATTGAAAACATGTACCTTTTTGTCGGACACAAATTCTATTTCTTGCATTTGCTTCCATTTGGAACCTGCTCAACATATATCCATCCATTCCGATTGATCCACCTCTTTAGTTCCCATTCCACTAATCAATTCCTAATTAGTTCACTTCCATTCGGTAATTCAAACTTGATTCCAATCCAAAATCATTCCATTTATTCTGCTTGAATTCAACTTTTATACAATCCAATTTCAATCCACATCATCCAATATATTCAACTTGTTACATAAGTCGAATTTCCTTTAATAATTCGAGTTCAAACATTTCTCTTTATTTAATTTCATTTTGGATTATCCCTAAGCTAGTTCGATTCCATTTAACTTAATTTAAGTTCCATCCATTCGGCTTACTTCCACCATTTCAATTTATTCAACTTATACAAGTTAAATGCTAATTTTAGAATTTAATTCCCCGGGTTTTATTTTCAAAAGCCAGCCCTCTTATTCTGCTGGAGAATTCCATCACAGTTTAATTCCCAACAACATTATCCAATATATATATATATATTCAACTGGCTTATTCATACGTCGAATTCATATTAATAATTCGAATCTCAACATTCCTCTTTATTTAATTTCATTCGAGATTATCTCCATCCAATCTAATTTCTATTTAACTTAAATTAAATTCCAATCCAATACAATTTTGTATTTAATCCTAAATTTCTTGCATATTGGGTTTAACTAGTTTATTTCCTTTCAAGGGTTCCCACAAATTTTTTTTTTATGCTTCAATATATGTCCAATGATAATCCGGTTCATATCATTTCCTTATAAACCATTTATCGGGCCAAGTTTTCCATTTAATTTCAAAAAGATTCCATTTCAATGGATTGCGAACAAATTTTGTTTTCTTTAGGGTCGTCCCGCTCCATTTAACTAAACTTTAGTTAAATTTAATCCATTCGATTTTACTTCCACCTTTTTAATCTATTTAACTTATATTAAATTCAGAATTCGAATCCCCAAGGTTTATTTCAAATTAGTTTGAAATCATATAACTATACAAATATATTTAAATCTTTTTGCAAACTCAAAAACTTGGATTTTATAGAAATAACTTGTTCTTTTCAAACCAATTTCAAATCAAAGAATTTTCATGGTAGCAATCCACCACTCAGAAACTTGAAAATGAATACCGATAATGTCGCGACCCATTATCCGAATTATTTTCTCGCCACTAAAGTGATTTCAGTGCTTAATTATTTTCAAAATCTATTTAAAACAATTTCTATTGAAAAGTCCTTCAAAGTAATGTTATATTGCTTTAGAAAAAAAATACTTCAGAAAATACTTCTAATCACCCGGAATTTGAATTCCCATTCTAGTTTGATCTAAATCTTGGCTTATCTCTTTTGTATACATTATCCGTATACAAATTCCATAACCATATCAATATTATATAGTTTCACTTGATTGTAATAACAATCAACTCATCTATATAAGATTTCAGAAATTATTCCATTTATATCAAAAATAGTTTTTGGGCAAAATTACTTCATTTACCCAATTTAAAACAATACTGTATCGAATTGCTTTGTTCGAGGGTTTAGAAACACCTATCGATACAGTTGTACATTCTGTATCGACTAGAATTCATAAACCACTCAACAAACCAGCCAACACAATATAAAACAATTTTATATCAAATCTACAAATACGAACTCATACAAATACACTCAAACTCAATCTAGGGTGTTACTAACCTCATCTCTATTGAGTCACGCCACAGAGCCAAGGTTATCACTCAACCTTCAGCTCTGATACCAACTGAAACGACCCGGACTTCCGTACCCTTTGAGTCGACTAATCATACCCCACGTCCAACCCAAATTGCACAGAAATACGAATCATTTTTAGAAAGAAGTTAGAGGATGAGAAATAGAAAGAAAGAAATGTTAGAATAGAAGAAAGCGAAGATCACAAACTCACAGCGGAACGAATAAAATATATTAGATAACATAAACTTTGAAATACAAATCAGTAACTGTATATATACATACCATTATCAGAGCACAACGGTTATCTCTGGAACAGTTATAAACACCTGTTTCCAGATACAACATAGAACACAGCGGAAAATATGATAGTCTATAGCTAACTGGTGAAGCCTCCTGCTTCGAACTCCTCCAAGTGAATCTGAAAAATCCCGACTACTTGACTGCCCGTACAAATTTGGGCACCCAAGAGTTTAGGGAAAACAAACAAAAATAAACTCTGGGTCAGTCATGGGACTGGTGTGAGTAAACTCCAACCATTTGTTTAACTTCCAAAAACCTTTCGAAAGAAATGATAATCGTAAGACCGATCCACACATAAACACGGACGGTTTTTACCTTACGATAACCAAAAATATCTTGATATCAAAATCTGGTGATATTATAATAGTGTCTACATCAAATAAATATAAATCTAGCAGAACGCTTGCATCTCACGCTCCATATATAATATAAAATCAAAAACCGCAGGGCGCTTATTGGAGATTGGATTTCCAACATGACAAGGTATGGGACCACCTTCCGATAGTGTATCTCTAGAGACGAATACACTGGGTTCAACAAGAACTTCTTGCAACCCGGCCCACACATGACCGACCACTCATTTCGCTTGAGTGTATCGAATGTATATCACCAACGGTTGGGATCAGCAACCGTCTCCCGAAAGGGACAACATCGATAGATTAAAGAGCAAATGGAATTTCTCTAGATAGGTGATTATACATCCTAATGGGTGCGACCCACATAGCCATGCTGCCTGCCCGATTTTTGTCCAATTCCGGGTTGTGAGGCTTGAGGTTTGAATTATCTTCCAGAACATCTGGCCACCATTCACTTTGAATGCCACATCGTCATACCCGCCAATCACAAATTGATTTCTCCAAAAATACCATGGGTATAAAGCTAAGAGAAACGAATTCCTCCGCCACCAAACGTAAGTACGTTTGAAGAGATCAACTTACGTGATCCGTTAGATATACTCTGTCAGACATTCGTCCATTCACGTTGTCCTGGGACTGGACAAACCGAAGGCACTATCTCGTAAACAGGATAGCCCTTGCATAACTCCGTCTTCAATCATATTTGATCGCAATGCTAACGCCCATACAGAGTGGTTTCCAGATAATGAATCTGATCCCGGTTTCTCCGTATTGACGACGGAAAAATGGTCAAAAACTTTGATAGTCGGTGATTTAACTATCAAAGAAAAATAAGTGTACAACCAACGATCTTATTTCCAGGTAGGAATTCGATTGATCAATCATCAATCAACATTGGCCCCTTTAAATTAATTCCTTATTATATTATTATTTACAATTCCTGTCTCTAAATTTCTCGTTGACCAATTCATTTCATTTTCTATACGTAGAAAATATCTCTCAATTATTTGGGGAAAACACTTCAAAATCCTTTAAATCAACACGATGTTATAAAACATCGTTAGTATCACTCAAACCATTAATCATTTATTAACTCACCATATTGCTAACCAATCCTCACTATCGAACCTTAACCATTCCTCCATCAATCATGAAGTCCATCAAGTTGGGGTATAATTACCTCTCAGACCTTAATTGAACGACATTCTCAACTTTGAAATAGTAAAAGCTCATACTTTAAACAAACATCGCTTACGCGACCTTCAGAGTCAATCTAAGAACACATTTCTTTTACGGAAGAACATTGATTATAACGGTAGCATTATAATCGCTGTATTCGCTTTATAAAACATTACTTTTAACAACAGCGTTACAATCGCTGTCTAGAATTATAGAACACCTATTATAGCATTAAGATCGCTACAAAACAGTTATTATAACGACAGCGTTAAAATTTGCTATTTAGATTTAAAAACATTTACTATAGCAGCATTACAATCGCTGTTTTTCCAAATATTTGATTTACAAGACATTAATCATAATGGCAGCGTTAAAATCGCTGTTTTCAAACATTTGGTTTCTATAAAATTATACTTGTACTTATTAATTCAATTAGTAAGTAAATAATCAAATAATTAAATAACAGGACCATCACCTTGGTTTAAAATACCTTCCAAACCTTGTTTGGATTTCCTTTCAAATCCCTTTTGAAAACGAATTTCCTTTTTCCCTTTCATTCAAATTTTCATTTGAATTTATATTTCCAAATTCAAATCCCCTTTATGAATAATTTCACTTTAAAACATTATTCACTTTAGTCGTGAATAATATTCCCTTTTATATAATCAAATCCGTTTGATTTCATACTTTATATAATGTCTCAAATCCAATTTCCATTTATACGTCCATCTAGAATTTTCCATAGAAGAGTTTTATTTATATGTCATCCATTTAAATCGCGCTTAAAATTTCCTTTTGCTACATTCAATTCCCATTACAAATATGGGTCTAAAACCGCTTTCCACTTTTCAATATAAATTCGAACTTGGATTTATAAACATGTTTATACATAACTACTTGTTATAAAACAAGTTTCCTATTTTCAAGTCTATTCAAAATTAAATGCCTACTTTTTTAAAAAATAGTTTCCCTTTTTAAATCTCGAATTCCTTTTCTATATTCAAAAATATTTACGGTATGTAAAATACCAAGTTTCTAGGGCCAGGGTAAACCAACACACAAAGTCAATCACTGATTGTATAAATCACACCACACATAAAAATCAAGGAAAAATAGTAATATAAATATTGAGGAACCCAGTTGGGTCCCTCCAACCTGTTTCCCTGCATCCACAGATGTTAATCAACATCAATAAAATTATTTCACATAAATATGAAATATCAGAACAAATATCGATTTAACGATGTAATCGTACCAACCAATTTTATCAACCATTCAACCAAGCAATCATCACACAATATAAAATAAATTTAAAAACTCATTTATGTAAAAATATAAATGAAGCAGAGTTAGTGAGTTTACTCACCTCGGTTCGCAGTCGATGATTCTGCTTTTGTTTCCGATAAAATCAATTAGCGTTTGATTTTATCATAAAAGTCCAGTTACTCGGTTCTCAGCGAAATTTGTTCCACAAGGTATATTTCGCCGCCATGATCCCAACGTGACCAGTATCGTCCGATTGCTTGTTTTACTTTAAACATGCCGATAGGAATTTTATGGAAGATTGCTGCAATTTCGTCGGTCTCCAAGTGAAAATGTCGAAGAGATATGAGTTTTCATTAAAGCTTTCCATTTGTAAATCCAGTGTCTACAATCCAGATGAATAGCATTTGCTATTTTCCCACCTTGTTCACGCTGCTGCAACAGCTCAACCCCAATAGGCGACCTTCATATCATTGCCGACTTTACTACAGATCACTCGAGTCCATTGTCAACAGCCCAACTCATAACTTAACCATCTTCTCCCTGATTCATCCCATTGTTCCTTGCCTGCTATCCACTTAACCCACCACTGTCACCCATTCTATCCCTTTATCCTTAATTGAATGGAATACCAGAATGTCAATTTGATAATTCCCATGCATACAACCACCTCTTGTGCTTACGTCCTCCACTTTTTCACTATGATGCACATCACAAAAACATGCATCATCTTGTTCCCTTCAACATTCAAACACCCACAGTAATATCAACCCCATGAAAATCACGGTTCCCCCTCATCAACTAAATTGCATTACAAAGTTAATCTACCCAAAACTCCTAACACAGCACCATCACCGATCCTTGAACTGAAACCACCCCTACTTCCCTTCGACACCTCATTCACTGCATCGACACAACCTGCGTTCAGCCCCTTCCACCGAACTCGACACCACATTTCTCATTCGACGCTGCTACCAAGATCCAACACCGCCTGCTACTGACCATTAACTAAATACCCAACTCATCACATAATAACAGCACATCCACTCCCTTGCCGACCCATTCGAAATCGTTCCTCCACCCTTGGCTGCGACACTACACCAGTACCCAAAAAGAAAAGTCCATACTAAGTAAAACTTGGCCAAACTTTACGCACCTCAAATATTAGTGCATTACCAAGCTAAAAGCTTCCCTTAACGCAACCTATTCGTTTCCAATAATTTCCACGCATGCTTCCTTGAACCCCATCAACAACTTTACTACATCAATGTATTAGATTAAACTTCCTGATGGTAACGCTCCAGTACAGTATCACAAAGAAAACCAACCCCTCCTCCTTCACGCAATTCCCATAGACCAGCTAATCCCACTTTATACCCATCGCAGTCCTCTTCGCACTCCCAGAATTTCCCCAATCCCCCACTCAAGTCAACGCAGTAGGGTGAAACCGCGACAGTGACCATCGATTGGCCAACAGCGTCACTAGGCTCACCTCCACCATAAGACCTTCACGCTGGACCCACCCAGTTCAACCCGTGCTGCAGCCTCCACCCTGCTGACCAACTCACCACTGGCTCCTCCTTCCGAGTACGCCTGCACCAACAGCCTCTAGATCCGCAATAGTACCCTTGTTTTATCGCTAGATGAAAAGGGGTAATCAAAATAGTCACCGAATCCTATAAGGGTGCATCAGAAAGAAGTTCCCAAACCCATGGATTCAATGAATCCAATAACGGAGCGATTTCACAAAGTTTAGAATTTTATTATAATTTCTGAAGGAATAGTGGCGGCTTTGATTTCAGCTATTGGTTGGACAACGAAAGAATGGGATGAGTGAACCATGTATATATAGCGTATTTTACTTGCTGGCCACGGATACTTTGTCTCCACGGCTCTAAAACTTGGCGACAAGGTAATTAGATTAGCTGTGAATAGGTAGGCTAGGGATTTCATTTCACAGTCTATATGACATTGAAAGCACGGACAACAGATGTTTGTTCTGTACGTTTTAAATATAGAGTGGCATTTTTTTACTTTCTTAGGCATTATAGGGTGTTAGGCATCAAGTTTACTTTTTATTATATGCGTATGAGTTTGTATCATGGACTGCAGGTGATGTATTGGTTCTACGTGACTATTTCAGGAGCGTAATGTGCCATTCTAAAATATATGATTATTAAATTTTTTTAAAATGCAATTTAACGGTTGTCGTTACGTAAAATTATGTTTGTGTACGAGCTGCTACGGACAGAAATAAGAGTACGGTCGTGTCCAACGAGGTACCACGATCCCAAAAGTATAATAATATCGGTAGTTTAACTTATATTATGGAACCCCAAAATATTGATATAGGGTGCAAAATACTCCAAATAAAAAGTTGCATATTTAATTAATTAAAAATTACAGTAAAATTCTAAAAATTAAATTATAACTATGCCTCAAAAGAACCTAGCCCAAATTCATAACCAATCTCCAGTTATATTAACTAAACCGTTATGGCTTATATACGATTCTATAGCGACTATTTCTAAATTTGATTTGGACATAGCTTTTTACTCCCGTTATGAAATCTGCATTTTTCACATTCGTTGGAAAGATATTTTCAAACAGATTCAAATATTTCTTGTTTCACTGGAATCCGATTTATTTTGAATCCTGTACATTCATTTGAAATTTGAAATCGAATTTTCAAACTACCGCGCCATTTTGAACTCGTTTTAATTATATTAATAAATTCCATAAAAATTCCTATATATAATTCAAATAAAATATTTAAACCAATTTAAATATTCAGAATTCAACGGCTGAAAATCCGGGTCGTTACATAGGCAACCCATCAATGAAATCTATAGATATTCTCTTCCATTTCCAAAGCGGCACATCCAAAGGTTGAAGAAATCCATCGGGCATCTTTTGCTCCGCCTTTACTCTTTGACATTTCACACATCTCGCCAAAACCCTGCCACATCCTTCTTTATACCAACTCAGTAGAAGACATGTCTCATATTATGATACATTTTATCACCACCTAGATGGATGGTCATCCGAGAGTGATGTGCCTCAGCCAACATCACACTCGTTAAATCACCCATCCGAGAACGTAAAGTATGATGCCACATCGCAACCAAATTCTATAATCTATAGAATATCCGAGATGTCCAGAAGTCTCTCCTCTATGAAGCCTGTCGAAGATATCAAATAGCTCAGGATCCTCGCGCTGCCTCTACCCAATCTACTCCAACGAAGTAGGTTGCACCACCAAAGATGCCACTATTCTTGGCGTATAATTCGTAGATGCTCTAAAATCAAATGTAGATATAAACTCCAACATCTTCCACTGTACGAACAAAGGACTCAACGATGCCCTATGTCTACTCAAACCATCCGCTACTACATTCCCCCTGCCTGGGTATAAGCAATCTCAGAGTTGAATGATGCTAAAAAAACTCCATCCATCGCTGATGCCTCAAATTAAGACCCCTCTACGTGAACCGATACTTCAGAGACTTATGATCCATAAGGAGCTTGAATCACTTTCCTAGTAGATAATGTATGCAAAACTTAAGTGCAAACATTATAACAGCCAACTCCAAGTCGTGAATAGGGTGATTTTTCTCATGAAGCCTCGATTAACTACTAACATAGCATAAAACCATACCCTCTTGAATCAACATTGCGCCTTAGACATTCCTATATGCATCGGTATATACCGTAAATGTCTTAGAACCATCAGGAAGTAATGATACTAGTGCACTAGATAGTGAGGGACTTCTTCAATCTCAGAAAAGAGCCCTCACAAGCAGTATCCCAAGAAAAAGCCAAATTTTTCTTGTTAAGTCAGGTAAGTGGTGTCGAATCCATGTGAAGTCCTTAATGAACTTGCTATAGTAACCCCCTAGGCCAAGAAAATTCCTTACCTCTATTGCGTTCTTGGGTGCCTTCCAATCCTATATTGCCACTCCCGTGGTAGGATCCATAACTAACCCATCCTTAGAGACAATATGCCTGAAGAAACACAACTGTCTCCGCCAATAATGACACATGGAGAATTTCGCCTTGAGTTGATGTGCCCGGAGAGTACGGGGAACCTCTCCCAAATGCAAGGCATGCTCATCCTCACTCCCTGAGAAGACACGAATATCATCCATAAAGACAACCACAAACTTACTCAGGACATCCCCAAATACCTGTTCATTAAGTCCATGAAATATGTTGATGCATTGGTCAACCCAAAATGCATAACAAACCACTCAAAGTAACCACTAGGAGTCTGAAATGTTGTATTTTCTATGCAATCATCTACCACATGAAGCTGATGAAAACCAATGATCATATCTAATTGGGAAAATATAGACGCGCCCACCAACTAGTCTAACAGATCATCTATATAAGGGAGTGGATAATGATTCTTCCACATGAGCTTATTCAATTCTCTATAATCCACATACAATCAAAAGGAACCGTCCGCCTTAGTAGCAAAGACGACTTGTGCTCCCCACTCGGAGATATATTCCGCCTAATGAATCAGTTTTCCAAAATCTCACCCACATTCTTACTAAGCTCCCTTCATTCCCTCAAAGCCATATGATGATTAGTCAATGCTACCAACTTCTCATTCTAACTTAGATAAATCAGAAAGTCGATCTCTCGCTTAGGTGACAACCCTCTCACCCACTCATATAGATTAGGAATGGCAATAGGGCAGGTTAGGGCGGGTTTCTTATGCCCCAGACCCGACCCAAACCTTTTAAACCTCGCTATAGATCCGCTCCGTAGACCCGGTGCAGGTCTGGAATTTCGGCTCGTACCCGAAACCCGTACGGGTCAGGGTAGACCCGACTCGCCCCGCGACCCAGTGATATCGTGTTCTACTATACACAAATTTATATACTTATTTTTTTATCACTAAATGATAAATTATATATATATATATATATATATAGGATTAGGAGCACCCCAAATAGTGCAGTACCCCTTTAACCCCCCGATTTCCACCACACATTCTCGTTTCTCTCTCTTCCCACTAACTCTTTCTCCACCCACTAACTTATTTAAATATAAATGGGTAGTCTAGGATGAGGGGCATTTAGGGGGCTATAAATTTGGGGTGCCATAGAACCTCCCTTATATATATATATTATAATGTGTTCAAAATGAAAAGTGAATATAATAAAATGAGTTGTAAGATAATAGTTCAAAACGTATGTATTTATTATTGTATGATTATCATCGATGCAACATAATACTATGAAAATTTTATAGTTTGTTGATTGAAAGAACATAATATTCAAGTTATAAAAATGTATGTCTAAGAAGATTAATAAGTAATAATTATATTTATAAAGTGTTTTAAAGATGTTTCAATCATGCAGGTCGGGTTGGGGTGGGTTAGCTGTGCCCCAGACCCGACCCTAGACCTGGACCTCCAAAAGCGGATCACGGGTCTACCCGACCCGAAGACCCTATGGGGCAGGTCTAAATGGGTCAAAAAAGGGGCGGGTCAAGCGGGTTTGAATCCTAGACCTGCCCCATTACCATCCCTAATATACATCAGGATACTCGTAGATAGAAGGTACAAAATCAATATCATTAATAGCAGAATCTTTGGAAAAAAGAAAACTCAACATGATTGACCCCCGTAGGTCGCTTTCCTACCACTACAAGTCTGTTGTAAAATGCGGATCACGGGTTTAAGGCAAACTTAACACTAGAGGTGGATGAATAGTGTTTGATAAAATTTATGAAATATTCTTGAGTTTAACAGAATCAAAAGCAATCCAAATATAAATCAATCACAGAATCAGACACAAATGCAAATAATAAATAAAAGCAGTAAAGGAAAGAACGCACCGTGTTTTTACACTAGTTTGGAGTTACTCTACATCCATTCCCACATAACTCTGGGCTGTGCGGATTTCTTTTCAATATAATCTTCAAATTACAATCCTTGATTTCACAAGCCATGAGGTACACCCTACTTATTCTAGGAGTACAGTGAGACTCAATTGATTTCTGGGCTACAATCACATCTAATTGATTTGAGTGGGCTACAACCATACCTTTTCAATATCAGTTTGGAAGGAATACTCGATAGAAGTTTGATCTTGTGATCTTTTATTACAGAAACTCCTATAATTCTGAAAGCACATCGATATTTAAGAAAGGATAATAGAAAATGAAACTAGAGTTGATCTGTTTTGATTCTCTTTGAATTTTAGTAGAGTTTGATGATCTAAACTTGAAAATTTAAGAGTAGAAATGGAGAGGAGACAAGAGTGAAGAAAACAAATGAAGTAGTTATAAAATTTTGAATTTAGAAGCCTATTTATAGTGGATCAACAGACATATCCTTTCATAAATGGATTTAAACCAATAGACACAACAATTGAAATTTGAATTTAAAAATTAACGGTCACCATGTTGACATAGAGGGTAGGGGATGTCGACATGTATTAGGAAATTTTTGAATTTTGAAAATAATGTAAATGATGTTGAAATCAATCAAGGTAATTCTAGAGTTTAGACATAACATTGTTATATATAATAAAATAGTATAATAGAGTAAAAATACAAGTTCAAAACATATATTTATAATATATAAAATGATTATTGAAAACTTATATAAATCTATAAATATAACTATACAATAGAGGTTTTAAAACAAAATATATAAAGCTATAGCTATGAATATAAGAAAATTAAAATTAAAATCTAAGTAAGCAAATCTAAAATATTTAAATTAGCTAAAACCAAAATATAAGTAATCAAATCATCATATTTAAATTTTGAGTTAGATTTAAAATCCAAGAAATAAATTTAAATATCAAAAGATATATATATATAAATAAGTAGTAATTTTCAAATCAATTAGAATAAGAAAATTATAAGATAAAAGTGATAAGAGTATTGAGATACAGATTTAGTGCTATTGTGGAGTTTTAGCAAAAATTCTAGACTCTATAACTTATCCTGTTTTCTAGAACTCTTGTTACTCATGAGTCTTCAATCTTGAACTTTTCTTCTTTTTAATCTACAATCTTTAAACTGTACAGTCTTCAATAATCAATACCTATATATAATTCCTACAGATACACATATATTTATATATTTTTATACAATGGTGTTAGTATATATTTATAACAATAATAGTTACAATAAGGTTTGTCATCAAAACCACCATCATCTCAGTCCCTAAAATCTCCCCCTTTTTGATGGTGACAACCTTTGTTTATAAAATATACATATATGATGCCTTGATTCTCTAATTACTCCCCCTAGTAACTCCTTCCGAAACTAGCAACCCCTTAATCTGAGCCATATTTTATAATTCTCCCTCTTTGTCATCAACAAAAAACTATAACCCTAAGTTTAATATATAATATTCCCCCTTAAACTAATACAAGACTTAACCTAGACTAAGGAACAACTCTAATATCCTTAAAACTATGATATTACTAATAGAGACAAAGCATTATATATGAAATAGTTAAATTAGAGTAACAATTAATCAAGCCATTCACATTAAACTATTAAGTTTATACAAAAAAACAGTCAATTCAGACCAACTGACCAATCTAAATATTATTGTTACATAACATTAACTCAAATCAAATCAAACATACCAAATTTAAACATGAATTTAAACATTTCTCTAAACTTCAACCCTTCCTTCTTCTCCAAAGATAGGACCAGCCTTTAAAGCCCTCCATTCTTCATTTTCTTTGGTAAAAGTTCTTTCGAATTGTTATGTTCTTTTTCTTTGTTGAGTTCAGAGATCATCCAATGAATGCCATCAAAATGCCTCTCTTGATTCTTAATTATCTGAATTTGACTCAATTCCAAGTGAGGCTGTAACAACCCGGAAAATCAGAACCAATTTTAAAAAAAATTATTTTGGCAATTTTAATGAATTTTGAATATTTAAAATGATTTATTTTAAATAATAATGACTAGAAATTTATTTTGAATAAAATTATAACGTATATATCTATTTAAAATCGAAACTAGAATATAAATATTTATTTTAATTATAAAATAAATTGGAAATGGCGCGCGAGTTTGAAAATCCGATTTCAAATTTCAAATGAATGTACAGAATTCAAAATAAACTGGATTTTAGTGAAACCAAAAATATTTGAATCTGTTTGAAAATATCTTTCCAACGAACATGAAAAATCCAGATTTCATAGAGGAAATAAAAAGTTGTGTCCAGTTGAAAATTCAGAATAGTCGTTATGGAAATATACAGCCCTTAAAAATAGGAATTTTGCAAACGACCTTCGTTTTCGACGAGACCACTTTTGTTGGATCCGGAATGTCAAATTATTGCTAGATTCCAATTTATATAATTTTTGGAATCAATATGTGAGCGTGGTGAATTTAAACGTGTTGGGTCATTTCAGGTTTGAATTTAATCGACTGGAAATTGACCGTTTTTCAAACGGTCTCCAAATTCGACAAAATTAGTTTTGTTGAAACCGTATGTGAAAAACATAGAGGGAATTCCAAATTTCATAATTTTTGGAGCTAGTATGTCTCCGTATACAATAAATTGTGAATCGATCAGTCATTTAAGACAGAAGTAGAATTTTCTGAACAAATGGACTCGGAATTCGATGAAACCAGTTTTGTTGGGACCGTATCGTCAAGACATAGCAGTTGTCAATTTTCATCGCCAACAGAGTTCGTGTGTAACTGTAACATCAATAAACGTCGAAAGAAGAGAGCACTAACTAGAGAAATAATAAAAAATTCATAAACCACCACTATATAACATCTTTTCTCTCCACAATCTCTTCTCCCTCCAAAAAATGGCAGCAACCCCTCTCACTTCCTCTTTCTGAAATTTTGCGAAAAGCCCTTAAAACTTAATAATTTATATCTCCCAAACCTAAAGAATTAGGCCATGAAATTTTGTGAGATTGTAGAGCATGATGACTACTAGCTACTGTAAAAATTTGCTAGTGATTGGACTGGTGGTTTGGTTGGAACTGAGCTCGAAGTGCAGCAGGTCGGTTTTCGTATTTTGGTTGTTGTGGGCTCCACATAGAGAATTAGGTCGAGCGGTTTGGAGGGATGGTAGAGTGGAAGCATACAAAGGTTTTGGCGGTGGTGGCATGGTCCCAGGTGGCCGGAGTTGGCCGGAATGTCAATTTTATTGGAGGGGTGCTGAAAATGGGACAGTCGCAAAGATGAGCAACTTCCCATCGATCTGTGCATTTTCAGGTAAAGGGACCAAAGGGAAAATTGTCCGGGAGGTCGAGACCAAGCTACTGTAAAAAAATTGGGGGCATTTGGAGCACCGAGGCGGCCGCAGCACTGAGATGAACGAAAATAACAGTTTTTCGTTCAACTACAGACCGTGGGGCCCACATGGAGAAATGGAGGTGGAGACCATCAGTTGTGGAAAGAGGGAGAGAAGTCGGAGAGAATGGCGCTGGTTTCGTGCAATTCCGACTTACGGTTTGGCCGTGGCGAGCATTTTAAGTTGAGGGTGTCGTTTGGAGAAGAAGGTGAATAGTGATCTTATTATTTAAATAATATTCCATGTTCGTATATTAATATCTTTTTTCCACGAACTCCAAATCGCATGAAACAGGATTCGTTGTGATGGTGGAGTCAAGAGCTTCGCAACAAAACTGACCGGGTCCAAATTGGAGCTTGTTTGAATTTGGAGCAAATTTAAATCCAAACGGTACCAAAACCGTCAATTAAAGACTGACGGAGTGGAAACCAAAGGTGAGAACTCCTTCTCACTAATAATTTTTCTGTTAAATATATACTAGGTTGCAGACGGGGCATAGTAGCTCCTGACACCATCGTCCATAGACCATGGACGGCTTGTTTGATTGTATTGTGTGTGAAAATGGACTGTATTGTGATTGTTGATTGTATTGTATGGAATAAAATATTTGAATTATAAAAATATCATTATTATTGTATAAATAAATATTTTATAGTTAAAAAATATAATTTTTAACGTGTATATGAATAAAATAAATATTCATTTACAAATCGGAGGATTTGTTTATGTATACACATTCGACTGATATGGATTGGGATGATATATTTTACACATCGCCCAACTGCACAAATAATAATCGGTGTTTGTTGTTTGAAAAACCCAACACGGGTATTGAGATGATATTGGACATACACTAATCCCAATATTTAGTTATATGTCAATCGATTGGTTGACAGGTTGTTGTAAGCGTTAATTATTTCCACTTAACGCTTATGCAGTTGTGTGATGCACTCTGGATGATGGTTGACTGTGTTTGATTATTGTGGTATACATGTGTGTATGAAATCCATATAAATAAAATTATATGGTAATTGATTGTGTCTGATTCCAATTCGGAAGGAATGAATATTTTAAAATAACGAATATTTTAAAATGGGGAATAATGAATATTTTAAAACAACTAACATTTTAAAATAATATACAGTAAAAGATCAAAATATGATTTTGATGTCCAATTCAGGATGGACACGAAAATATTTAAATATATAAAGCCGTGTTGAATAGATTAACGTCATTTTGATGTGAACGATATTTATATCAATTTCATTCATTTTTATAATGAATATCGAAAAGGAAGAGATTTCAAAATCTAATGTTTTGAAAATACTATCATTTATATATCGATGATATGGAATATTCAATTTTGATTTTAAATTGAATATGTGTAATGACCCGAAAATCCCCACCCTTTGAATCGACCATAAACCACACAGGTCTGATCCAAAAGTTTGAAATCCTCGAATGCATTAACTTTGGGCATACAACACATCAGAACAAATAACAGAATACTTTTATAATCAGTATAATAATGTTACATCAGAGTACGGAATATCATAGTACATCGAATATAATGCAACAACGGAAGAATAAATTTACAATAGATTTAATACAATGCAGCGGAAATGAATAAACTCATACAACGGAAGACTATCCATGCTTTGGACACAGCTTTAAGCATCGATCGAGGGTCCTACTAAAAATATCTGCAAAAAGCTACTCGGCTGCCCGTGTGGAAAATATGGGTACCCGAGTTTGCAAGTGAAACAAAATACGAGTCAGTCATGGGACTGGTATGAGAAATCTTACCTAACTAACAAATATGGCTAATCACTGGACCACGCCGCAAACGCGGAACGGGTTTACTCCATTGGATTGCCAGTGCATAAGTTTTATGAATTTTAAGTTAAAAATAACGCAATGCCTTTTAGAAAATGAAATCATTATAAGACTCATGTCCCATCACACAATGCAACACAGAACGAAGGATAGAGTTTTACCTTATAATGATAAAAAATGCTTGATACGTAGAAAATAATATTTTTAATATTATTACGTTTAATATGTTTCAAAAATACTTTAAAGTAAATGTATCAATCCTAGACGGCATAGCTACCATATACTATGTCGCCATATATAGGTTTACAATCAAAACCGTGATGTCGTATTGGAGATTGGATTTCCATCATGAGTCAAGGCTAGGGACGATCTCCTAACCGATTCGAGATACTCTAGCAATGTCTCAGGATCACACCTACGGGCAAGCCTTGGATACAGTAGGGCCGGTCCACAAATAACGTTAGTGGATTGGCAATTCCTGAACACACGCTTCCCGATCCTATTGGACCTATAAATTGGCCATTGGCGACCAATAAATCTGAGGTGCCTCACTCCATCAACCACATAAGTAAAAATGTCAGGCCTTGTAAAAACCCAAACACCACTTCTAGCTAGAAAGAAACGTGTGCATTCCCTACGTTCCCTTGTCCCGTTTTTGACTCTACTGGGGTGTGAGGCTCGCGAGCTAATGAAATACACAAAGCTATGCCAAAATAGGCTATGCTTTGATCATCATCCACAAGGCTCTGCTTTTCAATAAAAACCTCAATCAATTGCATCTTGGCATGTCACATTGACAGTTCACATCGTGCGATCGATAACTACCAATATATAAACTTCGAGCTCGTGCGTCTCAAAGAAGGGTGTTAAACAAGAGAATAAATTCTCCGCCACCACAGATATATATTAATAGATATCGATTTAATTACACAAAATGAAGTTCAATGTCAGACACACATCCATTTACAAGTCCGTTCTGGGTCTGAATGAAACTAGAGTCACCTTATTCCTCGTCTCGTATGTCCAATACGAAATTGAGGTGCTCGCATATCCGGACAATCAACAAGTACGTCCGGACAACTACCACTTTAACACTTTATTAGTAGCTAGCCAATGCCAGGCATCAGTAGTTATCCTTTCGATGTGAAGATCATCGGTCTTTAATCGCCGTCTTTAAGATCTTCAATTTAGATCATCGTATAACCATTTGAAATGAGATTTAACTCGGTTTTTTCAATTGATTCTCACATATATAGTTAAAATCATTTTATATCATTAATAGTGTTTAATAACGTTTTATCACTATTTTTATTTAAATAAAAATAGCTAAATTTATTTAACGATGCTTCGGGTCGATGGGCGGCCCTGGCGTTGTTTTTATCAAAATTTGATTTACATTTATCTCGAAATCTAACTGTTGGATTTTAATAAAGTTTTATCATTGGAAAGATCTTCCCAAAGCGGTCCTAATGGTTCCAGTTTTGGGAAAATCCGACGGTTGGATCTTTCGGTATAATCGTTTAAAGTTACGATTTCAAATGCGAACAACCGCGCGCGATTCGTTTAATTCTAATTTATATTTACATAAATATAATCATAAATCGTTTGGCGATTTCAACTACTTTCAATCCATCATATGCAAGCCAAGTATAGCCCAAATTTATGTTAGAAATTTTACATATGATTTTCTAAATCCTAACTAACATGATGAAAGTGACAATTTGAAACAAATCATGTTTAATGTCTAATTCTTTTCAATGGAAACTAAATTACATTGAGAAAATATTTTTAGTGTTCACTCTTTTTGTTGAAACCAAATGACAATAAAAACATGATTTTTAATTCTGCTATTTTTATTTCATCTAAAATGACAATAAAAATGTGACATTAAAATCTATTCTTTTTATTGCATATAAAATGTCGATAAAGATGTGACATTTAAATATATTCTTTTTATTTCAACTAAAATGACATTAAAATGCAACCTTTAAAAACTATTCTTTTTATTGCCTCTAAAATGACAATAAAAATGCACTTTTAAAACTATTCTTTTTATTACATACAACTTGCAATGAAAATGTAACTTTTAATTATATTCTTTTTATTGTCTCTACAATGATAATAAAAATATAACATTTAAACTATTCTTTTTATTGTCTCTAAAATGACAATAAAAATGTAACATGTAATTTTATTCTTTTTATTGCATCCAAAATGACATTAAAAATGTAACATGTAATTCTATTCTTTTCATTGACACTAAAATGACATTAAAAATGTAACATGTAATTCTATTCTTTTCATTGTCACTAAAATGACAATAAAATGAAACATGTAATTCTATTCTCTTCATTGTCACTAAAATGTCAATAAAAGTGTAACTTTTGATTTTTCATCTTAATTGTCAATATAAATGTAACTTTTGATTTCACATCTAAATTGTCAATAAAAATGTAACTTTTGATCTATTCTTTTATTTACATCTAAAATGTAAATAAAATGTAACTTTTGATTTTATTCTTTTTATTGTCTCTAATTTGACAATAAAAATGTAACTTTTAATTCTATCATTTTTACTATAGCTAAAATGTAAATAAAATGTAACTTTTAAATTCTATCTTTTATTTACATCTAATTTGTAGATAAAAATGTAACTTTTAATCTATTCCTTTATTTAAATCTCATATGTAAATAAAAATGTAACTTTTTAATCTAAGCTTTTATTTACATCTAAAATTTAAATAAAAATGTAACTTTTAATCTAAGCTTTTATTTACATCTAAAATGTAAATAAAAATGTAACTTTTAATCTATGCTTTTATTTACATCTAAAATATAAATAAAAATGTAACTTTTTAATTTATGTTTTTATTTACATCTAAAATGCAAATAAAAATGTAACTTTTTAATCTATGTTTTTATTTACATCTAAAATGCAAATAAAAATATAACTTTTTAATCCATGTTTTTATTTACATCTAAAATGCAAATAACTTTTTAATCTATATTTTTATTTACATCTAAAATTCAAATAAATATATAACTTTTTAATCCATGTTTTTATTTACATCTAAAATGCAAATAAAAATATAACTTTTTAATCCATTCTTTTTCTCAGCATTAAAATTGTATATTTTAATGAATTCATGTTTTGATTAAAAAGATGAACAATTTTTCTATTTACATAAATTTCATTTTTGGTGTCACAAGTTTAATAAACAAAAATAAGGATTTTTGTTTAACTTCTTTTTGTATTTACCCAAATGTCCATTTTGTTGCAAGTTTAATTATAACAACAAAAACAATATTTTTATTGGATTGTAAATTCTAGTTAAATCCAACATTAACAAAAGCTAATATTTTCATTGGATTGAAAACTCTAATTCAATCCAACATTAACAAAAGGTGATATTTTTATTGAATTGAAAATTCTAATTCAATTCAACAAAATATACAAAGGTGTTATCTTTTCATTGAATTGAAAATTCAAATACAATTCAATAGAATATACAAAGGTGTTATCTTTTCATTGAATTGAAAATTCTAATTCAATTCAATAAAATATACAAAGGTGAGATTTTTATCGAATTGAAAATTCTAATTCAATTCAATAAACAAACATGATGCTCCATTTTTATTGAATATATATGATTCAACAAAATATCAACACAAATGATTTATTCTAATTAACACATCACATACAGATCTATATTAACAAAATATCTAAACTAACTGATCTATATTAACACATCACATACAAATCAAATCATGTAACATAGCATATAGAGCGAATCAATGAGAATACAATTACGATTTATTCCAATCATTTTAAAATAAATAATAATAAAAATAAAATAGGATTTCTCACAGTTCTTTTGAATCTGAATAGTTCAGATCTGCAAATTTGACCCAAAATTCAATCAGCTCAGAATCGCTTCTTTTCAGTCTAGAAACGTAGAGCTCGTCTCTGCGTTCGCAACGCTTCAGAAATCGTGTTATTCTAAGTCAGTATGAATGAGATATTATTAGATTTACATTATTAATATTTAAAATAAATTAGTTTTAAATAATTAAATAATATTTCCACCTTCTTCTTCCTTAACAGACCAAGGCTGATGCTTTTTCAAATTAGTTTAATTCTAGGGTGGGATTTCCGATCAAACCAGACAGAGTTGGCACAATCAGATTACACCGTGACGAAGAGCACGGGAAGTGTAACAACCCGTATTTTCAATAACCTGTAATAACATAAATCGAGGCAGAATTTAATTCTAAAATGGGAATCAAGGGAAACGGGCTATGCCATTGTGTTCGTCTCGGAAAAATACGCGAAATAGAGTCCGAGTTTTCGAAAATCGGAGTCCGTATGACCAAGATATGGCCTCGCGAAGTTTCACGAAAATTCCCAAATTAAAGTATACTTAATTAAGTGAAATGGGTTGTGTAGATAGATATATATATATATATATATTGATATATATATATATATATAATTGAAAATTTAATAAATAAATATGCAAAAATGCTCAAAACAGCGAATTGGGAGAGGGGAATAACCGAACCGGCCGATTTTTGAAGTCGACCCGAGCCCGCTGGGTCGACTAGGGGTTAATCCAGGGTGTTTGGCTGTCAACCCGTGGGCCGATTCGCTCAAGTGCAGATTTTGCATTTGAATGGTTCTCATGGTCCATCTTTAATCTAAAGGCCCTAGATGGTTCCTACACTTGACTTCTTCCCCAAGACATGCTTTGATGGCTTGGATTGAATCTAGGGTTAATACTATGGCCTAAAACACTTGCCTAATCTATAAATAAGACCCTAACCTACCCTAATTCATTCATAATTAAACCTAGTGACTAAACTATGGCAAAATGCTAGCTCTCATGGCCTCCACTAATTTTATGAAGAGGGTTGCATACTAATCACTCTCTAATCAACTTCTAATCCCTTCTTAGCATCTTAATCTTCTTCATTTGGTGTTCAAAGTTGCTAGTTGTGAGTTTCTATCACTTTGATGATCTTTTGGTAAACTAATTAGATGAGATGTGATGAGATTTATGGTTTTGTATGTGGGTTAATGAGCTTTGAATCATATGATATGATGTTAGCATTAATCTTATGTTTATGCATGTTGAGTATGTAAGCTTATGCAAGTTTAATATGATGTATGTTATGTTTGCATGATGCTAAATATGCAAGTTGTGGGCTATGTAATCATATGCATGTTATGCAAGTTCATGGTAATATGCTATGCAAGTTACATGTTTGTTAATATGCAAGTTACATGTTTGTTAATATGCAAGTTACATGTATGTAAATATGCAAGTTACATGTTTGTTAATATGCAAGTTACATGTTTGTTAATATGCAAGTTACATGTATGTAAATATGCAAGTTACATGTTTGTTAATATGCGAGTTACATGTATGTAAATATGCAAGTTACATGTTTATTAATATGCAAGTTCATGATGACACATTATGCAAGTCTATAAGCTAATATGCAAGTTTGTTATGCAAAATGAATATGTAAGTTATGTGACATATTATATGCAAGTTATGTGACATGTTATGCAAGTTCATATGCAAGTTATGTGTTTGTTAATATGCAAGATGGCACCTTTGAAACATGTTCATTCATATGCAAGTTGACACCTTTTATATGTGTTATATCATGAACGAAATTACGTGGGAACGATGGGGTAATTAAATGCATAAGTTAATAAGATTGTGTGAAATTAATATAATTATGCATAACACAAAATAAATAAACATAGTATGGGAATTTGCCTATTTGGTTAGGTGTACCCATACTATGTGTTGGGAATTTACCTATTGAGTTAGGTCTACCCCATGGGAATTTACCTATTAAGTTAGGTCTACCCATGTTAAGAAAACTTGATTAATTAGGGATAATTAATATAAAATTATGAGGGTGATTAATTAGGTGTAATTAATTGACTAAGACACGAGGTTGGACTCAGTTGTAGCGTAAAACTGCCCGGACCCAACCGGCTTAACCAGTTGCTACAAATGTTAGCCCAATGTGAGAGGTCTTAGGCACAAACTAAATACGTAATTAATGTAAAGACACGAGGTTAGACTCTGTTATGACATAAGGCTGCCCGGACCCAACCGGCTTAACCAGCGGTCATAAAAGACAGTCTAATGTGAGAGGTCTTTACAAAGGTTACGTTCTTAATTAATTAATTAAGAAACACTTAACCACATTAGCATGTAGAGGGACATGAGGGGTTAAGTGGGTGCCTCGGGTGGCATGAGAAAATCTAGTGGTTGCCTTGGGTGGCAATAGAAAATACGATTAGAATACTTAACCAAAATAGAACATGTAATTAAAACATGATTAAAGGGTTAAGTGGGATATACTAGAAAAAGGGACAAGCTTAGGTGGGTAGCTTGTGGAGGCCCATTTCAACCAGTAACCCATACGTATCTTTGTGGGCTCGACCCATGTCGAGGACGGGACACGCATACTGGGCTTGACTGTAAGAGGCAAACGGGTTAGCGGTGGCAACGCAAGTCCAACGGGCTTCATATGCGTGAGTGGGCCCGGGCTGGTAGGTAAGCCGTTGTTGCATCGAGTAGATATAAGCCGTGCACCTTTAGTTTCATCAGGTTGCCACATTGGGGAATGATACATCCCACGGTGGGGCCAGCACGGGTATCTACGTTAGGGAGCCGATCGAATGGGAAGTAGTGTGTACACCTAGTGGATTGTAGGGCCCCGTGGCGCCTACTTGGTCACCTAGGGGTACGCAGGTACTAATTAGTAAATTTTATAAGTCCTTGGGGGGGGATCAACCTTTAAGTTAGGAACGACTGGTGTGGTGCAGTTTAGTAATTTACCTTAGGGAGGGTAGATGCGTCTTTATCCTTTATCTTCGTTTAGTTGACTGCTTAGGGTAGCCATTCATCCCTATATGTTACCGTATATCAGTTTATGTCTTCTCTGGTTACTTTAACGATTGTATTGTTAAAGTTATAGGACTCGCTCAGACTTATGTCTGACCCTGTTGTTTTTATCTTTTTCCCAACCCTCAGGTCCTACGGTGGATCCTAGCAGTAGTGGAGCTTGATCGGATTGCTGTTCCAGTCTTTAGGAGCTTGGATAGATGTAAAGCTCCAGTTATCCAGTTATCTTTTCTTTTGTTTGGCTATTGTATGAGAGTGGGATTATGTACTTCTTTATTTTGATGGATATTGTACTTGACCTTTATTGTGGTTTTATGATGTAACCAGACATGTTTTACTTCCGCTGTTATGAGATGATGTTTTAAAATTTCAAGTACTATTTATATCTGTCTTGTTGTAATTTTTCTGTTCTATATTCACTAAAATACTCCACCGATGCTATGGCATTCCCTTAGTGAGTGATCATAGCGGGAGTGGGGTGTTACACGTGGTATCAGAGCTTAAGGTTACCAGAACAGATAAAATTTTTGAGAAAAACTACTTTCTAAGAGTATTTTCGAAGAAAGTATTTTTAAAAGCATGTCTTCTAAGAGAAAAAGTTTTTGAAAAAGAAAAGCATAATCCCCAATAGCCATATCTTTATCTTTCGGAATCTCCTTTTTGAATCTTTCCTCTTTCGTTTCAGCATGGCTGAAGATCTTAACATCCCGGAGGGTTTAGTTATACCACTATGGTATAGGAGGTTGCAAGAGGCTAGGGCCGCGGCTGCGGGTCCGGCCAATGCTACTACACCAGAGACAACCGCTCCTCCTCCTCAGCCTAGAGTGGATAATTTTGCTAAGGTTTGCAAGGAGTTCAAGGCTATAGGAGGAAAACCTTTTCTTGGTTCAGAGACTTTCGTAGAGGCTAGAGATTGGCTTAAGGAAGTGGAAGAGTTGCTAGATATCTTTGAAGTGGAAGAGGGAAAGAAAGTCAAGTTGGCGGCTTGGTTAATGAAGGGAGAGGCCTCATTCTGGTGGGAGGTCACTAATGGAGAACGCCCTGTTGACTCTTGGGCAGATTTTAAGCAAAGGTTTGGGGCTAAGTTTCTCTCAAGGGCGGAAGAGAATCTGTTTATGGAGAAGTTCTTGAATTTGAAGCAAGGGAATCTCACGGTGAAAGAATATGTCAACAAATTCAATCAATTAGCAAGGTTTGGCATAGAGTTGGTGAATACACCGGAGAAGAAGGCTTTGAGGTTCGTTAGAGGCTTGAACGAACCATTGCAAGGAATAGCTATGACTCACATTCCTATGGGGGCCACTTTTGAGAAGCTTGTCTACATGGCACTTATGCATGAGGATGATAAGAATTCTAAGGCACCAGAGAAAAAGGGGGATCAGAAGAAACCGCAACAGCAACAACAAGGCAAGGGCGGAAAAGGCAATGGTGACAAAAAGAAGACGAAGAAGAAGTGCTTCAATTGTGGAACACCAGGACACCTCAGTAAGGATTGTCGCAAAAAGAAGAAGACCGGTTGCTTTCATTGTGGTGAAGCAGGGCATCTTGTGAAAAACTGCCCAAAGAAGGGGCAGAAGACGGGGTCTACCTCAGGAGGCCAGGTGCAAGCTCTTATAGCACCACCTCAGTCAGGGGGGCAAGTTCAGGTTCTCTCAGTTCCACCGATTCAGTAGAGAGGTAGAACTATTTCCGTTGAAAGTCTGGTTTTTCTGTTTGATCATCCAGTTCGTACTTTGTTTGACTCTGGCGCATCGCATTCTTTTATCTCATCATCGTTAGTTGAGTCACTGCACTTAGACACCAGTCTAGTTGATGATCCCTTGGTTGTCTCAAACCCAATTGGGGGCTCCATATATCTGTCTATGATATGTTTGGGTTTGAAGATTTCTATACTTAGCGTTGAGTTTAGATGTGATGCTTTTGTATTGGGCTTCACGGGCTATGGGTTGATCTTGGGCATGGACTGGTTATCCAGTAATGGTGCCGTTCTTGATTGCGAAAGGAGAGTTGTCAGGCTCATGACCCGCTTGGGTAACACTCTCGAGATCTCTTGCAATCCCATGGAATCTGTTTTGCTAAGTTATCTTGAATCGCTCGATGCTTCGGTCGAAAGTTTGTGTTCTGTCAGAGTAGTCCGGGAATATCCGGATGTGTTTGAAGAAGTAAAGGGTTTGCCTCCGAAGCGGGAGATAGATTTCCGAATTTATTTGGTGGATAATGCCAAACCAGTGTCTTTGCCAGTACGCCACATGGCTCCTCGTGAGAGAAGAGAACTTCATAAGCAAGTAGGGGAGTTGCTTGAGAAGGGGTTCATAAGGCGAAGTATATCGGAGTGGGGAGCTCCAGTAGTGTTTGCCACGAAGGCGGATGGGTCCCTCAGACTTTGTGTGGATTATAGGGAACTTAATAAGCTCACGAAGAAGAATAGACACCCATTACCGAGGATAGATGATCTCTTTGATCAGTTGGTTGGCGCGTCAGTATTTTCGCAGATGGACTTAGCTACAGGGTTTCATCAGTTAAGAGTGGCGGAGGACAGTATAGAGAAGACTGCTTTCCGGACTCCGGATGGTTTTTATGAGTGGCTAGTGATGCCATTTGGGTTGACAAACGCCCCCGCATACTTTGTTGATCTCATGAGTAGAGTGTTCAGAGAGTATCTGAATAAGTTTGTAGTAGTTTTTGTGGATGACATCTTGGTCTTTTCCAAGAATGAAGAAGAGCATGCCTTACATCTCAAGGAAGTGTTGGAGACTCTTCGAGCGCATAGTCTTAAAGCTAAATTCTCTAAATGCCATTTTTGGAGAAGAGAAGTGCGATTCTTAGGGCATGTGGTCTCTAAGGAAGGGATAGCTGTGGATCCCGCAAAGATAGTATCTATCCAGGATTGGAAAGTTCCTAGAAATGCTACCGAGGTAAGAAGTTTCTTGGGGTTGGCAGGATATTATAGGAAGTTCATCAAAGACTTCGCGAAGATATCAGCCCCATTAACCCGCTTGACGAAGAAGAATCTGGTTTTCTCATGGGATGTAGATTGTGATGATGCTTTCCGACGGTTAAAGAGAGCTTTGACCACCGCTCCAGTTTTAGTGCTTCCAGATGGGAGTAAGCCGTTTGTTGTTTATACCGATGCTTGTGGAACAGGATTAGGCGCAGTCTTGATGCAGGAGGGAAGGGTAATAGCCTATGGAGGGAGACAATTGAGAGTGCATGAGAAGAATTACCCTACCCATGATCTAGAGTTGGCCGCGATTGTTTTCGCACTTAAGTCTTGGCGCCATTATCTTCTTGGTGAGAGATTCGAGTTGTTCACCGACCATAAATCATTGAAGTACTTATTCTCTCAGAAGGATTTAAACTTAAGACAACAAAGGTGGATGGAGTTCTTAGCATCCTATGATTTCGAGATAGCGTATACCCCTGGTAAGGGTAACGTGGTGGCAGACGCCTTAAGTAGAAAAAGGCTATCTTTGAGTCCATTGTTCGTGGAACGATGAAGCTTGGAGTTTCTTTCTTTGTTTGACTTCAGACCTTCTGTTGATTTTGTACCTGGTTTGTTGGCATCCTTGGAGGTTAGACCTACTCTTTTGAGACGGATTGGCGAGGCTCAGCGAGACGACCCACAGTTGGTTGTGTTGGTAGAGAAGCTTATAAGAGGGGAGTCGTCCAGCCATTTGGGTAGATACACCATAGATGATAAGGGATGGTTGCATAGAGACGGTAGACTTTGTGTACCGCAAGATGAGGGTTTGAAGAAGGCTATTTTGGATGATGCACATCGTTCAAGAATGACTATTCATCCCGGTGGAGACAAAATGTACCAAGACATGAAGAGAGTTTTCTTCTGGGCCGGTATGAAGAAAGATGTGGCCGAGTATGTGGCTAGATGCTTAGTGTGCCAACAGGTTAAAGTGGAGCAAAGGAAACCCGGTGGGTTGCTACACCCATTGGAAGTTCCACAGTGGAAGTGGGATAGTGTCTCGATGGATTTCATCGACGGGTTACCGAGATCGAGGAAGGGCAATACGGGAATTTGGGTTGTGGTAGACAGACTTACCAAGAGTGCCCATTTTATACCCGTAAAGAGTAAGAGGACCGCTCCATGGCTTGCTTCAGTCTATGTTAGAGAGATTGTTAGATTGCATGGCGTACCATCCAGCATTGTGAGTGATCGAGATCCTATTTTCACTAGTGAGTTTTGGAGAAGTTTGCAAGAGGCGGTAGGGACTCAGTTGTGTTTGAGCACCGCATATCATCCTCAGACGGACGGTCAGACTGAGAGGGTGAACCGTATCTTAGAAGATCTTTTGAGGCTTTGTATCTTGGATTTTGGAGGTACATGGGAAGAACATCTTCCTTTGGTGGAGTTCGCATATAATAACAGCTTTCAGTCCAGTATTGGTATGGCTCCTTTCGAAGCTCTTTATGGAAGGCCTTGTCGATCTCCTACATGTTGGTGGGAATCTACGGATAAGATCTTGCTTGGGCCGGATATGGTTAGAGAGACTTCAGAGAAGATTGATTTAATTCGAAAAAGGATGAAAGCAGCGCAAGATAGACAGAAATCTTATGCGGATCGGAGAAGGACGGATCTTGAGTTTGAGGTTGGGGACATGGTTTTTGTCAAAGTATCTCCATTGAGAAATGTTGTTCGCTTTGGGTCCGTAGGGAAGTTAGCACCGAGATTTGTTGGGCCGTTTCCTATTAAGGAAAGGATTGGACGGATGGCATATAGGGTGGAGTTGCCCGACAGACTTAGTGGTGTTCATGATGTATTCCATGTATCACATTTGAGGAAGTGCTTACATGAGACCGCGGAGGTGGTAGAGCCGAGCTTGCTTAGAGATGTAGAGGTAGAGCGTGATGCGACGATTCGACGAGCTCCTACTCGCATCCTTGGGTCAGAAACTAGGAAGTTGAGGAACAGAGAAGTTCAGCTAGTTAAAGTGCAATGGGGAGATGACGAAAGCAATGCTACTTGGGAGACGGAAGCAAAGATGCGTTCTTTGTATCCATTTCTTTTTGAGAGTATGTCTTTTAACTTCTCCTTTATTGCTTGTCTAGTACTTATCTTATCTTTAGTATATCCTCTCGCTAATACCTATGACCTTTAGATAGGGTAAAACCTATGGTTGAAACATGTGTTTGAAACATGTTATGGTTGATGGATGCATATGGATGCAATTGTTTGCTAGTGGTTGCTCGTGGATGCATATACACACACATTAGGCACTAGATCGGCTCAGTCACTTCATGTTGCATATTGCATAAATGGATGTGGTAGTTAGATTGATGGATGTATCATGGCTGTGTTATCATATGGATGATGCATTTTTGTGTATGGTTGTGCACGCATGTAGAAATTTGTATGTGTCAATAGGGTTTCGCATACATATTGGATGCATGGCACTATCATGGTTTGCATTAAGGAGGTTTACTGTATCAGTAACCGCCTGATTTTCGCATTAGGTAAGTACATATACACACACTTTTGCATATATCCATCCAGCATTTAGAATCTTGTAAGGACAATGATTGCTCGTGGATGATGCTTTGAGTAGATGGATGATTGGATGGTAGGATACGTTCTTCCTAACTTGAAGATTTCGGGGACGAAATCCTTTAAGGAGGGGAGAATGTAACAACCCGTATTTTCAATAACCTGTAATAACATAAATCGAGGCAGAATTTAATTCTAAAATGGGAATCAAGGGAAACGGGCTATGCCATTGTGTTCGTCTCGGAAAAATACGCGAAATAGAGTCCGAGTTTTCGAAAATCGGAGTCCGTATGACCAAGATATGGCCTCGCGAAGTTTCACGAAAATTCCCAAATTTAAGTATACTTAATTAAGTGAAATGGGTTGTGTAGATATATATATATATATATATTGATATATATATATATATATAATTGAAAATTTAATAAATAAATATGCAAAAATGCTCAAAACAGCGAATTGGGAGAGGGGAATAACCGAACCGGCCGATTTTTGAAGTCGACCCGAGCCCGCTGGGTCGACTAGGGGTTAATCCAGGGTGTTTGGCTGTCAACCCGTGGGCCGATTCGCTCAAGTGCAGATTTTGCATTTGAATGGTTCTCATGGTCCATCTTTAATCTAAAGGCCCTAGATGGTTCCTACACTTGACTTCTTCCCCAAGACATGCTTTGATGGCTTGGATTGAATCTAGGGTTAATACTATGGCCTAAAACACTTGCCTAATCTATAAATAAGACCCTAACCTACCCTAATTCATTCATAATTAAACCTAGTGACTAAACTATGGCAAAATGCTAGCTCTCATGGCCTCCACTAATTTTATGAAGAGGGTTGCATACTAATCACTCTCTAATCAACTTCTAATCCCTTCTTAGCATCTTAATCTTCTTCATTTGGTGTTCAAAGTTGCTAGTTGTGAGTTTCTATCACTTTGATGATCTTTTGGTAAACTAATTAGATGAGATGTGATGAGATTTATGGTTTTGTATGTGGGTTAATGAGCTTTGAATCATATGATATGATGTTAGCATTAATCTTATGTTTATGCATGTTGAGTATGTAAGCTTATGCAAGTTTAATATGATGTATGTTATGTTTGCATGATGCTAAATATGCAAGTTGTGGGCTATGTAATCATATGCATGTTATGCAAGTTCATGGTAATATGCTATGCAAGTTACATGTTTGTTAATATGCAAGTTACATGTTTGTTAATATGCAAGTTACATGTATGTAAATATGCAAGTTACATGTTTGTTAATATGCAAGTTACATGTTTGTTAATATGCAAGTTACATGTATGTAAATATGCAAGTTACATGTTTGTTAATATGCGAGTTACATGTATGTAAATATGCAAGTTACATGTTTATTAATATGCAAGTTCATGATGACACATTATGCAAGTCTATAAGCTAATATGCAAGTTTGTTATGCAAAATGAATATGTAAGTTATGTGACATATTATATGCAAGTTATGTGACATGTTATGCAAGTTCATATGCAAGTTATGTGTTTGTTAATATGCAAGATGGCACCTTTGAAACATGTTCATTCATATGCAAGTTGACACCTTTTATATGTGTTATATCATGAACGAAATTACGTGGGAACGATGGGGTAATTAAATGCATAAGTTAATAAGATTGTGTGAAATTAATATAATTATGCATAACACAAAATAAATAAACATAGTATGGGAATTTGCCTATTTGGTTAGGTGTACCCATACTATGTGTTGGGAATTTACCTATTGAGTTAGGTCTACCCCATGGGAATTTACCTATTAAGTTAGGTCTACCCATGTTAAGAAAACTTGATTAATTAGGGATAATTAATATAAAATTATGAGGGTGATTAATTAGGTGTAATTAATTGACTAAGACACGAGGTTGGACTCAGTTGTAGCGTAAAACTGCCCGGACCCAACCGGCTTAACCAGTTGCTACAAATGTTAGCCCAATGTGAGAGGTCTTAGGCACAAACTAAATACGTAATTAATGTAAAGACACGAGGTTAGACTCTGTTATGACATAAGGCTGCCCGGACCCAACCGGCTTAACCAGCGGTCATAAAAGACAGTCTAATGTGAGAGGTCTTTACAAAGGTTACGTTCTTAATTAATTAATTAAGAAACACTTAACCACATTAGCATGTAGAGGGACATGAGGGGTTAAGTGGGTGCCTCGGGTGGCATGAGAAAATCTAGTGGTTGCCTTGGGTGGCAATAGAAAATACGATTAGAATACTTAACCAAAATAGAACATGTAATTAAAACATGATTAAAGGGTTAAGTGGGATATACTAGAAAAAGGGACAAGCTTAGGTGGGTAGCTTGTGGAGGCCCATTTCAACCAGTAACCCATACGTATCTTTGTGGGCTCGACCCATGTCGAGGACGGGACACGCATACTGGGCTTGACTGTAAGAGGCAAACGGGTTAGCGGTGGCAACGCAAGTCCAACGGGCTTCATATGCGTGAGTGGGCCCGGGCTGGTAGGTAAGCCGTTGTTGCATCGAGTAGATATAAGCCGTGCACCTTTAGTTTCATCAGGTTGCCACATTGGGGAATGATACATCCCACGGTGGGGCCAGCACGGGTATCTACGTTAGGGAGCCGATCGAATGGGAAGTAGTGTGTACACCTAGTGGATTGTAGGGCCCCGTGGCGCCTACTTGGTCACCTAGGGGTACGCAGGTACTAATTAGTAAATTTTATAAGTCCTTGGGGGGGGATCAACCTTTAAGTTAGGAACGACTGGTGTGGTGCAGTTTAGTAATTTACCTTAGGGAGGGTAGATGCGTCTTTATCCTTTATCTTCGTTTAGTTGACTGCTTAGGGTAGCCATTCATCCCTATATGTTACCGTATATCAGTTTATGTCTTCTCTGGTTACTTTAACGATTGTATTGTTAAAGTTATAGGACTCGCTCAGACTTATGTCTGACCCTGTTGTTTTTATCTTTTTCCCAACCCTCAGGTCCTACGGTGGATCCTAGCAGTAGTGGAGCTTGATCGGATTGCTGTTCCAGTCTTTAGGAGCTTGGATAGATGTAAAGCTCCAGTTATCCAGTTATCTTTTCTTTTGTTTGGCTATTGTATGAGAGTGGGATTATGTACTTCTTTATTTTGATGGATATTGTACTTGACCTTTATTGTGGTTTTATGATGTAACCAGACATGTTTTACTTCCGCTGTTATGAGATGATGTTTTAAAATTTCAAGTACTATTTATATCTGTCTTGTTGTAATTTTTCTGTTCTATATTCACTAAAATACTCCACCGATGCTATGGCATTCCCTTAGTGAGTGATCATAGCGGGAGTGGGGTGTTACAGGAAGGCGCGCAAGGGGGGGCTACTATAGCGGAGCTCGATCGATCCTCGGGGGCTGGGCGGTGGTCTCAAGGCCGTGGGTTTGGGGCTATGGTTTGGGAACAATACGCGATGAGAACTGATCAACTCCGTATACGATTGTAGAGTGAATGAATCTCTACCAAAAACTCCAAAGGAGGATGGAGTTTTATTGAGTGAATGAAGGGGAATTAGTGGAAGAAGGTGGAAGCTTTTTCATCTATTGGTTTCATGTAGTGGCGGAAGCTACGTTATGTATTTAGGGTTTGAAGAAGATGGATGTATTTTTATAATATTTTATTGTTAAATTTTTGTAAAGCATGGTTATGTGTAGGTACATATTATTAAATAACAGTTGCTAATCTTCTTCCAATCACTTATTGTATCCCAAAAATCTTATCCCCTATTATATCTAAATACTAAAATATTTATTTCAAAAATAACTTTTGGTGTAATACTATCCCAAAATATGTTTTAATCTTTGGTCTAAACGGGTGCAACGCAAGTTACAATGATCATAAATACTAGTGATTTATTGCAATAGGTGATTCAAAAACTTTTACTGAAAGTTAATTACCATAACCATATTTATTACCACATCTTTAACTTTCAAAAGAATAAGACTTCACCAAAACAAAATCTCTTATTAACACATCTCGTTAATGGCACATTTATTTTATTCTGGAAAGATTGTAACACCCCACCTCCGCTAGGGTCACTCACAAAGGGAATGCACTAGTTCTGGTGGAGTATTATCTAGGTAAACATACACAGAGATATCACAAGGCAGAACATAAATAAAGCAGCGGTAGAAATTAAAAACCAAATTTCATTACTTTCAAGAAAAGAGTCAAAACCTCATATATCCAAAGTACAAATTATTCCATTACATCAAGTTCTAAATAAAGAAGCATAAACTTAAGATAACAAAAGTAAATTATTCCCCAAAAATAGCAGAAGTGCAGCCATAACATAGCTCAAGACCAAACCGTACATGAGCTGACAGAAAGCAAGCTAAATCCGAGCTAAGAGCTAGCGTTTCCTCCCTGAGAACCTGGGGGGGGGGGGACGAAAGAAAAAGGGTCAGTCATAAAGACTGGTAATGTAACAACCCGAAAATCTGAGCCAGTTTTTTTTTTTTTTTTTTTTTTTTTGGCAATTTTAGCGAAGTTTGAACATTTAAAATGAATTATTTTAAATAATATCGATGAGAAATTTATTTTGAATATAATTCGAACGTATATATTTATATGCGTCGTCGTTAGAATATAATTATTTATATATAATTATAAATAGAATTGAAAATGGCGCGGTAGTTCGATAATTCGATTTCAAACTTCAATTGAATGTACCGGGTGCAAAACAATCCGGATTTTAGTGAAACCAAAAACAATAGGATCTATTTGAGAATATTATTCCAACGAATCCGACGAATCGAAATTTCATAGCGGGAATCAAAAGATATGTCCAGTTGAAAATTCTGAATAGTCGCTATGGAATTCAGGCCCTTAAAAAGGGGAATTTTGCAAACAACCTCAGATTTCGACGAAACCACTTTTCTTGGATCCGTGATGTAAAGTTATTGCTATATTCCAAATTTCATAATTTTTCGAATCAATATGTGAGCGTGGCAAAGGAAAACGCGTTTGACCAGTTTCAGTTGATTTTAATCGACTGGAAAATGGCCATTTTTCAAACAGTCTCAGAATTCGACGAAACTAGTTTGGTTAGGACCGTATCGTCAATACGAAGCTAGAAAATATTTTTCTGGGATTTATAGAGTTCGTATGTGACCCCGGTAAATTGAAATACGCGTTCAAATTCAATATATATAGTTATATGTTAATTTCAACGAAAACTGATCGAAACGATCGAATCAGCTTGCAATACATATCCCATTGTGTTCGGAATGGGGGTAATACACTATGGACGACAGGCGGTGGGCCTCGTTTTGAGGTCGAAAATAAAAGTTGCTTTTTGGTGGAAAATTAAATAATTAAATAAATAAAATATAATAACCTAACCCTTCTCTCTCCTTTCCTTTACCTCTGGCCCCCCTTTCTCATTTTTCAATTCATTCAGAAATCAAAATCAAAAAAAAAGAAGAAAGAAGAAGAAGGCGCAGCCGCGCCCCCCCTCGATGGCAATCGATGCCGCATCGCCCCCCCCCCCCCCCCCAAGGCGCCGGCGGCGCCGCGCATACCCACCCCCTGCTCTCGCGACGCAGCACCCCTCTGCCACCAAAAGTCGACCGCAACCACCACCGAACCCCCCCTCTTCCTCTTCCCTCCTGCGCCGCACCCTGGGCCCCGCGCACCACAGCAAGCCTCAACACCCCCTCCCTTTGCTGATATACTGTAAGTGAATTTAAATTACTTTTAATTTCAGTATTTTTATTTATTTATATAAAGCATTGTTTTTAATAAAAATACTAATATACATTGTTTTTAAAAACATAAAATAGAAAGGGCATGGTTTTTAAAATAAAAATAGCAATATGAAAGTGATGTTTTAAAAAAATAAAAATATGATTTTTATATTTTTAAAGTATTAAAAATATAATCTTTACTATATAGAAGATGTAAAAATATGATTTTTGTTTATGTAGAGGATTAAAAATATAATTTTTACATGATAGGAATATTAGAAATATCATCTTTATATGTGTAGCAAAATAAAAATGTGATTTTTATAATGATAAATTTGAAAAGGGCGAAATATTTATATAGAAAATAGTGATGTAAAAATAGAATTTTTATCTATACAGTAGCGATGTAAAAATGAAATTTTTATCCATATAGCGTGATTATAAAAATTCGATTTTTATATATTGAATAGCGAAGTAAAAATTCAATTTTTATATATTGAATAGCGAAGTAAAAATTCGATTTTTATATATTGAATAGCGAAGTAAAAATTCGATTTTTATATATTGAATAGCGAAGTAAAAATTCGATTTTTATATATTGAATAGCGAAGTAAAAATTCAATTTTTACATATGTAGTGAATACGGGCAACGAAAGTGAAGAAAGGCGAGAAGGATGAAGATTTCTATCAATGAAGTGCCGTGGAGTTAGGATAGCTATCGGTGAGAACTTCTCACTCTTCAATTTCTTTTCTAGTTATATATATACTAGGATGCAGACGGTGCTTAGTAGCACCCGACACAATCGTCCACAGACCATGGACTTGTTTGTTTGGTTATGTAGTTGGTTAGATTATTTGGTTTGAATTGAATTGTTTGGTGAATTGAATGGATTTGATTGATATGTGAATGGTGTGGGCCTTCACTAGACCGGGGATAAGGCTAGGCCTCGTCCCGTTTCTAGTATCGTGCCGTTATGCCGCCGAAATTTTCTAAAATATGTTAGAGAAATAAAAATATCATTTTATTGAATAAATGAACCGAATAGAATATTCATAGTTTGAATAAAATATTTTGGTCGTTAAAAATATAATTTTTAACTTGAAAGTGAATAAATAAATATTTATAAACAAATCGGCCGATTTGTTTATATACACTGATTTGACTGATATTGATTGGGTCGATAAATTTTACACATCGCCCAACTGCACAAATAAAATCTGTGTTTGATTGTTTGAAACCCCACACGGGTATTGGGATAAAATACAGCATACACTAATCCCAATAGTTAGTTGTATGTCGATCGATTGATTGACAGGCTGTTATAAGTGTTAGATATCTATATTTGATGCTTATACAGTGTAGTGCACTTTGGATGATGGTTGATTATTTTTCAATGCTATTATATACGTGTGATGTATGAAAATCCATATAATTAACATTATATGGTGATTGTTTGGGCTTCATTCCAATTTGAAAAATAAAGAATATTATAAAATAAAGGTTCATGTGTTGACAGTACTCATCCGTTGAGATTAGTCATGTGTTGAACGAAATATTTTAAAAATAGAAATATTTCAAAAATAGAAATATTTGAAACAGAAATATTTGAAATAGAATATTAGAAAATAGAAATATATGAAGCCGTGTTGATTAGATTGATGGCATTTTGACGTGAACGATATTTATATTGATTTTACTCATTTTAAAATGAATATTGAAAGGTGATTTCATAATCGAAGATTTCGAAATGAATTGAATATAAAACGATTTCGAAATGAATTGAATATAAAACGATTTCGAAATGAATTGAATATGAAACGATTTCGAAATGAATTGAATATGAAACGATTTCGAAATGAATTGAATATGAAACGATTTCGAATTGAACTAAATAGAAAACGATTTCGAATTGTACTAAATAGAAAATGAATTCGAATTGAACTGAATAGAAAATGAATTCGAATTGAACTGAATAGAAAATGAATTCGAATTGAACTGAATAGAAAATGAATTCAAATTGAACTGAATAGAAAATGAATTCAAATTGAACTGAATAGAAAATGAATTCGAATTGAATAAAATAGAAAATGAATTCGAATTGAATAAAATAGAAAATGAATTCGAATTGAATAAAATAGAAAATGAATTCGAATTGAATTAAATAGAAAATGAATTCGAATTGAATTAAATAGAAAATGAATTCGAATTGAATTAAATAGAAGATGAATTCGAATTGAATTAAATAGAAAATGAGTTCGAATTGAATTGAATAGAAAATGAGTTCGAATTGAATTGAATAGAAAATGAATTTGAATTGAACTGAATAGAAAATGAATTCGAATTGAACTGAATAGAAAATGAATTCGAATTGAACTGAATAGAAAATGAATTCGAATTGAACTGAATAGAAAATGAATTCGAATTGAACTGAATAGAAAATGAATTCGAATTGAATTGAATAGAAAATGAATTCGAATTGAATTAAATAGAAAATGAATTCGAATTGAATAGAAAATGAATTCGAATTGAATTGAATAGAAAATGAATTCGAATTGAACTGAATAGAAAATGAATTCGAATTGAACTGAATAGAAAATGAATTCGAATTGAACTGAATAGAAAATGAATTCGAATTGAAATAAATAGAAAATGAATTCGAATTGAATTAAATAGAAAATGAATTCAAATTGAATTAAATAGAAAATGAATTCGAATTGAATTAAATAGAAAATGAATTCGAATTGAATTAAATAGAAAATGAATTCGAATTGAACTGAATAGAAAATGAATTCGAATTGAACTGAATAGAAAATGAATTCGAATTGAACTGAATAGAAAATGAATTCGAATAGAAAATTAATTCGAATTGAATTAAATAGAAAATGAATTCGAATTGAACTGAATAGAAAATGAATTCGAATTGAACTGAATAGAAAATGAATTCGAATTGAACTGAATAGAAAATGAATTCGAATTGAACTGAATAGAAAATGAATTCAAATTGAATTGAATTTTAAATTTGAATTGAATTGAAATGAATTTAAAAGGATTTATAATAGAAAATTCAATTTGGATTTGAATTTGAATATGAAGTTGAAATCATTTTGAAAACGAATTTAAAACGATTTATAAAATACGTTTTAAAAGGAAATCGACGAAATGTATATATTATATATTATATATATAATATAATGGCCTGAATAGAACGCGTCGCGGCAGTTCGTGAATTTCGACCATTTATTTCAAACGGACATTACCGGAGATCCGACCGTCAGATTCTCCTAAAACCGGAACCGTTGGGTTCGTATCGAAAAGAGCTTTCTAACGAATATTAGAAATTTGAAATCTAACAGTTGGATTATGAGATACGTCCAATTCAAATTCGAAAAAGGTCGCTATAGGTGCAGTTCGATGGCCGTTGTTGGAAATCGACTGTACGGGCCTTGATAAAATTATTAAAAATAGTAATAATTTGTGTAAAATCATAAGAAATGATTTGGGAAAAATTGGGATGAAAAACTCCATATTTGAAAAGATAAAAATAGATTTTTTATCGAAATGAACTAGTTTTGAACTAAAATTAAAACCCATTTATTTTTAAATAAATTAGATTTGAAATGGGTTATAAATAGAATTGATTTGCGGGTTTATCGTGAACGGTGTTTTAAATAACATTTGTTCTTTAACCCGATAATAAATAGAATGTAATTTGGGTTTGTCGTGAACTGTGTTTTAAAAAGACATTAGTTCTTTAACCCAATAAAAGGAGTTTTAATGAATCTGCAATTAAATTGAAATGTGAATTGATAATTTAAATTATCAAATTTGGCAAATGAGCGAGAATGGAGTATCACCAGTTTTGCTCCAGAGCGATAGTTAAATCTTTATTTAGATTTGAATGTGAAATGGTAATTAATTTTACCGACAACACTGTGGTGTTAGATATGGAGTATTACCAGTTTTTCTTCATGGGATAACTAGGTGGGGATTGGGAAATAAAATAAATAATTACTTCGGTACGGTTCGCTAATCTCGACTAGTTTGGGAAAAACCATAATTTGGTTTGAAATGACATCCAAAGGAAGATAAAAGGATAAATTTTAAAGAATTTATCTTGGATAAAATTAATGGGAACCTTTCCCTAAGAATTGGGATTTAGAAACTAGCTGTAGGTTAGTTAAGAAGAATGGTTTCCTGGATATTGATCTGATGTTGGTTTCGGCCTTCGGGGTTAATATTTGGGAAATTGCTCTCTTACTGATTTACGGTTAGTGACTAATGAATTGGAATGAGGCGTATGCTGTGTTTGTGTAACATTTGTTTTAATATACGCGGGTTGTTCGGAAAGTCCGGGTTTATACCCATTCTGAATAACCTATTCGACGATATGTCGAAGGTGAAGACGGTGGTTGAAGACCGGAAGTCTTCACATCGTTTGGGTGATTACTGATGATCTTGATTGGGCTGTACACCCAAGATGAGGGAATCAGTTGGTGGTCATCCAGACGTACTTGGAGATCGATGGATATGCGAGGAAAGTGCCTCCGGTTTCGTTCAGACCCAGAACGAACTTGTAAATGGATTGTGTGTCTGACATTGGATTTTATTCTGTGTTGATTTATTTCTGTTAAATATACATCTGTTTGGCGGAGGAGAATTTATTCTCTTGCTTAACGCCCTTCTCTGAGACGTACGAGCTCAGAGGTTGTATATCGATGGACATCAGTCGCATGGCATGAATTGCCTGTGTGGCACGCTGAGTTGCATTGGATCAAGGCTTCTGTTGAAAAGCAAAGTCTTGTGGTTGATGATCAAAGCACGGCCTTTGTGGCGTAGCTTTGTGTATAACGTGAATTCGTGAGCCTCACATCTCGGTATGAGTTAAAAACGGGATACGGACCGCTGGGAGAGCACGACGTTTCTTTCTAGCTTTGGTGGTGTCAGTGACTTACCAGCCCTGACATTTATATACTTTTCACCTTTGTGGTTGTTGGAACGAGGCGTCTCGATTATAGGTCTGTAAGGACCGGGAAACGTGTGTTCAGGAATTGCCAATCCTCAAACGTAAGAGAGGACCGGCCCAGCCGAATCCGTGGTTTCCCAGAGTGTGTTGTCCCGAGGCATTTGCTATAGTGTCTCAAAGCGAAGAGGATCTTGCCCCTTGCCTCGACTCATGACGGAAATACAATTTCCAGTACATGTAATTCGGTTTTAATTGTAGAACTAGTATGGCGACATAGTAGATGGTAGCTATGCCGCCTATGATTTATATTTATGATTGAAATTGTTTTGACACTATACACTTATTATAGTATCAAATGATTTGTTTTAAACGTACCAAGCATGTTTGGCTATTATAAGGGAAAACCCTATCCTCCGGCTTGCGTTGCATTTGTGTGATGGGACCTGGGTCTTATAATAGCTTCATTTTTCGAAAAAGCATTGCGCTGTTTTACTCTATGCACTGGTATTCTTGGGAGGAAACCCGTTCCGTGTTATACGGCGTGGTCCCTTGAATTACTCTCTTTTAAAGTAAAGTTTTAAATAACTGTTTTAGTTCTCACACCAGTCACATGACTGACCTGGAGTTTATTGTTTTAACCTAAACTCTGGGTGCCCCTATTTTCCGCACGGGCAGCTAGTAGTTTTGGTTTTGCAGATTTATATTCACAGGATCCTGGTTTACAGCTGGAATGATATCCGGAAAGCTCTGTATCCGTATATCACCTTCAATTGTGCTTTGTATTATTTTCCACTGCTATGTAATTTATTGTAATCTCTGATATTTATTGAATGTAATTTATTCATTTATACTTTGTATATTCTTGTATCTGATGGAATTGTTGTAATAGCAGTGAAATGTTCTTCCGTCTGCGTTCTGTTTTGTCCTGTTCTCAAACGATCAGGGGTTTCGAACGGTCTAGATCGGTTTAACGACTGATTCGGATCGAGCGAAATTCCTTGCCGTTACATTTGGTATCAGAGCTTTGGTTTACAGAGCTCGAGAACAAGACACATTAGAACCATACGAAAGAATTCATCAGATATTGGGTTAGTAATATCCAATTAGAATGACTCGTTAGAGATAGGATCAGTAGTATCCTAGAACGGGTGTGAAGAGTATATTTTTCAAATGAAAACAATTTTGTTTTGAAAATTTAAATCGTTTTATACGTATTTGATTATTTATTTATTTTGAATATGGACAATCTAGTATATAAAGGTTTTGCATATACGCGTCATGAACGTATATTCGAAGTTTTAATATATTAGATAGATATAGAGTCACACTCTAGTCGCCCAGACATGGTCCTGATGATGAAGTATACCATCACCAGTATTTATTTTCGAGTGACGAAGGTGTGGTATTTATATATTTCCATTTAGACTGGTGTGAGAACCAAAACCTATATAGATAGATTTATTTGTTGTGATTTGGCATCAAAAACATGATTTCAGTATATATATCAAAATTATGAATTTGAAATGTTAATCCACTAATTGATTGATGTTTTTGTTGTTTGTTTATTTGTTTGATAATTTTGAACATTTAGCCTAATTGAATCAAATATTGAATTATATTGAAAATTGGTCGCATTTGCTTGCATATACATGTATATCTTTTAAACAGATCATAGCAAGGAGGCTAGAGAAGAGAATAAAATTTGTTTGCTCGACAAATAGGTACATGTTTACTATATAATTTACTGTTTTGTTTGGGTGATGATGATTTTATGAGCCTATTGGCTAGCCGCTTGGATTTTTCTTTTTCTTTTTGAGATCAGAAGGCCTATATGGCAATTTCGGGATTTTCCCGTGGCTCCCGGTGCAGGGGAGGTTATGGCGATTTTTTTCGAAAATTTAGGGTGTTAGCCAAATTTTTGAAGAATTTGAAAATTCTCAGAAACTGAAAAGTTGGAGAATGGAAGCCAGATCGAACGTAGAGCCGATTAATCAAACCACTTTCGACTTTGTTCCTTTTCGGGGACGAAAAGTTTTAAGTGGGGGAGATTGTAACGACCCAAAAATCTGAGCCAGTTTAACTTTTTTTTATTTGGCAATTTTAGCGAAGTTTGAACATTTAAAATGAATTATTTTAAATAATATCGACAAGAAATATATTTTGAATATAATTCGAACGTATATATTTATACGCGTCGTCATTAGAATATAAATATTTATATATAATTATAAATAGAATTGAAAATGGCGCGGTAGTTCGATAATTCGATTTCAAACTTCAATTGAATGTACCGGGTGCAAAACAATCCGGATTTTAGTGAAACCAAAAACAATAGGATCTATTTGAGAATATCTTTCCAACGAATCAGACGAATCGAAATTTCATAGCGGGAATCAAAAGATATGTCCAGTTGAAAATTCTGAATAGTCGCTATGGAATTCAGGCCCTTAAAAAGGGGAATTTTGCAAACGACCTCGAATTTCGACGAAACCACTTTTGTTGGATCCGTGATGTACGGTTATTGCTATATTCCAAATTTCATAATTTTTCGAATCAATATGTGAGCGTGGCAAAGGAAAACGCGTTTGACCAGTTTCAGTTGATTTTATTCGACTGGAAAATGGCCATTTTTCAAACAGTCTCAGAATTCGATGAAACTAGTTTTGTTAGGACTGTATCGTCAATACGAAGCTAGAAAATATTTTTCTGGGATTTATAGAGTTCGTATGTGACCCCGGTATATTGAAATACGCGTTCAAATTCAATAAATAGAGTTATATGTTAATTTCAACGAAAATTGATCGAAATGATCGAATCAGCTTGCGATACATATCCCATTGTGTTCGGAATGGGGGTAATACGCTATGGACGATAGGCGGTGGGCCTCGTTTTGAGGTCGAAAATAAAAGTTGCTTTTTGGTGGAAAATTAAATAATTAAATAAATAAAATATAATAACCTAACCCTTCTCTCTCCTTTCCTTTACCTCTGCCCCCCCTTTCTCGTTTTTCAATTCGGTCAGAAATCAAAATCAAAAAAAAAAAAAAGAAGAAAGAAGAAGAAGGCACAGCCGCGCCCCCCTCCTCGACGGCGATCGATGCCGCATCGCCCCCCTCCCCCCCAGGCGCCGGCGGCGCCGCGCATACCCACCCCCTGCTCTCGCGACGCAGCACCCCCCTGCCACCAAAAGTCGACCGCAACCACCACCGAACCCCCCCTCTTCCTCTTCCCTCCTGCGCCGCACCCTGGGCCCCGCGCACCACAGCAAGCCTCAACACCCCCTCCCTTCGCTGATATACTGTAAGTGAATTTAAATTACTTTTAATTTCAGTATTTTATTTATTTATATAAAGCATTGTTTTTAATAAAAATATTAATATACATTGTTTTTAAAAACATAAAATAGAAAGGGCATGGTTTTTAAAATAAAAATAGCAATATAAAAGTGAAGTTTTAAAAAAATAAAAATATGATTTTTATATTTTTAAAGTATTAAAAATATAATCTTTACTATATAGAAGATGTAAAAATATGATTTTTGTTTATGTAGAGGATTAAAAATATAATTTTTACATGATAGGAGTATTAGAAATATCATCTTTATATGTGTAGCAAAATAAAAATGTGATTTTTATAATGATAAATTTGAAAAGGACGAAATCTTTATATAGAAAATAGTGATGTAAAAATAGAATTTTATCTATACAGTAGCGATGTAAAAATGAAATTTTTATCCATATAGCGTGATTATGAAAATTCGATTTTTATATATTGAATAGCGAAGTAAAAATTCGATTTTTATATATTGAATAGCGAAGTAAAAATTCGATTTTTATATATTGAATAGCGAAGTAAAAATTCGATTTTTATATATTGAATAGCGAAGTAAAAATTCAATTTTTACATATGTAGTGAATACGGGCAACGAAAGTGAAGAAAGGCGAGAAGGATGAAGATTTCTATCAATGAAGTGCCGTGGAGTTAGGATAGCTATCGGTGAGAACTTCTCACTCTTCAATTTCTTTTCTAGTTATATATATAAATATATATATACTAGGATGCAGACGGTGCTTAGTAGCACCCGACACAATCGTCCACAGACCATGGACTTGTTTGTTTGGTTGTGTAGTTGGTTAGATTATTTGGTTTGAATTGAATTGTTTGGTGAATTGAATGGATTTGATTGATATGTGAATGGCGTGGGCCTTCACTAGACCGGGGATAAGGCTAGGCCTCGTCCCGTTTCTAGTATCGTGCCGTTATGCCGCCGAAATTTTCTAAAATATGTTAGAGAAATAAAAATATCATTTTATTGAATAAATGAACCGAATAGAATATTCATAGTTTGAATAAAATATTTTGGTCGTTAAAAATATAATTTTTAACTTGAAAGTGAATAAATAAATATTTATAAACAAATCGGCCGATTTGTTTATATACACTGATTTGACTGATATTGATTGGGTCGATAAATTTTACACATCGCCCAACTACACAAATAAAATCTGTGTTTGATTGTTTGAAACCCCACACGGGTATTGGGATAAAATACGGCATACACTAATCCCAATAGTTAGTTGTATGTTGATCGATTGATTGACAGGCTGTTATAAGCGTTAGATATCTATATTTGATGTTTATACAGTGTAGTGCACTTTGGATGATGGTTGATTATTTTTCAATGCTATTATATACGTGTGATGTATGAAAATCCATATAATTAACATTATATGGTGATTGTTTGGGCTTCATTCCAATTTGAAAAATAAAGAATATTATAAAATAAAGGTTCATGTGTTGACAGTACTCATCCGTTGAGATTAGTCATGTGTTGAACGAAATATTTTAAAAATAGAAATATTTTAAAAATATAAATATTTGAAAAAGAAATATTTGAAATAGAATATTAGAAAATAGAAATACATGAAGCCGTGTTGATTAGATTGATGCCATTTTGACGTGAACGATATTTATATCGATTTTACTCATTTTAAAATGAATATTGAAAGGTGATTTCGTAATCGAAGATTTCGAAATGAATTGAATATAAAACGATTTCGAAATGAACTGAATATAAAACGATTTCGAAATGAATTGAATATGAAATGATTTCGAAATGAATTGAATATGAAACGATTTCGAAATGAATTGAATATGAAACGATTTCGAATTGAACTAAATAGAAAATGAATTCGAATTGAATTAAATAGAAAATGAATTCGAATTGAACTGAATAGAAAATGAATTCGAATTGAACTGAATAGAAAATGAATTCGAATTGAACTAAATAGAAAATGAATTCAAATTGAACTGAATAGAAAATGAATTCAAATTGAACTGAATAGAAAATGAACTCGAATTGAATTAAATAGAAAATGAATTCGAATTGAATTAAATAGAAAATGAATTCGAATTGAATTAAATAGAAAATGAATTCGAATTGAATTAAATAGAAAATGAATTCGAATTGAATTAAATAGAAAATGAATTCGAATTGAATTAAATAGAAAATGAATTCGAATTGAACTGAATAGAAAATGAATTCGAATTGAACTGAATAGAAAATGAATTCAATTATAGAAAATGAATTCGAATCGAATTAAATAGAAAATGAATTCGAATTGAACTGAATAGAAAATGAATTCGAATTGAACTGAATAGAAAATGAATTCGAATTGAACTGAATAGAAAATGAGTTCGAATTGAACTGAATAGAAAATGAGTTCGAATTGAACTGAATAGAAAATGAGTTCGAATTGAACTGAATAGAAAATGAATTCGAATTGAATTAAATAGAAAATGAATTCGAATTGAATTAAATAGAAAATGAATTCGAATTGAATTAAATAGAAAATGAATTCGAATTGAATTAAATAGAAAATGAATTCGAATTGAACTGAGTAGAAAATGAATCCGAATTGAACTTAATAGAAAATGAATTCGAATTGAACTGAATTGAAAATGAATTCGAATAGGAAATGAATTCGAATTGAATTAAATAGAAAATGAATTCGAATTGAACTGAATAGAAAATGAATTCGAATTGAACTGAATAGAAAATGAATTCGAATTGAACTGAATAGAAAATGAATTCGAATTGAACTGAATAGAAAATGAATTCAAATTGAACTGAATAGAAAATGAATTCGAAGTGAACTGAATAGAAAATGAATTTAAATTGAATTGAATTTGAAATTTGAATTGAATTGAAATGAATTTAAAAGGATTTATAATAGAAAATTCAATTTGAATTTGAATTTGAATATGAAGTTGAAATCGTTTTGACAACGAATTTAAAACGATTTATAAAATACGTTTTAAAAGGAAATCGACGAAATATATATTATATATATAATATAATGGCCTGAATAGAACGCGCCGCGTCGCGGCCGTTCGTGAATTTCGACCATTTATTTCAAACGGACATTACGGGAGATCCGACCGTCGGATTCTCCTAAAACCGGAACCGTTGGGTTCGTATCGAAATGAGCTTTCTAACGAATATTAGAAATTTGAAATCTACCAGATGGATTTGGAGATACGTCCAAATCAAATTCGAAAAAGGTCGCTATAGGTGCAGTTCGATGGCCGTTGTTGGAAATCGACTGTACGGGCTTGATAAAATTATTAAAAATAGTAATAATTTGTGTAGAATCATAAGAAATGATTTGGGAAAAATTGGGATGAAAAACTCCATATTTGAAAAGATAAAAATAGATTCTTATCGAAATGAACTAGTTTTGAACTAAAATTAAAACCCATTTATTTTTAAATAAATTGGATTTGAAATGGGTTGTAAATAGAATTGATTTGCGGGTTTATCGTGAACGGTGTTTTAAATAACATTTGTTCTTTAACCCGATAATAAATAGAATGTAATTTGGGTTTGTCGTGAACTGTGTTTTAAAAAGACATTAGTTCTTTAACCCAATAAAAGGAGTTTTAATGAATCTGCAATTAAATTGAAATGTGAATTGATAATTTAAATTATCAAATTTGGCCAATGAGCGAGAATGGAGTATCACCAGTTTTTCTCCAGAGCGATAGTTAAATCTTTAATTAGATTTGAACGTGAAATGGTAATTAATTTTACCGACAACACTGTAGTGTTAGATATGGAGTATTACCAGTTTTTCTTCATGGGATGACTAGGTGGGGATTGGGAAATAAAATAAATAATTACTTCGGTACGGTTCGCTAATCTCGACTAGTTTGGGAAAAACCATAATTTGGTTTGAAAGGACATCCAAAGGAAGATAAAAGGATAAATTTTAAAGAATTTATCTTGGATAAAATTAATGGGAACCTTTCCCTAAGAATTGGGATTTAGAAACTAGCTGTAGGTTAGTTAAGAAGAATGGTTTCCTGGATATTGATCTGATGTTGGTTTCGGCCTTCGGGGTTAATATTTGGGAAATTGCTCTCTTACTGATTTACGGTTAGTGGCTAATGAATTGGAATGAGGCGTATGTTGTGTTTGTGTAACATTTGTTTTAATATACGCGAGTTGTTCGGAAAGTCCGGGTTTATACCCATTCTGAATAACCGATTCGACGATATGTCGAAGACGAAGACGGTGGTTGAAGACCGGAAGTCTTCACATCGTTTGGGTGATTACTGATGATCTTGATTGGGATGTACACCCAAGATGAGGGAATCAGTTGGTGGTCGTCCAGACGTACTTGGAGATCGATGGATATGCGAGGAAAGTTCCTCCGGTTTCGTTCAGACCCAGAACGAACTTGTAAATGGATTGTGTGTCTGACAATGGATTTTATTCTGTGTTGATTGATTTCTGTTAAATATACATCTGTTTGGCGGCGGAGAATTTATTCTCTTGCTTAACGCCCTTCTCTGAGACGTACGAGCTCAGAGGTTGTATATCGATGGACATCAGTCGCATGGCATGAATTGCCTGTGTGGCACGCTGAGTTGCATTGGATCAAGGCTTCTGTTGAAAAGCAAAGTCTTGTGGTTGATGATCAAAGCACGGCCTTTGTGGCGTAGCTTTGTGTATAACGTGAATTCGCGAGCCTCACACCTCGGTATGAGTTAAAAACGGGATACGGACCGCTGGGAGAGCACGACGTTTCTTTCTATCTTTGGTGGTGTCAGTGACTTACCAGCCCTGACATTTATATACTTTTCACCTTTGTGGTTGTTGGAACGAGGCGCCTCGATTATAGGTCTATAAGGACCGGGAAACATGTGTTCAGGAATTGCCAATCCTCAAACGTAAGAGAGGACCGGCCCAGCCGAATCCGGGGTTGCCCAGAGTGTGTAGTCCCGAGGCATTTGCTAGAGTGTCTCGAAGCGGAGAGGATCTTGCCCCTTGCCTCGACTCATGACGGAAATCCAATTTCCAATACGTGTAATTCGGTTTTAATTGTAGAACTAGTATGGCGACATAGTAGATGGTAGCTATGCCGCCTATGATTTATATTTATGATTGAAATTGTTTTGACACTATACACTTATTATAGTATCAAATGATTTGTTTTAAACGTACCAAGCATGTTTGGCTATTATAAGGGAAAACCCTATCCTTCGGCTTGCGTTGCATTGTGTGATGGGACCTGGGTCTTATAATAGCTTCATTTTTCGAAAAAGCATTGCGCTGTTTTACTCTATGCACTGGTATTCTTGGGAGGAAACCCGTTCCGTGTTATACGGCGTGGTCCCTTGAATTACTCTCTTTTAAAGTAAAGTTTTAAATAACTATTTTAGTTCTCACACCAGTCACATGACTGGCCTGGAGTTTATTGTTTTAACCTAAACTCTGGGTGCCCCTATTTTCTGCACGGGCAGCTAGTTGTTTTGGTTTTGCAGATTTATATTCACAGGATCCTGGTTTACAGCTGGAATGATATCCGGAAAGCTCTGTATCCGTATATCACCTTCAGTTGTGCTTTGTATTATTTTCCACTGCTATGTAATTTATTGTAATCTCTGATATTTGTTGAATGTAATTTATTCATTTATACTCTGTATATTCTTGTATCTGATGGAATTGTTGTAATAGCAATGAAATGTTCTTCCGTCTGCGTTCTGTTTTGTCCTGTTCTCAAACGATCAGGGGTTTCGAACGGTCTAGATCGGTTTAACGACTGATTTGGATCGAGAGAAATTCCTTCCCGTCACAGGTAAGCCCTAGTGACTTTCATCATAAAAACTAGTAAAAGCAACATGACATGTGAAAACTGGAATTAAACATAAGGATGATAACAGGACCGGTATGATAACTAAGATAACAAGATAAGTCAAGTCTAGCATCGCACATTCAAGATTCGCTGCACCAACTGTACTAGTATTCTAACCCATGTCAAGTATTAACCATGAATTGATCCCTTGGCCCAATATCATGAAATGACCCATTGCGGGGTCCTACAGTACGATCTACTAATCGATCGGCTCCCTACAAGTTCTAGCTCGTCATGTGTCTGTGTCATACGGCCCAATCATGAAATGTAGTCACCTGTGCTAGGTCCACCATAGGGTGTATCAAGCTCTAGGGTGCCAACCATCGATCAAGCAAGCACAGTGTAAACCTACTGGTGCCCAATGTCTGCTTTTTCAACTCCGGACTACATGCACGACCATAGTCCACCTGAACCTACAATGGCGCACCAACTCAGCCGTCGTTCTGGTCGCTTACAATCAGCCCAGTATCGTGACCCACCCTGCCTAGTGCCAGGGTATCGTGATACATCTAAGTGGGTTACTGCTGAAAAGGACCGCGTAACTAGGGTTTCCAATGGGTTAAGTGTTGTCATTCAAATTCGTGACTTAACCCTATCCAATCATGTATCAAGTTGGTTAAGTGTTGTCTTTCATGTTCATGACTTAACCCTATCACGTAGCATAAATTCATTAATTCACCCCAACCTCTCACATTAGACTAGTTGTTGTGGTCACTGGATTTGCCGGGCGGTTCCGGGAAGATTTACACCACAACATAGTCTAACCTCGGGTTTTAGGTGCGATATGACCAACTACCCACATTGGATCCTATTGTTTGCAGTCACTGGATTCGCCGGGAGGTTCCGGGCAGATTTACACTACAAACTCAACCCAACCTCGAGTTGGCCATTTTCAAGTTCGTTCTAGAGTCATGACCATGTCCAAGTCTCATATCAAGTTCGTGACAAGTTTCAAGGTAAGTTTCATGTCCATATTCAGATTCAAGTTATAACAATGTTTATGTTCCAAGTTCATGGTAAATTCAGGTTTGCCTAAACTACCCAAATCGTATCCCCATCGAATGTGAATTCTAATTGATACAAACAAATCTAATTAGGGAATAACATAGAAAGAACGGGCATAAGGTGGTAAAAGTGATTACAAGTCAAGCATGGTATAACTTGAGATAAACGATTACAACAATACTGGCATATGGAGTAGTGGTCTCAAATATCAAATCTAGCAAAATAGGGTGATAGTCATGGTAATAGTTGACATAAGATAATAACCCCAAACTTGTGAATAACAACTAATTCAACATCACAGGCATGAATATTATGGACATTAGGGGTTTTAGATATACAACATATATAAGTCCCAAATCAATTTCATATAAATATTACCACAAGCCAAGATTCAAGATGAATAGATCCAAGGTGAACAAATAGTAGATCCAAAATACAAGATCCAAAATGAACAATGATAGATCCAAGATATACAATGATAGATCCAAGATAATTGTCATACTTAGGTTCAATTTAAATTTACAACATGTCCATATTAAGTTTAAAGTTTAGATCTAAAAGTAAGTGGGGCTTACAGATCGTGGTTTGAGAATTAGAAAACAAAGAGGCGATGTTGAATCTCAAGTCTAACAGAAATCCCCCAAACAGCAATACTCTACATGTAGCCTTGTTGGAGAAGAAGCAATCCCTTTGCTCTAACTTTTCAACCAGAGTTTTAGCAGCATAAGGCCAGAGAGAATTTGTGTAGAGAGACTAGAGTTAGGGGCTGTTTATATAGGGTCAGGCCAACGAATTTAGACAGAAATCGAACTAGAAACATCAGAGTGAACTCTGACTCAAAAATGGGCTTGGTAACCAAGTCGACACCCAGGTCGACTCTATGGTCGACCTGGTCCTGGACAGGTCGACACTATGGTCGACCCCCGGGTCGACCTGGTCCTGGGCGGGAAATTTCCTGCCCAGTCCGTTCTGGGGTTTGAATTCGAAATTTGAATTCGAATTCTGAGCTGTTTTTGAACTTGAAATTTCTGAAACTTTGAAGGGTCATAACTTGGTCATACGGACTCCGATTTTCGAAAACTCAGACTCGTTTCCAAGCAGAATTTCGAGAGAACGTAATGGGGTAACCTGTTTCCCTTGATCCTTAATTTAAAAATTAATTCTGCCTTGATTTATGGTTATAACACGTTATTAAAATACGGGTTGTTACAAAGATAGTCTTAATTCATGCGATTGATTGCAAGATATAATTTTACTTCCATAATTAAAATGATGTCATAAAGAAAACAAATTTTTTTCTTTATGCGTAGAGGTTTATACATTGCCATCCTTTGTTTCATTTCTCTCCTTTTATTTTATCAAGTTAATGACAATTATTACAGAATATTTCATGCCTTTGTTGTCCAAAATTTATTTTAAAAAAAATAAGTGATAGTAAATATTTATGCAAGTGCCTGTGTGTAAAATGCATTAAAAGAAATTTTACTAATAGGAAAAAGTTAACATATGTTAACCAAAGGAATGGTTATGTAATTAAGGCCGACATTTAATTGGGAAAGAAAGGTGTAGTATTTTCCTTATTATTTGCACATTCATTCAAGTTAGTAATTGAACTCTAAATCATATATATGCATATAAAATGAAATTTAACCTTTGTTATAATTTGAAAACTAGAATTACAAAATATAATCAAGCTTCAGTTTAGGAAGATTTATAAGATTAAAATTGTAGTTGCCCGTAAAAGGAAAAAAAATTAAACCTTGAATTAAAATGACACATGTACTATGATTAATTAATTACTTGATAGTTTAAATAATTATAAAATAACAAATGAATATGTGAAGTTTTGATTTAGTATGTATTAAAATTAGAATTTAACAAACATACATAAAAGTCTAATTATGATTATTACTTTTCTGACAAATGAATACGATAAAAAAAATCAAGCATAAAACATATAAAATCATATTTAGTTCTCCTGTGATTTGAAATAGATAACTATGAGTTGAAAAATAAAATCGTATAATAAATGATATCAAACAGGTTAATAAAGGGGACAACTTTGGCACATATAAATTTGTATTTTTTTTAGATACGAACTATAAAAACAGTATGAATGAAAAATTGAACGAGACGTAATATAAGAACATGAACGTGACTCCAAAATGGAATAGTATAAAATAGATAAAAATCTTTAGATAATATAAACATATATTATAAGAGAAGATGTGATTAAAAAAAAGGAATAGAATCACCAAAATTTTTACAATCAATACATGCTGTAATTATCCAATAAGTTAAAATTAATCACTTAAACAATTTATTTAAGTTATTCTCAAATTTTTATTTCGTAAAAATAACCAATTTATACTCCATATACCTAAAAATAGTTTAAATTAAAATAAAAATTGGTTCTGAAATTCCGGGTTGTTACGATCTCCCCTACTTAAAATCTTTTCGTCCTCGAAAAGGAACGGAGCTAAAAGTTGTTAAATTAACCAATTTAATTTTTATTCTTTATTATTTTCAATGATTTTATTAGTTGAACTAATAATCACGCAACAAAATCATCAATCAATTAGTTGGTTAGCCTTTCAGATATATATAATTTTTATATATTTAAAAATCATATTTTCTAAAATCGGTTTATATACAATCACAAATACGTTAATTATAAACTTGTTACTCTGAACTCATTCTATGGCATTCCTATCGCTATCTCTAATGAGTTTTTTTTCTCATTCTAGGATACTACTGATCCTATCTCTAATGAGTATTCTTATTGAATATTAATAATCCAATCTCTGATGAGTCTTTTGTTCCATTCTAACGAGTTGTACCCCAAAGATTTGAGGTAACCAGAGCTCTGATACCACATGTAATGACCCGAAAATCCCCACCCTTTGAATCGACCATAAACCACACAGGTCTAATCCAAAAGTTGGAAATCCTCGAATGCATTAACTTTGGGCATACAACACATCAGAACAAATAACAGAAGACTTTTATAAACATTATAATAATGTTACATCAGAGTACAGAATATCAGAGTACATCGAATATAATACAACAGCGGAAGAATAAATTTACAATAGATTTAATACAATGCAGCGGAAATGAATAAACTGATACAGCGGAAGACTATCCATGCTCTGGACACAACTTTAAGCTTCGATCCAGGATCCTGCTAAAAATATCTGCAAAGAGCTACTCGACTGCCCGTGTGGAAAATATAGGCACCCGAGTTTGCAAGTGAAACAAACTACGAGTCAGTCATGGGACTATTGAAATCTTACCGAACTAACAAATATGGCTAATCACTGGACCACGCCACTAACGCGGAACGAGTTTACTCTGTTGGATTGCCAGTGCATAAGTTTTATGAATTTTTAGTTAGAAATAACGCTATGCTTTTTAGAAAATGAAATCATTATAAGACTCATGTCCCATCACACAATGCAACGCAGACCGAAGGATAGAGTTTTACCTTATAATGATCAAAAATGCTTGATACGTAGAAAATAATATTTTTAATATTATTATAAGTGTTTAATATGTTTCAAAAATACTTCAAAGTAAATGTATCAATCCTAGACGACATAGCTACCATATACTATGTCGCCATATATAGGTTTACAATCAAAATCGTGACGTTGTATTGGAGATTGGATTTCCATCATGAGTCAAGACTAGGGACGATCTCCTAATCGATTCGAGACACTCTTGTAATGCCTCAGGATCACACCTACGGGCAACCCTTGGATACAGCAGAGTCGGTCCATAAATAACGTTAGTGGATTGGCAATTCCTGAACACACGCTTCCGATCCTATTGGACCTATAAATTGGCCATTGACGACCAATAAATCCGAGTCGCCTCATTCCATCAACCACATAAGTAAAAATACCGGGCCTTGTAAAAACCCAAACACCACTTCTAGCTAGAAAGAAACGTGTGCACTCCCTGCGCTCCCTTGTCCCGTTTTTGACTCTACCAGGGTGTGAGGCTCGCGAGGTAACAAAATACACAAAGCTATGCCGAAATAGGCTATGCTTTGATCATCATCCACAAGGCTTTGCTTTTCAAAAAAAAGCCTCGATCAATTGCATCTTGGCATGTTACATTGACAGTTCATATCGTGCGATCGATAACTACCAATATATAACCTTCGAGCTCGTGCGTCTCAAAGAAGGGTATTAAGTAAGAGAATAAATTCTCCGCCACCATATATATATATATATATTAATAGATATTAATTTAATTACACAGAATGAAATTCAATGTCGGACACACATCCATTTACAAGTCCGTTCTGGGTCTGAACGAAACCGGAGTCACCTTATTCCTCGTCCCATATGTCCAATACGGAAGTGAGGTGCTCGCATATCTGGAAAATCAACAAGTACGTCCGGACAACCACTACTTTAACCCTTTATTGGTAGCTAGCCAATGCCAGGCATTAGTAGTTATCCTTTCGATGTGAATATCGCCGGTCTTTAATCGCCGTATTTAAGATTTTCAATTCAGATTGCCGTACAAGCATTTGAAATGAGATTTAACTCGGTCTTTTCAAATGATTCTCGCATATGTACAGTTAAAATCATTTTATATCATTAATAGTGTTAAATAACGTTTTATCTCTATTTTTATTTAAATAAAAATAGCTAAGTTTATTTAACGACGCTTTGGGTCGATGGGCGGTCCTGGCGCTATTTTTATCAAAATTTTATTTACACTTATCTCGAAATCTAACCGTTGGATTTTAATAAAGCTTGTATCGTTGGAAATATCTTCCCAAAGCGGTCCTAACGGTTCCAGTTTTGGGAAAATCCGACGGTTGGATATTTCGGTATAATCGTTTAAAGTTACGATTTCAAAACACGAACTACCGTGCGCGGTTCGTTTAAATTTTTTTTATACATACACACATATATATATATATATATAAATCTTTTGGCGATTTTAACTACTTTTAATTTATCACATGCAAGCCAAGTATAGCCCAAATTTATGTTATAAATTTTACATATGATTTTCTAAATCCTAACTAGCATGATAAAAGTGACAATTTGAAACAAATCATGTTTAATGTCTAATTCTTTTCTATGGAAACTAAATTACATTGAGAATATATTTTTAATGTTCACTCTTTTTGTTGAAACCAAATGACAATAAAAATATGATTTTTAATTCTACTATTTTTATTCCATCTAAAATGACAATAAAAATGTGACATTAAAATCTATTCTTTTTATTGCATATAAAATGTCGATAAAAATGTGACATTTAAATATATTCTTTTTATTTTAACTAAAATGACATTAAAAATGCAACATTTAAAAACTATTTTTTTATTGTCTCTAAAATGACAATAAAAATGCACTTTTAAAACTATTCTTTAACATGGCAACGAAAATGTAACTTTTAATTCTATTCTTTTTATTGTCTCTACAATGATAATAAAAATATAAAGTTTAAAACTATTCTTTTTATTATCTCTAAAATGACAACAAAAATATAGCATGTAATTCTATTCTTTTTATTTCATCCAAAATGACATTAAAAATGTAACATGTAATTCTATTCTTTTCATTGTCACTAAAATGACATTAAAAATGTAACATGTAATTCTATTCTTTTCATTGTCACTAAAATGACAATAAAATGAAACATGTAATTCTATTCTTTTCATTGTCACTAAAACGTTAATTTGATTTTACATCTTAATTGCCAATAAAAATGTAACTTTTGATTTTACATCTAAATTGTCAATAAAAATGTAACTTTTGATCTATTCTTTTATTTACATCTAAAATGTAAATAAAAATGTAACTTTTGATTTTATTCTTTTTATTGTCTCTAATTTGACAATAAAAATGTTACTTTTAATTCTATCATTTTTACTACAACTAAAATGTAAATAAAAATGTAACATTTAAATTCTATCTTTTATTTACATCTAATTTGTAAATAAAAATGTAACTCTTTAATCTATTCCTTTATTTACAGCTCATATGTAAGTAAAAATGTAACGTTTAATCTATGCTTTTATTTACATATAAAATGTAAATAAAAATGTAACTTTTTAATCTATGCTTTTATTTACATCTAAAATGTAAATAAAAATGTAACTTTTTAATCTATGCTTTTATTTACATCTAAAATACAAATAAAATGTAACTTTTTAATCTATGTTTTTATTTACATCTAAAATGCAAATAAAAATATAACTTTTTAATCCATGTTTTTATTTACATCTAAAATGCAAATAAAAATGTAACTTTTTAATCTATGTTTTTATTTACATCTAAAATGCAAATAAAAATATAACTTTTTAATCCATGTTTTTATTTACATCTAAAACGCAAATAAAAATATAACTTTTTAATCCATTCTTTTTCTCAGCATTAAAATTGTATATTTTAATGAATTCATGTTTTGATTAAAAACATGAACAATTTTTCTATTTACATAAATTTCATTTTTGGTGTCACAAGTTCAATAAACAAAAATAAGGATTTTTGTTTAACTACTTTTTCGATTTACCCAAATGTCCATTTTGTTGCAAGTTTAATTATAACAACAAAAACAATATTTTTATTGGATTGTAAATTCTAATTAAATCCAACATTAACAAAAAGTGATATTTCCATTGGATTGAAAACTCTAATTCAGTCCAACATTAACAAAAGGTGATATTTTTATTGAATTGAAAATTCTAATTCAATTCAACAAAATATATAAAGGTGTTATCTTTTCATTGAATTGAAAATTCTAATTCAATTTAATAGAATACACAAAGGTGTTATCTTTTCATTGAATTGAAAATTGTAATTCAATTCAATAAAATATACAAAGGTGAGATTTTTATCGAATTGAAAATTCTAATTCAGTTCAATCGACAAACATGATGCTCCATTTTTATTGAATATATATGATTCAACAAAATATCAACACAAATGATTTATTCTAATTAACACATCACATACAGATCTATATTAACACAATATCTAAACTAATAGATCTATATTAACACATCACATATAAATCAAATCACATAACATAACATACACATCGAATCAATGAGAACACAATTACGATTTATTACAAATATTTTAAAATAAATAATAATAAAAATAAAATAGGATTTTTCACAGTTCTTTTGAATCTGAATAGTTCAGATCTGCAAATTTGACCTAAAATTGAATCAGCTCAGAATCGCTTCTTTTCAGTCTAGAAATGTAGAGCTCGTCTCTACGATCGCAACGCTTCAGAAATCGTATTATTCTGAGTCGGTATGAATGAGATATAATTAGATTTACATTGTTAATATTTTAAATAAATTAGTTTCAAATAATTAAATAATATTTCCACCTTCTTCATTCTTAACAGACCAAGGCCGATGCTTTTTCAAATTAGTTTAATTCTAGGGTGGAATTTCCAATCAAACCAAATAGAGTTGGCATGATCAGATTACACCACGACGGAGAGCACGGGAAGGTGCACAAGGGGGGTCCACTATGGTGGAGCTCGATCGTGCCTTGGGGGTTGGGCAGCGGTCTCAAGGCCGTGGGTTTGGGGCACTGGTTCGGGCGCAATACGCGATGAGAACTGATCTACTCCGTATAGGATTGTAAAGTGAATGAATCTCTACCAAAAACTCCAAGAAGGATGGAGTTTATTGAGTGATAGAAGGGGAATTAGTGGAAGAAGGTGGAAGCTTTTTCAGCCTTTGGTTTCATGTAGTGGCGGCGACTACTTATGTATTTAGGGTTTGAAGAAGATGGATGTATTTATATAATATTTTATTGTTAATTTTTTTAGTGAAGCATGGTTATTTGTAGATGCATATTATTAAATAACGGTTGCTAATCTTCTTCCAATCATTTATTATATCCCAAAAATCTTACCCCCTATTATATCTAAATACTAAAATATTTATTTCAAAAATAACTTTTGGTGTAATACTATCCCAAAATATGTTTTAATCATTGGTCTAAACGGGTGTTACGTAAGTTACAACGTCCATAAATACTAGTGATTTATTACAATAGGTGATTCAAAAACATTTATTGAATGTTAATTACCATAACCACATTTATTACCACATCTTTAACTTTCCAAAAGAATAAGACTTCACCAAAAAAAAAAATCTCTTATTAACGCATCTTGTTAATGGCACATTTATTTTATTCTGAAAAGATAGTCTTAATTCATGCGATTGATTACATGATATAATTTTACTTCCATAATTAAAATGATGTCATAAAGAAAACAATTTTTTTCTTCATGCGTAGAGGTTTATACATTGCCATCCTTTGTTTCATTTCTCTCTTTTTTATTTTATCAAGTTAATGACAATTATTACAGAATATTTCATGCCTTTATTGTCCAAATTTTATTTTAAAACAAATAAGTGATAGTAAATATTTATGCAAGTACCTGTGTGTAAAATGCATTAAAAGAAATTTTACTTATAGGAAAAAGTTAACATATGTTAACCAAAGGAATGGTTAAGTAATTAAGGCCGACATTTAATTGGAAAAGAAAGGTGTAGTATTTTCCCTATTATTTGAACATTCATTCGAGTTAGTAATTGAACTCTAAATCATATATATGCATATAAAATGAAATTTAACCTTTGTCATAATTTGGAAACTAGAATTACAAAATATAATCAAGCTTCAGTTTAGGAAGATTTATAAGACTGAAATTGTAGTTGCCCGTAAAAGGAAAAAAACATTGAATTAAAATGACACATGTCTATGATTAATTAATTACTCGACAGTTTAAATCATTATAAAATAACAAATGAATATGTGAAGTTTTGATTTAGTATGTTTTAAAATTAGAATTTAACTACATACATAAAAGTCTAATTATGATGATTACTTTTCTGACAAATGAATACGATAAAAAAAAATCAAGCATAAAACATATAAAATCATATTTAGTTCTCCTATGATTTAAAATAGATAACTATGAGTTGAAAAATAAAATCGTATAATAAATGATATCAAACAGGTTAATAAAGGGGACAACTTTGGCACATATAAATTTGTTTTTTTTTCAGATACGAACTATAAAAATAGTATGAATGAAAAATTGAACGAGACGTGATATAAAAACATGAACATGACTCCAAAATGGAATAGTATAAAATAGATAAAAATCTTTAGATATTATAAACATATATTATAAGAGAAGATGTGATAAAAAAAGGAATAGAATCACCAAAATTATTTACAATCAATACATGCTATAATTATCAAATAAGTTAAAATTAATCACTTAAACAATTTATTTAAGTTATTCTCAAATCTTTATTTCATAAAAAGAACCAATTTATACTCCATATACCTAAAAATAGTTTAAATTAAAAATAAAAATTGGTTCTGAAATTCCGGGTTGTTACAATATGAAGTTGAAATCGTTTTGAAAACGAATTTAAAACGATTCATAAAATACGTTTTAAATGGATATCGACGAAATATATATAATATATATATACACACATTATATATATATAATGGCCTGAATTGAACGTGCCGCGCCGCGGCAGTTCGTGAATTTCGACCATTGACTTTGAACGGACATTACGGGAGATCCGACCGTCAAATTCTCCTAAAACCAAAACCTTGGGTTCGTATCGAAAAGTGCTTTCTAACGAATACAAGATATTAGAAATCTAACGGTTGGATTTGGAATTATTTCCAAATCAAATTTGAAATAAGTCACTGTAAGTGTAGTTCGATGGCCGTTTATGGAAATCGACTGTACGGGCCTTGATAAAATTATTAAAAATATCAGTAATTTATGTAAAATCATAATAAATGATTTGGAAAGAATTGGAATGCAAAATTCCACATTTGAAAAGATGAAAATATACTTTTATCGAAATGAACTAGTTATTAACTGGAATTATAATCCAATACTTTTAAATAAATAAATTGAATTTGAAATGGTTTTAAAAATAACCAGACTTTCCAATATATGAATTGGAATGGATTTGGGTCGAAATTATCTTTGGAATATTTCGATATTGGATTCCGTGATTATACGGACATTGTGGAGGAATTTGAAAGATATATATATTGTTATTCCAATACGATATTTGTAGATTTCAGAATTTGATATTGAATGTAAGCCGATATATTTCCTATTCAGTGCCTTGTATTTAATATCAAATTGGATTTTGGGTTTGTCGTGAATGTTATCTTTAATAATAATGTTCTTAAACCCAGTGGATGTAAGAAAATTAGAAACTAAATGGGAGATTATCTAAGTTGAATGATTTCCTGGGTATTGATCTGATGTTAGTTTCGGCCTTCGGGATTAATACTTAGGGAATTGTTTTCTTACTAATTTACGGTTAGAGACTGATGGGATGGGGTCTTCAGTAACACTGTTCTTGAACCCCATATGAAGAGAATAAATTTTTTAATTAAGATTGTTAGAGTTTCCAATTATATTTAATAATTAGAATAAAATGGAATGTGAATTGGGTTTATCGTGAGCTGTGTTTTTAACGACATTCGTTCTTTAACCCGATTTACAGTGAAATGTGATTTGGAATATAAATCTTTTGTTAGGAATTGAAGGAGATTTTTCCAAAGTAAAGTTTTCCAATTTAACATATTAAATTGGAATTGAATGGAATTCGATTTGGTAATAATCGAAGTGGTTTCTATAGAGGAAGACTGTTAATATATACATGGAATTTAAAAGGCTTTGCCGTTATTCCATTTATATTATCGGTTGGATATGGAAGTTTATATCGATTATATATATCGATCTGTTTTCCATGAAAATTCCATTGTTAATGGAATGAGATTTTGGGTTTATCGTGAGATGTGTTTTAAATGACATTAGTTCTTTAACTCAGTTAAAGATAAGATTAATTTCTTAACTTTGAAGAAAATCATTAACTAATGATTTTTGGAGATTAAAACTGAATTAGAGTTTTAATGAGTCTTTAATTAGACTGAAATGTGAATCTGATAACTAAAATTATCAAATTCAAGAAATGATCGAGAATGGAGTATCACCAGCTTTGCTCCAAGCGATAGTTAAATCTTTAATTAGATTTGAACGTGAAATGGTAATTAATTTTACTGATAACACCGTGGTGTTAGATATGAAGTATTACCAGTTTTACTTCATGCAATGAATAGGTTGAGATTAGGAAATTAAACAAATGATTACTTCGGTAAGGATCGCTAATCCCGACTAGTTTGGATAAACCATAATTTGGTTTGAATTGATATCCAAAGGAGGATTAAAGAATAAATTTACAAAATTTATCTTTGATAAAATTATTGGGAACCTTTCCCAAAGTATAAGAATATTTGAATAAAAGAATATTCAGAATTGGAATGAGGCATATGTTGTGTTTTTATAGCACTTGTTTGTTATATACGCGAGTTATTCAGAAAGACCGGGTTTATCCCGTTCTGAATAACTGAATCGGCGATGAAGACGGTGGTTGAAGACCGGAGGTCTTCACATCGTTTGGATGATTACTGATGTCTTGATTGGGCTGTACACCCAAGACAAGGTAATAAGTGGTGATCGTCCAGACGTACTTGGAGATCGACTGGATATGCGAGGACCTCTCTCCTGTATTGGACATATGGGATGAGGAATAAGGTGCCTCCGGTTTCGTTCAGACCCAAAACAAACTTGTAAATGGATGTGTGTCTGACGTCAGATTTTATTCTATGTGACTGATGGACATCAGTTGCATAGCGTGAATTGCCTATGTGGCATGCTGAGATGCAAATGATCAAGGCTTCTGTTGAAAAGAAAAGTCTTGTGGTTGATGATCAAAGCACGACTTTAATATAGCATAGCTTTGTGTAGTGTTAATTCGCGAGCCTCGCACATCGATGTGAAATAGAAACAGGAGAGGACCTCAGGGAGGTATAAGAGGTCCTATAATAAAAAACGTCCCACTAGATACAACGGGTGAAAATTCCACCATCATTGGGAAACCAAAGGCCACATTTACATGCAAAAGTATATATGCCTAGTATTATTCTCTCTAAGAAAAGATACAGTCTGGTGATCTTTCCATACAACATAAACGAGCACCAATCTTTTACAACAAATATTCATTTTTCTCATGATATTGTTTTAACACCCAAGGACCTCTTAAATGTAAATATCTCTTCCTATATATACATATTGTATATAAATGCACAATATTCATCTCATATCATAAAAAGTAAGCATTACCTGATCACATGACATCAGTCTCCTCGACCAACCGCTCCATTATCGTCCGCTTCTTCATAGTAGGTAGTGCAGTCTGTTCAGTCCTTGCAGAAAACAAAAGAAATGACAAGCTAGAAAAAAGATTGCTTCGGCAGAGAAGGCATAAGCATGGTATCGATGCATAGTGCAGACTTCGTGATTGGTGCATGTGCCAAAGTCAAAGTTGGTTACCGCAATGATTCCTTTGCACTCTACTGCTGCTATGTCATATGCATGTCCAGCTTCTTCCTCAGTACCTGATTTGAATATTTATTTAAATTTGTTATATATAAAAATTATGGATTATATCTTCTGTTTACCTTGCTTGATTACTATATGTTCCAAGGTGGAGATAATTGTTCCTAAAAACTCGTCCCATTCTAGCTTCCATCTTCCATTACGATGACGCCTATGTCACTAATTCATAAAAAAAATCTTTTCAGTAAAATCATCCAGAAAAAGAATTTATGATTAATTCTGATTAACAGTAACTGTGTAAACCCGTAACTTCCCCGTAAAGGAAAGCGTCGGATAGTTCGAGAACAAGCCACAACAGAACGCAGACGGAAGAACATTTCATTGTATATTACAACAATGCATCAGATTACAAGAATATACAGAGTATAAACAAATAAATATTACACAGAAATATCAGAGATTTAAATTACATTTAAATACATTACATAGCAGCGGAAAATAATACATTACACAACTAGAAGAGATATACGGATACAAAGCTTTCCGGATATCGTTCCAGCTGTAAACCAGGATCCTGTGAATATAAATCTGCAAAACCAAAACTACTAGCTGCCTGTGTCAAAATAAGGGCACCCAGAGTTTAGGTTAAAACAATAAACTCCAGGTCAGTCATGTGACTGGTGTGAGAACTAAAACAGTTATTAATCTTTATCTTTAAAGTTCGGTAAATCAAGGGACCACGCCGTATAACACGGAACGGGTTTCCTCCCAAGAATACCAGTGCATAAAACAAACAGCGCAATGCTAAATAAAGAAAAATGAAGCTGTTATAAGACCCAGGTCCCATCACACAATGCAACGCAGCCGAGGATAGGGTTTTCCCATATCACAGCCAAAGAATGCTTGATACGGTTAAAACAAATCGTTTGATACTATTATAAGTGCATAGTGTATAAAACAACTTCAAATCATAAGTATCAATCATAGGCGGCATGGGTACCATATATCATGTCGCCATACTAGCTCTACAATTAAAACCGCAAATGTCACGTATTTGGAAATTGGGTTTCCATCTATGAACCGAGGCAAAAGATAGTCCTCAACCGATTCGAGACAATCTAGCCCATGTCTCAGGATCAGAACGCATCAACCCTTTAGATCGTCAGGGCCGGTCCACCGATGTGGATTATTATGCCTGAACACTACGTTTCCCCACCCTATGGGGTGTAAGTGAGCCAACTAAATGACTCCATCGGTTCGAGAACGACCGATCAATCCGAGGCGCCTCGCAACAGCAACAACCACATAAGTCAAACTCGTCAGGGCGTGTAAAACCACTAACGCCACTTCTAGCTAGAAAGAAACGCATGCCCTCCCTGAGGTCCGTCTCCCGTTTTTGGTTCATACCGGGTGTGAAACTCGCGAAGTAAACGTTACACAAAGCTACGCCACAAAGGCCGTGCTTTGATCATCACCACAAGACTTTGCTTTTCAACAGAAGTCTTGATCATTTGCCACTTAGGCATGCCACACAGGCAATTCACTCCATGCGATTGATATCCATCAATATATAACCCCTGAGCTCGTACGTCTCAGAGAAGGGCGTTAAGCAAGAGAATAAATTCTCCGCCGCCAAACAGATATATATTTAATAGAGATCAATCACACGGACTAAAATCCAATGTCAGACACACAGTCCATTTACAAGTCCGTTCTGGGTCTGAACGAAACCGGGGGCACCTAGTACCCCGTATATCCATCGATCTCCAAGTACGTCTGGACGATCACTAACTGTTTCCATCTTCTTGGGTGTACAGCCCAATCAAGATCATCAGTAATTACCCAAACGACGTGAAGACCTCCGGTCTTCGACCATCGTCTTCATCTTCGACTTATCGTCGTATCAGTTATTCAGAATGGGATAAACCCGGTCTTTCCGAATAACTCTCGTATATTTTAAATAAGTGTTACACAAACACAACATACGCCTCATTCCAATTCATCAGTCACTAACCGTAAATTAATCAAGAGAATAATTTCCCAAATATTAACCCCGAAGGTCGAAACCAACATCAGATCAATATCCAGAAAACCATTCTGCTTGGCTAACCGACAGTTAGTTTCTAAATTTCACATTCATAGGGAAAGGTTCCCATTAATTTTATCCAAGATAAATTCCTTGAATTTATTCTTTATTCTATTTTTGAATCTCAATTCAAACTAGTCGGGATTAGCGAACCTTACCGAAGTAATCATTTATTTTAATTTCCCCATCCCAACCTATTCATCCCATGAAGTAAAACTGGTAATACTTCATATCTAACACCACAGTGTTATCGGTAAATTCAATTACCATTTCACGTTCAAATCTAATTAAAGATTTAACTATCGCCTGGAGCAAAACTGGTGATACTCCATTTTCGATCATTTCAATCTAATTAAAGATTCGTTAAAACTCCACTTAGTTTTAATCTTCGACTGGGTTAAAGAATCAGTGTCATTTAAAACACGGTTCACGATAAACCCAAAATCACATTCAATTAATTATCGGGTTAAAGAACAAGTGTTATTTAAAACACTGTTCACGATAAACCCAAAAATCAATATCAATTCAATTTCAATTAAATATTATTTAATTGGTACACTTCATTAAATCTAAATAAAAAGATTTAATCTTTTCTCAACTGGGTTCAAGATCAGTGTTAGTGAAGACACCATTCACGACCAACCCAAATCACATTTGATATTCAATACAAGGCTCTGAATAGAAAATATACCGGCTTATATTCAATATCAAATTCTACGATTAACAAATGTCGTATTGGAAATAACGATATAAATATATATCTTTCAAATTTCCATAACAACATCTGTATAATCACGAATTCCAACATCGAAATATTCCGAAGACAATTTCGATTCAAATCCATTCCAATGCAATCATTGGAAATTTTGGTTATTTTTAAAACCCTTTTTCTGAAAACCCGTAACTTCCCCGTAAAGGAAAGCGTCGGATAGTTCGAGAACAAGCCACAACAGAACGCAGACGGAAGAACATTTCATTGTATATTACAACAATGCATCAGATTACAAGAATATACAGAGTATAAACAAATAAATATTACACAGAAATATCAGAGATTTAAATTACATTTAAATACATTACATAGCAGCGGAAAATAATACATTACACAACTAGAAGAGATATACAGATACAAAGCTTTCCGGATATCGTTCCAGCTGTAAACCAGGATCCTGTGAATATAAATCTGCAAAACCAAAACTACTAGCTGCCTGTGTCAAAATAAGGGCACCCAGAGTTTAGGTTAAAACAATAAACTCCAGGTCAGTCATGTGACTGGTGTGAGAACTAAAACAGTTATTAATCTTTATCTTTAAAGTTCGGTAAATCAAGGGACCACGCCGTATAACACGGAATGGGTTTCCTCCCAAGAATACCAGTGCATAAAACAAACAGCGCAATGCTAAATAAAGAAAAATGAAGCTGTTATAAGACCCAGGTCCCATCACACAATGCAACGCAGCCGAGGATAGGGTTTTCCCTTATAACAGCCAAAGAATGCTTGATACGGTTAAAACAAATCGTTTGATACTATTATAAGTGCATAGTGTATAAAACAACTTCAAATCATAAGTATCAATCATAGGCGGCATGGGTACCATATATCATGTCGCCATACTAGCCCTACAATTAAAACCGCAAATGTCACGTATTTGGAAATTGGGTTTCCATCTATGAACCGAGGCAAAAGATAGTCCTCAACCGATTCGAGACAATCTAGCCCATGTCTCAGGATCAGAACGCATCAACCCTTTAGATCGTCAGGGCCGGTCCACCGATGTGGATTATTATGCCTGAACACTACGTTTCCCCACCCTATGGGGTGTAAGTGAGCCAACTAAATGACTCCATCGGTTCGAGAACGACCGATCAATCCGAGGCGCCTCGCAACAGCAACAACCACATAAGTCAAACTCGTCAGGGCGTGTAAAACCACTGACGCCACTTCTAGCTAGAAAGAAACGCATGCCCTCCCTGAGGTCCGTCTCCCGTTTTTGGTTCATACCGGGTGTGAAACTCGCGAAGTAAACGTTACACAAAGCTACGCCACAAAGGCTGTGCTTTGATCATCACCACAAGACTTTGCTTTTCAACAGAAGCCTTGATCATTTGCCACTTAGGCATGCCACACAGGCAATTCACTCCATGCGATTGATATCCATCAATATATAACCCCTGAGCTCGTACGTCTCAGAGAAGGGCGTTAAGCAAGAGAATAAATTCTCCGCCGCCAAACAGATATATATTTAATAGAGATCAATCACACGGACTAAAATCCAATGTCAGACACACAGTCCATTTACAAGTCCGTTCTGGGTCTGAACGAAACCGGGGGCACCTAGTACCCCGTATATCCATCGATCTCCAAGTACGTCTGGACGATCACTAACTGTTTCCATCTTCTTGGGTGTACAGCCCAATCAAGATCATCAGTAATTACCCAAACGACGTGAAGACCTCCGGTCTTCGACCATCGTCTTCATCTTCGACTTATCGTCGTATCAGTTATTCAGAATGGGATAAACCGGTCTTTCCGAATAACTCGCGTATATTTTAAATAAGTGTTACACAAACACAACATACGCCTCATTCCAATTCATCAGTCACTAACCGTAAATTAATCAAGAGAATAATTTCCCAAATATTAACCCCGAAGGCCGAAACCAACATCAGATCAATATCCAGAAAACCATTCTGCTTGGCTAACCGACAGTTAGTTTCTAAATTTCACATTCATAGGGAAAGGTTCCCATTAATTTTATCCAAGATAAATTCCTTGAATTTATTCTTTATTCTATTTTTGAATCTCAATTCAAACTAGTCGGGATTAGCGAACCTTACCGAAGTAATCATTTATTTTAATTTCCCCATCCCAACCTATTCATCCCATGAAGTAAAACTGGTAATACTTCATATCTAACACCACAGTGTTATCGGTAAATTCAATTACCATTTCACGTTCAAATCTAATTAAAGATTTAACTATCGCCTGGAGCAAAACTGGTGATACTCCATTTTCGATCATTTCAATCTAATTAAAGATTCGTTAAAACTCCACTTAGTTTTAATCTTCGACTGGGTTAAAGAATCAGTGTCATTTAAAACACGGTTCACGATAAACCCAAAATCACATTCAATTAATTATCGGGTTAAAGAACAAGTGTTATTTAAAACACTGTTTACGATAAACCCAAAAATCAATATCAATTCAATTTCAATTAAATATTATTTAATTGGTACACTTCATTAAATCTAAATAAAAAGATTTAATCTTTTCTCAACTGGGTTCAAGATCAGTGTTAGTGAAGACACCATTCACGACCAACCCAAATCACATTTGATATTCAATACAAGGCTCTGAATAGAAAATATACCGGCTTATATTCAATATCAAATTCTACGATTAACAAATGTCGTATTGGAAATAACGATATAAATATATATCTTTCAAATTTCCATAACAACATCTGTATAATCACGAATTCCAACATCGAAATATTCCGAAGACAATTTCGATTCAAATCCATTCCAATGCAATCATTGGAAATTTTGGTTATTTTTAAAACCCTTTTTCAAATTCAATTTATTTATTTAAAAATAAATAGAATTATAATTCTAGTTCAAAACTAGTTCATTTCGATAAAAATCTATTTTTATCTTTATAAATATGGAATATTTCATCCCAATTCTTTCTAAATCATTTCTTATGATTTTACACAAATTATTACTATTTTTAATAATTTTATCAAGGCCCGTACAGTCGATTTCCACCAATGGCCATCGAACTGCATTTACAGCGACCTTTTTCAAATTTGATTTGGACATAATTCCAAATCCAACCGTTAGATTTCAAATTTCTAATATTCATTAGGAAGCTCTTTTCGATACGAACCCAACGGTTCCGGTTTTAGGAGAATCCGACGGTCGGATCTCCCGTAATATTCGTTTGAAATAAATGGTCGAAATTTACGAACTGCCGCGGCGCGGCGCGTTCTATTCAGGCCATTATATTATATATATAATATATATAATATATATTTCGTCGATTTCTATTTAAAACGAATTATATAAATAGTTTTAAATTCGTTTCAAAAACAATTTCAACTTCCATTTCAATCCAAAGCAAAATTGAATTCTTCTTTATAAATTCGTTTTAAAATTCATTTCTATTCAATTCAAATTTCTATTCAATTCAAATTTCAATTCAATTCATTTCGAAATCGTTTTCAAATCAATTCATTTCGAAATCGTTTTCAATTCAATTCATTTCGAAATCGTTTTCAATTCAATTCATTTCGAAATCGTTTTCAATTCAATTCATTTCGAAATCGTTTTCAATCCAATTCATTTCGAAATCGTTTTCAATTCAATTCATTTCGAAATCGTTTTCAATTCAATTCATTTCGAAATCGTTTTCAATTCAATACATTTCGAAATCATTTTCAATTCAATTCATTTCGAAATCGTTTTTAATTCAATTCATTTCGAAATCGTTTTCAATTCAATTCATTTCAAAATGAATAAAATCGATATAGATATCGTTTACGTCAAAATGGCGTCAATCTAATCAACACGGCTTCATAAATTTCTATTTTCAAATATTCTATTTCAAATATTTCTTTTTCAAAATAGTTGTTATTATCAAAATATTTCGTTCAACACATGACCAATCTCAATGGATGAGTACTGTCAACACATGAACCTTTATTTTATATTGATAAAGATGTAAATTTTATTACTAAAATATTTCGTTCAACACATGACCAATCTCAAGGGATGAGTACTGTCAACACATGAACCTTTATTTTATATTATTCTTTATTTTCTAAATTGGAATGAGGCCCAATCAATCTCCATATAAAGTTAATTATATGGATTCCATACAACAAATGTATATAATAGCAATGATAGATAATCAACCATCAACCAAAGTGCACTACACTGTATAAGCATCAAATATAGATATCTAACGCTTATAACAGCCTGTCAATCAATCGATCGACATATTTAATCAATTAGGACGAGTGAACTTCATATTTCATCCCAACACCCGTGTGGGGTTTTCAAACAATCAAACACAGATTTTAGTTGTGCAGTTGGGCGATGTGTAAAATTTATCGACCCAATCAATATCAGTCAAATCAGTGTATATAAACAAATCGGCCGATTTGTTTATAAATATTTATTTATTTACTTTCACGTTAAAAATTATATTTTTAACGATAAAACATTTTATTCAACCTATGAATATTCTATTCGGTTCATTTATTCAATAAAATGATATTTTTATTTTTCTAACATATTTTAGAAAATTTCGGCGGCATAACGGCACGATACTAGAAACGGGACAAGGCCTAGCCTTATCCCCGGTCTAGTGAAGGCCCACGCCATTCACACATCAATCAAATCAATTTCAATTCACCCAACAGTTCAATTCAAACCAAATAATCTAACTAATTTTTGCAATCAAACAAACAAGTCCATGGTCTGTGGACGATTGTGTCGGGTGCTACTAAGCACCGTTTGCATCCTAGTATATATATATAAATAGAAATGAAATTGAAAGGTGAGAAATTCTCACAGAATAGCTATCCGACTTCACGACACTTCATTGATAGAAATCTTCATCGCTATCGCATCTTCGTCATCTTCTTTGCCCGTAGCCACTACATATATAAAAATCACACATTTTTATATTTTGATGTCTTTAAAATAAAGATCATATTTTTATTTGTTCACTTTCAATTTAAAAATCATATTTTTATAATCGCTTCATACATTTGAAAAAAATCGAATTTTCACTTCGCTATTCAATAAATAAAAATCAAATTTTTACTTCGAAGTTCAATATATAAAAATCGTATTTTTACTTTCACGCTATATGGATAAAAATGCTATTTTTACACCGTTATTCTATATATAAAGATCTCGCCTTTTCAACTATAAAGATTTCTCCTTTTCGAATATATCATTATAAAAATCACATTTTTATTCTTCTACACATATAAAAAATGGTATTTTTAATATTTCTATCATGTAAAAATCATATTTTTAATTCTCTACATAAACAAAATCATATTTTTACATCTTCTATATAGTAAAGATTATATTTTTAATACTTTAAAAATATAAAAATCATATTTTTAATATTCTAAAAATATAAAGATCATATTTTTATTCGCTATAATATATAAAAATTCAGATCTATACTATGGTTTTTTTTATACATAAAGAAAATTTCAGATTTAAACTTTATTAATGAACTAATACACTAGTTAAAAGAGAAATTTACACTGCATCCATCTCTCTGGAAGCCGCTGAACTGCGCTCGCCCCCTAGGGCATGGATTTGCCGCCGCCACAGTTGATCGGAGAGCTATCAGGGGTCGCCGCCTGAACCGCTGGAACGCCTGCTGCCATCACCTGGAGGGGCAGGGGTTTGCGCGCCTGCGCGGTGGTAGAGGGGGGCCGAGGTTGACTGGGCGCGAGCCGTGGTGCGGTGGGCGGTTTCAAATCGATTTGGGGGTTCGTGGTTTCGTGGGTGGCTGAGGGTCTTCGACGGAGTGAGGGGAGAGAAGGAGGGCAGTGGGGGGGGGGAAGATCGACGGAGGAGGCAACGATGGGGGGGGGGGGGGTGGCGCGGTCTGGAGGTGGGCGACGACGAGCTCCCATCGTGTGTTTTTTTTTCCTTTTTCACTTTGAAGACCGACGGGAAGTTAAGGAGAAAAGGGAGGATAGAGAATAGAGGAGTTGACTAGGTTTATAAATCTATATTTAATTTAATTAAACCCCCTAAAGTTACTTTTTCATTTTAACTTGAAATCAAACCCACCGACTGTCGCCCCTAGCTAATCACCCCCATTCCGAACACAATGGGATACGTTTCGTAAGCCAGTTCGACTGTTACAGTCAGTTATTCTTCAAATTAAAATATAAAACATTTAATTTTAATTTTAAACGTACATTTCAATTTGCCGGGGCCACAAACTGATTCTAAAAATTCCCGAAAAATAAATCTGGCTATGTTGAGACGATACGGTCCCAACAAAACTGATTTCGTCGAATTCTGAGACCGTTTGAAAAATGGCTATTTTCAGGTCGTTCAGTTCTAACTGAAACTGTTCAAATGCGTTTTCCTTTGCCACGCTCACATATTGATTCGAAAAATTATGAAATTTGGAATCTAGCAATAATTTGACATCATGGATCCAACAAAAGTGGTTTCGTCGAAATCCGAGGTCGTTTGCAAAATTCCCATTTTTAAGGGCCTGAATTCCATAGTGACTATTCAGAATTTTCAACTGGACATCTCTTTTGATTCCCACTATGAAATCTCGATTATTCGGATTCGTTGGAAAGATATCATCAATTAGATCCTAATGTTTTTGGTTTCACTAAAATCCGGATTGTTTTGCACCCGGTACATTCAATTGAAGTTTGAAATCGAATTATCGAACTACCGCGCCATTTTCAATTCTATTTATAATTATATATAAATATTTATATTCTAACGATGACGCGTATAATAAATACGTTCTAAATATATTCAAAATAAATTTCTCGTCGATATTATTTAAAATAATTCATTTTAAATATTCAAAATTCGCTAAAATTGCCAAAATAAAATTTTTAAACTGGCCCAGATTTTCGGGTTGTTACAGTAACTTTTCAACTCTTCTATATTTTGATACTCCTATATTGCTCTGAGATGACAGTATAACAATTAGATCTTCATCTTATATCTGTTAACCCAAACGTGAAGCGATAATGATGTTATTCGAAGTTGGTCTAGTGAATATATGTTATTCATGCAAGTAAAGTAGATAATGAATTTTTTAAGAAGGATCCTTTATCGCACAATTCAGGAAAATCATTGTATAATTTATTCAGTAAATGAATAAGGGCAATGAAGAAGTTAAAAAAAAGAAGTATCATCGTCACTCAGCTATTGACAAACTCAAAGCAATGAAAATAAAATAAGGTGATAATTAATAGATTAAGGTGACGGTTTTGTGTATGAATTTTTAAAGAGTCGATTCAATACATGAAATTCACCAAAATAACGAAATTTGCTATTCAATCGTCAATAAAATGATAGTTTCATCCACATATTGTAAAGATTACGGGTGTATTATGCGAAAAAATTGTTTGTATATAGGTCCTTGATAGTTTCATCAGTATTAAGATCTAAAATAAAAAAACAATAACGACTTAAGTTGTTTGTTTACATAATACAAGCTATCAAGTGAACATCGTTGGTTCAAATAATTGGAAATGTGAGTGTCTAATACCATGTAAAAGTGAATTATTATTGTCTTACCATTTTTAGAAATTCCTTATTTAAAAACAGTTGAAGCTATTTGGGTAACAGAGGAGCCTCAGTTGCAAAATTAGGCAATATATTAGACAAATATTGTAGTAGATGAGCACATGCATGTACACTTATCTTTATATTTCTGAACTTGACAGTTGACACATGCCTTCTGGTAGGACAAGACACAAACACAAACTTAGCATAAGGAAAATTTTGAATCAGCATGGCATATCTTTTTCATATATGACCATATATTTGAGTAATTTGAACAACACCATATCTTCTTAATTGGGGAATTATACATTAAGGGCCTCCTTTAGTTAATCAATAAGTTTAAAGGACACGACTCTACGTTAATTATTTTCCAGGACAAAATACGAGATGCCTCTTTCTTCAATCTATTCTTTTGTTTCTTCGTTCCGCCATTTCTCAATCAGACCTAAGTTTTACCAAATATCGATCGATTTCAATTCGGTTTTGTCTAAATTTAGTTGCGATCGATTTCATTTCCACCCTCTCTGATCGATTTCAATCCATAAAACCTAAAAACCTAAATCCCTAAGTTGATCTTCTCAAAAAAATTAATTTTCTAAAACAAATCGATATTCTACAAATAAAGACCCTGTAACGTCCCGTATTTTCTGCCCGAATATTTGAAACATTTTATTTATTTAAAATATCGATTTAAGTTTAAATAATCGATTTCGACCATTTTAATGTGAGTATTTATATTATATTAATAATATAATAATATTTTATTTTCGGCATATTTGGGAAAAGGTCGAATTTGAAGTATAACGTGAACGGGCGATTTAAAATGGTTAAATATGGTTTATATTGAAAATATAGTTACAAATTCGTTATTAAAACGATGTTATAACGTTTAATTTATAATTTAATTATAAAACGAGCTGCAGTGGCGCATCAGTTCGTAATTTGGCGTTTTGAACTATAAACGGCCGTACCGGGCCCAAAATGAGTCGGATTTTCTCGAAACAAGAAACGACCAAATCTGTTGGATAATATTTTATAATGGAAGAGAAAAATCGAGTTTTCGTGTTGTAGATTTTATTTTATGTCCAAATCAAATTTTGAAAAGGTCGCTGTGGAATTTCGTTATATATTATAACGTTATTTATATTAAATAAAAGGGTTTTTAAATTTTTATAATATCGATTTGGCTTCAAACTCAACCCGGGATATTTTATCTTGGTAATATACGATATTCTGGTCGTGTATGGCCAATTTCAATATTTTATTAATATTATATTGAGGTATTTTAAAATTGGTTTATTTTATTTGAATTGGGCAGTTATAAAAGGGCCTTTATTAAAACGACCTCTGTTTTCGACGAAATAAATTTTATTAGGACCACAACAGTAAATTATTGCTAGATTTCAAGTGGCACGTCAATTGGAGTTAATTTGTGAGCATGGCAAAATAAAATACAAATAAAAAAAACCATTTGAACATGAACGAGGGCCATTCGAGCAAACGAACTCGGAATTCGACGAAACAAGTTTCATTAGGACCGTATCGTCAAAATATACTATGTTGTCCGTTCGCATCTCGAACGGGGTTTGTATGTGAGCGCAACAGTGAATAAACGATCTTTGAAATAGCGATAGGTACAAAATAAAATATTGTTAGTCATTGTCATTCGTCAAATCAACTTAAATAAATATTTTCCCACACTATATAAGGACCTAAGGCTGAAACCCTAATTTCCAAAATTCAGCACCATTCAACAATTTTGCAAAAAAGTCCAAATTCACAAATCAATTTATATCTCCAAATCTAGAAGGAATTTGTTATGGCAACCTGAACGAAAAGTGTAGATCGGGTCGAGAGGAAGCTACCGACAAAAATTTGGGGTCATCGGGCGACTGTGGCGACCGGAATCGGCTGGACAGTGGCAAAAATCAGTTTCATTCTTTTCAGAAATTGAGATAGGGTTGATTTGAGAGGCCGGGACCTTGGGGGTTTTGTAGAGGAGAGTTCAGGCTTTCGTTTGGCTGTGGTATCGGGTTCTCTAGTGATGTGTGGTGGTCGGAAGAGGTAGATGAACGGGGGCGTGTGTTTTGGTTTGTTTTCAAAAAGTTGTGGTCGGATTAAGTGATTTTCCAGCGTCGATGGTCACTTTCAGGTGGTGGAGACCGAAGGTCAGAGGAAGGGGGATGTGAGGCACACCGAATGGCGGTGGTCCGGCAGGGTCCGATGACCTAAGGTGGTGGGGATTTGGGTTTGTTCGTGTTTCGGTTATGTGGAAATTCCGGCGGCATCACTGAGGGTTGGGGCGAGAGGGTCCTAGCGATGGTGGCACTTGGGGAGGCAATTGCGATGGGAGGCGTCCGGTGGTCCCAGGTCGAGCAACGATGGCAGTGGCGGGGTTTGAAGGTGGTCGGGTTTTGTATGGAAGGAGAAGACGGGCTTCAGGAATTTAGAGAAGGGAAAACGCGTTTTGACAAAGCCGATGATGACATGGCCTGGTTTAAAAGGTAACTAAGGTAAAGATATTTAATTATTTAATTTAATTATTAACTAACAGTTAGTTAATTATCGTATAATCTATACAAACTTTAAACGAACGTATCTTCTTCATACATTAACGAAATCTGACGAAACTGGATCCGTTGGGATCGCAGGGGCGAGATCTAAACGATGGACTGATTAGGCACTGATCTGACGAGTTGAAATTTCAGCAAATTTCAAACATTCGTTTCAGATTAAAAGGAACAAACGCGACCACCGTCGATGGTATTGATCTGGTGAGTTAATTCTCACACTTTCTGGAATCCTGTGATGTGGTAAATTCATATTAAAATATAATTTACCATTAAAAATATAAATTGGTCGCTTGGTTGTTATTGGTTGTTCACTGTTTGATTGGTTGCTTCCATTTATATTCCATCGACTTAAATTAGTAGATCGTATGAAATTTATTTCATATATTATTATGAAATGTATAACGAGCTGTGATGCAGGGAAGAACAGGTTGGAGGGATCCGACCGGATTCCTCAAATAATTTATATATGTTGTTGTTTTCATATGGTTGATATATGAACTGATTTAACCCCCTATGGTAGAAAAACCTATTTGAGCGTGATGGTTGAATAGATATGCACCGGTGTTGTGTTTAAAATCAACTGACAGTGTTGATTGGGTAATTGGCAGTGAATGGTCTAAATTGTGTTATTTTAGATGTCGTTCTGCTGTTTGGTGAATTGACGCAGTCTTAAAAGTTATTAATTATTTTATAACTGAATTGAGGTTTTTCAGTCATTCTTATCAATAATTAAATTAGAAGTTTATTAAAATTTTAAATCGAGTTTTGTAAAAGGAATTATTTAAAAAGGTTTAGTTAATAGAAATCTTGGGATTTATACAAGTTCTAAAAGCAGAAAGGTAGGAAATTTAACTACGAGTTCTTAAAATGAAATAATTGTTTTTATAACAATTAAACGATGATTTTAAATTAATTAAGTTATTTAATTAATTTAAAAAGGGGAAAAAGGGTTTTAACCAAAATGATAACCTTAAAAGTTAAAGAGTTGTATTAGGCAAAGCACTGTAATTGAAATCAGGATTTTCAAACATAAAGGAAATATACGCAAATGTCTTGTGTTAAATATGGATAAAGGGATTTTTTTGGAAATAAACCCAAGTTAAAAGTATTATCTAAAAGAAGGGTGTAAGTAGTTGTTAGTTATGAAATTCAATGTAGAAGTGATTAGATGACGATAAGCTTGGTCGAAAAGGCGATAAGAGTTTTATATAAAAAAAGGATTTATAAATCCAAGTTTTCAAAATGACGAGTTGTAAATGAAAATTAATTATTAGACGTGGGACTTCATTTAAACCCATAGGTATAAGTGAAATAATGTGTCAAGTTCTAAATGGCGTTTAATGAAGATTTACTTAATCAAACGAAATAAGTAAAGAGATATTCGTACAAAGATTTCAAAACTAAGGAACGATTTATAAAACTAGATTTGAAATCAATGTGGTAAATAAAATTTTGGTGAAATGGTTAACTTTCAAACTGGTATTATTCTATGGTAAGAACGTTGTCGATCAAGGTCCGAAAGGTAAATAAAATACCCTAACTTGAACGGCTTCACTATTATCGAGGAATTATATACGTTTGTGGTGAGTGCAAAGTGTTCCATACGAGAAATATTAAAATGAGTACGAGGGTTTTCGAATATAAATGTTGGTTACCAGGTTAATAAGAATTAAAGGTTGAATTACCAATTATTTTTAAAAGGAGCCAAGTCATGCCAAATATTGAATCAGTGAAATCATTTTATTGGCACATTTGTTATTGATAGTTAAATCACCGACTATCAAAAACCTGACCAATACGATTGTTGGTACTGAAAGACCGGGATCGAATTTATATTCGAAAACCATTCCGACCAACAAATACTGGAAGATATTAAAAGATCAAGGTGGAGCATTGAAGACCGTAGATCTTCATAAACGGAAGAACCACTAAGATTCTCTATCTTGCATGCAGAGATAAACTGTGATTCTATCGTGGCTTGAATCTACAGATTGCAAGGACTTCTCGCTACTGATCCTTGGGGTGATTCTTATATGAGATGTAGTAGGAGAGTGCCTTCGGTTCATCCTGTTCCTGGATGACTTGTATGGATGAATGTCTGACAGAGTATTTCTTAAGAATCACGTACATTGATTTTTACAGACGTACTTTTGTCAGCTGCAGAGTATATTTGTGGATGTTAATTAGTGATTTGACGGATCTAACAATGTGGCATTCAAAGAGAATGATGACCAGATGTTCTAAAGAAGAAATTCTAGCCTCAAGCCTCACAAACGGGAAATGAAAAAAATCGGGCAGGCAGCATGGGTATGTGGGTCGCTCCCTTTAGGGTGTATAATCACCTATGTAGAGAAATTCCATTTGCTTCTTTAATCTATATTTCGATGTTGTTCCTTTTCGTGAGGCGGTTGCTGATCCCAACCGTCGGTGATATACATTCGATACACTCAAGCGAAATGAGTGGTCGGTCATGTGAGGGCCGGTTTGTAAGACGTTCTTTTTGAACCCAGTGTATTCGCCTCTAGAGATACACATGCGGAAGGTGTTCCCATACCTTGTCAAGTTGGAATCCAATCTCCAATAAGCGCTCGTGGTTTTCGATTGTATAATATATATGTGGAGCGTGAGATGCAAGCGTTCCACTAGATTGTTATTTACTTGTATTTAGACATTATGATAATATCTGAATTAGTTATGATTTAAAAAATGGTTTGGATTATAGTAAGGTAAAAACTGTCTGTGTTTATGTGTGGATGGGTCTTACTATTATCCTTTGATTTCGTAAAGGATTTTTCCAAAGTTAAACAAGTGTGTGTTCTGTGAATTTATCACTTTAGTATTCCAGACTGACCCGGTGTATTTTGCTTTGCTTCAAATGTGCTCGGGTCAGACCGAGTATATTTCCAGGTAGGTTCGCTTGGAGTTTCAGGAGCTAGAAGTAGGAGGCTTCACCGCTAGTTATATAAAGTTATTTTCCACTGTGACTGATGGATGTTGTACTCTGATGATTGGTATGTATATACAGTTCTTGTAACAACCCGTATTTTCAATAACCTGTTATAACATAAATCGAGGCAGAATTTAATTCAAAAATCTGAATCAAGGGAAACGGGCTATGCCATTGCGTTCGTCTCGGAAAAATACGCGAAATAGAGTCCGAGTTTTCGAAAATCGGAGTCCGTATGACCCAGTTAAGGCCCATTGAAGTTTTCAGAAATTTCCATGTTAAAAACAGATTTAAATTTTAAATTAAAAACAAGGATTAGGGCTAACTGGCGTCAGGCGGGAAAACTCCCGCCAGGACCCCATGTCGACAGGCATGTCGACAGGGTCCCCAGGGTGTCGACAGCCCTGTCGACAGCCCTGTCGACACGGGGTGGCCGGGCAGTTTTGCCTGGCGCACCATTTGTGATTTGGGCTTGGTCTTGTCGCTTGGTTCTAGAGAATTCCTAAATCTGACGGGCCTAAACTAACCTAGGGTTAATCCTAGGGCTAAAAACACTCCAATCTTCTATAAATAAGCCCTTAATCCTACCCTAAAACCCCATTATTCATTCTAGCAACCAAACTATGTCAAATTGAATTCTCAAATGGCCTCCACTTAAAAACCCTAGCCTCCAACCTCTTCATAAATCATTCCTATGAAGGTTTTGATGTTCATACAAGCATTTCTAAGTTGTATGAATGATCATTAGCTTGCATACATCATCAAGTTGCAAGTTTTAATTGCTAAGCTAGAGTTTTTGGGATTTTTGTTAATTGGAGCTTTGTTTTGGGTTTTTATATGCTTGCATAAAGGGCTTCTCAATCTTTATTAATAGATTTGAGTCTTCATAATATTGGTAAGCCCTCTTACCTTCATTTTAGAAACTCTAAAGTTAATATGTGATGAAAGTTGGGATTTATGCATGTTTAATAAGTTATGCATGCTTATGCGAGTTCACTATGCTATGTTATGCATGTTTAATAAGTTATGCATGCTTATGCGAGTTCACTATGCTATGTTATGCATGTTTAATAAGTTATGCATGCTTATGCGAGTTCACTATGCTATGTTATGCATGTTTAATAAGTTATGCATGCTTATGCGAGTTCATTATGCTATGTTACACATGTTTGATAAGTTATGCATGTTTATGCAAGTTCACTATGCCATGATTTGCAAGTTTAACAAGTTATGCATGTTTATGCAAGTTCACTATGCCATGATTTGCAAGTTTAACAAGTTATGCATGTTTATGCAAGTTCACTATGCCATGATTTGCAAGTTTAACAAGTTATGCATGTTTATGCAAGTTCACTATGCCATGATTTGCAAGTTTAACAAGTTATGCATGTTTATGCAAGTTCACTATGCCATGATTTGCAAGTTTAACAAGTTATGCATGTTTATGCAAGTTCACTATGCTAAGTTATGCAAGTCTAACATGTTATGCATGTTTAGTATGATATGTAAGATTTATCATGTATGTGTGCCAAGTTCCCTCTTTCTATCCTTTATGCGTTATGACGAATATGTAAGCGATAGAATGACGTTGGGGGGGGGGGGGGGGTTTGGGTAAAACTTAAAATACATGAAAATATAAGAGTGGGAATTTACCTATTAAGTTAGGTCTACCCCTTTGGAATTTACCTATTAAGTTAGGTCTACCCAAGTATTTGTTAAACTTGTAATTATGTTTTGAAATTAAAGTGGACATGACACTTAGAAAACATAAGTGTGGCCAACTCAAGGTTGGGTTGAGTTTGTAGCATAAACCTACCCGGAACCGACCAGCTTAACTAGTGGCTACAAACAATAGGACCCAATGTGAGAAGTTGGTCATGTGTACCTTGGACCCGAGGTTAGACCAAGTTGTGGTGTAAAGCTACCCGGACCCGCCCGGCTTAACTAGTAACCACAACAAAGTCTAATGTGAGAGGTTAAGGCACAATTAAATTAATTAATGCCTCATGATTAGGGTTAAGTCATGGCCCACTAATACTTAACCAATTTTTGGGATACGAGGGATTAAATGGGGTTAAGTGGTGAACTGTTGGTTACACTTAACTAATTTGATCCATGATTAATGAGGGGTTAAACCACACTTAATCCTCTTAGAAAACCCTAGCAACGTGGTCTGTTCCAGCAGTAATCCCAGTTTGGTATCATTCACAACCCTAGAGGCTAGGTTAGGACGGGGCACGATTACTGGACGGATGTAAGCGACCAAAGCGACGGCTGAGTGGTACAGCGGTGCGGGTCCAGGCGGGCTACGGACGTGCACGTAGTCCGGTGTTGGACAAACTCGAGGCACGGGTACCAGTAGGTTTAGACTGTGCATTATTGCTTAGGTGTCTGGGGTTGACACCCGAGGGCTTGATACACCCGGAGGTGGACCCAGCACAGTCTGACTACAACCATATGTGGGCCGTAGGGACACCAACACTTGATGTGTTAGGTTTATAGGGAGCCAATCGACTAGACCGTTGGGCTGGACCTTGTATTAAGGTCACCTCATGCAATTGGGCCAAAGTTTGGGCTGAGGGATCAATACCTGTTATGTTAGTTTGCTAGTACACTGTGGTGCAAAGCTTAATCTTCTTTATGTGATGACACCTTTATCTATTGCCAGTATGTTCATCTCAGTTTCCATCATGATGTTAGCTTTATTAGTTTATAGACTGATCGTAGTAGGGCTTACCAGTCTTTTTGACTGACCTGTTTTCTTTCGCTTCTTTTCTTCCGTTTCCCCCCCAGGTTCTCAGGGAGGGAACAGTGGTGCTTAGCTTGGATCGCTTTCTTGTTTGCTGGATAGCTCATGTATGTCCGGACATTGAGCTCGCTATGGTTTATCATCTCTATTTTGGGGATAGCACTACGTATTTCAGTATTTCTGTTTATGATGTACTAGACATGTTATTTTGGTAGTTGACTTTATGATGTACTAAACTTGTTTTGAGATGGTTTGAGATATTCCGCTGTTTTATTCTCACTTACTCTGTTTTATATATATATTTATGTTCTTATTTTGCCTTGATATATCATTATGCATGCTTACCCAGTTCTAACGCCCCCCAGAAGCTAGTGCCCCCGAAAGAGTGACCCTAGTGGAGGTGGGGTGTTACAAATTTGGTATCAGAGCATATGGTTTACAAGAAAGAACAAAAAGTTTTTAAAAGACTTTTGAAAAACTATTTTCAAAACAAGTATAAAGTATTTTCCAAAGAAAAGTCTAGTATTTTAAAAGGCTATTCCCCAAAAAGCCATTAGCGTTATCCTTCGTTCCCTTGACCTAATCTTATCTTATCTTTCGTTTCAGTATGGCTGAGAATCTTGCCATCCCGGATGGAGTAAATGTACCACTCTGGTATAGGAGACTTCTTGAAGCGAGGGCGGTAGCTGGCCCCGCAAACCCTACTCCCACTCCTCCTCCTGTAGTTGAGAATCCTCTCCCTAATGTCCCTCCTCCGGTGGTTCCTGTTCCTCCTCCCGTTGCTAATGTTCCTCCTCCTCCAGTTGCTGAGGCTCCTCTTCCTCCTCCTCCCCCTCAGCATCCTCAGGTTGAGTTCACGAAGGTTTGTAAAGACTTCAAGGCGATGGGAGGCAAGAATTTCCTAGGCACGGAATCTTTTGTTGAAGCTAGAAATTGGCTGAAAGACACTGAGGACTTATTTGCTATCTTTCGGATTGATGACGAAAGGAAGATCTTATTGACAGTGTGGCTTTTGAAGGATGAAGCGGCCTATTGGTGGGAGGTCACCAATGGGACGAGGCCCGTTGAGACTTGGGCCGATTTGAGGGCTAGATTTGTGGCCAAGTTTCTATCTTCTGCTGAGGCGAATTTACAGATGGAGAAGTTCATTGCATTAAAGCAAGGCGATATGTCTGTCAAGGAGTATGTGAACAAGTTTAATCAGCTGGCCCGCTTTGGTTTGGATATGGTGAACACTCCTGAGAAGAAGGCTCTTCGATTTGCTAGAGGGTTGAATGAGCCGCTGCAGGGCTTGGCGATGTCACATATTCCGCATGGGGCTACTTTTGAGAGTTTGGTCGATATGGCTCTACTTCAGGGAGATGGAAAGAAAGAGGTCAAGTCGAGTGATACTCAAGCAAAGAAGGCTGATTCTCAAGGTAAAGGCAATCAAGGTGGTCAAAGCAGCCAAGGGAATCAGAGCAAGAACAAGAAGGGGAACAACAACAAAGGCAAGGGAAAGTGCAATTACTGTGGTGCGCCTGGACACTTTGCTAAGGATTGTAGGAAGAAGAAAAGGAAGCTTAGTGGTGGATGTTTTTCCTGTGGTGAGACTGGACACTTCAGCAAGGAATGCCCGAAGAAGAAAGGACAGGCTGGACCTTCAGGAGGGCAAGTTCATGCTCTCAATACCGCTCCAGTTCCCGATCGAGGTAGTGTTTCTGTTGAGAACCTTGTTTATGTTTCCGATCTTCCAGTTCGTACCTTGTTTGATTCTGGTGCATCACATAGCTTTATTTCATCTGATCTTGTTGATAGTTTGCACCTTAGTACTAGCTTAGTAGATGATCCCGTTTGTGTTTCGAATCCCATTGGGGGTTCTGCTCATCTATCTATGATATGTGAGGATCTGAGGATCTCTATACTTAGTGTAGAGTTCTTGTGTAGTGCGTATGTTCTTGGTTTCAGGGGATACAGATTGATATTGGGCATGGATTGGCTGTCCAGATATGGAGCCATTCTTGATTGTGAGCATAGGGTTGTGAGGCTTGTGACTCGCCTTGGCAACACCTTAGAGATTTCATGCAATCCGAAGGATCCCGTCATGTTGTGCTATCTTGAATCTCTCGACTTGTCAGAGGAAGCCCTTCAGTCTGTAAGGGTGGTCCGAGATTATCCAGATGTTTTTGAAGAAGTTAAGGGGTTGCCCCCTAAACGAGAGATTGATTTTCGCATTTATCTGGTGGATAATGCTAAGCCTGTTTCTTTGCCCGTTCGGCACATGGCTCCGCATGAGAGACGGGAGCTCAGCAAACAAGTAAAGGAGTTACTTGAGAAGAACTTCATCAGACGAAGTATATCCGAATGGGGAGCGCCTGTGGTGTTTGCTACTAAGGCAGATGGTTCTCTTCGACTCTGTGTGGACTATAGAGAATTGAATAAGCTGACTAAGAAGAACAGACACCCGTTACCGAGGATCGATGATCTCTTTGACCAGCTGGTTGGTGCTTCTGTTTTCTCTCAGCTTGATCTTGCTACTGGATTTCATCAGCTTAGAGTGGCTGAAGATAGTATAGACAAGACTGCATTCAGAACTCCAGATGGATTCTTTGAATGGCTTGTTATGCCGTTCGGTTTGACGAATGCACCCGCGTATTTCGTGGACTTAATGAGTAGGGTGTTTCGAGAGTTCTTGAACAAGTTTGTCGTGGTCTTTGTGGATGATATTCTGATCTTCTCCAAGGATGAAGAAGAGCACGCGAGGCATCTTGTAGAGGTGATGGATACGCTTAGAGCGCATCAGTTAAAGGCCAAGTTCTCCAAGTGTCACTTTTGGAGAAGGGAAGTTCGGTTCCTTGGGCATATCGTATCCAAGCAAGGCTTAGCGGTGGATCCCGCTAAGGTGGTTGCAGTTCAGGACTGGAAGACTCCAAGGAATGCAACCGAGGTGAGAAGTTTTCTAGGTCTTGCGGGTTTTTACCGGAAGTTCATCAAGGACTTCGCGAAGATATCCGCTCCTCTTACTAAGTTAACGAAGAAGAACTTAGTTTTCGCTTGGAATATGGACTGTGAGCTTGCTTTTCAAAGGCTCAAGAGAGCCCTTACCTCAGCACCAGTTCTAGCTTTACCCGATGGTGGTAAGATGTTTACCGTGTACACTGATGCTTGTGGCACGGGATTGGGCGCCGTTCTGATGCAAGAAGGCAGAGTTATATGCTTTGGTGGTAGGCAACTTAAGGTGCATGAGAAGAATTATCCCACTCATGATCTAGAGCTGGCAGCGATAGTATATGCACTCAAGGCTTGGCGTCATTATCTTCTGGGAGAGAGATTTGAGCTGTATACTGATCATAAGTCTTTGAAGTATCTCTTTTCGCAGAAGGATCTGAACTTGAGGCAGCAAAGATGGATGGAATTCTTGGCGTCTTATGATTTTGATATAGCCTATACCCCTGGCAAGGGGAATGTTATAGCGGATGCATTGAGTAGAAAAAGGTTGACACTAAGTCCTCTATTTGTTGAGATGAAGAATTTAGAGTTCTTGGCAACCTTTGATTTCTCTTTGGCGATGGAGTCGATGACCGGTTCTTTAGCATCCCTGGAACTCAGGCCTACCCTTCTTGATCAAGTTGGAGCTTCACAGAGAGAAGACCCTCACATAGTTGAGATTATGGATAAGCTGACTCGAGGAGAGACGTCTAGTCACCTCGCTCGATATTCTGTTGATGACAAGGGTTGGCTGAGGAGAGATGGAAGGTTATGTGTTCCCACGGTAGAAAATTCAGTAAGAAATGTTCTGGAGGAAGCGCATCGCTCTAAGTTGACTATACATCCAGGCGGGGATAAGATGTACAAAGATATGAAGCGTATTTTCTTTTGGCCTGGGATGAAGAAGGATGTGGCGGAGTTTGTCTCTAGATGTATCATTTGCCAGCAAGTTAAATCTGAGTCAAAGAAGCCTGGTGGGCTATTGCATCCTCTAGACGTTCCACTTTGGAAGTGGGAGAGTATCTCCATGGACTTTATTGATGGGCTTCCAAGGTCAAGGAAAGGGAATACGAGCATTTGGGTCATTGTAGATAGGCTTACGAAGAGTGCTCATTTCATTCCGGTGAAGAGCAAAAGGACCGCATCTGGACTAGCATCAATATATCTTCGTGAGATTGTGAGACTTCATGGAGTCCCTTCTAGTATTGTCAGTGACCGTGACCCAATGTTTACTAGTCAGTTCTGGAACAGTTTGCAGGAAGCTATGGGCACGAGGTTGAACCTGAGTACGGCTTATCACCCACAAACGGACGGCCAAACAGAAAGGGTGAATAGGGTACTGGAGGACTTGTTGAGGCTTTGCATTCTGGATTTTGGTGGTACTTGGGAAGACCATCTTCCTCTTGTTGAGTTTGCATATAATAACAGTTATCAGGCAAGCATAGGGATGGCACCATTTGAAGCTTTATATGGGAGGCCGTGCAAGTCGCCTACATGTTGGTGGGAGACTACAGAGAAGCTCATACTTGGGCCTGACATGATCAGAGATACATCTGAGAAGGTCGAGTTGATTAGAAGACGGATGAAAGCGGCCCAAGACCGACAGAAATCCTATGCTGATAAGCGAAGATCCGAATTGGAGTTTGATGTTGGGGATATGGTTTTCGTAAAGGTTTCTCCTTTGCGGAATGTGGTCCGATTCGGAGCTGTTGGGAAGTTAGCACCGAGATTTGTTGGACCCTTCCCTATCATAGAGAGAATTGGGAAGATGGCTTATAAAGTGCAATTGCCCGAGAAGCTGTCCGGAGTGCATAATGTCTTTCATGTCTCGCATCTCCGAAAGTGCCTACATGAGTCCGCTGAGGTGGTTGAACCTAGCATTCTTGAAGACGTGGAAGTAGAGAAAGAGGCAACTTTGAGGAGAGCTCCGATTCGTATCTTGGGGACGGAGACCAAGAAGCTAAGGAATCGAGAGGTCAAGTTGGTAAAGGTTCAATGGGGTGAAGCCGAAGAAGACGCAACTTGGGAAACCGAGGGGAAGATGCGTGGGCTTTATCCATTCCTTTTTGAGGGTACACTCTCAATCTCTTTCCTTTATTAGCATATCTTTCTCTTTGCTATCCATGTTTATCTAGTTATCGTGCTAATCTTGTCATGAGAACCTTAGGTAGAAACCCTTTGGATGAAACATGTGTTTGAGACATGTTATGTTTGATGGTTGCAAGTGGTTGCAAGTGTTTGCAAGTAGTTACTCGTGGATGCATGATACACATTAGGCACTAGATCGGCTCACACACTCCTCATATTGCATGTGCATGAGTGTTTATGCTTATTCTTGGATGAAATTTGTATGCCATCACATGGATGTTGCATATGGATGTATGATTGAGCACGCATGTAGATATTATACATTATGTTAGGGATTTGCATACATATGGATACATTTCACTAGCATATTTTGCATTGATCTTTGCATTAGATAAGTACATATACACACACTTCTGCATATGTTCATCCAACATTTAGAATCTTGTAAGGACAATGGTTGCTCGTGGATGATGCTTTGAGTAGATGGATGATTGGATGGTAGGATACGTTCTTCCTAACTTAAAGATTTCGGGGACGAAATCCTTTAAGGAGGGGAGAATGTAACAACCCGTATTTTCAATAACCTGTTATAACATAAATCGAGGTAGAATTTAATTCAAAAATCTGAATCAAGGGAAACGGGCTATGCCATTGCGTTCGTCTCGGAAAAATACGCGAAATAGAGTCCGAGTTTTCGAAAATCGGAGTCCGTATGACCCAGTTAAGGCCCATTGAAGTTTTCAGAAATTTCCATGTTAAAAACAGATTTAAATTTTAAATTAAAAATAAGGATTAGGGCTAACTGGCGTCAGGCGGGAAAACTCCCGCCAGGACCCCATGTCGACAGGCATGTCGACAGGGTCCCCAGGGTGTCGACAGCCCTGTCGACAGCCCTGTCGACACGGGGTGGCCGGGCAGTTTTGCCTGGCGCACCATTTGTGATTTGGGCTTGGTCTTGTGGCTTGGTTCTAGAGAATTCCTAAATCTGACGGGCCTAAACTAACCTAGGGTTAATCCTAGGGCTAAAAACACTCTAATCTTCTATAAATAAGCCCCTAATCCTACCCTAAAACCACATTATTCATTCTAGCAACCAAACTATGTCAAATTGAATTCTCAAATGGCCTCCACTTAAAAACCCTAGCCTCCAACCTCTTCATAAATCATTCCTATGAAGGTTTTGATGTTCATACAAGCATTTCTAAGTTGTATGAATGATCATTAGCTTGCATACATCATCAAGTTGCAAGTTTTAATTGCTAAGCTAGAGTTTTTGGGATTTTTGTTAATTGGAGCTTTGTTTTGGGTTTTTATATGCTTGCATAAAGGGCTTCTCAATCTTTATTAATAGATTTGAGTCTTCATAATATTGGTAAGCCCTCTTACCTTCATTTTAGAAACTCTAAAGTTAATATGTGATGAAAGTTGGGATTTATGCATGTTTAATAAGTTATGCATGCTTATGCAAGTTCACTATGCTATGTTATGCATGTTTAATAAGTTATGCATGCTTATGCGAGTTCACTATGCTATGTTATGCATGTTTAATAAGTTATGCATGCTTATGCGAGTTCACTATGCTATGTTATGCATGTTTAATAAGTTATGCATGCTTATGCGAGTTCACTATGCCATGATTTGCAAGTTTAACAAGTTATGCATGTTTATGCAAGTTCACTATGCCATGATTTGCAAGTTTAACAAGTTATGCATGTTTATGCAAGTTCACTATGCCATGATTTGCAAGTTTAACAAGTTATGCATGTTTATGCAAGTTCACTATGCCATGATTTGCAAGTTTAACAAGTTATGCATGTTTATGCAAGTTCACTATGCCATGATTTGCAAGTTTAACAAGTTATGCATGTTTATGCAAGTTCACTATGCTAAGTTATGCAAGTCTAACATGTTATGCATGTTTAGTATGATATGTAAGATTTATCATGTATGTGTGCCAAGTTCCCTCTTTCTATCCTTTATGCGTTATGACGAATATGTAAGCGATAGAATGACGTTGGCGGGGGGGGGGGGGGGGAGGGGGGTTTGGGTAAAACTTAAAATACATGAAAATGTAAGAGTGGGAATTTACCTATTAAGTTAGGTCTACCCCTTGGGAATTTACCTATTAAGTTAGGTCTACCCAAGTATTTGTTAAACTTGTAATTATGTTTTGAAATTAAAGTGGACATGACACTTAGAAAACATAAGTGTGGCCAACTCAAGGTTGGGTTGAGTTTGTAGCATAAACCTACCCGGAACCGACCGGCTTAACTAGTGGCTACAAACAATAGGACCCAATGTGAGAAGTTGGTCATGTGTACCTTGGACCCGAGGTTAGACCAAGTTGTGGTGTAAAGCTACCCGGACCCGCCCAACTTAACTAGTAACCACAACAAAGTCTAATGTGAGAGGTTAAGGCACAATTAAATTAATTAATGCCTCATGATTAGGGTTAAGTCATGGCCCACTAATACTTAACCAATTTTGGGGATACGAGGGATTAAATGGGGTTAAGTGGTGAACTGTTGGTTACACTTAACTAATTTGATCCATGATTAGTGAGGGGTTAAACCACACTTAACCCTCTTAGAAAACCCTAGCAACGTGGTCTGTTCCAGCAGTAATCCCAGTTTGGTATCATTCACAACCCTAGAGGCTAGGTTAGGACGGGGCACGATTACTGGACGGATGTAAGCGACCAAAGCGACGGCTGAGTGGTACAGCGGTGCGGGTCCAGGCGGGCTACGGACGTGCACGTAGTCCGGTGTTGGACAAACTCGAGGCACGGGTACCAGTAGGTTTAGACTGTGCATTATTGCTTAGGTGTCTGGGGTTGACACCCGAGGGCTTGATACACCCGGAGGTGGACCCAGCACAGTCTGACTACAACCATATGTGGGCCGTAGGGACACCAACACTTGACGTGTTAGGTTTATAGGGAGCCGATCGACTAGACCGTTGGGCTGGACCTTGTATTAAGGTCACCTCATGCAATTGGGCCAAAGTTTGGGCTGAGGGATCAATACCTGTTATGTTAGTTTGCTAGTACACTGTGGTGCAAAGCTTAATCTTCTTTATGTGATGACACCTTTATCTATTGCCAGTATGTTCATCTCAGTTTCCATCATGATGTTAGCTTTATTAGTTTATAGACTGATCGTAGTAGGGCTTACCAGTCTTTTTGACTGACCTGTTTTCTTTCGCTTCTTTTCTTCCGTTTCCCCCCCCCCCCCCCCGGTTCTCAGGGAGGGAACAGTGGTGCTTAGCTTGGATCGCTTGCTTGTTTGCTGGATAGCTCATGTATGTCCGGACATTGAGCTCGCTATGGTTTATCATCTCTATTTTGGGGATAGCACTATGTATTTCAGTATTTCTGTTTATGATGTACTAGACATGTTATTTTGGTAGTTGACTTTATGATGTACTAAACTTGTTTTGAGATGGTTTGAGATATTCCGCTGTTTTATTCTCACTTACTCTGTTTTATATATATATTTATGTTCTTATTCTGCCTTGATATATCATTATGCATGCTTACCCAGTTCTAACGCCCCCCAGAAGCTAGTGCCCCCGAAAGAGTGACCCTAGTGGAGGTGGGGTGTTACAGTTCTTTTGTATAAAGAGATTTGATATTATATTTTATTCGTTCCGCTGTGAGATTCTGATGTGGTGTTCTTCTTTCTTCTATTCTAATATTCTTTTTTTTCTCACCCTCTAATTTCTTTCTTTTGACAATCTGGGGTTCGATACTTGGGTTTTTGGCAAGTAATACGGGTTTATTTATTATTGTCGAAAACTCGAGCGTTGAGCTTTTTCCCCGGGTCATTACAGTGGTGTCAGAGCTATTGGTTTAGAGATAACCTTGGCTCTGTGGTGTGACTCAATAGAGATGGGTTTAGCAATACCCTAGATTGACTTGTGTATATATATGAGAGCGCATATTTGTAATTTGATGTTTAAAATTATTTTTGAAAATTATTTTGCCCAATTTATTTTATAAAGGAATGATTTTTTCAAATTATTATAATATAGGAAAATTATTTGGATTTGTTAGTGTTGTTTGTATTATATGTTTGGATTGTGTTGTTGGTTGCTTGAATATAACCTGAACATGAATCAATTTGGTTGAAAACCAATATGAAATAAATAATTCGAATAAATCAATCCAGATAAATAAATTTGAATGGATAATTTTAGAAATAATTGAATAGCTAAAGATGTGATTATAATCTCGTATGGATTGTATTGTGTGTAGAACTGGTTGGAGTGTATGATACAGATGTTTTGAACATAACGGGCATTGTTGTGATGACTGATGAAATTCATTTGAGTTGAGAAACAGGTGCAGAAGTGTCGATTCAGCTTTAAAATTCATCCAAGAGCAATTCTGGAGTTAATTGAATCCAGTTTAAAAAGAGCTGCATTATAATTTAGAAGCTCGCATATAAAATATCGCTTATCGCATAATAACGCTCGCAAAAAGGTACGCCTACGCAAATATGAAATTTTTGGTTTTATTTGGGTTTTGAGTTTGGATTTTGAATTTATCCGACCATGAGAGTCGAGGTATATTTATTTCTTGAACCTGCTATATTGCAGATGTCCTCCGTACCGGGGAGACTCTACCGAAATTTTTCCAAAATTTAAGGTGTTAGAAAATTTTTGATTTTTTTTTTGGGAAATTCTTTTATTTGAATTAATTTGATTTTATGACCGATTATATTTATTTTAGAAATAAAATCGAGTTTTAAATTAAATATTATTATAAAGATAATGGATTGTGACGTTCTTTCTACCTTAGCAATTTCGAGGACGAAATTATTTTAAGAGGGAAGGAATGTAACGTCCTGTATTTTCTGCCCGATTATTTGAAATATTTTATTTATTTAAAATATTGATTTAAGTTTAAATAATCGATTTCGTCCATTTTAATGTGAATATTTAAATTATATTAATAATATAATAATATTTTATTTTCGGCATATTTGGGAAAAGGTCGAATTTGAAGTATAACGTGAACGAGTGATTTAAAATGGTTAAATATGGTTTATATTGAAAATATAGTGACGATTTCGTTATTAAAACGACGTTATAACGTTTAATTTATAATTTAATTATAAAACGAGCTGCAGCGGCGCATCAGTTCGTAATTTGGCGTTTTGAACTATAAACGGCTGTACCTGGCCCAAAATGAGTCGGATTTTCTCGAAACAAGAAACGACCAAATCTGTTGGATAATATTTTTCTAATGGAAGAGAAAAATCGAGTTTTCGAGTTGTAGATTTTATTTTATGTCCAAATCAAATTTTGAAAAGGTCGCTGTGGAATTTCGTTATATATTATAACGTTATTTATATTAAATAAAAGGGTTTTTAAATTTTTATAATATCGATTTGGCTTCAAACTCAACCCGGGATATTTTATCTTGGTAATATACGATATTCTGGTCGTGTATGACCAATTTCAATATTTTATTAATATTATATTGAGGTATTTTAAAATTGGTTTATTTTATTTGAATTGGGCAGTTATAAAAGGGCCTTTATTAAAACGACCTCTGTTTTCGACGAAATAAATTTTATTGGGACCGCAATAGTAAATTATTGCTAGATTTCAAGTGGCGCGTCAATCGGAGTTAATTTGTGAGCGTGGCAAAATAAAATACAAACAAAAAACACCATTTGAACGTGAACGAGGGCCATTCGAGCAAACGAACTCGGAATTCGACGAAACAAGTTTCATTAGGGCATGTACGGTCAAAATATACTATGCCGTCCATTCGCATCTCGAACGGGGTTTGTATGTGAGCGCAGCAGCGAATAAACGATGTTTGAAATAGCGATAAGTACGAAATAAAATATCGTTAGTCATTGTCATCCATCAATTATTTTCCCACACTATATAAGGACCTAAGGCTGAAACCCTAATTTCCAAAATTCAGCATCGTTCAACAATTTTGCAAAAAAGTCCAAATTCACAAATCAATTTATATCTCCAAATCTAGAAGAATTTGTTATGGCAACCTGAACGAAAAGTGTAGATCGGGTCGAGAGGAAGCCATTGACAAAAATTTGGGGTCATCGGGTGACTGTGGTGGCCGGTGTCGGCTGGACAATGGCGAAAATCAGTTTTGTTCTTTTCAGAAATTGAGGAGATAGGTTTGATTTGAGAGGCCGGGACCTTGGGGGTTTTGTAGAGGAGAGTTCAGGCTTTCGTTTGGTTGTCGTCTCGGGTTCTCTAGTGGTGTGTGGTGGTCGGAAGAGGGAGATGAACGGAGGCATGTGTTTTGGTTTGTTTTCAAAAAGTTGTGGCCGGATTCAGTGATTTTCCAGCGTCGATGGTCACTTTCAGGTGGTGGAGACCGAAGACCTGAGGTGGTGGGGATTTGGGTTTATTCTTCTTTCAGTCATGTGGAAATTCCGGCGGCGTCGCTGAGGGTTGGGGCGAGAGGGTCCTGGCGATGGTGGCACTCGGGGAGGTGGTTGCGATGGGAGGCGTCCGGTGGTCCCAGGTCGAGCAACGATGGCGGTGGCGGGGTTTGAAGGTGGTCGGGTTTTGTATGGAAGGAGAAGACGGGCTTCAGGAATTTAGAGAAGGGAAAACGCGTTTTGACAGAGCCAATGATGACATGGCCCAGTTTAAAAGGTAATTAAGGTAAAGATATTTAATTATTTAATTTAATTATTAACTAATAGTTAGTTAATTATCGTATATTCTATACAAACTTTAAATGAACGTATCTTCTTCATACGTTAACGAAGTCTGACGAAACTGGATCCGTTGGGATCGCAGCGACGATACCTAGACGATGGCATTGACGAGGCACTGATCTGACGAATTGAAATTTCAGCAAATTTCAAACGTTCGTTTCAGATTAAAAGGAACAAACGCGACCACTGTCGACGGTATTGATCTGGTAAGTTAATTTTCACACCTTCTGGAATCCTGTGATGTGGTAAATTCATATTAAAATAAAATTTACCGTTAAAAATATTAATTGGTCACTTGGTTGTTATTGGTTGTTCACTGTTTGATTGGTTGCTGCCATTTATATTCCATCATCTTAAATTAGTAGATCGTATGAAATTTATTTCATATATTATTATGAAATGTATAATGAGCTGTGATGCAGGGAAGAACAGGTTGGAGGGATTCGACCGGATTCCTCAAATAATTTATATATGTTGTTGTTTTCATATGGTTGATATATGAACTGATTTAACCCCCTATGGTAGAAAAACCTGTTTGAGCACGATGGTTGAATAGATATGCACCTGTGGTGTGTTTAAAATTAACCGACAGTGTTGATTGGGTAATTGGCAGTGAATGGTCTAAATTGTGTTATTTTAGACGTCGTTCTGCTGTTCGGTGAATCGACGCAGTCTTAAAAGTTATTAGTTATTTTATAACTGAATTGATGTTTTTTAGTCATTTTTATCAATAATTAAATTAAAAGTTTATTAAAAATTTAAATCGAGTTTTGTAAAAGGAATTATTTAAAAAAGTTTAGTTAATAGAAATCTTGGGATTTATACAAGTTCTAAAAGCAGAAAGGCAGGGAAATTAACTACGAGTTCTTAAAATGAAATAATTGTTTTCATAACAATTAAATGGTGATTTTAAATTAATTAAGTTATTTAATTAATTTAGAAAAGGGAAATCGGGTTTTAACCAAAATGATAACTTTAAAAGTTAAAGAGTTGTATTAGGCAAAGCACTGTAATTGAAATCAGGATTTTCAAACATAAAGGAAATATATGCAAATGTATTGTGTTAAATATGGATAAAGGGACTTTTTTGGAAATAAATCCAAGTTAAGAGTATTATCAAAAAGAAGGGTGTAAGTAGTCGTTAGTTATGAAATTTAATGTAGAAGTGATTAGATGACGATAAGCTTGGTCGAAAGGGCGATAAGAGCTTTATATAAAAAAAGGATTTATAAATCCAAGTTTTCAAAATGAAGAGTTGTAAATGAAAATTGATTATTGGACGTGGGACTTCATTTAAACCCAAAGGTATAAGTGAAATAATGTGTCAAGTTCTAAATGGCGTTTAATGAAGATTTACTTAATCAAATGAATTAAGTAAAGAGATATTCGAACAAAGATTTCAAAAGTAAGGAATGGTTTATAAAACTAGATTTGGAATCAAAGTGGTAAATAAGATTTTGGTGAAATGGTTAACTTTCAAACTGGTATTATTCTATGGTAAGAACGTTGTCGATCAAGGTCTGAAAGGTAATTAAAATACCCCAACTTGAACAGGTTCACTATTATCGAGGAATGATATTCTTTTGTCGTGAGTGCAAAGTGTTCCATACGAGAAATATTAAAATGAGTACGAGGGTTTTGAATATAAATGTTGGTTACCAGGTAAATAAGAATTAAAGGTTGAATTACCAGTTATTTTTAAAAGGAGCCAAGTCATGCCAAATACTGAATCAGTGAAATCATTTTATTGACACATTTGTTATTGATAGTTAAATCATTGACTATCAAAAACCTGACCAATACGATTGTTGGTTCTGAAAGACCGGGATCGAATTTATATTCGAAAACCATTCCGACCAACAAATACGGGAAGATATTAGAAGAAGATCGAGACTGAGCATTGAAGACCGTAGATCTTCCGGAAGAACCACTAAGATTCTCTGTCTCGCAAGCAGAGATAAACTGTGATTCTGTCATGGCTGGAATCTACAAATTGCAAGGACTTCTCGCTACTGATCCTTGGGGTGATTCTTATATGAGATGTAGAAGGAGAGTGCCTTCGGTTCATCATGTTCCTGGATGACTTGTATTGATGAATGTCTGACAGAGTATTTCTTAAGAATCACGTACACTGATTTTTACAAATGTACTTCTGTCAGCTGCAGAGTATATTTGTGGACGTCAATTAGTGATTTGACGGATCTGAAAATGTGGCATTCAAAGAGAATGATGACCCGATGTTCTAAAGAAGAAACTCTAGCCTCAAGCCTCACAACCGGGAAATGACAAAAATCGGGCAGGCAGCATGGCTATGTGGGTCGCTCCCATTAGGGTGTATGATCACCTATCTAGATAAATTCCATTTGCTTCTTTAATCTATATTTCGATGTTGTCCCTTTTCGGGAGGCGGTTGCTGATCCCAACCGTCGGTGATATACATTCGATACACTCAAGCGAAATGAGTGGTCGGTCTTATGAGGGTCGGTTTGCAAGACGTTCTTGTTGAACCCAGTGTATTCGCCTCTAGAGATACACATGCAGAAGGTGGTGCCATACCTTGTCAAGTTGGAATCCAATCTCCAATAAGCACCCACGGTTTTCGATTGTATAATATATATGTGAAGCATGAGATGCAAGCGTTCCACTAGATTGTTATTTAATTGTATTTAGACATTATGATAATATCAGAATAAGTTATGATTTAAAAAATGGTTTGGGTTATAGTAAGGTAAAAACCGTTCGTGTTTATGTGTGGATTGGTCTTACTATTATCCTTTGATTTCATAAAGGATTTTTCCAAAGTTAAACAAGTGTATGTTCTGTGAATTTATCACTGATAGTATTCCAGACTGACCCGGTGTATTTTTCTTTGCTTCAAATGTGCTCGGGTCAGACCGAGTATATTTCCAGGTAGGTTCGCTTGGAGTTTCAGGAACTAGAAGCAGGAGGCTTCACCGCTAGTTATATAAAGTTATTTTCCGTTGTGACTAATGCATGTTGTACTCTGATGATTGGTATGTATATACAGTTCTTTTGTATAAAGAGATTTGATATTATATTTTATTCGTTCAGCTATGAGATTCTGATGTAGTGTTCTTCTTTCTTCTATTCTAATATTCTTTTTTTTCTCACCCTCTAATTTCTTTCTTTTGACAATCTGGGGTTCGATACTTGGGTTTTTGGCAAGTAATACGGGTTTATGTATTGTTGTCGAAAACTCGAGCGTCGAGCTTTTTCCCCGGGTCATTACAGACCCAATAGGTATGAATCTAGGTCTTCATCTTTATAATATTTGGTAATTTCTGGTTAATAATGGCTGTACAAGTAAGTACTTATTTATCTTTGTTTTTGTTGTTTATCGATTGTTTGTGTTTTTTGTGAATTTTGACAATAATTCATAACACAAAAGATTGCAGAAATTATTGCAGAAATGAATTTAGCCTCACAATTTAGTTCTACCGAATGATAAAATATAAGTTACATAGACTATCTTATTTTATCTTTTACTAAATGATAAACATTAACATTTTTATTTTTTACATAGAATATCTTATTTTATTTTCGATTCAAAATAGATAACTGCATCTATCTTTTACTAAAATATAATTGCATCAATCTTTTACTAAAATATAATTGCAACTATCTTTTACTAATAGATAATTGTATCTATCTTTTACATAGAATATGTTGTTGATATCTTTGAAGATATGATTGAAGTAATTTGAAGAGATAAACAAGTTTAACTTTTTGAATAGAATTATATTTTTACACAAAAGATAAAAATACTGTTTGTGATTACATTGAGTTCTGGAGTATGTACTAAATAATTTTACATCTAGTGTAAATTAATTCACAACACAAAAGATAATTTTGACAAACACAAAAGCTATTAAAAAGATAGATGCAACTATCTTATATGTAAATATAAAAATAAAGGCAGTGTTTTATGTTTATTACTTTGCAGTGTATTGTTTGAAAAGATAGGATGTTGAGTTTGAAGGCATGAAGTACATGTTGTTAAGGTTGTGTATTTATTAATAGTTTTTGATTTTGAAGGCCGGATAAATTCATTTGCATTTTCATTACATTTGAAAAGATAAAAGAAATTATCTTTTATTAAAAAGACAGAAAGATAGATGCAATGTTAATAATAAAATTGAACTTTTGATCACAACATTACATTTTTGTAATTAACAATTTTTAAATGTTTTGTAGAATAACTTATTTTATTTCAGATTTAAAAAAGATAGTTCTGTCTATCTTTTCAAAACAGACTTTGACATTTAAAAAATTTAGTTGAATATATATGTCATTGTTAATTGTTAGCTGCAAATATGTCAATAACACCAGTGGTAACCTTTTTTCCTTAAACTGTGTGTACATTAATTATTTGTTTTGATTTTTATGCACATCAGTATGAAAGTTATACAACATACTGTCAATAAAATAAAGTGGTGCAATATACTGTCAGTAAAAGATAAATGCATTCATATTTTTAACAAAGAATTATAAACATTAGCCATTACAAATCATAATCAATTACCAAAATTTCATAATCAAATATAACATCAGTTCTGTCAAACTTGTTAGCTATTTCTAGATATGGATTATGTTACTTGAACTTGTAATATTTGGTACCAAGTTGATTTTGTTTGTAGTGACTAGGGTCGCATTGAATTGGATAAATAGCAAATACTATATCTCAATAACAAACAGTACAAACAATGATACATTTAAACAAGTTTTCTGTTTATATTCATTATTTAAAATTATTACATACCATTTAAATAGATTTAAAGCTTACATAAAAATGATAAAATCATTTCAATGTTTAACTGCCGAAAAAGATAAAAAAGTTTAGCTTTATCATTATGGGATTTAATAAGACGTTTAGATATACTCATATTTGAAAGTAAGTGATATGTGTTACACAAGTTTCTTGTTTTAATGATTATTTCAAATTATTACACTCCTTATAAGCCTGCTCAAACTATGTCAAAAGGATAAATCATATTATTTTTTTGAATTTGTTCAGGAGGGAAACCGACCAGAGTCGTAAAACCCTCCCTAGTGCACCTAGCTTGGTCCGCGAGCACCACATAAGTGGCTGATCTTAGCGTATGCACATGGTAAGCTCTTAGTATGTCATTCCGGGTTTGGATGATATAGCATTTAATTTCTGCTTAGTATTGTTTTCATACACTATGATAATATCTTAAACATCCTAAACTAATAATAAGATTTTCATGAATGCAGGAACAATCTGAACTAGCAAACTATGAACCAACAAATACAAAAATACAAACAGATTCTGATGAAGAAAATACAAAGTCAGATAACCAAAGTGAGGAAACAAATACAAATTTACCCAAAAAAGATAAATAGTTATGTTAACAGTATTATGCTTTCAAACATTACAATAAATTATGTTAACAGTTGTTATTTAAGATAAGATGTCTTCAAACATTACACTTAGTTATGTTAACAGTTGTCATCTTTTGTCTTTTATTAAAATTATTGTTTTTGATCTAAACAATAATTTTACATGTTCTAAGTTATGTTAACAGTTGTTATTTAAGAAAAGATGTTTTCAAACATTACACAAATGATCTAAAATTTTATGGAAGGATTACAAGTTACTAGTAACTTGATTTTCTGGAAAAGATAAATGTTTTTATCTTTTCCTGATAGTAGGCTACAAAATGATTTTTGTATAAAGTACTGCTTGTTTGCATTATCATAATACCAATCACAAGGAATGCAGGTACGACTGCGCAATATTTGTAATGATGTTCATCCAAAAAATAACTCAAGGAATGCAAACTTCATCAAAAGTTAGTCCTAAACAAGTAGATGCATTCCGAGCAAATATATCTGCCCAAATACTTACTGACGAACCATATGTTGGAACCTTAAGAAGTTTTGCAGCTCTGGGTCAAACCTTAAAAACGTAATTGATCATGAATGATGTCTCTAATTTGTAAATGTTGATGTTAATAGTTAGATGTTGAATTTGGTGTTTAATTTGTAATAGATGATACTGATTTGATCATAGGTGTTAGGGATTATATCTGAATTTGTTGATTAATTACATGCTTAATTTGTATAGACAAATGTTGAATATTTAATTATGAATTTGGTATTGAATATTTAATGGCTATTGTTGATTTAATAATCATACTCAGATAAATATGGATCATCAATTTTATTTCCCTAATATGAGTATACTGCTTTTATAAAAAAGAAAAATCCTTTTATCTTTCATTTATACTGTATAGTTTTATGTTTATTATTATGTCTTCTAATCTCATTGTTTTGCACAGTAAAATGATGCAGTATGGGGAACTTTTCATAGACAAGATTTACAGTTTATCAAAAAACACATGTGAACACTTATGTTTTTTGCTATCAAGATCTTTTGATTACACATAGAAGGTACCTCGTTTATACATATGATGAGTTCTGGAAAAGGTACAAAACAAAGGATAATAAGTTACACCACCATTACGAGCTTTACAATTTGCCAAAACAATGGTTCAGTGAGTTTGTGAAGGATTTAGTCGAAAGCTTGTATTTAAATTGACAATATGTTTATGTCTTTGAATAATATCTTGGAATAAAAAAAAAGGTAAACATGTTTTTCTGAATCCGCTATTACATATTTGCTCTCTTTTTTGTTGTTTTTGATGTTGAAACGGTCTTTTATATGGATATTGTTTAGTTCGAAACCACATCTCCTGTTAGCTTGTATGCTAATATACTATTGCATCAGGCAAAACAATATCAATAAATAAACGTACAGATTTTGATTTTTTTCCCAAGTACAAACACATGGTTGCATCTGATAATAAATTGTTGATGTACTGGTCTGTCTACAATCTTATAAACAAAAGCTAAATGCTTTTGTCTTTTATTTGAAAAGTCAATTGCTTTTATTTAATGGTTAAAGAATTTAAATGTTAAATTTTTATGTATGTATTTAGATTTATCTTTGTTATTTAAGTTAATGCTAATATACGATCTTTATGCAATTTGCAAAAAATATGTTGAGATAACAAGTGTTCTTTTACAAAAAGATAAATACATTTATCTTTTCATTAATATCCCACTTTTTTGAATTATATAGCTATATACAAGTAATATATTACTTTTTAACGCAATTTTTAAAAAAATATAAAAGATTTTATCTTTTATTAAAAAGATCTGTTGTGTACTCTTTAGAATGACTCTTTATCTATCTATTTTCTTTCATGTATGTTGTTACTATAGTTTATAAATACATGTTGACACTGTAAGATACAAATACGTAAATTTCAGAAACAGTAGTTGTAATATGTAAATATCCAAACTACCAACAAATAGTAGCTACAAAAAGATAAAGCAAAAACCAAAGACACTTATAATATAGTAAGATACAAAGGGCAGGTGTTACAAATAAATAGGAAGATTGCAAAACGGAGCATAATGTGCACTGCATGTCAAACCCAAGAAGAAACAACAATGAGAAGATTTATAGTATGCAAGAGAAGCAATTCAAATCTTTTCACTACACAAATTTACCCACTCCATTGCAGTTGGCAGCTCATATTTACCATTGTCATTATACATACATAATTCAAAATCACTGGAAAAAGCCTAGTGCTCTACGGAAGTAACATCAGGTTAAAAAGGCTTCTGTAGGAGCATAACAGGGAACTTCTCCTACAACCTAGCTTTCCTAGTACCATTCCTCAAAGCCCTAGCGCCTTGGCTGCAAATCATTTACAATAAAAGATAACATTTTATGAAATCATTTACAGTAAAAGATAAATATGTTTATCTTTTGTACCTATTGGTTATAGAAACATTAAAACATAATTGTGTTTATTGAATACATAACAAAAGAATGGATATTTAATGCAGTTGAAAGCAATACTAAAAAGTTTGATAAAGCTTGCTTGAAAATAGAACTAAAAATACAACATGAACAAGAGCATAATCTAAACACTGAACAGTAGAAGAAAAAAATAACAGCATATGAACTTAGTTTTTGTAAATTTTTATTTTTGAAAAGGGACTGAAAATGGAGCAGAAAACAACAATGAATTTAGTTTTCAGTTTTTGTAATTTTTTTTTAATTTAATTATTTTTATAAAAACATGTATGCTTTTATCCTTTCTAACTACGACATTAAATAAGTTGTATATCAGATATAATAACTTTAAATCAGGGGGAAAACGACAAATATGTTAAACAGTACAATAAATATTTAATATAATTAATGCAAAACTATAATTAAATCATTTACAGTAAAAGATAAACGAGTTTATCTTTTTTTGCCGTAAAAAAAGGGGAGAGGAAATACTAGTTACCTAAGTAAAATTTAATTTAAATATTAGGAGAAAATAAATCATAACATTTAAATGCATAAGGAACATGCCCAATTATAATTTTCTAAATTAGTCACAAAGATAAACAGAACCATGTTAAGTAAATATTCCTAATTAAAAAATGCAATTTTTTAATCAAAAGTTCAGTTTTATCATTGACATTGCATATTTGCAACTAGCAATTAACACATGATATATATATATATATTCAATTGTCGTTTTTAAATCTGAAGTTCAGTTTTGAAAAGATAGAAGCAACTATCTTTTTTAAATCACTGGTAAACATTTAAAAATTGTTAATTAAAAAATTGCAATTTTGCAATCCAAAGTCCAGTTTTGTCATTAACATTGCATATTTGCAACTAACAATCAACACATAACATATATTCAACTATCTTTTTTAAATCTAAAGTTCAGTTTTGAAAAGATAGATGCAACTATCTTTTTTAAATCTAAAATAAAATAAGATATTGTACTAAACAATTAAAAATTGTTTTCCTTCCAGAATTTTTTAAAAAATTGTTTCCTATATAATCATCAGGTAAAGTAATATTCTCGTACATATTTATTTCATAAATGGATAGAACTAGAAATATTGCTGGTATCATTTGAAACTGTGCAAAAGATAAATGGATTTATCTTTTTTGAATAATGGGTTAAAAAATATGTTACAGGTAACATATGCGACAATTGTCTTTTGTTGAAAATATAGTTTCACTATATTTGAACCAATTGCACTATATTTCAAGAAGTACTATAAACTAGACAAATGTTTTATAATGTTTTATTAAAATTTAAAAGCAATTATCTTTTTTATCTCTGTAACATCTATTATGTTATTTGAATAAACATTATAATACTTCTCCATAATACATTTCCATTTGTCACACAGTTTAAAATAGATAAAAACCAATTATCTTTTTTAGTCCTATAACATCTGTTATGTTATTCGAATAAACATTTCACCTACTGACACCGATATTTTGAATTGAAAATCAGACATTAACGAGTCCAGTGAGTTTCACCCTACTACACGAAACCAAAGAGATAAAGCACCAAATTGATTATATTAAATTAGACAAAATTCAGATAACAGATATTTGGCAGATCAAGAGCAAATCCAAATTTAATTTTCAAGTGATTTGGGACTTAATATGGTAAAAAAAGGTTCGATTAAGGTTTTTACCTGCAATGTGTACTGATTTGCTACAGATGGAGTTTGAAGAGGATAAATACATGCTACTATCTGTGATTTATGGCAATTTGTGTTGATTACCTGCGCTTTGTACTGATTTGTGTTGATTACTTGACGCTAATACAAATCCATCTATAGATATTAAATCGAAATTTGAAGAAGAGGCAGATTGAAGTAAAGAAATTTGATGAAGATCGACTTTTCAATTTGAGAAAGGGGCAAATGGGTTTGTGAAATAAGCAGCATATAAATTTTTGTCCTTAAAACTAATTCCGACGAAGTCGTATCCTTAAAACAAATTGGACCGGACTAGTAAGCCCTTGACGCAAATTTCCACTTCTTAATCTGTATACCTTGTAGATCTGCATGTACCTGGTTAGTTGGCATAAGAAAAGGGAAATCGCACACGAAACCTTATCAAATAAAACTTTAGCATCAATTTATAAAGAAAAAACAGAATGAAAATTAGTACATGGTTCCCTGTATAAATATAAGAAAGCATAAGTTTATTAAGTAAATTGTTAGCCTTCTTTTTGGTAAAATACACAATGGGCCAAATCGAAGCCCAAACGCGCAACCAATCAAGTTAGTCAGATCGCATTCCAGGAAGCCCAGCAGAAGCTCGGCCCGAAGTAACCAAGTGTCGGGCCAACCAAGCCAATATCTCACTCCGGAAGACTCGCTCTCCCAGTCGACCGAGAGAACTGCTCTCGAATAGGGAGTATCGACCGAGTATTTCGGGTCTACATGAAACATCCAGTTGAGCTGTTCAAATACTTGGCCCGACTCTCAAGGAAGACAAGGCGGTCAACCACATCCAGACAAAGCTCTACTTTTGATGCACCTCACTATGGATTCCACCTAAGCCGCAACTTCCGAGGATACTAATTATAAATAGTGGAACCAGTCTTCCAGCCGATATTCTACCCAAGGGGTGAGCTCCACGCGTCCAAGTCTTCCCAGAAAGGCCGGGCCACGTCACAACAGCCCAGGATGCCATCTTGGCCTATAAATACCTCAAAGCTTAAAGAGGAAAGAGAGCCTTTTCGGCTGATACTTATTCTTCTTCCCAGAAAGGCATTATCTGGAAGAGAAGAAAGCCGTCTTCTTTCTTTTCTTCAAATAGAAAGAACATTGTACTTGTAATCTAAAGTAGAAGTAATATATAAAATGGACGTAGGCACAGTCTTTGCTGAACCACTATAAAAATACTGTGTGTTTTCCCCGTTTCCTCTACTTTTTCTGTATTTTATAATTACTATTCGTGTGCTTTTCACACAATTGGGGGTTGAACGTCACTAGTGACCAACTTTTAACGTCAACACTTTGGCGTGCCAGGTAGGGGAAGCTTGCCTTTGTCCATGGCGAACAAACGAAAGAAAGATACAACATCCTCTCGTCCCGCAAACGCCGATGCAGCTGATACTTATGCTACAGAAGCAAGCCATAAAGTTTCCTCTCATGAAGATATGTCTCGATTTCTTACCCGGGATGACATGGATAAAATCATGGTCGAGTTCAAAGACCATATGACATCTCAGGATAAACTCCTCGAACGACGACAGTAGTTGATATATCACCTTCTCGGTCGACTGGAGATAGGATTAATCGTTTCAACATCAATTCCTCCACTGGCAAGACTGGGTGTAACACCCCACCTCCGTTAAGGTCACTCACAAATGTAAAAACCTGGAAAATGCGTGCCAGTTTAAAATTTTTATTTTGGCAATTTTGGCAATTTTGCATATTTAAAATGAATTATTTTAAATAATATCGACAAGAAATTTATTTTCAATAGAATCGAATGTATATATTTATATACGTCGTCGTTAGAATATAAATATTTATTTTACATATAAAAGGAATTGAAAATGGCGCGGTAGTTCGATAATTCGATTTCAAACTTCAATTGAACGTACCGGGTGCAAAATAAACCGGATTTTAACGAAACCAAAAATATTAGAATCTAATTGAGGATATCTTTCCAACGAATCCGAAAAATCAAAATTTCATAGCGGGGATAAAAAATATGTCCAGTTGAAAATTCAGAATAGTCGCTATGGAATTTCGGCCCTCGAAAATAGCCATTTTGCAAACGACCTCGGATTTCGACGAAACCACTTTTGTTGGATCCGTGATGTCAAGTTATTGCTAGATTCCAATTTTCATAATTTTTCGAATCAATATGTGAGCGTGGCAAAGTAAAACGCGTTTGACCAGTTTTAGTTGATTTTAATCGACTGGAAAATGGCCATTTTTCTAACGGTCTCAGAATTCGACAAAACTAGTTTTGTTAGGACCGTATCGTCAATATGAAGTTAGAAAATATTTTTCTAGAATTTTTCGAGTTCGTATGTGACCCCCATAATTTGAAATGTACGTTTAAAATTCAGTATAATGATTTAAATGTAAATTCAACGGAAACTGATCGAAACGATCGAATCAGCCTGCGATACATATCCCATTGTGTTCGAAAGGGGGGTAATTAGCTATGGACGACAGGCGGTGGGTCTCGTTTCGAGGTCGGAAATAAAAGTTGCTTTTTAGAATAAATTAATTAATAGATATAATATAAAATTATATAAAAACCCTCTCCCTCTCCTAACCTCAGTAGTCAACGAAATGGAATTAAAAAAAACCCGTCGCTTCTTGAAATCACCGCCTACTCCACCCTCCTTCCCCATCACCGACGAGCCGCCACCCTCCATCAGTGCCCCGCCGCCCTCTCTTCCCTCCCTCTCCTCTGTAAACCGCCGCCCTCTCCCTCGTTCGAGACCCACCCAACCCCGAAACCCCAAATTAGCGCCGCCACCGCCTCCTAGCCTCGCCACCTCGTCGCAGTAGCACCCCGACCACCAGTCAGGCCGCCACCTCACCTTTGGCCGCTTCCCCTTGCTCGTCCTCCGTCCTTCTACCTAAAAACAACCGCCAATGAACGTAGAAACACCCCTTCTACAACGTGAAAGGTAATTTTAAGTATAATGTATATATTATGTTAGTAAAAATAGGATCTTTTCTATATACAAAGCTATGATTTTATTTTATACAAAGTTGGGATTTTTATATATGTTATAGCTTAGGAAAATTTCGATTTTTATATATGCGATATCGTCGTAAAAATGTGATCTTTGATATGTGTGAAAGAAGAGATTTTCAATTGGTTAAAGACGAGATTTTCATTTGTAAAAAAAAAGATTAGACCTTTCTATATGAAAGGATTGGATTTTCATATATGAAGTAGTGATATTAAAATATGATTTTGTTTATATAGAAAGATTTGATTTTCTTTATAAAAAGATTGGATTTTTAAATATACAAAGAAATGATTTTTCTTGATGTTAAAATATAAAACACTTTGATTTGAAAATATAAAATACATTGATTTGAAAGGATAAAATGGCGAGGATATAAAGATACGATTTTTATATTATATAAATAGTAAAAATTTGATCTTTATATGGTAGTGAGAATAAAAATATGATTTTTATATAATATAGAAGATAAAAATATAATCTTTTATATACGTATAGCAATAAAAATTCGATTTTTATATATATGAAGTGAAGATAAAAATTCGATTTTTATATATATGAAGTGAAGATAAAAATTCGATTTATATATATATGAAGTGAAGATAAAAATTCGATTTTTATATATGTAGTGAATACGGACGACGAAAGTGGCAGAAGGCGAGCACGACGAAGATTTCCTACATATGAAGTGTCATGGAGTTGGGATAGCTTTGGTGAGAACTTCTCACTTTAAATTCCTTTTTCTAGTTATATAAAATATATATTAGGATGCAGACGGTGCTTAGCAGCACCCGACACCCGTCGTCCACAGACCATGGATGGCTTGTATGTTTGTTTGATGTGTTGTGAAATTTGTTAGTGTTGTTGATGTGAAATCGATAATAAAATGTAGATGGTTGAAATAAATTAATTATCGTTAAAAATATAATTTTTAACGTGAATACGAATAAATAAATATTCATTTACAAACCAGACGGTTTGTTTATGTACACCCATTTGAAGGATATTGATTGGGATGATAAATTTTACACATTGCCCAACTGCACAAATAATATTCAGTGTTTGTTGATTTGAAACCCCATACAGGTGTTGGGATGATATTTGGCGTACACCAATCCCAATTATTTAATTGTATGTCGATCGATTGGTCGACAGGCTGTGTAAGCGTTAATTATTTATATTTGATGCTTTTGCAGTTGTGTGGTGCACTTTGGATGATGGTTGATTGTTTATCGTTGCTATTATATACATGTGTTGTATGGAATCCATATAATTAACATTATATGGTGATTGATTGGGCTTCATTCCAATTGGGAAAATAAGGAATAAAGGATATTATAAAATATATATTCATGTGTTGAAACTATTCATGTGTTGAGTAAAATATTTTAACAATAAAATTTACGTCTTTATCATATTTAAAATTAGAACCACTTTACGGTGGAGTCTGATTAAAAATCAAACGATAGATACCATAATTTTATAAAATATATTACATAACAAAAATAGTCGTGTGTTGACAGTACTCATGTGTTGAGATTAGTCATGTGTTGAAGGAAATATAGATTCATGTGTTGAATGGAATAAATATTCATTTGTTGAATAGAATAACGAATTTATTGAAATATATAAAGTCGTGTTGATTAGAGTTGCGCTATTTTGATGTGAACGATATTTATATCGATTATATTCGTTTTTATAAGGAATATAGAAAAGAAGTGATTTCAAAATATAATGTTTTGAAAATATTACCATTTATGTAGTAATGATATGAAATATTCAATTTTGATTAGAAATTGAATATAGTATTGAAATGGTTTTGAAAACGAATTTAAAACGATTTATAAAATACGTTTTAAAAGGAAATCGAAGAAGTATATATAATATATATATATTATATATATATAATGGCCTGAATAGAACGCGCCGCGACGCGGTAGTTCTTGAATTTCGACCATTGACTTCGAATTGACATTGCGGGAGATCCAACAGTCGGATTCTCCTAAAACCGGAACCGTTGGGTTCGTATCGAAAAGAGCTTTCCAACGAATATCAGAAATTTGAAATCTAACGGTTGGATTTGGAATTATGTCCAAATCAAATTTGAAAAAGGTCGATGTAAGTGCAGTTCGATGGCCGTTGATGGAAATCGACTGTACGGGCCTTGATTAAATTATTAAAAATATTAATAATTTGTGTAAAATCATAATATGTGAATTGGAAAGAACTGGGATGAAAAACTCCATATTTGAAAGGATAAAAATAGATTTTTATCGAAATGAACTGGTTTTGAACTAGAACTAAAACCAATTTATTTTTGAAATGAATAAATTGAATTTGAATCGGTTTTGAAAATAACCAGAATTTCCAATATATATAAAGTGGAAGTGGATTGGAATCAAAATTATCTTCGGAATGTTTCGATGTTGGATTTCGTGACTATACAGATATTGTTATGGGAATTTGAAAGATATATTTTATATCGTTATTTCCAATACGATATTTGTTGGTTTCAGGATTTGATATTTAATATAAGCCGGTATATTTTCTATTCAGAGCCTTGTATTTAATATCAAATGTGATTTGGGTTTGTCGTGAATGGTGTCTTCATTAACACTGTTCTTAAGCCCAATAGAGAAAAAGATTAAATATTTCTATTTAGATTTAATGAAGTGTATCAATTAAATAATATTTAATTGGGATTGAATTTGAATTAGTTTTTTTTTTTGGGTTTATCGTGAGCGGTGTTTTGAACAACACCTGTTCTTTAACCCGATTAACAATAGAGTGTGATTTTGAGTTTATCGTGAATCGTGTTTTAGATGACATTGGTTCTTTAACCCAGTTAAAGACATGATATTGATTTTTGAAAGGATTAAAACTAAGTGGAGTTTTAATGAATCTTTAATTAGATTAAAATGTGAATTGATAATTTAAATTATCAAATTTGAAAGGTGATCGAGAATGGAGTACCACCAGTTTTGCTCCAAAGAGATAATTAAATCTTTAATTAGATTTGAATGTGAAATGGTAATTAACTTTACCGATAACACCGTGGTGTTAGGTATGGAGTATTGCCAGTTTTTCTCCATGGGATGAATAGGTTGGGATTGGGAAATAAAATAAATAATTACTTCAGTGTGGTTCGCTAATCCCGACTAGTTTGGAAAACCATAAAATGGTTTGAAATGATATCCAAAGGAAGATTAAAGAATAAATTTAGAAGAATTTATCTTTGATAAAATTAATGGGAACCTATCCCGTAAAACTGTGATTTTGTGAATAAAAGAATCTTCTGAATTGGAATGAGGCGTTTGTTGTGTTTGTGTAACATTTGTTTATCATATACGTGGGTTATTCAGAAAGGCCGGGTTTATACCCATTCTGAATAACCGATTCGACGAGATGTCGAAGATGAAGACGATGGTTGAAGACCGGAAGTCTTCACATCGTTTGGGTGATTACTGATGATCTTGATTGGGCTGTACACCCAAGATGAGGGAATCAGTTGGTGATCGTCCAGACGTACTTGGAGATGGATGGATATGCGAGGAAAGTGCCTCCAGTTTCGTTCAGACCCAGAACGAACTTGTAAATGGATTGTGTGTTTGACATTGGATTTTAATCTATGTTGATTGATCTCTATTAAATATACATCTGTTTGGCGGCGGAGAATTTATTCTCTTGCTTAACACCCTTCTCTGAGACGTACGAGCTCAGAGGTTGTATATCGATGGACATCAGTCGCATGGAGTGAATTGCCTGTGTGGCACGCCTAAGTGGCATATGATCAAGGCTTCCGTTGAAAAGCAAAGTCTTGTGGTTGATGATCAAAGCATGGTCTGTGTGATGTAGCTTTGTGTATAACGTGAATTCGCGAGCCTCACACCTCGGTATGAGTCAAAAACGGGATACGGACCGTTGGGAGAACACGACGTTTCTTTCTTGCTATGGGTGATGTCAGTGACCTACCAGCCCTGACATTTATATATACTTTTTACCTGTGTGGTTGTTGGAATGCGAGGCGGCTCGGATATAGGTCTGTTAGGACCGGGAAACGTGTGTTCAGGAATTGCAAATCCTCCAAAGTTAGGTGAGGACCGGCCCAACCGATTCCAAGGATCAAAGTGGGGTCTTGAGACATTTGCTAGAGTGTCTCGAACAGAGAGGAGCTTGCCCCTTGCCTCGACTCATGACGGAAATCCAATTTCCAATACATGATATTGCGGTTTTATTTGTAGAGCCTAGTATGGCGACATGATAGGTGGTACCCATGCCGCCTATGATTGATATTTATGATTGAAATTGTTTTGACACTATACACTTATAATAGTATCAAATGATTTGTTTTAAACGTACCAAGCATGTTTGGCTATTATAAGGGAAAACCCTATCCTCCGGCTTGCGTTGCATTGTGTGATGGGACCTGGGTCTTATAATAGCTTCATTTTTCCAAAGAGCATTGCGCTGTTTTGTTATATGCACTAGTATTCTTGGGAGGAAACCCGTTCCGTGTTATACGGCGTGGTCCCTTGAATTACTATCTTTTAAAGTAAAGTTTTAAATAATTGTTTTTAGTTCTCACACCAGTCACATGACTAACCTGGAGTTTATTGTTTTAACCTAAACTCTGGGTGCCCCTATTTTCTACACGGGCAGCTAGTAGTTTTGGTTTTTTAGATTTATATTCACAGGATCCTGATTTACAGCTGGAACGATACTCAGAAAGCTCTGTATCCGTGTATTACTTCTAGTTGTGCTTGTATTATTTTTCCGCTGTGATGTATTTAAATGTAATTTATTATAATCACTGATATTTATCGAATGTATATTTATTCATTTATACTCTGTATATTCTGGTATCCTGATGGAATTGTTGTAATAACAATGAAATGTTCTTCCGTCTGCGTTCTGATTCGTCTTGTACTCAATTCTATCCGGGCTTTCCTTGCCGGGGTAGTTCGGGTCATCACAGAGCTCGGGTTTACAGAGCTCGAGAACAAGACACATTAGAACCGAACGAAAGAATTCATCAGATATTGGATTAGTAATATCTAATTAGAATGACTCGTTAGAGATAGGATCAGTTGTATCCTAGAACGAGTGTGAAGAGTATATTTTTCAAATGAAAACAATATTGTTTTTGAAAATTTAAACCAAAGTATACGTATGTGAATATTTATTTATTTTGAATTTGGACAATCGAGTATATAAAGATTTTGCATATACGCGTCATGAACGTATATTCGAAGTTTTAATATACTGGATAGATATAGAATCACACTCTTATTGCCCGGGGATGATTCTGATAAGGCTGCAACGTTATCAGTATTTATATTCGTGTGACGAAGGTGTGATATCTATATATTTCCATTAGACTGGTGTGAGAACCAAAACTTATATAGATAGATTTATTTGTTGTGATTTGGCATCAAAAACTTGACTTTTTTTTGTATATGTATCAAAATTATGAATTTGAAACGTTAATCCACTAATTGATTGATGTTTGTGTTGTTTGTTTATTTGTTTGATAATTTTGAAACATTTAGCCTAATTGAATCGAATATTGAATTATATTGAAAATTTGTCGCATTTGCTTGCATATACATGTACTTACATTGAACAGGTCATAGCAAGGAGGCTAGAGCAGAAGAATAAAATTTGTTTGCCCGACAAATAGGTACATATTTACTATAATTTACTATTTTGTTTGGGTGATGATGATTTTATGAGCCGATTGGCTAGCCGCTTGGCTTTTTCTTTTTCTTTTTGAGACCAGAGGGCCTGTATGGAAATTTCGGGATTTTCCCGGTGCTCCCGGTGCAGGGGAGATTATGGCGAAATTTTTCGAAAATTTAGGGTGTTAGCCAAATTTTTGAAAAATTTGAAAAGTTCTTAGAAATTGAAAAGTTGAAGAACTTAAGCCGTAATCAAAATAAAGGAAGTTGAGTTGATTTGTAACACAACTTTCGGCTTCGTTCCTTTTCGGGGACGAAAAGTTTTAAGTGGGGGAGAATGTAACAACCCGGAAAATGCAAGCCAGTTTAAAATTTTATTTTGGCAATTTTGGCAATTTTGCATATTTAAAATGAATTATTTTAAATAATATCGACAAGAAATTTATTTTGAATAGAATCGAATGTATATATTAATATACGTCGTCGTTAGAATATAAATATTTATTTTATATATAAAAGGAATTGAAAATGGCGCGGTAGTTCGATAATTCGATTTCAAACTTCAATTGAACGTACCGGGTGCAAAATAAACCGGATTTTAACGGAACCAAAAATATTAGAATCTAATTAAGGATATCTTTCCAACGAATCCGAAAAATCAAAATTTCATAGCGGGGATAAAAAGATATGTCCAGTTGGAAATTCAGAATAGTTGCTATGGAATTTCGGCCCTCGAAAATAGCCATTTTGCAAACGACCTTGGATTTCGACGAAACCACTTTTGTTGGATCCGTGATGTCAAGTTATTGCTAGATTCCAATTTTCATAATTTTTCGAATCAATATGTGAGCGTGGCAAAGGAAAACGCGTTTGACCAGTTTTAGTTGATTTTAATCGACTGGAAAATGGCCATTTTTCTAACGGTCTCAGAATTCGACGAAACTAGTTTTGTTAGGACTGTATCGTCAATACGAAGCTAGAAAATATTTTTCTAGAATTTTTCGAGTCCGTATGTGACCCCGGTAATTTGAAATGTACGTTTAAAATTCAGTATAATGATTTAAATGTAAATTCAACGGAAACTGATCGAAACGATCGAATCAGTCTATGATACATATCCCATTGTGTTCGGAAGGGGGGTAATTAGCTATGGACGAGAGGCGGTGGGTCTTGTTTCGAGGTCGGAAATAAAAGTTGCTTTTTAGAATAAATTAATTAATAGATATAATATAAAATTATATAAAAACCCTCTCCCTCTCCCTCCCCTACCCTCAGCAGTCAACGAAATTGAATTAAAAAAAAAACCGTCGCTTCTTGAAATCACCGCCTACTCCACCCTCCTTCCCCATCGCCGACGAGCCGCCACCCTCCATCAGTGCCCCGCCGCCACCCTCCATCAGTGCCCCGCCGCCCTCTCTTACCTCCCTCTCCTCTGTAAACCGCCGCCCTCTCCCTCGTTCGAGACCCACCCAACCCCGAAACCCCAAATCAGTGCCGCCACGGCCTCCTAGCCCCGCCACCTCGTCGCAGTAGCACCCCGACCACCAGTCAGGCCGCCACCTCCCCTCTGGCCGCTTCCCCTTGCTCGTCCTCTCTCCTTCTACCTAAAAACAGCCGCCAATGCACGTAGAAACCCCCTTCTACAACGTGAAAGGTAATTTTAAGTATAATGTATATATTATGTTAGTAAAAATAGGATCTTTTCTATATACAAAGCTATGATTTTATTTTATAAAAAGTTGGGATTTTTATATATGTTATAGCTTAGGAAAATTTCGATTTTTATATATGCGATATCGTCGTAAAAATGTGATCTTTGATATGTGTGAAAGAAGAGATTTTCAATTGGTTAAAGACGAGATTTTCATTTGTAAAAAAAAGATTAGACCTTTCTATATGAAAGGATTGGATTTTCATATATGAAGTAGTGATATTAAAATATGATTTTGTTTATATAGAAAGATTTGATTTTCTTTATAAAAAGATTAGATTTATAAATATACAAAGAATTGAATTTTCTTGATGTGAAAATATAAAACACTTTGATTTGAAAATATAAAATACATTGATTTGAAAGGATAAAATGGCGAGGATATAAAGATATGATTTTTATATTATATAACTAGTAAAAATTTGATCTTTATATGGTAGTCAGAATAAAAATATGATTTTTATATAATATAGAAGATAAAAATATAATCTTTTATATATGTATAGCAATAAAAATTTGATTTTTATATATATGAAGTGAAGATAAAAATTCGATTTTTATATATATGAAGTGAAGATAAAAATTCAATTTTTATATATGTAGTGAATACGGACGACGAAAGTGGCAGAAGGCGAGCACGACGAAGATTTCCTACATATGAAGTGTCATGGAGTTGGGATAGCTTTGGTGAGAACTTCTCACTTTAAATTCCTTTTTCTAGTTATATAAAATATATATTAGGATGCAGACGGTGCTTAGCAGCACCCGACATCCGTCGTCCACAGACCATGGACGGCTTGTATGTTTGTTTGATTTGTTGTGAAATTTGTTAGTGTTGTTGATGTGAAATCGATAATAAAATGTAGATGGTTGAAATAAATTAATTATCATTAAAAATATTTTTTTTAACGTGAATGCGAATAAATAAATATTCATTTACAAACCGGACGGTTTGTTTATGTACACCTATTTGAAGGATATTGATTGGGATGATAAATTTTACACATCGCCCAACTGCACAAATAATATTCAGTGTTTGTTGATTTGAAACCCCATACGGGTGTTAGGATGATATTTGGCGTACACCAATCCCAATTATTTAATTGTATGTCGATCGATTAGTCGACAGGCTGTGTAAGCGTTAATTATTTATATTTGATACTTATGCAGTTGTGTGGTTCACTTTGGATGATGGCTGATTGTTTATCGTTGCTATTATATACATGTGTTGTATGGAATCCATATAATTAACATTATATGGTGATTGATTGGGCTTCATTCCGATTGGGAAAATAAGGAATAAAGGATATTATAAAATATATATTCATGTGTTGAAACTATTCACGTATTGCGTAAAATATTTTAACAATAAAATTTACATCTTTATCATATTTAAAATTAGAACCACTTTACGGTGGAGTCTGATTAAAAATCAAACGATAGATACCATAATTTTATAAAATATATTACATAACAAAAATAGTCGTGTGTTGACAGTACTCATGTGTTGAGATTAGTCATGTGTTGAAGGAAATATAGATTCATGTGTTGAATGGAATAAATATTCATTTGTTGAATAGAATAACGAATTTATTGAAATATATAAAGCCGTGTTGATTAGAGTTGCGCTATTTTGATGTGAACGATATTTATATCGATTATATTCGTTTTTATAATGAATATAGAAAAGAAGTGATTTCAAAATATAACGTTTTGAAAATATTACCATTTATATAGTAATGATATGAAATATTCAATTTTGATTAAAAATTGAATATAGTGCTGAAATGGGTTTGAAAACGAATTTAAAACGATTTATAAAATATGTTTTAAAAGGAAATCGGCGAAATATATATAATATATATATTATATATATATAATGGCCTGAATAGAAAGCGCCGCGCCGCGGCAGTTCGTGAATTTCGACCATTGACTTTGAATTGACGTTGCGGGAGATTCGACCGTCGGATTCTCCTAAAACCAGAACCGTTGGGTTCGTATTGAAAAGAGCTTTCCAATGAATATCAGAAATTTGAAATCTAACGGTTGGATTTGGAATTATGTCCAAATCAAATTTGAAAAAGGTCGCTGTAAGTGCAGTTCAATGGCCGTTGATGGAAATCGACTGTACGGGCCTTGATCAAATTATTAAAAATATTAATAATTTGTGTAAAATCATAATATGTGAATTGGAAAGAACTGGGATGAAAAACTCCATATTTAAAAGGAAAAAATAGTTTTTTATCAAAATGAACTGGTTTTGAACTAGAACTAAAACCAATTTATTTTTGAAATGAATAAATTGAATTTGAATCGGTTTTGAAAATAACCAGAATTTCCAATATATATAAAGTGGAAGTGGATTGGAATCGAAATCATCTTCAGAATGTTTCGATGTTGGATTTCGTGACTATACAGATATTGTTATGGGAATTTGGAAGATATATTTTATATCGTTATTTCCAATACGATATTTGTTGGTTTCAGGATTTGATATTGAATATAAGCCGGTATATTTTCTATTCAGAGCCTTGTATTTAATATCAAATGTGATTTGGGTTTGTCGTGAATGGTGTCTTCATTAACACTGTTCTTAAGCCTAATAGAGAAAAAGATTAAATCTTTCTATTTAGATTTAATGAAGTGTATCAATTAAATAATATTTAATTGGGATTGAATTTGAATTAGTTTTTTTTGGGTTTATCGTGAGCGGTGTTTTGAACAACACCTGTTCTTTAACCCGATTAACAATAGAGTGTGATTTCGGGTTTATCGTGAATCGTGTTTTAGATGACATTGGTTCTTTAACCCAGTTAAAGACAGGATATTGATTTTTGAAAGGATTAAAACTAAGTGGAATTTTAATGAATCTTTAATTAGATTAAAATGTGAATTGATAATTTAAATTATCAAATTTGAAAGGTGATCGAGAATGGAGTACCACCAGTTTTGCTCCAAAGTGATAATTAAATCTTTAATTAGATTTGAATGTGAAATGGTAATTAACTTTACTGATAACACCGTGGTGTTAGGTATGGAGTATTGCCAGTTTTTCTCCATGGGATGAATAGGTTGGGATTGGGAAATAAAATAAATAATTACTTCGGTGTGGTTCGCTAATCCCGACTAGTTTGGAAAACCATAAAATGGTTTGAAATGATATCCAAAGGAAGATTAAAGAATAAATTTAGAAGAATTTATCTTTGATAAAATTAATGGGAACCTATTCCCTAAAAATGTGATTTTGTGAATAAAAGAATCTTCTGAATTGGAATGAGGCGTTTGTTGTGTTTGTGTAACATTTGTTTATCATATACGTGGGCTATTCAGAAAGGCCGGGTTTATACCCATTCTGAATAACCGATTCAACGAGATGTCGAAGATGAAGACGGTGGTTAAAGACCGGAAGTCTTCACATCGTTTGGGTGATTACTGATGATCTTGATTGGGCTGTACACCCAAGATGAGGGAATCAGTTGGTGATCGTCGAGACGTACTTGGAGATGGATGGATATGCGAGGAAAGTGCCTCTGGTTTCGTTCAGACCCAGAACGAACTTGTAAATGGATTGTGTGTCTGACATTGGATTTTATTCTGTTTTGATTGATCTCTATTAAATATACATCTATTTGGCGGCAGAGAATTTATTCTCTTGCTTAACGCCCTTCTCTGAGATGTACGAGCTCAGAGGTTGTATATCGATGGACATCACTCGCATGGAGTGAATTGCCTGTGTGGCACGCCTAAGTGGCAGATGATCAAGGCTTCTGTTGAAAAGCAAAGTCTTGTGGTTGATGATCAAAGCATGGTCTGTGTGACGTAGCTTTGTGTATAACGTGAATTCGCGAGCCTCACACCTAGGTATGAGTCAAAAACGGGATACGGACCGTTGGGAGAACACGACGTTTCTTTCTAGCTATGGGTGATGTCAGTGACCTACCAGCCCTGACATTTATATATACTTTTTACCTGTGTGGTTGTTGGAATGCGAGGCGCCTCGGATATAGGTCAGTTAGGACCGGGAAAGGTGTGTTCAGGAATTGCCAATCCTCCAAAGTTAGGTGAGGACCGGCCCAACCGATTCCAAGGATCAAAGCGGGGTCCTGAGACATTTGCTAGAGTGTCTCGAACGGAGAGGAGCTTTTCCCTTGCCTCGACTCATGACGGAAATCCAATTTCCAATACGTGATATTGCGATTTTATTTGTAGAGCCTTGTATGGCGACATGATTGGTGGTACCCATGCCGCCTATGATTGATATTTATGATTGAAATTGTTTTGACACTATACACTTATAATAGTATCAAATGATTTGTTTTAAACGTACCAAGCATGTTTGGCTATTATAAGGGAAAACCCTATCCTCCGGCTTGTGTTGCATTGTGTGATGGGACCTGGGTCTTATAATAGCTTCATTTTTCCAAAGAGTATTGCGCTGTTTTGTTATATGCACTAGTATTCTTGGGAGGAAACCCGTTCCGTGTTATAAGGCGTGCTCCCTTGAATTACTATCTTTTAAAGTAAAGTTTTAAATAATTGTTTTTAGTTCTCACACCAGTCACATGACTGACCTGGAGTTTATTGTTTTAACCTAAACTCTGGGTGCCCCTATTTTCTACACGGGCAGCTAGTAGTTTTGGTTTTGCAGATTTATATTCACAGGATCCTGATTTACAGCTGGAACGATACTCGGAAAGCTCTGTATCCGTGTATTACTTCTAGTTGTGCTTGTAATATTTTTACGCTGCGATGTATTTAAATTTAATTTATTATAGTCTCTGATATTTATCGAATGTATATTTATTCATTTATACTCTGTATATTCTGGTATCTGATGGAATTGTTGTAATAACAATGAAATGTTCTTCCGTCTGCGTTCTGATTTGTCTTGTACTCAATTCTATCCGGGCTTTCCTTACCGGGGAAGTTCGGGTCGTCTCACCAAAGGGAATGCCTTAACTTCGGTGGAGCATTTTTCGTACAAGTTGCAAAAAAATTACAAGACAGACAAATAAAGCAGCGGAAAATAAATAACCTTTATTGATTGAAAAACAGCTTGTACAAAGAATGTTTTACAACACCAATACTTATTACAAGAAAGCATCTGTCTTGTTTAAAATAAAGAAGCATAAACTGACAATGATATTCCCCAATAAATCATGAGCCAGCCATAGCAGTAGAAAATGGAGTTCAAAACAATGCGTCAAAGAATCTTCAAGCTCGGAAAGAGTAATGGTCCAAAATGAGCTGAGTTATTCCCTCCCTGGCTACCTGAGGGAGGGGGGAACGGAAGAAAAGAGGCAAAAACAAACTAGGTCAGACATAAGTCTGGTAAGTCCAGTTATCAGCATGTAAACAAGAAAAGGACTATGACATGAACAAACTGAACTTAGAACCATACCATAGTGATAAGATAATCCTAAAACAAGACAAGGTAAGATTAACGGAATTGGCTATCACATCCATTTCTATTTCTCTGCATCCACTAAGGACTGTTTCAACTATCATCGTGTGTTCATGATAAAATGATCCCCTTTTTATTGTGTATGCAGTCCCTTATCCATCGAGTGTTACCTAGATCCAACTAGGGTTTACTTTTCTAATGCTTCCTAGATTCAACCAGGGTTTACGCTACCCAGGGCCACTGGGGTTTATGCTACCTATTGAACGCTTCTCGGATTCAGGGTTTACGCGACCTAGGTCCAACTAGGGATTATGCTACCTATCGAACGATGCCCCCTAGTCTAGGACACACTACCCAGAGCGGTATATGTTCCTAGACTTTCCCCATGTATGTGTAGTGAATCGTTATCGATGTCTAGATGCACATGTCCTCTATATGTGCGACCCAAGTCCCGTGGCAGGGCTAATCAAGAAACACGGAACTCGGTCGGGAGCTTTCAGATATCTGCCGATTGCAGATGCTAAGGTCTACTTTTACAATGGCTATGGTCCCACTAGAACCCTCTCTCAACCAAGAAATGAAAGGCACCCAAGAAAATCAAGAATGAGAACTGTACACAGGCCCCTCTATGCCCCCACAAACCTATGGGCCAACCTCACCCATAACTAGATAGCAAGTATATGGTCTGTTGGAGTTCTCCGCCTTTCCGCTTCACGTATCTCGACTGACTCAAGATGGTAGGTAGAGGACGAGTTGCTATCAAAGGGCGAAAACTGGTCTCTCCGAATCAAGCTGGTCCATCCTAGTCTTTAGGTTGCTTTATTATTGCAACCAAGGCATACTCTTGGCTCTTCTAACATAGACCTTAACCTCCGTGAGCCCAGGAGGATCATCTGCAGCCTCACAGAGGGATACCAAGAGTACCCTCACGTCCCTTCGAAGCCGTGTGCTTCGTAACCCGGTTCATTGGAGCCTTCTTCATGATCAGATGGACATTCGCTCCTCCTCGTATTCTACTTGGTTTTCTTGACTAAGGTTTACTACTTAGTTCTCTTAACTAAGGTTTACTACTTAGTTTCCTGAATCTTTCATTTTCTTAACTAAGTTTTACTACTTGGTCCTCTTAACTAAGGTTTACTACTTAGTTCTCTTCCTCGTCATGTTGGATTGGTTAAGTGTTATCCAGCAGTTTACGTTGACTTAACCTAACCATATATCATGTCAAATTGGTTGAGTGTTATCTAGTGGTTCATGTTGACTTAACCCACCCCTACATCATGTCAAATTGTTTAAGTGTTCCTTAACCTTACTCGTTTGTCAGGTTATACTGGTTAAGTGTCTCTCATTAACTTAACCCTATTTATTTATCATGCTATAACGGCTAAGTGTTCTAAGTTTACTTAACCCCAACATCTAGTCTAGTTAGCATGTTATAACGGTTAAACATTTACTTAACCTTACCCACTTGTCTAGTTTACATATTATATATAATGGTTAAGTGTTTCCTTAGTTACTTAACCCCCTACAAATCTTGCCTTGTTAACATGTTAAGTTGGTTAAGTGTCCAAATTAACTTAACCCCTATCAATCTTGTCTAGTTAACATGTTGAATTGGCTAAGTGTTTTCTCAATTACTTAACCTCACCATTTCTAGCTTGATTGTTCATGAGCTTTAATTAATTAATTAAAGCACCAACCACTCACATTAGACAGGTATTGTTGTGGTTACTGGATATGTCGGTCGTTTCCGGGCAGTTTTACACTGTAACTCAGTCCAACCTCGGGTCTTTCTGGGCTTGATGCACTAACCTCTCACATTAGACAGGTATTGTTGTGGTTACTGATTGTGCCGGGCGGTTCCGGGCAGTTTTACACCACAACTCAATCTAAACTCGGGTTAGGCATTTTCCTCTTCTCTAATTTACATATTTACTATTTATGTAAATTTTCCGTAAATCAATTTAGCCTAGCTCATATTCATTTGTCATGCCAATTAACATACTTATATTCTATGCCCAAAACTTGATTTACCTATCAATTAGCCCAACTTGTAGTTTATACCAATTTAGATTTAATATTCCCCTTTTTCAGTTCATGCCCAATCTAGATTAATATTCCAATTTACAGTTCGTGTCAAAACTAGATTCAATATTCTAGTTTACCGTTTAAGTCCAAAATTTGGTTTACATGCCAATTACATACTTTGCGGCCAATTAAAATTTATCAATTTATGCCCAAGTCTAATATGCATGTAAATAATTCACTATTATAACCAATTTAGATTATGCCAACATATTTATTATGCCAAATTAACTTAATTAAGCTACGCCCAATCCCCGCATCATAATCATACATATAACATGATTTCACAAGTTTTCTAAGTACTCATGAAATGACACTAACAAAAGGAATAGGGGATAAGCACAAGAATTGATATAAAAGAATAGGCATGCAAAAATAATGGCTCCAACAGGTTCAATGTACATAATAGTGAATAGGAATAAACTACCCAAGTTACACACTAAATATGAGATCCAAAATAATCAAGGGAATAGGTGGTCCAACATAATGCCTGTTCAAGGTACAACATGATTGGTTAATTGTAACAATGAGAATAGGCATAAGCAACTAACTACAATAGTTATAGGCAATTAACCACAATAGTAATGGGCGACTAATCACAATAATTTCTTAATCAATGTCATAAGCAATAGTCTCATAGTTATGAATCATAGTCGTAGGCAGCAGTCTCATAGTCATGAATCATAGTCATAGGCAATAATTTCATAGGCAACAGTTTCATGGTCATAGTCTTAGGCAAAGGTCTCATAGTCATAGTCATAGGCAATTGTTTCATTACAAGAATATAACATATGAAAATCGCATGAATAAACATGAATCCACAAAGATAAACTAATAGGCACCGTTCTAATATCAGTTTCTTACAAGCCATGACTTCCGATTAATGTTTAAGCCGGAAATATAACTATACTTACAAAATATAAGCAAGTCTTGTTTTTCTGAAATCTGTTTTCTGAAGCTGAATAGCTTTCCTTTGATGTAGATTAGTCGTTCTTTTAATTCTATTCAGATTGGAAGAAGATGCACTAGTTCTAGCTTAAATTTCAGTTGAGTAGCGACGCCATTCTTATTTTCAATTAGAATAGAGGCAGAGTATAGGTATAATGAAATTGTGTGGAGAGAAAGCTTGGTTTGCAGGTGTTTAACTAGGTTAGAGCTCACGAATCCGGTCAGAAAGGCGTCCAGGTGCAGAAAAATGGATCTGTCTCCAGATCTGGGAAAAGGGAGGGGGGGAGGAGGTCGACCCTAGTGTCGACCCCGAGGTCGACCTTAGTGTCGACCTGGGTCCTGGGCGGGAATTTTCCCGCCCAGCCCGGGTGTCTGTTTTGAATTTCGAAATCTGAATTTTTGAATTTCGGGCTGGTCTTTATTGAAACTTCCGATGGCCATATCTTCTTCATGCGGAGTCCGATTTACGCAAACTTGGACTCTATTCCAAGCAGAATTTCAATACGAACGCAATGGCATAACCCATTTCCCTTAATTATTTTACTACAATTTAATTATTATTTGATTTGTTACTTAATGTATTTCCCGAAAACTACGGGGTGTTACATTCTCCCCTCCTTTAAAGGATTTCGTCCCCGAAATCTCTAAGTTGGGAAGAACGTTTATCCTACCATCCAACATCTATCTACTCAACCATCCAATCATAGGCATTCATTGTCCTTAGAAGGTTTCTAATGCTTTTCATGATCATATGCATAGTGTGTGTATATGTCCTTATCTAATGCAAAATCAGGCGGTCTACTGATTCAGTTGACCTCCTTAATGCAAATCGTGTCAGTGCCATGAGTCCATCATGTATGCAACTACTCCTAATTGTATTTTATAACTTCTACATGAGCGCACAATCATTCATACAAATGCATCGTCCATATGATAATGCATCAAGTTTCACAAATACATATATGTATATGTAATAAGGAAGTGACTGAGCCAATCTAGTGCCTAATGTGTGTGTGTATGCACTCACGAGCAACCACTAGTAACTACTTGCAACCATCAAACATAACATGTTTCAAACACATGTTTACATCCATTGGCTTCTACTTAAGAATTAAGGATAGGACCGAGAGGATATACTTAAAAGATAGAGACTAGTCAGGTAAATAAACTCTACAGAAAAAGAGAGATCAAGGATATACCCTCAAAAAGAGTATGATGCGCGTATCTAGTCTTTAATCTTTTAAGTTGCATCTTCGTGAGCTTCTCACCACTGTACCTTAACTTCACGGTTGCGAAGCTTCTTGACCTCCATTTCCACAACTCAGTAGTGAAGATAGGACCTTGGTCACTTACTGAGCTAGATGGTATCCAATGTAGTCGAACTACCCTTCCAAGATAAACAGATGTTAACCATGATACCAAGTGTATATCCTAAGATGATTAGAGGTCTCTCCTCTACTTAGCTTATCCATCATGTTACAAAGCTAAGGGTCTAAAGCTAATGGTTGCTATGTGCTTTTTACCTCTCTTAAGGTTAGTCTTACTTAGGGTGTCGGCCCCAACCATTTATTTCTCACGCAAACCATCCTAGTCGAACTCGACATCCCTTTGGTACAAGCCCCAAAGGCCTAAACCGATATCAGACAAGCACCCGAGGGATACCTCCTCCGAATTTGGATGATCTACGGGAGATGATACTAGCAAAACAACCAAACAATTGAGCACTTTACCGACTCTGGCTATCCTCGCCAATCTTGCTCCAAAATTATCGTTGATCGCATAACTGGCTTTGTAGTGTCATCTAGATATATGCGGAAGTTTGTATCGAGTTTTAGGGGGAAAACCCCTACCCTAATCAAAACATCTTGCGTACTCATGGACTACTCCAACAGATCGAAAATCGTTGATAGATAAATAAAGTGATTCTAGGTAGCTAAGACAAACTACTCCCTTAAGATCACATGGAATCTCGAGGGTATTCCTAAGGCAAGTCGAAAGTCTAACTACCCTCGTTTCACAATTACTAGCTAACCAATCCATGCCTAGAATCAACCCATAGCTGATGAAACCAAAAACATAAGCATTAATATAGCTATTCTCAAATCCTCACAAGTCAAAGATAAATGAGCCGAACCAGAAATTGGATTTGAGACTATAATGGGATCCCCTACTATACAATATCTAAGGTGTAGAGACTCAACTAAAGCAGCATATACAAATGAGTGTGACACGCCAGAATCAAATAGTGTACGAATAGGATGATCAAAAAGAAAAACTAGTCTTTTTCAATAGAAACTTTACTACCTCTCTCTCAGGTATACTGGCGGTGAGAGCATGCGCTTGTCTTCCAGGAAATCATGTCCTTTGTTCTTACCCTTGCCCTTAATTATGCGACTCGTTATACCAAAAAAAAGATATTTCCTCCTGTTTTAGGTTTTACTATTCTTTCCTCCTCTCCAAGTCCATATCCATGGGTTCTTCATCCTTGTGTAACTTGTTGAAATGTCTCTCGAAAGCTGCCTCCATCGCACGGAGAATCCTACAAAGCTCGAAAGAAAATTACGGCAGCGGATGGAAGTTAGGCGTTTATTTTCCCTTTGACAAGTGTCGTAGTCTCATCAAGCCTACGGAACCATATCGCGATGAGGTTACCTACCAGAAAGCCAGGAGCTCCAGAGACACAGGAAAGAAGGAAACAAGGATTCAAACAGAGGATCAAAAGATAGTGCATATGGCTTTGGGGAATATGCCTTTAAAACAAAACTTTTCTTTTGAAAATGTTTCTTTTAAAACTGTTGAAAATAATTTTTCAAATCTTTTTATCTGATCTGGTAACCTTAAGCTCTGATACCAAGTGTAACACCCCACCTCCGTTAAGGTCACTCACAAAGGGAATGCCATAACTTCGGTGGAGCATTTTTGGTACAAGTTGTAAAAAAATTACAAGACAGACAAATAAAGCAGTAGAAAATAAATAACCTTTATTGATTAAAACACAGCTTGTACAAAGATTGTTTTACAACACCAATACTTATTACAACAAAGCATCTGTCTTGTTTAAAATAAAGAAACATAAACTGACAATGATATTCCCCAATAAAGCATGAGCCAGCCATAGAAGTAGAAAATGGAGTTCAAAACAATGCGTCAAAGAATCTTCAAGCTCGGAAAGAGTAATGGTCCAACCTCCCTGGCTACCTGAGGGGGGGAACGGAAGAAAAGAGGCAAAAACAAACTAGGTCAGACATAAGTCTTGTAAGTCCAGTTATCAGCATGTAAACAAGAAAAGGACTATGACATGAACAAACTGAACTTAGAACCATACCATAGTGATAAGATAATCCTAAAACAAGACAAGGTAAGATTAACGGAATTGGCTATCACATCCATTTCTATTTCTCTACACCCACTAAGGACTGTTTCAACTATCATTGTGTGTTCATGATAAAATGATCCCCTTTTTATTGTGTATGCAGTCCCTTATCCATCGAGTGTTACCTAGATCCAACTAGGGTTTACTTATCGAATGCTTCCTAGATTCAACCAGGGTTTACGATACCTAGGGCCACTGGGGTTTATGCTACCTATTGAACGCTTCTCGGATTCAAGGTTTACGCGACCTAGGTCCAACTAGGGATTATGCTACCTATCAAACGATGCCCCCTAGTCTAGGACACACTACCCAGAGCGGTATATGTTCCTAGACTTTCCCCACGTATGCGTCGTGAATCGTTATCGATGTCTAGATGCACATGTCCTCTATATGTGCGACCCGAGTCCCGTGTCAGGGCTATTCAAGAAACATGGAACTCGGTCGAGAGATTTCAGATATCTGCTGATTGCAGATGCTAAGGTCTTCTTTTACAGTGGCTATGGTCCCACTAGACACCTCCCTCAACTAACAAATGAAAGGCACCCAAGAAAATCAAGAATAAGAACTGTACACAGTCCCCTCTATGCCCCCACAAACCTATAGGCCAACCTCACCCATAATTAGATAGCAAGTATATGGTCTGTTGGAGTTCTCCACCTTTCCGCTTCACGTATCTCGACTGACTCAAGATGGTAGGTAGACGACGAGTTGCTATCACAGGGCAAAAACTGGTCTCGCCGAATCACGCAGGTCCATCCTAGTCTTTAGGTTGCCTTATTATTGCAACCAAGGCATACCCTTGGCTCTTCTAACGTAGACCTTAACATCTGTGAGCCCAGGAGGATCAACTACAGCCTCACAGAGGGATACCAAGAGTACCCTCACATCTCCTCGAAGTCGTGTGCTTAGTAACCCAGTTCATTGGAGCCTTCTTCATAATCAGATGGACGTTCGCTCCTCCTCGTATTCTACTTGGTTTTCTTGACTAAGGCTTACTACTTAGTTCTCTTAACAAAGGTTTACTACTTAGTTTCCTGAATCATTCGTTTTCTTAACTAAGGTTTACAACTTAGTCCTCTTAACTAAGGTTGACTACTTAGTTCTCTTCCTCATCATGTTGGATTTGTTAAGTGTTATCCAGCAGTTTACGTTGACTTAACCTACCCATATATCATGTCAAATTGGTTAAGTGTTATCTAGAGGTTCATGTTGACTTAACCCACCCCTGCATCATGTCAAATTGGTTAAGTCTTCCTTAACCTTACTCGTTTGTCAGGTTATACTGGTTAAGTGTCTCTCATTAACTTAACCCTGTTTATTTATCATGCTATAATGGCTAAGTGTTCCAAGTTTAATTATCCCCACCATCTAGTCTAGTTAGCATGTTATAACGGTGAAACATTTACTTAACCTTACCCACTTGTCTAGTTTGCATGTTATATATAATGGTTAAGTGTTTCCTTAGATACTTAACCCCCCACAAATCTTGCCTTGTTAACATGTTAAGTTGGTTAAGTGTCCAAATTAACTTAACCCCTATCAATCTTGTCTAGTTAACATGTTGAATTGGCTAAGTGTTTTCTCAATTACTTAACCTCACCATTTATAGCTTGATTGTTCGTGAGCTTTAATTAATTAATTAAAGCACTAACCACTCACATTAGGCAGGTATTGTTGTGGTTACTGGATATGCCGGTCGGTTCCGGGCATTTTTACACCACAACTCAGTCTAACCTCGGGTCTTTCTGGGCTTGATCCACTAACCTCTCACATTAGGCACGTATTGTTGTGGTTACTGGATGTGCCAGGCAGTTCCGGGCAGGTTTACACCACAACTCAATCTAACCTCAGGTTAGGCATTTTCCTCTTCTCTAATTTACATATTTACTATTTATGTAAATTTTTCGTAAATCAATTTAGCCTAGATCATATTCATTTGTCATGCCAATTAACATACTTATATTCTATGCCCAAAACTTGATTTACCTATCAATTAGCCCAACTTGCAGTTTATACCAATTAAAATTTAATATTCCCCTTTTTCAGTTCATGCCCAATCTAAATTAATATTCCAATTTACAGTTCATATCAAAACTAGATTCAATATTCTAGTTTACCGTTTATGTCCAAAACTTGGTTTACATGCCAATTACATAGTTTGCGGCCAATTAAAATTTATCAATTTATGCCCAAGTCTAATATGCATCTAAATCATTCACTATTATGGCCAATTTAGATTATGCCAACATAATTATTATGCCAAATTAACTTAATTAAGCTACGCCAATCCCCGCATCATAATCGTACGTATAACATGATTTCACAAGTTTTCTAAGTAATCATGAAATGGCACTAACAAAAGGAATAGGGGATAAGCACAAGAATTGATATAAAAGAATAGGCATGCAAAAATAATGGCTCCAAAAGGTTCGATATACATAATAGTGAATAGGAATAAACTAGCCAAGTTACACACTAAATATGAGATCCAACATAATCAAGGGAATAGGCATAGGTGATTTGGTCCAACATAATGCCAGTTCAAGGTACAACATGATTGGTTAATTGTAACAATGTGAATAGGCATAAGCAACTAACTACAATAGTTATAGGCAATTAACCACAATAGTAATGGGCGACTAATCACAATAATTTCTTAATCAATGTCATAGGCAATAGTCTCATAGTTATGAATCATAGTCGTGGGCAGCAATCTCATAGTCACAAATCATAGTCATAGGCAATAATTTCATGTGCAATAGTTTCGTGGTCATAGTCTTAGGAAAAGGTCTCATAGTCAAAGTCATAGGCAATAGTTTTACCACAAGAATATAACATAGGAAAATCGCATGAATAAACATGAATCCACATAGATAAACTAATAGGCACCGTTCTAATATCAGTTTCTTACAAGCCATGACTTCCAACTAATGTTTAAACCAGAAACACAACTGTACTTACAAAATATAGGCAAGTCTTATTTTTCTGAAATCTGTTTTCTGAAGCTGAATAGCTTTTCTTTGATGTAGATTAGTCGTTGTTTTAATTCTGCTCAGATTGGAAGAAGATGCACTAGTTCTAGCTTAGATTTCAGCATAGTAGCGACGCCATTCTTATTTTTAATTAGAATAGAGGCAGAGTATAGTCAGAATGAAATTGTGTGGAGAGAAAGCTAGGTTGGGGGTGTTTAAATAGGTTAGAGTTTACGAATCCGGTCAGAAAGGCGTCCAGGTGCAGAAAAATGGATATGTCTCCAGATCTGGAAAAGGTGGGGGGGGGGGGGGGGGGGAGGTCGACCCAGTGTCGACTTGTTTACCCAGGTCGACCCTAATATCGACCAGGGTCCTGGACGGGAATTTTCCTGCCCAACCCGGGTGTCTGTTTTGAATTTTGAAATCTGAATTTTTGAATTTCGGGCTGGTTTTTATTGAAACTTCCGAAGGCCATATCTTCTTCATACGGAGTCCGATTTACGCAAATTGGACTCTATTCCAGGCAGAATTTCGAGATGAACGCAATGGCGTAACCCGTTTCCCTTAACTATTTTGTTACAATTTAATTATTCTCTGATTTGTTACTTAACGTATTTCCCGAAAAATACGCGGTGTTACACTGGGGAAACAACCGATCCTCGGTCTGCACCGAATCAGGCCACTTGTGACGACCCGCCCCGCACCAGCCGACATTTCCAATGAAAGTGCGCTGTGCCGATGTCCAACCAGCACGGGACGGTCGTCAAAGAAAGGAAAGTTAAGGAATTTGAACTAACAAGGAGCCTGTAGCATATCTCACATCGCATGGAATAAAATATAATAATAACATACTTTGACATAAAACAGGCGAAATAGTTCATAAGATGAAAACTAAACATCCCAACAGCGGAAAATCCAACCACAGCTTATGTTCCCCTTTATCATTATTACAACTTTAAAACTGTCTCTAAAGCAAAAGAAAGGAATGGTACACTACTAATGTCCAAAGTAGTGACCAGCATCGACACATGGAGAATATATATAGAATAGTACGTGTAAGCCTCCTGCTCGTCTCCGGACAGCTACTCCTGCACAACCAGCTAACCTATATCTAGTCTGCCTATTTAAGAGCACCCAGAGTAGTAAGAAGAGACATAAAACTCTGGGTCAGACAAAAGTCTGGTATGAGCGATAAGCAGCAAAACAGAACAATAACTGGTATACTAAACCATACCTGAACCTCGACCTGCAACCAAAGAGTTAGCACAACATACCATACAATACTCTAAGGTGCCACTAACATATGGTGTAAAGGATACGGGGGTGGGGGTGTGCATGTCATAACGATGTCAAACAATCAAGCATAATAACCATCCTCACATCTCTCACTCAGTGCGTAAAGCATACAATATCCACCACTTTGATCACCCTATTCCTTGCTATGATAACTCTTCCCCATGGAGTCATGGCAACCTCACCGCATTGATCCATAGCCACTAATCCTTTGCTATGTCCACTCAGCTCCATGGAGTCATAACGGCTCCACTACATTGGCTCATAGCCTTGCTACGATCACTCTGCCTTATGAGGCCATGATGACCTCACTGCACTGATACATAGCCTAACATTCGTCTTTTGGTGGTGGATCAAAGTTATGGACGTCGATAACTCCTTAGCACACGCCCCGCAGCAAAGCCCAACCATGAAGTTAACTCGTTGGTTCCCAACTGGATCCTGAGTACAAACCTCCCATTTGGATTACCTTTGCATCTTGGGTTTTGGTCTCCTCCGGATCGGTTCGGTCCTTCATCTCACTTTGCTTCGGGTCATACCCCCTGAAGTGGTTCGGTTTGGACACTTCCTCTGGTTCGTGAACTATAGTGCTCACCAGCTCGACTCGTGATTTCCTGCCTCAGATCGGTTCGTGCATTGCAACTTTTCCCCGGGTCGGGTCGTGATGCCCCCATTGGGTTCGGATCGGATGAAGCAACGGTTCGTGGTTCATACTCTTCTTCCATTCAGCTCGGTATTCGTGATATATGCTCCAGTTCGTGAGTGGCATCGGTTCGGGTCGGGGTTCCTTCTCTCTAGCGGGTCGGGTCATGGTGCCAACTCCAAAGCATCAGGTCATGACTTGCTTCTCCAGGTGGTTCGTGGTGCTCAAGTTGTAGCAGTTTGGATCGGTATGCATCACCACGAGTGGGTCGGTTCGGTCATGATCTCCCCAGCTCCCCAGATTGGCTCGTGATGCAACAGTTTGGGGGAAGCGGTTCGGTTCGTGCTTCCCCTCCGATCCGATCCGGTTTGGTTAATTTCCTGCACTTTTTTCCAGCGACTGTTTTACGCCATTTGACGACATTTTCAACCAATCTAACTTTTCTAATCAATCACAAAGCATACCATATAGTTATAGCAACATATAAAATTGGACACTAACACCAAAACAACAACTTGATCAAACATAGCCAAAACCCCATATTTATCCCTTAATCATGCTCAAGCAAGTCTAATGATAGGATTAGCAAAACTTAACCAAATTAACCCTAATTTCTAACAGAGGCCTAAAACAATATTTCGAAATTTATAAATATTTTTCCAGAATTTAATCATGTTTAAATTCACTAATTAACATTAATTACCCTTAATTAACCATAATTAGTGAGGAACTATGCAAATCACTCAATAGCCCCAAACAAAATACCAAATCTGAAATTATCTTCTGTTTGGCGCTGTTCCCAAGGCTATATAGCAGTTCCGACCTTGATTTGGTGCTATTTCCCTTTGATTTGATGTAATTTAGCCAAATCTTCAATTAGGAAGTGGTTTAGAGGTGTTTTAGATGTTGGAGGCCATTACTAAGTTGAGAGGGATGATAAGTGGCGGCTGAAAAATGAGAAAAGGGTGTTCTCTAAACCCAAACAGCCCTTAAATACTCCAAATCCCGAAATCCCCCTCTGGGCCTAGCTGTTAATTACCCAATTAAGCCTGGTTAAGCTGTTTTTCATCTTAAAAACCTTAATTCAGCCATATCTCCCAAACGGTAAGTCCGTTTTTCACATATGACCACTCAGGATCCAATGGAAGTGGTTTCAGGTCAAAACTCCTTTCCAATCAAAAGTTATGGCCGAAACTAGATCAGCTGGGGGGCAAAACGGTCATTTAAAAATCGGCAAAAATCATGAACATGGGAAATGACCCCAATAGCCGTCTCCCAAAGTTACATGGCCATACGACTTCGCATGAGAAAGAAATAAATATTCTACGATCCTCTGGTGCGTAGAATGCGGGTCGTTACATTCTCCCCTGCTTAAGAAATTTTGTCCCCGAAATTCCTTTACCCAAAACATACAAAGGATCCTGCATGCCTACAAATCATTAACAAAACAATCAAGCATACAAAACAACACAAAAAGCCTATTCTAACATGCGGTTTACTAACAAGGGAGTACTATACCGATATAAAAACCTTACCAGGCAAAGAGTTCAAATACTTCCTCCTTATGTTCTCTTCTGTTTCCCAAGTACAGTCTTCCTCATCATCACCCCATTGAACTTTGACTAGTCTCACCGCCTTCCTTCGAAACTGCTTCGTATCGTTCCCAACAATACGCATAGGCCTGCGGTTCCTAACCGCCTCAGGTTCAACCCCGATATTGTCCAACTGATCCGGTGTAATAGTCACACTAGGGTCGTGCACAAACTTCCTTAACTGGGAAACATGAAATACGTTGTGAACTCCTGCCCTCTTTGCTGGTAATTCAACTTTATATGCCAAATTCCCAATTTGCTCGAGAACTAGGAATGGTCCAACAAATCTTGGTGTTAACTTGCCTCTCCTGCCAAATCGTATCACGCTCTTTAACGGAGAAATCTTGAAAAACACCAAGTCGCCAATGGAGAACTTTAAATCCTTTCGCCTCTTATCAGCATAACTCTTCTGCCTATCTTGGGCAGCCTTCATTCGTTGTTGAATGATCTTAACCTTATCTGAAGTTTCTCTTATCACATCTGGCCCAAGCAAAAATTTCTCACCAGTTTCTAACCAACATGACAGTGAGTTGCACGGTCTTCCGTACAAACCTTCAAATGGATCCGTACCAATACTGGATTGATAATTGTTATTATAGGCAAACTCTACTAGATGCAAATGGTCATCCCATGATCCACAATAATCCAATACACAAGCTCGCAAAAGATCTTCTAACACTCGATTCACCCTCTCTGTCTGTCTGTCGGTTTGAGGATGATATGCGGTACTAAGATGTAATTCCGATCCTAATGCCTCTTGTAAGCTCTTCCAAAACCCACTAGTAAACAACGGGTCTCGGTCACTCACAATGCTTTTAGGTACTCCATGAGATCCCACTACCCACTTCATATACAGTTTTTCTAACTTAAATGTCGTTCTGTTTGACTTAACGGGTATAAATCTTGCACTCTTGGTCAATCGGTCCACAATCACCCAAATGCTATCATGGCCCGACCTAGTCCTCGGTAACCCATCAACGAAATCCATTGAGACTTGTTCCCATTTCCATTCTGGAATTTCTAATGGATGCAACAAGCCACTAGGCTTCTTTTTCTCAGCTTTAACTAGCTGGCAGTTCATGCATTTGGATAAAACTTCCCAATGTCTCTTTTCATTCCTTCCCAGTAGTAGGTCTGCTTCATGTCTCGATACATCTTGTTACCATCGGGGTGTAAAGTCAGTTTTGAGTGATGACATTCTCTAAGTAGTTCATCACTCAATCCCTTGACATCGGGCACAACTAGTCTTCCATTCTTTCTAAGCCATCCATCTCAATCCAGCCCATACTTATTCATCTCCTCGTCGATACCCATCTCTAATTTGGAGATGATTTCCAATAGGTTAGGATCGTCTCTCTGACTGGACCCAATCCGCTCAATCATAGTGGGTCTGATCGTCAAATTTGCTAACATTTCTAGATCCAATTCGCACTTTGGTCTGAAATCATACCCCGCGATGTACTTCAGTTGCTTCCATTCTAGAAACATAGCCCCTGAACTAACATGTCTTCTACTCAATGCATCAGCTACCACATTGCCCTTTCCTGGTGTGTATGCGATATCAAAATCATAGGAAGTCAAGAATTCTAACCATCTTTGTTGTCAGAGATTTAGATCCTTCTGAGAGAAAAGATATTTTAACGATTTATGATCGGTAAACAACTCGAATCTTTCTCCCAAGAGATAGTGTCTCCACATCTCAATGTGAACACAATCGCTTCCATTTCCAAATCACGGGTAGAGTATCTTTTCTCATGCGGTTTCAGTTGCTGACTAGCATAAGCTACAACCCTACCTCCTTGCATCAATACAACACCCAGTCCGGTACCATAGGCATACGTGTATACCGTCATCTCTTCATTCCCCTTAGGATTGACTAACACTGGTGCACATTTCAACTTTTATTTTAGACTCTTGAATGCATTCTCACACTTTTTGTCCCAGATGAAAGCTTGATTCTTCTTGGTCAACTGAGTCAACGGTGCTGCAATCTTGGAGAAGTCTTGGATAAACTTACGATAATATCCAGCTAATCCCAAGAAACTTCTTATGTTCATTGCGTTCTTGGGCGTAGACCAATCTTGTACCGTAGCCACCTTCACAGGGTCCACGGCAATACCATTATCTGAAACAACATGGCCCAAGAATCTCACTTCCCTCCTCCAGAAGTGACACTTAGAAAACTTTGCTTTCAATTGGTGTTTCTCAACACCTCCATCACTATCCTCAAATGTTCCTTGTGTTCTTCCTCTGTCCTTGAATAACCAAGATATCATCTACAAACACAAGAACAAACTTATTCAATTGATCCCTGAATACCCTATTCATAAGATCCACAAAATATGTTGGTGCATTGGTAAACCCGAATGGCATGACCAACCACTCATAAAATCCAGACGGCATCCGAAAGGCCGTTTTAGCTATATTCTCAGCTTCCACTCTAAGCGGATGAAAATCTATCGCGATATCCAACTGGGAGAACACTCTCGCACCACTCAACTGATCAAACAAATCATCTATCCGCGGTAGAGGATACTTATTCTTCCTCATCACCTTATTCAATTCACGGTAGTCCATACACAATCGAAGGGAACCATCTGCCTTGGTAGCAAACACAACTGGTGTTCCCCACTCGGAGACACTTCTTCTGATAAATCCCTTCTTCAACAGATCGCTTACTTGCACCTCGAGCTCTCACTGCTCCCTTGGTGCCGTACGACGAAGTGGCATCACTACAGGTCTGACATCTTTCACTAAATCAATACGGAACTCAATCTCTCGGTGTGGTGGAAGTCCGGTCACTTCCTCGAAGACAGCCGGATACTAGCCAGCCACGGGCACATCTGACGACTCATCATGCGGGATGTCGAGGGAATTTAGAAAATTAGCCATTACCCCATCACTAGGTAGACCACAAAACACTACCCTCCGCTCTAACTATCACCAAAAATCCCTCACAGTCTACCACCACCCCGTATCTTTAGAGCCAATCGACTCCCAAAATAATGCCAAACCCAGTAAAGCCCAAAACAAAGCAATCACAAACAAACATGCATCCATGGCTCGATAAGACCACATTACGACAAATCATACAAAGGCTAGTTGAACCACCAATCGGGTTCGTCACTGCTAAAGGTCTATCGACTATCTCGGGTTCCAATCCCAACCTATCTACCAGGTCACTAGATATGAAGGAACGGGAAGCCCCGGTATCAAACAATACTCGAACAGGAACATCATAAACATAAAGCTTACCTTGAAAGATGACATTCTTTCCTTTCTCCGTCGCAGTTGGGGCATTCAACGAAGAAGGAACAACATTGATAGCAAATGCTTTCACAATCTGCTTTTCTTTAGGGGGTTGTGGACACTTATCCTTGTGATGTCCCACTTGGCCACAATTGAAGCACTTCCTATCCGTTGGCTTGGCCCTACATTCTTTCGCATAGTGGCCCTTCTTACCATAGCTGAAGCACTCAACATATTTCTTATTCTTTTTCTTCTGGCCATCCTTGGTTTGATTCTACTTTCTCTTATTCTGAGAACCGTTCTTGCCTCCACCGCTTGCTTGCGGCTTTGTCTCCTCTGCAGATGCAACCTCTGTCTTCGACTTAGGGTATAGACTCTCTGATCTCAATGCTTTCCCCACAATCGATTCAAACGTCTCATCGACATGGTTTATAAGCCTTTCCGCCAAGTACTGATCTAAGCCTGTTACGAACTTTTCATTTTTATTCTCGGTAGTATCAATAAGGGATAATCCATATTTCGATATAGTATCGAACTCTGCAATGTACTCCGAAACTGCCCTACCATTCTGCTTAAGCTCCAGAAATTTCCTAAACAATTCTGACTTCTGGGCAGCTGGGATGAATATCATTGAATTGGGCCTTAAACTGATCCCATGTAACTTGATCCTCTGGAGTAGCTGCCTTAGTAGCATTCCACCAATTCATTGCCCGTCCGTGCAGCTGACGGGATGCTAGCTTCCTCTTCATTGCATCCTCGATACCCAAGTCTTCGAAGATATGCTCACATCTATCCAACCAATCCTGAATTTCTGTGGCCGATTCCGTTCCGTGGAACGGCTTCCCACCAAGGCTAGTGTAATCCTTGCATAGCTTGGCGAAGTCGGCCTCAGGCGCCTGCACCGCTGCACCACCACCATTTGCAGCATTGGGAACTGCTCCTTGCACATTTCTAAGCATCTCCCTCATGAAGTCAGTGAACATAGTCCTCATGTCAGGAGCATTCCCATTATTGGCTCCTCTACCAGCACCCCTCGTATATCGGCTCATAGTTCAGTCTGTAAAGAGAAATGATTAACCATCCTCTTTGTGGTGTCAGTGCAGTGCGACTTCATCCTTAGCTATACTAATAGTGTATATATATAGCTTTTGAAAACCAAAATAATCACAAATACACGCTCTCATATACGTACTATCTCTCCTTGATGTCTTTCCTTAGGTTAACTACGCAACCTAGAGCTCTGATACCAAAGGTGACGCCCCGCTCCAGCCAACATTTCCAATGAAAGTGTGTTGTGCCGATGTCCAACAAGCAAGGGACGGTCATCAAAGAAAGGAAAGGTAAGGAATTTGAACTAACAAGGAACCTGTAGCATATCTCACAGCGCATGGAATAAAATATAATAATAACATACTTTGACATAAAACAGGCGAGACAATGCATAAGCTGAAAGCTAAACATCTCAGCAACGGAAAACCCAAGTACAGCTTATGTTCCCCTTTATCATTATTACAACATTAAAAATGTCTGTAAAGCAAAAGAAAGGAAAGTACACTACTAATGCCCAAAGTAGTGGCCAGCAGCGACACAGGGAGAATATATATAGAATAGTACGTGTAAGCCTCCTGCTCGTCTCCGGACAGCTACTCGTGCACAACCAGCTAACCTGTCTCTAGTCTGCCCGTTTAAGAGCACCCAGAGTAATAAGAAGAGACATAAAACTCTGGGTCACACAAAAGTATGGTATGAGCGATAAGCAGCAAAACAGAACAATAACAGGTATACTAAACCATACCTGAACCTGGGCCTGCAACCAAAGAGTTAGCACAACATAGCGTACAATACTCTAAGGCGCCACTAACATATGGTGTAAGGAATACGGGGGTGTGGGTATGCATGTCATAATGATGTCAAACAATCAAGCATAGCAACCATCCTCACATCTCTCACTCAGTGCGTAAAGCATACGATATCCACCACTTTGATCACCCTATTCCTTGCTATGATCACTCTGCCCCATGAAGTCATGGAAACCCCACTGCACTGATCCATAGCCACTAATCCTTTTCTATGTCCACTCTGCCCCATGAAGTCATAACGGCTCCACCGCACTGGCTCATAGCCTTGCTACGATCACTCTGCCCCATGAAGCCATGATGATCTCACTGCACTGATACGTAGCCTAACATTCGTCTTTCGGTGGTGGATCAAAGTTATGGATGTCGATAACTCCTTAGCATATGCCCCGCAACAAAGCCCAACCATGAAGTTAACTCGTTGGTTCCCAACTGGATCTTGAGTACAAACCTCCCAATTGGACTACTTTGCATCTCGGGTTTTGCTCTCTTCCGGATCGATTCGGTCCTTCATCTCACTTTGCTTCGGGTCAAACCCCCTGAAGTGGTTCAGTTCGGATACTTCCTCTGGTTCATGAACTATAGAGCTCACCAGCTCGACTCGTGATTTCCTGCCTCAGATCGGTTCATGCATTGCAATTTTTCCCTGGGTCGGGTCGTGATGCCCCCATTGGGTTCGGATCGGATGAAGCAACGGTTCGCGGTTCGTACTCTTCTTCCATTTAGCCCGGTTCGTGGTGTATGCTCCAGTTCGTGAGTGGTATCGGTTCGGGTCGGGGTTCCTTCTCTCAAGCGGATCGGGTCGTGGTGCTAACTCCAGATCATTAGGTCGTGACTTGCTTCTCCAGGTGGTTCGTGGTGCTCAAGTTGGAGCGGTTCGGATCGGTCTCCATCACCACGAGCGGGTCGGTTCAGTCTTGATCTCCCTAATTCCCCCGATTGGCTCGTGATGCAACAGTTTGGGGGGAGCGGTTCGGTTCGTGCTTCCCCTCCGGTCCGGTTAATTTCCTGCACTTCTTTCCAGCGACTGTTTTACGCCATTCGACGGCGTTTTCGACCAATCTAATTTTTCTAATCAATCACAAAGCATACCATACAGTCATAGCAACATATAAAAATGGCCACTAACACCAAAACAACAACTTGATAGGTTAAAATGGATCAAACATAGCCAAAACCCCATATTTTCCCCTTAATCATGTTCAAGCAAGTCTAATGATAGGATTAGCAAAACTTAACCAAATTAACCCTAATTTCTAACAGAGGCCTAAAACAATATTTAAAAATTTATAAATATTTTTCCAAAATTTAATCATGTTTAAATTCGCTAATTAACACTAATTACCCTTAATTAACCATAATTAGTGAGGAACTATGCAAATCACTCACCTTAGCCACAAACAAAATACCAAATCTGAAATTATCTTCTGTTTGGCGTTGTCCCCAAGGCTATACAACAGTTCCGACCTTGATTTGGTGTTATTTCCCTTTGATTTGATGTAATTTAGCCAAATCTTCAATTAGAAAGTGGTTTAGAGGTGTTTTAAAAGTTGGAGGCCATTACTAAGTTGAGAGGGATGATAAGTGGCGGCTGAAAAATGAGAAAAGGGTGTTCTCTAAACCCTGACAGCCCTTAAATACTTCAAATCCCGAAATCTCCCTTTGGGCCTAGCTGTTAATTACACAATTAAGCCTGGTTAAGCTGTTTTTCACCTTCTAAACCTTAATTCAGCCATATCACCGAAACGGTAAGTCCGTTTATCACATATGACCACTCTACGGAAACGTAAACCATCATCCGGATCTAATGGAAGTGGTTTCTGGTCAAAACTCCTTTCCAATCAAAAGTTATGGCCGAAATAAGATCAACTAAGGGCAAGTTGGTCATTTAAAAATCGACAAAAATCATGAACATGGGAAATGACCCCAATAGCCGTCCCCCAAAGTTACATGGTCATACGACTTTGCATGAGAAAGAAAGAAATATTCTACGATCCTCTAATGCGTAGAATGCGGGTCATTACACCACTGATCATGTTATACCTTTATTTCATCCTGCTTTGGTCTCGCCAACTGATCGATCACAACCAGGAGTATCGCTTCCAGCAACCAGCGCAGCTGGAGCAGCAAAACCTCAGGAGGCTCGCGATCAAGATCTAGATCGGTCGTACTCTTTGCTTCCACTCTTGGGAACAACTCGACCTATCGAACCAGTCGAGCAACCACTGGGTCCATCAAAATCAATGCCATTCCCATTATAACCCGAAATCTTACCACAGACCAGTTTAACCACTCTTCCCCTTCAATGAAGAACTGGTGCGACCTTCCCTTCGTACCAGGGAAGCCACCCCACTATACCAGTCCTCAGTGTGGCAGAAGAAAACACTAACGTAGACCCTACTAACCTCGCTCCCACCAGGGGCACCTCCAAGCTCCGAACATCACGTGCTATGCTGGATCAGCCTAGGCCCTCTGTTATGGGTGCAGCTCGACCCACTACTCATTAGGTTCCAGAGGAGCCACTCTCCCCAGAACCGCCTACTGTGGCTCACCATCCCTCACATCTTCACTCAACTCTCGGAAGACGGGCCCAGCCAACTGCCGCCCTTCTGAGCATGCTTTTGTCGGATCCTCACATCGAAGTTCTCCCAGACGCTGAGCTAAATTAATGGCAACGACTCCTCGGAGATGGAAGCCAGCTTGCAAGCATTATTCGATGCTTCACTCGGGGCACTTCCTCGGAGCAAGACATAGATAATGTCAATCGCACCCCCTTCACCAGGAAACTCAGAAATTCCCGAAACCCTCTGGACTTCAAGTTCCCAACTATCGAGCCATACAACGGGCGCACTGAGCCAACCATCCACCTCATGCGATACATGCGACATACGGATGTACTTGGCGCATTGACCAACATCATGGCTAAGTGTTTCCCACTCTTTCTTACAGACATAGCCGGAATGTGGTTTCGACAGCTGACAATGGAGTCAATCAGCAGCTGGAAAACTCTGGTCACTCGCTTCATCGAACAATTCAGAGTACATATCTCTCGACCAAAGAGCGTTATGTTCTTATCCACTGTCAAGCAGCGATCAGGAGAAATACTCATATCCTTCCTTGAAAGATTCAACGCAGCTGTAGCGTCATTCGATCGGCCTGAGCCATCGATGGTACTTAAGGCCGCTATTGCGGGAGTTCATAATCGATCAGAATTCTCAATCTCTTTAACCAGAGATCCCCTCAATGATATAGATTATTTCTATTCCGAGGCCGAGCGATTCCTCCGACAAGTAGATGCCAGCATTGAGATGGAGAGCCTAAAGGTCTTAGACGCCAAACAACAAGGTCCATCCCGCATCAATGGTCAGAATAAAGGAAGAGGAAAGGCCCCGGAAAAGAGAGAGCGTCGTGTGCGACCTCGGATAGAAAGTAAGTACGATCAGTACACCGAACTCAATTCCTCTCTACTCGATATCTACCTCGACATACGAGGGTCCCTGCCCACTCCAAGACCACCTCGACGAGAGCCAATACAGATGGAGCTCGATTCCAGCAAACATTTCATATTCCACAACATAGCTGGACATAGCACCAATGAATGCCGGCATCAACGTGATCTCATCGAGGATCGAGTCAGAAAAGGAGAGCTTCCCGAATATGTCAAAAATCGTGCCTCGGCCTTGCCGCCACGATCTTCTACCTAAGCTCCTCAGGTCGATCTACGAGCTCCTAGAAACGGAAAGAACCCTGAGACTAGCACTCGCGGCATTATCATTAATTAGATTTTTTCTGATGTATTTCTTTCAATAAAAAGGACACCTTGATGTACACATGTATGTAGTTAGCATTTAGCTCCTAGGCATGCTCTGGAATCAATCGATGTCCTCTTAAAATTTCTTTGTAATAATTCATTAGTTGCTATGAATGTTCTTTTACAAATATGGATAATGTTTGGGAAACTCTAAAGTCGAGCATGGATAATTCTTCCCCCCTCTTTTAATGTGGTCAGCATGAAAGCCTACTACCACATCTTAACACCTACTCCCCTAGCCGAGTGTGGTATATTTCTTTAAGCCAAGTATTAATGATACTCGCCCCTTCTTTTTCTATACCACAAGCTTTTACCGCTCACTGGACACACTAATCTAACATGAGTCAAGCATGAAAAACACTTGCCTTAAGCCGAGTATGGTTAATACTCGCCACTAAGCTTAGTATGGTTAATACTCGCCATGAATCCGAGTATGGTTAATACTCGCAACCAAGCCGAGTATGGTTAATACTCGCCACTAAGCCGAGTATGGTTGATACTCACCACCCCTCAAAGCCAAGTGAACTAAAATGCTCGACCCGTCAGCCTTCTCCAGGTCGAGAAAGGTTTATTTTTGTTTTTACAGGAACTAACTCTCATAAAGACGATCAACATCTCGGCCTAAATACGGTTCCTGATAGTTGTCGGTTTTCCGGACTTAATACGACCCAGTTCGGTCGTCTGTTTTCTGGCCTTAATATAACATGGGAGCTGTCGGATTTCTGGCCTTAATATGGTCCGACATGACCATAACTGCTCGAACAATTGTGCTTCGATTCACATTTCAGAACGTACCTCCATCTATCGAAGAAGATGCATTCTGAGGGGCAAAATGTTAGCCTTCTTTTTGGTAAAAGACAAAACGGGCCAAATGGAAGCCCAGACGTGCAACCAATCAAGATAGAAAGATCACATTCCAGGAAGCCTAGAAGAAGACTGGCCCGAAGTAACCAAGTGTCGGGCCAATCAAGCCAATATCTCACTCCCGAAGACTCCTCTCCCGGTCGACCGAGATAACTGCTCTTGCACAGGGAGTATCGACCGAGTATTTCAAGTCTACATGAAACATCCAACTGAGCTGTTCAATTACTTGGCCCGACTCTCAAGGAAGAAAAGGCGGTCAACCACATCCGGACAAAGCTCTACTTTTGATATACCTCACTATGGATGCCACGTAAGCCGCAATTTCCGAGGATACTATTTATGAATAGTGGAATCAGTCTTCCAACCGTTATTCTATCCAAGGGGTGAGCTCCACGCGTCCAAGTCTTCCCAGAAAGGTCGGGTCACGTCACAACAACCCAAGTTGCCATCTTCGCCTATAAATACCTCAAAGCTAAAAGATGAAAGAGAGCCCTTTCGGCCGATACTTCTTCTTCTTCCCAGAAAGGCATTATCTGGAAGAGAAGAAAGTTGTTTTCTTTCTTTTCTTCAAATAGAAAGAGCATTGTACTTGTAATCTAAAGCAGAAGTAATATATAAAGTGGACATAGGCACAGTCTTTGCTGAACCACTATAAATAGACTTTGTGTTTTCTTCATTTCCTCTAATTTTTCTGTTAGTATTCGTGTTCTCTTCACACGATTGGGGGTTGAATGTCACTAGTGACCAACTTTTGACGTCAACATAAATATACTACCTTCAAACATGCAAGTAAATATACTACCCTCACAAATGGACCACACATGATTCTTTCTCCACATTGATTGCTTGAACATTATTGTCGTTAAATTTGATAGCGGTATTGGTAAACGACAACTCTCGAATTTGGATCTATTGTGCATTCCATTTTCATTGTGTTATACATGTAACAATAAACTAAGAAATCAGAAATGGACCACACATTATTTGTCTCCGCATTGATTGGTTGAACATAATGAAAGTCCCTATATTTGTTGAAAATAAAACCCAATAATGCATGAAAGCAACAACTCAATAAAAATGTCCTATATCTGTAGATCTGATGATCTATTCTTTAACAAGTTAGTAAACTACTGAACACTTTAAACTTTTCCTTTGTTGGGAAGAAAATAAAACGAAGGAAAAATGGTAGAAACAAAGTCTTAAATGTCATCTAGATAAAATATCAAATTAGAGAAGGGTAAATCCAAATACTGCTCATATATTTCTATCTTCAGTAACTGCTTGTCGTGTCTCATATCCAAGAAACAAAAGATGTTTTGTCCCTGTCACTTGTCAGAGTACATTAAGGATAACAACAAAGACATAAAAAGCTAATACATAAAAAATATACATGTAAAATATATTTTTAACTCTGCTATGCTAGAACTAAAGGCACCGCAGAAAGAGGCAAGTTTATAATAGGTAGGGTAAGCAATATGAGGTTGAACACATTATTTGATCAAATTGGTTCAATCCTGAAACCATGCAAGTACAAATACAGTTGTACTAGATTTTAGAAGTTTGATTAAATAACATGGCATTGTTTTATCTCATGACAGAATAACACGAGAAAGAATTAGTATGCCTAATTTACTGTTCGTTTTTTTATTGTAAGTGAGGTAAAATTTACAAAGCATCTTTTTTATGATTCACTTTAACACATTAGTGTACAAGCCTTTTTCCATGTAAATATGTTACAATAATAGTTTCAAGATTCAAAAGAATTGAGTAGGTTTATCATTTCAAATAATATACATAAGTATACTCGACCAACTTATTTCAACCTTAACTACAAGAAGTGTAATGACCCGCATTTTACGTATCGGAGGATCGTAAATTTTTATTTAATTCTCCAAGGGTCAGATCATTCTTAGCTTTTGATATGTTGTTTATAGGGATGTAAGACATATCCATAATTTTTATCAATTTAATTTATGACCATTTTACCCCTATTAGTTTTTAATAGAGGATTTTTTTTTATTGGAATCGAGTAAGATGCTGGGATCAATTTCATTGGATCAGAAATGGTGCTTATAATTCCGTACATCGGTTACATTAAAGATTTGGCTGAACGGTTTGGGAGGAATCGTTATTTTAGTGTTGCACAATTTATGGATATACTAATTAGTCATTAGTGGGCTGATTAGTGAGGTCCATTAAGGCTAGGGGCTGTTGGCTATAAGTAGAGGGATAGGGGTACCAAAAATGGTTTAGTTTCCTCGTTCTCTCATTTGGTTGGAGCTTGAGATTCTTACTTGCTTCACCAAATGCACATCCACTTCATTTAATTCATAGATCTACATAAGAAGATTGAAGATCAACATCGAGAAAGAGTAGATCGCATCAAATTAGTTGATTTGAAGGTCGTTCTTCGCTGTCCGATTAGAGATTGGTTGATTTGAAGGCCATTCTTCACTGTCAGGATTAGAGATTGGTTGATTTGAAGCTATTTTGTGGATTTCATGGTTTATAAGCATCCCTCACACGGATTCAATCAAGTATATGGGTTGCTTGATCTTATTTTCATCATTTCGAGTCATTTTCACCTAGATCTAATCGAGGTAAATCTATTTTCATTCTAATCACCACAGGATCTAATCTAGCAAGATTATAACAGTAAATTTATATGTTAATTCATGTGTTATGCAAGTTTAGATCTATTTGTTGATTCGTTGATTGTTTTACCACGATTTGGTGAATTTTATATGATTGTATGATGATTATTTGTTGTGCAGGTGATGTTTGATGATTTCATGAAGTGTTAGTGATTGAATTGTTGAAATTGGATGATTTGGATGCATGAATTGTTGCGCAAGAAATGATGGATTGGTCGGATCTAGGCATGGATTGGTTGATGGTGACGTGGAAAGTATGAATCAATGGCTTGTGGTGTAAGAAATGGAATGGATCAAGTCATTTGAATATGGATCAGATCACACAAGACCTAATGGATCTTGGATCGGCGTAGGGTGCATGGTGAAAACATGGAGTGACACACGATGGATCGGCCGATATCTGATGGATCACATACAGCAGGTTTGGCTGTTGGGCAATAGCTGGACTGCGTGGATCGGTTGAAATTATGTCAAGCGCCTGGTATTTTGGTGGATCGGGCAAGAGATCCAGTGATGGATCGATAGATGGATCGGGCAAAGTAGGAACACATTGATCGCGTGATCCTTCTGATCTCTACATGTATGGATCACCGAAAATGACGGATCACATAGGTTGTTGTGCATCGATGGATCGCGTGATCATTGTGCAGTGATGGGTCACTCGTCGTGATCCAAGAAGAGTGTGATCCATTTAAAGTGACCAGAAGATGTTCATTTTTTGTTTGACATTGGATGTAGATTCGAAGTGAATTCAGATGGAATGTTCGAAGCAAAGTAAAGTGTTCGTTGATCGATGAAATGAAACGAATGTGAAGATGACTCAAGGATGTTTGAGCTCGTGGATAATGGCTGCACAAAATGATTTGAGCTTATGGATGGTTGCCAATGACGATGGCTAAAGTTATTGAAGGTCGAAGGATTATCGTTAGTCGGAGGTTCTAGCGGACTCAAAGCAGGGGTATAATGGGGACACCAAAAGACTAGAAGATGTCTGGTCGAGTACCCTGGGTATCGATGAAAGGCCTAGATACGAGTCATGATGGCGTATGAGTTTTTTTATAACTGGGGTTACTGTTATCCCTTTATAGATGGCATGACATGGCCAGTCAAACGATTAATGATGGTTTCAAGGCAAGGTTGGCGGAGATAGCCAGAGTCATGGATGTTGATTGCTTATTTGTATCGTCTTGTGTGGATTGTCCGACGTCGAGGGAGACATCTCTTGGGTGGTTGTCTGATGTTGGTTTAGGCCTTCGAGTTTTGTGCTTGGGGGATGTTGAATTCGATTACGATGGTCTATGCTTGATAATTGGTTGCTATGGATGTTTGTTTGTTTCTTCTCTAATTTTCTGGGAAAGGCTATCACTATCAGTTGTGGAGGAGATGGGTTGGTGTTCTTCTCTATTGATGTGTTGATAGATTTGATGGTTAATCTACCTATTCCCCATATACTTTATTGATGATGTTAGATAGTCGCACTTTAACTGAATTGTAGTTTTTCTCGTGTGTGGACTAATCATTCTATTTTCAGATTTAGAATGAGTCGTCAAACGTCAATACATACTTCTAGGTAACAGCCTATTCCTGGAGGGAGAGATAACAGTATACTAGATTACCCGGCTATATTCGAGGCCATGGAGGCAGCGATCATAAGGAGGGTACCCGCTACAAAGGCAGCTGCGGTAGATGTTGGGATTCAGGTGCAAGTGTCTAGGGTGGTTGATTTCGCTAAGCTGTGTAATGACTTCACTACTCTAGAAGGAAAGTCGTTCAAAGGGACAGAGCCGATTTTAGATATTCAAGGGTGGCTTTGATACTTACATTCAGATATTCGGATACTTGGGTATTGATGATGCGACTAAGAGGAAGCTTGCATCGAGATAGCTACAGGGAAGAGCTATGGATTGGTGGAACTCTGTCACTTTAGAGACTCCAGAAGATGAGGTCACGTGGGATCAGTTACAGAGTTCGAGACGAACTTCATATCCACCATTCAGAAGTCTTTTCTGTTCAAGAAGTTCGTCGTAGGCTTGGATAAATACCTTGGGAATCAGCTGGTTGATCATCTGAATGACTCTTATGATAAGATCGTGGAGAAAGCTTTGAGGCATGAGAGTTTGTTTCCCAAGGAAGAAAATGTTGTTGCAGCCAAAGAGGAACCGAAACTATAGCAGGGTGGTAATAACAAAAATAGGAAGAAGCAACAGCAGAAAGGAAAAGATTGTCTGAAGAAGCAGAAAAGCGAGATGATATGCTTCAACTGCCAGCAGAAGGGCCATTTTCCCAAGGATTGCAAGAATCCGAAATCTGAAAGGAAGTGCTATAACTATGGTAATCCTGGGAATATGTCCAGAACAGTAGAAGGGTAAGAAGGTAGCAAAGGTGTATGCTTTGGAGGTTGTGCCAACTTCTTCGAGAGCTCCTACGGCAGAGGAGAAAGGGAAGAGTGTTGTTGTTCAAGGTTTGTTTTCTATTGAGGGTGTTTAAGTTCGAATGTTGTTTGATAGTGGATCATTGCATCCTTTCATTTGCAATGGGATTGTGTGTCATTTGGGTCTGGAACCTAAGATTGTTGATAGACCATTAATCTTGAATAATCCAGTCGGGGGTACGTCTAGCTTTTGTATGCTTTGTCGTGGTCTAGGGTTGTCGAGTCATAGTATCTCCTTTGTGTGTGATTGCTTTGTTTTGAACTTCGCTAGGTTTAGGATTATTTTTAGTATGGCCTGGCTCAAGAGGTATGCGGAAAAAGTGAATTGCGAGAAGCTCAATGTGACGGTCGGGAATGTAGAAGGGCGAACGGTTGTGATTCGATGTAAGCCAAAAGCCGGGGTCTTCATAAGCTTTTTATATTCTCTTGTGATTCCACGGGAAGGCTTGTCATCTGTGTTGATCGCTAGTGAGTTTGATAATGTCTTTGAAGAGGTCAAAGTTTTTCGCTGCATCGCGAGATTGAGTTCAGGATCGATTTGGTCGAAGGTGCTAGACCTATCGCAATGTCTCTTAGGCAGATAGCGCCTAGAGAACAACAAGTGTTAGAGGTGCAAGTTAGTGACCTTTTGGGAAATGGTTCATTTGGCGAAGCGTGTTCGAATAGGGTGCACCGGTTGTGTTTGCAACCAAGTTTAATGGATCTTTGAGATTGTGTGTGGATTATCGTGAACTGAACAAGGTGACTAAGAAGAACAAGTTTCCGTTGTCGAGGATTGATGACTTGTTTGATCAATTTCACAAAGCCAATGTGTTTTCTCAAATGGATTTGACAACGGGATTTCACTAGTTGAGAGTAGCGAAGGATAGTGTGTTGAAGACAGGATTTAGGACACCATATGATTTCTTTGAGTGGCTGGTGATGTCATTCAGATTGACTTATACACCAACGTATTTCGTGGATCTTATGAATAGGATATTCAGTGATCAGTTGAACAAGTTAGTGCTTGTGTTCATGGATGATATTTAGGTTTATCCTGGAATGAGGAAGAGCATAAGAACACTTACGAGTTGTTTTGGAAATTTTGCGAAAGCATCAGTTAAGAGCTAAGTTTTTGAAATGTCACTTATGGAAGAATAAAGTAAGGTTCTTAAGCCCTGTTATTTCCAGAAATGGAATAGCGGTGGATCCCGCTATGGTGACAACAATCTAGGACTGGGAGAGACCTAAGAATGCGATGGACATGAGGAGTTTCCTTGGGTTGGTAGGATATTATCGTCGATTTATCAAGGATTTCTCCATGATAGCTATACCATTAACAGGATTGACAAAGAAGAATCTAGTGTTCACATGGGATGTGAGGTGTGAGAAAGCTTTTGGAATCCTAAATAAGAGACTGATGAGTGCTCCTATTTTGATGAATCCAAGTGAGAATGAAGAGATGGTGGTATACACTGATGCATGTGGTACTGGACTTGGAGCAGTGCTGACGCAGAAGGACAGAGTTGTAGCCTATGTGAATCGATAACTGAAGCCGCATGAAAGTAATTATCCCACTCATGATTTGGAGTTGGAAGCGATCATGTTTACTCCAAAGATGTGGAAACACTACATGTTGGGAATTTGATTGGAGTTGTTTACGAATGTTGAAATATCTTTTCTCTCAAAAGTATTTAAATCTTCGGCAGCAAAGGTGGTTAGAGTTTTTGGCATCGTAGGATTTTAGTATAGCTTATACTCCTGGTAAAGGTAATGCAGTAGCCAATGCATTGAGTCGAAGACATATAAGTTTGGGAGCTATGTTCTCGGAATGGAAGCCCCTCGAGTACTTGACGGGATTTGGTTTCAGGCCTAGGTACGATTTCGAACTTGAAATGTTGGCAAGCTTATCAATAAATCCTACTCTCATCGAAAGGATTGGCGAAAGCCAAAGGCGTGAAATAAATCTTTTTAAGATCATCCAGAAGCAGGAAGAATTGCAACAATTCTCCAATCCTAACGAAGTCTAGAACAGGATGATAAGGGGTTCAAGGTCGATTGAGGTGGTTGGCTTCGAAAGCAAGGACGACTGGTTGTTCCTGATGTTGATGGATTGAGCAAAGAGATTCTAAGGGAATGTCATCACTCAAAGTTGACCATTCATTCTAGTGGTACCAAGATGTACCGGGACATGAAGCGAGCCTGCTACTGGGACGGGATGAAGAGGGATGTTGGAAATTTTATTTCCAAGTGCATGAACTGTCAGTTGGTGGAAGTTGAACAAAAGAAGCCGAGTGGATTGCTTCAGCCATTGGAAGTTCGTACATGGAAATAGGAGCAGATATTAATGGATTTTACCAATGGAATACCTAGAACCAGAGCAGGAAATGAAGGCATTTGGGTCATGGTGGATCGCTTTACCAAGAGCGCAAGGTTTATTCATGTCAGATCGACTAGGACAACATCGAAGTTGGCCGAGCTATATATAAAACAGTTGGTTCGATTCCATGGTATCCCGAAGAGCATAGTTAGTGATCGAGATCCATTGTTCACGAGTGAATTTTGGAAGAGTTGCAAGAGATTTTGGGAGCCGAGCTTTGTTTGAGTACGACTTATCAACACCAGACTTATGGTCAAACCGAGAGAGTTAACCGAGTATTGGAAGATCTCCTTAGAGATTATGTATTGGACTTCGGGGGATCGTGGAAAGACCATCCACATTTAGTTGAGTTTGCGTATAACAACATATACCAATCGAGCATTGGGATGACACCATACGAGGTGTTGTATGGAAGATTGTGCAATTCTCCGGCATGTTGGTTAGAGACTGGAGATAAGCTGATACTTGGGCCAGAAATGTTAAGAGAGACCTCAGATTGTATCAAGATCATTCGACAACGAATGAAGGCAGCCCAAGATCGTCAGAAGATTTACGCCGATAAGCATTGAAAGGATTTGGAGTTCGACGCGGGTGATATCGTTTTCATGAAGATTTCACCATTGAAGAATGTTGCTTGGTTCGAAAGAAAAAGGAGGTTAGCTCCAAGGTTCGTTGGACCGGTTCTGATAGTCGAGCGGATTAGAAAGCTCGCGTACAGATTGGATTTACCTGAGAAGATGTCGGGCGTGCACAATGTTTTCCATGTGTCGTTTTTACGGAAGTGTGCATGATTCAAATGTGGTGGTATCTCCGGATCAGTATGAAGACCTAGAAGCCGATTCCGTAATTTCAAGACCTCGTAAGCCGCTTCGCGTTGTGAGGAATGACACGAAACAGCTTATGAGGAAGACGATTAAGCTAGTCAAGGTGCAACGGAGTGAGGATGATGATGATTGTACGTGGGAAACATAAGAAAGTATGAAGACGATCCATCTAGAACTCTTCGTTGGTACGACCCATTAATGTCGTGTCACCTTACACCATTGTAACTTGTACTTTTATTAGAATTCCGCTTGCTAAGTTAAGATTATGGAAGCATGGCTTGTTGGATGCTAGACTTGATGGTAGGTTGTCTGCTCGAGGATAATAGGCATGTATAATTGTTTTGGCTGCTTGTGTGCTTGGGATTTCGGGGGCAAAATTCCTAAAGGGGGGAGGGAATGTAACGACCCGCATTTTACATATCGCAGGATCATAAAATATTTTAATTTAATTCTCCAAGGGTCGGATCATTCTCAACTTTTAATATGTTGTTTATGGGAATGTGAGACATGTCCATATTTTTTATCAAATTTATTTGTGATCATTTTACCCCTATTTGTTTTGTATAGCATATAACTTTTAACTAGAACCAAATCATGTGTTGGGATCACTTTCATTGGACCAGAAATGGTGCTTTCAATTCCGTACAGTGGTCACATTAAAGATTTGGCTAAGCGATTTGGAAGGAATCGTTGTTTTAGTGTTATACAATTTTTGGACAGACTAATTAGTCATTCGTGCGATGATTAGTGTGGCCCATTAAGTCTAAGGGATGTTGGCTATAAATAGAGGGGTAGGGGTAATGAAAATGGTTTAGTTTCCTCATTCTCGCATTTTGTTGCGGCTTGAGATTCTTCCTTGCTCCACCAAATACACCTCCACTTCATTTAATTCATAGATCTACATAAGAAGATTAAAGATCAAAATCGGGGAATAGTAGATCGCATCAAATTAGTTGATTTGAAGGTCGTTCATCACTGTTCTTCGCTGTCCGGATTAAAGATTGTTGATTTGAAGCTATTTTGTGGATTTGGTGAGTGATAAGCATCTCTCACACGGATTCAATCAAGTATACATGTTCTTTGATCTTATTTTCATCATTTTGAGTCATTTTTACCTAGTTCTAATAGAGGTAAGTTGATTTTCATTCGAATCACCATAGGATCTAATCTAGAAAGATTATAATGGTAAATTTATAAGTTAGTTCATGTGTTTATTAAATTTAGATTACGATTTTGTGAATTTTATATGATTGTATGATGATTATTTGTTGTACAAGTGTTGTTTAATGATTTCATGAAGTTTTAATGACTGAATTGTTGAAATTGGATGATTTGGATGAATTGGATGCATGAATTGTTGCACAAGAAACGATGGATCGGTCGAATCTGGGAATGGATCGGTCGATGGTGACGTGGAAAGTATGGATCGACTACTTGTGGTGCAATGTAACACCCCACGTCCATTAATGTCACTCACAAAGGGAATGCATTAACTTCCATGAAGGTTATAAGTGAATATAGAACATAAAAAATTACAACAAGACAGATAATAAATAGTACTTGGAAATCTAAAACTTCATTTTATTGCAGCGGAAATTAAACATGTTTGTTACATCATAAAACCATAGATCATAACCAAGTAGAATATCCATCTTCATAAAAACAAAATACATAATCCCATTACATAAATAGCCATTAAAAAGATAACAAGCTGGACTTTATTCAACGGTCCAAGCTTTCCAAAGAGAGATGAAGCAATTCAATCAAACTCCACTAGAGCTAGGCCCAACCTGAGGACCTGGAGGGGGAAAAAGGATAGAAATAGAGGGGGTCAGACATAAAGTCTGGCGAGTATGATAATTCTAACAATACTATTATCAAAATAACTAGACTAAGGCATAAGCTGGAAGACAAGCAAATGTCTATGAACTCTTAGGAAGATAAAGATAGCGTTTAAGATAACGGTAAAGGCACACCTAACTACTAACGAATGATTACTACACTGCACCGCACATTACTACACTGCACCACACCAGTCACCCTATTGTTTGATCCCACTTGCTTCACATAGAAACTTTATAAATAGCCTTACGTACCCCTAACTGACTACATAGGTGCCGTCTGCCCCTATCTCCACTAGGTGTACCCCACTACCCACTTTCGATCGGCTCCCTACTCGTAGATACCCGTGCTGGCCCTACAGTGGGGTGTATCACTCCCCTAAAGTGGCAACCCGATACAACTTGAGAATGCACGGCTTATACCTACACAATGCAACAACGTCTGACCTACCAGCCCGGGTCCACACACGCATACGAAACCCGTTGGACTTGCATTGCCACCGCTCCCCGTTTTGGCCTCTTACAGTCGAACCCAGCATGCGTGTCCCATCCTCGACTTGGGTCGAGCCCACAAAGATACGTTTGGGATACTGGTCGAAATGGGCCCCCACAAGCTACCCACCTAAGCTTGTCACTAGTATATCCCACTTAACCCTCTTAGTCATGTTCATTTACATGTGTGTTTGGTTAAGTCTTACTAATCGTATTTCACATGCCACTAAGGGCACCCCCTAGATTCCTCATGCCACCCAAGGCACCTACTTAACCCCCATGTCCCACCTTACATGTTTATCTGGTTAAGTATTTCTTAATTCATTCAGGCCATAACCTCATAAAGACCTCTCACATTAGACTGGCATTTATGGCAGCTGGATTTGCCGGGCGGGTCCGGGCAGTCTTACACCATAAAAGAGTCTAACCTCGTGTCTTTACAACCGTTATGCTTTAGTTTAGGCCTAGGACCTCTCACATTGGGCTGACATTTGTGACCACTGGATTTGCCGGGCGGGTCCGGGCAGGTTTACGTCACAAACGAGTCCAACCTCGTGTCCTAAGCATTGATTAACACTTAAAATCTTTTACCCCAGTTTTAATAATTCCCTATTCAAATTATTAATTAAGTCAACTTTTAATGATGTCCATAATTGACTCAATTATGGCCATCCACTTATGGCATGCAAAATCATATCAATTGCACCCCAACTTTTTAATATTAAATCTTTAATATTACCCCTACCCCACGTTTATACGTTCGCTTATTCAGCGCATAATATAGGCTAGACTTTTATAGTCTAACACCTAGCACAAAGATAAATTATCACAACATATAGACAATTAAAATAAATCTAATCATCATAGGGGTGGAACTTGCATAAACTACACATGTTAAGGATCAAAAGGTGTCAACTTGTCAAATGTCTTAATTTATATGATATGATCATAGCCCAAATCTATACATAAACTTGCATATGGGGTTTTTAGGCAACATAATGATGGTGTGAACTAGCATAGGATATCACATATGTCATAGCATAATTCTAGATGTCATAATAGATGTCTTGGCATATGTTCATAACTTTTCTAATCAATCTAACTTGCATATGTGACTTGTCATATAGATCAACATAACCCAAACATGATGATTTAATTAATATGAACTAACTAGCATAGATGGTAACATCATGGCCTTTTTAACATGTATGATTCATCACAACTTAGCATTGAAACTTTCAACATACATAACATCATCATAGCATGATTTACAACATATAAGATATCATCATCACATAACATTGGATTTACAATATACATGATAGCAAAAGGGGTTTACAACAACATATATGATAATTCACATCATCTACTCATAATCCATTCATAACTCAACCTAATTAAAATGATAATAATCTTGTTAAGATCATCATACTCACAATTTAGAGAAGAAAAGAGAGAGTTTTGCTTTGCTTTAGGGTTGAGAGAATTAGAATTGAATTTGCTTTTCTTCTTTCTTAGTTGGCGGCGGCTCCATTGATTTCCATGGCGATGGTATGACGGTAACTATTCTATTTTAATTAGGTTTAGGGTTAGCATTAGGATGTACTTATAGGTGTAGGAAGTTATTTAGGACCATTAGATTAACCCTGAACCATGAGAACCAATCAAATGCAAAATCTGCATTTGAGCGAATCGGCCCACGGGTTGACAACCAAACACCCTGGATTAACCCCTAGTCAACCCAGTGAGGCTCGGGTCGACCTCAAAAATGGGCCGGTTCGGTTATTCCCCCTCCCAATTCGCTGTTTTGAACTTTTTCACATATTTATTTATTTAATTTTTAATTTATATATATATATATATATATATATATATATATATCAATATATATATATTTCTATGCGCAACCCATTTCACTTAATTCTTTTCTAAAAATTAAGTATACTTTAATTTGTGAATTTTAATGTTATAAAATTACGGGGTGTTACATGCAAGAAATGGCATGGATCGGATCGCACAAGACTTGATGGATCGTGGATCGACATGGGGTGCATGGTAAAAACATGGAGTGGTACGCGATGGATCAGCCGATATCTGATGGACCGCACACAGCAGGTTTGGCGGATTACAAAATTGCTAGACTGCGTGGATCAGTTGAAATTGTGCGGAGCGCATGGTATTTTGGTGGATCGGGCAAGAGATCCAGTGATGGATAGGTTGACGGGCATTGATGGATCAAGCAAAGTAGGAACGCATTGATCGCATGATCCTTCTGATCTCTACACGTATGGATCGCCGAAAATGATGGATCATACGGGTTGTTGTGCATCGATGGATCATGTGTATTGTTGTGCAGTGGTGGGTCGCTCGCCATGATCCAAAAAGAGTGTGATCCATTGTAAAGTGACCAGAAGATATTTATTTTTCGTTTGACGTTGGACGTAGCTTCGAAGTGAATTCAGATGGAATGTTCGAAGCAAAGTATAGTGTTTATTGATCGATGAAATGCAACGAATGTCAAAACGACTCAAGGATGTTTGAGCTCGTGGATAATGGCTGCTCAAGATGATTTGGCTTATGGATGGTCGCCAATAATGACGACTAGTGTAACTGAAGGCCGAGGGATTATCGTTAGTCGGAGGATCTAGCACACTCAAAGCAGGGGTAAAATGGGGACGCCAAAAAGACTAGAAGGTGTCTGGTCGAGTACCCTGGGTATTGATGGAAGACCTAGATACGAGTCACGATGGCGTATGTAGTTTTTCTAGAACCGAGGTTACCATTAGCCTTTGACGGATGGCATGACGTGGCAAGTCATGTGATTAACGATAGCTACAAGGTTAGGTTGGCGGTGATCGCCAGAGTCATGGATGTTAATTGCTTGTTTGTACCATCTTGTGTGGATTGTCCGACGTCAAGGGAGATATCGCTTGGATGCTTGTCTGATGTTGGTTTAGGCCTTCGGGGCTTATGTTTGGGGGTTATTGAATTCAATTAGAATGGTCTACGCTTGACAATTGGTTGCTATGGATGTTTCTTTATTTCTTCTCTAATTTTCTGGGAAAGGCTATCATTGTCAGTTTTGGAGGAGATGGGTTGGGGTTCTTCTCTGTTGATGTGTTGGTAGTTTTGATGATTAATCTACCTATTCCTCATATACCTTATTGATGATGTTAGATATATTTTTTATCGCCCATTAAGACTATTGTATGAGTCAAGGTTTTATGTTTCCCTCTTATTACCTTAGGTTGTTCATCCAGTTGTGGATGGGCAGACTAAGTAGCAGGTAATAGGTAGTAGATCTTGATGAGGATGATGTTGTAGAGCGTTGACGAGTAGGAGGTTGACATTTTATTTCTTACTATCTATTAGTAACTATTTACGTTGTTTTAGTTGATATGATACTCTGAGTGACTTTGTCGTGAGGCTGATTGTACAAATTCTTTTGATGTATGGATATTTCATGATGATATGAAAGTTTAAAATTCTGCTCAATTATGCTTCACTATTATTGCTTGTTGTATATGTTCTATTATATTTTCTCCATGCGCTGTGAGTTATACGACAGGTTCCGCGTATGTTTTCTTCTTTGATGATCGTCCCATATTGGCCTGGCTTGTTATACAACACACTTCATCCTTGGTTTGTGCGGGAGGTACAGGGTTGTCGTCACGTTTGGTATCAAAGCTATGGCTGAGCAATTTGATCTGAAGTTCGTAGGCGTAAAGACATATGAGAGACGTATTTGTACATTGCTAATGGATGTTTACTATATTATATTGTATAGTATAGTCGCGCCTGAACTGAATTGCAATTTTTCTCATGAGTGGACCAATCATTCTATTTTTGAATTTAGAATGAGTTCTCAAATGTCGACACATACTGCTAGGAATGAGCCTATTCCTGGAGGGGGAGACGGTAGTACACCATATTACTCAGCTATGTTCGAGGCCATGGTGGCAGCGATCATGAGGTGGGCACCCGCTTCATAGACAGTTGCGGTAGAAGTTGGGGTTCATGTGCAAGTGCCTATGGTGGTTGATTTTGCTATGCTATATAAGAACTTCACTACTCTAGGAGGAAAGCCATTCAAAGGGAAAAAGCCGATTGTAGACATTCAAAGGTGGCTTGGTACTTGCATTCGGATATTCGGAGACTTGTGTATTGATGATGTGACTAAGAGGAAGCTTGCATCAAGACAACTACATGGAAGAGCTATGGATTGGTGGAGCTCTGTCACTTTAGAGACTCCTGAAGATGAGATCATGTGGGATCAGTTCCAAGTCAAGTTCGAGACGAAGTTCATCTCTACCTCCAGAAGTCTATTCTGTAAGAGGTTGCTGATCTTAAGCAGAATGGTTAACCAATGTTGGAGTATGTTTCTGATTTTGAAGCATTGGCCAAGTATGCTCGTTCATATATTGAGACTCCTTACTAGAAGAATGAGAAGTTCGTCATAGGCTTGGATAAATATTGTAACACCCCGTAATTGTATAAGATACTATAATGATAAATTAAATAATACTTAAATAAATATTGGGAATTAAGTAAAACAGACTGCGCCATTGCGTTCGTCTCGGAATTTTGCTTAAGATAGACACCTGTTTGCGTAAAACGAACATCGTATGGAGAAGTTATTAAGGTTAGAAGTTTGTATACGCATAAGAGAAATATATATAAATAAAATAAATCCAGAGTTCAAATAAATTCAAAATCAAACAGCAGAAGGGTAGCGGGAAAATTCCCGCCTATAGGTGTCAACCCATGGGTCGACCCCGTCAAGGGTATGTCGAACCCTGTGTCGACCCCTGGGTCGACACACTAAGGGGGTCTACCCCCATATAAATCTAGGCAGATTCCTGGTTCTGAACGTGGACTGAATTCTTGAATTGGTTCGTCAGCTGATAGCTATATAAAGGAGCTTATGCCCATTGTTTTATTCATCTAAATCAATGGCGACAATGGGATGCTGCTCTAACCTAGATTAAATTAGCTTTTTCTTTAGCAACGACGATTCATACATATTCAAAGATCGTTGATTTAACATCAACACGCTTTTCTCAGTTTTCTTAGTTCCAATCACAGTGAGTCCACGTTATTTTTAGATATAAACACTTAAAAGTTATTTTGACATGTCTATGAATTGGATCTAAGCCTGTGACTATTTGAATCATATCAGATCTACCATAACTTGTGTATCTAATTTACTATTTATATCTCATCATGCCCGTTTATGATATCCCTATTATGTTAGGTTGCCTAATCATGTCATTATGCCTATTCTGTTAGTATGATCAATTCTGTCACCTCATGTCTATTATGCTAGTTACTTAATTAAATCACTATGCCTAATCATTTCTATTATCACATGTTCATCAGATCTGATCTTATATGCCCATCTTGCTATTATGCCCAATTCTGTCACTATATGCTTATTTAGTTGCTATGCCTATTTCTGTCATCATATGTCTATCTTGTTATTATTTCTGTTCTCTTCCCTTTTTATTTTATTGCCAGGCTACCTTCGAGCCTAGGCATACTGCTGAAATATGCGAATGCATGAAATTGGGAACGAGGGGAAAACGTTAAGATTGGGCCGTAACTTATGTTGGGAAATTTGGGCATAACTTTAATTGAAAACATGAATATGGATTTGGGGCATAAACCAAAATTGTGATTAAAGACCTTAATTTCGGGCATATGGTACATGATGAATATGACTTGGGAAAGGGGCTTGAAAACGAATAATGAAGTAGGTATAATTATTTAAGAATGAACATTCCTAGATCTACAGTAATTTGAAACTGTAACCATGCTTAGACACGAGGTTAGATTACACTTATGATAGAAATCTGCCCGGAACCGACCGACATATCCAGCAACCACAAGTGATGAACCTAATGTGAGAGGTCCAAGTGCATAAACATGAAACGTGCTAAGACACGAGGTTAAGTCCGACTTGTGGAAGAAGTCTACCCGGAACCTCCCGACATATCCAGCATCCACAAGTTGTAGGCTTAATGTGGGAGGTCTAGCGCATTATAACCATAAATGAATAAATGGTATTGAACTTGAATACTTAACCTGTTTGAACCCATAGGGATTACATGAACATGTTAACTTGAATAGGGGTTAAGTAAAGTTGCTTGAAATAGTGGGAGGGTTAAGTATATCTTGGGGTGGTGGGTAATATTTATATATAGGCCCACAAACTTAACCTGTGCGTTATGCAATCTTGTTACACTGGTAGGGCATAACCTGAGGAAATCCTAGTAGTGGGGATGCAAGCCTAGAGGGAAGCTTGTATCATCTTGTGTGTGGGACCCGTTTCAGTCAGTAACCCAAATATAGGTATCAAACGTGTACTCCGAACTAGGTCGGAGTCGGGGCACGCTTACTGAGCTGACTGTAAGAGATCCAGAAGAGGGACGGTGTAGGCGGCGCATTCCGACGGTGTCATGTGCATGCATGGGTCCGAACAAGGGAGGCTAAGACTTCATGACATTAGTAGATATGGTTGTGCACATCCTAGAAACGAAGGGTTTCAACTTTAGGAAGTAATACATCCTACTATAGGTCCAGCACAGGGTATCTATGGAGTACGGAGCTGATCGATTGGGGTAGTAATTAGGGTACATCTAGTCTCTCTTGTTTAGGAGCCCATTATTATTCTTAAGAGTAACACCGCTATGTTCAGTTGGGCTGCCTTTTATTGTATGGGGTAAAATCTCTCACTAGAAGTACACATAAGTTTGCCATCTTGTACTTGTTAGGGACCATCTTGTTTATATGATACTAGTATTGGTGTAGAGAGAGAGAGAGAGAAAAGTATTAGATAAGCGCAATGCCTGTTCTGTTTAGTTTATCGTGTTATACCTGCCATATGACACTATTATCTCTCTCCAACTTATATGCCTGTCATGATGGTTTTACTCATTTATATGCTAAAAGTAACTGGACTCGCCATACTTTATGTCTGACTCATTTTGTTTCCTCTTCTTTCTCTTACGTCCTTTCCCCCAGGTATTCAGGGTGGGAATACTCAAGCTTGATTAGGATTCTTCTTTCCTTCTGCTTGGAGCTGCTTGGATGTACTGCTTGATTTCGTATCTTCTCTACTATGGCTATGATTTGGGGATTATGCTCTTTTTTTGTTTATTGTACTCCGATGATTTAAGTACAAGAAAGAAGTTTTAAAATGATGTACTGGGTTTAATGCATTTCAGACTTATGATGTAACTATGTTTGAAACCACAATGTTTTCTGCTAAAATAAAGTTTTAAATTCCGCTGCTATTTTATATCTGTCTTGTAATGTTTCTGTTTGTGTTTACCTATAACGCTTCACAAAACTTAATGCATTCTGATAAACAATGACATTAACGGACATTGGGTGTCACAGATATCTTGGGAATCAGTTGGTTGATCATCTAGATAACTCTTACGAGAAGATCATGGAGAAAGCTCTAAGGCATGAGAGTTTGTTTCCCAAGGAAGAAAATGATATTGCAGGCAACGAGGAACTGAAACCAGAACAGGGTGGTAATAACAAAAGGAGGAAGCAACAACGGGAGAAAGGAAAAGATGGCCAGAAGAAGCAGAAAAGCGAGGTGATATGCTTCAATTATCAGCAGAAGGGCCATTTTTCCAAGATTTTAAGAATCCAAAAGCTGAAAGGAAGTGTTATAACTGTGTTAAGCTTGGGCATAACAAGAAGGATTGTCTAGAATAGTTGAAGGGTAAGAAGATAGTAAAGTCGTATTCTTTGGAGGTTATGCCATTGTCTTTGATAGCTCCTACAACAAAGGAGAAAGGGAAGAGTGTTGTTGTTCAAGGTACGCTTTCTATCGGGGATGTTTCAGTTTGTGTGTTTCTTGATACTGGAGCATCTCATTCTTTCATTTGCAACGAGATTGTGTGTCGTTTGGGTTTGGAACATGAGATTGTTGATAGACCATTGATTGTGACTAATCTAGTCGATGGTTCGTCTAGCTTGTGTATGCTTTATTGTGGACTAGTGTTATCGAGTCATGGTTGTTCTTTTATGTGTGATTGCCTTGTTTTGAACGTCGCTGGGTTTGGGATCATTTTGGGTATGGACCAACTCAAGAGGTATGCGGTAAGCATGGATTATGAGAAGTTCTAGATGACAGTCAGGAATGTGGAAGGGAAAATGGTTGTGATTTGATGTAGGCCAGAAGACGTCGTCTTCGTAAGCTTTCTATATTCGCTTGTAATTCCACGGGAAGATTTGTCATCTGTACTATTGAGTTTTATGATGTCTTTGAAGAGGTCAAAGTTTTGCCGCCGCATCATGAGATTGAGTTCAGGATCGATTTGGTCAAAGGTGCTAGACCAATCGTAATTCCCCTTAGGCGGATGGAATCTAGAGAACAACGAGAGTTAGAGGTGCAAGTTAGTGACCTTTTGGGAAAAGGATTTATTTGGCGAAGCGTGTACGAATGGAGTGCACCTGTTGTTTTTGCAACTAAAGCTGATGGATCTATGAGATTGTGTGTGGATCATCATGAGCTGAACAAGGTGACCAAGAAGAACAAGTATCCATTGCCGAGAATAAATGACTTGTTTGATCAACTTCACGAAGCCAAGGTATTTTCTCAAATGGATTTGGCAACGGGATTTCCCCTGTTGTGAGTGGGGAATGATAGTGTGCCGAAGACAGGTTTAAGGTCACCATCTGGTTTCTTTGAGTGGTTGGTGATGCAATTCAGATTGACTGACGCACTAGCATATTTCATGGATCTTATGAATAGGGTATTCAGAGATCAATTGAACAAGCTCGTGCTTATGTTCATTGATGATATTCTGGTTTACTCATGGAACGAGGAAGAGCATAAGACGCACTTGCGAGTTGTTTTGGAAATTTTGCAAAAGCATCAGTTGAGAGATAAGTTTTCGAAATGTCACTTCTGGAAGAATGAAGTGAGGTTCTTAGGCCGTGTTGTTTTTGGAAATGGAATAGCGGTAGATCCCGCTAAGGTGGCAACAGTCCAGGACTGGAAGAGACCTAAGAATGCGACGGACGCGAGGAGTTTCCTTGGGTTGGTAGGATATTATCAACGATTTATCAAGGATTTCTCTAAGATAGCTGCACCATTAACAGGTTTGACGAAGAAGAATCAAATGTTCACATGGGATGCGAAGTGTGAGCAAGCTTTTGGATTCTTGAAAGAGAGGCCAACGAGTGCTCCTGTTTTGATAATTCCAAGTGGGAATGAAGAAATGGCGGTATACCCCGATGCATGTGGTATTGTACTTGGAGCAGTGCTGATGTAGAAAGACAGAATGGTGGCTTACGCGAGCCGACAACTTAAGCCACATGAAAGGAATTATCTGACTCAATATTTGGAGATGGCAACGATCGTGTTTTCCCTGAAGATGTGGAGACACTTCCTGTTGGGAGTTCGATTCAAGTTGTTTACAGATCACAAGTCGTTGAAGTATCTTTTCTACCAAAGGGATTCGAATCTTCAGCAGCAAAGGTGGTTAGAGTTTTTGGCATTGTATGATTTTAGTATAGCCAATACTTCTGGAAAAGGTAACACAGTGGCCAATGCGTTGAGTCGAAGACATGCAAGTTTGGAAGCTATGTTCTTGGAATGGAAGCACCTTGAGTACTTGGAGGGATTTGATTTCAGGCGTAGGTGCGAGTTAGAACCTAAATGATGGCAAGCTTATCGATAAAACCTACTCTCATCGAAAAGATTGGCGAAAGCCAAAATCATGATGAAAAGCTTGTCGAGATCATTCAGATGTTAGAACCAGAGGATAAGGAGTTCGAGGTCGATCAAGATGGTTAACTTCAGAAGCAAGGACGACTGGTTGTTCTTGAGTTGATGGACTGAGGGATAAGGTTATAAGGGAATGTCATCACTCAAAGTTGACGATTCGTCTTGGTGGTAATAAGATGTAACGAGACATGAAGCGATCCTACTACTGGAAAGGGATGAAGAGGGATGTTGGAAATTTTATTTCCAAGTGCATGAACTGCCAGTTGGTGAAAGTTGAACAAAAGAAGCCGAGCGGATTGCTTCAGCCATTGGAAGTTCCTACGTGGAAATGGGAGAAGATATTAATGGATTTTATCGATGGAATACCTAGAACTAGGAAAGGAAATAAAGGCATTTGGGTCATAGTGGATCACTTGACTAAGAGCACAAAGTTTATTCCTGTTAGATCGACTAGGACAACATCGAAGTTGGTCGAGCTATATACAAAATTGATAGTTCGATTCCATGGTATCCCGAAGAGCATAGTGAGTGATCATGATCCATTGTTCACGAGTGGATTTTAGAAGAGTTTGCTAAAGACTTTGGGAACCGAGCTATGTTTGAGTACGAATTATCATCTCCAGACTTATGGTCAAACCGATAGAGTTAACCGAGTATTGGAAGATTTCCTTAGAGCTTGTGTATTGGACTTCGAGGGATCGTGGGAAGACCATCCACATTTAGTAGAGTTTGCATATAACAACAACAACCAGTCGAGCATTGGGATGGCACCATACGAGGCGTTGCATGGAAGACTGTGTAATTCTCCTGCATGTTGGATAAAGATTAGAGATAAGCTGATATTTGGGCCAAAAATGATAAGAGAGACCTCAGATTGTATCGAGATCGTTCGACAACGAATGAAGGCGACCCAAGATCGTCAGAAGAATTGCGACGATAACGTCGAAAGTATTTGGAGTTCGATGTGGGTGATATGGTTTTTTTGAATATTTCCCCGTCGATGAATGTTGTTCGGTTTGGAAGAAAAGAGAAATTTGCTTCAAGGTTCGTTGGACCAGTTTTGATGGTCGAGCGGATTGGAAAGCTCGGGTATTGATTGGATTTACCTGAGAAGACGTCGGGCATGCACAATTTTTTCCATATGTTGTTTCTATAGAAGTTTGTGCACAACTCAAATGTGGTGGTATCTCCGGATCAGTATAAAGACCTAGAAATCGAGTCCGAAGTTGAGACCTCGTAAGCCGCTTCGTGTTATGGAGAATGACACGAAACAACTTAGGAGGAAGGTGGTTAAGCTAGTCAAGGTGCAATGGAGTGAGGATGATGACGATTGTACGGAGGAAACAAAAGAGAGTATGAAGACGATCCATCTAGAACTCTTCGTTGGTATGACCAATTAATGTCATGTCACCTTACACCATTGTAACTTGAACTATTATTAGAATTCCGCGTGCTAAGATAAGGCTATGGATGCATGATTTGTTGGATGCTAGATTTGATGGTTGGTTGTCTGCTCATGGACAATAGGCATGAAGAATTGTTTTGGTTGCTTGTACTTGCTTGGGATTTCGTGGGCGAATTACCTTACACCATTGTATAAGAGGATCGTAATTTTTTTTAATTCTCCAAAGGTCGGATCATTCTCAACTTTTGATATGTTGTTTATGGGTATGTGAGACATGTCCATAATTTTTATCAATTTTATTTGTGACCATTTTTCCCCTGTTATTTTTTTACAGGGAATAACTTTTGATTGGAATCGAATCAGGTGCTAGGATTGATTTCATTGGCTCAGAAATGGTGCTTACAATTCCGTAAAGTGGTCACATTAAAGGTTCGGCTAAGCAATTTAGGAGGAACCACTATTTTAGTGTTACACAATTTCCGGACAGACTAATTATTCATTAGTGAGCCCCATTAAGGCTAGGGGATGTTGGCTATAAATAGAGGTGTATGGGTAAAGAGAATGGTTTAGTTTCCTCATTCTCTCATTTGGTTGGGGCTTGAGATTCTTCCTTGCTCCACTAAATACACCTTCACTTCGTTTAATTCAAAGATCTATATAAAAAGGTTGAAGATCAACATCTAGGAAGAGTAGATCGTATCAAATTAGTTGATTCGAAGGCCGTTCTTCGCTGTCCAGATTAGAGAGTGGTTGGTTTGAAGCTATTTTGTGGATTTAGTGAGTGATAAGCATCTCTCACACGGTTTCAATCAAGTATATGGGTTGTTTGATCTTATTTTCCTCATTTCGAGTCATTTTCACCTAGATCTAATCAAGGTAAGTCTATTTTTATTCAAATCACCATAGGATCTAATCTTGCAATATTATAACGGTAAACTTATATGTTAGTTCATGTGTTTATGCAAGTTTAGATTTATTTGTTGATTCGTTCATTGTTTTATCACGATTTGGTGAAATTTATCTGATTGTATAATGATTATTTGTTGTGCAAGTGTTGTTTGATGATTTTATGGAGCGTTGATGATTGAATTGTTTAAATTGGGTGATTTAGATGAAATGGATGCATGAGTAAATGCGCTAGAAACGATGGATCGGTTGGATCTGGACATGGACTGGTTGAGGGTGACCTAGAAAGTATGGATTGACGACTTATGGTGCAATAAATGGCATGGATCAGATCATTTGAACATGGATCGGATCACACAAGACCTGAAGGATCGTGGATCGGCATGGGGTGCTTGGTGAAAACATGGAATGACATATGATGGATCGACCGATATCTGATGGATCGCGCACAACAGGTTTGGCGTATCGGGCAATAGCTGGACTGCGTAGAGAGCCTGGTATTTTGGTGGATCGAGCAAGAGATCCAGTGATGGATCGGTTTACTTGCATTTATGGATTGAGCAAAGCAGGAATACATAGATCGCATATGGATCCCCAAAAATGATGGGTCACACAGGTTGTTGTGCATCAATGGATCGTGTGTATCGTTGTGCACTAATGGGTCACTCGTCGTGATCCAAGAAGAGTGTGATCCATTGTAAAGTGACCATAAGATGTTTATTTTTGGTTCGACGTTGGACGTAGCTTCGAAGTGAATTCGGATGGAGTGTTCAAAGCAAAGTGTTCATTGATCAATGAAATGCAACGCATGTGAAGACGACTCAAGGATGTTTGAGCTCATGGATAATGGTTGCTCAAGATGATTTGGGCTTATGGATGGTTGCCAATGATGACGGCTAGAGTTATTGAAGGTTGAGGGATTATCATTAGTTCTAGGTTCTAGCAGACTCAAGTAGGGTTATAATGGAGAAGCCCAAAAGACTAGAAGATGTTTGGTCGAGTACCCTGGGTATCGATGAAAGGACTAGATGCGAGTCATGATGGTGTATGGTGTTTTGCTAGAACCGGGGTTACCATTAACCTTTGATGGATGGCATGACGATTAACTATGGTTTCAAGGCAAGGTTGGCGGTGATCGCGAAAGTCATGGATGTTGATTGCTTGTTTATATCGTCTTGTGTAGATTGTTTGACGTCGAGGGAGATATCTCTTGGGTGCTTGTCTAATGTTGGTTTAGGCCTTTAGGGCTTATGCTTGGGGGATGTTGAATTCGATTAGGATGGTCTACGCTTGACAATTGGTTGCTATGGATGTTTGTTTGTTTCTTCTCTAATTTTCTGGGAAAGGCTATCACTGTCAGTTGTGGAGGAGACAGGTTGGAGTTCTTCTCTATTGATGTGTTGGTAGATTGGATAATTAATCTACCTATTCCTCATATACTTTATTAATGATGTTAAATAGTTGTTTTATCGCTCATTAAGACTATTGTCTGACTCAAGGTTTTATGTTTCCCTCTTATTACCTTGGGTGGTTCATTCGGCTGTGGATGGGAAGACTGAGTGGCAGGTAACAGGTAGTAGATCTTGATGAGGATGATGCTGCATAGCGATGACAAGTAGGAGGCTGACATTTTATTTTCTACTATCTACTCTTAGTTGTTTTCGCTGTTTTGATTGCTATGATACTCAGAGTGACTTTGTAATGAGGTTGATTGTACAGATTCTATTGATGTATGGATGTTTCATGATGATATGAAAGTTTAAGATTCTACTCAATTATGCTTCACTATTATTGCCTGTTGTATATGTTTTATTATCTTTTCTCCATGCGCTATGAGTTATACGACAAGTGTCGTGTGTATTTTCTTCTTCGATGATCGTCCCGTATCATCCTAACACGTCATACTGCATACTTCATCCTTGGTTTGTGCGGGAGGTACGGGGCAGTCGTCACAAGAAGATTACCACCTAGGGGTCATCATAATACAAACGCACTCTTACTGCAAAGATCACAACTGAAGAAAAGGAAAACCATTTGAGGGAACAATTAAGAATAAATAATTAAAGAATATTCTCAGTTATTATACAAATAGGCACTATACTCTATCACTTTATGGTACCTTATGATTCACTAACCTGTTTGGTAGAAAAAAGTAACATTGGATAAAGGCCAAATAAATGGTATACTTATAGTCTCATACTCTGCATTGTGAGGAAGGTATTTTAGACATCAAAAAACTTTTATACTCCATGGAAAAAACATCAACTCTACCCCTATCAGAACCATTCCCAACTACGTATGGAAGCATATGGAGACAAAATTACAATCACCTTACTGTATTGAGTATTATTAATAAATATTTTAATACCAACCCAAAACTTGTAACATGCATTCATAGCTAATCATACTTCACTAGCAGCAACCGAAACAATATGAGGAGTGAAATTAGCAGCAACCGCCTTTGTACCTACAAAATATACTCTTTACATCAAACAAAAATATATACAAATATAAAGTGGGTTATAATATACTTGGACTAGGAAAACATATATAACAAATTACATATATCATTGTAAATTAAAATACATGATTAAAAAACTGATGTCAAAAGCACTAATGAATCATTATACAAATTATTCGTTATCCACAGGCCACAATATTATACAAAACGTACCATTTTGGATAGGGCGCTACCCCTGGACACCTGCGACCTAACTGGATAGGTCGAACCCCATTAGCAGGGGCGTTGGCTTCTACCCCTACCTAGGGGGTTGCCATCACGCCCTCGTACTCCCCCTCCGTAGGGAATCGTATTTGACAAAAAGTTTTAAAAACTTTCAACAATATCAACTTAAAATTTAAATATGAACATGTATAGCGCAACATATTGATAAAATTATTGACATCACCCAGTCTAATTAGAATACAACCAAACACTAAATCACCTAATATTTATAGCCCAAAAAATTATGTAGATTCAACAAAATGGGACATGGAAATATATTATCAAATACATGAAATAGTTGGGTGCAATACTTTTTTCATAAGGTTTTTTCGCATGGTTGCTAAGATTTTCCCCTTAATTTTGTGATAGAATAACAAAATTGTGCAAGAGAAATAAGTTCAAAATGTCTAGAGTAATTTATTAGTATTGTCCATAAGATAATATGATTGGACCACATTTACTTAATTGATTAGGCACAGGTATCTATTAAGTTTCAAAATTAGGCTCACATCCGGTTCTAAACTTATTGTAAATTAGGTCCCTATTTTTAGAAAATTAATGGAAAAAAAATCACGTAAAGTCATTATTAAATAAAACACATACACGCCAAAAAATTCAGGTGTTAATATAATCAAAAACCACATCAAAATCCAAAATAACAACGAAACATCGAAACAACATGTTTATGCACTCAAAGATGCACCTATTCGTACATAGTTGCAAACATTCGTGCTTATATTTCAGTTTTGCACCAAATTGCACTATATATGCATATATTATATGCAGTTAAACAGCAATACATGCATCGTCTTATGCATATATTCATTCCTTGGCTGTATTTTCAACAATTCACTATTTTCAGATATTGTTGCATACACGTATGCACTTATATAGAATACATGCATAAATTCATGCATAATAATATAGGTTTTCAGATATTGTTACATACACATATGCACTTATATAGAATACATGCATAAATACATGCATAAATTCATTCTGTCATTTAGACATGCACCCGAATAAAATGGGTTTTTCCATAGAGACATGTTTTTACAAAGTGATCTGAATAATATAGGTTTTTCCTTTTCCTAGTCCATGTTATGTTCATTGTGGTACACAACAAAAAGTCATCAACGCTTGTTACGTCCATGTTTCAATACTCACTATTATCAAAGACTACATGTAACTTTTAACTCTCCTCTAAGCAAACATGATACACACAAACATATGTGCATGTATATATGTATGTATGTATATAAATACCATAATCTAAATATCTACAAGAACATGTCAGTTACCACATACTATAATGACAGATCTATTAAGATGCAAAGTAACTACATTTTTAATTCATTACTTAGTACCTCGTTATTAACTACAAGAAAACAATATAGAAAAAAAAATCTTATTTTGACCACCAATTTACAATTTTATTTTAGGTTCAAAAATAATTATTCATTGAGTAGCAAGTTTCATCTTCTAATTCACTTTGACCAATGATGTATTTTTAATTTATGTTTTGAATGTTGTTTCCGTCAAACTAAAGTTTTATGTTGTTTGAAAATTTTTAAATTAAAAAAAAAAAGTACCTCACTGATAAAAAGCTTAGTTAGAATTTATTATTTTGGTTAATACTAAAATGCCATTCTCAACAATCATTTAGAATAATCGAATTGTTCTGCTAATTTAATAAGATTAGCAAATTTTTGTTTGTTTCATAAGATGACTTGAATGAGAAAATAAAATTTAATTAGCTAATCCGTTACTGCAAACAACTGAGGAAGGAAATAGTGAAAAGAAAATCAAAGCCTATAAAGATGTTCATTCCAGCAACAATGTGAAATGCAACTGTAGGTTCGTTTGTTTTAGATATTTAATGAGACTTATTGATTGTTTAACCATTATTTGAATTTTTCGTATCTTTTAGATGTAGGACATTTAAATATCAACCGTATATTTTCTACATTTTTTCTGTAATGAATAACAGAGGATCAATGTAACATGAAACATGGATTAGTATATATATCCTCTAAAAATGTGACCACATTAACATGATATGGGAGAAGTAACAAACATGTAATATATAGAAATGAAATACAAAAAAATGGTTAATTACTCAAACATGTTGTGTTCATAGATGGGAAAACGTACAAATAAAGAATAGACAACCAAAAACATAGTTGATTAAAGTTGCGCAGTCATTCCTAAACTGTGTGAAAATCACAAACAAAAAGATAAAAAGGAATATACTTTTTGAGCAAAACGTTTGTGTAGAGCAGAGCTACATACAGCCAGTTCATAATATATTAGCATAACAGTAGTTATAGATGGTCAACAAGCTTGACCTCTGGCCAAATAAGTCCATACGCTACGCCATAATGTACTAACACAAACGCCATCCTTCAAAAGCTAAAGGCAAAATAAAATACAACCAAAGGGCCAACAAGCTATGCTCCAAAATAGAATTATGCAAAGCATGCCAAAAAACTGTTATCATAAGACGTGCCTCACTGAATAGTGAAGTGCAAGATGATGTCACCATGGATGCGGGAAAGACCTACGCCGACGCAATCCATCTGCATTAGAGCTACCTTCAAATTCGTCCCAAATGATATCAGTGTCCATCAACAACAAAGTAAATGGAAATGCATTAGAACATGTTCATTAGTGTAACAACCCGGAAAAGCGAGCCAATTTAAAATTTTTATTTTGGCAATTTTAGTGAATTTTGAATATTTAAAATGAATTATTTTAAATAATAACGACGAATTTTTTTCGAATAGAATTCGAACGAATATATTTATATAGATCATCGTTAGAATATAAATGTTATTTTAAATTATAAAAGGAATTGAAAATGGCGTGGTAGTTCGATAATTCGATTTCAAACTTCAAATGAATGTACAGGATTCAAAATAAACCGAAATTTAGCGAAACCAAAAATATTCGAATCTATTTGAGAATATCTTTCCAACGAATCCGACAAATCAAAATTTCATAGCGGGAATCAAAAGATACGTCCAGTTGAAAATTATGAATAGTCGCTATGGAATTCAGGCCCTTTAAAGTGGAAATTTTGCAAACGATCCCGGATTTCGACGAAACCACTTTTGTTGGATCTGTGGTGTCAAGATATTGCTAAATTCCAATTTTCATAATTTTTCGAATCAATATGTGAACGTGGCGAAGGAAAACGCGTTTGACCAGTTTTAGTTGATTTTAATCGACTGGAAAATGGCCATTTTTCAAACGGTCTCAGAATTCGACGAAATTAGTTTTGTTAGGATCGTATCGTCAATACGAAGCTAGAAAATATTTTTCTGGAATTTTTCGAGTTAGTATGTGGCCCCGGTAAATTGAAATGCGCGTTCAAATTCAATATATAGAGTTATATGTTGATTTTGACGAAAAACGGTCGAAACGATCGAATTGGCCTACGAAACATATCCTATTGTGTTCGGAATGGGGGTAATTAGTTAGGGACGACAGTCGGTGGGTTCGATTTCGAGTTCAAAATAAAAAGTTGCTTTTTGGGGATTAAAATAAATTAAATATATAAAATATATACACTCATATAACCCTCACCCCTCACCCCTCACGTTCTCTCTCTCACTTCCTCCACAATCGGTCAACGCTCAGCAAAGTAAAATAAAAAAAATTACCAATTTAAAAAAAAAAATCGGACCACCAGGGAGGCGTCCCTCCTCCGCCGCGTTGTCCGCCAAGTGGCCACCATCGATCAGAGTCCCTCCGCCTTCTGCCATGAGCCCTGCTCCCCACAAACAAACCGCCGCTCGAGGTCGCCATTTTCAGCGTTGTTCCCAGGCGCGATGTAGTGGCCGAGTTCGCCAGAACTCTGGCGACAGGTGGCGCTCCCCGGTGCAACTAGTGGCGACTCCAGGCCCTCCTCCGGTGCAATGACTGAGCGGTTATTTCAAACCCTAGGGAGGCGGCCTCCTTTGAAATACAGGAAGCGTGAAAACAAAAAACGATGAAGGTACATATTCATTTATTTATTATATTAGTTTAGTTAATTTAAAAAGAAAAAAAACAGTTTTTATTTAATATAAAGATTCGATCTTTAAAATGAACAAGATTTGATTTTGAAAATCGAAAAAGAATAGATTTTTATCATATAAAAGTATAGATTTTTATAGTGATAAAGTACATATTTTTATAACGATAAAGTTACGATTTTTATATATGCAAACATAGAATAAAAATATAATTTTTATATTATAGAAAGATTAAAAATATAATTTTTATTATATATATAATGAAGTAAAAATGTGATTTTTATAGCGAAGATATAAAAATTCGATCTTTGTATATGAAATAGAAATATAAAAATATAATTTTTATATAGGATGAAGCATTATAAAAATATATGAGGTAGAAATAAAAATACGATTTTTATTTATTGAATGAAGCAATAAAAATATAATTTTTATTTGAACAGCGTGAAAAGAACTGCATTGGTATTTCAAGCAAATCCAGATGTTCAGCAGTTCAACAGCAAAGCACGGCGGAGTGGAACCCTCTGTGAGAACTTCTCACTTTTTAATTTTATTTCTAGTTGAAATATATACTAGGATGCAGACGGTGTTTAGTAGCACCCGACACCCATCGTCCACAGACCATGGACGGCTTGTTTGTTTGATTGATTTTGATGTGTAGTTGATTGTGTGATGTGTAGTAAAATATTTATATAGATAAAATATTTAATAGTTAAAAATAGAATTTTTAACGTGTATATAAAATGAAATAAATATTTATAAACAAATCAGACGATTTGTTTATATACACACATCTGACTAATATTGATTGGGACGATAAATTTCACACATCGCCCAACTGCACGAATAAAATCTGTGTTTGATGGTTTGAAACCCCACACGGGTATTGGGATGATATATGACATACATTAATCCCAATAGTTAGTTGTATGTCGATCGATTGATTGACAGACTGTTATAAGCGTTAAATATTTATATTTGATGCTTATACGGTGTAGAATGCACTTTGGATGATGGTTGATGATTTATCGTTGCTGTTATATACGTGTGGTAGAAAATCCATATAATTATCATTATATGGTAATTGATTGGGCCTCATTCCAGTTTTGAAATAGAACATTTGAATAAGAAATATTTGAAAAATAAATATTTGAATAAAAATATTTGAAAATAGAAATATATGAAGCCGTGTTGATTAGATTGACGCCTTTTTAACGTAAACGATATTTATATCGATTTTATTCATTTTACAATGAATATCGAAAGTGATTTCAAAATCTGATATTTTGAAAGGAATTGAAATTCGAATTAAATTGAAATGAAATTCGAATTAAACTGAATAGAATTGAAATTCGAATTAGATTGAAATAGAATTGAAATCGTTTTGAATTGAATTTAAAACGTATTGAAATTGAACTGAAATTGATTTGAATTGAAACCGATTTGAATTAAAATGGATTTGAATTGAAATAGAATTGAAATAGAATTGAAATGAATTTTAAACGAATTTATATTGGAAAATTCAATTTTGATTTGAATTTGAAAAGGAAGTTGAAATCATTTTGAAAACGAATTTAAAACGATTTATAAAATACGTTTTAAAAGGAAATCGACGAAGTATATATTATATATATTATATATATATATAATATAATGGCCTGTATAGAACGCGTCGCGCTGCGGTAGTTCGTGAATTTCGACCATTGACTTCAAATGGATATTGCGGGAGATCCGACCGTCGGATTCTCCTAAAACCGGAACCGTTGGGTTCGTAATGAAAAGAAATTTCTAACGAATATTAGAAATTTGAAATCTAATGGTTGGATTTGGAATTATGTCCAAATCAAATTTGGAAAAGGTCGCTGTAAGTGCAGTTCGATGGCCGTTGATGGAAATCGACTGTACGTGCCTTGATAAAATTATTAAAAATAGTAATAATTTGTGTAGAATCATAAGAAATGATTTAGAAAGAATTGGGATGAAAAACTCTATATTTGAAAAGATAAAAATAGGTTTTTATTGAAATGGACTAGTTTTGAACTAGAATAGTAATTTATTTATTTTTAAAATAAATAAATTGGTTTTGAAATGGTTTTAAAAATAACCAGAATTTCCAATAATTGAATTGGAATGGATTTGAATCGAAATTGTCTTTGGAATATTTCGATGTTGCATTTCGGGATTATACAGATATTGTTATGGAAATTTGAAAGACATATTTATGTCGTTACTTCCAATACGATATTTGTTGGTCGTAGAATTTGATATTGAATATAAGCCGATATATTTTCTATTCAGAGCCTTGTATTTAATATCAAATGTGATTTGGGTTTGTCGTGAATGGTGTCTTCATTAACACTGTTCTTGAACCCAGTTGAGAAAAGATTAAATCTTTTTATTTTGATTTAATGAAGTGTACCAATTAAATAATATTTAATTGGAATTGAATTGGTATTGATTTTTGGGTTTATCGTGAACAGTGTTTTAAATAACACTTGTTCTTTAACCCGATAATTAATGGAACGTGATTTTGGGTTGTCGTGAACGGTATCTTCAATAATACTGTTCTTAGACGTAAAGGAGTTAAGGAAATCAGAAACTAACCGGGGATTAGTTAAGTTGAATGGTTTCAAAGGTATTGATATGATGTTGGTTTCGGCCTTCGGGGTTAATACTTAGGGAATTGCTCACTTGCTATTTTACGGTTAGGGACTGATTGAAATGTGATTTGATTTTGGGGTTTATCGTGAACCGTGTTTTAAAGGACACTGATTCTTTAACCCAGTTAAAGATTAAAACTAAGTGGAGTTTTAATGAATCTTTAATTAGACTGAAAAGATCGAGAATGGAGTATCACCAGTTTTGCTCCAGGCGATAGTTAAATCTTTAATTATATTTGAATGTGAAATGGTAATTGAATTTACCGATAACACCGTGGTGTTAGATATGAAGTATTACCAGTTTTACTTTATGGGATGAATGGTTGGGATTGGGAAATTAAAACAAATGATTACTTCGGTAAGGTTCGTTAATCCCGACTAGTTTGGATAAACCAAAAATTGGTTTGAATTAATTTTCAAAGGATGATTAAAGAATAAATTTAAAGGAATTTATCTTTGATAAAATTAATGGTAATCTTTCCCTAAGAATGTGAAATTTAGAAACTAACTGTAGGTTAGCTAAGCAGAACGGTTTCCTGGGTATTGATCTGATGTTGGTTTCGGCCTTCGGGGTTAATATTTGGGGAATTATTCTCTTGTTAATTTACGGTTAGTGACTTATGAATTGGAATGAGGCGTATGTTGTGTTTGTGTAACACTTGTTTATTATATACGCGAGTTATTCGGAAAGACTGGGTTTATCCCATTCTGAATAACTGATATGACGATAAGTCGAAGATGAAGACGGTGGTTGAGGACCGAAGGTCTTCGCGTCGTTTGGATAATTACTAATGATCTTGATTGGGCCGTACACCCAAGAGGAGGGAATCAGTTGGTGATCGTCCAGACGTACTTGGAGATCGATGGATATGCGGGGTACTAGGTGCCTCCGGTTTCGTTCAGACCCAGAACGAACTTGTAAATAGACCGTGTGTCTGACATTGGATATCATTCTGTGTGATTGATGGATATCGGTTGCATGGAGTGGTTTGCCTGTGTGGCATGCTAAGATGCAATTGATCAAGGCTTTTGTTGAAAAGCAAAGTCTTGTGGTTGATGATCAAAGCACGGCTTGTGTGGCATAGCTTTGTGTAACGTGAATTCGCGAGCCTCACACCCCGGTTGTGAACTAAAAACGGGAGAAGGACCTCAGGGAGGACATGCGTTTCTTTCTAGTTAGAAGTGGCGTCAGTGGTTTTACACGCCCTGACGAGTTTGACTTATGTGGTTGTTGCTGTTGCGAGGCGCCTCAGTTAGATCGGACGATCCGAGTCCGATGGAGTCATTCGTTAGCTCACTTACGCCCCAAAGGGCGGGGAAACGCAGAGTTCAGGAATTTTAATCCACATCGGTGGACCGGCCCTGTCGCTCCAAAGGCTTAACTAAGTACTTGCCTAAGGCTCGGGCTAGACAGTCTCGAATCGGTAGAGGACTATCTTTTGCCTCGGTTCACAGACGGAAATCCAATTTCCAAATACGTGACATTTGCGATTTTATTTGTAGAGCCTAGTATGGCGACGTAGTGGGATGGGGCGCTTATGCCGTCTATGATTGATACTTATGATTTGAAGTTGTTTTATACACTATGCACTTATAATAGTATCAAATGATTGTTTTAAACGTATCAAGCATTCTTGGCTATTATAAGGTAAAAACCCTATCCTCCGGCTTGCGTTGCATTGTGTGATGGGAACTGGGTCTTATAATAGCTTCATTATTCTTTATTTAGCATTGCGCTGTTTGTTTTATGCACTGGTATTCTTGGTAGAAAACCCGTTCCGTGTTATACGGCGTGGTCCCTTGATTTGCCTAACTTTAAAAATAAAGATTAATAACTGTTTTAGTTCTCACACCAGTCCCATGACTGACTTGGAGTTTATTGTTTTAACCTAAACTCTGGGTGCCCTTATTTTGACACGGGCAGCTGGTAGTTTTGGTTTTGCAGATTTATATTCACGGGATCCTGACTTACAGTTGGAACGATATCCGGAAAGCTTTGTATCTGTATATCTCCTTCTAGTTGTGTTTTGTATTATTTCCGCTACGATGTATTTAAATGTAATTTAAATCTCTGATATTTCTGTGTAATATATATTGATTTATACTCTGTATATTCTTGTATCTGATGGAATTGTTGTAATATACAAGGAAATGTTCTTCCGTCTGCGTTCTATTTTGTCGTGTTCTCAAAACAATCAAGCGTTTCGACGGTCTGGATCGGTTTAGCGACTGATTCGGATCGAGCGAAATTCCTTGTTGTCACAATTAGTAAAAAAGATGAGTTAATTTATGGCACAACTGAAGCCTACTTGCTAAACGACCATTAAAACAATGATTAATTTGTTCCAGCCAAACAGTCTAGGAGAACACAACAATGAACAAATCAAGCTTAGTGTAAGGTGGAGTATTGCTAGTGACCAAAGTGATGGAATGGTAGAGGAATCTTTCCAATAACATGCATAGCCACAGAGGTCTAAAGGAAAAAACTGTGGTTACAATTGGAGAAGATACATGGGATAGATTCACCATGGTGATCGCAAAGGACACAAGAGAGATCAACCAAAATGTTTTTGCAAATCAAAATATATTTGGTATTGATACCGCCACCAGCCAATCTCCACAAGAAGAAATGTACTCTAGGTGGTGCATTGATTTTCTATATTCTTGGATAGATGAATAGTCATCTGAGAAAGATAGAAATTTGTAACAAGATCCGATAGTGAAGGTATGATTGGATGCGAGGTCCCAGGAATAGATGTCAGGGATAGAGGTGAGGGAGATGTTATGGATGTTGGTGAGCACTTCAAGAAGCTAACGAAGGATAGTCAAGGTAAATTAGGTGGTAAGGATGATCATAGAGGTACCACGGTGTGTAGTACCATGGATGGTTACAGTGGGGTTGGGGGTGATTGCGAATAGAGAAGGGTAGATGTGTGCAAGAGGGCAGTCATAAAGCCAGGTGTCAAGCCAAAAGAGGCTTATAGCACCGTTACCAACATTGATTGCGAAAAGTTATTTGATGTGAGGTAATGAGTGATGGGCACTACTCCAGAAAGGTGATGGACGATAACGGGGACGTGAATGTAGAATGGATTCAGGTTGGTTGTTGGAATAAAGAGAAAGAACTAAGGATTTCTAGTTGAAAGCTCCAGGAACCAAACAACGCCATAGCCACTTAGAAAGAAGTGCATGGTTAAGTAAATGGAGGTTGGGAATCCCGAATCCCCCAGTGCTGACGTCCATGCAAACTGATTTCAAATAACAAGCGAACTAGTTGGGCCACTATGCCAAAGGAAGGAATGACAAATTTGGTCAATATTGTTGATAACCCAACTTGGAGCATGATGAACAGATAGCCAGTAAATAGGGAGGGCTAAAAGTACAGTTTTAACAAGAATGAGATGACCAGCGGTCGATAGGGAGGAGGCTTTCCAGCGAGCAAGTCTTGATTTGATCCTTGAAATGAGGGGGTACCAATCATGTCGAGTTAGATTGGTTGGACGCAAGGGAACACCCAAATACGATATAGGAAATCACTAGATTTTCTAGTTGAGTACTTCAACGATGGTTGGACAAGGATGGTCAGCGCCACCCAACATGAAGATAGAGCTTTTTGAGAAGTTTATGGAGAGGCCATATATAAGTTTAAAGGAGTAGAGAAGCACTTTAAGGCAATGGATGTTGTTTGGAGTTGGGGTGGTGAAGAGAATGGTGTCTTTAGAGAATTGTATATTAGCACAAGCGGGACCGTTCGAAGTTGTCTGGATGTTGGTTAGGCTTCGGCTGTTCAGGGAAAGTCTGATCATCTAGCTCAGATTCTTAGTGACAAGGATGAAGAGAAGAAGAAAAAGAGGGTATCCTTAGCGAAGTCCCCACCTGGATTTCATGAGGCCACCGTTAATGCCATCGGTATGAACAAAAGAGACGCTGGATTTAAGAACAGCAGAGATCTAGTTCCACCATTTAGAGGGGAAACACCTACACATCAGTATTTAGAGAAGGAAGTACCAATTCATAGGGTCAAAGGCGTTGCGAAAATCAAGTTTTAGAAGTAAGCCTTTAGTTTTAGTGTGGTGGCAGAAGGAGATGATTTCTTGGGCATAAGCAATGCAGTCATGGATGTTTCTTCCGAGAATCAAAGTGGATTGTTCAGGACTAACCAGTGAGAGAACATAAGTTTGTAGGAAGTTATCTAGGACCTTAGTGATAAGCTTAAAAGAGAAATTAAGGAGGCTGATTGGACGAAAGTTATTGGGGGTGATTGACACCTTCATGCTTGGGAATAACAATGATTTTGGCATAGTTCAAACGGTTAATGCAAACTGGATCAGAGTGGAAGGCCTAGAACAAGTTGATGATTTCTGGTTTAATGACTTCCCAGAAGCTGGTGTAAAAAGCGAGGCCAATCCATCAGGACCACAAGCTTTATTGACATTCATAGCCTTTAACGCCGTTAAATTTTCTGTTTCTTTGAAAGGATCGTCGATGGGTAGATGAACCTGTTCAGGGTAGAAGAGTGACCAATCAATAATCGGTGGTGGTGGCAAACATTGACCTAAGAGGTTTCAGAAGTATGAGGTAAACTGTGCATTGATGGCCACGGGGTCATTGGAGTGGAAGTCACAATCCTAAAGTTCAGAGATGGCTTTGAAGCATCTTATTCCATTGGAGATTATGTGAACATATGAGGTGTTTTGGTCACCCTCAGCATCCACCGAGCTTTGGAACGTTGTTGCCAACCCAGTTCTTCTTGCTTAAGGAGACGTTGGAGCTCCAATTCAAGTTCAAGAAGCTTATTCGAATCCTCGCCATTAAGAGAGGAATTTTCTTCTTTGATGTTAAGGACAAGTATATCATTATGGATAGTGATGATGCATCGCTTTAGGGAGCTCCAGACGTTGTTAACCCACGGCTTGATAAGTTTTCGAAGGGACCGAAGTTTGGAAACAATGGTAGAAGAAGCAGAAAGTATGTGTGGGGAAGATGACTATGCAGTGCTGATGAATTTAGTAAACCCAGGTTCAGTTAAGCATATGCGTTCAAAGCGGAAAGGTCGCTTAGTGGGTAGGGGATTTTCAGTTGTTAGTAAGAAGGGGAAGTGGTCGGAGAGTAGCGAGGCTAACCCAGAGATGGTGGAAATAAGGCAGAAGTCATCCCAAAGCGTACTGAAATGAAAACGGTCAAGCTTAACCAATGTAACGAATTCATGACGGTTTGACCACGTGAAACGTCTATTAATTATTGGAGAGTCGTTGAGTTCGCAACAATTGATGAAGTCGTTAAAGTCAGCCGAGTCAATGGATAAGTTTGCGGATTTTCATTTGATGGGCCCACGAGTAACGTTGAAGTCGCCACTGATGAGCCAGGGACCGTGATAATTGAGTCCTGGATCTGTACAATTCCGTCGGAAGTTGCGTTTAGCGAGACTGCATGGCGAACCATAAATATTGGAGAAGAGAAAGGTGGTGTTGGATGAAAGGTGAAGGTATTGACGTAGAGTGCTAAGGTAGATTAAAAGGGGTCCACATATAGTTGCTCCATGCAGTGATAATGCCACTCTGGAACCGACAACGTCAACAGATTCCTAATTCGAAAAAAGTGAACTTAAAAATGAATAAATGAAGGTAGGGTCGTTAAGCTTGGATTCTTGGATCAAAAGTTGCCCAGATTTAAAGAAAAGAGAATGAATTCAACTGCGAACTGTTTGTTGGGGTCCCCTAACCCCCGAACATTACAATAAAGAATCTACGTTGAGAAAAGGAGGTTTTCTCCTTTTCCAATGATTTCATGCAAGAATAGTGTACGTATGATAATTAATCCCCGATGAAGCATGCCAACTTTTTATTTAGGGCATAATTTTCAATAGAAAAAACAATATGCTGAAAGAAACTGCCTTTGACAGGCGACAAATTACGAGATGAGGAAGCATTGAGTTTGGCGCTTCTACGAACAGCGGAGGAGAACAACGCTGGAGCTAACATCGGGGTTTGGTCATCTAACGACGGTGGTAGGGGAGGGGTATATAGGAAGTTGGAGGGAGATGGGTCAACAGGAGTAGTTCTTGGAAGTGGTAATGGGTCAAAGAGGCCAAAATCAGCCAAGGGATCCCACCTGGTGTCAAAGGAAGGCAATGGGTCCTATCCTAATGGCCCAATGACCTCTAAGGAGTTATCAGAGAGAGGTTCAGCGGCTACGGGGTTGTCAGCGGGGATAGGAGCTATGGGTTTAGGAAGGGTTGATTTGATGAGCATGGCATCAAATCGATAATCTGGATTTGGTAAGGGGAGATAGAGAGGTTCTGTGAAGAAGTCACAGTCATTTTCAAAACAGTTCCCTAGGAGGAGATTGTTTGGGTCAAGGGTTGGGTGAATTTTCTACACTGATAAGGAAGTAGGCATTATCTAAAAATACGGAGTAGGTTCAAGGAAGGTTAAAATCTTTAAGGACCCTAACTCTGGCAAATACGAAGCGGAAGTCCTATTGGGCCCAACCACAATCGTCCGCCCTAAGGTAAAGTATGATGGGATAAATGACGACAGAGAGGGAGTCTGGGCGGTGGCGCAGGTGGGTAGGAAAACCCCTAATCCTTACCCAAGTGGTTGGCCAGAAGTCTATGACGAAGACTTCCGATGCTGGCAACCAAGGTTTCATGACCACAAAAAAGGAATATATGAATGAGATTGGAATGCACGGTCAACTAAAAAGGAATATATGAATGAGATTCTAGATAATAAACCTATTCTAAAACAAGAAACCCGTGGTTCAGGAGTTATGTTGCAACTGAACAAATTAATTCAGGGCGCTGATAGAGATGGTAGTAGATACGGATGTGGAGATGGAGCCGGAGATGGAGCCAGCGATGGAGGTAGAGGTCGAGATGGTTAAACATGAAGAGAGAAGAAAAACTCTAAACTGGGTATTAGAAAAAGGAAACCGAAATTTTCTGCAAATAGGAAATACTAGAATGTACGACCAACTAAAACTTAAGTGGGCTCATCTTGATCTACGAGCATTACTTCTCCAGTTTGAGTCATAAGATATCTGAAAAATTTATTAGGCTCACGACCTATTCTACCAGATCTACGAATGTCTTGTGTAATTTGAGCAGGTTCAGATTTCACAACAGCTTGTGGTTCTTGCTCAGTTTCAAGTTTAGGTTCAATGATATTTTGTGGTTCGCAAATTTCTTTGAGTTCTACTTTATTTCCACTTGTATTTTTAGAGACTAGCTCTATTTCCAGAAAAATATCTGTTCGAGCAATAAACTCTTTATTCTCAGAAGGTTTGTAGAAATAATATCCTTTTGTTTCCTTTGGATATCCAACAAAATAACACTTATCTGATCTAGGTCCAAGCTTGTTAGAAGCAGGACGTTTAACAAACGCCTCACATCCACAAATCTTAATAAAAGACACACTGGGACATCTCCCAGTCCATATCTCATATGGCGTCTTCAGAACCGTTTTAGTGGGAACACGATTAAGTATGAATGATGCTTTTCAAGGAATAACCCCAAAACCTTATTGGAAGATCCATATGAATCATCATTGATCATAACATATCTAATAAGGTGAGATTTCTCCTCTCGGAATACACCATTCCATTATGGTGTTCTCGATGGAGTGAGTTGTGATACAATTCCACTCTTTCAGATAGTCATTAAACTCTTATCTTATATATTCTCCTCCTCGATCTGTTCAAAGAAATTTTATATTCTTACCAAGTTGGTTTTGAACTTCATTCTTGAAATCTATGAAATTTTCAAAGGATTCTGATTTGTGTTTCATAAGATACATATATCCGTATCTACTGAAATCATAAGTGAATAATGAAGTAATAAAACCTACCTCTAGCTGATATACTCATTGGTCCATATACATCGCTATGTATAAGGGACAATACATCACTAGCCCTTCACTGTGCTCAGTGAAAGGAGATTTGGTCATCTTTCCCAAAAAACAAGATTTGCATTCTCCATATGATTCAAAATCAAATGAATTCAAAATTCTATCTTTATGGAGTTTTGATATGCGTTTCTCGTTTATATGTCCCAAACGACAATGCCGAAGGTACGCTGTAATTAAATCATTAGATTTAATCTGCTTAGTATTAATGTTATAAACAGACATATCAAATTTAAGAATATAAAGACCATTAACTAATTGTGCATTTCCATACAATATCATTTAAATAAAATGAACATCAACTATCTTTTATTATAAATGAAAATCCAAGCTTGTCCAAATAGGATACAAAAATAATATTTAGTCTAATGGAAGATACATAATAACAATCTTTTAATTCTAAAACTAATCTAGTAGGTAAGGATAAGCGTCAACTTCTTATGCCTAATGCAGCAACATTTGCTCCATTTCCCACTCGTAAGTCCACTTATCCTTTTTCCAAATTTCTATTCTTTTGCATTTCCTGCAAATTGACACAAATATGTGATCCACATCCAGTATTTGTTACCCAATATGTAGAAGTAGATAAATTGAAATTTATAACATTTATACCTGAATCGGGTGAAGTCAAACTTCCCTTCTTCTTCTTCTTCTTCTTCTTCTTCTTTTTCTTCTTCTTCTTCTTCAGATCTTCTAAATAAGCACAACAACTGCATTTCCAATGACCTGGCTTTTCGAAGTAGTGACAATCACCCACTTTAGGAATCCCTCCTTTAGGCTTCAGTGCCTTTCTGAAATTGGTCTTGGCAGCAGTCTTCTTAAGCTGGTTTTTCTTGCCTTTGCCCTTGTTTTAGAAGCCCCTTTGTACCGTCATCATGGTAGTAGGTTCCTCTTTCTTTATATTGTTTTCAACAATTCTTAACATACCTAATAACTCAGTCTAGGGTTTCTCTATTTCATTCATGAGATAATTCATGATGAATTGAGAGTAGTGATTGTTCAATGATTGTAAAACAAGATCGGTTTGAGCTTTAGTTGTCAATGGAAACCATAACCTTTCAAGATACTCGATGTATCCAATCATTTTCAGCACATATGGACTAAAGGGTCCCATTTCTCCCATTTTGCAGTGATATAATGCCTTGCTTGTGTCATATCTTTCTTGTCGAGCATGCCCTGCGAACAATTTCTTAAGGTGCTCGATCATCTCATATGCAACCATTAACTTGTGTTGTTCTAAATCCCCGGAGTCATGGTCGTAAGCATAAGACAGCTGACATCAAGAGCGTCATCTTGGTTCTTCTTGTGGGAATTCTCTGCACGAGGTGTTGTACTGTGTGGTGCCTCTGGAATAGGTCCATCAAGTACATACAACTTCCTTTCTTGTTTGAGGACAATCCTCAAATTTCGGTGCTAGTCAAGGAAATTAATTCCATCAGTTTTTCTTTTTCAAGAACATACTTTATGATAAATTTTTGGTGTTGCTTGCCATTTAATATCCACAAGAGATAATAAATAATAATAAAATGATAAATAATTTTGCAATATAAATTTTGACAATCAAAATTATACAGAACATTGCATTACTAATATAAATGTATAAATAAAATAAATATGCTCTCATTCAAATCAACATCTCTCTATTTTTATATACACACACACACACATATATATATATATACACATATATCAGTATATACATATTTAAGTGATCCTAGATCCATATCTATTCATGCCTTGAATTGGCTTTGGCTGATCCCCTAGCACAATCTTTTAGGTAGACATCTTATGTCAATTATGCCCTATACAATTTTTGGATACCATGATGAAAAAATCTTGTTCCTTTAAATATAGAATATTTGATTCTCTTTGTCTCTAAGCCCATAATCTTATTATAGTATCCTAGTTAAGTCAGACCAAATTATACAGTTTGAGTATCACTTTTACTCTATCGCATATAACCAAAATAAATAGTGTACTAATGCTTTAGCATTACCTACATCTATTGATTCTGACATTGATGATTGTATTTGTTGGTAGACGTCACCATGACTTAATATAAATTATTGGTATGAACGAATTTTTAAAGCTTGAGATGACAACTCATTTTATTGACATTTATACACTTTAAAACATATGAATCTTATATTGGTAAAACTAATTGCATATAAAAGCAATAATAATATTAACCAATGTCTATTATCACATTTGAAAAATAAAACCAATATACTATGTTACTGAACATATAGGTTATATAAAAAAAAACTTTTTTATAGTACAATACAAATTTTCGGAAATTCTTAGATAGGCCATAAAATTATTTCACAACCATTTGTAAATATTATTTATAGCCCAACTGAAGACTTACAACAATAAGACATTTGTAAAATAGAACAAACGACATGCAACCCTTTACGGTATTAACATATATAAATCCAGGCCGATGTAACATAATGGCCCCAATTAAAGTACCCAAATTTAAACATAAAAACTTCATCATCACAGACATATTCACAAGCATATGGACGACATTATCACATAAATATACAACTGTACAAAGAGTGCATTAGAAATAAAAAAACTGCCTGCATCTCATATGCATTATAGCACATACAAATTGTAATCATAACAAAACAAGCAATACACATTTACATCAAAACGTGTTTCAGAATTCAGTATATCAACATATAGAGACAGTTCAGATTTGAACATTTAAATCATAAGCATGCATAATATCACATATTGTATTATTTAAACATTCAGATCCAATAGCATGCAATCATATTGTTAAGAAACATTTATATATACACATATATATCCAGATCCTAATCTTGAAGCATACAGCAGGTTCACATGCATCAATCCAGATCATAGGTTTAAACCAAATGCCCAGATGTATATGTGTACAAATGTAAGCTATAATTCATTCAGCAGCATTACAAGATGCATGTCCAAGTGTGTGTAATATATAATCCAGATTTTAAAAGTAACTCAAAAACCTAGATTTATAAGTGGTGAGTTATTAAATACAGATCATTTTCATATGACATGTTATCTAATATGCGCGCGCGCGCACACACACACACACACACACATACACATATATATATGCATGCTTAAACATTTGCAGATATCTCATTGTTTTTATAAAATTAGCAGTAGTAATATATATATATGTATATATATTCAAGAGGTTATGGAACTATATATATCACCTATATATAAATATCATATTACTAAGTATGTTGTCAATATATCATATACATGTATATATGAGATTCATATATATGTGCAATACTTATGATGGTGATATACATAGATCCATCTAACAATTAGTGTCTCATAACAATAATGATTACCCAAATTATTTTTGTTGAAAATTTGATTGCCCAGATTATAAACAGAAGTACATTATTATAGAAACCACTTCTTACATATACATAAACAAGTTAAAATGTAAGCATCTACTACCTTATATCAGATTAACAGAATATTATTTACTGGGATGAATAGGGATTTTGTTCATAGTTTATCTAATAACATAACAACCTAAGTTTAAGGACTGAATCATACTGCCAAAAAATGTAATGAAATAAGATTATTCGATAATTTCATGAAATCAGATCTTTCTTGGATCTAACATTCGATCAAAAGAAGGAAAAAGGATTTTGATCCAGAAACTAATCATAATAGGGTGATTATAGAATTTTCAGAAGTTAATTATATTCACAGATCAAAAAACATATCCATATATCAGTTTAAACCATATTCCTTGAATTCTACAAAGCAAGCTGATTGTAATATAAAAATAGAATTAATTCGAAATTAACCATTTATTTATTTCAAAATTTCTATATCAAATGTACAATTCATTTACATAGAAACAATTTCTGATCTGTTATGAATTTACAAATATTACATCTCAAATTGAAACTTACATCAATGTTCACAACACTTTAAATATTCGAAATTTTACAAAATTCAAGTACACGGCTAAACCCAACAATTGAATTCAAAATAACTGTTGTCCTGATACCATTGATGGATAAAATTGGATCGATATGTAGAAGATTTTATGAAAATTATCAACCCATTTAGCAAACTTGAATTCAAAATGAATTAAAATCGTGTAGCTTTCTTAGCTTTTAACTTAGAATTTTGCATGAATCAGATCTAGGTTGAATCAAAATAAAGCACTTGAACACGACGCCACCAGAGTAGTCCACGAACGATGCTCTCGAAGATGTCGAATGGTGTCGAGATGGATGGAGAATTGATACTAGCCGAAATTAGGGATTTAGGTTTTCCTTGGATACTCGTTCTCTATGCACAAATAAAATAAAGATCAGATCTTATGTATAATGTTAAACGAGGTATAATAGGGTAACTGTATAATCCGTATACCATTTCAAAACCAAAGAAGACGTCAACATTTAATTTCCTTTTGTTAAGAATGGTTCTCACCCTTTCAAACGTTCTTATGTATGACCCTATAGGTTACTATAACATTGGAAATAAAACAATATTTAAGTTATAAACAGTGAGTGACATCTAGTAAAACATCATTGTTACTCAAGTTATAATAAAATCAACAATTCGATACAACCTTTTCTGGGACTAATATATCAATGTAGTTATAATCCTTTTAATTAATATATCCAAGATTAAACTCAAGGCATGGAACATGCCATCCTCTTTATAATTATATCCTTTTATCTTGATCGATGAGTAGATTATATAAAACAAATCAATATTTGAGCATGACCTTGCATTTTCTAATCATACTCAATCAAGAGGCCAATGGAAATCTCTACTTATATTATAGGATTAAATTCCATCTAGATCATTTATATTATTTAATCGATTCGAGATGTATCTGATAATCACCTTTATCGTCTACTTGGTTAAAAATAACTTTTGATGATATCAAAATATAAATATCCTTGAATAAATATATATATAATGATTTCAGGTCTGAGGACCATTACATTACTATCACTTTGAGAATCACTTATGACACTATAAATTATGCTCCATGAAGTTTTCTCAAGTTAGGTCAATCTAATACGATATTCTCTAATATGTATTTATGTATTGACATTAATATCAGTTATATTAATGATTAATGAGATATGATCATCAGTCAATCAACATACTAGTCTCACTATTTTATTGTTGTCCTATATTAATAATAAAACTTGACTAGGGGTATTTAAGAATTATAATAATTAATGTATTATATAATCTCGTGTTCAAGTAACTTACTTAAAATTATATAATTATGAATTATTATTCTAAGGACTTTTATTATGTTAATATTTATATTACATAGTAAATATAACATAACAGAATCTTTTATTCAAAATAAAATATAACATCAGCAGTATTATTATTCACATCAAACAGATTACCTCTAGGGCACAAACTCTAACAGAGGCAAGGGAATGCACGACGTTGTGCTAGATAGTAAGATGATCTAAATTAAGGTGGATACCTGTGTATTCCAGCGGTTTAATGTGTGTGTATTGACTCGACTAGGGAAAATTAGACACTATGATTCCCGTGATTAATGTTATGTCTTTTGCCGATGGATGGATCCGATTAAGCCCATGGTCCGTAATAGGCATAGGTTATCACCCTATGATTTAAAAATAGCCCAATCAATGGGTAGTACTAGGAAACTTATACTAATCATATTATGTTTTGATTGTAGACGTGCAAACAGTCAGAAGTCAAATGTCAAGGTTTTGTTGAATAAGAAAAGACAACATTTTATGCTATCCTATATGTTCACTTTAAGTGTACACAGACAATTATCTTATCTAACACTAGAAATTATTTTTAATCTGTCTTCTTTGCTTATCAATCATGCTAGTAATCATAATAGCTTGTCAGGCTTTATGTCTGACCTATTTTCCTTTCTTTTTTTCCTTTTTCTTCCCCTATAGGCTCGCATGGTGGAAGTGCATAGTTCAGATTGTTCTTCAAATTCTATCTTGGAGGATTTTCTTTGTAGTAGACATATTTCTCTTTGTTATTTCTTTTACATAGTTTGGTTGTATCTATGACTACTTGAGGGACATGTTCATTTAGTTCGATATTTTGTGACTGAGATTTTCTTTCCAGGAGACATGATATTTGGATTCTAAAATAAAATGCAATGTTTCTATTTTAGATTGTCCAATTCTCCTGCCATGTTATAATTATTTGTCTTGTGAACCATAGTTTTTGTAATGTTCTTTATATCTACCTATAACACTTCATATTCATTAGTGAGGTCCTACATTGGCTAATGTTAAGGGGTGTTAAGTGTCTCATTTGGTATCGGAGCCTAAGGTTACAAGATCACTAAAATTTTATTTAAAAGAAAACCATTTGAAAGAAAACATATTTTTAAAACAAAAGTTATTTTAAAGAGTGTTCTCTCAAGTCAGTTACAACCTTCTTCGAATCTCAAGAATTCTAAGATCTCTATATTCTCTCTCAAACGTAGTATGCCAGGAGCCCCTAACCTTCTCTAAGGGTGTTCCAATTCCTGATTGGTTTCATAGATATATAGAGGCTATGGTATGACCGAAGGGCAAGAACATGCGTAGGCTCCATGTAACACCCCATATTTTAATACACAGTAATTATATAATAAAGATAATAAAATGAATATTAGTTAATAAAATATTCATAATTTGGTGAAACAGACTTTACCGTTGCATCAGTTACGAAATTTTGGTTCATATAGGCTCTTAGTTTTCGTAAATCGAATTTAATATGAAGAAGTTATGAACTTAAGAAGATTGCACAAAAATGTGTACAGATTATAATATATATATATACATATAATAAAATAAACAGCGCAACAGAGCAATGTTCACTAGGCAACCCACCTATTCATGGGTCGACACATGTCTAAGGCAGGTCGACCCAAGGTTCGACCCACTCGCATGAAGGTCAAATTCTGAACTCTGTATTTAGACTGTTTTGTCTATATTATTCATTCGATGAGGTGTACGAGTGGATTTAAAAACCTAATATCTAACGGTTTGGGATTGTCTTAGTTAACCATAAATAGGGTAGTTATCTCTCATTTTTCCTACACACAAATTCTCTTTATTCCTCTCTTACTCCATGACTATGTTCTAAAATTAATTAAGAAATATTGAGAGATGTTGCTAGAAGATATAGATTAAAAAGATAATTCAAGATCTGCAATCACCAACAACCCTATTTCAAAGACTATCTTTGAATACAACCTACATCTCTTTGAGTTCAAATTATTTTTAGATCTGACATCTAAAAAGTATTATGACAGTAAATAGTTTTACATTTGGAATAAACAGTACTTATAAGTTATTTCTTATGTATGTTCTTTTACTGCCAATTCAGTTTATAATTAATACGTTTTCTTTGTTCAGATCTACAGTTAATTTATGTTCATGTATACATGTATCTTCCTTGTCTCCTTTTCTGTCTTTAATTGATTTACAGTCTTTTATATGCCTATTTTATACTATTTGAGTTTGATTTTGTTGTTCTCCTTCTTTTTCCTTTTATTTACGTCGAGCTTATGCCACCGAGAGCATATGCCATTTCCGTTTACTATTGCGTACAATTGAAATAACTGGAATAGTTCAAATGACAGTAAAAAGGGGAAATTGGGGAAAATTGTAACATGAGGACCCTTGACTGTAAATTAGGGGATTATGATAAAAAGGAGAATATGAAAACATGTTAAATAAACTAGCCTTAATTTAACATTAAGCAAAGAACATGTTATGGAAAATGTAAGTACCAGATGTAAATAAAAGTAAAATTAGTTGCTATATTCTACATATACATCTAGGCAGGTGATTATTTTGGTGAAGGGATTGTACATAGAATAACATTTACAAAGAAATGTCATTTACAACCATGCTTATTAATGAAATTAAACCTGCCAAGTTAAACTTGATAATTAATAAGCTAATAGGTCCCTCGTCTTGTTGTTGTATCAGATTTTGGGGACTCTTACTTGGAGGCACAAGCTTAGCAGGTTTGGCTTGTGCGATTTGTGTATAACCCATAAAAGTCAGTATCCCTGTTGGTATTGGACTAGGGACCTCGCACTAGGTAAGGGCCAGGGCATGCTTTACTGATCTGGATATTAAGAGGTTTAAAACAAGGAGGCTGGGTACGGGCGTGTTCCGGCAGAGTCATGAGCATGCATAGGCTCGAATGGGGGAGATAAGATGCTGTAACGCCGATAAATAGGTCTATGTCCTATAAGTTGCTGGGTTAGGGGCTGATACACTCTACTATCGGGGCTGACACATGATATTTACATAATAGGGAGCCACCCGCACGGGTAGTAATTAGGGTAAAACCTAATTTTAGTATACTAGTATTGGTGTAGATAACTTGTTCTTGAGATATAAATGAGAAGCATACTTGATCTATATTTCACCTTGTTATCTCTCTTATTTCGTACTTGCATATTTTGCTACACTTTCTCATCCAGCATTATTTACCTGTCTTGATACCGCTTATCTTGTGCCTATGCTAAAAGTCACTGGAACTCGCCAGACTTTATGTTTAACCTATATTGTTTTTCCTTCTCTCTTTTCTTTTCCCCCTCCTCAGGTTCTAAGGGTGGTGTTCAGCAATGATTGTGATTTTAAGCTTGCATTCTTGGATTTCTGACTTTTTGTATTACTTCTACTTTTGCTCTACTTTTATATGGCTATTAAAGAGGTGTATTCTTTTGAGGTTATGTACTCTGATAATTTTCTTCATGAGACAATTGGTTTTATCTACTGTGTTTGGTATTTGAGATTGACACGACCCGAACTTCCCCGTGAAGGAAAGCAAGGATAGCGTTGAGGACAAGACAAAATAGAACGCAGACGGAAGACCATTTCATTGTTATTACAACAATTCCATCAGATACAAGAATATACAGAGTATAAATGAATAAATTACATTCGATAAATATCAGAGATTACAATAAATCACATAGCAGTGGAAAATAATACAAAGCCCAACAGAAGGTGATATACGGATACAGAGCTTTCCGGATATCATTCCAGCTGTAAACCAGGATCCTGTGAATATAAATCTGCAAAACCAAAACTACTAGCTGCCCGTGTGGAAAATTGGGGCACGCAGAGTTTAGGTTAAAACAATAAACTCCAGGTCAGTCATGTGACTGGTGTGAGAACTAAAACAGTTATTTAAAACTTTACTTTAAAAGATAGTAATTCAAGGGACCACGCCGTATAACACAGAACGAGTTTCCTCCTAAGAATACTAGTGCATATAACAAAACATCGCAATGCTCTTTGGAAAAATGAAGCTATTATAAGACCCACGTCTCATCACACAATGCAACGCAAGCCGGAAGATAGGGTTTTCCCTTATAATAGCCAAACATGCTTGGTACGTTTAAAACAAATCATTTGATACTATTATAAGTGCATAGTGTCAAAACAATTTTCAATCATAAATATCAATCATAGGTGGCATGGTTACCATCTATCATGTCGCCATACTAGGTTCTAGAAATAAAACCGAAATATCACGTATTGGAAATTGGATTTCCGTCATGAGTCGAGGCAAGGGGCAAGCTCCTCTCCGTTCGAGACACTCTAGCAAATGTCTCAGGACCCCACTATGATCCTTGGATCTTCAGGGCCGGTCCTCTCTTACTTTTGAGGATTGGCAATTCCTGAGCACACGTTTCCCAGTCCTTACAGACCTATATCCGAGGCGCCTCGCATTCCAACAACCACACAGGTGAAAAGTATATAAATGTCGGGGCTGGTAGGTCACTGACACCACCCTAGCTAGAAAGAAACGTCGTGCTCTCCCTGCAATCACTATCCCGTTTTTGACTCATACCGTGGTGTGAGGCTCGCGAATTCACGCTATACACAAAGCTACGCCACACAGGTCGTGCTTTGATCGTCAACCACAAGACTTTGCTTTTCAACAGAAGCCTTGATCAATTGCCACTTACGTGTGCCACACTGGCAATTCACTCCATGCGACTGATGTCCATCGATATACAACCTCTGAGCTCGTACGTCTCAGAGAAGGGCATTAAGTAAGAGAATAAATTCTCTGCCGCCAAACAGATGTATATTTAATAGAGATAAATCAACACAGAATAAAATCCAATGTCAGATACACAATCCATTTACAAGTTCGTTCTGGGTCTGAACGAAACCTGAGGCACTTTCCTCGCATATCCATCCATCTCTAAGTACGTCTGGACGATCACCAACTGATTCCCTCATCTTGGGTGTACAGCCCAATCAAGATCATCAGTAATCACCCAAACAATGTGAAGACTTCCGGTCTTCAACCACCGTCTTCATCTTCAACTCATCGCCGAATCGGTTATTTAGAATGGGTATAAACCCGGCCTTTCTGAATCACCCGCGTATATAATAAACACGTGTTACACAAACACAACAAACGCCTCATTCCAATTTAGAATATTCTTTTATTCAAATTTTCACACTCTTAGGGAAAGGTTCCCATTAATTTTATCAAAGATAAATTCTTCTAAATTTATTCTTTAATCTTCCTTTGGATATCATTTCAAAACATATTATGGTTTTCCAAACTAGTCGGGATTAGCGAACTACACTGAAGTAATTATTTATTTTATTTCCCAATCCCAACCTATTAATCCCATGGGGCAAAACTAGTAATACTCCATATCTAACACCACGGTGTTATCGGTAAAATTAATTACCATTTCACGTTCAAATCTAATTAAAGATTTAACTATCGGTTTGGAGCAAAACAGGTGGTACTCCATTCTCGATCACCTTTCAGATTTGATAATTTAAATTATCAATTCCCATTTCAATCTAGTTAAAGATTCATTAAAACTCCACTTAGTTTTAATCTTTTCAAAAATCAACATCCTGACTTTAACTGGGTTAAAGAACCAATGTCATCTAAAACACGATTCACGATAAACCCAAATCATATTTGATATTAAATACAAGGCTCTGAATAGAAAATATATCGGCTTATATTCAATATCAAATTCTGAAACCAACAAATATCGTATTGGAAATAACGATATGAATATATCTTTCAAATTCCCATAACAATATCTGTATAATCACGGAATCCAATATCGAAATATTCCAAAGACAATTTCGATTCAAATCCACTTCCACTTTATATATATTGGAAATTCTGGTTATTTTCAAAACCGATTCAAATTCAATTTATTCATTTCAAAAATAAATTGGTTTTAGTTCTAGTTCAAAACTAGTTCATATCGATAAAAATCTATTTTTATCCTTTCAAATATGGAGTTATTCATCCCAGTTCTTTCCAATTCACATATTATGATTTTACACAAATTATTAATATTTTTAATAATTTTATCAAGGCCCGTATAGTCGATTTCCATCAACGGTCATCGAACTGCACTTACAGCGACCTTTTCCAAATTTGATTTGGACATAATTCCAAATCCAACCGTTAGATTTCAAATTTCTAATATTCATTGGAAAGCTCTTATCGATACGAACCCAATGGTTCCGGTTTTAGGAGACTCCGACGGTCGGATCTCCCGCAACGTCAATTCGAAGTCAATGGTCGAAATTCGCGAACTGCCGCGGCGCGGCGCGTTCTATTCAGGCCATTATATATAATATGTATATATTATATATATTTCGTCGATTTCCTTTCAAAACGTATTTTATAAATCGTTTTAAATTCGTTTTCAAAACCATTTCAACCCTATATTCAATTCCAAATCAAAATTGAATATTTCCTATCATTACTATATAAATGATAATATTTTCAAAACGTTATATTTTGAAATCACTACCTTTTCTATATTCATTATAAAAACAAATATAATCGATATAAATATCGTTCATGTCAAAATAGCGCAACTCTAATCAACACGGCTTTATATATTTCAATAAATTCGTTATTCTATTCGACAAATGAATATTTATTCCATTCAACACATGAATCTATATTTTTTTTTCAACACACGACTAATCTCTACACATGAATACTATCAACACACGATTATTTTTATTATGTAATATATTTTATAAAATTATGGTATCTATCGTTTGATTTTAATTAGACTCCAACCGTAAAGTAGTTCTAATTTTAAATATGATAAAGATGTAAGTTTTATTATTAAATTATTTTACTCAACACATAAATAGTTTCAACACATGAACATCGTCAACACATGACTATTTTTATATTTAACACATGAATTTTCTTTTATAATATTCATTATTTTCCCAATTGGAATGAGGCCCAATCAGTTACCATATAACGTTAACTATAAGGGTTCCATACAACACATGTATATAATAGCAACGATAAACAATCAACCTTCATCCAAAGTGCACCACACAACTGCATAAGCATCAAATATGAATAATTAACGCTTACACAGCCTGTCGACCGACCGATCGACATACAATTAAATAATTGGGATTAGTATACGCCAAATATCATCCCAACACCCGTGTGGGGTTTCAAATCAACAAACACAGATTTTTATTTGTGCAGTTGGGCGATGTGTAAAATTTATCGTCCCAATCAATATCAGTCAAATCAGTGTATATAAACAAATCGGCCGAATTGTTTATAAATATTTATTTATTCCCATTCACTATATTCATATTCACGTTAAAAATGAAATTTTCAATGATAATTAATTTATTCCAACCATCTACAATTTATTATCGATTTCACATCAACATCACAAACAATTTTCACAATACATCAATCAAACAAACAAGCCATCCTTGGTCTATGGATGACCGGTGTCGGGTGCTACTAAGCACCGTCTGCATCCTAGTATATATATAACTAGAAAAAGAAATTTAGAGTGAGAAGTTCTCACCAAAGCTATCCCAACTCCACGACACTTCTAATGTAGGGAATCATCACTGTTCTCGCCTTTTGTCACTTTCGTTGCCCGTAGCCACTACATATATAAAACTCACATTTTTATATTGTTGCTATGTATATAAAAATTGTATTTTTATACTACTACTATATAGATAAAAATTCCATTTTTACATCGATACTATATAGATAAAAATTCTATTTTTACATCGATGTTCATGTAATAAAGATTATATTTTTATCTCGCTATCCTCTATATAAAGATTTCGCCTTTTCAAATATAAAGATTTCGCCTTTTCAAATATAAAGATTTCGCCCTTTCAAATATAAAGGTTTCGCCTTTTCAAATATAAAGATTTCGCCTTTTCAAATATAAAGATTTCGCCTTTTCAAATATAAAGATTTCGCCCTTTCAAATATAAAGATCAAATCTTTACTATCTATATAAAGATCATATCTTTACTATCTATATAAAGATCAAATCTTTACTATCTATATAATATAAAAATCATATTTTTATTTCACTAAAATTCATATTTTTGTTTCGCTACATATATAATAATCGAATTTTTATTTTCCCCTCATATATATAAAAATCAAATTTTTATCTTCACTTCGTTATAGAAATTATATTTTTATATTGCTCTTCTCCTAATAAAGATTATATCTTTATTACTCTACATGAATAAAAAATCATATTTTTACTATCCTACCCATATAAAAATCATATTTTTAATGTGCCACTAGTATAAAAATTATATTTTTAACCTTTCTATAATATAAAAATTATATTTTTTTCTAAATTAAAAATCTCATCTTTCTATATAAATAAAAATCGTATTTTTATTCTCTAACAATCCCTCCCTTTCATTGCTAAAAATTAATCCTCTATCTATTAAAATCTAAACTTTTTATTATTCAAGAATTCGTATTTTCCAACTCAGCATTTATATAAATAAAAACTGAAAATAAAAGTAAAAAGAATCAAATTCGAATTTGCTTACTTTGATTTGCAGAAAACAAGGGGGTTTACTATTGACGAGGTGGAGGAGCGGTCTCGGTGGCGCTGCGGGGCTGTAGGGCGTTGGGGAGGGTGTGCTAGGGTTTCAAGAGGGGGGGGGTGCGCTGCCCTAGGTGGAGGCGGGTCTGAGATCGACGGGAGGAAGAAGGAGGAGGGAGAAGGAGAAGGGGGGAGGCGACGCGGTGGCCCCGCCTTCGGCGGCGGCGGCGATTAGGGGGAGGCGATGGCAGCGGCGGCGCCCCCGTCGCTCTCCTCTTTTTTTTCTTTTATTCGTTCTCTGTTGAACGATAAAAGGGGGGGCCTGAGTAGTAAAGGAGGAGAGAGGGGTTTTTATTTTTAATTATTTAATTTACAAAAAGTTGACTTTTTCATTTGACCTCTAAACGAGGCCCACCGCCTGTCGTCCATAGCTAATTACCCTCATTCCGAACACAATGGGATATGTATCGTAAGCTGATTCGATCGTTTCGATGAGTTTTCATCAAAATCCCATTATAACTCTATATATTGAATTTGAATGCACATTTCAATTTACTGGGGTCACATACTGACTCGAAAAATTCCCGAAAAATATTTTCTAGCTTCGTATTGACGATACGGTCCTAACAAAACTAGTTTCGTCGAATTCTGAGACCGTTGGAAAAATGGTCATTTTCCAGTCGATTAAAATCAACTAAAACTGGTCAAACGCGTTTTCCTTTGCCACGCTCACATATTGGTTCGAAAAATTATGAAATTTGAAACCTAGCAATAACTTTACATCCCGGATCCAACAAAAGTGGTTTCGTCGAAATCCGAGGTCGTTTGCAAAATTCCCATTTTTAAGGGCCTGAATTCCATAGCGACTATTCAGAATTTTCAACTGAACATATCTTTTGACCCCTGCTATAAAATTTCAATTATTCGGATTCGTTGGAAAGATATTCTCAAATATATCCTATTATTTTTGGTTTCACTAAAATCCGATTTATTTTGCACCCGGTACATTCAATTGAAATTTGAAATCGAATTATCGAACTACCGCGCCATTTTCAATTCCTTTTTATAAATATATATAATTATTTATATTCTAACGACGACGTATATAAATATATACATTCGAATTATATTTGAAATAATTTTCTCATCGATATTATTTAAAATAATTCCTTTTAAATATTCAAAATTCGCTAAATTCGCCGAAATAAAAATTTTAAACTGGCTCGCATTTTACGGGTTGTTACAATCTCCCCCACTTAAAACTTTTCGTCCCCGAAAAGGAACGAAGCCGGAAGTTGTTTAACTAATCAACTCAACTTTCATTCTTTTGACTACGGCTTAAGTTCTTCAACTTTTCAGTTTCTAAGAACTTTTCAAATTTTTCAAAAATTTAGCTAACACCCTAAATTTTCGAAAAATTTCGTCATAACCTCCCCTGCACCGGGAAAATCCCGAAATTGCCTTATAGGCCCTATGATCTCAAAAAGAAAAAGAAAAAGCCAATCGGCTCATAAAATCATCATCACCCAAACAAAACAGTAAATTATAGTAAATATGTACCTATTTGTCGGGAAAACAATTTTATTCTTCTGCTCTAGCCTCTTTGCTGTGACCTGTTCAATGTAAGTACATGTATATGCATGCATTTTCAAACCATTTCAATACAGTTCAATATTTGATACAATTAGGCATAATGGTTCAAAATTATTAAACAAATAAACAAACAACACAACCATCAATCAATTAGTGAATTAGAATTCCAAATTCATAACTTTGATATATATACAAAAATCATGTTTTGATGCCAATTCACAAAAATGTATTCTAGCTATATTTTGGTTCTCACACCAGTCTAATGGAAATATATGTATATCACACCTTCGAAACACGAACATAAGTTCTGATGATGATCGATCAATCATCAGAACCATCTCCGGGTGTCTAGAATGTGATTCTATATCAGTATATTAAAACTTCGAATATACGTTCATGACACGTATATGCAAAATCTTTATATATTGGATTGTACAAATTCAATATAAATAAATATTAAAATACGTATAAAAGGGTATAAATTTTCAAAATAAAATTGTTTTCATTTGAAAAATATACTCTTCATACTCGTTCTAGGATACTACTGATCCTATCTATAACGAGTAATTCTAATTGGATATTACTAATCCAATATCTGATGAATTCTTTCGTATGGTTCTAATGTGTCTTGTTCTCGAGCTCTGTAAACCAAAGCTCTGATACCAAACTGACACGACCCGAACTTCCCCGTGAAGGAAAGCACGGATAGCGTTGAGGACAAGACAAAATAGAACGCAGACGGAAGAACATTTCATTGTTATTACAACAATTCCATCAGATACAAGAATATACAGAGTATAAATGAATAAATTACATTCGATAAATATCAGAGATTACAATAAATTATATAGCAGCGGAAAATAATACAAAGCACAACTGAAGGTGATATACGGATAAAGAGCTTTCTGGATATCATTCCAGCTGTAAACCAGGATCCTGTGAATAGAAATCTGCAAAACCAAAACTACTAGCTGCCCGTGTGGAAAATAGGGGCACCCAGAGTTTAGGTTAAAAAAATAAACCCCATGTCAGTCATGTGACTGGTGTGAGAACTAAAACAGTTATTTAAAACTTTACTTTAAAAGATAGTAATTCAAGGGACCACGCGGTATAACACGGAACGGGTTTCCTCCCAAGAATACTAGTGCATATAACAAAACAGCGCAATGCTCCTTGGAAAAATGAAGCTATTATAAGACCCAGGTCCCATCACACAATGCAACGCAAGCCGGAGGATAGGGTTTTGCCTTATAATAGCCAAACATGCTTGGTACGTTTAAAACGAATCATTTGATACTATTATAAGTGCATAGTGTCAAAACAATTTTCAATCATAAATATCAATCATAGGCGGCATGGGTACCATCTATCATGTCGCCATACTAGGTTCTATAAATAAAACCGAAATATCAAGTATTGGAAATTGGATTTCCGTCATGAGTCGAGGCAAGGGGCAAGCTCCTCTCCATTCGAGACACTCTAGCAAATGTCTCAGGACCCCACTATGATCCTTGGATCTTCAGGGCCGGTCCTCTCTTACTTTTGAGGATTGGCAATTCCTGAGCACACGTTTCCCGGTCCTTACAGACCTATATCTGAGGCGCCTCGCATTCCAACAACCACACAGGTGAAAAGTATATAAATGTCAGAGCTGTCAGGTCACCAACACCACCCTAGCTTGAAAGAAACGCCGTGCTCTCCCTGCAGTCACTATCCCGTTTTTGACTCATACCGTGGTGTAAGGCTCGCGAATTCATGCTATACACAAAGCTACGCCACACAGGTCGTGCTTTGATCATCAACCACAAGACTTTGCTTTTCAACAGAAGCCTTGATCAATTGCCACTTACGCGTGCCACACTGGCAATTCACTCCATGCGACTGATGTCCATCGATATACAACCTTTGAGCTCGTACGTCTCAGAGAAGGGCGTTAAGCAAGAGAATAAATTCTCCGCCGCCAAACAGATGTATATTTAATAGAGATCAATCAACACCGAATAAAATCCAATGTCAGACACACAATCCATTTACAAGTTCGTTTTGGGTCTGAACGAAACCGGAGGCACTTTCCACGCATATCCATCCATCTCCAAGTACGTCTGGACGATCACCAACTGATTCCCTCATCTTGAGTTTACAGCCCAATCAAGATCATCAGTAATCACCCAAACGATGTGAAGACTTCCGGTCTTCAACCACCGTCTTCATCTTCAACTCATCGCCGAATCGGTTATTTAGAATGGGTATAAACCCGGCCTTTCTGAATCACCCGCGTATATAATAAACATGTGTTACACAAACACAACAAACGCCTCATTCCAATTTAGAATATTCTTTTATTCAAATTTTCACACTCTTAGGGAAAGGTTCCCATTAATTTTATCAAAGATAAATTCTTCTAAATTTATTTTTTAATCTTCCTTTAGATATCATTTCAAACCATATTATGGTTTTCCAAACTAGTTGGGATTAGCGAACCACACCGAAGTAATTATTTATTTTATTTCCCAATCCCAACCTATTAATCCCATGGGGCAAAACTGGTAATACTCCATATCTAACACCACGGTGTTATCGGTAAAATTAATTACCATTTCACGTTCAAATCTAATTAGAGATTTAACTATCGCTTTGGAGCAAAACTGGTGGTACTCCATTCTCGATCACCTTTCCGATTTGATAATTTAAATTATCAATTCCCATTTCAATCTAATTAAAGATTCATTAAAACTCCACTTAGTTTTAATCTTTTCAAAAATCAACATCCTGCCTTTAACTGGGTTAAAGAACCAATGTCATCTAAAACACGATTCACGATAAACCCAAATCATACTTGATATTAAATACAAGGCTCTGAATAGAAAATATATCGGCTTATATTCAATATCAAATTCTGAAACCAACAAATATCGTATTGGAAATAACGATATGAATATATCTTTCAAATTCCCATAACAATATCTGTATAATCAAGGAATCCAATATCGAAATATTCCAAAGACAATTTCGATTCAAATCCACTTCCACTTTATATATATTGGAAATTCTGGTTATTTTCAAAACCGATTCAAATTCAATTTATTAATTTCAAAAATAAATTGGTTTTAGTTCTAGTTCAAAACTAGTTCATTTCGATAAAAATCTATTTTATCCTTTCAAATATGGAATTTTTCATCCCAGTTCTTTCCAATTCACATATTATGATTTTACACAAATTATTAATATTTTTAATAATTTTATCAAGGCCCGTACAGTCGATTTCCATCAACGGTCATCAAACTGCACTTACAGCGACCTTTTCCAAATTTGATTTGGACATAATTCCAACTCCAACCTTTAGATTTCAAATTTCTAATATTCATTGGAAAGCTCTTTTCGATACGAACCCAACGGTTCCGGTTTAGGAGAATCCGACGGTCGGATCTCCCGCAACGTCAATTCGAAGTCAATGGTCGAAATTCGCGAACTGCCGCGGCGCAGCGTGTTCTATTCAGGCCATTATATAATATATATATATATATATATATATTATATATATATTTCGTCGATTTCCTTTCAAAACGTATTTTATAAATCGTTTTAAATTCGTTTTCAAAACCATTTCAATCCTATATTCAATTTCAAATCAAAATTGAATATTTCCTATCATTACTATATAAATGATAATATTTTCAAAACGTTATATTTTAAAATCACTACCTTTTCTATATTCATTATAAAAACGAATATAATCGATATAAATAACGTTCACGTCAAAATAGCGCAACTCTAATCAACACGGCTTTATATATTTCAATAAATTCGTTATTTTATTCAACAAATGAATATTTATTCCATTCAACACATGAATCTATTTTTTTTCAACACACGACTAATCTCAACACATGAGTACTGTCAACACACGACTATTTTTGTTATGTAATATATTTTATAAAATTATGGTATCTATCGTTTGATTTTAATTAGACTCCAACCGTAAAGTAGTTCTAATTTTAAATATGATAAAGATGTAAATTTTATTATTAAAATATTTTACTCAACACATAAATAGTTTCAACACATGAACATCGTCAACACATGACTATTTTTATATTCAACACATGAATTTTCTTTTATAATATTCATTATTTTCCCAATTGGAATGAGGCCCAATCAATTACCATATAACGTTAATTATATGGGTTCCATACAACACATGTATATAATAGCAACGATAAACAATCAACCATCATCCAAAGTGCACCACACAACTCCATAAGCATCAAATATGAATAATTAACGCTTACACAGCCTGTCGACCGATCGATCAACATACAATTAAATAATTGGGATTAGTGTACACCAAATATCATCCCAACACCCGTGTGGGGTTTCAAATCAACAAACACAGATTTTTATTTGTGCAGTTGGGCAATGTGTAAAATTTATCGTCCCAATTAATATCAGTCAAATCAGTGTATATAAACAAATCGGCCGATTTGTTTATAAATATTTATTCATTCCCATTCACAATATTCATATTCACGTTAAAAATGATATTTTCAACGATAATTAATTTATTTCAACCATCTAAAATTTATTATCTATTTCACATCAACATCACAAACAATTTTCAGAACACATCAGTCAAACAAACAAGCCATCCATGGTCTGTGGATGACGGGTGTCGGGCGCTACTAAGCACCGTCTGCATCCTAGTATATATATAACTAGAAAAAGAAATTTAGAGTGAGAAGTTCTCACCAAAGCTATCCCAACTCCACGACACTTCTAATGTAGGGAATCATCACTGTTCTCGCCTTTTGTCACTTTCGTTGCCCGTAGCCACTACATATATAAAAATCACATTTTTATATTGCTGCTATGTATACAAAATTGTATTTTTATACTACTACTATATAGATAAAAATTCCATTTTTACATCGATACTATATAGATAAAAATTCTATTTTTACATCGATGTTCATATAATAAAGATTATATTTTTATCACGCTATCCTCTATATAAAGATTTCGCCTTTTCAAATATAAAGATTTCGCCTTTTCAAATATAAAGATTTCGCCCTTTCAAATATAAAGATTTCGCCTTTTCAAATATAAAGATTTCTCCTTTTCAAATATAAAGATTTCGCCCTTTCAAATATAAAGATCAAATCTTTACTATCTATATAAAGATTAAATCTTTACTATCTATATAAAGATCAAATCTTTACTATCTATATAATATAAAAATCATATTTTTATTTCACTAAAATTAATATTTATGTTTCGTTACTTATATAAAAATCGAATTTTTATTTTCCCCTCATATATATAAAAATCAAAATTTTATCTTCTCTTCGTTATAGAAATTATATTTTTATATTGCTCTTCTCCTAATAAAGATTATATCTTTATTACTCTACCTGAATAAAAATCATATTTTTACTATCCTACCTATATAAAAATCATATTTTTTTTGTGCCACCAGTATAAAATTATATTTTTAACCTTTCTATTATATAAAAATTATATTTTTTTCTAAATTAAAAATCTCATCTTTCTATATAAATAAAAATCGTATTTTTATTCTCTAACAATCCCTCCCTTTCATTGCTAAAAATTATTCCTTTATCTATAAAAATCTAAACTTTTTATTATTCAAGAATTCGTATTTTTCAACTCAGCATTTATATAAATAAAAACTGAAAATAAAAGTAAAAAGAATCAAATTCGAATTTGCTTACTTTGATTTGCAGAAAACAAGGGGGTTTACTATTGACGAGGTGGAGGAGCGGTCTCGGTGGCGCTGCGGGGCTGTAGGGCGTTGGGGAGGGTGTGCTAGGGTTTCAGGAGGGGGGTGTGCGCTGCCCTAGGCGGCGGCGGGTCTGAGATCGACGGGAGGAGGGAGAAGGAGAAGGGGGGAGGCGCCGCCTTCGGCGGCGGCGGCGATTAGGTGGAGGCGATGGCAGCGGCGGCGCCCCCATCGCTCTCCTCTTTTTTTTCTATTCGTTCTCTGTTGAACGATAAAAGGGGGGGCCTGAGTAGTAAAGGAGGAGAGAGGGGTTTTTATTTTTAATTATTTTAATTATTTAATTTACAAAAAGTTGACTTTTTCATTTGACCTCTAAACGAGGCCCACCGCCTGTCGTCCATAGCTAATTACCCCCATTCCGAACACAATGGGATATGTATCGTAAGCTGATTTGATCGTTTTGATCAGTTTTCATCAAAATCCCATTATAACTCTATATATTGAATTTGAACGCACATTTCAATTTACTGGGGTCACATACTGACTCGAAAAATTCCCGAAAAATATTTTCTAGCTTCGTATTGACGATATGGTCCTAACAAAACTAGTTTCGTCGAATTCTGAGACCGTTGGAAAAATGGCCATTTTCCAGTCGATTAAATCAACTAAAACTGGTCAAACGCGTTTTCCTTTGCCATGCTCACATATTGATTCGAAAAATTATGAAATTTGAAACCTAGCAATAACTTTACATCCCGAATCCAACAAAAGTGGTTTCGTCGAAATCCGAGATCGTTTGCAAAATTCCCATTTTTAAGGGCCTGAATTCCATAGCGACTATTCAGAATTTTCAACTGGACATATCTTTTGACCCCTGCTATGAAATTTCAATTATTCGGATTCGTTGGAAAGATATTCTCAAATAGATCCTATTATTTTTGGTTTCACTAAAATCCGGTTTATTTTGCACCCAGTACATTCAATTGAAATTTGAAATCGAATTATCAAACTACCGCGCCATTTTCAATTCCTTTTTATAAATATATATAATTATTTATATTTTAACGACGACGTATATAAATATATACGTTCGAATTATATTCGAAATAAATTTCTCATCGATATTATTTAAAATAATTCATTTTAAATATTCAAAATTCGCTAAATTTGCCGAAATAAATTTTTTAAACTGGCTCGCATTTTCCGGGTTGTTACAGAGATATACGATAAAATGATGTTGTAATTGGGATTTGGAAGTAATGCTTTTTATTTAATAATAAAAGTTAATTTTTCCATTGCAGTCATTATTCTGTCTTATGAAACTTTGGTTACTGTATACTTATTGCGCTTCACAGAACCTAACGCATCCTCATATGGGTGACATTAGGGGATGTAGGGTGTAATATCAGAGCCAAAGGTTATAAGATCAGAGGAAAAGTTTTGAAAAATGTTTTCAAAAGCAAAGTATTTTCAAATAAAACCTATTTTTAAAAAACATATCCCCTCTAGCCATATACAATATTCTTTTGATTCTCTTTTTGAATCCTTGATTCTTCCATTTCTAGCATGTCTAGGGCTCCTAATCTTCTTAAGGGCATTCCACTACCGACATGGTTCTGTAGATATCTACAAGTTGCGGCACCTTTCGGAGCACAAGGAGATGCCTCTCCCTCAGCTGCAGCCACAGTAGCTCCACCTCCTCATGTAGTCAACTTTTCTAAGCTTTGTAAGGATTTCTACGCGATAGGAGGCAAGCCATTTCGTGGTACTGAGAGTTTTGTTGAGGCACGCAATTAGCTTAGAGAAACGAATAATGTGTTTTGTCTTTTCGAGCTTGACGATAGGATAAAGATACAGTTGGCCGCTTGGTAACTGGACGAGAAAGCTTCACACTGATGGGAGGTGACACAGGCGGGACAACCAATAGCTACTTGAGATGATTTCAGACAGAGATTTGAGATGAAGTTCTTGTCTCAGGCAGAGGAAGGAATGCAGATGGAGAACAAGGAAGTATGTCAGTAAAGGAATATGTTAACTAGTTTAATCAGCTAGAAAGATTCGGTTTAGATTGGTGAACACTCCCCATAAGAAGGCTCTTAGATTCGCAAGAAGGTTGAATCAACCTCTCCAAGGACTAGCATTTTCACATATCCCGATGGGGGTTACTTTCGAGAGGCTTTTTGACATGGCTTTGATGTACGAGAATGACAAAGAGGAGTGGAAGGAAGTAAAGATTGAGGAAGCACAGCCTAAGGCTGAGAAAAATAAATGGTGGCTCAAAAAGGGAGCGCAAAAGAAAGGAGGAAACCTGATAAGGCTCAGATGAGGATAGAGATTAAGTGCCATGGTTATGGACCTTTAGGACATTTATTGAAAGATTTTAGGAAGGCGAGAAGGCTTGTTTCACTTGTGGCTAACTTGGACATTAAACTAAGCAATGCCCTAACAAGCAAGGACAAGGGGCATGATCATTTAGAGGACAAGTGCATGCTTTTGACTCTAGTGGACCAGATCGAGGTAGGAAATTCACTATTAAATGTTTGATTTCCCTTTTTGACTATCTTACTAGGAATCTCTTTGATTCTGGTGCTTCTCATTCATTTATATCCAATTCTTTGGTAGATAGTCTGCACCTAGATACTAGTATTGTTTCTTATCCTGTTGTAGTCCCAATCCCCATAGGAGGTATGGTTCATCTTTCTATAATATGTCCAGGTTTGAGAATTTCTATCTTGGGCGTCGAGTTTGAATGCGACGCGTATGTTCTTGCCTTTATGGGTTATGGATTAATTCTAGGAATGGATTGGCTAGCCATGCATGGTGCCATTCTAGACTGTGAGAGGAGAGTTGTTAGGCTGCTAATGTGCCAATGGAGAACTCTCGAGATTTCGTGTGACCCGCGCGGGTCTATTGTACTCAGTTTCCTTAATTCGCTTGATGCTTCTGTAGACAATCTTCAATCAATACCCACAGTCATAGATTATCCAAACGTGTTTGATGCGGTTAGGGGATACCTCTGATGCATGAGATAGACTTCTGGATTTACTTGGTAAAGAATGCGAAGCCAGCCGCTTTACCAGTACACCACATTGCTCTTAGAGAGAGGATATGGAGCTCAGCAAGAAAGTAGAGGATCTATTCAAGAAGGGATTCCTTAAACAGAGCATGTCAGAGTGGGGAGCTCTAGTCGTCTTTGCGATCAAGGCAGACGGCTCACTTCATCTATGTATAGACTATAAGGATTTGAATAAGCTCGCACCCACTTCTGAGAATCAACGACTTGTTTGATCAGCTAGTAGGCGCATCAGTTTTCTCGCAATTGGATTTGGCTACGGGATTTCATTAGCTGAGAGTAGCAGAGGATAGTATTGATAAGACTGCTTTCAGAACTCCGAACGGTTTCTTTGAGTGGTTGGTCATGCCTTTTGGGTTGATCAATGCATCCGCATATTTTGTGGACTTGATGAGTAGGGTGTTCAGAAAGTTTATGAACAAGTTTGTGGCGGTCTTAGTGGATGATATCTTGATCTTCTCAAGGAACGAGGAGGAACAGGCCATACACTTAGGAGAGGTTCTACGCACTCTCAGATCGCATCAGCTCAAGGCAAAATTTTCTAAGTGTCACTTTTGGAGAAAGGAAGTAAGGTTCCTATGGAATGTTGTCTCCAAGGATGGAATAATGGTGGACCCCGCTAAGATTGTCGCAGTTCAAGATTGGAAGGCTCCTAAGAACGCAACAGAGGTATGGAGTTTTCTAGGGTTAGCGGGTTATAATAGGAAATTCATCAAGGACTTTGTAAGGATATCAACCATGCTCACTTGACTAACAAAGAAGAACTTGGCTTTCACTTGGAGCATTGATTGCGAGGATGCCTTTCAGAGTTAAAGAGGGCTCTGACATCAGCCCCTATTCTGACTCTCCCTGGTGGAAGCAAGGAGTTTACAGTCTACACAGATGCTCATGGCATAGGGTTAAGTGCCGTGTTGATGCAAGAAGTTATGGTAGTATGTTGTGGTAGTTTACAGTTAAGAGTTCACGAGAAGAACTACCCTACTCATGACCCAGAGTTGGCTACTATAATGTTCGCACTTAAGTCTTGGCGACATTATCTACTTGGAGAGAGATTTGAGCTATGCACGGATCACTAGTCGCTCAAATCTTTGTTCTCATAGAAGGATCTCAATTTAAGGCAGCAATGATGGATGGATTTCCTAGCATCCTATGACTTTGAAATAGCTTATACCTCAGGCAAGGGTAATGTAGTGGCAGACGCATTAAGTAGGAAAAGGATGACCTTGAGTCCTTTATTTGCAGAGATGCAGAGCTTCAAGTTTATCTTGACCTTTGATTTTAAGCCATCTACGAATTTCACATTTTGTTTGTTGGCGTCATTGGAGGTGATACCTACTCTTATGGAGCGTATTGGATCTACACAGCGAGAGGATCAACAGTTGGTAGACATCTTGGATAGACTCGATGGAGGAGAAGCCTCTAGTCACCTAGCTAGATATTATATGGACGAGAAAAGGTGGCTAAGACGAGATGGGAGATTATGTGTTCCCCGTGTTGGAGATTTGCTGAGATCAGTTCTTGAGGTGGCTCATGATTCTTGGACGACCATCCATCTGGGCGGTGATAAGATATATCGAGACATGAAGCGAGTTTTTCATTAGACTGCCCCGATCGAGAAAGGGAAACACGAGCATTTGGGTGATAGTAGAAAGGCTTACTACGAGCGCTCACTTTATTCCAATCAAGATTAAGAGGACGACGACTTGGCTAGCATCAGTATACCTTAAGGAGATCGTCTGACTTCATGGGGGTACCTTCCAGTATAGTAAGTGACCGTGACCCTATATTTGCTAGCGAATTTTGGAGGATCTTGCAAGAGGCGCTAGGTATATAGTTAAGACTTAGCACAGCCTATCACCCTCAGAACAATGGGAAAACTGAGAGGGTTAATAGAGTTCCTGAGGACTAATTAAGACTGTGTATACTCGATTTCGGAGAGGCTTTGGAGGAGCATCTCCTATTGGTTGAGTTTGCCTACAATAATAGTTACCAATCAAGCATAGGGATGGAGCCCTTCAAAGCACTTTATAGACGACCTTGCAGATCGCCGACACGTTGGTGAGATCTTTAGACAGACTTCTACTTGGGCCAGAGATGGCGACAGAGACTTCTAAAAAGATAGACCTTATTCGAAGAAGTATAAAAGAAGCTTTAGATGGGAAAAATTCATATGCCGACAGGAGAAGGACTGACTTGGAATTTGAAGCAGGAGATATGGTCTTTATCTAAGTATTGTCTTTAAGGAATGTAGTTCAATTTGTCTTGGTGGGGAAATTGTCACCAAGGTTCGTTGGACCATTTCCCATAGTTGAGACGATAGGCCAAATCGCATATAGAGTTAGACTACCGGAGAGGCTGGTGGGAGTTCACGATGTGTTCCATGCTTCCCATCTGAGGAAATGCCTACATGATTCAGCGGACGTAGTAGTGCCAACTACGCTGGAGGATATCGAAATCGAGAAGGAGGCTGTAATAACCCGAAAATCTGGGCCAGTTTAAAATTTTTATTTTGGCAATTTTAGTGGATTTTGATTATTTTAAAATAAAAACGACGAGAAATTTATTTTGAATAGATTAGAACGTATATTTTCATTTGAATCGTCGATAGCATATAAATATTTATTTATATTTATAAAAGGAATTGAAAATGGCGCGGTAGTTCGATAATTCGATTTCAAACTTCAATTGAACATCTCGGGTGCAAAACAAACCGGATTTTAGTGGAACCAAAAATATTTGAATCTATTGGTGAATATCTTTCCAACGAATCCGAAAAATCAAAATTTCATAGCGGGAATCAAAAGATATGTCCAGTTGAAAATTCAGAGTAGTCGCTATGGAATTTCGGCCCTTAAAAATAGCCATTTTGCAAACGACCTTGGATTTAGACGAAACCACTTTTGTTGGATCCGCGATGACAAATTATTGCTAGGTTTCAAATTTCATAATTTTTCGAATCAATATGTGAGCGTGGCAAAGGAAAACGCGTTTGACCAGTTTCAGTTGATTTTAATCGACTGGAAATTGGCCATTTTTCAAACGGTCTCGGAATTCGACGAAATTAGTTTAGTTAGGACCGTATCGTCAATACAAAGCTAGAAAATATTTTTCGGGAATTTTTCTTGTTAGTATGTGACCCCAGTAAATTGAAATGCGCGTTCAAATTCAATATATAGAGTTATATGTTGATTTTGACGAAAACTGATCGAAACGATCGAATCAGCTTGCGATGCATATCCCATTGTGTTCGAAATGGGGGTAATTAGCTATGGACAACAGTCGTTGGGTCTCGTTTGGGATTTGAACAAAAAGTCAACCCTTTTGAAAAAATAAAATAAAAAAAATAAAACCCCTCCTCCCTTTTCTCTTTGCTCAAACCCCCCCCCCCCGTTTACTTTTCAATTCGAAATAAAAAAAATGAAGAGGAGAGCGACGGGGGGGGGGGGGGGGGGGGGGCGCCGCTGCCATCGCCCCCCCTCAAATCGCCGCCGCCGCCCAAGGCGGGGCCACCTGAGCCACCCCCTCCGCTTCTTCTTCTCCACCTCCTTCGCACCGCTGACCATCGAGCCCCCCCCCCTCATCTCCACCTCGAGCGCGCCACCGCAGGGACCCCCAATCGACGCTCCAGGGAACCCTAGCCCTCCTCCGGCGATTCGCGACTCTCAACGCCTCCTAGATAGTCTGCAGCCCTAGCGCCACCACCCTGGTCGCCCCATTCCGACGGTGGACCCTCTTCCATCAAGGATTGCATTTTTACAAGAAGAAAAGTGAGTTTTTATTTATGCAATTTGAAATATAATCTTTGTTATATGTAACCTAGGTTAGATTTGATTTCTAATTAAATAAAAATATAGTTTTTATATATATATAGCGAAATAAAAATATAATTTTTAGCGAAGTAAAAATTCGATTTTTATATATTGAATAGCGAAGTAAAAATTCGATTTTTATATATTGAATAGCAAAGTAAAAATTCGATTTTTATATATTGAATAGCGAAGTAAAAATTCGATTTTTATATATTGAATAGCAAAGTAAAAATTCGATTTTTATATATTGAATAGCAAAGTAAAAATTCGATTTTTATATATTGAATAGCAAAGTAAAAAATTCGATTTTTATATATCGAATAGCGAAGTAAAAATGTGATTTTTACATATGTAGAGAATACGGGCAATGAAAGTGACAAGAGGCGAGAACGACGAAGATTTCTAACTAAGAAGAGTCGTGGCGTTGGATTAGCTATTCTGTGAGAACTTCTCACCTTTTAATTTTGTTTTTCTAGTTAAAATATATACTAGGATGCAGACAATATTTAGTAGCACCCGACACCCATCGTCCACAGACCATGGACGGCTTGTATGCTTGTTTGTTTGATTTTGATGTGTAGTTGATTGTGTGATGTGATGTGAAATGGAATAAAATATTTTATAGTGGAAAATATTTTATAGTTAAAAATAGAATTTTAACGTGTATATGAAATAAAATAAAAATAAACAGATCGGACGATTTGTTTATATACACACCTTTGACTGATATTGATTGGGACGATAAATTTTACACATCGCCCAACTGCACAAATAAAATCTGTGTTTGATTGTTTGAAATCCCACGCGGGTATTGGGATGATATTTGACGTACACTAATCCCGATTGTTTAGTTGTATGTCGATCGATTGATTGACAGGCTGTTATAAGCGTTGAATATTTATATTTGATGCTTATACAGTGTAGAATGCACTTTGGATGATGGTTGATTATTCATCGTTGTTATTGTATACATGTGTTGTAGAAAATCCATATAATTGACATTATATGGTAATTGATTGGGCCTCATTCCAGTTTTGAAAAAGAAATATTTGGAAAAGAAATATTTGAAATAGAATATTTGAAAATAGAAATATATGAAGCCGTGTTGATTAGATTGACGCCATTTTGACGCGAACGATATTTATATCGATTTTATTCATTTTATAATGAATATCGAAAGTGATTTCAAAATCTGATATTTTGAAAAGAATTGAAATTCGAATTGAAATTGAATATAAATGAATTCGAATTGAAATTGAATATAAATGAATTCGAATTGAAATTGAATATAAATGAATTCGAATTGAAATTGAATAGAAATGAATTCGAATTGAAATAGAATTGAATTGAAAACGAACTGAAATTGAATTCAAAATCGATTTGAATTGAAATCAATTTGAAATGAATTTAAAACGAATTTGTAAGGGAAAATTCAATTTTGATTTGAATTTGAAAAGGAAGTTAAAATCGTTTTGAAAACGAATTTAAAACGATTTATTTAATACATTTTGAATTGAAATCGACGAAATATATATTATATATATATAATATAATGGCCTGAATAGAACGCGCCGCGCCGCGGCAGTTCTTGAATTTCGACCATTGACTTCGAACGGATATTGCAGAAGATCCGACCGTCGGATTCTCCTAAAACTGGAACCGTTGGGTTCGCATCGAAAAGAGCTTTCTTACGAATATTAGAAATTTGAAATCTAACGGTTGGATTTGGAATTATGTCCGAATCAAATTTGGAAAAGGTCGCTATAAGTGCAGTTCGATGGCCGTTGATGGAAATCGACTGTACGGGCCTTGATAAAATTATTGAAAATATCAATAATTTATGTAAAATCATAAGAAATGATTTGTGAAGAATTGGGATGAAAAATCCCATATTTGAAAAGAAAAAAATTGATTTTTATCGAAATGAACCAGTTTTGAACTAGAATAGTAATTTATTTATTTTTAAAATAAATAAATTGGATTTGAAATGGTTTCGAAAATAACCAGAATTTCCAATAATTGCGTTGGAATGGATTTGAATCGAAATTGTCTTCGTAATATTTCGATGTTGGATTTCGTGATTATACAGATATTGTTATGGAAATTTGAAAGATATATATATATATCGTTATTTCCAATACGATATTTGTTGGTCGTAGAATTTGATATTGAATATAAGCCGATATATTTTCTATTCAGAGCCTTGTATTTAATATCAAATGTGATTTGGGTTTGTCGTGAATGGTGTCTTCATTAACACTGTTCTTAAGCCCAGTTGAGAAAAGATTAAATCTTTTTATTTAGATTTAATGAAGTGTACCAATTAAATAATATTTAATTGGAATTGAATTGGTATTGATTTTTGGGTTTATCGTGAACAGTGTTTTAAATAACACTTGTTCTTTAACCCAATAATTAATGGAATGTGATTTTGGGTTTATCGTGAACCGTGTTTTAAATGACACCGATTCTTTAACCCAGTTAAAGATTAGAACTAAGTGGAGTTTTAATGAATCTTTAATTAGATTGAAAAGATGTTAGAATGGAGTATCATCAGTTTTGCTCCAGGCGATAGTTAAATCTTTAATTAGATTTAAACGTGAAATGGTAATCGAATTTACCGATAACACCGTGGTGTTAGATATGAAGTATAACCAGTTTTACTTCATGGGATAAATAGGTTGGGATTGGGAAATAAAATAAATAATTACTTCAGTGTGGTTCTTTAATCCCGACTAGTTTGAATTGATATTCAAAAAGGAGATTAAAGAATAAATTTAAAGAATTTAACTTTGATAAAATTAATGGGAACCTTTCCCAAAATATAAGAATATTTGAATAAAAGGATATTCTGAATTGGAATGAGGCGTATGTTGTGTTCGTGTAACACATGTTTATTATATATATACGCGAGTTGTTCAGAAAGACCGGGTTTATCCCATTCTGAATAACTGATTCGACGTGGTGTCGAAGATGAAGATGGTGGTTGAAGACCGGAGGTCTTCACGTCGTTTGGGTAATTACTGATGATCTTGATTGGGCTGTACACCCAAGAAGATGGAAATAGTTGGTGATCGTCCAGACGTACTTGGAGATCGATGGATATGCGGGGTACTAGGTGCCTCCGGTTTCGTTCAGACCCAGAACGAACTTGTAAATGGACTGTGTGTCTGACATTGGATTTCAGTCTGTGTGATTGATTTCTATTAAATATATATCTGTTTGGCGGCGGAGAATTTATTCTCTTGCTTAACGCCCTTCTTTGAGACGTACGAGCTCAGGGGTTATATACTGATGGATATCAAACTCATAGAGTGAATTGCCTGTGTGGCATGCCTAAGTGGCGAATGATCAAGGCTTCTATTGAAAAGCAAAGTCTTGTGCTGATGATCAAAGCACGGCCTTTGTGGCATAGCTTTGTGTAGCGTTGATTCGCGAGCCTCACACCCGGTAGTGAACCAGAAACGGGAGAAGGACCTCAGGGAGGGAATGCGTTTCCTTCTAGCTAGAAGTGGCGTCAGTGGTTTTACACGCCCTGACGAGTTTTACTTATGTGGTTGTTGCTGTTGCGAGGCGCCTCGGTTATATCGGTCGATCCGGGTCCGATGGAGTCATTTGTTGGCTCATTGACACCCCATAGGGTCGGGAAACGCAGTGTTCAGGCATTTTAATCCACATCGGTGGACCGACCCTGACGATCTAAAGGCTTGACTGAGTACTTGCCTGAGACACGGGCTAGAGCGTCTCGAATTCGGTGGAGGACGATCCCTTGCCTCAGTTCATAGACGGAAATCCAATTTCCAAATACGTGACATTTGCGGTTTTAATTGTAGAACTAGTATGGCGACATGATATATGGTACCCATGCCGTCTATGATTGATACTTATGATTTGAAATTGTTTTAAACACTATACACTTATAGTAGTATCAAATGATTTGTTTTAAACGTACTAAGCATGTTTGGCTATTATAAGGGAAAACCCTATCCCCCGGCTTGCGTTGCATTGTGTGATAGGACCTGGGTCTTATAATAGTTTCATTTTTCCAAAAAGCATTGCGCTGTTTTGTTATATGCACTAGTATTCTTGGGAGGAAACCCATTCCGTGTTATACGGCGTGGTCCCTTGAATTACTCTCTTTTAAAGTAAAGTTTTAAATAACTGTTTTACTTCTCACACCAGTCCCATGACTGACCTGGAGTTTATTGTTTTAACCTAAACTCTGGGTGCCCTTATTTTGACACGGGCAGCTAGTAGTTTTGGTTTTGCAGATTTATATTCATAGGATCCTGGTTTACAGCTGGAACGATATCCGGAAAGCTTTGTATCCGTATATCTCTTCTAGTTGTGTATTGTATTATTTTCCGCTGCTATGTAATGTATTGTAATCTCTGATATTTTCTGTGTAATATTTATTTATTCATACTCTGTATATTCTTGTATTCTGATGGAATTGTTGTAATGTACAATGTAATGTTCTTCCGTCTGCGTTCTATTTTGTCGTGTTCTCAAAACAATCCGTTCTTTCTCTTATCTTTGGAGACCGGGGAAGTTCGGGTCGTTTCAGCGACATCAGTTCAGAAAGTTCCTACTCGTATTCTTGAACGGAGGTTAAAAGGCTACGCAACAAAGAGATCAAGTTAGTGAAGGTGCAATGGGGTAAAGATCGAGATAACGCAACATGGGAACTCGAAAATAAGATTCACGCTTCTTACCCTTTTCTCCTTGAGAGTATATTCTTAATTTCCTTCCTTACTTTTGAATTTGTTTGTCCCTACCATTTGAATCATCGATCCTTAGGTTAGAAACCTATGTTGAAAACATGTGTTTGAGACATGTTATGTTTGATGATTGCAAGTGGATTCCCGTGGATGCATATACACACACATTAGGCACTAGATTGGCTCAAGCACTTACATATTACATATGGATGTGTGTGCATTTTAAATTTTCAATGGATGAAAATGGTTGAACCATCACATGGTTGTTGCATTTTGCTGAATGGTTATGCACACATATAGAACTATATGCATTATTAGAATTATTTGCATACGTATCTGATACATGACACAAACATACATTGCATTAAGGGGGTCAACTGAATCAGTCGACCACCTGATTTTCACATTAATTTAGGAACATATACACAACACCTTTGCATATGTTCATACAAGCATTAATTTTTTTTAAGGAAAATGGCCGACTGTGGATGAAATCCTTTAAGGAGAGGAGAATATAACACCCCATATTCTAATACACAGTAATTATATAATAAAGACAATAAAATGAATATTAGTTAAAAAATATTCTGAATTTGGTAAAATAGACCTTATCGTTGTGTCCAATACGAAATTTTGGTTCAGATAGGCTCTTAGTTTTCATAAATCGGATTTAATATGAAGAAGTTATGGACTTAACAAGATTACATGAAAATGTATAAAAATTATACTATATATATATGTATATAAAAAAATAAACAGCGCAACAGAGCAACGTTCACTGGGCGACCCGCCCATACCTGGGTCGACCCGTGGATCGACCCATGTATAAGGCGGTTGACCCAGGGGTCGACCCACCCGCATGTAGATTGGATTCGGAACTCTATATTTGGGTTGTTTTGTCTATATTATTCATTCACTGAGGTTTATGGCTGGATTTGAAAACCTAATATCTAATGGTTTGGGATTGTCTTAGTTAATCTATAAATTAGGTAGCTATCTCTCATTTTTCGTACACATAAATTCTCTTCATTCTCTCTTCCTCCATGACAATGTTCTAAAGTTAATTAAGAAAAATGGGGAGACGCTGCTAGAAGATATAGATTAAAAAGATATTTCAAGATCTGCAATCAACAACAACCCTTTTTTAAAGAGTATTTCTAAATACAACCTATGTCTATGTGAGTTTAAGTTATTTTTAGATCTAACATCTAAAAAGTATTATGACAGTAAATAGTTTTGGAACTGGAATAAACAGTACTTATAAGTTATTTCTCATATATTTTCTTTTACTGTCAATTCAGTTTTACAGTTAATACATGTTATTTTATTCGGATCTACAGTTAATTTATAATCATGTATACATCTATCTTCCTTGTCCTCTTTTCTATCTTTTATTTATTTACAGTCTTTTATATGCCTATTGTATACCGTTTGAGTTTGATGCTGTTTTTCTCCTTCTTTTTCCTTTTATTTCGCTGAGCCTAGGCCACCGAGAGCCTAGGCCATTCCTGTTTACTATTAGGTACAATTGAAATAATTGGTGTAATTTAAATGGCAGTAAAAAGGAGAAATTGGGGAATATTGTAACATGAGGACCCTTGACTATAAACTTGGGGATTATAGTAAAAAGGAAAATATGCAAACATGTTAAATAAACAAGACTTAATTTAACATTAAGAAAAGAACGTGTTATGGAAAATTTAAGTACCAAATGTAATTAAAAGTAAAATGAGTTACTGTAATCTATATATATAGTTGGGCAGGTGCTTGTTTTGGGGAATGGGTTGTATGTACAATAACATTTATAGAGAAATGTCATTACAACCATGATTATTAATGAAATTAAACATGTTAACTTAAAATTGATAAGCTAAGAGGTCCCTCGTTTTGTTGTTGTATCGTATTTTGGGGACTCTTAAATTCTTGTTACTTGGGGGTATAAGCTTAGGGGGTTTGTCTTGTGTCAATTTTTGTGGAACCCATACAAGACAGTATCCCTGTTGGTATTGAAATAGGGGCATCGCACTAGGTAGGGTCCAGGGCATGCTTTACTGATCTGAATAGTAAGAGGTTCAAAACGAGAAGGGTGAGTACGGGCGTGTTCCAGCGGAGTCATGAAATTGCATGGGTCCAAATGGGGAAGATAAGACGCCGTAACGCCGGTAAAGAGGTCTGTGTCATATAAGTTGCTGGGTTAGGGACTGATACACTCTACTATAAGGGCTGGCACATGATATTTACATAATAGGGAGCCAATCACATGGGTAGTAATTAGGGTAAAACCTAATCTTGATATACTAGTATTGGTGCAGATAACTTGTTCTTGAGATATAAATGAGAAGCATACTTGATGTATATTTCACCTTGTTATCTCTCTTATTTCATACTTGCATATTTTACTATACTTTCTCACCCAACATTATTTACCTGTCTTGGTACCGCTTATCTTTTGCTTATGCTAAAAATCACTGGAACTCGCCAGACTACATGTCTGACCTATTTTGATTTTCCTTCTCTCTCTTCCTTCCTCCCTCAGGTTCTAATAGTGGTGTTCAGCAATGATCGTGATTTTCAGCATGGATTCTTGGATTTCTGACTTTATGTATTGCTTCTACTTTTACTCTACTTTTATATGGCTATTAAAGAGGATATGCTTTTGAGATTTTGTACTCTGATAATTTTCTTCATGAGATAGTTGGTTTTATCTATTGTGCTTAGTATTTGAGAAATATGATAAAATGATGTTGTAATTGAGATTTGGAAGTAATGCGTTTTATTAAATAATAAAAGTTAATTTTTCCGCTGCAGTTACTATTTTGTCTTGTGAAAATTTGGTTACTTTATACTTATTGAGCTTCACAGAACCTAATGCATCCATGTATTGGTGACATTAGGGGATGTGGGATGTCATACTCCAGCTCCTGCTGTGGTGGTTCCTCCTAAACCACTAGCAACTATTGACTTTCTCAAGCTTTACAAGGATTTCTCTAATTTGTCTGCAGAAACTTTTGTGGAGGCTTGCACTTGGCTTAGAGATACAAAGTGGATTTTTTGAGTTATTAGATCTATAGGATCTATATAGAGTTCGGTTGGCTACCTGGCAGCTTATGGGAGAGACATCATTTTGGTAGGAAATTGTTGAAGGATTATACATTGGGTTGGTTTCTAGTTAGGTTCAAGAGGAAATTTCTATCATAAGCCGTAGAGGGTATGTAGTTAGAGCATTTCTTAATTTAAAGCAAAAAGACTTTTCTGTTAAGGAGTACATTAATCATTTTAATGAGTTATCAAAGTATGGGATGGACTTGGTCAACACAGCTAGCAAGAAAGCAGTTAGATTTGCGAGTGGGCCGAATCAACCTCTCCAAGGTTTAGCGATGACTCATATTCCTATAAGGGCTAATTTTGAGGCTTTAGTAGAGATGACTTTGATGCACGAGGATAAAAAGGAAGAGGTCAAGGATGTTAAGAGTGGAGCTTCTAAGTTTCCAGGTCCTAAGAAGTAATGGTGGGAAAACAAGAAAGGTAAGAAGAAGCAAGCTGGTAGTTCACTAAAAGGGCGGATTAAGACAGAGATCAAGTGTTATGGTTACGGGATGGTAGAACATTTCATCAAGGATTGCAGAAAGATGATGACGAGAGGAAGGTGCTTTAACTATGGGCAGCCTAGGCATCTTCGTAGGGCATGCATGCAGAAGTCTGGATAAGAAATAGATACATCGGCAACTCAGGTTCAAGAGTTGGAGGCAGCTCCGACTAGCAGTGGTTCGGATCGAGGTAGGAAAGCGATTGTTGTAGGTTTGATTTCTATTTCTGATTTCCCTACACATACCCTTTTTGATTTTGGAGCTTTGTAGTCATTTATTTCTAGCATTTAGGTTGACTGTTTGCACTTAGATATCTCACTTGTTACCGATCCCATAGTAGTTTCAAAACCCGTAGGTGGTTCAACACACTAATCTATGGTTTGTAGGAGTTTGAAATTTCTATTTTAAGCATTGTGTTTGATTGTGACGTTTACGTGTTGGGATTCTATGGGTATGATATAATCTTAGGGATAGACTGGTTAGCCATGTACGGGGCTATCCTTGACTGCGAGAAAAGGGTTGTTCGATTGGTGACTTTGTTAGGCATTGAGATGACGATGATAGTTTTGATGAAAACAACCTTATTTTAACTATTATTGTTATGAATATATACTATAGCTATTGTGTGTGTGTGTGTGTATATATATGTATATGCAAGAATTATATTGGGTACTAATCATTGAGGACCGTACAGTTTAAAAATTCAAGATTGTAGATTACAAAGAAAATGAGTTCAAGATTGAAAACTTATGAGTTACAACAGTTTAAGAATTAGAGAAAACATGATAAGTTATAGAGTCTATAATTTTTGTTAAAACTTCGTAATAGCACTAAATCTCTATTTCAAAACCCTTATCATTTTTATCTTATAATTTTCTTAGTCTTATTGATTTCAAAATTACTTACTATTAAAAAAAATTATCTTTTAGTATTTAAATTTATTTCTTTGGATTTTAAATCTAACTCATAATTTAAATATGTTAGGTTTTGTTACTAATATTTTAGTTTTAACGAATTTAAATATTTTATATTTGCTTACTTAGATTTTGATTTTAATTTTTTACTTGTGTTTTAATTTTCTTATATTCATAGTTATAGTTTTATATCTTTTGTTTTAAAATATTTCTTATATGGTTATATTTATAGATTTATATAAGTTTCAAATAATCATTTTATATATTATAAATATATGTTTTGAACTTATATTTTTACTCTATTATAATCTTTTATTATATAGAACAATAGTCTGTCTAAACTTTAGAATTGCCACGATTTATTTCAACATCATTTACATTGTTTTCAAAAAATTCAAATTTCAAAAATTACCTAAGACATGTCGGCATCCCCTACACTACATGTCGGCATGGTGAGCATTAATTTTTTAATTTCAAATTTCAAAAGTTGTGTATATTGGTTTAAATCTTTATCTGAAAGGATATGATTGTTAAACCATTACAACTAGGCTTCTAAATACGAAATTTTATAACTACTTTCATTTATCTTCTTATCTCTTTTCTCCTCTCCATTTTTACTCTTAAATTTTCAAGTTCATATAATCAAACTCTGGCAAAATTCAAAGAACAGCAAGCCAGATCATTTCTAGTCTCATTCTCTATCATCCTCTCTCAAATATCCAAGTGCTAATCAGAATTATAGTAGTTTATGTAATAAAAGATCACAAGATCAAAGTTCTATCGAGTCTTCCTTTCAAACTGATATTGAAAAGGTGTAGTTGTAGCTCGTTCAAATAAACTATGTGTGTTTGTAGCCCGGAAATCAATTAAGTCTCACTGTACTCCAGACACAGGTTGGGTGTACCTCGTGGCATGTGAAATCGAGGATTGTAATTTTAAGTTTACATTGAAAAGAAATCTACACAACCCAGAGTTGCATGGGACTGGATATAGGGTAACTTCGAACCAGTATAAAACCTTAGTGCGTTCTTTCCTTTGCTGCTTTTATTTAGTATTTGCATCTGTATCTGTGATTGATTTATATCTGCTTTGCATTTAATTTTGTTAAAATCAAAAGGATTTCATAAATTTTATTAAAGACTATTTACCCGCTTTTGTGTTAAGTTTGCCTTAAGATCCGTGATCCACATTTCCCAACAATTGGTATCAGAGCATTGGTTTTCATAATCAGATTTTTGAAAAGTTTAAATGGAAACCAACACTGGTAATGTCAACACTAGTAATCCTAGTTCTTTTGTAGAGGGTCAGTATACTGTGAGACTACCACTGTATGATGGTAGTAATTTTGCATATTGGGCTTGTAGGATGAAAATATATTTATAATCAATAATATTAGATACTTGGAACATCACTCAAAAGGATTATATTGAACCCGCAACTAATTATGGACGATGGACTATTGAACAAAAGGCTACTGCACAAAATAATTCAAAAACCATGAATATTTTATTTTGTTCACTTGATAGAGAGGAATTTAATAGGGTGTCTATGTGTAAGTCTGCATATGAAATCTAAAAAATTTACGTGTAACACTGAAGGAACAAGCAAAGTTAAACAGACTAAGATATCCATGTTAACTAATCAGTTTCAATTATTTAAAATGAATTCGATTGAGTCTGTCTCTGATATGTACTGTAGGTTACAGGAGACCGTACATTAGCTAATAGCCTTGGGAAAGTTATATTCTGAGAAAGACCAAGTCAGAAAAATTATAAATTCATTAACTTCAGAATGGGATCAAAAGACTCTAGTGATTGAAGAGGCCAATGATATCAGTGTTATGAATATTGAAAAGTTGAATTGAAATTTAATGTCGTTTGTATTCCATATGCAAGGAAGGAGAGACAATAAATCATTAGAAAAGAAAACAATAGCATTCAATGAAATAACCAAAGATTCAGACTCAAACAATGATAATGATAAAGAGATAACATTGATAATAAGAAATTTTACAAAATTTCTAAAATAAAGGAAGATGAATAATTTAAAAAAGAATAATCATAAAAATCATATGAAAAATAATGAGATTCCAAACAACATCAGATACTTCAACTGTAACGAACCAAGATACTTGAAAAGAGATAGTCCATATCCAGGAAAACAAAATCATCCTTCATATAATAATTCATCAAAGAAAAGGAAATGGGTTATGCTGCCACACTAGATGATTTCGAATCATCCTCTAGTTACGAAGAACAGGAAACAAACAATTCAAATATGTGGTTCTCGGCTATTCACGATTCAGAAGATATTGGAAGTGGGATCTAAAAATAGGTACACATTTATGATAATTTGGTTGATATTACTTATTGGATGGTTGTTTGTTTGCTTACCTTGTTTTAAATTTCTTGAATTGAAATTCAAATTCAATATTCAAATTTTAAAATCTGAAACAATATTATTTTGATAAAATATTAATATGAAAACATTATTATGTTAAAAAGTATCTTATGAATTATATAAACAAGAATATAAGATATAAATATATATAAACAATCAAAAATAAAAAGTACACGTCCTTTTTAAAAATATAGAAGACATGCCAACATACCCTACCCTATATGTCGACATGCCTCCTGAAAATTTCAAGTGCAAAGTTTGAATTCGAACTTTTGAATTGCCCTTCACTTTTCACCAACTCCAATATAATAAAAAGGTGTCTCCTGACTAGTGAACATGTCCATAAATTCTATGTCTATATCATCTCGTTCCACCTTTATTTCAAAATTCATGCTTATCTTCATTAACTTCTACTCTTAAAAAAAATCTCTATTGGCTTCCTCAAGTGCTCCAAGCACTATGATGCTATCTAAGGCTACCAAAGGCTTTCTTTTTACCAACCCAGAATCTATCAAAGATTATATCTGTTGGATCTAGATTAACCCTAGAGGAGGGGTGAATAGGGTTTATTAAAATAATTCAAGATATTAAAACAGATCATAGAACAAATTTCAAAAGAAAAAATAAATGCAGAAAATAAATAACATAGAGATTTTACCCAGCTTCGGCAAACGCTGCCTACTGCTGCATTCCCCAAGGTTACTACTAGATATTAGTCAACTATTACGACACTTACAACACTTGTAAACTCGCAAAAATTCCTAGCCTAAATATCTTAGTCCTACACTCAAAACTTATCCCCAAGTTTCTACTAGGTGCTACACAAAAGGCCTCACAATCTCGCTCTAGTTGCACTAATCCTACGCTTAAAACCCTGTATCGATTTTCCCTGTTACAAACCCTGTAAAAAAACTTAGTTTTACAGACAACTTAGAAAAATTAGATTTGTTTTACAAAATTAAATTCAAACAAAAACAATTAAAACAAAAATAGAAAACCCCCTTTTTCTAAATTAAATAAATAGGTCAGCCCATTCTCCATTTTGTTTGCACCATCATTTTATCCGCCCGATCTCTTCCTCTCTGTAATTCTTTATTCTTGGTTTTTCGATCTATTTGTCGATGATGAAGTAGGTTATAAAAATAGGATTTGTAAACCCTTAATCTATGATTTCATATAAATGGCTTGCTCTGATTTTGGTAATTCCCCTTTTGGTTGCTCGATTCTTCAATTGATTTTCTTGGCTTGATTGTTGCTCTTTAAATTGATTGCGTGACTTTGATTTTGAGTGCCTGTGATTTCTTATTTATTTCCTGGAATGAAAATAGCTGATTTGCAAATCTACTGGAAAAAAGACTTTCACCCAAACAGGAAACAATCAAATATTTTCCTTCCACATATTGTTTCCTGGAAATATATGTGAAAAATTGTCTTGCCATAAACAAACATTTGTGCATATCTGGAAATAAATGTCATAGCCAATTCTATTATAGTGAATTTATGGAGACCCCTGATTTCATGTCGATCATTTCTGGAAAAGAAACAGAATAAAAAAAATTGTTTGTTTCCCAAAATAATCATTTCTGAATTTTGAATTAAAACAGAGTGAAAAACTTGCGATGGATCAAGTCATGTTATTACCACTCTTTCTATGAATCTGGTTGGTTTATTGTCATTGTGAAAATTGCTTATTATCAGATGGTTGCTGAGTTTTTTTCATGACTAATCACCATGCTATATATGATCAAATCCAAGTGTTAATCATGTTTTTCTTCTAGTCCCATGCATGATTGAACTACTTTCCAAACATTTTCTTTTTGATTTATTGATGACATATTTTTTCCATATATTCCCATTCGAAGACTAGAAAGTAATTTTGGCTGATTTGTAGCTCTTGATGGTTGCTTATTCGATTTCTTGTAAACTGCTGCACATATGCATTTGCCATTTCCATTCTGGCTCCACCATGTTGCATTAAATTTGTCTTGGCCATGTTTGTGATTTGCACTTGCTAGATATGCTTTATTTACTTGAGATGCTGAGTTTCTCATGACTGTATTTATTTGAACATTCTTGGCCCATGCTGCACCTAGTCTTGATCAATTTTTGTTGCTTGCATGCACATATATTAGAACAACTTACATGTTATCTGAACTATTTGACTTTTGCTTGACTCCATGTTGAGCTCCTCTTGATTTTGCTGAATTGTGCCATACTTCCTATGATGCACTATTTCCATGCACACTTGCATGTCAATCGGGCTTGTGAATTTTTGCTTGACCATTGTAGTTCACTTGAACTTCTTGCAGTTCCCTGAAGTTAGTTAGATATTCTACTTTGACATTTTTTTTGTTGCATATATGTACACATGTTATACTGTTTTGATACTTGCATGATACATTGCACATGCTGCCTTGAACTATTTTGTTTGCGTACTTTCATGAACTCCTTTCCAGGCTCCACTCTTGTGTTAAAACTGGCTTAACAAATCAGTCTTTACCACAGTATTGTTTGCTTGATTAATTAATCGGGTTAGTCTAGTACGTTGCTCACTCCCTCGGCTTGGTTTTGCATTTGATTGTTGTTCATGGACACCTGACCATTGCACCGTGCATGTGTGTCGGTCTTCACCTGAACACAACTTGATATACTCGCCTTTGCATAGAAATATGTGTATATTCATACAATGTATGTGTATATATGTACAGTGCACGTCCAGAAAATGTATATACATGTGTGAGAACAACAGATGATGTCTACCTTGTGGTATGTACACACTATCATTGTGAATATCACAAGATGTCTAGACACGGATGGATGTACGGATAAATCAGATCAAGTCATGAAAAATGATGAGAAACACACCAAAAATTCTGAGGAAAATAAAATTATATCTACTGGAATATAAAATATTTCTATTCCAGATTACACTTTTTGTGTTTCAACTGTGACAGGTAATCAGCTAGATTGAACTGATGTGACTGGACCGACAATGAAGCTTGTAGAAGACAGAAGTGAATGACAGTAATTGATTCTGTATATGAGTGAGCTGAGCGAATCTGTAGTGAGGAACTGATGTGTATATGAAATTGAATATGAAATGTATTGTATTTATAGAAATGTACAAATAGTGGAGTTACGAAGTCTATACTGTTGAGATGTTGAAATAAAATATTATATTTAAACAAAATATTGTTTGAATATTTGAATTCTCGTGCAGTAGTATTCCATTTAAACATGAATATTATATTACTGTCTGTGATGTAGTATAACAGTACAATAACAAACACATTTAAATTAATATATATTTGTTTGTAATCATCAAACAAAAATCGTAGCATTGCTATATACAACAATCTCCCCCTTTTGATGATGACAAACAAATAATAAGATTTTGAATATAATAAATGTGTTTAACAGTGAATTGTTGAACTCCCCCTTTTTGTATGCTCCCCCACAATAGAACCCCTCTAGATATGCACATGAGTGAAAAGAATATATTGAATAAATTTTCAATATTAAAATATTTATAGAATATTCACTCATAAATCAAAATCTTAACCCATTCTCCCCCTTTTGTTATCATCAAAAGGATACAGAAATTAAAATAGCGATGAAGATTGACTACAAAAATCAACTTAAGAGAGAGAACGTTCATCATAAATCTCAATCAATTAAACAAAAATCGTAATATTCTAAGAACTAGTGGCAAATTTCACATTGTAGAATGACGGATTTACAATGAAATTTATATAAATGGAGAGAGTTTTAAAACAAATGATTTCCAATTATTTTCCAATAAAATTTTGAAAAATGAGCACAAAAATAGTGATGGATTTGGATAACGATTATAAATTCAATTTAAGTGATGCAATCAAATAATCTCAAATCCCATAGCTATCAATCAACAAATTATAATATATCATAAAATATTAACACATTTCAAAAATGGATTGTTATGATGGTTTTTACACACCAAGGAGGATTTCAAATAAATTTTTATTTATTCTAATTATTTTCTTTTCTTTTAAGTTAAGAGCACACTGACCACGCATAACCAAATCTTGGATTTTTAAATGAGATTAGTTATAGCTTAAATATAAGTGATCTCATAAACTTGCACAACCAGAGCTTGAATTTTTAAATGAGGTTAGAGAAACACTTATGAATATTATATTTAATTTTCTGTTTTCAAAAGAAAAACTCCTTAGTCTATAAAACAAAGATGGATGATAGAAATATGGTAGGTACAAAAATGGTTTGTGAAATTAATTTCTAAATTAATCTCATTATGAAATATGCTCAACTATACCGGGATCCTTGAAAAATTTCAATTATCACTAATTCTAAAAAATAATATAATCACAATTCCATCACAAATATTTCCACTGTTTATTCAAGATGTTTTTTTTAAATAAACTCTCCACATTAATATAAAATCATGATGGATGGTAGAATGATGATAAAAATAGAAGATGGTTGTGAGCTAAGCGCCAATTCAAAGATACTATAATAACTGTTCAATCATCATAAAAATTTAAATAAAATCTCCTCTTGTTGTGAAATATGCTTTAGTCACAACTCATCATAGTTTCAAAATTCTGATAATAATTTTGATGAATTCTAAATACAGTCCTTTTTGGTTATTGATTTCCATTTCAGAATAAATAATCAATAAATGATTTTAAAATTGAAAAAAACCATTACAAGAGGGATTTTAAAATTTTTATACATGGCAGAAAGAATATGTGAAATCTATACAAGGTGAAGATTAGAATAAAGAATAAAAACAGATGAGTGAGAAAAATTCAGAGCATGAAAGGATGGTACCACTTGTTGTCTCTGCTAACGGGGATTTTAGTATGACACAGGTGACTAATAAGGATATCTCAGAGACTGATTTTACATTCTACCACTCGACACAGAATTTAAAAAATTACCAAGCCCAAACAGTTAAATCAAATACATCAGTCAGAGCAGCAAACACTTTTTTTTACCAAAAACAAGCAGCCATCAAAACATTTTCAAAGATGAATCCTTTTTATCAGAGCAGCAAGACAAACAAATTCAAGATAAACTTATCAAGAGAAATTTTTACAAATCAGTCACAAAAGATGATTCATGGCCCCAGATTAAAAATACAATTTATTTTAAATCAATATGAAATTCTTAAGATTTAATGAATCGATCACACCACATTATAAATTTCAGTTCCAAAATTTGTGTAAGATTCACGAATTAACAATTTCAAATGATTTCAAACAAACAAATATTCAAATCAAATGATCATGAAATAACAGTGAGTTTTAAGACTAGATCTTCAAAGAATTTTTCATAATTATTTACGACAATCACAAAGAGATTTTCAACATATTTACATCAACATGAGAGAAATTCATGATCCAAAAAAAAAAATCATTTGAATAGATGTAAATTTTTAGATATAGTGAATCAATCACACAAGATTAATAATTTAAAATCTGAGAAGTGTGTGAGATTCAAAATATCAAAAATTTCAGATGATTTCAAACAAACACATTCTTAACAAAGATGATCATGAATAAAGATGAATTTCATGATGTATCACAATGATTCAAGTCACAAATCTTTCAGTTCAGAAATAATCAAGTCAATCCAAAAATCAACGAAATTATCACAACAGAAAAATAGCATCGTGCTGTAATGAGTACAAATTTTAGAGCTTTTTCCAAAATGAATTAGAAGAAACTCAAAACAGCAGAAGTGTGTGAAATTTCATTAATTTTTCAAATCTTCAAAAATTTAGAATTCAAAAGTAACAATGTTCAAGATATAACAGGAACGCTTCAGCATTGTTATGAATTCATAAAAAAAACTTCAAAACAATTGCAGAAATTTGCAATTTTGAATTCAAGATCTGGAAATGATTAAAACACGAGATTTTATTCAAATTAAAGCGAATTACCAGAAAATCAAGAATTCTACAATCTAACGTTAGGAAACCAAAAAAATAAAAAGAAAAATAATATAGAAGTGTCAAATCGAAATTATAAATATCGAAGAAAATAAATAGAAGGTGAAGAAGGAGGGATAAACAAAAAAATTGAGAATATTGATAGATGAGTTTAGAGATCATACCAGATTTTCAGAAGACAATGTTGATTCTCTAACTCAAACAATCTTGGCCAAGGAACACAGAATGATACAATGATGTAGAAAAGCTTGAAATCAGTTCTCTTTTGCAACGTGGTTCCTCTGCCATCCTTCGATACCTAAGCATTCAAAGGATCGAGTAGTCTAACAAAATTTGTATAACCACTCATAGTTTTATTAATGACTTTAGGTACCCAGACTTGTTTGTATAACAATCCATTCGAATCAAACTTTGTACACTTAGGAACCCAAACATATTTGAATTTAAACAAAATCACTTTATAACTTTTTTGGATCCGAGAGTGTATAAATGGTTTGTTAAACAAGTTCTGATCTCTGTTGTGATTTAAAAATCCTTTGACATTTTCATAGTTCATCTTTTCAAAACGATCTTTTTCAAGGCAATTTGAAGGACTTTTAAAATCACATGAATTCAATTTTTCAAAACTATAGATTTTCCCAAAACCGAGACCATTTCTATTTCCAGAAAAAAATTGATTTTTCAACAACATATTCAAAGATTTTTAACTGGTGGAAAAACATTTCAAACTCAACTCAAGATTGTTGATTTTAGATTTCAGAAAGTTATCTTCGTTTAGAAGCTTCTTAGTTTTGGTTTTATTCTCAGAAATCTCAAAAAAAAAATATCTTTTTTAGTCTCAAAAATCTTGAAATTCACAATTTCATTTTCAAGTTCATTCAGAATTGATTATATTTTCAACAAATCCACTTTTTCAAAAAAAATCTATTTGGAATTATTATTATCCGACTCCTTTTGCAAAGCATCGTTCTTACAAATTTTCTCATTATCATTTTGTTTTAAAATGATAATTTCTTTTTCAAATTCCGAAGATTCTTATTGAGATGAGCCAAATCATTTTTCAAATTAAAACAATTCTTGCACAAATTTTAATTTCAACATATTATTTTTGCGAGTCAACTCAGAATTTCCAGATTTTAAAAGTTTATTTTTTCGTTGGAGATTTTCAACAGACTTGGTTAGATCAACACAAAGATGAACCGGATCTTCATATGAAAATTTTCTTATTTCATTATCTATTGAGTCTCCATTGCTATCATCATATGATTCTTCATCGGTAACTCCAGTTAAGCACAGATCTCAGACTGAGTTGACATTCTGGGGTATTGAGTTGATGTTGTCAATTCTTCCATACTTCACATTGAGAGTATTCCAGATTTCCTACGTAGTAAAACAGTGAGATATAAGATTAAGCTGATTATTACTAAGATAAGAATAGAGAATATGCATAACACGAGCATTGGTAAATTTATTCTTCTTATCTAACATATCACCCACATATTCAATAACATTCCATTATTCAGAATTAACAGATTTTAAATAGAATTCGATTTCCAAATTAAAAAACCTATCCCATTGAAAATAATTGGAATATTACTGGACTAACTCTGGATCTCGTTGGAATGACAACTAGGGGAATACATGACTCTAGAGTTAACGAATACTAGGCTCTAATACCACTTGTTAGAACTAGATTAACCCCAGAGGGGGGGGGGGGGAGAATAGGGTTTATTAAAATAATTCGAGATATTAAAACAGATTGCAGCAGATAAAATAAATACAGAAAATAAATAACATACAGATTTTACCCAACTTCGGCAAAACCTGCCTACTGCTGCATTCCGAAGGTTTCTACTAGATACGTAACACCCCGTAATTCTGTTACACTAAGATTCACAAATCAAGGCAGAATTAAAAGTTAAAGTCAAAATCAAGGGAAACGGGCTATGCCATTGCGTTCGTCTCGGAATTCTGCATGAAAACGAGTCCGAGTTTGCGTAAATCGGAGTCCGTATGAGGAAGATATGGTCCCCGGAAGATTTAGCGAAGTTCAAAACAGGGCAGAAAAAGGAATTCAAATTCGAAAATAGACCCAGGCTGGGGTGGGCGGGAATTTTCCCGCCCAAGGCACCCAGTTCGACTGGGTAGTCGACCTGGGGGTCGACCCCCCTGCTTTTTCCTGTTTTCTGCACCTGGTTCATTCTTCTGTATTTGGACGCCATCCTGACCAGATTCGTTGACTTCTACACTATATAAACAGCCCTAGACTCCTTCTCTATTCACAATTCTTCTCTACCCTTATGCTGCAAAGATTCTTAGTAAACATGGCTTCCTCTCCTCCTCTTAATTAAACAATAAATAAAATAATATATATAAAATAAATCAAGAAAAGGAGGTGCTGCTCAAAGACTTTCAAAGAGGAGATTCAAGCTAGAATTCAAGTGAAGATTCAAACGACTGCAACAACTGTTTTTCTACGAATCATAGCAAATCACCTTTTTAGAACCGATCTCTGTAAGTCAGTTTTTTCTAGATTTGAACGTTTTTCTCTGTTCGTGACATGAAATTAAAGGAAGAAAAGAATATGCCAAATCTCTCTCTATTCGAATCAGTGCCTATGCTCTTGAACCTAATTAAGAACTGTTATGATTCGAGGACAAACAAGACCGTGACTATGAAACTATGGACCTTAATACCATATGCCTATGACTATGAAAATTTGCCTATGACTATGAACATTGCCTATGACTATGGACATTGCCTATGACTATGAACATTGCCTATGACTGTGACTGTGACTATGAGGATTATTTCCTTGACTAAGCCTATGCCTTTGATTAGGAAATATAAACTATTGCCTATGACATAACAAGGACATCTATGATTAAACACCTGTGATTCATGATTAGGAAAGTGTTGCTTAAGTTTTATGACTATGAAATTGGGCCTAAACCCGGTCATCTATTCTGTCTATTCTTGGTTATCTTTGGTTTTAGACCTTGGGAATTTACCTATTAAGTTAGGTCTACCCATGTTCTTGAACCAACGTCTCTATTCTGTCTATTCTTGGTTTTCTTTGGTTTTAGACCTTGGGAATTTACCTATTAAGTTAGGTCTACCCATGTTCTTGAACCGACGTCGTTATTCAACCCTTTTTATGCCAGTTAGTATGTCTATCTTTTTGCATAGCATCTTTGGTTCATTCCCTATTTTCTACGAACCTAGCTTTATTTATAATCTAGACTAAATCACGATTATACGAACGGTGGGAATGCGGTTTGGGCAAAATATGAAATTTACTAAAAACGTAGTTTAACTTGGAAGTTGGCATAAATTGGGAACATGTATTATGGCATGTTCATAGAAATGCAAATTGGATAAATTTGACATGAATTATAAGATGTGTAATTTGAATCTAGTATTGACGTGTAAATCTAGCATTTACATGAATAGTGAACTAGAGTAATAAGTCTAAAATTAGAATGTTGAATCGGAATTGGATTTGCTAATTTGGCACGGTAAGTATATTGGCATAAATGAGAAATTGGCCATAATTGGGAGTAATTGGCAGGTTTAGCAAAATCATGGTTAGTGACACTAAATTTGGTATAGTCCACATACCAAAAAGCATAAATATGATTTAGAAGGGGAAGAGGGCCATAAGAATGAATGTGGACAATTTACATTAGAAGGGTAATTAGGAAATAAGTAAATTAGGAACAATTTACTTATAGAATTTGGCCTAAATGAGGAAATGTAAGTTTAGAGAAATTAAAGGTTTATTAACGACATCTCTTTTAATGGTACACCAGAAAGTTCTAGGGTGACAGAGAGGATAGTGTCTAGGCTTGGGTTTGGAAAATACAAGTTTCCTGCTCTCCCTAGCTATCCCTAACTGATCCGACGGACGGGATGGTTACTTTCAAAACCTGATTTGAAAATTAACCAAAACCCTTTTGAACTTAGAAAACACGAATATGCCTAACCCGAGGTTAGACTGAGTTGCGATGTAAACCTGCCCGGAACCAACCGGCACATCCAGTAATCGCAACAATATCTGTCTAATGCGAGTGGTAGCGGCTTTAATTTATTTAGTTAAAGCTAGAACAAGAAAGGTAGGGTTAAGTTAACCAAGACACTTAACCAGTTCAACATGATAACTAAAACTGATGGGTGGGGTTAGGTTCAGACCGACACTTAACACAGTTAAGCTAGAATGGGAGGGCTAAGTCCATAGAGACACTTAACCAAACTCAAGGTAGCAAGACAAGATTTGTAGGGGTTAAGTAAAGTTTAATACACTTAGCCAAATTAACATGTTAATTAGACTAGAGGTTGGGGTTAAGTAAAATCTAATACACTTAGCCAATTTGATATGTTAGCTGGGCTAGACCGTAGGGTTAAGTAAACATGAACACTTAACCATCAGGTTATGATAAAGGAATGGGGTTAAGTCTAAAACATGAAGGGATAATACTTAACCATTAATAACATGTTAGTTAAAACAGACGGGCAAGGTTAAGTTAAAAAGGAACACTTAACCAATACAGGGTGAATGGGTAGGGTTAAGTAATAAGAAATACTTAACCAATATAACTTGGTTTGTGGAAGGGTTAAGTCAACATGAATTACTGTTAACACTTAACTAGTTTAACATGATAAAGGAAGAGGGTTAAGTTAGCTTGAATTGACTAATGACACTTAACCAATCCAAATTGACGGGAAAGAGAACTAAGTAGTAAACCTTAGTTAAGAAAACAACGATTCTGGAAACTAAGTGGTAAATCTTAGTTAGTAAAACTAAGTAGTAATTCTTAGTACAACACGGGAAGTAGCGAATGTCCGTCTGAGTAAAAAAGTAGGCTCCAACGAATTTGGGTTATGAAGCCCGAGGCTTCGAGGGGACGTGAGGGTACTCTTGGTATCCCTCTGTGAGGCTGCAGATGATCCTCCTGGGCTCACAGAGGTTAAGGTCTGCGTAGAAGAACCAAGGGTATGCCTTGGTTGCAATATATGGCAACCTAAAGACTAGGATGGACCGGTGTGATTCGGCGAGAAAACGGTAGCCCTGTGATAGCAACTCGTCATCTACCATCCATCTTCAGTCATTCGAGATACGTGAAGCGGAAAGGCGGAGAACTCCAAAAGACCATATACTTGCTATCTAGTTATGGGTGAGGATGGCCATAGGATGGTAGGGGCACTAGGGGCCGGCGTATAGTTCTCATTTTTCAAGGTGTGCCTTTCATTAGTTGAGGGAGGGGTCAAGTGGGACCATAGCCACTGGAACAAAAACAGACCTTAGCATCTGCACCGGCAGATATCTGAAAGCTCCCGACCGAGTTCTGTGTTTCTTGAATTGCCCTGCTATAGGACTTGGACCGCACATTACAGGACATGTGCATCTAGACAAGCGATAACGATTCGCGATACATGCGTGGGGAAGTATAGGAACATATACCACTCTAGGTATTGTGTCCTAGACTTGGGGGCATCGTTCGATAGGTAGAATAATCCCTAGTTGGACTAGGTGGCATAAATCCTGAATCCGAGAAGCGTTCAGCAGATAGCGTAGACTCTAGTTAAATCTAGAAATCACTTGATAGAAAACCCTAGATTTGATCTAGGTAATAATAATGAATGTATGCCGGAAGGCAATGGAAAATACAGGGATTGGGATCACGTTATCGTTACTAGTTGGGACACTAGATAGGCGGTGCAAAGATATAGAAACCAGTATAACAAGGAAATAGCGAAGCGGTGGAAATATTAGAGCGTATCCAGTTTATCTTATCTTAGCATATCTTGTGACTACCTTGTCCAATCTTGTTGACCCTATCGTCATGGTGTAATCTTGTATTCAGTTAATTCATGTCGTTTTGTTTTTCCATGTTCACATGCTAGAAGTTACTGAACTTACTCAGGCTTTATGTCTGACTCTGTTTTTCTTTTGTCTTCTTTTCTTCCGTTCCCCCCCCCCCCCCAGGTAGTAAAGGAGGAAATAGTTTAGCTCAGGTTAAGTTGGACTGCCACTCTTTCCCAGCTTGAAGATTTGTCGAAGTTTGCTTGGATTGTCTTTTCAGATGCTATGGCTGGCTCTTGCTAAAATCGGGGAATATAAATGTTGTTTTTATGCTTCTTTATTTTGTAAGACAGATGATACTCTGATATTGTAAAGAAACCATTGTACAAACTATTTTATCAATAAAGCAAAGTTTTATTTTCCGCTGTTTAATTTCTGTCTGTCTTGTAATTTATCTGCATCTTTTACCCTAAATGCTCCACAGAACTTAGTGCATTCCCTTTATGAGTGACACTAACGGACATGGGGTGTTACACGTGGTATCAGAGCTGAAGGTTACCGGATCAGATAAAAGATTTGAAAAATTATTTTCAAAACGGTTTTTAAAGAAGCATTTTCAAGAGAAAAGATTTGTTTTAAAGGCATATTCCCCAAAGCCATACGCACTATCTTCTCTTCCTCTGTTTAAATTCTTGTCTCCTTCTTTCTTGAGTCTCTGGGGCTCCTGGCTTTCTTGGAGGTAACCTCATCGAAGAGCAAAGTAGAGCCCGACTTCCATCCATAGCCGTAGTTGTTTCATCTACGGGTAGTTTTCTTTCGAAGCTTATAGGGTTTTCCGGACGATGGAGGCATTTGTCGAGAGATTTGTCAACATGACTACACACAGAAGGGGATGAGGAGTTTGGCTAAGGAGCTTAACCCTAGGATGAGGAATTCATGGATGTAGATTTAGCTCACAAAGAAGGAAGGAATTATAAAACCTAAGACAAGAGGAAGCATCTTTGCTAGGGAATGATAGGGCATATAATTAAGGACAAGGGCAAGAGCAAGGAACAAGATTTTCAGAAGGGCAAGTACATACTTTCGCCACCAAGCGTACCTAGGAGAAGGGTAGTAAAGTCCGGTTGGGAGAGTCTAGTTTTGCTGTTTGTACTCTTCCCTTTGATTTTAGCACTTCGCATTTGTTCACGTCCACTTCCATGGTTGAGTCTCTGCACCATAGTACTTGTATAGTAGAAAGATCCCACTAGAGTCTCAAATCCAATTGGTGGTCCGACCAGTTTATTTTTGGTTAGTAGGGATTTGAGAATAGCTATCGAGTTTGCTTATATCATCTCACGTAGATCGTCTAAATTCGGGGGAGATATTCCTTGGGTGCTTGTCTGATATTGGTTTAGGCCTTTGGGGCTTGTACTTGAGGAATGTCAAGTTCGGTTTGGATGGTTTGCGTGAGAGATGAATAGTTGTGGCAGGCACTCCAAAGAGCACATAGTGACCTTTCGACTCTTATAGTTATGTCATGGCGGATAAGAGGGAAACCTCTAATCAACTTAGTACATATACTTGGTATCGCGATTGACATCTGTTTATTTTGGAAATGGAGATCAGGAACTTCATAATCGTGAAGTTAAATTAGTTAAGATACAGTGGAGTAAAGCTCAAGAAGGCTAGATACTAGCATCATTCCCTTTTCCTTGAGGGTGCATCCTTGATTTCTTTGTTTTAGGAGCTTTACGCATAATTGTTTCTCTCTTTCCAAAGTATATCACCTAGGTCGTATCTTCGATCCTTAGGTAGAAGCCAATGGATGTAAACATGTATTTGAAACATGTTATGGTTGATGGTTGCAAGTGGTTGCTAATGGTTGCTTGTGAATGCATATGCATATGTATTAGGCACTAGATCAGTTCAGATGCTTTCATATTGCATTTACAGATATGTATTTGTTTGTAAATTGAACTTGATATGTTATTATATGGGTGTTGCATATAGATGAATGGCGTGCACGCATATAGTATTTACATAACTAGGGATGCTTGCATACATGGTTGGACGCATGGCACTGACATGACTCGCATTAAGGAGGTCAACTGAATCAGTAGACCGCCTGATTTTGCATTAGATAAAGACATATACACACACTATGCATATGAACATGAAAGCTTTTAAGGACAATGAATGCCTGTGATTGAATGGTTGAGTAGATGGGTGATTGGATGGTAGGACACATTCTTCCTAACTTGAAGATTTCGGGGACGAAATCCTTTTAAGTGGGGGAGAATGTAACACCCCGTAATTCTGTTACACTAAGATTCACAAATCAAGGCAGAATTAAAAGTTAAAGTCAAAATCAGGGGAAAAGGGCTGCGCCATTGCGTTCGTCTCGGAATTCTGCATGAAAACGAGTCCGAGTTTGCGTAAATCAGAGTCCGTATGAGGAAGATATGGCCCTCGGAAGATTCAGCAAAGTTCAAAACAGGGCAGAAAAAGGAATTCAAATTCGAAAACAGACCCAGGCTGGGGTGGGCGGGAATTTTCCCGCCCAAGGCACCCAGGTCGACTGGGTAGTCGACCTGGGGCACCCAAGTCGACTGGGTAGTCGACTTGGGGGTCGACCCCCCTGCTTTTTCCTGTTTTCTGCACCTGGTTCATTCTTCTGTATTTGGACGCCATCCTGACCAAATTCGTTGACTTCTACACTATATAAACAGCCCTAGACTCCTTCTCTATTCACAATTCTTCTCTACCCTTATGCTGCAAAGATTCTTAGTGAACATGGCTTCCTCTCCTCCTCTTAATTAAACAATAAATCAAATAATATATATATAAAATAAATCAAGACAAGGAGGTGTTGCTCAAAGACTTTCAAAGAGGAGATTCAAGCTAGAATTCAAGTGAAGATTCGAATGACTGCAACAACTGTTTTTCTACGAATCATAGCAAATCACCTTTTTAGAACCGATCTCTGTAAGTCAGTTATTTCTAGATTTGAACGTTTTTCTCTGTTCGTGACATGAAATTAAAGGAATAAAAGAATATGCCAAATCTCTCTCTCTCTCTCTCTATTCGAATCAGTGCCTATACTCTTGAACCTAATTAAGAACTGTTATGATTTGAGGACATACAAGACCGTGACTATGAAACTATGGACCTTAAAACCATATGCCTATGACTATGAACATTTGCCTATGACTATGAACATTTCCTATGACTATGGACATTGCCTATGACTATGAACATTGCCTAAGACTGTGACTATGAGGATTATTTCCTTGACTAAGCCTATGCCTTTGATTAGGAAATATAAACTATTGCCTATGACATAACAAGGACATCTGTGATTAAACACCTGTGATTCATGACTAGGAAAGTGTTGGTTAAGTTTTGTGACTATGAAATTGGGCCTAAACCCGGTCATCTATTCTGTCTATTCTTGGTTATCTTTGGTTTTAGACCTTGGGAATTTAACTATTAAGTTAGGTCTACCCATGTTCTTGAACCAACGTCTCTATTCTGTCTATTCTTGGTTTTCATTGGTTTTAGACCTTGGGAATTTACCTATTAAGTTAGGTCTACCCATGTTCTTGAACCGACGTCGTTATTCAACCCTTTTTATGCCAGTTAGTATGTCTATCTTTTTGCATAGCATCTTTGGTTCATTCCCTATTTTCTACAAACCTAGCTTTATTTATAATCTAGACTAAATCACGATTATACAAACGGTGGGAATGCGGTTTGGGCAAAATATGAAATTTACTAAAAACGTAGTTTAACTTGGAAATTGGCATAAATTGGGAACATGTATTATGGCATGCTCATAGAAATGCAAATTGGATAAATTTGACATGAATTATAAGATGTGTAATTTGAATCTAGTATTGACGTGTAAATCTAGCATTTACATGAATAATGAACTAGAGTAATAAGTCTAAAATTAGAATGTTGAATCGGAATTGGATTAGCTAATCTGGCACGGTAAGTATATTGGCATAAATGAGAAATTGGCCATAATTGGGAGTAATTGGCAGGTTTAGCAAAATCATGGTTAGTGACACTAAATTTGGTATAGTCCACATACCAAAAAGCATAAATATGATTTAGAAGGGGAAGAGGGCCATAAAAATGAATGTGGACAATTTACATTAAAAGGGTAATTAGGAAATAAGTAAATTAGGAACAATTTACTTATAGAATTTGGCCTAAATGAGGAAATGTAAGTTTAGAGAAATTAAAGGTTTATTAACGACATCTCTTTTAATGGTACACCAGAAAGTTCTAGGGTGATAGAGAGGATAGTGTCTAGGCTTGGGTTTGGAAAATACAAGTTTCCTGCTCTCCCTGGCTATCCCTAACTGATCCGACGGACGGGATGGTTACTTTCAAAACCTGATTTGAAAATTAACCAAAACCCTTTTGAACTTAGAAAACGCGAATATGCCTAACCCGAGGTTAGACTGAGTTGCGATGTAAACCTGCCCGGAACCAACCGGCACATCCAGTAATTGCAACAATATCTGTCTAATGTGAGTGGTAGCGACTTTAATTTATTAAGTTAAAGCTAGAACAAGAAAGGTAGGGTTAAGTTAACCAAGACACTTAACCAGTTCAACATGATAACTAAAACTGATGGGTGGGGTTAGGTTCAGACTGACACTTAACACAATTAAGCTAGAATGGGAGGGCTAAGTCCATAGAGACACTTAACCAAACTCAAGGTAGCTAGACAAGATTTGTAGGGGTTAAGTAAAGTTTAATACACTTAGCCACATTAACATGTTAATTAGACTAGAGGTTGGGGTTAAGTAAAATCTAATACACTTAGCCAATTTGATATGTTAGCTGGGCTAGACCGTAGGGTTAAGTAAACTTGAACACTTAACCATCAGGTTGTGATAAAGGAATGGGGCTAAGTCTAAAACATGAAGGGATAATACTTAACCATTAATAAAATGTTAGTTAAAACAGACGGGCAAGGTTAAGTTAAAAAGGAACACTTAACCAATACAGGGTGAATGGGTAGGGTTAAGTAATAAGAAATACTTAACCAATATTACTTGGTTTGTGGAAGGGTTAAGTCAACATGAATTACTGTTAACACTTAACCAGTTTAACAGGATAAAGGAAGAGGGTTAAGTTAGCTTGAATTGATTATGACACTTAACCAATCCAAATTGACGGGAAAGAGAACTAAGTAGTAAACCTTAGTTAAGAAAACAATGATTCTGGAAACTAAGTGGTAAATCTTAGTTAGTAAAACTAAGTAGTAATTCTTAGTACAACACGGGAAGGAGCGAATGTCCGTCTGAGTAAAAAAGGAGGCTCCAACGAATTTGGGTTACGAAGCCCGGGGCTTCGAGGGGACGTGAGGGTACTCTTGGTATCCCTCTGTGAGGCTGCAGATGATCCTCCTGGGCTCACAGAGGTTAAGGTCTGCGTAGAAGAACCAAGGGTATGCCTTGGTTGCAATATATGGCAGCCTAAAGACTAGGATGGACCGGCGTGATTCGGCGAGAAAACGGTAGCCCTGTGATAGCAACTCGTCATCTACCATCCATCTTCAGTCAATCGAGATACATGAAGCGGAAAGGCGGAGAACTCCAAAAGACCATATACTTGCTATCTAGTTATGGGTGAGGTTGGTCATAGGATAGTAGGGGCACCAGGGGCCGGCGTATAGTGCTCATTTTTCAAGGTGTGCCTTTCATTAGTTGAGGGAGGGGTCAAGTGGGACCATAGCCACTGGAACAAAAACAGACCTTAGCATCTGCACCGGCAGATATCTGAAAGCTCCCGACCGAGTTCTGTGTTTCTTGAATTGCCCTGCTATAGGACTCGGACCGCACATTACAGGACATGTGCATCTAGACAAGCGATAACGATCCGCGATACATGCGTGGGTAAGTATAGGAACATATACCACTCTAGGTATTGTGTCCTAGACTCGGGGGCATCGTTCGACAGGTAGCATAATCCCTAGTTGGACTAGGTGGCATAAATCCTGAATCCGAGAAGCGTTCAGCAGATAGCGTAGACGCTAGTTAAATCTAGAAAGCACTTGATAGAAAACCCTAGATTTGATCTAGGTAATAAATAATGAATGTATGCCGGAAGGCAATGGAAAATACAGGGATTGGGATCACGTTATCGTTACTAGTTGGGACACTAGATAGGCGGTGCAGAGATATAGAAACCAATATAACAAGGAAATAGCGAAGCGGCGGAAATATTAGAGCGTATCCAATTTATCTTATCTTAGCATATCTTGTGACTACCTTGTCTAATCTTGTTGACCCTATCGTCATGGTGTAATCTTGTATTCAGTTAATTCATGTCGTTTTGTTTTTCCATGTTCACATGCTAGAAGTTACTGAACTTACTCAGGCTTTATGTCTGACTCTGTTTTTCTTTCGTCTTCTTTTCTTCCGTTCCCCCCCCCCCCAGGTAGTAAAGGAGGGAATAGTTTAGCTCAGGTTAAGTTGGACTGCCACTCTTTCCCAGCTTGAAGATTTGTCGAAGTTTGCTTGGATTCTCTTTTCAGATGCTACGGCTGGCTCTTGCTAAAATCGAGGAATATAAATGTTGTTTTTGTGCTTCTTTATTTTGTAAGACAGATGATACTCTGATATTGTAAAGAAACCATTGTACAAACTATTTTATCAATAAAGCAAAGTTTTATTTTCCGCTGTTTAATTTCTGTCTGTCTTGTAATTTATCTGCATCTTTTACCCTAAATGCTCCACAGAACTTAGTGCATTCCCTTTATGAGTGACACTAACGGACATGGGGTGTTACAAGATATTAGTCAACTATTACAATGCTTACAACACTTGTAAACTCGCGACAATTCTTATTCTAAATGTCCTAACCCTACGCTCAAAACTTATCCCCAAGTTTCTACTAGGTGCTACACAAAAGGCCTCACAATCTCGCTCTAGTTGCACTAATCCTACGCTCAAAACCCATTATCGATTTTTACCCCAAAACCAAATTTTTCCCTATTACAAACCCTGTAAAAGAAACCTAGTTTTACAGACAAACTAGAAAGCTTAGATTTGTTTAACAAATTTAAATTCAAACAAAACAATTAAAACAAAAATAGAAATCCCCTTTTTCTAAATTAAATAATTAGGTCGGACCATTCTCCATTTTGTTTGCACCATCATTTTATCAGCCCGATCTCTTCCTCTCTGGAAATAAAAATGGCAGCGGCTATTTTAGGGTTTTCATGTGAATTCCCAAATCTCGAGTGATTGAAATTAATCTAATTCTCTTGTGACTTCAATCTCTAGTGGTTTTCTTCTTCGATTGATTTGGAAAAATGGCGATCAAAAAATTATGTGAGTAAATCTGATTGGTTTTGATTATTCTTTGAATTGTTTATGCTTGGTTCTTTGATCTATCTACCGATGATGACATAGGTGATAAAAATAGGATTTGTAAACCCTTAATCTCTGATTACGTATAAATGGCTTGCTCTGATTTTGCGTAACTCCCCATTTGGTTGCTCGATTCTTCAATTGATTTTCTTGGCTTGATTGTTGCTCTGTATACTTTGATTTTGAGTGCCCTGTGATTTCTTATATATTTCCTAGAATTAAAATAGTTGATTTGCAAATCTCTTAGAAAAAAAACTTTTGCCAAAACAGGAAACAATCAAAATGTTTTCCTTCCACATATTTTTTCCTGGAAATATATATGAAAAGATTTCTTTCCATAAACAAACATTTGTGCATATTTGGAAATAAATGTCCTGGCTAATTCTGTTATAGTGAATTTCCGGAGACCCCTGCTTTCATGTCGATCATTTCTGGAAATGAATTTAAATGAGAAAATTGTTTGTCTCCCAAAATAATCATTTCTGAATTTCAAATTAAAACAGAGTGAAAAACTTGTGATGAATCAAGTCAGGTTATTGCCCTTTTTTCTATCTTGTTGGTTTATTGTCATTGTGAAAATTTCTTATTATCAGATGGGTGCTGAGTTTGATTCATGACTAATCACCATGTTATATATGATCAAATCCAAGCATTAATCATGTTTTTTCTGGTCCCGTACATGATTGAATTGCTTTCCAACATTTGCTCTTTGATTTACTGATGACATATTTTTGCCATATATACCCATTCGAAGACTGGAAAGTAATATTGGCTAACTTGTAGCTCTTGATAGTTGCTTATTTGATTTCATGTAAACTGCTGCACATCTGCATTTTCCATTTCCATTCTAGCTCCACCATGTTGCATTGAATTTGTCTTGGCCATGTTTGTGATTTGCACTTGCCATATATGCCTTATTTACTTGAGATGTTGAGTTGCTCATGACTGTATTTACTTGAACATTCTTGGTCCATGCTTCACTTAGTCTTTATCAATTTTTGTTGCTTGGATGCACATGTATTAGAACTGCATACATGTTATCTGAACTGTTTGACTTGTGCTTCACCCTATGTTGAGCTCCTCTTGATTTTGCTGAATTGTGCCAAACTTCGTATGATGCACTATTTCCATGCATACTTGCATGTCAATATGGCTTGTGAATTTTTGCTTGACCATTGTAGTTCACCTGAGCTTCTTGCAGTTCCCTGAAGTTAGTTAGACATGCCGCTTTGACATTTTGTTGTTGCATATATGTACACTTGTTATACAGTTTTGATACTTGCATGATACATTGTACATGCTGCCTTGAACTATTTTGTTTGTGTACTTTCATGAACTCCTTGCCATGCTCCACTCTTGTGTTAAAACTGGCTTAACAAATCAGTCATTACCACAGTATTGTTTGCATGATTGATTAATCGGGGTGGTCTAGTGTACGTTGCTCACTAGCTCAGCTTGGTTTTGTATATGACTGTTGTTCATGGACACCTGACCCTTGCACTGTGCATGTGTGTCGGGATTCACCTGAACACAGCTTGATATACTTACCTTTGCATAGAAATATGTGTATATGCATACAATGTATGTGTATATATGTACAGTGCACATCCATAAAATATATATGCATGTGTGAGAACAACAGATGATGTCTACCTTGTGGTATTTAAACTATATCATTGTGAATATTACAAGCTGTCTAGACACAGATAATGTACGGATAAATCGGATCAAGTCATGAAAAATGATGAGAAACACACCAAAAATTCTGAGGCAAATAAAACTTTAAAATAAAATTATATTTGCTAGAATATAAAATATTTTTTTCCAGATCACTGTGTGTGTTTCAACTGTGACAAGTAATCAGCTAGACAGAACTGACATGATTGGACGGACGATGAAGCCTTTAAAGACAGAAGACAAAAGTGAATGATAGTAACTGAGTCTGTATATGAGTGAGCTGAGTGAATCTGCAGTGAGGAACTGATGTGTATATGAAATTGAATATGAAATGTATTGTATTTACAAAGATGTACAAATAGTGGAGTTATGAAATATGTACTGTTGATATGTTGAAATAAAATATTATATTTAAAAATAAACAGTGTTTGAATATTTGAATTCTCGTGCAGTGGCATTCCGTTTAAATATAAATATTATATTCCTGTCTGTGATGTAGTATAACAGTACAATAGCAAACACATTTAAAATAATATATATTAGTTTGTAATCATCAAACAAAAATCATAGCATTGTTATATACAACAATATCAACTATTTTAACTTTGGTAAAGTCGATACAGAAAAAATGGCTATTTTCCATGATTTTCGATCTTATGGACTTGAAACTCTTTAATCAAAACGGTGTCCTTAGTTTGATTTATTCTTGGGAAAATGACTACATTTTTTATCCCAATCTCATAAAGATGTTTTATGATAATTTGAATCGAGACTTTTACGAAGGAAACGAGAATTAAATTTGAAGTAGTGTAAGAGACACTCAAATTGTTTTAGATCGTGAAGCGTTAGGAAATATTTTGGGTTGTAAGAACATGATAATGGATCTCTCAAATTTCAAAATTAATGAACATGACCAAGAGACCTTTCACCATACTTTTGAGAATGATGACCAGTTGAAATTCAAAAATCATTATTTTCAACCAAAAGAAAGGATTGTTTATCTATTTCTCCAACATACCATCACATCTTGTTTAGGAAATTTCAATAACCCAACAATGAAAGTTTGCAAAGCACTTTTTGTTATTTTTGGAAATTATGACATCAATTGTGCTCAAGCTGTTTTGGATGAATTTCAAGCCAAAGATTTCTCAATGGGTGAAAATACGCTTTATCATGGAATTTACCTCATACGTATTTTTAACTTTTTTGGAGTTGATTTCAATTGAAAATAGTTTATTTCCAAAATTTTGTTTAATTCCAGAAATATATCTATTATGAAGGTTCTGCTAGTGTTTCAACCATACAAAACGCATTCAGAAAAAGAGAAAAGGTTGGCTCGAGAAGAAGAAGGAATGGAAATCGACGAAGAGGAAGTAGATGAAAATTCTTATTTAAAAAGCATAGAATATCACGTTAGTTCCTCAAATCCATCCAATAAAATCCTCCTTAAGGACCAAAAGATAATAGCGGAAAATCAAAAGATTTTAAAGAGATCATTTAGTAAGAAAATGGAAAAGGTCTCCGCAAAGATGAACAAGTTCCTTGAGAAAGTGAGTCACAAGCCTAAATTGTCTTCATATTCATCATCCTCCGTTGATTTCTATTTTTATTTCCTTGTTGTAGTAGTAGTTTTTATTTCATTATCATATTCTTGTTTCTTATTATGTATCATCTCTATGTATCATTATTAAAATTATCAATGAAGTTCTTATATTTCTGTTTACAACCTCTAAAACATCTCTAAAATAATCACTAGCATGTTAAATAAAGTATATAAACCAAATTTAAACACAACTCACAAAATTTTCAAAATTCAAAAATTATAGGAGATAAATCAACATGGGCTACCCTATATGTCAAAATATAACTGCTAATTTTTCAAAATTGTTTTAATTTAAAACCGACCAACTTGTATCTATTCAATTTAAATGAATTCCAAAGCCCACAATTACATGTTTTTTTAACAAAAACTTACCTTTTCATTCCTCCTTAATATCCATTCATTATATTTTTCAATTTTATCATTACATGGCTTCTCCAATTCATAGTTTAAGATCTTGAAGAAACACTCAGTTCCTTCAAAAATAATCTCTCTATCATTCTTTGTAATCCGCATCTAAAGCGACCCGAACTTCCCCGAAAAGTAAAGCCCGGATTAAGTTAAGAACACGACGAATCAGAACACAAACAGAAGAACATTTCATTGCTTATTACAACAATTTACATCAGAGTACAAGAATATACAGAGTATGAATAATTTATACATTGTAAAAATATCAGAGATTAAAATACATTACATAGCAATGGGAAATAATACAAAACACAACTGAAAGAGATACACGGATATAGAGCTTTCCGGATATCATTCCAGCTGTAAACCAGGATCCTATGAATATAAATCTGCAAAACCAAAATTACTAACTGCCCATGTGAAAAATAGGGGCACCCAGAGTTTAGGTTAAAACAATAAACTCCAGGTCAGTCATGTGACTGGTGTGAGGACTAAAACAGTTATTAAAACTTTACTTTAAATTCAGATATATCAAGGGACCACGCCGTATAAACCGGAACAAGTTTCCTCCCCAGAATACCAGTGCATATAACAAAACAACGCAATGTTTTTTGAAAAAATGAAGCTATTATATGACTCAGGTCCCATCACACAATTCAACGCAAGCCGGAGGATAGAGTTTTCCCTTATAATAGCCAAAAAATGCTTGGTACGTTTAAAACAAATCATTTGGATACTATTATAGTGTAAAGTATATAAAACAACTTCAAATATAAATGTATCAATCCTAGATGGCATGGGTACCATATATCATGTCGCCAATACTAGGCTCTACAATCAAAACCGCAATGTAATGTATTGGAAGTTGGATTTCCATCTGCGAACCAAGGCAAGGGATCGTCCTTACCGCTTCGAGATACTCTAGCCCGTGTCTCAGGCAAGTACTCAGTCAAGCCTTTGGATTATCAGGGCCGGTCCACTCGATGTGGATTAAAATGCCTGAACAATACGTTTTCCCACCCTATGGGGCGTTAATCTGGTCTGTATAAAGACCATATCATCCATCGGCCCCGTAGTGCCGATATATTTGAGGCGCCTTGCAATCCATCATCCACATAAGTAAAACATATGGGCATGCAAAACCCAGACACCACTCCTAGCTAGAAGGAAACACACGCCTAGGTTAGGACTGCTCAGTTATTGTCATAATTTTTTGTAGCTGGCAGATCTTCGATGTCTACGGTTAATTATATGATTATGTGGCATATAAATGTAGTACAATGGACCTTCAGATAACTTGTTTACACATAATTGTTTGTTGGATTTGGTTAAATGTACTGCAGATAATTGTGATCAATTTGTGATTTTGAGGTAATACTCAATTTTGACTCAATTTGTGATAATTGTGATCAATTTTGACTCAAACTCTCTCAATTTTGAGTCAAAACCGAGTGCACCTCGGTTTTGTTTAAAAATTGAGGCCTCTGTTTTAAAACAAAACTGAGCTAATGCTCGGTTTGTTTCAAAATCGATCTCTCACTTGTTTCAATTCAAAACCAAATGTTAACAACTTGCAATATTGATAAAAATGTGTGTTTATTGCATTTAAAACTAGGTTAATGTTAGTGTAAATCCGTGTTGCAATCTTATAGTAGTTACTAATTAAATATGTTATTTCAAATGTGTTTTTGATTGCAAACTTGAATTTCATTGTTACAGGTAGGTGAAGATTTCAGATGCACAAAATGAACAAGATACTCTTTTGGTTTTTGAAGGTTTGGCCTAGTTAGTATATGAAAAGTTTATGTTTGCATATTATGTTATTAATATTTGATGTCAACACTATAGAAATTGTGCCTCTGTCTAATGTTGTAACACCCCATAATTTTAACAACACTAAAGATGATAAATTAAAGAATAATTAAATAAATATTAAGAATTAAGGGAAAAGACTGCACCGTTGCGTTCGTCTTGGAATTCTGGTCAAAATAGACACTTGGTTTGCATAAAACGGACACCGTATAAAGAAGTTATTAAGGTTTGTATACATATAAGCCAGTCATATATAAATAAAAATAAGTTCCAGAATTCAAAATTGTTCAAAATCGAGCGGCAATAGAGAGCAGGAAAAATCCAGCCAAGGGGGTGTCGACCTCTTGGTCGACACACCAAGGGGGGTCGACCTCCTCACCGTAGATCTGGGAAGATTCTTCTGTTTGAACATGGATTCCTTTCTTGGCTTGGTTCGTTGGCTTTAAGCTATAAATGTGACCCCATTTCTCTTGTTTTTACACACAAAAAAACAATGAAAAACTAGATGTTGCCTTTGCCAAATTAGATCAAGTCTTTTCTTCTTCAACGATGAAGTCATTCAAGTTTAGAGATATGTGATTCAATATCTGCCATCTCTCTTCTATTTTCTTAGATCCAATCACGGTGAGTTCATGTTTATTTTAGATCTGAATGCTTAAAAGTTAGTCTTGACATGACTATAAACTAGATCCAAGCCTGTGGCTAATTGAATCATATCAGATCTGTCATAACCTATGTATCTAAGTTATTTTGACATAACTACGAATTGGATCTAAGCCTATGCCTATTTATCATGTCAGATATGTCATTATTTATAGATTTAATTCACTGTTTAGATCTCATCATGCCTGTTTATGATGTACCTATTATGTTAAAATCAGTTCTACTATCACATGTTCATCAGACCTGTTCCTATATGCCTATCTTTTCAGTATGCCCAACTTTATCAATGTATGTTTATTAGTTGCTAGACCTATTTCTACAATTATATGTCAATCTTGTTATTATGTTCATTTCTGTCCTCTTCCCTTCTTCTTTTCCCTTTTTATTTTTATAGCCAGGCTACCTTTGAGCCTAAGCGTGCCGCTGAAATATGCGAACATGTGGAAATGGGAATGAGGGAAAACGTCAAAATTGGGGCATAACTTGTATTGGTAAATTTGGACATAAATTGAATGTAATACATGAATGCGGATTTGGGGCATAAACCACAATTGTGATTAAAGACCTTAATTTGGGGCATATGGTTCATTATGAACATGACTTGGGAAAGGGGCATGAAAACCTATAATGACATAGGAATAATTGGTTAATAATTGAAACGCCTAGAATTACAGTAATTAGAAACTGTAAGGGCGCTTAGACGCGAGGTTAGGTTACACCTTAGTGGAAGTCTTCCCTGAACCAAACGGCATATCCAGCAACCACAAGTGGTGAATCTAATGTGAGGGGTCTAAGTGAATAAACACGAAATGTGCAAAGACACGAGGTTAAGCCCGACTTGTGGAAGAAGTCTGCTGGGGACCAACCCGCATATCCAGCATCCACAAGTTGTAGGCTTAATGTGGGAGGTCTAGCACATTATAACCATAAATGAATATGGTAATAATCTTGAATACTTAACCTAGTTGAATCCTGAGGGATTGTATTTGTTAACTTGAGTAGGGGTTAAGTAAAATTGTATGAAACAGTGGGAGGGTTAAGTATATCTTGGGTTGTTGGGTAATATTTATATAGAGGCCCACAAATGGAACCTATGGGGTTATGCAATCTTTTTAATCTGGTATGGCATACCCTGTGGAAAACCTAGTAGTGGAGATGCAAGCGTAGGGGAAAGTTTGTATCATCTTGAGTGTGGGACCCGTTTCAGTCAGTAACCCATATATAGGTATCAAACGAGTACTCCGAACTAGATCGGGGTTAGGGCATGCTTACTAGGCTGATTATAAGAGATCCAAATGTGGGAGATGGTGTGGGCGGCGCATTCCGACGAGATCACGTGAGTGCAAGGGTCTGGCAGAGGAGGTTTAGACGTCGTGACACCTGTAAATATGGTTGTGCACATCCTAAAAATGAAGGGTTGCCACTTTAGGAAGTGATACATCCTACTGTGGAGCCAGCATGGGGTACCTATGGAGTAGGGAGTCGATCGATTGGGGTAGTAATTAGGGTACATCTAGACTCGGCATGTTTAGGAGCCCGTTATTATCCTTAGGGGTAACTCCGGTATATTGGGCTGTCTGTTATTGTATGGGGTAAAAACTCCCACTAGAAGTACGCCTAAGTCTACCATCTTATACTTGTGGGGATCATCTTGTTTATATGACACTAGTATTGGTGCAGAGAAATAGAAAGTCTTATAGAAGCGCAATATATTCTATCATGTTTACCTTGTCATACCTACCTTATTGTGTTGTTATCTATCTCTCCAGTTTATATGCCTGTTATGATACTTTTGCTTATTTGTATGCTAAAATTAACTAAACTCGTCAGACTTTATGCCTTTCATATCTCTCTTTACTATGGCTATGTGTTTTGGGGATTATGCTTCTTTTATTATGTACTCTGATGATTTAAGTACAAGACAGAAGTTTTAAATTGACGTACTAGGTTTTATGCATTTCAGACATATGATGTAACCATGTTTCAAATTACGATTTTTTCTGCTTAATAAAATTTTGAATTTTGCTATTATTTATTATCTACCTTGTAATGTTTCTATTTCTGTTTACCTATAACGCTTCATGAAACTTAATGCATTCTCTTAGTCAGTGACATTAACGGACGTGGGGTGTCACAAATGTTGTATGAAGATGATTTATAAATTTCATTCTTGTTAGTGAGTAAACATTGTTAATGGATATTGTGTTCAACTTTTTTATGAAAATGATTAATTATTGTGCTTTTGTTTTATTGTTTGTAGATTGATTTTTATATTAATCAAATGAAATATAATTAAATGCAATTAGATTAATGATATGGGTACAATGCAATTGGATGAATGCAGTAAGTTTTTTTTAGGGAAAAAATAAATAAAGTTCATAAGACAGTGTTTATGCCGTGCCGTGAGTACTTTAAAAAGACAGTACATTGATACTTACAGCGTTTAGAAACCGCTGATGATATGAGTAATAATAGCGTTTATAAGTTGTTGTAAACAAATGAATTGGCTATAGACAGCGTTTTTTAAATGCTATTTTAATTTCAAAATATCAACGCTACAGAAGTCAATTTTACAGCAAAAAAACAACGCTGTATAAAATCATTATTGATAGCGTTTTTATTTGTTGTTAGATATTACACATCAACGATCACATGTTGTTAGATAGTGTTTCTATAAACGCTATCATATTTTATTACAGTGATTTCAAACGCTGTGAAAGTTTGTTTTTGGTGTAATGCGGTTACATAAACGCTAGTTTCCAGGCTGATAGAGATGACTACAAGTCAAAGTCCGGTTATGTGTTTTTCCTGAATGGTGCTGCTGTATGTTGGAAAAGTCCAAAGCAAGAAACAGTTGCTAATTCGACTACGGAGGCTGAATGCATTGTTGCTTCTAAAGTTGCAAAGGAGGTTGTTTAGATTAAGAAGTTCATCGTTGAACTTTTTATTGTTTTATCCATCGTTGATCCAATAGATCTTTATTGTGACAACAATGAGGTCGTTGCTCAGGCTAAGGAACCTAGATCGCGTCATCGATCCAAACACATACTTTAGAGATACCATCTCATCCGTGAATTTGTTAACAAAGGAGATATAGATATATGCAAAGTTCCATCAGATTATAATGTTGCAGACCCACTGACTAAAGCTTTATTGTAGCAGAAGAATGATAATCACACTAGTTTCATGGGTATACGATACATGGGTGATTAGCTCTAGTGCAAGTGGGAGGTTTTCAGAGTTTGTTCCCTAAAGGCAATTTGTTTGATGTGGATAATAACGTTGTTGATGTTATTTTTTATTTTGAATAAAAGATTCTGTTATGTTATATTTACCGCATAATATAAATATTAACATAATAGAAGCCCTTAGAATAATAAAATAGAATTATATAATTTCAAGGTAGTGACTTGAACATGAGATTTTATAATATATTAAGTATTATAATTCTTGAATATCCTTAGTCAAGTTTTATTGTTAATATAGGACAATAATAAAACAGTGAGACTAGTATGTTGATTGACTGATGATCATATCTCATAGATCATTAATATAAGTGATATTAATGTCAATACATAAATACGTATTAGAGAATAGCGTATTGGATTGACCCAACTTGAGAAAACTTCATGGATCATAATTTATAGTGTTATAAGTAATTCTCAAAGTGAGATTTATGTAATGGTCCTCAGACCTGAAATCATTATAAACATTTATTCGAGGATATTTATATTTCGATATTATCAAAAGTTACTTTTAATCGAGTAGATGATAAAGGTGATTATTAGATACATCTCGAATCGATTAAATAATATGAATGATCTATATGGAATTTAACCGTACAATATAAGTAGAGATATCCATGAGCCTCTCGACTGAGTATAATTAAAAAAATGCATGGTTGTGCTCAAATATTGATTTGTTTTATATAATCTACTAATTAATCATGAAAAAAGGATTAAATTATAAATAGGATGACATGTTCCATGCCTCGAGTATAATATTGGATATATTGGTTAAAAGGATTAAATTACATTGATATACTAGTCACAGAAAATGTAATATTGAATCATTGATTTTATTATAACTTGGATAACAGAGATGTAGCACTAGATGCCGCTCATTGTTTATAATTTAAATATTGTTTAAATTATTGCTAACATTATAGTAACATATAGGGTCACACATAAGAACGTTTGAAAGGGTGAGAACTGTTCTTAACAAAAGGAAATCAAATGTTGACATCTTCTTTGGTATTGAAATGGTATACGGATTATATGGTTACCCTATTATACCTCGTTTTACATTATAAATAAGATCTGATCTTTATTTTATTTGTACAAAAAAAACGAGTACCATGGAAAAACTAAATTCCTAATTTCGGCTAGTACCGATTCTCCATCCATCTTGACACCGTTCGACGTCATTGAGAGCGTCATTCGTGGACTACTCTAGAGGCGTCGTATTCGAGCGCTTGATTTCGATTCAACCTAGATCTGATTTGTGCAAAATTCGTGAGTTAAAAGTTAAGAAAGGTACACAGTTTTAATTCGTTCTGAATTCAAGTTTGTGAATAGGGTTGATAATATTCATGAAATCCGCTACGTATTGATCCAATTTTATCCATCAGCCTCCTAGTGAGACCGTATGTGGTAAAAGGGTATGTTGTCTTGTATGGATCCCTAAAAGACGAATAATACATATCCCAAATCCCCTTTGAATTAGACCCTCATAGCAGCCATAGAGAAATCACTGCCACATATTAACCATAGAATTTAAGCTTATAAATTAATGCCTAAGCCAACATCAGATAAGCACCCAAGAGATATCTCCTTTGACGTCGAATAATCTACACAAGACGATACAAGCAAAACAATCATCATCCATGACTCTGGGTATCATCGTCAATCCTGCCTTGAAACCATCATTAATTGTATGACTGGCCATATCATCATACCATCGATCAAGGGGTAATGGTAACCCCGGTTTTAGCAAAACTCCATATGCCTTTCATTGATACGTATCTAGGATTTTCATTGATACCCAGGGTACTTAACCAATCATCTAGTCTTTTAGGTATCCCTATTGTACCCCTGCTTTGAGCCCGCTAGAACCTACGACAACGATAACTCATCGGCCTTCGATATCTCTAGTCGTCGTCATCGGCGACTATCCATAAGCTCAAATCAGCTTGAGCAACCATTATCCACGAGCTCAAATCATCTTGAGTCGTCTTCACATTCATTTCATTACGATGATCAACGAACACTTCACAATACTTCGAATATTCCGTCTTGAATTCACTTCGAAGCGCCGTCCAACATCGAACCAAAAACACACTTCGTTTGGTCGATATTCACTTCACAACATTTCATCCTTTGCTGTGACTAACATTCCACAACGCTCATTTTCTCCATCCACAACGTTTATAAAACGTTGTCGTTCTGCCCGATCCATTATTCAAGACCTTGCCCGATCCATGGATCTGCGCTCCAGATCCTTGCCGATTCACCAATTTTTGCTTGACCGATCCATCTAATTTTTCTTGGCTGATCCATCTAATTCATAGCGTTTATGGAAACGCCGTAGCTCCATCATATTACAAAACTGATCCATCAATGGATTGGTGTCCTAATCATCAGGCGCCACCTTTCCCAATCCATGCTTCTACAACGTTTCTGGAATGTTGTGGTCCATTGAACTGCTATGTCGATCCATCCGAAAAACTGGTGCCCAATTCGATGGCTTGGGCTGATTCCCTGAGTGCCACACGTGCTAATCCATGACAAACAACTTTCCTGACCAATGCATCTATAACATTTTTAAAACGCCATCGTTCCTCGTATATTCATTCTGATCCGTTGGGGAAAAACTTGCCCCATCCGTCATTCTAACCTGGTCAAATCTATTATTTTGCACATAAATTCTTTGCCAATCCCTCATGAAATTACCACGACAAAGCTTATGCACTCAACTTAATAAAATCATCTAATTTCGATCAAACGATTAAAAATAAAATCAAACCAAAATCAAATGATCATTTCCACACTTAAATTCATCACTCAACCATATAAAATTCACCAAAATCATGATAAAAAATGGATGAATCAATAAATGAATCTAACTTGCATAAACACTTTAAATTTGACTGTTATAATCTTACTAGATTAGATCCTATGGTGGTTCAAATGAAAATATACATACCATGATGTAGATCTAGGTGAAAACAACTTGAAATGATGAAAATAAGATCAAGCAACCCATATAATCAATTGAATTCGTGTGAGAGATGCTTATGACTCACCAAATCCATAAATTAGCTTTAAAACGATGATCTACAAATCCAAAAAGTGAAGAACAGTCTTCAGATCAACCAATTGATGCGATCTACTCTCTCTTGATGTTGATCTAGCCTTCCTTGATGTGGATCTTCAATCTTCTAATGTACATTTAAGAAATTAGTGGAGTGGAGAGGTATTTGATTAGAGTAGGGAGAATCTAAAACCGCAACCAAATATAGAAATGAAGAAACTAAACTATTCTCCATGCCTCTACCCCCTATTTATAGCCATCTAACCAGCCCACTAATGGGCAACATCAAATCAGCCCACTAACGACTAGTTAGCCTGTCCAAAAATTGTGTAGCACTAAAATAGAAATTCCTCCCAAACCGCTGAACCAAATCTTTAATGTGACCAATCTATGGAATTGGAAACATCATTTCCTTTCCAATGAAATTGATTTCAACACCTGATTCATTCCTAATCAAAAGTTATGCCCTGTACAAAACTACAGGGGCAAAATGGTCACGAATAAAATTGACAAAAATTATGTACATGTCACACATCCCCATAACCAACATATCAAAATACGAGAATGATCCAACCCATAGTGAATTAAATAAAAATATTTTACGATCCTCCGATACGTAAAATGTGGGTCATTACATTCTCTACCCCCCCCCCCTTTAGGATTTTTGCCCCCAAAATTCCAAGCAAACATAAGAAACCAGAATCAATTCTGCATGCCTACCATCCAGAAGCAGCCAATTTATCATCCAAACTAGCATCCATAGACTTAACCTAGCACATGGAATTTTAACGAATAACACAAGTTACAATGGTGTAATGTGACATGACATTAATGAGTCATACCAATGAAGATTTCTGGATGGATCGTCTTCATACTCTCTTCCGTTTCCCACGTACAATCATTATTGTCCTCACTCCACTTAACCTTGACTAGTTTAACCATTTGTCTCCTAAGCTATTTCATGCCATTCCCTACAACGTGAAGCGGCATACGAGGTTTTGTAAATACAGACTCAACTTCTAGGTCTTCGTACTGTTCCGAAGATATCACCACATTGGAATCATGCACACACTTCAGTCACATAGAAAATTGATGTTCACGTAAATATGCACATTTTTATTCACACATTTGTTCTTGTTTTAATTAAATAAATAACATAAAGGGATATTTTTACATGTTTTAAATCAAAAGCCTAAAATTCTCAACTTTTCAAGCATTCATCCTCATTTAAGGTGTAAAACGGTAAATTGTGCATGTTTAAATTTGTGTTATCATTTACTTGTTCCTTGTAGTTGTCTCTTGTAGGAATTTAGGAGCAAAAATGATAAATACACATGAAGATATGAAAAAAATGAATATACACAAAAGAAGATGGAATTAATTCATACGCTACTAAGTGGAGGACCCCACCCACTCTTTCTCTTAAGCTTCAATTAGAGACTAATTAGTTGAGACAAAAGACTTCATGCATTCTATATGACTTATTAGTGGCTAAACCAAGATTAGAAGTGTCATGAAGGGTTATTTTGGTAGTCCCCAATAAAAGTAATTAGGGTTTTAGGGTTTCAAACATGTATATATACCCCTTTATGTAATGTAAATATATTATCTTCTTTAGTTAATTAGTTTGTAGGATCAAAACCCAAAGTTCTTTCTTTCATGGCTTCTTAGCCATTTCCCTCTTATGTAATTTTCATGTTAATGTAATTTAATTTCTTGTTCATTTAATTCTTGTTAATTATTTTATGCATTAGTGTAGTTTTATTTTATGAAAGTGGTTTAGATTATTTTTTCTCATTAGTTCTCTCTTTTTCCTTTGTTTTTAATATTGAAATCTATCTTTGTTGTCATGATTACATACATTAGAGGCTAATCCCTTTCAACTTAGGTGATGAAGCTCTCTTGATTATGTAGATGCAACGTAATTTGTTTATTCATGCTCTCTTTTTGTGCTTCATGTCATGTTGATGTTATTGGTTGTATGTGTTCATTATTGAATTTGATAGCCTATATTGTTGACACCAAATAGTCTATGCTTTGTCATGCGTTCACTAATTACCTCTTCATCTATATATGATGACGGTGATTAAGTAGAGGTTGAAACAAAAGTTTGATGGTCTATAGTTTTAATTAATAGTTCGTAGGCCATGCTTGAAGTATATTTCAGTTTCAACTTGTTCTTTTTTCATTAGAACTAGTAAGGTGATTTAGCGGGTATGTTATAGTTTGATAGTTTATTTTGAGCTAATTAATAGCATGAATAAGCTATGCTTATAATAATCATATCAACTAAATTCACAAATGACCTAAAAAGGAGAGATTATGGTTTCATTTTATGTTGATTCATGTGATCTAGAGAGTCCTAAGTTGTCATTTCATCTCATAGTTTTTATCTATCCAAGTTTGTTAGTTTACTTTTGTTGTAGTTAGTTTGTTAGATTTTACACTTTTTTAGCTAGCTAAAATTTCACTCGACTTTGTTTTAATTTGATCGAATAAAATTAGAATTATTTATTTCTCCGTGGATCGACTCGTCCTCGCTAACATACTACAAGTGTATGCCGTGCGGTTGCGGTTTATTACACTTCGCGACGGTTTTCTAAGTCGATAGAATTTTCGTCGTCGAACAAGATTTTGGTGCCTTTGTCGGGAAAAGAATTTAGTTTTAAAATATATTAATTGAATTAATTTTCTTGTTTGTTGTTCTTTAAAAAAAAAGTTTCATTTAGTATTTCATTTGCATTTGTTGTTAGTATGTGTTTTGTGTGTTTACTTTGATTGTGTGTGTTTGTTTATTTTGTGTGTTATTTTCTATTATGTTGTCTCTTTTCAACATAGAAAAAAAACATTTCATTTTGTTTCTGTTTGCATTTGTGTCTATTTGTTCTTTTGTGTGCGTTTTGTTTCTTGTTTTTAATAAAAGAAAAAGAAAAAAAACTGTGTTTGCTCTTGTAGAACTGTTGCTCTGATTGTGCATTTTTAGTTCAGTGTGTTTTGGTTTCATCATTTTGTTTTGTTTAGGTTGTTTGTGCATTTATTTGTGTTTTTGCATTACTGTGTTCCCAATCTTTGTTTTCAGTTCTACATTTACTAAGACTCTGCTACAAGCTTTATGCCTCCCATCTTTCTGGTCTTAAAAAAAAACAATTGCGTGCATCTTTGTTGATTGTATTTTTGTTTTGTTCTTCCTGTAATTTGTGTTAGTTTGCTGTATTAGTTTTCAGTTTCAGTTTCTGTGTGCATGTTTTAGTGTAGTTTCCACTTTTTAAAAAAAAGAGTTAAAATAAAATAAAAATTGCTTCGGAAAAAATTTGCTCATCTTGCTTTTCTGTTGAGTTAGAGTTCAGTTTTGTTTTCAATTCAGGTTTCATATCAAGCCTGTTCTGTTGTGTTTCAAATTTCTGTTTTCCAATTTTGTTTCATCTTTCTCACTTGGATTATGTTTCAATCTGAATTTGCATTTCATACAAAAAAGAAAACGGGAAGCATTTCAATTTTTGGTTTATACATCTGTTTTACAACTTCTGTTTTCACACTTTTACAGACTATTTACATTTGTTTTTTTGCTACTGTGGATCCTCATTTTCACCGCTGAAATGCAGACTCAAGTTCATCCGTAACACCTCCTACATCTATACAACAATACAGACACTACAACCTCATATCAACTTCCACAAGTCACAGTACCCCGTACCACTCCACAAAAACATCAACCTAATCACAACAACCATCACCACACACATTCACCTTCTCGACCAGACAGTATAAGTTATCTTCTTTCCTTCAAGCAACCGTGCACACACCACTTCTAAACAACAACATCATCTTCTCATTCTCCACCAACCAACTCTTCTCTATATTTTCATCAGCTTGCACATACCCTTCCACAACCTGCTACTCAGTTTACTGATAGCCAATGACCACCGTCCATCCCCATTCATTCCTCACTGACCTGAAACAAGCTCGAAAACTTCAAAACTCATTACCCTGCACAACTCTCGGCAGCCCCGGCAAAGTTCACATCATTCAGCTTCACCCTCACATAGCATAAACTTGCAATACCCAATTACATACTAACAACTTGTTGTTTCATCATTCACCAATACACCATTTTCGTCAACCACCTTCCATTTTTAGTTCAAACTGTTCCCTTCATCACCTTTACCAACATTTACCACTCCATTACATCTTTAACTACCAACCTTCATCACCTGTCACTGCAAACCAGTTCGGACTCCCCAATACGTCCACGCAAATCAACGCAACACTTCATTGGACCATACTTACAGACCGGAACCTCCTCTTCCTCAAATTTCGAACGAGTCACATCACAGTGCAACTCCACATCAATCTCCATGTCCCTCCTAGCCAAACCAAGACTCCACACCACCACACTGCCTTCGGTCAATTCCACTAGTCAACAACTGAACTGAGGAAACTCACCCAACACCATTCCACTGTAATTCCCTTCAAACTCATACAGTTCTACTACCAAATTCCAAATACCCCAAATCACAGACGAACTCAAGCAAATCACCTCCAAATTGACATCCGCTACCAACATAATATACTCGAAGCAACTGCAACATTAGATCACCTACTTCCAACATTGGATTCAAATCAAAACTTCATGTGCATATCGACGATCTTCATTTCACCACAAAACACCCATATCTGAGCCCCCTTACAGCCAAATCCCCCTTAATTAAATTCACTAATTCCAATACCACAAAATTTCAACCTGATCACCTTCGAAGCCTACAATCGAAACCTCGATACCTACACATTAAGTTCGCCTCAAATACCCAAATTGCACCCCTAGGAAAAAGACCAGAACCAAACCACTCCACTATCGTTTCATAACAAACTTCAAAAAATATGCCCTCACCTTCCAGAACATACGCCTTCAATTTCAATTTCCAACCGACCACTATAATTTCTTTTCTTTTCATGTTTTGGCTATTTAATTTTGACCGACTGTTTGATTTCGCCTGAACGACGGTTTTGGGGATTTGTTTATATTAGACGTGACTTCTTGGGATTGGGCTTCATTATTTGTTAATGGGACATGTTGTAATTTTTAAGTAGACTGGTCTGTTTAAGTGTTGCATTCAAATGATTGTGTTTAAGTGTTCGTTTCATTTTTTGTTAATACAAGTTGTTTTCTTAAGCTATATTTCTTGAAAAAAAAGGAAACCAGAAAGGGAGGTAGTTTGCTTCGTTGTTTAATACAAATTACCTCATTTTTGTTTCCTCTTTCAATTTCATTTAAATTGCCTTGTTTTCTTTTGACCTTTTTTTATATAAAAAATCACTTGTGTATATATATCAGTTTCAACTCTTTTCAGGTTGCAGAAATTAGCGGATATTGCATTGCTTGCTTAAAAAAAATTGCCGCTAAAAATAAATTGTTAATTTTGCATGCTCTGGTATTGTATTCTAACTCCGTTTTTTCCTTGCATTGTTGATTGTTTGCATTTGCATCCAAAGTTCAAAAACAAAATAAAAATTCATTTGTAGTTGCATCGTTATTTCACGTTTAATTTATGTTTTGCATTCATCACATTTTATACATTTTTTTAGGACATTATTATATAATGACAAAATGATTTCTTTCCAGCGAATTTTTTCTCGGTGTCTAGACTATGGCAGATAATAACCATTTATAAATATAACGGTTGTAACAACCCGTATTTTTAATAACCTGTTATAACATAAATCGAGGCAGAAATTAATTCTAAAATCTGAATCAAGGGAAACGGGCTATTGCATTGCGTTCGTCTCGGAAAAATACGCGAAATAGAGTCCGAGTTTTCGAAAATCGGAGTCCGTATGACCCAGTTAAGGCCCATTGAAGTTTTCAGAAATTTCCATATTAAAAATAGATTTAATTTTTAAGTTAAAAACAAGGGTTAGGGCACAACTGGCGTCAGGCGGGGAAAACTCCCGCCAAGACCCCCAAGTCGACAGGCATGTCGACAGGGGTCTAAGGGTGTCGACTGCCCTGTCGACAGCCCTGTCGACACGGGGTGGCCGGGCAGTTTTGCCTGGCGCACCATTTTTGATCTGGGCTTGGTTGTGTGGCTTAGTTCTGGAGACTTCCGAAATCTGATGGACCTAAACTAACCTAGGGTTAATCCTTGGGCTAAAAACACTTTAATCTTCTATAAATAAGACCCTAATCCAACCCTAAAACCCCATTATTCATTCTAGCAACCAAACTATGTCAAATTGATTTCTCAAATGGCCTCCACTTAAAAACCCTAGCCTCCACCCTCTTCAAAAATCATTCCTATGAAGATTTTGATGTTCATACAAGCATTTCTAAGTTGTATGAATGATCATTAGCTTGCATACATCATCAAGTTGCAAGCTTTATTGGCTAAGCTAGAGTTTTTGGAATTTTTGTTAAGGGTTATTCTTATTGGAGCTTTGTTTTGGGTTTTTATATGCTCGCATAAAGGGCTTCTCAATCTTTATTAGTAGATTTGTGTCTTCATAATATTGGTAAGCCCTCTTACCTTCATTTTAGAAACTCTAAAGTTAATATGTGATGAAAGTTGGGATTCATGCATGTTTAATAAGTTATGCATGCTTATGCGAGTTCACTATGCCATGTTACACATGTTTGATAAGTTATGCATGTTTATGCAAGTTCACTATGCCATGATTTGCAAGTTTAACAAGTTATGCATGTTTATGCAAGTTCACTATGCCATGATTTGCAAGTTTAACAAGTTATGCATGTTTATGCAAGTTCACTATGCCATGATTTGCAATTTTAACAAGTTATGCATGTTTATGCAAGTTCACTATGCCATGATTTGCATGTTTAACAAGTTATGCATGTTTATGCAAGTTCACTATGCTAAGTTATGCAAGTCCAACATGTTATGCATGTTTATTATGATATGTAAGATTCATCATGTATGTTGTGCCAAGTTCCCTCTTTCTATCCTTTATGCGTTATGACGAATATGTAAGCGATAGAATGACGTTGGGGGGTTTGGGTAAAACTTAAAATACATGAAAATATAAGATTGGGAATTTACCTATTAAGTTAGGTCTACCCCTTGGGAATTTACCTATTAAGTTAGGTCTACCCAAGTATTTGTTAAACTTGTAATTATGTTTTGAAAATAAAGTGGACATGACACTTAGAAAACATAAGTGTGGCCAACTCGAGGTTGGGTTGAGTTTGTAGCGTAATTCTACCCGGAACCTACCGGCTTAACTAGTGGCTACAAACAATAGGATCCAATGTGAGAAGTTGGTCATGTGGTGCCAAGACCCGAGGTTATACCAAGTTGTGGTGTAAATCTACCCGGAACCCACCGGCTTAACTAGGTAACCGCAACAAAGTCTAATGTGAGAGGTTAAGGCACAATTAAATTAATTAATGCCTCATGATTAGGGTTAAGTCATGGCCCACTAATACTTAACCAATTTTGGGGATACGAGGGATTAAATGGGGTTAAGTGGTGAACTGTTGGTTACACTTAACTAATTTAATCCATGATTAGTGAGGGGTTAAACCACACTTAACCCTCTTAGAAAACCCTAGCAACGTGGTCTGTTCTAGCAGTAATCCCAGTTTGGTATCATTCACAACCCTAGAGGCTAGGCTAGGGCGGGGCACGATTACTGGACTGATGTAAGCGACCAAAGCGACGGCTGAGTGGTACAGCGGTGCGGGTCCAGGCGGGCTACGGACGTGCACGTAGTCCGGTGTTGGACAAACTCGAGGCACGGGTACCAGTAGGTTTAGACTGTGCATTATTGCTTAAGTGTCTGGGGTTGACACCCGAGGGCTTGATACACCCGAAGGTGGACCCAGCACAGTTTGACTACAACCATATGTGGGCCGTATGGACACCAACACTTGACGTGTTAGGTTTATAGGGAGCCGATCGACTAGACCGTTGGGCTGGACCTTGTATTAAGGTCACCTCATGTTATTGGGCCAAAGTTTGGGCTGAGGGATCAATACCTGTTATGTTAGTTTGCTAGTACACTGTGGTGCAAAGCTTAATCTTCTTTATGTGATGACACCTTTATCTATTGCCAGTATGTTCATCTCAGTTTCCATCATGATGCTAACTTTATTAGTTTATAGACTGATCGTAGTAGGGCTTACCAGTCTTTTTGACTGACCTGTTTTCTTTCGCTTCTTTTCTTCCGTTTCCCCCCCCCCCAGGTTCTCAGGGAGGGAATAGTGGTGCTTAGCTTGGATCGCTTGCTTGTTTGCTGGATAGCTCATGTATGACTGGACATTGAGCTCGCTATGGTTTATCATCTTTATTTTGGGGATAGCACTATGTATTTTCAGTATTTCTGTTTATGATGTACTAGACATGTTTATTTTGGCAGTTGACTTTATGATGTACTAGACTTGTTTTGAGATGGTTTGAGATATTCCGCTGTTTTGTTCTCACTTACTCTGTTTTACATATATATTTATGTTCTTGTTCTGCCTTGATATATCATTATGCATGCTTACCCAGTTCTAACGCCCCCCAGAAGCTAGTGCCCCCGAAAGAGTGACCCTAGCGGAGGTGGGGTGTTACAAATTTGGTATCAGAGCATATGGTTTACAAGAAAGAACAAAGAGTTTTTAAAAGACTTTTGAAAAACTATTTTCAAAACAAGTATAAAGTATTTTCCAAAGAAAAGTCTAGTATTTTAAAAGGCTATTCCCCAAAAAGCCATTAGCGTTATCCTTCGTTCCCTTGACCTAATCTTATCTTATCTTTCGTTTCAGTATGGCTGAGAATCTTGCCATCCCGGATGGAGTAAATGTACCACTCTGGTATAGGAGACTTCTAGAAGCTAGGGCGGCAGCTGGCCCCGTAAACCCTACTCCCACTCCTCCTCCTATAGTTGAGAATCCTCCCCCTAATGTCCCTCCTCCGGTGGTTCATGTTCCTCCTCCTACAGTTGCTGAGGCTCCTCTTCCTCCTCCTCCCCCTCAGCATCCTCAGGTTGAGTTCACGAAGGTTTGTAAAGACTTCAAGGCGATGGGAGGCAAGAATTTCCTAGGCACGGAATCTTTTGTTGAAGCTAAGAATTGGCTGAAAGACACTGAGGACTTGTTTGCTCTCTTTAGGATTGATGACGAGAGGAAGATCTTATTGACAGTGTGGCTTTTGAAGGACGAAGCAGCCTATTGGTGGGAGGTCACCAATGGGACGAGGCCCGTCGAGACTTGGGCCGATTTGAGGGCTAGATTTGTGGCCAAGTTTCTATCTTCTGCTGAGGCGAATTTACAGATGGAGAAGTTCATTGCATTAAAGCAAGGTGATATGTCTGTCAAGGAGTATGTGAACAAGTTTAATCAGCTGGCCCGTTTTGGTTTGGATATGGTGAACACTCCTGAGAAGAAGGCTCTTCGATTTGCTAGAGGGTTGAATGAGCCGCTGCAGGGTTTGGCGATGTCACATATTCCGCATGGGGCTACTTTTGAGAGTTTGGTCGATATGGCTCTACTTCAGGGAGATGGAAAGAAAGAGGTCAAGTCAAGTGATACTCAAGCAAAGAAGACTGATTCTCAGGGTAAAGGCAATCAAGGTGGTCAAAGCAGTCAGGGGAATCAGAGCAAGAACAAGAAGGGGAACAACAACAAAGGCAAGGGAAAGTGCAATTACTGTGGTGCGCCTGGACACTTTGCTAAGGATTGTAGGAAGAAGAAAAGGAAGCTTAGTGGTGGATGTTTTTCCTGTGGTGAGACTGGACACTTCAGCAAGGAATGCCCGAAGAAGAAAGGGCAGGGTCAGACTCAGCGTGCTGGACCTTCAGGAGGGCAAGTTCATGCTCTCAATACCGCTCCAGTTCCCGATCGAGGTAGTGTTTCTGTTGAGAACCTTGTTTATGTTTCTGATCTTCCAGTTCGTACCTTGTTTGATTCTGGTGCATCACATAGCTTTATTTCATCTGATCTTGTTGATAGTTTGCACCTTAGTACTAGCTTAGTGGATGATCCCGTTTGTGTTTCGAATCCCATTGGGGGTTCTGCTCATCTATCTATGATATGTGAGGATCTGAGGATCTCTATACTCAGTGTAGAGTTCTTGTGTAGTGCGTATGTTCTTGGTTTCAGGGGATACGGATTGATTTTGGGCATGGATTGGCTGTCTAGACATGGAGCCATTCTTGATTGTGAGCATAGGGTTGTGAGGCTTGTGACTCGCCTTGGCAAGACCTTAGAGATTTCATGCAATCCGAAGGATCCCGTCATGTTGTGCTATCTTGAATCTCTCGACTCGTCAGAGGAAACCCTTCAGTCTGTAAGGGTGGTCCGAGATTATCCAGATGTTTTTGAAGAAGTTAAGGGGTTGCCCCCTAAACGAGAGATTGATTTTCGCATTTATCTGGTGGATAATGCTAAGCCTGTTTCTTTGCCCGTTCGGCACATGGCTCCGCGTGAGAGACGGGAGCTCAGCAAGCAAGTAAAGGAGTTGCTTGAGAAGAACTTCATCAGACGAAGTATATCCGAATGGGGAGCGCCTGTGGTGTTTGCTACTAAGGCAGATGGTTCTCTTCGACTTTGTGTCGACTATAGAGAGTTGAATAAGCTGACTAAGAAGAACAGACACCCATTACCGAGGATTGATGATCTTTTTGACCAGCTTGTTGGTGCTTCTGTTTTCTCTCAGCTTGATCTTGCTACTGGATTTCATCAGCTCAGAGTGGCTGAAGATAGTATAGACAAGACTGCATTCAGAACTCCAGATGGATTCTTTGAATGGCTTGTTATGCCGTTCGGTTTAACGAATGCACCCGCGTATTTCGTGGACTTGATGAGTAGGGTGTTTCGAGAGTTCTTGAACAAGTTTGTCGTGGTCTTTGTGGATGATATTCTGATCTTCTCTAAGGATGAAGAAGAGCACGCGAGGCATCTTGTAGAGGTGATGGATACGCTTAGAGCGCATCAGTTAAAGGCCAAGTTCTCCAAGTGTCACTTTTGGAGAAGGGAAGTTCGGTTCCTTGGGCATATAGTATCTAAGCAAGGCTTGGCGGTGGATCCCGCTAAAGTAGTTGCTGTGCAGGATTGGAAGACTCCAAGGAATGCAACCGAAGTGAGAAGTTTTCTAGGTCTTGCAGGGTTTTACCGGAAGTTCATCAAGGACTTCGCGAAGATATCCGCTCCTCTTACTAAGTTGACGAAGAAGAACTTAGTTTTTTCTTGGGATATGGACTGTGAGCTTGCTTTTCAGAGACTCAAGAGAGCCCTTACCTCAGCACCAGTTCTAGCTTTACCCGAGGGTGGTAAGATGTTTACCGTGTACACTGATGCTTGTGGCACGGGATTGGGCGCCGTTCTGATGCAAGAAGGCAGAGTTATATGTTTTGGTGGTAGGCAACTTAAGGTGCATGAGAAGAATTATCCCACTCATGATCTAGAGCTGGCAGCGATAGTATATGCACTCAAGGCTTGGCGTCATTATCTTCTGGGAGAGAGATTTGAGCTGTATACGGATCATAAGTCTTTGAAGTATCTCTTTTCGCAGAAGGATCTGAACTTGAGGCAGCAAAGGTGGATGGAATTCTTGGCGTCCTACGATTTTGATATAGCCTATACCCCTGGCAAGGGGAATGCTATAGCGGATGCGTTGAGTAGAAAAAGGTTGACACTAAGTCCTCTATTTGTTGAGATGAAGAATTTAGAGTTCTTGGCAACCTTTGATTTCTCTTTGGCAGTTGAGTCGATGACCGGTTCTTTAGCATCTCTGGAACTCAGGCCTACCATTCTTGATCAAGTTGGGGCTTTACAGAGAGAAGACCCTCACATAGTTGAGATTATGGATAAGCTGACTCGAGGAGAGACGTCTAGTCACCTCGCTCGATATTCTGTTGATGACAAGGGTTGGCTGAGGAGAGATGGAAGGTTATGTGTTCCCATGGTAGAAGATTTAGTAAGAAAAGTTCTGGAGGAAGCGCATCGCTCTAAGTTGACTATACATCCAGGCGGGGATAAGATGTACAAAGATATGAAGCGTATTTTCTTTTGGCCTGGGATGAAGAAGGATGTGGCGGAGTTTGTCTCTAGATGTATCATTTGCCAGCAAGTTAAAGCTGAGTCAAAGAAGCCCGGTGGGCTATTGCATCCTCTAGACGTTCCACTTTGGAAGTGGGAGAGTATCTCCATGGACTTTATTGATGGGCTTCCAAGGTCAAGGAAAGGGAATACGAGCATTTGGGTTATTGTAGATAGACTTACGAAGAGTGCTCATTTCATTCCGGTGAAAAGCAAGAGGACCGCCTCTTGGCTAGCGTCCGCATATCTTCGTGAGATTGTGAGACTTCATGGAGTCCCTTCTAGCATAGTCAGTGACCGAGACCCCATCTTTACTAGTCAGTTCTGGAACAGTTTGCAGGAAGCTATGGGCACGAGGTTGAACCTGAGTACGGCTTATCACCCACAAATGGACGGTCAAACAGAAAGGGTGAATAGGGTACTTGAGGACTTGTTGAGGCTTTGCATTCTGGATTTTGGTGGTACTTGGGAAGACCATCTTCCTCTTGTGGAATTTGCTTATAATAACAGTTATCAAGCGAGCATTGGGATGGCACCATTTGAGGCTTTATATGGGAGACCGTGCAAGTCACCTACATGTTGGTGGGAGACTACAGATAAGCTTATACTTGGACCTGACATGATTAGAGATACATCCGAGAAGGTCGAGTTGATTAGAAGACGGATGAAGGCGGCCCAAGACAGACAGAAATCTTATGCTGATAGGCGAAGGACGGATTTGGAGTTTGATGTTGGGGATATGGTTTTCGTGAAGGTTTCTCCTTTGCGGAATGTGGTTCGGTTTGGAGCAGTAGGAAAGTTAGCACCAAGGTTTGTTGGACCGTTTCCAGTTATAGAGAGGATCGGGCAGATGGCCTATAGAGTGGAATTGCCCGAGAAGCTAGCTGGAGTGCATAATGTTTTTCATGTTTCGCATCTCCGGAAGTGTTTGCATAAGTCAGCAGAGGTGGTTGAGCCAAGTGTTCTAGAAGATGTGGAAGTAGAGAAAGAAGCTACCTTGAGGAGAGCTCCGATTCGTATCTTGGGGACAGAGATCAAGAAGCTAAGGAATCGTGAGGTCAAGTTGGTGAAGGTTCAATGGGGTGAAGCCGAGGAAGACGCAACTTGGGAAACTGAAGAGAAGATGCGTAGGCTTTATCCATTCCTTTTTGAGGGTACACTCTCAATCTCTTTATCTTTCCATGTCTATCTAGTTTATCTAGTTCATCGTGTCTATCTTATCATGAGAACCTTAGGTAGAATCCTTTGGATGAAACATGTGTTTGAGACATGTTATGTTTGATGGTTGCAAGTGGTTGCAAGTGTTTGCAAGTGGTTACTCGTGGATGCATGATACACATTAGGCACTAGATCGGCTCACACACTCCTCATATTGCATGTGCATGAGTGTTTATGCTTATTCTTGGATGAAATTTGTATGCTATCACATGGATGTTGCATACGGATGTATGATTGAGCACGCATGTAGATATTATACATTATGTTAGGGATTTGCATACATATGGATACATTTCACTAACATATTTTGCATTGATCTTTGCATTAGATAAGTACATACACACACACTTTTGCATATGTTCATACAGCATTTAGGATCTTTTAAGGACAATGGTTGCTCGTGGATGATGTTTTGAGTAGATGGATGTTGGATGGTAGGATATGTTCTTCCTAACTTGAAGATTTCGGGGACGAAATCCTTTAAGGAGGGGAGAATGTAACAACCCGTATTTTTAATAACCTGTTATAACATAAATCGAGGCAGAAATTAATTCTAAAATCTGAATCAAGGGAAACGGGCTATGCCATTGCTCGGAAAAATACGCGAAATAGAGTCCGAGTTTTCGAAAATCGGAGTCCGTATGACCCAGTTAAGGCCCATTGAAGTTTTCAGAAATTTCCATATTAAAAATAGATTTAATTTTTAATTTAAAAACAAGGGTTAGGGCACAACTGGCGTCAGGCGGGGAAAACTCCCGCCAAGACCCCCAAGTCGACAGGCATGTCGACAGGGGTCTAAGGGTGTCGACTGCCCTGTCGACAGCCCTATCGACACGGGGTGGCCGGGCAGTTTTGCCTGGCGCACCATTTTTGATCTGGGCTTGGTTGTGTGGCTTAGTTCTGGAGACTTCCGAAATTTGATGGACCTAAACTAACCTAGGGTTAATCCTAGGGCTAAAAACACTTTAATCTTCTATAAATAAGACCCTAATCCTACCCTAAAACCCCATTATTCATTCTAGCAACCAAACTATGTCAAATTGATTTCTCAAATGGCCTCCACTTAAAAACCCTAGCCTCCACCCTCTTCAAAAATCATTCCTATGAAGATTTTGATGTTCATACAAGCATTTCTAAGTTGTATGAATGATCATTAGCTTGCATACATCATCAAGTTGCAAGCTTTATTGGCTAAGCTAGAGTTTTTGGAATTTTTGTTAAGGGTTTTTCTTATTGGAGCTTTGTTTTGGGTTTTTATATGCTCGCATAAAGGGCTTCTCAATCTTTATTAGTAGATTTGTGTCTTCATAATATTGGTAAGCCCTCTTACCTTCATTTTAAAAACTCTAAAGTTAATATGTGATGAAAGTTGGGATTTATGCATGTTTAATAAGTTATGCATGCTTATGCGAGTTCACTATGCCATGTTACACATGTTTGATAAGTTATGCATGTTTATGCAAGTTCACTATGCCATGATTTGCAAGTTTAACAAGTTATGCATGTTTATGCAAGTTCACTATGCCATGATTTGCAAGTTTAACAAGTTATGCATGTTTATGCAAGTTCACTATGCCATGATTTGCAAGTTTAACAAGTTATGCATGTTTATGCAAGTTCACTATGCTAAGTTATGCAAGTCCAACATGTTATGCATGTTTATTATGATATGTAAGATTCATCATGTATGTTGTGCCAAGTTCCCTCTTTCTATCCTTTATGCGTTATGACGAATATGTAAGCGATAGAATGACGTTGGGGGGTTTGGGTAAAACTTAAAATACATGAAAATATAAGATTGGGAATTTACCTATTAAGTTAGGTCTACCCCTTGGGAATTTACCTATTAAGTTAGGTCTACCCAAGTATTTGTTAAACTTGTAATTATGTTTTGAAAATAAAGTGGACATGACACTTAGAAAACATAAGTGTGGCCAACTCGAGGTTGGGTTGAGTTTGTAGCGTAATTCTACCCGGAACCTACCGGCTTAACTAGTGGCTACAAACAATAGGATCCAATGTGAGAAGTTGGTCATGTGGTGCCAAGACCCGAGGTTATACCAAGTTGTGGTGTAAATCTACCCGGAACCCACCGGCTTAACTAGGTAACCGCAACAAAGTCTAATGTGAGAGGTTAAGGCACAATTAAATTAATTAATGCCTCATGATTAGGGTTAAGTCATGGCCCACTAATACTTAACCAATTTTGGGGATACGAGGGATTAAATGGGGTTAAGTGGTGAACTGTTGGTTACACTTAACTAATTTAATCCATGATTAGTGAGGGGTTAAACCACACTTAACCCTCTTAGAAAACCCTAGCAACGTGGTCTGTTCTAGCAGTAATCCCAGTTTGGTATCATTCACAACCCTAGAGGCTAGGCTAGGGCGGGGCACGATTACTGGACTGATGTAAGCGACCAAAGCGACGGCTGAGTGGTACAGCGGTGCGGGTCCAGGCGGGCTACGGACGTGCACGTAGTCCGGTGTTGGACAAACTCGAGGCACGGGTACCAGTAGGTTTAGACTGTGCATTATTGCTTAAGTGTCTGGGGTTGACACCCGAGGGCTTGATACACCCGAAGGTGGACCCAGCACAGTTTGACTACAACCATATGTGGGCCGTATGGACACCAACACTTGACGTGTTAGGTTTATAGGGAGCCGATCGACTAGACCGTTGGGCTGGACCTTGTATTAAGGTCACCTCATGTTATTGGGCCAAAGTTTGGGCTGAGGGATCAATACCTGTTATGTTAGTTTGCTAGTACACTGTGGTGCAAAGCTTAATCTTCTTTATGTGATGACACCTTTATCTATTGCCAGTATGTTCATCTCAGTTTCCATCATGATGCTAACTTTATTAGTTTATAGACTGATCGTAGTAGGGCTTACCAGTCTTTTTGACTGACCTGTTTTCTTTCGCTTCTTTTCTTCCGTTTCCCCCCCCCCCCAGGTTCTCAAGGAGGGAATAGTGGTGCTTAGCTTGGATCGCTTGCTTGTTTGCTGGATAGCTCATGTATGACTGGACATTGAGCTCGCTATGGTTTATCATCTTTATTTTGGGGATAGCACTATGTATTTTCAGTATTTCTGTTTATGATGTACTAGACATGTTTATTTTGGCAGTTGACTTTATGATGTACTAGACTTGTTTTGAAATGGTTTGAGATATTCCGCTGTTTTGTTCTCACTTACTCTGTTTTACATATATATTTATGTTCTTGTTCTGCCTTGATATATCATTATGCATGCTTACCCAGTTCTAACGCCCCCCAGAAGCTAGTGCCCCCGAAAGAGTGACCCTAGCGGAGGTGGGGTGTTACAACGGTGATTCGTAATTATTATAGCGGTTGTTCCTCCGAATGTACTTAAACCTTCGGCTGCATTGCTAGGATGATTCCTGGTGCACCGATAACTCTTGTCCATTAACTAGTTAAGAAATCTTTTGTTGAAATTAATCTAACCATCATTATATAATTTTAGAAAATTTGTAAATATTTGGTTTGCATTCATATAGTTGCATTATGTTCATGCATACATAAAAAAAATAAAAATTAAAAAATCTTTTGTGAATATTTCCTTTTCTCTTAAAAAAAATTCAAAAAAAAAAGAAGCTTTGTTGAAAATGTCCCAATTTCCTTATTCCTACGGATTTTACGATAGTCGTGAAAATCTTTATAATCCATATAATTTTACACCAAATTCATATGGATATTTTATTAAAAATTATTGTACAAACAATTTGGATTTTACACCACCAACTTTTCAATTTTTTTAAAATAATCCTGATTTTACACCTCCAATTTTTTTCAAAAAGATAATCAACCCTCAAGTCTTGAAATAAGTATTCAACCTTTACTTGAAGCAAGTCAAAGATTAAATGAAACTTATAATTAATTAATGTGCAACAATTCAAGTCAAATTTTCAAGATACTCAAAAGATAAGTGTGGGGATGCTTCAAAATAATCCTGATTTTAAGCCACAAAGTTATCAAAACAACAATCAACCCTCAACGTTGGAAACAAGTATTGAGTCTTTACTTGATCAAGTTGAAAGAAATAATGAAATCTTTAATTCATACATGTGCAACAATTCAAGTCAAAGTTTCCAAGATAATCAAAATTCAAATTCAACTCCAAATTCAAATGATTTCAATAATAAACCTTGCCAATTCAATTTCGAACTCTTAAATGAATTTCAAATTCAAAATGGAAATGTGAATAACTTTCAAATGATTTTGGCAATGGGAATAATTTCAATTGTGGTGAAACTGAAAATATTTGTTCTCAACAATTTCAAATTGGGAGTTCTCAAATAAATAATCATTAATTTGATTTTGTTGAGAAAATGAATGAAATTGACAATAACTACATGGATTTGTTGTTTCAAACCTAATTGAATTTTAGTGAGAAATAAAATCAAATCCAAACATGTGATGATTTGAATAATAATCCACCTTTTACCCAAATCAACGATTTTCAAATAACGACTTTCGAAATTGAAAATAACGATCTTAACGAAGTTGTTAATAATACGGTAATTAAGTTGGATTTCAGTTCTTTTGAGAGGGTGGAACAAAATTTAAAATTCGATATTCCTTTTCATGAAAATTTGAAAATAACAATTTTGGACTTTGAAAATTTGAAAATAACAAATTTGGATTGCAATGAAGTGGTGAATAATTCAAAGGAAGAGAATTTGACGAACACGAATTCTTTGGACTTTTCGAAGATGAGTTGAATTCTAAACGGGTAGATTTGAATCAACATTTTGATTTTGAAATCAATAATTCTAGAGAATTTTTCAATGATAATTTTGAAATTCAAATTGGTGAAATTAAACATGAAATTCAATCAATTATTCAATCTACCCTAAGAATCATCGAAAATAAACCAACCCATTCGATTTTTAAAACGACATCTGTTTTTCCAAATCTACGTCTAACTTTGAAAGCTTTTACGATTTGGTTTTTCTAGCTTAAGCTATGTCTCTCATACTTGAAGAAACAAATGAATCGGTCTTTAGAAGATCGTTTCATTTACTTCTTGTCAATATATTTTCTGATATACTTTATTATTATTTTTCATTTTTGTAAATATAGGGTGTATTTTCAATTTTTTTCTTTTCTCCTTCCCCTTGGATTGCCTATGGGGGCATACCCAAAATCAAGTGTGGGGGGGGGGGGTTATATTTATTTTGTTTTTGCATAGATTTCAACTTTCTTTTCTTTTTTCATCCCAAAACAAAATTTCAAAAAAAAAAATCGCATTTTAATTTACTTTTAAATAGGCACGATGAAGTAAATGTACGATTTTGGTTGTATGATTAAAATGCTTGAAATTTTACTTCTCTTAATGGATAACGAAAGAAAAGTTTGAATTATGAGCAAATTTTGTGTAGTTGGTACATAGGGAGATTCATAGTTGATGAGTATGAAATGTTTTCTAAATTGCAATCCGATTAAATGAATGGATGATTTAGACCACTTGAGATAACATTTTAGATCGTTTAAGTGCCGTTGTGTTAAGATATTCTCGCTTAACTCTCTCTCTCTTATGTAGAAAAAAGAAGAAGAAAAAGAATATATATATATAATAATCCAAGGGTATCCAACATTGCTAGTACATCTAGCATTGGTGTGCAAACCCGCCAAGCCCTTTCCGACATCTTGTTGACAAAGTCATCGTCGGTATATCTTGGTCTCATTTCATGAGCTGGACACCTTAGGATTACTGACCCTCATGTAAGTCGTAATGCGGTGTATGCGTGGTATACCTAGGTATTTGTAAATAATAATAATGTAAATATTTTGTAATAAAGAGAGAGTTAGCACTTGCAATCTAAGCACATTCTTCACTTACTTGTCCTAACTTGCTAACCAAAAGTAAATAAAGATGCCATTTTACGATTGTTGATATCGATTACAGAATTCATTTAATATTTGCACTATGTTTCTACCAAAACAACTGGTCAAGCGGGAGGAGTTTGATATGATAAATGACTTTTGTTTGAAGTTTTGATTAGTAACAGACTTAAATTTCATAGTGACGACCCAAACTTGTGTTAACTCCTTTGTGTAAAATTTAAAAGTAAATTACCCGTTTGTAAATAATCTTTTTCATCTTGTAAATATTTTCGAGTCTTACATTTTGTAAATATTTTTTACATTTAACATTTGAATTTTGTGGGTAGTATCCGCTGAAAACCCTCACGAGACAACACTCGTCCTACTGGGGACACCCAGTGGTTTAACGGCTTGTTGCGTACGCCCAATGCAATCGCGTTCCCTATGAAAACGGATTTATCTTAGTTTTTTTGTTTATTCGAGGATGAATAAAGAGATAAGTGTGGGGGTATTTGGTGTGCACGTAAATATGCACATTTATATTCATACATTTATTCTTGTTTTAGTTAAATAAATAACATAAAGGGATATTTTTACACGTTTTAAACCAAAAGCCTAAAATTCTAAAATTTTCATGCATTCATCCTCATTTAAGGTGTAAAATGGTAAATTGTGCATGTTCAAATTTGTGTTATCATTTACTTGTTCCTTGTAGTTGTCACTTGTAGGAATTTAGGAGCAAAAATAATGCATACAAATGAAGATATGAAGAAAAACATGCATATATACAAAAGGAGATGGGATTATTTCATACACTACTAAGTGGAGGACCCCACCTACTCTCAAACTTTCTGTTAAGTTTCAATTAGAGACTAACTGGATGAGATAAAAGGCTTCAAGCACTCTACATGACTTATTTGTGGCTAAACCAGATTAGAAGCTCCATGAAGGGGTATTTTTGGTAGTCCCCAACAAAAGTTTTAAGGGTTTTAGGGTTTCAAACATGTATATATAGCCCTTTACGTAATGTAAATATATCCTCTTCTTTAGTTAGTTAGTTTGAATGATCAAAAACAAAAGTTCTTTCTTTCTTTCATGGCTTCTTAGTCATTTCACTCTTATGTAATTTTCATGTTCATGCGATTTAATTTCTTGTTCATTTAATTCTTGTTATTTACTTTATGCATTAGTGTAGTTTTATTTTATGCAAGTGGTTTAGTTTATTTTTGTTCATTAGTTCTCTCTTTTTCCTTTATTTTTAATATTGAAATCTATCTTTGTTGACAAGATTATATACATTAGAGGCTAATCCCTTTCAACTTAGGGGTAATGTAATGACCCACATTTTCAGCGATATAATAATTTATTTATTTAATTATTAAAAAGGTGATTAAAAGGATTTAATGTTGTGGAATTAAATAATGGTGAATATTTAATTAAAATAATAAATTAAATAATATATTTAATTCTGAAATAATCAGAATTAGCTGAAATGGCGATATGGTGTGAACTGGATCATCTGTGATATTTAATTCAGTTTAGAATTGAATTAGAATAACGAATACATTATTTGAACGACAGTATGAACGTATAATTAAATTATAATTAAAATCGAGCTTGAAATGGCGCTGCAGTTCGTAATTTGGCGATTTGAACTTCAACTGAATGTACAGGATTCGTTTTAAGCCGGATTTCTGGGAAACAAGAAACGTGTGGAGCTGGTGGAGTATATCTTTCTAGTGGGAGAGAAAATAATGGATTTCGTCGGGTAGATTTTGATTTACGTCCCAATCAAATTTCAGAAAAGCCGCTGTGAAATTCCTTTATAATTTGCAGCGCTTTATTTACGTCATAAATAGATTTTTAATATAAATTTAAATATTGAGATAATCTGGAATCTGGGATATCAAGTATAAACTCTGATATGATTATTCTGGAGCTGTATGATATCGTATACGAATATATATGATAATATAAATTTATTTGTATTTAATTTAATTATATTTAAATATATTTATATATTTAAATGGGTCATTCAGGGCTTTAAAATAGCCAGTTTTGCAAATGACCTCAGAATTCGTTGAAACTAATTTTGTTGTATCCGCAATATTAAATTATTGCTAGATTTCAATTTCCGTGATTTTTGAAGTCAGTATGTGGACGTATGGATTTTTAGAGTGAAAAACAGTCAGTATTTTGACAGTTAAAAATACGTTGTGTGAGCAAACGGAGCCGGAATTCGACGAAACCAGTTTCATTGGGTCCATAATGTCAAACTGTAGCAGTATGTCCAGTTTGGTGATTTTTGGGTACTTTATGTGATCACAGGGATTTTTAATTGATAAATACGAATATTAAATCGAATAATAAGCAAAATATCTTGACTTTAGTGGACCTAAACTAGCCACCACTCATCTCTTCTCAGCCACAACTTCAAGTTTAAAAACGTGAGAACTAAATTTCTAAGCCGCCACATTTTCCATCTCCAGTAAAAGCAATTCCTCGTTGAAAAACAAATAAAATTCAATTCCATTATTATAAATCAAACTACATATGTATTCGAAATTCTAGAAGGACTCTCTTCATTCTGGTATCCTTCTTTTTGAGTTCGAACCTTGTTATGTCGATGGGCAAAAACCAGTGTGATTTAGGGTTTTAACTTCCTGGAGATTTTGGTCTTTGTTTCGCGAAATCAAGGGCATTTTTGGATTCATAAGATTGAATCAAAGTGGGCATGCGAATTTGGGGTAGTTTGGGAGATAAATATGTCGATCTTTACTGAATAGTGCGTCGCATTTGAGAACGACGGATGGGAGATGGTGATCGCGAGTTGGTAGAAAAGCGGATGGAGAGGAAGGCCTCGAGATGAGAAGAATTATGGTGATTTTTGTGGGAATTAATTCGAAGTATGGGTGGAGTTTGGATCGAAAAAAGAGCGGCCAATGGAGGAGGAAACAAATATTGATGCCCACGGTTGGAAATCGGAGAAGAAGGATTATACGGGTCTGGTATTTCAAATGGTGAGTGGGTCGTATAAAATTGGTAAAGCCCAACTTCGAAAATAGATTTAAGTTTGTTTCCATTTAAAATAGTATAATCTTGTAAATTGAATATCTTGGTCATACAATATCAGTTTGACGAACGGTCAGATCCGTTGGGATCATGTGGACGATGGCTACACCATGGAACTGACGGGAAGTGGATTGAAGCTCGTTTGAATTTACGGCGAAATAAATTGTTTGATTCAAATCAAACAAACATTTGATCATTCTTTAACGATGAACTGCCAATGTGAGTAAAACTCACCAACTCTGAATAGTTCTATTTTTATAACGTATATTTAGAACTAATAAATGATGACTGGTTACTGTGTGTTAACTGTTTGGTTGAATTACTTGTGTATTGGTTGAAATATTAGATAACGATATATATATAAATCGTAAATCGAATATTTGATTCTTTTTATCAGAATATTTTATATTGGTATTGTTTAACATCTGTGATGCAGGGAAACAGGTTGGAGGAATCTAACTGGATTCCTCAACATTTATTTTACTATTTTCATATATTGTAATATATGATGTGGTATATAATATTTTGATGATTTTATATGTTTGGATGTTATTGATCACTGTGTTTGATATTTTAAATACTGTGGAAAATACTGGAATGTTGTAAAGGGGATTTTCAAATGTTATGTTGGAATGAAATATTTATAAAATCAAAAGATTTTATAAAAAGAAATATTTACTTGCTAAATAAATATTTGGGAAAAGGATTTTGTTAAAGGAAATATATTTGTAAAACAAATATAAAGGAAAATATTTGTAAAACAAATAGAAGGGAAATATATTGTAAATTAAATATAAAAAGGAAATATTTGTAAAACATTTACAAATAGAAATAAAAAGAAAATATTTGTAGAACATGTACAAACAGAAATCAAAGGAGATATTTATTTGTTAAAATAAATAGAAATCAAAGGAGATATTTGTTTGTTAAAATAAATAGAAATCAAAGGAGATATTTGTTTGTTAAAATAAATAGAAATCAAAGGAGATATTTATTTGTTTAAAATAGATTGAGTACAAAGGAGATATTTGTTTGTTAAAATAAATAGAGTATAAAGGAGATATTTACTTGTTAGAATAAATAGAATTAAAAGAGTTAATCGAATATAGTATTCGAATAGAGTTAAAAGAGTTAATCTGTTAGAGTTAATCAGTTAGAGTTAATCAGTTAGAGTAAACCAGATAGAGTTAAATAGAGTTAAAAGAGATAATCGAATATTAGTTATTCGAATAGAGTTAAATAGAGTTAAAATGAGTTATCGAATATTAGTTACTCAAAGGAAAGGAATAAATCGAATATCGTTATTCGAAGAGAGATATCGAATATAGTTTATTCGAAAGAAGATATCGAATATAGTTTATTCGAAAGAAGATATCGAATATAGTTTATTTGGAAGAGAGATATCGAATATAGTTGAATATTAATTATTCGAAGAAAGGAGTTATTCGAATATAGTTTATTCGAAAGGAGTTAATCAAAAAGGAGTTAAATCGAAAAGAATTAATCGAATAGATTTAATCGATTAAAGTGAATGCAATAGAGTTAATCGATAGAGTAATGCAATAGAGTTAATCGATAGAGTAATGCAATAGAGTTAATCGATAGAGTAATGCAATAGAGTTAATCAAATAAAGTTAATTGAATAGAGTTAATCGAATATAGTTTATTCGAAGAATAGAATAAATCGGATATAGTTTATTCGAAGGATAGAGTTATCGAATAGAGATTTATTTGAAAGAGAAGTTACGTAAGGAAGTGTTAAAGGCTTAAAAGATGAAATTCCCTGTAACGTCGGGGATTTTCGACCCAGAAAATCAACATAAATACTGTCAATTTCTCGAGCATCGAAAATACCGGAACATTAATAGAAGAATTTAGAGGATGAGGTAGAAAAGATAGAACTAATAGAATAGAAGAAGAAGAACACACTGAACAGAATCAGAGTAAACACGAATCTCACAGCGGAATAATAATCTTTATTATATAACAAGTTTGAAATACAAATCAGAGTTTGTATACATACCATATCAGAGTATAATACATGGTATACATCACAGCGGAAATAATCTCTCAATAACTAATAGTGGAGCATCCTGCTTTTAGCTCCTCCAAGTGAATCTGCAAAATCCTGAAACACTTGACTGCCCGTACAAATTTGGGCACCCAAGAGTTTAGGGAAAACACAAACAAATAAACTCTGGGTCAGTCATGGGACTGGTGTGAGTAAATTCCAACTATATCGTTTAACTTTGAAAATCCTTTTGCAACAAAAGGATAATAGTAAGACCAGCCCACACATAAACACGGACGGTTTTTACCTTACTATAACCCAAATTACTTTGATATCAAAACCAGTGATATTATGATAATGTCTAAGCAAATAAATATACAAGTAGCAGAACGCTTGCATCTCACGTTCCACATATATATAGTATAAAATCATAAACCGTAGAGCGCTTATCGGAGAATGGTTTTCAACAGACAAGGTATGGGAGCACCTTCTGAATAGTCTACTCTAGAGGGGATACACTCAGGGTTCAACAAGAACGTCTTGCAACCTGGCCACACATGACCGCTCACTCATTTAGCTTGAGTGTCGCGAATATATTGCCACCACGGTTATAGGCCATCTAACCGTCATTTGAAGATACAGAATCGGAAAGAAGTATAAATATGAATTTTCTCTAGATCGGTGACAATACACCCTGCTTGGGGATGACCCAACTAGCCATGCTGCCTAGCCTAACTTTTGTTACTTCCTGGTTGTGAGGCTAGAGGCTACGTCTATCTTCAGAACATCTGATCACCATTCACTTTGAATGTCACATCGTCAAATCCGTAATCACATATTGATTACACAAATGCACACTGGGTGTAGAATAAAGAGAAGTTACCTTCTCCCCACCAACTTGGTATATTCGTACAAATCAACGGCGTGACCGTTGGAAATACTCTGTTAGACACTCGTCCATACCAGTTGTCCTGGGACTGGACAAACATATAGCATCTTTTCTGGAACTGGACGACCCTTGCGTTTAACTCCGTCTTCAATTTGACTTAAATATAATTCGCAGCGCTCATGCCTATACGGAGTGGTTTTCGGATAATAAATCCAACCGGTCTCTCCGTATTGACACGATGGTCAAAACACTTCGATAGTCGGTTATTTAACTATCGAAGTAAAAATAAACATCCATTCACAAACACTGGCCCTTTTATTTAATACTAACTTTCTAGTTTCCCATATTTCTATAAACTCCTCCTTACTTCCCTTCATTTCTACTCTATTAGTTCCTCGTTATAAATCGGTAAGTGAATAAATTTCTAAGCATCAACCCCGAAGGCCGAAACCAACATCAGATTGACGCCTCGAAAGTTACTCAACTTAACCAACGTACAACAGGCTCTAATTTCTTTAAAACTATATCACCTTCCTTATCATGCTCAGTATATCTTTTTAAAACATTATAACTTATCGACTTACTTTAAAACCGTTATATTTTAACTAATGCTGCTATCTTTTCCTTTATAACTAATGCAATACGCTACTATATTCTCTTTTATAACTACTGCAATACGCTGCCATATTCACATTTCATTTGATAAACTCTGTTTCTAAGTCAGGTTCTTATTAAATCAATATCAAGTTTATAACTAAATGCTGATTACATATCCTATTATAATTTGTTGGTTTAAAACTAAATATTAACTAGCCTATCAGATTATAATTCCTAATAATGTTATTTAGGTTCAGGTCGTATATATAAATACTATACAACAAACAGTACATACAAATATTGAGGAATCCGGTCAGATTCTTCCAACCGGTTTCCGTATCCACAGATGTCAGTCAACACAATTTACACTAACTCTATACTAGGGGATATTCAAATCGGTGGAATCAGTGTCCAATCGATGATGTGTACATATGTAACGGTATATAATATTCAACCAAAGTAATTTCAATCTACCTAATCGACCATCACACAGCATTCAAACAACATTAAAATATAATTAAAATATTTTAAAATAGATCAGAGTGAGTGAATTTACTCACCTTGGCGCGTTAATCGTTAAATAACGATTTGCGTCGGTTGATTAGACCTGGCGTTTTCTACTGATTTTCGTCCTCGTCTGTTCTTCTCCCTTTCTCGTTTTGGTTTCACCACCATTACAAATTTGTCCTTGATCGCCGTTGTTCGTTTTACTAATCATGCCGTCTTCTACACACTACTTACATTTACAAAAGTCCGCATGCTCCAGATTTTCGAATGCTGAACTTTCCGCCACTTTGGTTACCACAACTCCGCCTCGAACACGCATGTTCCTGGTTTCTTCTCACACTGCTTCCCTTGACGTTTCATGGTTACACACTTCACCACTTGGGTCACCTACTCAACTCCGAGTTCAACAAAGATGCAAAGGTTGCAGGCACAACTGCTTCGTTAACTCCACTATTTCCGCATACCAAATTAGAAGCACTCACACCAACTTGTGTTCGCGCCTGTACATCTTTTCATATAAACGTTCCTCAACTCCGCTTTTAGGATTTGACTGCTGCTTCCCGAAACACAAACTGCTCTCGTTACTACGCAAATAGGCTTCTTCATCACACCGTACTGTACAACGTCCGCCCCTCCATACTACTGCAGTCACCGCTCCTTGCCACACCGAAGACCACTTCAACCCCTGCCTCCCTGTATGAAACGTCATCTACTCGTTTACATCCTTCCATACATGCATGCTACAGTGCTTCTCTCTCTCCTCTTCATTGTTTACAGCATGGACCTCCTGCACCTCCCCCAAAAGTATTATTATACTTTGTTTTTATTTTCTTGTCCATCGCACCTCTTATTTTACTAATACTTCTTTACATGCTGGTGCATGATTCCTCTAAAATATTCCCACGCGCAAGCTAGCCCCTCCATGCGTGTTGCCATTCAACTCAGAAAAACTTGCGCCATACTCAACCCCATCTCACGTCCAAACTTCGAACTCCTCTTTCCTTGTACTCAGCACTAACGTGCACTTCTACTGTTGACTGCAAGCATCTCAGCTACCTCATGGTGCCATGCAGGGTCACCCGCCTCTGATTCCTCCAGGGCTCAACTAACTCGTGGAGGGACATCGAGAAAGCGTTCGCCTTCGGTTTCGGAAGACAGGAGTGGCTTGCTTTTATTTTTAGTGAAGTTTGTTTGGGTTTTCTTTTTGTTGCTGTGTAAACGAGAAGGGTTGGGTGCTTTGTATTTATAGGGGAAGTTGCTTAAAGGTTAAGCAGTAGTGTGCTAGATTAGGCTAGGGTTATGGTCTTCTTTGCTTCAATGGAAAGCAATAGGTGATAGGTGAGAAAGTAACACGTTGAATAGGGCATTAGGGTATGGTGCTCTCTACTATTGCGACGAATTAGATTAGGTAGGTTAGCCTTTTTCCTTTTTACGCTACTCCCATGCTTGAACTATTCACTTTCGCTGTAGGAGCATGCTTATATAAATTTTCCATCCTATCTTCTACTGTAGAACGTGTCATGTCTTGAGAGGTATGGTACGTGGTAGGAAGCTTAGGGGGTAAGGTTTCTTTGTCACCGTATGCTTCACAATATATACGTATTTAATTCATAGGAATCTTTAGCAATATTTTGATGTCTTACAACTTAAGTGTACTGCGTTAACGTAAATTATATTCATGTCCGAGCCGCTACGGACAGAAATATGGATACGGTCGTTTCCAGCGAGGTGCCACGATCCCAAAAATATAATAATACCGGTAGATTAACTCATATTTTGAAATCCCAAAATATCGATACAGGGTGCAAAATACTACAAATAAAAAGTTGCATATTTAATTAACTAAAAATTACAGTAAAATTCTAAAAATTAAATTATCGCTGCGCCTCAAAAGAACCTTGTTCAAATTTGCAACCGATATCTAGTTATTTCAAATAAACTGTTACGGTCGATATACGATTTCATAGCGACTTTTCGAATATTTGATTTGGACGTATCTTGCAATATATGACGCGAAATCTTGATTTTTCACTTCTGTTAGAAAGATACAGTTCAACAGATTCCAACGTTTCTAGTTTCGACGAAATCCGATTTAAAACGAATCCTGTACACTCAGTGGAAGTTCAGAACGTTAAATTACGAACTGCAGCGTCATTCTGAGCTCGATTATAATCAATATATATATATTTTTATACATTCAACTTCGTTTTAATTAATATATAAATTCATTTATTTTACAAATCCAATATTTAAACTGATTTAAATATTCAAATACGAACTGACAAAAATGCGGGACGTTACAGTCCTTCCCCCTTAAAATAATTTCGTCCTCGAAATTGCTAAGATAGGGAAAATGCTACAATTGTTGTTATAAACAGGTTAAAAATCTTTTTGGTTTACTTCATAATTCCAGTTTCCACTGAACTAATTATTTCCAATTAAAATATTAATTCCTTATTATTTCGAATATTTTCAAAATTTCTGAAAATTTCCTAACAGCTTAAATTTTCATAGAATCTCGCCAGCATCTCCTCTGCACGGCTCACTCGGTACTACAACAACTTGCTACTCCTGGCCTTCTCCAATCCAAAAGAAAATCAAACATCCAAACGGCTTGCCCAGACTGACTCATAAAAAATCTCATACTCGTATATAAACGTGTACCTTCTCTGTTGGGCATTCAACTCTATCTCTGCCATCTGCTATCAAACCAGCATATCCAAGCATCCTCGGTTGATCTCCCATCAATCTATTCTCAAACCAATCTTTCACTTTCTACCCAACCAAATTATATTTCAACTCCAATTTCATTTACTGATTTATCTCTCAAATCAGTTAGCTTCATCTCCAAATTCATAATTCGATCCTTATTCTCCCAGAATCGATTCATTAGTAACTTGAATCTCCAATATTTCTCTTTTACAATTTCCATTCTGGATCGTTCCAAATTCAATCCAATTTTGTTTATCTTTGTCTAAGTCCCACCTTTACCCTTTTAACCCCATAAGTTAAATTTTTAATTCGGAATTCAAAATCCTGGGATTTATTTCAAATCAGTTTGAAATCATATATAATTCAAAACATTTGAATTTCTGACAACTTGTTTCTCAAACAATACAAAACAAAATCTTTGGTAGTAATCCGTCACTTACCAGCTTGAAAATGAACACCGATAATGTCGCGATCATCATCGGAATTTATTTTCCAACCATCGAAGTGAGTTCAGTACTATATTACTTTCAAAACCCAATTTTAATCACTTTATTTTGAAATTACATCAAAATATTCTTTCACAGCACTTGGAAAACAATTTCAAATCTCCCAGGATTTTAAAATTCACATATATTTAATCCAAACATTATTTCCAATTCTTTTCCATGTTTCTAGAGTTTTATTTCAATTCTGGTTTCTAATTCAGATTCAGCTCATCTGATTTTGCATATTATGCTTATATACTATTTCGATTTGGTTATTTATATAACCAACTCAATTATAAATCTGTTGATCATAATAATGATCACACATCCAATATATATTATAATAATATCAAGATATATACTCCTTTTCATATCAAAATATATTTTGGGTAAATTTATTTTATTTGCCCAGCTTTCAAAACAATAGCATGTCGAATTACTCTGTTCAAGAGTTTAGAAACACATATCGATACAGTTTGCATTGCTGTTTCGACCAGAATTCATAAACCACTCGACTGACCAGTCAACACAATATAAAACAGTTTTTATATTAATCACAAATACGCGCTCATATATATATACACTCAACTCAATCTAGAATATTACTAACTCCATCTCTATTGAGTTACGCCACAGAGCCAAGGTAATCACTTAACCTTCAGCTCTGATACCAACTGTAACGTCTGGGATTTTCGACCCAGAAAATTAACATAAATATTGTCAATTTCTCGAGCATCGAAAATACCGGAACATTAATAGAAGAATTTAGAGGATGAGGTAGAAAAGATAGAACTAATAGAATAGAAGAAGAAGAACACACTGAACAGAATCAGAGTAAACATGAATCTCATAGCGGAATAATAATCTTTATTATATAACAAGTTTGAAATACAAATCAGAGTTTGTATACATACCATATCAGAGTATAATACATGGTATACATCACAGTGGAAATAATCTCTCAATAACTAATAGTGGAGCATCCTGCTTTTAGCTCCTCTAAGTGAATCTGCAAAATCCTGAAACACTTGACTGCCCGTACAAATTTGGGCACCCAAGAGTTTAGGGAAAACACAAACAAATAAACTCTGGGTCAGTCATGGGACTGGTGTGAGTAAATTCCAACTATATCGTTTAACTTTGAAAATCCTTTTGCAACAAAAGGATAATAGTAAGACCAGCCCACACGTAAACATGGACGGTTTTTACCTTACTATAACCCAAATTACTTTGATATCAAAACCAGTGATATTATGATAATGTCTAAGCAAATAAATATACAAGTAGCAGAACGCTTGCATCTCACGTTCCACATATATATAGTATAAAATCATAAACCGCAGGGCGCTTATCGGAGAATGGTTTTCAACAGACAAGGTATGGGAGCACCTTCTGAATAGTGTACTCTAGAGGGGATACACTCAGGGTTCAACAAGAACGTCTTGCAACCTGGCCACACATGACCGCTCACTCATTTAGCTTGAGTGTCGCGAATATATTGCCACCACGGTTATAGGCCATCTAACCGTCATCCGAAGATACAGAATCGGAAAGAAGTATAAATATGAATTTTCTCTAGATCGGTGACAATACACCCTGCTTGGGGATGACCCAACTAGCCATGCTGCCTAGCCCAACTTTTGTTACTTCCTGGTTGTGAGGCTAGAGGCTACGTCTATCTTCAGAACATCTGATCACCATTCACTTTGAATGTCACATCGTCAAATCCGTAATCACATATTGATTACACAAATGCACACTGGGTGTAGAATAAAGAGAAGTTACCTTCTCCCCACCAACTTGGTATATTCGTACAAATCAACGGCGTGACCGTTGGAAATACTCTGTCAGACACTCGTCCATACCAGTTGTCCTGGGACTGGACAAACATATAGCATCTTTTCTGGAACTGGACGACCCTTGCGTTTAACTCTGTCTTCAATTTGGCTTAAATATAATTCGCAGCGCTCATGCCTATACGGAGTGGTTTTCGGATAATAAATCCAACCGGTCTCTCCGTATTGACACGATGGTCAAAACACTTCGATAGTCGGTTATTTAACTATCGAAGTAAAAATAAACATCCATTCACAAACACTGGCCCTTTTATTTAATACTAACTTTCTAGTTTCCCATATTTCTATAAACTCCTCCTTACTTCCCTTCATTTCTACTCTATTAGTTCCTCGTTATAAATCGGTAAGTGAATAAATTTCTAAGCATCAACCCCGAAGGCCGAAACCAACATCAAATTGACGCCTCGAAAGTTACTCAACTTAACCAACGTACAACAGGCTCTAATTTCTTTAAAACTATATCACCTTCCTTATCATGCTCAGTATATCTTTTTAAAACATTATAACTTATCGACTTACTTTAAAACCGTTATATTTTAACTAATGCTGCTATCTTTTCCTTTATAACTAATGCAATACGCTACTATATTCTCTTTTATAACTACTGCAATATGCCGCCATATTCACATTTCATTTGATAAACTCTGTTTCTAAGTCAGGTTCTTATTAAATCAATATCAAGTTTATAACTAAATGCTGATTACATATCCTATTATAATTTGTTGGTTTAAAACTAAATATTAACTAGCCTATCAGATTATAATTCCTAATAATGTTATTTAGGTTCAGGTCGTATATATAAATACTATACAACAAACAGTACATACAAATATTGAGGAATCCGGTCGGATTCTTCCAACCGGTTTCCGCATCCACAGATGTCAGTCAACACAATTTACACTAACTCTATACTAGGGGATATTCAAATCGGTGGAATCAGTGTCCAATCGATGATGTGTACATATGTAACGGTATATAATATTCAACCAAATTAATTTCAATCTACCTAATCGACCATCACACAGCATTCAAACAACATTAAAATATAATTAAAATATTTTAAAATAGATCAGAGTGAGTGAACTTACTCACCTTGGCGCGTTAATCGTTAAATAACGATTTGCGTCGGTTGATTAGACCCGGCGTTTTCTACTTATTTTCGTCCTCGTCTGTTCTTCTCCCTTTCTCGTTTTGGTTTCACCACCATTACAAATTTGTCCTTGATCGCCGTTGTTCGTTTTACTAATCATGCCGTCTTCTACACACTACTTACATTTACAAAAGTCCGCATGCTCCAGATTTTCGAATGCTGAACTTTCCGCCACTTTGGTTACCACAACTCCGCCTCGAACACGCATGTTCCTGGTTTCTTCTCACACTGCTTCCCTTGACGTTTCATGGTTACACACTTCACCACTTGGGTCACCTACTCAACTCCGAGTTCAACAAAGACGCAAAGGTTGCAGGCACAACTGCTTCATTAACTCCACTATTTCCGCATACCAAATTAGAAGCACTCGCACCAACTTGTGTTCGCGCCTGTACATCTTTTCGTATAAACGTTCCTCAACTCCGCTTTTAGGATTTGACTGCTGCTTCCCGAAACACAAACTGCTCTCGTTACTACGCAAATAGGCTTCTTCATCACACCGTACTGTACAACGTCCGCCCCTCCATACTACTGCAGTCACCGCTCCTTGCCACACCGAAGACCACTTCAGCCCCTGCCTCCCTGTATGAAACGTCATCTACTCGTTTACATCCTTCCATACATGCATGCTACAGTGCTTCTCTCTCTCCTCTTCATTGTTTACAGCATGGACCTCTTGCACCTCCCCCAAAAGTATTATTATACTTTGTTTTTATTTTCTTGTCCATCGCACCTCTTATTTTACCAATACTTCTTTACATGCTGGTGCATGATTCCTCTAAAATATTCCCACACGCAAGCTAGCCCCTCCATGCGTGTTGCCATTCAACTCAGAAAAACTTGCGCCATACTCAACCCCATCTCACGTCCAAACTTCGAACTCCTCTTTCCTTGTACTCAGCACTAACGTGCACTTCTACTGTTGACTGCAAGCATCTCAGCTACCTCACGGTGCCATGCAGGGTCACCCGCCTCTGATTCCTCCAGGGCTCAACTAACTCGTGGAGGGACATCGAGAATGCGTTCGCCTTCGGTTTCGGAAGACAGGAGTGGCTTGCTTTTATTTTTAGTGAAGTTTGTTTGGATTTTCTTTTTGTTGCTGTGTAAACGAGAAGGGTTGGGTGCTTTGTATTTATAGGGGAAGTTGCTTAAAGGTTAAGCAGTAGGGTGCTAGATTAGGCTAGGGTTATGGTCTTCTTTGCTTCAATGGAAAGCAATAGGTGATAGGTGAGAAAGTAACACGTTGAATAGGGCATTAGGGTATGGTGCTCTCTACTGTTGCGTCGAATTAGATTAGGTAGGTTAGCCTTTTTACGCTACTCCCATGCTTGAACTATTCACTTTCGCTGTAGGAGCATGCTTATATAAATTTTCCATCCTATCTTCTACTGTAGAACGTGTCATGTCTTGAGAGGTATGGTACGTGGTAGGAAGCTTAGGGGGTAAGGTTTCTTTGTCACTGTATGCTTCACAATATATACGTATTTAATTCATAGGAATCTTTAGCAATATTTTGATGTCTTACAACTTAAGTGTATTGCGTTAACGTAAATTATATTCATGTTCGAGCCGCTACGGACAGAAATAAGGATACGGTCGTGTCCAGCGAGGTGCCACGATCCCAAAAATATAATAATACTGGTAGATTAACTCATATTTTGAAATCCCAAAATATCGATACAGGGTGCAAAATACTACAAATAAAAAGTTGCATATTTAATTAACTAAAAATTACAGTAAAATTCTAAAAATTAAATTATCGTTGCGCCTCAAAAGAACCTTGTTCAAATTTGCAACCGATATCTAGTTATTTCAAATAAACTGTTACGGTCGATATACGATTTCATAGCGACTTTTCGAATATTTGATTTGGACGTATCTTGCAATATATGACGCGAAATCTTGATTTTTCACTTCTGTTAGAAAGATACAGTTCAACAGATTCCAACGTTTCTAGTTTCGATGAAATCCGATTTAAAACGAATCCTGTACACTTAGTGGAAGTTCAGAACGTTAAATTACGAACTGCAGCGTCATTCTGAGCTCGATTATAATTAATATATATATTTTTATACGTTCAACTTCGTTTTAATTAATATATAAATTCATTTATTTTACAAATCCAATATTTAAACTGATTTAAATATTCAAATACGAACTGACAAAAATGCGGGACGTTACATTACCTTATTTCGAGATTTGAAATTTTGTTCAGTTAAGGTCTGAGAGGTAGTTATACCCCAACTTGATTGACTTCGTTTTAAATTTAGAAATGGTTAAGGTTCGAGAATGAAAGTGGTTAAGTGATTTTAGTAAATAATTATAGTGGTTTGAGTTGTCATCGCGATGTTGATTTAAACATCTGTCTAAATCCAAGTAAAGAAGATTTTGGAATGTTTTCCAAATAGAATCAGAAACGTAATCAAATATTGAAATTTGAAATATGAATTAGAAAAGGAAGTGTTCATGTATAAGGAGTTAAGAAACGGAGTTAAGCTAAATCAGAATTTGACTGGAGACTTGTTAAGTTGAATGGTTTCCTAAGTGTCTATATGATGTTGGTTTTGACCTTCAGGATTGGTACTTAGGGAATTGTTCTTATACTAGTTTACAATCAGAGACTGATAGTTGTGGAAGAATAGTGATACGTAAATAAGTTATGGAAATGTTCTCCAGCGTTAACGTATATTTTCTAAACATAGAAAATAAAGAACATATGAATATATATATATGATTGATAATTGATTTGATAGAATTTCCATCTGGAAATAATATCGTTGTTTGCACACGTATTTTTCTTTGATAGTTAACTCACTGATTATCGAAGTTTTTGACCATTTTAACGTTGTTAATATGGAGAGACCGGTTGGATTATTATCCAAAGAACCTCTATGTATTGGCATAAGCGTTGCGAATCATATATGCCAAAGATAATTGAAGATGGAGTAAAGTGCAAGGGCTATTGTATAAGTCTTAGATAACAGTGCCTAAGATGGATGTACTGAATAGTACCTTCGGTTCATCATGTTCCTGGATGACTTGTATGGCTGAATGTCTGACAGAGTATTTCCAGAAAGGTCACGTACATTGATTTCTTCAATTGTACCAAGAGTGGAAGCGGAGAAGGAAACTTCTTTAGCTAACACGTAATGTACTGTTGTAGATGTCAGTTAGTGTTTTTCGATGGATCTGACAATGTGGCATTCGAAGTGAATCTGATGTGATGATAAAGCGTAACCTCAAGCCTCATCAACCAAGAAATGACAAAAATCGGGCAAGCAACATGGATATGTAAATCGCACCTATTAGGGTGTATAATCACTTGATCTAGAGTTTCATTTACTTCTAAAAATCTATTGTTGATGTTATCCCATTCGGGAAACGATTGCTGATCCCAACCGTTGGTGATATACATTCGATACACTCAAGCAAAATGAGTGGTCGGTCATGTGTGGTCGGGTTGTAAGATGTTCTTGTTGAACCCAGTGTATTCCTTTCTAGAGGTACACTATCAGAAGGTGGTTCCATACCTTGTCATAGTTGGAAATCCATTACCTAATACGTGCTTGCGGTTTTTGATTGTATACTATATATATAGAACGTGAGATGAAAGCGTTTCTACTAGATGATTATTATACTGTGGTTGATTGACATTATTATAATATCAAAAGGTTTTTGATATAAAGATATTTTGGATTCTCATAAGGGAAAAACCCGTTCCGTTATACGGTGTGGTCTTATGAGATATCGTTTACTTGTTCAAACTGTTCAAACTGTTTTACTCATACCAGTCCCATGACTGACCCGGAGTTTATTTTGTTTGTTTTCCCTAAACTCTTGGGTGCCCAATTTTGTACGGGCAGTCAAGTAGTCGGGATTTACAGATACTTGAAGAGATGGAGCAGGAGGCTTCAGGATCATATAGCTATAGTGTATTTCCACTGTGTTGTAAGTGATGTACTTTGAAATGATATGTATATTCAAATACAGATTTATATTTCAAAGATATGTTATCTATTATATGTTATTCGTTCCGCTTTGAGGTTCGTGTTACTCTGATGTTGTGTTTTACTTCTTCTTCTGTTTTAAGTTCTATCTTATCTTTTCTCACCCTCTAATTTATTTCATTAACTATCCGGTTATTTTCGATCCTTGGATGTTCGATATGTGTCGTTTATCGGATAACCAAGATCGCATTTTTTCGGGTCGTTACAGTTGGTATCAGAGCTTAAGTTAGTGAATTACCTTGGCTCTGTAGCGTGACTCGGTAGAGATAGGGTTAGTAATACCCTAGATTGAGTTGAGTGTATATATACGAGTGAACATATTTGTAGATGATATAAAAATAATTTATATTGTGAAGATTTATTGGTTGAGTAGTTTATGAGTTCTGGTCGATCAGTTTGATCCACTGTATCGGTAGGAGTTTATAAACACTCAAATACGATGGGTCGGCACGATATGTTTTGAAAAGAGGGTAAATGAAAATAATTTTACCCAAAGTATATTTTGATATATATTGGATATATTGGTTGATATTATAACCGAATAAGATTATAAAAATGTGAAATGGTTATGTAAATAACCAATCAGAATTCAAATAAGTATAATGAATTGAATTAAATCTGAAATTTAAATCAGAATTGAAATTGAAACCCTGGAAATTTGGAACAGAGTTTGTAAATAAACTTGGATTAAATATATGTAAATTTTAAGATCCTGGGAGATTTTAAATTGTATTCCAAGAAATTGTGAATGATATTTTGAACTGATTTCAAAATAAAAGTGTTTAAGAATGATTTTGAAAGTGATATATTATTGAACTCACTTCGACAGCTGGGAAATAACCCCGATGATGAGCTAGATATCATCGGTGTTCATTTTCGAGTTGCTGAGTGATGGATTACTACCAAAGATTTTGTTTTTGAATTGTTTTGAGAAAACAATTTGTTTAGGAATTCAAAGGTTTTGAATTGGCAGTATGATTTCAAATTGATTGAAATTTACCCAGGAATTTAAGTTCTGGAATTAAAATTTAACTAATAAAGTTAAATAGATTGAGATGGTATAAGTGAATGAATAAATTAGAACTAAACTTGAACTAAGTTAAATAAAACAGGATTTGATTGGAGAATCTTCTGGAATGGAATTGCATTGATGAATTAAGAGTTTGAAATTTGAAATTTGAGTTCAAATGGAAGTTGGCTTGGATATAGCCAAAGGATTGGATTCGAGGATAATTCAATCAGAAATTGATTGAGATGACATTAGTATTTGTAGAATTGGTAGCATATGAAAGGATATGAATGATATGACCGACAAAAAGGTACCAGTTTATATTATATATGGCTTTGAGATTTTGATGAGCCGAATGGGCAAGCCGTTTGGCTGTTTGATTTTCTTTTGGGTTGGAGATGGCCCAGAGAGGCGAGTTGGAGTTTGACCTATTGACCAGTACAAAGGAGGTGCTGGTTCGAAAAGTTTAGGCGTTAGAAAATTTTCAGGATTTTTGAAAATTTTCATTGATAAGAATTAATTAATAATTTAATTAAAATAAATTGGTTTAGTGAAACCAGAGTTAAGAAGTGAACAAATATGTTCTAACCGGTCGATAAAATTTGTTTCCTACCTTAGCAATTTCGAGGACGAAATTATTTTAAGTGGGGAAGAATTTAATGACCCGCATTTTCAGCGATATAATAATTTATTTATTTAATTATTTAAAAGGTGATTAAAAGGATTTAATGGTCATGGAATTAAATAATGGTGAATATTTAATTAAAATAATAAATTAAATAATATATTTAATTCTGAAATAATCAAAATGGGCTGAAATGGAGATATGGTGTGAACTAGATCATCTGTGATATTTAATTCAGTTTAGAATTGAATTAGAATAACGAATACATTATTTGAAGGACAGTTTGAACGTATAACTATATTATAATTAAAATCGAGCTTGAAATGGCGTTGCAGTTCGTAATTTGGCGATTTGAACTTCAACTAAATGTACAGGATTCATTTTAAGCCGGATTTCTGGGAAACAAGAAACGTGTGGAGCTGGTGGAGTATATCTTTCTGGTGGAAGAGAAAAATATGGAGTTCATCGGGTAGATTTTGATTTACGTCCCAATCAAATTTCAGAAAAGTCGCTTGAAATTCCTTTATAATTTGCAACGCTTTATTTACGTCATACATAGATTTTTAATATAAATTTGAATATCGAGATAATCTGGAATTCTGGGATATCAAGTATAAACTCTGATATGATTATTCTGGAGCTGTTTGATATCATATACGAATATATACGATAATATAAATTTATTAGTATTTAATTTAATTATATTTAAATATATTTATATATTTAAATGGGTCATCAGGGCTTTAAAAATAGCCAGTTTTGCAAACGACCTCAGAATTCGACGAAACCAATTTTGTTGGATCCAAAATATTAAATTATTGCTAGATTTCAATTTTCGTGATTTTTGAAGTCAGTATGTGGCCGTAGAATTTTTAGAGTGAAAAACAGTCAGTATTTTGGTGGTTAAAAGTACGCTGTGTGAGCAAACGGAGCCGGAATTCGACGAAACCAGTTTCGTTGGGTCCATGATGTCAAACTGTAGCAGTATTTCCAGTTTGGTGATTTTTGGGTACTTTATGTGATCACAGGGATTTTTAATTGATAAATACGAATATTAAATCGAATAATAAGCAAAATATCTTGACTTTAGTGGACCTAAACTAGCCACCACTCATCTCTTCTCAGCCAAAATGTGACGACCCGAATTCCCGTTCTCACGGAAACAAGGTTATCTTTTGGAATATAACACAGAAACATATAATAGCAGAACAGAATTAAATAAATACACCAGAATGAACAACAAAATATACTGGATAAAAGTAATCATCAGAGTTACACAGTATACAGGATCTTACTTAGTACAAATACAGTTCAGCTATACATAAATGTCTACAGCGGAAATAAACAAAATATGTACAATAGGAGCTGAACAGCATAAAAAGAAATAAATGATAGAATCCATCTTCAGCTCCAGCTATCCAGAAAGAACCAGCTAAACCTGAATACAAGGCTGCCCGTGTAGAAAAAAGGGGCACCCGAGTTTGAGAGTGAAACAAACTACGAGTCAGTCATGGGACTGGTATGAGAAATCCACTCAACACATATATAATTGGCTAATCACAGGATCACGCCACTTTCGTGGAACGGGTTTTCTCCATTGGATTGCCAGTGCTTTAAAACAAATCTTTCTTTTAAACATCGCTATGCTTTTTATAAAAATGAAGCCATTATAAGACTCAGTTCCCATCACACAATGCAACGCAAACCGGAGGATAGAGTTTTACCTTATAATGGCCAAAATATGATTGATACGAATAAAACAAAGGCATTTGATATTATTGCTAGTGTTTATATGTTTTGAAACCAATTTCAAATCATAACTATCAATCATAGACGGCATGGGTACCATATATCATGTCGCCATATATATATACAATCAAAACCGCACGATGTCGTATTTGGAAATTGGATTTCCGTCATGAACCAAGGCAAAAGATAGTCCTTACCGAATTCGAGACAATCTAGCCCATGTCTCAGGCAAGCGCGCAGGCAAGCCTTGGATCGTCAGGGCCGGTCCACCGATGTGGATTATTATGCCTGAACAATACGTCTCTCCGCCCTTTGGGGCGTAAGTGAGCCAACGAATGACTCCATCGGACCCGGATCGTCCGATCTAACCGAGGCGCCTCGCAACAGCAACAACCACATAGGTGAAAAGTATATAAATGTCAGGGCTGGTAGGTCACTGATACCACCCTAGCTAGAAAGAAACGCATGCCCTCCCTGAGGTCCTTCTCCCGTTTTAGGTTCATACCGGGGTGTGAGGCTCGCGAATTCACGTTATACACAAAGCTACGCCACACAGGCGGTGCTTTGATCATCACCACAAGACTTTGCTTTTCAACATAAGCCCTGATCACTGCATCTTAGCATGCCACACAGGCAATTCACGCCATGCGACTGAAGTCCATCGATATACAACCTCTGAGCTCGTGCGTCTCAGAGAAGGGCGTTAAGCAAAAGAATAAATTCTCCGCCGCCAAACAGATGTATATTTAACAGAAATCAATCAACACAGAATAAATTCCAATGTCAGACACACAGTCCATTTACAAGTCCGTTCTGGGTCTGAACGAAACCGGAGGCACTAAATACCTCGCAAACCCTTCGATTACCACGTACGTCTGGACGATCACCACTCATTATCCATATTTCGGGATGCCTCCCAATCAGGACCTCGGTTACCATCCAAACGAGGTGAAGATCTCCGGTCTTCGACCATCGTCTTCATCTTCGAATTTCAATCGTCGGTCGATTATTCGAAATGAGAATTAACTCGGCCTTTCCAAATAATTCACGTATTTAGAATTTCAAATCGATTTATTTCAATGGTTAAATTATTCGACAACACCAATATTGTTCTTTAATGTAATTTTCACACCAAACACATTCAACCATCACATACAACATAAATCGAGCAAATTCAGTTTATTTCCATTCCATATCGCTTATGATATTTTATAACTATTTATCGCTATTTTTATTTATTTTAAAATAGCCATTTTATTCAAAACGACGCTTCGGGCCATAAGGCGGCCGTGGCGCTGTTTTTCTTCAGATTTGATTTACACATATCTGAAAATCTAACCGTTGGATCTTCACAAAATTTACATCATTAGAAAGGTCTTTTCAAAACGAATCCAACGGTTCCAGTTTCGGGAAAATCCGACGGTCGGATCTCCCGGTACAATCGTTTGAAATTTCGATTTCAAAATACGAACTACAGCGTCGTTATTCGATTAAATATAATTATATTTATATTTATATATAAATAAAATCGATTCTGGCGCTGTTTTTCTTCAAATTTGAATTAAACATTCCAGACAATCCAACCGTTGGATTTTTACAAGGTTGGTGCCGTTGGAAAGATTATTCCAAGGCGAACCCGACGGTTGAGGTTTCGGGAAAATCCAATGGTCGGATTTCCCGTACTAGTCGTTTGAAATCACGGTTTCAAAATACGAACTGCACGGCCTCGTTTCGTTTCGTTTTAATTTAATTTATATTTATATATTTATATAAATATAGTTCATTCAATGATTTCCATATCGTTTTCACTTCAAATATTTTTCTAACACCTTAAATTTTGGAAAAATTTCGCCATAACCTCCCCTGCACCGGGAGCATCGGGAAATCGCAAATAGCGTTCCCGGTCCTTCTAATCTTAAAAAGAAAAAGAAAAAGCCAAGCGGCTAGCCAACAGGCTCAAAATCATCACCCAAACATATCAGTAATGTGTACCTATTTGTCGGGCACAAAATTTTATTCCTCTTCTCTAGCCCCTTTGCTATAACCTGTTCAATGAATATTGCATGCACATATATATACAGTTCTTATCATTTATCAATTTCTATTCGACTTCATATTTGATTTCTATTTGGTTTAAAAACTCCATTCATTCTAATGTTACATAAATAGGTGCAAATCATTTCATTAGCTAATTAATGAATATTTCATCTCATATATGTTTATTTTGAACAAGTGGCTATTTTTAACACTTCACATTTCAACGATTTATGCATACAATAAAAATGTGATTTTTATTGTAAAACAATTCATTTCAAAACACTATCTTTCTATATAGTTCAAGTTGGTGATAAAAATGGGATTTTTATCAAAAAACAATTTATTTCAAAATATGAATACCATTCAACACATGAATTTCTAAACAACGAATGAATATCAATTCAACACATGAATGTTTTCAATAGTTTTTATATATAGATAAAAATGTGATTTTTATTATCGAACAATTTATTTCAAGATATGAATACCATTCAACACATGAATTTCTAAACAACGAATGAATATCAATTCAACACATGAATGTTTTCAATAGTTTTTATATATAGATAAAAATGTGATTTTTATTATCGAACAATTTATTTCAAAATATGAATACCATTCAACACATGAATTTCTAAACAACGAATGAATATCAATTCAACACATGAATGTTTTCCATACAATGAATAAATATAGTTTAAGCATATGAAAATAATTCAAACACACAAATATTATTCAAAATTTCGGCAGCATAACGGCAGGGTAGTTACACCGGCACCGTCCCTAGTACGGCTCCTCGCTCTACCTTAAAACCTCGCGGTTTTTGACAATGGGGATCATGCATCTAGTTCGCACGCAGGCGGCATGTATATATTTATTTCATTTCCACAAACTAATCCTATGTGGTTTCAACCAAATATTTCACAACCACCAATGGGTATTTTTCAACCGCAATCAACCAATATCAATCACAAACAATCCCAAACAATCATTCAATTTTCACAGCCATTTCAACCAATAAATATCGTCCATGGTTTGTGGACGAGGGGGCGTATATATATATATATATATAGATATATATTTATAGATAGCAATTCACTTTCATTTCACACATATATAATATTTTTAAAACAGAAATCTCACCAATAGCTATCCAATACCACGACTCTTCCTTTTTAGAAATCTCCGCCTTTTGTCGCTTTCGCCCGTATTCTCTACACATGTAAAAATCGAATTTTTACTATGTTATTCAATATATAAAAATCGAATTTTGACTTCGCTATTCAATATATAAAAATCGAATTTTGACTTCGCTATTCAATATATAAAAATCGAATTTTGACTTCGCTATTCAATATATAAAAATCTGATTTTTACTTCGACTTTCAATATATAAAAATCTGATTTTTACTTCGACTTTCAATATATAAAAATCTGATTTTTCTTTCTTTTTAAATTTCTAATCTCCTTCTATTTTAAATCTTAAACTAAATTAGTTTATAAATCATTTTAAAAATCAGTTTCCTTTTCAAAATAAAATCAGTTTTTATAATTTAAACAAATCAGTTTTTATTCTTATAAAAAAAAACAGTTTAAACCTTTTTATAAAAACAGTTTCAATCTTTTAAAAAAAAACAGTTTTTACTTTTTAAAAAAAAAACAGTTTTTACTTTTTTAAAATAACAATTTTTTTTCCTTTAAACAAAATCAGTTTTTTTTTTATTCAGTTTTAAATCTATCCTAATATCAGTTCTAAATCTATCCTAATATCAGTTTTTAAACTTTATATAAAAATCAGTTTATATATAAAATAAAAATAAAATAAATAAAAATAAAATAAAAATAAAAACTTACAGAGGAGCGGGGGGGGGGGGGGGGGGAAGGAGACGACGTCGGCGGCTTCAGTGTCGCGAGCGAGGGGGGAAGGGCTTCGTCGGAGATAGTACGATCTGGGGGGGCTTGGGTCGCTGCGAATCGGACTGGGGGACGGGGTCTTCGATCGGAGAAAGGCGGTGGGCGGCACTCGGAGTTCGAACGAGGTGGCGATGGTTTCGGGGCGTCGATCGCCTTCTTAGTGTTTTTTTTTCCGTTTATATGAATCGGTAATGAGCTACGGGGGAGCCAGAACGAAGATAAAGGGGGGAGGGAAATTATATTTATTTTTATTTTTTATTATTTTTATTATTATTTAATTATGCAAAAAGTTGACTTTTACATACGACCTCGTAACGAGGCCCACCGTCTGTCGCCCATAGCGTTTTACCCCCATTCCGAACACAATGGGATATGTATCGCAAGCTGATTTGATCGTTACAATCAGTTTCCTTTTGAATTTTCATTTAAATCATTATATTGAATTTTAAACGCACTTTTTAAATTACCGGGGTCACATACTAACTAGAAAAATTCCAGAAAAATATTTTCTAGCTTCGTATTGACGATACGGTCCTAACAAAACTAGTTTCGTCGAATTCTGAGACCGTTTGAAAAATGACCAATTTCCATTCGATTAAAATCAACAGAAACTGGTCAAACGCGTTTTCTTTTGCCACTCTCACATATTGATTCGAAAAATTATGAAATTTGGAATCTAACAATAACCTGACACTGCGGATCTAACAAAAGTGGTTTCGTCGAAATCCGAGATCATTTGCAAAATGTCCATTTTTAAGGGCCTGAATTCCATAGCGACTATTCAGAATTTTCAACTGGACATATCTTTTGATTCCCGCTACCAAATTTCGATTGGTCGGACTCGTTAGAAAGATATTCACTAACAGATTTAAATATTTTTGGTTTCACTAAAATTCGGATTGTTTTGCACCCGGTATATTCAATTGAAGTTTGAAATCGAATTATCGAACTACTGCGCCATTTTCAATTCTATATATAATTATAATTAATTATATTCGTTTTCAAATGTCGATTCAAACTCAGTTTTCATCGCCATTATTTAAAATATTTATTTTAAATATTTAAAATCCATTATTTTAGCCAATTTAAAATTTTTAAATTGGTTCAGATTTTCTGGGTCGTTACAATCTCCCCCACTTAAAACTTTTCGTCCCCGAAAAGGAATAAAGTCGAAAGTGGTTTGATAGATCTACAATCATACAACACAACAACCAATCCAATTGTTTTTTTAACCTTTCAAAGCCATACAAATTAATTCCTATTTTTCTTCTAAAATCATTCAAACAATTATAATAGAATAGAGAATTAAATGGTGAGGTAAAGTATGGTAAATATACCTTGCACCGGAGTCAATCAGAGATATCCACTCGGCATCTAGGATAAGCTTTCTGAATGCTCTCCTCAGTTTCCCAAGTACAATCTCGCGGATCTCCACTCCATTGCACTTTGACTAAGTGAACCTTCTTGTTCCTCAGCTCTTTGGTTTCTTTGCTGATAATCTTTAGCGGCACTCGCCTCACAGCTAATTCTGGAGTAATTTCAATATCCTGCTGAGCTGCTTCTTCCACGATCAAGTCTGGATCATGAACGTGCTTTCGAAGTTGAGATATGTGAAATACATCATGAACTCCAGGCAACCAGTCAGGCAGTTTGACCCTGTAAGCGAGAGTTCCAATCCGTTCCAGAATAGGAAACGGACCAATGAATTTGGGTGCCAACTTTCCAGTTTTACCGAACCTGATAACTCCTCTCATCGGCGATACTTTCAAATATACATAGTCGCCAACTTCAAAGGATATATCTCTTCTTCTTCTATCGGCATAGCTCTTTTGTCGGCTTTGAGCGGCGAGTAATCGCTTCTTAATAAAATCGACTTTGTCGGCAGCTTCTCGAATCATATCAGGACCCAACACAAGTCTATTTCCAGGCTCGACCCAACAAGCAGGAGATCGGCACGGTCTACCATACAATGCTTCGAATGGCGACATTGTCAGACTCGCCTGGTAGCTGTTGTTATAAGAGAATTCAGCCAAATGCAGATGGTCTTCCCATGATCCACCGAAATCTATAACACAAGCCCGCAATAGAGCTTCTAAAATGCGATTCACCCTCTCAGTCTGACCGTCTGTCTGAGGATGATAAGCGGTGCTCAAGTTCAACTTCGTTCCTAGCTCGACTTGAAATGCTTCCCAGAATTTACTAGTGAATATTGTATCTCTATCACTTACTATACTGAGCGGCACTCTATGCAGTCTAACTATTTCCCTGAAGTATATCTGTGCCAGGCTCTGAGCGGTTCTGTTTGATCTGACAGGTATGAAATGGGCGGTCTTCGTGAAACGATCTACGATCACCCAAATACTGTCATTTCCCTTTCTGGTTCTGGGCAAACCATCAATGAAATCCATAGAAATATGCTCCCACTTCCAACCAGGAACTTCTAGTGGTTGTAATAATCCAGCCAATTTCTGTTGGTCGCTCTTGACTAGTTGGCAAGTAGGGCATCGGCTGACATATAAAGAAATGTCCCTTTTCATCGACTTCCACCAGAAAGTGCGTTTAATGTCATTATACAATTTGCTTACTCCCGGATGGATACTGAGTTTTGACTTGTGGCATTCATCCAACACTTCCTTTCGAAGTTCAGGAATGTTAGGGACACAGATTCGACCTTTGAGCCTTAAAATCCCATCATTGTCTATTTGAAAACTCGAGGGTTCGCCTTGTTGAATTATCCCTCTGATCTTCTGAATGAAGTGATCATCCTCCTGAAGAGCAGATATTTTATCTAGCAATGAAGTCGTGATAATAAAACTGGCGATCATTTCATTCTTTCGGCTTAACGCATCGGCCACGACATTGGCTTTCCCTGGAGTATATATAATTTCAAAGTCATATGCCGCAAGAAACTCCAACCAACGTTGCTGCCTCAAATTTAAGTCCTTCTGAGTGAACAGATACTTTAACGACTGGTGATCTGTAAATAGTTCAAATCTCTCGCCCAGAAGATAGTGTCTCCAGATTTTCAAAGAGAATATGATAGCCAATAACTCAAGATCATGAGTTACATAGTTTTTCTCGTGCGGCTTCAGTTGACGGCTAGCATAAGCAATTACTTGGCCTCTTTGCATTAAAACTGCGCCAAGGCCTTCTCTAGAAGCATCAGTCCATACTTTTAGATCCTGGTTGCCATCGATGATGGTTAACACTGGAGCTGTCGTTAATCTCAACTTTAGCTCTTCGAAAGCCTCCTCACTTTCTTGAGTCCATTTGAACTTAGAATGCTTCTTTGTAAGCTTCGTTAAGTGGCCAGATATCTTAGAAAAGTCTTTAACGAACTTCCGATAATAGCTAGCCAATCCGAGAAAGCTGCGGACTTCAGTGGGAGTACTGGGTTGTTTCCAATTTTGAATAGCCGTGATTTTACTTGGATCCACAGCAATTCCTTCTTTCGATACAACATGGCCCAGAAATTTCACTTCATCTTGCCAGAATATACATTTGGAAAACTTGGCTTTCAATACATTCCTTCTGAGGATTTCTAGAACCTGTTCCAGATGCTTTTCATGCTCGGCCTTTGATTTAGAGAAGATTAGAATATCGTCAATAAAAACCAGAACAAATTTATTCAATACTCCTCTGAATACTCTGTTCATCAGATCGACGAAGTAAGCGGGAGCGTTACATAAGCCGAACGACATTACTAACCACTCGTAGAATAAGTCGGGGCCTCTGAATGCTGTCATTGGAACACACTCCTCGGCAATTCGAAGTTGATGGAAACCTGTAGTTAGGTCCATTCTTGAAAATACTTGTGCTCCATTTAATCGATCCAACAAATCATCAATCCGCGGCAATGGATACTTGTTCTTTATTGTCTGTTTATTCAGATCACGATAATCCACACATAGTCGTAGAGTACCGTCAGATTTTGGGACAAATACCACTGCTGCACCCCAATCAGAGAAACTAGGTCTGATTAGACCCTTCCATACTAGCTGTCGTGTTTGATTGTCTAATTCTTCCTTCTCTTTCAAGGACATTCTTCGAATAGCGTGAACTACCGGCCTTGCATTGGGAATTAAAGCAATCTTGAAATCTATTTCTCTCTGCGGAGGTAAGCGAACAACTTCTTCGAACACATCCGCATAGTTCTTGACGACAGGAATGTCTTTGATGAGGTCAGGAATATTCTTTGTGATTTCAGGGACATTTTCTATTTGGGATGGAGAAACATCCAAAGCTGCCCAGAAATCCTTTCTATTAGCATTCTGACCTTCACAGGGAATGGTTATATAATCACCTGATTTAATCCTTGCCTTTACGATTCTGTCGGCGCATTTAACTTCAGCTTCATATTTGGTCAACCAGTCCAATCCCAAGATAAGATCAAACTCTTTAAAATTCATGACGACCGCGATGGTAGGAATCCGATAACGAGAGAAAGAAACCGGCACTCCACAAACCCAACTGAGATCAATAGAACCCCCAACCGGATTCTGGACAGTCATGGGTTCCTTGAGCTTTTTCAAATTCAAATCCAGTTTCTTAGCTGCATCTTTGGCGATGAAGCTCCTCGACGCGCCTGTGTCAAACAGTACTTTGACTGGAATGTTTTTGACAGTAAGCGTGCCTTCTAAAACATCATGCCTTTCTTGGTTAGCTGAGGGCTCGGAAGTTTCTGCTACTTCATTTACCTGAGCCCCTTTGGCCCTTTTTATCAGCCAGCAATCTCGCTTTATATGACCGGACTGATGACAAAGATTGCACTCTCGAGTCACAGGAGACTTGTTCTTGGATTTAGATTCACTCCTCCTTCTCTTCCTCGAGGGTTTGCAATTCCCCTGGAAATGCCCTGGCTTATGGCAGTTGTTGCATATGGCAGTCGTTATTGGTTCCTTCTCAGATATAGCCCATTTTCTCTTAGCATTGGGCTTCTTATTGACCTCTGACCTCGTACTGTTTTCAGGAATATCAGTTTCTGACTCTGTTTTGTCACTAGAACAGACTTCTTCTTCGTCGCGCAACATTCCTTTCTTATGGAGATCTTCATACTGATAGGCCATATATATCATTTCAGAAAAAGGAAGCTTCACATGCCCCAATACCTTATTCTGGTATTTCCTTTGAAGCCCGTGAATAAATCTCATATTTTTCCTCTTCGGATTTTGAATTAGATGAGGAGCAAAGTGAGCAAGTTCGTTGAATTTCTTATGATATTCCGGAATGGTCATGTCACCTTGTATTAGATAAGAAAATTCTTCACACAATCTCTCGGTTGCTTCGGGAGTAGTAAATCTTTCTAGGAAAATCACTTTGAATCTGTCCCAGGTGATATCACCTTCTGGATTATTTTTGATGATGGTTTCCCACCAAATTAAAGCTTCTTCTTTGAGCGCCCAAGATGCTACTAACCGTTTCTGGTCATCTCTCAGCTGGATATGCTCAAAGATTCTTTCAACAGAACTCAACCAAGATTGGGTTTGAATTATAGATTCATTGCCCGAGAATTGGGCTCCGTTCAGATTTCGATATTTCTTTAATAGAGCCTCTAGATCGGGTTCTGTGTTCCTTCTGTTTCTGGCACTCATTTTTCTAGTACTTCTGCAATTAGCAGATCAAGTGTCAGGTCACAGAAAAGATATTTTAAAACATAGAAACATATACCTCAATGTAAATGTGTCTATCGAGGTGTAATCATCCTGCTTTACTCATACTAGGATATTGCTGATCCTATCTGTATTGAGTTACCCGTCCTAGAACACTACTGGTTCTATTTCTGACGAGTTCGTTCAAATGTTATATTCCAGAACTAAGCTTAACCAAAGCTCTGATACCACGATGTGACGACCCGAATTCCCGTTCTCACGGAAACAAGGTTATCTTTTGGAATATAACACAAAAACATATAATAGCAGAACAGAATTAAATAAATACACCAGAATGAACAACAAAATATACTGGATAAAAGTAATCATCAGAGTTACACAGTATACAAGATCTTACTTAGTACAAATACAGTTCAGCTATACATAAATGTCTACAGCGGAAATAAACAAAATATGTACAATAGGAGCTGAACAGCATAAAAAGAAATAAATGATAGAATCCATCTTCAGCTCCAGCTATCCAGAAAGAACCAGCTAAACCTGAATACAAGGCTGCCCGTGTAGAAAAAAGGGGCACCCGAGTTTGAGAGTGAAACAAACTACGAGTCAGTCATGGGACTGGTATGAGAAATCCACTCAACACATATATAATTGGCTAATCACAGGACCATGCCACTTTCGTGGAACGGGTTTTCTCCATTGGATTGCCAGTGCTTTAAAACAAATCTTTCTTTTAAACATCGCTATGCTTTTTATAAAAATGAAGCCATTATAAGACTCAGTTCCCATCACACAATGCAACGCAAACCGGAGGATAGAGTTTTACCTTATAATGGCCAAAATATGATTGATACGAATAAAACAAAGGCATTTGATATTATTGCTAGTGTTTATATGTTTTGAAACCAATTTCAAATCATAACTATCAATCATAGACGGCATGGGTACCATATATCATGTCGCCATATATATATATACAATCAAAACCGCACGATGTCGTATTTGGAAATTGGATTTCCGTCATGAACCAAGGCAAAAGATAGTCCTTACCGAATTCGAGACAATCTAGCCCATGTCTCAGGCAAGCGCGCAGGCAAGCCTTGGATCGTCAGGGCCGGTCCACCGATGTGGATTATTATGCCTGAACAATACGTCTCTCCGCCCTTTGGGGCGTAAGTGAGCCAACGAATGACTCCATCGGACCCGGATCGTCCGATCTAACCGAGGCGCCTCGCAACAGCAACAACCACATAGGTGAAAAGTATATAAATGTCAGGGCTGGTAGGTCACTGACACCACCCTAGCTAGAAAGAAACGCATGCCCTCCCTGAGGTCCTTCTCCCGTTTTAGGTTCATACCGGGGTGTGAGGCTCGCGAATTCACGTTATACACAAAGCTACGCCACACAGGCGGTGCTTTGATCATCACCACAAGACTTTGCTTTTCAACATAAGCCCTGATCACTGCATCTTAGCATGCCACACAGGCAATTCACGCCATGCGACTGAAGTCCATCGATATACAACCTCTGAGCTCGTGCGTCTCAGAGAAGGGCGTTAAGCAAAAGAATAAATTCTCCGCCGCCAAACAGATGTATATTTAACAGAAATCAATCAACACAGAATAAATTCCAATGTCAGACACACAGTCCATTTACAAGTCCGTTCTGGGTCTGAACGAAACCGGAGGCACTAAATACCTCGCAAACCCTTCGATTACCACGTACGTCTGGACGATCACCACTCATTATCCATATTTCGGGATGCCTCCCAATCAGGACCTCGGTTACCATCCAAACGAGGTGAAGATCTCCGGTCTTCGATCATCGTCTTCATCTTCGAATTTCAATCGTCGGTCGATTATTCGAAATGAGAATTAACTCGGCCTTTCCAAATAATTCACGTATTTAGAATTTCAAATCGATTTATTTCAATGGTTAAATTATTCGACAACACCAATATTGTTCTTTAATGTAATTTTCACACCAAACACATTCAACCATCACATACAACATAAATCGAGCAAATTCAGTTTATTTCCATTCCATATCGCTTATGATATTTTATAACTATTTATCGCTATTTTTATTTATTTTAAAATAGCCATTTTATTCAAAACGACGCTTCGGGCCATAAGGCGGCCGTGGCGCTGTTTTTCTTCAGATTTGATTTACACATATCTGAAAATCTAACCGTTGGATCTTCACAAAATTTACATCATTAGAAAGGTCTTTTCAAAACGAATCCAACGGTTTCAGTTTCGGGAAAATCCGACGGTCGGATCTCCCGGTACAATCGTTTGAAATTTCGATTTCAAAATACGAACTACAGCGTCGTTATTCGATTAAATATAATTCTATTTATATTTATATATAAATAAAATCGATTCTGGCGCTGTTTTTCTTCAAATTTGAATTAAACATTCCAGACAATCCAACCGTTGGATTTTTACAAGGTTGGTGCCGTTGGAAAGATTATTCCAAGGCGAACCCGACGGTTGAGGTTTCGGGAAAACCCAATGGTCGGATTTCCCGTACTAGTCGTTTGAAATCACGGTTTCAAAATACGAACTGCACGGCCTCGTTTCGTTTTAATTTAATTTATATTTATATATTTATATAAATATAGTTCATTCAATGATTTCCATATCGTTTTCACTTCAAATATTTTTCTAACACCTTAAATTTTGGAAAAATTTCGCCATAACCTCCCCTGCACCGGGAGCATCGGGAAATCGCAAATAGCGTTCCCGGTCCTTCTAATCTCAAAAAGAAAAAGAAAAAGCCAAGCGGCTAGCCAACAGGCTCAAAATCATCACCCAAACAAATCAGTAAATGTGTACCTATTTGTCGGGCACAAAATTTTATTCCTCTTCTCTAGCCCCTTTGCTATAACCTGTTCAATGAATATTGCATGCACATATATATACAGTTCTTATCATTTATCAATTTCTATTCGACTTCATATTTGATTTCTATTTGGTTTAAAAACTCCATTCATTCTAATGTTACATAAATAGGTGCAAATCATTTCATTAGCTAATTAATGAATATTTCATCTCATATATGTTTATTTTGAACAAGTGGCTATTTTTAACACTTCACATTTCAACGATTTATGCATACAATAAAAATGTGATTTTTATTGTAAAACAATTCATTTCAAAACACTATCTTTCTATATAGTTCAAGTTGGTGATAAAAATGGGATTTTTATCATAAAACAATTTATTTCAAAATATGAATACCATTCAACACATGAATTTCTAAACAACGAATGAATATCAATTCAACACATGAATGTTTTCAATAGTTTTTATATATAGATAAAAATGTGATTTTTATTATCGAACAATTTATTTCAAGATATGAATACCATTCAACACATGAATTTCTAAACAACGAATGAATATCAATTCAACACATGAATGTTTTCAATAGTTTTTATATATAGATAAAAATGTGATTTTTATTATCGAACAATTTATTTCAAAATATGAATACCATTCAACACATGAATTTCTAAACAACGAATGAATATCAATTCAACACATGAATGTTTTCCATACAATGAATAAATATAGTTTAAGCATATGAAAATAATTCAAACACACAAATATTATTCAAAATTTCGGCAGCATAACGGCATGGTAGTTACACCGGCACCGTCCCTAGTACGGCTCCTCGCTCTACCTTAAAACCTCGCGGTTTTTGACAATGGGGATCATGCATCTAGTTCGCACGCAGGCGGCATGTATATATTTATTTCATTTCCACAAACTAATCCTATGTGGTTTCAACCAAATATTTCACAACCACCAATGGGTATTTTTCAACCGCAATCAACCAATATCAATCACAAACAATCCCAAACAATCATTCAATTTTCACAGCCATTTCAACCAATAAATATCGTCCATGGTTTGTGGACGAGGGGGCGTATATATATATAGATATATATTTATAGATAGCAATTCACTTTCATTTCACACATATATAATATTTTTAAAACAGAAATCTCACCAATAGCTATCCAATACCACGACTCTTCCTTTTTAGAAATCTCCGCCTTTTGTCGCTTTCGCCCGTATTCTCTACACATGTAAAAATCGAATTTTTACTATGTTATTCAATATATAAAAATCGAATTTTGACTTCGCTATTCAATATATAAAAATCGAATTTTGACTTCGCTATTCAATATATAAAAATCGAATTTTGACTTCGCTATTCAATATATAAAAATCTGATTTTTACTTCGCTATTCAATATATAAAAATCTGATTTTTACTTCGACTTTCAATATATAAAAATCTGATTTTTACTTCGACTTTCAATATATAAAAATCTGATTTTTCTTTCTTTTTAAATTTCTAATCTCCTTCTATTTTAAATCTTAAACTAAATTAGTTTATAAATCATTTTAAAAATCAGTTTCCTTTTCGAAATAAAATCAGTTTTTATAATTTAAACAAATCAGTTTTTATTCTTATAAAAAAAACAGTTTAAACCTTTTTATAAAAACAGTTTCAATCTTTAAAAAAAAAACAGTTTTTACTTTTTAAAAAAAAACAGTTTTTACTTTTTTAAAATAACAGTTTTTTTTTCCTTTAAACAAAATCAGTTTTTTTTTTTATTCAGTTTTAAATCTATCCTAATATCAGTTCAATATCTATCCTAATATCAGTTTTTAAACTTTATATAAAAATCAGTTTATATATAAAATAAAAATAAAATAAATAAAAATTAAATTAAATTAAAAACTTACAGAGGAGCGGGGGGGGGGGGGAGGAGACGACGTCGGCGGCTTCAGTGTCGCGAGCGAGGGGGGAAGGGCTTCGTCGGAGATAGTACGATCTGGGGGGGCTTGGGTCGCTGCGAATCGGACTGGGGGACGGGGTCTTCGATCGGAGAAAGGCGGTGGGCGGCGCTCGGAGTTCGAACGAGGTGGCGATGGCTTCGGGGCGTCGATCGCCTTCTTAGGGTTTTTTTTTTTTTTATTTCCGTTTATATGAATCGGTAATGAGCTACGGGGGGGCCAGAACGAAGATAAAGGGGGGAGGGAAATTATATTTATTTTTATTTTTTATTATTTTTATTATTATTTAATTATGCAAAAAGTTGACTTTTACATACGACCTCGTAACGAGGCCCACCGTCTGTCGCCCATAGCGTTTTACCCCCATTCCGAACACAATGGGATATGTATCGCAAGCTGATTTGATCGTTACAATCAGTTTCCTTTTGAATTTTCATTTAAATCATTATATTGAATTTTAAACGCACATTTCAAATTACCGGGGTCACATACTAACTAGAAAAATTCCAGAAAAATATTTTCTAGCTTCGTATTGACGATACGGTCCTAACAAAACTAGTTTCGTCGAATTCTGAGACCGTTTGAAAAATGACCAATTTCCATTCGATTAAAATCAACAGAAACTGGTATAACGCGTTTTCTTTTGCCACTCTCACATATTGATTCGAAAAATTATGAAATTTGGAATCTAACAATAACCTGACACTGCGGATCTAACAAAAGTGGTTTCGTCGAAATCCGAGGTCATTTGCAAAATGTCCATTTTTAAGGGCCTGAATTCCATAGCGACTATTCAGAATTTTCAACTGGACATATCTTTTGATTCCCGCTACCAAATTTCGATTGGTCGGACTCGTTAGAAAGATATTCACTAACAGATTTAAATATTTTTGGTTTCACTAAAATCCGGATTGTTTTGCACCCGGTATATTCAATTGAAGTTTGAAATCGAATTATCGAACTACTGCGCCATTTTCAATTCTATATATAATTATAATTAATTATATTCGTTTTCAAATGTCGATTCAAACTCAGTTTTCATCGCCATTATTTAAAATATTTATTTTAAATATTTAAAATCCATTATTTTAGCCAATTTAAAAATTTTAAATTGGTTCAGATTTTCTGGGTCGTTACACAAAACTTCAAGTTTAAAAATGTGAGAACTAAATTTCTGAGCCGCCACATTTTCCATCTCCAGTAAAAGCAATTCCTCGTTGAAAATCAAATAAAATTCAATTCAATTCTTATAAATCAAATTACATACGTATTCGAAATCCTAGAGGGACTCTCTTCATTCTGGTATCCTTCTTTTTGAGTTCGAACCTTGTTGTGTCGATAGGGAAAAACCAGCGAGATTTAGGGTTTTAACTTCCTGGAGATTTTGGTCTTTGGTTCGCGAAATCAAGGTTATTTTTGGATTCATAAGATTAAATCGAAGTGGGCATGCGAATTTGGGTAGTTTGGGAGATAAAGATGTCGATCTTTACAGAACAGTGCGTCGCACCTGAGAACGACAGATGGGAGATGGTGTCGTGAGTTGGTAGAAAAGGGGATGGAGAGGAAGGCCTTGGGATGAGAAGAATTATGGTGATTTTTGTGGGAATTAATTCGAAGTATGGGTGGAGTTTGGATCGAAGGAAGAGCGGCCAATGGAGGAGGAAACAAATACTGATGCTCACGGTTGGAAATCGGGGAAGAAGGATTATAGGGGTCTGGTATTTCAAATGGTGAATGGGCCGTATAAAATTGGTAAAGCCCAACTTCGAAAATAGATTTAAGTTTGTTTCCATTTAAAATAGTATAATCTTGTAAATTGAATATCTTGGTCATACAATATCAGTTTGACGAACGGTCAGATCCGTTGGGATCATGTGGACGATGGCTACACCATGGAACTTACGGGAAGTGGATTGAAGTTTGTTTGAATTTATGGCGAAATAAATTGTTTGATTCAAATCAAACAAACATTTTATCGTTCTTTAACGATGAACTGCCAATGTGAGTAAAACTCACCAACTTTGAACAGTTCTATTTTTATAACGTACATTTTGAACCGATAAATGATGATTGATTGCTGTGTGTTAACTGTTTGGTTGAATTACTTGTGTATTGGTTGAAATATTAGATAACGATATATATATATATATATCGTAAATCGAATATTTGATTCTGTTTATCAGAATATTTTATATTGGTATTGTTTAACATCTGGGTTGCAGGGAAACAGGTTGGAGGAATCCAACTAGATTCCTCAACATTTATTTTACTGTTTTCATATATTGTAATATATGATGTGGTATATAATCTGTTGATGATTTTATACGGTTGGATGTTATTGATCACTATGTTTGGTATTTTAAATACTGTGGAAAATACTGGAATGTTGTAAAGGAGATTTTCAAATGGTATGTTGAAAAGAAATATTTATAAAATCAAAAGATTTTATAAAAAGAAATATTTACTTGCTAAATAAATATTTGGGAAAAGGATTTTGTTAAAGGAAATATATTTGTAAAACAAATATAAAGGAAAATATTTGTAAAACAAATAGAAGGGAAATATATTGTAAATTAAATATAAAAAGGAAATATTTGTAAAACATTTACAAATAGAAATAAAAAGAAAATATTTGTAGAACATGTACAAATAGAAATCAAAGGAGATATTTGTTTGTTAAAATAAATAGAAATCAAAGGAGATATTTGTTTGTTAAAATAAATAGAAATCAAAGGAGATATTTATTTGTTTAAAATAGATAGATTATAAAGGAGATTTTTGTTTTTTAAAATACATAAAGTATAAAGGAGATATTTACTTGTTAGAATAAATAGAATTAAAAGAGTTAATCGAATATAATGTTCGAATAGAGTTAAAAGAGTTAATCAGTTAGAGTAAACCAAATAGAGTTAAATAGAGTTAAAAGAGATAATCGAATATTAGTTATTCGAATAGAGTTAAAAGGAGTTATTGAATACTAGTTATTCAAAGGAAAGGAATAAATCGAATATAGTTATTCGAAGAGAGATATCGAATATAGTTTATTCGAAAGAAGATATCGAATATAGTTTATTCGAAAGAAGATATCGAATATAGTTTATTCGGAAGAGAGATATCCAATATAGTTTATTCGAAAGAATATATCAAATATAGTTTATTCGAAAGAAGATATCGAATATAGTTTATTCGAAAGAAGATATTGAATATTAGTTATTCGAAGAAAGGAGTTATTCGAATATAATTTATTCGAAAGGAGTTAATCAAAAAGGAGTTAAATCGAAAAGAATTAATCAAATAGAGTTAATCGATTAAAGTGAATGCAATAGAGTTAATCGATAGAGTAATGCAATAGAGTTAATCGATAGAGTAATGCAATAGAGTTAATCGATAGAGTAATGCAATAGAGTTAATCGATAGAGTAATGCTATAGAGTTAATCAAATAAAGTTAATTGAATAGAGTTAATCGAATATAGTTTATTCGAAGAATAGAATAAATCGAATATAGTTTATTTGAAGGATAGAGTTATCGAATAGAAATTTATTTGAAAGAGAAGTTACGTAAGGAAGTGTTAAAGGGTTAAAAGATGAACTTACCTTATTTCGAGATTTGAAATTTTGTTCAGTTAAGGTCTGAGAGGTAGTTATACCCCAACCTGATTGACTTCGTTTTAAATTTAGAAATGGTTAAGGTTCGAGAGTGAAAGTGGTTAAGTGATTTTAGTAAATAAGTATAATGGTTTGAGTTATTGTCGCGATGTTGATTTAAACATCTGTTTAAATCCAAGTAAAGAAGATTTGGAAATGTTTTCCAAATAGAATCAGAAACGTAATCAAATATTGAAATTTGAAATATGAATTAGAAAAGGAAGTGTTCATGTATAAGGAGTTAAGAAATGGAGTTAAGCTAAATCAGAATTTGACTGGAGACTTGTTAAGTTGAATGGTTTCCTAAGTGTCTATCTGATGTTGGTTTCGACCTTCGGGATTGGTACTTAGGGAATTGTTCTTACAATCAGAGACTGATAGTTGTAGAAGAATAATGATACGTAAATAAGTTATGGAAATGTTCTTCAGCATCAACGTATATTTTCTAAACATAGAAAATAAGGAACATATGAATATATATATATATATATATATAGATATATATATATGATTGATAATTGTTTTGATAGAATTTCTATCTGGAAATAATATCGTTGTTTGCACACGTATTTTTCTTTGATAGTTCACTCACCGACTATCGAAGTTTTTAACCATTTTAACATTGTTAATATGGAGAGACCAGTTTGGATTATTATCCAAAGAACCACTCTGTATTGGCATAAGCGTTGCGAATCATATATGCCAAAGATAATTGAAGATGGAGTAAAGTGCAAGGGCTATTGTATAAGTCTTAGATAACAGTGCCTAAGATGGATGTACTGAATAGTACCTTCGGTTCATCCTGTTCCTGGATGACTTGTATGGATGAATGTCTGACAGAGTATTTCCAGAAAGGTCACGTACATTGATTTCTTCAACCGTACCAAGAGTGGAAGCGGAGAAGGAAACTTCTTTAGCTAACACGTAATGTACTGTTTTAGATATCAATTAGTGATTTTCGATGGATCTGACAATGTGGCATTCGAAGTGAATCTGATGTGATGATAAAGAGTAACCTCAAGCCTCATCAACCGGGAAATGACAAAAATCGGGCAGGCAGCATGGCTATGTTGGTCGCACCTATTAGGGTGTATAATCACCTGATCTAGAGTTTCATTTATTTCTAAAATCTATTGTTGATGCTGTCCCATTCGGGAAATGGTAGCTGATCCCAACCATTGGTGATATACATTCGATACACTCAAGCGAAATGAGTGGTCGGTCATGTGTGGCCGGGTTGCAAGATGTTCTTGTTGAACCCAGTGTATTCCTTTCTAGAGGTACACTATCAGAAGGTGGTTCCATACCTTGTCATAGTTGGAAATCCATTACCCAATACGTGCTTGCAGTTTTTAATTGTATACTATATATGTAGAACGTGAGATGAAAGCGTTTCTGCTAGATGATTATTATACTGCGGTTGATAGACATTATTATATTATCAAAAGGTTTTTGATATTAAGATATTTTGGAGTCTCATAAGGGAAAAACCCGTTCCATTATACGGCGTGGTCTTATGAGATATCGTTTACTTGTTCAAACTGTTTAAACTGTTTTACTCGTACCAGTCCCATGACTGACCCGGAGTTTATTTTGTTTGTTTTCCCTAAACTCTTGGGTGCCCAATTTTGTACGGGCAGTCAAGTAGTCGGGATTTACAGATACTTGAAGAGCTGGAGCAGGAGGCTTCAGGATCATATAGCTATAGTGTATTTCCGTTGTGTTCTACGTACTGTACTTTGAAATGATATGTATATTCAAATACAGATTTATATTTTAAAGATATGTTATCTATTATATGTTATTCGTTCCGTTGTGAGGTTCGTGTTACTCTGATGTTGTGTTCTTCTTCTTCTGTTCTAAGTTCTATCTTATCTTTTCTCACCCTCTAATTTCTTTCATTAACTATTCGGTTATTTTCGATCCTTGGACGTTCGATATGTGTCGTATATCGGATAACCAAGATCACATTTTTTCGGGTCATTACAGGTAATGAAGCTCTCTTGATTACGTTGATGCAACATAATTTGTTTATTCATGCTCTCTTTTGTGCTTCATGTCATGTTGATGTTATTGGTTGTATGTGTTCATTATTGAATTTAATAGCCTATATCGTTGATAGCAAATAGGCTATGCTTAGTCATGTGTTCACTAATTACGTCTTCATCTACATATGATGATGGTGATTAAGTGGAGGTTGAAACAAAAATTTGATGGTTTATAGTTCTAATTAATAATTCATAGGCCATGCTTAAAGTATATTTCAATTTCAACTTGTTCATTTTTCATTAGAACTAGTAAGGTGATTTAGTGGGTATGTTATAGTTCGATAGTTTATTTTGTGCTAATTAATAGCATGAATAAGCTATGCTTATAATAATCATATCAACTAAATTCACAAACGAGCAAAAAATGGAGAGATCATTGTTTCATTTTATGTTGATTCATGTGATCTAGAGAGTGGATTTATTCCTAAGTTTCCATATCGTCTCATAGTTTATATCTATTCAAGTTTGTTTGTTTAATTTTGTTGTAGTTAGTTTGCTCGACTTTGTTTTAATTTGGTTGAATAAAATTAAAATTATTTCTTTCCCCGTGGATCTACTCGTACATGCTACCGTACTACAAGTGTACGCCCTGTGCTTGCGGTTTATTACACTTCGCGACAGTTTTCTAATTCGATAGAATTTCCGTCGTCGAACAAAAACATTATGCACACTTGACATCTTCTCGGGTAAATCCAGTCTATACGCGAGCTTTCCAATCCGCTCGACTATTAGAAATGGTCCAACGAACCTTGGAGCTAACTTTCCTTTACTTCTGAATCGAACAACATTCTTTAACAGTGAAATCTTCACGAAAACCATATCACCAACGTCAAACTCCAACTCCTTTCGATGCTTATCGGCATAACTCTTCTAACTATCTTGGGTTGCCTTCATTCATTACCGAACAATTTCGATACAATCCAATGTATCTTTGATCATCTCTGGCCCAAGCATCAACTTAACTTCGGTCTCTAACCAACATGCCGGAGAACTACTCGCTCTACCATACAACGCTTCCTATGGTGTCATCCCAATGCTCGACAGGTAGCTGTTGTTATACGCAAACTCAACTAGATGTAGATAGTCTTCCTGCGATCCCCCAAAGTCCAACACACAAGCTCTAAGAAGATCCTATAAAACTCGGTTAACCCGTTTGGTTTGTCCATCAGTCTAAGGATGATAAGTCGTACTCAAACACAACTCGATTTCCAAAGTCTCTTGTAAATTCTTCCAAAATCCACTCGTGAATAATGGATCTTGATCACTCACTATGCTCTTCGGAATACCATGAAATCAAACTAAATTAATATATAGCTCAACCATCTTTGACACTATCCTAGTCGATCCAACAGGAATAAATCTCGCACTTTTAGTCAAGCGATCCACTATGACCTAAATTTCTTCGCTTCTGCCGTGGTTCTAGGTAGTCCATTGATAAAATCCATCGTTATCTTCTCCCACTTCCACATAGAAACTTCCAATGGCTAAAGCAATCCACTCATCTTCTTCTGTTCAGCTTTCGCAAACTGACAGTTCATACATTTGGAAATAAACTTTCCAACATCCTTCTTCATCCCTTCCCAGTAGTAAGATCGCTTCCTGTCTTGATACATCTTGTTACCACCAGGACGAATTGTCAACTTAGAGTGATGACATTCCCTCAGAACTTCATCTCTCAATCCATCAATATCAGGAACAACCAGTCGTCTTTTTTCGAAGCCAACCCTCTCGATCAACCTCAATTTCCTTATTCTCTGGTTCCAACCTCTGGATAATGTCGACAAGCTTTGCATCACGCTTCTGGGTTTCGCCAATCCTTTCGATAAGTGTAGGTCTTATCGGAAGGCTTCCCAACATCTCAGGCTCTAACTCAAACCGAGGCCTGAAATCAAATCATGCCAAGTACTCAAGGTGCTTCCAATCCGAATACATCGCTCCCAAACTTGTGTGTCTTTGACTTAACGCATCGACCACTGCATTACCTTAACCACGAGTATAGGCTATACCAAAATCATATGATGACAGAAATATAACCACCATTGTTGCTGAAGATTCAAATACTTTTGGGAGAAATGATACTTCAATGATTTGGGATCCGTAAACAACTCGACTCAGGTAATGTCTCCATGTGTTCAGAGAAAACACGATCGCTACCAACTCAAAATCATGATTTGGATAATTCCTCTCATGCGGCTTCAACTGTTGACTTGCATAAGCCACAACTCTATCCTTCTACATCAGCATTGCTCTAAATCCAATACCACATGCATCGGTGTATACCACCATCTCTTCATTTCCGCTTGGAATCGTCAAAACAGGAGCACTCGTTAGTCTCTCTTTCAGGATTATGAAAGCTTGCTCACACTTCGCATCCCATGTGAAGATCTGATTCTTTTTCGTCAATCCTGTTAATGGTGCAGCTATCTTGGAGAAATCCTTGATAAAATGACGATAATATCTCGCCAATCCAAGGAAATTCCTAACATTCGTCGCATTCTTAGGTCCATCCCAGTCCTGAATTGCTGTCACCTTAGCGGGTTCCACCATTATTCCATTTATAGAAACAACATGGCCTAAGAACCTCACTTCACTCTTCCAGAAGTGACACTTCGAAAACCTAGCTCTCAGCTGATGCTTTCACAAGATTTCCAAAACAATTCGCAAGTGTGTCTTATGATCTTCCTCATTCCAAGAGTAAACTAGAATATCATCCATGAACTTGAACATAAGCACAAACTTGTTCAAGTGATCAATGAATACTTTATTCATAAGATCCACAAAATACGTTGGCACATTAGTCAACCCGAATGGCATCACCAACCATTCGAAGAACTCAGATGGTGTCCTAAAAGCAGTCTTCGGCACACTATCCTTTTCCATCCTCAACTTATGGAATCTCGTTGCCAAATCGATCTAAGAAAACACCGTGGCCTCGTGAAGCTGATCGAACAAGTCATATATCATCGGCAATGGATACTTGTTCTTCTTTGTAACAACCCAGAATTTTGACAATAAATAGTTATTTAATTGGAAGCTCAAAAATACGAATTTCTGCAAATGATGGAATTTGACCATGGAACTTTAACCCTTGCATTCGTATCGGAATTATGGTCAACTTTCATGTTTGGAGTTTCGCGAACGGAGTCCATATGAAAAAGTTACGAACAAAATACGTAAATGGACGGATAATAAATCGAATAGAATAATATATATATGTGGAAAATAGTAATTCCCCCAGCTACCCCACTGTCAGGTCGACCAAGCATTCGACCGTTGGCTGCGACCGCTTGGTCGAGCCAGACAGCGGCAGCTAGGGTTAAGGGGGATGGTTTTATAAAATATTATAAAACGGATGGACGGATGTTATTCAAAGTGAATCGAATGGTGCGAGGCCATTTCTAACCCTATAAATAAAGGGGTAGTGCCTCATTCTTTTTCCACTTAAATCTCTAGAGGCAGCGGAGCTCTGCCATTTTTCTCTCTCTCCAAACCTAAATTCTAAAATAAAAATATATTCATACAATTCAAATCAAATCAAATCCAATTCATATGAAATTGAGAAGGCAAGCAAATCTAATGGAAAGGAATGTAATTTTATGCTCGACGATAGATACATCACTCTCTTCCCTTTTTCTTGCATTTCTACAAATCTAAAATTTCCCCTTTCTAGATAAATTGTAGATTTATAAGAATTTTGGGAATTATAAGCCTAAAAAGGTTCAAAATTTAGAAATTGGAAGCTATAAGCTAAGCGGGAAATTTACTAATACAGATATAATGATTTATCTATTTCATTTGAATCCGATCTTTGTTTTATGCCTATCAGATCTATTATTCAAATAATTGTAAATTGTGGCAACCTATAGATCTGATTATGAAAATGTTTAAAAATTTGCAAATGAAAAGTATGACTATGTATAACATGAATTGTAGGATTTTTTTATCTTTACCATATATTCCTACAAGGTATGTCATGAAATATGTTGTATATGTTACATAACACTGTGGATTTGGAAATCAGACCCATTAAACATAAATTTGTTATAGTTATGTTCCAGATCTTTAGTTCAGTGATGAATTATGAAATATGTGAATTTTGGTAAAAAGATGAATTTGTGTATTATGTGATTGTAAGAATAAAAAGAAATATTCCTAGTTTACATTCAGTATTGTTGGGTTTTTGGCTTAAGCATTATAAATTATGTCGTTTTTCGCATTATTAAATAAAGAGGCATTATTTTAGAATCATGAGAAGTATGCCAAAAAGAATTAACAAGGGAAAAGTGGTGCAAAGGTACATATAAAAAAATAAATACATGTTTTTATATATAATTTGCATCGACGACTATTCCGAAATAAAAATACATTACATATATTTCTTATGATTTTGGAATATGTCAATTCCAAAAAAATAGGCATTATTTACAATGTTTGCGGCTAGCGGTCCTTGTAAGACATGAAACCTTCTTGGCAAGATTGAATATAAAAAGGGAATGTTCAGTTAACTGATTATACCAAATCATTAATTTAAATTTAAGAATAAAAATAATAATAACTACGTTGACCACACGCAAACATAGAAATAAATATATACATATCATCCGTCAAATCAGCGTAAAATGGTAAAACATGCATTATATTAAATGTTTTAAGGTTTGAAAAGTTCAATGGTACTCATTTATGGAATCATACATGTAAATTACATTCCATCTTAATGAATATATTTATGGTGATCATTGTAGCAATTAGTGTAATTGATTGCTATAAATAGGCCATAAATAAATAGTTAATAATTATGACAAATGTTGAATGTTTGGATAGGGTTCAATTATGAAACTATAAGTAAATATAATCCATTTTGAAATAATATATTTATGGTGACCATTTGTAGCAATAAATATAATTAATTTCCATAAATGAGACGGTAAATAAAGAAATAACCATTACAACCAATATTGATTTAAGAAAATAAATTGTGAATAGGAAAATGGTTACAATTCATAAAATTAATTAGTGTAATTGATGTGGACCCAAAGAAGGAAATTTAAATTATAATCACATTTAGACACGAGGTTAAAACTCAACTTGTGGTGTAAGCCTACTCGGAACCGACCGGCAAATCCAGCGACCACAGGTAGCCAGTTTAATGTGAGGGGCCTAATATATAAATATATCATACTTGTAACAACCCGAAAATCTGGGCCAGTTTAAAATTTTTATTTTGGCATTTTTATCGAATTTTGAATATTTAAAATGAATTATTTTAAATAATATCGACGAGAAATTTATTTTGAATATAATTCGAACGTATATATTTATACGCGTCATCGTTAGAATATAAATATTTATATATAATTATAAAAGGAATTGAAAATGGCGCGGTAGTTCGATAATTCGATTTCAAACTTCAATTGAATGTACCGGGTGCAAAACAATCCGGATTTTAGTGAAACCAAAAACATTAGGATCTAATTGATAATATCTTTCCAGCGAATTCGACCAATCGAAATTTCATAGCGGGAATCAAAAGATATGTCCAGTTGAAAATTCTGAATAGTCGCTATGGAATTCAGGCCCTTAAAAATGGACATTTTGCAAATGACCTCGGATCTCGACGAAACCAGTTTTGTTGGGTCCGCAGTGTCAAATTATTGCTAGATTCCAAATTTCATAATTTTTCGAATCAATATGTGAGCGTGGCAAAGGAAAACGCGTTTGACCAGTTTCAGTTGATTTTAATCGACTGGAAAATGGCCATTTTTCCAACGGTCTCAGAATTCGACGAAATTTGTTTTGTTAGGACCGTATCGTCAATAAGAAGATAGAAAATATTTTTCGAGAATTTTTAGAGTTAGTATGTGACCCCGGTAATTTGAAATGCGCGTTTAAAATTCAATATAGTGATTTAAACGTAAATTTAACGGAAACTGATTGTAACAGCCGAACCAACCTACGACAGATATCCTATAGTGTTCGGAATGGGGGTAAAACGCTATAGACGACAAGCGGTGGGCCTCGTTTAGAGGTCGTATGTAAAAGTCAACTTTTAGTAAATAAAATAATTAAAAAAAAATAAAAAAAAAACCTTCTCCCATATCTTTCCTCAAGACCCCCACCCCGTTCATTTTTAAAAGAAAGAAAAAAAAACAACTCGATCGAACCCGACCTCCCATCGCCGATCGTTCCTCCTCCACCCTGCGCCTTCTTCTTCCCTGCGCCTCCTCCTTTCCTCTCTACCCGCGCTTCTCGTTTCCCACTCCCTCTCGCCGACGCCAGGTCGAGCCAAACCCCCCCCCCCCCCCCCGTTTTTCCCTGCGTCGCCTGAGCACCAACCACCATCGCCAAGGAGGCTGCGCCCACCTCCTCTCAACTTCCGTTCGTAGAGCGAGCCACCGCGACCCCTGACAGCATCCCCGCGAGCCCTTTTCCCTAATTCAAGGTAAACCCTAATTTTTGTAAGTCTTTATCCCTTTTCTGATTTTCATTCTAGGCTGAATCTATTGATTTTGATTATCAGTATATATGATTCTTCGGTTTAAAGATAGGTGATTTTTCATTTAGGAAATATTTGTTTTTTTTAAGCGTAGAAAGGTTTGATTTTTAGCATTATTTTGAAACTGAAATTAGAGATATTTTTAAAGGTGAAAAGACGATATTTTTAAAATAGAAAGACGATAGTTTGATATGGGTAGTGAAGTAAAAATATGATTTTTACTTCGAGAAAGAATAAAAACTTTATTTTTGAAAAGGCGAAATCTTTATATTTGAAAAAATATGATTTTTATATATTGAACATCGAAGTAAAAATGTGATTTTTATATATTGAACATCGAAGTAAAAATGTGATTTTTATATATTGAACATCGAAGTAAAAATGTGATTTTTATATATTGAACATCGAAGTAAAAATGTGATTTTTATATATTGAACATCGAAGTAAAAATGTGATTTTTATATATTGAACATCGAAGTAAAAATGTGATTTTTATATATTGAACATCGAAGTAAAAATGTGATTTTTATATATTGAACATCAAAGTAAAAATGTGATTTTTATATATTGAACATCGAAGTAAAAATGTGATTTTTATATATTGAATAGCGTAGTGAAAATTCGATTTTTACATATGTAGTGAATACGGGCAACGAAAGCGACAAAAGGCGAGATTGGCGAAGATTTCTATAAAAGAGGAGTCAAGATGATTGGATAGCTTAAGGTGAGAATTTCTCACCTTTCAATTTCTTTTCTAGTTATATATATATACTAGGATGCAGACGGTGCTTAGTAGCACCCGACACAATCGTCCACAGACCATGGACTTGTTTGTTTGATTGCAAATTAGTTAGACTATTTGGTTTGAATTGAATTGTTTGGTGGATTTGATTGATGTGTGAATGGCGTGGGCCTTCACTAGACCGGGGATAAGGCTAGGCCTCGTCCCGTTTCTAGTATCGTGCCGTTATGCCGCCGAAATTTTCTAAAATAAGTTAGAAAAATAACAGTATCATTTTATAGAATAAATGAATTGAATAGAAATTCATATGTTGAAATAAAATGTTTTGTCATTAAAAATATAATTTTTAACGTGAATGTAAATAAATAAATATTCATTTACAAACCGGACGGTTTATTTATGTACACCTATTTGAATGACATTGATTGGGACGATAAATTTTACACATCGCCCAACTGCACAAATAAAATCTGCGTTTGATTGTTTGAAACCCCACACGGGTGTTGGGATGAAATTTGAAGTTCACTCGTCCTGATTGATTAAATATGTCGATCGATTGATTGACAGGCTGTTATAAGCATTAGATATCTATATTTGATGCTTATACAGTGTAGTGCACTTTGGTTGATGGTTGATTATCTATCGTTGCTATTATATACATTTGTTGTATGGAATCCATATAATTAACTTTATATGGAAATTGATTGGGCCTCATTCCAATTTAGAAAATAAAGAACATTATAAAATAAAGGTTCATGTGTTGACTGTACTCATCCGTTGAGATTAGTCATGTGTTGAACGAAATATTTTAATAATAAAATTTACTTTATCATTATAAAATAAAGGTTCATGTGTTGATTGTACTCATCCGTTGAGATTAGTCATGTGTTGAACGAAATATTTTAATAATAAAATTTACTTTATCATTATAAAATAAAGGTTCATGTGTTGACTGTACTCATCCATTGAGATTGGTCATGTGTTGAACGAAATATTTTAGTAATAAAATTTACATCTTTATCAATATAAAATAAAGGTTCATGTGTTGACAGTACTCATCCGTTGAGATTGGTCATGTGTTGAACGAAATATTTTGATAATAACAACTATTTTGAAAAAGAAATATTTGAAATAGAATATTTGAAAATAGAAATTTATGAAGCCGTGTTGATTAGATTGACGCCATTTTGACGTGAACGATATTTATATCGATTTTAAACGATTTCGAAATGAATTGAATTGAAAACGATTTCGAAATGAATTGAATTAAAAACGATTTCGAAATGAATTGAATTGAAAACGAATTCAAAATTGAATTGAAAGCGAATTGAAATGAATTCAAATTGAATTGAAATTTGAATTGAATAGAAATGAATTTTAAAACGAATTTATAAAGAAGAATTCAATTTTGATTTGAATTGAAATGGAAGTTGAAATTGCTTTTGAAAAGAATTTAAAACTATTTATATAATTCGTTTTAAATAGAAATCGACGAAGTATATATTATATATATAATATAATGTCCTGAATAGAACGCGCCGCGCCGCGGCAGTTCGCGAATTTCGACCATTATTTCAAACGGACATTACGGGAGATCCGACCGTCGGATTCTCCTAAAACCGGAACCGTTGTGTTCGTATCGAAAAGAGCTTTCTAATGAATATTAGAAATTTGAAATCTAACGGTTGGATTTGGAATTATGTCCAAATCAAATTTGAAAAAGGTCGTTGTAAGTGCAGTTCGATGGCCATTGATGGAAATCGACTGTACAGGCCTTGATAAAATTATTAAAAATAGTAATAATTTGTGTAAAATCATAAGAAATGATTTGTGAAGATTTGGGATCAAAAACTCCATATTTGAAAAGATAAAAATAGATTTTTATCGAAATGAACTAGTTTTGAACTAGAATTATAATTCTATTTATTTTTAAATAAATAAATTGAATTTGAAAAGGGTTTTAAAAATAACCAGAATTTCCAATGATTGCATTGGAGTGGATTTGAATCGAAATTGTCTTCGGAATATTTCGATGTTGGAATTCGTGATTATACAGATGTTGTTATGGAAATTTGAAAGATATATATTTATACCGTTATTTCCAATACGACATTTGTTAGTCGTAGAATTTGATATTGAATATAAGCCGGTATATTTTCTATTCAGAGCCTTGTATTGAATATCAAATGTGATTTGGGTTTGTCGTGAATGGTGTCTTCACTAACACTGTTCTTGAACCCAGTTGAGAAAAGATTAAATCTTTTTATTTAGATTTAATGAAGTGTACCAATTAAATGATATTTAATTGGAATTGAATTGGTATTGATTTTTGGGTTTATCGAGAACAGTGTTTTAAATAACACTTGTTCTTTAACCCGATAATTAATGGAATGATTTTTGGGTTTATCGTGGACAGTGTTTTAAATAACACTCGTTCTTTAGCCCGATAATAAATGTGATGTGATTTTGGGTTTATCGTGAACCGTGTTTTAAATGACACTGATTCTTTAACCCAGTCACAGATTAAAACTAAGAGGAGTTTTAATGAATCTTTAATTAGATTGAAAAGATCGAAAATGGAGTATCACCAGTTTTACTCCAGGCGATAGTTAAATCTTTAATTAGATTTGAACGTGAAATGGTAATTGAATTTACCGATAACACCGTGGTGTTAGATATGAAGTATTACCAGTTTTACTTCATGGGATGAATAGGTTGGGATTGGGAAATTAAAACAAATGATTACTTCGGTATGTTTCGTTAATCCCGACTAGTTGAATCGAAATTCAAAAGAAGATTTGAGAATAAATTTTAATGATTTATCTTGGATAAAATTAATGGGAACCTTTCCCTATGAATGTGAAATCAGAAACTAACTGTCGGTTAGCTAAGCAGAATGGTTTTCTGGATATTGATCTGATGTTGGTTTCGGCCTTCGGGGTTAATATTTGGGGAATTATTCTCTTGATTAATTTACGGTTAGTGACTGATGAATTGGAATGAGGCGTATGTTGTGTTTGTGTAACACTTATTTAAAAATATACGTGAGTTATTCAGAAAGACCGGGTTTATCCCATTCTGAATAACTGATACGACGAGAAGTCGAAGATGAAGACGGTGGTCGAAGACCGGAAGTCTTCACGTCGTTTGGGTGATTACTGATGATCTTGATTGGGCTGTACACCCAAGAAGATGGAAACAGTTAGTGATCGTCCAGACGTACTTGGAGATCGATGGATATGCGGGGTACTAGGTGCCTCCGGTTTCGTTCAGACCCAGAACGGACTTGTAAATGGACTGTGTGTCTGACATTGGATTTTAGTCCGTGTGATTGATCTCTATTAAATATATATCTGTTTGGCGGCGGAGAATTTATTCTCTTGCTTAACGCCCTTCTCTGAGACGTACGAGCTCAGGGGTTATATATTGATGGACATCAAACGCATGGAGTGAATTGCATGTGTGGCATACCTAAGTGGCAATTGATCGAGGCTTCTGTTGAAAAGCAAAGTCTTGTGGTTGATGATCGAAGCACGGCCTTTATGGCGTAGCTTTGTGTAACGTTTACTTTGCGAGTTTCACAACCGGTATGAACCAAAAACGGGAGACGGACCTCAGGGAGGGCATGCGTTTCTTTCTAGTTAGAAGTGGCGTCAGTGGTTTTACACGCCCTGACGAGTTTGACTTATGTGGTTGTTGCTGTTGCGAGGCGCCTCGGTTTGATCGGACGATCCGGGTCCGATGGAGTCATTTAGTTGGCTCACCTACGCCCCATAGGGCGGGGGAACGCATGTTCAGGCATTTTAATCCACATCGGTGGACTGGCCCTGACGATCCAAGGGCCCACCTGTGTCTGGGTCCTGAGACACGGACTAGAGCGTCTCGAATCGGTTGAGGACTATCTTTTGCCTCGGTTCATAGACGGAAATCCAATTTCCAAATACGTGACATTTGCGGTTTTATTTGTAGAGCCTAGTATGGCGACATAGTGGGATGGGGCACTTATGCCGCCTATGATTGATACTTATGATTTGAAGTTCTTTTATACACTATGCACTTATAGTAGTATCAAATGATTTGTTTTAAACGTATTAAGCATGTTTGGCTATTATAAGGGAAAACCCTATCATCGGCTGCGTTGCATTGTGTGATGGGACCTGGGTCTTATAATAGCTCCATTTTTAGAAAAGCATTGCGTTGTTTACTTATATGCATTGGTATTCTTGGGAGGAAACCAGTTCCGTGTTATACGGCGTGGTCCCTTGATTTACCTATCTTTAAAAATAAAGATTAACTGTTTTAGTTCTCACACCAGTCACATGACTGACCTGGAGTTTATTGTTTTAACCTAAACTCTGGGTGCCCTTATTTTGACACGGGCAGCTAGTAGTTTTGGTTTTGCAGATTTATATTCACAGGATTCTGGTTTACAGCTGGAACGATATCCGGAAAGCTTTGTATCCGTATATCTCATTCTAGTTGTGTATTATATTATTTTCCACTGCTATGTATTTAAATGTAATTTAAATCTCTGATATTTCTGTGTAATATTCATTTATACTCTGTACATTCCTGTAATCTGATGCATTGTTGTAATATACAATGAAATGTTCTTCTGTATGAGTTCTGTTGTGGCTTGTTCTCGAACTATCCGCCACTTTCCTTTACGGGGAAGTTACGGGTTTTCACAGTTGGTATCAGAGCTTTGGTTTACAAAGCAGAGAACAAGGCACATTAGAACCGTACGAAAGAATTCATCAGATATTGGATTAGCAATATCCGATGAGGGTGACTCGTTAGAGATGGGATCAGTAGTATCCTAGAACGAGTGTGAAGAGTATATTTTTAAAGTGAAAACTAATTTTGTTTTGAAAATTTAAATCAACTATTCGTATTTGATTATTTGTTTATATTGATTTTGGACAATTCAGTATATAAAGAATTTGCATATACGCCTTGCAAACGTATATTCAAAATTTTAATATATTGGATAGATATAGAATCACACTCTAGTCGCACGGACCTGATTCTGATGATTGACGCGTCATCATTAGTAATTATTTTCGTGTTTCGAAGGTGTGATATCTATATATTTCCATTAGACTGGTGTGAGAACCAAAACTTATATAGATAGATTTATTTGTTGTGAATTGGCATCAAAAACATGATTTTCTTTATAAGTAGTAAAATTATCAATTTGAAACGTTAAAGTCACTAATTGATTGATGTTTGTGTTGTTTGTTTATTTGTTAGCTAATTTTTAGCCATTTAGCCTAATTGAACCAAATATTGAATTGTATTGAAAATTGGTCGCATTTGCTTGCATATACCTATACTTACATTGAACAGGTCATAGCAAGGAGGCTAGAGCAGAGAATAAAATTTGTTTGCCCGACAAATAGGTACATGTTTACTATATAATTTACTGCGTTGTTTGGGTGATGATGATTTTATGAGCCTATTGGCTAGCCGCTTGGCTTTTTCTTTTTCTTTTTGAGATCTGAAGGACCGGGGAAGCTATTTGAAATTCCCCGATGCTCCCGGTGCAGGGGAGGTTATGGCGAAATTTTTCGAAAATTTAGGGTGTTAGCCAAATTTTTGAAAATTTGAAAATTCTCAGAAACTGAAAAGTTGGAGAATGGAAGCCGAATCGAACATAGAGTTGATTAATCAAACCACTTACGACTTTGTTCCTTTTCGGGGACGAAAAGTTTTAAGTGGGGGGGATTGTAACAATCCGAAAATCTGGGCCAGTTTAAAATTTTTATTTTGGCATTTTTATCGAATTTTGAATATTTAAAATGAATTATTTTAAATAATATCGACGAGAAATTTATTTTGAATATAATTCGAACGTATATATTTATACGCGTCATCGTTAGAATATAAATATTTATATATAATTATAAAAGGAATTGAAAATGGCGCGGTAGTTCGATAATTCGATTTCAAACTTCAATTGAATGTACCGGGTGCAAAACAATCCGGATTTTAGTGAAACCAAAAACATTAGGATCTAATTGATAATATCTTTCCAGCGAATTCGACCAATCGAAATTTCATAGCGGGAATCAAAAGATATGTCCAGTTGAAAATTCTGAATAGTCGCTATGGAATTCAGGCCCTTAAAAATGGACATTTTGCAAATGACCTCGGATCTCGACGAAACCAGTTTTGTTGGGTCCGCAGTGTCAAATTATTGCTAGATTCCAAATTTCATAATTTTTCGAATCAATATGTGAGCGTGGAAAAGGAAAACGCGTTTGACCAGTTTCAGTTGATTTTAATCGACTGGAAAATGGCCATTTTTCCAACGGTCTCAGAATTCGACGAAATTAGTTTTGTTAGGACCGTATCGTTAATAAGAAGATAGAAAATATTTTTCGAGAATTTTTAGAGTTAGTATGTGACCCCGGTAATTTGAAATGCGCGTTTAAAATTCAATATAGTGATTTAAACGTAAATTTAACGGAAACTGATTGTACCAGCCGAACCAACCTACGACACATATCCCATAGTGTTCGGAATGGGGGTAAAACGCTATAGACGACAGGCGGTGGGCCTCGTTTAGAGGTCGTATGTAAAAGTCAACTTTTAGTAAATAAAATAATTAAATAATAAAAAAAAATTAAAACCTTCTCCCATATCTTTCCTCAGACCCCCACCCCGTTCATTTTTAAAAGAAAGAAAAAAAAACAACTCGATCGAACCCGACCTCCCATCGCCGATCGTTCCTCCTCCACCCTGCGCCTTCTTCTTCCCCGCGCCTCCTCCTTTCCTCTCTACCCGCGCTTCTCGTTTCCCACTACCTCTCGCCGACGCCAGGTCGAGCCAACCCCCCCCCCCCCCCCGTTTTTCCCTACGTCGCCTGAGCACCAACCACCATCGCCAAGGAGGCTGCGCCCACCTCCTCTCAACTTCCGTTCGTAGAGCGAGCCACCGCGACCCCTGACAGCATCCCCGCGAGCCCTTTTCCCTAATTCAAGGTAAACCCTAATTTTTGTAAGTCTTTATCCCTTTTCTGATTTTCATTCTAGGCTGAATCTATTGATTTTGATTATCAGTATATATGATTCTTCGGTTTAAAGATAGGTGATTTTTCATTTAGGAAATATTTGTTTTTTTTAAACGTAGAAAGGTTTGATTTTTAGCATTATTTTGAAACTGAAATTAGAGATATTTTTAAAGGTGAAAAGACGATATTTTTAAAATAGAAAGACGATAGTTTGATATGGGTAGTGAAGTAAAAATATGATTTTTACTTCGAGAAAGAATAAAAACTTTATTTTTGAAAAGGCGAAATCTTTATATTTGAAAAAATATGATTTTTATATATTGAACATCGAAGTAAAAATGTGATTTTTATATATTGAACATCGAAGTAAAAATGTGATTTTTATATATTGAACATCGAAGTAAAAATGTGATTTTTATATATTGAACATCGAAGTAAAAATGTGATTTTTATATATTGAACATCGAAGTAAAAATGTGATTTTTTTATATTGAACATCGAAGTAAAAATGTGATTTTTATATATTGAACATCGAAGTAAAAATGTGATTTTTATATATTGAACATCGAAGTAAAAATGTGATTTTTATATATTGAACATCGAAGTAAAAATGTGATTTTTATATATTGAATAGCGTAGTGAAAATTCGATTTTTACATATGTAGTGAATACGGGCAACGAAAGCGACAAAAGGCGAGATTGGCGAAGATTTCTATAAAAGAGGAGTCAAGATGATTGGATAGCTTAAGGTGAGAATTTCTCACCTTTCAAATTCTTTTCTAGTTATATATATATACTAGGATGCAGACGGTGCTTAGTAGTACCCGACATAATCGTCCACAGACCATGGACTTGTTTGTTTGATTGCAAATTAGTTAGACTATTTGGTTTGAATTGAATTGTTTGGTGGATTTGATTGATGTGTGAATGGCGTGGGCCTTCACTAGACCGGGGATAAGGCTAGGCCTCGTCCCGTTTCTAGTATCGTGCCGTTATGCCGCCGAAATTTTCTAAAATAAGTTAGAAAAATAACAGTATCATTTTATAGAATAAATGAATTGAATAGAAATTCATATGTTGAAATAAAATGTTTTGTCGTTAAAAATATAATTTTTAACGTGAATGTAAATAAATAAATATTCATTTACAAACCGGACGGTTTGTTTATGTACACCTATTTGAATGACATTGATTGGGACGATAAATTTTACACATCGCCCAACTGCACAAATAAAATCTGCGTTTGATTGTTTGAAACCCCACACGGGTGTTGGGATGAAATTTGAAGTTCACTCGTCCTGATTGATTAAATATGTCGATCGATTGATTGACAGGCTGTTATAAGCATTAGATATCTATATTTGATGCTTATACAGTGTAGTGCACTTTGGTTGATGGTTGATTATCTATCGTTGCTATTATATACATTTGTTGTATGGAATCCATATAATTAACTTTATATGGAAATTGATTGGGCCTCATTCCAATTTAGAAAATAAAGAACATTATAAAATAAAGGTTCATGTGTTGACTGTACTCATCCGTTGAGATTAGTCATGTGTTGAACGAAATATTTTAATAATAAAATTTACTTTATCATTATAAAATAAAGGTTCATGTGTTGACTGTACTCATCCGTTGAGATTAGTCATGTGTTGAACGAAATATTTTAATAATAAATTTTACTTTATCATTATAAAATAAAGGTTCATGTGTTGACTGTACTCATCCATTGAGATTGGTCATGTGTTGAACGAAATATTTTAGTAATAAAATTTACATCTTTATCAATATAAAATAAAGGTTCATGTGTTGACAGTACTCATCCGTTGAGATTGGTCATGTGTTGAACGAAATATTTTGATAATAACAACTATTTTGAAAAAGAAATATTTGAAATAGAATATTTGAAAATAGAAATTTATGAAGCCGTGTTGATTAGATTGACGCCATTTTGACGTGAACGATATTTATATCGATTTTAAACGATTTCGAAATGAATTGAATTGAAAACGATTTCGAAATGAATTGAATTAAAAACGATTTCGAAATGAATTGAATTGAAAACGAATTCAAAATTGAATTGAAAGCGAATAGAAATAAATTCAAATTGAATTGAAATTTGAATTGAATAGAAATGAATTTTAAAACGAATTTATAAAGAAGAATTCAATTTTGATTTGAATTGAAATGGAAGTTGAAATTGCTTTTGAAATGAATTTAAAACTATTTATATAATTTGTTTTAAATAGAAATCGACGAAGTATATATTATATATATTATATATATAATATAATGGCCTGAATAGAACGCGCCGCGCCGCGGCATTTCGCGAATTTCGACCATTATTTCAAACGGACATTACGGGAGATCCGACCGTCGGATTCTCCTAAAACCGGAACCGTTGGGTTCGTATCGAAAAGAGCTTTCTAATGAATATTAGAAATTTGAAATCTAACGGTTGGATTTGGAAGTATGTCCAAATCAAATTTGAAAAAGGTCGCTGTAAGTGCAGTTCGATGGCCATTGATGGAAATCGACTGTACAGGCCTTGATAAAATTATTAAAAATAGTAATAATTTGTGTAAAATCATAAGAAATGATTTGTGAAGATTTGGGATGAAAAACTCCATATTTGAAAAGATAAAAATAGATTTTTATCGAAATGAACTAGTTTTGAACTAGAATTATAATTCTATTTATTTTTAAATAAATAAATTGAATTTGAAAAGGGTTTTAAAAATAACCAGAATTTCCAATGATTGCATTGGAGTGGATTTGAATCGAAATTGTCTTCGGAATATTTCGATGTTGGAATTCGTGATTATACAGATGTTGTTATGGAAATTGGAAAGATATATATTTATACCGTTATTTCCAATACGACATTTGTTAGTCGTAGAATTTGATATTGAATATAAGCCGGTATATTTTCTATTCAGAGCCTTGTATTGAATATCAAATGTGATTTGGGTTTGTCGTGAATGGTGTCTTCACTAACATTGTTCTTGAACCCAGTTGAGAAAAGATTAAATCTTTTTATTTAGATTTAATGAAGTGTACCAATTAAATGATATTTAATTGGAATTGAATTGGTATTGATTTTTGGGTTTATCGTGAATAGTGTTTTAAATAACACTTGTTCTTTAACCCGATAATTAATGGAATGATTTTTGGGTTTATCGTGGACAGTGTTTTAAATAACACTCGTTCTTTAGCCCGATAATAAATGTGATGTGATTTTGGGTTTATCGTGAACCGTGTTTTAAATGACACTGATTCTTTAACCCAGTCACAGATTAAAACTAAGAGGAGTTTTAATGAATCTTTAATTAGATTGAAAAGATCGAAAATGGAGTATCACCAGTTTTACTCCAGGCGATAGTTAAATCTTTAATTAGATTTGAACGTGAAATGGTAATTGAATTTACCGATAACACTGTGGTGTTAGATATGAAGTATTACCAGTTTTACTTCATGGGATGAATAGGTTGGGATTGGGAAATTAAAACAAATGATTACTTCGGTAAGTTTCGTTAATCCCGACTAGTTGAATCAAAATTCAAAAGAAGATTTGAGAATAAATTTTAATGATTTATCTTGGATAAAATTAATGGGAACCTTTCCCTATGAATGTGAAATCAGAAACTAACTGTCGGTTAGCTAAGCAGAATGGTTTTCTGGATATTGATCTGATGTTGGTTTCGGCCTTCGGGGTTAATATTTGGGGAATTATTCTCTTGATTAATTTACGGTTAGTGACTGATGAATTGGAATGAGGCGTATGTTGTGTTTGTGTAACACTTATTTAAAAATATACGTGAGTTATTCAGAAAGACCGGGTTTATCCCATTCTGAATAACTGATACGACGAGAAGTCGAAGATGAAGACGGTGGTCGAAGACCGGAAGTCTTCACGTCGTTTGGGTGATTACTGATGATCTTGATTGGGCTGTACACCCAAGAAGATGGAAACAGTCAGTGATCGTCCAGACGTACTTGGAGATCGATGGATATGCGGGGTACTAGGTGCCTCCGGTTTCGTTCAGACCCAGAACGGACTTGTAAATGGACTGTGTGTCTGACATTGGATTTTAGTCCGTGTGATTGATCTCTATTAAATATATATCTGTTTGGCGGCGGAGAATTTATTCTCTTGCTTAATGCCCTTCTCTGAGACGTACGAGCTCAGGGGTTATATATTGATGGACATCAAACGCATGGAGTGAATTGCCTGTGTGGCATACCTAAGTGGCAATTGATCGAGGCTTCTGTTGAAAAGCAAAGTCTTGTGGTTGATGATCGAAGCACGGCCTTTATGGCGTAGCTTTGTGTAACGTTTACTTCGCGAGTTTCACACCCGGTATGAACCAAAAACGGGAGACGGACCTCAGGGAGGGCATGCGTTTCTTTCTAGTTAGAAGTGGCGTCAGTGGTTTTACACGCCCTGACGAGTTTGACTTATGTGGTTGTTGCTGTTGCGAGGCGCCTCGGTTTGATCGGACGATCCGGGTCCGATGGAGTCATTTAGTTGGCTCACCTACGCCCCATAGGGCGGGGGAACGCATGTTCAGGCATTTTAATCCACATCGGTGGACTGGCCCTGACGATCCAAGGGCCCACCTGTGTCTGGGTCCTGAGACACGGACTAGAGCGTCTCGAATCGGTTGAGGACTATCTTTTGCCTCGGTTCATAGACGGAAATCCAATTTCCAAATACGTGACATTTGCGGTTTTATTTTTAGAGCCTAGTATGGCGACATAGTGGGATGGGGCACTTATGCCGCCTATGATTGATACTTATGATTTGAAGTTGTTTTATACACTATGCACTTATAGTAGTATCAAATGATTTGTTTTAAACGTATTAAGCATGTTTGGCTATTACAAGGGAAAACCCTATCCTCGGCTGCGTTGCATTGTGTGATGGGACCTGGGTCTTATAATAGCTCCATTTTTAGAAAAGCATTGCGTTGTTTACTTATATGCACTGGTATGCTTGGGAGGAAAACCGTTCCGTGTTATACGGCGTGGTCCCTTGATTTACCTATCTTTAAAAATAAAGACTAACTGTTTTAGTTCTCACACCAGTCACATGACTGACCTGGAGTTTATTGTTTTAACCTAAACTCTGGGTGCCCTTATTTTGACACGGGCAGCTAGTAGTTTTGGTTTTGCAGATTTATATTCACAGGATTCTGGTTTACAGCTGGAACGATATCCGAAAAGCTTTGTATCCGTATATCTCATTCTAGTTGTGTATTGTATTATTTTCCGCTGCTATGTATTTAAATGTAATTTAAATCTCTGATATTTCTGTGTAATATTCATTTATACTATGTACATTCCTATAATCTGATGCATTGTTGTAATATACAATGAAATGTTCTTCTGTATGAGTTCTGTTGTGGCTTGTTCTCGAACTATCCGCCACTTTCCTTTACGGGGAAGTTACGGGTTTTCACAATACTAAGGCACAAGGTTAAGTTCACTTGTGGTCAATGTCTTCCCGGAACCGGCCAACATATCCAGCATCCACAGGTAGTCAACTTAATGTGAGAGGTCTAATATGTAAAAGGCTAAGTGACCGACATATCCAGCATCCATACGTAGCCTACTTTATCCCAAAAAGGGAAAGGTGTTAAAGGAAAATTGGGGACAAACAAATAACCTTCGCGTATAGTCCGCTTCCTGGGTCCTAAAAGGCTAAGTGACTATGGTTAAAGAGTCCACCTGGGAATATGTTTTTCATTACAAGGGTCTTAAATGGCAGGTGTGTGTTGGCCTACCCAGACTTGGAAATTAAAAGGATCAGATATGGCCATTTATCCTATGGAAAGTAGTAAGTGACTAAGGAGGTTATCTAATAAGGTCAGCTAGAAGGTATAACGAACGATAAAATACCTACTCGCACCTTATGTGGGGTAAGGGTATATACATGAATGAAGGAAGCCTTAACTAGTAAGGCACGTAGCTAGTGCCCTCTAGTTTTATGTTAACATATAATATATTATCGAGGGTTAATAAGTGACCAATAGGTCCGCCTAGGGTCTTAAGTGATCAGGGAGAATCCACCCTATCTATCATTGATAGTGAGGCATTAAATAATAAAGAATAGAGAATGAGGATATAGATAGAAACCCCGAAATTAGGGGCCCACTCTCTATATAATTAACCAGTTAAACTATGGTATAAAGGCTTCACAAAAATGTATGTAAATTTCCTATCTCGGTAATATAACCTAGGAATACTGTTTTGAGTAAAATAGTAAAGTCGTGCATAAATATTTACAGGGTTGGGCTAGAATCACAAACTTGGTTAGGCATACAGCTAGGGTTGAACCAAACGAAATAGAGACTGTGTTGTACATTTCTTAGTCACCAGAAATTGTTGTTCTGATCCCCTCCTCATTACAACCTCTAGGTTTCATAGAGAAGGTTGGGTTCTCACAGATAATTAAGTTTGGCTTTCGGTTCTTGTTCTCTCTCATGCTCGGTAATAGCAAAGTGACTTACTTTGAAAAAGGAAGTTGCTTGAGTTAATACTAATTTATCCTATTTTGTTTCTGTTGTGAGTTATTTTTATCGTACTCTGATTACGCTTATGCTCATTTATTGCAGGTACCAGATATACGCTCTATGCTTGGATGTGTTCAAGTTTTGTTTTTTATCAAAATTTAGGTACAGAAAAGTGTGGGGTGTTACATTTGGTATCAGAGTTTAGGTTAAACCATCAGAGGAATTAGTTAAATTAGGAATCGTGAGAGAATGTAATTCGATTTTCTTTTCGGTTTTTCTTCATCTTTCTTACTCAACTTTAATTTATTTCGACAATAAAATTAGTCATGGGCCTAATTATATAAAATGGGCAATGAGCGACTAAGAGTTGAAATATGCTAAGTTCGGGTTTCTAGCCAATTCTTTATTACCCTACAGTACGTTGGCGATCTTGTCATGAAGAGCATGAGGATGACATATGGTGGAGTCTGTTGGTTCAAGTTTGGAACTAGACAAAAATCTAGCTGCAACCGAGATAGTCGCAATTTCTAGTTTTTGGGATTTGTTTGGTAGTTAAGGTTAAGACCATCACTCAATTCAAAACGGGGAAAAAGCCCATATTAATATGTCGTATCCATTTCGAAAATATAATTACAAGGTGTATCCATTTGTTACTTCGTTAAAATTTGAAACCTACCTTTGTTGAAATATTCAATTGAGTTCTTGGCCTTGTATTCGAGGAAATTTATTTTTAAAACTATTTGGAAAATAAAAAAGGATTTCAATGGTTCTGAAATATGGTTTCGGAAAATAGTATGTGAAGATATGGTTTTAAATTTTAATCTATTTGTGTTTCAAAATTTTAGAGCTATTGTGTAATTTTAATGAGTATAGTCTTATTGGTAGGAAAGATGGAATTAGTAAGGACAAGGAATATGCCACTAAAAATGAAAATAATAAAAATCTATTCCTCCTGATTTTTAGTATCCGTTTTCCTATATATATTGGATAATTTATTGAAATTACCACGATTAACCCTTAAGATTCTAAAGCTCTAACATTTTTGGATGTGAAAAGGTTTTTCCCAGTTTGAAATATAAAACTGGAATATGAATAGTAATAATAATATAGATTTATAAATATGAAACGTTAGTTTATAATATAATTCCATTTTTGGAAAAGTTTTAATTTTTTCTTCAAAAAGGCTAAGGAAAATCCTTCATTTGGATTTTTCGGTATTTGATTTTGAATTGTTTAGTTTATGTCAGCTAGTAAAGGAAGATCTTTTTTAATTTATATTACGGATTTCTAGTTAAATTATTTTTGCAATTCGTTCGTTTTTGATATAGTTGCAACATTCTTATCGAGACTATCAAGCTTTGGATTTGGTTCGGAGTTTAACTACTGTCTTAAATATACCACGGTGATGAGGGTATTTATTTTTTGGATCATGTTAAATCTAAAAAGCGGGACGATTAATATTTTATCCATCCTAATAAGGTCAAGGTTCAACCTCTGTCCAAAGTCCATTTGGTAGTTGACCATTTGGTGCTATACTAGGATGGTCAATTAATTGATGAGCTTAGGTACAGCTTGGACGTAAGACTCAACCATAAAAGTTTCATCCAAATTACTCCCCTTAACTTCCGTCTTTCATCCTTTCTTCCTCATCTAGCCGAACCATATCTCTGTTCTTCTTCTCTTTCTTTGTTACCACCTCGTCTCCTCATTTTTCGTGCTTGTTTGCTCATTAGATCTTGCCTCACTAATACTCCATGATCTAATTTCTTCTCTCCGACCATTTCTTGGCCTATAATACCTAATTGATCTATCTGATCTTACTCATACCATTTAAGTCTCACCCTTAGGTAGAGATCATTTGGCTGGGTTGGGATGAGCAAAAATGTCTCATGGATTTAAGGCTAAGAAAACTTGTCGCGGCAGTTGGACTTGCACTGGTCCATTGCTCGAGATATTAGAATAGGGTTGTTGTTTGTGTTGCATCCGCCTTTGCTATACCTTGTTTGAATAGGTTCTTTCGAAGGCGATCGTCGTTTTAGAAATGAAGATTAAGCTGTCTTTGCATAGTTTTTCTGAGGAGAATCTCAAAAAGATTTTAGAGGAATCCATGTTGAATGCGGATTTGAATGGTCTCTTGTTTAACCAGCCTTAGAGATTTTTATAGCAAATATTTTTTTTCTTGATGTTGGGAATCTATGTTTGAACCGCCCATGTAGACGTTTGACCCGTTTGACACATCATTCTATAAATGGGAAGTCATGACTGGATTTGTCTCATGATGCGAAAATCAATCCTTTGCTTGATCGATGGCGTAACCATCATTTAGTGCCAGATCAATTTCGATTCAGCATGTTGTTCTTGTGTGTTGTCTCATGGAGTTACTTTATGTAAATTTACCTATTCACAGTTGTTTGTAGGCAATATTAGGTGAGTTTCCATGAGAAATAGTTTTGTGTTAGATTTCTTTTTTCATCTTAAATTCTTCCGTATAAGAGATTGTGATGTGGAAACCTCCAACAACACCAACAAAGTTTGTAACACGAGATTGAGTATTTTTCTACCATGATATGGTTAATCAAAGATCATGAAAATGGTTTGAGCTCCAGCCGCGGAGCAAGACATCTCGTTGTTTATAACCATTGTTTTGGGAGTCTGGGTGTTGTTTTGTTGTTATCCCTTTCCAACATCGAGTTCATGGTTGTGGTAATTTGTGCTTGTAACTGTTAGTGTTATTTAAATCGCACGACTTAGGTTAATGAGATTTCTATGTTGGAGATGTTTATGTCATTCACGCATGCCAGTTTAAATGAAATCTCATTTTCCTATCTAAACTAACAGTTGTCCTAGGGATGGAAAGAATAGAATTCTGGGTAGGATAAATTTTAGCAAAGGATTGGTTTTGTAATACCCCATATTGTGTTAACATTAAAGAGGATAAATTAAAGAATAATTAATTTAATATTAAGAATTAAGGGAAACTGACAACATCATTACGTCCGTCTCGAAATTCTAGTCTGGATAGACACCTGGTTTGCGTAAAATGGATAGCGTATGAAGAAGCTATGAACGATAGAAGTTTTTGGGTATTCGGGCCTTTTTCAAGTGGATAGCGGCCCATTACCCAATCCCCTTTTAGGGTTGAGGTGGAAATTCGATTTCTGAAACCTAGCGGCTATAAAATCACCTCAATTCCATTGTTTTCTTCACAAAGAAACAATGGCGGCCAAACACTACTGGAGTGCGAACTAAGACGGATCTGCTTTCTCCAATTATCAGCTTTGCAAATCAAATTCTGAAATTCAAGTTTTAGTTTTCTCCTTCTATTCTCATAGATCCAATCCTTGTGAGTATAGTTATTTTTAGATTTAAATAAATAAAAGTGAATTATGAAAGACTATTATTTGAATCTATGCTATTATCATGTTTTATGTTATGACATAATAATCTATTATATGCTATTGTCATGTTTTATGTTATGACATGGTAAATTTATTCTATGCTATTATCATGTTTTATGTTATGACATGATAAATCTATCCTATTCTATTATCATGTTTTATGTTATGACATAATAAATCTATTATATGCTATTATCATATTTATGGTATGTTATGATAGATTTATTTTTTAGATCTAATTATCATGTGGACATTTTATGTAGATCTAAATCTTTAATTATGTTAGATCGTAGATCTAAATCTTTAATTATGTTAGATCTAATTATCATGTGAATATTTTATGTTGATTTAAATCTTAAATTATGTTAGATCTATTTTATGTAGATCTAAACCTTTAATTATGTTAGATCTAATTATCATGTGGATATTTTATATAGATCTAAATCTTAAATTATGTTAGATCTATTTTAAGTAGATCTAAATCTTTAATTATGTTAGATCTAATTATCATGTGGATATTTTATGTATATCTAAATCTTTAATTATGTTAGATCTATTTTATGTTATCTAAATTGTCACCTTGAGTTATCATGTTAGATCTATTTTATGTGATCTAAATTGTCACCTTAAGTTGTCATGTTAGATCTATTTTATATAATCTAAATTGCCACCTTGTGTTATCATGTTAGATCTATTTTATGTGATCTAAATTGTAACCTTGTGTTATCATGTTAGATCTATTTTATGTGATCTAAATTGGCACCTTATGTTATCATGTTAGATCTATTTTATGTGATCTAAATTGTCACCTTGTGTTGTCATGTTAGATCTATTTTATGTGATCTAAATTGTCACCTTATGTTGTCATGTTAGATCTATTTTATGTGATCTAAAATGTAACCTTATGTTATCATGTTAGATCTATTTTATGTGATCTAAATTGTCACCTTGTGTTATCATGTTAGATCTATTTTATGTTATCTAAATTGTCACCTTATGTTATCATGTTAGATCTATTTTATGTGATCTAAATTGTCACCTTATGTTATCATGTGAGATCTATTTTATATGATCTAAATTGTCACTTGACGCATCTATCGATCATCAAAAATTTGTTCCAGTAGTCCGAGATTATTTTGATGTTTTTTATGAGGTACGGGGATTACCTCCGAGGCGCGGGATCGATTTTCGTATATATCTAGTGGACAATGCAAAGCAGTTGCATTACCTGTGCATCATATAGATCCTAAAAGGAAAGAGAGAACTTGATAAGAAAGTGGGGGAGCTACTTGAGAAGATGTTTAATAGGTGAATCATATCAGCATGGGAAACCTATTGAAGATAGTCCTTGAGGAATCCCATCATTCTAACATGACGATTCACCCAAGCGGTGAAAAAATGTATAGAGTTCGAGGTAGTGGAGCCAAACTTGTGAAAGGAATTGAAAGTAGAGAAGGAAGCAATGATTGGATGAGTTTTGACTTGCATAATTGGATTAGAGGTTAAGAAATTGCGCAACGGAGAGGTAAGGTTCATAAAAGTGCAATAGGGAGAAGACAGCGAGGATGCGACTTGGGAGACTGAAGACAAAGATCACACTTCATACCCTTTCCTTTTTGAGACTATGTTCTTAACTTCTTTTTCCAAAGCTTTTTATTCGTTTGTATCCTATCGATCGAATCTTCGACCATTAGATAGGAATCCTATGGATGTAAACATGTGTTTGAGACATATTATGTTTGATGGATGCAAATGGATGTAAGTGTTTGCTAGTGGTTTCCTGTGGATGCATATACACATACATTAGGCACTAAGATCGGCTCAATCACTTTCATTCTGCATACTGATGTGTGTGCATTTTCATTTCTTTTATAGATGGAAATGGACGAACTAGCATATGGATGTTGCATTTGGACGAATGAGTGTGCACACATGTAGAGTTTATATGTTATAATAGGCTTATTTGCATACATATTGGATTCATGGCACTAACATACATTGCATTAAGGAGGTCAACTAAATCAGTAGACCGCCTGATCTTCGCATTAGTGTTGGGACATATACACACACACCTTTGCACATATTCATGAAAGCATTAGAAATCCTTTAGGGCAATGGATGCCATTGATTGATGGGTGAGTAGATGGATGATGGATGGTAGGATATGCATTCTTCTCAACTTGGAGGTTTCGGGGACAAAATCCTTTAAGTAAGGGGGAATGTCCACATGATAATTAGATCACATAAAATAGATCTAAATTGTCACCTTATGTTATCATGTTAGTTCTAACATACCATAAAATGTCCACATGATAATTAGATCTAACAAATAAATCTATGCTATTATCACATCTTATGGTATGTTAACATGACAACATAAGGTGGCAATTTAGATCACATAAAATAGATCTAAATTGTCACCTTATGTTATCATGTTAGTTCTATTTTATGTGATCTAAATTGTGACCGTGTGTTATCATGTTAGATCTATTTTATGTGATCTAAATTGTCACCTTGTGTTATCATGTTAGATCTATTTTATGTGATCTAAATTGTCACCTTATGTTGTCATGTTTGATCTACTTTATGTGATCTAAATTGTCACATTATGTTATCATGTTAGATCTATTTTATGTGATCTAAATTGTAAACTTGTGCTATCATGTTAGATCTATTTTATGTGATCTAAATTGCCACCTTATGTTATCATGTTAGATCTATTTTATGTGATCTAAATTGTCTTCTTATGTTATCATGTTAGATCTTATATATGTAATTTAAATTGTCACCATGTGTTATCATGTTAGATCTATTTTATGTGATTTAAATTATCACCTTATGTTATCATGTGAGATGTATTTTATGTGATCTAAATTACCACCTTATGTTATGATGTTAGATCTATTTTATGTGATCTAAATTATCACCTTGTTATGATGACAATTTCATGTCCATGCTAGTATGTATGTTCACCTTATTATCATACCTGTTTAAGTTTATGCCAAGATGATCATTTTAGTTATATTCCCATTATTTTACCTATTATGTGATTATGACTAGGCTATTGTCTAGCCTAGGCATGTTTCCAATTTTGTGAGGGCGCTAGTTAAGGAACGGGGGAAAAAGGGGTTAAAAAGGGCATAATTTGAATATGAACATTTTTGGACATGTAATTCAAATTATTGGGTAAAATAGGTATTGACACCTATAAAAGGAAAGGATTAATTAATTGATTGATTAATTAAAAATGGACTGTTTAGTAATTACAATTAGGAATTGTAATTGTACTTATAACACGAGGTTAGGTTGCATTAGTGGTGGAAGTCTGCCCGGACCCGACCGGCTATCCAGTAACCACTAATGTTGAACCTAATGTGGGAGGTCTAAGTACGTAAATATGAATCGGGATATGACACGAGGTTAGGCCCAACTATGGAATAAGTCTGCCCAGACCCGACCGGCATATCTAGCAACCACATGTTGTAGGCCTAATGTGAGAGGTCTAGCCCATTATAAACCATAAATGGACATGGTAAAGAGTTGGACTACTTAATCTAAGTTAATCCATAGGGATTGTATGAACTTAAATTTAAGTTGGGGGTTAAGTAAACTTGGTTGAGCAAAAGGGGTGGGCTAAGTAAATCTTGGGTAGGTGGGTAATATTATTATATATAGGCCCACAAACTTAACCGTTAAACAAACATGCTTGAATCAGTGGGAGGGTTAAGTAAATCTTGGGTAGGTGGGTAATATTAGTATATATAGGCCCACAAACTTAACCTGATAAGGTTATGTAATTTAAGACACCTAGTGGTATACATAACAGAGAGAAATAATAAAGTTATGTAATTAAAGACAACTTTTAGGGTAAGCATAACTTATAGAAATGGTAGGGTTATGTATTAAAGACACCTATAGGTAAGCATAACTGACATAAGGCTATGTAATTAAGATAACTAAGGGTATACATAGTCAGTGAAAAACTTAGTGGGGGATACAAGACAAAGGGGAGAGCTTGTATCATATTGTGTGGGATCTGTTTCAGCCAGTAATCTGGAGTTGGTATCAAGTATATACTCCGAGCTAGGTCGGAGAAGGGGCACACTTACTGGACTGATTGTAAGATATCCAAATGGGGAGGACGGTGTGGGCGACGCAAACCGACCGGGGATATGTGCGTTTATGGGCCGGGTAGAGGGGGTTAAGACGACCGTGACACCTATAGATATGGTTGTGCACATTATTACGATGAGGGGTTGCCACTTTAGGAAGTGATACCTCCTACTATGGGGACAACACAAGGTATCTTCTTGGGTTAGGGAGCCGATCGATCAGGGTAGTAGTTAGGATACATTTGGACATATACCTAAGTATACCACTTTATAGTTGAAGGGATCATCTCTTTCTGGATACACTAGTAATAGTGCAGAGTAATCGTTAGAAGCATATACACCTTATCATGTCTATCTTGTCACACCTGCCATTTATGTAGTGATCTCACTTATCCACTTTATATGCCTATCATGTTACTTTTATTTATTTACTGGCTAAAAGTAGCTAGACTCGCCATACTTTATGTCTGACTCTTTTTGTTCCTGCTTCTTTCTTCCGTTCCCTCCCAAAGGTTCTCAGGGCGGGAAAACTCAGGCTTGACTGTGATTCTACTTTCATCTTGCTTGGAGCTACTTAGAAATACTACTGGTTCCACATCTTTCTCTACTATGGATTATGATTTGGGGATTATGCTTTCTTTATTATTGTACTCTGATATTCAAAATACAGGACAAAAGTTTTAATGATGTACTTAGTTTATGTATTTTCAGACATATGGTGTAACCATGCTTTATGATAATAAAAGTTTTTTTAATTCCGCTGCTATTTTATATCTGTCTTGTAATGTTTCTGTTTTGTTTACCTATAACACTTCACAAAACTTAATGCATTCCCTTAGTGAGTGACATTAACGGACATGGGATGTCACAGGTTTGGCGTTGTTTTCGTCACGAGTTTATAAATAAATAAATCACTGTTCCTTGTTAAAGCTAAAATTTATTTTGGTCTTTTTGTGTGTGATTTCAGTTTTCGCTTTTTGGCATGACTGACTTCATTTTCCGTCAACATGTGACTTGAATCGTTTAACTTTTCAAAAAATACATTTTTGAAGTTTTTGGAAAATGTTATTTGAAAAAAAAACATTTTTATCATTTTCTTATTTTGGTTGGGAAAGTGAAACAGTTATGAAAAGGAATTTTCAAAATAAACACAAGATGTTTTTAAGTGAAAATTTTCGATTTTTGGCCACATGGACGGTGTAAGGAAGATTTTGGATGCTTTGTGTGCGCGTTTTAGCGGTGCAATAAGACCAATGATACGATAAAAACATTAACGACAATAAGGAAAAGGCTATTTTAGCCTTGGAAACGCTGTTTCGATACCTTGTCAACGATGCACGCGAGCTATTAATTAACTCGTTTTACATTTTAAAGCTTGTTTTAAACCTCCTTTACAGCCTACAGATTTTTTTTTTAGTATTTTGGGTAACTGAGGGGAAAATTCCACAGTAAGGTGGGAATTGGAAAAGTTGCGAGCAGGAAAAATGTTGAAAATCTTAGCTCCAATTTCCTTTTTCCGGTTTAGGAGAGATTAAATAGGAAACGATTAGATTGCATGACATTTTGGATGGTAGGGTTTGGCTGCAAAATTGGTTGTTTCACACTTTTATTCATAATTGTGTGAAGGTTATGGATGAAAAAGAATTTTCAAAATTTGCGTTCACATAGAAGTGCTAGTACATTTAGGATGTTTTGCATCATGTTTTGAAAGTGTTTTAAAAATCTCAATGCGCACATATAGAGGGCCCGATTTAGAATCATCTTACATGCATGTTTTATGGTTGAAATGCATTAAGTACACCATGCACATATACACATGGTTGCAAAGTGGATGTACACAAATTGGTTGTGTAGGGTAGGATAACTAGGTGTTAGAATTTCGGGACGAAATTCCTTTTATGGGGGGAAGAATGTAATAACCCAGAATTTTGACAATAAATAGTTATTTAATTAGAAGGTCAAAAATAGGAATTTCTGCAAATGATGGAATTTGACCATGAAACTTTAACCATTGCGTTCGTCTCGGAATTATGGTTAACTTTCATGTTTGGAGTTTTGCGAACGGAGTCCGCATGAAAAAGTTACGGATGAAATAGGAAAATGGACGGATAATAAATCTAACAGAATAATATATATATATATATATATATATATATATATATATATATATATATGGAAAACAATAATTCCCCCAGCCACCTCATTGCTTGGTCGACCACTGGCTGCGAACTCTTGGTCGAGCCAGGCGGGCAACAGCTAGGGTTAATGGGGATGGTTTTATAAAATATTATAAAACGGATAGACAGATGTTATTTAAAATGAATCCAACGGTGCAGGGTCACTTCCACCCTTATAAATAAAGGTGTAGAGCCTCATTCTTTTTTCATTTAAATATGCAGAGGCAACGGAGCTCTACCATTTTTCTCTCTCTCCATACCTAAATACTAAAATAAAAATATATTCATACATATCAAATCAAATCCAATTCATATGAAATTGAGAGGGCAAGCGGATCTAATGGAAAGAAATGTAATTTGACGCTCAACGATAGATTCATCGTTGTCTTCCCTTTTTCTTACTATTGACACGCTTTTTAGTCAAAGTTGTCACAAGACAAGTATTTGGTTAGCAATGCGCTTAAGCATGAAGAATGGCATCGGGAAACACAAAGCGATTTGGTCGAAGTCGCGTTGCAAACATAAGAAGGCCAAAAACTTATCAGATGACCACTTTTGGGCCCAAGAACATCTACTACAAGGCTTTACACTATGATTCTTAGGCGAATGGACAGGCAAGCCAAAGGCGAGCCGTGCTCCGAGCCGAAGGCGAACCGTCAAGCGGGTCCGGGCGCAACACCGGTGGGGGTCCCGGTGGCAATCGAACAAGTGGGCACCGCCCGATTTTTTCCAATCTGGAAGCTTGAATCCCTTCACTTCGGACCGGCAAATCCTCGGATTCCCTCATTTCGCGTTCTGGAACTTCGACTCCCTCGACAACACGATTACGAACCCCTCCTCCATCAATTTCGTACCCCCTGAAAGGATACGAATTTCATATCCCCCCAGAGGATATGAATTTCATACCCCTCACGGGGGTATGAAATTCGTATCCCCCTGGAGGGGTACGAATTTCGTATTCCCCCAAGGGATACAAATTTCGTACTCCCCTAGGGGATACGAATTTCATATCCCCTGAAAGGTATGAATTTTGCCCCTCACCAGGGGGTACAAATTTCTTGTATGGAGGCTGTTTCTGGGGTCCCAAATTAAGTGTTTTGGTCCCCATTTCCTACCTACTCCCACTTAACCTCCTTCCTATAAATACCCTAACCCTTGGCCTTCATTTGGATCTTTTTCCCTTGGAATTTTAGGACTTATAGAGCTCTAAACCCTCATTAATGGCCAACTCTTTCTCCATAGCCCTTAGACATGACATTAATAACTAAAACGTGGCCTACATATTTTTCTTCAACACTTGGGCATTTGCGAGGATAATTATGCTACACTTGGGCTCTTTTGGACTTCTTGGACATTAAGGATAATCTTGGAATATAGTTGACCAAGTCAACTCATCTAATGGAAGAAGAAGAAGGGCATTTTAGTCAAAGTATAGAATTAACAAGGAAATTGTTATTCTATTGTAATACTTTATACTCAAATATTGTTTAATGTTGTAATGCATTGTAATCAGATATCATATGATGAATGATCATTATAAAGTGGACATAGGCGTTAATGCCGAACCACTATAAAAAGTTGTGTCTCCCTGCTTTTATTTACTTTACTATTTATTTGGATTTGCATACGCATTGGGTGTTGGCATGTGACATTTTTTCCTGACAGCATTTTCATTGCTCTCTTCCCTTTTTCTTACATTTCTACAGATCTAGAATTTTTCCCTTTCTAGATAAATTGTAGATTTATAAGAATTTGAGGATTGTAAGCCTAAAAAGGTTCAAAATTCATAAATTGGAAGATATAAGGTGAGTGGGAAATTTACTAATACAGATTTAATGATTTATCTATTTTGTTTGAATCCAATATTTGTTTTATGCCTATCAGATCTATTATTTAAATAATTGTAAATTGTGGCAACCCTTAGATCTGATTATGAATATGTTTAAAAATTTGCAAATGAAAAGTATGACTATGTATAACATGAATTGTAGGATTTTTATATCTTTCCCACATATTCCTTCAAGTTATGTCATGAAATATGTTGTATATGTTACATAGCACTGTGGATCTGGAAATCAGTCCCATTAAGCATAAATTTGTTATAGTTATGTTCCAGATCTTTAGTTCAGTGCTGAAATACGAAATATATGAATTTGGATAAAAAGATGAATTTATGTATTATGTGATTATAAGAATAAAAATAAATATTCCTTGTTTACATTCAATATTGTTGGGTTTTTGGCTTAAGCATTGTAAATTATGTCGTCTTCCTCATTTTTAAATAAAGAGGCATTATTTTAGAATCATAAGAAGTGTGACAAAAAGAATTAAAAAAGGAAAAGTGGTACAAAGGTACATATAAAGAATAAATACATGTTTTTGTATGTAATTTGCATCGACTATTCAAAATAAAAATACATTACATATATTTCTTGTGATTTGGGAATATGTCAATTCCAAAAAATAGGCATGATTTACAATGATTACGGCTAATGGTCCTTGTGAAACATGAACCTTCTTGGAAAGATTGAATATAAAATGGGAATGTTTAGTTAATTGATTATACCGAATCATTAATTTAAATTTAATAATAATAATAATAACTACGTTGACCGCACGTAAAAATAGAAATAAATATATACATATTTTCCGTCCAAATCAGCGTAAAATGGTAAAACATGCATTGTATTAAATGTTTTAAGGTTTGAAAAGTTCAATGGTATTCATTTATGGAATTATACATGTAAATTATAATCCATCGTAATGAATGCATATATGGTGCCATTGTAGCAATTAGTGTAATTGATTGCTATAAATGGGGCCATAAATAAATAATTAACAATTATGACAAATGTTGAATGTTTGGATAAGGTTCAATTATGGAATTATAATCCATTTTGAATTAATATATTTGTGGTGACCATTTGTAGCAATAAATATAATTAATTGCCATAAATGAGACCGCAAATAAAGAATAACCATTGTAACCAATATTGATTTGGGAAAATAAATTGTGAATAAGAAAATGGTTATAATTCCTAAAATCAATTAGTATAATTGTTGTGGACCCCAAGTAAGAAATATAAATTATAACCGCATTTAGACACGAGGTTAAACTTAACTTGTGGTGTAAGCCTGCCCGGAACCGACCGACAAATCCAGCGACCACAGGTAGTCAGTTTAATGTGAGGGGTCCTATGCATAAATATAATCGTACTAAGGAACGAGGTTAAGTTCACTTGTGGTAGAAGTCTGCCCGGAATCGATCAATATATCCAACATCCACAGGTAGTCAACTTAATGTGAGAGGACTGGTATGTAAAAATATATATACATATATATATAGTAGTCAATATAGAAATAAATAAATAAGTATAGTAATTGCCTATTGGGGTACAACAAATAGATAACTTGGAAGTGATAAATAGTTGCATTAGGAAAATATGACCATTAGAGTCATAAAGGGGAATAAAAAGGAAATAAAAAGAAATGGGTGTCAAAAAGGGGATTAATGGATATTGATTGTAGTTTAAATACTAAGTCCATGGAAGAAATTAAATAAATATCCTAGGGAAAAGGGAATATAATATGTCAATAAAACTTATAGTTAAAAATATAGTTGGATTTAGTAGGTTACTAATGTAAGACATTATTAACCATATAAATCCGTGATACAAATAAATGGTGTATGTATAGTATATCCGTGTAAAGGAATTAAACGACAATGACTTAATAACGTAGCCTACTTTATCCTAAAAAGGGAAAGGTGTTAAAGGAAAATGGGGGAAGTACGAATAACCTTCGCATATAGTCTGCTCCTGTGTCCTAAATGGCTAAGTGACAATGGTTAAAGAGTCCACTTGGGAATAGGTTTTTCAGTATAGGTGGTCTTAAATGGCAGGTGTGTTACCCTACTCAGACCTGGAAATTAGAAGGGCCAGATATGGCCATCTATCTTACGGGAAGTAGTAAGTGACTAAGGATGTTATTTAATAAAGTCAGCTAGAAGGTATAACGAACGATAAAATACCTACTCTCACCTTATGCGGGGTAAGGGTATATGCGTGAATGACGGAATCCTTAACTAATTGGGCCCGTAGCTAGTGCCCTTTAGTTTTATTGTAACACCCCGAAAATTCTATAACTGTGAAATTAACAAATTAAAGTATAATTAATTTTAAATCAAAGAACCAAGGGAAACGGGATACGCCATTGCGTTCGTCTCGGAAAAATACGCGAAATAGAGTCCGAGTTTTCGAAAAACGGAGTCCGTATGAAGAAGATATGGCCTTCGGAAGTTTTGAATTAAATTTAAAATTCAAACAGAATTAAATAATTAAAAAATGGGGCCCAATGGGCCAGGGCGGATAAACACCCGCCTAGGCCACCCAGGTCGACTGGGCTGTCGACCTGGGCTACCCATGTCGATAGGGCTGTTGACAGCCCTGTCGACAGGGGTATCGACCTGGTCGAGCCCAGTCAACCTGGCTGGCCAGGTCTGTGTTTGGTCGAATTTCTGTGGTCTGCTTTGTCATTAGGGCTAGGTGGCGGGTTCTAATTGGTCTCTCTATCTAATGAATGGCTATGATCTAACCTAGCAACATCAATGGTCCTAATCAATTCCTAACCTCTATATAAACAACCCTAGACTAAACCCTAATCTATTCATTCAAAATTGAGAACATAGCCGCCATGTTGCTGAGGAACGACTAGAGGTAGCCGCCGACTAGAGAGAGGATTAGGAGGAAATTTCTAAAGCTTAAAGAGACCTAAATCAAATCAATTCAACAAAGGAATTTGCGTCTTCAATCCCTAAACTAGAGAATTCATCAAACCATTGTAAGTAGAGTATTACTTTGGTATGAATAAACAATTGTGTTAGTTTGTATGCTTGAATTGTGGCAAGAAAGTTATTCATATTTGTGCGTTCTTATCAATTTGAAATATTATATACGTTTGGATATTTATGGATTATGTTATTCATGTTATAAAGAACTACATGCGGTAGTTCTATGCAAGTATACGTTTGGAATATGCGCAAATTATGTAATCTATGTTGAAGCTACATGTATGTAGTTGATTTAAATTTATGCAAGTTTGGGGCTTTGTTATTATGCCATCATGATGTATATTTTTGTGCATAAATCATTTTGCAAGTAATTGAAACAAGTTTGGTTATTATAGTTCATATAAAACTATGTTGGAATTTTGACACCATAATCCATGTATTAAGTCATGCTTTTGCAAACTTATGAATATGGCTAGGCTATGAATGATATTTGGCATAATTATCCATCTTGTTTAAAAGAATTATATGATAACATATGTGTGACATAGCTAGGTTAGACTCAAAAATCCCTTTTTGCAAGTTTAAAGCAAACACCATGTTTAGGGATATTTATGAATAAGTATGTTCATACCATCGTTATGTGATTAGACTTAAATCATGATTAAGTTGAACTATGCTTTTGTGTTAGTAACAAAGTATCCCCTTTGTAAACATGTAGAAACCTTATGAACATGACTTGTTTATGTTTATGCCATGTTTATGCTAGAAGTATTTATGCCATGCTTATGTTTGACATTATGCTATGCTTATGCTAGAAATATTTATGCCATGCTTATGTTTGACATTATGCCTAAGTAAAAATATAGGTTCATGTGACAATAATGATATCTCAATTACAAGTTCACATGATTCACGTCACCTATGTTACCACTATGCAAGTACACCAGTTTTTATGTTGTATTTCCAACGTCATATGCAAGTTCATGCGCTCACCTTCCCCTCTTTGTGTATGTAATCACGCTTTAAGCCTCCCCTTTTCGCATGGCTAAATTGGGCTTTAAAAGGCTAAGCCCAATATATATAAACGGACGTGTAAAACGGGGGAAAATAACGTTGGGTTAAAATTAATTAATGAATGAAAATATAAAATAGAAGGGCCCAAATTCAGGTATTAGTTGGGCCCATGATTGGTGTAACCTTTACACCATTAACTTAATAATGGGCCGCAAATATTTACATAAATAAAGAAGAATGACAAGATATGTAAATATAGAAAATACGATGTGTTTAACCCGAGGTTGGATTGAGTTGTGATGTAAACCTGCCCGGAACCGCCCGGCTGTCCAGTAGTCACAACAATACCTATCCAATGTGGGAGGTTAAACATGGAGCCCAATAAGGACCCGAGGTTAGACTGAGTTGTGGCGTAAGACTGCCCGGAACCAACCGGCAACAGGCAGCCACAACAATACCTGTCTAATGTGAGAGGTCAGGGCCTTAATAAGACAATTAAGGCTGAGTCAGGATTGTTAGGATTAAGTGAACTAAAGACTTAATCAAAATGGAACATGCTAAACTAAACGGACTGGTGGGGTTAGGTTAGGAAACACTTAACCAACTTAGCATGTTGGCTAGAGGTAGAAAACCTAGTAACGGGGGGGACCCTTTTCAGCAGTAACCCTAAAAGGTGTATCAGGATACCCTGAAACTAGGCAGGGTGGGGCACGATTACTGGGCTGATTGTAAGAGGTCAAATCGACGGCGGTGGTGTAGCAGTGTAGGTTCTAACGGAGTGCGGGCGTGCACACACTCCGGCGCAGAAAAGTAAGGCACTGGGCACCAGTAGCATACCTGTGCACTCTAAGGTTGTGTCGGGTTGCCACTATGGGACTTGATACACCCCATGGTGGGACCAGCATAGGTAACTACGACATCGGGGGCCGTAAGACACATGTAACTTTGCGAGTAGGAGCCGATCATCATTGAATGGATCACATCACCCTGATTATGGGGTGCAAATCGGAAACTAGTTTATATGGGTTCAGAGATTAACATGGGGTACGATAGTATATTCGACCCTAGACAACTTAACCAGTTTATAGTGCATGCCCACTTCTTGTTTATACTTATCATACCCAGTTCTTTATTCATAGACAAAATAGTACTAGACTTACTCAGGCTTTATGTCTGACTCTATTTTCTTTCGTCTTCTTTCTTCCGTTTCCCCCCCCCCCCAAGGTCCTCAGGGAGGGAACACAGCAGCTTGACCAACCTCATCATCCAGCTTGAAGAAGAGAAATGTATTGCTTGGACTTTACTGTTTTGAACTATGGCTTTGGACAATCCACTATGGGGCTTTTGCAGTTTATCTATGTTTTATTTATGCTTCTTTAAAAATAATGTACTCAAGACAGATTATGAAAGTGTTATGTTATGTTTCTGGAAAGGATGTTGTTGTAACACGTATTTGACTTTATGAAATAAAAGTTTGTTGTTCTTCCGCTGTTTACAAATATGTGTTCTTATATCTGTCTTGTATATCTGTGACTTGTACTTATAAACCTCCACCAAAATTAGGGCATTCCCTTTGAGAGTGACCCTGACGGAGGTGGAGTGTTTCACTTGGTATAAGAGCATAGGTTTACCAGATAAGATAAAAAAAAAAGTTTTGAAAAATTATTTTCAAAAAGGGAAATTTAAAGAAGCATTTTTTAAAAAAAAAGAAAAATATTATTTTATTTTAAAAGGCAAAGTCCACTCCCCAAAGCCATAGGTATTATCTCTTATCCTTCGTTTTGAATCTATCCTTTTTGTTTCAGCATGTCCCAAGAACTTAACTTGCCGGAAGGGGTGCCAATACCTGGTTGGTTTAGACGATTCTTAGAAGCGAGGGCCACTCAGCCAGGTCCTACCGTTCCTCCTCCCCCAGCTGAAGGAAATCATCCAGCTGCAGCAGCACCTTTTCCTCCACCTCCTCCTCGGGGAAACGCTTTTGCTAAAATTTGTAAAGATTTTAAAGCTATGGGAGGAAGGGATTTCCATGGAACTGAGTCCTTCGTGGCAGCTAGGAATTGGCTGAAAGAAACGGAGGACCTATTCATCATCTTTGAGGTAGAAGATAGACAAAAAGTACAACTAGCGGTGTGGCTATTGAAGGGCGAGGCTTCCTACTGGTGGGAAGTCACTAATGCTGAAAGACCAGTGGAGACGTGGGAGGACTTTAGGGCAAGGTTTGAGACTAAATTTCTCTCAGATGCGGAAAGAAGTTTGCAGTTGGAAAAATTCTTATTTCTTAAGCAAGGGGACAAGACAGTCAGAGAGTATGTGAATCAGTTCGATGAGCTGGCTAGGTTTGGGCTTGACCTAGTCAATACCCCGCACAAGAAGGCTCTCCGTTTCGTCAAAGGGTTAAATGAGCCATTACACAGTTTGGCCATGACCCATATACCCATGGGAGCCACGTATGAAAGATTGGTGCAAATGGCATTGCTGAATGAAGAGGATAAGGGCAAGAAGGAGACAAAGGCAGAAAGCTCTCAAGGGAAGAAAGAGGGTTTGCAGCCCAAGAAGACAGACTTTAAGAAGGGCGGGAAAGGCAACAAAGAGAAGAGGAAGTGCAATTTCTGTGGCAAAGTGGGGCACTTAGTAAAGGACTGCCGGAAAAAGAAGGCCAAGGAGAATGGTGGGTGCTTTTCTTGCGGTGAGACAGGCCATAGGGCTAAGGACTGCCCAAAGAAACGAGGACAGGGGCAGAGGACTGGATCCACCCCAGGGGCACAGGTCCATGTGCTAGAAGCGCCACCTCTGCAACAGCGAGGTATAAATACTTCTGTAGAAAGTATAGTTTATCTTTATGATCACCCCGTTCGCACTTTATTTGATTCGGGCGCATCACACTCCTTTATCTCGTCTGCTTTAGTAGAATCTCTGCACCTAAAAACTAGTATGGTAGAGGACCCCTTAATTGTTTCAAACCCAATTGGGGGCCCAGCTCATTTGTCTATGATCTGTCTGGATTTGAAAATTTCTATCCTAAGTGTTGAATTTCAATGTAGTGCCTTTGTTTTGGGCTTTTCGGGTTATGGTTTGATTTTGGGTATGGATTGGCTATCCAGTAATGGGGCCATCCTTGATTGTGAGAAAAGGGTTGTTAGGCTCCTAACCCAGCTCGGTAATACCTTGGAAATTTCTTGTAATCCCTCGTATGCGGTTATGCTTAGTTATCTTGAATCGCTAGATGCCTCTGTTGAAAATTTGCAATCAGTTAGAGTGGTTCGGGAATATCCGGATGTCTTCGAAGAGGTGAAGGTCTTGCCTCCGAAGCGGGAAATAGACTTCCGCATATATCTTGTAGATAATGCAAAGCCCGTTGCGTTGCCCGTTAGACATATGGCTCCACCGGAAAGGAAAGAGCTCAGTAAACAGATTAAAGAGCTTCTAGAAAAGGGGTTCATTAGGAGGAGCATTTCAGAATGGGGCGCTCCAGTGGTGTTCGCTACAAAGGCGGATGGTTCACTCCGTCTATGTGTTGACTATAGGGAGCTCAACAAGCTAACGAAAAAGAATAGGCACCCTCTCCCTAGAATTGACGATTTATTTGACCAGCTTGTAGGAGCGTCTGTTTTCTCCCAACTCGATTTAGCAACCGGTTTTCATCAGCTAAGGGTGGCTGAAGATAGCATCGATAAAACGGCGTTCAGAACCCCAGACGGCTTCTTTGAATGGCTTGTCATGCCTTTCGGCTTGACAAATGCACCTGCTTACTTCGTGGACCTGATGAGTAGGGTATTTAGGGATTTCCTCAACAAATTCGTAGTGGTCTTCGTAGATGATATCCTTATCTTCTCAAAGAGTGAAGAGGAACATGCTCAGCACCTAAGGGCAATCATGGAAACTTTGCGAGTCCATCAACTAAAAGCCAAATTCTCCAAATGCCACTTTTGGAGAGAAGAGGTGAGGTTCCTTGGGCACATAGTATCCAAACAAGGGTTAGCAGTGGACCCTGCGAAGGTAGTGGCGGTACAGGATTGGAAGACACCAAGGAGTGCAACTGAGGTCCGAAGCTTCCTAGGACTAGCAGGTTTCTATCGAAAATTTATAAGGGATTTTGCGAAAATCTCAGCTCCGCTCACGAAATTGACTAAGAAGAATCTAGTGTTCAATTGGGATTTGGATTGCGAGTTTGCTTTCCAACGACTGAAAAGGGCTCTCACAACAGCCCCAGTTTTGACGCTGCCAGATGGGAGCAAGATGTTCACTGTTTATACGGATGCATGTGGGACAGGGCTAGGCGCCGTCTTAATGCAAGAAGGAAGGGTGGTAGCTTATGGCGGGAGGCAGTTGAAGGTGCACGAAAAGAACTACCCAACCCACGATCTAGAGTTAGCCGCCATCGTCTTTGCACTCAAGTCTTGGCGACACTATCTCCTAGGTGAGAAGTTCGAACTTTACACTGATCATAAATCGTTGAAATATCTTTTCTCGCAGAAGGATCTTAACTTGAGGCAACAAAGATGGATGGAGTTTCTTGCCTCGTACGATTTCGAAATCTCCTATACTCCGGGCAAAGGCAACGTAGTGGCAGACGCGTTGAGCCGAAAGAAATTAACCCTAAGCCCGTTGTTTGTTGAAAGACAAAGCCTAGAGTTTATAGCCAGTTTCGACTTTAGGCCCTCCTCCGATTTCGTACCAGGCTTGCTAGCATCTCTCGAAGTACGCCCAACTTTAGTGGATTCAGTAGGGACAACACAGCGCGAAGACCCTCAACTTGTGGAATTAATTGATAGGCTAATTAGGGGTGAGACTTCAAGTCACCTCAACCGATACTCCATTGACGATAAGGGGTTGCTAAGGCGAGACGGAAGACTATGCGTCCCACAGACAAAAGATTTAGTAAAGAAGGTTCTCGAGGAAGCACATCACTCCAAGATGACGATACACCCAGGCGGAGATAAAATGTACAAAGACATAAAAAGGACTTTCTTCTGGAACGGCATGAAAAAGGACGTGGCAGAGTTCGTTTCTAAGTGCATGGTGTGCCAACAGGTTAAGGTGGAACAGAAAAAGCCTGGCGGACTGCTACATCCTCTGGAGGTCCCGCAGTGGAAGTGGGATAGCATCTCAATGGACTTCATCGATGGGCTGCCTAGGTCTAGGAGAGGCAACACTAGTATTTGGGTAATAGTGGATAGGCTTACTAAAAGCGCCCACTTTTTACCAGTCAAAAGTAAAAGAACTGCCTCATCCCTAGCATCACTTTACCTCAAGGAAATCGTTCGACTCCATGGAATACCATCTAGCATTGTTAGTGACCGAGACCCCATCTTCACCAGCGAGTTTTGGCGGAGTCTGCAAGAAGCAGTAGGAACGCAGTTATGCTTAAGCACAGCCTATCATCCCCAAACCGACGGCCAAACAGAGAGAGTGAACAGAGTTTTGGAAGACCTTCTAAGACTATGCGTCCTTGACTTCGGAGGGACATGGGAAGACAACCTTCCTTTGGTGGAATTTGCCTACAACAACAGCTATCAAGCAACCATCGGAATGGCGCCCTTCGAAGCTTTATATGGAAGACCGTGCCGATCGCCCACTTGTTGGTGGGAATCCACGGATAAGCTCATACTTGGACCAGACATGATCCGAGAGACCTCAGAGAAAGTAGACTTAATACGAAGAAGGATGAAGACGGCCCAAGACAGACAAAAGTCCTACGCCGACAAGAGGAGGACCGACCTTGAATTTGAGGTTGGAGACAAAGTTTTTCTCAAGGTATCACCGCTAAGAAACGTTGTTCGTTTTGGAACCACAGGAAAGCTAGCGCCAAGGTTCGTAGGGCCATTCCCTATTATCGAGAAAATTGGGAAAATGGCCTATAGATTAGAGCTACCCGAGAAGTTGGCTGGAGTCCACAACGTTTTTCACGTTTCACATCTCCGAAAATGTCTGCATGAGTCTGCTGAAGTGGTAGAGCCAAATATCCTCGAAGAGGCCGAAGTGGAACGCGAAGCAACCATAAGAAAAGTTCCAAACCGCATCTTAGGAACGGAAGTGAAGAAGCTACGCAACCGTGAAGTCAAGCTCGTCAAAGTTCAGTGGAGCGACGCCGAGGGAGACGCGACTTGGGAAACTGAAGCTAGAATACGCACTGCCTACCCTTTTCTGTTCGAGGGTACATCCTTGATCTTTCTTTTTCCTTAAGTTGCGCTTTTATCTATCTTTTTAGGTATATTTCCTCGACCTTATCTTTTAGGTAGAATCTTTTTGGATGGAAACATGTAGTTGAAACATGTTATGTATGATGGTTGCAAGTGGTTGCAAGTGATTGCTAGTGGTTGCTCGTGGTTGCATATACACACACAATCTAGGTTTTAGATCGGCTCAGTCACTTCATATTGCATATGCATATATGTTTGCTTTCGTCTATGGTTGAACATTAATATGTTGACATGTGGATGTGGCATCTGTATTGAATGATTGTGCACTCATGTAGAATCAAGAATAGGAAAATTTGCATACATAATGGATTCATGGCACTTACATAATTCGCATTAAGGAGGTCAACTGAATCAGTAGACCGCCTGATTTTGCATTAGATAAGTTCATGTACACACACACTTCGCATATGATCATGAAGCATTAGAAGTCTTTTAAGGACAATGGATGCTCGTGTTTGATGGATGAGTAGATGGATGATTAGATGTTAGGATATACATTCCTCCTAACTTGAAGATTTCGGGGACGAAATCCTTTTAAGTGGGGGAGAATGTAACACCCCGAAAATTCTATAACTGTGAAATTAACAAATTAAAGTATAATTAATTTGAAATCAAAGAACCAAGGGAAACGGGATACGCCATTGCGTTCGTCTCGGAAAAATACGCGAAATAGAGTCCGAGTTTTCGAAAAACGGAGTCCGTATGAAGAAGATATGGCCTTCGGAAGTTTTGAATTAAATTTAAAATTCAAACAGAATTAAATAATTAAAAAATGGGGCCCAATGGGCCAGGGCGGATAAAAACTCGCCTAGGCCACCCAGGTCGACTGGGCTGTCGACCTGGGCTACCCATGTCGACAGGGCTGTCGACAGCCCTGTCGACAGGGGTATCGACCTGGTCGAGCCCAGTCAACCTGGCTGGCCAGGTCTGTGTTTGGTCGAATTTCTGTGGTCTGCTTTGTCATTAGGGCTAGGTGGCGGGTTCTAATTGGTCTCTCTATCTAATGAATGGCTATGATCTAACCTAGCAACATCAATGGTCCTAATCAATTCCTAACCTCTATATAAACAACCCTAGACTAAACCCTAATCTATTCATTCAAAATTGAGAACATAGCCGCCATGTTGCTGAGGAACGACTAGAGGTAGCCGCCGACTAGAGAGAGGATTAGGAGGAAATTTCTAAAGCTTAAAGAGACCTAAATCAAATCAATTCAACAAAGGAATTTGCGTCTTCAATCCCTAAACTAGAGAATTCATCAAACCATTGTAAGTAGAGTATTACTTTGGTATGAATAAACAATTGTGTTAGTTTGTATGCTTGAATTGTGGCAAGAAAGTTATTCATATTTGTGCGTTCTTATCAATTTGAAATATTATATACGTTTGGATATTTATGGATTATGTTATTCATGTTATAAAGAACTACATGCGGTAGTTCTATGCAAGTATACGTTTGGAATATTGCGCAAATTATGTAATCTATGTTGAAGCTACATGTATGTAGTTGATTTAAATTTATGCAAGTTTGGGGCTTTGTTATTATGCCATCATGATGTATATTTTTGTGCATAAATCATTTTGCAAGTAATTGAAACAAGTTTGGTTATTATAGTTCATATGAAACTATGTTGGAATTTTGACACCATAATCCATGTATTAAGTCATGCTTTTGCAAACTTATGAATATGGCTAGGCTATGAATGATATTTGGCATAATTATCCATCTTGTTTAAAAGAATTATATGATGACATATGTGTGACATGACTAGGTTAGACTCAAAAATCCCTTTTTGCAAGTTTAAAGCAAACACCATGTTTAGGGATATTTATGCATAAGTATGTTCATACCATCGTTATGTGATTAGACTTAAATCATGATTAAGTTGAACTATGCTTTTGTGTTAGTAACAAAGTATCCCCTTTGTAAACATGTAGAAACCTTATGAACATGACTTGTTTATGTTTATGCCATGTTTATGCTAGAAGTATTTATGCCATGCTTATGTTTGACATTATGCTATGCTTATGCTAGAAATATTTATGCCATGCTTATGTTTGACATTATGCCTAAGTAAAAATATAGGTTCATGTGACAATAATGATATCTCAATTACAAGTTCACATGATTCACGTCACCTATGTTACCACTATGCAAGTACACCAGTTTTTATGTTGTATTTCCAACGTCATATGCAAGTTCATGCGCTCACCTTCCCCTCTTTGTGTATGTAATCACGCTTTAAGCCTCCCCTTTTCGCATGGCTAAATTGGGCTTTAAAAGGCTAAGCCCAATATATATAAACGGACGTGTAAAACGGGGGAAAATAACATTGGGTTAAAATTAATTAATGAATGAAAATATAAAATAGAAGGGCCCAAATTCTGGTATGAGTTGGGCCCATGATTGGTGTAACCTTTACACCATTAACTTAATAATGGGCCGCAAATATTTACATAAATAAAGAAGAATGACAAGATATGTAAATATAGAAAATACGATGTGTTTAACCCGAGGTTGGATTGAGTTGTGATGTAAACCTGCCCGGAACCGCCCGGCTGTCCAGTAGTCACAACAATACCTATCCAATGTGGGAGGTTAAACATGGAGCCCAATAAGGACCCGAGGTTAGACTGAGTTGTGGCGTAAGACTGCCCGGAACCAACCGGCAACAGGCAGCCACAACAATACCTGTCTAATGTGAGAGGTCAGGGCCTTAATAAGACAATTAAGGCTGAGTCAGGATTGTTAGGATTAAGTGAACTAAAGACTTAATCAAAATGGAACATGCTAAACTAAACGGACTGGTGGGGTTAGGTTAGGAAACACTTAACCAACTTAGCATGTTGGCTAGAGGTAGAAAACCTAGTAACAGGGGGGACCCTTTTCAGCAGTAACCCTAAAAGGTGTATCAGGATACCCTGAAACTAGGCAGGGTGGGGCACGATTACTGGGCTGATTGTAAGAGGTCAAATCGACGGCGGTGGTGTAGCAGTGTAGGTTCTAACGGAGTGCGGGCGTGCACACACTCCGGCGCAGAAAAGTAAGGCACTGGGCACCAGTAGCATACCTGTGCACTCTAAGGTTGTGTCGGGTTGCCACTATGGGACTTGATACACCCCATGGTGGGACCAGCATAGGTAACTACGACATTGGGGGCCGTAAGACACATGTAACTTTGCGAGTAGGAGCCGATCATCATTGAATGGATCACATCACCCTGATTATGGGGTGCAAATCGGAAACTAGTTTATATGGGTTCAGAGATTAACATGGGGTACGATAGTATATTCGACCCTAGACAACTTAACCAGTTTATAGTGCATGCCCACTTCTTGTTTATACTTATCATACCCAGTTCTTTATTCATAGACAAAATAGTACTAGACTTACTCAGGCTTTATGTCTGACTCTATTTTCTTTCGTCTTCTTTCTTCCGTTCCCCCCCCCCCCAGGTCCTCAGGGAGGGAACACAGCAGCTTGACCAACCTCATCATCCAGCTTGAAGAAGAGAAATGTATTGCTTGGACTTTCCTGTTTTGAACTATGGCTTTGGACAATCCACTATGGGGCTTTTGCAGTTTATCTATGTTTTATTTATGCTTCTTTAAAAATAATGTACTCAAGACAGATTATGAAAGTGTTATGTTATGTTTCTGGAAAGGATGTTGTTGTAACACGTATTTGACTTTATGAAATAAAAGTTTGTTGTTCTTCCGCTGTTTACAAATATGTGTTCTTATATCTGTCTTGTATATCTGTGACTTGTACTTATAAACCTCCACCCAAATTACGGCATTCCCTTTGAGAGTGACCCTGACGGAGGTGGGGTGTTTCATTTATGTTAACATTTAATATATTATCGAGGGTTAATAAGTGACCAATAGGCCCGCCTAAGGTCTTAAGTGATCAGAGAGAATCCACCTTATCTATCATTGATAGTGAGGCATTAAATAATAAAGAATATAGAATGAGGATATAGATAGAAACCCCGAAATTAGGGGCCCACTCTTGATATAATTAACCAGTTAAACTCTAGTATAAAGGATTAACAAAAATGTATATAAATGTACTATCTCGGCAATATAACCTGGATATACTACTTTGGGATAAATAGTAAAGTCATGCGTAAATATTTACTGGGTTGGGCTAGAATCACTAACCTGGTTTGGCATACTGCTTGGGTTGAACCAAACGGAATATATATCTGTGTTATAGACTGTATTGTACATTTCTTAGTCACCAGAACTTGTGGTTCTGACCCCCTCCTCATTACGACCTCCAGGTTTCATAGAGAAGGTCGGGTTCTTATAGATGATTAGGTTGGCTTTCAGTTCTCGTTCTCTCTCATGCTCGGTATTAGCAAAGTGACTTACTTTGAAAATGGTAGTTGCTTGATTTAATACTAATTTATCCTATTTTGTTTCTGCTGTGAGTTATTTTATCGTACTCTGATTATGCACATGCTCATTTATTGCAGGTACCAGATATACGCTCTACGCTTGGATGTGTTCAAGTTTTGATTTTTGTCAAAATTTGGGTGCGGAAAAGTGTGGGGTGTTACATTCCTGGTCACCTTGTTCAGCTCACGATAGTCCACACACAATTTCAAATATATGTCAGCCTTGGTTGCAAACACAACTGGTGCACCCTATTCAGACTCACTCCTCTGAATGAATCCTTTTCCCAAAAGGTCACGAACTTGCACCTATTACTATCGTTGTTACTTAGGCACCATCCACCTAAGAGGCATGACAATAGGTCTAGCTCCTTCGACCAAATGGATTCTGAACTCAATATCAGGATGCGGCGACAACCTTTTGACCTCGTCAAAGACATCATCGAACTCACTAGCGATTGACACAAATGACAAGTCTTCTCGTGGAATCACAAGCGAATATATATAGCTCACAAAGACCATGTCTTCTGGCTTACATCAAATCACAACCATTCGCCCTTCCATATTCTCGACTGTCACCTCGAGCTTCTCATAATCCATTTTTGTCGCATACCTCTTGAGCCAGTCCATACCCAAATTAATCCCAAACACAACGAAGTTCAAAATAAGGCAATCACACGTAAAAGACCAACCATGACCTGACACCACTAGACCACGACAGATCACACAAAAACTGGATGAAACCCCAACTGAATTAGTCATGATCAATGGTCTATCCCAAATCTCGGGTTCCAAACCCAAGCGGCACACAAGCTTATTACAAATTAAAGAATGTAATGCTCCAGTATCAAACAACACTCGAACTGAAACATCTCTAATGGAAAGAATACACCGAATGGAGACATTCTTCCCTTTCTCCTTCACTGTAGGAGTCCTCAAAGAAGATGGCACAACTTCCAAAGCATACGCCTACATAGTCTACTTACCTTAGCTGGTTCTGGACAATCCTTCTTGTTATGCCTAGGCTTCCCATAGTTTTAGCACTTCTTATCAGCTTTCGGATTCATACAATTCTTGGAATAATGGTCCTTCTACTGGAAGTTGTAGCAAGTCACCTCGCTTTTTTGCTTCTTCTGACCATCTTTTTATTTCTGCCGTTGCTGCTTCCCCGTTTTGTTATTACCACCCTGTTGTGGTTTCAATTCCTCTTTAACTGCAACAACCACCTCTTCCTTGGGAAATAAACTCTTATGCCTTAGATCTTTCCCCACGATCTTCTCATAAGTGTCATCCAAGTGATCAACCAGCTGATTCCTAAGATATTTATCCAAGCCATGACAAACTTCCTGTTCTTCTGGTAAGGTGTCTCAATATACGAATGAGCATACATGGACAAAGCTTCAAAGTCAAAAACATACTCTAACACTGGTCTACCATTCTGCTTCAGCTCAATGAACCTTTTGAACAAAATAGACTTCTGAATGGTAGACATGAACTTCGTCTCAAACTTGACTTGGAACTGATCCCATGTGGTCTCATCCTCTGGATTCTAAAGTGACAGAGTTCCATCAATCCATAGCTCTGCCTTGTAGATGTCTTGATGCAAGCTTCCTCTTGGTCCCACCATCAATGCCCAATATCCAAAAATCTGAATGTAAGTATCAAGCCACCCATATATCTCTACAATCATCTCTATCCCTTTGAACGCCTTCCTTCCTAGAATAGCGAAGTCTTTGCATAGCTTCGCGAAGTCCACAACCCTAGGCACTTGCACATGAACCCCCACATCTACCGCGGTTGTCCTTTGAGCGGGTACCCTCCTCATGATCGATGCCACCATGGCCTCGAACATAGCTGGGTAATCTGGTGTACCACCAGTACCCCCTCCAGGAACAGTCTCCTCCCTAGTATTATGTCTCGACATTCGACGACTCATTCTAAATCTAAAAAATAGAATGATCAATCCACACATGAGAATAACTACAATGGAGTTCAAGCGCTACTATACTATACACTAATATATATATAGTATACATCCATTAGAAATTTATAAATATGTCTGTCTTATGTTATTACGTCTTTGAACTTCGGCTAAAATCAATTAACCAGAGCTCTGATACCAAATGTGACGACCGCCCATAACTCATGCACTTAACAAGAGGAATAATGCGCTGAAAGACATCCCAGGCAGCTATGGATGATCATCGGGGTAGAATAATATACGCAAGACATGTCGTATAACTCATAGCGTAAAGATAAAATATAATAAAACATATACAACAAGCAATAATAGTGAAGAAAAATTGAGCAAAATCTTAAACTTTTTCATATCATCATGAAATATCCATACAACATTGGATTACACTATAAGGGTATGTACAAAATGTCTCACTACAGGTCACTTAGAGAATACATCAAACATAACAACGAAAAACAACAAATAGTAGTTAGTAGGAAATAATACACCAGCCTCTTGCTCATCATCGCTCAGCAGCATCGTCCACATCAAGATCTACTACTTGTCACCTGCTACTCAGTCTTCCCATCCACAACAGGACGAACAACCCAAGGTAATAAGAGGGAGACATAAAACCTTGATTCAGACAATAGTCTTAATGAGCGATAAAACAATTACCTAACATCATCAATAAAGTACACGAGAAATAGGTAGATCAATCAATTAATCTACCAACACATCAGAGAAGAACCCAACCCTTATCCTCCACGTACGACAGTGATTGCCTTTACAACAATCAGATAGAAACAAACAATACATTCATGGTAACTAGTTATCAAACATAGTAGACCATCCTAATTGAACTTGACATCTCCTAAGCATATGCCCCGAAGACCTAAACCAACATCAGACAAGCACCCAAGAGATATCTCCTTCGACGTAGGACAATCTACATAAGACGATACAAGCAAAAAAAATTGCATCCATGACTATGGATATCACCGCCAATCCTTCCTTGAAACATCATTAATCGTATGACTAGCCATATCATCATGCCATCCGTCAAGAGCTAATGGTAACCCCGGTTCTAGCAAAACTCCATACGCCTTTCATCAATATGTATCTAGGCCTTTCATCGATACCTAAGGTACTTGACCAATCATTTGGTCTTTTAGGCGTCCCTACTGTACCCCTACTTTGAGCACGCTCGTATATATGACAACAATAACTCCTCGGCATTCGATATATCTAGTCGTCATTGTAACAACCCGTGTTTTTATAACGTGTAATAACCATAAATCAAGGCATAATTAATTTTAAAAATAAGAATCAGGGGAAACGGGTTGCGCCATTGCGTTCGTCTCGAAATTCTACTTGGAAACGAGTCCGAGTTTTCGAAGATCGGAGTCCGTATGACCAAGTTATGACCATTCGAAGTTTTCAGAAGTTTTCAAGTTCAAAAACAGTTCAATTCGAATTCAAAATTCGAATTTCAAACCTCAGAATGGACCGGGCGGGAAATTTCCCGCCCAGGACCAGGTCGACCTGGGGGTCGACTATGTAGTCGACCTACCCAGGACCAGGTCGACCATAGTGTCGACCTGGGGGTCGACCTGGTGCCCGAGCCCATTTCTGAAGTTGGATTCACTCTGATGTATTTGGCCTCATTTCTGTCCACATTCGTTGACCTAACCCTATAAATACAGCCCCTAACACCAGTCTCTCTACACAAATTCTTTCTGACTTTATGCTGCTCTAATTCTGGTCGAAAAGTTTGAGAGAGGGACTGCTTCTTCTACGTTGAGACTGCGTTAAGGGAATTGCTGATTTGGGGATTTCTATTAGGACTTGACTAAGCATATAAAGATTCAACATCGATTCTCTTTTTCTAATTCTCGAACCACGATCTGTAAGCCCCAGTTATTTTTAGATTTAAACTGTAAATGTAATATGAATATGATGTAAAATTGAAATTGGACCTATGTATGATGACTGTTTTACATCCATTATTGTTCATCTTGGATCTTGACTCTTGGATATTATTATGACATTGATTTGGGGCATATTCATGTTGTAAATCAAAAAGAGAAACCCCTCATATCATCATGTTGAATCTTCTATTAGTCACAAGTTTATGACTATCACTTTATGTCAATCGTTACCATGACTATACTATCACCTTATGACAGTCGTTACCATGACTATACTATCACCTTATGACAACTGTTATCTCGACTAGTACCTTATTTTGCTAGAATTGGAATCTTATGTTTGAGGCCAATATTCCATATGCCAGTAATGTGTTAATCTTTTATTTCAAGTCATATTATGCCATGCTAGTAATCACTTTTGCCACCTTATACATGTTCCATTTTATGTTATTCCCTAATTAGATTTATTTATATCGATTCAAGCTTACGTGCGATGGGAATATGATTTGGGTAGACTAGGTAAAACATTGATTAGCTTTAAACTTGAACAAGAACGTTGTTATGACTTGAACCTGAATATGGACATGAACTTGACACTATTTGACACGAAACATGACCTGAAAATTGGACATGAATCTAGACATGAAAACTTGAACGTGGGCATGACAATTAGATAACTTGAAAATGGCCAACTCGAGGTTGGGTTGAGTTTGCAGTGTAAATCTTCCTGGAACTGCCCGGCAAATCCAGTGGCTGCAAACAATAGGATCCAATGTGGGTAGTTGGTCATATCGCGCGTAAAACCCGAGGTTGGACTATGTTGTGGTGTAAATCTGCCCGGAACCGCCCGGCAAATATTGTAACCACAACAGTTAGTCTAATGTGAGAGGTTGGCGTGCACTAATGAATTAAGGCCACATGATAGGGTTAAGTCATGAACCACTTGAATATACTTAACCAACTTGGCACAATGATTTGATAGGGTTAAGTCATGAACCACTTGAATATACTTAACCAACTTGGCACAATGATTTGATAGGGTTAAGTCATGAACTGCTTGAACACACTTAACCAACTTGATACATGATCTGGATAGGGTTAAGTCACGAATTTGAATGACAACACTTAACCCATTAGAAACCCTAGTTACGCGGTCCTTTTCAGCAGTAACCCACTTAGATGTATCACGATACCCTGGGACTAGGCAGGGTGGGGCACGATTACTGGGCAGATTGTAAGAGACCAGAACGACGGCTGAGTAGGTGCGCCCTTGTAGGTTCAGGCGGGCTATGGCCGTGCACGTAGTCCGGAGTTGAAAAAGCAGGCATTGAGCACCCGTAGATTTACACTATGCGTGCTTGATTCGTGTCGGTGGTTGGCACCATAGGACTTGATACACCCTATGGTGGACCTAGCACAGGTAACTACATTTTAGGATAGGGCCGTATGACACAGACACATAACGAGCTAGGACTTGTAGGGAGCCGATCGATTAATAGATCGTACCGTAGGACCCCGTAATGGGTCACTTCATGATACTGGGCCAAGGGATCATTTCATGGTTAATACTTGACATGGGTTAGAATACTAGTATAGTTGGTGCAGCGAACCTTGAACATGCGATTCTAAACTTGACTTATCTTGTTATCTTGATTATCCTACCAGTTCTGTTATCACCCTTATGTTTAATTCCAGTTTTCACATATCATGTTACCTTTACTAGTTTTCATACTGAAAGTCACTAGGGCTTACCGTTCTTTATGACTGACCCTTTTTCTTTCGCCTCTTTTTCTTTCGTTTCCCCCCCAGGTTCTCAGGGAGGAAACACTAGCTCTTAACTTGGATTTGGCTTGCTTTCTGACAGCTCATGTACAGTTTGGTCTTGAGCTATGCTTTGGCTGCTTCTGCTATTTATGGGGAATATTTTACTTTTGGTTATCTTAAGTTTATGCTTCTTTGGAACTTGATGCAATGGAATAGTTTGTATCTTGGATATATGAGCTTTTGACTCTTTTCTTGGAAATAATAAGAAGTTGGTTTTTAATTTCTACCGCTGCTTTATTTATGTTCTGCCTTGGGATATCTCTGTGCATGTTTACCTAGATAATACTCCACAAAAACTAGTGCATTCCCTTTGTGAGTGACCCTAGCGGAGGTGGGGTGTTACATTTGGTATCAGAGCAGAAGGTTACCAGGCTGGGCAAAAAGTTTTAAAAACCTTCTGAAACTATTTTCAAAACCATTTTTAAATAAGCATTTTTCAAGAAAAGTTTTATGTTTAAAAAAGGCTATTCCCCAAAAGCCAGTAGCACTTTCCTTTGTTTCCTCGCTTGAATCTTTTTCTTTTCGTTTTTCAGGATGGCTGATCTTAACCTGCCTGAGGGAATACCTGTGCCTAGATGGTTCCGAAGGTACTTAGAAGCTAGGGCCAACGACGCGGGCACGGCAGACATCCCTCCTCCTCCTCCCCCAGTGGCCGCGGTTCCTCCTCCTCCTGGTACCGCCTTTGCCAAAATATGCAAAGACTTTAAAGCAATGGGCGGCAAGAACTTCATTGGAACTGAAACCTATGTTGAGGCACGAAACTAGCTAAAGGAAGCAGAAGACTTGTTCATTATCTTTGATATGGAGGACCATAGGAAAGTTCAGTTGGCAGCATGGTTGTTGAAAGAGGAAGCTGCATTTTGGTGGGAAGTCACCAACGCTACCAGGCCAGTTGAGACTTGGCCAGACTTTAGAGAGAGGTTTGGGCTTAAATTCTTATCGTCAGCAGAGGAGAACCTTCAGATGGAGAGCTTCCTAGCACTCAAACAAGGGGATATGTCTGTGAGGGAGTACGTGAATAAGTTTAATCAGCTTGCTCGGTTCGGTTTGGATTTGGTCAACACAGCCCAGAAAAAGGCTATACGCTTTGCTCGAGGATTGAACGAGCCACTACACAGCTTGGCCCTAACTCATATACCCATGGGGGCAACCTTTGAAAGCTTAGTAGATATGGCTCTACTTCATGAGGAAGACAAGAATAGCAAGAAGGAGGTTAAGCCTAACGAGACTCAGAATAAGAAAGATGACTTCAAGAAGGGGAACAACAAGAATAACAAGAATAACAAGGGCAACAACAAACCACGTGAGACGAGGAAGTGCAACTTCTGTGGTATTACTGGACATCTAGCTAAAGACTGTAGAAAGAAGAAGAGGTAGTTGGGTGAATGCTTTCATTGTGGAGATACTGGACACATCAGCAAGGATTACCCTAAGAAGCAAGGGCAGGGGCAAGGGCAGACCCAGCGAGCAGGACCTTCTGGAGGGCAGTTGCATGCTCTCAACACCACTCCAGCTCTTGACCGAGGTAGTAATATTTCCGTAGAAAGCCTTGTTTACATTTCTGACTTTCCTGTTCGAACCTTATTTGACTCTAGCGCATCACATACTTTTATTTCCTTTGATATTGTTGAAAATTTGCACCTAAGTACTAGTCTGGTTAAGGATCCCGTTATAGTTTCAAATCCAATTGGGGCTCCGCCCATTTATCTATGATGTGTGTGGATTTGAGGATCTCTATCTTAAGTATAGAATTCACGTGTAATGCTTATGTTCTTGGATTCATGGGATACGGTTTGATCCTAGGGATGGATTGGCTGTCCGATTATGGAGCCATTCTTGATTGTGAACGAAGGGTAGTGAGGCTCATGACTCGCCTTGGCAATACCCTTGAAATTTCTTGTAACCCGAAGGGTCCGGTCATGTTGTGTTATCTTGAATCCCTTGACTCGTCCGACGATAATTTGCAATCTATAAGAGTGGTCCGAGAATATCCAGATGTCTTTGATGAAGTGAAGGGATTACCTCCTAAACGCGAGATAGAGTTCCGAATTTATCTTGTTGATAATGCCAAGCCAGTTTCATTGCCCGTTAGGAACATGGCCCCGCGAGAAAGAAGAGAGCTCAGTAAACAAATTAACGAGTTGCTTGAGAAAAATTTCATAAGACGAAGCATTTCTGAATGGGGTGCTCCGGTGGTATTCGCTACTAAGGCGGATGGATCGCTTCGTCTGTGCGTAGATTATCGTGAGTTAAACAAGCTGACAAAGAAGAATAGGCACCCACTACCAAGAATCGATGATTTGTTTGACCAGCTTGTGGGAGCATCTGTTTTCTCTCAACTCGACCTAGCCACAGGATTCCATCAGCTTAGAGTGGCTGAGGATAGCATTGACAAAACTGCGTTTAGGACTCCAGATGGGTTCTTCGAATGGCTCGTCATGCCGTTTGGGTTAACGAATGCACCCGCGTACTTTGTAGATTTGATGAGCAGGTGTTTCGGGAGTTCCTTAACAAGTTTGTGGTAGTTTTCGTGGATGATATCTTGATCTTCTCAAAAGATGAAAAAGAGCATGCTAGACATCTCAAGGAAGTCATGGAAACGCTTAGAGCATACCAGTTAAAGGCTAAGTTCTCCAAATGCCATTTTTGGAGGAAGGAAGTTCGGTTCCTTGGACATGTAGTTTCTAAGCAAGGCATAGCCGTGGACCCTGCAAAGGTAGTTGCGGTACAAGACTGGAAAATTCCTAAGAATGCAACGGAGGTGAGGAGCTTTCTCGGTTTGGCGGGCTACTACTGGAAGTTCATTAAGGACTTCGCTAAGATTTCAACCCCTCTTACTAAGTTAACAAAGAAGAACCTAGCTTTTACATGGGAAATAGAATGTGACGCTGCTTTTCAGAGACTTAAGAGAGCCCTCACCACAGCTCAAGTTTTGGCATTAACCGATGGAGGTAAGATGTTTACGGTGTACACTGATGCATGCGGCACGGGTTTAGGCGCTGTCCTAATGCAAGAAGGAAGAGTAATATGCTACGGGGGCAGACAACTTAAAGTTCATGAGAAAAACTATCCCACGCATGACTTGGAGTTGGCCGCGATTGTCTTTGCACTTAACGCGTGGCGTCATTATCTTCTAGGGGAGAGGTTCGAGCTGTATACCGACCACAAATCGCTTAAGTACCTCTTCTCACAGAAAGATTTAAATCTGAGACAACAGCGGTGGATGGAATTCTTAGCATCATATGACTTCGATATAGCTTATACCCCTGGCAAGGGTAATGTGGTGGCAGACGCGCTAAGTAGAAAAAGGTTGACTTTGAGCCCCTTGTTTGTTGAAATGAAAAGCCTTGAGTTTATAGCAACCTTTGATTTTCCACCTGTTGTTGAGTCATTGAATGCTACGTTTGCATCTCTTGAGCTAAGACCTACACTTCTAGACCAAGTAGGGACTTCATAGAAGGAAGTCCCACAGATAGTTGAAATCATGGACAAGTTGATTAGGGGTGAGACGTCGAGTCACCTCAGTAGGTATGCCATAGATGACAAGGGATGGCTAAGGCGCGATGGAAGGCTATATGTCCCACAAGTGGGAGACCTAGTAAGGAAATTTCTCGAAGAAGCGCACCACTCGGAGATGACTATACGTCCCGGAGGGGATAAGATGTACAGGGATATGAAACGCATTTTCTTTTGGGCTGGAATGAAAAAGGACGTGGCAGAGTTCGTTTCGAAGTGCATGGTGTGCCAACAAGTAAAGGCCGAGTCGAAGAAGCCTGGTGGTCTATTACATCCTTTGGAGGTCCCGCAATGGAAATGGGAGAGTATCTCGATGGATTTCGTGTATGGACTGCCTAGGTCTAGGAAGGCAAATACTAGCATATGGGTCATAGTTGATAGACTCACGAAAAGTGCTCACTTCATTCCAGTGAAGAGCAAGAGGACCGCATCAGGGCTAGCGTCTATTTACCTTTGAGAGATAGTACGGTTGCATGGAGTTCCTTCTAGTATAGTTAGTGATCGTGACCCGATTTTCACTAGCCAGTTTTGGAATAGTCTGCAAGAAGCAATGGGAACACGACTGAACTTAAGCACGGCCTATCACCCACAGACGGATGGAAAAACCGAAAGGGTAAATAGGATACTAGAAGATCTCCTGAGGCTATGCATTCTTGACTTTGGTGGTACTTGGGAAGACCATCTTCCTCTCGTGGAGTTTGCATATAATAACAGTTACCAAGCTAGCATCGGAATGGCACCGTTCGAAGCCCTGTATGGAAGATCGTGCAAGTCGCCAACTTGTTGGTGGGAGACGACAGACAGGCTTATACTTGGCCCCGATATGATAAGGGACACTTCTGAGAAGATTGAGTTGATACGAAGACGGATGAAAACGGCCCAAGATAGACAGAAATCTTATGCGGACCAGAGAAGGACAGACCTAGAGTTCGAAGTCGGAGATATGGTCTTTGTAAAAGTTTCGCCGTTGTGCAATGTAGATCGTTTTGGAGCCGTTGGAAAGCTAGCACCAAGGTTCGTAGGACCGTTCCCTATCGTTGAGAGGATTGGACGGATGGCCTATAAGGTAGACTTACCCGAGAAGTTGTCTGGAGTACACAATGTCTTTCACGTCTCACATCTCCAGAAGTGGTTGCATGAGTCAGCCGAAGTGGTTGAGCCAAGCATCCTTGAAGACGTAGAAGTGGAGAAAGAAGCAACATTGAGGCGGGTTCCTATTCGTATCTTAGGAACGGAGATTAAGAAGCTAAGGAATCAAGAGGTCAAGCTAGTTAAAGTGCAGTGGAGTGAAGCCCAAGAAGACACAACTTGGGAAACCGAAGAGAAGATACGTGCGCTTTACCCATTTCTTTTTGAGGGTACATTCTCGATCTCTTTTTCCTTGAAAACCTTTTTCGTATCATGCTTCTAATATCTACGTTTGTCTTCTCGATCTTATCTTGAGAACCTTAGGTAGAACCATATGGATGTAAACATGTGATTGAAACATGTTATGGTTGATGTTTGCAGATGGTTGCAAGTGGTTGCAAGTGGTTGCTAGTGGATGCATGACACACATTAGGCACTAGATCGGCTCAGTCACATTTTCATGTTGCATATGCATGAGTGCTTATACTTGTACATGGATGGAACTTGTTATGTTATCACTCGGATGTTGCATATGGATGAATGTTTGTGCACTCATGTAGAGATTAGGAACTATGCTAGGAATTTGCATACATGTTGGATTCATGACACTAACATATTTTGCATTAAGGAGGTTTACTGAATCAGTAACCGCCTGATCTTTTGCATTAGATAAGTACATATACACACACTTTCTGCATATGTTCATACAGCACTATAAATCTTTTAAGGACAATGGTTGCCCGTGGATGATGCTTTGAGTAGATTGATGATGGATTGTAGGACACATCCACCCTAACTTAGAGATTTCGGGGACGAAATCCTTTAAGGAGGGGAGAATGTAACAACCCGTGTTTTTATAACGTGTAATAACCATAAATCAAGGCAGAATTAATTTTTAAAATAAGAATCATGGGAAACGGGTTATGCCATTGCGTTCGTCTCGAAATTATGCTTGGAAACGAGTCCGAGTTTTCGAAGATCGGAGTCCGTATGACCAAGTTATGATCATTCGAAGTTTTCAGAAGTTTTCAAGTTCAAAAGCAGTTCAATTCGAATTCAAAATTCTAATTTCAAACCTCAGAATGGACTGGGCGGGAAATTTCCCGCCCAGGACCAGGTCGACCTGGGGGTCGACTATGTAGTCGACCTACCCAGGACCAGGTCGACCATAGTGTCGACCTGGGGGTCGACCTGGTGCCCGAGCCCATTTCTGAAGCTGGATTCACTCTGATGTATTTGGCCTCGTTTCTGTCCACATTCATTGACCTAACCCTATAAATACAGCCCCTAACACCAGTCTCTCTACACAAAATTCTTTCTGACTTTATGCTGCTCAAATTCTAGTCGAAAAGTTTGAGAGAGGGACTGCTTCTTCTACGTTGAGACTGCGTTAAGGGAATTGCTGATTTGGGGATTTCTATTAGGACTTGACTAAGCATATAAAGATTCAACATCGACTCTCTTTTTCTAATTCTCGAACCACGATCTGTAAGCCCCAGTTATTTTTAGATTTAAACTGTAAATGTAATATGAATATGATGTAAAGTTGAAATTGGACCTATGTATGATGACTGTTTTACATCCATTCTTGTTCATCTTGGATCTTGACTCTTGGATATTATTATGACATTGATTTGGGGCCTATTCATGTTGTAAATCAAAAAGAGAAACCCCTCATATCATCATGTTGAATCTGCTATTAGTCACAAGTTTATGACTATCACTTTATGTCAATCGTTACCATGACTATACTATCACCTTATGACAGTCGTTACCATGACTATACTATCACCTTATGACAACTGTTATCTCGACTAGTACCTTATTTTGCTAGAATTGGAATCCTTATGTTTGAGGCCAATATTCCATATGCCAGTAATGTGTTAATCTTTTATTTCAAGTCATACTATGGCATGCTAGTAATCAATTTTGCCACCTTATACCCGTTCCTTTTTATGTTATTCCCTAATTAGATTTATTTATATCGATTCGAGCTTACGTGCGATGGGAATACGATTTGGGTAGACTAGGTAAAACATGAATTAGCTTTAAACTTGAACAAGAACGTTGTTATGACTTGAACCTGAATATGGACATGAACTTGACACGATTTGACACGAAACATGAACTGAAAATTGGACATGAATCTAGACATGAAAACTTGAACGTGGGTATGACAGTTATATAACTTGAAAATGGCCAACTCGAGGTTGGGTTGAGTTTGTAGTGTAAATCTGCCCGGAACCGCCCGGCAAATCCAGTGGCTGCAAACAATAGGATCCAATGTGGGTAGTTGGTCATATCGCACGTAAAACCCGATGTTAGACTATGTTGTGGTGTCAATCTGCCTGGAACCGCCCGGAAAATCCAGTAACCACAACAGTTAGTCTAGTGTGAGAGGTTGGCGTGCACTAATGAATTAAGGCCACATGATTGGGTTAAGTCATGAACCACTTGAATATACTTAACCAACTTAGCACAATGATTTGATAGGGTTAAGTCATGAACCACTTGAATATACTTAACCAACTTGGCACAATGATTTGATAGGGTTAAGTCATGAACTGCTTGAACACACTTAACCAACTTGATACATGATCTGGATAGGGTTAAGTCACGAATTTGAATGACAACACTTAACCCATTAGAAACCCTAGTTACGCGGTCCTTTTCAGCAGTAACCCACTTAGATGTATCACGATACCCTGGGACTAGGCAGGGTGGGGCACGATTACAGGGCTGATTGTAAGCGACCAGAACGACGGCTGAGTAGGTGCGCCATTGTAGGTTCAGGTGGGCTATGGTCGTGCACATAGTCCGGAGTTGAAAAAGCAGGCATTGGGCACCCGTAGATTTACACTATGCGTGCTTGATTTGTGTCGGTGGTTGGCACCATAGGACTTGATACACCCTATGGTGGACCTAGCACAGGTAACTACATTTCAGGATAGGGCCGTATGACACAGACACATAACGAGCTAGGATTTGTAGGGAGCCGATCGATTAATAGATCGTACCGTAGGACCCCGTAATGGGTCACTTCATGATACTGGGCCAAGGGATCATTTCATGGTTAATACTTGACATGGGTTAGAACACTAGTACAGTTGGTGCAGCGAACCTTGAACATGCGATGCTAGACTTGACTTATCTTGTTATCTTGATTATCCTACCAGTTCTGTTATCACCCTTATGTTTAATTCCAGTTTTCACATATCATGTTACCTTTACTAGTTTTCATACTTAAAGTCACTGGGGCTTACCAGTCTTTATGACTGACCCTCTTTCTTTCGCCTCTTTTTCTTTCATTTCCCCCCAGGTTCTCAGGGAGGAAACACTAGCTCTTAACTTGGATTTGGCTTGCTTTCTGACAGCTCATGTACGGTTTGGTCTTGAGCTATGCTATGGCTGCTTCTGCTGTTTATGGGGAATATTTTACTTTTGGTTATCTTAAGTTTATGCTTCTTTGGAACTTGATGTAATGGAATAATTTGTATCTTGGATATACGAGCTTTTGAATCTTTTCTTGGAAATAATAAGAAGATGATTTTAATTTCTACCGCTGCTTTATTTATGTTCTGCCTTGTGATATCTCTGTGCATGTTTACCTAGATAATACTCCACCAAAACTAGTGCATTCCCTTTGTGAGTAACCTTAGCGGAGGTGGGGTGTTACAGTCATCATCGACGACTATCCATAAGCTCAAATCATCTTGAGTTGCCATTATCCACGGGCTCAATTGATTTTGAGTCATCTTCACATTCGTTGCATTACGACGATCAACGAACACTTCACAATACTTAAAATATTCCCCCTTGAATTCACTTCGAAGCCACGTCCAATTTCGAACCAAAAACACACTTTGTTTGGTTGATATTCGATTCACAGTGTTTCGTCCTTTGTTGTGAGTAACAATCCACAGCGTTCATTTTCTCCATTCACAGCGTTTATATAACGCTGTCGTTGCCGGCCGATCCATCATTCAGAACCTTTGCCCGATCCATGGATCTGCGCCCCAGAACCTTTCCCAAGCCGCCAATTTGTGCTTAACTGATCCATCTAATTTTTCTTGGTCGATCCATCCAATTCACAGCGTTTCTGGAAACGTCGTAGCTCCATCATAGTACAAAACGATCCATCAATGGATCGGTGTCCAATCCATCAGGCGCCGCCTTGCCCAATGCACCCTAAAAACGTGCCTGATCCATTGCTTTAACATATCCCCAATCCATGCTTCTACAATGTTTCTGGAACGCTGTGGTCCATTGAACTGCTGTGTCGATCCATCTGAAAAACTGATGCCCGATCCGATGGCTTGGGTTGATCTCCTGAGTGCCACACGTGATGATCCATACCAAACAACTTTCCCGGTCCATGCATCTATAGAATTTTTAAAATGCTGTCATTCCTCATATTTTCATTCCGATCCATTGGGGAAAAACTTGCCCGATTCATCATTCCAACCAGGTCAGATCCATCATTTTTCATAGAAATTCTTTGCTGATCCCTCATGAAATTACCACGATAAAGCTTATACACTCAACTTAATCAAATCATTTAATTCCGATCAAACGATTAAATATAAAATCAAACCAAAATCAAATGATCATTCTCATGCTAAAATTCATCACTCGACTGTATAGAATTCACCAAAATCATGATAAACAATGAATTAACAAATAAATGGATCTAACTTGCATAAACACATTAAATTTAACTGTTACAATCTTACTAAATTAGATCCTATGGTGATTCAAATGAAAATATACATACCTTGATGTAAATCTAGGTGAAAACAACTTGAAATGATGAAAATAAATCAAACAACCCATATACTCAATTGAAATGGTGCGATAGATGCTTATCACTCACCAAATCCAAAATTAGTTTTAAAATGATGATCTACAATCTGAACAGCAAAGATCGTTCTTCAAATCAACCAATTTGATGTGATCTACTCTCTCTTGATGTTGATCTAGCCTTCCTTGATGTAGTCTTCAATCTTCTAATGTAGATTCAAGAAACTAATGGAGTGGAGAGGAATTTTACTAGAGTAGAGAGAATCTCAAACCACAACCAAATAGAGAAATGAAGAAACTAAACTATTCACCATGCCTCTACCCCCTTATTTATAGCCATCTAACCAGCCCACTAATAGGCCACACCAAATCAGCCCACTAATGACTAGTTAGCCCATCAAGAAATTATGTAGCATAAAACAGCAATTCCTCCCAAATCGTTGAACCAAATCTTTAACGTAACCACTCTACCGAATTGGAAACAACATTTCCTTTCAACGAAATCGATTTCAGCACCTGATTCGATCCCAATCAAAAGTTATGCCCTGTATAAAACTGACAGGGGAAAATGGTCACGAATAAAGTCGACAAAAATTATGCACATGTCACACATCCCCATAACCAACATATCAAAATATGAGAATGATCTGACCCTTAGGGAATTAAATAAAAATATTTTACGATCCTCCGATATGTAAAATGCGGGTCGTTACATAACTTAACATCATTCTAAGTCAATATTTTCATATTCAGCCTAATTGTCCTTTTAACAATTTAATTCCATATTCAAATTTGCAACTAAACCATATTTATTTATCATGATGTCCTAATTTATCATATTTCTGCAAATATACATTAAACTTCATTTTTCTATCATAACCTGTACCATAGCCATTTTAAAAACCTAATCAAGTTTGCCTATTATCATCCAACATTCACATCTTATTATAGTTTAAATTACATATCAAGTTATCCCCAAATTATCCAATCATGTTTCTATTATTCCAATTTAAATTAAATTTCTCAAACGATCCAGAATAAAGGGATAATAATCAGTTGTAGGCAATTAGGAATATAAATCAATGCCTAAATCAGTTGTATACATATGCCTTTTAGGCATATTTGGGTATAATCGCAATAAACTGTAAAAATCCAACAAAAAAGAGGGGAAAGAGGACTGAGAATATTATTTACATTTATTTGAATATTAATTAAACAAACATTGTAAGGAAAGACAGAAAAATTACCGAAACTACTTACAGAAGAAATAATAGAAAAATAGGAATAAATAGAAACTGTAAATAATTGTAAGTAAAAGAATTATAAACAAAACTACGGCTACAACTACTATTATTTCAATTTATCTAAACTTAATCAAAAATATGATTATCATAAAACTCACCAGAAAAGCTTCCCCCGTGGATATAGCAAAACATCTAGAAGAAAATAAAATAGAAAATATTTCTATTTAATCTCAACCCTCTAATATTTAATTTTAGGTTGACTCTGTCTCTAAAAAACAAGGCTATATTAGAGGGGAAAGAGATGTGTTTTGAAGAAATGTATAGGAGTTGGCGGTTTATTTATAGGTGGAGCAAAAGTCCCTCAACCGTTGGATTTAGGTTTTAAATTTGAATCGACCATATCTTTGGATCAATCCGAAGTGACAACGTCAGCGAATCAAAACAAAACACATCAACCTAAATCAAACCAAAAAAATCTCATTCATTCTAACGATTTCGTGCCTGGAACGTATACGTGTCAGGCACGCATAGGTCGACCCGAACGCAACTTGGTTGACCCATGGGTCGACCTGGTTGTTATTGGTCGTCCCATGCAACTACCCCTTCGTTTTTTCTATTTAAATTCTGATTTTGATTTCAAACTTCGAATAGCCATAACTCCTTCGTTTTAAGTCCTCTTTACATAAACCAAGTATGCATATGAACAAAAAATCATAACGAATCGAGTAGCGTAATCCCCATGCCAAATTCCCAAAATTTTACAACATATTATTCAATTTATTGATGTGTTAATTAACCGTTGAGTATTTAAAATTTGGATTATTACAGATGATCCCTACATTTTGGAGATCTGCATGTGCGAGGACTTTTTGTTGCTAATCCGAGGGGTGATGCCCGACATGATGTGGTAAAATATTTCCTTCGGTCTGTCTTGTTCTTGGACAAACTTTTATGGATGGACGTTAGACATTTCATTTCTTAGGCCATATACATTGGTTTCTATAAACATGCATCTGTTTGCTGGAGAAGCATGAAACTTCTCTTAGTGTAACACCCTTCTCTGAGATATATAAGTTCAGAGGTTATGCTTTTATGGATGTCAATCAGTGATCGATAGAATGAAAATGTGGCATCCTGAGATGGTATGCGATATGCATGTTAGCTAGCTATACGCTACCTTTGGCCTCATCACTCATTAACGACAGGAAAAGAGCCAGTGTGAAGGCTATATCGGTCGCGCCCATTAGGATGGGATCCTAGAATAGGTCGGTTACGATTGGATTGATGTTATATTCTGGACGGTGCACCACCTTCGGGTCTGTTTAGCTAGATCGGTCTTACCAAGAGCAAAAGGGTTAAGCCTTAAATACATTTCTTTAGAGATGTACTATATGGAAGGCAGTCCCTTATGTTTCCACTATATAAAATCCATTATTTAATACAAACCAATCAGTTTCTATTGTAGGGCCACACAGAGGTGCGAAATCCCTTGAACTTCACATATGATTTTATTTACTTTAATGAGTTTTATCCTAAGATAGAAATTATAATAATACCACTTGGTCTGATATAAACGATCTGATTATCATATGGTAAAAACAAGTGTCACGTTTATGTGTGGTCGTATCTTGCGAGAGTTCTATTCTTTCGGAAGATTTTCTAAAAATTAAGCAGGTTGTTTGTGATGTGAGTTTTCTTACTCTGGTATTATGGATTGACCTGGCATTGTTTTCCTTAATGCTCAGGTCAGAACGAGAATATTTTCCAGATTAGCTTTGGATTTGCTTGGAGCTTAGGAGAAGAGCTCGGGCCAAGACATATTCTCGCATTTCTTGTATTATCTATATTTCCGCTATGCTATGGTGATTGTTGCTTTATTTCCACTATGTTATGTGTTGTATGTATCAACATTTGTGAGGATAGATTACTAACTGTCCAAGCTGTATTATATGTTCTGCTCTGGTTATATATGTATATATATTTGTATGGGCAATTTGTACATTATACTCTTTTAAAAAGAGTTTTGTTTAGTTATATTTTCATATTCCGTTGTGAGATTTTTTTTTGAAAAAAAGGGTACTTAATTACAATAAAAGAGGTACAAAATTTTTGAGTTGGCTACAAATACAACACACTACCAGACAAATACTTTACAAGCATCTAAAGCCAACGCAAATAAACTAAACATACAGTCCCAGTCATGATGCCAAAGAAAATAAACATAGAAATTACATGACATACATAGAAACCAACTTCAAAAAGCCTCAACAAAGCTTCTCAGTCTCCACCAAATTCCAGTATCATAGAACGTTACCACTTCAGAACATCCTGCTATGCATCTTCACAAGTAACACGCCACCAAAACAATCTATAAAGAACCAACTAGCAAAATCCCTTCGCATCAAAGCATGCTAAGCTCCAACAGAAAACTCAGAAATCCACTTTTACTCAAGCACCACCAGAACTAAACAGACAACAAGCCAATCCCGCACCAAGCCCAAAAAGAAAGAACTCCAAACTGAAGAGAAAAACCAGAAACAGAAGAAAAAGGAAGCTAGAATCCGATCACTTCTTAGACACACCACCATTAGTGACTCCTGTTTTTCCTCCACCTCCTTTTGATTTTCTTGTTTTGGATTGAGACTGGAATTGTTGCATAAGCTTATCCCAATCTGGATTTTCCTCTACCAATGGTTCATCCATTACAAGCTTATTACCATTGTTGTATATATTGGATATAAGTTTTGTTCTCCCCTTTTTGAAGCTATTTGTAGAACTAAAAGAATTGTCAAATTCATACATAAATGAATCTTTACTTGCAGCATTCTCTCCATTTTGAAATTCATTGCAATCCTCAACGGTGCCCAAACTAACAGCTTTTCCATTCCCTACATTAGTAACCAAATTCTGGCTTGGTTGATGATCTGTAGCTCTTTTAAAACCTTCAGTCACCACATCAGAATTAACACAGTCTGTGCCTTTCTCATTCAATTATTGAAAATGAGACTTTTCAGTACTCAGCTGAATATCAACCTCACTACTATGATTAATGTTATAAACTACCTTAACCTCCTTTGGATTATTGTTCACCACAAACTCTATCATGTGTTTAGCAACCTGCCTACTATCATAACCATTATCTATAGCAATAGTGTTATTTCCCTGTGATAATTTACTTGCACCAACATCAACATTCATAATTTTATCCTGACTAACCAAACCATCATCTATTTCCATTTCATTATCTTTATTTGAAATATTCTTAGGAACCAAAACCTTATTTGCCTTACACAAAACATTAGAATGTCCAAATATTCGACAATTTGGGCATGCAAGGGGAGTCCATTCATAATACACTTTCTGCCATACAACAGCATTGAATTGGAACCATCTCAGGAAATTTAAAGTCAACACTAACCTCTAATAACATCTGTTGTATATAACAGTGTTGTGTACACAATTATATGATTTTTGTTTGATGATAACAACGAAATATATTTATTATTGAATATGTTTGTAACTAATATACTACACAACAGACAGGAATATAATATTTCTATTTAAATAAAATATAACTGTACAGAAATTTAAAAAAAAATACACAGTATTTTATTTAAATAAAAAAAATTTTATTTCAATATCAAAAAGTACATCTTTTATAACTCCACTATTTGACATATTACATTTCATTCATACAACTCTGTCACTCACTCTATACAACTATACTTACAGACACTGTCATACATTGACATTGTTATTTTTCACTATCTTCTGTCTTGACAGCCTTCAGTCAAGTTTTATCATCATACCTGTCACAAGAAACACACACACAGTAGACTGCAACAAAAATAAATTTAAATACAAGCAAATAAAAATTTATTTTTAAATTTTATTTGCCTCAGAATTTTGGTGTGTTTCTCATCATTTTTCTAGACTTGGACTGATATGCAAGGACAGAAAAACTCGTTTGGATGGCTGCATGTACACACGTACACGTGTGCACTGCCTCGCCGATCAGTGTACGATTGAGGAGTAGCCACATGGACCGTCTCGACCCAGTGTACAATCAACAATGGGACAATCAAATTCAAGTTCAAGAAATAAAGTCAACACAGCAAACATGGAAAAGTGCAAATTCAAGTGACACGGCTTTATCATAAAGCATGCAACATGAATGCTGAAGTGCAAATACAAAAGGCAGGTGCATCATTGGGATACTTGGTGGTTTCAACTACACATGAAAGCAGCATATACATGAATGCAAACAAGACTGAGTGCAGCCAACACACACGTTTCAGCAAGTTCAAAGCTCGGGTATGGTCGCTACAAAGCACAAGCAAGAAATGCTTTTCAGTTTTAGGTTCAGGTTCAACATCTCACTAGAACAAGAAATGTTCAAGTGCAAGTAAGAATGGGGTAAAGCATATTCAAATCAGTTCCAAGTATACATGAAAACAAATAGTGTGAAGCAAGCACAAGAGCTACAGCATGGTTTATGGTCATATATTAATGGTTCGGCCAGCACAAACTTCAAGACAAGTGTAACACCCCACCTCCGTTAAGGTCACTCACAAAGGGAATGCCTTAACTTTGGTGGAGCATTTTAGTAAACAGAAACAGAATACTACAAGACAGATAAACAGTACTTGAAAAATTATAACTTTATTTCAAGCAGAAGCTTGGTCACATCCTTTCAAATCACAATATCAGAATTCAAGTACAAAATATCAGTCTTGTACAGAAGCCTTCAGAATGCATAGTTTAAAATCATAATCCCCACAGAAGAAGACAAGCCATACTTTAAGCACTGCAAGCGGAAGAAATCTGGATCAAGCTAGAGTATTCCCTTCTACAAAACCTGGGGGAAACGGAAGAAAGGAGGCGAAAAAACAAGGGTCAGACAAAAGTCTGGCAAGTCCAGTGATTTTCAGTTATGAACAGATAATAATAACATGACATGAAAATAAAACTGGATGAGAGATAACTGTAACAGATGTAGCAGATATAACAGAAGAACAGAATGATATAAGCTATTGCTTTACACTTCTCTGTACTAATACTAGTATAACAGAATTAGGTGTCACCCTAATGTTTAAACTGAAACAGAAACGGGTACAGAATAATTTAACCGAAACAGAATGCTAATAATTGGCCTTTACTACCCGATCAGAAACAAACAGAAGCAGAAACAGATTAATCCCTACAGAAACAGAATGTAGAATTAGGTGTACACTAGTAATGGGCCTTTACCACCCGAACAGACGGTACCACGCAGAAACAGACAGGTGTTACCACCCAACAGAAACAGACGGTACCAACAGAAACAGACAGAACTAAGTGTTCCCTAAAACCCTCCCCCAAGCGATCGGCTCCCTAATACATAAATATCCTGTGTCGGCCCCACAGTAGGGTGTATCACTCCCTAAAGTGACAACCAATTGGCACAGACCTATTTACAGATATCACGGCGTCTTACATCCTCAGAGGCAGACCATGATCCATGCACGCACATGACCCGGTTGGAACGCACCATCAACACCCCTCGCCATTATCAGAATGAACCGCTTATAATTAGTTCAGTAAGCGTGCCCAGACCCTACTTACTGTTGGGTCAAAGTTTTGATACCAGAAAGGGTTACTGACTAATATGGGTCCCAAACAACAGATGACACAAGTAATTCCCCTCCTAACCTTGTGTCCCCAGACTAACAGATTTCAGCTTAACTTGTCTACAAGTTTCGGACATACAAAATTTAGATTAACTAGTTCATAGATAAGACAATCAAGTTAACAGGTTTTCAGAATAATGGATCAGATGTTCGGATTAACAGGCTTACAGATTAACTGGTTACACAGATTAACTGGTTACAGATTATCTAACTTTGTATTGGGTCTACGGATTCACGAAACGGGTTTATCAGATTCATTGGTCCAATTGGTTTAGCCTTACCCAACACGTTTTAGACATCATAATTATCTCAGATTTTCATTAATTAAGTATTAATGCCCAAACCTCTCACATTAGACTGACAGTTTGCGGCTACTGGTTAGGCCGGTTGGTTCCGGGCAGGTTTCTGTCGCAAACTGAGTCTAACCTCGGGTTTCAAGCACGTTATGACTAACTTCTCACATTAGAACCTATTGTTTGCGACCACTGGAATATGCCGGGCGGTTCCGGGCAGAATTACGCCGCAAACTCATTCTAACCTCGAGTTAGCCATGTTTATCTTTGCGGCCAATTAATTAATGATTCACCATATATACCCACGCCTAATATACATGTCAATTATTCATAACTATAGCCAATTCATATTATGTCAATAGCGGACTAATTATATCAACTCAACAGATATTGTAGATAACAGATTTTTCAGATTAGGCGACTTAACGGATTTAGCAGATTAAGCAAACTAGCAGATCAAGCATATAACAGTTTAGGCATCTTCAGCAGACTTAGCAGATGACAGATTTGGTATATGAACAGATATAGCAAATTATAGCAGGACTAGCAGATTATGCAATATAACAGAACTAGCAAATTAGGCAATATAACAGAACTAGCAGATTAGGCCATATAACAGATTTAATCATTCCTTAAAGTTTCATAAACATATCTTGCCTAATTATAAATTTGGCCTAAGTTTGCATGCCTAAATAGTTGTCATGATTCACATTATGATCATATACCCCACGTTTGCATTGAATTTACATGGCACAGATTATGGTCATAATTTACCATATAACACACGTCTCAAATTTAGTTAAACTTGCCTAGTACAAAAGATTCACATATAAATTATACCAAATATAGCCATCGATTTCAACGCATGTCATATATTGAAAAATCTCCCACTTAGGTGTTATTCACATTTAATAGTTATCAAATCTTAACATAAATCTTCACACCTAAGTCATATTCCCTTTTTAACCCAAATCATGAATTTCTATATAAACAATATGCCCAACAATCTAGAACTTTAAATTATAACAGATCTTTAATTCAAAAATATGCGTTATGTCCAATGTCTCAAGTCACATGTTAATATACAATGGTTCCTCTTCTTCCAATTCCCAGAATATGCACAGATCTAAATCTAGTTTACAACCTATGTCCTTTTAGTCACAGATTAGCCATGTCCAATTATGCCATCATTCATTATTTATCCCAAAGCTTAACGTTCGTGCGTTAATCTCTTACGAGATTTGGCGCAGGCTCGGGGTAGCCTGGCTATAGAACAGAAAGAAGAAAGAGATATAGAATAAAATAGATCAGAACAGAACATACGCAATCTCAAATTCAGATTTACAATCATGTCACAATTATAATTAAAGTTTATATCGGAAAATAACTGCACTTGCCTTGGTTGGATTCTAAAAGAAAAAGGTGTTGTAGCTGTTCTCTTTTAATCCTAATCAGAATTGGAGGAAGAAGAATCACAAGTCCTAGCTTAGGTTTCAGCAGAGTAGAGACGCCATTGATTTATCTATTTTTAGAGGGGAAGAGAGCAATGGAGGCTAGAGAATTGTATATGAGATTTAGGTTTAGGTTAGGGATGTATATATAGGTGTAGGAATTTATTTAGGACCATTAGATTAACCCTGAATCATGCGAACCATTCAAATGCAAAATCTGCATCTGAGCGAATCGGCCCACGGGATGACAGCCAAACACCCTGGATTAACCCCTAGTCGACCCAGCGAAGCTCGGGTCGACCTCAAAAATGGGCCGGTTCGGTTATTCCCCTTCCCAATTCGTTGTTTTGAACCTTTTTTGCATGTTTATTTATTTACTTTTTATATATATCTATATATATTTCTCTCATATGCCTACAAACTTCAAGGCTTAATAACTTCTTCATAATTAACCATTTTTTTTAATATTCTCAGAAAATACGGGGTGTTACATTCTCCCCTCCTTAAAGGATTTCGTCCCCGAAATCTTCAAGTTAAGAAGAATGTATCCTAACATCCAACATCCATCTACTCAACCATTCAATCACAGGCATCCATTGTCCTTAAAAGGTTTCTAATGCCGTATGAACATATGCAAAGTGTGTGTATATGTTTCTTATCTAATGCAAAATCAGGCGGTCTACTGATCCAGTTGACCTCCTTAATGCGAATCATGTTAGTGTCATGAGTCCAAATATGTATGCAAGAAATCCTATTTGATACACATCATTTCTATATGAGTGCATAACCATTCATCCAAATGCAACATCCATGTGAGGAGTCAATCATTCTGCATCCACAAAAATTGAAAAATGCACACACATCCATATGCAGTATGAGAGTGTTTTTGAGCCGATCTAGTGCCTAGTGTGTGTATATGCATCCATGAGAAACCACTAGCAACCACTTGCATCCACTTGCAACCATCAAACATAACATGTTTCAAACACATTTTTACACCCATTAGTTTCTACCTAAAGTTCGAAGATTCGATCGATAGGATACAATCGAACGATGGAAGCGAGTACAGATGAAACAAAAACTTGGTTCCCATTAGACATTGGTTGAGAGAATAATTCCCCTAAGTATCAACCCCAAAGACCGAAATCAATATCAGATTGACACTAAGAGGATTACCCTCTTTAGACAATGTCAAAACTGGAAATCTTAACCTTATCAGAGATATCCAGATCTTTACAGACTACTAGTACAGATCAGATTACCAAATGATTCTTAGAAAACTAAGCATGATAAAACCCAGAATGTATGCGTCCTACTTGACGCCTAACACAGATATCTCTCAAACCCCAATTTATCACAAGCAGATGAGTCATAACCCTTATGGGTTTGAGTCTACAGCGGAATCAGAAACAATACTAGTATTAAAGTGCAGAGTATCGATTACAGAATCAAAATGCCAGAATCAGAAAGAGTTTTAACTCAACAATCAGATAAAGAAATTAAACCTCTCACAGAAAGTTTTCCTAATTCTATCCTATCCACTAGCCTCGAGAGTGTTCGCCTGCCCTCCAGAAGTAGGTCCTATCTTCTGCCCTTGCCCTCCTTTCTTCGGGCAGTCCCTAGTGAAGTGTCGCATCTCACCACAGTTGAAGCAAGCGGCCTTCTTTGGATCCACTTTGTTATCGTGTGTCCTATCCATATCTCCCGTGTACGTTCTCCATTCGTGACATTCCACCAAAATGAAGCTTCATCTTTCATTAACCAAGCAGTTGGTTGAACCTTCCTCCCATCGTCTATCTCAAAGGTACCAACAAGTCCTCTACTCCGTTGAGCCAACTTCTAGCCTCGACAACGTCTCAGTACCATAAAGCGGTTTTCCGCCCATCGCACGGAAGTTCTTACATATCTTAGAAAAAGCATCTATACGCGGAGGAAGAGATTCAAAAGGGAAAGAGGAAGGAACTCGAAACAAAGAATCGAAAGAAAGATATATGGCTTTTGGGGATTATGTTTTTTTTTTCAAAATAAGCTTTACTTTTGAAAATAAATCCTTTTTAAAACATAGTTTTCAAAAACTTTTTATTAAATTTGGTAACCTTCAGCTCTGATACCAAGTGTAACACCTCACCTCCGTTAAGGTCACTCACAAAGGGAATGCTGTAACACCCCGAATTTTGGGTTAATACTAAAATTCACTAATTACAAGATAAATAATCTCAGATGTGGGAATTAGGGGAAACGGGCTGCGTCATTATGTTCGTCTCGGAAAAATACGCGAAATAGAGTCCGAGTTTTCGAAAATCGGAGTCCGTATGGCCCAGTTATGGCCCAATAAAGTTTGCAGAAAATTTAAAGCTAAAACAGATTTAAAAATTTAAAATACTCAGATTTGGAATGGGCCAGGCGGGGTCAGGCGGGAAGCTTCCCGCCCAGCCCATGTCGACAGGGCTGTCGACAGGCCTGTCGACAGGGGTGTCGACATGCCTGTCGACTTGCCTGTCGACAGGGTCCAGGCGCCCAGTGAACCTGGGTGCACCAGGTTGCACCAGGTTGGGTTTCAAGCTGGCTAGGAGGGCTGGTTCTAGAGATTTCCTAAATCTAAGGGTCCTAACCTAATCTAGGGTTAATCTAAGGGCCTAAAACACTCACCTAATCCTATAAATAAAACCCCAACCCTACCCTAAATCATTCATAATTAAGTCTTGTAACTAAACTATGGCAAAATGAAATTTGAGCATGGCCTCCACTAGTTCATGAAGGAGTTGAAAGCAAATCCCTCTCAAATCATTCTCTAATCCATTTCAAGTATCTTAATCTTCTTCATTAGCTTGCTAATTGTGTTTTGGTGAGTTTCTATCACTTTAACATCAATTGTTAAAGTAAGTAGATTTGGTGTAATGAGATCTATGGTTTTAAATGCGGATTTGTGAGTTTGAATCATGTATGATGATATGTTACTCTATGTTGTTCTATGATTATGCATATGTGATAAGTTGATTTATGCATGTTTAACAAGTTGATATATGCATGTTTAATAAGTGGATTTATGCATATTTAGCAAAGTGAGATATGCAAGTTAAGTATATGTTTAAAGGCAAGTTGAAAGTGAGATGCAAGTTAAGTGTATGTTTAAATGCAAGTTGAAAGTGATATGCAAGTTAAGTGTTTGTTTAAATGCAAGTTGAAAGTGATATGCAAGTTATGCATGCTTATGCAAGTGTATGGATGCTTATGCAAGTCATGTATATGTTGAAATGCAAGATTTATGTGATATGCAAGTTATGCATGCTTATGCGAATATATGAATACTTATGCTAGATATGTATATGCTTAAATGACATGATATGCAAGTTATGCAAGTATGTGAATGCCTATATGCAAGTTTAACATGTTATGCAAGATATGTGTATGATAATATGCAAGCTCATATGCAACATGTTATGCAAATCATGTGTATGATAATATGCAAGTTTGGGTTATATGTAGTTGGGTTAATATGCTCATATATGCAAGTTGACATCCTCTTAACCCATGACAAAGTTGTATGTTAAACCCATGATATTTGTAATGATCTTCCCCTTTTGTTATGTCATGAAACGAGAACGATTTACGTGGGGAACGATGGGGTGGTAAATATGTTAATAAATGAATGTTTGGGTATGATTAAGCATACCATAAAAATAAATTACCATAAGTGGGAATTTACCTATTGAGTTAGGTCTACCCCATGGGAATTTACCTATTGAGTTAGGTCTACCCATGTTATGGAAAACTTGATATTAATTAGGGATAATTAATATGGGGGTGATTAATTAGGTGTAATTAATCGACTAAGACACGAGGTTGGACTCATTTGTAGTGTAAAACTGCCCGGACCCGACCGGCTTAACCAGTTGCTACAAATGTCAGCCCAATGTGAGAGGTCTTAGCCATAAATTAAATACGTGATTAAGGTAAAGACACGAGGTTAGACTCTGTTATGACGTAAGACTGCCCGGATTCTACCGGCTTAACCAGGCGGTCATAACAGCTAGTCTAATGTGGGAGGTCTTTACGGGAGATCACGGTCTTAATTAATTAAGAAACACTTAACCATAATAGCATGTAGTGGGACATGAGGGGTTAAGTGGGTGCCTTGGGTGGCATGTGGAAATTTAATGGTTGCCTTGGGTGGCATGTGGAATCTAGTGGGTTGCCTTGGGTGGCAATAGAAAATACGATTAGAATACTTAACCAAGTGGAAACATGTAATTAAACATGATTAAAGGGTTAAGTGGGATACACTAGATATTAGACAAGCTTAAGTGGGTAGCTTGTGGGGGCCCATTTCAACCAATATCCCAAACGTATCTTTGTGGGCTCGACCCAAGTCGAGTGACGGGACACGCATATTGGGCTTGATTTTAAGAGGCCAAAACGGGTTAGCGGTGGCAACGCAAGTCCAACGGGCTTCATATGCGTGTGTGGGCCCGGGCTGGTAGATAAGCCGTTGTTGCATCATGTAGATATAAAGCCGTGCACCGTTAGTATTGGGTAGCCACTTTGGGGGAGTGATACACCCCACTGTGGGACCAGCACGGGTATCTACGGTAGGGAGCCGATCGATGGGGAGTAGTGGGTACACCTAATGAAGATAGGGGCAGACGGCACCTATGTAGGGGTACACGAAACTACTGGGTAAGAATTACTGAGTACACCTAGTGGAGGTAGGGGCAGACGGCACCTATGTGGTGGGCTAGGAGTACATGAAACTACTGGGGAAATTTTCTATGTCCTGGGAAGGGATCAACCTTTAAGTAGGAATGACTGGTGTGGTGCAGTTAGTAATTATCCTTGGGTGGGTAGATGCGTCCTGACGGTTATCTTAGTTTATTCTAAGTCTACCAAGCTGCTTAGTGTAGCCATTCATCCCCAGATATTACCGTAGATCAAGTTTATGTCTTCTCTGGTTACTTTAATGATTGTATTGTTAAAGTTATAGGACTCACTCAGACTTATGTCTGACCCCGTTGTTTTTATCTTTTTCCCAACCCTCAGGTCCTACGGTGGATCCTAGCGGTAGTAGAGCTTGATCGGATTTCTGTTTCCAGTCTTGAGGAGCTTGGGTAGATGTAAAGCTCCAGTTATCCAGTTATCTTTTCTTTTTCTTATGGCTATTGTATATGAGAGTGGGATTATGTACTTCTTTATTTTTGACAGATGTTGTACTTGACTTTTATCATGGTTTTATGTTGTAACCAGACATGTTTATTTCCGCTGCTATGAGATGAGGTTTTAGAATTTCAAGTACTATTTATATCTGTCTTGTTGTAATTTTTCTGTTCTATATTCACTAAAATGCTCCACCGATGCTATGGCATTCCCTTGTGAGTGACCCTAGCGGGCGTGGGGTGTTACACGTGGTATCAGAGCAAAGGTTACCGGAACAGATAAAATTTTTAGAAAACTATTTTTCTAAAACATTTTTGGAAAAGATATTTTCAAAAACATGTCTTTTAAGAGAAAAGTTTTTGAAAGAAAAGCATAATCCCCAATAGCCATATCTATATCCTTCGAATTCTCCGTTTTGAATCTTTCCTTTTTCGTTTCAGCATGGCTGAGGATCTTAACTTTCCGGAGGGTGTGACGGTACCAGTATGGTATAGGAGATTGATGGAGGCTAGGGCCACCACTGCGGGTCCAGCGAATATTCCTCCACCAACCGTAGCACCCGATCTTCCTCCTCCCCCTCCTCCTCGCACAGATACTTTTGCTAAGACTTGCAAGGAATTTAAAGCTATGGGAGGGAAACCTTTTCAAGGATCTGAAACCTTTGTGGAGGCTAGAGATTGGCTTAAGGAGGTGGAAGAGTTGATAGATATCTTTGAGATGGAAGAAGGAAAGAAAGTCAAGTTGGCTGCTTGGTTAATGAAGGGAGAGGCCTCATTCTGGTGGGAGGTTACTAATGGAGAACGCCCCGTTGACTCTTGGGCGGATTTTAAGCAAAGATTTGTGGCAAAGTTTCTCTCAAGGGCGGAGGAGAACTTGTATATGGAAATATTCTTGACTCTAAAGCAAGGAAATCTTTCGGTGAAGGAATATGTTAACAAGTTTAATCAATTGGCAAGGTTTGGCCTAGACATGGTGAATACACCGGAGAAGAAGGCTTTGAGGTTCGTGAAAGGCTTGAATGAACCTATGCATGGGTTGGCTATGACTCACATCCCTATGGGGGCCACCTTTGAGAAGCTAGTTGACATGGCACTCATGTTTGAGGAAGAGAAGGGTCCTAATGCTAATAAGGCACCCGAGAAGAAGGGAGATCAAAAGAGACCTCAACAACAGCAAAGCAAAGGTGGGAAAGGCAACGGTGGCAAGGGCAAGAAGAAGAAGTGTTTCAATTGTGGGACACCTGGCCACCTAAGCAAGGATTGTCGCAAGAGGAAGAAGACCGGTTGCTTCCATTGTGGCGAAGCAGGGCACTTAGTGAAGGATTGCCCTAAGAAGGGGCAAAGGACGGGATCTACCTCAGGAGGACAGGTGCAAGCTCTTATGGCACCGGGTCAGGCTAGGGGGCAAGTACAGGCTCTCGCGGTTCCACCAATTCAGGAGAGAGGTAGAACTATTTCCGTTGAAAGTCTGGTTTTTCTATTTGACCATCCTGTCCGTACATTGTTTGATTCAGGCGCATCGCATTCGTTTATTTCATCATCATTAGTTGAGTCACTGCACCTAGACACCAGTCTGGTAGATGATCCCTTGGTTGTTTCAAACCCAATTGGGGGCTCCACTTATTTGTCCATGATATGTTTGGGTTTGAAGATTTCTATACTTAGCATTGAGTTTAGATGTGATGCTTTTGTGTTGGGCTTCACGGGCTATGGGTTGATTTTGGGCATGGACTGGTTATCCAGTAATGGTGCCGTTCTTGATTGCGAAAGGAGAGTTGTTAGGCTCATGACCCGCTTGGGTAATACTCTCGAGATTTCTTGTAATCCCATGGGCTCTGTTATGCTAAGTTATCTTGAATCGCTTGACGCTTCGGTCGAGAGTTTGCAATCTATGAGAGTGGTCCGCGAATATCCGGATGTGTTTGAGGAGGTGAAGGGCTTACCTCCGAAGCGGGAGATTGACTTCCGAATATATTTGGTGGATAATGCTAAACCGGTATCTTTACCAGTGCGCCACATGGCTCCTCGTGAGAGGAGGGAACTCCATAAGCAAGTAGGGTAGTTGCTTGAGAAGGGGTTCATAAGACGGAGCATATCGGAGTGGGGTGCTCCAGTAGTATTTGCTACGAAGGCGGATGGGTCCCTCAGACTTTGTGTAGACTATAGAGAACTCAACAAGCTCACAAAGAAGAATAGACACCCATTGCCGAGAATTGATGATCTTTTCGATCAGTTGGCTGGCGCTTCAGTATTTTCTCAGTTGGACTTAGCCACGGGGTTTCATCAGTTGAGGGTGGCTGAGGATAGCATAGACAAGACTGCCTTTAGGACTCCGGATGGTTTCTATGAGTGGTTGGTGATGCCATTTGGGTTGACGAACGCCCCTGCATATTTCGTTGATTTGATGAGTAGGGTGTTCAGGGAGTTCCTTAATAAATTCGTGGTGGTCTTTGTGGATGATATCTTAGTATTCTCTAAGAGTGAAGAAGAGCATGCCCTACATCTTAGGGAAGTGTTGAAGACTCTTCGAGCACATAGCCTTAAGGCTAAATTCTCTAAATGTCACTTCTGGAGGAGGGAAGTGCGGTTCTTGGGGCATGTGGTCTCCAAGGAAGGGGTAGCTGTGGATCCCGCGAAGGTAGTATCAATTCAGGATTGGAAGGTTCCGAAGAATGCTACCGAAGTAAGAAGTTTCTTGGGGTTGGCGGGTTATTATAGGAAGTTTATCAAAGACTTCGCGAAGATATCAGCCCCATTAATCCGCTTAACAAAGAAGAATCTTGTTTTCACATGGGACGTAGATTGTGATGATGCGTTCCGACGGTTAAAGAGAGCTTTAACCACGGCTCCAGTTTTAGTATTGCCAGATGGGAGCAAGCCATTTGTTGTCTATACCGATGCCTGTGGGACAGGACTTGGCGCAGTCTTAATGCAAGAGGGAAGGGTAATAGCCTATGGTGGAAGGCAGTTGAGGGCACATGAGAAAAATTACCCTACCCATGATCTCGAGCTAGCCGCTATTGTTTTTGCGCTTAAGATTTGGCGCCATTATCTTCTTGGTGAGAGATTCGAGTTGTTCACTGACCATAAATCATTAAAGTACTTATTCTCTCAGAAAGATTTAAACTTGAGACAGCAAAGGTGGATGGAGTTTTTGGCCTCTTATGATTTCGAGATAGCGTATACCCCTGGCAAGGGTAACGTGGTGGCGGACGCCTTGAGTAGGAAGAGGTTGTCCTTGAGTCCATTGTTCGTGGAACGACGAAGCTTGGAGTTTATCTCGATGTTCGATTTCAGACCTTCCATTGATTATGTACCCGGTTTGCTAGCTTCCTTGGAAGTTAGGCCTACTCTTTTGGGGCGGATTGGGGAAGCCCAGAGGGACGACCCACAGTTGGTTGAGTTGATAGAGAAGCTCATAAGGGGGGAGTCGTCCAGCCATTTGAGTAGGTACACCCTAGACGATAGGGGGTGCTTGCGTAGAGACGGTAGACTTTGTGTACCGCAAGATGAAGGGTTGAGGAAGGATATTCTTGATGATGCACACCGTTCTAGGATGACCATTCATCCCGGTGGGGATAAGATGTACCAAGACATGAAGAGGGTTTTCTTCTGGGCCGGTATGAAGAAAGATGTAGCCGAGTATGTCGCTCGATGTTTGGTGTGCCAGCAAGTGAAGGCGGAGCAAAGGAAACCAGGTGGGTTGCTTCATCCATTGGAAGTTCCGCAGTGGAAGTGGGATAGCGTCTCGATGGATTTTATTGATGGGTTACCCAGATCGAGAAAGGGTAATACAGGAATTTGGGTGGTAGTAGATAGACTTACTAAAAGCGCCCATTTCATACCTGTGAAGAGCAAGAGGACCGCTCCATGGCTAGCTTCAGTATATCTTCGAGAGATAGTTCGATTACATGGGGTACCCTCTAGCATAGTGAGTGATCGAGATCCTATCTTCACTAGTGAGTTCTGGAGAAGTTTGCAAGAAGCAGTGGGGACTCAATTGTGTCTGAGCACCGCATATCATCCTCAGACAGACGGCCAGACTGAGAGGGTGAATCGTGTTCTAGAAGACCTTTTGAGGCTTTGTATCTTAGATTTTGGAGGTACATGGGAAGAGCATCTTCCACTAGTGGAGTTCGCATATAATAACAGCTTTCAGTCCAGTATTGGTATGGATCCTTTCGAAGCTCTCTATGGAAGGCCTTGTCGATCACCTACATGTTGGTGGGAGTCTACGGATAAGATCTTGCTTGGGCCTGATATGGTTAGGGAGACTTCTGAGAAGATTGACTTGATTCGAAGAAGGATGAAAGCAGCGCAGGATAGGCAAAAATCTTATGCGGACAAGAGAAGGACGGATCTTGAATTTGAGGTTGGGGATATGGTTTTTGTCAAGGTATCTCCGTTGAGGAATGTTGTTCGCTTAGGATCCGTTGGGAAGTTAGCACCGAGGTTTGTTGGGCCATTTCCTATTAAGGAAAGGATTGGGCGGATGGCATATAGGGTGGAGTTGCCCGACAGACTTAGTGGTGTTCATGATGTATTCCATGTGTCACATCTGAGGAAGTGCTTACATGAGACCGCAGAGGTGGTAGAGCCAAGCTTGCTTAGAGATGTAGAGGTTGAGCGTGAGGCGACGATTCGACGAGCTCCTACTCGCATCCTTGGGTCAGAGACTAGGAAATTGAGGAATCGAGAGGTTCAACTAGTCAAGGTGCAATGGGGAGAAGATGAGAGCAACGCGACTTGGGAGACGGAAGCGAAGATGCGTTCATTATACCCATTTCTTTTTGAGGGTATGTCTTTACTTTCTCCTTTATCACTTGTCTAGTACTTATCTTATCTTTAGTATGTCCTCTCGTTAGTACCTTTGACCTTTAGTTAGGGTAAACCTATGGTTGAAACATGTGTTTGAGACATGTTATGGTTGATGGATGTAAGTGGATGCAAGTGTTTGCTAGTGGTTGCTCGTGGATGCATATACACACACTCTAGGCACTAGATCGGCTCAGTCACTTCATATTGCATATTGCATAAAAATTGTGTGTAGGAAGATGTTTATGGATGAATAATGGATGTGTTATCACATGGATGATGCATTTTGGTGAATGATTGTGCACTCATGTAGATATTGTATGTGTCGATAGGGTTTTTCTCGCATACATAATGGATGCATGGCACTATCATGGTATGCATATGTTCATACATTAGGTAGGGAACATATACACACACTTTTTGCATATGCTCATACATCATTAGAAATTGTTTTAAGGACAATGGATGCCAGTGGTTGATGGTTTGAGTAGATGGTTGTTTGGATGGTAGGATATGCATTCTCCTTAGCTTAGAGATTTCGGGGACGAAATCCTTTAAGGAGGGGAGAATGTAACACCCCGAATTTTGGGTTAATACTAAAATTCACTAATTACAAGATAAATAATCTCAGATGTGGGAATTAGGGGAAACGGGCTGCGTCATTACGTTCGTCTCGGAAAAATACGCGAAATAGAGTCCGAGTTTTCGAAAATCGGAGTCCGTATGGCCCAGTTATGGCCCAATAAAGTTTGCAGAAAATTTAAAGCTAAAACAGATTTAAAAATTTAAAATACTCAGATTTGGAATGGGCCAGGCGGGGTCAGGCGGGAAGCTTCCCGCCCAGCCCATGTCGACAGGGCTGTCGACTGGCCTGTCGACAGGGGTGTCGACATGCCTGTCGACTTGCCTGTCGACAGGGTCCAGGCGCCCAGTGAACCTGGGTGCACCAGGTTGGGTTTCAGGCTGGCTAGGAGGGCTGGTTCTAGAGATTTCCTAAATCTAAGGGTCCTAACCTAATCTAGGGTTAATCTAAGGGCCTAAAACACTCACCTAATCCTATAAATAAAACCCCAACCCTACCCTAAATCATTCATAATTAAGTCTTGTACTAAACTATGGCAAAATGAAATTTGAGCATGGCCTCCACTAGTTCATGAAGGAGTTGAAAGCAAATCCCTCTCAAATCATTCTCTAATCCATTTCAAGTATCTTAATCTTCTTCATTAGCTTGCTAATTGTGTTTTGGTGAGTTTCTATCACTTTAACATCAATTGTTAAAGTAAGTAGATTTGTGTAATGAGATCTATGGTTTTAAATGCGGATTTGTGAGTTTGAATCATGTATGATGATATGTTACTCTATGTTGTTCTATGATTATGCATATGTGATAAGTTGATTTATGCATGTTTAACAAGTTGATATATGCATGTTTAATAAGTGGATTTATGCATATTTAGCAAAGTGAGATATGCAAGTTAAGTATATGTTTAAAGGCAAGTTGAAAGTGAGATGCAAGTTAAGTGTATGTTTAAATGCAAGTTGAAAGTGATATGCAAGTTAAGTGTTTGTTTAAATGCAAGTTGAAAGTGATATGCAAGTTATGCATGCTTATGCAAGTGTATGGATGCTTATGCAAGTCATGTATATGTTGAAATGCAAGATTTATGTGATATGCAAGTTATGCATGCTTATGCGAATATATGAATACTTATGCTAGATATGTATATGCTTAAATGACATGATATGCAAGTTATGCAAGTATGTGAATGCCTATATGCAAGTTTAACATGTTATGCAAGATATGTGTATGATAATATGCAAGCTCATATGCAACATGTTATGCAAATCATGTGTATGATAATATGCAAGTTTGGGTTATATGTAGTTGGGTTAATATGCTCATATATGCAAGTTGACATCCTCTTAACCCATGACAAAGTTGTATGTTAAACCCATGATATTTGTAATGATCTTCCCCTTTTGTTATGTCATGAAACGAGAACGATTTACGTGGGGAACGATGGGGTGGTAAATATGTTAATAAATGAATGTTTGGGTATGATTAAGCATACCATAAAAATAAATTACCATAAGTGGGAATTTACCTATTGAGTTAGGTCTACCCCATGGGAATTTACCTATTGAGTTAGGTCTACCCATGTTATGGAAAACTTGATATTAATTAGGGATAATTAATATGGGGGTGATTAATTAGGTGTAATTAATCGACTAAGACACGAGGTTGGACTCATTTGTAGTGTAAAACTGCCCGGACCCGACCGGCTTAACCAGTTGCTACAAATGTCAGCCCAATGTGAGAGGTCTTAGCCATAAATTAAATACGTGATTAAGGTAAAGACACGAGGTTAGACTCTGTTATGACGTAAGACTGCCCGGATTCTACCGGCTTAACCAGGCGGTCATAACAGCTAGTCTAATGTGGGAGGTCTTTACGGGAGATCACGGTCTTAATTAATTAAGAAACACTTAACCATAATAGCATGTAGTGGGACATGAGGGGTTAAGTGGGTGCCTTGGGTGGCATGTGGAAATTTAATGGTTGCCTTGGGTGGCATGTGGAATCTAGTGGGTTGCCTTGGGTGGCAATAGAAAATACGATTAGAATACTTAACCAAGTGGAAACATGTAATTAAACATGATTAAAGGGTTAAGTGGGATACACTAGATATTAGACAAGCTTAAGTGGGTAGCTTGTGGGGGCCCATTTCAACCAATATCCCAAACGTATCTTTGTGGGCTCGACCCAAGTCGAGTGACGGGACACGCATATTGGGCTTGATTTTAAGAGGCCAAAACGGGTTAGCGGTGGCAACGCAAGTCCAACGGGCTTCATATGCGTGTGTGGGCCCGGGCTGGTAGATAAGCCGTTGTTGCATCATGTAGATATAAAGCCGTGCACCGTTAGTATTGGGTAGCCACTTTGGGGGAGTGATACACCCCACTGTGGGACCAGCACGGGTATCTACGGTAGGGAGCCGATCGATGGGGAGTAGTGGGTACACCTAATGAAGATAGGGGCAGACGGCACCTATGTAGGGGTACACGAAACTACTGGGTAAGAATTACTGAGTACACCTAGTGGAGGTAGGGGCAGACGGCACCTATGTGGTGGGCTAGGAGTACATGAAACTACTGGGGAAATTTTCTAAGTCCTGGGAAGGGATCAACCTTTAAGTAGGAATGACTGGTGTGGTGCAGTTAGTAATTATCCTTGGGTGGGTAGATGCGTCCTGACGGTTATCTTAGTTTATTCTAAGTCTACCAAGCTGCTTAGTGTAGCCATTCATCCCCAGATATTACCGTAGATCAAGTTTTGTCTTCTCTGGTTACTTTAATGATTGTATTGTTAAAGTTATAGGACTCACTCAGACTTATGTCTGACCCCGTTGTTTTTATCTTTTTCCCAACCCTCAGGTCCTACGGTGGATCCTAGCGGTAGTAGAGCTTGATCGGATTTCTGTTTCCAGTCTTGAGGAGCTTGGGTAGATGTAAAGCTCCAGTTATCCAGTTATCTTTTCTTTTTCTTATGGCTATTGTATATGAGAGTGGGATTATGTACTTCTTTATTTTTGACAGATGTTGTACTTGACTTTTATCATGGTTTTATGTTGTAACCAGACATGTTTATTTCCGCTGCTATGAGATGAGGTTTTAGAATTTCAAGTACTATTTATATCTGTCTTGTTGTAATTTTTCTGTTCTATATTCACTAAAATGCTCCACCGATGCTATGGCATTCCCTTGTGAGTGACCCTAGCGGGCGTGGGGTGTTACAAATGCCTTAACTTTGGTGGAGCATTTTAGTAAACAGAAACAGAATACTACAAGACAGATAAACGGTACTTGAAAATTTATAACTTTATTTCAAGCAGAAGCTTGGTTACATCCTTTCAAATCACAATATCAGAATTCAAGTACAAAATATCAGTCTTGTACAAAAGCCTTCAGAATGCATAGTTTAAAAACATAATCCCCACAGAAGAAGACAAGCCATACTTTAAGCACTGCAAGCGGAAGAAATCTGGATCAAGCTAGAGTATTCCCTTCTACAAAACCTGGGGGGAAACGGAAGAAAGGAGGCGAAACAACAAGGGTCAGACAAAAGTCTGGCAAGTCCAGTGATTTTCAGTTATGAACAGATAATAATAACATGACATGGAAATAAAACTGGATGAGAGATAACTGTAACAGATGTAGCAGATATAACAGAAGAACAGAATGATATAAGCTATTGCTTTACACTTCTCTGTACTAATACTAGTATAACAGAATTAGGTGTCACCCTAATGTCTAAACTGAAACAGAAACGGGTACAGAATAATTTAACCGAAACAGAATGCTAATAATGGGCCTTTACTACCCGATCAGAAACAGACAGAAGCAGAAACAGATTAATCCTTATGGAAACAGAATGTAGAATTAGGTGTACACTAGTAATGGGCCTTTACCACCCGAACAGACGGTACCACGCAGAAACAGACAGGTGTTACCACCCAACAGAAACAGACGGTACCAACAGAAACAGACAGAACTAAGTGTACCCAAAAACCCTACCCCAAGCGATCGGCTCCCTAATACATAAATATCCCGTGTCGGCCCCACAGTAGGGTGTATCACTCCCTAAAGTGACGAACAATTGGCACAGACCTATTTACAGATGTCACGGCATCTTACATCCTCAGAGGCAGACCGGGATCCATGCACGCACATGACCCGGTTGGAACGCACCATCAACACCCCTCGCCATTATCAGAATGAACCGCTTATAATTAGTTCAGTAAGCGTGCCCGGACCCTACTTACTGTTGGGTCAAAGTTTTGATACCAGAAAGGGTTACTGACTAATATGGGTCCCAAACAACAGATGACACAAGTAATTCCCCTCCTAACCTTGTGTCCCCAGACTAACAGATTTCAGCTTAACTTGTCTACAAGTTTCAGACATAAAAAATTTAGATTAACTAGTTCACAGATCAGACAATCAAGTTAACAGGTTTTCAGACTAACGGATCAGATGTTCGGATTAACAGGCTTACAGATTAACTGGTTACAAATTAACAGACTTACAGATTAACTGGTTACAGATTATCTAACTTTGTATTGGGCCTACGGATTCACGAAACGGGTTTATCAGATTCATTGGTCCAATTGGTTTAGCCTTACCCAACACGTTTTAGACATCATAATTATCTCAGATTTTCATTAATTAAATATTAATGCCCAAACCTCTCACATTAGACTGACAGTTTGCGGCTACTGGTTAGGCTGGTTGGTTCCGGGCAGGTTTCTGTCACAAACTGAGTCTAACCTCGGGTTTCAAGCATGTTATGACTAACTTCTCACATTAGAACCTATTGTTTGCGACCACTGGAATATGCCGGGCGGTTCCGGGCAGAGTTACGCCGCAAACTCATTCTAACCTCGAGTTAGCCATGTTTATCTTTGCGGCCAATTAATTAATGATTCACCATTTATACCCACGCCTAATATACATGTCAATTATTCATAACTATAGACAATTCAGATTATGTCAATAGCGGACTAATTATATCAACTCAACAGATATTGCAGATAACAGATTTTTCAGATTAGGCGACTTAACGGATTTAGCAGATTAAGCAAACTAGCAGATCAAGCATATAACAGTTTAGGCATCTTCAGCAGACTTAGCAGATGACAGATTTGGTATATGAACAGATATAGCAGATTATAGCAGAACTAGCAGATTAGGCAATATAACAGAACTAGCAAATTAGGCAATATAACAGAACTAGCATATTAGGCCACATAACAGATTTAATCATTCCTTAAAGTTTCATAAACATATCTTGCCTAATTATAAATTTGGCCTAAGTTTGCATGCCTAAATAGTTGTCATGATTCACATTATGATCATATACCCCACGTTTGCATTGAATTTACATGGCACAGATTATGGTCATAATTTACCATACAACACACGTCTCAAATTTAGTTAAACTTGCCTAGTACAAAAGATTCACATATAAATTATACCAAATATAGCCATCGATTTCAATGCATGTCATATATTCAAAAATCTCCCACTTAGGTGTTGTTCACATTTAATAGTTATCAAATCTTAACATAAATCTTCACACCTAAGTCATATTCCCTTTTTATCCCAAATCATGAATTTCTATATAAACAATATGCCCAACAATCTAGAACTTTAAATTATAATAGATCTTTAATTCAAAAATATGCGTTATGTCCAATGTCTCAAGTCACATGTCAATATTCAATGGTTCCTCTTCTTCCAATTCACAGAATATGCACAGATCTAAATCTAGTTTACAACCTATGTCCTTTTAGTCACAGATTAGCCATGTCCAATTATGCCATCATTCATTATTTATCCCAAAGTTTAACGTTTGTGCGTTAATCTCTTATGAGATTTGGCGCAGGCTCGGGGTAGCCTGGCTATAGAACAGAAAGAAGAAAGAGATATAGAATAAAATAGATCAGAACAGAACATACGCAATCTCAAATTCAGATTTACAATCATGTCACAATTATAATTAAAGTTTATATCGGAAAATAACCGCACTTGCCTTGGTTGGATTCGAAAAGAAAAAGGTGTTGCAGCTGTTCTCTTTTAATCCTAATCAGAATTGGAGGAAGAAGAAGCACAAGTCCTAGCTTAGGTTTCTGTAACGACCCGGGGATTTTCGACTCCGAAAATCGACACAAAACCCCATGTCGACTGTTCAGACATCGAAAATACCGGACCATTAATAGAAAGAAATAAGAGGGTGAGAAAGATAAGATAGAATTAATAGAATAGGAGAAGAAGAAGAACACAGCTGAACATAATCAGAGTAAACACGAATCTCACAGCGGAACGAATAAAATATATTATATAACATAACTTTGAAATACAAAACTGTATTGTATATACATACCATTATCAGAGTACAATACATCATATCACAGCGGAAATAGTCTCTAAATACTAACGGTGAAGCCTTCTGCTTTTAGCTCCTTCCAGCGTATCTGTAAAAGCCTGAAACACTTGACTGCCCGTACAAATTTGGGCACCCAAGAGTTTAGGGAAAACAAACAAAATAAACTCTGGGTCAGTCATGGGACTGGTGTGAGTAAATTCCAACCATATGGCTTAACTTTGAAAATCCTTTTTGAAACAAAAAGGATAATAGTAAGACCAGCCCACACATAAACATGGACGGTTTTTACCTTACTATAACCCAAATCATTATTGATATCAAAATCCAGTGATATTATAATAATGTCTAATCAAATAAATAACCAAATAGTAGAACGCTTGCATCTCACGCTCCACATACATAGTATAAAATCAAAACCCGCAGGGCGCTTATTGGAGATTGGATTCCAACTATGACAAGGTATGGGACCACCTTCCGATGATGTATCTCTAGAGGCGAATACACCTGGATTCAACAAGAACGTCTTGCAACCCGGCCCACACATGACCGACCACTCATTTCGCTTGAGTGTATCGAATGTATATCACCAACGGTTGGGCTCAAACCACCGTTCCCGAATGGGCAGAATCGATAGATTAAGAAACAGAAGGAATTTCTCTAGATAGGTGATTATACACCCTAATGGGAGCGACCCACATAGCCATGCTGCCTGCCCGATTTTTGTCATTTCCCGGTTGTAAAGCTAGAGGCTACGCCTACCTTTTAGAACATCTGGCCACCATACACTTTGAATGCCACATCGTCAAACCCGTCAAATCACTAGTTGATCTTCCCAAAAAATTACGGGTATAAAATCCAAGAGAAACGAATTTCTCCGCCACCAGACGTAATATCTTGAAAAGAACGTCTTATGTGACCGTTAGGAATACTCTGTCAGACATTCGTCCATACAAGTTGTCCTGGGACTGGACAAACAGAAAACACCATTCTGGAACCTGACGACCCTTGCATTTCACTCCGTCTTCAATTTTCTTCAGCAAAATTAAATTCGCAGCGCATATGCCTATACGGAGTGGTTTCGGATAATATATCCAACCGGTCTCCCCGTATTGACAACGATGGTCAAAACACTTCGATAGTCGGTTATTTAACTATCGAAGTAAAAACAAACATCCATTCCAATGTATAACTAAACATCATACAAACACGCTTAAGTTTGGTCAACAGCGCTAATTTATCGTTATAGTTTTAAAAACTTATCATACGCTGTAATATTCCCCTTTATAACTAATCTCGACACAATAGTCACGCTTAAGCCTAGTCAACAGCATTATTTTATCGCTATAGTAATACGCTACTATATTCCACTTTATAATTAATCTCAACATCTCTTTCTGTTACAAAATCTTGACATCTCTTTCCGTTACAAAAATCTTGGCATTTATTTCCGTTACAAAAATCTTGGCATTTATTTCCGTTACAAAAATCTTGGCATTTATTTCCGTTACAAAAATATTGACATATTTTAAATATGATTTTATGATGTCATATCCTTATTTGAAAACTCGGTTTAAAATTATTTACATTGGTCATTAACCCTTCACCCCATCTTCCTTAACATTTCTCTTTAGACTTCTCTTATCAACTCGATCACGTTCTTTGTCTTTTTAGCAATTTACTTCTCATTCGTATTATTATACCCAATTCAATAAAACATCTCAATATAAACTTAATACCAGTTTATAATAGAATTTCTATTATAATTTAAACTTTGCTTTAATTATAAAGATATAATTATTTTTTTAAAATTAACATCGTTGATTTGTCTGACGGTCAACCAACTTCTTAACAAAATGGGTTTATGGTTGACTGTCGCTGATATCTTTTATTTACCAAATCAACATAACGTTGAATGTCCATTCAACACGGTTCAAACAGTGCACAAACAATACAATTAAATATTTAGGAATCCGGTTGAGTTCCTCCAACCGATTTCCGCATCCACAGATGTTAGTCAATTCAATAGCCAATCAATGGTGTGTACATATGCAACGATATATAATATTCAACCAATTTAACCATAATCTATCTAAACAACCATCACTCAGCATTCAACCATTATTTAAAATATAATTAAAATATTTTAAATAAAACGAAGTTAGTGAATTTACTCACCTTCGCGCGTTAACCGTTAAATAACGATTTGCGTCAGTTGATTTGGATTCTTTGGTTTAATTCTGTCATAATTCCTGATGAGCTCCAAATGGTTCCGTACCAACTTCATAACGTAGTCCGCGTCCGTACAATCCCATCAGATCGGACTGTTCGCGGTTCTAATATCGTCCATTATTTGTTTTCCATCCAAACGTGTTCGATGTTAGTTGTACCCATGCCGTCCTTATTCTGCTTTCTCTGATTTGTAAAGCCTCCGACTACTAGAAACAAAAACCAGACTCCACTGTTTTGTCATCGAGTACATCGTTACGCCTCCCATCGGTACATGACAGGCCCACCACTCCATCTTCATCACCGTTACTTCACCAACTCCCACTAGCGTTTCCCCCTTATACTTGATTACCATTAATCATGCCATTTATGTTCCTTAACGACCATAATTCCACCGATACCTTCTGTACGTGGCGAGTATTTTGAACTCCCCCTCTACAGCTACATGAAACGAATGGAGTCTTCCATTATTTCCCAAGTCACGGCCGTACCTTTCATCTATCTCCGAGACTCCGACCTTGGACACCACTCGAACTCGACCTCCGTCATCACATAGGTTCGCCAGCCCTTTTTTTTCAAGACCCGTCATCTCAACACAAAGCCCGTCCCATGCTTATCGCCCATGCAGTTGGGTACTCCACCTCATCCTGTAAAGCCTACCCCTTCCTTAACATCCATTGCTCACCTTCTTCTTTTACCCTTTCCTTCTTCTTCTTCTTTTTTTTTTTTTTTTTTTTGAAAGCCATCGGAGCTTCGGCTCTTAATTTACTGAAGAAGAAAAAGGTGGAAAACAAATGTGTATTTATAGAGTTATAATACGTGGGGCGCAAGGAGTAGGATGTTGTAGTGGTTGAAAAATTATCAAGGTAGACTAGCTGTTGCGATGTGAAACTTGGCAGTGATAATGCGTGCAGCTGTATAGTTTGAGAAAGATGGTGACATGCTGATGGTGATAATTCGAGTAGTAGCTGCGTTTTAGAGGATAGGGGATCCATTCATGCTGCATGTTGCGTTTGAAGAAAGAAAATAGTACTGCAAATCCTTGGCATGCAAGGAACGATTTGTATATGTATATATTTTCTTCTCAAATATACATAAGATTTCTGATGTGAACTGCTAAGGTCTAGGAAAATATGGCTCCTTAGGTCTGTTTGAATTTTGGAAGCAGTAGCCGAGTGATGGGAATGCTCAGGAAGACTATGACATTAGAGGAGATAGGTTAGGTCTGCTTGATTAAACAATTCTATTAGGTCTGTACGTTTTGAAAAACATGAGTGGTGCTCACATTTTGGGTTTGCTGCCGTAGCACTTTTTTTTCTGATTTATAAATGTATTGTTATATATCTATATTGTTAAGTTGTTTAATCAAAATACAATGGCTTTGGTAAGGTGGCAGCATGAAACTAATAGCAGGCAAGAGAAAAACGGGTGATTTGCTCCTTTGTTCAAGCCTCACAATTTTGAGTTATCCCAAAATATATTAGACTAGTTTAAATTGGCTATTAACAGTTTTAATCAATGTAGCGTTTTCTCATATATAGAAGTACATGGTGGTAGACGTGTGGTTAGTTCAAAGGATGATACATGTTTTTTTTTTATGTTTTTTTTTCTTTCCTTTCTTCTTAGTGCATCTTATTGTGTAGGATTACGTTTATAACCGAACAACAACGGACAGATATGATAATGTGGTCATGACGAGTGATGATCTACGATCCCAAAAATATAAAAATATCGGTAGATTAACTCATATTGTGAAACCCCGAAATATTGATTAAGGGTGCAAAATACTCCAAATAAAAAGTTGCATATTTAATTAATTAAAAATTACAGTAAAATTCTAAAAATAAAATTATCACTGCGCCTCAAAAGAACCTTGTCTAAATTCGCAACCGATATCTAGTTATATCAATTAAACTGTTATGGTCGATAAACGGTTCTATAGCGACTTTTTTTTGAATATTTGATTTGGACATATCTTGCAATAAATATGACGAAATCTCCATTTTCTATTTTCGTTGGAAAGATACAGTTCAATAGATTTCAACGCTTCTTGTTTCGAAGAAATCCGATTTAAAACGAGTTCTGTACACTCAGTTGAAGTTCAGAACGTTAAATTACGAACTGCAGCGTCGTTATGAGCTCTATTATATTTAATATATATTTTTATACGTTCAACTCCGTTTTAATTAATATATAAATCCACTTATATTAAGAATTCAATATTTAAACTGATTTAAATATTCGATTACGGACCGGTAAAAATGCGGGACATTACAGTTTCAGCAGAGTAGAGACGCCATTGATTTATTTATTTTTAGAGAGGAAGAGAGTAATGGAGGCTAGAGAATTGTATATGAGATTTAGGTTAGGGATGTATATATAGGTGTAGGAAGTTATTTAGGACCATTAGATTAACCCTGAATCATGAGAACCATTCAAATGAAAAATCTGCATTTGAGCGAATCGGCCCATGGGATGACAGCCAAACACCCTGGATTCACCCCTAGTCGACCCAGCGGGGCTTGGGTCGACCTCAAAAATGGGCCGGTTCGGTTATTCCCCCTCCCAATTCGCTGTTTTGAACCTTTTTTGCATGTTTATTTATTTAATTTTTATATATTTCTCTCATATGCATACAAACTTCAAGGCTTAATAACTTCTTCATAATTAACCATTTTTTTTAATATTCTCAGAAAATACGGGGTGTTACAACAAATATACATGAGTCAAACAAAATTCATCATGAATGGTGGATTATAGCTCAGGTGGTACAAGGAAACTCAGCGGTTTTTCACAAGATCATAGCATGGTGCATCATAGCAAATTTATTTAGGTGGTAAAATAACATAAAATTGGTCAAGCTTGTATTCCAATATGAATACAAGCCAAGGCACAATGCAGAAATAATACATTGCATTTAGCATTTTGTTCAATCAAGCAATCAAGTGCAAGTGTAGTAGCATAGGTAAAGCATGAGATCAACACAGCAATTAAAATGAGCAGCAAACAATAAACACAAACCAGTGTTGCCAAGGATTGGAGATGCAGCTCAATGGTGTTTCAAGTACATGTAAACAATGGTAAAGCTAGCACCACGTTCACACAAAAATTTCAAGTGAAAAAACCAAACACTTTTGTCAAGCTAATGTGATTCAAGATAATCTAGTACATGTTCTATGGTGAAGTAGGTCAAGCAAACTATTCAAAGTGTAAAGCAGTTTTTGGCAAGACATAGCACCAATTCAAGTGTTTGGCAAATCAAAGTATAATAACTGTATAAAGCAATATCAAGTTACCAAAAATGGTCAAGGGTAATATCCGTTATTATCAAGTTAAATCTGAACAACAATTCACAATGAAATCGAGGAAGCATCTGTTCAAATCAGTTTTTTTCCTATGAAGAGTTAAAATACGATTATGGGACAATTTTTCCAGAAGAAAGCATTTTTGGTAATGTTGAAAGTATCCACAGAAAAGTTTTAAAAAAGTTTGAATTCTACAAACCCAATTTAAAGTCCACAAAATCCGATCATATAACGCAAGATTTTCAAGACCGATTCTAAGTTCCAGAAGCCAATAAAAATCGATACTTATCTCAGAACATATGAACAAGTCCAACAAATCAAATTGGGAATAAAAATCGCAAGAGAAATTCAAGAAGGAACGAAGCATCTAGAATTAGAGTTTTAAGGGTTTAAAAACCCTATAAATTTACACCTATAACATCACCGACATCATAGAGATGAAAATCGAAATCAACCAACAATAATTCAAAAAAATCATTTTAATTCAGAGTACTCACAGAGGATTTCATTCGCAATCTCAAGGGGAAATCGATCGAAGATGAGGTGCATCAAAGGATTCAAATCTATAAAGGAATACCAGAGCAAAATCGATCATTACGAATTGATTTGGAGGACAACAGAAACCCTAGCGCTGCCATTTTCAATTCTCAAAAGAAAAGTGAACTGGTCAAACCTAATTGAAAAGAGGCCGGGTATTATTTTTAAAAAGGGGATGACCCTTAACTCTATCTCCTAGGATTTTTATTTCTTTATGTTTTACTTGTTTTAAAATTCAAGTTTTTTCCTTTAGATTCGATAACTACTAGTGTCTATAGTTAGAAAAATCACAACTTAACAGATCGAGTTGTGTCAAGGTCTTGAGCGTAGGGTTTAAACAGTCGGGAGCAAAGGTCGCGAGTTTACAAGAGTCTGTAAGCGAAGATATTGTTTATAATTCCTAGTAGAAACCTTGAGTGCAGCAGTAGGCACAGTTTTGCCAAAGCTGGGTATCTTCTGTGTGTGATTTTCTTTCTGCAATTTTTTCTGTGATATTTTATTTTAAATTCATTTAATTTGCAATAGACCCTATTCACCCCCCTCTAGGGTTAAGTTAGATCCTACAAGTGGTATCAGAGCAGGTATTTTTAACTCTAGAGTCATGAATATATCTAATAACACTTTTTGTAAGGGTCAGTCCATAGCTAGGCCACCAATGTTTAATGGAACCGATTATGCTTATTTGAAAGCTAGGATGAAAATTTACTTAAGTTCAGTTGATTATGATGAATGGGATATTGTTGAAATAGGCTACAAACCTCTAGTTACGATTATTAATGATATTGAAATTCCTAAGCCAAAAGATAAGTGGGATGCTAATGATAAAAAATTATTCTCAACTGATGCCAAAGCAATGAACGCTTTAATTTGTGCTCTTGATAAAACTGAGTTTAACTGTATATCTCACTGTTCAACTGTGCAGGAAATTTGGCATACTTTGGAAGTTACACATGAAGGAACATCTCAAGTCAAGGAATCCCGTCTCGCACTACTCTGCAACGAATATGAAAATTTCACGATGCGTAAAGACGAAGATATAAAAAAGATGTTTGGTCGATTCTCAACACTGATTTATAATGCAAGGGCTCTTGGTAAAGTCTACACTGAAGTGGAATTAATACACAAAATACTGAGAGTACTACCAATGAACTTTGAAGCCAAAGTAACGGCCATTCAAGAATCAAAAGATTTAAGTAAGTTGAGAATAGAAGAGTTGATTGGAAACTTGATCGCTTATGAAATGGAGTTAAAAGCCAAAGAAGGACGCGATGAATCAGAATTAAAGAAAAAGATAATTGCTCTAAACAACACTGCTGAAAGTAATGATGAAGCCGAGAATCCCATTGAAGAATTGGCTATTGTTCTTAAAAAGTGGTCTAACAAGAAATTCAAGTCACGAAAGAAGAATTCAAAATCCAACAAATCCAAGAATTCAAACAACTCAGACGATGAAGTCATATGCTACAACTGCAATAAAACAGGCCATATCAAACCAAATTGTCCACTACTTCAGAAAGACAGAAAGAAGAAAAAGAAAGCTTTTGCAGCCACATGGGACGATGAAGAAGGAGAGGAAGAAGACTCTGACAGTGATAAGGAGGAAGCCAATTTATGTCTTGTGGCATAGTCAGACTCGGAAAGTAGCGAAGAAGATTCCACTGAGGTACCAAACTACTCTTACAAAGATTTAATTTTAATGTGTCATGATCTTACCAAAACTATTGATTCTCTTGAACTAAAAGTCAAGAAATTAAAATCTGATAGGTTAAAACTGGTTCACGAAAACTATAGGTTAGAAACTGATCTTGAAAAAGTGACAAATATTGATTGTGAAAACTGTAAGTTCTTAAAACAAGAGAGAATAGAATTTAAAGCAAATTTTGAAAAATTGAAACAAGAACACTTGGCTTTAAAAGAATGTGATGACATAAGAAGAAAGAATTTCATCAATAGATGCACCTCTCTTGTAAATGAAAATGCAGCACTTAAAACCAAAGTAAAAAATATTGAAATAACATTGAGCAAGTTTTCACAAGGAGAAAAGCCATTTAGAATGCTGTTTGGAAATCAATTATATGCTAACAATAGAAAAGGATTAGGATTCAGGAAAACACACATTAATATGAATGATAATAAAAAGGGTGGAAGTGTTTTTCCTAAATGTATAAAATGTGGAAAAATTGGACATGGATATGAAAAATGTGGAAGTAGGAACAATAATAAAAAATTCATACAAATATGGGTTCCAAAAGGGTCGACAAGAAATTGTTATAGATTTGGACTTGGCAAGAATAAACAAATTTGGATTCCAAAAGGATATGTTGTTCAAAATAAAAAAATTTCAGTTACTAATTTTGTTAGACCTATGAGTTTCTCTCGGTCAATCTCTTTTTCTCATGTGTAGGTATGTTGGCGGGCTAAGGAGCAACAAGAATGGTACTTGGATTCAGGTTGCTCCAAACATATGATAAGAGATAAATCAAAGTTCCTTAGCCTTGAAAAACATAAAGGTGGAAGTGTGATAATGGGCGATAACAGAAAATGTAAAATTATTGGTAAAGGTAAAGTAGGTAATAGTACTTTCTCCTTTATTGATGTTTTATATGTTGAAAACTTGCATCATAATCTTATTTCCATAAGCCAACTATGTGACAAAGGAATGAGTGTGATATTTGAAAGTGAATCTTGCAAAATTATTGAAAAATCCACTAACAGTATTGTGTTCACGGGAAAAAGAAAAGTAAACGTTTATACGCTTTCATTTGATGATTTGACTCTCTCACGATGTTTAGTAGCTACGGATGAAGTAGTTTTCTTATGGCATAGGAGATTGGGTCACGCTAGTATGAGTCTCTTAGAAAAACTTGAATCAAAAGAATTGGTAAGGGGATTACCACATCAGAAATATAAAAATAACAAAGTGTGCAAATCTTGTACTATGGGAAAATTCAGTCGATCATCATTTCGCCCCAAAAATGTTGTTAGTACTAATAGGGTACTTGAATTGATTCACATGGATTTATTTGGACCAAATGAAATTTCTAGCTTGAATGGAAAACGTTATTGTTATGTGTTGGTTGATGATTATTCCAGATTTACATGGGTTTATTTTCTAGCCAAAAAATCCGAAACTTTTGATTACTTTTCAAAGTTTGCAAAACTCGTTCAAAATGAAAAAGGTGTTTCAATAAAAAATTTAAGAAGTGATCACGGTGGTGAATTTGAAAATTTGGATTTTGAAATTTTTTGTGAAGAAAATGGTTTTAAACACGAATTTTCTACCCCTCGAACACCCCAACAAAATGGGGTAGTCGAAAGAAAAAATCGTACATTACAGGAATTGGCTAGATCTATGTTAAGTGAATATAATTTGACTTTGACTTTTTGGGCAGAGGAAGTTAATACATCCTGCCATGTAATGAACAGAGTAATGATTAGACCAATACTTAACAAAACATCCTATAATTGTGGTTTGAAAGAAAGCCTAACATTTCATATTTTAGAGTTTTTGGATGCCCTTGTTATCTTCTTAATACAGGTGATCATCTTGGAAAGTTTGAATCAAAAGCCGATGAGGGAATTTTCATGGGTTACTCTTCAAGAAGAAAGGCTTATCGAATCTTCAACAATCGATCAAGAACTATTGTTGAAACCATAAACATGAAATTTGATGAATCAGATCTGGATACGGTGGACAAAGAGAAAAACTATGAGGGAATTACATATGAGGGTGAAAAAGAAAATAACAAAGAGAAGACTGGCGGTGATGATCCAACAAAACAAGCATTTGAAGTTGAGAAGTTGAAATTCAAATCCAATCATCCTCCAGAATTGGTAATAGGAAATCCAACGGTAGGTATATGAACTCGTTCATCATTTAATAAAGATATCTGTGCCTTGTGTATTCACAACTGTTTAATCTCTGAAACAGAACCTAAAAATGTTGAAATTGCACTTAGTGATGAAAGTTGGATTTTAGCAATGTAAGAAGAACTTAATCAATTTGAACGGAATAAAGTTTGGAAATTAGTTCCTAAACCAAATGACTATCCAGTAGTAGGAACTAAATGGGTGTTCAAAAATAAGCTTGATGAATCCAGAAATGTAATTAGAAACAAAGCTAAGTTGGTTGCAAAAGGATATAATCAAATCGAAGGCATTGATTTTGATGAGACATTCGCACCAGTAGCCAGGTTAGAAGCCATTAGAATTTTGCTCAGTTTTGCATGTTACAAAGGTTTCAAACTTAAAAAAATGGACGTAAAAAGTGCGTTTTTTAAATGGAGAATTAAAAGAAGAAGTTTTTATAGAACAACCCCCTGTTTTTGAAAATCATGAATTTCCAAATCATGTATTTAAACTTGAAAAAGCATTATATGGTCTTAAACAAGCACCTAGAGCATGGTATGATTGTTTAAGTGCATACCTTTTGGAAAACGGTTTTAAAAAAGGTAGTGCTGACATGACATTGAGGTAAAGATTTTTTAATAGTTCAAATTTATGTTGATGATATTATATATGGTGCTACTAATGATCGTCTGTGTGAGAAATTTGAAAAAGTCATGTAGGATAAATTCGAAATGAGCCTAGTAGGTGAATTGAAATGCTTCCTTGGATTTCAAATCAAACAAAGCACCAAGGGCATTTTCATATCACAAACAAAATACATCACTGAATTGCTGAAAAGATTTGGACTAGAAAACGCAAAACCACTTAGAACACCGATAAATCCTTCAACCAAGCTTGACAAAGATGAGAAAGGAGTTGCAGTTGATCAGAAAAAATATTATGGAATAATTGGTTCACTTCTTTATCTCACCGCATCCAGGCCTGATATTATGTTTGCTGTTTGTTTATGTGCACGCTTTCAGTCTAATCCAAAAGAATCTCACTTAAAAACCACAAAAAGAATATTGAGATATCTTTTGCACACACACAAATTTGGATTATGGTACCCCACATGCAATAATTTCATATTGACTAGATATTCTGATGCCGATTATGCTGGATCCCTTGTGGATATAAAAAGCACAAGTGGAACTTGTTTTACGCTAGGACATTCATTAGTTTCATGGTCAAGTCGTAAACAAAATTGTGTTGCTCCATCCAAAACTGAGGCTGAATACATTGCTTTAGGAAGTTGTTGTGCACAAATATTATGGATGATGCAAAATCTTTCGGATTTTGGTCTAATTTATAAAAAAGTACCGCTAAAATGTGACAGTAAAAGTGCTATAGATTTGTCTAATAATCTTGTTCACCATTCACGCACTAAACACATAGATGTGAGACACCATTTTGTTAGAGATCACATTTCACGAGAAGATATTTGTATTGAGTTTATTTCAACTGATTGTCAACTTGCTGATATTTTTACAAAACCTCTTCCCGAAGATAGATTTTCACGATTATGCTTAGATTTGGGAATTATAGAAATTGATTAATCATTATCCATTTTTAAGAAATTCTTAAACGGTTATTCAAAAGTTAAATGATTGATCATTTGGACTATTTTGGAACTCGTTGAAATTATGTCAGATCTTGAAATTGTGATGAGTATTGACTTTAATATTTTTTATATCATGAGAAAATATTTTAAATCTCATGTTGATTGGACAAATTTTATAATATTTGTGAATTAGAGCTTATTTCACGACCATCTTCTATATCTACCATACTTCTGTCATTCATCGTGGTTTTATTTAATTTGGGGAGTTCTAATTATTCTTGGAATTAAAATAATAATAATAATATATATATATAATAAAAATAAAAAAATTATCCTGGGTATTCACTCCCATTTAAAAATCCTCGCGGTTATGCGTGGGTGAATTACCTTAATCTCTATGTGCTTCCATTCTCATTTAAAAGACGTTTGGGCTTTGCATGGATGGAACTCATTAGAGAGGATAAAGTTAAGTTACTACTGACCCCATTTAAAAGACCTTTGGGCTATGCGTGGTTAGGAAGTGCTTAACACATTTTTGGGCATATTTAAAATCTTTAAAATTCATATTCAATTATTCAATTTTTATTGAACTCTCCTCATTCTATAAAATCCATCATAAATCCATTCATTCTGAAAGTGGAATTTTCTTCTGATTCAAAGAATATTATGATTTTTATTTGATTAAATGAGATTTATGATATATTTTCCTCTTGATCTGAATTTATATTTCTAGTTTATATTCATCACTATTTTAAATTCTGTTATTCTTTTGATGATAACAAAAGGGGGAGAATGGTCAAGATTTTCATGGATGAGTAAACATTTATAGAATATTTTGAAATTTGGTGTCTGATTAATTTTTTTCAAAATTTTCAAATCTATGCATCTATAATGGAAGCTTAGTTGTAGGGGGAGCATACAAATAGGGGGAATAATATACTTCACGTTTCAAACACATTCAAAATCTTTTATTTGTTTATCATCATCAAAAGGGGGAGATTGTTGTATATAACAGTGTTGTATACACAATTATATGATTTTTGTTTGATGATAACAACCAAATATATTTATTATTGAATATGTTTGTAACTGTACTGATATACTACACAACAGACAGGAATATAATATTTCTATTTAAATAAAATACAACTGTACAGAAATTTAAAAAAAAAAATCACACAATATTTTATTTAAATAAAAATATTTTATTTCAATATCAAAAAGTACATCTTTTATAACTCCACTATTTGACATACTACATTTCATTCATACAACTCTATCACTCACTCTATACAACTATACTTACAAACTGTCATACATTGACACTGTTATTTTTCACCGTCTTCCATCTTCTGTCTTGACAGCCTTCAGTCAAGTTCTGTCACCATACTTGTCACAAGAAACACACACAGTAGAATACAACAAAAATAAATTTAAATACAAGCAAATAAAAATTTATTTTTAAATTTTATTTGCCTCATAATTTTGGTGTGTTTCTCATCATTTTTCTAGACTTGGACTGATATGCAAGGACAGAAAAACTCGTGTGGATGGCTGCATATACACATGTACACGTGTGCACTGCCTCGCCGATCACTGTACGACTGAGGAGTAGCCACATGGACCGTCTCGACCCAATGTACAATCAACAATGGGACACTCAAATTCAAGTTCAAGAAATAAAGTCAACACAGCAAACATGGCAAAGTGCAAATTCAAGTGACACGGCTTTATCATAAATCATGCAACATGAATGCTGAAGTGCAAATACAAAAGGCAGGTGCATCATTGGGATACTTGGTGGTTTCAACTACACATGAAAGCAGCATATACATGAATGTAAACAAGACTGAGTGCAACCAACACACACGTTTCAGCAAGTTCAAAGCTCGGGTATGGTCACTACAAAGCACAAGCAGGAAATGCTTTTCAGTTTCAGGTTCAGGTTCAGTTTCAACATCTCACCAGAACAAGAAATGTTCAAGTGCAAGTAAGAATGGGGTAAAGCATATTCAAATCAGTTCCAATTATACATGAAAACAAATAATGTGAAGTAAGCACAAGAGCTACAACATGGTTTATGGTCATATATTAATGGTTCGGCCAGTACAAAGCTCAAGACAAATATACATGAGTCAAACAAAATTCAGCATGAATGGTGGATTATAACTCAGGTGGTACAAGGAAACTTAGCGGTTTTTCACAAGATCATAGCATGGTGCATCATAGCAAATTTATTTAGGTAGTAAAATAACATAAAATTGGTCAAGCTTGTATGCCAATATGAATACAAGCCAAAGCACAATGAAGAAATAATACAGTGCATTCGGCATTTTGTTCAATCAAGTGCAAGTGTAGTAGCATAGGTAAAGCATGAGATCAACACAGTAATTAAAATGAGCAGCAAACAATAAACACAAACCAGTGTTGCCAAGGATTGGAGATGCAGCTCAATGGTGTTTCAAGTACATGTAAACAATGGTAAAGCTAGCACCACGTTCACACAAAAATTTCAAGTGACAAAACCAAACACTTTTGTCAAGCTAATGTGATTCAAGATAATCTAGTACAAGTTCTATGGTGAAGTAGGTCAAGCAAACTATTCAAAGTGCAAAGCAGTTTTTGGCAAGACATAGCACCAATTCAAGTGTTTGGCAAATCAAAGTATAATAACTGTTTAAAGCAATATCAAGTTACCAAAAATGGTCAAGGGTAATATCCGTTATTATCAAGTTAAATCTGAACAACAATTCACATTGAAATCGAGGAAGCATCTGTTCGAATCAGTTTTTTTTTTCTATGAAGAGTTAAAATACGATTATGGGACAATTTTTCCAGAAGAAAGCATTTTTGGTAATGTTGAAAGTATCCATAGAAGAGTTTTAAAAAAGTTTGAATTCTACAAACCCAATTTAAAGTCCACAAAATCCGATCATATAACACAAGATTTTCAAGACCGATTCTAAGTTCCAGAAGCCAATAAAAATCGATACTTATCTCAGAACATATGAACAAGTCCAACAAATCAAATTGGGAATAAAAATCGCAAGAGCAATTCAAGGAGGAACGAAGCATCTAGAATCAGAGTTTTAAGGGTTTAAAAACCCTATAAATTTACACCAATAACATCATCGGCATCATAGAGATGAAAATCGAAATCAACCAACAATAATTCAGAAAAATCATTTTAATTCAGAGTACTCACAGAGGATTTCATTCACAATCTCAAGGGGAAATCGATCGAAGATGAGGTGCATCAAAGGATTCAAATCTATAAAGGAATACCAGAGCAAAATTGATCATCACGAATTGATTTGGAGGATAACAGAAACCCTAGCGCCGCCATTTTCAATTCTCAAAAGAAAAGTGAACTGGTCAAACCTAATTGAAAAGAGGCCGACTATTATTTTTAAAAAGGGGATGACCCTTACATCTATCTCCTAGGGTTTTTATTTCTTTATGTTTTACTTTCAAGTTTTATCTTTTAGATTCGATAACTACTAGTGTCTATAGTTAGAAAAATCACAACTTAACAGATCGAGTTGTGTCAAGGTCTTGAGCGTAGGGTTTAAACAGTCGGGAGCGAAGGTCGCGAGTTTACAAGAGTCTGTAAGCGAAGAGATTGTTTATAATTCCTAGTAGAAACCTTGAGTGCAGCAGTAGGCACAGTTTTGCCGAAGCTGGGTATCTTCTGTGTATGATTTTCTTTCTGCAATTTTTTCTGTGATATTTTATTTTATTTTATTTTAAATTCAATTAATTTGCAATAAACCCTGTTCACCCCCCTCTAGGGTTAAGTTAGATCCTACAACATCTAGCATATGAAATACGAAACAAATCTTCTGTGACATTATCCAATCTTATAGGGAGTCCTAATGTTGAGGCAATCCTACTTATTGCTTCAACTGACCAAAAATCCAAGTCAAGGTTAGGAAATCTCACCCAAATAGGTATAGAATTGAGAAATTCTCTTGATAATTTCATACCAGGTTCCCATTTTTTCATAAAAATCAATCTTTTATTATAGAAATACGGTCTAGAGGCAGGATTTTATCACAATCTTATATTAATTTACATTTGAGAATGTAAAACCCATTATCTCTATTAAACAGATCATAACTACATTTCAAACCCCAATTTCTGTTGATGCAATCCTTCATGTAAATGTAATAAGGTCTACTTCCATAAACATTGAAAACTATAGAGTTGGAACACTTTTCCCTAGCTAATTAATTAACCAACTCTTCATTGATTACCGCAAGTTTCAATTTATCCTGAGTTAATGGCTCATAATAAGAAAGTTTAATAGCATTTTGATGCGATTTATTCTCTCTAACAGCCTCTGACCAAGATTTAGGTTGCAAAAAACTATTCGTAGAGGTACCTGCCTGAGAATTCTGAACTAGATCTGGAAAAGCAAGTTTTCAATCTAGATCTGGACGCTTCATCTTATCTTGAAATGAAGACCGCAATCGACTTGCATGTTGTTGGGATGAGAGATAATTAGGAGGTATCACCGATCTATGATCTGAATCGGGGATTAAATTAGGTCTTGTCTGTGATTTTAGTTTGGAAAGAGACGTCGTCGCCATTCAGAGTTTTTCTCGAGAAAGTTCCTTCCGTGTGTTTTCCGCATTCCGTTGTGAGATTTTATATCTGCTCTAATTCTAATGTTGTACGTTTTCTTCTATTTTCTATTCTATACTTTTTTCTATTTTGCTTTCTCACTCTCTAATTTCTTTCTTCAAACTTCGTGCTCAGTTTTTATGGTTCGGTCCGTGTGCGGACCATAGAAACTCATCAAACGTATATATGTATGCACGTGAGTTCGTTCTCGTCTTAGCTTGCACCAAACATATATACACACACACACACACACACACACACACACACACACACATATATATATATATATATATATATATATATATATATATATATATATGTGTGTGTGTGTGTGTGTGTGTGTTATATGTATGTATGTATGTGTGTATGTATGTGAGTTCGTTCTTATATTGGAAAATCAGAGTCGTAGGATAAAGTTAGTAAATGTGCATAAAAAGATAACCCAATGGATAGTACGATGATGATCTCCGTTGAGAGAAGTTTGAGCATTGCTTAAATTTGATTAGCTTGATTAGAAGCTAATGACGCCTAATGATAGTACTGGGTGAAATTTTCATTTATTTAGAATTAGTGAGCTGAAATGATGTTAGAGATTGGAGATTTGTATATTGCGCCCGTGGAGAAGCGTTGAAATTATTTGCCACCATATACTAGTTTAAAGGAGACCAATACTTTTGTCTTCATTTATCCTGTCCTTCCATGTCCTTCCAATCAAATCTTCATATTTCTGTTTTTTTGTATTTAAGTCCCCCAACAATTGAGGGATTTAACTGCAAAAGACGGAAATCAGGGGGCTGTGATTGGGTGGAGCACGGGGGGACATGGGAAATGGGGACAGCACAATTGGTGGGAGTTTAAAGGAATAAGAAGTCAAAGTCAGATGCTATTTTGAAAGAGATATTTTTATTGGAAAACATCAAAGTTTTTTCCCTTTAAAGTCATTCTCCAATGTAACTGCATAGGTTTTAACCACCGTGCAATCAAGCAAATAAGTTCACTGAAAAAGTACATTCGTTTATCGAATATTATTTTGTTTTAACTTGTAATCTCTCTTGTATATTGTCAAATTCGTTTACAAAGAAAAGATTTGAGTTCAATTTTGTATTCTTGTTATTAATTAGATCAGTAATTGTTCTTATGAGCGGATATTTTTGTCTTCTAATAGATAACTCTAAATTAATTTAGTTATTATAATACACTTACAGAACAATCTGAGATATCTAATGATTAATAATAAATTAAAGTAACATTATGTTCATGTGCCTTTTTTGTTCCATAATTCTTGAACTCTATCTAGCATTAATTATTTTTCCAAGTTCAATTAGAAAGATAAGATAATTGATCATATCCAAAAACCACATGAGATAAATAACCTAATCATTCCATATAAAGGTTTATAAGTAACACCACCTTTTGTCTCTCCTGCTTCCTCCGTACACACATTCACTCTCAATCCAACTCCATCAACAAGCAAAATCTCTCTTTTTAATTTACAAACCAACAATGTCCACCACTGAAATTCAAAAAAATCAGAAACCCCTTGTGTTCGACCCATCGGTCTTATGCAAGAAGCAGGACATTCCTGCTGAAATGATATGGGCCGAAGAGGATCGGACCACCCCTGATTCCTTACAGGAGCTCGATCTACCTGTTATTGACATTGGCAAGTTCTTGGATGGGTTAGATCATGATCCACAGTCCATCGCTGAAATCAAAAAGGAAATTTCAGAGGCCTGCGAAAAGCATGGCTTTTTTCAGGTATACTGATTGATTATTTTGACAGGAAGGCAGATCCTAGATAAGTGCAAAACATTATGTTTTTGTAATTTATTACCAACACACTTTTAGCTGTTATTATTGTCATTATTTTGGTGATTAATTGATGAACTATATTTATGTATTTTGTGTTGGCAATTGATTAATTAACAAGTGAAATAATATTTTGTATCTCCATGGAAGGAGTTGCTTTCTCGAGTGATGATTAATAAGTTTAATCCAGAAAATATGGTTAGCTGAAGAAAAAAAAAAAAAAATCAGAGTTATAGCAAGAGAAATAAAGTAGCAGCCAGAAAAAAAAAATCTTATAATTAATTGAAGTACCGGTTGATTCATGATTAGTAATAAATATACTTTAGCATAGGTGAGAAGAACAACAAACTTTGTAGCTGGAAAATGTATTTTGAAAAACATTTATTGCACCAAGATATAATAGAAATATTAATGACTGAATACCGATGAAGATGACAAAATTAAACAGCAATTATGAACGTGAACGTAGATCATCAAGGAAACTGACTTATTATAATTTTCTCCAATAGTTTAGCAGCAAGCAGTGTTGGTTAATTGATTGTAATAAAAATTAATCTAGGTTGCTTACCATAGCGTCGACCCAGAGTTGGTTAAAGAAGCTCAACGTTTAACCAGACAGTTTTTTGACATGAGCCTTGCTGAAAAGGAAAGGGATAAAAGAATGGTTGGGGAGATTTATGGATATACAAGCAGTTTTACAGGGAGATTTAATAGCAACTTACCTTGGAAGGAGACCACCACCTTTCCGACAACCAACATCAGTCAGTACATTGTTGATAAATATGGCATCGAGTTTCAGCGTTATGGGTAACTCAAACTCTCAATTCAAAATAATTATTTTTCTCGAACCATAAGATCAATTCTTGACCTGATAGTATGTTTGGTATGCCTGTGTGCACGTATCAGGGATGTGCTCGAAGAGTATTCCAAAGCAATGAAGAACCTATGTTTGGAAATACTGGAAGTGATTGGAGAAACTCTTGGAGTTGGGAGGTCTACCTTTAGAGATTTCTATGCAGATAGCGACGACTCCATTTTTAGGTTTAACAACTACCCATCTTGCCCTAAACCTGAATTAACGCTAGGAACCGGGCCTCATTATGATCCAACATCCATTACTGTCTTAGCTCAAGACGATGTTCCTGGCCTTCAAGTATCCGTCGATGGCAAATGGCGCACTGTTAAACCGAAAGCCAATGCTTTTGTTATCAACATTGGTGATACTTTCATGGTACACAAACAATACATGCATTGAATATTCAAGTGTCTAACAAGTACTGTTTAATATGTTTGAATCTTTGATACAGAGTGTCGTAGGTACTTAGATGCATATATGCTCCAATTACATTTCCAGTACATAACCATTTTATGACCTGACAATATGCTGTTTTCCAGGCTTATACAAACAAGAGGTACAAGAGCTGTCTGCACCGAGCTGTCGTGAACACTGAAAGGAGAAGAACGTCGATGGTATATTTCTTGTGTCCTAGAAAAGATAAGATCATTCGAGCACCTTCGAAGCTTGTAGATGCAGAGCATCCAAGAGCTTATCCAGATTTCAGTTGGGAATTACTGGAGACTTTTACCCAATTGCACCATAGGGCTGACTCTCAAACTGCCAATGTGTTTGCTCAGTGGCTTAAAGAGAATGCTATAGCCACTGTTTGATAGCAAGTAATTAGGTGTGGCGTGTATGTTTGATGCTTAAAAGATTAAAGTTATCTTTATGTTTATTCATATTTATGTTTATGTTATGTTTGATGTTTTTTTCCCCAAAAAAATGGTGTTATATATATATATAATTACCCTTACTTGTACGAGGTCAAATCAAGTGTGTTAGAATATAGAAGAAGAGGAGAAAACTAGATTTTCTTTCTTTTAATTTCTTACAAGCTTGCTTTCACTTTCTCTCTTACATTACTCACTCTCACTTTTTTTCACTCATTCCCTCTTTTCTTTCTTTTTTCACTTTCTCACTTCACACACAAAATGACCACTCCTATTTATATAGTGGTCTACATGACCTTACAACTCCAATAGACACCCCTTCATCAAATGACATAACACTTAACGAACTGACACTTCATTAATTGACTTGACCCTTTACCAATACTTATTAAATAGACACACCTAATAGACACAACACTTTACGAACTAACATGACAATTGACTCTAAAGACACATGACTCGTCATTTTTTATCATTTCCAATATTTTATTTAAAGTTTACCCAACAAAACTCCCCAGTAAACTTTAAATGCTTTAGTCTTTCAGGGCGGCTTGTATACGTCATCGACCAAATCAACATATGGAGACGTCTCCTCCTTAGCAGCATCCATAATCCCCTCAGTCCTTCCTGCTCTAACCACCAAATGTATCTCATCAATGAACAATACCACTTTCCCATTTAAATCCTCACAGACCGGGACCTTCAATTCCATCTCAGGTGCAAATCCAGCATTGTAACCCTTCTTCAAATTGCTCTCTCTAAAGAACTTTCCTGGCTCCACCAACCACTTATTTGCAACTTTACTACTCGGCCTCTTCGTCTTCACCTTCTCTACTTTAACCCCATCAGAATGTGGCACCGTAGGCGCATTCACGTAAGACTTAAAATTAAACTCATTCTCACCCTTCACATTGATGTCCTTCTCAGCCTGGCGTCTCTTCCTTTCTTCAGCCTCTTTAGCTTTTAACTTCTGTTCCAATATCAGCTTCTCTTTTAGCTCCACGGCCTCCTTTTTCTTTCTCAATTTTTCTTGCCTAGTGGCTTTTTCTCTTATTCTTTCCTCTTCTTTGGCAGGTTCTTCTCTCGTCGGCTCTTCTTCTTTTCTCTCCTTCTTTTTTTTTTTCTACTTCAGGTTCTTTGACCTCCTCTTCATCTTCTTCTTCTTTTATTTTTGTTTCATCCTTTCCATACACCTCTTTCAATAATTCCCACGAATCTTTCGCGGTTTTCTCTCCATTAATATGATTCCATGCTTCTCCATCAACGTTCTCATTCATCAAAACACAAACTTGATGATCTTTCCGTCTCAAGCTTACAAATTCTTTACGCTTTTTCTCTGTCATGTTTTTAACATCCTTTAGCCATTGGTAGTCATTCTCAACAATCTCCCATAGTCCTTTGGAGATCAACTTTTTTTTTCTACTACTCCACTTTTCAAAGTTTTCTTTTATGAGAACGAACGTTGAGAAGAATAAAAATACCATTGTTTCAACCTAGGCTCTGATACCAAGTTGTTGTAGAATCAAATTAGCTCTGATACCAATTTGTTGGAATTAAAAAGGAGGAGGATATTGAAATTTTCTTAATTTCTTTCTTACTTCTTTATTGCTTTCACTTTCTCTCTTACATTACTCACTCTCACTTTTTCTCACTCATTCCCTCTTTTCTTTCTTTTTCACTTTCTCACTTCACACACAAAATGACCACTCCTATTTATATAGTGGTCTACATGACCTTACAACTCCAATAGACACCCCTTCATTAAATGACATAACACTTAACGAACTGACACATCATTAATTGACTTGACTCTTTACCAATACTTATTAAATAGACACACCTAATAGACACAACACTTTACGAACTAACATGACAATTGACTCTAAAGACACATGACTCATCATTTTTTATCATTTCCAATATTTTATTTAAAGTTTACCCAACAAAGTGAACATTGCTCATTCTGAAAAATTCACTCATATTGAGCACAACTCCAAAGGCTAAAGGTATACATCAAAATATCCTAAATGTAAAAGAACCAACATAACATCTAAGTTAGTATGACAAAACATCAAAACAGTACACAAAAGTCCCTTAACAATTGTGTGGATCTCCAGGGCCTATAGAAGAATATAGTCCGGTTTTTTTAAACTTCTAGCCTTTGTTTTCCTTTAAAATAAGAAATCATTGTATTTCATTCCGTATTTTCAATCACATCAGGACTTGATTCGACTTGAAATTCAAAAGGCTTTTAATCAGATCTTTCCATAAGCACTACCTCATATTTGGCAATACGAGTTTGTTGACACCGTTTTAACGTGTGTCACTATGACACCACTAATGGTGTTAGTGGTGCGTGGCTGAGATTGCCGTCTGAATTTCTCCCGTTAAATCTCAGCCATGATAGTGTGTCGCCTTGAACTTGAATTATTAGCATTGGCAATCTCTATAGCTTCATTCTCCATCTGTGCATGCAATTCCTATGCAGTAGAGTCCTCACCGCATTCTTATTGTACATGATGATGATGTACTTGACTCTCGGAATTTCCATTATGTAAAGTATTCTTCATAGCATTATGATCTCTCTCATTCACCATTAACTAGGTTTAAGTCCGCAATCATAGCCTGATGGTGATGTTGAGAAGGAGGCACATTTGATGATTGTAAATTAGGATCTAGCTATTTCCATCGAGTTAGCATTACCATTTGGAGTTGATTTTTCCTTGGAGATCTAGAATTTCGAGAACTAACATTGACTTTCAAGATGCTCAAAACTACAACAATTCAAGTATCTAGGAGAAACACATTCAACTTCATATATTATCAATTTATCATCTACAGACAATAATTGGATTTGCTTAAGGTAGGGAAAGGAACTAGACTCCTCAACAAACACTTGGGCGTAAGCAATCTTTAAGAGCCACTTCGTAAATTTTTCCATTTTAATCAAATTACCAAGCACCGACATAATACGACTTATACGTTCTTCCGTCCAAAAATCAAGAGGAAACTCGGGTAATAGAACCCATATAGGTATGGTGTGCAAAATATCTTTATTAAGAACCATTCCTAATGACCATCATTTCATCATCATTAATTTCCTATTATAAAATAAGGTATTGTTACTACCAAAATTAACTCCAAGACTAGCTGGCAATGAAGGGGTGTCGGAAGAATACAGGCACATAAATGTCTTTCGAAAACAGAAAGCCAAGGAATGGATTGAACTGAAAGCCAGAGAGAATGGTTGGAAAGCAGCACAAACCGGCACCTTCCCGAAGGGAAGAAGCTCAAAGCCTGCAAAATGCCAATAAAGCACATCCAACATGATCCTTTCGACATGACCTATTCGCTAGGAAATTCTGTAGCGAAAGGCCACCTAAGACAGGAACTAAGAAAGAAGAAGACATGAGCTCCCCTCCTTAAAACCCGGAAGGGTTGTTAGTATCAACCTGCTTAATACCGATATATCTGAAGACGAGGGCATCAAAGGCGACAAACCAGGATAACGCAAGGATCATCCGAAACCAGCTTCCGGAGCACCTGCCATATAGATGCCAAAAGGCTACATTCAAAAACAACAGAAACATCACCGGAAGCTACCTTCTGAAAAACGAGGTTATCATAGAAAATCCACCGAAAGGCTAATCAGGACTCAAGCGAAGATACAGGTTACCCGTACTAATCTACCTAGTACAGAAACTAGCAATGGCTTCGAACCGGCAGTTATCTACGTAAATCATGAGGGCAGACTCCTCTAAGTATTCACGATAAAGCCGGAAGCCTACATCCGAAAGCTTACATCCGAGGGCTTACACTCATGAGCTGCTACCATGAGTTCAAATACCATCCAAAGGCCACCACATCGACAAGCCCGTATTTATCCCAAATAAGCCCTAACTGACCACGGCCCCCCACTCCGAAGACTATAATTCACACTCCGAAGACGGCCGGAAGCCAAATGTCTGAGACCAAGGAAAAAGAGGAGGGCAATGGCCCCTGCAGGCCCAATATCCCAATAGTGGAAGGAGCCCCAAATTCCCTATAAATAGGACCCTAAGAGATACATCGCCAAGGAGATTTTTTTTCATTTCTCTTGTACTTCTGCTTTTCTAAAGTCTAATACGGAGAGGAATTTGAGAACTTCCATTCTGTTCATGTACTCCAAATCAAAGATTAATAAGAAGGGGATCTACGTGTAAAATATGGCTCTGTGAGTTCAACATATCATTTCTAATTCTCTTTACTGCAATTCATTGTTTGTTTTCTAGATAGACATAAATCCTCGTTCAACCTTTCTGCAAATCGGAGGAAAAACCCCTTTCCCTGAGTTTAGACCCCTCCTGGTAGTCTTGAGCAATTCTGCTCCCCTGGACCTTGGTACCTAGGAGTGGCGATCCAATCGGACTCGCAAAAGATGAATAACCTTGTTTTCCCTTTAGGTCCGCTCCTGTTGACCCATCTCCGGTGTTAACGAAAAATATCATTAACATTTTGGCGCTAGAAGGAGGGCCAACCTTCGATCCTTTGGTTAACCCCTATCACATATCTACCTAGCTGTTCCGTCTCGGATTGGACTAAAGCTTTGAAGAAGCGAAGTTATGGGTAAGAGGTTGTGGCAAAAGCCTTCAGAATCTCGAATGGGTGAATCTGAAATCATGGACCCAGGAGTAACAGAAGAACTAAGGCTGAGAGTAAAATCCTTACATATAATAAATCGGAGGAGGGAAATAGAACAATATGCTCCCCATATCTAAAACTATAGCTATTCCCACATAGGGCAAACCCTACCGCCTCCTCCAAATGAATCTACATCCAAGGTTATCAGCATTTTCTCTCACCTAAAGAAAACCCTCTTCAGGCAAGTTAGGGGACGACGCTTGAACGAGAAATAATGGACGATTTCGACCACTTCGCCAACAGATGGTCCAAAGGGATAACATCTCAATTTGAGTATGTTTTAGGAGAAAAGAACAGCTAAGCTGGGTCACAAAAGGATTAAACCCCAGTAGCAAGAAAAAGTGAGTACGCCAAGGATACTCAATAATACTACCTTACCATTTTGATCGAGAACATTTACTTCCTAACCAAACATGAACTCAACTATTGGCCACTCACGAAGAAACAACCCAAGTACGAAAGGAAAACAGGAGGGACCTACTGCCATTACTATAGGATGAATGGACACGAGACTAATCACTGCAGAATCCTTGGGGAAACCATCGTTAGATTCATCAGCCAAGGCAAATTACGAGAATTTATGAGAAAATCAAAGTGAATTCAATAAAAATCCTTAGGAAAAGGATTACTAAACATGTTTAAGGGTACGAAAAACCCTCCTCTCGGAATTTAAAAGGAAACCCAAAAGGGTCTAATCGTAAACAGATTAAATCCCTCGTCATCGCCAAATTGGTCAGGACGAGGCATCCCCCGGAGGGGGATGGCGTGTTAGTCTTTCTCTATGCCCAAATCAAAGGGGGCAGGGTTAAAGCATCAAAAGCATAAGCCTCCGTTTCACACCAGAAATGGTCGTGGCAGTGCATCTAACCTTAGCACGCCCTGCCTCTGCTCATAGAAGAGTACGCCCTGCCTTTGCTAGAACTAAGCATGCCCTACCTCTACTCACAGAAGAGCATGTTCTACCTCTGATTATGTTCCGCGTTACCCACAGAAGGGAACGTTAACCCCTATAATCACCTACGATGGTCAGGATAGGGAACCCATCGGAGGGGGTGGTGTATAAGCCTCTATCAAAACCTACGATGGTCAGTATAGAGCATCAAACGAGTAAACCTTAGTTTTGTGCCTACGATGGCCCCGTCTAAGTTTCTAAAACCTTATCATCGACTATGATGGTTAGGATAAGGCGCCTCTTAGAGGGAGGTCGGGTAAGTCCTTGGGCCCTGCTTGTGGATAAGCTAGCCAAGCGCACCGGACACACATGCCCAGAGAGTGGCCAACAAAGCACGTACATCCTCTGCTTTGACATCAAAAGCCCAAGGAGTGGCTCAGGAAGCACATACAGCCTCTGCTTCATAAACTGTATCCAAATGGGGTTCCAAGACAATTATTGCTGGATGGGTTTTCCGGCCTTCTATCTATAATACCCAAATCTGGGTTGATTCAACTCTTCGCAAATACCGGAAGGGAATTTTGGTCTTCTATCTATAATACCCGAATCTGGTTGATTCAGCTCTTCGCAAATGCTGGAAGGGGATTCCGATCTTCTATCTATAATACCCGAATCTGGTTTGATTCAAATCTTCGCAAATGTCGGAAGGGGTTTCCCGTCTTCTATTTATAATGGCTCATCGCAAATGCAGGAAGGGGAGTTCCGGTCTTCTACCATAAATTGCCATAATAAGGCACTATTCGGGACTTCTATTAGTGCTGGAAGGTAGTCTCTGTTTACAATCTTTAATACCCGAATCTGGGTCGGATTGGTTTCTCAGCAAAAAAACCATAAGCGGGCCCTAGTCTTATGAAACACCCCAACTCCGTTAAGGTCACTCACAAAGGGAATGCCTTAACTTTGGTGAAGGGTTATAGGTAGAAGACACAGAAAAATTTACAATACAGATAAATTTAAGCAGCGAAATTCAAATATTTATTGCATACGTAGTTCCATACAAAAGCATTACATCAAATTGTCTCAAAATAACTTCCAAAAACATTACAACATAATCTCTGTCTTGATTATTCAATAAAGAAGCATAAACCAAAAGTAAAAGTGCATAAATCCCCAAGGAAAATATCCAAGAGCCATAGCCAAGGTGAGAGAGAGCCAAATCATACATCTACTTTCTTGAAGCTTGCAAAGAGTCTGACTAAGCTGCAGTATTCCCTCCCTGTGGACCTGGGGGGGGGGGGGGAGGGGGGAGGGAATGGAAGAAAATAGGACGAAAGAAAACGGGTCAGAAAATAAGTCTGGTAAGTTCGGTGATTACTAGTATTTAAACATGGAAAGGGATCATGAAAGTAATAACAGAACATAGGACAATACCCTAATATAAGATAAGAGGAACATGTGATCGCACCCATTACTAAAGTCTCTGCACCTATTAACCATTGGTTCAACTAGCCCCACGCGTTTATACCGAACGATCCCCTTAATGATCGGCTCCTACTCGCATGCATTCATGTTCTGTGTCATTCAACCCCGCTTGATTGTAGCTACCTGTGCTGGTCCCACCATGGGGTGTATCAGTCCCTCTGGTGGCAACCCGACACGATTCAAGATGCACAGTGTACACTACTGATGCCTAGTGCCTGCTTTTTCCACTCTGGAGTACGTGCACGTCCATGCTTCGTCGGAACCTACACTGGCCCACAAACCGCCGACGTTTTGACCGCTTATAATTCAGCCCAGTAACCGTGCCCCCACCCTGCCTAGTTTCAGGGTACCATGATACATCTATGTGGGTTACTGCTGAAATGGGTCCCGTTACTAGGGTTTTCTAATCAACATGTTTATTTGGTTAAGTGTCCAAGTTTACCTAACCCCACCCATTCGTTTAGTTAACATGTTGAATTGGTTAAGTGTTTCCCTAATTGATTTAACCCTACCAATCCTGACTTAGCTTTAATTTATTAAAGCACCAACCACTCACATTAGACAGGTCTTGTTATGGTCACTGGATGTGCCGTTCGGTTCCGGGCAGATTTACACCACAACTCAGTCTAACCTCGGGTTCTTTTTGGGCTTGATGCACTAACCACCCACATTAGACAGGTCTTGTTGTGGTCACTGGATATGTCGGTCGGTTCTGGGCAGATTTACACCACAACTCAGTCTAACCTCGGGTTAGGCATATTTGTCTTTTCTAAATTCACATTTATATATATATATATATATATATATATGTCTAATTTCTTTATGTAGATTAACTTTGATTTGATCATGCCATAATTATCCTTTGATTTTGCTCACCATAAATGGTATATCAAATATACCATTTAATGAACAAATCTATGCCATGAATTTTCATATTTTTCCATCGTTATCCCCGTAGAACGTACGTATGAATTACATAAGATGTTGGGCTAGCAAATTGGCCCAAACCCATAAACAAAAAGTGGTAATAAACAAGGAACATGAAATAAACATAAAATAACATACATTTAACTTATCACATGTAACTTGGCATAGATGTATCATTATCTTAACTAAACAGGTAAAGGTGATCTTGTGACTAAGTTGGATCTAATTTTCATGTAAACTTGATATGGGTCTAACATGGAGGTTTTACGTATAACCAATATTTTAAACCACAATTTAGCATACTAACTTTTGTATGTCAAAACATAAGAAAACCACTATGAACATATTTAAATCACAACTTAGCATGATAACTTGTGTGTGTTACAACATAAGAGAACTAATACCAACATATTTAAATCACAACTTAGCATGATAACTTGTGTTAAAACATAAGAGGACTACAAATCCAATCTTGCAACATAAATAGATTCAACTTGACATAGTTCTAAATATTCATGAATGTTGATCTAACATGTAAGCATGTGATTTAGATTATAAACTTGCAAATAACCACCAATTTACAACATGACATGTTTCACCATTTTATGGCATAATAAGTTCTTTACCCAATCGTAATAGATTCCAATAACATACAATATAGTATGTTTACCACCACAAACATATAAGCATGATCAATCGCAACCGTAATTTAAGATACATTAGAATCAAACTTCATTATCTCATACATAAGCATCATTCCATATTTGAGTTACAACATGCCATGATTTCATTTAGAAAAAAAAGAGAACGTTTAAATCTGCGTAATAACCAACTTACAAACTAAAAGGAATTCTTGCGTTCTGAAATCTGAAATCTAAAATTGGAGATGCGCGCCTTTGATGAAGATCGTTGAATTAGACTAGTTTTAATTTTATTTTGATGTAAGCTTTCAACTTGTCTTTGAATTGAAAACGGTGATGGCTACTCCAAGTTCTCTACTAACGGCATTTCAGTTCTAGGATTATTTTTCTGTGTGTTTTTAGGTTGAGCATTGAGTTGTTTATATAGAATTTCAGTTTAATTATAGCCGTCGGATGAACCTAGGGTTAATCACAGCCACTCAGACCAGATCAGGACCATCCAGAAACCCTAGTGACTCAGCATCAAGTCATCAGTCGTTCAAAATTCATATCTGGCCAGGGGCCAGGTCGACCCCCAGGTCGACCCTAAAGTCGACCCCCAGGTTGATCTCTAGGGGGAGGTCGACACTAGGGTCAACCCCCTGGTCGACCTGCCTAGGCGGGAATTTTCCCGCCCAGCCCGCTTCTGACTTCTGTTTGAGTTTTGAAATCTGGCTTGAGCTGTTTGAATTTATTTGAATTTCTGAAACTTCTGGAGGCTATAACTTCTTCATACGAAGTCCAATTCACGCAAACTCGGACTCTATCTCAAGCAGAATTCCGAGACGAATGCAATGGCGTAACCCGTTTCCCTTAATTCACACATTTGAAATTAAGTATTAATTAATTCGTTACAATAACATTAAAAGAAAGTACGGGGTGTTACATCTTACATCTCAATACCTAAACCTGGGATGATCCTGAAGTAAATCACAGCCGAATGAGGTGCTCCTATTTCGTCATAAATACCGCAAACTTGGGTAGAGTCAGACTCTTGAATCTAAACAAGAAGGAATTGCTCGTCTCTCTCGAAAATTAGAGTATGGCTCAAAATTACACTTCCGTTGCTACCAAGGATGAGCTTATGATCCTCTCAGGGAAGTGTCTTTAGTTTATACATTCATTAGTTTATTTTCCAACATATTAGTCGCTTGCATAACCCTGAAAACAACATCATATCGTAACACCGGTTCGTGGAAGAACCGGGGAAAAGATCCTGAGCATTTCTAATAACGTCCTATAACTAGGACTATTCCCTTTTTCTAGATGATATTTCATTAGGAATTTTCGCAAGGATAATCTTACATGAAGAATTTTTTTACTAGCACTTAACACAAGTAGGTTTCCACTCATTACAACACCCTAGGTTATGGTAACATTGCTTCCAACAAAAGCGATACATCATACAAATCACATAACACAAAAGCATACCCTTTAGAAGTCATAACATAGACATAATTACTATTTTAGAAGGATACACATCACAAACATGCGAGAAGTGCATATCATTCTGATTCTGAGTTTTGTAAGGTGAACAAGGGAAGCATAATTTTCCTTGACTTTCTGGAGTTCGTCTTCCAACTTATCAATATGCTGGTATAACCTACCCGCCTCTGCATCAGAATCACTAGGGGACTTTGTTGCTAGCCTATGTTGCAGGTTATAGATGATCTTGTCTTTCTCCTTTAATTGTTTTTCCAAAGAGGACACTTGTTCCCTAAGATTTTTTGAAATTATCTTTTAAAGATGATACATCTATTTGTAACCCGAAAGGGGAGCACTCCCAAAAATATCTCCGTAACCCGCAATGTTCGAAGTTTCCTCTCTAAACTATGAAGAGGGAGTCTGAAACTGATCCTCCTAATCATAGACAAGATGAAATATCGTAACATATGAAAACAGAAAACACAGACATTAAGCATGTATTAGTAACCATACATCCCAGAGAAAGACAATTGCATGACTATTTACAATCCATACACACGTACACACCATGTCCACACCGACATATCACTACAAAACCATAAACCGCCAGGCGGCACGAAATCAACACAGTTCACGGGAAAACTAAAAGAAAATATATGCTTCATACAATAGTATTCGAGACCCCTTGTTAAATTGTTTTCACAAAATAGAATTCCTCGGAAATCCCCCTTCCCTTGTTTTCGAACACAAAGTCTATAGCATTACTATAACTTACACCTTTGGATAAGCAGAGAACTGTTGTGACATGAGAAGACCGATTATTAGAAGGAAAGTATTTCAAAAGCGAAAGCCATACCTGTGTGACATCAACATTAGAGTGATCAGGAGTCCCTTTCTTCTTGGAGTCTGAAGAGCCACCTTCCTTGGAAAGTGACCCCTTAGCCATGGGAGTGGATGTTCCATCGCCCTTTCCGAATCCGCCTTGCTGATTCGTGTCTTCTCATATCTCTCCTCCCGTCGTGTTTTCCTCCTCCACTTCTTCCTCGTAATCCTCAGAAAACTCTTCAATAAACTAAAAAGACACAGGATTTATCTTGTCCATCGAAGGAATCGTATGCTCCCATCTCACCTGCTCAATCTTTTCCAAAACCTGATCTCGGATGGAGGGATCGATTGAAGAAAAATCAAATTTTGGAAGCTTCTTGTAATTATCGAAAAATGCAAGGATGAGGGCATCCTCATAATATTCCATGACTATGTTATTAAGATGAACATTCAAGAAGGTAGAAATTTTGTCACCGGCCTCGTAAATTATTCTTTTTGCAATGTAAAGTTGGTCGTTCATCCGATCCACTTCGGCAACATGATCAACCTCCATCCTTAACTTTTCCTCTTTGAGATCTTCCACTTGCTTTGCCAAAACACCTTTGGCCTTTCTCTCCTCTTCTACCAACCCTGCCAATTCATTTCGTTCCTTCTCGCCCTTCGATCTCTCCTGCAACAGAACATTAAACTTACCCTCCAAAACCTTATTCTCTTCTCTAAGATCGTTGACCACTGCCATTGAAGCAGAAACCATTCCTCTGGACAAAAACCAAGTCTTTATTATCTTAAGAAAAGAGAAAAGTTATGCTTCTAACAAAAACAATGTGAGTACGAAGGTATCAGAAAAGATAAGTCAATACCAAAAGTCGATCCCTGATTTGTTGACAGTGGAAATATCCTGAGTCTAAAGACGAAGAAGTCAGCGTGATGTTAGACACTATGGGAGATGAGAGAGCAAGACCCACAATCCTATCAAAGTCAGAAGCTGGCGAAGGAAGTGGAGGGGGATAGCAGGCTGAAAAGAGGGAGGCATCGACAGACTATGCCCTTCCCCTCCTGACTGGCCGGAAGTGTCGGGAGGAATGGGGCAGCTTACAAACTTACCCTCCGGCGAAGTATCCGACGAAACATCCACATTGACCACCTGGTCATCATCAATAGTGGAAGGATTGAAGGTCTGTCTTGCTTCCAAAGTAATGATGATATCTTCCAAGCCAACTGATTTGTCATGTTTGGGCCTCTTCGACGACGGTTCGCCATTGGTATAGGCGATCTTCTTTATAATTTGGACACTGGACCGGCTGTAAGCTGTAAGGGCAGACGAACCCTGAGTAGTTGAAGATCCTAGGCAAAGAGGAATTTGGGTAGTAAAATAGCGATAACAAAGAAGTGAGGGAAAGAATGGGAAACGTTACTTGAACAAAAATATAGTATTATCTAAATCACCTGCATAGATGGGAGAACCCGTGTTAAACGAGCCGAAAACCAACAACAATCCCTTAGGACCAGGAAATTGGATGGGAGGTTGCCCCAATATCTTTTGCCTAGGAGAGAGCAAACCATATTCGCGAAGCCTATCGGCAGTCAATAGAAATGACCGACACATATGCTTTACCAGTGCATTGAAGATAACATCAGCCACTTGAGCTTCTTCCAGAGTTAAGATCACATCTTTGGAGGGGGTTCTTCTATAAGAGGAAGGTACAAATAAACAAAAACCACAATTATAAAATTTACTTTCTAAAGCAAGAGGCCTACCGTCGTTAATAAATCGTCCTGATATGCCGGAGCGGCATTGAACAAGAAAATGTTGGTCCTCCCACGGCCTAATTTTGTTAGTACTATCGGTAATCAACCTCCTTATGGGGTTAGCCCTCCATATAGGTGATTCTGAAGTTTTGGAAAATAGGACCATATGACGAATGAGTTTTGGACTTAAAGAAACCTGACCAGAAGCAAACGATAGAGTCTCCAAACATAAGAGGGTTGTGTACGTATTGAGAGAAAGTTGAATGGTGGCAACTTTTAAATAACTTAAGAGCTTGTGTAGAAAAGGGGAAACGGAAGAAAGCCTCCATGTCAGATATGAATTGCCGAATACGCAAAGTACCCTTCTGGGGGATTCTTGAGGAAATTCGGAGAAGCAGCTATCATGGCATCCATATCCGCTATGCCAAAGCTTTCCAATATAGCATCCATAGAACGTTGAGAAACGATTAATGATGGCTTGGGCACGAACGCCTTCTTAGGATGGGAGGCCTTGGAATCTTGGGTCTTCTCCTTAGTAGGGCTTTTGTTAGACATGATTCTATCAGGTAACATTGTTCCATAACAATGCAATTAGTACACATATCTCTTACACAAATACACATATCACAGTCAAACATTAATGAGTACCATTACGTGTTATTTAATGCAAGGGTCAGTTAGACAAAAATCCAAATCAAATCCAAATATGGGGTATTAGAAGGATTATATCTATTGTAGTTTAGCTAATGTACGACTAAGCCAAACATAATCACCCCAAAACATAGACAAACTAACACAATCGATGAAGGAAAATCAGCACTAATGATATTGGAAGCATTTCATTTCATGGCAATGGCATAGAACTTTAATTTGTGAGAAATCATTTCCTTCTTACCTCGTGAGGTGCCTTACATTTTCCTAAACATGGTAACCTATGAAACATGCAATCACTAATATTGAACATTAAGCACGATGGCAGAAAAATTGATACCTAAAACTATTTTATGATCAACATAATCCTAACCAAAGAATACTCACAAATAATCGGGCTTGGATCTTCAAAAAGGAAATTTTGAGTAGCATCTTAGAGGAGTAGTAATCTTGTTCAAGGATTTGATTTGCATGTAAAAGATAGAAACGAGGGAGAAGAAGAATTTATGTTCAAATTTCAAGATCAATCTAGGCCGTACAGGCAAAGATCAATCAACGCTTCTGATCGATGGAGATCAAAAGACCCTGAACTGACACTTCGGAAAAGACAAGAAGGTTGACTTGAAAAGTTGAAAAACACCCCTTCACTAGGGGGCAAATGTTACTACCAAAATTCACTCCAAGACAAGCTGGTAATGAAGGGTGTCAGAAGAATACAGGCACAAAAAAGTCTCTCGAAAACAGAAAGCCAAGCAATGGATTGAACCAAAAGCCAGAGGGAATGCGTGGAAAGCAACATAAACCTGCACCTTCCCGAAGGAAAGAAACTCAAAGCCTGAAAAATGCCAACAAAGCGCATCTGACAGGACCTATTCGCCAGGAAATTCTGTAGCGAAAGACCACCTAAGATAGGAATAAGAAAGAAGAACGCATGAACTCCCCTCCTTAAAACCCGGAAGGGTTGTTAGTATTAACCTGCCTAATACAGATATATCTGAAGACGGGGGCATCAAAGGCGCCAAACCAGGAGGACGCAAGGATCATCCGAAACTAGCTTCCAAAGCAACTGCCGTACAGATGCCAAAAGGCTACATTCACAAACAACAGAAACATCACCGGAAGCCACCTTTTGAAAAACCAGGCTATCACAAAAGATCCACCGAAAGGCTAACCAGGACTCAAGTGGAGATACAAGTTACCCGTACTAATCTACCTAGCACAGAAACCAACATCGGTTTTGAACCGACAGTTATCTGCGTACATCATGAGTGCAGACTCCTCTAAGTATTCATCATAAAGCCTGAAACCTACACCCGGAAGCTTACGTCCGATAGCCTACACTCAAGAGCTGCTACCAAGGGTTCAAATACCATCCGAAGGCCACCACATCGACAAGCCCATATTTATCCCAAAGAATGCCCAGTTGACCAGGACCCCAACTTCGATGACTATAATTAGCACTCCGAAGACGACCGGAAGCCAAATGTCCGAGACCAAGGAAAAAGTGGCTGACAAAGGCTCCTGCAGTCCCAATAGCCCAACAACGAAAGGGGCCCCAAATTCCCTATAAATAGGACCCTAAGAGCTTCATCGCCAAGGAGAATTTTTCTTCATTTTTCTTGTACTCCTGCTTTTCTAAAGTCTAATACGGAGAGGAATTTGAGAACTCCTTCCATTCTGTTCATGTACTCCAAATCAAATATTAATAAGAAGGGAATCTACATGTAAAATATGGCTCTATGAGTTCAACATATCATTTCTAATTATCATTAATGAAATTTATTGTTTGTTTTCTAGATAGACATAGATCCCTGTCCAAACCTTTTCGCAGATCGGAGGAAAAACCCCTTTCCCTGAGTTTAGACCTCTCCTGGTAGTCTTGAGCGATTCTGCTCCCCTGGACCTTGGTACCTAGGAGTGGCGATCCAATTTGACTCGCAAAAGACGAATAACCTATTTTTCCCTTTAGTCCGCTCTTGTTGACCCATCTCCGGTGTTAACGAAAAATATCGTTAATAGGTACATCATCTAGGATCCTTTCACAGTCTTCCTTGTTATCAAATTCAATGATATAAAACTCATCTTCCTTAACGTAGATAGAGAAATCTCCTACCGGTTTCCATAATCTATGAATATAAACTTTAAAAATGGATAATGAGGTTTCTAACCAATAACATAAACTGAAGAAGAGTTGAAGAGAATGATGCTTTTCCATTCAATAATCACAAATATATAAAGTTACAAGATACATGCAGTCATACATACTGCTACAATTATGGAATAATATCACTAATGATATTTATACTATTTCCTCATATTATGGCATACCATTTATACGTACTACTACAGTTATGGAATAATATCATTAATAATAATTATATTATTCTCTCATATTATGGCATACCATTTATACATACTGCTACAGTTATGGAATACTATCATTAATGATATTTATACTATTTCCTCATATTATGGCATACCATATGCAGGGATTGACTTAGAATATATTTATTCTTATCACGCCCCCTCAAAACAGATGGCTAAGATGAAAGACCGATTTTGCTAACCAATGTTGTGAAGGAGGTACGTGGTAGTGGCTTGGTGAGGGCATTCCCAAGTTGGTCAATAGTGGAGATGTAAGAGACCCTCAGGTTTCCACTTTGCACATTCTCTCTGACAAAATGGTAATCCAATCCCAGATGCTTCATTTTAGAATAAAAAACCGGATTAGCACTCACATATGTAGCTCAGCATTATCACAATAAGTGACCAGCGCAAGAGTGAGGTTATGACCAAGCTCCTTGAGTAAACTTCCTACCCAAAGAATTTTGGCAGTAGCATTTACCACTGCCCTGTACTCGGTCTCAGTATATGATCCAGCTCTTGTACGCTGCTTCTTTGACGTCCAAGAAATGGGATTCTTTGTGGAAATGTAGTCGTCTTTGTCAGAGCCGAATCCGCATCAGAATAAGCATGGAGAGTAAGAGGTGAATCTTTGTGTATAAGTAAACCCATATTAGATGTACCACTTAGATACCGAAGAAGGCGATGTAGATATTGCATGTGTTCCTCAATTGTACGCTGCATGTATTGAGCTAACTTGTTCACTGCAAATGCCACATCAGGCCTTGACTTAAATATTGTAAACTACCTATCACAGTACGATACTTAGTAGAATCATTGAGAAGATTTCCATGTACAGTTAACGAAGGATGAGTTGTTAATGGTGTTGCAATTGGTTTTGCATCGTCCTATTAGCTTTGCACAAAATATCAGCGATATGTTTTTTGACTCAAGAAAATACCTTTTGGATGAGGCACTACTTCCACTCCTAGGAAGTAAGACAACTCTTCAAGGTCTTTGAGTGAGAAACATGTTGCTAATTTTTTTGTAAAAGCTTCTAGAGCATGAGTTGCATTACTTGTAACAATAATATCATCCACATAAACCAACAGATAAACGATGCCACCATTTTTGTGTAATGTGAACAAGCATGAATTAGAGACCGTATTCTTGAAGCCCAACTCAATTAAATTTTGCCATAATTCTTTTGTACCAAGCTCTTGAAGCTTATTTTAACCCATATAGTGCCATGTATAAATTACATATATGTACTGGATGTACATGACCTGTGTAGCCAGGAGGTTTTATGGTGTATACATCATCAGTGGGTGTGCCCTGTAGAAAAGCATTGTTTATGTCAAGTTGGCAAATGACCAACCTTGACTAACCACAAGTGAAAGCACAAGCCGAATAGTGACATGTTTAACTATGGGGCTAACAGTCTCAACGTAGTCGATGCGAGCTCTCTGATAAAAACCTCTTGCAACATAGCGAGACTTGTACTGAATAATGTTGCTATCCTTATTCTTTTTAATTCGAAAAATCCATTTTCATCCCATTACATTTTGTGACATAGATGAAGTTACAAGATCCCAAGTTCTACTTTTCACCAATGCATTAATCTCTTCATCTATAGCTTTATGCCAAACAGGGCTATTTAATGCTTGGGTGATATTTTTTGGCATCTCCGTTTCATGGACCACCGCATTTAAATTCAGTTTACTGATTAGTTTCCTAATGCCATGTTGTAATCTTGTGGTCAATTGAGGAGAATGTACAGGATTATTGGGTGTTGAATTTGTAGATGTGAATATATCAAGGTTTGCTGAGATGAAGTAGAGGAAAGCTCAACAATGTATTAGGAGGTTGAGATGAGTTTGTTTCCGATATAAGAGATAAAAGGGGTAAAGTGGGGAATAAGGTAGGAGGTGTGCTCGAAGGTGAGTTAGTTTGTAATGAATGAGAATAGGAAGATTGAGTATTTGATAATACAGATAATGTGAGAGGTGCCCATTGTTCCACTAGGTCCGACAAGGAGGTAGTTGAATTATTAAGTTCAGAAAATGGAAAAAAGTTATCTTTGAAGTGAACATGACGAGAAACATAGACACGATCAGTGTTTAATTCGAGACAATAATATGCATTTTGAGTAGGTGAATAACCAACAAAAATACATGGTTGAGATTTGATTTCAAGTTTGTGATAATTGTAGGGTTTAATCCATGGGTAGTAAAGGCACCCAGAACTTCGAAGCTTGGAATAATTAGGATGTTGGCCAAATAATTTAAAGTAGGGCGACACATTGTTTAGAGTTGGCATGGGAAATCGATTAATCAAGTAAACGGCTGTTGTGCAAGTGTTTGCCCAATATTCAAGGGGCATTTTAGCATGAGTTAAGAGTGATAGAAATGTATCAATAATGTGTTGATGTCATCGCTTTGAATAGCCATTGTGTTGAGGGGTGTGGGGTGGAGTTATGAGATGCGAAATTTCATCGATGGACATGTAGTTACATAGGCTTTCATACTCACCACCGTTGTCCGAGTAGAGAGTTTTGAGAGGTAGTTGAAAGTATTTTTCAATTAGAGCTTTATAGCGAATGAATACATGTTTTTCATCTAATTTTCATTTCAAATTATACAACCAAATGTATTTAGAAAAATGATCAACGAAAATAAGATAATATTTTAAAGTCGTCATGAGAGTAAATTGGTGATGTCCAAAGATCAGAATAAACATACTCAAGTGCGGAAGCAGACATAATAAAGGAAGTAGAAAAAGGAAGTTTATGATTTTTATTGCAAGCACATGAATTACAATCTAAAGTGGAGATACTAGGAACATGAAGTTTATTTTTGGAAACAATTTGCCTAAAAACGTTACGAGACGGATGCCTTAAATGATGATGTTAATCAAGTGAACTAGTTGTGCTTGCGTAGACCATAGGGGTTGTGGATTTGAGCTGATAAACGCTGCTGCAACCAACCCTTGGAATAGAGATTCCCCCATTTTGAATCTTTCGTATGAAAAGAGGTGGAAGAAAAGACAACTAAGATATTGTTATCATGACAAAGTTGAGAAACAAAAATTATATATTTAGACAGGGCAGGAACAACTAAGACATTATTAAGTTTGAGTGATGATAAAAAAAAGAACCAACGAGAGTGATTTTAAGGCCTTTGCCATCATCGACGATCAACTCTTCGGTTCCATCATAAGGAGCATGGAAGGATAGATTGTTCAGATCTGTTGTGACGTGGTGGGAAGCATCACTGTCGAGAAGCCATGTTGAAGTGGATGAAGAGGCAAAGGGATTTGCGATGTTTGCTTGAGGTTTTGGTGTGAATCGGTTTGACGGAGGTTGAGAATTTGAAGAAGGAGGAATGGCATTAGGAAATTTTTGCTTAAAAAAAGGATAATGAGCAACCACATGTCCTTGTTCTCGGCACCATTGACATTTGCTTAGAAAAGCGTAGGACTTTGTGGGATCACTGCCATTAAGAATCCGATAGGATGAAATTTGGTTAATGAGAGCTATTGAAGAAGGGGAAGTTGAACTGTTTTGGATCAAAGCTCTGATACATTGAAGAAGGGTTGAAGATAAGGATGCTTTTCCACTCTATTAATCACAAATATATAAAGTTACAAGATACATGCAGTCATACGTACTGCTACAATTATGAAATGATATCATTAATGATATTTATACTATTTCCTCATATCATGGCATACCATTTACACGTACTGCTACAGTTATGGAATAATATCATTAAAGATATTTATATTATTCCCTCATATTATTGCATACCAATTATACGTACTGCTATAGTTATGGAATAATATCATTAGTGATATTTATATTATTTCCTCATATTATGGCATAACATATGCAGGGATTGACTTAGAATATGTCAATCCTTATCATAAACAACCGTAGCATTTTCCTATTGTTTTTTGGCTATTTGAATAACCTCCGATGATATTTTAGCACAATCCATATTCTAAAACTCTTTAGGATGGTAATACTTAAGTGGTGTGTAAACAAAGACTTGATTATATGAGACGGTATCCTTCCAAGAACGAGTCGGTCAGTGGGAACTAGTAGAAGGTGATTCTGGTTGACCCAAAACTAAATCAGATAACGCTGGAAGAGAAAGAAGGGGAGGAAGATCTGAGTTACTAGTCGGGTGGCCCTACGAGGAATGTGGCAATATTGTATCATCCGTATTAGCTGTTGAAGGCAGACATGTTGAATGACTGGAGGATCGGAAACCCAACAGACGCAACAACAGTTAGGACGCGATTCGAGGAGGCTACAGTAGAGGAGGGAAGAAGGCTATGGTTTGTACATCGCAGCAGTCGATTTCTGCGCGGTGTCACCAGTTGAAACCGTTGATCGTCCGTATTAATTTAGGCCTTTTGCAGTGGAGAGAAATGATCTGACAGATCTGGCAGAAGCAGTACAATGGTGAATTGATTGGAGGAGCGGAAATAGGCGGTTGAAATTTGAGAAGAGAAGCTAGGGTTTGTTGCTAGGCATATTTCCTGGTGTTCAATATGGAAGACTCCTTGTTATGTTTAACGTTGAATAATTGAATTATGGCGGAAATGTTGTTGTCTATGCATAAAGCTACCGTTATCTCTCAATGTCATGAATTGTTCAACATACCATTCTTATCATCGTTCTTTGTACTATAGATATATATGGAAGGTATAGACTTGTTTTCACATTTTTTTGAAGATCTAGGATTAATAGTTGTAACGACCCAGAAAATCTGAACCAATTTAAAATTTTTAAATTGGCTAAAATAATGGATTTTAAATATTTAAAATAAATATTTTAAATAATGGCGATGAAAACTAAGTTTGAATCGACAATTGAAAACGAATATAATTAATTATAATTATAAACAAGGCCTGAAATGGCGTGGCAGTTTCAAAAATTGAATTCAAACTTTGTCGGACTGTACTGGGTGCAAAACAATCCGGATTTTAGTGAAACCAAAAACATTAGGATCTAATTGATGATATCTTTCCAACGAATCTGACCAATCGAAATTTGATAGCGGGAATCAAAAGATATGTCCAGTTGAAAATACTGAATAGTCGCTATGGAATTCAGGCCCTTAAAAATGGACATTTTGCAAATGACCTCGGATTTCGACGAAACCACTTTTGTTGGATCCGCAGGGTCAAGTTATTGTTAGGTTTCAAATTTCATAATTTTTCGAATCAATATGTGAGCGTGGCAAAGGAAAACACGTTTGACCAGTTTCTGTTGATTTTAATCGACTGGAAATTGGCCATTTTTCAAACGGTCTCAGAATTCGACGAAACTAGTTTTGTTAGGACCGTATCGTCGATACGAAGCTAGAAAATATTTTTCTGGAATTTTTCTAGTTAGTATGTGACCCCGGTAATTTGAAATGTACGTTTAAAATTCAATATAGTGATTTAAATGTAAATTCAACGGGAACTGATTGTAACGATCAAATCAGCTTACGATACATTTCCCATTGTGTTCGGAATGGGGGTAAAACGCTATGGGCGACAGGCGGTAGGCCTCGTTTCGAGGTCGTATGTAAAAGTCAACCTTTTTGCAAAATTAAATAATTAAATAATAAAAAGGAAAAAAAATATTATTTTAATTCCCTCCCTTTTCTTCTTCTTGGCCCCCCCGATTCATTAAACAGAAATAATAAAAAAAAAACCCTAAAACTATCGATCGACGCCACCGCCCGCGACCGCCTGTTACTCCTCCAAGCCCACCGCTTCACTGTCCCTCCTCCGCTTCGTAGGACCTACGAGCCCCCCCCTCGAAGCCATCGCGAGCGAATCGAGCAGCCCCCCTCCCAGTCTGACGACCTCCTGCCACCACCGGCGAACCCCGAGCCGCCGCCTCGAAGCCAGACTCCGCCTCCCCTCCGACGAACTGCGGAAACCCCCCCTGTAAGTTTTTTTTGTTTTGTTATTTTATTTTTAATGATTTAAAAACTGTTTATTTTAAAAAAAAAAAGGTTAAAACAGATTTTTCTAAAGATTTAAAACTGATTTTAAAAGCATTTAAAAACTGATTTTATTTTAATAAGTAAATTCTGATTTTTTTTTTGTAAAAAGAAAAACTGATTTTAAATAGATTTAAAAACTGATTTTAAATAGATTTAAAAACTGATTTTAAATAGATTTAAAAACTGATTTTAAACAGGTTATAAAAACTGATTTTTAAAAGAAGTTAAAAACTGATTTTTTTTAGAGTTTAAAACTGATTTGATTTTAAAACTTTAAAAGGAAAAAGGTTTAAACTTTGAATAGAAAAAGATTTGAACTTTTAAAAGAAAAAGATTTGAACTTTGAATAGAAAAAGATTTGAACTTGGAAAAAATAAAGATCATATTTTTAAAAGAGAAAAGACGGAAATTTTATTAAGTAGAAGGAGTAAGATATGATTTTTGTATTTTTAAAGTAATAAAAATATAATCTTTACATCATAGGAATATTAAAAATATAACCTTTATTTTTGAAAAGGCGGAATATATATTTTTGAAATGCAGTTTTTATATATTGAATAACATAGTAAAAATTCGATTTTTACATATGTAGAGAACACGGGCAGCCTTGTATTCAGGTTTAGCTGGTTCTTCTGGATAGCTGGAGCTGAAGATGGATTCTATCATTTATTTCTTTTTATGCTGTTCAGCTCCTATTGTACATATTTTGTTTATTTCCGCTGTAGACATTTATGTATAGCTGAACTGTATTTGTACTAAGTAAGATCCTGTATACTGTGTAACTCTGATGATTACTTTTATCCAGTATATTCTATTGTTCATTATCTGGTGTATTTATTTAATTTTGTTCTGCTATTATCTGTTTCTGTGTTATATTCCAAAAGATAACCTTGTTTCCGTGAAAACGGGAATTCGGGTCGTCTCAATAGTGCATCCAAACAACGCAGCAGCACGTTATCCTCTTTCTTTTCATCTCGAACGCGCGGACACACACACACACACACATATATATATATATATGGAAAGTCTATATGGACACAAAATATTGACATAAAATATGAGCCACTAGATCTTCCTCTAAATTCCACCTTGTAAAGACAAATAAATCATAGAGAAGGTCTATAAGGAATTGTATGTGTGTATATATATATGGGAGAGGCTGTTGAGACAAAAATAAAACATAAAGTTAGAGATACGAAGCTTGGACCATTGGATTTGTTTGTCTTTATGAAGAAAGTGGAATTCATGGGGAAATTTAGTGGTTGAGATTTGTTGTATCCAATTTTGTGTCATTATTTTGTGTTCAAATAGAGTTTTTGATATATATATATATATGTGTGTGTGTGTGTGTGTGTGTGTGTGTGTGTGTGTATAGGCGAGCATTCAATGGCACCCCGAAACAGTGCAGCACCTCAAAATGCACCCTGATTTCCACCACACATTCCGTTTCTCTCGCTCTGCTACTTCTCTCTCCCTCCACTAGCTTAATTTATAATAAATGAGAGAGGGGGACAAATGGGATGCTCACCATTCGGGGTGCCATTGAACGCTCCTCGTATGTATATGTGTGTGTGTGTGTGTGTGTGTATATATATATATCTGTGTATAAATTTATATATATAGGCACGTGTGATGCACATGCATATGAAAATGGTACCAATGAACTTTTTTGTAAAATTTTTGGATTTTATAACATGAATCTAAAGTATATGTACTGTGTGTGCTAGTATATTAAGGAACAACTCGTTATTTGTTACTTGGCACTATAGTTTGTTAGTATAAATTTATTTGTGGAGCATAATCGATAGGCATACGTGTTCCGCAATCATTTTATATTTGTCTTCGATTGTATTAATCTTGTGAATACTTAGTTCAATATGTTAACCATGGCTAATATATATGCTTTGGCATAATTTTAAATTTGCATGCTTGCGTGAATTATTTGAATTTCAAAATGTTAGTTTTAGTTTTTCTTGCACAGGCGTACTCAATTATAAATTTAGTTGGATGTTTATAACAAAAGTAAAGAATGTTCTAACTATAACAAAGGTACAATCATTGATTTAGGATAACATAAGGCTAAAGCCCAACTAGTTTCTAGTTTCATCGTTTCTAGAATATCTTGAAGTTGGCAAAGTTGGCACTTTAAACATCTAAGAGCATCTCTAACTGTTCGAGGTGCGGATTTTCGATTTTCCGCACCTTGAATTTTTGGAACGTTGTAATTTCCAATTGTTTTGAAAATAGGCGTTTGTTCAACAAGCGCTTGGAAACCAGACGTTTGTTGAACAAACGGCTGGAAAAATAAATGGGCCCGCTTTTTGAAAGTGACCAACGCGTACTGTATGTTCACTAAAAATATGTGTTGCACCTCAACTCTTTACATATTGAAAGTGGGGCTAACTGAATTCTTTAATTGTGGGCATAACACATACTTTATGTTCACGTGATGCACCTTAATTCTTTACATACTGAAAATGGGGCCATCTAAATTCTTTAATGTGGTCTTAATTAAGCAGTGTGTAATATATATTGAATGTAGGCCAGCTGAAAATTTTCAAGCCTTTGTTCAACAAACGCCTGATTATAGGCGTTTGTTCAACAAGCGCTTGGATAGTTTGCATATTCCGAACTTTTTCCCCACGAAATCCGAACGATGGGGTATTTCTATGCACTGTTGGGGACAGTTTTGGGGTTGAATTTCAAAAATTTTGAGATCGGTGTATCAGTTGGAGTTGCTCTAAAAATGGGAATAATATAATTTTATTTAGAAGTGATGGATGCAAACAACACCACTTTGCTATCCATATGACAAGCTTTAATCACAAATTTTTCATGCCAGTAGAAAAGCACGTGTTGCTATAAATGAAAATTAGGTTATAAGTTAAAAAATAAAAGTTTTTAATTAGAATGAAATAGTTCATGTATAAAACAGTGTATGCGTTGGTAGAAATAAAAAATGAAACTTTGCAAGCCCATTTAAACATTAGTTAGGATTCTCCAATTGAAAAGAGAAAAGCGATTAAATTTTATTTTCTACTTATGGTATGTCATGAAAATTATAATCATGATTTATTTCTTCATGCATTCTTTACACTTGATTCACTTATGTATACAGGCCTAACCCAAAAGGGAGTCTGGAATGCCCGTCGACTAGGGCAACCAACGTTTGAGGGATATCGTTAAGGTTTACGAGCAACTGGTAAAATTAATTATATACAAATTTTGCAATAGCAATTGTTTTTAGTGGGGTAGAGTGGTAAGTTAGTAAGTTGTAACTGAGGCTTCTATGTTGATGTGGATTCAAAACCTATAGGCAACAATTTTATTTAATTTTTACCCTCATGGCCAGCTTATCGTTACAAAATTTGGCTAAGGCAACAAAACTACTAGGGCCGACACTGTATATACATGATTGTGCTGGTTTTTCAAACCGACACAAATTGTAACAGCTCGTCTTTTCGTTTTCAAGTCGATAATTAAACCAAAACAAATCACTTGAAGAACAGATTGTTTTAACTATGAGAATTAATAAAATAGAACCATAGAATACAGATAGTCATAGGACAAAATAGCAGAATAACTCATAGTAGAATAAATAACTTGGTAGTTCATGAAGCTAATAATTACAATATCTCAAGATCAGAATACATAATATCAGAGTAATAAATTAATATATTAGAAATCTTAGATACGTAAATACTTAGTACATAAATAAACGATAGAAATGGAATAACTGAATCACCAAGATAGCAATAGCAGATAGATAATAAGCTGAATCTTCGATAGATCTCCAGCTCTTAAATGATGAATCACCAAAGTTGAACTCCTTAATTTGACTCGAGCTTCAAGTCAAAAAGACAAAACACTTGAGTCAGGATTAACATTCTCAATAGTAAGTCAACTCAAGTGAAATGCTCAAATGAAATGCACAAGTAAATTAAAGAATGTTTGGGATTTCATTCTTAAGGATCCGTTAAACTAAATATCAAATAATACAATAGATATTATAATAGTGTCTATGGTTAAATATAATATCGAAAATAGCGTAAGCGGTATTACATTTTTACTTTTACATTGTTTATAATGTCGTGGTCTATATAGTACCGTAAACTAGTGATATCATAGGGCACTCCACAGGTATGACACAAATCAAAATCATAAGGGGCTCAATCGGGATAATATGACAAGGCACACAAGGCAATACCTAAGGTTGAATTCTACCAACTGCATGCTCCGACCAGTGGTAACACATTGCAATTACCACCCACCTCGAACAATACTTCCAAAATCAAAGGGCCCCAATTAAATCGCAAAGTAATAGATGGTTGTCAAAGAAGTGTGTCCGATAAGATGTATAACCTTTATTAATCACAGTATAGCTCTTGTTTTAGACATTTTAATTATGACCCAAATGTCAATTATATCGATCATCATTCTGTTATTTCATTCCAATAGCGCTTGCCAAACCAACCTACTTTATTCTGGATTCTCCACCACATGCATAGTTGTTAAATTGGTATCGGTATTGGTAGAGTATGACTATACCAACTTCGGTCTCTTTAACAACCAAATGCTTATTTCACACCATGGTCATTTATATTTGAATATATTCAAAATATCATATATCAAAAATAACAATATTGGTTTATATTCCGATAATTGCATTCAAATATTTCAATGTCGTAAATCCTAATTTAAATCAACTCATTATTTGATTAAGTTCATAAATCATAATTCAAAACAATTCATTATTGGATTAAGTTGAAGATTCAAATTTCATACTTACAAAACAATTTGTTTACAAAATTACGTTTTGATTTCACATTCCTATATCTCAAATATCATTATTTCAAAAATATTTATATTAACAATTTCGGATTCGACAACATGGACTAGAATAAGTTTTATTTAAAATAGTTTTATTTGAAAATAATTGTATCTATATAAAATAAATTAACTTAGAAAAATTAAAAAATAAATAATAATTTTGTTGCAAAGCAAAATAAATAAATAATAATTAAATTAAAATAAAATAATATTACTGAAATAGTTATATAAAGAATGATGGTTAAGTTCAATATATATGAAATAATTATAAAGTAATAATTCAATTTAAACAATATAATTTAAAATAGTTTAATATAAAATAATATGAATTTCAAATAATTTAATATAGTCCAATCCAAACCACTCATCTGCATTTCTAAAGTTTTGTTTTGTTAATTTGGATTCAACAATTTTACTTCAAATCAATTTAAAAATTAAAAAGTATATTCTAAAGTTCAATCATTCAAGTTGGATTATTCAATTTTATTCCTAAAGATTAAATTACCTTCAAATAACCTTTTTAATAAAGTTCATATCAATTGAATCTAAATTCCAATTTATATAAAAATTTAACTTCAGATTTTGATATTTTTTTTAGATTCAAATGTCCACTAAATCAAATATTATCAAAGTACTTTATTAAGTTTTTTAATAGTACCAAATTCATAAACTCATTCATTAAATTAAATTCGTGTCTTAAATTCGATTTATCTTACTTGATAAATTACATTTCAATTATGTCATTTAACAGATCAAGTTATCGTTAAATTTCTAACATCTCTTTAAACCTTTTGTTTACTTATATTTTATAAAAATGTATATTTATATAGTTTTAAAATTTAAATAATATTTTTAAAATATATATTAACTTGTATATTAAAATTTTATAACATATATTTTATGTAAAGATCTAAATTTAAAGCTTTATTAAATTATTTAAAAATATAGGTTTAAATAAATTCTAAATTTAGATTTCTAAACTAATTTATTCAATCAGAACATATTTATAAATTCATAAAATAAATTTAAAATAGACCAACAGTGTCCATATATAATTTTCTACCTAGGCCATATAATATAGGTATATATCATTTCAGTCCATGATTTATAATTTATATCTCGGGTATATATCATTTCGACCCGCATTCCAATTCGATTCAGTTTCATTTACTAAATATATATAGTACTTCGGGTACGTATCATTTCAACCAATAATGGTTTTACAAATGTATAGGGAACTTGCAGTGTGAGAACAAAATAAAAATAATATTTCAAATAACACATAAATCAATATACATCATAACAATTAAGTTCGTGTCATATGTGTCATAAGTGTATGTGTCACATATGCATAATTGCATAACAAGTAAATCGGATTTTCTAGAGCAATCCTAATATTTCATATGTCATTTCAAATTATGTCAATTTACTAAATGAAAATGTTAATCGTGAGTGAGCATTCTCACCGTGTGTGGAAAGAAAAGGAAGATGACACAGGTTGATACGAACGAAGATACGAAAAGCATGATGCACAACTCCAGCTAACGACACAACTACGCGTTCTTTAACACCATGGCATAAATTGATTGACAAATCAATACTCCAAGCAATTTAAAAGAAGGGAGTAGAGTCTCTTTGCTAAGAAATATGGATTTAATGTTTTACAAAAAAAAAATACAAAACTAAACAAATATTTTATCATTTTAAAGTTTATTTTTGGACCAGTAAACCTCAGAATTTGGAAAAGTCATAAACTGAAACCTTATTGCCAATTATTTTCTTTTCAATATAAAATAATAATTAAAAATTACTTTTTTGTAAAATTTGAGGAAGATACGGCTAAAACAGCGATAGATAAATTTTTCGAGCAAAAATCTAGGCCTGAAAATATGTTTGAAAGATTCGCTATTGCGACATAGAAGATTTCAAAATCTGAAAAGGTGTTCACTATAAAAGTAGTATTATTTCAGTTTTATCCAATCCAAAGAAAAAAAAATTGGTTTGGATTTTCAAACAGGAAGATACAGTAGTTGAAGTTGAACCAACTATTTCTAGCTTATAGAATGGAATAAAAATAATCCACTCCGTTCTACTATTAACTATTTCTAGCTCAAAGAATGTAATAAAAATTATCCACTTTGTTCTAATATTAACTATTTCTAGCTCAAAGAACAGAACAAAAATTATCCACTTTGTTCTACCAGATTTTCAGATATATTATTTCTAGCTCAATGAATGGAATAAAAATTATCCACTTCATTCTACTAGATTTTCAGATATATTACCCTTCGAATTCGGAAAAAGTGAATAAAATTAAAGTGGTTTATTTTTGAATCTTCTTTCCAACAAAAAAGAATCACTAATTTTGGACTTATGATTCAAAAGTTACGACTCAAAAACTATGGGCATATACTTTTGGAATTTTAAATCTACCCCAGAAAATTACTTCAATTATATATGATTTTGAAAATCATCAGCCTAGAATCCTGAAAAGTAGTATAAAGTAAAGTTCTTTATTTTTTTTATATTTCTTTCCACCAAAAAAAAGAACCAATCAATTTGGCTGGGGTGCAAGAGTTATAGCCGAAATAAATAGGGGAAAATTGAGAAGAATGTAATGAACTGGGATTTTCGATCCCAAAAATCGACATAAAACTCATGTCAACTATTCAAGCATCAAACATACCAGATCATTAATAAAAAGAAGTTAGAGGGTGAGAAATAGAAATAAATTTAGAGTAGAAGATCACAACAGAACATAATCAGAATAAACACGAATCTCACAGCAAAACGAAATAAACTATATTATATAACATAGCTTTTGAAATACAAACTTATAACTGTATATACATACCATTTCAGAGTACAATACATAACATCACATCGGAAATAAACAATAGCTATAAAATCCTAAAGCCACCTGCTCCAAACTCTTCCAGGTATATCTAAAAAATCCCAACTACTTGACTGCGCGTACAAATTTGGGCACCCAAGAGTTTAGGGTAAAACAAAACAAAATAAACTCTGGGTCAGTCATGGGACTAGTGTGAGTAAACTCCAACCACTTGGGTTTAACTTTTAAAATCCTTCTTAAAGAAAGGATAATCGTAAGACCAATCCACACATAAACACAGATGGTTTTTACCTTACGATAACCCAAAATATTCTTAAAATCAATACTCTTCTGATATTATAATAGTGTCTAAATCAAATACATAGCAATCTAGCGGAACATTTCATCTCATGTTCCACTTACATAACACATAGTTAAAAACCGCGAGCGCTTATTGGGTAATGGATTCCAACAGGCAAGGTATGGGATTACCGTCCGATAGTGTGTAATGACCCGGATCCTTATGGGTAAATTTTAAATATTTAATATGGATTTAAATATTGGGGGGATAATATAAATGGAATTTTATATTGTGTTATTTGTTTAATAATCAATTTCGATTTAAAATCGAATATATTAAATTGACGAATAGGAAAAACAATAAATATATATATTCGAAGTTAGAGCTGAATCAAGATAATTCAGATGATTTGTGGAAATTCTAATTCGAATATAAACGATAAATAATATTAATTTATTATCCAAGAATTTAAATGGTTTGAAATTTAATTTAAATCAATTTAAATTAATATGAACTACAGACGATCGAATTAGACTTCGTAACCTATCCCAGTGTGTTCAGAGCAGTGGTATTACCCTAGGGTTGACAGTCATTGGGTTCAGAAAGGAGTTCAGAATAATAGGATATTTTGATTAAAGGATACGGTGTAAAAACAAATTAAAATAAAAATAAAATAACTAGTTTGTGGACACAATCAAAACCCGTGCTCCCTTATCATCCAAACAAATACAAAACCCGTGCCTTGTTTAAACTCCATAAAACAAAAACATCACCGTGCTCCCTTTCATCACCACAAAATAAACCAACCACTACTCCTCTATAAATTAAGCCACCGCTAGTCCTATTTTCCCCATTTCTGGAAAACAAACAAATAGATTTACTCCAGTCCCCGTGTATCTCGATTCGAGGAAAAAAACCGACTGAAGATCCAAAAGAGGGAGGCGCGCTCACGGGATCTAGAAGCTCGACAACAGTAGACACTTCGCGAGTTGCTAGGAGGTGTCGAAGTTTGAACGGGCAGCGGAAGGGCGAGCTTCAACAGGGTGCGATACTGATGAGATACTGGAGTTCGATCGTAACATTTGGGGGAGTCCGATGCTCCTTGGTTTGAGTAACTCGAGTTCGAACTGGGTTCGCTTGGTGCCAATGGAGTTCGTGGGGAGATTTGGTGAAAGGACTCGCGACTATGGATTTGGAACAGTCGATCTCGATTCCGACAGTTAGGGTTCTGTGTGTGTAATTAAGGATGACGCATTGGAGTTTTGAGGGGGTTGTTTTGAGCGAGATGAACGGGAGGTTTGAGTTGAAGTTCGAACGTGATGACAAGGCACAGGAGTGGTGCTGGACTGATTGAACAAAAGGAAATACTGAAGCAAAAATCGAACTGTTTTGGGAGGCAGAAGTGTCAATGGTTCCACTGTAGATCTGGGATTGATAAAAGGGGTTTGCTTCGAGTAATGGTGGACTGAGACTTTTAGTTGGGGAAGATGATTTGGACTTCGATGAAAGTAGTGTGGTTCGGCATGGACAACGTGCTCGTAAAAGGAAAGGAGATGATCTGAATATATATTAGGTGCGAATTCATTCGAGAAAATTCATGGATACGGCAATATGGAATTTAAACTGGGTATTCGACAAAATCATCGGTGAGTAAACCTCACTCACCATTTAATTAGAATTATTTCTAGCTGTTAAAAATAATTGTTATGTTTGTTTGAATGCTGTTTGATTGATTTAAATATATATAGTTATTTAGGTTGACTAATATATATATATATATTGGGTTGATGATTGGTTGGATTCCCGCAGTTTCATTAGCGGATGCCCGCGGTACCATTAGCGGATGATTACCCTATGCGCCCCACGCTATGATAGTGGATGACCTTTATACCGCGATATTCTGCCACGAAGCAGAATGGGTATTATTTGTGTGCTAACGTCTGTGGATGCAGGAAAACAGGTTGGAGGAATCCAACAGGATTCCTCAAAAATATATTATCTGTTTGTTTATTTATTTGCATATATACTGTCATATATGATGTGTTAGGAAAATAAATAATTGGTTGCTTTGTGTGTTTAAATATCACTGGGGCCTAAGTGTTGATATTTAATAATATCGAAAATGGTATTTGAGATTTAAAAAGGGAATTCTATTTTTATAAATAGAATTTGAATTTTAAATGAACTATAGAAAATATTATCTTGTTTTGAAGATATATAAAACAAGTAATTGAATTTATAAACTCTGTTTATAAATGAAAGGTGGGATTTGAATCGAATTTATAAACTCTGTTCATAAAGGAAAATATGGGGTTTGAATTGAATTTATAAACTATGTTTATAAAGGAAAAGATGGGATTTGAATTGAATTTATAAACTTTGTTTATAAAGGAAAAGATGGGATTTGAATTGAATTTATAAACTTTGTTTATAAATGAAAAGATGGGATTTGAATTGAATTTATAAACTCTGTTTATAAAGGAAAAGATGGGATTTGAATCGAATTTATAAACTCTGTTTATAAAGGAAAATGTGGGATTTGAATTGAATTTATAAACTCTGTTTATAAATGAAAAGGTGGGTTTTGAATCGAATTTATAAACTTTGTTATAAATATATAAATGTGGGATTTTAAGTGAAGTTATAAACGTTGTTTAAATAAGGCATAGAATTCAAATGGAGTTTAATTATACAATTTGAATATAGAAATTCAAATGGGATTTATAATATAGAATTTGAATATAGAATTCAAATGGGATTTATATTATAGGATTTGAATAATAGAAGATAATAGATTTGGATAAATAGAAGTGGATTAGACTAAGAAGTTAATTAACAGATTTAATTAACAAATTGAGTTAAAATGATTGGTATAGTTAAAATAGATTGGACAGGTATAGACATACAGGAGACAGGTTTGGAATAAAGTGTTAGAAGGTATATAAATAGAGTGCCCGACAAAAAGGTACGTATTTAATTTCCATATGATGTATATAGTCAACTCTGATGTTATGGAAATTTGGGTCATTACATAGTGTATCTCTAGAGAGGAATACAATGGTTTAACAAGAACATCTTACAACTAGGCTAAACATGACCGGTCACTCATTTCGCTTGAGTGTACCGAATGTTGTATCACCAACGGTTGGGATGGGCAACCGTTTCCCGAAAGGGACAACATCAAAATAGTTTAAAGAAGCAAAAGGATTTTCTCTAAATTAGGTGACAATACACCCTAATTGGGAGCTACCCACTTAGCCATACGACCTACTCGATTTTATACCATTTCCCGATTGTGAGGCTTAAGGAAATAACGTATCTTTTTGACAGACCATACATTTATTTACTTTGAATAACACATCGTCATATCCGCCAAATCACAAATTTATTTCTCCAAAAATACCATGGGTATAAAGCTAAGAAAAACGAGTTCCCCTGCCACCAAAGGTAAATACGTTTGAAGATATCAACTTATGTGTTCTATTAGATATACTCTGTCCAACATTCTTCCATACAAGTTGCCCTGAGACTGGACAAACCTAAGGCACTATTCTGTAAACCCATCTTAGGAAATTTCAACCGAAGGCACTATTCTATAAACTCCATCTTTAGTTTTCTTCATTATATTTTGATTCGCAACGCTAATGCCTATATGGAGTGGTTTTCAGATAATAAATCTGATCCCGGTCTCTCCGTACTAACGACCAAAAAATGGTCAAAACTTTGATAGTCAGTTATTTAACTATCAAAGAAAATATCCATACACACAAAGATCTTATTATCAAATGAAAATTTTATCAATCAATCATCAACCAACATTTTTCCCTTTTAAATAAATTTATCATTAATTTATTCATTTCCCCATTTCCTGTTTCCATATATTCATAAATTCTTATTTTCTAAATTTAGAAAATATATATTATTAACATTGGAAAACATTTCCATTTCTTATTCACACATCACTATCCTCCTACATCTATCAGTCTCTAACGGCAAACTAGTAAGAGAACAACTTCCTAAGTACCAACTATAACGACCCGGGAAATTTGCGACCTTGGTAATCGACATAAACTAAATGTCGATTATCAAGCATCGGAAATACCGGATAGTTAATGAAAGAAGTTAGAGGGTAAGAATAAATAAGATAGAAAATTAGAATAGATGAAGGAGAAGAACATCACAACATTTTTGTTGAGTCAAAGATTTCAATGATTATTTTGATTAATGACAAGAAGAAGCTTCATGATCGACAAAAAGAAGAATCGATGACAAAAAGAAGAATTGATGTTTTTTTTCATAGGTTAGAAGTTAGTTATTTAGAGTTATAAATGTTAAAATCTATCCTCAAATAATCATACTTCTCATTGCTTTTAAAAATATTCATGAAAACTCTTTTCTGTAGCAAGTTGACAAAAACATGTCAACAAGTTATTTTTAACTTGTCAACAGGATTTCAAATGAAACCTGTCTACCTGTAAAAATTAACCTGTCAACAGCTTTTTAAAGGTAACAGTCAAAAACCTGTCTACCTGTACATTTTACCTGTCAACAGCTTTTTGAATAACAAAGCATATCTTTGAAGAGTCATCTTCTTTCATGAAAGGTTGCATCCATTTCTCTTCATCAGGAATCATCTCTTTTGATTGCAACTTTTCACTAATGATTATAACTTCTCAATCATTATAAATACATCATATTTCATTCATCCAAACCACTGAATTTCACTCTCTATTCTCTAATCTATCTTACATTATTATTTGGCATTCAAAAAGCACTCATATTCAATATTCTATCTTTTGAATCTCCAAGCTTATTTAATATTCTTGTGATTCAATATGATAATCTACTTCCAAATCTTCACAAACATCAAATCATGCTTGAGGATAAGATTGTAGGAAGGGTGTACTCAAACGTTGACTAATCAGTGTTGAAGCAAGAACACATTCAAAAGTCAAACTCTTGTAATTGTCCTGTGTGTGTAAGCTTGTAGCCCATGAAATCAAGTGGGTAAGCTTGTAGCCCGTGAAATCAAGCGGGTAAGCTTGTAGCCCATGAAATCAAGTGGGTAAGCTTGTGGCCCGTAAATCAAGTAGTGTTGTATTCCTGTTCCTCCAGGTGAAGTGAGGTTGTTAGTGAAAATCCAGAGAGAGGTCTGGGACTGGACGTAGGACGGTGCTCCGAACCAGTATAAAAATCCCTAGTGTGATTTTTCGTTTTTACTGCATTTACTATATTTACTTATCTGCGAATAGTTATTACTTTATAATTGAATATTGTTTGTCATATTACACGATCCTTGTGTGTATTATACTCGGCACGCACACACTTTCAGTTGGTATCAGAGCACAGTCATCTTATAAACGTAACGCAGTTATTTGATATATTCTAGTAATATGGCAAATAACCAAGTAGTAGCACTAACACCACTTACACAAAAGGTCAATCAACACAAAGACCTCCTTTCTTCAATGGTATTAACTATAGTTATTGGGAAACACGTATGGCTTTTTACATGCAATCAACTAGCTATGATGCTTGGAATGCTACTCAGAAAGAAATGGTAAATCCAACAACTGAGTATACAGAATGGACGGCTGCTGAGAAAACTGCAGCAACTGTAAATGCAAAAGCAATAAATATGTTGTTTTGTGCATTAGATCAAAACGAATATAACCGTGTTAGTATCTATACAACTGCTTATCTAATTTGGCAAACGCTAAAAACTACTCATGAAGGTACTAACAAGGTTAAACAAGCAAAAATAGCTTTGTTGAAAAGTCAATTTCAAAATTTCAAAATGAAGCCGAATGAAACAATCAATGAGATGTATTCATGATTTCAAACTATTCATCATGCACTCATTGGTTTAGGACAAAAGTATTCAGATTTTGATGTTGTTTCAACAGTCCTACATTCTCTGACTAGTGAATGGGAAGGAAAAGTATTAGCGATTGAAGAAGCTAATGAACTTTCCACCATGAAGCCAGATGAATTGATAGGAAATCTAATGTCCTATGAAGCTAACTTGCAGGCTAGAAACGAACAAAAAGAAGAAAAGAAAAATGTAGCTTTTCATGCTGAAAAAGATGAGGACAACTCTGAATACGAAGATGAAGATCTAGCGTTCATTGCAAAAAGATTCAAGAAATTCTTAAAGCAACAAAAGGCTAGTCGATACAACAGAAAGAAGTTCGGTTCAAATAAACCATCATCTTCAAGTATAGAATGCTTCAATTGTCATAAAAAGGGGCATATGCAAAAAGATTGTCCAGAACAAAAGAAGAAGTCAAAAAATGACAAATTCAAATACAAGAAAGACAAGTCAAAGAAATGAGCATTCTCAGTAACATGGGATGATTCAGACTCATCTTCATCTGATAGTGAAAGTGACTCAGACAATGAACAAGAGAATATATGTTTCATGGCAACAGAAGATGAGGTACAAATTCCTTCTTTTGAAGAAGTTCTTGATATTAATGCTGAATTAATATTTAAATTCAAAGATATGAAACGACAACGCAAACAAGCTCAAGCAGATTTAAATAGAGCAGAATTTGAACGAGATATGTTAAAAGATGAGAAGAAAATATTAGAGGAGGAACTTGAAAAATTTCAAGAGTTATCATCTAATGTTAATTCTCAGTTAACTCTTTTGAGTCAATAAATTGAAACTCAAAAAGAGAAAAATGATGCTCTTACTGCTGAAAATCATGAGCTTAAGGCAAAAGTCAAAATGTTAGACCTTGAAAAAGCTAGTTTACAAACAAAGTTAGACGACATTACTCAATATGTTTCTAACTTTAACAAAGGTCGATAAAATTTAACAAAAAATATTGAAAGTTCACAATCTGCTACGAATAAACAAGGTTTGGGATATAAGAAACAAGATATCAAGAAACATCTTGGCAATAAAAGAAAAAGGAAAAATAAAATAGTACAAGAAACTAAAGCTAAGAAAAATCTTAGTTTATTGTATTCCAAACCAAAACCGATTGTGAAATTTCAAAAGAAGAATATCAAATCTATAAAAATATGGGTTCCTAAAACAAATAACAATTTGATTAGGAACAAGTACATTCAAATTTTTTTGAATTCTGTGCATCATAATCCAAATTATTTATATAAAGGGGATACCGGACCCGTATGGGTTTGGACCCCTAAGACCTAACTCTTAGGACCCCATAAAAAGGTGAGAACCATGGACTTAATCATATTTTTTCAGGTCCTACTTAAGAACAGAGAAAAGTGGATTTTGGTGCCATATTCTCGTATTTTTTTATGGGGTGAAAGTGCTTGTAATAGTGTATACGCAGGAAAATTAGTTCATACACTCAGAAGAAGATCATTTATATTGTTTTATTTGTTGTATTTATGTTTTATTCCTCATAATTTATTATATTTTATAATAAAGTTTTAATAGAGGTCGAATATATAAACAAGAGAAGTGAGAAAAACAAAAATATATAGTACCTGTCGACCGATTAAAATAACCTGTCGACCTGTTTTATTACATTGCAATCCAGAGAGTTTTCCCGTCGACCGCCTGCACTACACCTGTCGACCACTGTTCATAAAATTAAAACCAAAGAAAAATTAGGTCGAGCGGTAGAGAATTTCCTGTCGAACGGTTTATGTTTAATTCCAAACCAGAAACATTTCCTGTCGACCGCCCTATTCCCTCCTGTCGACCGATTTCTGTTTTCAATTTCAAACCAGAAACTTTACCTGTCGACATGTGAATTATTCCCTGTCGACCGGTCGCAAATAAATCTGTTTTTATATATACAAACGTCTGTTCACACACAAATCCAACACACCATTTCGTTTTCAACTCACTTTAAACTCAAAATACCCATTCCTATCAGCCCTAATCTCTTCAATTTCAATTCAATTCATATTCCAATGGCTCCAAAACATAAGAGAACAAGAAGGAGATAAGGAGGAGGAATCGTCAGACAAAGAAGGAAACGAAACCGATTCCGATTTACCACCTCAGTAGTTCCGTCTATTTTTTCATGTTTTTTAATCTTCAAACACTTTTATCAGCACTTGTATGTGATTTGTGCTTGGTGTGTATGCTACGAAACTTCGTTTTCATATGGTATGGTTGATATGGTCTGTAATGTTTGATACACTCTAGATATAATGCTATTTCATCTTAATATTGATGCTATATACCCTTTTTGTCGATGACAAAGGGAGAGAAAATGTTACTAACATTTCTTCTTGCAGAAATTTAGTTATATATTTCAGGGGGAGCATATATACAGGGGGAGATAGCAATAGAGATTGAAATATCAAGCAATATTGTCATCAATCAAAAAGGGGGAGAACGTTGAGTCAAAGATTTCAATGATTATTTTGATTAATGACAAGAAGAAGCTTCATGATCGACAAAAAGAAGAATCGATGACAAAAAGAAGAATTGATGTTTTTTTCATAGGTTAGAAGTTGGTTATTTAGAGTTATAAATGTTAAAATCTATCCTCAAATAATCATACTTCTCATTGCTTTTAAAAATATTCATGAAACCTCTTTTCTGTAGCAAGTTGACAAAAACATGTCAACATGTTATTTTTAACTTGTCAACAGGATTTCAAATGAAACCTGTCTACCTGTAAAAATTAACCTGTCAACAGCTTTTTAAAGGTAACGGTCAAAAACCTGTCTACCTGTACATTTTACTTGTCAACAGCTTTTTGAATAACAAAGCATATCTTTGAAGAGTCATCTTCTTTCATGAAAGGTTGCATCCATTTCTCTTCATCAAGAATCATCTCTTTTGATTGCAACTTTTCACTAATGATTATAACTTCTCAATCATTATAAATACATCATATTTCATTCATCCAAACCACCGAATTTCACTCTCTATTCTCTGATCTATTTTGCATTCTATTTGGCATTCAACAAAGCACTCATATTCAATATTCTATCGTTTGAATCTCCAAGCTTATTTAATACTCTTGTGATTCAATACGATAATCTACTTCCAAATCTTCCCAAACATCAAATCATATTTGAGTATAAAATTATAGGAAGGGTGTACTCAAACGTTGACTAATCAGTGTTGAAGCAAGAACACATTCAAAAGTCAAACTCTTGTAATTGTCCTGTGTGGGTAAGCCCGTGAAATCAAGTGGATAAGCTTGTAGCCCGTGAAATCAAGTGGGTAAGCTTGTGGCCCGTAAATCAAGTAGTGTTGTATTCCTGTTCCTCCAGGTGAAGTGAGGTTGTTAGTGAAAATCCAGAGAGAGGTCTGGGACTGGACGTAGGACGGTGCTCTGAACCAGTATAAAAATCCCTGATGTGATTTTTCCTTTTTACTGCATTTACTATATTTACTTATCTGCGAATAGTTATTACTTTATACTTGAATATTGTTTGTCATATTACACGATCCTTATGTGTATTATACTCGGCAAGTACACGCACACACTTTCAATTTTCAGAATGACACGAATCTCACAGCGTATTTTTAAAGTCAAATTATTGACTATTTTTCAGATTAAAATCCAGTACGACCACATACTGACTCCAAAAATCACGAAAATTGAAATATAACAATAATTTAATATTCCGGATCCAATAAAATTAGTTTCGTCAAAATCAGAGTTCGTTTACAAAATTGACTATTTTATAAGGCTCTAGATAAAACCATTTAAATATTAATATATTTAAAAATAATTAAATTAAATATTTATAAATAAATATTATCATATATATTCACATAGAATATTATTTAGCTGCAACATATTCCTATCTGAATTTATGACTCTACATTTCGAATCCAAATTAAATCAGTATTCAATCTATATTAAAAATCCATTTATAATATAAATAAATCGTTATAAATTATAAAGGAATTCCATAGCGACTTTTCGAAAATTTGATTTGGACACAACTCACAATCTACACGATGAAATTTCGATTTTTCTCTTCCATTAGAAAAATATACTTCACCAGCTCTGAATGTTTCTTGTTTCATAGAAATCCGATTTAAAACGGATTCTGTATATTCGTTTAAAGTTCAAATCGCCAAATTACGAACTACAACGCCATTTCGAGCTCGATTATAATTATAATATAATTAATACATTCAAACTTTGTTTAAATAATATATTCGTTAATATAATTCAACTTTATACTGAATTATATATATTATAAATGATCCAATTCACACAATATTGTGAATTCACTATTTTCGACTATTTTGGAAATTAAATATATTGTTCGATTATTTATATTAATTAAATATTAAATATTATTTAATTCTAGTCAGTTTAAATTACCAAACCATCATTTAAATAATTAAATAAATTATTTATTATCCGTCAAAAATACGGGCCGTTACATTCTTCCCCCCTTAAAATAATTTCGTCCTCGAAATTGCTAAGGTAGAAAACATACCCTATTAACTGGGTTAAAAATTATTTGTTTACCTCTTTAACTTCAATTTCAACGGAACAAATACATATTAATTAAATTATTAATTTATTTTTACCAACTAAAATTTTCAAAAATTTTGAAAATTTTCTAACACCCGAAATTTCTGAAAAATTTCGCCAGCACTTCCTTTGCACGGCTCAATCGGTACAACTACAACTCGCCTCTTTAGGCCTTCTCCAACCCAGAAGAAAATCAAACAGCCAAGCGGCTTTCCAATTTGGCTCAAAAAAATCTCATACCCATATAAAATAAACTTGTACCTTTTTGTCAGACGTATCATTATCTCATTTCCATCTGTCACCAATTCCGCATATGCCAATGTCATCCCAATAAATTTATCCGCAACACAACTGTTCGTTTATATCCAAACCAAATCTCATTTCAAACTCGAGTTCCATTCTCGATCCCAAGCTCTTAACTTACCCCAGTCAATACCATTTCAAATTCCTATCCTACAAATCCAATTTGTCTCGATATCAGTCTAGTCCAATTCAATTTCAGTTACCACTTAACTGGCTTTACTTTAATTCCGAATTGTTTTCACAAATTTCTATATAATTCATTTTTATTTCAAACAATCTTTTCCTTGGAGTTTTTAAACAGTTTACCCTATCAAAAATCAAACTTTCCTTTTCAGGATCCAAACAACTCGTTTCCTCAAAATAATTCAAAATCATAATCTTTGGTAGTAATCCGTCATTTAGAAATTCGAAAATGAATACCGATGATGGTCGACTTCATCATTGGAATTATTTTCCAGCGATCAAAGCGAGTTCAGTACTATATCACTTTCAGCAACCATTTTTGAACACTTCCATTTTGAAATCAGTTCAAAACATCCTTCACAATGCTTGAAAAACAATTTAAAATCTCCCAGGAATTTAAAATTCCCATATATTTAATCCAAATTCATTTACAAACACCTTTCCAACTTTCCAGAGTTATAATTTCAATTCTGATTTAAATTTTAGATTTAATTCATCTGGTTCCATATACTACACTTATATAAATTCTGATTGGTTATTTACATAACCATTTAATTCATAATCTTACTCGGTTATAATAATAACCAATATATCCAATATATTATAATCATTCCAATATAAATCTTTTATATCAAAATATAATTTGGGTAAAATTATTTCGTTTACCCTCTTTTCAAAATATATCATGTCGGTTCATCGTATTCAAGCGTTTATAAACCCCTACCGATACAGTGGATCAAACTGATCGATCAGAACCCATAAATAACTCAACCAATAAATCTCCACAATATAAAACCATTTTACGTCTAATAACAAATACGTTCACTTGTATATATACACTCAACTCAATCTGGGGTACTACTAATTCATCTCTACTGAGTTACGCCACAGAGCCAAAGTAATCACTTAACTTCAGCTCTGATACCACTATAACGACCCGGGAAATTTGCGCCCTTGGTAATCGACATAAACTAAATGTCGATTATCAAGCACCGGAAATACCGGATAGTTAATGAAAGAAGTTAGAGGGTGAGAATAGATAGGATAGAAAAGTAGAATAGAAGAAGGAGAAGAACATCACGACATTTTCAGAGTAACACGAATCTCACAGCGTATTTTTAAAGTCAAATTATTGACTATTTTTCAGATTAAAATCCTGTACGACCACATACTGACTCCAAAAATCACGAAAATTGAAATATAATAATAATTTAATATTCTAGATCCAACAAATTTAGTTTAGTCGAAATCGGAGTTCGTTTACAAAACTGACTATTTTATAAGGCTCTAAATAAAACCATTTAAATATTAATATATTTAAAAATAATTAAATTAAATATTTATAAATAAATATTATCGTATATATTCACATAGAATATTATTTAGCTGCAACATATTCCTATCTGAATTTATGACTCGACATTTCAAATCCAGATTAAATCACTATTTAATTTATATTAAAAATCCATTTATAATATAAATAACTGGAAATTTGAGACAAGGGCTCCTAATCACGTCTTCATTATTTTTAAGGACGCTGTTTTGGAACAATTAGTTTTAAGGACAGGAATCATGGTGAGCCATTTTCTTTTTTAAAAACGTCGATCTTATCGAATAAATCAGGGCGCAGTGATCTCCATATCTCCGTTTTTCCAATTTTTTCAAATTCAATATGCGATCGTTATTTCTTTCAGGTGAGTTTTAATAATTTCGATTTTCTTCCTACTTTATAATTTGACATATAATTTTCAAATTTTTGATATTAAAGAGGCGATTCTTTTGTTTTGTTGTTATTTTATTCTTTATCAGGTGATTTTGATAAATTTGAATTGAATTGTGCGCAATTAATTTTAACGAGTGATTTTAAATTTTTAGTAGAATCTGAAATTGTGGAATATGATATGGAAATATGCTAATTTGTTCTTTATTATTGTGGACTGTGTAGTTAAATCAATGGGAGAGCAAACTCAAAGTTCAAGTACTCCTTTAGTTGAACAAGATGCTGTAAGGTATGGTTTAATTAAATTGAAATTTTCATATGACATGTGAAATGTGATTTTAATGTCTGTTTATTAGTGAATTTAATTGTAGTTTAGGTATATCTATGAATTTTTTTATTTCATTAACAAATCTGAAATAAAAAAGATATGTTGTTTTATCTTTTTTACAAATTGTTTGTAAAATTAAAAGATAAGTGTTTATTTTGGTTTCAATGGCAAATAAAAATATTTTTATAGTTAATTTTAAAAAAATGGTTATAATGTGCTACAGTTATGTTTGAAAAAGATATAAAAATATGTCTTTTTTATGAAGTTCATTAATTTTATCATGTTCTTTACTATAAATGGTACATAAGAAAATTCTGAAATAAAAAAGATATAACAATTTTGTATGTTTGAAAAATGTAACAGTATATCTTTCTTATGTTGTTTTATAATTTTATCATGTTCTGTAGTTTAAATGATAATTTTATCATCTTATGTAATTTAATAGAAAAAAAAAAGATATAACAATATATCTTTTTTATGCAGTTCATTAATTTTATCATGTTCTGTAGTATAAATGAAAAGTTTATCATGTTCTATAATTTTATAGAAGAAAAAGATATAACAATATGTCTTTTTTATGAAGTTCATTAATTTTATCGTGTTCTTTACTATAAATGGTACATAAGAAAATTCTGAAATAAAAAAGATATAACAATTTTGTATGTTTGAAAAATTAACAGTATATCTTTCTTATGTTGTTTTTTAATTCTATCATGTTCTGTAGTATAAATGATAATTTTATCATTTTATGTAATTTAATAGAAAAAATATGATATAACAATATATCTTTTTTTATTCAGTTCGTTAATTTTATCATGTTCTGTAGTATAAATGAAAAGTTTATCATGTTCTGCAATTTTATAGAAGAAAAAGATATAACAATATGTCTTTTTTATGAAGTTCATTAATTTTATCATGTTCTTTACTATAAATGTTACATAAGAAAATTCTGAAATAAAAAAGATATAACAATTTTGTATGTTTGAAAAATGTAAGCTATTAAATGATTATTATTTTTTCATTAACAAATCTAAAATAAAAAAGATATGTTGTTTTATCTTTTTTACAAATTGTTTGTAAAATTAAAAGAAATGTGTTCATTTGGGTTTCAATGGCAAATAACAATATTTTTTTTATAGTTACTTTTAAAAAAATTGGTTATAATGTGCAACAGTTATGTTTTATATATAATTCAATTGATATATGATTAAGAATTATATGTTAAGATAAGACAAAAAATGCATGTAGAGATAACACAACAATTATATGTACAGATAACACAACAATTATAATAGAACTATTTTTTAAAATCATATATATTATTTTAAAATTATTGTTTAATTCTGTAATTTAATCATTATCAAAACAGTAGAAAAAAAGATAACTAGTTTTATCTTTTTGAAAAATGGTTTATAAAAAGGTTTAAATTATATTGTTATTTACTTATTTATGTTCTGATTTGCAGGTCTGATATATCTGTGATGGTTGTATTTGATTTTAATAAGAACTCATTTAGTATTCGTCATTGGTATGGATGCATCAATTAGTTATGTAAGGAATAAGGTTTGTGAGGTATGGAATACTTTTACTCCTTTATGGTTTGATGTGTTCTATGTTAGAGAACCTAAGACTACTTACATTGAGACAGATAGTGATTTACAAGCTATTTTGTGCTTGGCATGGTTTAAAAAGGAGCATTTCTTGGTTTTTTTTATATGCTTGAAGAGTAATTCAAATGATGTTGTTGTTGACAGCAGTAAATCAGTCTCATTTGTTGGTGTTGGAGAATCAAGCAGTAATTTGGTTGAATATAATAATGATACAGACTCTGCATGTTGTGAAGAAAAAATCTTGCATGAATTGTTGAAGAAAAATTCAAATTTATAATTTTTTTACTGGTGTTGGACCAATATTTGATTCAGCTATTGGATTTCGTAGAATTGTTAGTGCTTATTTTTTGAAAAATAGATTTAAAGTAAAATATCTTAAGAATTGTTAGGAGCGGGTTACAGTTCAATGTGCCCCGCACCAGCCGACATTTCCAATGAAACGCGCTGTACTGATGTCCAACCAGCACGGGACGGTCATCAAATGAAAGGAAAAGGAAGGGATTTGAAACTATGAATCAAAGAACCTATAGTATATCTCATAGTGAATGGAACAAAATATATAATAACATAACTTGATATAAAACAGGTGAGACAGTGGATAAGCTGAAAACTAAACCATCAAAGCAGCGGAAAATTCAAAATACAGCTTATGATCTAAACCACCATTATTACAACTTCTAAAACTATCTCTAAAGCAAAATAGGAAGGTACACTACTAATGCCGAAAGTAGTGACCAGCAACAACACAGGGAGAATATATACGAACAATACGTGTAAGCCTCATGCTCGTCTCCGGACAACTACTCGTGCATAACCAGCTAACCTGTCTCTAGTCTGCTCGTTTAGGAGCACCCAGAGTAATAAGAAGAGGCATAAAACTCTGGGTCAGACAAAAGTATGGTATGAGCGATAAGCAGCAAAAAACAGAACAATAACAGGTATACATAACCGTACCTGAACCTGGACCTGCAACCAAAGAGTTAGCACAACAGGATGTACGATACTCTAAGGTGACACTAACACATGGTGTGAAAATAATGGGGAGGGGGGTGTGCATGTCATGGTGACAGAAAACATCAAACATAGCAATCATCCTCACATCTCTCACTCAGTGCGTAAAGTATACGATATCCACCACTTTGATCACCCAATCCTTTGTTACGATCACTCTGCCCCATGGAGTCATGACGGCTCCACTGCATCGCTTTGTAACCACTAATACATTGCTATGTCCACTCTGCCCCATGGATTCGTGACAACTCCACTGCACTGGCTCGTAGCCTTGTTATGATCACTTTGCCACATGGAGTCATGACAACTCCACTGCACTGATCCATAGCCAATATCTGTCTCTCAGTGGTGAGTCAAAGCTATAGACATCGATAACCCCTTTTCACACGTCCCACAACAAAGTCCAACTCATGAAGTTAACTCGTTGGTTCCCATCTAGATCCTGAGTTACAACTCCTCATTTGGACTACCTTTGCATCTTGGGTTTTGGTCATTATCCTGTTCACACTTCAGTTTCCACTCGTTGTCCATGCTCGAAGATCGACTCTTGATCCCTCTGGTCATCGGCTCGTGGTTCACCCTTCATCTTGTGGCTCTTGGCGTCGTAATCCGCTCGTGATGGCCTCCGGTTCGTGGCTCGCAGTCCCTTGATCGTGACACACTCCAAGCACGGCTCGTAGTAAGGAGTGCTTCACGGTGCGTCGACGTGGTCTCCTGACTCTGGTTCATGGTCCTCAAAGTGGAACAGCTCGTGGAGTGTGGTCGGCTCGTGAAGGGATGTTCACGATCGGGGTCGGGTCGCATAGGTGCTTCACGAACGGAATTTGACCAATTTCCTATGACTCTTCCAGCAAGCAGTTTACGCCATATGACGGCATTTTTGACCATTCTAACTTTACTAAACGATCACAAAGCATACCATACAGTAATAGCAACATGCATGGTCAACCATAAACACCAACACAACAATATGACATGTTTATATGGATCAAACATACCCAAAAACCATGTTTTCCCCTTAATCTCCTTAATCATGATTTAACCATATGATTAGCAAAACATATCCAAATTAACCCAAATTTTTAATAGAGCCCAAAAATAATATTTAAGAATTTTTACATATTTTTTCAGAATTTTAACATGCATAATTTCGCTAATTAACAATAATCACCCATAATTAGCCGTAATTAGTGAAAAACAATGCAAATCACTCACCTTAGCCACAAATGAATTATAGATCTGAATTGGTCCTTGAACTGATCTCAAGTAACTTGATCCTTAGGGGTAGCTGCCTTAATAGCATTCCACAAATTCATAGCCCGTCCTTGCAGTTGACGGGATGCTAGCTTTCTCTTCATCGTGTCATCGATCCCTAAGTCCTCGAAGATGCGCTCACAACTATCGAGCCAATCCTGAACTTCTGTAGCCGATTCTGTTCCGTGGAACGGCTTCCCACCAAGACTAGTGTTGTCCTTACAAAGCTTGGAGAAATCGGCCTCAGGTGCATGCACCGCTGCACCACCACCATTTGCAGCATTAGGAGCTGCCCTCTGAACATCCCTGAGCATCTCTCTCATGAAGTCTGTGAACATCGTCCTTATATCAGGAGCATTCCTATTATTGGCTCCTGAACCAGTATTCCTCGTATATCGGCTCATCATTCAATATGTAAAGAGAAAACGATTAACCATCTCTTCAGTGGTGCCAGTGCAGTGCTACTCCATCCTTAGATATACTAATAGTATATATATAACTTTTGAAAACCAAAATATCACAAATACGCGCTCTCATATACGTACTATCTCTCCCAGGTGTCTTTCCCTAGGTTAACTACGCAACCTAGAGCTCTGGTACCAAGTGTGATGGCACGCGCCGCACCAGCCGACATTTCCAATGAAACACGCTGTACTGATGTCCAACCAGCACGGGACGGTCGTTTAATGAAAGGAAAAAGGAAGGGATTTGAAACTATGAATAATCAAAGAACCTGTAGTATATCTCATAGTGCATGGAACAAAATATATAATAACATAACTTGATATAAAACAGTTAAGACAGTGCATAAGCTGAAAACTAAACCATCATAGCAGCGGAAAATTCAAAATACAACTTATGATCTAAACCACCATTATTACAACTTCTAAAACTATCTCTAAAGCAAAATAGGAAGGTACGCTACTAATGCCCAAAGTAGTGACCAGCAACAACACAGGGAAAATATATACGAACAATACGTGTAAGCCTCCTGCTCGTCTCCGGACAGCTACTCGTGCATAACCAGCTAACCTGTCTCTTGTCTGCTCGTTTAGGAGCACCCGGAGTAATAAGAAGAGACATAAAACTCTGGGTCAGACCAAAGTCTGGTATAAGCGATAAGCAGCAAAAAAATAGAACAATAACATGTATATGTAACACCCCACGTCCATTAATGTCACTCACAAAGGGAATGCATTAACTTCTATGGAGGTTTTAGGTGAATATAGAACAGTAAAATTTCAACAAGACAGATATAAAATAGTACTTGGAAATTTAAAAACTTTATTTCAATTGCAGCAGAAGTCAAAACATGTTTGATTACATCATAACACCATAATCAAAGTCAAGTACAATATCTATCTTGATAAAACAAGTACATAATCCCATTACATAAATAGCCATTAAAAAGAAAGATAACAAGCTGGACTTTACTTCAGCAGTCCAAGCTTTCCAAGAGATAAGCAATCCAATCAGACTCCACTGGAACTTGGCCCAACCTGAGGACCTGAAGGGAGAAAAAGATGAAAAAGAGGGGGGGGGGGTCAGACATAAAGTCTGGCGAGTATGATAATTCTACAATACTATTATCAAAATAACTGGACTAAGGCATAAGCTGGAAAACAAAGAAATGTCTATGAAAGAGCAGATTAAGGACATAGACAATCGCTAAAGGAAACGTTATAGGCGCTCCTAAATACTAAAGGATAAATACTATACTGCACCACACCAGTCACCCTAAAGATTGATTCCACTTAGCTTCACTTAGAAACTTTCTTAATGGCTTTACGTACTCCTAGCTGACTACATAGGTGCCGCCTGCCCCTATCTCCACTAGGTGTACCCCACTTTCCATTTTTCGATCGGCTCCCTACTCGTAGATACCCGTGCTGGCCCCACAGTGGGGTGTATCATTCCCCTAAAGTGGCAAACCGATATAACGGAGATGCACGGCTTATACCTACACGATGCAACAACGTCTTACCTACCAGCCCGGGTCCACACACGCATATGAAACCCGTTGGACTTGCGTTGCCACCGCTCCCTGTTTTGGCCTCTTATAGTCAAACCCAATATGTATGTCCCGTCCTCGACTTGGGTCGAGCCCACAAAGATACGTTTTGGGATACTGGTTGAAATGGGCCCCCATTATTTCCCACAAGCATTCCACCTAAGCTTGTCCCATTAGTCCATCCACTTAACCCACTTAGTCATGTTCATTACATGTGTATTTGGTTAAGTCTAATCGTATTTCAAATGCCTCTAAAGGCAACCACTAGATTCCTCATGCCACCCAAGGCACCTACTTAACCCCCATGTCCCACCTTACATGATTATCTGGCTAAGTATTTCTTAATTCATTAAGGCCATAACCTCATAAAGACCTCTCACATTAGACTGGCATTTATGGCAGCTGGATTTGCCGGGCGGGTCCGGGAAGTCTTACACCATAAAAGAGTCTAACCTCGTGTCTTTACAACTGTTATGCTTTAGTTTGGGCCTAGGACCTCTCACATTGGGCCGACATTTGTGACTACTGGATTTGCCGGGCGGGTCCGGGCAGGTTTACGTCACAAACGGGTCCAACCTCGTGTCCTAAGCATTGATTATTATTAATAATCCACTTTCCCCAATTTTAATAATTCCCTACTTGAATTATTAATTAATTCCAAATTTAATAATGTCCATAATTGACTCAATTATGGACATCCATTTAAGGCATGCAAAATCATATCAATTGCACCCCAATTTATTAATTTCCTTATATTACCTCTACCCCACGTTTGAACGTTTATTCGCAAAATGTATGCTAGACCCGATTAGTCTAACTCATAGCATAAAAGAAAATATTCACAACAACAACATATATATGTGACTAAATAAATCATAACAAGGGGTAAAACTTGCATACATTACAACTTGCATAAGGTTATACATGTCATGGATCTAAGGGTGTCAACTTATTCATAATTGACATAATATGATTTTGATCAAATTTCATAAACTTGTATAGGACATGTGTGAATCAACATCATTAACAATATGGTTTTATATGGGTACACCTAACTCAATAGGCAAATTCCCAAAAATCAAAATTCATTTAATCATAGATTCGTGTATATGGGTACACCTAACTTAATAGGCAAATTCCCATATTCAAGATCCAATTAATTTGTAGATTCATGTATATGGGTACACCTAACCCAATAGGCAAATTCCCATAATCAAGATCTATTATATAAAAAAAACATAAACTTTAAACATGATCCAATTCGCATAAATACTAACATCATGATTTTACAACTTGTATGATTCAACACAACTTAACATGACATCATTATCATATAACATAAGTATTTCAACATATGTGATAATATGAGATCTACAACATATATAAGATTTACAACATAGCATATCATAATTTGCAACATAGCATGATATGATTTACAACATAGCATAGCATGATTAATCACATATGACATAGCATAGGATTATTTACAACATAATCACTACAACATAACAACATATATATGATAACATAATAGCATAACAAGAGATCCACAACATAATTTACAAATACACATCAATTCATATCACTTTCTTGTGATCCATTCATAACTTAATCAAATTATTTTATAATAATATTGTGAGATTCATCATACTCACAATTTTAAAGAAGAGAAATAGAAAATGAGAGAGCTTTTGATTTGATTTGAGTAGATTTAGTTTGTAGATTAGGCCTTCTTCTTCTTTAGTTTGTGACGGCTATGCTGAACTCCATGGCAACGACATGTCGGTAGCTCTCCAATTTTTCAAGTGATTTAGGGTTAGAGTCTACCCACTTATTTATAGATGTTAGGATTCATTTAGGCCATTAGATTTAACCTAGAAATAACCGCAGCCATTCAGACCAGATGGGGTTTATCTTATTGACTCAGCAATGAGTCAGAAGTGACTCAGCAAACACTCAGCAAATTAATAAACTTCTATTCATGTTTACATTAACTACCCATATATATATATAAATATATATATACACACGCACCTATTCATGAATTCAAATTAATCCATAATTAACTTATGACCATTTCTACACATTAATTTTCCAATTAATGTCTTAATTCCATTTTTCGCCTTTTAAGGCAATTCACATATCTCAAATTTGTTATATGCCTTTTAAAGGCTATTTCGTGCAAATTCTCAATATTAATTCTTTTAATTTGTGAATATTAGTATTAACAGAAATACGGGGTGTAACAGTATACATAACCATACCTGCACCTGGACCTGCAACCAAAGAGTTAGCACAACATGATGTATGATACTCTAAGGTGACACTAACATATAGTGTGAAAATAATGAGGAGGGGATCTGCATGTCATGGGGATAGGAAACATCAAACATAGCAATCATCCTCACATCTCTCACTCAGTGCGTAAAGTATACGATATCCACCACTTTGATCACCCAATCCTTTGTTACGATCACTCTGCCCCATGGAGTCATGACGACTCCTCTGCACTGCTCCGTAACCACTAATACTTTGCTATGTCCACTCTGCCCCGTGGAGAGGTGACAACCCCACTGCACTAGCTCATAGCCTTGCTACGATCACTTTGCCCCATGGAGTCATGAAAACTCCACTGCACTGATCCATAGCCAATATCTGTCTCTCAGTGGTGAGTCAAAGCTATAGACATTGATAACCCCTTTGCAACGTCCCGTAGCAATTTCCAACTCATGAAGTTAACTCGTTGGTTCCCATTTGGATCATGAGTTACAACTCCTCATTTGGACTACCTTTGCATCTCGGGTTTTGGTCATTATCCCGTTCGCACTTCAGTTTCCACTCGTTGTCCATGCTCGAAGATCAACTCATGATCCCCCTGGTCATCGGCTCATGGTTTGCCCTTCATCTCGTGGATCGTGGCATCGTAATCCGCTCGTGATGGCCTCCGGTTCGTGGCTCGCAGTCCCCTGGTCGTGACACTCTGGTTCGTGGTCAAGTCTCCAAGCATGGCTCGTGGTGAGGAGTGCTTCACGGCTCGTCGACGTGGTTTCCTGACTCTGGTTCGTGGTCCTCAAAGTGGAGCAACTCGTGGAGTGTGATCGGCTCGTGAAGGGATGTTCATGATCGGGGTCGGGCCGCATAGGTGCTTCACGAATGGAATTTGACCAATTTTCTGCGACTCTTCCAGAAAGCAATTTACGCCATACGATGGCGTTTTCGACCATTCTAACTTTACGAAACGATCACAAAGCATACCATACAGTAATAGCAACATGCATGATCAACCATAAACACCAACACAACAATATGATATGTTCTTATGGATCAAACATACCCAAAAACCATGTTTTCCCCTTAATCTCCTTAATCATGATTTAACTATACGATTAGCAAAACATATCCAAATTAACCCAAATTTTATCAGAGTCTAAAAATAATATTTAAGAATTTTTACATATTTTTCCAGAATTTTAACATGTATAATTTCGCTAATAAACACTAATCACCCTTAATAAGCCGTAATTAGTGAAAAACAATGCAAATCACTCACCTTAGCAACAAATGAATTATAGATCTGAACTTCTCTACTATTTTAGGTCAAATTCTTATGCAATATAGTAGCTCCAACTCTAATTTGGTGTTGATTTGCCTTGATTTGATGTTCATTAGGCTAATATATGCTTAAATGGTGATTTGGGATGATTTAGAAGGTGGTGGCCATTGCTAGGGTTCAAAGGATGAAAGTGGCGGTTGTAAAAACTGAAACGAAATGTTTTTCCTAACCCTATTAGCCCTCCCATAACCCTAATATCGAAATGGGTTATGGGCATAGCTGCTAATCACCCTAATTAGGCCCGGTTAAGCTGTTTTTTTTACCTTCTAAAGCTTATTTCAGCCATATCTCCCAAAAGTTAAGTCCGATGATCAATGTGACCATTCTACGGAAAGGTAAACATCATCTGAATCCAATGGAAGTGGTTTTAGGTAAAAACTCCTTACCAATCAAAAGTTATAGCCGAAACAAGATTCGTTAGAGATAAAATAATCATTTAAAAATCGGCAAAAATCGTGAACATGGAAAATGACCCCAATAGTCGTTCCCCAAATTTACATGACCATACGACCTCATGCGAAAATGAAATAAACATTCTACGATCCTCCGATGTGTAGAATGCGGGTCGTTACATGCTCAACAATAAAACACAAAATAATTACCATAAATCTACTTTCCAGATTCTCTACAAACTTGAGCCATTTTTACTCAGCTCGCGTGTCTTCCTCTCTTTGCATCTTTAGCTCACGCACGTTGGAACAGTCCAACCACCGACAGTTCTCATCACTGAACTTCCCAAGTCTTGGTATACGAGTGCGGTTTTAACCCCTCTATCCAAATACATAACTCAAAACTGGAATCAATACTTGTACATTAGGAAAATTCGAACCTAATCAATGCTGGAAAAATTCGAGCAACAGCAGCTCGCGTCGCACCATTCCAAACCAACACTAACTTGAAGCTCTTTACTTGCTGAATCCAATTTTTTTTTGTAATTTTATTTGAATTATGGTGGATTTTAGAAGTATGGATTTCTTCACGTTTTGTAATTGAAGATGGCAGCCGATATTTTGAGTTGGTGTTGACCGGAGAAAAATAAAAGTTAGGGTTATAAGGGTAAGGGATAGGATAAGTTTTGCTTGTCATAGAAGCTTCACTCAATTTTTTAATTAATTTATATTGTTACCGCTTTTTGTATTTGTCTTTTAAAAATTTGTAGGATCACATACAATATTCAATGCCGACGAAAATGGACATGAGCTACGGTTCAACATTACGAACCCAACGAAACTTTTTTTTATCAAATTCCAAGTCCGTTTGCTCACACAACGTATTTTTAAAGTCAAAATATTGACTGTTTTTCACATTTAAATTTCGCATGACCACACACTGACTCCAAAAATCATGAAATTTGAAATTTAACAATAATTTAGTATTCCGGATCTTACAAAATTAATTTCGTCCAAAACGGAGGTCGTTTCAAAAAACAACTATTTTCTAAGGTTTAAATAAACCAATAAAATATTATTAAATTTAAAAACTATTTAATTTGATATTAATAAATTAATACTATCGAATATATATCCCAATAAAATAGAGTATAGCTTCAAAATAGACATACCTGGATATATAACTCATTATTTCAAAATTCGAGTTAAATCGATATTCACTTTACATTAAAAATACTATTATTATATAAATAAATCGTTATAAATTATAAACGAATTCCGTAGCGACTTTCTGGAAATTTGATTTGGACATAACTTACAATTTATAAGATGAAATCTCGATTTTTCTTTTCCATTAGAAAAATATAGTCAAATATTTCTGAACGTTTTCTGTTTCATAGAAATTCGACTTATAACAAATCCTGTATATTCAATTAAAGTTGGAATTGCCAAATTACGAACTGTTGCGTCGTTATGTGCTTGTTTATAATTATATTATAATTTATATGTTCTAACGTCATTTATTAAATAGATTCATTATAAAAATTCGATTCTAAACTTAACCAATTCCCTTATACTTTGTCAATTCAACTTAATTCCAATTAATTCGGAATTAAATATATTATTCTACTATTCATATTAATTAAATATTCAATATTATTTAATTCAGGTCGTTTTAAATTACCTAATTCAAGTCATTTTAAATTACCTATTTCAAGTCGTTTTAAATTACCTAATAAATATTCAAATAATTAAACAAATTAATAATTAAACCGTTAAAAATACGGGACATTACATTCTTTCCCACCTAAAAGGATTTCATCCTCGAAATTTACTAAGGTAAGAAAGATGCTATAGACCCTATAACTAGATTAAAAATTATTTGTTTTACTTCTTAACTTCATTTCAACTGAACCAATTAATTTCAATTAAAATATTAATTAATTTCGACTAACGAAAATTTTCAAAAATTCTGGAAATTTTCTAACACTCTAACTTTTCAAAAAAATTCGCCAGCGTCTCCTCTGCACAACTTAATTGGTATGACTTCAACTCGCCTCTCTAGGCCTATTCCAATCCAAAAGAAAATCAAACGGCCAAGCGGCTTTCCTAATAGGCTCGTAAATCTCATATTGATATAAAATATCAATGTATACCTTTTTGTTGGGCATATCATTATATCCTTTCAATCTGCTGCCAATTCAGCATATACCAATGTCATCCTAATCAATCTCTAATCAATTTTATCCTCAAACACAATCATTCGCTTATATCCAAATCGAATTCCATCCTCAACTCAAATCTCATTCTCAATTCCAAATCCTAACTTACCAGTTCAACATAATTCCATATTCCTAACTCACAATCCTATTCTATTCGATATTTTCTATTTCAATTCAATTTCCACTTAACTGGTTTTTGTTCAAATCCAGATTGCTTTCACAAATTTCTGTTTAAATCTGTTTTTAGTTCAAACAGTCTTTTCTTGGGAGTTTTAAACAACTTTGCTTTTCTCAGAAATCAAATATTCATTCCGAAATTTCAAAACACTTGTTTATCCCAAAATAATTCGAAAAAGTATCTTTGTTAGTAATCCATTACTTAGAACTCGAAAATGAACATTAATGATGTGGCCAACATCATTAGGGTTATTTCCCAGCGACTGAAGTGAGTCCAATACTATATCACTTTCAAAACTCATATTTAAACACTTCCATTTTGAAATATATTTCAAAATACCATTCACAGTGCTTGTAAAACAATTTAAAATCTCCCAAGATTTTAGAATTCTCATATAATTAATCCAAGTCTATTTACATACACTTTTCCAAATTTTCTAGGGTTTTAATTTCAATTCTGGGTTAAAAACAGCTTCAATACATTTCATAATACTTATGTGAATTTATTTGGTTATATATGCATAACCAACTCAATTTTAATCTTATTCGATTAATATAATATCCAATACATCCAATATCTTAGTAATAATCTTAAGAAAAATATTTTATTTATATCAAAATATACTTTTGGTAAAATTATTTCATTTGCCCTCTTTTAAAACATACTGTGTTGGTTTATTGTATTCAAGTGTTAAGAAACTCCTATTGATACAGTGGATCAAACTGATCGACCAAAATTCATAAACCACCCAACCAATAAATCTCCACAATATAAAACCATTTTTATTTTATACAAATCTACAAATACGCGCTCATATATATGCACTCAAACTCAATCTAGGGTATTACTAACCCCATCACTACTGAATCACATCACAGAGCCAAGGTAATCACTTAACCTTGCTCTGATACCACTGTAACAAACTGGGATTTTTGACCCCGAAAATCGACATAAAACTCGTGTCAACTATTCAAGCATCGAACATACCACATCATTAATAGAAAGAAGTTAGAGGGTGAGAAATAGAAAGAAAGAAAGTTAGAATAGAATAAGAAGAAGATCACAACATAACAGAATAAGAATAAACATGAATCTCACAATGGAACAAAATAAAATATACTATATAGCATAACTTTTAAAATACAAACTTATGATTGTATATATATACCATTTCAGAGTATAACACAAAACATCACAGTGGAAATAAATAACAGCTGTAAAATCTTGAAGCCTCCTGCTCCAAACTCTTCCAGGTATATCTGAAAAATTCTGACTACTTGATTGCCTGTACAAATTTGGGCACCCAAGAGTTTAGGGTAAAACAAAACAAAATAAACTCTGGGCCAATAATGAGACTGGTGTGAGTAAACTCCAACTACTTGGTTTAACTTTTAAAATCCTTTTTAAAGAAAGGAGAATCGTAAGACCAATCCACACATAAACACGGATGGTTTTACCTTACGATAATCCAAAATATTCTTTAAAATCAATACTCTTCTGATATTATAATAGTGTCTAAATCAAGTACACAGCAATCTAGCGGAATATTTTCATCTCACGTTCCATATACATAACATATAATTAAAAACCGCGGGCGCTTATTAGGTAATGGATTCCAACTGGCAAGGTATGGGACCACCTTCCAACAGTGTATCTCTAGAGAGGAATACAATGGGTTCAACAAGAACATCTTGCAACCTAGGCTAAACATGACCGGTCACTCATTTCGCTTGAGTGTACCGAGTGTATTATCACTAACGCTTGGGATTATCAACTGTTTCCCGAAAGGAACAACATCGAAATTGTTTAGAGAAGAAAATGGATTTTCTCTAGATCAGGTGACAAAACACCCTAATTGGGAGATACCCACTTAGTCATGCGACCTACCCGATTTTATACCATTTCCCAGTTGTAAGGCTTGAAGCCATAACGTATCTTTTTGACAAGTCATACATCTATTTACTTTGAATTCTACATAGTCATACCCGCCAAATCACAAATTGATTTCTCCAATAATACCACAGGTATAAAGATAAGAGAAAAGAATTCCCTAGCCACCAAACGTAAATACGTGTGAAGAGATCAACTTACACAATCTATTAGATATACTATGTTCGATATGCTTCCATAAAAGTTGTCATGGGACTGGACAAACCGAAGGTACTATTCTATAAATCCATCATAGGCAATTTCTACCTAGGATTTGCCAGAACAACCCTTGCATAAACTCCGTCTTCAATAATCTTCATTATATTTTGATTAGCAATGCTAATGCCCATACGGAGTGGTTTTCAGATAATAAATCTGATCCCGGTTTCTCCGTACTGACAACGGGAAAATGGTCAAAACTTTGATATTCGGTTATTTAACTATCAAAGAAAAATATTCATACACACAACGATCTTATTTCCAAATGGAAATTTTATCGATCATCCATCGACCAACATTTTTCCCTTTTAAATAAATTTATCATTAATTTGTTCATTTCTCCATTTCCCGTTTCCATATATTCATAAATTATTATTTTCTAAATTTAGAAAATATACCTTATTAATCATTGGAAAACATTTCCATTTTTTATGAATGCATTACTATCCTTGTGATGACCCAAAACTCTCGTGCCACGAAAGCAAGGATAATATTTGGAATATAACACATAAACGATAACAGGAGAATAGAAATATATCATTACACCAGATAATGTACAACAGATTACACTGGAACAAATGTAATCATCAGAGTTACATAACATAACAGGATCACACTTAATACAAAATACAGCTTTAGCTACATATAAAATGTCTACAGCGGAATCAAACATAATATACATAACGAAGTCTGAACAACATAATAGAAATGATAAAATCCATCTTCAGCTCCATAGTTATCCAGAATGAGCCTGCTACAACCTGAATACAAGGCTTCCTGTGTAGAAATAGGGGCATCGGAGTTTGCAAGTGAAACAAACTATGAGTCAGTCATGGGACTGGTATGAGAAATATTACTTAACCTATTTAACAATAAGGTCAATCACAGGACCACGCCGCTAACGCGGAACGGGTTTACTCCATTGGATTGCCAGTGCATAAATAAAGTAAATCATTTAAACAACGCAATGCTTTTTATAGAAAATGAAGCCATTATAAGACTCAGTCACATCACACATTGCAATGCAAGCTGGAGGATAGAGTTTTACCTTATAATGGCCAATATATGCCTGATACGTATAAATCAAAATCATCTGATATTATTACTAGTGCATATATGTTTCAAAAACAACTGCAATCATAATGTATCAATCATATACGGCATAACTACTATCTACTATGTCGCCATATATAGGCTTACAATCAAAGCCGCACAATGTCATATTGGAAGTTGGATTTCCATCATGAACTAAGGCAAGGATCGTCCTTACCGACTTCGAGACTGTCTAGCCCGAGCCTCAGGCAAGTACTCAGTCAAGCCTTTAGATCGTCAGGGCCAGTCCACATGAAGTAGATTAAAATGCCTGAACAATACATTTCCCCGCCCTATGCGGCGTAAACTGGTCATATATCGACTAAACCATCCATCGGCACCGTAGTGACTGATATAACCAAGGTGCCTCACTTTCCATCATCCACATAAGTAAAAATGTCTGGGCTCCATACCATGACACCACTCCTAGCTAGAAGGAAAGCATGTCCTCCCTGAAGTCCTCTCCCGTTTCTTGTTCATACCTAGGTTGTGAGGCTCGTGAATTAAAGCCATACACAAAGCTATGCTATATTAAAGTCGTGCTTTGATCATTAACCACAATTATCTGCTTTTCAACAAAAGCCTTGATCATTGCATCTCAACATGCCACATTGACCTTCCACGCCATGCTATTGATGTCTATCGATATATAACATCTAAGCTCGTACGTCTTAGAGAAGGGTGTTAAGCAAGAGAATAAATTCTCCGCCACCAAACAAATATATATTTAATAGAAATCAATCAGCACATAATAAAATCCAGTGTCAAACGCAAATCCATTTACTAGTTCGTTCTGGGTCTGAACGAAACCGGAGGCACCTTATTCCTCATCCCGTATGTCCAATACAGGAGAGAGGCCCTTGCATATCCGGTCGATCTCTAAGTACATCTGGATGATCACCACTTATTACCTTGTCTTGGAATGCCTCCCAATCAAGACATCAGTAATCATCCAAACGATGTGAAGATCTCCGTTCTTCAACCACCGTCTTCATCCTTTGACTTTACATCGTCGATCAATTATTTGAAATGAGAATTAACTCGGCCTTTTCAAGTAATTCACGCATGTATATAATTCAAATCAATAATTTCTATGGTTAAACTATTCAACATCCACATTTCAGTTCATTAGTATATTTTTCATGTCAAATACATCCAACCATCAAAATATCTGATAAACCAAGTAAAATTGGTTTATCTCCACTCCACATCGATTATAATATTTTAAAACGATTTTTCACTATTTTTTAATTTAAAAATAGTCCATTTCCATTGAATGACATTTCAGGTCATTCGATGGCCCTAGCGCTGCTGTCGTCCAAATTTGATTTAAACATTTTGAAAAATCTAACCGTTGGATCTTATCGAATTTTATATTGTTGGAAAGATCTTTCCAAAGCGGATCCAATGGTTCTGGTTTCGAGAAAATCCGATGGTCGGATCTCCAGTAATAATCGTTTAAAGTTACGATTTCAAAACGCGAACTACAGCATCGTTATTCGTTTTATTTTAATTATATATATATATATATAAATATAATTTATTCGATGATTTCTAAACCGTTTTCACTTCAAAAATTTGGCTAATGCCTTTAAATTTTCAAAAAAATTCGCCATAACCTCCTTTGTACGGTGAGGGGTTTGGAAATTCATTGGGCTGTGTAGGGCACCCAATAAATCCAGTATAAGCACACACAATTTTTAGTGTCCAATCTATGCCCGAGGGAGTGTGTAAAATTACTCCAGAGATAAATCTCGTCACCTCGTCCAGTGTTGGAAAATAAATAATCCATGTGCCATATCTAATAACTAGAGAGACGTGATTATTGTCTTCTCTACACCCGTGTGGTTTTTTTATTTAATCTTGCAATTTACCGTTATATTTATTTAATCCATATCAGTCCTCAGTTCAACCTGCAATTCAATCGTCTCCATACAAGCGTCTTGCCCGTATGGTAATCTCAACCTCATCATACAAGTTCCAAATGTTTATATGGAATATGATATGTTATGAAATCAATAGTTAGTCTTCGGTTCGACCTGAAATGCAGTCATCTCCATACAAGCGTCTCGCTTGTATGGTAATTCCAACCTCGTCACATAAGCTACAAGTGCTTATATGGAATATGATATGCTATGCTATCTTCACGAAGTATGCCATGCAGTGTAGTTCAAAATTAATTGTTACTATTTTATGGAGATGTTTATAATCTCACACAGAACAACCAGCACACTGCATCCAATGGCATTCACAGGAGTCGATATATAAATAATATTGCGCAAACCAACTCATTAAGGTTTACCTAATTGTCGGGCACGCAAATAAATTCTTTACTCAACAACAAATCCATCTACTTGTTTAGCACATGTATTATGTGCATATCTAAGCTAAAAACAAATTTTTTAGCGAACCAATATTTATTTCTATACATAATTATTTTTAACACTTCATATACATGTTAAAAATATTATTTTCAATCAACAAATATTTATTTCAACCTTTGGTTATTTTTAACAGTTCATATTCATGTCAAAAATATTATTTTCAATCAACAAATATTTATTTCAACCTTTGGTTATCTTTAACAGTTCATATTCATGTTAAAAATATTATTTTCAATCAACAAATATTTATTTCAACCTATGGTTATTTTTAACAGTTCTTACATACAATAAAATTGTGATTTTTATCATTCAAACAATTTATTCCAAACATGAATATTTTATATACTCCATACATACAATAAAAATGTTATTTTTATCGTTCAAACAATTTATTTCAAACATGAGTATTTTATATACTTCATACATGCAATAAAAATGTTATTTTTATCGTTCAAACATGAATATTTTATATACTTCATACATACAATAAAAATGTTATTTTTATCGTTCAAACAATTTATTTCAAACATGAATATTTTATATACTTTATACATACAATAAAAATGTTATTTTTATCATTCAAACAATTTATTTCAAACATGAATATTTTATATACTTCATACATATAATAAAAATGTTATTTTTATCGTTCAAACAATTTATTTCAAACATGAATATTTTATATACTTCGTACATACAATAAAAATGTTATTTTTATCATTCAAACAATTTATTTCAAACATGAATATTTTATATACTTCATACATATAATAAAAATGTTACTTTTATCATTCAAACAATTTATTTCAAACATGAATATTTCAGAAAATTTCAGCATTATAACGGTAGGGTATTTAACACCGGCACTGTGTCCAGCACGACTCCTCTGCTATCCTAGGCCTTGCAGCATTAAAATATTTTCATTTCAATGATTTCCACAATATCATTCATTTTCACAATACAATGAATATACCACAAGCACAACCAAATTTGTTGCAGCTACAATCAATCATTCTCAACCACAATCAGTCATTCACAACACAATCAATTTATATCGTCCATGGTTTGTGGACAAGGGGAGTGTGTGTATATATATATATGTATGTATGTATATAAATATATTTATTTCCATTCAACGCATAAATGATTTATACAATGCGTGTATAGTTTATACATCGCTTTTATAATTTATACAACGCCCATATATGAGAGATATAATGCGTATATAACTTATACATCACTTGTATAAATTATACAACGCGTATACATTCCAATTTGAACTTAGATTGCTCACATTGGGTTCCACTCCTTCAAAAATTGTAGGAAGCTCCAAAAATTCTCCGGTCTCTTCTAGAATGTAGAAGACGTCGTCACGAGTCCAATATCTCTTGTTTCACTGGATTTCGACAACATAGCAAAAAGATACGATATTTATAATTTAATCAATCTTTGCATCGCTTTTAGATGTTGAAACCCCTTTAAATAAAACGAGGGTATTACCTTTTAGTTTTCTTCAAATCTAGGTTTCGATTTTATGCTTAAACCGTGTAGTTTGAAGATGAATCACTTGTACCACAGCGCTGTGCTCCGAACGGCGCGCCAATGGGGGGGTTGTCATAGCGAACTCGGTGCAGGTCTAGGGGAGAATCGACGGCTTGAAGTTGCGGACTTTGGAGCGATGGATCACTTCCAATCCTGGACAAAAATTATCCAAACTTGTATGGATTCGAAGCTAAGAGGAATCTCTTCAAAATCCTCAACTACGCCATTTAATTTTATAGAGTGGACTGGAAGGAATCAAAGAGAGAAGGGGATGTGTGGTTTTCGTCGTTCGTCGAGAGGGTGTCGGGGGTTTTTTATGGATTTTTAGAAAATTAATTAATAAAAGGAATTTTCCTATTTGCCGATATATATATATTCCAAAATAGTGTTTTCCTATCCGAACTCCAAATCAAACCCAACAACTAACACGCCTAGCTAAATAGCCCCATTCCAGACACAATGGAATATGTTTCTTAAGCCCGTTCGGCGGTTACAGTCAGATTTTCTTCAAATTAAAATATAAAACATTCTCATTTGGATTTGAACGTATATTTTAATTTGCCGGGGCCACATACTAATTTCATAAATTCCCGAAAAATAAATCTAGATATGTTGGGACTGTTAGCCTACTTTGTAAACTAGGCTATACAAAGACAAGAAGTCAGAAGATCAAGTAGACAAAAGACACTCCGTTATGCATCCGGTTCGGATCGGAATTACAGGAGTAGGAACAAAACAAGACAAAGGAGAAAGGAAAGTATTCGGATCGGATCGGATGTAGCAGGGCCGATCCGAACCCCATCTGCTAGCCCATCCGATCTGAACCCAGTGCACCCTGCTACTCCGCTCCACGATCTCCTGGATATTCGGGGAAGTTACACCGACTTTCTACCCACGATGGCCACTAACTTGATGTGCTGGCTACATCAAAACTCATCCGATCCTGAAAGTCATGGAATGGAGGACACGTGTACCCGATCCGACCCGAATTCATGAACGATTTTCACCTATGAATACCCCACCAAGAGGCATTTAGAAGGGACTTTTGGCACTCTGAGAGTTTGAGTATCTTTGAGAACCGAATTCCAGCACTCCCAAACAATCCAAATTATCATTCAAAGTGTATTTTGAGTATAATTGAGTGAATGTATATGAAAAGTGAGTGAGATTGAGTGAATATCTTGTTGTATTTCCATCTACATCATCAAACAAAGTGATATAAAGTGGACGTAGGCTCTTTAACGCCGAACCACTATAAATCTTGTGTCTTTTTTCCGTTTATGATCTCATTTTATTGTAATTTTAGTCAATTTGGGTGTTAGAACCACTTTTTGGTCTAACATTTTGGTGCTTTCACTGAGAATCATTTGAATTCTCTGTTTTTCTGGATTATTGTTCAACTTTTTGGACCGTTGAGTTCAAAGAAGTTAATCCCCAATTTCCGACGCTTTTAAGTACTTATTGGTTGATTGTTGAAGAATTATGGCCAAAGGAAAAGGCAAGGAAGTTCAAACCAGTCGAGGGAACGAAGTTGGTGAAGATCAGCAAAATGCGGTCGTGACGAGGTCTCGTGGGCAAAGCTCGGGAGCGGATCGGACTGGCTCAGGAAATCCGAACCGGTCGCAGTGGGAAAGCTCCGATCTGACCCGAGTAGAAGATGTTGAAGAGGTGTGCTCCCCCCACCCGAACCGATCCGGCCAGGTCACATTGCTCCGATCCGACCCGACACTAGGTGATGCTGGAACCTCTACTCGAGCCCCTCCAAATGCTCCGACTCCAGCCACCAGGACCAATGACCAGATAAATCCATCTGCGCCTGTCACCCAAGCAGATTTTTCGCGCCTTCTCGATGTGCTTGAGAGCACTAGGGAGGCTATGAGAATTCACGAGCGCACCAACCTTATGATGCAAGAGAATATGAGAATCATGAGTAGGGAAATTGGCGAGCTTCGCAGGCAGAGAACCCCTTCCCCAGTTCATCACACTGCAATGGATCAGTCTTCTTCTTCTGAGGAAGAACGGCCTCGTGAGAGAAGGCCGCTCGAACGACCTTAGAATTTGGAACAAATGACTTTCGGATCTCTCGGATCCCGCGAAGACGCTGCTCGAGTGTTAGGACCCGATGACCCAAGCTTGAGAGAGCCTATGCTATTACCAATGCGAGGATCCCATGTTCTGCCTAGAGATCCTAACCTTACCAACCCCACTCAGGGACAAATGCTTCAGCCCCTTCCTCCCGAGATCGACCGGGAACGTAGGGAGAAAAGCAGAGCAGAAGCCGCTAGAAGAAGGAGGGTGTCCCCTGATCAGGAGCCTAGAGGAAACCCGAACATCTGAGCTAGGGAGCCTGAACGGCCCTTGACCAATGCTGATGTATGGCCATGGTGCGCCAGATCATGTCTGAGAGTCGAAATTACACCAATGAAGATTATGGTATTGAGCGAAGCCATATTCCCTTTACTGATGACATTCTTGACTTTCAGTTCCCCCGGCGATTTAATTTGCCGCAGATGGATAGATATAACAGGAGAACTGACCCGGGACAACATCTGATGTGATACGCATGGTTCATGAATGTTGCAGCTGCTCCTGACGCTGTGAAGTGTAAGGCTTTCCCGATTTACTTAGAAGACGTAGCATTACTATTGTTTACCCGACTTGCTCCTCGATCGATATCGAATTTCAAAGAATTAAGTGACGTTTTATGAATCAATTCCGACTTCACGCCCGAAAGTCTAAGACTGTTATTGAATTATCGAGAATTAAGCAAGCGCCGGGTGAGTCCTTGAAGTCGTATCTAGACCGTTTCAATTTAGCTGTAACAGAAGTCAATGACCATCATGAGCCTACCATCTTGATGGCCTTAATGGAGGGAGTTGATCCTGATTTAGAGTTTGGAGATTATCTTTCTAGGAAGCCGCCTCCCACAAGAGAGTTGTTTTATGAGAAAGACAATATTCAGTTAAGACGGGAGGAAGCAAGGGCAAACAGAAAAAATAAATCTGGAGCGACCTCAAAAGAAGTTGTTCAGAGTAATGTTGTTGTAAAGCAGTCTGGAGAAAGCTCTGGGAAAGTCGAAGTGAATGTTGGAAACAAGAATGGAAAAAATAATAATGGAAACGGGGGCAACAACAACCGTAATGGGAATGGTAATAGGAGAAACAGGAACCGAGGAAGTAATTCTGACAAAAGACCCCGGTTCCAGACTTTTGAAAATTATTCACCGTTGAATGATACGTTAGAGAACATTTATTTGGACACGTATAATGTTTTGCAATACAAAAAACCGCCGCCACGAGATTCGACAGAGAAAGAAATTGCTACCGAAATTTTTTGTTTGTTTCACGAAACTCACGGACATTCAACGAACGAATGTCGACACTTGAGAGATGTGGTTAAGAAGTTGTTGCGTGAAGGTAAGTTGGATGAGTATAAGGCTGCTCCAAGGGACAAAGGGCAAGGAGGACAGGCCCCAAATCAGAATCAGTCTGCTCCCAAGCCTACAGCGCAACAAAAAGGCAAAGGGATTGTTATCAACACAAAAATAGTTGGGCTCCATCCAGCTATCCACAGTTTCAGAGCAATGGACCAATACGTTAATGCAGTTAAGCACATAGATGTGGACGAGTGCGATGATTTTGAAGATATCACCCCTGTGAAACAACAGAGGACAATGTTCGATGATGTGGTGTTCCGTAGCAGAGACGACACCAGAATCCAATCACTTACTGAAGATCCGTTGGTTATTACCACTACTATTGGGCCGGCACTGATTCATAAGGTACTAGTAGACAATGGAAGCTCTGTCAACATTCTGTTTAAGAAGTCGTTTGATCAGATGAGACTCAAGTCTGGAGATTTGAAGCCCTGTGAAGGTTGGATCCGAGGCTTTAATGGGGCATCGACAGCTCCAATGGGGTATATAGAACTACCCGTGACATTGGGACAAGGGGATCGTTGAAGAGTACGAATGCTTCAGTTCGTAGTGCTAGATATCGATTCTCCCTACAACGCCTTTTTAAAAAGGCCTGCCCTTGCAGAATTCAGGGCTTGTATCGCACCATGGTGCTTATTGCTAAAGTTCCCAACTGAAGCCGGAACATGAGTAATGAGGGGAGACCAAGTCTTCGGGCGAGCTTGTTATATTGTTGAATTAAAGATGCTGATGAAGGGGATCAACATCGAGACTAAAAGTACTTCACCCCCTCCAAACGAGGGTTCGTCGTAGCAATTAGAGGGATCAGCCCCGAAGGAGTTGCCTAAGGGAATGCCTGAAGACTTGGATCCCAGAGAAGATGAGGAACCTGAGGATAGAAAGGCGACTCCTAACGAAACGACAGTGGATATGCCCATTGGTGAAGCTGATCCAGCAAAAATTTTGAAGATTGGATCCCAGTTGGAATTGCACCGAGCCAAACAACTGACTAACTTTCTGAAGGAAAACCTGGATGTGTTTGCCTGGACCCACGCTGACATGTGTGGGATATCACCGTCCATCATGAGTCATTCGCTGAGTATAAACCCAAAACACCCGCCTGTAAAGCAAAAGAGACGTGTGCTGGGCCCAGAGAGGTCGGCAGCTCTGAAAGAAGAAGTGGAGAAGCTGAAAGAGAACGGATTTATTAGAGATTTGACATATCCCGACAGGATATCCAATCCTGTTTTGGTAAAGAAGTCAAACGGAAAGTGGCGGACGTGTATTGATTTTTCAGACTTGAACAAAGCCTGCCCGAAACATAGCTTCCTACTCCCCAGAATAGACCAGCTTGTGGATTCGACGGCGGGACATGAACTTCTTTCTTTTATGGACACATATTTCGGATACAACCAGATTCCCATGCATGTGCCCGATCAAGAGCACACGAGCTTCATTACAAATTTGGGGTTGTATTGCTATGTGGTCATGCCTTTCGGATTGAAAAATGCTCGAGCTACCTACCAACGCTTGGTGAACAGGATGTTTTATAACCAAATAAGGAAGACTATGGAGGTTTATGTGGACGATATGCTTGTCAAATCGAGACAGTCCTCTAGCCAGACGCAAGACTTGGCAGAGATGTTCGGTATCCTATGAAAGTATTGGATGAAGCTTAATCCTTTGAAGTGCTCGTTTGGGGTGGCATCTGGAAAGTTTCTAGGTTTCATTGTGAGCTCTCGAGGAACTGAAATTAATCCTAGTCAAATAGCAGCGATAAGGAACATTGAGGAACCACGAAGAATCAAAGATGTCCAAAGTCTGGCGGGGAAAGTGGCTGCGTTGAGTAGATTTATCTCCAAAGCAACAGACAAATGCGTCCCTTTTTTAACTTGATAAAAAAGGGAAAGAAAATTTTTGAATGGACTCCAGACTGTGTTGAGGCCTTTCGAAATCTATTGGACTTACTAGAGAGACCACCGATTTTGTCGAAGCCGGTGGATCATGAAGAGCTGTTTGTTTATCTAGCAGTATCGGCTCATGCCGTTAGCACCGCCTTGGTCAGGGAAGAAGACAAGGTGCAAAGGCCGGTATATTACGTAAGTAAGAAATTGGCAGCTGCAGAATGTAACTACCCAAGGATTTAGAAGCTTGCTTACAGCCTTCTGATCGCCTCCCGAAAACTTCGCCATTATTTTCAAGCTCACCCAATAATCATATACACTGATCAGCCTCTGAGACATGTGTTGCAAAGACCCGAAGCATCAGGACGGTTGATCAAGTGGAATATTGAATTAAGTCAGTTTGATTTAAATTTTCAGCCGCGGAGATCGATCAGGGGGCAAGCTCTGGCTGACTTTATAGCAGAGTTCACAATTCCGGAGGAAGAGACGATCGATAATAAGGTAGTCAAATCAAAGGAGACTTTAAAATTAGATCCATGGAAGTTGTACACAAACGGAGCCAAGAACGACCGAAGGTCCAGAGCTGGAGTCGTTTTAGTTACTCCTGAAGGACGATCGTTATATTATGCTCTGCAACTAGAATTTTCAGTGACCAATAATGACTCTGAATATGAAGCCCTGATTGCCGGGCTGAAACTTGCTAAGGAATTCGGAATAAAGGCATTAGATATATTCTGCGATTCCAAAATAGTCGTTTGCCAAGTGCGAAAGGAGTTTGTGGCCCGGGGACCTCGACTTATTACCTATCTTGGAAAAGTGAAGGAGCTGTTAAGCAACTTGGAACGGTATAGCATAACGCATATCCCAAAAGCTGAAAACCAAATGGCAGACCGAATAGCGAAGCTGGCAAGTTCCGACAATCCGGTGGAAACCGAAATAGTTCCAATTGAGACGTTGGGATCACCAAGCTTTGAATTAATGGAAATTGAATTAGCTTTCGAAGCAGAACCGGAGAGGGAGTCGTGGATGACCTCAATCAAGAATTTCCTTAGAAATGGAGTACTCCCACCAAAGAAGAGTGAGAGGCGAGCCATAGTTCGCAAAGCTACCAGATACATCCTTCAAGATAATACCCTTTATCGACAAGGATTTTCTATGCCCCTGTTACGGTGTATAGCGCACGACGACATCAAGGGTATACTAAGGGAAGTACACGAAGGTGAGTGTGGAGATCATACGGGGGGGGTCAGACTTTAGCAAAAAAGGTGTTGTGGTATGGGTATTTTTGGCCCACTATTAATAAAGATGCATCTGATTACTCACGACGATACGACAAATGCCAGAGGTTCGCCAAGATCCCCAGAGCACCACCGACCCAGCTCAAGTCGATGGTGAGTCCGTGGCCGTTTTCCATGCGGGGAAGACATCATCGGAGTTCTACCGATTGCCAAAGGAGGAGCGAAGTATGCAATAGTCGCCGTGGACTATTTTATGAAGTGGGTGGAAGCTGAGCCCTTACCCAAAATCACAGCGAGAAAGGTGATAAGTTTCGTGGTTAGAAATATCATATGCCGATTTGGGATTCCAAGAACTATTATAACTGATAATGGAACCCAGTTCGATGGTGTCGAATTTAGAAATTTCTGCCAGAAATACAAGATTAACAAGCTGTACACTGCAGTCGCCCATCCACAGTTGAATGGGTAAGTAGAAGCAATAAATACAGTCATAAAATCCATCCTCAAGAAGCGGCTGGAACGTGCAAAAGCAAAATGGGTGGATGAATTGCCCTTGGATTTGTGGGCATATCGGACAACGTTTAAGACAGCTACCGGCCATACTCCTTCCTCGCTCTCATTTGGTTCAGAAGCAATAATCCCGGTAGAACTTGAAGTTCCCTGTCACAGGGTGACATATTATGACTCGATGACGAATCGGGCACTCCTCCTCGAGTCCCTTGATGAAGTCGAAGAGAAAAGGGATGAGGCAGACTTGCATGCATCAAGACATCGACGTCAGATGGCACGCTATTATGACAAGAAAGTTCGCTTTAGAACTTTTGAGCTAGGGGATTTGGTTCTAAAGCGAGTTTTTCCATCTCTTCCTCATCTCGGTCCAAAGTGGGAAGGACCATTCGCCGTCCAACGGAAACTTGAGACAGGAGCCTTCATGTTAACGACCGTAGATGGCGAAGAAGTGCCTAGGGCTTGGAATGCCCAACACTTGATGCGATATTTGAATTAGGGATGTTGTATTTTCTTTCGTTTTTTTAATGAACCCTGTAAAAAGGCACGACTTGCCTTAGAAAAGTCTGTTGATGCGAACAAAGGACTATAAAGTGGATGTAGGCTACGACTTAGACGAACCACTATAAAAATATCGTGTACCATTTACTTTCCTGCATTATTTATATCTTCAACTATTATTCTATTGTGACTGTGGAATACGAGTTGTTAAATTAAAATTTGGAAAGTTGGAGATAGCTTATATGCAAGAACAAACACAACGACTGTTTGTACAATAAGACATAAAAGAATGGGAAGACGACATTCTTAACTCTAACTCTCAAGAATGGAGAGAGAGTATAAAGGACGGGAAGACGACGTCCTTTGAGGCGTGAAGGTGCACCCAGATGAGAGACCGCCTCAGCAAGAACTCTAACCTGGATATAAGACAGGAGAGTATAAAAGATGCCAGAAAAGAACAGGCATCAATGACGAAAGGAATGTGACCCCCGTCAGAGAATCGGGGACATTCGGACTTTTTAATTTAATCTTGAATAGTTTTTCAAGATTGACTGGGGGCATACATGTACACTCATATTCCCCTCTACTAAGACTCCATTACATGACTTTAGTATGACAGGCATTTGTATTTTTACATAAGTACTAAACTAACGACTAACATGCATTGCAGGAAATGAATTATTTTTATTTACAAACGTATGAGTTTGTACAGGAAAACAAGCAAAAAGAAGATGCGAGGGCCACACTCGCTGCAACAATTGTGGGCCAATTAAATACTAAAATAAAGCAAAACACTTCATCACTTAGACGTTGAACTGGACTTGGATTTTTTAGCAGCCTTCTGAGCATCCTTCGCCTCTCTTTCAGCATCAGTTAAAATGTGCCTTGGTTTTTTCCTCCCTGAGACTAAAGTGCTGGAATCGGTTGATTTTTTCCTAGGAGTCGGAACACTGGAATCAAGAGAAGACTTTTTAGCAAGTTCTTCTGTAATAGACCTAGTCGTAAGCTTAATAACTAACCTTGATCCAACATCCACCACTGCGAGAGGCTTAAGGCTTTCGGGGTCCAGGTCTTCACCTTTAAGCTGCATACGCTTGTCTTGTTCGGCTTTAAGGCAGCTAAAGTGATGTCATCAGCGCTTCTTGATTCCCAACTATAGCCACCTCAGGGTCTTCCTCATGCTCCTCGCCACCGCCATAATCTTTCAAGGCGGCTATCATCTCGTCATCATGGGGAGCATCAACCTTATCTTTTTCTCGTTCGGCCTTCTCCGCGAATTCTGTTCCGGCGGTGGTCCCCTGAGGCACGTATGTTTTCTCGGACGGTTCAGCACCTGCGGAATGAGAAGCAACAGTTATCAACTTGGGAGAAAATAAAGGGTCCTTCATCGATTGCCCGACTATGCGATGGAAAGTGGAGACAGCTTTGACGAATTGGGGTAAAAAGGTAGAAATGCCTTCCGATGATTTCTCAGCTGGAGTAGCTGCCGTCTCTGAAACCGACTCAGGAATAGGAGATAAAAGAGATGCCTGAGGGATCACCGGGTTTTCGGGGTCATATCCCTCTACTTCAAAAGTTTCAGCGGCAGTGGAAGAAGAACCAGCCTCCAAGATGTCCTTTTGCTTAGCCTTCCGCTTTTCCTCCTCCATGGCAGCAACAATCAGGCGATGCCCCTCAGCCAGACGTACCGGCTCATCATCTCTTAGATATTTTTCCATGAGTTTGTCCTCGTCGATGGAATCTACCTTGAGTTCTTCTTTCTCCCATTCAACAATTTGGCTCCACACATGGACCAAGGTAGTTGGATAATCATCGATCCAAGAGATGTTTCGGTGACGGATTATATGTGCAAAAAATTCGATTAGTAATTCACCAAAGCCCTGCACATCCTCCTGGGCCTCTGCCAGCTGCTTGCGGGACTCTTCGGCTGACTTGATGACACTTTCAACATTGCCCTCCGCTAGGGAAGCCCTGTTTTCGGTCTCCATCAACTTGGAAGCCAAGTCAGCGTTTTTCTTATCCAATTCGGCATTCTTCCTCGCTAACTCGTCCTTTTCTCGCTCAAGAGTAGCATAAGCAAGTTGTATTCTTGTGCTATCCGACTTGGCGTCTTCTGCTTGCTTTTTCAGCTCCGAGCGCTCTTGAGTATGGGACTTGAGAAAGTCATGATAATGTTTCTGTAGATCTTCAAATTGTTGCTTGAAGCTAGCAGCATCCCGTTGAGCGATAGCAAGTTGGGCCTGTGTATCCTCAAGGTCTTTCCCAAAAATTTTCAAGGCCTTTGCGTTAGCTTCTGCAGTCTTCTTCATTGAATTAGTATCCGTGATTAGAGTTCGGATGATTCTGGAAAGGTTATATGAATACTTGAACATCTCTGAATATTGTTTCTCGACTGCGTCAATTTTCGCCTTGGCCTCGTCCACCCACCTTGAGGAAATGGGCTCGAGGGCAGGTAAGAAAGTTAGGTTCTCAAAATAGTGATCGGGGAACTGCTCCTCCAGGTATGCTCGCTTAACTGCAGTTTCAGCGTCCAATGGTGGAGGTGCGGGGAATGTCAGCTTGGTATCCTTATGTGTGGAGTGCTCAATGGCCTCTTCACCTTTTCTAGGCCGCTTAGCATGAACCTTGCGCTTGCTTCGCGAGTCGGTATCTCTCGGCGGGCTCCTTTCCCTATTGCGTTTTTCTTGAGAAGAAATTAGGTCTTTTGACTGCGACTTGTCATCTTCTCGACGGCCTTGGTAGCCTTTGTATCTCTCTGGATCCGACCGAACGGGAGAACGAGAGCGCGAGGTCCGCGACTGATAAGGATCATAAGGCCTTCTATCCTCCCTATCGTGGCTTTCGCGGCGATCATGCTCAACATCATGAGGGGGTCTGGTCATGCTGCGGCATAGTTTCCTGATGTCATAGTGAGCACGAGACATTGTACTTGCACAACAATGTAAGTGGAATTCAGGATCAGTATTCTCATAAGAAGTAAGTGCTGTGAAGTGGGGTGCTATTGTGTTAAGTGCATCCTAAGTGGTGTTCCCCCTCCAACAAACCAGAGTCTGAAGCCGAGCCAGTGCGAGTGGGCTCTTTGGCCTTAACAGGAGTAGTCTCCTCTGAAGAAGTAAAAACTAAAGGATTTGTGCCAAAATCCTCGGAAGTGTAGATAGTTTCAGGTAGGGGGAGACTCCCAAGCCCTAGAATATAGGGTTATCAGTAGTAGGGGCATCCCCTTGGGAAGCGTCTACTGGCGGTTCTTTAGGAGACGCTGATTTTTCAGGAGAAATAACATCCCCAGGGATGATGTACCCTTCTCGGTGTTTTTCAGGTATGTTAGCCAGCTCATCGTCTTGAGTCGAACATGGAGAATGTGAAGTTCGAAGTGGCATGGTGGGGCCTTTCGAGCTCTCGCCCATTTCTGGAATTACATCCACCGGAGGGATATATACATATGGACCTGACCCGTGACCTATGCTACGGGTAATGGACAGTAGCCCGTGGTGATGAAGATATTCGTCCTTAAGGACCTCGTCGATAGTTAGAAATTTTTGGTCACCATTGAGGTGCTGATGCATCCGAGCAAAATACACTTGACCCGATATTTGTTTTGGATTATCAACTGCAAACAAAAAGAAAATGGATTAATGTGGTGGCTTGGACATTCAGAGTCGAGATTTAGAAAACCAGTGCCTTACTTGATTTTGTCCATCTCCTAGCACACCCCGGCTATTGCCTTATATAAAACCATTCCAGCTTGGAATCACCAGCCTTGCTGCTGAACGGTGCTGAAATTATTTTCCTTTTTGGGACAGACTCGAAGTAAGAGAAAGAAAGAGTTTCTCGAGTCCGATGCTTGAAGTTATAAAAGAAATGCACGTCATCAAAAGTGAGCTCTATGCCTAAGATCTCGCAGTAGGCTACATATAAGGTGTACAGGTAAGCATAGGGGTTGGGGTGCAGCTGCATGGGGGCAATCCGCATCTGTCTTAGAAAGTCGACGACAAAAGGAGAAAACGGTGGAACAGCTCCAACCATGCACATCAATCGGGTGATTGCCATAAATCCCTCCGGAGGATTATGAGGATGGTCAGTTTTCGATGACACCAGGGTATCCTTTTTCAGTATCCCGTGCTTTAAGCGTATTCGAGTAAGTCTGTCGTTGTCAATCGTCGATTCAACAGAATCTTGAGGTGATTCCAATATGATGGCAGATTCAAATTCGTCGGGAGCTCGATTATCTCCAACCCCTCCTTCCTCTTCATAGCCCAGAGAAACTTCACTGTTAGAAGGCGTTTCACTATTATGCGCCTCTACTTCATAATCTGATCCCTCGTCGTCCCATTCAGGTTCTGAGGAAGAAGATATGTCATCAAGAGTGACTTTATTGGATGTCTCTGGGACCTCATTCTTTTCTGCCAGTCTAGAAGAATGTCTTTCGGCCATGATCACTAAACTATTGAAGAAGTAATAACAGAAGTTAGAGTAAATTAGCCCGTGTCCCCCTGTGCACATGTGTGAACTAAAGTGTGTATGGTGTGTGCAGAAGATGTAAAGTGAACAATTGAAATTATAATGCAAAGTTTTGGTAAAGCAGTGTTCAGAATAGTCCTTGATGTTTGTTTATGTTCGCGAGGCACTATCCTAACTGTCCATTAAGTTGTAAATTATATCGAGAATTGATTTGGCAAATTAAGCATGTTCTTATGCATTAAGTTGGACTGCTCTTCGGTTCGGATCGGAGGCCATCATTGGGATCGGATCGGGGGGAAACGACCTAGTCTTGGCCTTAGACAAATATTAGAGCTGAGGAATCAAGCTCGGATCGGTTCAGACTTGGATTCCTTGAACGGTCCGGATCATATTAAGAAGCCATGCCCCTCTCCTCCTTTGTTTCATTTTCCGGTCCGATCTGGTTGGGAGAGTTCTGTCCTCTTCCTTGTTTGCAAGTCCGACCCGATCCGGTCAAGTGACCTCTGTTTCCCTTTTTGACTTTTGCTCTGACCCGATCCGATCTTATGAACCTCTCCTCCTTTTCTTCTCCTCCATCTTCCATGCTTCCTCATCCGAAACGATCCCCCACGCTCTTTATATTCTTCTCCCTCCTCAACCAACACCAAACTCAATCCTATCTCCAAAACCCCAGTTAGGACCGAACAAATACCATCTCCCACCTCCCAACGCCACGAGGTGATAGCGGAGCCACCGACGACGATGGCGAGGGAGGAGAAAGCCACGGCGTCGAAGCCGAGTAATAACCATGCTCAAATCACTCGAATTAACCACAAATCCTAGTTGAAGACAACTATTGCGAGGTAAATCGAGATTATAAACCTACCTAGGTGTTTGATTCGAAGACTGAAACGAGAAGGATTTTTGAGTTTTTAAGAAATAAGGCTTCGGTATAAAACTGAGAGCACGAGAATTGTGAAAGTAAAAGGGATAGATGAAGAAGAGCGGCGGATTTATATAAGGTGTGAGATGACTCTTAGTATTCCCCTCTTTTTCTCCGCTTGGATCGGGACAAAAGCCCACAAGTCGCTCTTGGCCTGCTAGTTCAGTATTAAGCAAGACAAGAAGGAATTTCATTCGGATCGAATCCGAACCGAATGGATTTAACACAAAGGCCTAACAAGCAAGTTAAATTCGAAATAAAAATAAAGATAAAGATAGAGATTACCTGGAGAGGTCGCTGGAAATCAAGAAAAGCTCTTAAACTTGTTAAAAAAATGAAGAAAGTAGCCTACATGCAACGTGATATATATATAAATGCCAAGAGATGTGACTATCTGAAGCAATATATATCCCTACACATCAGCGGAAACAACTTCTCAGCGACTCAAACTCAAAGACCAATGAATAGATAACATCAAAGCATGCTTCGTCTCCAACAGAAGCATCCTTTGAGGGGGCAAAATGTTAGCCTACTTTGTAAACTAGGCTATACAAAGTCAAGAAGTCAGGAGATCAAGTAGACAAAAGACACTCTGTTATGCATCCGGTTTGGATCGGAATTACAGGAGTAGGAACAAAACAAAACAAAGGAGGAAGGAAAGTATTCGGATCCCATCTGCTAGCCCATACGATCCGAACCCAGTGTACCCTACTACTCCGCTCCACGATCTCTTGGATATTCGGGGCAGTTACACCCACTTTCCACCCACGATGGCCACTAACTTAATGTGCTAGCGACATCAGAACTCATCTGATCCCGAAAGTCATGGAATGGAGGACACGTGTACCTGATCCGACCCAAATTCGTGAAGGATTTTCACCTATAAATACCCCACCAAGAGGCATTTAGAAGGGACTTTTGGCACTCTGAGAGTTTGAGTATCTTTGAGAACCGAATTTCAGCACTCCCAAACAATCCAAATTATCATTCAAAGTGTATTTTGAGTATAATTGAGTGAATGTATATGAAAAGTGAGTGAGATTGAGTGAATATCTTGTTGTATTTCCATCTACATCATCAAACAAAGTGATATAAAGTGGACGTAGGCTCTTTAACGCCGAACCACTATAAATCTTGTGTCTTTTTTTCGTTTTTGATCTCATTTTATTGTAATTTTAGTCAATTTGGGTGTAAGAACCACTTTTTGGTCTAATAGGGACGATACGATCCCAACAAAATTAATTTCATCGAATTTGGAGGCCATTTGACAAATGGACTTTTTCTGGTCGATCCAATTCAAACTGAAAATACCAAACGCATTTTCCTTTGCCACACTCACATATTAACTCCAAAAAATTTGGAATTTGAAACCTAGCAATAATTTGACATTCCGGATCCAACCAAAGTGGTTTCGTCGAAAACAGAGGTCATTTGCAAAATGTTTATTTTAAGGGCTATTTTTATTCCATAGCGACTATTCTGAATATTCAACTGACCATAACTTTTGATTCCCGCAATGAAATTTTAATTATTCAGATTCTTTAGAAAGATATTTGTAAATAGATTTAAATATTTTTTGTTTTACTGAAATCCGATTTATTTTGAATCCTGTACATTCAGTCAAGGTTCAAAGTCAAATTTTCAAACTACCGCGCCATTTTTGGCTCGTTATATTATTAAAATAAATTTATTCGTTCTAACTTTACTTATAATAAATTTTTAGTCATTATTATTTAAAATAAATTATTTTAAATATTCTAAATTCATTAAAATAGCCAAAAAAAAATTTGGTTTTGATTTTCTGGGTTGTTACAATCCTCCTACATCTATAAGTATCTAAATGTAAACTAGTAAGAAAACAACTTCCTAAGTACTAACCCCAAAGGACGAAACCAACAGCAGATCGACATTTTGAAAGCCATTCAACTTGACTAATCTCTAGTAAGTTTCTAATTTCCTTAACTCCGTTTCCTAATTTCTTATAAAATCATTGCTTATGCAATTCTCGAATTCAGTTTACGAAATAACGATAACGTTATAATCCCTACTTTAGAAATATCCAACTTCAAAATATAACTTTCATTCATTAATTTGAATAAATGATAATTAATTAATTTACTAAATAAATAAATCCTGATTTAAAAACGAAAAGTAAATAGTACTTTCCTACATTCGATATTGTCGAATTTCAATATATAATTCTCTCTCGAATAATCTCTATTCTATAACTCTCCTTCGAATAATCGCTGTTCAATTAACATTCCAAACTTCGAAATAAATTATCATTTCAGGTTAACTCAACTCCCATTTTCATTCTAAATTCACCTTTGAATTTATCACTTTTAATTCTTTAATCGTAACTTTTTATAATCGTTTTAATCTGCAAAACATTTGCTTTTAAAACATTATTCACTAAAGAACATGAATATTATTCCTTTATAGAAATTGAACTTGTTTTATCAAATCAAAACTTGATTTCAATTTATAAATATTATTACAGGTTCAAATTCTGTTTATTGAGTTATTTTATAACTCCACAGCTAATCTATTTTTCTCGAAATAGAATACACTATTTTAATTTAACACAATTTCCTATCTCATTCAAATTCCGATTTAATTTCCTATTTCAAAACCCAATTACTTTTATAAATGTTTTTATTTGCAAAATATTTACTTTTATCCATTTTTCACATCGCATGTGAGTAATATTTCTTTTATATAATCAATTCAGTTTGATTTCGCATTTAAAAATAATATCCCATTTCCAAATTCTATAAAAAAAAATCTATTTATGGAATTATTCATATAAAATCCTATTTTTATTTCCAATCACCTATAATCTCCTTTATAATTCCCTTTATAAATGTTAAGTTTACATTCCATAAAAATATCAGTGTTAAAACCTATTTTTACTTCTTAATATAATTTCAAACTTATATATATATTCAATTTATCCAATAATAAATATTTTAATTAATTTATAAATATCGTTATAAATTAATTTTTCTTAGTTGATCTGATAAAACAGATTTCTAACAAAAATCTACTTTATATCCAACTTCTCATGATTCTTATATATCTCGCAAATTTCCCTTCTATAATTCTATTAATTTTCCAAATATTTCCTTTTTTATAAAATCTTTTAATTTTATAAAATTCTTAAATTTTATAACCACTTCAAAATTTCTTTTTATATATTCCAATATTACTCATGGTATTTAAAATACAAAATAAAAAGGATCAATATCATCCAAACACACATAATTAATAACAGATTATATATATATATCACAATATATGAAAAACAGTAAAATAAATGTTGAGGAATCCAGTTGGATCCCTCCAACCTATTTCCCTCCGTCCGCAGATGTTAATCAACATAAATAACATGAATTTCATATCGATATGAAGTATTCTGATAAACAAAATCAATATTGAATTAACGATTTTATATATAACTATATCTATATTTTCAGCCAATTAATTAGCAATTCATTTAAACAACCATCACACAGAAGTCAACCATTATTTATCAATACTCTATTACGTTTATAAAATTATAAACTAATCAGAGTTATTGAGTTTAGTCACTTTGGTCATTTATCGTTGAATAACGATAAACGTTCAACAGTTCTGTTCAGACATTTTATTTTGTCATAAATTGAGACGAGCTCCAAACCACTCCAAACCAGGTCCATTGTGTAGTGTTCGTCCATACGATCCCAACAGATCCTATTTTGTAGAATTTCGATAACGTATGAGCAAGATATTTATTTTACAAGTTTATAAACAATTTACGGTTATTAACTTAATTAAATATTTAATTACAACCTTAATCACCGTTTTAAACTCCTAATGCCATGCTCATCCCTTCTTCCACTCACGCTACAGGAACCCGATTATTTTCCATGGCCATTTCGCCACTTTTTTAATCCAAAACTCCTTTCCTACTCAACAATAAATCATAAAATAGTTACCATAAATGTACTTTCCATATTCTCTACAAACTCGAGCCATTTTTACTCAACTCGCGCATCTTCCTCTCTTTGCGTCTTCAGCTCACACACGTTGCAACAGTCCAACCACCGACAATTCTCACCACCGAACTTCCCAAGTCTTGGTATACAAGTGTCGTTTTAGCCCCTCTATCAAAATAAAGAACTCAAAACTAGAATCAATGCTTGTACATTAGGAAAATTTCGAACCCTAATCAATGTTGGAAAAATTCGAGCAGCACCAGCTCGCGTCGCACCATTCCAAACCAACACTAACTTAAAGCTCTTTACTTGCTAAATCTATATATATTTTTTGTAATTTATATAATTTTATTGAATTATGGTTGATTTTAGAAGTTTGGATTTCTTCACGTTTTGTAACTCTAACAACCCGGATTTTTTATCGATTAATTTTAAATATTAAATATGGATTAAAATATTTAGTTGATAACAAAAATCAATTTTTATATTGAGTTATCGATTTAATAATCGAATATAATTTAATTTACAATATATCGAATTATTGTAAGTTCGAAATATAATTGAAATCGAAGTTAAAAACTAAATCAAAATGATTCAGATGATAAGTGGAATTTTATTTGATATATACGATAATAAAAATTAATTTATTATCAAAGAATTTATGGTATTCGAATTTAAATTATATTATATTAATTTAATATAGTATATATGTTGAAATTAAAATTCAGAATATTTACTATTGAGTTCAGAATAGGGTTATTATATTGAAATGTTAGTTAGTACGCTATAATAGCGGTTCGTGATTTAAATTAATGGACCACGAGATATTTGATTGTGGATAGGTTCGAAATCAAATCGATATCTGTTTAAAAAGAATAAAAGATCTCTTTATATCGAATCAAAATCAAATCAAATTAATTAGAAAATCTTTTTAAAAATAAATACAAAGATTTGTTGTGTACTTCTGGTCCCATCTCCACTTATTTATAAACGCGACCTCCCCTTTCTCTGTTCGTTCTGTTCTTTTGAGAAAATAAATTCAACAATCATCTCTCATTTCTTTTAATCCAAAACATTTCCATTCTCTTCAATTTTCAAATCAAAATCTTCAGAATACCGCACCCCCTTTACAAGTCACGGCTTCAGCTAGGAATCCAATTTCCAAACCAATCGAAACCGAAATCAAACGAGAGAAGTTTCTGCCCCTTCTATGAAAATGAAATCAAAAGCCTCAAAATTAAAATGGCCGAGATATTCTTGTTCAAATCAAATCGAATAGCGAAGAGGGGTAAATCGAAGTCGCGTTTGTTTGGGGAAGGAAGATTGGTGCGATCGTTCCCTTAATATTCGAGTTTGAAATTGAGTAGTAGTTGTCGAATCGAGGTGTCGCGATTTACTGTAGGGTTGGCGGGGGTCTCTGGCATAGGAAAGGAGGGGAATCGCGACCCATTTATCAGCGCAATGTTCTCCTGAATCTCAACGTAGTAGCGCTCGCGAGTTCAGTGATTTAGGGGACCGAGCTTTCAACTCAAGACAGTTGTCGTGAGTTCTTCTGGATGTGCAGAAGGGACATCGATTTGATGTGTTGCGGAATTCGGTAAAGGGGTGTTGCGGCTTCAGGAATGGGCGACATCGGTTTTGGGTTGAACTGTGTGGAAGTTCGAAGGAGATGAATTGTGCAACTGAGTGGGGCGATGTTTGAAGATGGAATTCACATTTTTTCACAGTAGTACATTAGTTTTGCTTGTAAGTTGCGTAGCAAATTTGGCAAGACTAAGAAGGGATTTGTGTAGTGCAATAGTGGAGTAAATGGGAGTGTTCAAATATGCGATGGATTAAAAAGGCAAGGTCGATAAGGAAGAAGCATTTTAGATGATAACAGGTATAACGATCCGAGCTTCCCCGGTAAGGAAAGCCCGAATAGAGATGAGGACAAGACCAATTAGGACGCAAACATAAGAACATTTCATTGTATATTACAACAATTCCATCAGATACAATAATATATAGAGTATGAATAAATATTATACAACAAAGAATATCAGAGATTTAAATACAGTACTACAGCGGAAAAATAATACAAAGCACAACTAGAAGTAATACACGGATATAGAGCTTTCCGAGCATCGTTCCAGCTGTAAATCAGGATCCTATGAATATAAATTTGCAAAACAAAAACTACTAGCTGCCCGTGTAGAAAATAGGGGGCACCCAGAGTTTAGGTTAAAATAATAAACTCCAGGTCAGTCATGTGACTGGTGTAAGAACTAAAACAGTTATTAATCTTTATTTTTAAAGTTAGGTAAATCAAGGGACCACGCCGTATAACACGGAACGGGTTTTCTCCCAAGAATACAGTGCATAAAACAAACAGCGCAATGCTAAATAAAGAAAAATGAAGCTATTATAAGACCCAGGTCCCATCACACAATGCAACACAAGCCGGAGGATAGGGTTTTTACCTTATAATAGCCAAGAATGCTTGGTACGTTAAAAACACATTATTTGATACTATAATAAATGTATAGTGTCAAAACAATTTCAATCATAAATATCAATCATAGACGGCATTAATAACCCATACCACTATGTCGCCATACTAGGTTCTACAAATAAAACCGCAATATCATGTATTGGAAATTGGATTTCCATCATGAGTCGAGGCAAGGGGCAAGCTCCTCTCTGTTCGAGACACTCTAGCAAATGTCTCAGGACCCTACTATGATCCTTGGATCGGTTGGGCCGGTCCTCTCTTACTTTTGAGAATTAGTTATTCCTGAACACATGTTTCTCGGTCCTAACAGATCTATATCCGAGGCGCCTCGCATTCCAACAGCCACACAGGTGAAAAGTATATATAAATGTCAGCTAGTTTAAGCACTGACACCACCACTAGCTAGAAAGAAACGTCGTGTTCTACCAACGGTCACTATCCCGTTTTTGACTCATACCGAGGTGTGAGGCTTGCGAATTCACGCTATACACAAAGCTACGCCACATAAGCCGTGCTTTGATCATCAACCACAAGACTTTGCTTTTCAACAGAAGCCTTGATCATTTTCCACTTAGGCGTGCCACACAGATAATTCATGCCAAGCGACTGATGTCCATCGATATAAAACCTCTGAGCTCGTACGTCTCAGAGAAGGACGTTAAGCAAGAGAATAAATTCTCCGCCGCCAAACAGATGTATATTTAATAGAGATCAATCAACACAGAATAAAATCCAATGTCAGACACACAGTCCATTTACAAGTTCGTTCTGGGTCTGAACGAAACCGGAGGCACTTTCCTCGCATATCCATCGATCTCCAAGTATGTCTGGACGATCACCAACTGATTCCCTCATCTTGGGTGTACAGCCCAATCAAGATCATCAGTAATCACCCAAACGATGTGAAGACTTCCAGTCTTCAACCACCGTCTTCATCGTCGACATACCGTCGAATCGGTTATTCAGAATGGGTATGAACCCGGCCTTTCCGAATAACCCGCGTATATAATAAACACGTGTTACACAAACACAACATACGCCTCATTCCAATTCAGAATATTCTTTTATTCAAATTCTTAGGGAAAGGTTCCCATTAATTTTATCAAAGATAAATTCTTCTAAATTTATTCTTTAATCTTCCTTTGGATATCATTTCAAACCATATTATGTGTAACACCCCACGTCCATTAATGTCACTCACAAAGGGAATGCATTAACTTCCATGGAGGTTATAAGTGAATATAGAACAGAAAAATTACAACAAGACAGATAATAAGTAGTACTTGGAAATCTAAAACTTCATTTTATTGCAGCGGAAATTAAACATGTTTATTACATCACAAAACCACTAATCGGAGTCAAGTACATTATCCATCTTCATAAAAACAAAATACATGACCCCATTACACAAATAGCCATTGAAAAGATAACAAGCTGGACTTTACTTCAACGGTCCAAGCTTTCCAAGAGAGATAAAGCAATCCAATCAAACTCCACTAGAGCTTGGCCCAACCTGAGGACCTGGAGGGGGAAAAGGATAGAAATGGAGGGGGTCAGACATAAAGTCTGGCGAGTATGACAATTCTAACAATACTATTATCAAATTAACTAGACTAAGGCATAAGCTGGGGGACAAGTAAATGTCTATGAACTCTTAGGAAGATAAAGATAGCGTTTAAGATAAAGTTAAAGATAACGGTAAAGGCACACCTAATTACTAACGAATGATTACTACACTGCACCGCACATTACTACACTGCACCACACCAGTCACCCTATTGTTTGATCCTACTTGCTTCACGCAGAAACTTTATAAATAGCTTTACGTACCCCTAGCTGACTACATAGGTGCCGTCTGCCCCTATCTCCACTAGGTGTACCCCACTACCCACTTTCGATCGGCTCCCTACTCGTAGATACCCGTGCTGGCCCCACAGTGGGGTGTATCACTCCCTTAAAGTGGCAACCCGATACAACTTGAGAATGCACGGCTTATACCTACACGATGCAACAACGTCTTACCTACCAGCCCGGGTCCACACACGCATACGAAACCCGTTGGACTTGCGTTGCCACCGCTCCCCGTTTTGGCCTCTTATAGTCAAACCCAGCATGCGTGTCCCGTCCTCGACTTGGGTCGAGCCCACAAAGATACGTTTGGGATACTGGTCGAAATGGGCCTCCACAAGCTACCCACCTAAGCTTGTCACTAGTATATCCCACTTAACCCTCTTAGTCATGTTCATTTACATGTGTGTTTGGTTAAGTCTTACTAATCGTATTTCACATGCCACTAAGGGCACCCCCTAGATTCCTCATGCCACCCAAGGCACCTACTTAACCCCCATGTCCCACCTTGCATGTTTATCTGGTTAAGTATTTCTTAATTCATTCAGGCCATAACCTCATAAAGACCTCTCACATTAGACTGGCATTTATGGCAGCTGGATTTGCCGGGCGGGTCCGGGCAGTCTTACACCATAAAAGAGTCTAATCTCGTGTCTTTACAACCGTTATGCTTTAGTTTAGACCTAGGACCTCTCACATTGGGCTGACAATTGTGACCACTGGATTTGCCGGGCAGGTCCGGGCAGGTTTACGTCACAAACGAGTCTAACCTCGTGTCCTAAGCATTGATTAACACTTAAAATCTTTTACCCCAGTTTTAATAATTCCCTATTCGAATTATTAATTAAGTCAACTTTTAATGATGTTCATAATTGACTCAATTATGGCCATCCACTTATGGCATGCAAAATCATATCAATTGCACCCCAATTTTTTAATATTAAATCCTTAATATTACCCCTACCCCATGTTTATACGTTCGCTTATTCAACGCATAATATAGGCTAGACTTGTATAGTCTAACACCTAGCACAAAGATAAATTATCACAACATATAGACAATTAAAATAAATCTAATCATAATAGGGGTGAAACTTGCATAAACTACACATGTTAAGGATCAAAAGGTGTCAACTTGTTAAATGTCTCAATTTATATGATATGATCATAGCCCAAATCTATACATAAACTTGCATATGGGGTTTTTAGGCAACATAATGATGGTGTGAACTAGCATAGGATATCACACATGTCATAGCATAATTCTAGATGTAATAATAGATGTCTTGGTATATGTTCATAACTTTTCTAATCAATCTAACTTGCATATGTGACTTGTCATATAGATCAACATAACCCAAACATGATGATTTAATTAATATGAACTAACTAGCATAGATGGTAACATCATGGCCTTTTTAACATGTATGATTCATCACAACTTAGCATAGAAACTTTCAACATACATAACATCATCATAGCATGATTTACAACATATAAGATATCATCATCACATAACATTGGATTTACAATATACATGATAGCAAAAGGGGTTTACAACAACATATATGATAATTCACATCATCTACTCATAATCCATTCATAACTCAACCTAATTAAAATGATAATAATCTTGTTAAGATCATCATACTCACAATTTAGAGAAGAAAAGAGAGAGTTTTGCTTTGCTTTAGGGTTGAGAGAATTAGAATTGAATTTGCTTTTCTTCTTTCTTAGTTGGCGGCGGCTCCATTGATTTCCATGGCGACGGTAACTATTCTATTTTAATTAGGTTTAGGGTTAGCATTAGGATGTATTTATAGGTGTAGGAAGTTATTTAGGACCATTGGATTAACCCTGAACCATGAGAACCAATCAAATGCAAAATCTGCATTTGAGCGAATCGGCCCACGGGTTGACAGCCAAACACCCTGGATTAACCCCTAGTCGACCCAGCAGGGCTCGTGTCGACCTCAAAAATGGGCCGGTTCGGTTATTCCCCCTCCCAATTCGATGTTTTGAACCTTTTCGCATATTTATTTATTTAATTTTTAATTTATATATATATATATATATATATATATATTTCTCTGCGCAACCCATTTCACTTAATTCTTTTCTAAAAATTAAGTATACTTTAATTTGTGAATTTTAATGTTATAAAATTACAGGGTGTTACATTCTCCCCTCCTTAAAGGATTTCGTCCCCGAAATCTCCAAGTAAAGAAGAATGTATATCCTACCATCTAATCGTCCATCTACTCAACCATCAAACACCAGCATCCATTGTCCTTAAAAGACTTCTAATGCTTTAATGTTTATATGCACAGTGTGTGTATATGTCCATATCTAATGCAAAATTAGGCGGTCTACTGATTCAGTCGACCTCCTTAGTGCAATTCATGATAGTGCCATGCGTCCAATATGTATGCAAAAGATTCCTAATGATACATATTAATTCTATATGCGTGCACAACCATCCACCCGAATGCAGCAACTATATGATAATACAACTTTTATACATCCATTTTACTAAATACATCCATATATATGCAATATGCAATATGAAGTGACTGAGCCGATCTGGTGCCTAATAGTGTGTGTACATGCATCCACGAGCAACCACTAGCAAACACTTGCATCCACTTTGCATCCACCATACATAACATGTCTCAAACACATGTTTCAACCATAGGATTATCCTAACTAAAGGTCAAAGATACTAGCGAGAGGATATACTAAAGATAAGATAAGTACAAGCTAAGCGATAAAGGAGAAATTAAAAGACATACCCTCAAAAAGAAAAGGGTATCGTGAACGCATCTTCTCTTCTGTCTCCCAAGTAGCGTTGCTCTCATCATCTCCCCATTGCACTTTGACTAGTCTGACCTCTCGATTCCTCAACCTCTTAATCTCCGACCCAAGAATGCGCGTAGGAGCTCGTCGAATTGTCGCATCACGCTCTATCTCCACCTCTCTAAGAAAGCTCGGCTCTACCACTTCCGCGGTCTCGTGCAAGCACTTCCTCAAATGTGACACATGGAATACGTCATGTACACCACTAAGTCTCTCAGGCAACTCCACTCTATACGCCATCCGTCCAATCCTCTCCTTAATAGGAAATGGCCCTACAAACCTTGGTGCTAATTTCCCAACCGACCCAAAGCGAACAACGTTTCGTAATGGAGACACTTTGACAAAGACCATGTCCCCACCTTCAAACTCGAGATTTGTCCTCCTCTTATCCGCATAAGATTTCTGCCTATCTTGCGCTGCTTTCATCCTCCTTTGAATCAAGTCGATCTTCTCCGAAGTCTCCCTAATCATATCGGGCCCAAGTAAGATCTTATCCGTAGATTCCCACCAACATGTAGGTGAACGACAAGGTCGTCCATAAAGAGCTTCGAATGGTGCCATACCAATGCTAGACTGAAAGCTATTATTATATGCGAACTCAACCAATGGAAGATGCTCTTCCCACATATCCCTAAAGTCTAGGATACATAGCCTCAACAGATCCTCTAGAATGCGATTCACCCTCTCGGTCTGGCCGTCCGTCTGAGGATGATATGCGGTGCCCAAACATAACTGAGTCCCTACCGCCTCTTGTAAGCTTCTCCAAAATTCGCTAGTGAAAATAGGATCGCGGTCGCTCACTATGCTAGAAGGAACACCGTGCAAACGAACTATTTCTCGAACGTATACGGAGGCTAACCATGGAGCAGTCCTCTTACTCTTTACGGGAATGAAATGGGCGCTTTTAGTAAGTCTATCTACTATAACCCAAATTCCCGTATTACCCTTCCTTGATCGCGGTAACCCATCCACGAAATCCATCGAGACACTTTCCCACTTCCATAGTGGAACCTCCAATGGGTGAAGCAACCCACCGGGTTTCTTTTGCTCCGCTTTTACTTGTTGGCACACCAAGCATCTAGCGACATATTCAGCCACATCTTTCTTCATGCCGGCCCAAAAGTAAACTCTCTTCATGTCTTTGTACATCTTGTCCCCGCCGGGATGAATGGTCATCTTCGAATGATGTGCTTCGTCAAGAATAGTCTTCCTTAGGTCATCGTCTTTTGGTACACAAAGTCTACCGTCCCTACGTAACCAACCCTTATCGTCTAGGGTATAACTACGGAGATAGCTTGATGACTCCCCTCCTTTGAGCTTTTCTACTAACTCAACTAACTGTGGGTCGTCTCGCTGTGCCTCACCAATCCGTCCCAAAAGCGTAGGTCTGACCTCCAAGGATGCTAGCAAACCGGGTACGAAGTCAACGGAAGGTCTAAAGTCAAACATCGAAATGAATTCTAAACTTCGCCGCTCAACAAACAAAGGACTTAAGGATAATCTTTTTCTACTTAAGGCGTCTGCCACCACGTTACCGTTGCCAGGGGTATAGGCTATTTCGAAGTCGTAGGACGCTAAGAACTCCATCCACCTTTGCTGCCTTAAGTTCAAGTCCTTTTGAGAGAATAGGTATTTTAAAGACTTGTGGTCAGTAAATAATTCGAATTTCACGCCAAGAAGATGATGACGCCAAGACTTAAGCGCGAAAACAATAGCGGCCAATTCTAGGTCATGTGTAGGATAATTTTTCTCATGCGCTCTCAACTGCCTTCCACCATAGGCTATTACCCTACCCTCTTGCATTAAGACTGCGCCTAGACTTGTCCCACAAGCATCAGTATAAACGGTAAACGGCTTACTCCCGTCTGGCAATACTAAGACTGGGGCTGAAGTCAAAGCTCTCTTCAAACGTTGGAACGCATCATCACAATCTACGTCCCATGTGAAAACTAGGTTCTTCTTCGTCAAGCGTGTCAATGGAGCTGATATCTTTGCGAAGTCTTTGATAAACTTCCTATAGTAGCCAGCCAACCCCAAGAAACTTCTCACTTCGGTAGCATTTTTAGGGACCTTCCAATCTTGGATGGCCACCACCTTCGCGGGATCCACGACTATCCCTTCTTTGGAAACCACGTGCCCCAAGAACCGTACTTCCTTCCTCCAGAAGTGACACTTAGAAAATTTAGCCTTAAGGCTATGCCCTCGTAGGGTCTCCAACACTTCCCTAAGATGTAGGGCATGCTCTTCTTCATCCTTAGAAAAGATCAAGATGTCATCTACAAAGACTACCACGAATTTGTTAAGGTACTCCCTAAAAACCCTACTCATCAAATCAACAAAGTATGCGGGGGCGTTTGTCAAACCGAAGGGCATCACTAGCCATTCATAGAAACCGTCCGGAGTCCTAAAGGCAGTCTTGTCAATGCTATCCTCAGCCACTCTCAACTGATGGAACCCAGTGGCTAAGTCCAACTGCGAAAACACTGAGGCGCCAACTAACTGATCGAAGAGATCGTCAATCCTCGGCAGTGGGTGTCTGTTCTTCTTAGAAAGCTTATTAAGTTCTCTATAGTCCACACAAAGTCTAAGGGACCCATCCGCCTTTGTGGCAAATACTACTGGAGCACCCCACTCCGATATACTTCGTCTTATGAACCCCTTCTCAAGCAACTCCTTCACTTGCTTATCGAGTTCCCTCCTTTCACGTGGAGCCATGTGGCGTACTGGCAAAGATACTGGTTTCGCATTATCCACAAGATATATTCGAAAATCTATCTCCCGCTTCGGAGGCAAGCCCTTCACCTCCTCAAACACATCCGAATATTCTCGGACCACTCTAACAGATCGTAGATTTTCCTCAGAAGCGTCAAGCGATTCTAAATAACTTAGCATAACCGAATTTATGGGATTACAAAAGATTTCGAGAGCGTTGCCAAGGCGAGTCACGAGCCTAACTACTCTCCTTTCACAATCAAGAACGGCCCCATTTCTGGATAACCAATCCATTCCTAAAATTAGCCCATAGCCCGTGAAGCCCAACACATAAGCATCACATCTAAATTCAACGCTAAGTATGGAAATTTTCAAATCCAAACACATCATAGACAAATAAGTTGAGCCCCCAATTGGATTCGAAACAACTAAGGGATCCTCTACTAAACTGGTGTTTAAGTGAAGTGATTCAACTAATGATGTAGAGATAAATGAATGTGATGCGCCCGAATCGAATAAGGTACGGACAGGATGATCAAACAGAAAAACTAAGCTTTCAACAGAAATGGTTCTACCTCGTTCTTGCAGCGGTGGGACCGCGAGAGCCTGAACTTGTCCCCTTGCCTGCCCTGGTGCCATAAGAGCCTGCACCTGTCCTCCCGAGGTAGCTCCTGCCCTCTGCCCCTTCTTTGGGCAGTCCTTCACTAAATGTCCCGCATCGCCACAATGAAAACAGCCTGTCTTCTTTTTCTTTCGGCAATCCTTGCTGAGATGACCTGGTGTCCCACAGTTAAAGCATTTCTTCTTTCCCTTGCCGTTATTGTCTTTACCACCCTTCTTGTTTTGCTGTTGTGGTTTCTTCTGATCCCCCTTCTTCTCGGGTGCCTTATCAGCTTTAGCGCTTTTCTCCTCATGCATAAGCGCCATTTCTACTAACTTCTCAAAGGTGGCCCCCATAAGGATGTGGGTCATAGCCAACCCTTGCAATGGTTCATTCAAGCCATTCACGAACCTTAGAGCCTTCTTCTCCGGCGTGTTTACTAAGTCCAAGCCAAACCTTGCTAACTGATTAAATTTATTGACATATTCTTTCACTGATGAGCTTCCTTGCTTCAATGTCAAGAACCTTTCCATATATAGATTTTCTTCCGCCCTTGAGAGAAACTTCGCCTCGAACCTACGTCTGAAATCCGCCCAAGAGTCAACAGGACGCTCCCCATTAGTGACCTCCCACCAAAACGAGGCCTCTCCCTTCATCAACCAAGCTGCTAAACGAACTCTCCTCCCTTCTTCTACTTCAAAGATTTCTAGCATTCTTCCACCTCCTTAAGCCAATCTCTAGCTTCCACAAACGTTTCTGACCCTTGAAATGGTTTTCCACCCATAGCCTTGAATTCCTTGCACGTCTTTGCAAAAGTATCTACGCGAGGAGGAGGAGGAGGAACGGGTGCAACTGGTGGTGGAGGAACATTGGCTGGACCTGCAGCGGCCCTAGCCTCTAATAACCTCCTATACCATCCTGGTATCGTTACACCATCGGGTAGATTAAGATCTTCAGCCATGCTGAAACGAAAAAGGAAAGATTCAAAATGGAGAATTCGAAAGATAAAGATATGGGCTATTGGGGATTATGTTTTTTTTTTTCTTAAAAACTCTTCTCTTTAAATTTCTCATTAAAACATGTTTTTGAAAGCACTTCTGCCAAAAATAACTATTTTTCTAAAGTATTTTTACCTGTTCTGGTAGCCTTAAGCTCTGATACCACATGTAACACCCCACGTCCATTAATGTCACTCACAAAGGGAATGCATTAACTTCCATGGAGGTTATAAGTGAATATAGAACAGAAAAATTACAACAAGACAGATAATAAGTAGTACTTGGAAATCTAAAACTTCATTTTATTGCAGCGGAAATTAAACATGTTTATTACATCACAAAACCATTAATCATAGTCAAGTACATTATCCATCTTCATTAAAACAAAATACATGACCCCATTACACAAATAGCCATTGAAAAGATAACAAGCTGGACTTTACTTCAACGGTCCAAGCTTTCCAAGAGAGATAAAGCAATCCAATCAAACTCCACTAGAGCTGGGCCCAACCTGAGGACCTGGAGGGGGAAAAGGATAGAAATGGAGGGGGTCAGACATAAAGTCTGGCGAGTATGACAATTCTAACAATACTATTATCAAATTAACTAGACTAAGGCATAAGCTGGGAGACAAGTAAATGTCTATGAACTCTTAGGAAGATAAAGATAGCGTTTAAGATAACGTTAAAGATAACGGTAAAGGCACACCTAATTACTAACGAATGATTACTACACTGCACCGCACATTACTACACTGCACCACACCAGTCACCCTATTGTTTGATCCCACTTGCTTCACGCAGAAACTTTATAAATAGCCTTACTATAACACCCCACACCCGTTAAGGTCACTCACTAAGGGAATGCCTTAACTTCGGTGGAGTATCTTAAGTGAATATAGAACAGAAAAATTACAACAAGATAGATATAAGTAATACCTGAGAATTTTAAAACATCATTTCATTGCAGCGGAAATTAAAACATGTTTGGTTACATCACAAAACCATAAACAAGAGTCAAGTACATAATATCCGTCTTGATAAAACAAAAGTACATAATCCCACTAATAACTAATAGCCATAATAGAAAAGATAAGTTGGGCTTTACGTCACGGTCCAAGCTCCAAAAGATAGATGAAGCGATCTGATCAAAGCCCACTAGTGCTAGGCCCACTCTGAGAACCTGAGGGTTGGGGAAAAAGATAAAAACAACGGGGTCAGACATAAGTCTGAGTGAGCCCTATAACTTTAACAATACAATCATTAAAGTGATTAGGGTATGATATAAACCTGGTACGGTACGACTGGGGATAAATGACTACACTAAGCAGCCAACTAGACTTAGGATGAACTAAGATAACGGTAAAGACACGCCTATCCACCCAAGGATAAATACTATACTGCACCACACCAGATCTACCCACCCAAGGGTAATTCCTACACTGCACCACACTAGATCTACCCACCCAAGGGTAATTCCTACTTAAAGGTTGATCCCACTAAGTGTACTTAGTAATTTTAATAGTAGTTTCGTGTACCCCTAGCTGACTACATAGGCGCCGTCTGCCCCTATCTCCACTAGGTGTACCCACAACTTAGTAATTTTAATAGTAGTTTCGTGTACCCCTAGCTGACTACATAGGTGCCGTCTGCCCCTATCTCCACTAGGTGTACCCACAACTTAGTAATTTTAATAGTAGTTTCGTGTACCCCTAGCTGACTACATAGGCGCCGTCTGCCCCTATCTCCACTAGGTGTACCCACTACTCCCATTCGATCGGCTCCCTAATGTAGATACCCGTGTTGGCCCCACAGTGGGGTGTATCACTCCCCGAAGTGGCAACCCGATACAAACAATGGTGCACGGCTTATACCTACACGATGCAACAACGTCTTACCTACCAGCCCGGGTCCACACACGCATATGAAACCCGTTGGACTTGCGTTGCCACCACTAACCCGTTTTGGCCTCTTATAGTCAAGCCCAGTACGCGTGTCCCGTCCTCGACATGGGTCGAGCCCAATAAGATACATATGGGTTACTGGTTGAAATGGGCCCCCACAAGCTACCCGCCTAAGCTTGTCATTTTATCTAGTGCATCCCACTTAACCCTTTTCTAATAATCATGTCCACTTACATGTTTAAGGTTTGGTTAAGTCATCTAATCATATTTCAATTGCCACTCAAGGCACCCACTAGATTTCCTCATGCCACCCAAGGCACTTACTTGATTTCCACATGCCACCCAAGGCACTTACTTAACCCTTTAATCATGTTTAATTACATGTTCCACTTTGGTTAAGTATTCTAATCTTATCTTCTATTGCCACCCAAGACAACCATTAGATTTTCCCATGCCACCCAAGGCACTTACTTAACCCTTTAATCATGTTTAATTACATGTTCCACTTTGGTTAAGTATTCTAATCGTATTTTCTATTGCCACCCAAGGAAACCATTAGATTTTCCCCATGCCACCCAAGGCACTTACTTAACCCTTTAATCATGTTTAATTACATGTTCCACTTTGGTTAAGTATTATAATCGTATTTTCTATTGCCACCCAAGGCAACCACTAGGTTTTTCCACATGCCACCCAAGGCACTTACTTAACCCTTTAATCATGTTTAATTACATGTTCCACTTTGGTTAAGTATTCTAATCGTATTTTCTATTGCCACCCAAGGCAACCACTAGGTTTTTCCACATGCCACCCAAGGCACTTACTGGATTTCCACATGCCACCCAAGGCACCCACTCAACCCCTCATGCCCCACTACATGCTTATCTGGTTAAGTGTTTCTTAATTGATTAAGAACGTAACCGTTGTAAAGATCTCTCACATTAGACTATCTTTTATGGCAACTGGATTTGCCGGTCGGTTCCGGGCAGCCTTACGCCATAACCGAGTCTAACCTCGTGTCTTCACACTTGTCACGTATTTAGTTTGTGCCTAAAACCTCTCACATTGGGCCAATCATTTGTAGCCGTTGGATTTGTCGGTCGGTTCCGGGCAGTCTTATGCTACAAAAGGGTCCAACCTCGTGTCTTAGTCGATTAATTACACCTAATTAATCACCCCCATAATTTGTATTAATTATCCCTAATTAATTACAAATTTAATGATGTACATAATTGACTCAATTATGTCCATCAACTTTATGGTATGCATAATCATACCAACTTCATTTCATTAACATGAATATTAACCCCATCGTTCCCCACGTAATTCGCTAACATGACATACTTAAAAGGGAAGATTCATCACACATACAATGGGTTCAACTTGCATAACATTAGCATCAACATGGGTTTAAAAGGTGTCAACATGCATATAGCATCAAACCCAACTAGCATAAATAATCAACCCAAACTTGCATGAATCACATATGTCATAAAGAGGTTAACTTGCATAAATTACTTATGTCATCCAAAGGGGTAAACTTGCATATGTATGTATGACATACAAAGGGGTTAACTTGCATATGTATGCATATCATACAAAGGTGTAAACTTGCACATGTTACTTGCATATAATCAAACACCAAACTTGCATAACATGTCATATATGAACTTGCATATAATCATACACCAAACTTGCATAACATATCATATATGAACTTGCATATTATCATACACCAAACTTGCATAACATATCATATATGAACTTGCATATAATCAAACACCAAACTTGCATAACATGGTGTCATAATGGATCAATGTTTATCATAGCGATTTGCATAACTAACATCATGAACACATAGTCTAAAACTTGCATAACTTGCATAACATCATGATCACCTAGCATATGACTTGCATAACTTGCATAACATTTGCATAACTTGCATAACACATAGCATATAACTTGCATAACATGCATAACACATAGCATATAACTTGCATAACATGCATAACACATAGCATATGATAACATAACTTGCATTGATCCACATTCATAGCCATAACCTCATTATATCCTATCATAATCATTTCAACAATTGGTCATTAAGGCTATAGAAACTCACAACTTGTTGATTAGCACTCCTAAGAAGAAGATTAAGTTGCTAGAGTTGATTAGAAGTTGATTTGAGAAGCTATCTTCCTCTTTAATTTGATGGAGGCTCCTTCAAGTTGCATTTTGACGGCATAACGACGTTGTATCTATTTTTAGTATAAATTAGGGTAGTCTTAGGGTGTATTTATAGAGTAGTTAGGTGTTTTAGGCCATTAGATTAACCCTAAATCAGATTATAGCCGTCAGATCTCGTCCTAGCCACCAAAACACAGCCCAAAAGCCAAACTGGTGCACCCAGGTCACCTGGGCTCGACCAGGGAGGTCGACCCCCAGGTCGACACTAGGGTCGACTCCCCAGTCGACCTGGTGGGCAGGTCGACTCCCCAGTCGACCCCCAGGTCGACTCCCTGGGTCTGGCGGGAATTTTCCCGCCACTTCTGAAATTTGAAATTTCTGTTTTTAAATCTGTTTTGAATTTCTGAAAACTTCTTCGGGCCTTAACTGGGTCATACGGACTCCGATTTTCGAAAACTCGGACTCTATTTCGCGTATTTTTCCGAGACGAACGCAATGGCATAGCCCGTTTCCCCTGATTCAGATTTTAAAATTTAATTCTGCCCTGTTTTATATTATAGCAAGTTATTCAACATACGGGGTGTTACATTCTCCCCTACTTAAAGAATTTCGTCCCCGAAATCTCTAAGTCAAGAAGAACGTATCCTACCATCCAAACAACCATCTACTCAAACCATCAAACACTGGCATCCATTGTCCTTAGAGTTTCTAATGCTGTATGAACATATGCAAAAAGTGTGTGTATATGTTCCCTGTCAAATGCAAAATCAGGCGGTCTACTGATTTAGTTGACCTCCTTAATGCAAACCATAATAGTGCCATGCATCCAATATGTATGCGAAAGATCCCTATCGACACATACTATTTCTACATGTGTGCACAACCATACACCAAAATGCATCATCCATATGATAACACAATCATTATACATCCATTAATATAGCTACCTACACACAATTATATGCAATATGCAATATGAAGTGACTGAGCCGATCTAGTGCCTAAAGTGTGTGTATATGCATCCACAAGCAACCACTAGCAACCACTTGCATCCACACGCATCCATCAAACATAACATGTCTCAAACACATGTTTCAACCATAGGTTTACCCTATCTAAAGGTCAAAGGTACTAATGAGAGGACATACTGAAGATAAGATAAGTACTAGACAAACGATAAAGGAGAAGTTAAAAGACATACCCTAAAAAAGGAATGGGTACAATGAACGCATCTTCGCTTCTGTCTCCCAAGTAGCATTGCTCTCATCTTCTCCCCATTGCTCTTTGACTAGTCGAACCTCTCTGTTTCTCAACTTCCTAATCTCTGACCCAAGGATGCGGGTAGGAGCTCGTCGAATAGTCGGATCACGCTCTACCTCCACCTCTCTAAGCAAGCTCGGCTCTACCACCTCTATGGTCTCATGTAGGCACTTCCTCAAATGTGACCCATGGAATACGCCATGTACCCCACTAAGTCTCTCGGGTAAATCCACTCTATATGCCATGGAGCAGTCCTCTTGCTCTTCACGGGTATGAAATGGGCGCTCTTAGTAAGTTTGTCTACCACAACCCAAATTCCCGTATTACCCTTCCTCGATCTCGGTAACCCATCAATAAAATCCATCGAGACGCTATCCCACTTCCATTGCGGAACTTCCAATGGGTGAAGCAACCCACCTGGTTTCTTTTGCTCTGCTTTCACTTGTTGGCACACCAAGCATCTAGCGACATACTCGGCCACATCTTTCTTCATACCGGCCCAAAAGAAAACTCGCTTCATGTCTTGGTACATCTTGTCCCCACCGGGATGAATGGTCATCTTCGAACGATGCGCATCATTAAGTATAGCCTTCCTCAAACCCTCGTCTTGCGGTACACAAAGTCTACCGTCTCTACGCAACCATCCCCTATCGTCTAGGGTGTACCTACTCAAATGGCTGGACGATCCCCCCTATTGAGCCTCTCTACTAACTCAATCAACTGTGGGTCGTCCCGCTGTGCCTCGCCAAGCCGTCCTAAAAGAGTAGGTCTGACCTATAAGGATGCTAGCAAACCGGGTACAAAGTCAACGGAAGGTCTAAAAGCAAACATCGAGATAAATTCCAAGCTTCGTCGTTCCACGAACAATGGACTCAAGGACAACCTTTTTCTGCTCAAGGCGTCCGCCACCACGTTATCCTTGCCAGGGGTATATGCTATCTCGAAATCATAGGATGCTAAGAATTCCATCCACCTTTGTTGTCTTAAGACTATGCGCTCGCAGAGTCCCCAACACTTCCCTAAGATGTAGGGCATGCTTTTCTCCACTTCTAGAGAAAATCAGGATATTCTCCCATGCAAAATCGTCACAACTATCCATCTCTCACGCAGACCATCCTAGTCGAACTCGACATCCCCCAAGTGCAAGCCCCAAAGGCCTAAACCAATATCAGACAAACACCCAAGGGATACCTCCTTCGAATTCAGACGCCCTACGTGAGATGATACTAGTAAAAACGGCTAAATAATTAAGCCCTTGTCCAACTCGGATGTCCTTGCCAATCTCGCTCCAAAACCACCGTTGATCAAATAACTGGCTTTGCTTAACCTATTAAGCACATACGAAAACTTATTTCGCTTTTAGAAAAGACCAAGATGTCATCCACAGAGACCACTACGAAGTTATTTAGGTACTCCCTGAACACCCTACTCATCAAATCAACAAAGTATGCGGGGCGTTCGTCAAACCAAATGGCTTCACCAGCCACTCATAGAAACCATCCGGAGTCCTAAAGGCGGTCTTCTCTATACTATCCTCAGTCACTCCCAACTGATGAAACCCCGTGGCTAAGTCCAACTGTGAAACACTGAGGCGCCAACCAACTGATCAAAAAGATCATCAATCCTTGGCAATGGGTGTCTATTCTTCTTTGTGAGCTTGTTGAGTTCTCTATAGTCTACACAAAGTCTGAGGGACCCATCCGCCTTCGTGGCAAAAACTACTGGAGCACCCCACTCCGATATACTTCGTCTTATGAACCCCTTCTCAAGCAACTCCCCTACTTGCTTATGGAGTTCCCTTCTCTCACGAGGAGCCATGTGGCGCACTGGCAAAGATACTGGCTTAGCATTGTCCACCAGATATATTCAGAAGTCTATCTCCCGCTTCGGAGGTAAGCCCTTCACCTCCTCGAACTCATCCGAGTACTCCCGGACCACTCTAACAGATCGCAAACTCTCGACCGAAGCGTAAAGCGATTCAAAATAACTTAGCATAACAGAATATATGGGATTACAAGAGATCTCGAGAGTGTCACCCAAGCAGGTCATGAGCCTAACAACTCTCCTTTCGCAATCAAGAACGGCACCATTACTGGATAACCAGTCCATGCCCAAAAATCAACCCATAGCCCGTGAAGCCCAAAACAAAGGCATCACACCTAAACTCAACGCTAAGTATGAGGATCTTCAAACCCAAACATATCATGGACAAATAAGTGGAGCCCCCAATTGGGTTTGAAACAACCAAGGGATCATCTACTAAAATGGTGTCTAGGTGCAGTGACTCAACTAATGATGATGAGGTAAACGAATGTGATGCGCCAAAGTCGAATAAAGTTCGAACAGGATGATCGAGAGAACCAAATCTCAACCTAGACGGTCCTACCCCCATCAGGTATACCAGCCGTGAGGGAATACATGTACCCTCCAGAAGATCCTGTACTTCGTCCTTACCTCTTTGGACAACCCTAAGGTGTCCTATTTCTCCAAAACAACTAACCTTCCCCTTCACATTCTCCTTTCGTGGCCTTCTTACCACGATAAGGTTTCGTCCTTTATTTACCTAACAGCTATTTGAACCTTCCTCTCTCGTCCATCTTAAAGGTACCCATAAGCCCTCCACCTCCTTGGACTAACTTCTTAGCCTAGCAAACGTCTTAGTCCCTTGAAGTGGTTCTTCCGTCCTTCATACGGAAGTCCTTATTTATCTTAAAAAGACATCTATATGCGGAGGGAAAATTCAAAAAGAGAAAGAGGAAGAGATTCAAAACGGAGAATCGAAGGAAGGATATATGGCTCTTGGGGATTATGTTCTTTTCTTTCAAAAACTTTTCTCTTAAAAACATGTTTTTGAAAATACTTCTTCCAAAAATGTTTTTAGAAAAATAATTTTTCTAAAATTTTTATCTGTTCTGGTAACCTTAAGCTCTGATACCACGTGTAACACCCCACACCCGTTAAGGTCACTCACTAAGGGAATGCCTTAACTTCGGTGGAGTATCTTAAGTGAATATAGAACAGAAAAATTACAACAAGATAGATATAAGTAATACCTGAGAATTTTAAAACATCATTTCATTGCAGCGGAAATTAAAACATGTTTGGTTACATCACAAAACCATAAACAAGAGTCAAGTACATAATATCCGTCTTGATAAAACAAAAGTACATAATCCCACTAATAACTAATAGCCATAATAGAAAAGATAAGTTGGGCTTTACGTCACGGTCCAAGCTCCAAAAGATAGATGAAGCGATCTGATCAAAGCCCACTAGTGCTAGGCCCACTCTGAGAACCTGAGGGTTGGGGAAAAAGATAAAAACAACGGGGTCAGACATAAGTCTGAGTGAGCCCTATAACTTTAACAATACAATCATTAAAGTGATTAGGGTATGATATAAACCTGGTACGGTACGACTGGGGATAAATGACTACACTAAGCAGCCAACTAGACTTAGGATGAACTAAGATAACGGTAAAGACACGCCTATCCACCCAAGGATAAATACTATACTGCACCACACCAGATCTACCCACCCAAGGGTAATTCCTACACTGCACCACACTAGATCTACCCACCCAAGGGTAATTCCTACTTAAAGGTTGATCCCACTAAGTGTACTTAGTAATTTTAATAGTAGTTTCGTGTACCCCTAGCTGACTACATAGGCGCCGTCTGCCCCTATCTCCACTAGGTGTACCCACAACTTAGTAATTTTAATAGTAGTTTCGTGTACCCCTAGCTGACTACATAGGTGCCGTCTGCCCCTATCTCCACTAGGTGTACCCACAACTTAGTAATTTTAATAGTAGTTTCGTGTACCCCTAGCTGACTACATAGGCGCCGTCTGCCCCTATCTCCACTAGGTGTACCCACTACTCCCATTCGATCGGCTCCCTAATGTAGATACCCGTGTTGGCCCCACAGTGGGGTGTATCACTCCCCGAAGTGGCAACCCGATACAAACAATGGTGCACGGCTTATACCTACACGATGCAACAACGTCTTACCTACCAGCCCGGGTCCACACACGCATATGAAACCCGTTGGACTTGCGTTGCCACCACTAACCCGTTTTGGCCTCTTATAGTCAAGCCCAGTACGCGTGTCCCGTCCTCGACATGGGTCGAGCCCAATAAGATACATATGGGTTACTGGTTGAAATGGGCCCCCACAAGCTACCCGCCTAAGCTTGTCATTTTATCTAGTGCATCCCACTTAACCCTTTTCTAATAATCATGTCCACTTACATGTTTAAGGTTTGGTTAAGTCATCTAATCATATTTCAATTGCCACTCAAGGCACCCACTAGATTTCCTCATGCCACCCAAGGCACTTACTTGATTTCCACATGCCACCCAAGGCACTTACTTAACCCTTTAATCATGTTTAATTACATATTCCACTTTGGTTAAGTATTCTAATCTTATCTTCTATTGCCACCCAAGGCAACCATTAGATTTTCCCATGCCACCCAAGGCACTTACTTAACCCTTTAATCATGTTTAATTACATGTTCCACTTTGGTTAAGTATTCTAATCGTATTTTCTATTGCCACCCAAGGAAACCATTAGATTTTCCCCATGCCACCCAAGGCACTTACTTAACCCTTTAATCATGTTTAATTACATGTTCCACTTTGGTTAAGTATTCTAATCGTATTTTCTATTGCCACCCAAGGCAACCACTAGGTTTTTCCACATGCCACCCAAGGCACTTACTTAACCCTTTAATCATGTTTAATTACATGTTCCACTTTGGTTAAGTATTCTAATCGTATTTTCTATTGCCACCCAAGGCAACCACTAGGTTTTTCCACATGCCACCCAAGGCACTTACTGGATTTCCACATGCCACCCAAGGCACCCACTCAACCCCTCATGCCCCACTACATGCTTATCTGGTTAAGTGTTTCTTAATTGATTAAGAACGTAACCGTTGTAAAGATCTCTCACATTAGACTATCTTTTATGGCAGCTGGATTTGCCGGTCGGTTCCGGGCAGCCTTACGCCATAACCGAGTCTAACCTCGTGTCTTCACACTTGTCACGTATTTAGTTTGTGCCTAAAACCTCTCACATTGGGCCAATCATTTGTAGCCGTTGGATTTGTCGGTCGGTTCCGGGCAGTCTTATGCTACAAAAGGGTCCAACCTCGTGTCTTAGTCGATTAATTACACCTAATTAATCACCCCCATAATTTGTATTAATTATCCCTAATTAATTACAAATTTAATGATGTACATAATTGACTCAATTATGTCCATCAACTTTATGGTATGCATAATCATACCAACTTCATTTCATTAACATGAATATTAACCCCATCGTTCCCCACGTAATTCGCTAACATGACATACTTAAAAGGGAAGATTCATCACACATACAATGGGCTCAACTTGCATAACATTAGCATCAACATGGGTTTAAAAGGTGTCAACATGCATATAGCATCAAACCCAACTAGCATAAATAATCAACCCAAACTTGCCTGAATCACATATGTCATAAAGAGGTTAACTTGCATAAATTACTTATGTCATCCAAAGGGGTAAACTTGCATATGTATGTATGACATACAAAGGGGTTAACTTGCATATGTATGCATATCATACAAAGGTGTAAACTTGCACATGTTACTTGCATATAATCAAACACCAAACTTGCATAACATGTCATATATGAACTTGCATATAATCATACACCAAACTTGCATAACATATCATATATGAACTTGCATATTATCATACACCAAACTTGCATAACATATCATATATGAACTTGCATATAATCAAACATCAAACTTGCATAACATGGTGTCATAATGGATCAATGTTTATCATAGCGATTTGCATAACTAACATCATGAACACATAGTCTAAAACTTGCATAACTTGCATAACATCATGATCACCTAGCATATGACTTGCATAACTTGCATAACATCATGATCACATAGCATATGACTTGCATAACTTGCATAACACATAGCATATAACTTGCATAACATGCATAACACATAGCATATAACTTGCATAACATGCATAACACATAGCATATGATAACATAACTTGCATTGATCCACATTCATAGCCATAACCTCATTATATCCTATCATAATCATTTCAACAATTGGTCATTAAGGCTATAGAAACTCACAACTTGTTGATTAGCACTCCTAAGAAGAATATTAAGTTGCTAGAGTTGATTAGAAGTTGATTTGAGAAGCTATCTTCCTCTTTAATTTGATGGAGGCTCCTTCAAGTTGCATTTTGACGGCATAACGACGTTGTATCTATTTTTAGTATGAATTAGGGTAGTCTTAGGGTGTATTTATAGAGTAGTTAGGTGTTTTAGGCCATTAGATTAACCCTAAATCAGATTATAGCCGTCAGATCTCGTCCTAGCCACCAAAACACAGCCCAAAAGCCAAACTGGTGCACCCAGGTCACCTGGGCTCGACCAGGGAGGTCGACCCCCAGGTCGACACTAGGGTCGACTCCCCAGTCGACCTGGTGGGCAGGTCGACCCCCCAGTCGACCCCCAGGTCGACTCCCTGGGTCTGGCGGGAATTTTCCCGCCACTTCTGAAATTTGAAATTTCTGTTTTTAAATCTGTTTTGAATTTCTGAAAACTTCTTCGGGCCTTAACTGGGTCATACGGACTCCGATTTTCGAAAACTCGGACTCTATTTCGCGTATTTTTCCGAGACGAACGCAATGGCATAGCCCGTTTCCCCTGATTCAGATTTTAAAATTTAATTCTGCCCTGTTTTATATTATAGCAAGTTATTCAACATACGGGGTGTTACACTTACGTACCCTTAGGTGACTACATAGGTGCCGTCTGCCCCTATCTCCACTAGGTGTACCCCACTACCCACTTTCGATCGGCTCCCTACTCGTAGATACCCGTGTTGGCCCCACAGTGGGGTGTATCACTCCCCTAAAGTGGCAACCCGATACAACTTGAGAATGCACGGCTTATACCTACACGATGCAACAACGTCTTACCTACCAGCCCGGGTCCACACATGCATACGAAACCCGTTGGACTTGCGTTGCCACCGCTCCCCGTTTTGGCCTCTTACAGTCAAACCCAGCATGCGTGTCCCGTCCTCGACTTGGGTCGAGCCCACAAAGATACGTTTGGGATACTGGTCGAAATGGGCCCCCACAAGCTACCCACCTAAGCTTGTCACTAGTATATCCCACTTAACCCTCTTAGTCATGTTCATTTACATGTGTGTTTGGTTAAGTCTTACTAATCGTATTTCACATGCCACTAAGGGCACCCCCTAGATTCCTCATGCCACCCAAGGCACCTACTTAACCCCCATGTCCCACCTTACATGTTTATCTGGTTAAGTATTTCTTAATTCATTAAGGCCATAACCTCATAAAGACCTCTCACATTAGACTGGCATTTATGGCAGCTGGATTTGTCGGGCGGGTCCGGGCAGTCTTACACCATAAAAGAGTCTAACCTCGTGTCTTTACAACCGTTATGCTTTAGTTTAGGCCTAGGACCTCTCACATTGGGCTGACATTTGTGACCACTGGATTTGCCGGGCGGGTCCGGGCAGGTTTACGTCACAAACGAGTCCAACCTCGTGTCCTAAGCATTGATTAACACTTAAAATCTTTTACCCCAGTTTTAATAATTCCCTATTCAAATTATTAATTAAGTCAACTTTTAATGATGTCCATAATTGACTCAATTATGGCCATCCACTTATGGCATGCAAAATCATATCAATTGCACCCCAACTTTTTAATATTAAATCCTTAATATTACCCCTACCCCACGTTTATACGTTCGCTTATTCAACGCATAATATAGGCTAGACTTGTATAGTCTAACACCTAGCACAAAGATAAATTATCACAACATATAGACAATTAAAATAAATCTAATCATAATAGGGGTGAAACTTGCATAAACTACACATGTTAAGGATCAAAAGGTGTCAACTTGTTAAATGTCTCAATTTATATGATATGATCATAGCCCAAATCTATACATAAACTTGCATATGGGGTTTTTAGGCAACATAATGATGGTGTGAACTAGCATAGGATATCACATATGTCATAGCATAATTTTAGATGTCTTGGTATATGTTCATAACTTTTCTAATCAATCTAACTTGCATATGTGACTTGTCATATAGATCAACATAACCCAAACATGATGATTTAATTAATATGAACTAACTAGCATAGATGGTAACATCATGGCCTTTTTAACATGTATGATTCATCACAACTTAGCATAGAAACTTTCAACATACATAACATCATCATAGCATGATTTACAACATATAAGATATCATCATCACATAACATTGGATTTACAATATACATGATATCAAAAGGGGTTTACAACAACATATATGATAATTCACATCATCTACTCATAATCCATTCATAACTCAACCTAATTAAAATGATAATAATCTTGTTAAGATCATCATACTCACAATTTAGAGAAGAAAAGAGAGAGTTTTGCTTTGCTTTAAGGTTGAGAGAATTAGAATTGAATTTGCTTTTCTTCTTTCTTAGTTGGCGGCGGCTCCATTGATTTCCATGGCGACGGTAACTATTCTATTTTAATTAGGTTTAGGGTTAGCATTAGGATGTATTTATAGGTGTAGGAAGTTATTTAGGACCATTAGATTAACCCTGAACCATGAGAACCAATCAAATGCAAAATCTGCATTTGAGCGAATCGGCCCACGGGTTGACAGCCAAACACCCTGGATTAACCCCTAGTCGACCCAGCAGGGCTTGGGTCGACCTCAAAATTGGGCCGGTTCGGTTATTCCCCCTCCCAATTCGTTGTTTTGAACTTTTTCGCATATTTATTTATTTAATTTTTAATTTATATATATATATATCAATATATATATATATATATATCAATATATATATATATTTCTCTACGCAACCCATTTCACTTAATTCTTTTCTAAAAATTAAGTATACTTTAATTTGTGAATTTTAATGTTATAAAATTACAGGGTGTTATATTATGGTTTTCCAAACTAGTCGGGATTAGCGAACCACACCGAAGTAATTATTTATTTTATTTCCCAATCCCAACCTATTCATCCCCTGGAGCAAAAATGTTATTACCCCATAACTAACACCACGGTGTTATCGGTAAATATTAATTACCATTTCACGTTCAAATTTAATTAAAGATTTAACTGTTGCTTTGGAGCAAAACTGGTGATACTCCATCCTCGATCACTTTTCAAATTTGATAATTTAAATTATCAATTCACATTTCAATTTAACTACAGATTCATTATAACTCCACTTCGTTTTAATCTTTCCCCCAAATAAATATCCTTTCTTTAACTGGGTTAAAGAACCAATGTCACCTAAAACACGATTCACGATAAACCCAAAATCACTTTCCGTTGTTAATCGGGTTAAAGAACAGGTGTTATTAAAAACACCGCTCACGATAAACCCCAAAAACCAATTCAAATTCAATTCCAATTAATATTATTTAATTGGACAATTTCACTAAATCTTAATTAAAAGATTTATTGTTTTCTAAACTGGGTTCAAGAACAGTGTTATTTAAGACACCATTCACGACGAACCCAAAATCCCATTTGAAATTAAATACAAGGCTCTGAATAGAAAGTATACCGGCTTATATTCAATATCAAATTCTGAAACCAACAAATATCGTATTGGAAATAACGATATAAAATATATCTTTCAAATTTCCACAACCATATCTGTATAATCACGAAATCCAACATCGAAATATTCCAAAGACAATTTCGATTCAAATCCATTTCCACTTTATGTATTGGAAATTCTGGTTATTTTCAAAACCATTTCAAATCCAATTTATTTATAAAAAAATGGATTTTTATTTCTAGTTCAAAACTAGTTCATTTTGATAAAATTATATTCTTATCTTTTCAAATATGGGATTTTTCATCCCATTTATTTTCAAATCATTTCTTATCATTTTACACTAATTATTGATATTTTTAATTATTTTATCAAGGCCCGTACAGTCGATTTCCATCAACGGTCATCGAACTGCACTTACAGCGACCTTTTCCTAGTTTGATTTAGACATAATTCCAAATCCAACCGTTAGATTTCAAATTTCTAATATTCATTGGAAAGCTCTTTTCGATACAAACCCAACGGTTCCGGTTTCAGGAGAATCCGACGGTTGGATCTCCTACAACGTCAATTCGAAGTCAATGGTCAAAATTCACGAACTGCCGCTGCGCGGCGCGTTCTATTCAGGGCATTATATATAATATATATATTATATATATTTCGTCGATTTCCTTTTAAATCGTATTTTATAAATCGTTTTAAATTCGTTTTCAAAACCATTTAAACTCTATATTCAATTTCAAATCAAAATTGAATATTTCATATCATTACTATATAAATGATAATATTTTCAAAATTTTATATTTTGAAATCACCTTCTTTTCGATATTCAAATAAAATCGATATAAATATCGATCGTGTCAAAATGGCGCATCTCTAATCAACACGGCTTTATATATTTCAATAACTTCGTTATTATATTCAACAAATGAATATTTATTCTACTCAACACATGAATCTATATTTCTTTTCCAAATTGGAATGATGCCCAATCAATTACCATATAATGTTAATTATATGGATTCCATACAACACATGTATATAATAGCAACGATAAATAATCAACCATCATCCAAAGTGCACCACACAACTGCATAAGCATCAAACATAAATAATTAACGCTTACACAGTCTGTCGACCAATCGATCGACATACAACTAAATAATTGGGATTAGTGTGCGCCAAATATCATCCCAACACCCGTGTGGTGTTTCAAATCAACAAACACTGAATATTATTTGTGTAGTTGGGCGATGTGTAAAATTTATCGTCCCAATCAATATCCTTCAAATAGGTGTACATAAAAAAACCGTTCGGTTTGTAGATGAATATTTATTTATTCACATTCACATTAAAAATTATATTTTTAACTATATTAATTTATTTCAACACAAGAATTTTTATTTTATATTTCACATCACCATCACAAACAAATTTCACAACACATCAAACAAGCATACAAGCCATCCATGGTCTGTGGACGACGGGTGTCGGGTGCTACTAAACACCTTCTGCATCCTAGTATGTATATTTTAACTAGAAAAGAAAATTAAAAGTGAGAAGTTCTCACCGAGAGCTAAACCAAACGCCATGACTCTTCCTTGTAGAAACCTCGTCGTGCTCGCCCTTTTGTCAATTTCGTTGTCCGTAGCCACTACATATATAAAAATCATATTTTTATAATCACTATATATGGATAAAAATTCTATTTTTACACCACTACTATATATATAAAAATTATATTTTTACATCGCTAGTAATATAATAAAAATTATATTTTTATTACTCTACATGAATAAAAATCATATTTTTGTTTCTACTTTATATTTTTTTTCAGCCCTTCTTCTTATATAAAAATTATATTTTTATATTTCTACTTCTTATATAAAATCGAATTTTTATTTCGACACTATAAAAATCACATCTTTATTTCACATATATATAATAAAGATCAGATTTTTATTCTGCTACATATATAAAGATTATATTTTTACTATCTATATAATATAAAAATCATCTCTTTATTCCTTCTACAATATAAAAATCATATTTTTAACCTTTCTATAATATAAAAAATATATTTTTATATCGCTCTTTTCATGTGTAATTAAAAATCGAATCTTTTCAAAGTAAAAATCGAATCCTTTTCTGTTATTCATATAAATAAAGTTCATATTTTCTTCTAACTTTCATATCTATAAAAATCCTAACATTTCTAATTCAAAAATCACATCTTTTCTTGTCTAAAAATCTAATCTTTTTGTAACTAATAAAAACCAGTTTTTATATAAAGGAAAAATCAGTTTTTAATCAAGACAATAAATAATGCCACGAAAATGAATAAAACTCACATTTTAGTTGAAGGAGGGGGCGGATTCCGGGTGCGGACAGTGGAGGAGGAGGCTCGGGGGGTGCTGGAGGTAGGGCGACCTTCAGTTGGTCGGTGGTGGAGGCGGTGGCCTTCAAGGGGCGGCGCGCGACTTCTGGTTGGAGGAAGGGCGGTTTTGGGGGCTTCAGGCGTCCAAATCAAGAGGGAGAGAAGCGGAGGAAGGGGTGGGATCTGGCGTGGGCGGCGCGCCACCTAGGGGGGCGCGATGGGGTGACGGCGGCGATTTCCCCCCACCCCAGTGCGTTTTTGGTTTATTTTTCTATCGGGGATTGACTAAATTTGAAGAAAGGGGGGGCTAGGGTTTTTATATTTTTTTATTTAATTAATTAATTTCAAAAAGCAATTTTTTATTTCGACTTCGAAATCGAACCCATCGCCTGTCGTCCATAGTTGATTACCCCCATTCTGAACACAATGGGATATGTATCGTAGGCTGATTCAATCGTTTCGATCAGTTTTCGTCAAAATCAACATATAACTCTATATATTGAATTTGAACGCGCATTTCAATTTACCGGGGCCACATACGGGCTAGAAAAATTCCCGAAAAATATTTTCTAGCTTCGTATTGACGATACGGTCCTAACAAAACTAGTTTCATCGAATTCTAAGACCGTTTGAAAAATGGCCATTTTCTAGTCGATTAAAATCCACTAAAACTGGTCAAATACGTTTTCATTTGCCACGCTCACTTATTGATTCGAAAAATTACGAAATTTGAAACCTAGCAATAACTAGACATTTCGGTTCCAACAAAAGTGGTTTCGTCGAAAACCGAGTTTTAAGGGCCAGAATTCCATAGTGACTATTCTGAATTTTCAACTGGACGTAACTTTTGATTCCCGCTATGAAATTTCAATTTTTTGGATTCGTTGGAATGATATCCTCAATTCAATTCCAATATTTTTGGTTTCGCTAAAATCTGGTTTATTTTGCACCCGGTACATTCATTTGAAGTTAGAAATCGAATTATCAAACTACCGTGCCATTTTCAATTCCTTTTATAATCTAAAATAAATATTTGTATTCTAACGATGACATATATAAATATATACGTTCTTTTATATTCAAAATAAATTTTCGTCGTTATTATTTAAAATAATTCATTTTAAGTGTTCAAACTTCTTTAAAATTGCCAAAATAAATTTTTTAAATTGCCTCGCATTTTCCGGGTTGGTACAACAGGTAATTAAAATGGTTATTTATTTATTCGACTTAAATGTTAAAAAGGAATATACATAAATCAGTTTAATGTTTAAAAATACATAGGTTGTTTAATTATATTGGTTAAGCTAAATTTAGTAACCATTCATAGAAGAGAAAAGTGTAGGAAAGTTATTTATTTGTTTAAATAGTCAATTTAAACAAATAAATGGTTAATCAGTAAATTTAAATAAAATTATCGCAGGTGCGAATTTATTCGAGAAGATTAGTAGCCGATAATTTGAAATTTAACAGGATATTCGATGAATTAAAAATCCTGGTGAGTAAAATCTCACTCACCTTCTAATTAGAGTTAATTTTATCAGTTGAAAATAATTGTTTGTTGCTTGTTTGGTTGAATTTAATATTTTTTTGCATCTTAAATATATTAGTTATCTAGGGTTGACTATTATATATATATATATATATATATATATATATATATAAATATATTGGTTTGGTGGTTGGATTTTCCACAGTATCATTAGCGGATGCCCGCGATACCATTAGCGGATGATTATCCTATACGCCCAACGATATGATAGTGGATGACCTTCTATACTGCGATATCCTGCCTCGAAGCAGGATGAGTATTATTTATGTTGACTAACGTCTGTGGATGCAGGAAAAACAGGTTGGAGGGATCCAACTGGATTCCTCAAAAATATATTATCTGTTTGTTTGTTTGCACCTATACTGTCATATATGATGTGTTAGAAAACCTGTCAATTATAATCGGTTGTTTTGATTGTTTGAAATATCACTAGGTCTTAATGTTGATTTATAAAAATATCATGAAAAAGGTATTTTTCAGATTTAAAAGGGAAATTCTATTTTTTTAAAATAGAATTTGAATAGAATAAAAATATTAACTTGTTTTAAAAGAATAAAAACAAGTAGTTATTTTATAAACGAAGATTATAAATAAAGTGAAAAGAATTATCATTGGATAATTCAGAAATAAAAATACAAATGTGAAATTGAAAAGGGAAATCTATTTTCCAAAACTAGAAATATCGATTTCAAAAGAAATTGAAATCGAGACTTGTTTGAGAATGAATAAAGAATATACAAATGGAATTCAAATATAGAAATTGAATATAGAAAATATAAAGAAATTTTAAATATAGAATTTGAATATAGAAATTCAAATGGAGTTTGAATATAGAATTCAAATAGAGTTGAAATGGGAATTTGAATATAGAATTTAAATAGAGTTGAAATGGGGATTCGAATATAGAATTCAAATAGAGTTGAAATAGGAATTTGAATATATAAAATTCAAATAGGATTTGAGTATAGAAAATTAAAATAGAATTTGAATGTAGAAAATTCAAATAGAATTTGAATATAGAAATTTCAAAGAGAACCGAAAATAGAATTTGAAAATAGAAAGTTGAAATCATTTCGAAATGGGAACGACAAAATATATTTTAGAATGCAAATTTTTAAACAGAATTGTAAACAAATCCAAAGGATTTATAATTTGTAAAAGGAATTGGAATTAAATATAGAAGATCGAAGTACAAATAAACATATTACTGAGTAAGAAAAAATTGACAATTATAGATAATCAAAAATATTATGTTGAATTGGGAAAATTGGCTTGATATATATTAAAAATATATTAGAATGAAGTTGAATTTATTTTAAACGAAGTTTAAAAGTTTATATATATAAATATAATTAAAACAAGCTCGCCGCAACGCGGCAGTTCAAAAATTGGCGATTCGAACTTCAATTGAGTTTATAGAACTCAATTGAAGTCGGAATTCTTTGAAACAAGAAATTCAGGATGATTTGATAATAGTTTTCTAATGGAGAAGAAAAATCTAGATTTCATTGAGTAGATTTTGAGTTATGTCAAAATCAAATTTTTAGAAAAATAGTGCCAGAACCATAATAAAACCATAACGGTTTATTTAAATAAATAAAATCCGAATTTACCATTAGAAAAATCCACACTGGAGATATAAAATAAATATGAACTCCAGTGAAGTAAGTGAAATGATTTTTTTTTTGAAACAAAAACCAGATTTTTAGTTATTAAATAGATTTAACTAATTTTGAAGAATAAATAGTTAATCGAGTTTTGAATCGAAATTGGCGTTGGATAAGTAAATTGGTTTTATGGATTCATATTCGAAATCGAATTTGAAACTCAAGTTTGAAATGAATTTCTACTTGTTTATATGCGAATTAAAATATATTTGAACATGATATGTTCAAATTAAAGGGATTTGGCAAAATAGCTAATTAAAGAATAAATTAGCAAATTGAGTTAGAAATGACCGAATTGAGTTGGATAAATTGGAAAATAGGTAAATATTGGTTGAGCAGGTATGGGATGAAGTGTATGAAGATTTTAATTCCTGTGCCCGACAAAAAGGTACACGTTTAAATTCCATATGAGGTTTTATGCGCCGAATCGGCAAGCTGCTTAGCTTTTTCTTTTTCTTTTTGATTGGAGAGGCATGTGTGGCGGTTTGGGGATTTTCCCGATGCTCCTAGTATAAAGGAGGTTATGGCGAAATTTTCCGGAAATTTAAGGAGTTAGAATATTTTTAAGAAATTTTAATAGTTCGAAATCAATATATCAATATATATTGAATTCGATAAGGAAACAAATTTAAAATAGAATATTATAAACAAAAAGGAAATCGATAATCTGGTAATAGAAAGAGGAACATATATACGTTTAAAAATGAATAATGGGTTTGTATGGTGTTGATTATCCGGGAATAATGGTCTTGTCTGTTTTGAAGTTAAGGATGTTTTCAGTCAAGGTCTGAGAGGTAATTTTACCCCAACTCGATTGATTTCACTTTTAACTGATAAATAACAAAGATCTAGTCTCGAAGATCAATGGTTGAATAAAAGATAGTTGAATGAAATATTTCGGGTGTAACGATGTTTTACACAACATTCGTTTTAACCCAAATAAGTGGAATTTTGGAAATATAATAATATATATTTCCTGAGAGTAGAATTAAATGAGTCGAGCAAGAGATAAGTAAATGGAAATGTTCTTTTCCAATTATAAATAGAAGATTTTTTTAAATATAGAAAATAAAAGAAGATGATATATGGAAATGTTTTTCCAAATAGCATAAGAGGACAAGAAGACGATTATCGAAAATATCGTGTTAACAAATATTGATAAGGAAATGGAGAAGTGATTTAAATAAAAATAAATATTAATTAAGGGGCCCAGTGAATATTTGATGTTATGGATGAATGTTTGTTTTCTTCGATAGTTAAATAACCGACTATCGAAGTGTTTGCTAATATCGTTGTCAATATGGAGAGACCGGTTGGATTGTTATCTGAGAACCACTCTGTATTGGCAGTAGCTTTATGAATCAGATTATATGAAGATAATCGAAGATGGAGTAAAGTGCAAGGGCTTTTTCTATTAATAGAAATTGTGCCTTCGGTTTCGTTCAATCCCAGAACGAACGTATATGGACGAATGTCTAACAAAGTATTTCCAATGATCACATATGTTGATCTGTACAAATATATATGGTGGCAACAGATTTATTCCCTTAGCATAATATCCAGAATATTTGTGCAAATCAATTAGTGATTAACGGATCTGACAATGTGGCATTCAAAGTGATTGTGCAATCAATGAATGGAAAATAATCGTAGCCTCAGGCCTCAACAACCGGGAAATGACAAAAATCGGGCAGGCAGCATGGCTATGTGGGTCGCTACCATTAGGGTGTATAATTACCTATCTAGGGATATTCATTTCATTCTTTAATCTATTCGATGCTGTCCTATTTGGGAAACGGTTGCTGATCCCAACCGTTGGTGATATACATTCGATACACTCAAGCGAAATGAGTGGTCGGTTATGTGTGGGCCGGGTTGCAAGATGTTCTTGTTGAACCCAGTGCATTCCTCTCTAGAGATACACTAGTGGAAGGTGGTTCCATACCTTGTAATGTTGGAAATCCAATCTCCAAAAAGCGCCCTGCGGTTTTTGATTTTATATTATATATGGAGCGTGAGATGCAAGCGTTCCGCTAGATTCTATTTATTTGATGTAGACATTATGATAATACCACTGGATTTGATATCAAAGATATTTTGGGTTATAGTAAGGTAAAAAAACCATCCATGTTATCTGTAGGCTGGCCTTACTATTATCTTTTCTTTCGAAAGGATTTTGAAAGTTAAACAAATGGTTGGATTTTACTCACACCAGTCCCATGACTGACCTAGAGTTTATCTTCTTTTTGTTTTCCCTAAACTCTTGGGTGCCCAAATTTGTACGGGCAGTCAAGTAGTTGGGATTTTTCAGATTCACTTGGAAGAGCTGGAAGCAGGAGGCTTCACCAGTTAGCTATAGACTATCATATATTCCGCCGTGTACCATGTTTGTATCTGGAAACAAGTGTTTATAACTGTTCCAGAAATAGCTGTTGTGCTCTGATGATGGTATGTATATAAAGTTACCGATTTGTATTTCAAAAGTTATGTTATATAATGTATTTTATTCGTTCCGCTGTGAGTTTGTGATCTTCGTTTTCTTCTATTCTAATATTTCTTTCTATTTCTCATCCTCTAACTTCTTTCTAATAATGATTCGTATTTCTGTGCAATTTGGGTTGGACGTGTGGTGTAATTAGTCAACTCAGATAGTACAGATTTGCGGGTCATTACAATGGGATTAGAGCGAGGTTGAGCGAATACCTAGGCTGTGGTGTTGTGCTCATTAGAGATAGGGTCAGTAGTACCCTAGAATGAGTTGAGTGTATATATATATGAGAGAGCATACTTGTTAATTAATATAAAAAATCTGTTTTATATTGTGTTGGCTAATCTGTTGAGTGGTTTATGAATTCTGATCGAATCGTGGCACGCCACGAAGTCGATAGGAATTTATAAACACTTAACGGAAAAATTCGACACGGTATTGTTTTAAAGTGGGTAAATGAAATAATTTTACCCAAAATTCTATTTTGATAGAAAAGGAATAATTTTCTTAAATTATTATAATATATGGATGAATTGATTGATATTATTATAATCCAAATGAGATTATAAAATTGAAATGGTTATTTATAACCAAATAGAATTTGTATATGAATTAAATATACATATGAGATGAATTAAAATTGAATTCAAACCAGAATTTGGAATTTAAACCCTTGGAAGTTGAAAAAAATATTTTCTGAAATATATTAAAATAATATATCTTTGTTTTGGAAGGATTTTTGAATAAAAATCATTTTGAATGGATTTTGAAAGTGATAAAGCACTGAACTCACTTCAGTGGCTGGAAAATAATTCTGATGATGACTGCAGCAGCATCAGTGTTCATTTTCGAGTTTCTAAGTGATGAATTGCTACCTTACAAAAGTTTCTGATGGGAATTTGTTTAAAAGGAAACAAGTCGTTTTGGAAAAATTCAAACGTTTTGAATTTGAGATGGAAGTATATATTTACGTGATTTCAGAATGATTTGAAATGAAAACCCGAGGAGTTAAACTCTGGAATACAAATTTAACTTAAGCAAGTAAAAAGGATTAAAGTAGATAAATTGATCTAATTCAATTTGAATGAATTTGAATTGAATGGAAATATGTTGATTGAAAATCATTCAAATGAATGAAAACCAAAAGTTTTGGTAGGACATAGATATATGAAAAGTTGAGTTTCAACATAAGTGAATTGTTGAAAAGTAATGAGTTCGTACTATTTTTCTTACCTTAGCAATTTCGGGGACGAAACTCTTTTAAGGGGGGAAGAATGTAACAACTCGGATTTTATGTCGATTAATTTTAAATATTTAATATGGATTAAAATATTTTGTTGATAACATAAATCAATTTTTATATTGAGTTATCGATTTAATAATCGAATATAACTTAATTTAGAATATATCAAATTATTGTAAATTCGAAATATAATTGAAATCGATGTTAAAAACTAAATCAAAATGATTTAGATGATAAGTGGAATTTTATTTGATATATACGATAATAAAAAATAAATTATTATCAAAGAATTTGTGGTTTTCGAATTTAAATTATATTATATTAATTTAATATAGTACATATGTTGAAATTAAAATTCAGAATATTTACTATTGAGTTCATAATAGGGTTATTATATTGAAATGTCGGCTGGTACGCTAGCGGTTCATGATTTAACTTAATGGACCCCGAGATATTTGATTGTGGATAGGTTCGAAGTCAAATCGATATCTGTTTAAAAAAATAAAAGATCTCTTTATATCGAATCAAAATCAAATCAAATTAATTAGAAAATCTTTTTAAAAATAAATACAAAGATTTGTTGTGTACTTCTGGTCCCATCTCCACTTCTTTATAAACGCGACCTCCCCTTTCTCTGTTCGTTCTGTTCTTCTGAGAAAATAAATTCAACACTCCTCTCTTATTTCTTTTAATCCAAAACATTTCCATTCTCTTCAAATTTTGAAACGAAATCTTCAGAATACCGCACCCCCTTTACAAGTCATGGCTTCAGCTAGGAATCCAATTTCCAAACAAATCGAAACCAAAATCAAACGAGAGAAATTTCTGCCCCTTCTATGAAAATGAATTCAAAAGCCTAAAAATTAAATGGCCGAGATATTCTTGTTCAAATCAAATCGAATAGCGAAGAGGGGTAAATCGAAGTCGCGGTTGTTTGGGGAAGTAAGATTGGTGCGATCGTTCCCTGAATATTCGAGTTTGAAATTGAGTAGTGGTTGTGGAATTGAGGTGTCGCGATTTACTGTAGGGTTGGCGAGGGTCTCTGGCATCGAAAAGGAGGGGAATCGCGACCCATTTTTCAGCACGAGGTTCTCTTGGATCTCAATATAGTAGCGCTCGCGAGTTCAGTGATTTAGGGGACCGAGCTTTCATCTCAAGAAAGTTGTCGTGAGTTCTTCTGGATGTGCAGAAGGGACATCGACTTCGATGTGTTGCGGAATTCTGTAAAGGGGTGTTGTGGCTTCAGGAATGGGCGACATCGTTTTTGGGTTGAACTGTGTGGAAGTTCGAAGGAGATGAATTGTGCAACTGAGTTGGGCGATGTTTGAAGATGGAATTCACATTTTTTCACAGTAGTACATTGGTGTTGCTTGTGAGTTGCGTAGCAAATTTAGCAAGACTAGGAAGGGATTTGTGTAATGCAGTGGTGAAGTAAATGGGAGGGTTCAAATATGCGATGGATTAAAAAGGCAAGGTCGATAAGGAAGAAGCATTTTAGATGATAACAGGTAATTAAAATGGTTATTTATTTATTTGAGTTAAATGTTAAAAAGAAATATACATAAATCAGTTTAATGTTTAAAAATACATAGGTTGTTTAATTATATTGGTTAAGCTAAATTTAGTAACCATTAAAAGAAGGGAAAAGTGTAGGAAAGTTATTTATTTGTTTAAATAGTTAATTTAAATAAATAAATGGTTAATCAGTAAATTTCAATAAAATTATCGCAGGTGCGAATTTATTCGAGAAGATTAGTAGCCGATAATTTGGAATTTAACAGGATATTCGACGAATTAAAAATCCTGGTGAGTAAAATCTCACTCACCTTTTAATTAGAATTATTTTTATCAGTTAAAAATAATTGTTTGTTGCTTGTTTGGTTGCATTTAATATTTTTTTCATCTTAAATATATTAGTTATCTAGGGTTGACTATTATATATATATATATATATATATTGGTTTGGTGGTTGGATTTCCAGCAGCATCATTAGCGGATGCCCGCGGTACCATTAGCGGATGATTACCCTATACACCCCATGCTATGATAGTGGATGACCTTCTATACCGCAATATCCTGCCTCGAAGTAGGATTGGTATTATTTATGTTGACTAACGTCTGTGGATGTAGGAAAAACAGGTTGGAGGAATCCAACTGGATTCCTCAAAAATATATTATCTGTTTGTTTGTTTGCGCCTATACTGTCATATATGATGTGTTAGAAAACCTGTCAATTATAATTGGTTGTTTTGATTGTTTGAAATATCACTGGGTCTTAATGTTAATTTATAAAAATATCATGAAAAAGGGATTTTTCAGATTTAAAAGGGAAATTCTATTTTTCTAAAATAGAATTTGAAAGTTGAATAGAATAAAAATATTAACTTGTTTTAAAAGAATAAAAACAAGTAGTTCTTTTATAAATGAAGACTATAAATTAAGTGAAAAGAATTATCATTGGATAATTCCGAAATAAAAATACAAGTGTGAAATTGAAAAGGGAAATCTATTTTCCAAAAGTAGAAATATCGATTTCAAAAGAAATTGAAATCGAGACTTGTTTGAGAATGAATAAAGAAAATTCAAATGGAATTCAAATATAGAAATTGAATATAGAAAATATAAGGAAATTTTAAATATAGAATTTGAATATAGAAATTCAAATGGAGTAGAAATGGTAATTTGAATATAGAATTCAAGTAGAGTTGAAATATGGATTTGAATATAGAATTCAAATAGAGTTGAAATGGGAATTTGAATATAATGAGTTCAAATAGGATTTGAGTATAGAAAATTCAAATAAAATTTGAATGTAGAAAATTCAAATAGAATTTGAAAATATAGAAATTTCAAAGAGAACCGAAAATAGAATTTGAAAGTAGAAAGTTGAAATCATTTCAAAATGGGAACGACCGAATATATTTCAGAATGCGGATTTTTAAACAGAATTGAAAATAAATCCAAAGGATTAGTAATTTGTAAAAGGAATTGGAATTAAATATAGAAGATCGAAGTACAAATAAATATATTACCGAGTAAGGAAAAATCGACAATTATAGATAATCGAAAATATTATGTTGAATTGGGAAAATTGGCTTGATATATATTAAAAATATATTAGAATGGAGTTGAATTTATTTTGAACGAAGTTTAAAAGTTTATATATATATATATATATATATATATATATATAATTAAAACGAGTTCGCCGCGGCACGGCAGTTCGAAAATTGGCAATTCGAACTTCAATTGAGTATATAGAACTCAGTCGAAGTCGGAATTCTTTGAAACAAGAAACGTCAGGACCGATTTGATATTAGTTTTCTAATGGAGAAGTAAATTCTAGTTTTCGTCGAATAGATTTTGAGTTATGTCAAAATCAATTTTTCAGAAAAACAATGCCAGAACCATTATAAAACCATAACGGTTAATTTAAATAAATAAAAGGATTTTAAATAAATAAAATCCGAATTTGCCATTAGAAAAATCCGCACTGGATATATAAAATAAATATGAACTCCAGCGAAGTAAGTGAAATGATTTTTTTTTTTGGAACAAAAATCAGATTTTTAGTTATTAAATAGATTTAACTAATTTTGAAGAATAAATAGTTAATCGAGTTTTGAATCGAAATTGGCATTGGATAAGTAAATTGGTTTTACGGATTCATATTCGAAATCGAATTTGAAACTCAAGTTAGAAATGAAATTCTACTTGTTTATAAGCGAATTAAAATATATTTGAACATGATATGTTCAAATTGAAGGGATTTGGCAAAATAGCTAACTAAAAAATAAATTAGCAAATTGAGTTAGGAAATGACCGAATTGAGTTGGACAAATTGAAAAACACGTAAATATAGGTTGAGCAGGTATGGGATGAAGTGTATGAAGATTTTATTTCGTGTGCCCGACAAAAAGGTACACGTTTAAATTCCATATGAGGTATGCGCCGAATCGGCAAGTCGCTTGGCTTTTTCTTTTTCTTTTTGATTGGAGAGGCCTGTGTGGCGGTTTGGGGATTATCCTGATGCTCCCGGTACAAAGGAGGTTATGGCGAAATTTTCTGGAAATTTAAGTAGTTAGAATATTTTTAAGAAAATTTAATAGTTAGAAATCAATATATCAATATATATTGAATTCGATAAGGAAACAAATTTAAAATAGAATATTATAAACAAAAAGGAAATCGATAATCTGGTAATAGAAAGAGAAACATATATATGTTTAAAAATGAATAATGGATTTGTATGGTGTTGATTATCCGGGAATAATGGTCTTGTCTGTTTTGAAGTTAAGGATGTTTTCAGTCAAGGTCTGAGAGGTAATTTTACCCCAACTCGATTGATTTCACTTTTAACCGATAAATAGCAAAGATCCAGTCTCGAAGATCAATGGTTGAATAAAAGATAGTTGAATGAAATATTTCGGGTGTAACGATGTTTTACACAACATTCGTTTTAACCCAAATAAGTGGAATTTTGGAAATATAATAATATATATTTCCTGAGAGTAGAATTAAATGAGTCGAGCAAGAGATAAGTAAATGGAAATGTTCTTTTCCAATTATAAATAGAAGATTTTTTTTTAAATATAGAAAATAAAAGAAGATGATATATGGAAATGTTTTTCCAAATAGCATAAGAGGACAAGAAGACGATTATCAAAAATATCGTGTTAACAAATATTGATAAGGAAATGGAGAAGTGATTTAAATAAAAATAAATATTAATTAAGGGGCCCAGTGAATGTTTGATGTTACGGATGAATGTTTGTTTGTTTTCTTCGATAGTTAAATAACCGACTATCGAAGTGTTTGCCAATATCGTTGTCAATATGGAGAGACCAGTTGAATTGTTATCCGAGAACCACTCCGTATTGGCAGTAGCGTTGCGAATCAGATTATATGAAGATAATCGAAGACGGAGTAAAGTGCAAGGGCTTTTTCTATTAATAGAAATTGTGCCTTCGGTTTCGTTCAATCCCAGAACGAACGTATATGGACGAATGTCTAACAAAGTATTTCCAATGATCACATATGTTGATCTGTACAAATATATATGGTGGCAACAGATTTATTCCCTTAGCATAATATCCAGAATATTTGTGCAAATCAATTAGTGATTAACGGATCTGACAATGTGGCATTCAAAGTGATTGTGTAATCAATGAATGGAAAATAATTGTAGCCTCAGGCCTCAACAACCGGGAAATGACAAAAATCGGGCAGGCAGCATGGCTATGTGGGTCGCTCCCATTAGGATGTATAATCACCTATCTAGAGATATTCATTTCATTCTTTAATCTATTCGATGCTGTCCCATTTGGGAAACGGTTGCTGATCCCAATCGTTGGTGATATATATTCGATACACTCAAGCGAAATGAGTGGTCGGTCATGTGTAGGCCGGGTTGCAAGATGTTCTTGTTGAACCCAGTGTATTCCTCTCTAGAGATACACTATCGGAAGGTGGTTCCATACCTTGTCATGTTGGAAATCCAATCTCCAATAAGCATCATGCGGTTTTTGATTTTATATTATACATGGAGCGTGAGATGCAAGCATTCCTCTAGATTTTATTTATTTGATGTAGAAATTATGATAATACCACTGGATTTGATATCAAAGATATTTTGGGTTATAGTAAGGTAAAAAACCATCCATGTTATGTGTGGGCTGGTCTTACTATTATCTTTTCTTTCGAAAGGATTTTGAAAGTTAAACAAATGGTTGGAGTTTACTCACACCAGTCCCATGACTGACCCAGAGTTTATTTTGTTTTTGTTTTCCCTAAATTCTTGGGTGCCCAAATTTGTACGGGCAGTCAAGTAGTCGGGATTTTTCAGATTCACTTGGAAGAGCTAGAAGCAGGAGGCTTCACTAGTTAGCTATAAACTATCATATATTCCGCTGTGTACCATGTTTGTATTTGGAAATAGGTGTTTATAACTGTTCCAGAGATAGCTGTTGTGCTCTGATGATGGTATGTATATAAAGTTACCGATTTGTATTTCAAAAGTTATGTTATATAATTATTTTATTCGTTCTGCTGTGAGTTTGTGATCTTCATTTTCTTCTATTCTAATATTTCTTTCTTTCTATTTCTCATCTTCTAACTTCTTTCTAATAATGATTCGTATTTCTGTGCAATTTGGGTTGGACGTGTGGTGTTATTAGTCAACTCAGATAGTACGGATTTGCGGGCCATTACAGCAACTGAAGATGGCAGCCGATATTTTGAGTTGGTGTTGACCAGAGAAAAAAGAAAGTTAGGGTTATAAGGATAAGGGTATATATAGGGTAATTTTGGCTTATCGTAGAAGCTTCATTCATTTTTTTATTAATTTATATTGTTACCGCCACTTGTATTTGTCTTTTAAAAATTCGTAGGATCACATACAACATCCAATTCCGACAAAAATGGACATGCAGCTACGGTTCGACATTACGAACCCAACGAAACTTGTTTCATCGAATTCCGAGTCTGTTTGCTCACACGCATATTTTTAAAGTCAATATATTGACTGTTTTTCACATTTAAATTCCGTACGGCCACACACTGCTCCAAAAATCACGAAATTTGAAATTTAACATTAATTTAATATTTCGGATCTAACAAAATTAATTTCATCCAAAACAGAGGTCGTTTCCAAAAAATGGCTATTTTCTAAGGTTTAAATAATCCAATAAGTAAATTTAAAAATAATTTAATTTAATATTAATAAATTTATATTATCGTATATATATCCCAATAAAATATCGTATAGCTCCAAAATAAACATACTTGGATATATAACTCGTTATTTCAAAATCGAATTAAATCGATATTAACTTTATATTAAAAATCCTTTTATTATATAAATAAATCATTATAAATTATAAATGAATTCCATAGCGACTTTCTGGAAATTTGATTTGGACATAACTTACAACCTATAATACGAAATCTCGATTTTTATTTTCCATTATAAAAATGTAGTTAAATATAACTGAACATTTCTTGTTTTACAGAAATCCGACTTATAACGAATGCTGTATATTCAACTTAAGTTTTCGGATCGTTACGTGCTTGTTTACAATTATATTATAATTTATACATTCTAACATTTTATATTAAATAGATTTATTATAAAAATTTGAATCTAAACTTAACCAAATCTCTTATACTATCCCATTCACACAATATTGTCAATTCAACTTAATTCCGATTAATTCAGAATCAAATATATTATTCCTCTATTCATATTAATTAAATATTCAATATTATTTAATTCAAGTCGTTTTAAATTACCTAATAAATATTCAAATAATTAAATTAATTAATTACTAAACTGTTTAGAATACGGGACGTTACAAAGAACCTGATTTCTTCCTTTCGAACATGGAGGGGGAGAGAGTGAAGAGTTTCTTCTTTTGATTCTTGGTTTCTTCCCTTGTGTTGTTCGTTTCATTTTTTTCTTGCAGTTTGGTTTTAGATTTTTTTCAAATTAAATTGAGTTAATAATCTAGATTCAAAAAGGGAAGAGAGAAGGATACTAGGGAGCTTCTGAAGGAAAATGAAAATACATGAATTTTCCATTTATACGAGAAAGGAGTTGCCAAATACATAATGTCAATTTAATAAATGTGTCCCTACAAATTAATTTCACATATTTCAATTAAAACCGGTATTAATAATAGTGAAAATGTCAAGGAAGATATAGATTAATAATAGACAAATATATACATGATAAACGTCGTTCATTTTGCTCGTTTATACAGTTATAAACGTGAATTCCAAACAAATCAAATTGAATTTTAATAAACTGAAAAACACTGGATGGTCAATATTCATTATAGATCCATAAAAAAGATAGATCCAAAATTTGAAAACTTTCAAATTTTAGCATGAATTCAATTTTTAACAAATCTTGATCGAAACAGAATTTTTTAGAAAATCATACATTTTAATATATTTAGTAAATTAAAATATTCATTAATTCAGTTTCGATATTTCAATTCGAGTTTTTATAAATTTATTTAAATTCAAATAACATAAATTGAGTTGGTTAAAAAATTATATTCAAATTTGACAGTTATTTAATTCCATTGTTCGTATGGGAATTATTATTGTTTATTTACAAAGTCAAACTCATTTATTTCATTAAGTTTTGGAATAAACTCAAGTTTTAAATATGAAACTTTTAAATTCCAATCAATTTACTAATTACAAACTTGTTAAAAATTCACGTTGTAAAAAAATATTGCTAGACTAACAGAAAATAGAATTCATTATAATGAGTGATAATTATCAATTCACCAAATTAGTTTATGGTTTGTTTTCAAATATTCAATTCTATTTAATTGATATGGATAACCAATTTTATAATGAAAGATTGTCTGTCACACATATAAACGAATGAAAATCACATTAAACTTTATTTAATTTGACATGGATATACATGAATATGCAATTAACATATGTTAAATGCAGCAGTACATGCAATAATCTAGAAGGATCAGTCATTTTTTTCCTTTCAAGCAGGTTCACAGTACAAAAATGTTTCAGTCTGGATGCATATCTATTGTAATGACCTGCCTTTTTGTCCGCTTCAAGCCAATAATAAAACCAACTCGAACCATTCGAAATGACTGATTGTTTTGTAACGACCCAGAGAATTTCGACTTCGAAAAATCAACATAACATACCATGTTGACTATTCAAACATCAGAAATACCGGACCATTAATGGAAAGAAGTTAGAGGGTGAGAAATAGAAAGAAAGTTAGAATAGAAGAAGATCACAACAGAACAGAATCAGAGTAAACATGAGTCTCATAGCGGAACGAACAAATATATTATATAACAACTTTTGAAATACAAAAATATAACTGTATATACATACCAGTATAACACATAACATCACAACGGAAATATACTCTATATGTAATGACCCGGGTTTTCGTGATCGTGGTTAACCGACACCAAACACGATGTCGACTATCCAAGCATCATAAACATCGGATAGTCCATGAAAGAAAATAGAGGGTGAGAATAGATAAGATAGAAAATTAGATTAGAAGAAGAAGAAGAAGAACATACAACATCAGAGTAAACACGAATCTCACAGCGGAACGAATAAAAAAATTCATAACATTACTTTGAAATAAAACAATATCTGTATACAATACCATTATTAGAGTATAACACTTACAACACAGCGGAAATAACAACCTATACAATCCTGAAGCCTCCTGCTCCAGCTCTTCAAGTATCTGTAAATCCCGACTACTTGACTGCCCGTACAAAATTGGGCACCCAAGAGTTTAGAGAAAACAAAACAAAATAAACTCTAGGTCAGTCATGTGATTGGTGTGAGTAAACTCAAATCATTTGTTTAACTTTTCAAAAATCCTGTTGAAACAAAGGATAATTGTAAGACCGATCCACACATAAACACGGATGGTTTTTACCTTATAATAACCCAAAATATTGTTCTAAAACAATACTTGTCTGATATTATAATAATGTCTAGACCAAGTAAACAGAAATCTAGTAGGACGCTTTCATCTCACGTTCTACATATATAATATATAATAAAAACCACGGGCTCTTATTAGATAATGGATTTCCAACTCTGACAAGGTATGGAACCACCTTCCGATCAGTGTACTCTAGAAGCGATACACTGGAGTTCAACAAGAACATCTTGTAACTCGGCCACACATGACCGGCCATTTATTTCGCTTGAATGTTCCGAATATATTATCACCTTATGGTTGGTACACCAACATAACCGTTACCGAGAGATACAGAAGCGAAAGAAGTAACAAATGTGAATATTCTCTAGCTGGTGACAATATACCCTACTTGGGTGCAACCCACTTAGCCATGCTGCCTGCCCGATTTCTGCCATTTCCCAGTTGATGAGGCTTGAGGTCATAACGTATCTTTAACAGAACTATCCTTACTATCAAAGAACTTTGATAGTCGGTGATTTAACTATCAAAGAAAAACATGTGTGCAAAGAACGAAATTATTTCTAGATGGGAATTCTATCGATCAATCATCAATCCACATTTATTTCCCCGTTTCTCGTTTCCATATATTCAACATTCCTTGTTTTCTAAATTTAGAAAATATACGTTGTTAATCGTTGGAAAACGTTTCCATTTTTGATTCATGCATCACTATCTTCTCACGTATATCAGTTTCTAACTGTAAACTAGTAAGAGAACAACCCCCTACGTATTAACCCCGAAGGCCGAAACCAACATTAGATCAATACCCAGACAACTGTTCAACTTAACTAATCTCCAGTCAGTTTCTAATTCCTTTAACTTCATTTTAATTCCTAATTCAAAACCCCAAATTCCTTTATAATATTTTATTTGCAAAATATTTACTTAAATCCTTTATTCACATTAAATGTAAATAATATTTCTTCTTTGCAATCAAAACAGTTTGATTCCGTATTTAAAACAATATCCCAAATCCAATTTCTATTTATACTTCTAATTATAGAATTATTTATATATAATCTCATTTTTTATTCTTCTAACACTTATAATCCCATTTATAATCACTTTTATGAATGCTGCTCAAATTCCATTTAAAATATCGGTGCTAAAACTGATTCCTACTTCTCTATATAAATTCAGTCTTATTTATTCCATTTATCAAATGATAAATATTTTATTTAGTTTATAAAACATTATTTATAAATTTATCTTCTCAATCTATTTGTTAAGACAGAATTCTATTTAATATCCACTTTAAATTCATATCATGTTATACCCGTGTGCGAAGCACGGATCTAAACCTTCCTAGTGTAAAATTCTCTTTTTATACAATTCTATTTATTTTATAAATATTTCCTTTTCAATTCTATTTGTAAATGTTTTACAAATATTTCTTTTTCAGTTTTATTTGTAAATATTTTACAAATATTTCTTTTTATAAAATCCTTTGATTTTATAAACATTTCTTTTCAATAAAAATTGAAAATTCCCTTTTTATATTCCAGTATTTCTTATGGTATTTAAAATACCAAATAACAATGATCGATATCATTCTAACACACATCATCAACAACAGATTATATATCACATCATATATCACCATATATGAAGAATAGTAAAATAAATGTTGAGGAATCCAGTTGGAATCCTCCGACCTATTTCCCTGCATCCACAGATGTTAAATGATATAACTAACATCGATTTCATTTCAATATGAAATATTCTGATAAACAGAATCAATATTTGATTAACGATTTTTATATATATATATATATATATCGTTATCTATAATTTCAACCAATACATCAGCTATTCAATAAAACAATTATCACACAGTAATCAATCAACGTTTATCAGTTCTAGATTATCTTTATATAAATATAAACCGATAGAGTTAGTGAGTTTTACTCACATTGGATGATCATCGTTAAATAACGATAATTGTCGTTGATTCAGATAGACAATTTATTTTTCTATAAATTGCAACGAGCTCCAATTCACTCCCAGTCAGTTCCATTGCGTAGCCGCCGTCCATACTATCCCAACAGATCTTGTTTTGTTCAATTCTAACTACGTATGAATAAGATATGAATTTTACATGATAATACACATTTAAAGTAAATAAAACTTGATTTTTTTATTTTCAATGGGCCTTAACCTTTCAATAAACGCTGACCCACTAAGATTCCCCACCCGACCCGCTCTTCTAATCCTTCTTCCTGATTGAAGAAACAGGACGCGCTCCTCCTTATTTTGCCATTGCTGATACAAACTCCTCCGCCCCTCCTTCTTTACACTCTGAAATCAAAAACTAGAACACCACTCTCTTCCCATCGAATTCGCCTTCTTCCTACACCCCTTACACAGAACTCGAGTGCACCTTCACCAGTGCGGTCTCCAGCGTTGAACGCTGCAAGCTGATAAAGGTCGCGAAAATGATTTCAACCGGATCCTTCAAAATTCATAAAGTAGACGTGGTTTTCATTGATGAATCCAAAAATAACAGCAGAAAAACCAACAGATGCTTGTATCGATCAATACCCGGAACCCTAGCTCGCATTGGTTATTTTCCAATGGAAAAATTTAAACATCGAACCCCTTGAATTTGATGCAAAAATGAAGAGGAGTTCAGCTGCATCTCAATTATACTTGTCTCATAAATTACAAGATTTCATCCGATTTGTTCTTGAATTTCAAACGAGGCTTTTGCTCTCGTTTCCTTATGTTTTGTGGCGGCTCACACTTGTTGACGGAGGAAATAAAAACTAGGGTTATGGTAAGTTTATGGAGTATTTATAGAAATATTTTAAATAATTTTATATTTATTATTTAATTCATTTTTAATCAATCGTTACGAGTGTTTATCGTTTAAAAATCTGTATAGTCATATACGATACCCAAAAATCACGAAAATGGGCATGCAGCTACACTTCGACATTACAGATCCAATGAAACTAGTTTCGTCAAATTCCGACTCCGTTTGCTCACGTAGCATATTTTTAACCATCAAAATACTGACTGTTTTTCACTTTAAAAATCCGTACGGCCACACACTGACTCCAAAAATCACGAAAATTGAAATCCAACAATAATTTAATATTCCGAATCCAACAAAATTAGATTCTTCGAAAACGGAGTTCGTTTGCAAAATTGGCTATTTTTAAAGCACTAAATAAATCCTTTTAAATATGAATATATTTAAAAATAAATAAATAAAATATTTATAAATAAATATTATTGTATACATTCACACTTGAATATCATACAACTCCAACCGGATTTATAACTCGATATTCAAATCCCAGTTGAATTGATATTCAATTTATATTGAAAAAATTCCTTTTATAATATAAATAAATCGTTATAATTTATAAAGGAACTCCATAGCGACTTTTCGAAATTTTGATTTGGACATATACAATGAAATCTCGATTTTTCTCTTCCATTAGAAATATTTACTTCACCGGCTCCGAACGTTTCTTGTTTCACAAAAATCTGGCTTAAAACAGATTCTGTATATTCAATTGAAGTTCAAATCGCCAACAAACGAACTGCCGGACCATTTCGAGCTTGATGTTAGTTATATTATAATTATATGTTCAAACTTCATTTAAATAATATATTCATTATTCGAATTCAATTCCAAACTGAATTGTATATATTTTGAACTGTCGAATTCACACAATATTGTGAATTCCACTATTTCCGACTATTTCGAAAATAAATGTATTAATCTATTATTTATATTAATTAAGTATTCAACATTATTTAATTAAACAACCATTTAATTCTCTAAATCTCTAATTAAATAATTAAATAAATTAACTATAATATCATAAAAATAAGGGACATTACATTCTTCCCCCCTTAAAATAATTTCGTCCTCGAAATTGTTAAGGTAGAAAACACACCCTATTAACTGGGTAAAATTATTTGTTTACTTCTTTTTTAGTTTCAACTGAACCAATTTAATTTCAACTAAATTATTAATTTATTCCTACTAACGAAAATTTCCATAAACTATGAAAATTTTCTAACACCCAAAATTTCTGAAAAATTTCGCCAGCACCTCCTTTGACGGACTGAATTTTTTTCAAAAATCCCAATCCATCGAAACCCCAGTTGGTTTGCTCTGGTATCCTGCAGAAAAGACAGTGACATGAAACATGTCATTGTTCAGAAAACATCTCACAGCGGAAGGAATAAAATATAATGTAATTTAAACATAGTTTTACCTTAATAATAATACTGCTAAACCAGTATCCAAAGCTATACAGTCTCTATCATGAACTTAACCTGCGAATGTTGTGAGGGGGGGTCAGAACATAAGTCCTGTGTGGCTAGATTTAAATTATACTTCTGGATAATCCTACAAATACCTTTGATTTACATTTTCTAGTTTATTGGGTTATCAGTGTTATTAGCATTCAAGGCTTACACATGTCGCATCCATCTACACCCTAGTAGATTAACGTAATAGAGTGTATATGTAGCTACCCCCAACTAAGGTATACCCCATTGTACCCTACTCGCACGGTCTCCACCGTATCATCACAGGAATATAGCAGTCCCTAATCCTACGCCCGAATGTCGTACGGATTTCTTTATATATGTCAACGCTACGTCTGCAAAGAACCACTACTTCTATGTAAGTGTTCGAACTGCCATCTTTGAACCACTCAATCGAATTAGGTTCCATCCTCGAATAATGCCCTCTTGTCTTATGATACACCACCCAGAGCGACATGAGTGTACCAAGACTTTCCTATATACGTATCATCAATCGTTCTCGATGTCTATTGCACATATTCTCTAAATGTGCGCTCGAATCCCGTGGCAGGGCTAATCAAGAAACACAGAACTCGGTCGGGAGCTTTCAGATATCTGCCGATTGCAGATGCTAAGGTCTGCTTTTATAGTGGCTATGGTCCCACTAGACCCCTACCTCAACTATTGAAAGGCACCCAAGAATATCAAGAATGATAACTTAACCCCGGCCCCCTATGCCCTTCAAACCTATTGGCCAACCTCACCTATAACTACATAGAAAAGTATATGGTCTTTTGGAGTTCTTCACCTTTCCGCTTTACGTACTGACTGAAGATGGTAGGTAGACGATGAGTTGCTATCAAGGGCACTAACTGGTCTCGCCGAATCACGATGGTCCATCTTAGTCTTTTGATTGCCCCTTATTATTGCAATCAAGGCATACTCATTGGTTCACCTACGCAGACCTAACCTCAGTGAGTACAGGCAGATCATCTGCCACTTACAGAGGAATACCAAGAGTACCCTACGTCCCTGGAAGCCGTGTGCTTCTTAACCCAGTCCGTTGGATCCTACGAGAATATCTGGATATAAATGCACTCCTCTTTGTGTCTTTTGACACCCTGATGATCTACCCCTTATGGTTATTCATCCTCTAACATATGGACTGGTCCAAGCACCTCAGTTTTATATGTCATTAGACCCTACGTCTAACCATTAGTCACGCGTTTGCGCCACCTCGTGAGTTTTCTCATTTAACTTGGTTATTCTCCTTCACGTTGACTTCCTTTTCAATTTTACCAAGTTACCCTCGCTTATTAATTCAATTTATAACTTAACCCATTTAAGTTCATTAATAAGCCTACAACATGTTATTCTCTATATTGTAATTCAAAATTTATGTCCCATCTCATAGTTGCCATAACATGTCTACTTAATTTATAATTAAGTACATCTTAATTTACATGTTTTCTGTCATTCAACATTTATGATTAAATACAACTTACTTATCTCCATAAGTTTTCCTTCTTCTTTCTCATTTAATCATGTTCTTGTCGTACAACGCCATTACAATTTATCATAATTTACTTATTAACTTAGTTCTATTAACTAAGGTTTACTAATAAGTTTCCCTTTTCCTTCATATAACTTATATTATCCTCATTTATGGAGTTATTCTTATTCTCGCTAATTACTTAATCTTTGATTAAATACAACTTTATTACATAAGTTATTTCATTTTTCTCTATCGTTCATTACAACTTACCTTATTCCATTGGTTATAATTCCCACTTGTCTCTAGGACAAGCTTACCTTTTATCTTTCCTTTTCTTGAGTATAATCATAATAGGTTATTATCATTCCCCATTCGTTCCCTTTTTCTTATTGTTGTAATTATTTTTCATTCAATTTCATTTCTTTCCATTTATTACAATTAATGGTATTCGTTGGTCCTACCATTTACATATTTTCATATATATATATATATATATATGTACTAGACCTCTCACATTAAGTCGACACTTGTGGATGCTGGATTTGCCGGGCGGGTCTGGGCAGTCTTCTACCACAAGTTGACTTAACCTCGTGTCTTAGCACAACTACTTGTTTCATTTACACACACTAGGCCTCTCACATTAGATTCACCACTTGTGGTTGCTGGATATGTCGGTCGGGTCCGGACAGACTTTTACCACTAGTGCAATCTAACCTCGTGCCTAGGCGCTGTTCAGTTTTAGGCATATTCATCTCTATTCCATTATTTGTGTTCATATCAAATTGCGCCTTCAATTTAAAGTCTTACAACATAATACATGTTTATTCCCCAATTCAAGTTTATGCTTATAATTCTACTAATAAGTTATGCCTATAATTTATATGCATAATTTCCAATTCACATTCATAATTTCAATTCAATTTGTATGCATAATTTCTAATTCACATTCATAATAAGTATCCATGGGGAATGATTAAACGATAAACGTACTATTATTCACAAGGGAAAATTTAAACCTACTCACCTTTAAGCTTCCCCCAAATTTTTGATCTGATCCGTTCTATCATCCATGGTTTTCCTTTTCCCTTTAATTTGATTCACGACCTAATGACCATGCATTTATTATTTCATGAAAAGAGAAGGGAAAGAGAAATGTTTTAAATAGATCGGTTCTTAGAGGTTTACCTTGCTTTCATGATTCAATAATCTTTCTATTAATGTTGATTCCCTCTTCCAGATCTGAATTCATAATCATCCTAGGCTAACATTTTAATTTCAGAATAGATTTGAGAAGATAGAGAGAGAGGGAGCCATGGCAGAGCTCCAGCGTAGCCGCCGAATTGTGATGTTTAGGGTTAGGTCTAGGGTCTTATTTATAGGTGCTCAAGACCTTATCGTACACGCAGCCCTGAGTCAGCATTGAACCCAGTTAAGAAAACAGTCCAGGTTAGCAGATGAATCTAGCCAAATCTTATCGTACACGCAGTGCTGAGTCAGCATTGGGTCCCATAAGCTGTTTTGGTGCAGAAATTTGAATTTCGAATGTTTGAATTGTTTTGGCATAGAAATTTGATTTTCAAACTTTTGAATTTCTGGAACTTATTTAACTGTTTTATTCATATGGAATATTTTTATATGTATACAATTCCTCTAACGACCATTTTACGCGTGTATATATATATATATATATATATATATATATATGCATAACTTTCTTTTTATTTTCAAAATTCAAACGATGTTGCACCGTTATTTGATTCTTGCCATATTTCATTGATTGCAGCCTTATCTTTAATTTTACCTTTTGTATACATATATTTCTGCGCATATATATATATAGGGAAAGTCTAAAGAGACACAAAATTTTGACACAATGTGGTGACATAATCGATTTAGACCATTGAGTCACCCCATGAATTACACCTCTTCATATAAAGAGACAAAAAATCCAACAGATGAGGCTCTGTGTCTCTCTCTTTGTGTCTAATTTTGTGTTCAAATAGCCGCCCCCATATATATATACACACACACAGATATACATATATATTTTCTTTATTTCCTTATATGTATGTTCTTATACTTTCAAAATTTGAATTTGTATATGTACATATATTTGCATGTTCAATTGCCCCTCTCTAAAACAAAGATAAAAATTATGCTGCCGCCGGGGTTCAAACCCCCGACCTCTATGTTACAAATCCAATGCCTTAACCAACTGAGCTATAAAGTATTCTATTAATAAGTCTTAGAAAATGATAATTATTGCTCTCTCCTTACTTCTCTTTTTCATGTTAGTTACAATACTTAAATTAAACCATTGCATGAATCTTTTTCTTTTGTTTTTCTTTTAATGTTAATGCAATATGTTTGCAAATCAGTGCATGCAACATATTTACATTGCATGCAACCAATCCTTTCTTTTTTTCAATGCATGCATTACATTTTTTTTCAGTGCATGTATTTATTACATGCAATCCTTATTTTATTCTTTATTTTTTTATTTTAATTTGTTTGTATATATATATTTCTCTTGTGAGTATACAAACGTCTAGGCTTAATAACTTCTTCATATGATGTACGTTTTACGCAAACCAGGTGTCTATCTTGACCAGAATTTCGAGTCGGACGCAATGGCGCAGTCTGTTTTACTTAATTCTCATTATTTAATTAAGTTATTCTTATTATATTGTCTAAAAAATATGGGGTGTTACATTCTCCCACCCTTAGGAAATTTCGTCCCCGAAATTTAATAAGGGTAAAATCAAATAACCCCTCGCATAATATACATCCACCATGTGTGCATCCAATTTTTGCAACCATTGTGCACATGTGCATAGTGCAATACATCACAATAATACATGTATGCCTAACCAGTACCTCCTATATGTATGCAAATTTTCCAAAAATCCTTTTAAAATATGATGCTCACATCCTAAATATACTGGCAGTTCAATATGAATGCAATATTTTGAAAATTAAAACACCTTTTTCATCCAAATTTTCTCACACTCTTACTGAATAAGAGCGTAGTTCATCCAATTATTGCATCCAAAACCCTACCAACCATCATTAAATTTCGAAATTTTGAAAAATTTAATTTTCTAAATTTGATTTCTAATGTTACAAAAAGGTATAAAACGAAAAAAAATTACATCTTTCGTTTTTCTTTTATGTACCTTTTCCAATCCTATAAAAGCACAACTACATAAGAAATTCCCTTTTTTTCTCTTTTTTTCAACTTATCTTGGAAAAATATCATTTTTATACATCTTTTCTTAAGATTTTCATTTTCTTTTCCCGTCATGTTTGTTGCTTTTCTGAATTTATTGTTTTCTTTTTAGTTAGGCTATTTTTCTTCCGTTCTTAGCTTATTTTACTTAATCCAATGTTAAGTTTATCCTTTTCAAATAAGCCTTTCTATCTTTCGACATCCTACGCAGCTACTACTAAGAGCCAAGAATCTTAAGTCTATTTCACTTAAGAAAAGTCCAACCACAAACTCTCAACACTTACTTTCCCTTCACTATCTAGTAGTCTCTACTAGTCCTTGCTGTGTATTACTAGCCTATATTTTTTTTTCAAGCAACAATCCTATGCTTTACAATGCTTATGCATTCTATGGGAATTTTTTCATTATTCCAAGATACTCCTTACTATTTACTTCATAACTTCAAACTTTTTTTTTCAAAAATTAAAAATGCTAAAACCTTTATTTTTTCTCAAAACAATAATCAAAATTTATTGTCAAAAGAATAAAGATTCCAAAACTTCTTACAAAATGCAACATTTTGTATGCTTTACCTTTTAATCCTTTCATATATTAAAATATGAAAACTAGTGGGTTATTCATGCTTTATAACGTACATTTTTTTTGAGAGAATTCTTTTAAAACAAGAAATCATTGTTTTACAAAGTATACCCCACTTTACTTTAAAACCCAGTATACATTTTCAAATATGTTTTTCTACATTTTTTCTTCAAACATCAAAAATACTTTTAAGATTAAAACTTGAAAACACAAACTCTTTCGCCAAATTTTTTATAATTTCAAGTTCTTAAAAGTTAATTGTTGGATCAGACTCAAAGTGGTTCTCCAACTCAACTGGGCTTTCCTAGACACTTTCCAAAAGTTAATTCTCTCAACTATATATATATTCCTAATCCATTTTCCACTTTTTAGCCTTTTTCTAATTTATATGGTTTCACTTCTAAACCCACTAATTTGAAATACTAACATTTCAGTTTCTATCATATAGGATACATCTTTTCTAATACCAATCATATTGTATACTTTCCACCCAAACTACCTAAGGGTCCAAAGTTTTTACGTTCATTCCTTTAGTGTAGAAAATCGATATCCCAACTCTTTCATATTTTACTTTCTCTACTTAGTGGGCTTCTTTATGGATCTAGGTTTATATATATAATATATTTATATATAAAAAAATAGCTCACTCATTATCTATATAGGAATCCTAAACCGAAGCTCTGATACCAGATGTAACAACCCGGATTCTGACAGACTGAATTTTTTTCAAAAATCCCAATCCATCGAAACCCGAGTTGGTTTGCTCTGGTATCCTGCAGAAAAGACAGAGACATGAAACATGTCAGTGTTCGGAAAACATCTCACAGCGGAAAGAATAAAATATAATGTAATTTAAACATAGTTTTACCTTAATAATAGTACTTCTAAACTAGTATCCAAAGCTATACAGTCTCTGTCATGAACCTAACCTGCGAATGTTCTAGGGGGGGGGGGGGAGGGTCAGAACATAAGTCCTGTGTGAATGGATTTAAATTATACTTCTAGATAATCCTACACATACCGTCCAATTACATTTTCTAGTATATTGGGTTATCTATGTTATTAGCATTCAAGGCTTACACACGTCGCACCCATCTACTCCCTAGTAGATTAACCTAATACGGTGTATATGTAGCTATCCCCAACTAACGTACACCCCATTGTACCCTACTCGCATGGTCTCCACCGTATCATCGCAGGAATATAGCAGTCCCTAATCCTACGCCCGAATGTCGTACGGATTTCTAAATATATGTCAACGCTATGTCTACAAATAACCACTACTTCTATGTAAGCGTTCGGATTGCCATCTTTGAACCATTCAATCGAATTAGGTTCCATCCTCGAATAATGCCCTCTAGTCTTATGATACACCACCCAGAGGGACGTGAGTGTACCTAGACTTTCCCGCGTACGTATCGTCAATCGTTCTCGATGTCTATTGCATATGTTCTCTATATATGCGCTCGAATCCTGTGGAAGGGCTAATCAAGAAACACAGAACTCGGTTGGGAGCTTTTAGGTATCTGCCGATTGCAGATGCTAAGGTCTGCTTTTATAGTGGCTATGGTCCCACGAGACCCCTCCCTTAACTAATGAAAGGCACCCAAGAATATCAAGAATGAGAACTTAACCCCGGCCCCCTATGCCCTTCGAACCTATTGGCCAACCTCACATATAACTAGATAGAAAAGTATATGGTCTTTGGAGTTCTCCGCCTTTCCGCTTTACAAACTGACTGAAGATGGTAGGTAGATGACGAGATGCTATCACAGGGCACTAACTGGTCTCGCCGAATCACGTTGGTCCATCTTAGTCTTTTGATTGCCCCTTATTATTGCAGTCAAGGCATACTCATTGGTTCACCTACACAGACTTAACCTCTGTGAGTACAGGCGGATCATCTGCCACTCACAAAGGAATACCAAGAGTACCCTACGTCCCTGGATGCCGCGTGCTTCTTAACCCAGTCCGTTGGAGCCTACAAGAATATCTAGATGGAAATGCGCTCCTCTTTGTGTCTTTTGACACCCCGATGATCTACCCCTTATGGTTATTCATCCTCTAACGTACGGACTGTTCCAAGCGCCTCAGTTTTATATGTCATTGGACCCTACTTCTAACCATTAATCACGCGCTTGCGCCACCTCATGAGTTTTCTCATTTAACTTGATTCTTCTTCTTCACGTTGACTTCCTTTTCAAGTTAACCAAGTTACCCTCGCTTATTATTTCAATTTATTACTTAACCCATTTACGTTCATTAATAAGCCTACAACATGTTATTCTCTATATTGTAATTCAAAATTCATGTCCCATCTCCTAGTTGCCATAACATGTTATACTTAATTTATAATTAAGTACATCTTAATTTACATGTTTTCTGTCATTCGACATTTATGATTAAATACAACTTACTTATCTCCAAAAGTTTGCCTTCTTCTTTCTCATTTAATCATAATCTTGTCGTACACCGCCATTACAATTTATCACAATTTACTTATTAACTTAGTTCTCTTAACTAAGGCTTACTAATAAGTTTCCCTTTTCCTTCATATAACTTATATTATCCTCATTTATGGATTTACTCTTATTCTCGCTAAATACTTAATCTTTGATTAAGTACAACTTTATTACATAAGTTATTTCATTTTTCTCTATCGTTCATTATAACTTACCTTATTCCATAGGTTATAATTCCCACTTGTCCCTAGGACAAGTTTACCTATTATCTTTCCTTTTCTTGAGTATATTCATAATAGGTTATTATCATTCCCCATTCGTTCCCTTTTTCTTATTGTTGTAATTATCATTCATTCAATTTCATTTATTTCCATTTATTACAATTAATGGTATTCGTCGGTCCTGCCATTTACATATTTTCATATGTGTACTAGACCTCTCACATTAAGTCGACACTTGTGGATGCTTGATTTGCCGGGCAGGTCCGGGCAGTCTTCTACCACAGTTGACTTAACCTCGTGTCTTAGCACAACTACTTGTTTCATTTACACGCACTAGGCCGCTCACATTAGATTCACCACTTGTGGTTGCTGGAAATGTCGGTCGGGTCCGGGCAGACTTCTATCACAAGTGCAATCTAACCTCGTGCCTAGGCGCGGTTCAGTTTTAGGCATATTCATCTCTATTCCATTATTTGTGTTCATATCAAATTGCGCCTTCAATTTAAAGTCTTAAAACATAATACATGTTTATTCCCCAATTCAAGTTTATGTTTATAATTCTACCAATAAGTTATGACTATAATTTATATGCATAATTTCAATTTAATTTGTATGCATAATTTCTAATTCACATTCATAATAAATATCCATGGGGAATGATTAAACTATTATTCACAAGGGATAATTTAAGCCCACTCACCTTTAAGCTTCCCCCAAATTTTTGATCTGATCCGTTCTATCATCCATGGTTTTCCTTTTTCCTTTAATTTGATTCACGACCTAACGATCATGCATTTATTATTTCATGAAAAGAGAAGGGAAAGTAAAATAATTTAAACAGATTGGTTCTTAGTGGTTTACCTTGCTTTCATGATTCACTAATCTTTTTATTGACGTTGATTCCCTCTTCCAGATCCAAATTCATAATCCTCCTAGGCTAACATTTTAATTACAGAATAGATTAGAGAAGAGAGAGGGTGTAACAACCCGCATTCTACGCATAGGAGGATCGTAGAATATTTATTTCTTTCCCGTATGAAGTCGTATGGTCATGTAACTTTGGGAAACAACCATTAGAGTCATTTCCCATGTTCATTATTTTTGTCTATTTTTAAATGACCATTTTGCCCCTAGCTGATCTTGTTTTGGCCATAACTTTTGATTGGAAAGGAATTTTGACCTGAAACCACTTCCATTAGATTCGTTTGATGGTTTACCTTTCCGTAGAGTGGTCACATGTGAAAAAGGGACTTACCGTTTGGGAGATATGGCTGAAATAATGTTTGGAAGGTGAAAAACTGCTTAACCGGGCCAAATAGGGTGATTAGTGAATGGGCCCATAACCCATTTCGGGATTAGGGTTATGGGGAGGCTGAAAAGGGTTAGAGAATCATTCCATTTCAGTTTTCTAGCCTCCACTTACGTCTTAGAAACCCTAAAAATGGCCTCCAACCTCTAAATCACCTCCAAATCATCTTCTAATCAAGGATCAAGCTTAGCAACATCAAATCAAGGGAGAACTTCACCAAATCAACATTAGAGCTGGTGTTTAGCATTGGGATTCGCACCAAATTAGAGATCTATTTCAGATCTAAAGTTTATTTGTGGCTAAGGTGAGTGATTTGCATAGTTCCTCACTAATTATGGCTAATTAAGGGTAATTATTGTTAATTAGCGAATTTAAACATGATAAAATTATGGAAAAATATTTATAAAATTCGAAATGATGTTCTAGACCTCTGATATGAATTTGGTTTAATTTGGTTAAGTTTTGCTAATCATATTATTAGTTTCACCTAAACATGCTTAAGGGGAAATATGGGGTTTTGACTAGGTTTGATCCACTTTAACCTATCATATTGTTGTTTTGATGTTTGTGGTTGATTATGCATGTTGCTATGACTGTATGGTATGCTTTGTGATTGATTAGAATAATTGGAATAGTCGAAAATGCCGTCGAGTGGCGTAAAACTGCTTGCTGGAAAAGTGCAGAAAATAGACCGATCCGGATCGGAACGGAGGGAGGACCCGATCCGCTCCCATACTTCATTTTTCGATCTATTCGCTCTTCTCGTGGCATGCATCGTCCGATCCGACCAGCCTGATGTTCTCCGACCCGATCCGCCATGGTACCCCGACCCGAACCAATGTACTACGACGAGGCGAGGAGACTACGACCGACCCGGGTTGATGAGAAGGAGCCGATCCGAACCATGGCAAATTGGAGGACTCCGACCCGAACCGATGATGGCGACTGGACGTGGAGACTCGATCCGATCCGCTGAGGTGATGATGACCCGATCCAATCCAACGAAGAAGGAGCACTCCGATCTGAACCAAACTGATGACTAGGGAGAGATCCGAACCGATCCGGTGATGACCAATAACCCGAGATGCAAAGGTAGTCCAAGTGGAAGTTAGAGCTCAAGATCCAATGGGGAACCAACGAGTTCACTTCATGGTTGGGCTTTGCTGCGGGACGTGTGCTAAGGAGTTGTCGACGTTCATAACTTCAATTCACCACTGAAAATGGATGATGGGCTACTTATCAGTGCAGTAGAGTCATTATGACTCGAGGGGCAAGGTGATGGTAGCAAGACTACGTTATCAGTGCAGTAGAGTCATTATGACTTGAGGGGCAAAGTGATGCGTAGTAGGACTATGAGCCAGTGCAGTGGGGTCATTGTGACTCCGTGGGGCAGAGTGGACATAGTAAAGGATTAGTGAGGCTATGAGCCAGTGCAGTGGGGTCATTGCGACTCCATGAGGCAAAGTGGACATAGCGAAGGATTAGTGGCTATGTATCAGTGCAGTGAAGCCATTTATGACTTCATGGGGAAAGTGATCATAGCAAGGTATGTTGGGTGATCGAAGTGGTGAATATCGTATGCTTTATGCACTGAGTGAGAGATGTGAGAATGGTTGTTATGCTTGATTGTTTGCCATCACTATGACATGCACACCCCACCCCCGTTATCTTTACACCATTTGAAATGGCACCTTATAGTGTTGTACAGTATGTAGTGCTAACTCTTTGGTTGCAGGTCCAGGTTCGGGTATGTTTTTAGTCTACCTGTTATTGTTCTGTTTAGATGCTTATTGCTCATACCAGGCTTTATGTCTGACCCAGAGTTTTATGTCTCCTCATATTACTCTGGGTGCTCACACGAGCAGATTAGAGACATGTTAGCTGGTGATGCGCGAGTAGCTAATTCGGAGGCGAGCAGGAGGCTTCCACGTATTATATATAGATATTCTCCCTGTGTCGTTGGTGGTCGCTACTTGGGCATTAGTAGTGTACCTCCTTTATCTTGCTTTACCTTTTGAGACAGTTTGAAAAGTTGTAATAATGTTAACTTTGGATCATAAGCTGTACTTGGATTTTCCGCTGCTATGTTAGTTGTTTTCAGCTTATGCACTGTCTCACCTGTTTTATGTCAAGTATGTTGTTATTATATTTTATTCCATGCGCTGTGAGACATTTTACAGGTTCCTTGTTAGTTCATCCCCTTCTTTCCTTTCCTTCTGATGATCCGTTCCGTGCTAACTGGACATGTGTACAACGCACTTTTGGAGTAAAATGTCGGTTGGTGCGGGGCGGGCCGTCACATTTGGTATCAGAGCTCTAGGTTGCGTAGTTAACCTAGGGAAAGACACGAGGGAGAGATAGTACGTATATGAGAGAGCGTATTTGTGATTACTTTGGTTTTCAAAAGCTATATATGTATGTACTATTAGTAGTATAAGAATGAAGTCGTACTGCACTAGCACCACTATGGGGTCGTTAATCGTTTCCCCTTTTACAGATTGACGATGAGCCGATATGCTAGAGGTGCTGGTAGGGGAGCCAATAATGGAATGCTGCTGACATGAGGGCGATGTTTACTGACCTCATGAGAGACATGCTTAGGGAGGTGCAAGGGGCAGTTCGCAGTCCCGGAATTGGTGGTGGTCCAGTAGTGCAGGCGCCTAGGGTCGATTTCGCCAAGTTGTGCAAGGATTACACTAACCTTGGTGGGAAGCCATTCCACGGAATGGAGTCGGCCACAGATGTTCAGGATTGGTTGGATAGCTGTGATCGTATCTTCGACGACTTGGGTATCGAGGATGCGATGAAGAGAAGGCTAGCGTCTCGTCAGCTGCAAGGGCGAGCGATGAATTGGTGGAATGCCATTAGAACAGCTACTCCAGAAGATCAGGTTACTTGGGATCAGTTCAAGGCTCGCTTTAGCGAGAAGTTCATTCCAGCTGCCCAGAAGTCAGTGTTGTTTAAGAGATTCTTGGAACTCAAGCAGAATGGTAGGGCAGTCTCTGACTATATTGCTGAATTCGACACTTTGTCGAAGTATGGACTATTTCTTATCGATACTCCTGAGAAGAAGAATGAGAAGTTCATTATTGGTTTGGATGGATACTTGGGGGAAAGGCTTATCAACCACATCGATGAGACCTTTGAATCGATTGTGGGGAAAGCTTTGAGATTAGAGAGTCTTTACCCTAAGCCAAAGATTGAGGCTGCATCTGCAGAAGGGCTGAAGCCGCAAGAAGGCGGTGGAGGCAAGAATAACTCTGAGAATAAGAGGAAGCAAAGCCAATCTAAGGATGGCCAGAAAAAGAACAAGAAAGAAGTAGAGTGCTTCAGCTGTGGTAAGAAAGGCCATTATGCTAAAGAATGTCGGGCCAAGCCAGCGGATAGGAAGTGCTATAACTGTGGTCAAGTGGGACATCATAAGGATAAGTGTCCGCAACCTCTTAAGGAGAAGCAGATTGTGAAAGCATATGCTATTGATGCTGTTCCTTCTTCGTCGAATGCCCCAACTGCGGCGGAGAAAGGAAAGAATGTCGTTATTCAAGGTATGCTTTCTATTTATGATGTACCAGTTCGAGTTTTTTTTGACACAGGGGCTTCCCGTTCCTTCATATCTAGTGACCAGGTAGATAGGATGGGACTGGAACCCGGGATAGTCGATAGACCATTGGTTGTGACGAACCCGATTGGTGGTTCGACTAGCCTTAGTATGATTTGCCGAAATTTGGTCTTATCGAGTCATGGATGTATGTTTGCTTGTAATTGCTTTGTTTTGGGCTTTACTGGGTATGGAATTATACTGGGAGTCGATTGGCTCCAAAGATACGGGGTGGTGGTAGACTGTGAGGGCGTTTTGGTGACAGTTAGGGCGGATGATGGGCGGAGGGTAGTGTTTGGTAGTGTAACACCCCGAATTTCAATTAACACTAATGGTTAGTAATTAAAGTATAATTAATCTCAGATGTGAGAATCAGGGGAAACGGGCTGCGTCATTGCGTTCGTCTCGGAAAAATACGCGAAATAGAGTCCGAGTTTGCGTAAAACGGGTACCGTATGAAAGAGATATGGACGAACGAAGTTAGGCAGAAAAACCTGAAACAGGCCAGAAATGCACTGGCGCACTTGTGAAGTGCGCCAGCACAAAAATACACTGGCGCACTTGGGAAGTGCGCCCATGTCGGGACAGGAAACCTGCACAGTTTCTAGAGAGTTCTGTGGTTGGGTGCACCAGTTTGGGGTTTGGGCTTGGTCTTAGGGCTGGTTTCTGGAAGGTTCCGAAATCTAAGGGTCCTAATCTAATTTAGGGTTAATCTAAGGGCCTAAAACACTCACCTAATCTATAAATACACCCTAAACCTACCCTAATCCATACTAAAAATAGAATTGAGGGCTACATGCCGCCAAATTAAATCTTAGAAGGAGCCTCCACTAATTTATGAAGAGGGTTGCAAGCTAATCACTCTCTAATCAACCTCTAATCCATTCTAAGCATCTTAATCTTCTTCATTTGGAGTGCAAATTGGCTAGTAGTGAGTTTCTATCACTCTAATGATCAATTGCTAAACTAAGTAGATGAGATATGATGAGATCATATGGTTTTGTTTGTGGATTAATGGGTTTTAAGTCATATGACATGATGTTAGTTTGCTAATGTATGTGGGTTATGCAAGTTTTGTGCTTTGTGATCATATGTTAATATGCAAGTTACATGTATGATAATATGCAAGTTACTTGTATGATAATTATGCAAGTTGTATGTTTCTTCATATGCAAGTTTATGAGTTCATATGCAAGTTATGTAACATGTTATGCAAGTTCATATGCAAGTTATGTGACATATTATGCAAGTCATGTATTTGTTAATATGTAAGTTTATGTAACATGTTATGCAAGTTAATATGCAAGTTATGTGACATGTTATACAAGTTAATATGCAAGTTATGTGACATGTTATACAAGATTATATGCAAGTTATGTGACATGTTATGCAAGTTCATATGCAAGTTATGTGTTTGTTAATATGCAAGATGGCACCTTTGAAACATGTTCATACATATGCAAGTTGACACCTTTTATATGTGTTATGTCATGAGAACGAAATTACGTGGGAACGATGGGGTTAATTAAATGCATATGTTAATAAGATTGTGTGAAATTAATATAATTATGCATAACATAAAATAAATGAACATAGTATGGGAATTTGCCTATTAAGTTAGGTGTACCCATACTATGTGTTGGGAATTTGCCTATTAAGTTAGATGTACCCACACTTTGGAGTTGGGAATTTGCCTATTAAGTTAGGTGCACTCATATTCCTAAAATAAACATGATAATTAACACAAATTATGGGGGTGATTAATTAGGAGTAATTAATCGATTAAGACACGAGGTTGGACCCGTTTGTAGTGTAAGACTGCCCGGAGTTTACCGGCTTAACCAGGCATCTACAAATGACGGTCCAATGTGAGGGGTCTTAATCATAAATTAAATACGTAACAAGGGTAAATGACACGAGGTTGGACCCGTTTGTAGTGTAAGACTGCCCGGAACCTACCGGCTTAACCAAGCATCTACAAATGACGGTCCAATGTGAGGGGTCCTTTACACGGTTACGGTGTTAATCAATTAAGAAACACTTAACCAGATAAGCATGTAGTGGGGCATGGGGGTTAAGTGGGTACCTTGGGTGGTATGTGGAAATTGCTAGTGGTTGCCAATAGAAAATATGATAAAATACTTAACCAAGATGAAACATGTAATTAAACATGATTAAAGGGTTAAGTGGGAAACACTAGAGTGTGGGCCAAGCTTAGGGGGATGGCTTGTGCTGGGGGCCCATTTCAACCAGTAACTCATACGTATCTTAGTGGGCTCGACCCATGTCGAGGACGGGACACGCATACTGGACTGGACTATAAGAGGCCAAAATGGGTTAGCGGTGGCAACGCATGACCAACGGGTTTCATATGCGTGTGTGGACCCGGGCTGGTAAATAAGACGTTGTTGCATCGTGTAGATATAAGCCGTGCACCGTTAATTTTATCAGGTTGCCACGTTGGGGAATGGTACACCCCACGGTGGGGCCAGCACGGGTATCTACGTTAGGGAGCCGATCGAATGGGGAGTAGTGTGTACACCTAGTGGATTGTAGGGCCCCGTGGCGTCTACTTAGTCACCTAGGGGTACGCGAGAACTATTAAGTTAATTTTATAAGTCCATGGGTGGGATCAACCTTTAAGTTAGGAATGACTGGTGTGGTGCAGTTTAGTAATTTACCTTTGGAAGGGTAGATGCGTCTTTATCTTTTATCTTAGTTTAGTTGACTACTTAGTGTAGCCATTCATCCCCATTAGTTACCGTATATCAGTTTATGTCTTCTCTGGTTACTTTAACGATTGTATTGTTAAAGTTATAGGACTCGCTCAGACTTATGTCTGACCCCGTTGTTTTTATCTTTTTCCCAACCCTCAGGTCCTACGGTGGATCCTAGCAGTAGTGGAGCTTGATCGGATTGCTGTTCCAGTCTTTAGGAGCTTGGATAGATGTAAAGCTCCAGTTACCCAGCTATCTTTTCTTTTGTCATGGCTATTGTATGAGAGTGGGATTATGTACTTCTTTATTTTGATGGATATTGTACTTGACTTTTATTGTGGTTTTATGATGTAACCAGACATGTTTTACTTCCGCTGTTATGAGATGATGTTTTAAATTTCAAGTACTATTTAAATCTGTCTTGTTGTAATTTTTCTGTTCTATATTCACTAAAATACTCCACCGATGCTATGGCATTCCCTTAGTGAGTGATCATAGCGGGAGTGGGGTGTTACACGTGGTATCAGAGCTGAAGGTTACCGGAACAGAAATTTTTTTGAGAAAAATACTTTTTTTTTTAGAAAATAGTAAAGGTATTATTTTTGGAAAAAGTATTTTCAAAAACATGTTTTTTAAGAGAAAAGTTTTTGAAAAAGAAAAGCATAATCCCCAATAGCCATATCTTTATCTTTCGGAATCTCCTTTTTTGAATCTTTCCTCTTTCGTTTCAGCATGGCTGAAGATCTTAACATCCCGGAGGGCTTAGTTATACCACTATGGTATAGGAGGTTACAAGAGGCTAGGGCCGCGGCTGCGGGTCCAGCCAATGCTACTACACCAGAGGCAACCGCTCCTCCTCCTCAGCCTAGAGTGGATAATTTTGCTAAGATTTGCAAGGAGTTCAAGGCTATAGGAGGAAAACCTTTTCTAGGTTCAGAGACTTTCGTAGAGGCTAGAGATTGGCTTAAGGAAGTGGAAGAGTTGCTAGATATCTTTGAAGTGGAAGAGGGAAAGAAAGTCAAGTTGGCGGCTTGGTTAATGAAGGGAGAGGCCTCATTCTGGTGGGAGGTCACTAATGGAGAACGCCCTGTTGACTCTTGGGCAGATTTCAAGCAAAGGTTTGGGGCTAAGTTTCTCTCAAGGGCGGAAGAGAATCTGTTTATGGAGAAGTTCTTGAATTTGAAGCAAGGGAATCTCACGGTGAAAGAATATGTCAACAAATTCAATCAATTAGCAAGGTTTGGCATAGAGTTGGTGAATACACCGGAGAAGAAGGCTTTGAGGTTCGTTAGAGGCTTGAACGAACCATTGCAAGGAATAGCTATGACTCACATTCCTATGGGGGCCACCTTTGAGAAGCTTGTCTACATGGCACTTATGCATGAGGATGATAAGAGTTCTAAGGCACCAGAGAAGAAGGGGGATCAGAAGAAACCGCAACAACAACAACAAGGCAAGGGTGGAAAAGGCAATGATGACAAGGGGAATAAGAAGAAGAAGTGCTTCAATTGTGGGACCCCAGGCCACCTCAGCAAGGATTGTCGCAAAAAGAAGAAGACCGGTTGCTTTCATTGTGGTGAAGCAGGACATCTTGTGAAGGACTGCCCAAAGAAGGGGCAGAAGACGGGGTCTACCTCAGGAGGTCAGGTGCAAGCTCTTATGGCACCAGCTCAGGCAGGGGGGCAAGTTCAGGCTCTCTCAGTTCCACCGATTCAGCAGAGAGGTAGAACTATTTCCGTTGAAAGTCTGGTTTTTCTGTTTGATCATCCAGTTCGTACTTTGTTTGACTCTGGCGCATCTCATTTTTTTATCTCATCATCGTTAGTTGAGTCACTGCACTTAGACACCAGTCTAGTTGATGATCCCTTGGTTGTTTCAAACCCAATTGGGGGCTCCATATATCTGTCTATGATATGTTTGGGTTTGAAGATTTCTATACTTAGCGTTGAGTTTGGATGTGATGCTTTTGTATTGGGCTTCACGGGCTATGGGTTGATTTTGGGCATGGACTGGTTATCCAGTAATGGTGCCGTTCTTGATTGTGAAAGGAGAGTTGTCAGGCTTATGACCCGCTTGGGTAATACTCTCGAGATATCTTGTAATCCCATGGAATCTGTTTTGCTAAGTTATCTTGAATCGCTCGATGCTTCGGTCGAGAGTTTGCGTTCTGTCAGAGTGGTCCGGGAATATCCGGATGTGTTTGAAGAGGTGAAGGGTTTGCCTCCGAAGCGGGAGATAGATTTCCGAATTTATTTGGTGGATAATGCCAAACCAGTGTCTTTGCCAGTGCGCCACATGGCTCCTCGTGAGAGAAGAGAACTTCATAAGCAAGTAGGGGAGTTGCTTGAGAAGGGGTTCATAAGGCGAAGTATATCGGAGTGGGGAGCTCCAGTAGTGTTTGCCACGAAGGCGGATGGGTCCCTCAGACTTTGTGTGGATTATAGAGAACTTAATAAGCTCACGAAGAAGAATAGACACCCATTACCGAGGATAGATGATCTCTTTGATCAGTTGGTTGGCGCCTCAGTGTTTTCGCAGATGGACTTAGCTACAGGGTTTCATCATTTGAGAGTGGCGGAGGACAGTATAGAGAAGACTGCTTTCCGGACTCCGGATGGTTTTTATGAGTGGCTTGTGATGCCATTTGGGTTGACAAATGCCCCTGCATACTTTGTTGATCTGATGAGTAGAGTGTTCAGAGAGTATCTGAATAAGTTTGTAGTGGTCTTTGTGGATGACATCTTGGTCTTTTCCAAGAGTGAAGAAGAGCATGCCTTACATCTCAGAGAAGTGTTGGAGACTCTTCGAGCACATAGTCTTAAAGCTAAATTCTCTAAATGTCATTTTTGGAGAAGAGAAGTGCGATTCTTAGGGCATGTGGTCTCTAAGGAAGGGATAGCTGTGGATCCCGCAAAGATAGTATCTATCCAGGATTGGAAAGTTCCTAGAAATGCTACCGAAGTAAGAAGTTTCTTGGGGCTGGCAGGATATTATAGGAAGTTCATCAAAGACTTCGCGAAGATATCAGCCCCATTAACCCGCTTGACGAAGAAGAATCTGGTTTTCTCATGGGACGTAGATTGTGATGATGCTTTCCGACGGTTAAAGAGAGCTTTGACCACCGCTCCAGTTTTAGTGCTTCCAGATGGGAGTAAGCCGTTTGTTGTTTATACCGATGCTTGTGGGACAGGATTAGGCGCAGTCTTGATGCAGGAGGGAAGGGTAATAGCCTATGGAGGGAGGCAATTGAGAGTGCATGAGAAGAATTACCCTATCCATGATCTAGAGTTGGCCGCGATTGTTTTCGCACTTAAGTCTTGGCGCCATTATCTTCTTGGTGAGAGATTCGAGTTGTTCACTGACCATAAATCATTGAAGTACTTATTCTCTCAGAAGGATTTAAACTTAAGACAGCAAAGGTGGATGGAGTTCTTAGCATCCTATGATTTCGAGATAGCGTATACCCCTGGCAAGGGTAACGTGGTGGCGGACGCCTTGAGTGGAAAAAGGCTATCTTTGAGTCCATTGTTCGTGGAACGGCGAAGCTTGGAGTTTCTTTCTTTGTTCGACTTCAGACCTTCTGTTGACTTTGTACCTGGTTTGTTAGCATCCTTGGAGGTTAGACCTACTCTTTTGGGACGGATTGGCGAGGCTCAGCGAGACGACCCACAGTTGGTTGAGTTGGTAGAGAAGCTTATAAGGGGGGAGTCGTCCAGCCATTTGGGTAGATACACCATAGATGATAGGGGATGGTTGCATAGAGACGGTAGACTTTGTGTACCGCAAGATGAGGGTTTGAAGAAGGCTATTTTGGATGATGCACATCGTTCAAGGATGACTATTCATCCCGGTGGAGACAAAATGTACCAAGACATGAAGAGAGTTTTCTTCTGGGCCGGTATGAAGAAAGATGTGGCCGAGTATGTGGCTAGATGCTTAGTGTGCCAACAAGTTAAAGCGAAGCAAAGGAAACCCGGTGGGTTGCTACACCCATTGGAAGTTCCGCAATGGAAGTGGGATAGTGTCTCGATGGATTTCATCGATGGGTTACCGAGATCGAGGAAGGGCAATACGGGAATTTGGGTTGAGGTAGACAGACTTACCAAGAGTGCCCATTTTATACCCGTGAAGAGTAAGAGGACCGCTCCATGGCTTGCTTCAGTCTATGTTAGAGAGATTGTTAGATTGCATGGCGTACCATCCAGCATTGTGAGTGATCGAGATCCTATCTTCACTAGTGAGTTTTGGAGAAGTTTGCAAGAGGCGGTAGGGACTCAGTTGTGTTTGAGCACCGCATATCATCCTCAGACGGACGGTCAGACCGAGAGGGTGAACCGTATCTTAGAAGATCTCTTGAGGCTTTGTATCTTGGATTTTGGAGGTACATGGGAAGAACATCTTCCTTTGGTGGAGTTCGCATACAATAACAGCTTTCAGTCTAGTATTGGCATGGCACCTTTCGAAGCTCTTTATGGAAGGCCTTGTCGATCTCCTACATGTTGGTGGGAATCTACGGATAAGATCTTGCTTGGGCCAGATATGGTTAGAGAGACTTCAGAGAAGATTGATTTGATTCGGAGAAGGATGAAAGCAGCGCAAGATAGACAGAAATCTTATGCGGATCGGAGAAGGACGGATCTTGAGTTTGAGGTTGGGGACATGGTTTTTGTCAAAGTATCTCCGTTGAGAAATGTTGTTCGCTTTGGGTCCGTTGGGAAGTTAGCACCGAGGTTTTTTGGGCCGTTTCCTATTAAGGAAAGGATTGGACGGATGGCATATAGGGTGGAGTTGCCCGACAGACTTAGTGGTGTTCATGATGTATTCCATGTATCACATTTGAGGAAGTGCTTACATGAGACCGCAGAGGTGGTAGAGCCGAGCTTGCTTAGAGATGTAGAGGTAGAGCGTGATGCGACGATTCGACGAGCTCCTACTCGCATCCTTGGGTCAGAAACTAGGAAGTTGAGGAACAGAGAAGTTCTGCTAGTTAAAGTGCAATGGGGAGATGACGAAAGCAATGCTACTTGGGAGACGGAAGCGAAGATGCGTTCTTTGTATCCATTTCTTTTTGAGAGTATGTCTTTTAACTTCTCCTTTATCGCTTGTCTAGTACTTATCTTATCTTTAGTATATCCTCTCGCTAGTACCTATGACCTTTAGATAGGGTAAAACCTATGGTTGAAACATGTGTTTGAAACATGTTATGGTTGATGGATGCATGTGGATGCAATTGTTTGCTAGTGGTTGCTCGTGGATGCATATACACACACATTAGGCACTAGATCGGCTCGGTCACTTCATGTTGCATATCGCATAAATGGATGTGGTAGTTAGATTGATGGATGTATCATGGCTGTGTTATCATGTGGATGATGCATTTTTGTGTATTGTTGTGCACGCATATAGAAATTGTATGTGTCAATAGGGTTTCGCATACATATTGGATGCATGGCACTATCATGGTTTGCATTAAGGAGGTCGACTGAATCAGTAGACCGCCTGATTTTGCATTAGTATACGGACATATACACACACTTTCTGCATATGTTCATACATCATTAGAAGTTTCTAAGGATAATGGTTGCTTGTGGTTGATGGTTTAGTAGATGGTTGTTTGGTTGGTAGGATACGTTCTTCTTGACTTAGAGATTTCGAGGACGAAATCCTTTAAGTAGGGGAGAATGTAACACCCCGAATTTCAATTAACACTAATGGTTAGTAATTAAAGAATAATTAATCTCAAATATGAGAATCAGGGGAAACGGGCTGCGTCATTGCGTTCGTCTCGGAAAAATACGCGAAATAGAGTCCGAGTTTGCGTAAAACGGGTACCGTATGAAAGAGATATGGACGAACGAAGTTAGGCAGAAAAACCCGAAACAGGCCAGAAATGCACTGGCGCACTTGTGAAGTGCGCCAGCACAAAAATACACTGGCGCACTTGGGAAGTGCGCCCATGTCGGGACAGGAAACCTGCACAGTTTCTAGAGAGTTCTGTGGTTGGGTGCACCAGTTTGGGGTTTGGGCTTGGTCTTAGGGCCGGTTTCTGGAAGGTTCCGAAATCTAAGGGTCCTAATCTAATTTAGGGTTAATCTAAGGGCCTAAAACACTCACCTAATCTATAAATACACCCTAAAACTACCCTAATCCATACTAAAAATAGAATTGAGGGCTACATGCCGCCAAATTAAATCTTAGAAGGAGCCTCCACTAATTTATGAAGAGGGTTGCAAGCTAATCACTCTCTAATCAACCTCTAATCCATTCTAAGCATCTTAATCTTCTTCATTTGGAGTGCAAATTTGTAACACCCCACGTCCGCTAAGGTCACTCATACCAGGGGAATGCCTTAGTTTCGGTGAAGTATTTTAAGTGAATATAGAACAGTAAAATTACAACAAGACAGATATAAGTAATACTTGAAAAATTTAAAACACCATTTCATTGCAGCGGAAAGTAATACATGTCTGGTTACATCACAAAACCATAAACCAAAGTCAAGTACATAATATCCATCTTGATAAAATCGAAGTACATAATCCCACTACATAACTAATAGCCATAAAAGAAAAGATGAACTGGGCTTCACTTCAACGGTCCAAGCTCCAAAGAATAGATACAGCAATCCGACCAAAGCCCACTAGCACCAGGCCCACTCTAATAACCTGGGGTTGGGGGAAAAAGATAAAAACAACGGGGTCAGACATAAGTCTGAGTGAGTCCTATAACCCTAACAATACAATCATTAAAATAACCAGAGAAGACATAAGTTGATATACGGTATCGACTGGGGATGAATGGCTACACTAAGCAGCTTGGTAAACTTAGGATAAACTAAGATCACCGTAAAGACGCATTTATCCACCCAAGGATAATTACTAGATTACACCGCCCCAGACTTATCCAACCAAGAGTAATTCCTACACTGCACCACACCAGTTCTACCTACCCAAGATTAGTTCCTACTTAAAGGTTGTTCCCACTAAATGTACTTAGTAATTTTTAGCCAGTAGTTTCTTTTACCCCTACATAGGTGCCGTCTGCCCCTATCATTACTAGGTGTACCCACTACTCCCAAGCGATCGGCTCCCTAACGTAGATATCCGTGCTGGCCCCACAGTGGGATGTATCATTTCCCAAAGTGGCAAGCCTGATTTTGGTACACGGGTTATACCTACACGATGCAACAACGTCTTACTTACCAGCCCGGGCCCACACACGCATATGAAACCCGATGGACTTGCGTTGCCACCGCTAATCCGTTTTGGCCTCTTATAGTCAAGCCCAATATGCGTGTCCCGTCACTCGACTTGGGTCGAGCCCACAAAGATACGTTTGGGATATTGGTTGAGATGGGCCCCCACAAGCTACCACTTAAGCTTGTTATTTTATCTAGTGTATCCCACTTAACCCCTTTAACCATGTTCACTTACATGTTATAAATACTTTGGTTAAGTCATTAATCATATTTTAATTACCTTTCAAGGCACCCACTAGATTTCCACATGACACCCAAGTCCTTTACTTAATTCCCACATGCCACCCGAGGCACTTACTTAACCCCTTAATCATGTTTAATTACATGTTCCACTTTGGTTAAGTATTCTAATCGTGTTTTCTATTGCCACCCAAGGCAACCACCAAATTTCCACATGCCACCCAAGGCACCCACTTAACCCTCATGCCCCACTATATGCTTATACGGTTAAGTGTTTCTTAATTAATTAAGACCGTGATCCTCATAAAGACCTCTCACATTAGACTATCTTTTATGACCGCTGGTTAAGCCGGTTGGGTCCGGGCAGCCTTATGTCATAATCAAGTCTAACCTCGTGTCTTTACATTAATCACGTATTTAGTTTGTGCCTAAGACCTCTCACATTGGGCTAACATTTGTAGCAACTGGTTAGGCCGGTTGGGTCCGGGCAGTTTTACGCTACAACTGAGTCCAACCTCGTGTCTTAGTCGATTAATTACACCTAATTAATCACCCTCATAATTTATATTAATTATTCCTAATTAATATCAAGTTTCTCATAACATGGGTAGACCTAACTCAATAGGTAAATTCCCATGGGGTAGACCTAACTCAATAGGTAAATTCCCACTTATGTTAATTTATTTTTATGGTATGCTTAATCATACCCAACCATACTTTAATTAACATATTTATTTACCCCATCGTTCCCCACACAAATCGTCCTCATTTCACGACCAATAAAAAGGGAAGATCCATCACAAATATCATGGGTTTTAACCAAATCTTAGCATATAACTTTGTCATGGGTTAAGAGGATGTCAACTTGCATATATGAGCATATATTAACCCAACTACATTTAACCCAAACTTGCATATTATCGCACATGACTTGCACAACATATTGCATATGAACTTGCATATTATCATACACATATCTTACATAACATGTTGAACTTGCATATTAGCATTCACATAACTTGCATAAGCACACATAACTTGCATAACATGTTGAACTTGCATATAAGCATTCTCACGACTTGCATAACATGTTAAACATGCATCTAAGCATACACATAACTTGCATAAGCATTCACATTCTTGCATAAGCATTCTCATACTTGCATATTAACAAACATGTAACTTGCATAGCATATCTTGCATATTAACATACATGTAACTTGCATATTAACAAACATGTAACTTGCATAGCATATCTTGCATATTAACATACATGTAACTTGCATATGGACTTGTTTAACATGCATAAACCCACTTGTTAAATATGCATAAAACAACTTATTAATCATGCATATTATCACATACTTAGCATGCATAGAATCACATACTAAACTTGCATAATATCATATACTTAGCATGCATAGAATGACATACTAAACTTGCACAATATCATATACTTAGCATGCATAGAATCACATACTCATCATGCATAAAACCACATACTTTACTTGCATAAAATCAATTACTTATTTTGCATAAACCCACATATCCAACTTGCATAAACTCTCATATTCAACTTGCATAAACTTACATATTCAACATGCATAAACTTACATATTCAACATAGGATTAATATTATTCATAGATTAGCATATCATTACAAATGATTCAAACTCACAAATCCGCATTCAAGACCATAAGTCTCATTACACCTAATCTACTTATCTTAACAATTGATCATCAAAGTGATAGAAACTCACCAAAACACAATTAGCAAGCTAATGAAGAAGATTAAGATACTTAGAATGGATTAGAGATTGATTAGAGCTTGCTTTCCTCTTCATTGATTTGTGGAGGCCATGACCAAGTTTCATTTTGCCATAGTTTAGTTACTAGGTTTAATTATGAATGAATTAGGGTAGGGTTAGGGTGTTATTTATAGGATTAGGTTGCATTTTAGACCCTTAGATTAACCCTAGATTAATTTAAGACCATCAGATCCATCAGATCCAAGAAGCTTCCAGAACTAGCCCACCAAGCCAGCCCAAGAACCCAAACTGGTGCACCCAGTTTCTCTGGGCGTCGCACCCTGTCGACAGGCAAGTCGACAGGCATGTCGACACCCCTGTCGACAGGCCTGTCGACAGCCCTGTCGACATGGGTTGGGCGGGAATCTTCCCGCCTGGCCCCGCCTGTCCAATTTAAAATCTGAATTTTAAATTCTTAATTCTGTTTTTAGTTTTGAATTTTCTGCTAACTTCATCGGGCCATAACTGGGCCATACGGACTCCGATTTTCGAAAACTTGGACTCTATTTTGCGTATTTTTCCGAGACGAACGCAATGGCATAGCCCGTTTCCCCCAATTCTCACATCTGAGATTATTTATTCTTCAATTAGTGAATTTTAGTATTAACCAAAAATACGGGGTGTTACATTCTCCCCTCCTTAAAGGATTTCGTCCCTGAAATCTCTAAGCTAAGGAGAATGCATATCCTACCATCCAAACAACCATCTACTCAAACCATCAACCACGGGCATCCATTGTCCTTAAACAGTTTCTAATGATGTATGAGCATATGCAAACAGTGTGTGTATATGTTCCCTATCTAATGTATGAACATATGCAAACCATGATAGTGCCATGCATCCAATATGTATGCGAGATAACCCTATCGACACATACAGTATCTATATGAGTGCACAATAATTCACCAAAATGCATCATCCATATGATAACACAATCATTATACATCCATAAATATAGCTAACTACACACAATTTTATGCAATATGCAATATGAAGTGATTGAGCCGATCTAGTGCCTAGAGTGTGTATATATGCATCCACGAGCAACCACTAGCAAACACTTGCATCCACTTGCATCCATCAACCATAACATGTCTCAAACACATGTTTCAACCATAGGTTTTCCCTATCTAAAGGTCACACAGCACTAATCGAGAGGACCTACTAAAGATAAGGTAAGTACAAGGCAAGCGATAAAGGAGAAGTTAAAAGACATACTCTCCAAAAAGAAATGGATACAAAGAACGCATCTTCACTTCCGTCTCCCAAGTAGCATTTCTTTCGTCATCTCCCCATTGTACTCTAGCTAGCTGAACTTCTTTGTTCCTAAACTTCCTAGTCTCTGACCCAATGATGCGAGTAGGAGCTCGTTGAATAGTCTCATCGCGCTCTAACTCTGCTTCTTTAAGCAAACTCGGCTCTACCACCTCAGCGGTCTCATGTAAGCACTTCCTCAAATGGGACACATGAAATACACCCGGTACACCACTAAGTCTGTCAGGCAACTCCACTCTATATGCCATCCGTCCAATTCTTTCCTTAATGGGAAATGGCCCTACAAACCTTGGTACTCACTTCCTAACAGATCCAAAGTGAACCACATTCCATAACGGAGACACCTTGATAAAAAGCATGTCCTAATATCAAACTCAAGCTCTGTTCTCCTCTTGTCCGCATAAGATTCCGCCGCTTTCATCCTTCTTCGAATCCAACCCATCTTCTCTGAAGTCTCTCTAACCATATCTGGCCCAAGCAAGATCTTATCCGTAGATTCCCACCAACATGTAGGAGATCGACAAGGCCTTCCATAAAGAGCTTTGAAAGGAGCCATACCAATACTGGACTGAAAGCTGCTATTATATGCGAACTCCACCAACGGAAGATGCTCTTCCCATGTACCTCCAAAATCCAAAATACATAACCTCAAAAGATCTTCTAGATACGGTTCACCCTCTTGGTCTGACCGTCCGTCTGAGGATGATATGCGGTACTAAAACACAACTGAGTCCCTACCGCCTCTTGCAAAATCTTCTAAAACTCACTAGTGAGGATAGGATCTTGATCACTCACAATGCTGGAAGGTACATCATGCAATCTAATAATCTTTCGAAGGTAAACTGAAGCTAGACATGTAACAGTCCTCTTGCTCTTCACGGGTATGAAATGGGCACACTTAGTAAGTCTATCTACCATAAGCCCAATCCCCGTATTACCCTTCCTTGATTTCGGTAATCCAATGAGACACTATCCCACTTCCCATCACGGAACTTCTAACGGGTGAAGCAACCCTCCGGGTTTCTTCTGCTCCGCTTCCACTTGTTAGCACACCAAGCATCTAGCGACATACTTGGCCGCGTCTTTCTTCAGATTGGCCAAAAAGAAAACTCGCTTTATGTCTTGGTACATTTTTTTCCTACCAGGATGAATGGTTATCTTCGACCGATGTATATCATCAAGTACAACCTTCCTCAACCCTCGTCTTGCGGTACACAGAAGTCTGCCGTCTCTACGCAATCACCCCTTACTATCTAGGGTGTACTTACTCAAATGGCTGGACGACTCCTCCCCCTTATGAGCTTCTCTACTAACTCAACCAATGGTGGGTCGTCTCGCTGTGCTCCGCCAATACGCCCAAAAGAGTAGGCCTAACCTTCAAGGAGGCTAACAAACCGGATACAAAATCATCGGAAGGTCTAAAGTCAAACATAGAAATAAATTCTAAACTCTATAGTTCAACAGACAACCTTTTTCTTCTTAAGGCGCCTACTACCCTGTTTCCCTTGTTAGGGGTATACGCTATCTCAACTCATAAGATGCTAAGAATCCTATCCAAAATCGTCACAACTGTCCATCTCTCACGCAGACCACCCTAGACGAATTCGACATCCCCCAAATGCAAGCCCCAAAGGCCGAAACCAATATCAGACAAACACCCAAGGGACATCTCCTTCGAGTTCAGGCAACCTACGTGAGATGATACTAAAAATAATAATAATAATGGCTAAACAATTAAGCCTTTGACCAACTTTGGATGTCCTCGCCAGTCTCGCTCCAAAACCACCGTTTATCCTATAACTGGCTTTGCTCACCCTATTGAGCACATACGAAAACTTATTACGCTCCTTGAAAAGACCAAGATGTCATTTACAAAGGCCATCACAAACTTATTTAGGTACTCCCTGAACACCCTTCTCATCAAATCAACAAAGTATGCGGGGGCGTTCGTCAAACCAAATAGCATCACCAGCCACTCATAAAACCATCCGGAGTCCTAAAGGCAATCTTCTCTATACTATCGTCAGCCACTCCCAACCGACGAAACCATGTGGCTTAGTCCAACTGCGAAAATACTGAGGCGCCAACCAACTGATCAAAGAGAACATCAATCTTCGGTAATGGGTGTCTATTCTTCTTTGTGAGTTTATTTAGTTCTCTTTAGCCTACACAAAGTCTGAGGGACCCATCCGCCTTCGTGGCAAAAACTACTGGAGCGCCCCACTCCGATATACTTCTTCTTATGAACCCCTTCTCAAGCAATCGCCTACTTACTTATGAGTTCCTTCCTCTCACGAGGAGCCTTGTGGCACACTGGCCAAGTCACTGGTTTGGCATTATTTACCAGATATATTCGGAAGTCAATCTCCCGCTCCGGAGGTAAGCCCTTCCCCTTCTCAAATACATCCGAGTATTCCCGGACCACTTCTAACAGATCGCAAACTCTCGACCGACGTGTCAAGCGATTCTAGATAACTTAGCATAACAGATTCGAAGGGATTACAAGAGATCTCGAGAGTGTTACCCATGCGGGTCATAAGCCTAACAACTCTCCCTTCAGAATCAAGAACGGCACCCCTACTGGATAACCAGTCCATGCCACAAAACTAACCCATAGCCCGTGAAGCCCAACAAGCGTCACATCCAAACTCAATGCTAAGTATAGAAACTTTCAAACCCAAACACATCATGGAGCCCAATTGGGTTTGAAACAACTAAGGGATCATCTACCAAACTGGTGTCTAAGTGCAGTGACTCAACTAACAATGATGAGATAAACGAACTCGATACATCAGAATCAAATAAAGTTTGGATCGGATAATAAAGAAATCCAAATCCCAACCTAGACGGTCTTATCCCCATCCGGCATCCTAGCCGTGAGGAAATATAACTATTCTCCAGAAGATTCCATACCTTGCCCTTGCTTCTTTGGACAATCCTAATAAGGTGTCCTATTCCTTCCCAAAGGATAACTACTAACCTTCTTCTTCTTCCCATTTTCCATTCGTAACCTCCCACCAATGAGGTTTCATCCTTTTTTAACCAAACAACTATTTGAGCCTTCCTCTCCTCGTCTATCCTATATGTACCTACCAGTCCTCCTCCTTCTTGAACCAACTTCTAATCTGATTTACGTCTAAGTCCCTTGAAGCGGTTTTCCATTCTTATCTATCTTAGAAAGATCATCTACACACGGAGGGGAAACTCAAACCGAGAGAGAAAGAGATTCAAACGGAGAATTCGAAAGATAAAGATATGGCTATTGGGGATTATGCTTTTCTTTCAAAAACTTTTCTCTTAAAAGACATGTTTTTGAAAATACTCCTTCAAAAATTTTCTTAGAAAAATAGTTTTTCTAAAATTTTTATCTGTTCTGGTAACCTTAAGCTCTGATACCACGTGTAACACCCCACGTCCGCTAAGGTCACTCATACCAGGGGAATGCCTTAGTTTCGGTGAAGTATTTTAAGTGAATATAGAACAGTAAAATTACAACAAGACAGATATAAGTAATACTTGAAAAATTTAAAACACCATTTCATTGCAGCGGAAAGTAATACATGTCTGGTTACATCACAAAACCATAAACCAAAGTCAAGTACATAATATCCATCTTGATAAAATCGAAGTACATAATCCCACTACATAACTAATAGCCATAAAAGAAAAGATGAACTGGGCTTCACTTCAACGGTCCAAGCTCCAAAGAATAGATACAGCAATCCGACCAAAGCCCACTAGCACCAGGCCCACTCTAATAACCTGGGGTTGGGGGAAAAAGATAAAAACAACGGGGTCAGACATAAGTCTGAGTGAGTCCTATAACCCTAACAATACAATCATTAAAATAACCAGAGAAGACATAAGTTGATATACGGTATCGACTGGGGATGAATGGCTACACTAAGCAGCTTGGTAAACTTAGGATAAACTAAGATCACCGTAAAGACGCATTTATCCACCCAAGGATAATTACTAGATTACACCGCCCCAGACTTATCCAACCAAGAGTAATTCCTACACTGCACCACACCAGTTCTACCTACCCAAGATTAGTTCCTACTTAAAGGTTGTTCCCACTAAATGTACTTAGTAATTTTTAGCCAGTAGTTTCTTTTACCCCTACATAGGTGCCGTCTGCCCCTATCATTACTAGGTGTACCCACTACTCCCAAGCGATCGGCTCCCTAACGTAGATATCCGTGCTAGCCCCACAGTGGGATGTATCATTTCCCAAAGTGGCAAGCCTGATTTTGGTACACGGGTTATACCTACACGATGCAACAACGTCTTACTTACCAGCCCGGGCCCACACACGCATATGAAACCCGATGGACTTGCGTTGCCACCGCTAATCCGTTTTGGCCTCTTATAGTCAAGCCCAATATGCGTGTCCCGTCACTCGACTTGGGTCGAGCCCACAAAGATACGTTTGGGATATTGGTTGAGATGGGCCCCCACAAGCTACCACTTAAGCTTGTTATTTTATCTAGTGTATCCCACTTAACCCCTTTAACCATGTTCACTTACATGTTATAAATACTTTGGTTAAGTCATTAATCATATTTTAATTACCTTTCAAGGCACCCACTAGATTTCCACATGACACCCAAGTCCTTTACTTAATTCCCACATGCCACCCGAGGCACTTACTTAACCCCTTAATCATGTTTAATTACATGTTCCACTTTGGTTAAGTATTCTAATCGTGTTTTCTATTGCCACCCAAGGCAACCACCAAATTTCCACATGCCACCTAAGGCACCCACTTAACCCTCATGCCCCACTATATGCTTATACGGTTAAGTGTTTCTTAATTAATTAAGACCGTGATCCTCATAAAGACCTCTCACATTAGACTATCTTTTATGACCGCTGGTTAAGCCGGTTGGGTCCGGGCAGCCTTATGTCATAATCAAGTCTAACCTCGTGTCTTTACATTAATCACGTATTTAGTTTGTGCCTAAGACCTCTCACATTGGGCTAACATTTGTAGCAACTGGTTAGGCCGGTTGGGTCCGGGCAGTTTTACGCTACAACTGAGTCCAACCTCGTGTCTTAGTCGATTAATTACACCTAATTAATCACCCTCATAATTTATATTAATTATTCCTAATTAATATCAAGTTTCTCATAACATGGGTAGACCTAACTCAATAGGTAAATTCCCATGGGGTAGACCTAACTCAATAGGTAAATTCCCACTTATGTTAATTTATTTTTATGGTATGCTTAATCATACCCAACCATACTTTAATTAACATATTTATTTACCCCATCGTTCCCCACGCAAATCGTCCTCATTTCACGACCAATAAAAAGGGAAGATCCATCACAAATATCATGGGTTTTAACCAAATCTTAGCATATAACTTTGTCATGGGTTAAGAGGATGTCAACTTGCATATATGAGCATATATTAACCCAACTACATTTAACCCAAACTTGCATATTATCGCACATGACTTGCACAACATATTGCATATGAACTTGCATATTATCATACACATATCTTACATAACATGTTGAACTTGCATATTAGCATTCACATAACTTGCATAAGCACACATAACTTGCATAACATGTTGAACTTGCATATAAGCATTCTCACGACTTGCATAACATGTTAAACATGCATCTAAGCATACACATAACTTGCATAAGCATTCACATTCTTGCATAAGCATTCTCATACTTGCATATTAACAAACATGTAACTTGCATAGCATATCTTGCATATTAACATACATGTAACTTGCATATTAACAAACATGTAACTTGCATAGCATATCTTGCATATTAACATACATGTAACTTGCATATGGACTTGTTTAACATGCATAAACCCACTTGTTAAATATGCATAAAACAACTTATTAATCATGCATATTATCACATACTTAGCATGCATAGAATCACATACTAAACTTGCATAATATCATATACTTAGCATGCATAGAATCACATACTAAACTTGCACAATATCATATACTTAGCATGCATAGAATCACATACTCATCATGCATAAAACCACATACTTAACTTGCATAAAATCAATTACTTATTTTGCATAAACCCACATATCCAACTTGCATAAACTCTCATATTCAACTTGCATAAACTTACATATTCAACATGCATAAACTTACATATTCAACATAGGATTAATATTATTCATAGATTAGCATATCATTACAAATGATTCAAACTCACAAATCCGCATTCAAGACCATAAGTCTCATTACACCTAATCTACTTATCTTAACAATTGATCATCAAAGTGATAGAAACTCACCAAAACACAATTAGCATGCTAATGAAGAAGATTAAGATACTTAGAATGGATTAGAGATTGATTAGAGCTTGCTTTCCTCTTCATTGATTTGTGGAGGCCATGACCAAGTTTCATTTTGCCATAGTTTAGTTACTAGGTTTAATTATGAATGAATTAGGGTAGGGTTAGGGTGTTATTTATAGGATTAGGTTGCATTTTAGACCCTTAGATTAACCCTAGATTAATTTAAGACCATCAGATCCATCAGATCCAAGAAGCTTCCAGAACTAGCCCACCAAGCCAGCCCAAGAACCCAAACTGGTGCACCCAGTTTCTCTGGGCGTCGCACCCTGTCGACAGGCAAGTCGACAGGCATGTCGACACCCCTGTCGACAGGCCTGTCGACAGCCCTGTCGACATGGGTTGGGCGGGAATCTTCCCGCCTGGCCCCGCCTGTCCAATTTAAAATCTGAATTTTAAATTCTTAATTCTGTTTTTAGTTTTGAATTTTCTGCTAACTTCATCGGGCCATAACTGGGCCATACGGACTCCGATTTTCGAAAACTCGGACTCTATTTTGCGTATTTTTCCGAGACGAACGCAATGGCGTAGCCCGTTTCCCCCAATTCTCACATCTGAGATTATTTATTCTTCAATTAGTGAATTTTAGTATTAACCAAAAATACGGGGTGTTACAAAATTGGCTAGTAGTGAGTTTCTATCACTCTAATGATCAATTGCTAAACTAAGTAGATGAGATATGATGAGATCATATGGTTTTGTTTGTGGATTAATGGGTTTTAAGTCATATGACATGATGTTAGTTTGCTAATGTATGTGGGTTATGCAAGTTTTGTGCTTTGTGATCATATGTTAATATGCAAGTTACATGTATGATAATATGCAAGTTACTTGTATGATAATTATGCAAGTTGTATGTTTCTTCATATGCAAGTTTATGAGTTCATATGCAAGTTATGTAACATGTTATGCAAGTTCATATGCAAGTTATGTGACATATTATGCAAGTCATGTATTTGTTAATATGTAAGTTTATGTAACATGTTATGCAAGTTAATATGCAAGTTATGTGACATGTTATACAAGTTAATATGCAAGTTATGTGACATGTTATACAAGATTATATGCAAGTTATGTGACATGTTATGCAAGTTCATATGCAAGTTATGTGTTTGTTAATATGCAAGATGGCACCTTTGAAACATGTTCATACATATGCAAGTTGACACCTTTTATATGTGTTATGTCATGAGAACGAAATTACGTGGGAACGATGGGGTTAATTAAATGCATATGTTAATAAGATTGAGTGAAATTAATATAATTATGCATAACATAAAATAAATGAACATAGTATGGGAATTTGCCTATTAAGTTAGGTGTACCCATACTATGTGTTGGGAATTTGCCTATTAAGTTAGGTGTACCCACACTTTGGAGTTGGGAATTTGCCTATTAAGTTAGGTGCACCCATATTCCTAAAATAAACATGATAATTAACACAAATTATGGGGGTGATTAAGTAGGAGTAATTAATCGATTAAGACACGAGGTTGGACCCGTTTGTAGTGTAAGACTGCCCGGAGTTTACCGGCTTAACCAGGCATCTACAAATGACGGTCCAATGTGAGGGGTCTTAATCATAAATTAAATACGTAACAAGGGTAAATGACACGAGGTTGGACCCGTTTGTAGTGTAAGACTGCCCGGAACCTACCAGCTTAACCAAGCATCTACAAATGACGGTCCAATGTGAGGGGTCCTTTACACGGTTACGGTGTTAATCAATTAAGAAACACTTAACCAGATAAGCATGTAGTGGGGCATGGGGGTTAAGTGGGTACCTTGGGTGGTATGTGGAAATTGCTAGTGGTTGCCAATAGAAAATATGATAAAATACTTAACCAAGATGAAACATGTAATTAAACATGATTAAAGGGTTAAGTGGGAAACACTAGAGTGTGGGCCAAGCTTAGGGGGATGGCTTGTGCTGGGGGCCCATTTCAACCAGTAACCCATACGTATCTTAGTGGGCTTGACCCATGTCGAGGACGGGACACGCATACTGGGCTGGACTATAAGAGGCCAAAATGGGTTAGCGGTGGCAACGCATGACCAACGGGTTTCATATGCGTGTGTGGACCCGGGCTGGTAAATAAGACGTTGTTGCATCGTGTAGATATAAGCCGTGCACCGTTAATTTTATCAGGTTGCCACGTTGGGGAATGGTATACCCCACGGTGGGGCCAGCACGGGTATCTACATTAGGGAGCCGATCGAATGGGGAGTAGTGTGTACACCTAGTGGATTGTAGGGCCCCGTGGCGTCTACTTAGTCACCTAGGGGTACGCGAGAACTATTAAGTTAATTTTATAAGTCCATGGGTGGGATCAACCTTTAAGTTAGGAATGACTGGTGTGGTGCAGTTTAGTAATTTACCTTTTGGAAGGGTAGATGCGTCTTTATCTTTTATCTTAGTTTAGTTGACTACTTAGTGTAGCCATTCATCCCCATTAGTTACCGTATATCAGTTTATGTCTTCTCTGGTTACTTTAACGATTGTATTGTTAAAGTTATAGGACTCGCTCAGACTTATGTCTGATCCCGTTGTTTTTATCTTTTTCCCAACCCTCAGGTCCTACGGTGGATCCTAGCAGTAGTGGAGCTTGATCGGATTGCTGTTCCAGTCTTTAGGAGCTTGGATAGATGTAAAGCTCCAGTTACCTAGTTATCTTTTCTTTTGTCATGGCTATTGTATGAGAGTGGGATTATGTACTTCTTTATTTTGATGGATATTGTACTTGACTTTTATTGTGGTTTTATGATGTAACCAGACATGTTTTACTTCCGCTGTTATGAGATGATGTTTTAAATTTCAAGTACTATTTATATCTGTCTTGTTGTAATTTTTCTGTTCTATATTCACTAAAATACTCCACCGATGCTATGGCATTCCCTTAGTGAGTGATCATAGCGGGAGTGGGGTGTTACAGGTAGTCTACCTAGTGATGGGGTAATGGCTATTTTTATAAATTCCCTCGACATCCCGCATGATGAGTTGTTAGATGTGCCCGTGGTTGGCCAGTATCCGGACGTCTTCGAGGAGGTGACCGGGCTTCCACCACTCCGAGAGATTGAGTTCCGTATTGATTTAGTGAAAGATGCCAGACCTATAGTGATGCCACTTCGTCGTATGGCACCAAGGGAGCAGTGAGAGTTCAAGGTGCAAGTCAGCAATCTTTTGAAGAAGGGATTTATTAGAAGAAGTGTCTCCGAGTGGGGAGCACCAGTTGTGTTTGCAACTAAGGCAGATGGTTCCCTTCGTTTGTGTGTGGACTATCGCGAGTTAAATAAGGTAACGAGGAAGAATAAGTACCCTCTACCGCGGATAGATGATTTGTTTGATCAACTGGAAGGAGCAAGAGTGTTCTGCCAGTTGGACCTCGCGACAGGATTTCATCAGCTCCGAGTAGCGGATGAGAGTGTTCCGAAAACGGCATTTAGGACGCCGTCTGGATTCTATGAGTGGTAGGTCATGCCATTTGGGTTGACCAATGCACCAGCCTACTTTGTGGATCTTATGAATCGAGTATTCAGAGATCAGCTGAATAAGTTTGTTCTTGTGTTCGTAGACGATATCCTTGTTTACTCGAGGACAGAGGAGGAACACAAGGGACACTTGAGGATAGTGATGGAGGTGTTGAGGAAACACCAATTAAAAGCGAAATTCTCTAAGTGTCACTTTTGGAGAAGGGAAGTAAGATTCTTGGGCCATGTTGTTTCAGAAAATGGTATTGCCATGGACCCTGCGAAGGTGGCTACGGTACAGGATTGGCCTACGCCCAAGAATGCAACAGATGTAAGAAGTTTCTTGGGGTTAGCTGGATATTATCGTAAGTTTATCCAGGACTTCTCCAAGATAGCAGCACCGTTGACTCAGTTGACTAAGAAGAATCAGGCCTTCGTCTGGGACGGAGTGTGTGAGAATGCATTCAAGAATCTAAAGGAAAAGTTGACGCGTGCGCCAATATTAGTCATTCCTAAAGGGAATGAAGAGATGACGGTATACACAGATGCTTGTGGTACCGGACTAGGTGTTGTGTTGATGCAAGGAGGTAGGGTTGTAGCTTATGCTAGTCGGCAGCTAAAGCCGCATGAGAAGAAGTATCCTACCCATGATTTGGAACTGGCAGCGATTGTGTTCGCATTAAAGATGTGGAGACACTATCTCTCGGGAGAAAGATTTGAGTTGTTTACCGATCATAAATCGTTAAAGTATCTCTTCTCCCAGAAGGATCTGAATCTCCGTCAGCAAAGATGGTTAGAGTTCTTGGCTTCGTATGATTTTGATATCGCATACACACCTGGGAAAGGTAATGCGGTAGACAATGCCTTGAGTAGGAGACATGCCAGTTTAGGGGCTATGTTTCTTGAATGGAAGAACCTAGAGTATATCGCAGGGTTTGATTTCAGACCAAAGTGCGAATTGGATCCAGAAATGCTAGCTAGTTTGGCGATCCGACCCACTTTGATGGAGCGGATTGGTTCCAGCCAGAGGGACGATCCTAATCTATTGGAAATCATCTCCAAGTTAGAGATGAACATCGACGGTGAGGAGATGAATCTGTATGGGCTTGATCGAGATGGATGGCTTAGAAAGAATGGAAGACTAGTTGTACCCAACGTGAATGGTTTGAGAGATGAAGTGCTTAGAGAATGTCATCACTCAAAATTGACTATACATCCCGGTGGTAATAAGATGTATCGAGACATGAAGCAGACTTACTACTGGGAAGGGATGAAAAGAGACGTTGGGAAGTTTATATCCAAATGCATGAATTGCCAGCTAGTTAAAGCCGAGCAAAAGAAGCCTAGTGGTTTGTTGCAACCATTAGAAATTCCCGAATGGAAATAGGAGCAAGTCTCGATGGATTTCATCGATGGTTTACCAAGGACTAGATCGGGACATGATAGCATTTGGGTAGTTGTGGATCGACTGACTAAGAGTGCAAGGTTTATACCAGTCAAATCGACCAGAACGACAGCTAAGTTAGCAGAATTGTACATGAAGTGGGTAGTGAGATTTCATGGAGTACCTAAAAGCATTGTGAGTGACCGAGACCCATTGTTCACTAGTGGGTTTTGGAAGAGCTTACAAGAGGCTCTATGGTCAGAATTACATCTCAGTACCGCATATCATCCTCAGACCGACGGTCAAACGGAGAGGGTGAATCGTATATTGGAAGATCTCTTGAGAGCTTGTATATTGGATTTTGGTGGATCATGGGATGACCATTTGCATCTAGTAGAGTTTGCATATAATAATAGCTACCAATCCAGTATCAGTATGGCTCCATATGATGCTTTGTACGGAAGACCGTGCAACTCACCATCATGTTGGATAGAGACTGGCGAGAAGTTTATGCTTGGACCAGATGTGGTGAGGGAAACTTCAGATAAAATTAAGATCATTCAACAACGAATGAAGGCTGCCTAGGATAGGCAGAAGAGTTATGCTGATAAAAGGAGAAGAGACTTAAAATTCTCCGTTGGTGACTTGGTGTTTGTCAAGATTTCTCCGTTGAAGAGCATGATACGATTTGGCAGGAGAGGCGAGTTGGCATCAAGATTTGTTGGGCTATTCCCTGTTCTTGAACTAGTCGGGAATTTGGCATATAGAGTTGACTTACCAGAGAAGATGGCGGGAGTTCACAACGTATTTCATGTTTCCCAACTAAGAAAGTTCGTTCATGATCCAGATATGACTATTTCACCTAATCAGTTAGAGGACTTCGAAGTGGAACCCGAGGCGGTTGGGAAACCGCAAGCCGATTCGTATTGTCAAGCATGATACGAAGCAACTTCGAAGGAAGGCGGTGAAGCTAGTCAAGGTTCAGTGGGGCGAGAACGAGAATGACTGTACTTGGGAGACAGAGGAGAGCATTAGAAAGACGTATCCAGAACTCTTTGCCTGGTAAGATTTACTTTGCAATTTAGTTATTCCGCATGCTAGGATAGACTTGTCTTGCTTGTTCTACATGTTTGATTGTTGTTTTATGGCTGATAGGCATGCGGGACCCTTTTGTGTGTTTGGTTAGGGAATTTCGGGGGCGAAATTTCTTGGGGGGGGGGGATGTAACAGCCCGCATTCTACGCATCGGAGGATCGTAAAATATTTATTTCTATCCCGTATGAAGTCGTATGGTCATGTAACTTTGGGAAACAACCATTAGAGTCATTTCCCATGTTCATGATTTTTGTCGATTTTTAAATGACCGTTTTGCCCCTAGCTGATCTTGTTTTTGCCATAACTTTTGATTGGAAAGGAATTTTGACCTGAAACCACTTCCATTAGATTCGTTTGATGGTTTACCTTTCCGTGGAGTGGTCACATGTGAAAAACTGACTTACCGTTTGGGAGATATGGCTAAAATAAGGTTTGGAAGGTGAAAAACTGCTTAACCGGGCCAAATAGGGTGATTAGTGAATGAGCCCATAACCCATTTCGGGATTAGTTTTATGGGGAGGCTGAAAAGGGTTAGAGAATCATTCCATTTCAGTTTTCTAGCCTCCACTTACCTCTTAGAAACCCTAAAAATGACCTCCAACCTCTAAATCACCTCCAAATCATCTTCTAATCAAGGATCAAGCTTAGCAACATCAAATCAAGGGAGAACTTCACCAAATCAACATTAGAGCTACTGTTTAGCATTAGGATTCACACCAAATCAGAGATCTATTTCAGATCTAAAGTTTATTTGTGGCTAAGGTGAGTGATTTGCATAGTTCCTCACTAATTATGGCTAATTAAGGGTAATTAGTGTTAATTAGCGAATTTAAACATGATAAAATTCTGGAAAAATATTTATAAAATTCGAAATGATGTTTTAGACCTCTGATATGAATTTGGGTTAATTTGGTTAAGTTTTGCTAATCATATCATTAGTTTCACCTAAACATGCTTAAGGGGAGATATGGGGTTTTGACTAGGTTTGATCCACTTTAACCTATCATATTGTTGTTTTGATGTTTGTGGTTGATTACGCATGTTGCTATGACTGTATGGTATGCTTTGTGATTGATTAGAATAATTGGAATAGTCGAAAATGCCGTCGAGTGGCCTAAAACTGCTTGCTGGAAAAGTGCAGAAAATAGACCGATCCGGATCGGAACGGAGGGAGGACCCGATCCGCTCCCATACTTCATTTTTCGATCTATTCGCTCTTCTCGTGGCATGCATCGTCCGATCCGACCCGCCTGATGTTTCTCCGACCCGATCCGCCATGGTACCCCGACCCGAACCAATGTACTACGACGAGGCTAGGAGACTACGACCGACCCGGGTTGATGAGAAGGAGCCGATCCGAACCGTGGCAAATTGGAGGACTCCGACCCGAACCGATGATGGCGACTGGACGTGGAGACTCGATCCGATCCGCTGAGGTGATAATGACCCGATCCAATCCAACGAAGAAGGAGCACTCCGATCTGAACCAAACTGATGACTGGGGGAGATCCGAACCGATCCGGTGATGACCAATAACCCGAGATGCAAAGGTAGTCCAAGTGGAAGTTAGAGCTCAGGATCCAATGGGGAACCAACGAGTTCACTTCATGGTTGGGCTTTGCTGTGGGACGTGTGCTAAGGAGTTGTCGACGTTCATAACTTCGATTCACCACTGAAAATGGATGATGGGCTACTTATCAGTGCAGTAGAGTCATTATGACTCGAGGGGTAAGGTGATGGTAGCAAGACTACGTTATCAGTGCAATAGAGTCATTATGACTTGAGGGGCAAAGTGATGCGTAGTAGGACTATGAGCCAGTGCAGTGGGGTCATTGTGACTCCATGGGGCAGAGTGGACATAGTAAAGGATTAGTGAGGCTATGAGCCATTGCAGTGGGGTCATTGCGACTCCATGGTGCAAAGTGGACATAACGAAAGATTTGTGGCTATGTATCAGTGTAGTGAAGCCATTTATGACTTCATGGGGCAAAGTGATCATAACAAGGTATGTTGGGTGATCGAAGTGGTGAATATCGTATGCTTTATGCACTGAGTGAGAGATGTGAGTATGGTTGTTATGCTTGATTGTTTGCCATCACTATAACATGCACACCCTACCCCCGTTATCTTTACACCATTTGAAATGGCACCTTAGAGTGTTGTACAGTATGTAGTGCTAGCTCTTTGGTTGCAGGTCCAGGTTCAGGTATGTTTTTAGTCTACCTGTTATTGTTCTGTTTAGATGCTTATCGCTCATACCAAGATTTATGTCTGACCCAGAGTTTTATGTCTCCTCTTATTACTCTGGGTGCTCACACGAGCAGACTAGAGACATGTTAGCTGGTGATGCACGAGTAGCTGATTCGGAGGCGAGCAGGAGGCTTCCACGTATGATATATAGATATTCTCCCTGTGTCGTTGGTGGTCGCTACTTGGGCATTAGTAGTGTACCTCCTTTATCTTGCTTTACTTTTTGAGACAGTTTGAAAAGTTGTAATAATGTTAACTTTGGATCATAAGCTGTACTTGGATTTTCCGCTGCTATGTTAGTTGTTTTCAGCTTATGCACTGTCTCACCTGTTTTATGTCAAGTATGTTGTTATTATATTTTATTCCATGCATTGTGAGACATTTTACAGGTTCCTTGTTAGTTCATCTCCTTCTTTCCTTTCCTTCTGACGATCCGTTCCGTGCTAACTGGACATGTGTACAGCGCACTTTAGGAGTAAAATGTCGGTTGGTGCGGGGCGGGCCGTCACAGAGGGAGCCATGGCAGAGCTCCAGCGTAGCCTCCGAATTGTGATGTTTAGGGTTAGGTCTAGGGTCTTATTTATAGGTGCTCAAGACCTTATCAAACACGCAGCGCTGAGTCAGCATTGAACCCAGTTAAGAAAACAGTCCAGGTTCGTAGATGAACCCAGTTAAGAAAACAGTCAGCATTTGAATTTCGAATGTTTGAATTGTTTTGGCGTAGAAATTTGATTTTCGAACTTTTGAATTTCTGGTACTTATTTAACTATTTTATTCACATGAAATATTCTTATATGTATACAATTCCTCTAACGACCATTTTACGTGTGTATATATATATGCAAAACTTTCATTTTATTTTCAAAATTCAAACGATGTTGCACCGTTATTTGATTCTTTCCATATTTCATTGACTGTAGCCTTATCTTGAATTTTACCTTTCGTATACATATATTTCTATATATATATATATATATACAGACACACACACATATATATTTTTTCTTTATTTCCTTATATGTACGTTCTTATCCTTTCAAAATTTGAATTTGTATACATACATATATTTGGATGTTCAGTTGGCCCTCTCTAAAAAGATAAAAATTATGTTGCTGCCGGGGTTCGAACCCCCGACCTCTATGTTACAAATCCAATGCCTTAACCAACTGAGCTATGAAGTCTTCTGTTAGTATGTCTTAGAACAATGATAATTATTGCTCTCTCCTTACTTCTCTTTTTCATGTTAGTTACAATACTTAAATAAACCATTGCATGAATCTTTTTCTTTTGTTTTTCTATTAATGTTAGTGCAATATTTTTGCAAATCAGTGCATGCAACCTATCCTTTCTTTCAATGCATGCATTACATTTTTTTTTCAGTGCATTTATTTATTACATGCAATCCTTATTTTATTCTTTATTTTTTTTATTTTAATTTGTTTGTATATATATATATATATATATATATATATATCTTGTGCATATACAAACGTCTAGGCTTAATAACTTCTTCATATGATGTACGTTTTATGCAAACCGGGTGTCTATCTTGACCAGAATTCCGAGACGGACGCAATGGCGCAGTTCGTTTTACTTAATTCTCAATATTTAATTAAGTTATTCTTATATTATTGCCTTAAAAATACGGGGTGTTACATTGTCCATTTCGGCTCATCAAAATCTCAAACCCATATATAATATAAACTGGTACCTTTTTGTCGGGCATATCAATATATCCTTTCCATGTGTTACCAGTCCTGCATATACCAATGTCATCCCGATCATTCGGTTATACCCAAGCTGGTTTCTGTTTTTAACTCAGATTCCATTTTTAAATTCAACTCTTAGATTGTCTCTAATCCAATCTAATTCGATATTTTCTTCTATCTCAATTCATTTTCCACTTAACTGGTTTCAATTTAATTTCTATTTCTATTTGCTTTTATAAATTCTACTTTAATTTGTTTTAATTCAAATAATCTATTTCTGGGAGTTTTTTAAACAGCTTTGCCTTTTCCAAAAATCAAAATATTCATTTGGAACATCAAAACAACTTTTTTTCTCAAAATAATTCAAAAACAAAAACTTTGGTAGTAATCTGTCACTTACAACTCGAAAATGAACACCAATGATGTCATGATCATCATCGGAATCTATTTTCCAACTATCGAAGTGATTTCAATACTATATCACTTTCCAAATCATTTCTAAACACTTTCATTTTGAAATCCATTTCAAAATATACTTTTCAATGCTTGTAACAAATTTAAAATCTCCCAGGATTTTAAAATTCACATATATTTAATTCAGATTCATTTACAAACACTTTTATAACCTTTTAGGGTTTTAATTCCAATTCTAATTTAAATTCAGATTTAATTCGTCTAATTTCACGTAATTCACTTATATGAATTCTGATTGGCTATTTCCATAACCATTTCACATTTTATAATCTTATTCGATTATAATCACGACCAATATATCCAATATATTATAATTCCAATATATATATTTTCTCTATATCAAAATATACTTTGGGTAAAATTATTTCATTTACCCTCTTTTCAAAACATATCGTGTCGACCCATCGTATTCGAGTGTTTAAAAACTCCCAACGATATAATGGATCAAACTGATCGATCAGAAGCCATAAACAACTCTACCAATAAATATCCACAATATAAAACCATTTTATATCAAATAAAAATATGAGCCCATATATATACACTCAATCTCAATCTAGGGTATTACTAACCCCATCTCTACTGAGTCACGCCACTAAGGTTTTGTAACGTCCCGCATTTTTATCGGTTCGTACTTGAATATTTAAATAAGTTTAAATATTGAATTCGTAGTATAAATGGATCTATATATTAATTAAAATGGAGTTGAATGTATAAAAATATATATTAAATATAATAGAGCCCGTAATATCGCTGCAGTTCGTAATTTAACGTTCTGAACTTCAACTGAGTGTACATGACCCGTTATTAGTCGGATTTCTTCGAAACAAGAAGCGTTGGAATCTGTTGAACTGTATCTTTCTAACAGAAGTGAAAAATCATGATTTCGCGTTATAGATTGAGAATTATATCCAAATCAAATATTCAGAAAGTCGCTATGAAATCGTATATCGACCGTAACGGTTTATTTGATATAACTAGATATCAGATTCGAATTTGAACAAGGTTCTTTTGAGACATAGTACTAATTTAATTTTTTACTGTAATTTTTAATTAATTAAATACGCAACTTTTTATTTGGACTATTTTGCAACCTATATCAATATTTTAGGGTTTCAGAATATGAGTCAACATATTGATATTATTATATTTTTGGGATCGTGGCACCTCGCTGGACACGACGGTATTTTTATTTCTGTCCGCATCCGCACAGACATGAACAAGATTTACGTAATCGGTACACTGTTCCTTAACTAAGAATTTAAGGTAAATTTTTATGCATATATAGTAATTCCCGTACACATGCTCATGACGCTTAATTTAATAAAACGTAATTACTACACATCACCAATAAAATACTTCTATTTTCAAACCTTACTTTTCTTAGCATTGTCCTACGTGCTAGTTCAAGCCATTTCCCTCCTAACAAATCAGTAGCCGTGAATCAAAAGAGTTGTCCAATAAGAAAAAGTAAAATCAAATAAATACAAGCTATACTCCTAACCCCTAACCTATTTACTTCATCACTAAGGAAACTACACTACGCCATACCCTATACTACATCCCTAATGCTTACATCTTAAGAAGAACATTTTTATTTATTTTCCTCTCTATTTAAAACGATAGCCGAGTTTTCTTTTTGGGTGGAAAGAAAAACCATTCTGTATCGCTTTTCTCTACATCAGATAAAAACGCGAGTTCCATTTTTGTATTCGAGAGAAAATACAAAATAGGAAAGTGGAAGCTGGGTCTCTCAACTTTGTAGCAGGGAGGAGTTCACTGAGCATGTGTGAAGAGTTGTGGTGGGAGTTTTGTGCAGTAATGGTGGTGTCATAGTCAGTTTTTGTGAAGTATAAAATGAAGCATGTTGACAGTTGAAACGAGTTCGCATGTGAAGTTTGGAGCGGGAGTTTATGAAGGAGAAGTTGCCGATTATATTCTTCGATGGGAGGGAGCTTGCGGTGGTCTTGAGTTCGAAAGTAAGGAGAGAAAAGAGTTGCGGCACGCATAGGTAACCACCGGGTGTGTTTGTCTCGGGTTCTTCACATGTAGGAGGCGGTTATGTTGTCTGATATTTGGGCATGTATGGGGTTCTGTTAAATGAAGTGAGGGGGTTTCGCTGAAACAAGTGAATGGGTCTTAGGCGAGCGTTGAAATGAGGTGTTTGTACGAGTATGTACAGTTGTGGGAAGCTAGAGTTGGTTTGGATGGAGGAATAAAGGAGCAGGTGCACGAAAGTTCTTGTTTGAAGGAGTGAAGTTGTGTAACACGGTGCGAAGAGTACATGAACAAGAGTACTGTTCTTGAATGGAGCGGATTAGTTTTGGGGTTGGGCCGAACGGAAAGCCCAGTGGAAAAGAAGAAAGGAAAAAATAATATATAGAAGCTAGGACCGTAAATGAATAGAAAAGGGGGACTGACGAGGCAACATGGAAGGGGCAACAACTTCACAGTACTGTTCGGGTTTGTAGGTGGTTGGGTGAACATGAGGAAGGTGTACACGTGTGGTCAGGAGTCTGTTTTTTCATGGAAGTTTGTTCACATGGACTAGAGACGCATGAAACCGAGGTTGATTTTAAGGAGTGCATGTTCGATCTAATGTAGGGTTTGCTGAGATTTCTTGGCGAGTGAAGTAGAACTTTAGGTGATTTTTCAAAGCTATTCTGTGCGAACGGTGTTCGCTGTCTTTCACTGTAGAAGGCGGTTTGTGCCTGGTGGTCGCATTGTTGAACAGGGGTAGCGTTCGCGAATGGAAAAGGAACGGCGAAACCGTTGAGATCGACAAGCTTGAAAGCACGTCAGTAAGAGGATGGAGACTGGAAACATTAACGGGTCAGAATATCACTGAAGAGCGGAAATCAACAAGGGTTGTTAGGGGAAGGTGATGTAGGAAAACAAGAGCTACTGGAATCTCGTGATGAAATCAAATGCGTGTCTGATTTTAGACGAACAAATAGCAGAATTAAAGCGCTGGGTATAATCAACAGACACAGATCGTTATTTAACTGTTAACGCATAAAGGTGAGTAAATTCACTCACTCTGTTCTATTTTAAAATATTTTAATTAAATTTTAATAGTGATAAATAATGGCTGAATGCTGTGTGATGGTCGTTTAGGTAGATTACCATTAAAATTGGTTGAAACATATATATTGTTGCATATGTACATATCATTGGTTGGATACTGCTCCCATCGATTAGAATATTCCATGGTATGGAATTAGTGTTAATTTTGTTGACTGACATCTGTGGATGGAGAAAACCGGTTGGAGGAATCCAACTGGATTCCTCAATATTATTGTGTACTGTTTGTTTTATATGCATTGTTTGAACCCAAATAATATTTAAAACCCCATGTGAATATTGATGTTGAATGGAAATTCAACAATTGTTTTGATTTAATCATAAACGATATTGAAAGCGACAACAGTCGACCATAGACCTATCTTTTTGTTAAGAAGTTGATTGGCCGTCAAACAAATCAACGAAGTTAAATTATAAAAATTATATTTTTATAATTAAAGCGAAGTTAAAATTATAATAGAAGTTCTACTATAAACCAGTATTTTAGAGTTCGTTTTTATAAAGTAAATAAAAACGATTGTTGACATTTAAATAACTTTATAAAGCAGAAATTATCCTACGAGTAAATATTTGGATAATTATTTTCAGACAAACAATTTAGATATATTATTAGAGTAAATATATTAATCTAATATTAAGAAGTAATTAAATCAGTTAACGAATTTACTGATGGAATGAAGTTGATTTAAATCAACTATTTAATTAAAAAAATGATTATTAGATTAAATGGGTCTTCAATTAATCTAATGATAATAACTTGACAATTAATTGTTTAACATTAATAAAATTTCTCATTAATTATCTTTTTAATTAATGAAGTTTAAATGATGATTGAACTAATATAATTAGTATAAAGTGCGCAACTAATATATTTAGATTAATGACGAAGTAAGCTGTTTACTTCAGAAATGATAAAGTAAATATTATTTAATTATTTTTAATTAAGTAATTGTTTCTTAAATGGACATTTAAGAGGATATTGAATTTATAATAAGATGTTACTTGAATTAAGTATAATGTTTCAAATAAAAGTTAACCGTCAGAAGACAAAGAACGTCAATAGATCTTAGTGAAGAAGATATAAATAGAACTGTGAAATGAAGTTAAAGTGAAGAGTTAATGTTTAATATAGATAATCATAAACAACTGAGTTTCAAAGTAAGGATATGGTATTATAAAACCATAGTTCGAATTAAACAAGAAATTACGGTCTGATAGATATTATAAGGAATAAGGTATTAGAGTACAGACTTATATCTATTCTAAGGTAAGAACGTTGTCGATCAAGATCAGAGAGGTAAATAAAATACCCTAACTTGAACGGCTTCACTATTTTCGAGGAATGATATCAGTTTGTTACGGGAAGAGATGTCAAGATTAGTATAAAGGGAATATGGCAGCATATTGCAAGTCTTAAAACTATAGCGATAAAATAATGTTGTTGACTAGGTTTAAGCGTGACTGTTATGTCGAGATTAGTTATAAAGGGGAATATTACAGTGTATGTAACACCCCTAAGTCCTACATCGTGAAAGCCTGTGTGAAGTGGGTACTTATATAGTAGAGCCCATCTCTCACTAACGCCGAGGCCTTTTGAGGAACAAAACCCCACACCTATACGGTGGCTAAGTTGGGGACAATATCTTGCATGAACAAAAGTGCGGGTTGTTACAGTGGTATCAGAGCCAATACCCAACTGGAATTGTGGCTCCTGTGTGGACCACGACGCCTGGGTGAGGTGTTCATGAGCCAACGGGGATGTTGGGCTCTATAGGAAGGGAGAATGTAACACCCCTAAGTCCTACATCGTGGAAGCCTGTGTGAAGTGGGTACTATGTAGTAGAGCCCATCTCTCACTAACGCCGAGGCCTTTTGAGGAACAAAACCCCACACCTATACGGCGGCTAAGTTGGGGACAATATCTTGCATGAACGGAAGTGTGGGTTGTTACAGCGTATGACCAGTTTTTAAACTATAGCGATAAATTTGCGCTGTTGACTAAACTTAAGCGTGATTTTTATATATAGCACTACTCACTAGGGAATGCAAATGGTTTGGTTCGAAATACACTTATTCGGAAGTAATAAATAATTATGTTTGTCCAAAGAAAATATAAGAATAAGTATAGAAAGAGAAATTGGAGAATCATGTTAGAAAACGATGACAGCATTTCGATGTTCGAAATGTGATTAGAATTAAACCATTAGGATTTGGAACTAGAATTCGACGATGTCGAATGTATTAAATGTAAATTATTTTTAGGAATTATAATCTAATAGGCTAGTTAATATTTAGGTCTAAACCAATAAATTATAGAAGGATATGTAATCAATATTAGTTATAAACTTGATATTGATTTAACAAGAAATTGACTTAGAAAAAGAGTTCATAAAGTGAAATGGGAATATAAAAGAGATTTCGGAAAACAAGATAACGGTATTTACTACTTGAATAATGTGTTATTTGATAAAGGTGTTCAGACTTTTACAATGGAAATGATATTCACATTTTAAAGTGAATAATGTTTTAAAGTGAACGCTTGGCGGATTAAAATGTTTAAAATGAAATTGGAAATATTTTCCCAATATAGTTAGGGTATATTATCCAAGTGTAGAAAATAAAGAACGTGAAAAGAATTGAAATGTTTTGAATGTTAATAACGTATGTTTTCTGGAACATGAGAGAATAAGAGTTTATAATAACTGGAAATGTTTTCCAAGAAGTGTAAAAAGGCTAAAACGGGATTTGAGAAATATTTGGTAAGATATGGAAATTCGAATAATAAAAACGAATGTTAAATAAAAAGTACTCGTGTTTATGTAATGCCTAGTTATATATTTGAACGAATGTTTGTTTTTACTTCAATGGTTAAATAACTGACTATCGAAGTGTTTTTGACCATCATTGTCAATACGGAGAGACCAGTTGGATATATTATCCGAAAACCACTCCGTATAGGCATAAGCACTGCGAATTATATTATGTTGAAGACAATTGAAGACGGAGTGAAATGCAAGGGTCATCCAGTTCCAGAATGGTACTTTCTGTTTGTCCAGTCCCAGGACAACTTGTATGGATGAGTGTCTGACAGAGTATTTCCAACGGTCACGCCGTTGATTTTTACGAATATACTAAGTTGGTGGGAGAAGGTTACTTCTCTTTGTTCTACACCCAGTGTGCATTTGTGTAATCAATATGTGATTACGGATTTGACAATGTGGCATTCAAAGTGAATGGTGATCAGATGTTCTGAAGATAGACGTAACCTTTAGCCTCATAACCAGGAAGTAAAAAAAGTTGGGCTATGCAGCATGGCTAGTTGGGTCATCCCCAAGCAGGGTGTATTGTCACCGATCTAGAGAAAATTCATAATTGTTCTTCTTTTCGATTTTGTATCTTCAGATGACGGTTGGATGGCCAACAACCGTGGGTGGCAATATATTTGCTACACCCAAGCTAAATGAGTGCGTGGTCATGTGTGGCCGGGTTGTAAGACGTTCTTGTTAAACCCAGGTGTATCCCCTTTAGAGTACACTATTCGGAAGGTGCTCCCATACCTTGTCTGTTGGAATCCATTCTCCAATAAGCACCCTGCAGTTTATGATTTTACACTATATATATGTGGAGCATGAGATGCAAGCATTCTACTACTTGGATATCTATTTATTTAGACATTATCATAATATCAATGGATTTTGATGTCAAAGTGTCTTGGGTTATAGTAAGGTAAAAACCGTCCATGTTTATGTGTGGGCTGGTCTTACTATTATCCTTTTGTTTTCAAAAGGATTTTCAAAGTTAAAATATATGGTTGTAGTTTACTCACACCAGTCCCATGACTGAACTGGAGTTTATTTTGTTTGTGTTTTCCCTAAGCTCTTGGGTGCCCAAATTTGTACGGGCAATCAAGTGTTTCAGGCTTTGCAGATTCACTTGGAGGAGCTCGAAGTAGGAGGCTTCACCACTAGTTATTTAGAGATTATTTCCGTTGTGATGTATATGAGTATACTACGATATGATATGTAAGTACAAATTCAGATTTGTAATTCAAAGTTATGTATATAATAAATTTTATTGTTCCGCTGTGAGTTTTGTGTTTGCTCTGATTCTGTTCAGCTGTATTCTTCTTCTTCTATTCTATTAGTTCTATCTTATCTATCTCATCCTCTAACTTCTTTCTATTAATGATCTGAATTTTCGTGCACTTTGAGTTGAATGTGTAGGATATTAGTCAGCTCAAATAGGTACGGATTTTCGGGCCACTACAGTTGGTATCAGAGCTAAAGGTTAAATGATTACCTTGGCTGTGTGGCATGACTCAGTAAAGATAGGGTTAGTAATACCCTAGATTGAGTATGAGTGTATATAGATGAGCGCGTATTTGTAAATTAATATAAAAACTATTTTGTATTGTGTTAACTGGTCAGTCGAGGGGTTTATGAATTCTGGTCGAAACAGTAATGCAAACTGTGTCAATAGGTGTTTCTAACCTCTTGAACAGAGTTATTCGACACAGTATGTTTTGAAAAGAGGGTAAATGAAATAATTTTACCCATAATATATTTTTGATATAAAAAGGAGTATATATCTGGAGATTATTATAGTGTTGATCATTATTATGATAAAAAAAGATCTATAATCGAGTAGGTTATATAAATCACCAATCGAAATATTATATAAGTATAATATGCAAAATCAGATGAACTAGATCTGAATTTAAAACCAGAATTCGAATAAAACTCTAGAAACTTGAAAAAAAGAGTTGGAAATAATGTTTAGATTAAATATACAGGAATTTTAAAATCCTGGGAGATTTGAAATTGTTTTCCAAGTGCTGTGAAAGATATTTTGACGTAAAATTCAAAATGGAAGAGTTTTAAAATAAATTTTGAAAGTGATATAATATTGAACTCACTTCTATCGTTGGAAAATGATTCTGATGATGCTGGCCACATCATCAGTGTCATTTTCGAGTTTTAAAGTGATGGATTACTACTAAAAGATTTTGTTTTTGAGGAAACAAGTTGTCAGAAATTCAAATGTTTTGAATAATATATGATTTCAAATTGATTTGAAATAAATCTCAGGAATTTGAATTCTGAAATAAGGATTAAAATTATGGAGTTAAAATGGTAAAAGTGGAACTTAAACTAAGATAAACAAAATTGGATTGAATTTGGAACGATCCAGAATGAGAATTGTAAAAGGAAAATATTGGAGATTCGAGTTATTAAAATGGATTGATTCTTGGAGAATAAGAATCGAATTTTGAATTTGGAAATGAAGATAACTGATTTGAGAAATAAATCAGTAAATGGAAATTAGAGTTTATATAGAAATTTGGCTTAGTAAAAGCGAAATATTGGTTTGAGAATGGATTGATGGGAGATCAACCAGAAGGCTTGAATATAAGTTAAAGTGATAACAAATGGCAGAGATAGAGTTAAATGCCAACAAAAAGGTACAAGTTTACCTTATATTCGAGTATGAGATTTATGAACTATTTTTGGAAAGCCGCTTGGCTATTTGATTTTCTTTTGGATTGGAATATGCCCAGAGAGGCAAGTTGTAGTAGTACCGAATAAGCCGTGCAGAGTAGATACTGGCGAAATTCTTTGAAAATTTAAGCTGTTAGGAAATTTTCAAAATTTCTTAAAATATTTGTTAATAAGAAGGAATTAATATTTTAATCAGTTCTGTTGAAAAAGAATTCAAGAAATAAAAAAAAAGATTTTTAACTTGGTTAATATGATTGTAGCATTTTCCCTACGTTAGTAATTTCGGGGACGAAATTCTTTTAAGGGGGAAGGAATGTAATGTCCCACATTTTTATTGGTTCGTACTTGAATATTTAAATCAGTTTAAATATTGAATTCGTTGTATAAATGGAACTATATATTAATTAAAACGGAGTTGAACATATAAAAATATATATTAAATATAATCGAGCCTGTAATATCGCTGCAGTTCATAATTTAATGTTCTGAACTTCAACTGAGTGTACAGACCCATTATTAGTCGGATTTCTTCGAAACAAGAAGCGTTGGAATCTGTTGAACATTCTAATAGAAGTGAAAAATCATGATTTCGCATTATAGATTGTGAATTATATCAAAATCAAATATTCAGAAAGTCGCTAGAAATCGTATATCGACCGTAACGGTTTATTTGATATAACTAGATATCAGATTCGAATTTGAACAAGGTTCTTTTGAGACATAGTGATAATTTAATTTTTTACTGTAATTTTTATTTAAATATGCAACTCTATATTTGGAGTAATTTGCACCCTATATCAATATTTTGGGGTTTCAGAATATGAGTCAACATACCGAAATTATTATATTTTTGGGATCGTGGCACCTCGCTGGACACGACCGTATTTTTATTTCTATCCGCATCCGTCTAGACGTGAACAAGATTTACGTAATCGGTACACTGTTTCTTAGCTAAGAATTTAAGGTAAATCTTTATGCATATATATTGATTCCCATACACATGCTCATGACACTTAATTTAATAAAACGTAACTTCTACACATCGCCAAAAAAATACCTCTATTTTCAAACCTTACTTTGCTTAGCATTGTCCAACATGCTAGTTCAAGCCATTTCCCTCCTAACAAATCAGTAGCCGTGAATCAAAAGATTTGTCCAATAAGAAAAAGTAAAATCAATTAAATACAAGCTATACTTCTAACCCCTAACCTATTTACTTCATCACTAAGGAAATTACACTGCTCCATACCCTATACTACATCCCTAATGCTTACATCTTAAGCAGAACATTTTTATTTATTTTCCTCTCTATTTAAAACGATAGTCGAGTCTTCATTTTGGGTGGAAGGAAAAACCCTTCTGCACTGCTTTTCTCTACATCAAATAAAAACGTGAGTTCCATTTTTGTATTCGAGAGAAAATACAAAATAGGGAAGTGGAAGCTGGGTTGTTTAACTCTGTAGCAGGGAGGAGTTCACTGAGCATGTGTGAAGAGTTATGGTGGGAGTTTTGTGCAGTAATTGTGGTGTCATGGCCAGTTTTTGTGAAGTATAAAATGAAGCATGTTGATAGTTGAAATGAGTTCGCATGTGAAGTTTGGAGTAGGAGTTTATGAAGGAGAAGCTGCCGACTATATTCTTCGATGGGAGGGAGCTTGCGGTGGTCTTGAGTTCGAAAGTAAGGAGAGAAAAGAGTGGCATCATGCATGGTAACCACCGGGTGTGTTTGTCTCGGGTTCTTCGCATGCAGGAGGCGATTATGTTGTCTGATATTTGGGTATGTATGGGGGTCTGTTAAATGGAGTGAGGGGGTTTCGCTGAAACAAGGGAATGGGTCTTAGGCGAGCATTGAAATGAGGTGTTTTTACGAGTATGTACAATTATGGGAAGCTAGAGTTGGTTTGGATGGAGGAATAAAGGAGCAGGTGCACGAAAGTTCTTGTTTGAAGGAGTGAAGTTGTGAAACGCGGTGGGAAGAGTACATGAACAAGAGTACTATTCTTGAATGAAGTGGATTAGTTTTGGGGTTCGGCCGAACGGAAAGCCTAGTAGAAAAGAAGAAAGAAAAAAATATATATATATAGAAGCTAGGACCGTAAATGAATAAAAAAGGGGGCTGACGAGGCAACATGGAAGGGGCAACAACTTCACAGTACTGTTCGGGTTTATAGGTGGTTGGGTGAACGTGAGGAAGGTATACACGTGTGGTCAGGAGTCTGTATTTTCATGGAAGTTTGTTCACATGGACTAGAGACGCATGAAACCAAGGTAGATTTTAAGGACTGCATGTTCGATCTGATGCAGGGTTTGCTGAGATTTCTTGGCGAGTGAGGTAGAACTTTAGGTGATTCTTTGAAGCTATTCTATGCGAATGGTGTTCGCTGTCTTTCACTGTAGAAGGCGGTTTGCGCCTGGTGGTCGCGATGTTGAACAGGGGTTCGAATGCGGGGTAGTGTTCGCGAATGGATAAGGAACGGTGAAACAGTTGAGATCGACAAGCTTGAAAGCACGTGAGTAGGAGGATGGAGACTGGAAACATTAACGGGTCAGAATTTCACTGAAGAACGGAAATCAACAGTGGTTGTTAGGGGAAGGTGATGGAGGAAAACAAGAGCTACTGGAATCTCATGATGAAATCAAATGCATGTTTGATTTTAAATGAAAAATAGCAAAATTAAAGCGCTGGGTATAATCAACGGACGCAAATCGTTATTTAACAATTAACGCGCAAAGGTGAGTAACTTCACTCACTCTGTTCTATTTTAAAATATTTTAATTATATTTTAATAGTGATAAATAATGGCTGAATGCTGTGTGATGTTCGTTTAGGTAGATTACCATTAAAATTGGTTGAAATATATATATCGTTGCATATGTACACATTATTGGTTGGATACTTCTCCCATCGATTAGAATATTCCCTGGTATGGAATTAGTGTTAATTTTGTTGACTGACATCTGTGGATGGAGAAAACCGGTTGGAGGAATCCAACCGGATTCCTCAATATTATTGTGTACTATTTGTTTTATATGCACTGTTTGAACCCATATGACATTTAAAACCCCGTGTGAATATTGATGTTGAATGGAAATTCAACAATTGTTTTGATTTAATCATAAACGGTATCGAAAGCGACAACAGTCGACCATAAACCCATCGTTTTGTTGAGAAGTTGATTGGCCGTCAGACAAATCAACGAAGTTAAATTATAAAAATTATATTTTTATAATTAAAGCGATGTTAAAATTATAATAGAAGTTCTATTATAATCAAGTATTTTAGAGTTCGTTTTTATAAAGTAAATAAAAACGATTGTTGAAATTTAAATAAGTTTATAAAGCAGAAATTATCCTACGAGTAAATATTTGGATAATTATTTTAAGACAAACAATTTAGAAATTGTTAGCCTACTTTGTGAACTAGGCTACACAAAGAGAAAATAGCGAAAAAGCCACCAATCGGTTTGGATCGGAGGAAAGTAGCGCAGGAAGTGAGTAGAAACCAGAGGCGCAGAAATCACATCGGTTCGGATCGGTGATACGTCAGCAACATTAGAGGATAGCGAATGGCCTCATCGGTTCAGATCGGAGAGATACGTTAGCAACATCAGTAAATAACCAGTGGCCTCATCGGATGGGAGCGGAGGAGCATGACAGCAACATCATAAAGCAGGTGGCTTCATCGGATCGGATCAGAGGCAGCTGATCTGAACCGCTTTCTCTGAGAACGTGACCGTTGCTGCGCACGCTCCCTGAAGACTCGGACCAAGCATGACTATTTCTCCCACTAAATCAATGCGCTGTCATCATCTGGGAGCCTCCGAACCCGACTCGTATGGGATGGGTGCCACGCAATTCCGAACCGGAGCCACTTTGAAGAGATTTTTCACCTATAAATACACCATCTGGAGACATTTGAAAGGATCTTTTAGCAATTCTCAGTTCTAACTTCCTCCATAGCCGAATTTCATAGCTACATTCAGAACAGAATCGTCTCTTAAAGTCTATTTTTGAGAGATTTGAGTGAGTTTATGCATTGTAATTGTGAAGTTGAGTGAGAATCATTGCTGCATTTGTATTCAAATCATCAATTAAAAGAAAACAAAGTGGACGTAGGCTCGTTAATGCCGAACCACTATAAATCACGTGCTCTTTGTTGCTTTTTGATTCTATTTCATTGAAATCATAATTAATTTGGGTGTTAGAACCAATTTTTGGTCTAACATTTTGGTGCTTTCACTGAGAAATCTTCGAATTCTCAGGTTTTTCGGGATTATCATTCTACTATTTGGACTTTCAAGTTCAAAGAAGTTAATCCCCTTCTCTCTGACATCTTTCAATACTCGTTGACCAACCGTTGAAGAATCAAGTATTATGGCTAAGACCAAAGGAAAAGAAGTGCAAGGCGCTAGGGGAAATAATTCCAGAGAAGATCAGCAAGCAATCGTGTTAACAAGGTCACGCGCTCAAAGCTTTGGAGCAGATCACTCCAACTAGGAGGATCCGAACCGGATCGGAGGTGCCGATCCGAACCGAGTGGAAGGCTCCGATCCGATCCAACCTGATGAGGAAGGGGGCACCCACTCTCTCTATTCGGACCGATCCGATCATGCTGCTGTGAACCGATCCGATCCTAACCAGAATGAAGCTGGAACTTCTACTCGAGCTCCCTCTAATGCTCCGATTCGAGCCGCGATGACTAATGTCCAGCCTGATCCATCTGCACCCATTACTCAGGGAGAATTTTCACGTTTTCTTGACATGCTTCAGAGCACCAACGAAGCATTGGAAGCCCAAAGGCGTGACAACCTTCGCATGCAGGAAAACATGATCACTATGTGTAGAGAACTGCAGGAGCTTCGAAGGAAGAAATCTCCTTCCCCGAGACGCCGTCTTACTACAGATGATTCGTCTTCTTCGAAGGAGGAACGCCCTCGCGAGAGGAGGCCGCTTGAACGACCTCAGAACCTTGATCAATTGACTTTTGGATCTTTGGGATCCCGAGAAGACGCTGCTCGTGCATTGGGCCCTGATGACCCGAGCCTACAACAGCCTATGTTGCTACCTATGCGCGAAGCCCACGTCTTACCCAGAGATCCTAATATTACCAACCCCACGCAGCAACAGCTTCTCCAACCTCTACCTCCTAAGATCGACCGGGAACACAGAGAGCAACGTAGAGCAGCTGCCGCCAGAAACAAGAGGTTATCTCCTGATCAGGAACCCATGGGTAACCCGAACATCAGACCGAGAGAGCCTGTGCAGATATTAACAAATGCCGATGTATGGGCAATGGTGCGCAAGATCATGTCCGAAAGCCGGCACTATACTAATGAGGACTGGGGCATTTAACGTAGTCATACCCCCCTTTACAGATGACATACTGAATTTCCAGTTCCCCGTCGATTCAACTTGCCTCAAATGGATCGATATTCAGGAAGAACTGACCCAGTGCAGCATTTGATGAGATATGCATGGTTCATGAATGCGGCAGCAGCCCCGGACGCTGTAAAATGCAAAGCTTTTCCAATCTATCTGGAAGATGTAGCGTTGATGTGGTTCACTCGACTCCCTCCTCGGTCGGTATCAAATTTCGTAGAATTGAGTGAGTGCTTCATGAATCAGTTTTGACTCCATGCCCAAAAGTCCAAGACCGTCATAGAATTGTCACGAATTAAACAAGCCCCAGGAGAATCTTTGAAGTCATATCTGGATTGCTTCAACCTGGCCGTCACCGAAGTTAGTGATCGCCATGATCCCACTTTCCTAATGGCCTTGATAGAAGGGGTAGATCCTGACATAGAGTTTGGGGATTACTTAGCTGGAAAACAACCTCCTACTAGAGAATTGTTCAATGAAAAGACTAATGTTTGCTTAAGGCGAGAAGAAGCTAAGGAAAATCGAAAGAGAAAGTCCGAAGGGGCCTCGAAGGAGGGTGTCCAGAGTAACATTGTTGTGAAACAATCTGGTGACAGTTCAGGAAACGTAGAAGTAAATGTTGGCAACCAGAGTGGTGGAAATAGCAACAGAAATGGGAACGACAATAGAAGGAACAGAAACCGAGGGAATAGCTCTAATAAAAGACCCAGATTCCAGATATTTGAAAATTACACGCCGTTAAATGATACATTGGAGAACATTTATTTGGATACATACAGCATACTACAGTACAAAAAATCGCCACCCAGATATTCTACAGAGAAAGAGATTGAAACATGAAAGTTTTGCTTGTTTCATGGTACACACGGTCATTCCACCAATGAGTGCCGTCATTTGAGGGATATCATTGAAAATTTGTTGCCAGAAGGGAAGTTGGATGAGTATAAGGCCGCCCCAAGGGACAGGGGGCAAGGGGGACAAGCCCCGAACCAAGACCAGCCTGCTTCAAAACCCACAGCTCAGCAAAAAGGTAAAAGGATCGTCATTAACTCTATTATAGGCGGACCTCACCTAGTTGGTCGTAGTTTTAAAGCAATGTATCAGCACGTCAACGCGGCCAAGCATTTTGAAATAGGAGAATGCAGTAGCCTTGAAGATGTCACTCCAATAATACACCAAAAAACGATGTCAGATGATGTCATATTCTGTAATAGAGATGATTTTGGGGTTCAATCTCCGACCGATGACCCCTTAGTGATTACCACGACAATTGGCCATGCCTTAGTCCACAAAGTGTTAGTGGACAACGGAAGCTCGGTTAATATCCTTTTCAAGAAAGCTTTCGAACAAATGAGGCTCGAAGCAAAAGACTTAAAACCATATCAAGGATGGATACGTGGCTTTAGCGGAGTATCTACAGCTCCGATGGGTTTTGTGGAAATACCAGTCACTCTAGGGCAGGGAGATCGCCATAGAGTAAGGATCCTTCCATTTGTAGTTTTGGATTTGGAGTCACCTTACAATTCCTTCCTAGGCCGACAGGCACTTGCCGAATTTAGGGCATGTATTGCGCCTTGGTGCTTGCTGCTTAAATTCCCGACTGACTCGGGAGTTGGGACGATGAGGGGCGACCAAGCTACGGGACGAACTTGTTACGTGGTAGAGTTAAAGATGTTAATGAAGGGGTTGAACATTGATGCTAAAGATCATTCTGCCCCTCCAAAGGAGGCCTCAGCATAGCAACTAAGGGGTCCTGCCCCAAGAGAGTCACCCTCAGACGTGCTCGAGGATATAGGTCCCAGAGAGGATAGAGAACCCGGGGACAAGAAGGCAACTCCCAACGAAATAACAGTTGATATACCTATTGATGAAGCGGATCCAACAAAAGTACTAAAGATCGGCTCGCAACTGGATCCAGTTAGAGCGAGGGAATTGGCTTATTTTTTAAAGGCAAATCTGGACGTGTTTGCCTGGACTCACGCTGACATGTGTGGAATTTCGCCTACCATTATGAGCCACTCTTTGTGTATTAATCCAAAGCACCCACCAGTCAAGCAGAAGAGACGGATGTTGGGCCCAGAGCGGTCAGCAGCTTTGAAAGAAGAAGTAGAGAAGTTAAAAGGTAACGTATTCATTAAGGATTTGAAATATCCCGACTGGATATCGAATCCTGTCCTGGTCAAAAAGTCAAACGGGAAGTGGAGAACGTGCATCGACTTTTCTGATTTAAACAAGGCTTGCCCGAAGGATAGCTTTCCTCTTCCCAGAATTGATCAACTAGTAGATTCAACTGCCGGGCAGGAAATTTTATCCTTTATGGACGCTTATTCCGAGTACAATCAAATTCCCATGCACATACCAGATCAAGAGCATACAAGTTTTATCACAGACTTGGGATTGTATTGTTACGTCGTAATGCCGTTTGGATTAAAAAATGCGGGAGCCACGTATCAGCGCCTAGTCAACCGCATGTTTTACAATCAAGTCGGGCGAACCATGGAAGTTTACGTGGATGATATTCTCATGAAATCCAAGCAATCTCCCGATCATACGAAGGACTTAGCAGAAATGTTCGGCATACTACGAAGGTGTGGGATGAAGTTGAACCCCTTGAAGTGCTCTTTTGGCATGGCATCAGGCAAGTTCCTTGGCTTTATCGTGAGCTCCAGAGGAACTGAAATCAATCCATACCAAATAGCAGCAATCCGGAATATAGAGGACCCGCGAAAGATTAGGGATGTTCAAAGCTTAGCTGGGAAGGTTGCAGCACTGGGCAGGTTCATATCCAAAGAGACAGACAAGTATGTACCTTTCTTCGATCTCATAAAACGGGGAAAGCGAAATTTTGAGTAGACTCCCGACTGTGTGGAGGCCTTTCGGAATCTATTGGATTTCTTAGAAAAGCCTCCAATATTATCAAAGCCTGTGGAACATGAGGATTTGTTCATCTACTTGGCGGTATCATCTCACGCCATCAGTGCAGCATTAGTACATGAAGAGGATAAAGTCCAGAAACTTGTGTATTACATAGGCAAAAAACTAGCTGCTGCAGAACGTAACTACCCAAAGATAGAGAAGCTTGCTTATAGCCTCTTGATTGCTTCCCGCAAACTCCTCCATTATTTTCAGGCACACCCAATAGTTGTGTATACCGACCAACCTTTGAGAAAAGTGCTGCAGAAACCCGAAGCGTCGGGACGATTACTTAAATGGAACATCGAGCTGAGTCAGTTTGATGTGAACTTTCAGCCACGAAGATCAATAAGGGGACAGGCCTTGGCTGACTTTATAGTCGAATTTACAATTCCTGAAGAGGAAACCGTGGGTGACAAGGTAGTTGCTTTGGATCGAGAATTAGAGCTTAGTCCATGGAAATTATATACGGACGGAGCCAAGAATGATAGAAAGTCCGGCGCTGGAGTTGTTTTGATAACTCCTGAAGGACGATCTATCTACTATGCATTACAGTTAGAGTTTGCTGCTACTAACAACGATTCCGAGTATGAAACCCTGATTGCCGGGCTGAAACTTGCCAAAGATTTGGGAGTGAAGACACTAGATATATATTGCGATTCCAAGATAGTTGTGTGTCAAGTTCGGGAAGAATTTGCTGCTAAAGGACCTCGACTTATCACTTATCTCAAAAAGGTAAAGGAGTTATTGGAAGATTTGGATCATTATAGCATAACACACATTCCAAAAGCGGAAAATCAGAAAGCAGATCGACTGGTGAAGCTGGCAAGTTCTGATAATCTTAAAGAAACCGAAATGGTTCCGATAGAGGTGTTGGAATCACCAAGTTTCGATCTAATGGAAATAGAGCTAGCCTTGGAAGTTGAACCAGAAAGAGAATCCTGGATGACATCAATTAAGAATTTTCTCAAAAATGGAACCTCCAGTTGAAAAAGACCGAAAGACGAGTTGTAAGACATAAGGCCACAAGATACGTTTTACAGGACGACGTACTTTATCGTCAAGGGTTTTCAATGCCCCTGCTACGGTGTATCGCACACGACGACATCAAACGTGTACTGCAAGAGGTGCATGTAGGTGAGTGTGGAGATCACATCGGGGGCCAAACCCTAGCAAAGAAAGGGTTACGGTACAGATATTTTTGGCTTACCGTGAACAAAGACGTAGCTGATTATTCACGACGCTGCGATAGATGTCAAAGGTATGCCAAAGTTCCCAGAGCGCCTCCGACTCAGCTCAAGTCAATGGTAAGTCCGTGGCCATTTGCCATGTGGGGAATTGACATTATTGGAGTGCTACCTATTGCCAGAGGAGGAGCCAAGTACGCGATCGTTGCCGTGGACTACTTCACAAAATGGGTGGAAGCTGAACCTCTAACAACCATCACGGCAAGGAAGGTGATCAGTTTTGTGGTCAGAAATATTATTTGTCGATTTGGGATTCCGAAGACCATCATAACCGATAATGGGACGCAATTTGACAGCATCAAGTTCAAAATCTTCTGCCAGAAATATAAGATTGATAAATGATACACTGCAGTGGCTCACTCGCAGTCAAATGGATAGGTCGAAGCCGTAAATAAAGTCATTAAATCAATTCTAAAGAAGCGGTTGGAGCAGGCCAAATTTAGATGGGTAGATGAGTTGCCATTAGCCTTATGGGCCTACAGGACGACCTTTAAGACGGCTACCGGCCATACTCCCTATTCACTTTCCTTTGGGTCTGAAGCGGTGATCCCGGTAGAATTGGAAGTCCCTTCTCATCGAGTTGCGTACTATGACCCGATGACGAATAAAGCGCTCCTCCTAGAATCTCTTGATATGATTGAAGAAAAAAGAGATGAAGCAGACTTGCGTGCCTCAAGACATCGAAATCAAGTAGCACGTTATTAAGACCGGAAGGTTCGCCTCAAAACCTTTGAACCAGGAGACCTAGTACTGAAGCGAGTCTTCCCGCCTTCAACCCATTGGGTCCAAAATGGGAAGGTCCATACACCATCCAATGGAAGCTTGATACAGGAGCATTCAAGCTAACGACCGTGGACGGTGAGGAGATTCCCAGAGCATGGAACGCTCAGCACCTACGACGATATCTGAGCTAAATATGAAATGTCATTTCTTTTGTTTTCATAAGCTATGTAAAAAGGCACGACTTGCCCTAAAAAGTCTGTTTATGTGAACAAAGAATTATAAAGTGGATGTAGGCTACGACTTAGCCAAACCACTATAAAAATATCGTTTGTCATTTACTTCCCTGCATTATTTATATCTTCAACAATTATTCTATTATGACTGTGAAACACGAAATGTTAAGTTAAATTAAAGTTGGAAAGTTGGAGATGACCTATATGCAGGAACAAACAAAACGACTGTTTGTACGATAAGACATAGAAGAATGGGAAAACGACATTCTTAACTCTAACTCTCTAGAATCAAGAGAGAGTATAAAGGACGGGAAGACGACGTCCTATGAGGCGTGAAGGTGCACCCAGATGAGAGACCGCCTCAATGAAAACTCTAACCTGGATATGAGACAGGAGAGTATAAAGATGCCGGAAAGAACAGGAATCAATGACGAAAGGAATATGGCCCCATCAGAGAATCGGGGACATTTGGATTTTTTTATTTAATTTAATCTTGAATAGTTCTTGCCCAGTTATCCAAGATTGACTGGGGGCATACATGTGCACACATATTCCCCTCAACCATGACTTCATTACATAACTTTAGTATGACATACTTTGTATTTTTACTTAAGTGCTGAACTAACGACTATCATGCATTGCAGGAAATAAACTATTTTTATTTACAAATGTGTGAGTTTGTACAAGGAAAACAAGCAAAAAAAAAGATTCGAGGGCCGCACTCGCTGCAACAATTGCGAACCAATTAAATGCCAAAATAAAATTAAGCACTTCATCATTTGGGCTTTGGATCGGACTTGGATTTTTTGGCAGCTTTTTGAGCAGCCTTAGCTTCCTTTTCAGCTTCGGTCATAACGCGTTTCAACTTTTTCTTCCCTGTAACTGAAGTGCTAGAATCAGTTGATTTTTTCCCAGGAGTCGGAACGCTGGAATCAAGAGAAGACTTTTCAGCAAGCTCTTCTGTAATAGATCTAGTTGAAAGCTTAACGACTAACCTTGATCCAGGAGCCATCACTCCAAGAGGCTTAAGGCTTTCAGGGTCCAGGTCTTCAACTTTTAGCTGCATACGTTTATCTTGTTCGACTTTCATTTCAGCCAAAGAGATGTCATCAGCGCTTTTTGAATCCCCGACTATAGCCACATCAGGGTCTTCCTCATGTCCCTCGCTACCGCTATCGTCCTTCAAGGCGTCTATCATCTCGTCATCATGAGGAGCATCAGCCTTGGACAATTCAGCTCCCCCTCCTGACTCTGCTGAGGCCGCCTTATCCTTTTCTCCTTGAGCCTTCTCCGCGGATTTTGCTCCGGTGTTGGTTCCCTGAGGCACGTCTGTCCTCTCGGTCGGTTCAACACCTACAGAATGAGAAGCAACATTATCGACTTAGGAGAAAATGAAGGATCCTTCATCGATTGCCCGATTATGTGATGAAAAGTGGAGACAGCTTTGACGAATTGGGGTGAAAAGGTAGAAATACCTTCCGATGATTTCTCAGCTGGAGTGAATGCCGTCTCTGACGTCGTCTCGGGAATAAGGGATAAAAGAGATGCCTGAGGGATCTCCGGGTTTTCAGGGTCATATCCCTCAACTTCAGAAGTTTCAGCGGCAGTAGAAGAAGAACCAGCCTCGGGGATATAATTTTGTTTGGCCATCCTCTTCTCCTCCTCCATAGCAGCAGCGATGAGGCGACGCCCCTCGGCCAGACGTGTCGGCTCGTCATCTCTTAGATATTTTTCCATGTGCTTGTCTTCGTCGATGGAATCTACCTTGAGTTCCTCTTTCTCCCATTCAATAATTTGGCTCCATACGTGAACCAAGGTAGTCGGGTAATCTTCAATCCAAGAGATGTTTCAGCGACGAATTATATGCGTGAAGAATTCGATCATTAATTCGCCGAAATCATGCACTTCCTCCTGGGCCTCTGAAAGCTGATTGCGGTTCTCTTCGGCGGACTTAATAACACTTTCCACATTACCCTCCGCTAGGACAGCCCTATTCTCGGCCTCCATCAACTTGGAAGCTAAGTCAGCATTTCTCTTCTCCAATTCAGCTTTCTTTCTCGCTAACTCGGCTTTTTCTCGCTCAAGAGCATTGTAAGCAAGTTGCATTTTGGCGTTATCCGGCTTAGCATCTTCTGCTTGCTTTTTCAACTCTAAGCGCTCTTGGCTATGAGATTCTAGCAAGTTGTGATAACGCTTCTGTAACTCTTCAAATTGATGTTTAAAGTTGGTAGCGTCTCGTTGAGCGATTACAAGTCAGGCATGTGTGTCCTCGAGGTCCTTCTCTAAACTTTTCAAGGCCTCCGCGTCGGCACCTGCAGTCTTTATCATTGATTCAATATCCATAATTAAAATTCGAATGATTCTGGAGAGGTTACGTGAATACTTGAACATCTCCGAATATTGTTTTTCGACTGTGTCAATCTTTGCTTTGGCCTCGACTGCCCACCTCGAGGAAATAGGCTCGAGAGCAAGTAATAAAGTTAGATTTTCAAAATAGTGGTCGGGGAATTGCTTCTCCATATATGCCCGCATAACTTTAGCTTCAGCATCCAATGGTGGAGGTGCGGGGAGTGTTAGCTCAGTATCCTTATGTGTAGTGGGCACGATGGCCGCATCACCCTTCCTAGGCCGCTTATCGGAAACCTTTTGCTTGCCTCGTGAGTCGGTATCTTTCGGCGGGCTCCTTTCCCGACTATGTTTGTCTTGAGGAGAAGTTTGGTCTTTTGGCTGTGATGTGTCTTCTCCTCGACGACCCTGGTAGCTTTTGTATCGTTCTGGATCCGACCGAATGGGGGAGCGAGAGCGCGAGGTGCGCGGCTGATAAGAATCATGAGGTCTTCTGTCCTCTCTACCCTGGCTTTCACGGCGATCATGCTCAACATCGGAAGGGGGTCTAGTCATGTTACGATGTATTTTCCTGGTGTCATAGTAAGGGCGATACATTGTACCCGCGCAACAACGTAAGTGGAATTCAGATTCAGTATTCCCATGAGAAGTAAGTGTTGTGAAGTGTGGCGCTATTGTGTTAAGTGCATCCTAAGTGGTGTTCCTCCCGACAAACCCGAGTCCGAAGCTAAGCCAGCGCGGGTAGGCTCTTTGGCCTTAACAGGAGTAGTCTCCTCTGAAGAAGTAAAACTAAAGGATTTGTGCCAAAATTCTCTGAAGTATAGATAGTTTCAGGTAAGGGGAGGTCTCCTAAGCCCTGAAATGTAGGATCATCGGTAGTAGGGGCATCTCTCTGGGAAGCGTCTATTGGCAGTTCTTTAGGAGATAGTGATTTCTCGGGAGAAATAGCATCCCCAGGGATGATGTACCCTTCTCGGTGCTTTTCGGCTATGTTGGCCAGCTCATCGTCTTGAGTGGAAGATGGAGAAGGTGAAGTCCAAAGAGATATTCCTGGACTTTTCGAGCTCTCGCCCGTCCCTGGAATTACGTCCACTGGGGGGATATTTACATATGGACCTGACCCGTGACCTATGCTACGGGTAATGGACAATAACTCGTGATGATGAAGGTATTCATCCTTAAGGACTTCATCGATGGTTAGAAATTTTTGGTCGCCATTGAGGAGCCGATGCATCCGATCAAAGTACACTTGACCCGATATTTGTTTTGGATTATCAACTGCAAACAAAAAGAAAACGGATTAATGTGTTGGCGTGAACATTCAAAGTTGAGATCTAGAAAACCGATGCTTTACTTTATTTTGTCCATCTCCTGGCACATCCCGGCTGGTGCCTTATATAAAACCATTCTAGCTTGGAATCGCCGACCTTGCTGTTGAATGGTGCTGAAATAATTTTCCTTTTCGGGACTGATTCGAAATAAAAGAAGGAAGGAGTTTCTCGAGTCCGATGCTTGAAATTATAAAAAAAGTGAACGTCGTCGAAAGTGAGCTCTGTACCTAAAATCTCTCAGTATGCTATATATAAGGTATATAAGTAAGCATAGGAGTTGGGATGTAGCTGCATGGGGGCAATTCGCATCTGTCTTAGAAAGTCGACAACAAAAGGCGGAAATGGTGGAATAGCCCCAACCATACACATCAATCGCGTAATTGCCATAAATCCTTCTGGGGGATTGTGAGGACGGTCAGTTTTTGATGGCACCAAGTTATCCCTTTTTAGTATCCCGTGCTTTAAACATATGCAAACAAGTCTATCGTCGTCAATCGTTGATTCAACAGAGTGTATTGGTGACTCCAAGATAATGGCGGACTCAAACTCGTCAGGAGCACGATTAACTCCGATCCCTCCTTCCTCCTCATAGCCCAGAGAAACTTCGCTATCGGAAGGTGTTTCATTGTTATGTGTCCCTACCTTATAATCTGGGCCCTCATCGTCCCATTCAGGATTTGAAAAAGAAGATATGTCATCAATAGTAACTTTCTCGGAAGTTCCCGCAATTTTCATCTTCTTTGCTAACCTACGGCTATGATCACTAGACTAATGAAGAAACAATAACAAAGATTAGAGTAAAGTTTCCCGTGTCCCCCGTGTGTGTATGTGAGCTAAAGTGTGTGCTACGTGTAACAAAAATGCAGAGTAAACATATGAAAGCGTGATATGAAGATTCAAAGAAGTAATAATGTGTCAGAATAGTTCTTAATGTTTGTCATGTTCGAAAGGCGCTATCCTAACTGTTCGTCAAGTTGAAGGCTATGCCAAGCATTGATTAAGATAGTTGAAAAAAATTCTTGCACATTAAGTTAGGCTGTTTCGGTTCAGTTCGGATATCTGTATTGGGATCGGATCGGAGGGCAAAGCCATGTTTCGATCAGAAGCGGACGTTCACACCCAGTGAGTAAAACCGGATCAACTCGGGAGTAGACATTCAGAGCGGATCGGATCAGCTTGAGTAATCCTTCTTCTCCTTGTCCCTTATTCCCATCCGATCCGATCAGGTAGGTTTTGCTTTCCCTTTATTTTTGCCTCTTTTCTACTCTGACCCGATCCGGCCTTGTAAGCACCATCCGATCCGATCAGGTGAGTTTTGTTTTCTCTCTTTTGCCTTTTTATGCTCCGACCCGATCTGGTCTTATAGGCACCTTTCCCTTTCCTTCACTCCAACGTTTCCCCACCCGAACTGATCCCAGTTCCTCTCCTCTTCTTCATCCTCCATCTTTCACCTCGCCTAACCCAAACCGAACCCAACTCAATTTCGCAAAACCCAATTAAGTCCAGGCACTTACGTGCTCAAATGTTCTGAACCCAAATTCTTCCTCTCAACGCCTCGAGGTGGTGACAAGAGCCACCAGCGACGACGGCGAAGAGAGAGAGGGCGACGGCGTTGGAATTAAACGCGCACCAGGTTCAAATCATCCAGTTTTACCACAAATTCAAATCGAAAACGATTACAGCCAAGTGATTCGAGATATCAAACCTACCTAATTGTTTAATTTAAGGAAGAATGAGAGAGTTTCGGGGTTTTGGAGTTTTTGGGTTTCGATGCAGAGTCAGTTTATGCGGAGTGATGAAAGAAGAAGAGGAAGAAGAAGACGGGTGGGATACTTATATGGAATTAGGATGACCACACGTATTCCCGTTCGGACCGGAAGTTAGGCCCACTTGTGCATTACGGCCTGTTAACCCACTGATGAGAAGTACAGAAAAGGAATCCTGTCGGATCGGAGTCCGAACCGAAGAAGATTATATACATGGACTTGCCGTGAAGGTTGAAAAAAAAAGAAAAAAAAAAGCTCACCTGAAAGAATCATTGGACGTTAAAAGAAGCTCTCAAAATTGTTTGAAGATGAAGAAAGTGATTCATATGGATTGTGGATATATAAGCAACAAAAGCCACGACTTTATGAAGCGACACGACACTACAAGTAAATGGAAGTGATCATTCAATGGTTCTAATTCAAAGGATGTTTCGTAAACTGCTTCGAAGCACAATTTATCTCAAATAAGAGTGTACTTCGAGGGGGCAAAATGTTAGCCTACTTTGTGAACTAGGCTACACAAAGAGCAAACAGCGAAAAAACCAACAATTGGTTCGGATCAGAGAAAAGTAGCGCAGGAAGTGAGTAGAAACCAAAGGCACAGAAATCACATCGGTTCGGATCAGTGATACGTCAGCAACATTAGAGGATAGCGAATGGCCTCATCGGTTCGGATCGGAGAGATACGTCAGCAACATCAGTAAATAACCAGTGGCCTCATCGGATCGGAGCGGAGGAGCATGACAGCAACATCATAAAATAGGTGGCTTCATCGGATCGGATCGGAGGCAGCCGATCTGAACCGCTTTCTCTGAGAATGTGACCGTTGCTGCGCATGCTCCCTGAAGACTCGGACCAAGCATGACTCTTTCTCCCACGATCTCCCACTAAATCAATGCGCTGTCATCATCTGGGAGCCTCTGAACCCGACTCGTATGGGATGGGTGCCACGCAATTCCGAACCGGAGCCACTTTGAAGAGATTTTCACCTATAAATACACCATCTGGAGACATTTGAAAGGATCTTTTGGCAAATTCTCAGTTCTAACTTCCTCCATAGCCGAATTTCATAGCAACATTCAGATCAAAATTGTCTCTTAAAGTCTATTTTTAAGAGATTTGAGTGAGTTTATGCATTCTAATTGTGAAGTTGAGTGAGAATCATTGCTGTATTTGTATTCAAATCATCAATTAAAAGAAAACAAAGTGGACGTAGGCTCGTTAACGCCGAACCACTATAAATCGCGTGTTCTCTGTTTCTTTTTTATTCTATTTCATTGAAATCATAATTAATTTGGGTGTTAGAACCAATTTTTGGTCTAATAGAAACATTATTAGATTAAATATATTAATCTAATGTTAAGAAGTAATTAAATCAGTTAACGAATTTACTGATGGAATGAAGTTAATTTAAATCAACTATTTAATTAAAAAATGATTATTAGATTAAATGGGTCTTCAATTAATCTAATGATAATAACTTGACAATTATTGTTTAACATTAATAAAATTTCTCATTAATTATCTTTTTAATTAATGAAGTTTAAATGATGATTGAACTAAAGTGCGCAATTAATATATTTAGATTAATGATGAAGTAAACTGTTTACTTCAGAAATGATAAAGTAAATATTATTTAATTATTTTTAATTAAATAATTGTTTCTTAAATGGATTTCATCTAAGAGGATATTGAATTTATAATAAGATGTTACTTGGATTAAGTATAATGTTTCAAATAAAAGTTAACTATCAGAAGACAAAGAACGTCAATAGATCTTAGTAAAGAAGATATAAATAGAACTATGAAATGAAGTTAAAGTGAAGAGATAATGTTTAATATAGATAATCATAAACAACCGAGTTTGAAAGTAAGGATATGGTATTATAAAACCATAGTTCAAATTAAACAAGAAATTACTGTTTGATAGATATTATAAGGAATAAGGGATTAGAGTACAGAAATATATCTGTTCTAAGGTAAGAACGTTGTCGATCAAGGTCTGAGAGGTAAATAAAATACCCCAACTTGAACGACTTCACTATTATCGAGGAACGATATATGTTTGTGATAGGAAGAGATGTCAAGATTAGTATAAAGGGAATATGGCAGCGTATTGCAAGTCTTAGAACTAAAACGATAAAATAACGCTGTTGACTAGGTTTAAGCGTGATTATTATGTCGAGATTAGTTATAAAGGGGAATATTACAGCATATGACCAGTTTTTGAACTATAACGATAAATTAGCGTTGTTGACTAAACTTAAGCATGATTTTTATATATAGCACTACTCCCTAGGGAATGTAAACAGTTTGGTTCGAAATACACTTATTCAGAAGTAATAAATTACGATGTTTGTCCAAAAAATATAAGAATAAGTATAGAAATTGAAATTGGAGAATCGTGTTAGAAAAGGATGATAGCATTTCGGTGTTAGAAATGTGATTAGAATTAAACAATTAGGATTTGGAACTAGAATTCAACGATGACGAATGTATTAAAAGTAAATTATGTTTAGGAATTATAATCTGATAGGCTAGTTAATATTTAGGTCTAAACCAATAAATTATAGAAGGATATGTAATCAATATTAGTTATAAACTTGATGTTGATTTAACAAGAAATTGACTTAGAAAAAGAGTTTATAAAGTGAAATGGGAATATAAAAGAGATTTCGGAAAACAAGATAATGGTATTTACTACTTGAATAATGTGTTATTTGATAAACGTGTTCAGATTTTTATAATAGAAATGATATTCACATTCTAAAGTGAATAATGTTTAAAGTGAACGCTTGGTGGATTAAAATGTTTAAAATGAAATTGGAAATATTTTTCCAATATAGTTAGGGTATATTATCCAAGTGTAGAAAATAAAGAACGTGAAAAGAATTGAAATGTTTCAAACGTTAATAACGTATGTTTTCTGGAACAAGAGAGAATAAGAGTTTATAATAACTGGAAATGTTTTCCAAGAAGTGCAAAAAGGCTAAGACGGGATTTGAGAAATATCTGGTAAGATATGGGAATTCGAATAATAAAAACGAATGTTAAATAAAAAGTACTCGTGTTTATGTGATGCCTAGTTATATATTTGAATGAATGTTTGTTTTTTACTTCGATGGTTAAATAACCGACTATCGAAGTGTTTTTGACCATCGTTGTCAATACTGAGAGATCGGTTGGATATATTATCCGAAAACCACTTCGTATAGACATAAGCGCAGCGAATTATATTATGTTGAAGACAATTGAAGACGGAGTGAAATGCAAGGGTCATCCCGTTCCAGAATGGTGCTTTCTGTTTGTCCAGTCCCAGGACAACTTGTATGGACGAGTGTCTGACAGAGTATTTCCAACTGTCACGCCGTTGATTTTTACGAATATACCAAGTTGGTGGGGAGAAGGTAACTTCTCTTTATTCTACACCCAGTGTGCATTTGTGTAATCAATATGTGATTACGGATTTGACAATGTGGCATTTAAAGTGAATGGTGATCAGATGTTCTGAAGATAGACGTAACCTCTAACCTCACAACCAGGAAGTAACAAAAGTTGGGCTAGGCAGCATGGCTAGTTGGGTCATCCCCAAGTAGAGTGTATATTCATCGATCTAGAGAAAATTCATATTTTGTTCTTCTTTTCGATTCTGTATCTTCGGATTACGGTTGGATGGCCAACAACCGTGGGTGGCAATATATTCGCTACACTCAAGCTAAATGAGTGGGCGGTCATATGTGACGAGGCTGCAAGACGTTCTTGTTGAACCCAGGTGTATCCCCTCTAGAGTACACTGTTCGGAAGGTGCTCCCATACCTTGTCTGTTGGAATCCATTCTCCAATAAGCGCCCTACAGTTTATGATTTTACACTATATATATGTGGACCGTGAGATGCAAGCGTTCTACTACTTGGATATTTATCTATTTAGACATTATCATAATATAACTGGATTTTGATATCAAAGTGTCTTGGGTTATAGTAAGGTAAAAACCGTCCATGTTTATGTGTGGGCGGGTCTTACTGTTATCCTTTTGTTTTCAAAACGATTTTCAAAGTTAAAATACATGGTTGGAGTTTACTAACACCCGTCCCATGACTGACCCAGAGTTTATTTTTTGTGTGTTTTCCCTAAACTCTTGGGTGCCCAAATTTGTATGGGCAGTCAAGTGTTTTAGGCTTTGCAGATTCACTTGGAGGATCTCGAAGTAGGAGGCTTCACCATTAATTATTCAGAGATTATTTCCGCTGTGGTGTATATGAGTATACTCTGATTTAATATGTAAGTACAAATTCAGATTTGTAATTCAAAGTTATGTATATAATACATTTTATTGTTCCGCTGTGAGTTTCATGTTTGCTCTGGTTCTGTTCAGCTGTATTCTTCTTCTTCTATTCTATTAGTTCTATCTTATCCATCTCATCCTCTAACTTCTTTCTATTAATGATCTGAATTTTCGTGCACTTTGAGTTGAATGTGTAGGATATTAGTCAGCTCAAATTGGTACGGATTTTCGGGCCACTACAGGTTTTAAATCTCGGATATCGGTCGCGTTTCGTCTCAGAGATTTTATAGACTCGGCCTTGTATCAGGGGAGATCTCGGACGAGATGAGTCTAACTCGGGAGTTCGTCTCAGATTTTCATCTCGGGTCTGAAAGTTCATATCGGAACAATCTCGGGGTACATGATATGTTAATAATGATATTTTAACAAAATGATTTTTATGAATGCTATTAAAAACAGTAACTTAAGCTTAAAATGCAAAATAACTTTATTATTCTTTATTTTGCGAAAGATCATTCATACTCTAAATTGTAATATGCTTAAAACAAAAATATTGTTAGACAGGAAACATTAAAAGGATTTAAAACATTAAAAAATTCAGCATAAGTAGACCATAAAATACATAATTTCATAAGTAACATGTATGTAAAAAGATAAATATGAAAATTATAAGCATTGTAAAACATATGCGAACATACAATATAGTCATTTAACATGCAAAATATAAAATAATAAAAGATTGTTATGGCTATATTTGAGTTTTTTAATTGTAGTTCTAGTTCAGGCACGAATTTACATTTTAACCAAAAAACAAAGATCTCGGACGATATTCCAGTATTTCGTCTTGGTCGATATATCGTTCGATATTGCAATATCTCGAGCGATATATTCGAAAGGAGATTTAGAGTGATATTTGCTGTTTCGTTTCGGAAGGAGCCCAAAACGAGATCTCGGAGGAGATCTCAGGCGATATTCGCGAGATTTGAAATAGTGAATGCCACAGAGCCAAGGTAATTACATAACCTTCAGCTCTGATACCACTGTAACGACCCGGGTTTTCACGATTCTGGTTAACCGACACCAAACACGATGTCGACTATCCAAGCAGCAGAAACAACGGATAGTACATGAAAGAAAATAGAGGGTGAGAATAGATAAGATAGAAAATTAGAATAGAAGAAGAAGAAGAAGAAGAAGAAGAACATACAACATCAGAGTAAACACGAATCTCACAGCGGAACGAATAAATATATTTCATAACATAACTTTGAAATAAAACAGTATCTGTATACAATACCATTATTAGAGTATAACACTTACAACACAACAAAAATAATAATCTATATAATTTTGAAGCCTCCTGCTCCAACTCTTCAAGTATCTGTAAATCCCGACTACTTGACTGCCCGTACAAAATTGGGTACCCAAGAGTTTAGGGAAAACAAAACAAAACAAACTATGGGTCAGTCATGTGACTGGTGTGAGTAAACTCAAATCATTTGTTTAACTTTTCAAAAATCCTTTTGAAACAAAAGATAATCGTAAGACCGGTCCACACATAAACACGGATGGTTTTTACCTTATGATAACCCAAAATATTTTTCTAAAACAATACTTATCTGATATTATAATAATGTCTAGACCAAGTAAATAGAAATCTAGTAGAACGCTTTCATCTCACGTTCTACATATATAATATATAATCAAAACCGCGAGCTCTTATTGGGTAATGGATTTCCAACTCTGACAAGGTATGGAACCATCTTTCGATCAGTGTACTTTATAAGCGATACACTGGAGTTCAACAAGAACATCTTCTAACTCAGCCACACATGACCGGCTATTCATTTCACTTGAATGTTCTGAATATATTATCACCTTATAGTTGGTATACAAACATAACCGTTCCCGGGAGATACAGAAGCGAAAGAAGTAACAAATATGAATATTCTCTAGATGGTGACAATATACCCTACTTGGGTGTGACCCACTTAGCCATGTTGCCTGCCCGATTTTTGTCATTTCCCAGTTGATGAGGCTTGAGGTCATAACATATCTTTAACAGATCACTCCTTATTTACTTTGAATGCCACATCGTCATACCCGCCAAATCACAAATTGATTTCCCCAAAATACCACGGATATAAACTAAGAGAAACGAATTCATCCGCCTCTAATGTAAATACTTTTGAAACGATCAACTTACGTGATCTACCAGATATACTCTGTCAGACTTTCGTCCATTCAAGTTTTCATGGGACTGGACAACCCGAAGGCACTATTATGTGAATCCATCTTAGGTATTTTCTGCCTAGGATTTACTGAACAACCCTAGCATAACTCCGTCTTCAATTATCTTCAACATATTTGATTCGCAACGCTAATTCCATACAGAGTGGTTTTCAGATAATATATCATATCCCGATCTCTCCGTATTGACGATGGAAAAATAGTCAAGAACTTTTATAGTCGGTGATTTACTATCAAAGAAAAACATGTGTGCAAACAACGATATTATTTCCAAATGGAAATTCTATCGATCAATCATCAGTCCACATTTATTTATTTTCATATTTCTCATTTCCATTTATTCAACATTCCTTGTTTTCTAAATTTAGAAAATATACATTATTAATCATTTTAAAACGTTTCCATTTCTGATTCACGCATCACTATCTTCTCACATATATCAGTCTCTAACTGTAAACTAGTAAGAGAACAACCCCCTACGAATTAATCCCGAAGGCCGAAACCAACATCAGATCAATATCCAGACAGCTGTTCAACTTAACTAATCTCCAGTCAGTTTCTAATTCCTTTAACTTCATTTTAATTCCTAATTCGAAACCCCAAATTACTTTATAATATTTTATTTGCAAAATATTTACTTAAATCATTTATTCACGTTAAATGTAAATAATATTTCTTCTTTGCAATCAAAACAGTTTGATTTCGTATTTAAAACAATATCCCAAATCCAATTTCTATTTATACTTCTAATTATAGAATTATTTATATATAATCTCATTTTTATTCTTCTAACACTTATAATCCCATTTATAATCACCTTTATAAATGCTGCTCAAATTCCATTTAAAATATCGGTGTTCAAATTCCTACTTCTTTATATAAATTCAGTCTTATATATTCCATTTATCAAATGATAAATATTTAATTTAATTATAAAACATTATTTATAAATTGGGAATGTCTAAAATGACACAAAATTAAACACACAAAATGTGAGCCATTAGATCTCTCTCTGAATTACACCTCACACATAACGACGAACAATTCTTGTGGTCCAGATTTTGTGTACACACTTTTGTGTCTAATTTTATGCCCCTGTAGCCGCTCCATTATAAAATTATCTTCTCAATCTATTTGTTAAGACAGATTTCTATTTAATATCCACTTTAAATTAATATCATGTTATACCCGTGTGCAAAGCATGGGTCTAAACCTTCCTAGTGTAAAATTCTCTTTTTATACAATTCTATTTATTTTGTAAATATTTCCTTTTCAATTCTATTTGTAAATGTTTTACAAATATTTATTTTTCAATTTTATTTGTAAATATTTTACAAATATTTCTTTTTATAAAATCCTTTGATTTTATAAATATTTCTTTATCAATAAACATTGAAAGTTCCCTTTTTATATTCCAGTATTTCTTATGGTATTTAAAATACCAAATAACAATGATCAATATCATTCTAACACACATCATCAACAACAGATTACATATCACTTCATATATCCCCATATATGAAGAACAGTAAAATAAATGTTGAGGAATCCAGTTGGATTCCTCCGACCTGCTTCCCTGCATCCATAGATGTTAAACGATATAATTAACATCGGTTTCATTTCAATATGAAATATTTTGATAAACAGAAGCAATATTTGATTAACGATTTATATATATATCGTTATCTATAATTTCAACCAATACATCGACAATTCAACCAAACAATTATCACACGACAATCAATCAACATTTATCAGTTCTAGATTATCTTTATGAAAAATATAAACTAATAGAATTAGTGAGTTTTACTCACATTGGCGATCATCGTTAAATAACGATAATTGTCATTGATTAAGATAGACAGTTTATTTCGCTATAAATTGTAACGAGCTCCAATTCACTCCCAGTCAGTTCCATTGCGTAGCCGCCGTCCATACTATCCCAACGGATCTTGTTTTGTTCAATTCTGACTACGTATGAATAAGATATGAATTTTACAAGTTAATACACATTTAAATTAAATAAAACTTGATTTTTTATTTTTAATGGGCCTTAACCTTTCAATAAACGCCGGCCCACTTAGATTCCCCACTCGACCCGCTCTTCTAATCCTTCTTCCTGATCGAAGAAATAAGACGCGCCCCTCCTTATTTTGCCATTGCCGATACAAACTCCTCCACCCCTCCTTCTTTACACTTTGAAAACAAAAACTAAGAACACCACTCTCTTCCTCATCGAATTCGCCTTCTTCCTACACCCCTTACACAGAGCTCGAGTGCGCCTTCACCAGTGCGGTCTCCAGCGTTGAACGCTGCACGTTGATAAAGGTCGCAAAAATGATTTTAACCGGATCCTTTAAAATTCCCAAAGTAGACGTGGTTTTCATTAATGAATCCAAAAATAACAACAGAAAAACCAACAGATGCTTGTATCGATCAATATCCGGAACCCTAGCTCGCATTGGTTATTTTCCAATGGAAAATTTTAGACGTCGAACCCCTTGAATTTGATACTAAAATGAAGAGGAGTTCGGCAGCATCTCAACTATACTTGTCTCATGAATTACAAGATTTCATCTGATTTTTTATTGAATTTCAAATGAGGCTTTTTCTCTCGTTTCCTTATGTTTTGTGGCGGCTCACACTTGTTGACTGACGAAATAAAACCTAAGGTTAGGGTAAGTTTGTGGAGTATTTATAGAAAGATTTTAAATTATTTTATATTTATTATTTAATTCATTTTTAATCAATCATTATGAGTGTTTATCATTTAAAAATCTGTATAGTCACATACGATAACCAAAAATCACGAAAATGTGCATGCAGCTATAGTTCAACATTACGGATCCAAAAAAACTGGTTTCATCGAATTCCGACTCCGTTTGCTCACACAACATATTTTTAATCGTCAAAATACTGACTATTTTTCACTTTAAAAATCCGTACGGCCACACACTGACTCCAAATATCTCGAAAATTGAAATCTAAAAATAATTTAATATTCCGAATCCAACAAAATTAGTTTCGTCGAAAACGGAGTTCATTTGCAAAACTGGCTATTTTAAAGCTCTAAATAAATCGTTTTAAATATGAATATATATAAAAATAATTAAATAAAATATTTATAAATAAATATTATCGTATATATTCACACTAGAATATCATACAGCTCCAATCGGATTTATAACTCGATATTCAAATCCCGGTTGAATCGATACTCAATTTATATTGAATAAAAACCTTTTATAATATAAATAAATCGTTATAATTTATAAAGGAATTCCATGGCTACTTTTCGAAATTTTGATTTGGACGTAACTCAAAATCTATACAATGAAATCTCGATTTTTCTCTTCCATTAGAAATATATACTTCACCAGCTCCGAACGTTTCTTGTTTCACAGAAATCCGACTTAAAACGAATTCTGTATATTCAATTGAAGTTCAAATCACCAAATAACGAACTGCCGTGCCATTTCAAGCTCGATTTTAATTATATTATAATTATACATTCAAACTTCATTTAAATAATATATTCGTTATCTGAATTCAATTCCAAACTGAATTATATATATTTTGAATTATACAATTCACACAATATTGTGAATTCCACTATTTTGAAAATAAATATATTATTCTATTATTTATATTAATTAAATATTCAACATTATTCAATTAAACAACCATTTAATTCTCTAATCACCAATTAAATAATTAAATAAATTAATTATAATATCGTAAAATTACGGGACATTACACTATATAACTAATGTTGAAGCCTCCAGCTCCAAGCTCCTCCAAGTATATTTGTAAAATCCTGACTACATGACTGCCCATACAAATTGGGCACCCAAGAGTTTAGGGTAAAACGAAACAAAATAAACTCTGGGTCAGTCATGAGACTGGTGAGTACACTCTAATCACTTGGTTTAAATTTTAAAATCCTTTTAAAAGAAATGATAATCAAAAGATCGATCCACACATAAACACAGACTGTTTTATCTTACGATAAACCAAAATATTCCTTAAGTTCAATATTTTCTGATATTATAATAATGTCTAAATCAAGTAAACAACAATCTAGCAGAACGCTTTCATCTTACGCTCTACATATATAATATACAATCAAAAACCACGGGCTCTTATGCGGTAATGGATTTCCAACTCTGACAAGGTATAGAACCACCTTCCGATCAGTGTACTCTAGAAGCGATACACTGGAGTTCAACAAGAACATCTTGTAACTGAGTCACACATGACCGGCTATTCATTTCGCTTGAATGTTCCGAATATATTATCACCTTACGGTTGGTATACCAACATAACCATTCCTGAGAGATCAGAAATGAGAAGAAGTAACCAATATGAATATTCTTTAAATGGTGACAATATACCCTAATTGGGTGCGACCCACTTAGCCATGCTGTCTCCCCGATTTTTGTCATTTCCCGGTTGATGAGGTGAGGCCAAAACGTATCACTATACAAATCACATCTTTAGTTACTTTGAATGCTGCATTATCATACCCGCCAAATCATAAATTGATTTCTTCAAAAATACCGCGGGTATAAACCTAAGAGGAACAAATTCCCCTACCACCAAACGTAAATATGTTTGAGGAGATCAACTTACGCGATCTATTAGATATACTCTATCAGACATTTGTCCATACCCAATGTCCTAGGACTGGACAAACTGAAGGCACTATCTGTTAATCCATCTTAGGCAATTTCTACCTAGGATCGCCAGAACAACCCTTGCATAAACTCCGTCTTCAATTATTTTCAGCATATTCAATTCACAACGTTAATGCTAAACGGAGTAGGTTTCAGATAATAAACCCGATCCCGGTCTCTCCGCATTGACAACAAAAAAATGGCCAAAAACTTTGATAGTCGGTTATTTAACTATCAATGGAAAACATACATACACACAACAGTTGTAATAACCCGGAAAATACGGGCCAATTTAAAATTTTTAAATTGGACATTTCAAAGGAATTTGAACAATTGAAATAGAATATTTCAATAAAATAGTAAATTAGAAATAGTGAGTCAGTTTGAAAATTTGAATTCAAACTTTGAATGACTGTGCAGGGTGGAAAATATAACGGATTTTAGTGAAACCAAAAATAAAACATGCCGCCTGCGTGCGATTTAGATGCATGAATCCCCATTGTCAAAAACCGCGAGGTTTTAAGGTAGAGCGAGGAGCCGTACTAGGGACGGTGCCGGTTTTAACTACCCTGCCGTTATGCTGCCGAAATTTTGAATAATCTTTATGTGTTAGAATTATTTTCATATGTTGAAATTATCTTCATGCGTTGAAATTAAAGTCATATGTTGAAACTATATCCATGTGTGGAAATGTTCATGTGTTGAAAAGTGATGTGTGAAAATTAAATTCATTTGTGAATGAATGAAGTGTTTAAACAATAAAAATCACATTTTTATAATATATATGAAGTAAGTAAAATATTCACCTTATATATAAATAGTTTCAACAATAAAAATTCCATCTTTCTTATATGAACAACATAAATAAAATATCCATGTGTGGAAATGCTCATGTGTTGAGAAATGTGTGTAGTGTAAAAGTTCATGGGTTGAATAAAAAGATAGAGCAATAAAAATTACATTTTTATTGAAACTATGAAGTGTTGAAAACATCCATTTGTCGAATAAATATTTTAAATGATAAAAATATCATTTTTATCATATATGTGATATGCTAAAGATATGCAGACATTGAAATAAATATTTGTGAATGAAATATTATTTTTAACATGCATAGGAATTAAATAAAATAGTCATGTGTTGAAATATATTTAGTTCCCCAAAATTATCATCTTTGAAATGTAAAGTGTTAAAAATAGCCACTTGTTCAAATAAATACGCATGAGTTGAAATACACATTAATTAGCTAATGATATGATTTTAGCCTATGCATGCAACATTAGAATGAATGGTGTTTTTAAACCAAAGTAAATCAAATATGAAGTTGAATGGAAAATGATAAGTGATAAAAATTGTATATATGTACATGCATATTTATTGAACAGGTTATAGCAAAGGGGCTAGAGAAGAGGAATAAAATTTTGTGCCCGACAAATAGGTACACATTTACTGTTTTGTTTGGGTGATGATTTTATGAGCCTGTTGGCTTTTTCTTTTTCTTTTTGACATGAGACGCCCGTGTGGCTATTTAGGAATTTTCCCAGCCCCTCCCGTACAAAGGAGGTTATGGCGAAATTTTCCAAAATTTAAAGGCGTTAGTGAAATAATTGAAGTGAAAATGATATAGGAATTTTTGAATGAACTATATTTATATAAATATATAAATATAAATAAAATTAAAACGAAACGTGGCCGTGCAGTTCGTGTTTTGAAACCGTGATTTCAAACGACTAGTGCGGGAAATCCGACCAATGGATTTTCCCGAAACCGCAACCGTTTGGTTCGCCTTGGAAATATCTTTCCTACGGCACCAACTTTGTGAAGATCCGACGGTTGGATTGTTTGGAATGTTTAATTCAAATCTGAAGAAAAACAGCGCCAGAAACGATTATATTTATATATATATAAATATAATTAAACTAAATCGAATAACGACGCTGCAGTTCGTAAATTGAAATCGTAACTTCAAATGGCTAGTGTGGAAGATCCGACCGTCGGATTTACCCAAAACTGAAACCGTTGGATTCGTTTTGTAATGACCTTCCTAATGATATAAAATTTGTGAAGATCCAACGGTTAGATATTCAGATAAGTGTAAAACAAAATTAGTGAAAATAGCGCCAGTGCATCGGCACGACCTGAAACGTCGTTTAATTAAATATGGCCGTTTTAAATTAAATAAAAATGGCGATATATCGTTATTAAATACTATAGACGATATAGAGTGGAAATAAACTAATTTCGTTGTGTTTGCTTGATATGTGATGGTTGAATGTATTTAACATGAGAATTATAACTAAAGAACTGAAATGTGGATGTTGAATAGTCCAACCATGTGATTAATTGATTTGAAAATCTAAATCTACGTGGGTTATTTGAAAAGGCCGAGTTCATCTCATTTCAAATAATCGATCGACGTTGAGAAGTCGAAGAGTCGAAGACGGTTGAAGACCGACGATCTTCACATTGGATGGATGGGCGCTACTGATGCTCGTGATTGGAGTAGCTACCACGAAGGAGCTGAAGTAGTAGTCGTCCAAACATACTGTTGATTGTACGGATATGCGAGGAATTGGTGCCTCCGGTTTTGTTCAGACCCAGAACGGACTTGTAAATGGACTGTGTGTCTGACATTGGATTTTGTTCTGTGCTGGTTGATCTCTGTTAAATATATATCTGTTTGGCGGCGGAGAATTTATTCTCTTGCTTAACGCCCTTCTCCGAGACGTACGAGCTCAGAGGTTATGTATTGATAGAAATCAGTCGCATGGAGTGGATTGCCTGTGTGGCACGCCTAAGTGGCATATGATCAAAGCTTCTGTTGCAAAGCAAGGTCTTGTGGTTGATGATCAAAGCATGGTTTGTGTGACGTAGCTTTGTGTATAACGTGAATTCGCGAGCCTCACACCCCGGTATGAGTCAAAAACGGGAGAAGGACCCAAGGAGTGCACGACGTTTCTTTCTAGCTATGGTGGTGTCAGTGACCTCCCAGCCCTGACATTTATATCTACTTTTCACCTGTGTGGTTGTTGGAATGCGAGGCGCCTCGATTATAGGTCTGTAAGGACCGGGAAACGTGTGTTCAGGAATTGCCAATCCTCAAAAGTAAGAGAGGACCGGTCTTGGGGGATCCAGGGATCGCTGTGTGCGGTCCCGAGGCATTTGCTAGAGTGTCTCGAACGGAGAGGAGCTTGCCCCTTGCCTTGACTCATGAAGGAATCCAGTTTCCAATACGAAATATGCGAATGTGATTGTATTACTAGTATGGCGACATGATATATGGTACCCATGCCATCTAGGATTGATATTTATGATGGAATTTGCTTTTAAAACATATATGCACTAGTAATAATATCAAACACTTTTGTTTTATACGTATGAAGCATTTTTGGCCATTACAAGGTAAAACTCTATCCTCCGGCTTGTGTTGCATTGTGTGATGGGACCTGAGTCTTATAATGGCTTCATTTTTTTAAATAGCATTGCGATGATTTAGTCATTTACTTTACTTCATGCACTAGCACTCATTGGAGTAAACCCGTTCCGCGAAAGTGGCGTGGTCCTTTGATTTGCCTTATTATTGTTGTTAATAAGTTAAGTAGATTTCTCATACCAGTCCAATGACTGACTCATAGTTTGTTTCACCTTGCAAACTCGGGTGCCCTCATTTTCACATGGGCAGCCTAGTTACAGGTTTCTGACGCACTTTTGGCTCATGGTGAGGCTTGACTACACCGTGCTGACTTGGATTTTCTCCGCCATTATTGTATCTATATTATGATTCCGCCATTGGCGATGTAGACTGATACTTATTTTGTATACTCCTTATGTATGATTCCGCCTCAGGCGATGGTGACTGATTATGTATCATTATGCACTAAGTTGTATCCTGTACTGTGCTCTCTGATGTGATGATATCTATATGATTCCGCTGTCATATGTGTGTAAATTATTTTATTTTCTGTTTATGCTATTATCTGTGATCTGCTAATGATGATTAATGTGTTATATTCCAATGATTATCCTTAACACCGTGTCTCGGGGTTTTGGGATCGTCACAACAGTCATGTTTCCAAATGGAAATCTTATCGATCAATCATCAATCCACATTTAGCCCTTCAAATTAATTTATCGTTTCCCAATCACTTTTTAATATCTTTACCGAAATATTTCTCTAACTCGTTCAGCCTCTTACGATTCTTGGAAAACGTTCTCATATATTCTCAACTCCTTGTTTCTCGTATTTCGAAAATATACGTTATCTTTGGAAAACATTTTTGTTTCTTATCCACTCACCACTATCCTTCAACATCCATTAGTCCCTAATTGTAAACTAGTAAGAGAACAAATCTCTAAATACTAACCCCGGAGGCCGAAACCAACATCAACTCGATACTCAAAAAGCTATTAACTTAACTAATTTCTAATCAGTTTCTAATTTCCTTAACTCCGTTTCTTAATTTCTTATTTACAAAACTGTTTACACAATTCTCGTATTTAGTTTACGAATCCACTTCATTACAGGAATCTTTGATTATAATGATGACGTTATAACCTTTGCCTATGAAATATTTAATTTCAAAATATAACTTTTATTTAAATAAATAAATACTTAATTAATTAAATAGCTAAATCTTGATTATAAACGGAAAGTAAATAGTACTTTCTTGAATTTGATAGAATCAAATTCCCACATATAACTCACTTTCGAATAAATCTTATTCAATTATCGTTCTGAATGTCTGAATAAATTATCATTTCAGGTCAACTCCATTTCTAAATTCAGATATGAATTTATCATTTCCAAACGTTTATCAGTCTCCTTTTATAACCATTTTCAATCTCAAAAAGGTTTGTTTTAAATCATTAGTCACTTTGAAAGGTGAATATTATTTCTTTACATAAATCCCAACTCATTTTATCAAATCAAATCTTGATTTGTATTCATTGATACTTTTACAGGTCCATACACTGTTTATCGAGTTATTTTACAAATTCATATTCATAATCCATTTCATGAATTCCACTTACATGCCAACTTCTGGTTAATTGTATATTAGGTTTGTAACTTAATCTCTATTTCATATTCGAATATAAATTATTCGTTTTTAACCAAATATTAATTATCCTGCCAATTTCTGAATTATAAAATATACAATATCTAAAAAGAGTGCGCTTTTTACAGGTCCCTATTATAATTTACAATACTTTCCACGTCCCTCCCAAGTTTCCTCTTCAAACCCGGTCCCTATTTTTTAAAGCCGCCTGCTCCAAAAAAGTTCCGCCTCCTGCTTTAAATAGTTACGCCTCCTTCAATTCTGGCCAGAAAAAAATGCGGCATACAGTAAAAAAATCCTAAAATATGGAAATAATCCAAGAAGCCCATGCCAACTAAAAAAAAAGTTGCATACATGTATGCAACTATGGCCAAAAGTTGCACACATGTATGCAACTATTGCATAAAGGAAATTCAGCTAACGTTTTTGCTTGTAGATTTGTTGCACACATGTGTGCATGTATTTTTTGGGCATACTTCAATGAAAAAAACAAAAAACTGAGTTGCATTGGTATGAATTATTGCACATTTTTATGCTGGAACTATGCAATAAGTGAACTGAAATATGCAAGTAAATCAACACAGACGCAGAACCTTGAATACATGCACATATGTATGCAAGAAAAATCATATATTTACAGAATATTATGCATTTAAATGCACTTTTTCGCTGTTTTCTGCTGTTTTCTTGTTTTTGCCATGTTTTTTGGAGTGAATTTTTTGTCGAATGCATAATTTATTTTAATATTAATTTATGAATTTTTTGTTTATTTTTTAAATATTTTTTTACCTATTTTTGAAAAATAGGGACCTAATTTATAATAAGTTTATGACCGGATGTGAGCCTAATTAAGTTTGCTTTTAGGGATGTGTACCTAATTTGCACTTCTAAAAATAAATTATCTTTAAAATATTCAACAAAGTCGTGTTCTAATTACAATCCTTGCAGGTTTATTCAATTCATATTCACATTTCGAACCTCGAAATAAATTTAACAATTTCCCTTTCCATTACTCATTTTTGAATTAATATTCCCGGGTTATTTAATAATAATTATTTAACAAATAATTATTTTATCCTATTTATAAATACCGTTAATAAATCAAACTACTTGTTTTATTATAATTAAAACAAGTTATTACTTTCAAATTCAAATCGAAATTCAATTTCTAATTTTAAAATATAGAAATTCCTTATTAAAAACCCAAATTATTTTCTAATATATTCGAATATATTTTATGGTATTTAAATACCAATTATTTTAGGTCAATGTTGTTCAAACATCCCAAACACACATAATCAACCACAGATTATTTGTCATATCATATAATGCAACATATGGAAAACAACAATAAATTGTTGAGGAATCCAGTTGGATCCCTTCAACATGTCTCCTTGCATCCACAGATGTTAATCAATATAAATAAATATATTAATTTCATATCAATATGAAATTATAAAATCGGTATTTAACTGACAACTTCGTATATATAACTATCAACCAATTTATTTGTAAATCATTCGAACAACCATCCCACATAGCATTCAATCATTTTATCAATATTAAATAACATTTATAAAATTATAAAACTGGACAAAGTTAGTGAGTTTATTCACATTGGTCGTCAATCGTTAAATAACGATTAACGTTCTTTGATTATATTAGGAGTTTAATTTCGTCAAAATTTCCAATGAGCGACAAATGGTTCTGAACTAGCTTTATTGTGTAGCCTGCATTGATACAGTTGCAACGATACCAAATTTGTCAGATTCGGACAACGTATGGAAGAGTTACACATATTAAAGTTATTTGTTACTAAATTAAAACTAAACTTATAAATTATTTAGTAAGTCGGGCCTTACCTCTTTTATATACCACGGCCCATTATGACAAAAGCCCAAACCCGCGCCCGTTTAACTCTTTCCTCCTCGAAATAGAAAAGCACCAGGCATTTTCACTTCACCCTTTGCCATATACTTTCCATGCTCCCATTCTTGTTCTCACTCATACTTCGTAAAAACTCAAACCAAATTCACCATTTAACTCTTCTTTGATTTCTCTTCCATTCTACATCCTACGTGACCAACTCACTTCATTTTTTCGAGTTCCAACTTCGTGGCGTACTGCTTCCTACAATAGTACTTGCGATCCATTCCTCCCCACTTTCGAACTCTTTTCTCCCACCACTTCCTTCTGTTTCTTCTCGACACCGTTTCATTCCCTACACCGCATTCTTCCAGTCTTCACCATCGGGCTCATCACTCGCCTATCTTGTGCTTCACCTCCCCGCTCATTCATCACACCCTTGCATCGGTGCTGCTGTAACACTTCTCATGCCATTTATCTCTTCCACATGAAACATATTACTCTATTGTCCCATGCTACTCCATTCCTCTTCACGGCTGTTCACCCTACCCTCACCCTCGTTCTTCCACATTTTCTGACTACTCTCACCATCCTATCCCATACAGCTCCAGTATAGTATTACGAAAATGCCATGCTTCCTCCCTAACGACCATGTATGCGCTGTATGACACACTCACACAATGCGCCGCACCCTTCCCATTCTTCCCAGTCCACGTTCATGTTCCCATTTCACGTTTTGACTCCTAGATCTCAGGATTCCAGGAGATCTCACGCATATTTTATTTTTAACAATTTGTTTGCCGAATTATTGCATTTCGTTTTCCAGAAGAAAAGAATAAATGAGGATCGCGATGGTGTGTATTTATGGATGTTCGATGCCTTAGTGATTAAGTATTAGGGACGAGGATAGTTTGCAAACTCTATGATGTGAAAATACAATGAAGTAGCATAGGGTAGGTCACATGGCGCGTATTATATTACTTAGTTACCAAGTAATAGAAATGTATATTGTTTAGGTTATACTATTAGCGTACCCTGTTATATATAATTTTGTTTCACGAATGGGCAGTTATCGACAAAATTAAAAATACAATTGTGTTAAACAATGTGCTATGATCCTATATATAAAATAAAATAGACTAGTTAATTTATTCTGTGTAATCACAAAATGCTGATATAGGGTGTAAAATACTACAAATAAAAAGTTGCTTATTTTCCAAATTAAAAATTATAGAAAAATTCTAAAAAATTAATTATAACTACGCTCGAAAGTCTTATCCAAATTCGAAACCAATATTTAATTATATTAAATAAACCATTATGTTTTATAAACGATTCCATAGCGACTGTATGAAATTTTGATTTGGACATAACTTACAATCTAAAACACGAAATCTAGATTTTTCTCTTACATTAGAAAAATATAGCTCAACAGATTCAAACGTTTCTTGTTTTGAAGATATCCAACTAATAACGAATTATGTACACTCAATTGAAGTTCAAAACTCTATATTACAATCTACTGCGATGTTACGAGCTCGTTTATAATTAAATTATAATTTACACGTTCAAGTGTCATTTAAATAATATATTCGTTATTCTGCCTCAATTCTAAATTGAATTAAATGTCTTATACTATCTAATTTACATCGTATTGCACAATCAACAAATTCCGACAATTTCAGAATTAAATTATTATTCCATTATTTATATTAATTAAGTATTCCACTTCATTTAATTCAAATCATTAAATTGCCAAATTACTATTCAAATAATTTAATAAATTAATTATCTAAATCGTTCAAAATACGGGACAATACATTCCTTGCCCCTTAAAAGAATTTCATCCTCGAAATTGCTAAGTCGGAAAAATATTACAACTCTGTTAACTACTAGGTAAAAATCTTTTATTTTGCTTCTAACTTTCAGTTTCAACTGAACATAATTTATTTTGATTAAAATATTAATTTATTCCTATTAACGAATATTCTCAAAAATTCTGAAAATTTTCTAACACTCTAAATTCCCGAAAAATTTCGCCACCGTCTCCTTCGTACGGCTCAGTCTGTACAACTACAACTTGCCTCTTTACGCCTTCTATAATCCAAAGTAAAATCAAACTGCTAAGCGGCTTGCCAAATAGGCTCATAAAAATCTCATACTCAATATAAGATAAACTTGTACCTTTTTTGGGGGCATTCAACTCTATCACTTCAATTTGTTACCACTTGAGCATACACAAATGCATTTCCAATTGGTCTCCACTAGACTCATTCTCAAATCCAATCCTTTGCTTATACCCAAACCAAATTCAAACTCCAGTTCCATCCTTTATCTCAACTCTTATTCACCAATCCAATTTTATTCCAGATTATCTCCAATCCAGTCCAATTTTTATTTAACTTATTTTAAATTAAATTCTAATTCATTTATTCACTTTTACCATTTCAATCTTATTTAATTTCACATGTTAAATTTTAAATTTCAAATTCTTGGGATTTATTTCAAATTAGTTTGAAATCATATATAATAATAACAATTTAAAACATTTGAATTTGTGAACAACTTATTTCCTTATAACAATTCAAAAACATCTTTGGTAGTAATTCATCACTTAGAAACTTGAAAATGAATACTGATGATGATGTAGTCATCATCAGAATTATTTCCCAGCGACCGATGTGAGTTCAATACTATATCACTTCAAAACTCATTTTTTTAAAACACTTCCATTTTGAAATTACATCAAAATATGCTTCACAATGTTTAGAAAACATTTCCAGATTCACCCAGGATCTTAACATTTCCATATATTTTAAATCTAAAATCCATTTACAAACACTTTTCAATTTTCCTGAGTTTTATTTCCAAATCTGTTTTAAATTCAAATATAATTCATTTGAATATATATATATATATATCACTCTTATACGAATTCTGATATAACCATTTTAATTATAATCTTATTCCATTATAATAACAACCAACATATCCTATACTATAATTATTCCTAGATATATGCTTCTTTTATATCAAAATATGACTTGCGTAAAATTATTTCATTCACCCTCTTTTCAAAACATACTGTGTCGGTTCATCGTATTTGGGTGTTTAGCAACCCCTATCGACCTTGTGGTGCCCCAATGTCGACTAGAATTCATAAGCCACTCAACCAATAAATCTCCACAAAATAAAAATAATTTTTATAAGATCTACAAATACGCTCTCTCGTATATACGCTCAAACTCAATCTAGGATATTACTAATCCCGTCTCTATTGAGTTATGCCACAGAGCCAAGGTGATCGCTTAACCTTTAGCTCTGATACCACTGTAACGACCTAGGGATTTTCGACTCCGAAAATCAACACAACACACCATGTTGACTATTCAAACATCGAAAATCCTTGGGTAGTTACAGTTTTAACTATGGGGTTTAATAAATCAAATCATAGAATCACAGACACAAAATAGCAGAATATCTCGTAGCAGAATAAATAATACACAATAGTAGTTCATGAAGCTACTAAGTAAAATTTAAAACTTATACATAATATTAGAGTTACAGAATCGAATATAGAAGAAGAATAAATAAAAGAATTTCCCATACAAAGAAGAAATAACCAGAGCCAATATATAGAGATGATGTCTTCAATAGTCTCCAGCTTCAAAAGGTGAAATATGAATACTGCAATACTCGGTCTGACCCGAACAATAATGCAAAAACAAAACATTCGAATCAGGACTAACATTCTTATATCAATGAATCAACTCAAGTGAAATATTCAATGAAACACATCAGTAACTTAAAAGATGATTGGGATTTCCATCCTCTAAGGATCCGTTAAAACACTAGTGTCTATGATTAACTGTACTATTGAAAATAGTGTAAATGGGATTACATTTTTGCCGTTACATTGTTTATACATTGTCGTAAACATTACATCAAAACACCAGTAAGCTGTTAGTGTACAGGGATGTGCCGTTATACGACAATGTTAAATCAAAATTGTAGGGGTCTCGATTTGGACAATATGATAAGGTACAAGAGGAATACCCATGGTAGGATTCTACCAGTTGCACGCCCAGACCATTGGTAATGCATAGTCGCGACTACCACCCACCTCGAACAACACTCTCATAATCAAGGGAGACCACTATTCAAATCACAAAGTAATAGATATGGTTCAAAGAAGTGTGCCTATAGGAGATGCAACCTCACTTAATCATGGTATAACACATGTTTTAGGCATTTTAATTATGACCCGAAGGTCAAGGACATCCATCATCGCTCTTACTTCATTCGAGTAGTGTTCGCTATACCAACCTACTTCACTTTGGAATCTCCACCACGTACACAGTTGTTAAAGTGGTTTTCGGTATTGGCAGAAAGTATGACAATATCTGATTCCTATCTATTTAACAACCAAACGTTTACATTTTTCACACCGTGGTCATCAAGTATTGTTTTTATATTTAAAAAACTAAGTTCAAATATTCAAACATCATAAATTGTACTTCAATCGACTCATTATTGATTCTATTGAAAATTTAGATTTTATATTTACAAATAGTTCATTAACGAGAATTGCATTTGATTTTAAATTTCTATCAAAATTATCGTTATTCAAAAATCTTCATACTAAGCATTTCAGATCTAATACATTGAATTGGAAATAGACTTTTATTTAAAATAATTAGTATAATATAAAATAGTTTAATTTAAAATAAATATATTATATAAAATAATTTGGTTATATATATATATAATAGTTTAGTGTTTAAACAAAATAAATTTTATATAGTTATAAGATGTTTAGTAGTTAAATTAAATATATGTAGTTATCAAATAATTATTATATAAAATAATCTAAATTAGTTTTGTATAAAGTAATACTAGTTTCAAAAATCTAGTTTTTAAATAGTAATCCAATCTGGACCATATATACATGTGTTCAAATTCAACATATTATCAATTCAGTTATCAATGCAACACTTCAAATCAATTCCAACTTAATAATATATTCTAATTCTAATACCTTTCAGACATTGTTCAAGTTGGTTTTAGATTTTATTATTTAATCAAATTCATAAAATTTCAAATTCACTCTAAAACTCATTTTAACCATTTCAAGCTAATTAAATCCAAATTTCCTAGTTTAATTGATTCAGAATATTTAACTTCAAGTATATTTAGTTTGAAAACATTTACTTAAAAAATTATCATCAAACTGATGTACTAAGTTTCATTATCCTAACAAATTTCATATGTACCCATTTTAGTATGTTCTAAATCACATCTTAAAATTAATTTAATTAAATTTGGTAATTTGATTTCAATTAAGTCATTAAACACATTACGTTACAACTAAATTCCAAATCTCTCTTTTAAACCTTTTTGAATTTAAAGTAGTAAGAAAATATATATTCATATTTTTATAAAATCTTTATTAGTATATTAAATTTAAAAATTAAATAATATTAAACTGTAATAAAAGATTTATTAAATTACTTATATAATAATTTAAATTATTTAAATTTTAAAAATAATATTATAATTAAAATACAGTTAAAATAGCTTTGTTAAATCAAACTGTTTCAAAATAGACCAACCGTGTCCGTATATAATTTCTACCAAGGACAGGTGATAAGAATATATATCATTTTAATCCGAGATTTAAATTTCGAATCTTGAGTATATATGATTTCAACCCGCTGTTGGTGAATAGAGTTTTGATGACAACAACCTTATTTCAATATTAAATGATTATAAAATGAATACTAATACTTTTATCTAGAATATATATACATACACATATGTAGGATTTATATATAGGAATTTATACTAAAGACTGTACAGTTTAAAGATTTAAGGGACTTAGAATTTAGAGATGATTCAAGACTCATGAGTATTCAAGAGTTCAAGACAAATGTAGTAATAGAGTCTTGTTTATGTAAGACTCTGAATAACACTCCTGGTTCAAATTCAAATTTTGTTTTTCTATTTCTGATTTCAAATTCTATCTTCAAACTCTATCTTCTCTATTTTATTTTCTTTAAATTACTTTTGCTTTTAAAATCAAGTTTTATAAATTTTATATATACGTATATATTATATACATTATATACTTTATATTTATATAGTTTTAACTCTATAATTTTATAAATATGTTTATATAGTTTTACATTTATGTTTTTATATGATTTTCTACTTTATAATGTTCATTTACAACACTATGTTTTAATTCAAGAATTTCCATGATTATATATATATATATATATATCAAAACACTTGAAAAATGCTTAAACATCATTTTGAACCATGATATGTCGACATACGTATATGTCTATGTCGACATATAACTGACACTTTTTTTATTTTCAAAGGAAGTGTCTTTTCACTATTTGTAACGCTCCAGAAATGTTGCAACCTTTAAAATTTTATAAATCAGGGCAGATTTCGAATTTTTTCTTTATTCTTCTTCTCCATCTTCATCTCCTTTCTTTACACCATTGTATTTTCTTATTTTAGGATTTCTACACCTATTTTCTCTACCTTTCATTCATAATTCAAAACAATATTCTTTATATCTATTATCCTAAAAAATATCCATTCAATGGCTTCCTCAAGTTTAACTCAAAAATTGAAGTTAATCAAAACCATCAAAGGTTATCTTCATAATGACAAAGAAGCTATCAAAACCTATGTTAACTATGTAGCAAATGCTAAAGTTAACACAGGTACTTTCGCTGTCTTTAGCGATTTTCCCCCTTATGATCTTACCTCGCTCTTTCAAAACAACGAAGTCTTGAGTCTAATTGACTCATGGGATAATGATGAAGTGTGTTATTCTAGGCTTGTCAAGGTGTTCTATGCGAATTTTAGTCGCAGATTTTATGAAGGCAATGAAGACCAAATTTGGAGTAGCATTAAAGGCATGCAAATTGTTCTTGATGCGGAACTCTTAGGCAATTTTTTAAAGTGAAAATTAGGCTCACATCCCTAAAAATGTTCAAAATTAACACCACATCCAGTCATAGTTTCTATGCATTTCCGGTCCCTATTTTTAGCTGCCGCCCAAAATTTTTAGTCCATCCCGCCTCCTGCCACATCTACTTCCGCCTTTTTCAAATATGCAAAAAAAAAAAATGCGCTCATGCATAAATTTTTTTATAAAATCTGGAAATAATCCCAGGAGTCCACGCAAATTAAAAAAAAAAGTTGCATACTTCTGTGCAACTATTGCTTATAGTAGCATACATGTATGCATATATTTATATAGTGTATTTATATTGAAAATCTGGACCAATATACGCATACATGTATGCAACTATTAGCAAATAACTGCATACATTTATGCATACAAAGTTGAACTGAGATTCGCGTATAACGAAAAGTTGCATACATGAATGCAACTATTCTGTATATATGCATGGATGTGTGCAACAAATTTAAAAGGGACAACGGCTTGCGAATATACGCATGAATGCATGCATTTATTCTGTACATGAGCATAAATGTGTGCAACAATGTCTGAAAACGGCGAATGCTTGAAAAAACAGACCAAATTTGAATATATGCATAAAAGGATGCATATAGTGCAGTTTAGCTGCATACATGTATGCATTTATACTGCAGTTTGGGCGCAACACTGAAATATAAGCATGAATGTATGCAACTATTTACGAATAGGTGCATCTTTTGATGCAAAAAACTGTTGTTTCGCTGATTTTGTGTTATTTTGGGTTTTGACGTGGTTTTTGATTGATTTTCCACCTGATTTTTTTGGCGTGAACGTGTTTTATTTAATAATGAATTTATGTGATTTTTTTATATTTTTTTATATGTTTTTGAAAAATAGGGACCTAATTTACAATAAGTTTAGGACTGGATGTGAGCCTAATTTTGAAACTTAACAGGGACCTGTGACAAACGGACCCTTTTTTAAATTGTAGAAGCGCAGGCTCGAATTTTTTGGATTTCGTTATCAATGAAAACAATTCAGAGACTTATCACGACATGTTTAAAGACGATGCTCACATGGATTTTAAAAATCGCTTTTTCCGTCCAAAAACAAAAATTGTCAACCTTCTCCTCTAACATACCACCACTCCCTTCTCTGCAAGCTTTAATAATCCAACTCTCAAAGTCCAAAAAATCTTCTTTGCTATTTGGGTGGTTATAACATCAATTGGGTTGACATGATCTTAAAAGAGATCAAACCCATAGAATTGTTATCAAGACAAAACACTCTCTACTATGGTGTTTATCTCACCTGCATTTTTAAATACTATGGAGTTGATCTTCATAGAGAAAAAATTGTGCCTAGAAAAGTTTTTGACTCGTGAAACATACATCTCATGCAAATTCCTCTCACTTTCCAACCATATGTGACATTCGAAGCCAAACAAACTCGTATGCAACAAGAACAAGCGCCAATGGAAGTTGAAGAAGAAGAAGAAACTTCTTTAGAAAGTTTTGAGCGTCCAACCAACACTAGACACATTTCTAAAGAGACGATTGTTCAAAATTAAGTAAAAATTATCAACAATCAAAAGAAGCATAAGAAGAAATTTTCCAAAATGACCAAGTTCATGGTCAAGAATGGAAGAAATCTTGGAATCTCACCTTCCTCATCATCATCTGAAAAATAGTCTATCTAGTTAAATTTATCTTTGTTTATATGCTTGTATTCGCTTATATTTGCTTTCGAATCTCGTATTTAGTGTGTCTTAATTAGTTGGATGTATTTGCTTTCTATGAAGTAACGAATGGAGTTTTATTTATGTTAAAATTGTCTTTAAGTTACTGTAAAAACTTTAGAATTAATTACATTTTAATATAAGATCAAAATATTCAAAATTTGAAAATTTCCAAATTTTTTAATAGGATATGTTGACATACATTTATGTATATGTCGACATATAACTGCCTGATTTTCAAATCTTTTTAAATTTTAAAATTATAAACTAACTCATATAGTAACATCCCGCATTTTTAACTCAAGATAATAAAATAAGAATAACTTAATTATATATTTAGAATTAAGTAAAACGGACTGCACCACTGCGTCCGTCTCGAAATTCTAGTCAAAATCGACACCTGGTTTGCGTAAATCGGACACTGTATGAGGAAGTTATTAAGGTTTGAAGTTTGTATACGCGCCGGAAGAATATATATATAATAGGTTCAGAATTCAAAAGTGGGCCCAAAAATTCGAAAATCAGTTCAAAATTTGAATTTTTAGAAGGCGGCAGATTTCCCGCCAGGGGGTGTCGACCCCCCTTAATGGGTGTCGACCCTCTCAAAGGGGTGTCGACCCACCTGCGGCACATTTTGACAGGTTGGGGTTTTTTGATACTTTGATGATTCAGATGGCTTTTGTGAAAATCTGAGGGTCCTGGTTGCTCCGTACTCCTATAATTAAGACCCTAAACCTAACCGCAAATCTCATAATTCGATATCTATGCCGGGGCTCTACCATTACACACACTCTCTCTTCTAAAAACTATTCTGAAAATTAAAATATTAACCTAGGAAAATTATGAATTCAGATCTGGAAAAGGGAATCAATGTTAATAAAAAGATTATTGAATCTTGAAAGCAAGGTAAACTTCTAAGACCAATCTATTTAAATTATTTCCCTTTCCCTTCTCTTTACATGAAAATAATAAATCCATGGTCGTTAGGTTTCAAATCAAATTAAAAGGGAAAACCATGGAAGAATAGATCTGGATCTGATTCAAGATTTGGAAGGCTTTTAGGTGAGTGGGTTTAAACTATAGCCTTTAGATAATATTATGATTATCGTTTAACATTCCCCTTGTTATAGATTGTGAAATTGCCAAGTTAATTATAAATTATTGTTATGACAAGTTGAGATATTAACATGAATAATTCGTACGATGAATCAGTTAAAGTATTGGAATGATTATATATTGTATAAACTTGTTAGAATGTGGGCAATGAATACTATTATTGTAATTATATAATTCGCTTGGGGCATATTATTGAGTAAACGACATGTTAAACTTGTCGGATTAAAATAATTAAGATTTTGGGTAAATGATACACTATTGGAGAATTACACTTTATTTTAAATAAAGTTAATTACATGTAGAAGGACATGCTATATATATTGGGATTTAGGGCATAATTTGTAATGGGATTTTGAAACATAACATATATTATGTTTTGAGACTTTAATATGGGAGCGCAATTTGATATGAACATAAATGGTTGAATGAAGATGAATATGCCTAGGATTACAATTAGAAATTGTAACTGCACTTATGGCACGAGGTTAAGTTGCATTAGTGGCGGAAGCCTGCCCGGACCCGACCGACATATCCAGCAACCACTAATGTTGAACCTAATGTGAGAGGCCTAAGTGCAAAATTAAAAAACATGTAATGGTGCTAAAACACGAGGTTAAGTCAACTTGTGGTAGAAGTCTGCCCGGACCCGCCCGACAAATCCAACATCCATAAGCGTGGGCTTAATGTAAGAGGTCTAGTGCTTATATATGTATAACAAGATATGAATAAATGGCAATGATGGTAATTAAGTGTCTAACTCAGAAAATAAGAAAGGAAGGGACGTAATGAACTAAGTTAATATGATGAGAAGGAAAAGTGATGTATTTCCCTAAATGAGTTATTTCTGAGAACGTTGTTGCAAGTAAGCCACAATAAATAAAGAAAAGTAAAGAAATTACTTGCTACCACAGATTTAGATGGGAATACGTTATGAAAATAAACCATTGATTCCTTCTATCAAACTGATAAGGTTCATGAAGTCTTATATATAATGCAAATACTTTCCCTTTTGAAGCCTTTTTCAAACTTTCGAAACTACCACTTAATTTGCTACAAAGAGAAATTTGTCAAAAGGGTTCATTTGTCTTTTTAAGATACACGTTTCCCATCAGTTTCCTCTACCACGTTCTCGCCCACTTCACATTCCTCTCCCCATCACTTTTTGATTTTCTTTAACCTTTTGCCTTTCCAATAAAAATAAATCACTTCACAAATTGAAGCAGCGATTGGCTCGAAGTTCATTCAGATTCGAAATGCAGGTATTTTTTGGGTTTAAAGGTACTTTCTCTACAAGGGTTAACTGATTTAGACCAGGTGATCTGTGAAAGATTTTTTTATGTTATTTTTTTATTTAATTTTAGTTTATGAATAATTTTAGTTAAACGTGTAACAAAATCCTTTACTTTTCACTGGCATCAAACATCTACTAATTTGTAAATTCATTTTGATTCAGACAAGAGGACTCCGACAATGGCAATGGGCACCGGAGAATCCTTACTGGCAGTATCGATTTTCTAAATTCACTTAAATTTCTACTGTTTTCCACCTTAATTCGTTTATTTCTAAACCCTAATTCTGTCAATGTTGTTTCGCAAGTAATACAGTGATTCAGATGGCTTTATAGAAGAAGAAGATGACAACTAGCCTATGGAGAGAGATATATAATATGCCGAATAAAGGTGCTCTTTTTTTACTGTTATAGTTTGTATTTCTTTCTTCACTACAACTGCTTCCTTTACATTCAGAAAATCATTAAGAGTTGAATCTACGATCAAGATCCTGCTGGACATTAAGAAGAATTTGACAAGTAATAACTCAAAGACACTAAATGGATCAGTGTCCAACGATTTGGGTATATCCTTCTTTATTTGAATTTGATTAAAAGTCCCCCCTTTTCACTCGCTTCCAAGATTTATGTGGTCAGTACGACACTGTTTATTACAATTTGTACTTACATGTCAGTACATCCGCTCCCAATTTTTCTATTGACATATTAGACCATCTCTAGCAGCACGTTGATTTTGGGCGTGAGGAGCGGCAAATAAAGCATCACCCCAACAGCGAATGGCGGTTTATCCTCAGATTTTTTCTATACTTTCAAATTAAAAAAAAAAATGGGTTTCAGAAACCAATTTAAGTGCTAAACGGGTTTCTGAAATCCGTTTAATGCTTAAACGGGTTTCTGAAACCCATTTAGCAAAAAAAAAAAAAATTAGAAAACATAGGAGAAAATACTCGATGGTAAACAAATCACCGTTTATAGCGTAAACGACGTAGAAAATGTCGTTTAATCCTTAAACGGGAATCCATTTGCCGATTATGAATCGCCGCTTCAAAAAAAAAGGGCAAAGTCTCATTTTATTCTCTTCCCCACGCTCGATCCGCCACTGCTGGAGCGTGGGGGAAGGAAATAAAATGGGAATCACCCCCATTTCAGAGCATCTCCACACTACTGGAGATGCTATTAGTCTCTTTACCATATTGGCATGCTACCCTGTAAAGGGATGGTAGCATATCAAGAATTATTTTTATTTATTTACTGCCTTATGATAAAGCTTAAATGTACCAACAATCCAACCATTTATTCAAACTAACTCTAGGTTTTACTTTTATTAAACTGCACTGGCTTTTTTGCAGAAACAATTGTTCAGTTGTTTTACAAACATACATGGAATACAGTAAGTTAAGCTTAACATTTATTACTAATCTCTTAATATTAGCAGTCTTATGAAATTATATTATGTATTCTTATTCTATGTTATTGATTTAGTTATTGGGGTTGGTTACGATATTTATATTACTAAGAAGTTGTACTAAGTTGAGTTTTCTACCAGGCCTTTCCATCGAGTTTGATGTCGGTAAATTGAGCTGTATAGTTGATCTTGCCATTTTTTGGTGTTAACGAATATACTAATCACTCTATCTAATAAAGCAATGGTAATTTCTTACTGCTAACACCGACTTTCATTGTCTTTTGGAAACCTTATTAATTTGAAATATATGTGCTTAATCAACAAAGATTTTTGTTGCTAAAATAGATTTATATTTCCCATTTGTTGATTAAATATTGCATTTCAACAATAACTTCCCTCATTGCTTATTTTTAACAGTCGCTACCTACATCCGCTTTAGTATCAGCTTGATTAAATCCTGATGTTGTTGTTCATCCTGTTTCTTAAAAATACCCAAGTATATCCTTTGAGTCCTCATTTTTTGTCCACCTTGAAATGGTGGCACCATTAAAATAGTTTATATCTAGGCAGGCACGATAGTTTTTTGTATGTTAATTTTATCTACAGTTATTGCTTTGTACTTATGTTTATTTTCTTACTACAAGATTATTTAATATTATGATGATATTTGTACATGTGAAGTAGGTACCTTGATTATTTCACTTCATCTCAATTGATACTCCATCTGCCATATTAGCAAGCAACATCAGGGTTCTATCATGTAAGTGCATTTTGCATTGATCCATTTATAATAATTTAACTCGAGATTTGTGATGAATGTTGGAATATATTCATAGATTTGTAGCTTTATCAACACAATTTGAACATTTTGTATCTACAGACAAAAGCACTACTTACATGTGCTAATCCAATGTTCTTTAATCCGACTGTTGTCAACTAACAAGTTTAATTTCTGAATGTCGACCCCCCCCCCCCAAACACACACACCCCTACCACACAATTTTTTTAACGTACTAGCTACATTTGCTGTTGTAGATGAAACTCGAGGGCTGTCATATATGGTTGGACTGTACTTGGTGTTGACGATCTGTGTGAACAAATTGCTATGCTGGAAAGCAAATCATCTATCGTCCATGGCATAATATTCGCATCAAGTCTTTTTTAATGTATTTGTACACCCAAACTAAATAGGATACAACTTCTAATTGGTTTGCTGGACTTAAATACATCATTCAAAATCCGTTTGTTTAAGTAATCTTCTTACAGTGACGATCACCAAAAGAAATTAAGAGACTTGATAATATAAGAGAGAGTCTGCTACATAGGAATGATAAAAAATATTTGTATAGCACAAAAGTCGAACATTTTACAACCTTATTTTGAGTTGTAAGCAGAAATTATGTAATTATGCTTAATTCATCTATTATCTATCCATTTCATTTCTATAGGTAAGATTTTTAGGAAAACGTTCCATGCGTCTAATTTTACGGTAGGCAACTTAGTTTTCATAAAAAAATGGTATGTTTAGTTTTTGCTTTTATTTGGACCCAGCTCTGTTTTTGCTTATGATTCTAAGCGATCACCATCTACAAGTTTAGTTTTTGACATGGTTCCATTATACTTAGTAGTATTGGCCAATTATGTCATGGGTTATGGTGACACATATTAACAATTGTCCACCAGTAGCAGAAATTATGATGTTTATATAAAATATATATTTTACTCATTTTATCTCCATCACTGTTGCCATTCGTTTCTTAAGTCTTTACATTTCGAAAATTTCAATCACAGGAGTTTGTACGAAATCATGCATTTTGGTTCTAGCATGTCAGAATATATATATATTTATTAAGTGTGGAGAACCAGTTTTGGCATTAGCTCATATATGTTCTTAACAAGTCCGCTGTGATGATATAAGAAAAGACAATCATGTCAATGATTCATTAAAAATTGATGAAAAATTGCTTTTTTTTGTACTATCGTTTTACATTTAGAGTACATATGATAATAACATTTAATTTTTTGACTACTAATTTTCGTTGAGTACAAACTCACATGATATAGAACATACTCAATGTGCTTAATTTTTACTTAATGAACTTTTGTTTTTTTTATAGGTTAACCAAATTACCACTAGCTACATAGTTTAGTAACAAATACCATATAATAAAGATAGCTTCAAAATGAGGATACCATAATGTGTTACTGTTGAAATACAAATAAAAATTGTTATGTTAATATCTTAGGTAGCAAATGAAAGCCATCAAATCCTTGGGAAGCTGGATATATATTGATGTAGTAACATTGAGTTTTTTACTTTTAAATAAGAAAAAAAATATGTTGAAGTAGTGATAAGCTTAACAATGTGTTCATTGTCACATTTCAATATGAAAAAGAAGTGGAAGAGCTTTCATGTTGACTGGAAAGATGCATTAACAAAAACAAAAAGTGTTTTTCTTAGATAAAGACGTGGATTTCTTCTTTATGGGCTCAGAATAAGATTTTTCAAAATGGATTGCTCATCCAGGACTAGAGATTGTGATACTAAAGAGTGATACCAGTTGTATCAAAGTATTTTGGATCATTATCTTAAAGTACTGGTTTCATTTACATTATCCATTAAATAAATGTATTACAGAGCTGTATTAAAATATTTATTTATAGTTGCACAATATGGCTGACTGCAATTAGGATCTATAGTCCTAACTCTTGCACTTGACTTTTTATACTCTGAAACTAGAAGACTTTTCTTTTGGTTTGTCAATTTTCATCAAGTAAAATGAACATTTACTTTGACCATTAAATTGAGCTTAAAACGAGGAAATTCAATGGCGTTTCACATGAGATGATGAGAAGCACCAATATAATAAAATCCATATGTGCATCACAACCAATATTCATTTTATTTCATTTAAGTTTATCTACTTTTATAATCGTACTAACGTATGCTTGACTGACAGATTTGACAATTAGGAGGTTAAGAACTCTGAAGCAATGCCTGTTGTCTTTCTATATGCATTTGGTGGCCAGAATTGATGCACATAAATTTTTAAAACCCGCAAGCTTTTCTGGACAAGAGTACTAGCTTTTGGATGATATTACAATAATTTTTCAAATAGGAATAAACTTAAGAAACAATTGTGCGTGTGCATTAAACTAATGATATTAGTGCAATTGCCGTCTTTTTTTTAGTGTAATTTTTGGTATATTTTTGAATAGATGTTTGTGGTGAAAGACAAGCTGTATATACCACATTGATATTTATGTACTTACCATGATACATATGTGCATAAATATAAGAATGCTTACGCCTAGGCTAAGAAAATTAGTGAAAAAAAGGTAGAGAGGGAAAGTAGCAAATGTATTTGCTTGGAATAATGTATTCCTTGCATGTATTTTATTGGAAGGAAAATGAATGGTGAAAATCATAAAGAATGGATAGGGAAAGGGTGAAAGGTGAATAAGTTAGGGGCAAGGAAAAAGAAGTGAATTTGGGTGATTCATTTCATATGTGCGTCCCCTGTTGCCCGAGAATGAAACATGGAAAGGAAAAATATTTATGCGAGGAAAAATCATGAACAATGAATGTCTGTCTCCATTTCTTTTTAGAAGAGAAAGGATAGTGGATTTCTGTGCTGTTTAGATAAAAAATGATGATTCTTCTTGCGTGTGTGAACGTGTATATATATAGGCAGAGTTACTTAGTTGTTATGGAACTACATGGCAAATATAATTAAAAGCAAAGTCAGGTGTAGGAGAAGCAAAAGAGCATGGTGATATGGACATGAATTAAACGAGAGGGTACATCGACGTGCAGAAAGGTGATGTGCAAATATGTGTAATGATTCTTTTGTTTTAAGACAAAAGTTTGACAGTACATTACGAGCCAGACAAAAATAAAAATACCATCGCACAAATTAATGTGACACAATCACAAAACTTTAATAAAATAGACAAAATAATTTATTTTGTTAAATTTAAAAAATGCTAACATAGAGCATAAAAGACGTCAAATGAAAAAGTTGTTTATTTTTATAATTTGTGTTAGGAGAAAAAATGACACCAACCAGTACGCATGTGCAAAAACGACACAAAACTGACAATATTCTTTCTGCGCGCTTCAGATATAAAATCATTTATTCAGGATAATATACTTTTGAATTTTACCAAACGGAAAATTGCTACTGCGGAGCATTAGACTAAGCAGTTTATACATCTTTACTGAAAATGCTTCTTCGCCTTTGAAGTAATATACAAGTACACAACTGAATGCTCATTTTCTACTTTAATCACATTTGCCTATGCACACGTCCATCGGACATACGTATATATATATATATATATATATATATATATATATATATATATATGTATATATATATATATGTGTGTGTGTGTGTGTGTGTGTGTGTGTGTATAGAATCAAGAGCATCTCTATAGCTTCCTCTCTCCACCCACTAATACTTTTTCCCCTCACTAACTTATTTAATGATAAATGTGCGCTAACTTATTTAATTATAAATGTGCGGCTATGTTTGGAGTGCAACTGGGGTGCCAAGAAAGAGGGGTGTCGTGGTAACCTCATTATATATATATATATATATATATATATATATATATATATATAGAGAGAGAGAGAGAGAGAGAGAGAAAGTCTGTGTGGACACAAGTTAATTTAAACACAATTGGTGACACAATGAACTTACACCATTGGATCATGCCATGAATTACACTCTTCCATATAAAGACAAAATGATCTAACGATTAAGATTGTGTGTCTATTAATTTGTATCTGAATAGCTTCTTCCATACATACATACATATATATAAAACAATTTCTTAATAAGTTCTCTTTAAGCTTCATTCAGTGTTTTTGTAGGAAAACGACTTCCTAAGCCTTTCTCCCACCCTCTTCTCACCAGCGTTGTTTTGTTGAAAGTTCTAAAATGTTAGTCTGATGATGTAAAAGGTGAAGAGAACTGTAACACCCCACACCCGCTATGGTCACTCTCTAAGGGAATGCCATGGCATCGGTGGAGTATTTTAGTGAATATAGAACAGAAAAATTACACCAAGACAGATATAAATAGTACTTAAAATTTTTAAAACATCATCTCATAACAGCGGAAGTAAAACATGTCTGGTTACATCATAAAACCATACTAAGAGTCAAGTACAAAATATCCATCCTGATAAATAAAAGTACATAATCCCAATATGCGTAAACTGATAGCCATAAAAGAAAAGGATAAGCTGAGCTTTACTCCTATGGTCCAAGCTCCAAAAGAGAATAAAGCAGTCTGATCAAAGCCCACTCGTACTGGGCCCACTCTGATAACCTGAGGGTTGGGAAAAAGATAAAAACAACGGGGTCAGACATAAGTCTGAGTGAGTCCTATAACTTTAACAATACAATCATTAAAGTAACCAGAGGAGACATAAGCTTGATATACGGTAACGTCTGGGGATGAATGGCTACACTAAGTAGCTAGGTATACTTAGGATAAACTAAGATAATCGTAAAGACGCATTTATCCACCCAAGGATTAGTTTACACCACCCCAGACTTATCCACCCAAGGGTAATTCCTACACTGCACCACACCAGTCCTACCCACCAAGAGTAATTCCTACTTAAAGGTTGATCCCACTAAGTGTACTTAGTAATTTAGTAGTTTCATGTACCCCTATCTGACTACATAGGTGTACCCACTACTTCCCAAGCGATCGGCTCCCCTACGTAGATACCCGTGCTGGTCCCACGATTGGGGTGTATCATTCCCCAACGTGGCCACCATATAATATCAACGGTGCACGGCTTTATATCTACACGATGCAACAACGACTTACCAACCAGCCCGGGTCCACACACGCATATGAAACCCGTTGGTCCCGCGTTGCCACCGCTAACCCGGTTTGGCCACTTATAGTCAAGCCCAATATGCGTGTCCCGTCACTCGACTAGAATCGAGCCCACAAAGATACGTTTGGGATATTGGTTGAAACGGGCCCCCACAAGCTACCTCCTAAGCTTGTAATTTCTAGTGAACCCCACTTAACCCTTTAACCATGTCCCTTTACATGTTATAAATTTTGGTTAAGTCCTTTAATCATATTATGCAAGGTACCCACTAGACTTTCACATGCCACCCATGGCACTTACTTAACCCTTTAATCATGTTTAATTACATGTTCCACTTTGGTTAAGTATTCTAATCGTATTTTCCCATGCCGCCCATGGCACTTACTTAACCCTTTAATCATGTTTAATTACATGTTCCACTTTGGTTAAGTATTCTAATCGTATTTTCTATTGCCGCCCAAGGCAACCCACTAGTCTCCTCATGCCACCCAAGGCACCCACTTAACCCTCATGTCCCACTACATGTTAATATGGTTAAGTGTTTCTTAATTCATTAATTAAGATCATGACCTCATAAAGACCTCTCACATTAGACCGTCTTTTATGACTGCTGGATATGCCGGTTGGTTCCGGGCAGACTTCTGTCATCAAAAGGGTCTAACCTCGTGTCTTTACTTTAGTCATATATTTAATTTATGACTAAGACCTCTCACATTGGGCCTATCATTTGTAGCCGCTGGATGGCCGGTCGGTTCCGGGCAGACTTCTGCTACAAAAGGGTCCAACCTCGTGTCTTAGTTGATTAATTATGCCTAATTAATCACCCCCATATTAATTATCCCTAATTAATATCAAGTTTTTCGTAACATGGGTAGACCTAACTCAATAGGTAAATTCCCATGGGGTAGACCTAACTCAATAGGTAAATTCCCACTTATGCTTACTCATTTTATGGTATGCTTAATCATAACCATTTCACACCATTTCATTAACATGTCTATTAACCCCATCATTTCCCCACGTACTTATGCTAACACGACATATTTCCAAGAGAAGATTCTTTCACAATTAACATGGGTTTCGTTTAGCATACTTTAGCATTAACATGGGTTAAAAGGTGTCCACTTACATCATAATATTAACCCAACTAGCATTACTAAATAACCCAACTTGCATGAACATACATATGTCATGTATAAAGGCAACTTGCATAAGTGTTCATAGGTTATACAAAGGTGAACTTGCATGGGTCTTAAAGGTGTGAACTTGCACAACATGTTACATGTTAATTTGCATCACATCATACACATAACTTGCATAATATTATTTGCATATCAACATACGCATAACTTACATGCATAACATCATACACATAACTTGCATATGAACTTGCATAGCAACATGCACATAACTTACATAACATCATATACATAAACTTGCATATGAACTTGCATAACAACATACACATAAACTTGCATAACATGTTGAGCTTGCATATAAGCATACACATAACTTGCATATCATGTTGAACTTGCATGTATAACTTGCATCTTAAAGGAGGGTAAACATGCATATATATATTCATACATTATGCATATATACATAGGTAAACTTGCATGTCATGATTTATGCATAATACCAAACACTTAGCATGCATAAAACTACATACTTAGCATGCATAAAATTAATTACACATTATGCATAAACCCACCACTTAACTTGCATAAACCCACATACTTAACTTGCATAAACCCACATACTTAACTTGCATAAACCCACATACTTAACTTGCATAAACCCACATAGCAACTTGCATAAACTCGCATATTCAACATGCATAAATTTACATATTCAACATGCATAAATTTACATATTCAACATGCATAAATTTACATATTCAACTTGCATAAACATAGGATTAATATTAAACATAGATTAGCATATTCACATCATGTCATATGACTTGAAAACCCATTAATCCACATGCAAAACCATAAATCTCATCATATCTCATCTACTTAATTTAGCAATCGATCATCAAAGTGATAGAAACTCACCAAAACCAAGATTAGCAAACTTATGAAGTGGAATTAGTGAAGAAGATATTGATTAGAGGTTGATTAGCTTGCAACTCTCTCTTCATTGATTTATGTAGGCCATGACCAAATTTCATTTTGCCATAGTTTAGTTACAAGACCTAATTATGAATGAATTAGGGTAGGGTTAGGGTCTTATTTATAGGATTAGGTAGTGTTTTAGGCCCTTAGATTAACCCTAGGTTAGATTAGGACCGTTAGATTTAGGAAATCTCTAGAACCCAGCCCAAGACTCAACCCAAAAACCAGATCTGGTGCACCCAAACTCCTGGCTCGACCCGCCGTGTCGACAGGCATGTCGACAGGCAAGTCGACACCCCTGTCGACAGCCCTGTCGACATGGGTAGGGCGGGAACTTTCCCGCCTGGCCCCGCTGCTCCTATCTTAAAATCTGTATTTGAATTTTTAAATCTGTTTTTATCTTTGAATTTTCTGCAAACTTCATCGGGCCATAACTGGGCCATATGGACTCCGATTTTCGAAAACTCGGACTCTATTTTGCGTATTTTTCCGAGACGAACGCAATGACGCAGCCCGTTTCCCCTAATTCTCACGTCTGAGATTATTTATTCTGCAATTAGTGAATTTTAGCATTAACTAAAATTCGGGGTGTTACATTCTCCCCTCCTTAAAGGATTTCGTCCCCGAAATCTCTAAGCTAAGGAGAATGCATATCCTACCATCCAAACAACCATCTACTCAAACCATCAATCACGGGCATCCATTGTCCTTAAAACAATTTCTAATGATGTATGAGCATATGCAAAAAGTGTGTGTATATGTTCCCTCTCTAATGTATGAACATATGCAAACCATGATAGTGCCATGCATCCATTATGTATGCGAGAGAACCCTATCGACACATACAATATCTACATGAGTGCACAATCATTCACCAAAATGCATCATCCATATGATAACACAATCATTATACATCCATTAATATAGCTACTTACACACAATTTTATGCAATATGTAGTATGAAGTGATGGAGCCGATCTAGTGCCTAGAGTGTGTGTATATGCATCCACGAGCAACCACTAGCAAACACTTGCATCCACTTGCATCCATCATACATAACATGTCTCAAACACATGTTTCAACCATAGGAATATCCTATCTGAAGGTCAAAGGTACTAACGAGAGGACATACTAAGGACAAGATAAGCACAAGATATGCGATGAAGGAGAAGCAAAAGGACATACCCTCCGAAAGAAAAAGGGTACCTCGAACGCGTCTTCGCTTCCGTCTCCCAGGTAGCGTCGCTCTCTTCATCTCCCCTTTGTACTTTGGCTAGTTGAACCTCTCTGTTTCCCAACTTCCAAATCTCTGACCCAAGGATGCAAGTAGGAGCTTGTCGAATCACCTCATCACGCTCTACTTCCACTTCTCTAAGCAAGCTTGGCTCTATCGCCTCTACGATCTTATGTAGGTCCTTCCTCACATGGAATACATCACGTACACCACTAAGTCTGTCGGGTAACCCCACCAATGGAAGATGCTCTTCCCATGTACCTCCTAAATCCAAGATACATAGCCTCAAAAGGTCTTCTAAAATATGATTCACCCTCTCGGTCTGGCCGTCTATCTGAGGATGAGATGCGGTACTCAAATACAACTGAGTCCCTACCGCCTTTTGCAAACTTTTCCAAAACTCTTCAGTGAAGATAGGATCTCGATCGCTCACCATACTGGACGGTACACCATGCAATCTAATAATCTTTCGAATATAAACTGAAGCTAGCCATGGAGCAGTTCTCTTACCCTTCACGGGTATGAAATGGGCACACTCAGTAAGTCTATCTACCACAACCCAAATCCCCGTATTACCCTTCCTTGATTTTGGTAATCCTTCGAGACACTATCCCACTTCCTTAGCGGAACTTCTAATGGGTGAAGCTACCCACTTGGTTTCTTTTGCTCTGCTTTCACCAAGCATCTAGCGACATACTCGGCCATGTCTTTCTTCATATTGGCCCAAAAAGGAAACTCGATTCATGTCTTGGTACATCTCGTCCCATGAGAATACCAGATTCTTCTTCGTCCAACCGGTTGATGGGGCTGATATCTTCGCGAAGTCTTTGATGAATTATCCTGCCAACCCCAAGTAACTTCCTACTTCGGTAGCATTCCTAGGTACTTTACTATCTATGCGGGATCCACAGCTATCCCTTCCTTAGAGACCACATGCCCTAAGAATCGCACTTCTCTTCTCCAAAATGACATTTAGAGAATTTAGCTTTAAGACTATGTGCTCGAAGAGTCTCCAACACCTCTCTGAGATGTAAGGCATGCTTTTCTCCACTTCTAGAGAAAAATCAGGATATTCTCCCATGCAAAACCGCCACAACTACCCATCTCTCACGCAGACCACCTTAGTCGAACGCGATATCCCCCAAATGCAAGCCCCAAAGGCCTAAACCAATATCAGACAAACACCCAAGGGATACCTCCTTCGAATTCAGACGACCTACGTGAGATGATACTAGTAAAAACGGCTAAATAGTTAAGCCCTTGTCCAACTCTGGATGTCCTCGCCAGTCTTGCTCCAAAACCACCGTTTATCCCATAACTGGCTTTGCTCATCCTATTGAGCACATACGAAAACTTGTTTCGCTCCTAGGAAAGACCAAGATGTCATTTACAAAGATCGTCACGAACTTATTTAGGTACTCCTTGAACACCCTTTTCATCATATGCGGGGCGTTCATCAAACCAAATGGCATCTCTAGCCACCCATAAAAAACCATCCGGAGTCCTAAAGGTAGTCTTCTCTATACTATCCTCAGTCACTCTCAATTGACGAAACCTTGTGGCTAAGTCCAACTGCGAAAATACTGAGGCGCTCACTAACTGATCAAAGAGATCATCAATCCTCGACAATGGGTGTCTATTCTTCTTTGTGAGCTTATTTAGTTCTCTTTAGCCTACACAAAGTCTGAGGGACCCATCCGCCTTCGTGGCAAAAACTACCGGAGCACCCCACTCCGATATACTTCGTCTTATGAACCCCTTCTTAAGTAAATTGCCTACTTGCTTATGGAGTTCCCTCCTCTCACGAGGAGCCACGTGGCACACTGGCCAAGATACTGGTTTAGCATTGTCTACCAGATATATTCGGAAGTCAATCTCCCGCGAGGTAAGCCCTTCACCTCCTTGAAACACATCCGAGTATTCCCGGACCACTCTATAGATTGCAAACTCTCGACCGACGTGTCAAGTGACCTTAGATAACTTAGCATAACAGATTCCATGGGATTACAAAAGATCTCGAGAGTGTTACCTTAGCGGGTCATAAACCTTACAACTCTCTTCACAAGTAAGAACGACACCATTACTGGATAACCAGTCTATGCCCAAAACTAACCCATAGCCCGTGAAGCCCAAAAGCATCACATCAAAACTCAACGCTAAGTTTAGAAACTTTCAAACCCAAACACATCATGGAGCCCAATTGGGTTTGAAACAACTAAGGGATCATCTACCAACTGGTGTATTAGTGCAGTGACTCAACAACAATGATGAGATAAACGAACTCAATGCGTCAAAATCAAATAAAGTACGGACAGGATGATCAAACAGGAAAACTAAACTTTCCACAGAAATAGTTCTACCTCTTTCTCGAACCGGTGGAATTGCGAGAGCCTGAACTTGCCCCCTTGCCTGAACTGGTGCCACAAGAGCTTGCACCTGTCCTCCTGAGGTAGACCCCGTCCTTCGCCCTTTCTTAGGACAGTCTTTCACTAGATGTCCTGCTTCGTCACAGTGGAAGCAGCCAGTCTTCTTCTTCTTGCGACACTCCTTGCTTAGGTGGCCTAGTGTCCCACAATTGAAGCACTTTTTCTTTCCGTTGCCTTTTCCACCCTTGTTTTGCTGTTGCTGTAGAGGTCTCTTCTGATCTCCTTCCTTCTCGGGTGCTTTACTAGCATTGGGACCCTTCTCTTCCTCATGCATAAGTGCCATGTCCACTAGCTTCTCGAAAGTGGCCCCCATAGGAATGTGAGACATAGCCAATCCGCGCATTGGTTCGTTCAAGCCCTTAACGAACCTCAAAGCTTTCTCTTCTTTGCTGAATCTCTCTAACTGATTAAACTTGTTAACATATTCTTCCACCGACAAGTTCCCTTGCTTTAAGTTCAAGAACCTTTCCACGTGCATATTTTCTTCCGCTTTTGAGAGAAACTTTGCCTCAAATCTTTGCCTGAAATCCATCCAAGAATCAACAGGGCGTTCTCCATTAGTGACCTCCCACCAGAACGACGCCTCTCCTTCCATCAACCAAGCGGCTAACCTGGCTTTCTTTCCCTCTTCCACTTCCAAGATTTCCATCAATTCTTCCATCTCATTAAGCCAATCCCTAGCTCCCACAAAAGGTTTTCCTCCTATAGCCTTAAACTTCCTACAAGTCATAGCAAAAGTATCCGCGCGAGGAGGAACGAGTGCAACGGGTGGAGGGGGAACATTTGCTGGACCTGCAGCGGCGGCCCTAGCCTCTAACAACCTCCTATACCATACTGGTACCGCTACACCGTCCGGAAGATAAAGATCTTCAGCCATGCTGAGACGAAAAAGGAAAGATTCAAAACGGAGAATTCGAAAGATAAAGATATGGCTATCGGGGATTATGCTTTTCTTTCAAAAACTTTTCTCATTAAAGACATGTTTTTGAAAATGTTTCTTCCAAAAATGTTTTTAGAAAAATAGTTTTCTAAAATTTTTATCTGTTCCGGTAACCTTTGCTCTGATACCACGTGTAACACCCCACACCCGCTATGGTCACTCTCTAAGGGAATGCCATGGCATCGGTGGAGTATTTTAGTGAATATAGAACAGAAAAATTACACCAAGACAGATATAAATAGTACTTAAAATTTTTAAAACATCATCTCATAACAGCGGAAGTAAAACATGTCTGGTTACATCATAAAACCATACTAAGAGTCAAGTACAAAATATCCATCCTGATAAATAAAAGTACATAATCCCAATATGCGTAAACTGATAGCCATAAAAGAAAAGGATAAGCTGAGCTTTACTCCTATGGTCCAAGCTCCAAAAGAGAATAAAGCAGTCTGATCAAAGCCCACTCGTACTGGGCCCACTCTGATAACCTGAGGGTTGGGAAAAAGATAAAAACAACGGGGTCAGACATAAGTCTGAGTGAGTCCTATAACTTTAACAATACAATCATTAAAGTAACCAGAGGAGACATAAGCTTGATATACGGTAACGTCTGGGGATGAATGGCTACACTAAGTAGCTAGGTATACTTAGGATAAACTAAGATAATCGTAAAGACGCATTTATCCACCCAAGGATTAGTTTACACCACCCCAGACTTATCCACCCAAGGGTAATTCCTACACTGCACCACACCAGTCCTACCCACCAAGAGTAATTCCTACTTAAAGGTTGATCCCACTAAGTGTACTTAGTAATTTAGTAGTTTCATGTACCCCTATCTGACTACATAGGTGTACCCACTACTTCCCAAGCGATCGGCTCCCCTACGTAGATACCCGTGCTGGTCCCACGATTGGGGTGTATCATTCCCCAACGTGGCCACCATATAATATCAACGGTGCACGGCTTTATATCTACACTATGCAACAACGACTTACCAACCAGCCCGGGTCCACACACGCATATGAAACCCGTTGGTCCCGCGTTGCCACCGCTAACCCGGTTTGGCCACTTATAGTCAAGCCCAATATGCGTGTCCCGTCACTCGACTAGAATCGAGCCCACAAAGATACGTTTGGGATATTGGTTGAAACGGGCCCCCACAAGCTACCTCCTAAGCTTGTAATTTCTAGTGAACCCCACTTAACCCTTTAACCATGTCCCTTTACATGTTATAAATTTTGGTTAAGTCCTTTAATCATATTATGCAAGGTACCCACTAGACTTTCACATGCCACCCATGGCACTTACTTAACCCTTTAATCATGTTTAATTACATGTTCCACTTTGGTTAAGTATTCTAATCGTATTTTCCCATGCCGCCCATGGCACTTACTTAACCCTTTAATCATGTTTAATTACATGTTCCACTTTGGTTAAGTATTCTAATCGTATTTTCTATTGCCGCCCAAGGCAACCCACTAGTCTCCTCATGCCACCCAAGGCACCCACTTAACCCTCATGTCCCACTACATGTTAATATGGTTAAGTGTTTCTTAATTCATTAATTAAGATCATGACCTCATAAAGACCTCTCACATTAGACCGTCTTTTATGACTGCTGGATATGCCGGTTGGTTCCGGGCAGACTTCTGTCATCAAAAGGGTCTAACCTCGTGTCTTTACTTTAGTCATATATTTAATTTATGACTAAGACCTCTCACATTGGGCCTATCATTTGTAGCCGCTGGATGGCCGGTCGGTTCCGGGCAGACTTCTGCTACAAAAGGGTCCAACCTCGTGTCTTAGTTGATTAATTATGCCTAATTAATCACCCCCATATTAATTATCCCTAATTAATATCAAGTTTTTCGTAACATGGGTAGACCTAACTCAATAGGTAAATTCCCATGGGGTAGACCTAACTCAATAGGTAAATTCCCACTTATGCTTACTCATTTTATGGTATGCTTAATCATAACCATTTCACACCATTTCATTAACATGTCTATTAACCCCATCATTTCCCCACGTACTTATGCTAACACGACATATTTCCAAGAGAAGATTCTTTCACAATTAACATGGGTTTCGTTTAGCATACTTTAGCATTAACATGGGTTAAAAGGTGTCCACTTACATCATAATATTAACCCAACTAGCATTACTAAATAACCCAACTTGCATGAACATACATATGTCATGTATAAAGGCAACTTGCATAAGTGTTCATAGGTTATACAAAGGTGAACTTGCATGGGTCTTAAAGGTGTGAACTTGCACAACATGTTACATGTTAATTTGCATCACATCATACACATAACTTGCATAATATTATTTGCATATCAACATACGCATAACTTACATGCATAACATCATACACATAACTTGCATATGAACTTGCATAGCAACATGCACATAACTTACATAACATCATATACATAAACTTGCATATGAACTTGCATAACAACATACACATAAACTTGCATAACATGTTGAGCTTGCATATAAGCATACACATAACTTGCATATCATGTTGAACTTGCATGTATAACTTGCATCTTAAAGGAGGGTAAACATGCATATATATTCATACATTATGCATATATACATAGGTAAACTTGCATGTCATGATTTATGCATAATACCAAACACTTAGCATGCATAAAACTACATACTTAGCATGCATAAAATTAATTACACATTATGCATAAACCCACCACTTAACTTGCATAAACCCACATACTTAACTTGCATAAACCTACATACTTAACTTGCATAAACCCACATACTTAACTTGCATAAACCCACATAGCAACTTGCATAAACTCGCATATTCAACATGCATAAATTTACATATTCAACATGCATAAATTTACATATTCAACATGCATAAATTTACATATTCAACTTGCATAAACATAGGATTAATATTAAACATAGATTAGCATATTCACATCATGTCATATGACTTGAAAACCCATTAATCCACATGCAAAACCATAAATCTCATCATATCTCATCTACTTAATTTAGCAATCGATCATCAAAGTGATAGAAACTCACCAAAACCAAGATTAGCAAACTTATGAAGTGGAATTAGTGAAGAAGATATTGATTAGAGGTTGATTAGCTTGCAACTCTCTCTTCATTGATTTATGGAGGCCATGACCAAATTTCATTTTGCCATAGTTTAGTTACAAGACCTAATTATGAATGAATTAGGGTAGGGTTAGGGTCTTATTTATAGGATTAGGTAGTGTTTTAGGCCCTTAGATTAACCCTAGGTTAGATTAGGACCGTTAGATTTAGGAAATCTCTAGAACCCAGCCCAAGACTCAACCCAAAAACCAGATCTGGTGCACCCAAACTCCTGGCTCGACCCGCCGTGTCGACAGGCATGTCGACAGGCAAGTCGACACCCCTGTCGACATGGGTAGGGCGGGAACTTTCCCGCCTGGCCCCGCTGCTCCTATCTTAAAATCTGTATTTGAATTTTTAAATCTGTTTTTATCTTTGAATTTTCTGCAAACTTCATCGGGCCATAACTGGGCCATATGGACTCCGATTTTCGAAAACTCGGACTCTATTTTGCGTATTTTTCCGAGACGAACGCAATGACGCAGCCCGTTTCCCCTAATTCTCACGTCTGAGATTATTTATTCTGCAATTAGTGAATTTTAGCATTAACTAAAATTCGGGGTGTTACAAGAACTAAGTACGAAAGAACAACAATAATAAATACAATACTAAGAAGTAAAGCTGCATTTAGACAAATGGTAGATTTGTAGAGGGTTGCATGTATATATGTGTGTGTGAGGAAGAGAGAGAATGTACAAAACTTTGTATCCATCAAATTTATGTTGTAAAATCCAAAATGCTTAAAAACAACTGTTCTTAATACCAGGTAGACGTGGGCACGTGCAACGCACGTGCTGAAGTACTCGTGTATATATATATATATATATATATATATATTAGTGAATGAAGAATAATGGTTTATAACAGTAAAAGGTTTAAAAGGGGAATGATAATAACCTATTATAATAAATAACATTAATCAAAATGTTGTATAATAGGTAGACTTTTCCTAGGGACAAATGAATATTATAACTTAGGTTATAATAAACTAGTAAGGGAATGGGATAACTGGTGAATTGAGTTAAGGGACACTTAATTGTAAATTAAGTAATTAGAAAAAGGGGAAAACCTGAAACCAGTTAAGAAAAGGTGGAAAATATATTTTACTTAATTATAAATTAAGTACTCCGTAAACTAGGAAGTCTGAAACCCACTGATAACAAGAACATGTTCAGAATTATCCTAGGGATAAGGGGAAATTATAACATAGGTTATAATAAATGGGCAGAGAAACTTATTAATGGGCCTTAGTTAGTAGAACTAAGTTAATAAGTAAACAACGATAAGTTGTATTGATGATGTAAAGTGGAATTATGATTATATAAGAAAGGATGAGGAAAACTTATAAAATGAAATAAGTTATATTTAATCATAAATGGTAAGTGACATGTTAATTGGAAAACATGTGATCTAAGAGATACTTAATAACATATTAAGTATAACATGTTATTGTGACCTTGAAATCAAACAAGAATATAAAAGAGACTATGGATTACAGACCTTGGGCCACAATCTGGAGAATAACATGTTGTGGGCTTATTAATAAACTTAAATGGGTTAAGTTCTAACTGAAATTAATATGCAAGAGAAACTTGGTAATTGAATAAGAATTCAATGTGAATGGGAATAACCAAGTTAAAGGGAAACCTGGTAAGGAAAAGCAAGCGCGTAAAAGAATGTTTAGACATAGGTTCTAACAACATATTAAAGTAAGACGCTTGGACCAGTCTGTACGTTTGAGGGTGAATAACCCAACGAGGTAGATCATCGAGGTGTTATAAGGCACAAAGGGAGCGCACATTCATCTGATTGTTCTGACGGCTTTAAAGGACTGGAAGGGGAAGCACGCGGCTTCCTGAGGTACGTAAGGTGCTCCTAATAGTCCTCTATGCAGTGACAGATGTCTTAGGCTGTGCTCGCAGAGGTTGGGTCTGCGCATAACTACTAGGTGGGTGGGCCTTGACTGCAGATTTAGCTATGAAGTCAAAATGCTGTGACGCAGTGACACCAGGGTGATTCGGGGGTTGCCTCAACGGGGAGGCGGAGGGTCATGAACAAAGATAGTAGATCGTCGAATACCCATCGTCAACAGCCAGTGGGATGTGAAAAGACTAGAGCTAAACCCAAGATACCATTTCACTCTTCACTATCGAGGTAAGGGGTTGAGGGGAGATGCCACATGGATGTTTAGATTGTTTGCGTACGCTTAGCTCTTGTAGTCTTTACTAGTTGAGGGATGGGACGAGGTAGGGCTATGGCCACCATGAAAACAGACCCTAGGTATATCTGTATATAGAGGCTCTTTAAAGACAGGCCTGTACAGATATGGAAAAGATCCCGACCGAGTTCTGTGTTTCTTGTATCGCCCTACTACGGAACTCAGTGCACATTAAAGGATGTGCGATTGAGGCATCGAGCTACAATTAACAGTATGTACAAGGGGAAGTCTAGATACATGCATATCTGCGCTAGGTGGTGTATTGTAGACTTGAGGGCATTACTCCAGTATGAGATTTGATTCGATTGAGGGAGGCAGTCCATATGCTTATGTAGCATAGTGATGGCAGATATATGTTGATCGTAACATTGTTATATAGAGATCTGTACGTCACTCCGGCATAGGATAATGGACTGCGAGCATTTCAGTGGCATTACAGTTGAGACCGTGCGAGTGGGGTACCATGGGGTGTACCTCAGTATTGGGGGTAGCTACACATATAATGTATTAGGTTAATCCACTGGGAAGTAAATAGGTGCGACGTGTGTGTAAGTCTTGAGCGCTGTTAACCCAAGTAACCTAATAAATAAGAAAATACGATTGAACGGTATATGCAAGATTATCCAAAGAGTATAATTTATATCCGGTAACCAGAACTTGTGTTCTAACCCCCTCCTCATAACATACTCGCGTGTTAGATTTGTGGCAGGGACATGATAGCCTTTGATACTGGTTAGGCAGTATTATTAATACGGTAAGGCTATATTTTTATTATATTATATTTTATCCATTCCGCTGTGAGATAATTTCTGAGCTCTGACATGTTTTACGTCTCTATATTTTCTATAGGATACCAGAGCAAACCAATCCGAGTTTGGAAAGATTGGAATTTTGAAAAAAAATCGATCTGTCGAAATTGGGGTTGTCACATTTGGTATTATAGCTTAGGTTTAGGATTCCTATATAAATAGTGAGTGAACATATTTGTATTTTTGGAAATATATATTTATATATATTATATACCTGGACCTATAGAGGAACCAATAAATAGAAAGAGCTTGGTATGATAAGAAATGGGATGTTGTTTTGTACATTAAAGGAATGAATAAGGAAATATGAGACACTTAGGTAATTTGGGTGGAGAGTGTACAATATACTTTGTATGGATGGAAAGTGAATCCCATATGATTAGTATTTTGGGTTAGTGGGTTTGGCAATAAAACCTTATAGATTAGAAAAGGTTAGAAAGAAAAAAATAGATTAGGAATATATATAGTTGAGAGAATTGATACTGGGGAATGTCTAGGAAAGCCTAGAAAATTGGAAACCCGCTTTGAGTCTAACCCTAATGTTAACTTTTAAGAACTTGAGATGATAAGAGTTTTGGGAAAATGGTGTTTTCAAGTTTTAATCTTAAAAGTTATAGTTTTAAATATGTAAAGTATACATTTTGGGTTTTTGAAGTAAAATGGGGAATATTTTGCAAACAGTGATTTCTTGCGAAAATTTTATCAAAAGTAAAATTCTCTCAGTAAAAGGTGCATATTATAGAGCATGTACAGCTCGCTAGTTTTTTTGTTATATTTCATAACAAGAAGTTTTATAAAAGGAAGATTTGAAATCTCTATTCTTATGACAATCCTTTTTGGATAAATTATTTTGACAAGATAATTTTGTTGGATGGACAAAATAATTGTAGAAATTAAGAATAGAGTGGATGTTTGCATCTTGTAGTAAGAGACTAAACCGACCTTATATGTAACAATCCGGAAAATCAGAACCAATTTAAAATTTTTATTTTGGCTATTTATTTAATTTTGAATATTTAAAATAATTTATTTTAAATAATAACGATTAAAAATTTATTTAAATCGAAGTTAAAACGAATATATTTATTTTAATTTTAAAAGGAGTTAGAAATAGGGCGGCAGTTTGAAAATTTGAATTTGAACTTTGACTGACTGTACAAGATGCAAAATAAATCGGATTTTGGTGAAACCAAAAATTAGAATTCGTTTAATAATATCTTTCCAACGAATCTGAAAAATCAAAATTTCATAGCGGAAATCAAAAGTTATGGCCAATTGAATATTCAGAATAGTCGCTATGGAATTTAATATAATATATAGCCCGTATAAATAGCCATTTTGCAAATGGCCTCCATTTCCGACGAAACCACCCTGATTGGATCCGGAATGTCAAATTATTGCAGGATTCCAATTTTCATAATTTTTGGAATTAATATGTGAGCGTGGCAAATGAAAATGTGTTTTGTCAATTTCGATTGACCAGGAAATGGCCAGTTTTCAAACGGTCTCCAAATTCGATGAAATTAGTGTTGTTAGGACCGTATCGTCAAAACATAGCTACATTTATTTTTCGGGAATGTTTGGAGTCAGTATGTGGCCCCGGTAAATTAAAATGTCCAATCAAATTAAATAATTAAATGTTCTGTTATTTAATTTGAAGAATAACTGACTAAAACGGTCAAATGGGCCTACGAGACATATCCCATTGTGTCTGGAATGGAGGTATTTAGCTAGGCATGATAGTCATTGGGTTTCGTTTGCAGTTCGATGGTTTGACAAGTTATTTCTGAATTTAAAAATTAAATAATATATAATATACACTATAAATACTAGTATATACAGTAAACCCTAATTCAAATATACTGTAGCCGCCTCTGTTGCATTCAATGGTGACGATAGTTCAAAACTTCCCCCATTAAAATCCTTTAATCCATACAATATTTTCAAGAAATTCTTAAGGGGAAATTGAAGAGGATCGTCTAATCTCCAGATCCGTACGGTGAGATCTTCTCTAGCGCTACAATCTTCGAGAACCGTACCCCTAAAGGACTGCCGCTCGCAGTCGAACCACCGTCAGGAAACGCCACCGAGTTCGACGTGGTGAGAACCTCTAGGCGCGCCTCTCCAAGGCCGACGTCGCTACAGCATCCGATCGTCATCTCGGGCCTTGTGCGGATCGCGAGATCGAACCCTAGGTTCGAATACAAACCTGAAACTATCGACCTCGATTTGAATGAAGAAGAAGGTGGTTTAATTTATTTAATTTATTTAATCATTATATTTAAATTGTTAACAAACTTCATAAATTCATATCTCGATCATACAGTAACGAAATTCAATGAAACAGGATTCATTGCGACCGTAAAATTGAGATCTACATTTCAGAACTGGTCGGAGAATTTTTGGAGCCTTCTACAATTTTCGAAGAAATAAACAGCGATGTTAGATTTCTGAATCCAAATTAATTAAATAAAATTATATTAGGATGCAGACGGAGTTTAGAAACTCCCGACATCCGTCGTCCACAGACCATGGACGACTTGATTGTTTTGTGGTGTGTAATTGGTTGATTTTCGAGTGATTGATTGTGGATGAAATGAAATTGATTGATATTGTGGCATTAGATTGCCTAGGAAAATGTATTAGGAAATTAAACCCCTTATAAACACCGCGAGGCCTAAGGTAGTGCGAAGAGCCATACATCGTGTGACGGCCCGCCCCGCACCAACCGACATTTACTCCAAAAGTGCGCTGTACACATGTCCAGTTAGCACGGAACGGGTCGTCAGAAGGAAAAGGAAGAAGGAAATGAACATACAGAGAACCTGTAGAATGTCTCACAGCGCATATAATAAAATATAATAATAACATACTTGACATAAAACAGGAGAGACAGTGCATAAGCTAAAAACCAGAACTAAGCATCATAGCAGCGGAAATCCAAAATATAGCTTATTACAACTTTTCAAACTGTCTCAAATCAAAAGTAAGATAAATGAGGTACACTACTAATGCCCAAGTAGCGACCACCAACGACACAGGGAGAATATCTATATATCATACGTGGAAGCCTCCTGCTCGCCTCCGAATCAGCTACTCGCGCATCACCAGCTAACCATAACCTGTCTCTAGTCTGCTCGTGTGAGCACCCATAGTAAGAAGAGACATAAAACTCTGGGTCAGACATAAAGCCTGGTATGAGCGATAAGCATCTAAACAGAATAATAACATGTATAATCCAATCATACCTGAACCTGGACCTGCAACCAAAGAGTTAGCACTACATACTGTACAACACTCTAAGGTGCCCTTTCAAATGGTGTAAAGATAACGGGGGTGGGGGTGTGAATGTCATAGTGATGTCAAACAATCAAGCATAGCAATCATCCTCACATCCATCACTCAGTGTGTAAAGCATACGATATCCACTACTTTGGTCACCTAATACTTTGGGCCATGACGGAATCCAATCCCGTGTAACTATCACTACAAGCCCACTATCCATCTCTCAGTGGTGAACCAAAGTTATGAATACCGATAACCCCTTTGCACACGTCCCGCAGCAAAGCCCAATCATGAAGTGAACTCATTGGTTCCCATCTGGATCCTGAGCTCTAACTTCCATTTGGACTACCTTTGCATCTCGGGTTTTAATCTCCTCCTCCGGATCGGTCTTCATTCAGTTCATAACCTCCTGGTTCGGTTCGCAGTCACCAACTCGTGGTCAAGCTCCAGGTCGTGATGATACTCCAGCTCGGATCGTGCTACCTTCGCCAGGTCGGATCGTGATATGATCTCCAGGTCGGGTCGCCATCATCGGATCGTGCTTCATCAGTTCGTGGCACCCCTGTCGGGTCGGGTCGTGACACCCTGGTACTCATCGCATCGCGAGCTCCTTCATCCTCCTCTGGTTCGGATCGCGAGCTTGAAGTGACTCGTAGCATCAGTCCCTCGTTCGTGGCCTTCGAAGTGGAGCAGATCGTCATGGTGGTGCGGCTCGTGATGACTCTTCACGAATGGAGGGGATCGGATCGTGGAGATGGCATGCGATCGGGTGCTCTAGCGCGTGACGCGGTTCGAATTCGAGCTCATCCCACCATCGGATCGTGGTCCCCGGTCCGGGTCGTGGCACATAGGGGCGATCCGCGATCCGGTCCCTGCACAGCTTCCCTGCGACTTATTTCACGCCATTCGACGGCGTTTTCGACCAATCTAACACTTCTAAACAATCACAAAGCATACCATACAGTCATAGCAACATATAGTATGGACCCCAAACACCAAAACATAAATCATAGCATGTAAAATGGATCTAACATACCCAAAACCCCTTAAGCATGTTTAGGTAAAACTCACCATAGGATTAACAAAACTTAACCAAATTACCCCAAATTCATATTAGAGACATAAAATGATGTTTTAGAATTTTAGGAATTTTTCTGGATTTTTCTTAGCCATAATTTCGCTAATCTTCGCTAATTACCATAACTAGCCGTAATTAGTGAAAAACAATGCAAATCACTCACCTTAGCCACAAACAAACTTTAGATCTGAGATAATCTCTGATTTGGATCCAATCCCTATGTGTTCCAGCAGCTCTCTCTCTGATTTGGTGCTACCCTCCCTTGATTTGATGTAGTTTTGCTTAATCTTCGATTAAAAAGTGATTAGAGACGATTTGGGATGAAATTAGAAGGTGGAGGCCATTGCTAGAGCTTGAAGGAGGTAAGTGGCGGCTGGAAAATTGAGTCTAAAACCGAAATCCTAACCCTAGCAGCCCTTAAATACCCCAAATCCCGAAATCCCCCATTGGGCCTAGTTGCTAATCACCCAGTTTAGCCCAATTAAGCTGTTTTTCACCTTCTAAACCTTGTTTCAGCCATATCTCCCAAACGGTAAGTCCGTTTGGCTAATGTAACCACTCTACGGAAAGAGAAACCATCATTCGAATCCAATGGAAGTGATTTTAGGTCAAAATTCCTTTCCGGTCAAAAGTTATGGCCAAAACAGTACCAACTAGGGGCAAAACGATCATTTAAAAATCGACAAAAATCATGAACATGAGAAATGACCCCAATAATCGTCTCCCAAAGTTACATGACCATACAACTTCGTATGTGAAAGAAATAAATATTCCACGATCCTATGATGCGTAGAATGCGGGTCGTTACACTCTTCCCCACTTAAGAAATTTCGCCCTCGAAATTCCCTAACCAAAACACAAAAAGGGTTCCGCATGCCTATCAACCATAAACAACAATCAACATGCAAAACAAGTCTATCCTAGCATGCGGTTTACTAACAAGGGAAGAAACTATCACTACCAAAACCTTACCAGGCAAAGAGTTCTGGATAATTCTTCCTTATATCTTTCTCTGTTTCCCAAGTACGGTCTTTTTCATTCTCACCCCACTGGACTTTGACTAGTTTCACCGCCTTCCTTCGAAGTTGCTTCGTATCGTTCCCAACAATACGCACAGACTTGCGGTTCCCAACCGCCTCGAGTTCAACTTCGATGTTATCCAACTGATCAGGTGAAATAGCCACACTAGGGTCGTGCACGAATTTCCTTAACTGGGAAACATGAAATACATTTTGAACTCCTGCCATCTTGTCAGGTAGCTCTACCTCATACGCCAAATTCCCAACTTGTTCGAGGACTGGGAATGGGCCAACAAATCTTGGTGCTAACCTACCTCTCCAACCAATCCGAATCACATTCTCTATGAAGAGATCTCGACGAACACCAAGTCGTTAACGAAGAATTCCAAATCTCTTCGTTTCTTACCGAGATAAGCCTTCTGCCTATCTTTATCCCTTCCCAGTAGTAGATCTACTCTATGTCTCAATACATCTTGTTACCACTGGGATGTATAGTCAATTTCGGGTGATGATATGCTCTAAGCACTTCATCTCTCAGTCCATCTACGTTGGGTACAACTAGTCCCTTATTCTTTCGAAGCCACCCTTCTCGATCAAATCCTTACTTGATCATTCTCTTTCCATCGATACCCATCTCTACCCTAGAGATGGTTTCCAATAGATTAGGATCGTCCTTCTAACTGGAAACAATCCACTCAATCAAAATCGATCTAATCGTCAAGCTTACTAGCGTTTCGGAATCCAATTCAGTCTTGGGTCTGAAATCATATCCTGTGACATACTCTAGTTGCTTCCATCCTAGAAACAAAACCCCTAAACTGGCATGTCTCCTACTCAATGCAACTAGTACTGCACCCAAATCCTTTACTATGATCACTCTGCCCCCATGGAGTCATGGCGACTCCACTGCACTGATCCATAGTCACTAGTCCTTTGCTATGTCCACTCTGCCCCATGAAGTCATAACAACTCCACTGCACTGGCTCATAGCCTTACTAATCCTTTACTATGTCCACTTTGCCCCTCGAGTCATGATGACTCTACTGCACTGGCTCATAGTCCTACTACAATCACTTTGTTCCCCATCGCTGGAACCCTACAGGTGATAGTCTACTCAAGAGAAGAAAGATAGGAACAAACATAGCAACCATAACATCCATCAAACAAATCCTATCTATCACCTGCTAAAGTCATAAACACATCGACACCTACATGATTGGTCTAACCAATCCCAATATGTCGATTCCAGTCTGTCTGGTCCAACCAACATCAATAACTAATGGAAGCCCAGCCTCCATACATACACCGATGCCTACTTGACTGGTCCAACCAATTCCAGGCCAATGGAAGCCCCGCCTCCCTTCGGACTACCGTACGTCCAACGTACGTTTATCCTCCAAGGATAATTAAACTAATGGAAGCCCAGCCTCCAATCGGACTACCGTACGTCCAACGTACGTTTATCCTCTAAGGATAATTAAACTAATGGAAGCCCAGCCTCCAATCGGACTACCGTACGTCCAACGTACGTTTATCCTCCAAGGATAACTAGATCACGTCCAACGGATCCAAGGTAACGGGCGTCCCCAGATACCCCTGCTTTTAGTCCTCCTAAAATACTTGAGTCCAACCCAAGTCTATCCAATATCTTGCTGCCCTCTCGAGTCCAACTCGAGCTGAATCCAATTCCTTGCAGCCTTCTCGAGTCCAACTCGAGTCACTCTATAACTCAGACCCAGTCTTGAGTACCGACAAACTCTAGTCCAACGTGAGTCGTCTCCCTATTCGTTGCATCTCCAAGATCAACGAACACCCATTTTCCTTTACGAATTCAAGTCCAACTTGAATCGCCCTAATCTTCGTTGTATCTCCCACGATCAACGAACACATCCCATTCCTTCAAAATTCTACTATCCAATAGAGAACATCAATATAGGGTCCTAAACAATCCATTACTTTACATCTTTCTCGAGTCCCACTCGAGCAATCTCATAACCCTATCGAGTCTAACTCTGGGCAGTCTATACCATTGAACAGTCTTATCATGTTCCATTTGCCCGTCACTCCTCGAGTGAACCAAAATATCATCCAATGAAAATCGCAACGTCTACTTATCCCTCACGCAAACCATCCTAGTCAAACTCGACATTCCCCAAGCACAAGCCCCAAAGGCCTAAACCAATATCAGACAAGCGCCCAAGGAACATCTCCTCCGAGTTCGGACAATCCACATAAGGTGATACTAGCAAAACAATCTAGCACTGGAATACTCATTTGCCTCCTAGAGACAACTAGAACTTATTACAACGATAACCTCTTAGCTTCCTTAGCTCCAGTTACTATCGCCATCACTAGGTAGGTACCTAATACCACCCTATTCCTTTGGAGTAGATCGACTCCCCAAAATAACGCTAAACCCAGTAAAGCCCAAAATAAAGCAATCACAAGGAAACATACATCCATGACTCGATAAGACCACATTAACAAATCATGCCAAAACTAGTCGAACCACCAATCGGGTTTGTCACTACTAGAGGTCTATCGACTAACTCAGGTTTGTCAAACAAAACCCGATCAAAACATCTTAAATAGAAAGCATACCTCGAATAACGACACCTTATTCCTTCTGCGCCGCAATTGGGGCATTCGACGAAGAAGGAACAGCGTTGATAGCATACGCTTTCACAATCTGCTTCTCCCTAGGAGGTTGTGGGCAATCATCCTTGTGATGTCCCGCCTGGCCGCAGTTAAAGCACTTCCTTTCCCCAGGCTTTTCTCGACAATCTCTGGCGTAATGGCCCTTCTTGCCACAACTAAAGTATTCGCCATCTTTCTTATTTTTCTTATTCTGACCATCCTTGGTCGGGTTCTGCTTCCTCTTGTTCTGAGAATTCTTCTTGCCTTCACCGCCTGCTTGCGGCTTTGGCTCCTCTGCAAATGTCGTAGCAACTTCGGCCTTCGACTTAGGGAAAAGGCTCTCTGACCTTAATTGTAACGTCCCGGATTTTTACCTGTTTTATAGTGAATATTTAAATTAGTTTTAGATATTGAATTAGGAATTATAAGTGGATTTTTATATTGAATTTATCAATATAAGATTTAATATCGAATATATCGAATTATCGGTGTACGAGAACAAAATATAACTGAACGTTGAGTTAAAACCGAATCAAAACAATTCTATTGATTAATATAATTCTATAGTAAATTAGAATGATAATAATATACTATTATCGATGAATTTAAATTATTTGAAACTATTTAATTTAACGTATAAAAATGCTTGGAAATAATTGGATTTAATTTAGTTGTCAGTTAAATTTGTTATCCTTTCCATACGATCAAATAAATTTTTAGAACCTTTTCCATTGAGCCTAGAATTGTATTATAATCTAGTAACGTCGTTCGTTCGGTATGTTTCATAGCGGTCCGGGGACCGTGAGATATTTTAAGTTATTTAAATAAAATTAAAAATTTATTTATATTTATCATGTTGGTACTTAAGCCAACAAGCCGACCTACCTTCTTTGAAAAACTCAAACACTACTTCCCTCGAGCCAACAAATCTGTCGGTGATCTTCAATAGCAAGGAAACACAATATTAATGGCTTGTACCTGTGTCGCTTGTTCACGCTTATATAACGAAGCCTGAGTCTTCGTTTTCCCCCATCTGTGAAACAACCGTGGTACTCTTTTCTTCAGCAAATAAAAAAAAGAAGAAGCTTATGACGGAAATTAAGAATGGCGACAGTTAAAAACAAAATGAAATCGCGATTCCAATCAGAGGCTCACGGTCCTCTGTTGCGTCATCGGTGTGCGCGAGATGAGGTCGTTCCAGAGTTCGAAGTCACGATCGACTATTGGAGGTTCGGCGAATTCTTCAAACATCCTAGGGCTTCGGCTCCTCAGCGATTCGAGTTCGAATTGGTACCTGCGTTTCTAGGGTTCGAACTAGGGTTCTGGACTGGTGCGAATTACCTGATGGTTGAGCACTCGAATTCAGTTCTCGGTCAAGGGCTTTGGGGACGTTCTGACGTGGGTAATTGGAGGATGCGAATCTATGAAGTGGAGGTTGAGTCGGTTATAGGTTGATTGCAGTGGTAGCTCGCTTCATGATTTGTTGAGGCAACGAGGTGCAAATAGATTTCGTGAAGATGATAAAAGATGATTAAGGTAATATTTAGTTTTTCTAAATTAAATTAATTATGGTTTAATTCATTTTTAAATGCCTAGGAAAATCGAAAATACAATTTTAGTATATTTCTAACGTGAAATCTTGTTAAAGAAATTCGTTAACCTATTTATAGAATTCAGATTTATTTTTCTTAGGCAAAGATAAATCAGATGGAATCATTTATATGGAGCGTGGACTCAGGAGTCGATGAATATAAAATTGGTACAAGTGCAAAATAAAAATCCTGGTGAGTAAATCTCACTCACCTTTAGAATTATTTTTATTTCATTAAAAATAATTGTTTGTTGCTTGTGTGAATGCTTTCTGCTTGCTTTATATATATTAGTTATTTAGGCTATATATATATATATATATATTGGGTTGATTGATTGGTTGGATTCCCGCAGTCTCATTAGCGGATGCCCGCAGTTTCATAGCGGATGATTACCCTATACGCCCACGCTATGATTAGTGGATGACCTTCTATACCGCGATATTCTGCCACGAAGCAGAATGGGTATTATTTATGTGCTAACATCTGTGGATGCAGGAAAACAGGTTGGAGGAATCCAACAGGATTCCTCAAAAATATATTATCTGTTTGTTGTTTGCTGATTTCACATATATTCATATATGATGTGTTAAAACCAAATGATTGAAAATTGGGTGATTTGATTGTTTAAATATCACTGGGCCAATCAAAAGGACAATTGAGATTTTAAAAGGAAAAATTCTATTTTTAAATAGAATTTGAATTTTTAATGGAATGGAAATATAAAACTTGTTTTGAAAAATAAAACAAGTAGTTCTTTTTAAACGAAGTTTATAAATAGTTCTTTTATAACGAAGTTATAAATGAAGTGAAAAGAATTATCATTTGATAATTCAGAAATAGAAATACAAGTGTTTTGAAAATATGATTCAAAAGGAAATTTAAATATAGAATTTGAATAATAGAAAAGGAAACGGCAAATTGAATTTAGAATTCAAATAGAAAATCCAAAGTGGATTTAGATATAGAACTTTCAAATGGTGTTTGAATGTAGAGAATTTGAAATAGAATTTCCAAAGAGAATTTGAAATAGAATTTCAAGACAGAATTTTCAAAAGAGAATTTGAAATAGACTTTGAAAATAGAATTTCAAAATTTGAATTGCAATGAAATTTGAATTCAAATATAATTGAAAGAGAATTTGACTACAGAAATTCAAAAGGGATTCAAATATAGAACTTGAATTCAAAGGAATTCAAATATGGGATTTGAATTCAAGGGAATTAAAATAGGATTTGAATTCAAAGGAATTCAAATGGGATTGGGATAAAGGAAATTCAAAAATGGAATTTCAAATAAAAGAAATGTAATTTGAAATATTGAGAAATTCAAAGAAGAGAAAGTGGAATTTGAAACATTTAGAATTTGAATAGTAGAATTTGAAAAGGAGTTTAAATATTTGAATTTTTATAGAAAAGAAAAGAAGTTTGGATGTTAGAAATTCAAATAAAAGTTCAACTAGAGTTTGAATATGTGAAATTAGAATGAAATATAGAAATTGAATTCAAATGAATTAAATTCAAATGAATTAAATAGAGTTTGAATCCATAGGAATTCAAATAAAGAAAATCCAAATAGAGATTTGAATGTGAAAATTCAAATGGAGTTTGAAATGGGAATTGGATACAGAAATTCAAGTAGAAATTTGAATATGAGATTTCAAAATAGAATTTGAAATAAACTTTGAAAAATAGGATTTCAAAGTAGAATTGGAAATAGAATTTCAAATAGGATTTCAAAATAGAGAATTCAAATGGTTTTGCAATGGAAATTTGAATTCAAGGAAATTCAAATGGATTTGAGTGAAGAAATTCAAATGGTGTAAAAATGAGTTTGAATATTAGAATTCAAATGGGCTGGAAATGAATTTGAATATTAGAATTCAAATGGAAAATGAAATTTGAATGTGAGATTCAAATTGAATTCAAATAGGATTCAATCTATGGAATTTGAATATAAAATTCAAATGGAATTTTAAACTATGGAATTTTGAATATAGAATTTAAAAGGAGTTTGAATATTTGAACTTCAATAGAATTCGAATATAGAAATGGGAATATAGAAGTTCAAATGGAATTTAAATATAAAGTTTAAATAAGAGAATTCAAATGAATTCAAGTCTAGAATTTGAATATAGGAAATTCAAATAGAAATTCAAATATTGAGTTTGAATATCAAATAGAAAAGGAATTAGGATTTGAAATATAGAATTCAAAAGTGAGCTTGGAATTTGAATCAAGGAATTCAAATAAGGTTAAAACGAAGTTGAATTCATTTTTAGAAGTTTAAAGGGTTTTATATATATAAATATAATTAAAACGAACTCGCCGCAACGCTGTAGTTCGTAAAATAGCGATTCGAACTTCAATTGAGTATACAGAACGCAATTGAAGTCGAAATTCTTCGAAACAAGAAACGTCAGGACCGGTTTGGTAATAGTTTTCTAATGAAAGAGAAAAATCTGAATTTCGTCGTATAGATTTTGAGTTATGTCAAAATCAAATTTTCAGAAAAGCAGCGCCAGAACCATTATAAAACCATAACGGTTTATTTAATTAAATTAAAGGATTTTAAGCAAATAAAAATCGAAATTTCTATTTAGAAAAATCCAGATGGGAGTTATAAAATATATGTGAACTCCAGTGGAGTAATGAGTTGATTTCTGAAATAGAAATCAGATTTTTGATTTATTGAATAGAGTTAACTAATTCGAATAGAAATTAGTTAATGAGATTTCGAATGAATATTGAGCTTTAAAAAAGTGAACTCGATTTGAGAATTTATATTCGAAAAAGAAAAGAGAACTAGAATTGAAATTGAAATTCAATTTGGTTATGAACGAGAGAAATATTTTATTTGAACATGTTATGTTCAAACAAAGAAGTGAAATAGACAAAAAAAGCTAATTAAAGAATAATTGAGCGAAACTGAATTCAAACGATTCAAAATTGAATTCAAATGAATGGATTGAGTTGAATTGAATTGGAAACAGGTGAACAGGTGTTAAACAGGTATGGGATGGAGTATATGAAGATTTTTATTTATATGCCCGACAAAAAGGTACATGTTTAAATTCATATATGGGTTTTATGCGCCGTATCGGCAAGCCGCTTGGCTGCTTCTTTTTCTTTTTGAAATTAGAAGATACCGGGAAGCTATTTGAAATTTCCCGATGCTCCCGATACAGGGGAGGTTATGGCGAAATTTTCCGGAAATTTAAGAAGTTAGAATATTTTTAAGATATTTTGATAATTAGAGATCATTATATCGACGTATTGAATTCGATAGTAAAGTGAATATAAAAATCGAATATTGCAAACAAAAAGGGATAGAGATAAGTGATTGAAATTGTTTCAATTGCAAATAGAGATATTTTCTAATATATAGAAATAAAAGAAGTTAATATTTGGAAACGTTTTCCAAATGGCATAAGAGCCAAGAATGATTATTGAAAATATTTGGCTAACAAATATTGATTGAGAAAATAGAGAAGTGGTTTAATTAATGAAATATTAATTAAAGAGCCCAGTGATTGGTTTGATATGTTGATTGAACACTTGTTTTTATTCGATAGTTAAATCACAGACTATCGAAGTTTTTGACCATCGTTGTCAATATGGAGAGACCGGTTGGATTATTATCCGAAGAACCACTCCGTATCGGCATTAGCGTTGCGAACCAAGTATGCTGAATATATTGAAGACGGAGTGAAGTGCAAGGGCTTTTTTCTATTTATAGAAATAGTGCCTTCGGTTTCGTTCAGTCCCAGAACGAACGTAAATGGACGAATGTCTGACAGAGTATTTCCAATGATCAAATGGGTTGGTCTGTATGGATATATATGGTTGCAACGGATTTATCCCTTAGCATAATATCCAGAATATTTGTGCAAACTCAACTAGTGATTAACGGATCTGACGATGTGGCATTCAAAGTGATTGTGTTATCAATGAATGGTAGGTATGCGTAGCCTCAGGCCTCAACAACCGGGAAAGGACAAAAATCGGGCAGGCAGCATGACTATGTGGGTCGCACCCATTAGGGTGTATAATCACCTATCTAGAGAAATTCCTTTTGTTTCTAAATCTATCGATTCTGCCCATTCGGGAAACGGTGGTTTGAGTCCAACCGTTGGTGATATACATTCGATACACTCAAGCGAAATGAGTGGTCGGTCATGTGTGGGCCGGGTTGCAAGATGTTCTTGTTGAACCCAGGTGTATTCGCCTCTAGAGATACATCATCGGAAGGTGGTTCCATACCTTGTCATGTTGGAAATCCAATCTCCAATAAGAGCCATGCGGTTTTTGATTATATACTATATATGTGGAGCGTGAGATGCAAGCGTTCTACTATTTGGTTATTTACTTGATGTAGACATTATGATAATATCATTGGATTTGATATCAAAGTGTTTTGGGTTATAGTAAGATAAAAACCGTCCATGTTTATGTGTGGGCTGGTCTTACTATTATCTTTTCTTTCGAAAGGAGTTTTGGAAGTTAAACAAGTGGTTGGAGTTTACTCACACCAGTCCCATGACTGACCCAGAGTTTATTTTGTTTTGTTTTCCTAAACTCTTGGGTGCCCAAATTTGTACGGGCAGTCAAGTGTTTCAGGCTTTTACAGATACACTTGGAGGAGCTTGAAGCAGGAGGCTTCAACGTTAGTTATTTGGAGTTACTTCCGCTGGATCAAATGTTATGTGTACTCTGATGATGGTATGTGTATATGTACAAAACTGATTTGTATTTCAAAGCTTATGTTATATAATATATTTTATTCGTTCCGCTGTGAGTTGTGATCTTCGTTTTTCTTCTATTCTAATATTTCTTTCTTTCTATTTCTCATCCTCTAACTTCTTTCTAATAATGAGTCGTATTTCTGTGTTATTTGAGTTGGACGTGTGGTGTATTTAGTCAACTCAGATAGCACGGATTTGCGGGTCGCTACAGTGGTATCAGAGCTTAGGTTGAGCGAATACCTAGGCTTGTGTGGCATGTGCTCATTAGAGATAGGGTCAGTAGTACTCTAGAATGAGTTGTGTATATACGAGAGAGCGTATTTGTAAATTGATATAAAAATTATTTTATATTGTGTTGACTAGTCTGTGAGTGGTTTATGAATTCTGGTCGAATCGTGGGACGCCACGAAGTCGATAGGAATTTCTAAACACTTGAACAGAAAATACGACATGATATTGTTTTAAACTGGGTAAATGAAATAATTTTACCCAAAATTTCTATTTTTGATATAGAAAGAATAATTTTCTAGAATTATTATTATATGAATGTGTTAAATGTTGATTTTATAATCAAATGAGATTATAAAATTTGAATGGTTATTTATAACCAAAATAAAATTTGTATAGGAATTAAATATACAAATGAGATGAATTAGAATTAAATTCGAACCAGAATTAAGAATTCAAAATCCTGGGAAATTGAAAAATATTTTTCAAAGTATGTTAAGGTAATATAGCATTAATTTGAAAGGATTTGAATCGAAATCATTTTAGATGAATTTTAAAATTTTTAAAGCACTGAACTCACTTCAGTGGCTGGGAAATAATTCTGATGATGATTGCAACATCATCAGTGTTCATTTCCGAGTTTCTAAGTGATGAATTGCTACCTTAGAAAAAAATTTGATGGGAATTTGTTTAAAAGAAAACAAGTTTAGTTGAAAAATTCAAATATTTTGAATTTGAAAGGATTATAAATATATGTTCATATTTATATATTATCTCAAAAGGACTTGAAATAAAAACCCGGGAATTCGAATTCTGGAATTAAAATTTAACTTAAACAAGTTAAATAAATCAAGTGAATGAATTGATTTAGAATCAATTTGAATGCATGTGAATGAGAAACCAAATGTTTTGGTAGAACTAAAATTTGTGAAATATGAGGAGTTGAGTTTCAACATAAGTGGATTGTTGAAAGGTAATGGATTTGTATCATTTTTCTTAACTTAGCAATTTCGAGGACGAAATTATTTTAAGGGGGAAGAATGTAACGTCCCGGATTTTTACCTGTTTTATAGTGAATATTTAAATTAGTTTTAGATATTGAATTAGGAATTATAAGTGGATTTTTATATTGAATTTATCAATATAAGATTTAATATCGAATATATCGAATTATCGGTGTACGAGAACAAAATATAACTGAACGTTGAGTTAAAACCGAATCAAAACAATTCTATTGATTAATATAATTCTATATTAAATTAGAATGATAATAATATACTATTATCGATGAATTTAAATTATTTGAAACTATTTAATTTAACGTATAAAAATGCTTGGAAATAATTGGATTTAATTTAGTTGTCAGTTAAATTTGTTATCCTTTCCATACGATCAAATAAAATTTTAGAACCTTTTCCATTGAGCCTAGAATTGTATTATAATCTAGTAACGTCGTTCGTTCGGTATGTTTCATAGCGGTCCGGGGACCGTGAGATATTTTAAGTTATTTAAATAAAATTAAAAATTTATTTATATTTATCATGTTGGTACTTAAGCCAACAAGCCGACCTACCTTCTTTGAAAAACTCAAACACTACTTCCCTCGAGCCAACAAATCTGTCGGTGATCTTCAATAGCAAGGAAACACAATATTAATGGCTTGTACCTGTGTCGCTTGTTCACGCTTATATAACGAAGCCTGAGTCTTCGTTTTCCCCCATCTGTGAAACAACCGTGGTACTCTTTTCTTCAGCAAATAAAAAAAAGAAGAAGCTTATGACGGAAATTAAGAATGGCGACAGTTAAAAACAAAATGAAATCGCGATTCCAATCAGAGGCTCACGGTCCTCTGTTGCGTCATCGGTGTGCGCGAGATGAGGTCGTTCCAGAGTTCGAAGTCACGATCGACTATTGGAGGTTCGGCGAATTCTTCAAACATCCTAGGGCTTCGGCTCCTCAGCGATTCGAGTTCGAATTGGTACCTGCGTTTCTAGGGTTCGAACTAGGGTTCTGGACTGGTGCGAATTACCTGATGGTTGAGCACTCGAATTCAGTTCTCGGTCAAGGGCTTTGGGGACGTTCTGACGTGGGTAATTGGAGGATGCGAATCTATGAAGTGGAGGTTGAGTCGGTTATAGGTTGATTGCAGTGGTAGCTCGCTTCATGATTTGTTGAGGCAACGAGGTGCAAATAGATTTCGTGAAGATGATAAAAGATGATTAAGGTAATATTTAGTTTTTCTAAATTAAATTAATTATGGTTTAATTCATTTTTAAATGCCTAGGAAAATCGAAAATACAATTTTAGTATATTTCTAACGTGAAATCTTGTTAAAGAAATTCGTTAACCTATTTATAGAATTCAGATTTATTTTTCTTAGGCAAAGATAAATCAGATGGAATCATTTATATGGAGCGTGGACTCAGGAGTCGATGAATATAAAATTGGTACAAGTGCAAAATAAAAATCCTGGTGAGTAAATCTCACTCACCTTTAGAATTATTTTTATTTCATTAAAAATAATTGTTTGTTGCTTGTGTGAATGCTTTCTGCTTGCTTTATATATATTAGTTATTTAGGCTATATATATATATATATATTGGGTTGATTGATTGGTTGGATTCCCGCAGTCTCATTAGCGGATGCCCGCAGTTTCATAGCGGATGATTACCCTATACGCCCACGCTATGATTAGTGGATGACCTTCTATACCGCGATATTCTGCCACGAAGCAGAATGGGTATTATTTATGTGCTAACATCTGTGGATGCAGGAAAACAGGTTGGAGGAATCCAACAGGATTCCTCAAAAATATATTATCTGTTTGTTGTTTGCTGATTTCACATATATTCATATATGATGTGTTAAAACCAAATGATTGAAAATTGGGTGATTTGATTGTTTAAATATCACTGGGCCAATCAAAAGGACAATTGAGATTTTAAAAGGAAAAATTCTATTTTTAAATAGAATTTGAATTTTTAATGGAATGGAAATATAAAACTTGTTTTGAAAAATAAAACAAGTAGTTCTTTTTAAACGAAGTTTATAAATAGTTCTTTTATAACGAAGTTATAAATGAAGTGAAAAGAATTATCATTTGATAATTCAGAAATAGAAATACAAGTGTTTTGAAAATATGATTCAAAAGGAAATTTAAATATAGAATTTGAATAATAGAAAAGGAAACGGCAAATTGAATTTAGAATTCAAATAGAAAATCCAAAGTGGATTTAGATATAGAACTTTCAAATGGTGTTTGAATGTAGAGAATTTGAAATAGAATTTCCAAAGAGAATTTGAAATAGAATTTCAAGACAGAATTTTCAAAAGAGAATTTGAAATAGACTTTGAAAATAGAATTTCAAAATTTGAATTGCAATGAAATTTGAATTCAAATATAATTGAAAGAGAATTTGACTACAGAAATTCAAAAGGGATTCAAATATAGAACTTGAATTCAAAGGAATTCAAATATGGGATTTGAATTCAAGGGAATTAAAATAGGATTTGAATTCAAAGGAATTCAAATGGGATTGGGATAAAGGAAATTCAAAAATGGAATTTCAAATAAAAGAAATGTAATTTGAAATATTGAGAAATTCAAAGAAGAGAAAGTGGAATTTGAAACATTTAGAATTTGAATAGTAGAATTTGAAAAGGAGTTTAAATATTTGAATTTTTATAGAAAAGAAAAGAAGTTTGGATGTTAGAAATTCAAATAAAAGTTCAACTAGAGTTTGAATATGTGAAATTAGAATGAAATATAGAAATTGAATTCAAATGAATTAAATAGAGTTTGAATCCATAGGAATTCAAATAAAGAAAATCCAAATAGAGATTTGAATGTGAAAATTCAAATGGAGTTTGAAATGGGAATTGGATACAGAAATTCAAGTAGAAATTTGAATATGAGATTTCAAAATAGAATTTGAAATAAACTTTGAAAAATAGGATTTCAAAGTAGAATTGGAAATAGAATTTCAAATAGGATTTCAAAATAGAGAATTCAAATGGTTTTGCAATGGAAATTTGAATTCAAGGAAATTCAAATGGATTTGAGTGAAGAAATTCAAATGGTGTAAAAATGAGTTTGAATATTAGAATTCAAATGGGCTGGAAATGAATTTGAATATTAGAATTCAAATGGAAAATGAAATTTGAATGTGAGATTCAAATTGAATTCAAATAGGATTCAATCTATGGAATTTGAATATAAAATTCAAATGGAATTTTAAACTATGGAATTTTGAATATAGAATTTAAAAGGAGTTTGAATATTTGAACTTCAATAGAATTCGAATATAGAAATGGGAATATAGAAGTTCAAATGGAATTTAAATATAAAGTTTAAATAAGAGAATTCAAATGAATTCAAGTCTAGAATTTGAATATAGGAAATTCAAATAGAAATTCAAATATTGAGTTTGAATATCAAATAGAAAAGGAATTAGGATTTGAAATATAGAATTCAAAAGTGAGCTTGGAATTTGAATCAAGGAATTCAAATAAGGTTAAAACGAAGTTGAATTCATTTTTAGAAGTTTAAAGGGTTTTATATATATAAATATAATTAAAACGAACTCGCCGCAACGCTGCAGTTCGTAAAATAGCGATTCGAACTTCAATTGAGTATACAGAACGCAATTGAAGTCGAAATTCTTCGAAACAAGAAACGTCAGGACCGGTTTGGTAATAGTTTTCTAATGAAAGAGAAAAATCTGAATTTTGTCGTATAGATTTTGAGTTATGTCAAAATCAAATTTTCAGAAAAGCAGCGCCAGAACCATTATAAAACCATAACGGTTTATTTAATTAAATTAAAGGATTTTAAGCAAATAAAAATCGAAATTTCTATTTAGAAAAATCCAGATGGGAGTTATAAAATATATGTGAACTCCAGTGGAGTAATGAGTTGATTTCTGAAATAGAAATCAGATTTTTGATTTATTGAATAGAGTTAACTAATTCGAATAGAAATTAGTTAATGAGATTTCGAATGAATATTGAGCTTTAAAAAAGTGAACTCGATTTAAGAATTTATATTCGAAAAAGAAAAGAGAACTAGAATTGAAATTGAAATTCAATTTGGTTATGAACGAGAGAAATATTTTATTTGAACATGTTATGTTCAAACAAAGAAGTGAAATAGACAAAAAAAGCTAATTAAAGAATAATTGAGCGAAACTGAATTCAAACGATTCAAAATTGAATTCAAATGAATGGATTGAGTTGAATTGAATTGGAAACAGGTGAACAGGTGTTAAACAGGTATGGGATGGAGTATATGAAGATTTTTATTTATATGCCCGACAAAAAGGTACATGTTTAAATTCATATATGGGTTTTATGCGCCGTATCGGCAAGCCGCTTGGCTGCTTCTTTTTCTTTTTGAAATTAGAAGATACCGGGAAGCTATTTGAAATTTCCCGATGCTCCCGATACAGGGGAGGTTATGGCGAAATTTTCCGGAAATTTAAGAAGTTAGAATATTTTTAAGATATTTTGATAATTAGAGATCATTATATCGACGTATTGAATTCGATAGTAAAGTGAATATAAAAATCGAATATTGCAAACAAAAAGGGATAGAGATAAGTGATTGAAATTGTTTCAATTGCAAATAGAGATATTTTCTAATATATAGAAATAAAAGAAGTTAATATTTGGAAACGTTTTCCAAATGGCATAAGAGCCAAGAATGATTATTGAAAATATTTGGCTAACAAATATTGATTGAGAAAATAGAGAAGTGGTTTAATTAATGAAATATTAATTAAAGAGCCCAGTGATTGGTTTGATATGTTGATTGAACACTTGTTTTTATTCGATAGTTAAATCACAGACTATCGAAGTTTTTGACCATCGTTGTCAATATGGAGAGACCGGTTGGATTATTATCCGAAGAACCACTCCGTATCGGCATTAGCGTTGCGAACCAAGTATGCTGAATATATTGAAGACGGAGTGAAGTGCAAGGGCTTTTTTCTATTTATAGAAATAGTGCCTTCGGTTTCGTTCAGTCCCAGAACGAACGTAAATGGACGAATGTCTGACAGAGTATTTCCAATGATCAAATGGGTTGGTCTGTATGGATATATATGGTTGCAACGGATTTATCCCTTAGCATAATATCCAGAATATTTGTGCAAACTCAACTAGTGATTAACGGATCTGACGATGTGGCATTCAAAGTGATTGTGTTATCAATGAATGGTAGGTATGCGTAGCCTCAGGCCTCAACAACCGGGAAAGGACAAAAATCGGGCAGGCAGCATGACTATGTGGGTCGCACCCATTAGGGTGTATAATCACCTATCTAGAGAAATTCCTTTTGTTTCTAAATCTATCGATTCTGCCCATTCGGGAAACGGTGGTTTGAGTCCAACCGTTGGTGATATACATTCGATACACTCAAGCGAAATGAGTGGTCGGTCATGTGTGGGCCGGGTTGCAAGATGTTCTTGTTGAACCCAGGTGTATTCGCCTCTAGAGATACATCATCGGAAGGTGGTTCCATACCTTGTCATGTTGGAAATCCAATCTCCAATAAGAGCCATGCGGTTTTTGATTATATACTATATATGTGGAGCGTGAGATGCAAGCGTTCTACTATTTGGTTATTTACTTGATGTAGACATTATGATAATATCATTGGATTTGATATCAAAGTGTTTTGGGTTATAGTAAGATAAAAACCGTCCATGTTTATGTGTGGGCTGGTCTTACTATTATCTTTTCTTTCGAAAGGAGTTTTGGAAGTTAAACAAGTGGTTGGAGTTTACTCACACCAGTCCCATGACTGACCCAGAGTTTATTTTGTTTTGTTTTCCTAAACTCTTGGGTGCCCAAATTTGTACGGGCAGTCAAGTGTTTCAGGCTTTTACAGATACACTTGGAGGAGCTTGAAGCAGGAGGCTTCAACGTTAGTTATTTGGAGTTACTTCCGCTGGATCAACTGTTATGTGTACTCTGATGATGGTATGTGTATATGTACAAAACTGATTTGTATTTCAAAGCTTATGTTATATAATATATTTTATTCGTTCCGCTGTGAGTTGTGATCTTCGTTTTTCTTCTATTCTAATATTTCTTTCTTTCTATTTCTCATCCTCTAACTTCTTTCTAATAATGAGTCGTATTTCTGTGTTATTTGAGTTGGACGTGTGGTGTATTTAGTCAACTCAGATAGCACGGATTTGCGGGTCGCTACATTAATGCCTTTCCTACAATAGATTCGAACGTCTCATCGATATGGTTTATAAGTCTTTCCCCCAAGTACCCATCCAAGCCATTTATGAACTTCTCGTTCTTCTTTTCGACTGTATCGATAAGGGACCATCCATATTTCGATAAAGTGTCGAATTCAGCGATATACTCCGAGACTGCTCTACCGTTCTGCTTAAGCTCCAAGAACTTCTTGAACAGTTCTGATTTATGAGCAGCTGGAATAAACTTATCACAAAAGCGAGTCTTAAACTGATTCCAAGTAACTTGATCTTCTGGAGTAGCTGTTCTAATGGCATTCCACCAATTCATCGCTCGCCCTTGCAGCTGACGAGACGCTAGCCTTCTCTTCATCGCATCCTCAAGACCCAAGTCGTCGATGATACGATCACAACTATCCAACCAATCCTGAACATCTGTGGCCGACTCCGTTCCGTGGAACGGCTTCCCACCAAGGTTAGTGTAATCCTTGCACAACTTGGCGAAATCGACCCTAGGCGCCTGCACTACTGGACCACCACCATTTCCGGGATTGGGAACTGCTCCCTGAACATCTCTAAGCATGTCTCTCATGAAGTTAGTGAACATTGTCCTCATGTCAGGAGCATTCCCATGGTTGGTCCCTCTACCAGCACCTCTAGGATATCGGCTCATCGTTAATCGGTAAAAGGGGAAACGATTAACGACCCCATAGTGGTGCTAGTGCAGTATGACTTCATTCTTATACTACTAATAGTATATATATATATAACTTTTGAAAACCAAAGTAATCACAAATACGTGCTCTCATATGCGTACTATCTCTCCCTAGTGTCTTTTCCTAGGTTAACTACGCAACCTAGAGCTCTGATACCAAGTGTGACGGCCCGCCCCGCACCAACCGACATTTACTCCAAAAGTGCGCTGTACACATGTCCAGTTAGCACGGAACGGGTCGTCAGAAGGAAAAGGAAGAAGGAAATGAACATACAGAGAACCTGTAGAATGTCTCACAGCGCATAGAATAAAATATAATAATAACATACTTGACATAAAACAGGAGAGACAATGCATAAGCTAAAAACCAGAACTAAGCATCATAGCAGCGGAAATTCAAAATATAGCTTATTACAACTTTTCAAACTGTCTCAAAGCAAAAGTAAGATAAATGAGGTACACTACTAATGCCTAAGTAGCGACCACCAACGACACAGGGAGAATATCTATATATCATACGTGGAAGCCTCCTGCTCGCCTCCGAATCAGCTACTCGCGCATCACCAGCTAACCATAACCTGTCTCTAGTCTGCTCGTGTGAGCACCCAGAGTAATAAGAAGAGACATAAAACTCTGGGTCAGACATAAAGCCTGGTATGAGCGATAAGCATCTAAACAGAATAATAACAGGTATAATCCAATCATACCTGGACCTGCAACCAAAGAGTTAGCACTACATACTGTACAACACTCTAAGGTGTCCTTTCAACTGGTGTAAAGATAACGGGGGTGGGCGTGTGAATGTCATAGTGATGTCAAACAATCAAGCATAGCAATCATCCTCACATCCCTCACTCAGTGCGTAAAGCATACGATATCCACTACTTTGGTCACCTAATACTTTGGGCCATGACGGAATCCAATCCCGTGTAACAATCACAACAAGCCCTCTATCCATCTCTCAGTGGTGAACCAAAGTTATGAATACCGACAACCCCTTTGCACACGTCCCACAGCAAAGCCAAATCATGAAGTGAACTCATTGGTTCCCATCTGGATCCTGAGCTCTAACTTCCATTTGGACTACCTTTGCATCTTGGGTTTTAATCTCCTCCTCCGGATCGGTCTTCATTCAGTTCATAACCTCCTGGTTCGGTTCGTAGTCACCAGCTCGTGGTCAAGCTCCAGGTCGTGATGATACTCCAGCTCGGATCGTGCTACCTTCGCCAGGTCAGATCGTGATATGATCTCCAGGAGCCCAAAACAAAGCAATCACAAGGAAACATACATCCATGAATCGATAAGACCACATTAACAAATCATGCCAAAACTAGTCGAACCACCAATCGGGTTCGTCACTACTAGAGGTCTATTGACTAACTCAGGTTTGTCAAACAAAACCCGATCAATACATCTTAAATAGAAAGCATACCTCGAATAACGACACCTTTTTCCTTCTGCGCCGCAATTGGGGCATTCGACGAAGAAGGAACAGTGTTGATAGCATACGCTTTCACAATCTGCTTCTCCCTAGGAGGTTGTGGGCAATCATCCTTGTGATGTCCCGCCTGGCCGCAGTTAAAGCACTTCCTTTCCCCAGGCTTTTCTCGACAACCTCTGGCGTAATGGCCCTTCTCGCCACAACTAAAGCATTCGCCATCTTTCTTATTTTTCTTATTCTGACCATCCTTGGTCGGGTTCTTCTTCCTCTTGTTCTGAGAATTCTTCTTGCCTTCACCGCCTGCTTGCGGCTTTGGCTCCTCTGCAGATGTCGTAGCAACTTCGGCCTTCGACTTAGGGAAAAGGCTCTCTGACCTTAATGCCTTTCCTACAATAGACTCGAACGTCTCATCGATATGGTTTATAAGTCTTTCCCCCAAGTACCCATCCAAGCCAGTTATGAACTTCTCGTTCTTCTTTTCGACTGTATCGATAAGGGACCATCCATATTTCGATAAAGTGTCGAATTCAGCGATATACTCCGAGGCTGCTCTACCGTTCTGCTTAAGCTCCAAGAACTTCTTGAACAGTTCTGATTTATGAGCAGCTGGAATAAACTTATCACAAAAGCGAGTCTTAAACTGATTCCAAGTAACTTGATCTTCTGGAGTAGCTGTTCTAATGGCATTCCACCAATTCATCGCTCGCCCTTGCAGCTGACGAGACGCTAGCCTTCTCTTCATCGCATCCTCAAGACCCAAGTCGTCGAAGATACGATCACAACTATCCAACCAATCCTGAACATCTGTGGCCGACTCCGTTCCGTGGAACGGCTTCCCACCAAGGATAGTGTAATCCTTGCACAACTTGGCGAAATCGACCCTAGGCGCCTGCACTACTGGACCACCACCATTTCCGGGATTGGGAACTGCTCCCTGAACATCTCTAAGCATGTCTCTCATGAAGTTAGTGAACATTATCCTCATGTCAGGAGCATTCCCATGGTTGGTCCCTCTACCAGCACCTCTAGGATATCGGCTCATCGTTAATCTGTAAAAGGGGAAACGATTAACGACCCCATAGTGGTGCAAGTGCAGTACGACTTCATTCTTAAACTACTAATAATATATATATATATAACTTTTGAAAACCAAAGTAATCACAAATACGCGCTCTCATATGCGTACTATCTCTCCCTAGTGTCTTTCCCTAGGTTAACTACGCAACCTAGAGCTCTGATACCATGTGTGACGGCCCGCCCCGCACCAACCGACATTTACTCCAAAAGTGCGCTGTACACATGTCCAGTTAGCATGGAACGGGTCGTCAGAAGGAAAAGGAAGAAGGAAATGAACATACAGAGAACCTGTAGAATGTCTCACAGCGCATAGAATAAAATATAATAATAACATACTTGACATAAAACAGGAGAGACAATGCATAAGCTAAAAACCAGAACTAAGCATCATAGCAGCGGAAATCCAAAATATAGCTTATTACAACTTTTCAAACTGTCTCAAAGCAAAAGTAAGATAAATGAGGTACACTACTAATGCCCAAGTAGCGACCACCAACGACACAGGGAGAATATCTATATATCATACGTGGAAGCCTCCTGCTCGCCTCCGAATCAGCTACTCGCGCATCACCAGCTAACCATAACCTGTCTCTAGTCTGCTCGTGTGAGCACCCAGAGTAATAAGAAGAGACATAAAACTCTGGGTCAGACATAAAGCCTGGTATGAGAGATAAGCATCTAAACAAAATAATAACAGGTATAATCCAATCATACCTGAACCTGGACCTGCAACCAAAGAGTTAGCACTACAAATTGTACAACACTCTAAGGTGCCCTTTCAAATGGTGTAAAGATAACGGGGGTGGGGGTGTGAATGTCATAGTGATGTCAAACAATCAAGCATAGCAATCATCCTCACATCCCTCACTCAGTGTGTAAAGCATACGATATCCACTACTTTGGTCACCTAATACTTTGGGTCATGACGAAATCCAATCCCGTGTAACTATCACTACAAGCCCACTATCCATCTCTCAGTGGTGAACCAAAGTTATGAATACCGACAACCCCTTTGCACACGTCCCGCAGCAAAGCCCAATCATGAAGTGAACTCATTGGTTCCCATCTGGATCCTGAGCTCTAACTTCCATTTGGACTACCTTTGCATCTCGGGTTTTAATCTCCTCCTCCGGATCGGTCTTCATTCAGTTCATAACCTCCTGGTTAGGTTCGCAGTCACCAGCTCGTGGTCAAGCTCCAGGTCGTGATGATACTCCAGCTCGGATCGTGCTACCTTCGCCAGGTCGGATCGTGATATGATCTCCAGGTCGGGTCGCCATCATCGGATCGTGCTTCATCAGTTCGTGGCACCTCTGTCGGGTCGGGTCGTGACACCCTGGTACTCATCGCATCGCGAGCTCCTTCATCCTCCTCTAGTTCGGATCGCGAGCTTTAAGTGACTCGTAGCATCAGTCCCTCGTTCGTGGCCTTCGAAGTGGAGCAGATCGTCATGGTGGTGTGGCTCGTGATGACTCTTCACGAATGGAGGGGATCAGATCGTGGAGATGGCATGCGATCGGGTGCTCTAGCGCGTGACGCGGTTCGAATTCGAGCTCATCCCACCATCGGATCGTGGTCCCCGGTCCGGGTCGTGGCACATAGGGGCGATCCGCGATCCGGTCCCTGCACAGCTTCCCTGCGACTTGTTTCACGCCATTCGACGGCGTTTTCGACCAATCTAAACACTTCTAAACAATCACAAAGCATACCATACAGTCATAGCAACATATAGTATGGACCCCAAACACCAAAACATAAATCATAGCATGTAAAATGGATCAAACATACCCAAAACCCCTTAAGCATGTTTAGGTAAAACTCACCATAGGATTAGCAAAACTTAACCAAATTACCACAAATTCATATCAGAGACATAAAATGATGTTTTAGAATTTTAGGAATTTTTCTAGATTTTTCTGAGCCATAATTTCGCTAATCTTCGCTAATTACCATAACTAGCCGTAATTAGTGAAAAACAATGCAAATCACTCACCTTAGCCACAAACAAACTTTAGATCTGAGATAATCCCTGATTTGGATCCAATCCCTATGTGTTCCAGCAGCTCTCTCTCTGATTTGGTTCTACCCTCCCTTGATTTGATGTAGTTTTGCTTAATCTTCGATTAAAAAGTGATTAGAGACGATTTGGGATGAAATTGGAAGGTGGAGGCCATTGCTAGAGCTTGAAGGAGGTAAGTGGCGGCTGGAAAAATGAGTCTAAAACCTAAATCCTAACCCTAGCAGCCCTTAAATACCCTAAATCCCGAAATCCCACATTGGGCCTAGTTGCTAATCACCCGGTTTAGCCCAATTAAGCTGTTTTCACCTTCTAAACCTTGTTTCAGCCATATCTCCCAAACGGTAAGTCCGTTTGGCTAATGTAACCACTCTACGGAAAGAGAAACCATCATTCGAATCCAATGGAAGTGGTTTCAGGTCAAAATTCCTTTCCAGTCAAAAGTTATGGCCAAAACAGTACCAACTAGGGGCAAAACGGTCATTTAAAAATCGACAAAAATCATGAACATGGGAAATGACCCCAATAATCGTCTCCCAAAGTTACATGACCATACGACTTCGTATGTGAAAGAAATAAATATTCCACGATCCTATGATGCGTAGAATGCGGGTCGTTACACATCGGGATGGTGCCGGTTTTAATTACCCTGCCGTTATGTTGTCGAAATTTTCTGAAATGTTTTTGTGTTATAAAATATTCATGTTATTATATATTAATTATTCGAATAATATGAAAATTAGATATTTAATATATATATATATATATATATATATATATATATATGAAAATGATCATTATATGTCAACATAAAATCTATATTTTTGTTGTAAATCAAAAATGGTCATTTGTCTTATAAAATGAATTTATATTTGATTTTACATTTTCAATGAAAATGAGACACAAAATGTAAACATTTAGATATAAAAATGAATTTATATTTGATTTTACATATTTAATGCATATACAACATTAAAAGTAAAACATTGAGAAATAAATATGTTGTGACATTGGAATTTACATTTTTAATGAAAATGGAACATTAAAAGTAAGCAGTGATAAATGAAAATATGTTTTCCTTGAAAACTTAAATTTTAATGTAAATAAAACATTTAAAAATAAACATTGTTAAATAAAAATTTATTACATTGGAATTTTGCATTCTAATGTATATGAAAACATCAAAATACCACATTGCTATATAAAATGTATTTACACTAGATTTTACATTTTAAATGTTTTACATTAAAATGAACATTGTTATATTAAAATGTATTTATATTAAAATATACATTTTTAATGTAATGCAACATTAAAAATATTCATTTGTTATATAGAAATGTATTTATATTGAAATATACATTTTTAATGTAATGCTACATTAAAAATAGTCATTTGTTTATAGAAATGTATTTATATTGAAATATACATTTTTAATGTAATGCAACATTAAAAATAGTCATTTGTTATATAGAAATGTATTTATATTGAAATATACATTTTTTAATGAAAGTGCAACATTTAAAAATAAACATTTGGAAAATAAAAATGTATTGATGTTGAAATTTACATTTTTAATGTAAATGAAACATTAAAAATATCCATTGTTATATAAAGTGTCTTTTCTTTGAAAATTTACATTTTATCGCAAACTAAAACATTAAAAATGATCATTGCTATATAAAATGTGTTCACATAGAAATTTCACATTTTTAATGTAAAAAGATTACAACAAAAGATTACATTTTTCAATGTAATAATATAGTGAAATAAAAGATTACATTTTTCAATGTAATGAAGAATGAATAAAAGATTACATTTTTCAATGTAACAATATAGTGAAATAAAAGATTACATTTTTCAATGTAATAATATAGTGAAATAAAAAATTACATTTTTCAATTTAATGAAGAATGAATAAAAGATTACATTTTTCAATGTAACAATATAGTGAAATAAAAGATTACATTTTTCAATGTAATAATATAGTGAAATAAAAGATTACATTTTTCAATGTAATGAAGAATGAATAAAAGATTACATTTTTCAATGTAATAATATTGTGAAATAAAAGATTACCTTTTTCAATGTAATAATATAGTGAAATAAAAGATTACATTTTTCAATGTAATGAAGAATAAAAGATTACATTTTTCAGTGTAATAATATAGTGAAATAAAATATTACATTTTTCGATGTAATAATATAGTGAAATAAAAGATTACATTTTTCAATGTAATGAATAATGAATAAAAGATTACATTTTTCAGTGTAATAATACATTGAAATAAAATATTACAATTTTAATTCTATAGATGAATGATAAAATAAATTACATTTTTATGTAATATATATGAATCATATAAAAGATTCAATGTTGAAAGAAGTTGTATTAACATTAAAATTTTCATTTTTAATGTAATACATGATTTCATATATCAAAGAAATCAATGTTGAATTGAAATGGTGTTGAAATCGTTGAACGATTTATATTTATATTTATATACATAAATATTAATTAAAATAAATGAATCGCACTACTGTAGTCCGCATTTTGAAATCGTAACTTCAAACGATTATACGGAAGGATCCGACCGTCGGATTTTCCCAAAACTGCAACCATTGGGTTCGATTTGGAAAGATCTTTATATACAATATGGAATGAAAAGAATTGATTTAAATTATTTATATTCGAGAATTATTTGAAAAGTCCAAATTAACTCTCATTTCAAATAATTTTACGGCGATTGGAAGTCGAAGATTCGACGACGGTGATTGAAGGCCGGCGATCTTCACATCGAATGGATAACTTCTGATGCCTTTGATTGGAGTTGCTATCTTGAGAGGGTTACAGTGGTAGTTGTCCGGACGTACTTATTGATCGTCCGGATATGCGAGAGCCTCTCTTCCGTATTAGACATATGGGACGAGGAATAAGGTGTCTTCGGTTTCGTTCAGACCCATACAGACTTGTAAATGGATGTATATCTGACACTGGAGTTTATTCTGTGCGGATTGATTTCTAATTAATATATATCTATTTGGTGGCGGAGAATTTATTCTCTTGCTTAACACCCTTCTCTGAGACGTACGAGCTCAGAGGTTATATACTGATAGTTATCAGTCGCATGGCATGAATTGTCAGTGTGGCATGCCAAGATGCAAATGATCATGGCTTATTGTTGAAAGTAGAGCCTTGTGGATGATGATCAAAGCATAACTTTATTTTATCATAGCTTTGTGTATAGCGTTACTTCATGAGCCTCACACCCCGGTATGAACCAGAAACGGGAGAAGGATCCAGGGAGAACATGTGTTTCATTCTAGTTAGGAGTGGTGTTTGGATTTTACAAGCCCAGATATTTTTACTTATGTGGATGATGGAAAGCGAGGTACCTCGGATATTGAGTCCCTAGTGGCTCTATTTACACCTCATAGGGCGAGGAGATGTATTGTTCAGGAATTATATATATAATCCACTAACATTAGTTATGGACCGGCCCTATGGCTCCTAGGTGTAGTTGCGACTGATCCTGAGACATGGGCTAGATTGTCTTGAATTCGGTAAGGACAATCCCTTGCCTTGGTTCATGATGGAAATCCAACTTCCAATACGACACCATATGGTTTTGATTGTAAACCTATATTGGGCAACATAGCAATGGTAGCTATGCCATCTATGATTTATACATTATGATTGAAATGTTTTTGAAAACATATATACACTATAATAATATCAAATCCATTTTTATCGTATTAAGCATTTTTGGCCACTATAAAGTAAAACTCTATCCTCCAGTTTGCATTGTGGGATGGGACTTGAGTCTTATAATGGTTTCATTTTTTTAAAAAGCATTGCATTGTTTAACGATTTACTTTATTTATGCACTGGCAATCCAATGGAGTAAACCCGTTCCGCGTTAGTGGCGTGGTCCTGTGATTAGCCTTATTATTAAATATGTTAAGTAGATTTCTCATACCAGTCCCATGACTGACTCGTAGTTTGTTTCACTTTGCAATGCTCTCTTTCCACATGGGCAGCCTTGTTATTCAGTTTTTTTACCAGACCCATTCTGGATAGCTATGGAGCTGAAGATGGATCTTATAATTTTTATTACGCTGTTCGGACTTCATTTAGTATATTATGTTTGATTTCGCTGCAGACATTTTATATTAAGTTGAAACTGTATTATGTACTAAGTATGATCCTATTATGTTGTGTAACTCTGATGATATATTATTCCCGGTTTAATTTGATGTACATTATCTGTTGTAATTCTATATTTTTGTTCTGCTGTTATTGTTTATGTGTTATATTCTAATGAATATCCTTGCTTTCGCACTACGGGAGTTTGGGGTTATTACAGTTAGTATCAGAGCTTTGGTTAAACTTAGCTCAGAATATAACATATAAATAAACCGGGCAGAAGTAGAATCAGCAGTATTCTGAAACGAATAACTCATCATAGATAGGACTAGTAATGTCCTAGAATGAGTATGGCTGAATAAAATACACCCCTATAGATTCATTTACATTTAAATACATGTCTCTATGTTTTATAATATCTATTCTGTTGGCCTGACTCTTTGTGTGCTATTTGCAGACATAGTAGAAAATAAGTGGCAGAAACAGAAGAAGTAATTCTATGGTTCGACAATCTAATGAGCCAGTCGTGCTACCACAAACAGAACCAGATCTAAAAGCTCTAGTAATGAAGTATCGAAATCTGGGTGGAGTACAATTCTAGGGCAAGGAATCCATGATTGAAACACAGGCATGGATGCGTTCTGCTGAGAGAATCTTTGGAGGCTTAAAACTGAGAGATGATCAGAAAAGATTACTGCCATCTTGGGCAGTCAAAGACGAAGCTCTAATCTGGTGGGAAACTGGTACTGAGGAAAATCCAGAAGGTAATATTACCTCAGATAGATTCAAAGAAATTTTTAAAGAAAGATTTATTCCTCCAGAAGCAACTAAGCGGCTATATGATGAGTTTTACAACCTGAACAACGAGGTATGACCATCCAAGAATATCAGAATAAATTTACTGAACTAGAACTAAATCAAGATCCTCTAAGGAAGAATCTGAGATTTATCAAAGGATTACAAAAGAAAGACGAAGGTAGAGTACTTGCTCATGTGAATCTCCCATTCTCTGAAATAATACAAATGGCTTATTGCTATGAGTATAATGATAAACAACATGGTTAGGAAGATGAAGAGGAAGGAAGTTCTAGTAGCAAAAGGAAGTTGGAAACTGATAGCCCAGAGGCAAGCACAAAGCCTGAGGTCAGTAAGAAGCCGAAAGTCAATAAGAAAAGGGCTAGATCAGGGAAAGAACCGTTAACGACTGCCATATGCATTAACTGTAATAAGCCAGGGCATTTGTTAAGAAATTGCAAATCTTCGAAGAAACAAAGGAAAGATGGATCAAAATCCAATGAGAAGTCTCAAGAGACCAGAGAATGCAATATTTGCCATAAGTCAGGTCATATAAGTAAAGATTGCCGACTTTTGAAGACGACCAATGAAGCTCAAATCAGTAGCACGGCAGATGCTCCAACGTCCTCAACTAGTCAACAAAGGCCAGATGTTTTGGAAGGTACTCTCACTGTCCACAATATTCTAGTTAAAGTATTGTTTGATATGGGCACGTCACAAAGCTTTATTTCAAGCAATATGGTTAAGAAGTTGAAATTAAAACTAAGGAACCTTAAGGAATCAGTTAGACTTCATAATCCGATAGGAGGATCTCTTATTCTCGGTGTGTATTGTAAAGTGCCCGTCTCTTTTTTCTATTATCGGTTTCCTTGCACCTTGATTGTCATGGATTTTTCTGAATTCTATATCATTCTTGGCCTCGACTGGTTAACCAAATATGAGGCCGATGTTAAATGTGCAAAAAGAGTTGTTAGAATTAAATTGAAGCTTACCAATGTTGTTATACCCTTTGTAGGCTCAGATTCAAACAGAAAAGATTTTTGGGCTGCTCTTGAGGTTTCTACCACTGCCATTGAAGATATTCCTTTTGTTAAGAATTATGCGGATGTGTTCGAAGAAGTTGATAGCTTACCTCCACGAAGAGAAATTGACTTCAGGATTGATCTAGTTCCGAATGCAAGGCCAGTCATGCATCCTATTCGAAAAATGACTTCGAAAGAGAAAGAAGAGTTAGGCAATCGAACTAAACAGCTTTTGTGGAAAGATCTGATCAGTACTAGCTTTTCAAATTGGGGACAGCAGTAGTGTTTGTTCCAAAGTCAGATTGTACTCTCAGACTTTGTGTGGATTACCGAGATTTAAATAAGCAGACACTCAAGAATAAATATCCATTGCCCCGTATAGATGATTTGTTGGATCGGTTTAATGGAGCTAAAGTATTTTCTAAAATGGACCTAGCTATGGGTTTCCATCAACTGCGTATAGCCGAAGAATGTGTTCCTTTGACAGCTTTCAGAGGTCCAGACATATTTTATGAGTGGTTAGTAATGTCGTTCGGCTTATGCAATGCTTCAGCTTATTTTTGTCAATCTAATGAACAGAGTATTCTGCGATGTCCTAAATAAATTTGTGCTGGTTTTCATTGACGACATCTTAATCTTCTCTAAGTCAACTGCCGAACATGAAAAGCATTTGGAACAAGTTTTGGAGATTCTGAGAAAGAATGTACTAAAAGCCAAATTTTCTGAATGTGTATTATGGCAAGAAGAAGTGAAGTTCCTCGATCATGTAGTATCGAAGGAAGGGATTTCAATGGATCGCAGCAAAATCAACGTCATTAAAGATTGGAAGCAGCCCAGCACTCCTACAGAAGTCAGAAGTTTCCTAGGATTGGCTAGCTATTATCGAATATTCGTTAAGGATTTTTTGAAACTATCTTGTCCATTAACGAAGCTTACAAAGAAGCACACAAAGTTTAATTGGACACCTGAATGTGAGGCAGCTGAGCTGAAATTGAGGTTGACCACTGCTCCCGTGTTGACCATTATTGATGGCAATCAAGATTTGAAAGTTTGGACAGATGCTTCTGTTGAAGGTGTTCGTGCGGTACTAATGCAAAGAGACAAAGTAGTTGCTTATGCTAGCCGTCAATTGAAGCCGCATGAGAAGAGATATCCTACTCGTGATCTTGAGTTGTTGGCCATTGTATTTTCTTTAAAGATATGGAGGCACTATCTCTTGGGTGAGAAGTTCGAATTATATACAGATCATAAATCCTTGAAGTATCTGTTCACCCAAAGGGACTTGAATTTGAGACAACAATGTTGGATAGAATTTCTTGCGGCCTATGATCTGGACATCTTGTATACTCCAGGGAAAGCCAATGTTGTAGTCGATGCGCTCAGCAGAAAGAATGCGGTCGTCGCCAATCTTATCATCGCCAACCTTATCATTACACCTTCACTGATTGATAAAATCTCTGGTCTTCAGAAAGATGATGCATTTATACAGAGAATTAATAAAAGAGTTCAGGTTGGCGAACCCTCGAGTTTCCAAATTGATAACAAAGGAGTTCTGAGGTTAAAAAGCCGAATTTGTGTCCCGAATATCCCTGAGCTCAGAAGAGAAGTAATGGATGGATGTCACAAATCCAAGCTTTATATTCATCCAGGGGTGAGTAAAATGTATCATGATCTCAAGTGCACATTCTGGTGGAAATCTATGAAAAGAGACATTTCCATTTATGTTAGCAGGTGCTCTACTTGCCAGCAAGTCAAGAGTGATCAGCAAAAACCTGTCGGATTGTTACAACCACTAGAAGTTCCAAGTTGGAAGTGGGATCAAATCTCCATGGATTTTATTGATGGCTTGCCCCGAACCAGAAAAGGCAATGACAGTATTTGTGTGATCGTTGATCGTTTCATGAAGTCTGCCCATTTTATTCCTGTCAGATCAATTAGAATATCTCAAAGCTTGGCGAAAATTTATTTCAAAGAAATTGTTTGACTACATGGAGTTCCCAGTAGCATTGTTAGTGACCGTGACCATATATTCTCTAGTAAATTCTGGGAAGCATTCCAAGAGGAACTGGGAACAAAATTAAATCTGAGCACCGTTTATCATCCTCAAACAGATGGCCAGACTGAGAGGGTAAACCGTATACTAGAAGATTTGTTGCGGGCATGCATTCTTGACTATGGCGAATCATGGAAAGATCACTTGCATTTGTTCGAGTTCTCTTATAATAACAGTTACCAAGCAAGCTTGCAAATGCCGCCATTTGAAGCATTGTATGGAAGGCCTTGTAGATCTCCCGCATGTTGGGTAGAACCAGGCAATAGACTAGTATTGGGTCCCGGCATGATTCGAGAAGCTTTGGACAAAGTTGATTTTATTAAGAAATAGTTATTAACAGCTCAGAGCCGACAGAAAAGTTATGCAGATTCAAGAAGAAGAGATTTAGAATTTGCTGTTGGTGATTATGTATACTTGAGAGTTTCTCCATTGAGAGGAGTAGTTCATTTTGGGAAAACTGGAAAGTTGGCTCCTATATTCATTGGTCCATTCCCTTTTCTAGAAAGAATTGGAGCTCTCACTTACAAGGTTCAGTTGCCTGACTGGTTGCCAGGGGTACATGATGTATTCCATATGTCTCAACTTCGAAAGCATGTACATGATCCAGACTTGATTGTGGAGGAAGTTGCATAGCAAGATTTGGAGATTACCTCGAGCTTAGCAGTAAGAAGGGAGCCGGTAAAGATCATTGGCAAAGAAACCCGAGTTCTGAGGAACAAAAGAATTCATCTAGTCAAAGTGCAGTGGAGCGGAGATCCTAGAGACTGTACATGGGAGACCGAGGATAGCATCAAACGAGCTTTTCCTCAATGCAGAGTGGATATCTCTGACTTGCTCTAGTGCAAGGTACATTTACCATATTTTGCATTTTCCGTTTTGTTTCCTACTTTACTGGTGTTTCCCTTTTCGGGGACAAAAATTTTTAAGTGGGGGAGATTGTAACAACCCGGAAAATCAGAACCAATTTAAATTTTTTATTTTGGCTATTCTATTTAATTTTGAATAGTTAAAATAATTTATTTTAAATAATAACGATCGAAAATTTATTTAAATCGATGTTAGAACGAATATATTTATTTTAATTTTAAAAGGAGTTAGAAATTGCGCGGTAGTTTGAAAATTTGAATTTGAACTTTGATTGACGGTACAGGATGAAAAATAAATCGGATTTTGGTGAAAACAAAAATATTAGAATCTGTTTAATAATATCTTTCCAATGAATCCGAAAAATCGAAATTTCATAGCAGGAATCAAAAGTTATGGCCAATTGAATATTCAGAATAGTCGCTATGGAATTTAATATAATATATAGCCCGTATAAATAGCCATTTTGCAAAAGACCTCCGTTTTTGACGAAACCACCCTGATTGGATCCGGAATGTTAAATTATTGCAGGATTCCAATTTTCATAACTTTTGGAATTAATATGTGAGTGTGACAAATGAAAATGTGTTTTGTCAATTTCAGTCAATTTCGATCGACCGGGAAATGGCCATTTTTCAAATGATCTCCAAATTCAATGAAATTAATTTTGTTAGGACTGTATCATTAAAACATAGCTAGATTTAGTTTTCGGGAATGTTTGGAGTCAGTATTTGGCCCCGGTAAATTAAAATGTTTGATCAAATTTAATAATGAAACGTTCTATTATTTAATTTGAAGAATAACTGACTGAAACAGTCGAATGGGCCTATGAGACTTATCCCATTGTGTTCGGAATGGGGGTATTTAGCTATAGGCGACAGTCGTTGGGTTTCGTTTTGAGTTCGGATGGTTTAACAAGTTATTTCTAAATTTAAAAATTAAATAATATATAATATACACTATAAATACTAGCATATACAGTAAACCCTAATTCTAATATACTGTAGCCGCCTTCCTTTGCGTTCAATGGTGACGATAGTTCAAAACTTCCTCCATTAAAATCTTTTAATCCATACAATTTTTGCAAGAAATTCTTAAGGGGAAATCGAAGAGGATCGTCTAATCTCCAGATTCGTACGGTGATATCTTCTCTGGAGCTACAATCTTCGAGAACCGTACCCCTAAAGGACCGCCGCTTGCAGCCGAACCACCGCCAGGAAACGCTACCGAGTTTGTCGTGGTGAGGACCTTCGGGCGTTGTAACGACCCGGAAAATCGGAACCTGTAACACCCCACGTCCGTTAGTGTCACTCACAAAGGGAATGCACTAAGTTCTGTGGAGCATTTAGGGTAAAAGATGTAGATAAATTACAAGACAGACAGAAATTAAACAGCGGAAAATAAAACTTTGCTTTATTGACAAAATAGTTTGTACAATGATTTCTTTACAATATTAGAGTATCATCTGTCTTACAAAATAAAAAAGCATAAAAATACATTTATATTCCCCAATGTAGCAAGAACCAGCCATAGCATCTGAAAGAGAATCCAAGTAAAACTTCGACAAATCTTCAAGCTGGGGAAAGAGTGACAGTCCAACTTAACCTGAGCTATACTATTCCCTCCTTTACTACCTGGAGGGGGGGAACGGAAGAAAAGAAGACGAAAGAAAAACAGAGTCAGACATAAAGCCTGAGTAAGTTTAGTAACTTCTAGCATGTGAACATGGAAAAACAAAACGACATGAATTAACTGAATATAAGATAATACCATGATGATTGGGTTGGCAAGATTAGACAAGATTAACACAAGATATTCTAAGCTAAGATAAACTGGATATGCTTTAATACTTTCGCTGCTTCGCTATTTCCTTGTTATACTAGTTTCTATATCTCTGCACCGCCTAACTAGTGTCCCAACTAGTAACGATAACGTGATCCCAATCCCTGTATTTTCCATCGCCTTCAGGCATCCATTTATTTATTTGTTACCTAGATTTAATATAGGGTTTTCTACCAAGTGCCTTCTAGATTCAACTAGAGTTTACGCTGTCTGCTGAACGCTTCTCGGATTCAGGATTTATGCCACCTAGTTCAACTAGGAATTATGCTACCTGTTGAACGATGCACCAAGTCTAGGACACACTACCTAGAGTGGTATATGTTCCTACACTTCCCCACGCATGTATCGCGAATCGTTATCGCTTGTCTAGATGCACATGTCCTGTAATGTGCGGTCCGAGTCCTGTGACAGGGCAAATCAAGGAATACAGAACTCGGTCGAGAGCTTTCAGATATCTGCCGACGTAGATGCTAAGGTCTGTTTTTATTCCAGTGGCTATGGTCCAACTTGACCCCTCCCTCAACTAATGAAGGGCACACCTTGTAAAATGAGAACTATACGCTGGCCCCCGGTGCCCCACTATCCTATGGCCATCCACACCCATAACTAGATAGCAAGTATATGGTCTTTTGGAGTTCTCCACCTTTCCGCTTCACGTATCTCGATTGACTCAAGATGGATGGTAGACGACGAGTCGCTATCACAGGGCTACCGTTTGCTCGCCGAATCACGCCGGTCCATCCTAGTCTTTAGGTTGCCATGTATTGCAACCAAGGCATACCCCTGGTTCTTCTACGCAGACCTTAAGCTCTGTGGGCCCAGGCGGATCATCTGCAGCCTCACAGAGGGATACCAAGAGTACCCTCACGTCCCCTCGAAGCCTCAGGCTTCGTAACCCAATTCGTTGGAGCCTTCTTTTTAATCAGATGGACGTTCGCTCCTCCTCGTGTCATACTAAGAATTACTACTTAGTTTTGTCAACTAAGGTTTACCACTTAGCTTCCAGAATCGTTGTTTTCTTAACTAAGGTTTACTACTTAGTTCTCTTTCCCGTCCATTTGGATTGGTTAAGTGTCATTAGTCAATTCATGCCGACTTAACCCTCTTCATTTATCCTGTCAAACTGGTTAAGTGCTATCAGTAATTCATGTTGACTTAACCCCACCACAAACCAAGTTATATTGGTTAAGTATTTCTTATTACTTAACCCTACCCATTCGTCCTGTATTGGTTAAGTGTTCCTTTTTAACTTAACCTTGCCCGTCTATTTTAACTAACATGTTATTAATGGTTAAGTATTATCCATTCATGTTTTTAGACTTAGCCCTATTCCTTTATCACAACCTGATGGTTAAGTGTTCAAGTTTACTTAACCCTACGGTCTAGCCAAGCTAACATATCAAACTGGCTAAGTGTATTAGATTTTACTAAACCCCAACCTCTGGTCTAGTTAACATCTTAATTTGGCTAAGTGTATAAATTTTACTTAACCCTACCTTCTAGTCTAGTTAACATGTTAATTTGGCTAAGTGTATTAACTTTACTTAACCCCTACAAATCTTGTCTTGCTACCTTGAGTTTGGATAAGTGTCTCTATGGACTTTGCCCTCCCATTCTAGCTTAACTGTGTTAAGTTGGTTAAGTATTCCCATGGATTTAACCCTCCCATTCTTGCTTAACTGTGTTAAGTGTCAGTCTGAACCTAACCCCACTCATCAGTCTAGTTATCATGTTGAACTGGTTAAGTGTCTTAGTTAACTTAACCCTACCATTCTTGTTCTAGATTTAACTAAATAAATTAAAGACGCTACCACTCACATTAGACAGGTATTGTTGCGACTACTGGATGTGCCGGTTGGTTCCGGGCAGGTTTACATCGCAACTCAATCTAACCTCGGGCTAGGCATATTCGTGTTTTCTAAGTTCAAAGGGTTTCAATCTATTTTCAAATCCAGTTTTGAAAGTAACCATCCCGTTCGTCGGATCAGTTAGGGATAGCCAGGGAGAGCAAGAAACTTGTCTTTTCCAAACCCAAGCCTAGACACTATCCTCTCTGTCACCCTAGAACTTTTTGGTGTGTCATTAAAAGAGATGTCGTTAATAACCCTTTAATTTGTCTAAATTTACATTTCTCATTTAGGACAAATTATATAAGTAAATCATTCCTAGTTTACTTATTTCCTAATTCCTCTTTTAATGTAAATTGTCAACATTTATTCTTATGGCCCATTTTCCCCTCTATATCATATTTATGTCTTTTGTTATGTAAACCATACCAAATTAAATGTCACTAACCATGATTTTGCTAGACATGACAATTATTCCCAATTACGGCCAATTTCAAATTTATGCCAATACACCTATTATGCCAAATTAGCTAATCCAATTCTGATTTAACATTCTAATTACAATTCATGTCAAACTAGACTTATTATTCTAGTTCACAATTCATGTAAATGCTTGATTTACACGTCAATACTAGATTCAAATTACACATCTTATAATTCATGTCAAATTTATCCAATTTGCATTCCTATGAACATGCCATAATACATGTTCCCAATTTATGCCAATTTCCAAGTTAAACTACGTTTTTAGTAAATTTCATATTTTGCCCAAACCGCATTCCCACCGTTCGTATAATCGTGATTCAATCTAGATTATAAATAAAGCTAGATTCGTCGATAAAAGGGAATGAACCAAAATGCCATGATAGAACGGACATAACAACTGGCCTAAGATGGTAGTTCACAGGCATATAGATTACGACGTAGGTTGAAGAGCGTGGGTAGACCTAACTAAATAGGTAAATTCCCAAGATCTAAAACCAAGAATAGACAGAGTAGGTTCAGAACATGGGTAGACCTAACTTAATAGGTAAATTCCCAAGGTCTAAAACCAAAGAAAAACCAAGAATAGACAGAATAGATAATCGGGTTTAGACCCAATTTTATAGTCACAAAACTTAAGCAACACTTTCCTAGTCATGAATCACAGGTGTTTAGTCACAGATGTCCTTGTTATGTCATAGGCAATAGTTTATATTTCCTAATCAAAGGCATAGGCTTAGTCAAGGAAATAATCCTCATAGTCACAGTCACAGTCATAGGCAATGTTCATAGTCATAGGCAATGTCCATAGTCATAGGCAATGGTTTTAAGGTCCATAGTTTCATAGTCACGGTCTTATTTGTCCTCGAATCATAACAGTTCTTAATTAGATTCAAGAGTATAGGCACTGATTCGAATAGAGAGAGAGAGATTTGGAATATTCTTTTATTCCTTTAATTTCATGTCACGAACAGAGAAAAACGTTCAAATCTAGAAATAACTGACTTACAGAGATTAGATCAGAACAGAAAGACGGCGTTGCTAAGATTCGTAGAAAAACAGTCATTGAAGTCGTTTGAACCTCCTCTTGAATCCTAGCTTGACTTGAACCTCTTCTTGAAAATCTTTTAGCAGCATTTCCTCGTCTTGATTTATTTTATATATATTATTTTACTCACTTATTTATTTATTTCTCAGAGGCAGCATAAGGATAGAAAAGAATTGTGAATAGAGAAGAAGACCAGGGTTGTTTATATAGTGTAGAAGTCAACGAATCTGGTCAGAATGGCGTCCGAATACAGAAGAACGAACCAGGTGCAGAAAACAGGAAAAAGCGGGGGGGAGGGGGGGTCGACTACCCAGTCGACCTGGGTGCCTTGGGCGGGAAAATTCCCGCCCAGCCCATTCTGGGTCCGATTTGAATTTTGAACCTGACCTGTTTTGAAATTTGAACTTCGCTGAATCATCCGGAGGCCATTTCTTCCTCATACGGACTCCGATTTACGCAAACTCGGACTCGTTTTCATGCAGAATTCCGAGACGAACGCAATGGCACAGCCCGTTTCCCTTGATTTTGATTTTAACTTTTAATTCTGCCTTGATTTGTGAATCTTAGCGTTACAGAATTACGGGGTGTTACATTCTCCCCCACTTAAAAGGATTTCGTCCCCGAAATATTCAAGTTAGGAAGAATGTGTCCTACCATCCAATCACCTATCTACTCAACCATTCACTCACAGGCATCCATTGTCCTTAAAAGATTTCTAATGCTTTCATGTTCATATGCATAGTGTGTGTATATGTCTTTATCTAATGCAAAATCAGGCGGTCTACTGATTCAGTTGACCTCCTTAATGCAAATCATGTCAGTGCCATGCGTCCAATCATGTATGCAAGCATCCCTAGTTATGTAAACACTATATGCGTGCACGACCATTCATCCATATGCAACACCCATATGATAACATATCAAGTTCAATTTACATATCTGTAAATGCAATATGAAAGCGTACGAACTGATCTAGTGCCTAATACGTATGCATATGCATCCACGAGCAACCCTTAGCAATCACTTGCAACCACCAACCATAACATGTTTCAAATACATGTTTACATCGATTGGCTTCTACCTAAGGATCGAAGATACGACCTAGAGGATATACTTTGGAAAGAGAGAAACAATCATGCGCATAGCTCCTAAACAAAGAAATCAAGGATGCACCCTTAAGGAAAAAGGGTATGATGCTAGTAACTAGCCTTCTCGAGCTTTACTCCACTGTGTCTTAACTAATTTAACTTCACGGTTGTGAAGTTTCTGGCCTCCATTTCCAAAATAAACAGATGTCAACCATGATACTGAGCGTATATACTAAGATGGTTCGAGGTCCCTCCTCTTAGCTTATCCATCACGCCATAACTATGAGGGTTAAAAGGTCACTACGTGCTTTTTAGAGTGCCTGCCACAACTATTCATTTCTCACGCAACCCATCCTAGTCGAACTCGACATTCCTCAAGTACAAGCCCCAAAGGCCTAAACCAATATCAGACAAGCACCCAAGGAATATCTCCTCCGAATTTAGACGATTTACGTGAGATGATATAAGCAAACTCGATAGCTATTCTCAAATCCCTACTAACCAAAAATAAATTGGTCGGACCACCAATTGGATTTGAGACACTAGTGGGATACAAATACTATGGTGCAGAGACTCAACTATGGGGAGTGGATATGGACAAATGTCAAGCGCTAAAACCAAAGGAAATAGTACGAATAGCAAAACTAGACTCTTCCAACAGAACTTTACTACCTTTCTCCTAGGTACGCTTGGTGGCGAAAGTATGTTCTTGCCCTTCTGAAAATCTTGTTCCTCGTTCTTGCCCTATCCTTCCCTACTAAAGATACTTCCTCTTTTCTTAGGTTTTATAATTTCTTCCTCCTTCGTGAGCTAGATCTACATCCATGAATTCCTCATCCTAGGGTTGTGCTCCCTAGCCAAACTCCTCATCCATTTCCGTGTGTAGTCACGTTGACAAATCTCCCGAAAGCTGCTTCCATCGTACAGAAACCCTATAAGCTTGAAAGAAAACTAACCGCAGGTGAAACTACTACGGTTATAGATGGAAGTCGGGCAATACTTCGCCTTTCGATGAGGTTACCTCCCAAAAAGCCAGGAGCCCCAGAGACTCAAGAAAGAAGGAGACAAGAATTCAAACAGAGGAAGAGAAGATAGTGCGTATGGCTTTGGGGAATATGCCTTTAAAACAAATCTTTTCTTTTAAAAATGCTTCTTTTAAAACCGTTTTGAAAATAATTTTTCAAAACTTTTATCTGATCCGGTAACCTTCAGCTATGATACCACGTGTAACACCCCACGTCCGTTAGTGTCACTCACAAAGGGAATGCACTAAGTTCTGTGGAGCATTTAGGGTAAAAGATGCAGATAAATTACAAGACAGATAGAAATTAAACAGCGGAAAATAAAACTTTTCTTTATTGACAAAATAGTTTGTACAATGACTTCTTTACAATATCAGAGTATCATCTGTCTAACAAAATAAAGAAGCATAAAAATAAATTTATATTCCCCAATGTAGCAAGAACCAGCCATAGCATCTGAAAGACAATCCAAGCAAAACTTCGACAAATCTTCAAGCTGGGGAAAGAGTGACAGTCCAACTTAACCTAAGCTATACTATTCCCTCCTTTACTACCTGGGGGGGGGGAACGGAAGAAAAGAAGACGAAAGAAAAACAGAGTCAGACATAAAGCCTGAGTAAGTTCAGTAACTTCTAGCATGTGAACATGGAAAAACAAAACGACATGAATTAACTGAATACAAGATAATACCATGATGATAGGGTTGGCAAGATTAGACAAGATTAACACAAGATATTCTAAGCTAAGATAAACTGGATATGCTCTAATACTTTCGCCGCTTCGCTATTTCCTTGTTATACTAATTTCTATATCTCTGCACCGCCTAACTAGTGTCCCAACTAGTAACGATAACGTGATCCCAATCCTTGTATTTTCCATCGCCTTCAGGCATCCATTTATTTATTTGTTACCTAGATTTAATCTAGGGTTTTCTACCAAGTGCCTTCTAGATTCAACTAGAGTTTACGCTGTCTGCTGAACGCTTCTCGGATTCAGGATTTATGCCACCTAGTTCAACTAGGAATTATGCTACCTGTCGAACGATGCCCCAAGTCTAGGACACACTACCTAGAGTGGTATATGTTCCTACACTTCCCCACGCATGTATCGCGAATCGTTATCGCTTGTCTAGATGCACATGTCCTGTAATGTGCGGTCCGAGTCCTGTGACAGGGCAAATCAAGGAATACAGAACTCGGTCGGGAGCTTTCAGATATCTGCCGATGCAGATGCTAAGGTCTGTTTTTATTCCAGTGGCTATGGTGCCACTTGACCCCTCCCTCAACTAATGAAAGGCACACCTTGTAAAATGAGAACTATACGCCGGCCCCCGGTGCCCCACTATCCTATGGCCATCCTCACCCATAACTAGATAGCAAGTATATGGTCTTTTGGAGTTCTTCGCCTTTCCGCTTCACGTATCTCGATTGACTCAAGATGTATAGTAGACGACGAGTCGCTATCACAGGGCTACCGTTTTCTCGCCGAATCACGCCGGTCCATCCTAGTCTTTAGGTTGCCATGTATTGCAACCAAGGCATACCCCTGGTTCTTCTACGCAGACCTTAACCTCTGTGGGCCCAGGCGGATCATCTACAGCCTCACAGAGGGATACCAAGAGTACCCTCACGTCCCCTCGAAGCCTCGGGCTTCGTAACCCAATTCGTTGGAGCCTTCTTTTTAATCAGACGGACGTTCGCTCCTCCTCGTGTCATACTAAGAATTACTACTTAGTTTTGTCAACTAAGGTTTACCACTTAGCTTCCAGAATCGTTGTTTTCTTAACTAAGGTTTACTACTTAGTTCTCTTTCCCGTCCATTTGGATTGATTAAGTGTCATTAGTCAATTCAAGCCGACTTAACCCTCTTCATTTATCCTGTCAAACTGGTTAAGTGTTATCAGTAATTCATGTTGACTTAACCCCACCACAAACCAAGTTATATTGGTTAAGTATTTCTTATTACTTAACCCTACCCATTCATCCTGTATTGGTTAAGTGTTCCTTTTTAACTTAACCTTGCCCGTCTGTTTTAACTAACATGTTATTAATGGTTAAGTATTATCCATTCATGTTTTTAGACTTAGTCCTATTCCTTCATCACAACCTGATGGTTAAGTGTTCAAGTTTACTTAACCCTACGGTCTAGCCCAGCTAACATATCAAACTGGCTAAGTGTATTAGATTTTACTAAACCCCATACTCTGGTCTAGTTAACATCTTAATTTGGCTAAGTGTATAAACTTTACTTAACCCCACCTTATAGTCTAGTTAACATGTTAATTTGGCTAAGTGTATTAACTTTACTTAACCCCTACAAATCTTGTCTTGCTACCTTGAGTTTGGTTAAGTGTCTCTATGGACTTAGCCCTCCCATTCTAGCTTAAATGTGTTAAGTTGGTTAAGTATTCCTATGGACTTAACCCCCCCATTCTAGCTTAACTGTGTTAAGTATCAGTCTGAACCTAACCCCACTCATCAGTCTAGTTATCATGTTGAACTGGTTAAGTGTCTTAGTTAACTTAACCCTACCATTCTTGTTCTAGCTTTAACTAAATAAATTAAAGCCGCTACCACTCACGTTAGACAAGTATTGCTGCGACTACTGGATGTGCCGGTTGGTTCCGGGCAGGTTTACATCACAACTCAGTCTAACCTCGGGTTAGGCATATTCGTGTTTTCTAAGTTCAAAGGGTTTCAATCTATTTTCAAATCCAGTTTTGAAAGTAACCATCCCGTTCGTCGGATCAGTTAGGGATAGCCAGGGAGAGCAGGAAACTTGTCTTTTCCAAACCCAAGCCTAGACACTGTCCTCTCTGTCACCCTAGAACTTTCTGGTGTGTCATTAAAAGAGATGTCGTTAATAACCCTTTAATTTTCTAAATTTACATTTCTCATTTAGGACAAATTATATAAGTAAATCATTCCTAGTTTACTTATTTCCTAATTCCTCTTTTAATGTAAATTGTCAACATTTATTCTTATGGCCCATTTTCCCCTCTATATCATATTTATGCCTTTTTGGTATGTAAACCATACCAAATTAAATGTCACTAACCATGATTTTGCTAGACATGACAATTATTCCCAATTACGGCCAATTTCAAATTTATGCCAATACACCTATTATGCCAAATTAGCTAATCCAATTCTGATTTAACATTCTAATTACAATTCATGTCAAACTAGACTTATTATTCTAGTTCACAATTCATGTAAATGCTATATTTACACGTCAATACTAGATTCAAATTACACATCTTATAATTCATGTCAAATTTATCCAATTTGCATTCCTATGAACATGCCATAATACATGTTCCCAATTTATGCCAATTTCCAAGTTAAACCACGTTTTTAGTAAATTTCATATTTTGCCCAAACCGCATTCCCACCGTTCGTATAATCGTGATTCAATCTAGATTATAAATAAAGCTAGATTCGTCGATAAAAGGGAATGAACCAAAATGCCATGATAGAACGGACATAACAACTGGCCTAAGATGGTAGTTCACAGGCATATAGATTACGACGTAGGTTGAAGAGCGTGGGTAGACCTAACTAAATAGGTAAATTCCCAAGATCTAAAACCAAGAATAGACAGAGTAGGTTCAGAACATGGGTAGACCTAACTTAATAGGTAAATTCCCAAGGTCTAAAACCAAAGAAAAACCAAGAATAGACAGAATAGATAATCGGGTTTAGACCCAATTTTATAGTCACAAAACTTAAGCAACACTTTCCTAGTCATGAATCACAGGTGTTTAGTCACAGATGTCCTTGTTATGTCATAGGCAATAGTTTATATTTCCTAATCAAAGGCATAGGCTTAGTCAAGGAAATAATCCTCATAGTCACAGTCACAGTCATAGGCAATGTTCATAGTCATAGGCAATGTCCATAGTCATAGGCAATGGTTTTAAGGTCCATAGTTTCATAGTCACGGTCTTATTTGTCCTCGAATCATAACAGTTCTTAATTAGATTCAAGAGTATAGGCACTGATTCGAATAGAGAGAGAGAGAGATTTGGCATATTCTTTTATTCCTTTAATTTCATGTCACGAACAGAGAAAAACGTTCAAATCTAGAAATAACTGACTTACAGAGATTAGATCAGAACAGAAAGACGGCGTTGCTAAGATTCGTAGAAAAACAGTCATTGAAGTCGTTTGAACCTCCTCTTGAATCCTAGCTTGACTTGAACCTCTTCTTGAAAATCTTTTAGCAGCATTTCCTCGTCTTGATTTACTTTATATATATATTATTTTACTCAATTATTTATTTATTTCTCAGAGGCAGCATAATGATAGAAAAGAATTGTGAATAGAGAAGAAGACCAGGGCTGTTTATATAGTGTAGAAGTCAACGAATCTGGTAAGAATGGCGTCCAAATACAGAAGAACGAACCAGGTGCAGAAAACAGGAAAAAGCGGGGGAGGGGGGGGGTTGACCCCCAGGTCGACTACCCAGTCGACCTGGGTGACCCAGGTCGACTACCCAGTCGACCTGGGTGCCTTGGGCGGGAAAATTCCCGCCCAGCCCATTTTGGGTCCGATTTGAATTTTGAACCTGACCTGTTTTGAAATTTGAACTTCGCTGAATCTTCCGGAGGCCATATCTTCCTCATACGGACTCCGATTTACGCAACTCAGACACGTTTCCATGCAGAATTCCGAGACGAACGCAATGGCGCAGCCCGTTTCCCTTGATTTTGATTTTAACTTTTAATTCTGCCTTGATTTGTGAATCTTAGCGTTACAAAATTACGGGGTGTTACAGAACCAATTTAAAATTTTTATTTTAGCAATTTTAATGGATTTTAATATTTAAAATAATTTATTTCAAATAATAACGACGAAAAATTTATATTAATCGAGGAATAAATATATTTTAATTATAAAACGAGCCTGAAATGGCGCGATAGTTTGAAAATTCGATTTCAAATTTCAAATTTCAAATGAACGTACAGGATTCAAAATAAATTGGATTTTAGTAAAACCAGAAATATTTAAATCTGTTTAAAAATATCTTTCCAACGAATCCGAAAAAATGAAATTTCATAACGGGAATCAAAAGTTATCCCCAGTTTATAATTCAGAATAGTCGCTATGGAATTTATATATTTATTTTAATATTAGAATAACCATTTTGCAAACGACCTCCGTTTTTGATGTAACCACTTTTGTTGGATCCGGAATGTCAAATTATTACTAGATTCCTATTTTAATAATTTTTGGAATTAATATGTGAGTGTGGAAAAAGAAAACGTGTTTTGTCAGTTTTAGTCAATTTGGATCGACCAGAAAATGAGCATTTTTCAAACGGTCTCCAAATTCAACAAAATTAGTTTTGTTAGGACCATATTGTCAAAACAAAGCTAGAAATATTTTTTTTTGAATTTCTAGAGTCAGTATGTGGCCCCGGAAAATTAAAATGTTCGTTTAAATTTAATATATATTGATTTATATTTTAATTCTGAGAAAAACTAATCAAAGCAGTCGAATTAGCTTATGAAACATATCCCAGTGTGTCCGGAATGGGGGTATTTAGCTAGAGGCGAAAGTCATTGGGTCTCATTTGGAGTTCGGATGGTTTAACAAGCTATTTTTGAATTAAATAATTAAATAATATAGAAAATACTCTATATATACGGTTGAATATACGCCAACCCTAATTCTCCTTTACACAACAGCTGCCACCCTCTCAAATTAATGGCCACAAGCCTCCCAATTAAAAACGTTATAATTTCCAAATCCAACCCGAATTAGCCCTTCAAAACATGTTGAAATTTTCATCCTCTTCGATTCCATGCGGTGATGATGGGAAATTTCGATCTCATGTTCTCGAATTTTGGCTTCAAAGCCGATGCATTGCGTGGCATTTCCTGGCCACATATGGCCATCGAGTTCATCGTGAAGGCGGGTAGGGGGTGGCGTCTCTGGCGGCTAGAGTATGGCGACATCTGATTGGTGGTTAATTGCCTCGTGTGGCGCGCGCAGGAGGACTGAAGAGGTCAACTTTGTGTTTCCTCGTTACAGTAGAATGATGACTGGGAAGAAGGCAAAAGGAGCGGCCTTGATTTAATGACAGGGTAATTCGTCCCTTAATGAAGTGATTAGTCAAACTAATTATAATTTTAAGTAAATAAGATGTATAAAATCTGATTTTATATTATAAATAAAATTGTTTTTAATATGAAATTTGCATTGTTTTTAATATGAAATTTGCATTGTTTGTAAAAGAAAATTTTGCATTGTTTTTAAAAGAAAAAATCGCATTGATCAAAAAGATATTTTTTTTGTGAAACCGCATCGTAAATAAAAATATGATTTTTATAATTTAGATTTGAAATAAAATATAATTTTTATAATATATAGACAGGTTTAAAATTGTGGTTTCTAATTATATATAGCATTGTATTATAGTTATTGTAATTAATCTTCCGCTGTATTATTATTTATCGATGTACTCTGATATATTCTGTACTCTAATGCAACATTATTATGATGTTTATAAAAGTCTGCTATTATTTGTCCTGATGTGTTGTATGTCCAAAGTTAGCGTATTCGGGTTTTTGAACGGTCTTAGTCGATTTTGCGATCGATTAGGTCCGGGCGAAATCCAAAACGTTATAGGCACGCCTCGCCAAGGCCGATGTCGCTGCAGCATCCGATCGTCCCCTCGAGCCTTGTGCGGATCGCGAGATCGAACCCTAGGTTCGAATACAAACCTGAAACTGTCGGCCTCGATTTGAATGAAGAAGAAGGTGGTTTAATTAATATAATTAATTTAATCATTATATTTAAATTGGTAACAAACTTCATAAATTCATATCTCGATCATACAATAATGAAATTCGATGAAACAGGATTCACTGGGACCGTAACATCGAGATCTACATTTTAGAACTGATCGGAGAATTTTTGGAGCCTTCTACAATTTTAGAAGAAATAAACAGCGATGTGAGATTTCTGAATCCAAATTAATTAAATAAAATTATATTAGGATGCAGACGGAGTTTAGAAACTCCCGACACCCGTCGTCCACAGACCATGGACTACTTGATTGTTTTGTGGTGTGTAATTGGTTGATTTTCGGGTGATTGATTATGGTTGAAATGAAACCGATTGATATTGTGGCATTAGATTGCCTAGAAAAATGTATTAGGAAATTAAACCCCTTGTAAACGCCGCGAGGCCTAAGGTAGTGCGAGGAGCCGTACATTGGGACGGTGCCGGTTTTAATTACCCTGCCGTATGCTGCCGAAATTTTCTGAAATATTCTTATGTTATAAAATATCCATGTTATTATATATTAATTATTCGAATAATATGAAAATTAGATTTTTAATATATATATGAAAATGATCATTATATGTCAACATAAAATCTATATTTTTGTTGTAAATCAAAAATGGTCATTTGTCTTATAAAATGAATTTATATTTGATTTTACATTTTTAATGAAAATGAGACATTAAAAATAAATATTTAGATATAAAAATGAATTTATATTTGATTTTACATTTTTAATGCATATACAACATTAAAAGTAAAACACTGAGAAATAAATATGTTGTGACATTGGAATTTACATTTTTAATGAAAATGAATCATTAAAAATAAGCAGTGATAAATGAAAATGTGTTTGCCTTGAAAACTTACATTTTTAATGTAAATAAAACATTTAAAAATAAACATTGTTAAATAAAAATGTATTACATTGGAATTTTGCATTCTAATGTATATAAAAACATCAAAATACCACATTGCTATATAAAATGTATTTATACTGGATTTTACATTTTAAATGTTTTACATTAAAATGTATTTATATTGAAATATACATTTTTAGTGTAATGCAACATTAAAAATAGTCATTTATTATGTAGAAATGTATTTATATTCGAATATACATTTTTTAATGTAATGCAACATTAAAAATAGTCATTTGTTATATAAAAATGTATTTATATTGAAATATACATTTTTAATGTAATGCAACATTAAAAATAGTCATTTGTTATATAGAAATGTATTTATATTGAAATATACATTTTTAATGTAATGCAACATTAAAAATAGTCATTTGTTATATAGAAATGTATTTATATTGAAATATACATTTTTAATGTATTGCAACATTAAAAATAGTCATTTGTTATATAGAAATGTATTTATACTGAAATATACATTTTTTAGTGAAAGTGCAACATTTAAAAATAAACATTTTGAAAATAAAAATGTATTGATGTTGAAATTTACATTTTTAATGTAAATGAAACATTAAAAATGTCCATTGTTATATAAAGTGTCTTTTCTTTGAAAATTTACATTTTATTGCAAATGAAAACATTAAAAATGATCATTGCTACATAAAATGTGTTCATATAGAAATTTCACATTTTTAATGTAAGAAAAGATTACATTTTTCAATGTAATAATATAGTGAAATAAAAGATTACATTTTTCAATGTAACGAAGAATGAATAAAAGATTACATTTTTCAATGTTATGAAGAATGAATAAATGATTACATTTTTCAATGTAATAGTATAGTGAAACAAAAGATTACATTTTTCAATGTAATAATATAGTGAAATAAAAGATTACATTTTTCAATGTAATGAAGAATGAATAAAAGATTACATTTTTCAATGTAATAATATAGTGAAATAAAAGATTACATTTTTCAATGTAATAATATAGTGAAATAAAAGATTACATTTTTCAGTGTAATGAAGAATGAATAAAAGATTACATTTTTCAATGTAATAATATAGTGATATAAAAGATTACAATTTTCAATGTAATAATATAGTGAAATAAAAGATTACATTTTTCAATGTAATGAAGAATTAATAAAAGATTACATTTTTCAATGTAATAATATAGTGAAATAAGAGATTACATTTTCGATGTAATAATATAGTGAAATAAAAGATTACATTTTTCAATGTAATGAAGAATGAATAAAAGATTACATTTTTTAATGTAATAATAAATTGAAATAAAGATTACAATTTTAATTCTATAGATGAATGATAAAATAAGTTACATTTTTATGTAATATATATGAATCATATAAAAGATTCAATGTTGAAAGAAGTTGTATTAACATTAAAAATCATTTTTAATGTAATCTATGATTTCATATATCAAAGAAATCAATGTTGAATTGAAAATGGTGTTGAAATCGTTGAACGATATATATATATATATATATATATATATTAATTAAAATAAACGAATCGCGCTGCTGCAGTTCGCGTTTTGAAATCGTAATTTGAAACGATTATACCGAAAGATCTGACCGTTGGATTTTCCCAAAACTGGAACCGTTGGGTTCGTTTTGGAAAGATCTTTCCAATGATATAAAATTCGCTAAGATCCAATGGTTAGATTTGTAGAAATGTGTAAATCAAAATTTGATGAAAATAGCGTCAGGGCCATGTAATGACCTGAAGCGTCGTTAAATTGAAAATGGCTATTTTTAAATAAATAATGTGATGGCCCACCCCGCACCAGCCGACATTTCCAATACAGGTGCGTTGTGCCAATGCCCGACTAGCACGGGACGGTCGCCAAAGAAAGGAATTTGAACTAACAAGGAACCTGTAGAATGTCTCACAGCGCATGGGATAAAATATAATAATAACATACTTGACATAAAACAGGCGAGACAGTGCATAAGCTGAAAACTAAACAATAATAGCCGTAGAAAATTCAAATATAGCTTATGTTCCACATCATCATTATTACAACTTTTTAAACTGTTTCTAAAGCAAAGTAAAGGAAGATTACACTACTAATGCTCAAAGTGGTGACCATCAGCGACACAGGGAGAATACATATATAAATATATATATCATACGTGAGAGCCTCCCGCTCGTCTCCGGATCAGCTACTCGTGCATAACCAGCTAACCTGTCTCTAGTCTGCCCGTTTAAGAGAACCCAGAGTAATAAGAAGAGACATAAAACTCTGGGTCAGACAAAAGTCTGGTATGAGCGATAAGCAGCAAAACAGAACAATAACAGGTATACTAAACCATACCTGAACCTGGACCTGCAACCAAAGAGTTAGCACAACAAGATGTACAATACTCTAAGGTGACTCTAACATATGGTGTAAAGATACGAGGGTGGGGGTATGCACGTCATAGTGATATCAAACAATCAAGCATAGCAAACAACCTCACATCTCTCACTCATTGCGTAAAGCATACGATATCCACCACTTTGATCACCCAAATCCTTGCTATGATCATTCTGCTCCATGGAGTCATGATGGCTCCACTGCAATGATCCATACCCACTAATCCTTGCTATGTCCACTCTGCCCCATGAAGTCATGACGACTTCACTGCACTGGCTCATAGCCATGCTACGATCACTATGCCCCATGGAGTAATAAATACCCCACTGCACTGAACTGTAGTCTAAAATCCATCTTAGTGGTGAATCAAATTTATGGACATCGATAACCCCTTTGCACACGTTCCACAACAAAGCCCAACTCATGAAGTTAACTCGTTGGTTGCCAACAAGATCCTGAGTTCTACTTCCTATTTGGACTACCTTTGCATCTCGGTTTTTGGTCTCCTCCCGGATCAGTTTAGCTTTTCTCTTCACCTTGCCTCAGATTGATTCGTAAGTCGCGTTGTTTCCCAGTTCGGTCTCCTTCCGCTCGTGGTCAAGCTCCAGGTCGTGGTCCACATCCCCTGGCGGTTCGGTCCGTGACGAGCTCCTCCGGTTCGGTCCTCCTCCCCAAGCACTCCGGGTCGGGTCGAGTTCCTCAAATCATGCAACACCCCGTATTTTCTGTAAACACTAAAGTAACGAATTAAAGAATACTTAATTTTAAAGTGGAAATTAGGGGAAACGGGTTTCGTCATTGCATTCGTCTAGGAATTCTGCTTGAGATAGATCCGAGTTTGCGTGAATCGGACTCGGTATGAAGAAGTTATGGAGTTTAGAAGATTTCAAGTTTAAATAGAAATCAAATAAAAATAATAATTAAATCCAAAATTAGTTCAAAATTCAAAAATTCCGAGAATCAGCTGGGCCAGAAAATGCCCGCCCATAGGGGTTGACTCCCCCCATGGGGGGTCGACATAGGTGTCGACCCCCCAGGGGTGTCGACCCCGCTGTAGGGGTCGACCCCCTCGGCCAGATCTGGGTTGTTTTGTCCAGTGACGTTTTTATAAGTCATTCGGGCATATGTGGCGACTTCCGGTTGGCTCTGTTTGGTCTGGGTGGCTCTGATTACTCCTAGGTTGATCTAACGGCTCTCATAAATTTAAAATTCTATACGAACAACCCCAACCCTCAACCCTAAAACCACATAACCTTGCTCTCTAAAGTCGTCATGTTGTCCATGGCCAAACTAGCGTAGCCTCCATTTTTCGAGAAATCAAGTTAGAAAGTCCCTAATCAAGTCCAAACTAGAGAATCAATAGTCTACATCAAACGATAGCTTTTCAGTTTCAGAAATCAGATCCCAGAAAATATGATTTGTTATTTTGTAAGTTCAGTTATTCTTTAGATTTGAACAAATAAAAGTCATGACTTGTAATGAAGCGAAACTAGAACTATGCATAGTCGTAAGATAATCGTATTCTGATTCATTCTGAAATTACCTATGCCTACGCGACTATTGTGATTGATACAACCTATCATATTGTATGTTAATTTGGTGATGAACCAATCATGTTGTATATTAATTTGGTGATGAACCTATCATGTTGTATATTAATTTGGTGATGAACCTACCATGTTGTATATTAATTTGGTGATGAACCTATCATGTTGAATATTAATTTGGTGATGAACCTATCATGTTGTATATAAATTTGGTTATTCTTTTATGATATGTTATATGCAAGTTCATAAGCTAAGTCATGTTCATATATGCTTGTATGACTAGATCTACATGCTTATATGGTTTAGATCTATGTTAATTTGATCCAACTCAAATGCAAGTTCACATTTACATGCTTAATTAAATTTGTGTAGTACTATGTCAGATTTATATCACACATGCTTGATATATACTGTTTTATGCCGTTAGAATGTTACATGCCCCTTTTGCTTTTCCCTTTTGTGTATGAGTTAGGCTAATTTGCGAGTCTAACGTTCTATGTAATTTATGCGAATGAATAACAGGGGATACATTGGGAAAAATATTTAATTACATGCTATTGGCATAGGTTGGCTCATAATCATGTAAATGATTAATCGCATGAAATGGTATAATTTGTATACCTATGAATTATGGACATAATTTAGAGGGTAAATGGGTCATGACTTGAGTTGACAACATTGGTTGATAGTTTACATATAAATATAAATGGTAAATATGTAAATTAATTAAAAGAAGAATATGCCAAAAAGCCGAGGTTAGATTGAGTTACGGTGTAAGACTGCCCGGAACCACCCGGCATATCCAGCAGCCGTAACAATACATATCTAATGTGAGAGGTTAGCGCATTAAGCCCAAAAACCCAAGGTTAGATTTAGTTGCGGTGTAAGACTGCTCGGAAACGCCCTTCAAATCCAACGACCGCAACAATATAGATCTAATGTGAGAGGTTGGTGCTTTAATGAATGAACTAAAGCTAAGAAACAGGCACACTAAGAATGGTAGTGTTAAGTAAATTAAGGCAACACTTAACCAATACAACATGTTAACTAAACTGATGGGTGGGGGTTAGGTTAATTTGAGAACACTTAACTATTTTAACATGTTGATCAGGAAACCCTAGTAACGAGGACCCATTTCAGCAGTAACCCACATAGATGTATCATGGTACCCTGAACTAGGCAGGATGGGGCACGATTCCTGGGTTGATTATAAGCGGTCAGAATAACGGCGGGTGGTGCAGCAGTGTAGGTTACAACGGAGTATGGGCATGCACGTATTCCGCCATGGACAAATCAGGCACTGGGCATCAGTAGTATACACTATGCATCTTGAATTTGTGTCGGGTTGCCACCATAGGAATTGGTACACCCCATGGTGGGACCAGCACAGGTATCTTCAATCAAGCATGGTCGAATGACACAAGTCATAAATGCATGCGAGTAGAAGCAGATCGATAAAAGGGGATCATTTTATCATGAACGCATGGTGCTAGTTGAAACACTTGTTAGTAGGTGTAGAGAAATAGAAATGAGTGTGATAGTATATTCAGTTTATCTTGCCTTATTTATTGATATCTTATTTCTAGGGTATTGTCCTAGGTTCAGTTTATTCATGTCATGATCCTTTTTCCTGTTTACATGCTAAATAATCACTGGACTTACCAGACTTATGTCTGACCCGTTTTCTTTCGCCTTCTTTTCTTCCGTCCCCCCTCCCCGCCCCCCGGTCCGCGGGGAGGGAATACTTCAGCTTAGTGCAGAACTTTTCAAGCTTGAAGTGAGTAGATGTATTGCTTGGACTCTCTTTTCTTGAGCTATGGCCGTGGTTACACTTTTATTGGGGATTTATGCTACTTTACTGCTTCTTTATGTACTTGGAGATTTAAATCAAGACAGATGTTTGGTTGTAATAATTTAGAATTTGGGTTTTGAGACAATGCTTATAATGTTTTGACTGAACCACGCTATTTAATATATAATTATTGTTTTCCGCTGTTTATATGTCTGTCTTGTAAATTATCTGTGTCTTTTACCTAAAATGCATCATCAAAGTTAATGCATTCCCTTTGTGAGTGACCTTAATGGAGGTGGGGTGTTTACACTTGGTATCAGAGCAAAGGTTTACCGGATCAGATAAAAGTTTTTGAAAACTATTTTTCAAACATAAGCTTAAAGAAGCATTTTCGAGAAAAAATGTTGTTTTATTTTAAAAAGGCATAATCCCCAAAGCCATATGCACTATCTTTCTATCCTTTGTTTTGAACCTTTTCTTTCATTTCAGGATGTCTGGGGCTCTTAATCTTCCTGAGGGCGTACTGGTACCTGGTTGGTTCAGAAGGTACCTGGAGGCTAGGGCTAATGACGCAGGCCCAGTAGACATTCCTTCTCCCCCAGTTGCAGTTGTTCCTCCTCCTCCTCGTGTGAATGCTTTCTCGAAGATATGTAGAGATTTTCGAGCCATGGGTGGAAAGAACTTTAATAGGACCGAGTCAATTGTGGAAGCAAGAAATTAGCTCAAGGAAACAGAAGATTTGTTTGTTATCTTCGAAGTGGACGATAGGCAGAAGATACAATTCGTTGTGTGGTTACTTAAGGACGAAGCCTCTTATTGGAGGGAAGTTACTAATGCTGAGAGACCAGCTGAAACTTGGGAGGATTTCAGAATGAGGTTTGAAATGAAGTTCCTCTCGCAAGCTGAACGAAGCCTATAGGTGGAAAAGTTCTTAGCTCTCAAACAGGGAAGCCTATTGGTCAAGGAATACGTCAACCAATTCAACCAACTGGCTAGATTCGGATTGGAATTAGTGAACACTCCACATAAGAAGGCTCTCTGTTTCGTTAAAGGGTTGAACGAGCGACTGCACAGCCTAGCTATGTCCCATATACCTATGGGTGCGACTTATGAGAGACTAGTGGACATGGCACTGTTATAGGAGGAAGACAAGAATGGCAAGAAAGAGACAAAAGGTGGAAGTACCTCAAGAAAAGAAAGTGGAGGGATCACAGAACAAGAAGACGGATTCCAAGAAGAGCGGGAATAATAACAAACCCCATGACAAGACGAAGTGTAATTTTTGTGGCATACCTAGATATCTGATTAAGGACTATAGAAAGAAGAAGAGGAAGATGGGTGGTTGTTTTCAGTGCGGCGAGACATGACACATGGCTAAGGACTGCCCAAGAAAGCAAGGGCAGAGGACTGGATCTACTTCTGGAGGGCAAGTTCATGCTCTCTTAGCACCTCCGCAAGAACGAGGTAGAAATATTTCTGTTGAGATTTTAGTTTATCTTTTTGATCATACTGTTCATACTCTCTTTGATTCTAGCACGTCGCACACTTTATATCTACTGCTTTAGTTGAATCTCTACACCTAGACACCAGTATAGTAGAGGATCCCTTGGTTGTTTTAAATCCAATTGGGGTTCGGCTAATTTATCAATGATTTGTTTGGATTTGGAAATTTCTATACTAAATGTTTGGTTTAGATGTAATGCCTATGTTTTAGGCTTCACGGGCTATGGGTTGATTCTAGGCATGGACTGGCTATCCAATAATGGTGCCACCCTCGATGGTGAAAAGAGAGTAGTTAGACTTATGACTCGCCTCGGTAACACTCTCGAAATCTCTTGCAATCCCATTAACTCTATTATGCTTAGCTACCTAGAATCTCTTGACGCGTCTATTGAAAATCTGAAATCTGTTAGAGTGGTCTTTCGGATGTCTTTGAATAGGTGAAGGGTTTACCTCCGAAGTGGGAGATAGACTTCCGCATATACCTTGTTGATAATGCAAAAGCCATTGCTCTACCCGTTAGACGCATGGCTCCAAGGGAAAGGAAGGAGCTCAGCAAGCAAGTAAAAGAGTTGCTTGAAAAGGGATTTATAAGACGGAGTATTTCTGAATGGGGTGCTCCAGTGGTGTTTGCAACCAAAGCAGATGGTTCACTTCGCCTATGCGTTGACTATAGGGAGCTCAACAAGCTGACCAAGAAGAATAGGCACCCACTACCAAGATAGACGACTTGTTTGATCAGCTTGTAGGTGCATCGGTTTTCTCCCAACTAGATCTGGCTACCGGGTTTCATCAGCTAAGAGTGGTTGAGGACATCATTGATAAGACCACATTCAGGACTCCGGATGGTTTCTTTGAATGGCTTGTCATGCCTTTCGGCTTGACAAACGCACCTGTTTATTTCGTTGACTTGATGAGTCGGGTGTTCTGGGAGTTCCTTAATAAATTTGTAGTGGTCTTCGTGGACGACATTTTGATCTTCTCGAAAAGTGAGGAAGAGCATGCTTTGCATTTAAGGGAAGTCATGGATACTCTTCGTGCACACCAGCTAAAAGCAAAATTCTCCAAATGCCATTTTTGGAGAGAAGAAGTAAGGTTTCTTGGACATGTGGTGCCCAAAGAGGGGATAGCTGTGGATCCCGCAAAAGTAGTTGCGGTGCAAGATTGGAAGGTCCCCCAGAATGCAACTGAAGTACGAAGTTTTCTCGGGCTAGTAGGATTTTACAGAAAGTTAATTAAAGACTTTGTGAAGATCTCAGCACCACTTACAAGATTGACGAAGAAGAACCTAACTTTTGCTTGGGATTTGGATTGCGATGTTGCTTTCCAACGATTGAAAAGAGCTCTAAGAACAGCCTCGATTCTGACATTGCCTGATGGGAGTAAGATGTTTACTGTATATACAGACGCATGCAAGATAGGATTGGGCATTGTCTTGATGCAAGAAGGGCAAAGTAGTTTGTTATGGGGGAAGGTAGTTGAAGGTACATGAGAAGAACTACCCAACTCATGATTTAGAGTTAGCTGCCATTGCTTTATCTCTTAAGTCATGGCGTCATTACCTACTAGGAGAAATGTTTGAATTGTTTACTGACCATAAATCATTAAAGTATCTTTTCTCATAGAAAGATCTTAACTTAAGACAACAAAGGTGGATGGAGTTTCTTGCCTCATATGATTTTGAGATTGCTTATACTCCTGGCAAGGGTAATGTGGTAGCAGATGCCTTGAGTAGGAAAAAGATGACCCTAAGTCCTCTCTTTGTCGAAAGGCAAAGCTTGGAGTACATAACAAACTTTGACTTTAGACCCTCCTTCGAATTTGTACTTGGTTTGTTAGCATCGCTAGAGGTGCAGCCTACTCTTTTGGACTTAATAGGAACCGCGCAATGAGAAGACCCTCAGCTATTGATGTGATGGATAAGCTAATTAGAGGTGAAACTTCTGGTCACCTCAATAGATACTCCTCGATGAAAAGGGTTGGTTGAGACGGGATGGAAGACTATGTGTCCCACAAGCAAGGGATTTGGTGAAAACCGTTCTCGAAGAAGCACACCATTCTAAGTTGACCATACATCCAGGTGAGGACAAGATGTATAAAGACACAAAAAGGGTTTTCTTTTGGAATGGCATGAAGAAGGATGTAGCTAAGTTTGTCTCTAAATGCTTGATATGCCAGCAAGTCAAAGCGGAGCAGAAGAAGCCTAGTGGTCTGCTTCATCCTCTAGAAGTCCCACAGTGGAAATGGGATAGCATTTCGATGGACTTTATTGATCGGTTGCCTAGGTCAAGAAGGGGCAATACCAGTATTTGGGTAATAGTGGACAGGCTCACTAAAAGCACTCACTTTATACCTGTTAAGAGTAAGAGGGCTGCCTCATCGTTAGCATCCATTTATGTTAAAGAGGTGGTTCGACTACATGGAATACCCTCTAGCATAGTAAGTGTTAGACCCAAATGTGGTTCTAACACCCAAATTGATTAGAAACAAGATAAAGTAAAGCAGAAATAAAAAAGAACACACAAGGTTTATAGTGGTTCGGCGAAGAAATGCCTACGTCCACTTAGTTTTCACTATATTCAGTAATTCAATTACAAATACAATGTAAGATTCGCTCACAACTCACTTTTGTTCACTCAGAAAGATAAAAACAGGAAATGAAAGATGGTTTGGATTTTCCGGGAGTGAAGGAATTCGAATGATGGAGGTACTTGGATTCTCAAAAGTGCTGAAAAAGATCCTTCTCTTTGTCTCTAGATGGGGTATTTATAGGTGTGAATCTGCCTGAGATGCAATCCGGGTCGGAACACGTGTCATCCATCGCACTCTCTTCGGGTTCGGATGGGCTATCAAGCTGACAACGCATCAATGAGATGGACGTTAGGGGTAGGAATTGGTCACATCCGGTCCGGTTCTCCAGGCGACTTTATAGGAGATTTTCCTGGATCATGGGTGCGGGTCGGAGACGTGCAGGTTGGGGGCTCGGATCGGAATACCCGACCCGAACCGGAGTAGCTTGGACGTCTCTTCTTCTCTAATCATACTCCGCTCCGCTCCGAAGTCGTGGCAAGCAGACGGCTTTCCGATCCACCTGAGATTCATTGGCCTTCCGATCCGATCAGGTATGCTTTGCCAATTTATCCAGTAAGAGATATCCGATCCGAACAGAGAATTTTACCCGATCCGAACCGATACGCTGCTATCAATCTGAATTGTGGAGTTTCCTTCCGAACCGGAGTCGCATAACTTGAAATACTCTTCAACGGTTGGTTTCTTGACTTTGTGTTGCCTAGTTCACAAAGTAGGCTAACATTTTGCCCCCTCAAAGGATGCTTTCGTTGTACAAAGCGTCCTTTGATGTCGTTCAACCAGAATTGTCAAGAGTAATGCATTGATTTCTATTCGGTTCGGCGTCCGATCCGAGAGCCTTTTCTTCATTTCTGAGCAAATTTGGGAACTCTACTCGCCGTGTAATGCTTCTTGTAGGTATGCTCCTCCTTTACTTCCCTTCTCTTCAATTCGAGTTGGACGTTAAATCAATCGCGTGAGATTTCCGCTCGGTTCGGATTCCGATCCGAAGCGTCTTCGTGAGTTAAGTTCTTGGACGTTGGGCCTTCAGAGGGAGTTGTGCTTCTGGGCCTTCATTCCGGTCCGAGCGGGTGAGACAAAATAGGAAGACGAGGAGTCAACAACATTCCCTTTATAAACTCGTTACTGCCTTCATCCCTTCCTTCTTCGTTTTTGCTGCCGCTCCCGACCTTAATATTGAAAACGTCAGAAACTCGAAAATTCTAAAACAATTTCCTGTAGATTTCCCGAATCAAACATATAGGTAGCTTTTCTAATCTCAAATACTTTTGTTGCAACCGTTCTCGATTTCAATTAGCGTTGGATTAGGATGGTTTGGCCATAAGCATCACTCGAACCCTCCGCCGCTGCTGGTGGATGCGCCATTGCTTCGAGGAGTTGCGAGGCTGAATAGGACGAATATTTGTTCTTAACGGCGGCTTCGGTGATAAAGCGGACTCGTCTGTGAGTAGATGGGAAAAGAGGAAAGAGATGAAGAGTGGGGTGACAAGCTGGAGTTGATTCGGGTAGACGACGAAGGAGCAAAAAGGAAAAGGAGGGAAAGGGAATCGGCTCGGGTTTCGTTCTTTGGAAAGATGGAAAGGAAAGGAAAAGTCGGTTCGGGTCGGAAAAGAGAATGGGATAAGAGGCTGAAGTAAACGGATCGGTTAGGTGGTGCTGGTTTGGTTCGGATCGGGCTACCCGATCCGAACGGATCAGTCCTGCTTCCGAACCCGTTGCTTCCCTTGTCTTGAACTGACCATGCTTTAGTGAGGCACCCGAACCGACTGTTATCTTTGCCTGCGTCGAGCTAGTCATCATATGCATATCCGAACCGACCCGAACATATTGAACTTGACACATAAAGACCACTCAACTAATTCAACTAACACTTATTCTAGACGAATATGCCTCGCGGACAGTTAGGATAGTGCCTTGTAAACATAAACGAGAATTAAGAACAATTCTGACTATCACCTTCTCTTTAAAGCTTCGTCTTACATTGCTGTACTCTTATTTTGCACTTCCCGCATTTGTTGCACACACTTTAGTTCACACACATACACAAAAAGGGGACACGGGATAATTCACTCTAATTCGTGCTATTGCTTCTTCAATAGTTCCATGACAATGAGGCCCAGACGCTCTTCTCGTCTAGCTGAGAGGAAAGAAGCTCCAGAAACTTCCCACAAAACCACTCTCGAGGATATATCTTCTTCATCTGACCCAGAATGGGACAGCGAGGGTCCGGATTACGGAGTTGGTCATCGGGAAAGCGATGAAATGTCTTCAGAAAATGAAGTTTCCCTAGGCTTTGAGGAGGAAGGAGGGATTGGTGACAACCGAGCACCCGATGAATTCGACTCAGCCATTATATTGGAGTCACCTCCAGATTCCGTAGAATCAACAATTGACAACGACCGACTCGTGAGAATTTGCTTGAAGTATGGAATAATGAAGAGAGACACTCTAGTGCCCTCACGTTCTGATCGTCCACATAACCCTCCAGAAGGATATATGACGGTCACTCGTTTGATGTGCATGGTTGGCGCCATTCCTCCTTTCTCGCCTTTCATCGTCGACTTCTTAAGACAAATGCGGATTGCCCCCATGCAGCTACATCCCAATTCATACGCCTATCTGCATACCTTATTCATAGCATATCGTGAAATTCTAGGCGTGGAGCTTACGTTTGACGATGTTCATTTCTTCTATAATTTCAAACATCGGACTAGGGAAACCCCTTCTTTCTGTTACTTTGAGTCGGTCCCAAAGAGGAAGATAATCTCTACGCCGTTTAGCAGCAAGGCTGGAGATTCCAGACTGGAGTGGTTCTATATAAAGCAACAGTCTGGATGCGCCAGAAGATGGACAAAATCAAGTAAAGCACTGATTTTCTGACCCTGGATTCTATACACTTGAATCATCACCCTGACTTGTTTTCCTTTTTATTTTCAGTCGATAATCCCAAACAGGTATCAGACCAAGTGTTCTTTGATCGAATGCACCGTCTCCTCAATGGCGACCAAAAATTCCTTATTATTGATGAGGTTCTTAAAGACGAGTACCTTCATTTTCACGGGCTGCTATCCGTCTTCCGTAGCATCGGTCATGGGACGGTCCCTTATGCATATATTCCTCCAGTGGAAACAGTTCCAGAAATAGGAGAAGGCTCGGGAATTCCTGCAGCTTCTCTTCAAACTTCACCCTCTCCCTCTTCCACTCAAGATGATGAACTGGCTAATCTGGCCAAAAAACATCGTGAAGGATATATTGCCCCCGAAGAAACTACCTCGGTAGACAAATCAAAATCTCCCCAAGGGTCGCCACTTCACGCTTCCGAAGGGGATGTTCCTAGCGCCGACGAGCACATATTTCAGGGTTTGGGGGATCTCCCTTTACCCGAGACTATATACACTTCGGAAGATTTCAGAAAGGACCCTCTAGTCTTCACTTCTTCTGAAGAGACTACTCCTGCTAAGGCCAAAGAGCCTGCCCGCACCACTTTAGCTTCAGACTCGGGTTGGTTGGGGGGACACATACACTACATAGGATGCACTTTGCACCGTAGCACTAGCATTCATTGCACTTCTTTTTCCATGGATCCGCTGATTCTAAACTTCGTTTAACTTATCGTGCAGGTACAATGTCTCGATCCTCTTATGACATAAGAAAGCTTCGCCGCAGCATGTCTAACCCTCCCCAGGATGCCGAATATAACCGCCGGGATGACCGCGGCAGGGAGGAAAGGAGACCCTATGATCCTTATCGATCTCGATCCTCACGCTCCCGCTCACCAGTTCGACCGGAACAGGAAAAATACAAAAGCTATCAAGGTCGTAGGGAGGAGGATAGACCACAATCTAGGGATTCCACTTCCTCCCATGAAAAGCGAAGCAGAGAGAAAACACCTCCAAAGGAAACTGGGTCTAGAAGTAAGCAAAAAGTCCCTGCTACTAAGCGACCTCGGACAGACAAGGGTTCTACAGAATCTTCTTCGGGAAGGGACGCTGAACTAACAATCCTAGCCCCTCCTCCACCAGATGCGGGAACCGCCGTAAGGCTGGCATACTTAAAGGAGCAATTTCCCGAGCACTACTTCGAGACTCTGACCTTTCTACCTTCCCTTGAACCTATTTCTTCTAATTGGGCAGAGGAGGCCAGAGCAAAGATTGATTTGGTGGAAAAACAATATACTGAAATGTTCAAGTATTCCCGCACTCTTTCTAGAATCATCCGCACGCTAATGACAAATGCTGACTCAATGCACAAAACTGCAGAGGAAGATGCTAAGGCCCTGAAAACCTTAGGAAAAAATTTAGAAGATACTCAAGCTCAACTAGCTATCGCTCAGAAGAACGCTTCTAACTTCAAACAACAGTTTGAGGACATGCAAAAGCGCTATCATGATTTGCTAGAATCCCACACTCAGGAACGTTCCGAGTTGAAGAAGCAAGCTGACGAAGCCAAGTCAGAGGCTGCCAAGACACGTCTCGCTTATGCTGAGCTTGAGCAGAAGAATGCCGAGTTAGCGAAAAGGAGTGCTGAGTTAGAAAAGAAAAACGCTGATTTGGCTTCAAAATTGTTAGAGGCGGAAAACAGGGCTGCTCTGGCTGAGGGCAACGTTGAATGCGCTATTAAATCTGCGGAGGAAACCCGCAAACAGCTATCAGAGGCGGAGGCCGATATTCAGGGCTTCGGGGAGCTAATGATCGAATTCTTTGCGCACATTATTCGTCGTCGAAACATTTCCTGGATCGAGGACTATCCATCCACTTTGGTTCATGTGTGGAATCAAATCGTTGAGTGGGAAAAAGAAGAGCTTAAGGTCGATTCCCTCGATGAAGATAAGTTGATGGAGAAGTACCTGAGAGACGACGAACCGGAGCGCCTAGCTGAAGGTCGCCGTCTAATTGCTGAGGCCATGGAAGAAGAGAGGCGGAAGTCTAAACAGAAAACCATTCCTGAAGCTGGCTCCTCTTCTTCTGCTCCTGTAACTCCTGAAGTGGAAGGGTATGATCCCGAAAACCCGGGAATTCCCCGATCAACTTTACTATCTTCCATTCCTGAAATAACTCCAGAGGTAGTAGTCACCCCCGCTGAGAAGTCTTCAGAAGGTATCCCTGTCTTTTCTCCTCAACTTGTCAAGGCTACTACTACCTTTGGCTACATGATTGAACGTTCAATGAGAAATCCTTTGCTCTCGCCTGAGTTGATAACCGATGTTTCTCATTTTGTAGGCGCTGAATCCTCCGCGAAGACAGATGTAGTTCAAGGAGCTACCACTGGGACAAAGCCCGCTGATAGGGTCAAAGAAGGAGAAGACAAGGCTGCTTCCACAGAATTGGGGGAAAGAAGTGAATCAACTAAGGTGACTACTCCCCATGACGAAGAAATGATTGCAGCTTTAAAAGACGACGGAGGAGACGAGGGGCATGATGAGGAACCAGAAGTTACAATAACCGGGGAGTCGAAAAGCGCTGAGAACATTACCTTGGCTGCCATGAAGGCTGATCAAGACAAGCGCTTGCAATTAAAGGCTGAAGAATTAGACCCTGAGGTCCTCAAGCCCCTTGCAGTTGTGGATGCAGGTTCAAGGTTAGTGGTTAAGCTCTCAACTAGATCTATCACCGAAGAACTTGCTAAAAAATCTTCTTTTGATTCCAGTGCCCAGCCTTCCGGGAAGAAGTCTGCCGGCTCCAGTGCTACACCTTCAGGGAAAAAGAAATCAAAGCGAATTTTGACTGAAGCAGAGAGGGAAGCAAAGGATGCGGAAAAAGCTGCCAAGAAATCGAAGGCTCATCCCAAACCCAAATAGTGGGTTCTCCTGTGTCCTTTTAGCATCTTTGTAAATCAATAAGTGTTGCCACAACAGCAGCTCCCGCACTTTCTTTTTTAGTCATTTCCCTGTACAAATTTATTCATTTGTAAATAAAAATAATTCACTTTTTGCAATGCTTATCTGTTAGCAGCTCTGCACTTATGTAAAAATGCATATCTATAGTTATGAAACAAAGTTGTGAAGAGGGGAGATATGTGTATGGGTATGTGTCCCCAGTCAATCTCCGTAAGTTATTCAGTGCCTAACTATGCAATCTGGATGCTCCCGATTCTCTAACGGGATAGCATTTCCTGTATCATCAATATCTGTTGTTTTTCCTGGCATTTCTTTTATACTCTATCTCACTCTCTTGAGAGTTAGAGTTCGAGTTCAGTTATTTGTTTATCCCCCGGTCGTTCAACGGGAAAAGATTTCTTTCTCGGCGCTCGGTCGGAGACGCCTTTATACTCTCTTTCTCTCTGGAAAGTTAGAGTTCGGAATAGAACCTCTTTCTCAGCGCTCAGTCGGAGACGCTTTTATACTCTCTCTTTCTCTGGAGAGTTAGAGTTCAGAATAGAATTTCTTTTTCAGCGCTCAGTCTGAGACGCTTTTATACTCTCTCTCTTTCTCTGGAGAGTTAGAGTTCAGAATGTCGTTTTCTCATTCTTTTATGTCTTATTGCACAAATAATCATTGTGCTTCTTTTTATGCCCAAACTGTTTCAACCTTTTTAGGCTCTAACTTGTCCTGTATTTTATAATCACAACAGAATAACTAACGAATGGAAATGCATAAAAGTAAATAACACACAATATTTTATAGTGGTTCAGCTAAGTCATAGCCTACGTCCACTTTATAGTCCTTTATTCATATCGTCATATTTTCCAAAGGCAAGTCGTGCCTTACTACAGAGTTTACAGGAAGAACAGCAAAAAGTATAGCATTTCTAATCCAAATATCGCATTAAGTGTTGGGCATTCCATGCTCGAGGGACTTCTTCGCCATCTACGGTCGTTAACTTGAATGTTCCTTTATCAAGTTTCCGTTGGATGACAAAGGGTCCCTCCCATTTTGGGCCGAGGTGAGGAAGGGATGGAAAAACTCTCTTGAGCACCAAATCTCCGGGTTCAAAAGTTCTGAGGCGAACTTTTTTGTCATAATAGCGTGCCATCTGATGCCGATGTCTTGCGGCACGCAAGTCTGCTTCGTCTCTTTTCTCTTCGACTTCATCAAGAGACTCAAGTAAAAGTGCCTGATTCGTCATCGGGTCATAATATGTTACCCTGTGGGAAGGAACTTCCAGTTCAACTGGAATTACTGCTTCTGAGCCAAAGGAGAGGGAGAAAGGGGTATGACCGGTAGCCGTTTTAAACGTTGTTCGATATGCCCACAAAGCTAGGGGCAATTCATCAACCCATTTTGCCTTTGCATGCTCTAATCGCTTTTTGAGGATGGATTTTATTACCTTGTTTATTGCCTCTACTTGCCCATTAGATTGTGGATAGGCAACTGCAGTATATCGTTTGTCTATCTTATATTTCTGGCAAAAGTTTCTGAATTCAGTGCTATTAAATTGGGTCCCGTTATCGGTAATAATCGTCCTTGGGATCCCGAATCGGCATATAATATTTCTGACCACAAAACTTATCACCTTTCTTGTGGTGATCTTAGTCAAGGGTTCAGCTTCCACCCACTTTGTAAAATAATCCACGGCTACTATGGCATACTTAGCCCCTCCTTTAGCGATCGGTAAAACTCCAATGATATCGATTCCCCATGTGGCAAATGGCCAAGGACTCACCATCGATTTAAGCTGGGTTGACGGTGCCCTGGGGATTTTGGCGAATCTCTGGCACTTATCGCAGCGTCGTGAATAATCAGCTGCATCTTTGTTGATCGTAGGCCAGAAGTATCCGTATCGCAATATTTTCTTCGCTAAAGTTTGACCTCCTGTATGATCTCCACACTCACCTTCGTGCACTTCTCTCAGTACACGCTTGATGTCGTCGTGTGCGATACATCGTAACAGGGGCATAGAAAATCCTTGTCTATAGAGAATATCGTCTTGTATAACATATCTGGTAGCTCTGCGCACTACAGCTCTCTTTTCACTCTTCTTTAATGGGAGTGTCCCATTCTTAAGAAAATTCTTGATTGAAGTCATCCATGATTCCTTCTCTGGTTCCGCTTCAAGAACGAATTCCATTTCCATTGACTCAAAGCTTGGCGACTCCAACGTTTCAATTGGAATTACCTCAGTCCCTTCTGGATTGTCAGAACTAGCTAATTTTGCTAGTCTATCCGCTTTCTGGTTTTCTTCTCTGGGAATATGTGTTATGTTGTACCGCTCTAAGCTACTTAATAGCTCTTTCACTTTCTTAAGGTAAGCGACAAGTCGAGGTCCTCGAGCCACGAACTCCTCTCGCACTTGACAAACAACAATCTTAGAGTCACAAAATATATCCATCACTTTTACTCCGAGGTCTTTAGCGAGTTTCAGCCCGGCAATCAGGGCTTCATACTCAGAGTCGTTGTTTGTTGCCGAAAATTCTAATCGCAGGGCGTAATATAACGACCGTCCCTCCGGAGTGACTAAGACAATTCCAGCTCCGGATCTTCGGTCATTTTTAGCTCCATCTGTATATAATTCCCACGGATTCATCTTTAGCTTATCCTCGGATTTAACCACTCGGTCATTGATTATTTCTTCCTCTGGAATGGTGAACTCCGCAATAAAGTCTGCTAGAGCTTGCCCCCTGATTGACTTTCGTGGTTGAAAATTCAAATCAAACTGGCTTAGTTCTATGTTCCATTTAATCAACCTTCCCGACGCTTCGGGTCTCTGCAACACTTGTCTTAACGGCTGATCGGTGTATATGGTTATTGGATGGGCTTGGAAGTAGTGACGAAGCTTTCGGGATGCAATCAGGAGGCTGTAAGCAAGCTTCTCGATCTTTGGGTAGTTGCGCTCTGCCGCTGCTAATTTCCTACTCACATAGTATACTGGCCTTTGTACTTTGTCTTCTTCTCGAACCAGAACTGTGCTGACAGCGTGAGCCGAGACTGCTAGATAAACAAATAGTTCTTCATGGTCTACGGGCTTTGATAAGATTGGCGGTTTTTCTAACAGTTCTAACAGATTTTGAAAAGCCTCGAAACAATCGGGAGTCCACTGGAAGTTCTTCTTTCCCCTTTTTATCAAATCAAAAAATGGAACACATTTATCGGTGGCTTTGGAGATGAATCTACTTAGCGCCGCTACCTTCCCTGCCAGACTTTGGACGTCTTTAATTCTCCTTGGTTCCCTGATATTTCTAATCGCCGCTATCTGGCTAGGGTTGATCTCAATTCCTCGGGAACTCACAATGAAGCCAAGGAACTTTCCCGACGCCACTCCAAATGAACATTTTAAAGGATTCAATTTCATACGGTATTTTCGCAAGATACCAAACATTTCTGCTAAGTCTTGCGTATGACTGGAGGACTGCTTTGATTTAACAAGCATATCATCCACATAAACTTCCATAGTTTTTCCTATTTGATCATAAAACATTCTATTTACCAACCGCTGATAAGTAGCTCCAGCGTTTTTTAATCCGAACGGCATTACAACATAACAATATAATCCCAAATTCGTAATGAAACTTGTATGCTCTTGGTCTGGTACATGCATAGGAATTTGATTGTATCCAGAATATGCATCCATGAAAGAGAGAAGTTCATGACCTGCTGTCGAGTCTACAAGCTGGTCAATCCTGGGAAGTGGGAAACTATCTTTTGGGCAAGCCTTATTTAAATCTGAAAAGTCAATACAAGTTCGCCACTTTCCGTTTGGCTTCTTTACCAGGACGGGATTCGATATCCAGTCGGGATAGGTCGAATCTCGAATAAATCCATTTTGCTTCAATTTCTCTATTTCCTCTTTGAGGGCAGCCGACCTCTCTGGGCCCAGCATGCGTCTCTTTTGCTTTACAGGTGGATGCTTCGGATTTACATTCAATTTGTGACTGATAACGGAAGGCGATATCCCACACATGTCAGCATGGGTCCAGGCGAACACATCTAAGTTCGCCTTCAAGAAGTTCGTCAGGTCTTTAGCACGACGTTGATCCAATTGGGAACCGATCTTCAAAACTTTTGTCGGATCAGCTTTATCAACAGGAATTTCCACTGTTGCTTCATTAGGAGTTGCATTTCTAGCCTCTGGTTCCTCGTCTTTTCTAGGATCCAGGTCTTCAGGCGTTCCTTTTCGCAACTCCCTTGGGTTCAACCTCTCTAATTGCTATGCTGAGTTCCCCTTTGAGGGAGATGAGGCATCCTTACTCTCAGCATTAACTCCTTTCATCAACATCTTCAGTTCGGCCACATAGCAGGCCCGTCCAGAAACCTGATCCCCTCTTATTACTCCAGTCCCGGCTTCGGTTGGGAACTTTAGTAACAAGCACCAAGGGGCGATACAAATTCTAAACTCAGCGAGGGCAGGCCTTCCTAAAAATGCATTATATGGCGAATCTACGTCCAGTACTACAAACTGAAGCATTCGCACTCTTCTACGTTCTCCTTGCCCTAGGGTCACAGGCAACTCTATGTATCCCATAGGAGCTGTCGTCGCTCCGTTGAAACCTCTAATCCATCCTTCACAAGGTTTCAGATCTTCGGGCTCAAGCTTCATCTGATCAAATGACTTCTTGAACAAAATATTAACGGAACTTCCGTTGTCTACTAATACCTTATGGACCAAAGCCGGCCCAATAGTGGTAGTAATAACCAACGGATCATTGGTGGGAGATTGTATTCCCGTGTTGTCTCGGCTGCGAAACACCACGTCATCGAACATGGTTTTTTGTTGTTTGATGGGGGTAACATCTTCCAAATCGTCACCTTCATTCACATCTAGATGCTTGGCCGCATTCACATATTGGTCCATTGACCTAAAGCTTCGGATTGCCGGGTGAGGTCCGCCTACTATGGAGTTGATGACGATCCCTTTACCTTTCTGCTGCGCGGTAGGCTTAGGAGCAGGTAGGATTTGCTTTGGAGCCTGCTCTCCTTGCCCCCTGTCCCTCGGGGCAACCTTGTACTCATCCAACTTTCCTTCACGCAACAGCTTTTCAATTACATCCCTCAAATGTCGACACTCATTGGTCGAATGTCCATGTGTTCCGTGAAACAAGCAAAATTTCCCTGTCGCCATTTCTTTCTCGGTCGAATCACGAGGTGGCGGTCTTTTGTACTGCAACACATTATACGTGTCCAGGTAAATATTTTCCAATGTGTCATTCAATGGTGTGTAGTTCTCGTAGTTCTGGAATCGGGGCCTTTTGTTTGGGTCGCTTCCCCTATTTCTGTTTCTCCTGTTACCGTTCGAATTACGGTTGTTGTTGTTTCCCCCGCTTCCAGTATTGCTGTTTCCACCCTTGTTTCCTACATTTACTTCAACCTTGCCAGAACTTTCCCCAGACTGCTTCACTGCAATATTACTCTGCACATTCTCCTTTGAAGCTGTCTCAGACTTTCTCTTCCGGTTTGCCCGGGCCTCCTCTCGTCTCAGATAAATATCGGCTTTTTCGTAGAATATCGCCCTTGTGGGGGGTGTCTTCCCAGAAAGGTAGTCTCCAAACTCAGATTCAGGATCGACTCCTTCCTTTAATGCCATCAGAATAGTGGGCTCATGCGGGTCACTGACCTCGGTTACAGCTTGGTTAAAACGATCTAAATATGCCCTTAAAGACTCTCCGGGTGCCTGTTTGATCCTCGACAATTCAATAACACTCTTGGACTTGCGGGCATGTAGTCGAAACTGGTTCATGAAACGCTCGCTTAGTTCTTTGTAATTAGAAATTGAACGAGGAGGAAGTCGGGTAAACCAAAATAAAGCCACATCTTCTAGGTAGATTGGGAACGCTTTGCACTTTACTTCATCGGGGGCAGCAGCGGCATTCATAAGCCACGAATACCGCATCAAGTGCTGTCCTGGATCAGTCCTTCCGTTATACTTGTCCATCTGTGGCAAGTTAAAGCGTCGGGGAAACTGGAAGTCTAGAATATCGTCAGTGAACGGGGTATGGCTTCGTTCGATGCCATAGTCTTCATTTGTATAATTCCGGCTCTCGGACATAATTCGGCGAACCATTGCCTGTACATCGGCACTAGTTAGGGGCTGCTCAGGTTCCCTGGCCCTAGTGTCCGAGTTCCTTCGGGGCTCTTGCTCAGGAGACGCCCTTCTTCTTCGAGCTGCCTCTGCTCGATTCCTTTCCCTGCGTTCCCGGTCGATCTCGGGAAGAGGGGACTGGAGTCTTTGCCCCCGAGAGGGGCTATCGTTTCCTAATGCTCGTGCGATATCCTCGCGAGATCCCAAAGATCCAAACGTTAGCTGCTCCACGTTCTGAGGTCGTTCGAGTGGCCTTCGTTCACGGGGCCTCTCTTCCTCAGAAGATGAAGATTGATCTACTGGTGTATGACGAACTGGCGACGGAGTTCTTTGCCGGCGGAGCTCATTGATTTCTCGACTCATGAGCCTCATATTTTCCTGCATCATGAGATTGGTGCGCTCATGAACTCTCATAGCTTCCCTCGTGCTCTCAAGCATATCAAGCAAGCGCGAGAAATCTCCTTGAGTGATGGGAGCAGATGGATTGGCCTGGTCTCCAACCCTGGCAGCTGGAATTGGAGCATTCGCGGGGACTCGAGTAGATGTTCCAGCTTCACCAAGCATCGGGTCGGATCGGAGGTAGGAAGTCGGGTCGGATCGGAGCTGGGGTGCCTGGTCGGATCGGTGTGCAGCGAGCAAGTCGGGTCGGTTCAGACTGGGGGAGTGCACTGCTTCAGAGTCTCCAACCCGGATCGGATCGGAACTTTCCCCTTGCTGTCGGTTCGGATGTCCTGCATTAATTCTCCCTGCTGCTGAACTCTGCCCCCTAGACCTTGTTACAACAGCATGTTGCTGATCTTCACCAGCTCCATTTCCTTGAACAGACTGGACTTCCTTGCCTTTTCCTCTGGCCATGAGTCTTTGACAATTACTTCAACGAATGTAAGAAAGTGGAGAAGCTTAAGGATTCACCTCTTTGAACTCAACGGTCCAAAAAGTAAAAAGAGATCCCGGAAAATAAAGAATTTAGATGAGGATTCTCAGTGAAAGCACCAAAATGTTAGACCCAAATGTGGTTCTAACACCCAAATTGATTAGAAACAAGATAAAGTAAAGCAGAAATAAAAAAGAACACACAAGGTTTATAGTGGTTCGGCGAAGAAATGCCTACGTCCACTTAGTTTTCACTATATTCAGTAATTCAATTACAAATACAATGTAAGATTCGCTCACAACTCACTTTTGTTCACTCAGAAAGATAAAAACAGGAAATGAAAGATGGTTTGGATTTTCCGGGAGTGAAGGAATTCGAATGATGGAGGTACTTGGATTCTCATAAGTGCTGAAAAAGATCCTTCTCTTTGTCTCTAGATGGGGTATTTATAGGTGTGAATCTGCCTGAGATGCAATCCGGGTCGGAACACGTGTCATCCATCGCACTCTCTTCGGGTTCGGATGGGCTATCAAGCTGACAACGCATCAATGAGATGGACGTTAGGGGTAGGAATTGGTCACATCCGGTCCGGTTCTCCAGGCGACTTTATAGGAGATTTTCCTGGATCATGGGTGCGGGTCGGAGACGTGCAGGTTGGGGGCTCGGATCGGAATACCCGACCCGAACCGGAGTAGCTTGGACGTCTCTTCTTCTCTAATCATACTCCGCTCCGCTCCGAAGTCGTGGCAAGCAGACGGCTTTCCGATCCACCTGAGATTCATTGGCCTTCCGATCCGATCAGGTATGCTTTGCCAATTTATCCAGTAAGAGATATCCGATCCGAACAGAGAATTTTACCCGATCCGAACCGATACGCTGCTATCAATCTGAATTGTGGAGTTTCCTTCCGATCCGAACCGGAGTCGCATAACTTGAAATACTCTTCAACGGTTGGTTTCTTGACTTTGTGTTGCCTAGTTCACAAAGTAGGCTAACAGTAAGTGATCGAGATCCTGTTTTTACGAGCGAGTTTTGGAAGAGTATGCAAGAGGCCGTAGGCACACAGCTATGCTTAAGCATGGCCTATCACCCTTAAACCGATGGTCAGACGGAAAGGGTGAACAGGGTATCAGAAGATCTTTTGAGGTTGTGCATTCTTGATTTTGGAGGAACATGGGAGCATCATCTTCCTTTGGTGGAATTCGCCTACAACAATAGCTACCAAGCCACCATAGGCATCGCACCCTTCGAGGCTTTATATGGAAGACCATGCCGATCACCAACCTGTTGGTAGGAGTCTACAGACAAGTTCGTACTAGGGCCAGATATGATTAGAGAAACTTCAAAGAAGGTGGACTTGATACGAAGACGAATGAAGACTGCACAAGATAGACAGAAGTCCTACGCTGATAAAAGAAGGACCGACCTTGAGTTTGAGGTTGGAGACAGGGTTTTCCTTAAAGTATCTCCTTTGAGGAAGTCGTTCTCTTTGGGTCTATAGGAAAATTGGCACCAAGATTTGTAGGGCCATTTCCTATCATTGAGAGGGTTGGGAAGATGGCTTATAGAATAGAGCTACCCAAAAGATTGGCTAGAGTTCATAATGTTTTCCATGTCTCTCATCTACGAAAGTGCTTACATGAGTCTGCGGAAGTTGTAGAGCCAAGCATATTAGAAGAAGTAGAGGTGGAACGAGAAGCGATGGTGAGGAGAGTTCCAACCCGTATCTTAGGGATAGAAGTCAAAAAGCTACGTAACCGTGAAGTCAAGCTTGTTAAAGTTCAATGGAGTGACGCTAAGGAAGACACGACTTGGGAGACTGAGGACAAGATACGCGCAGCCTACCCTTTTTTTTTTAGGGTACATCCCTGATCTCTTTTTCCATAAGTTTATGCATACTTGTATCTATCTCTCAAGTATATCTCCTCGGTCTTATCCTTGACCTTTAGTTAGAAACCAATGGATGAAAACATGTATTTGAAACATGTTATGATTGATGGTTGCAAGTGGTTGCAAGTGGTTACTAGTGGTTGCTCGTGGATGCATATACACACACATTAGGATTATATCGGCTCAGTCACTTTCATATTGCATATGCATATATGTATTTGTATATGGATTGAAACTTGATGTGTTGTCATATAGATGTTGCACTTGTATGAATGGTTGTGCACTCATGTAGAAGTTATAAAGTACGATTAGGAATAATTGCATACATAATGGACTCATGGCACTATCATGATTTGCATTAAGGAGGTCAATTGAATCAGTAGACCGCCTGATTTCACATTAGATAAGGTCAAATACACACACTATGCATATAGTCATGAAAGCATTAGAAATCTGTTTAAGGACAATGGATGCCTGTGTTTGAGGATTGAGTAGATGGTCGATTGCATGGTAGGATATACATTCTTCTTTACTTGAAGATTTCGGGGACGAAATTCTTTAAGGAGAGGAGAATGTAACACCCCGTATTTTCTGTAAACATTAAAGTAATGAATTAAAGAATACTTAATTTTAAAAGCGGAAATTAGGGGAAACGGGTTTCGCCATTGCGTTCGTCTCCGAATTCTTCTTGAGATATAGTCCGAGTTTGCGTGAATCGGACTCCGTATGAAGAAGGTATGGAGTTCAGAAGATTTCAAGTTTAAACGGAAATTAAATATAAATAATAATTAAATCGAAAAGCAGTTCAAAATACAAAAATTCCGATAATCAGCTGGGCAGGAAAATTCCCGCCCATAGGGGTCAACTCCCCCCATGGGGGGTCGACATAGGTGTCGACCCGCCAAGAGGGGTGTCGCCCCTTGTAGGGGTCGACCCCCTCAGCCAGATCTGGGCTGTTTTGTCCAGTGATGTTTTTCTGAGTCATTAGAGCATATATGGCGACTTCCGATGGGCTCTGTTTGGTCTGGATGGCTCTGATTACTCCTAGGTTGATCTAACGGCTCTCATCAATCTAAACTTCTATATAAACAACCCCAACCCTCAAACCTAAAACCACATAACCTTGCTCTATGAAGCCGTCATGCTGTCTATGGCCAAACTAGCGCAGCCTCCATTTTTCTAGAAATCAAGTTAGAAAGTCCCTAATCAAGTCCAAACTAGAGAATTAATAGTCTACATCAAAGGATAGCTTTTCAGTTTCAGAAATCAGATCCCAAAAAACAAGATTTGTTATTTTGTTTGTAAGTTCGGTTATTCTTTAGATTTGAACAAATAAAAGTCATGACTTGTAATGAAACGAAAGTAGAACTGTGCCTAGTTGTAAAATAATCGTATTCTGATTCATTCTGAAATTACCTATGCCTACGTGACTATTGTGATTGATACAACCTATCACGTTGTATATTAATTTGGAGATGAACCCATCATGTTGTATATTAATTTGGTGATGAACCTATCATGTTGTATATTAATTTGGTGATGAACCTATCATGTTGTATATTAATTTGGTGATGAACCTATCATGTTGTATATTAATTTGGTGATGAACCTATCATGTTGTATATAAATTTGGTGATTCTTTTATGATATGTTATATGCAAGTTCATAAGCTAAGTCATGTTCATATATGCTTACATGACTAGATCTACATGCTTATATGGTTTAGATCTATGTTAATTTGTTCCAACTAAAATGCAAGTTCACATTTACATGCTTAATTAAATTTCTGTAGTACTATGACAAATTTATATCACACATGCTTGATCTATACTATATTATGCCACTAGAATGTTACATGCCCCTTTTGCTTTTCCTTTTTATGTACGAGTTAGGCTAATTTGCGAGCCTAACGTTCTATGTAATTTATACGAACGAATAACAGGGGATACGTTGAGAAAAATATTAAATTACATGCTATTGGCATAGGTTGGCTCGTAATCATCTAAATGATTAATGACATGAAATGGTATAATTTGTGTACCTAAGTACTATTGACATAATTTAGAGGGTAAATAGGACATGACTTGAGTTGACAACATTGGTGGATAATATACATATAAACATAAATGGTAAATATGTAAATTAATTAAAAGATGAATATGCCAAAAACCCGAGGTTAGATTGAGTTACGGTGTAAGACTGCCCGGAACAGCCCGGCATATCCAGCAACCGTAACAATACAGATCTAATGTGAGAGGTTAGAGCATTAAGCCTAAAAACCCAAGGTTAGATTGAGTTGCGGTGTAAGAGTGCCCGAAACCGCCCGGCACATCCAGCGACCGCAACAATATAGATCTAATGTGAGAGGTTAGTGCTTTAATGAATGAATTAAAGCTAAGAAACAGGCAGGTAAGAATGGTAGGGTTAAGCAAATTAAGTCAACACTTAAACCAATACAACATGTTAACTAAACTGATGGGTGGGGGTTGGGTTAATTTGAGAACACTTAACTATTTTAACATGTTGATTAGGAAACCCTAGTAACGAGGACCCATTTCAGCAGTAACCCACATAGATGTATCATGGTACCCTGAACTAGGCAGGGTGGGGCACGATTACTGGGCTGATTATAAGCGGTCAAAATAATGGCGGGTGGTGCAGCAGTGTAGGTTCTGACGGAGTATGGGCGTGCATGTACTCTGACATGGACAAATCAAGCACTGGGCATCATTAGTATACACTGTGCATCTTGAATTTGTGTCGGGTTGCCACCATAGGAATTGATACAACCCATGGTGGGACCAACACAGATATCTACAATCAAGCGGGGCCGAATGACACAAGTCATAAATGCATGCGAGTAGAAGCCAATCGATAAAAGGGGATCATTTTATCATGAACACATGGTACTAGTTGAAACACTTGTTAGTAGGTGCAGAGAAATAGAAATGAGTGCGATAGTATATTCAGTTTATCTTGCCTTATTTATTGTTATCTTATTTCTAGCGTATTGTCCTTGGTTCAGTTTATTCATTTCATGATCCTTTTTCCTGTTTACATGCTAAATAATCACTGGACTTACCAGATTTATGTCCGACCCATTTTCTTTCACCTTCTTTTCTTCCGTTTCCCTCCCCCCCAGGTCCGCAGGGAGGGAATACTTCAGCTTAGTGCAGACCTTTTCAAGCTTGAAGAGAGTAGATGTATTGTTTGGATTCTCTTTCCTTGGGCTATGGCTGTGGTTACACTTTTATTGGGGATTTATGCTGCTTTACTTCTGTTTTATGCTTCTTTATGTAATTGGAGATTTAAATCAAGACAGTTCTTTTGTTGTAATAATTTAGAAGTTGGGTTTTGAGACAATGCTTTTAATGTTTTGATTGAACCATGCTATTTAATAAATAATTTCAGTTTTCCGCTGATTATATGTTTGTCTTGTAAATTATCTGTGTCTTTTACCTAAAATGCTCCACCAAAGTTAATGCATTCCCTTTGTGAGTGAACTTAACGGAGGTGGGGTGTTTACAAATCCATTCGTGGTACATTAGTTCGGGTCGTGGCTCCATCACTGGTTCGTGGAAGGGGTTCGAATCGGGAGTTCAGCTCGTGAGTCTCCGGTTGGTTCTTGGCGCATAATCCAAGCCAAGTCACGTTACCAAAATCTCAAGTGGGTCAGTTCGGTGCCACTAGTCACAAGCGGGTCGGTTCGGTGGGGAGGGGCGATCCAATCCGGTCCCTGTATAGTTTTCCTGCAACTCTTCCAGCGACTGTTTTACGCCATACGACGGCGTTTCCAACCATTCTAACTATTATAAGCAATCATAAAACATTCCAAACAGTCATAGCAACATATGAAATCAACCACACACACCAAAACAAAAATTTGATATGTTAAGATGGATCAAACATATACCCAAAACCCATATTTTCCCCTTATGCATGTTTAAGAAAATCTAATGATAGCATTAGCAAAACTTAACCAAATTAACCCAAATTTCTAACAGAAGCCTAAAATAATATTTTAGAATTTTGCAAATTTTTCCATATTTTTCTGAGTTATAATTTCGCGAATTAACACTAATCACCCCTAATTAGCTGCAATTAGTGAAAAACAATGCAAATCACTCACCTTAGCCAAAAATAAAACTTAGATATGAAACTATCTCTGATTTGGATCGAATCTCTATGCAACACAGCAGCTCCAACTCTGATTTGGTGCTATTTGACCTTGATTTGACGTAGATTAGCTTAATCCTTGATTAGAGAGCGACTTGGGATGAAATTAGAAGGTGGAGGCCATGGCTAGAGTTAGAGAAATATTTTAGGCGGTTGAGAAAATGAAAATAGATCGTTTCCTAACTGATTTTAGCCTCTCCATAACCCTAATCTCGAAATGGGTTATGGGCCTAGCTGCTAATCACCCTAATTAGGCCCGGTTAAGTTGTTTTTCACCTTCTAAACCTTGTTTCAGCCACATCATCCGGATCTAATGGAAGAGGTTTCAGGTCAAAAATCCTTACCAATCAAAAGTTATGGGCAAAACAAGATTCGCTAGGGGCAAAACAGACATTTAAAAATCAGCAAAAATCGCGAACATTGGAAATGACCCCAATAATCGTTCCCCAAAGTTACACGACTATACGACTTCATATGATTTTGAAATAAATATTCTACGATTCTCCAATGCGTAGAATGCGGGTCGTTACACTCTTCCTCCCTTAAGAAATTTTGCCCCCGAAATTCCTTAACCAACAACATACAAAGGTGTTCCGCATGCCTATCAGTCATTCACAAACAATCAAACACACAAAACAAACAAAACAAACCTATCCTAGCATGCGGAAAGGCTAAATCGAAATTTAAAATCTTACCAGGCAAAGAGTTCTGGATACATCTTCCTAATGCTCTCCTCCGTCTCGCAAGTACAGTCATTCTCATCTTCGCCCCACTGAACCTTGACTAGATTCACGGCTTTCCTTCGAAGTTTCTTCATATCATGCTCGACAATACGAATCGGCTTGCATTTCCCAACCGCCTCGGGTTCTACTTCGATGTCATCCAACTGATCAGGTGAAATAGCCACATCGGGGTCATGCATGAACTTCCTTAACAGGTAAACATGAAATACGTTGTGAACTCCTTCCATCTTGTCAGGTAATTCAACTTTATATGCCAAACTCCCAACTTTCTCGAGAACTAGGAATGGAGCAATAAATCTTGGTGTTAATTTGCCTCTCCTACCAAATCGTATCACGCTCTTTAATGGAGAAATCTTGCCAAACACCAAGTCGCCAATGGAGAATTTTAAATCTCTTCTCCTCTTGTCAGCATAACTCTTCTGCCTATCTTGGGCATCCTTCATTCGTTGTTGAATAACTTTGATCTTATTTGAGGTTTCTCTTATCACATCTGGCCCAAGCACAAATTTCTCACTCGTTTCTAACCAAAATGACGGTGAGTTGCACGGTCTTTCGTACAAAGCTTCAAATGGAGCCATACCAATACTGGACTGATAACTATTATTATATGCGAACTCCACTAGATGCAAATGGTCATCCCATGATCCACCAAAATCTAATATGCAAGCTCTCAAGAGATCTTCTAATACTCGGTTCACCCTCTTTATGTGACAGTCGTTTTGAGGATGATACGCAGTACTGAGATGTAATTCTGATCCTAACGCCTCTTGTAAGCTCTTCCAAAATCCACTAGTAAACAACGGATCTCGGTCGCTCACAATGCCTTTGGGTATTCCATGAAATCTCACTACCCATTTCATATGTAGTTCTGCTAACATAGTTGTTGTTCTATTCGACTTGATGGGTATAAACCTTGCACTCTTGGTCAATCGGTCCACAATCACCCAAATGCTATCATGGCCCGATCTAGTCCTTGGTAACCCATCAATGAAATCCATTGAGACTTGTTCCCATTTCCATTCTGGAATTTCCAATGGTTGCAACAAACCACTAGGTTTCCTTTACTCAGCTTTAACTAACAGGCAATTCATGCATTTAGATATAAACTTCCCAATGTCTCTTTTGTATCCCTTCCTAGTAGTAGGTGTGCATCATGTTTCGATACATTTTATTACCACTGGGATGTATAGCCAGTTTTGAGCGATGACATCATCTAAGTACTTCATCTCTCAATCCATTGACATTGGGCCCAACTAGTCTCCCATTCTTTCGAAGCCATCCATCTCGATCAAGCCCATACTTGTTCATCTCCTCATCGATACCCATCTAACTTGGAGATGATTTCCAACAGGTTAGGATCATCCCTCTGACTTGAACCAATCTGCTCAATCAAAGTGGGTCTGATCGTTAAACTTGCTAACATCTCTGAATCCAATTCACACTTTGGTCTGAAATCGTAGCCTGCGATATACACCAGTTGCTTCCACTCAAGAAACATAGCCCCTAAACTGACATGTCTTCTACTCAATGCATCAGCTATCGCATTACCCTTTCCTGGTATATATGCGATATCGAAATCGTAGGAAGCCAAGAATTCTAACCATCTCTACTATTGGAGATTTAGATCCTTCTGGGAGAAAAGGCACTTTAACGATTTATGATCAGTAAACAACTAGAATCTTTCTCCCAAGAGATAATGTCTCCACATCTTCAACGCAAACACGATCGCTACCAATTCCAAATCATGGGTAGGATATCTTTTCTCATGCGGTTTTAGTTGCCGACTTGCATAAGCTACAACCCTACCTCCTTGCATCAATACATCACCTAGTCCGGTACCACATGCATCTATATATACTATCATCTATTCATTCCCCTTAGGAATGACTAACACTGGTGCACATGTCAACTTTTCCTTTAGACTCTTAAATGCAACCTCGCACTTTTCGTCCCAAACAAAAGCTTGATTCATCCTGGTCAACTGAGTTAACGGTGCCGCTATCTTGAAGAAGTCTTGGATAAACTTCCGATAATATCCAGCTAATCCCAAGAAACTTCTTATGTCTGTTGCATTCTTGGGCGTAGACCAATCTTGTACCGTAGCCACCTTCGCAGGATCCACGACAATACCATTCTCCTAAACGACATGGCCCAAGAATCTCACTTCTCTCCTCCATAAGTGACACTTAGAAAACTTTGCTTTCAATTGGTGTTTTCTCAACAGCTCCATCACTATCCTCAAATGTTCCTTGTGTTCTTCTTCTATCCTCGAATAAACCAAGATATCGTCTACGAACACAAGAACAAACTTATTCAATTAATCTCTGAATACACTATTCATAAGATCCACAAAATATGTTGGTGCATTGGTCAACCCGAATGGCATGACCAACCACTCATAGAATCCATACGGCGTCCGAAAGGCCGTTTTAGCTATACTCTCAGCTTCCGCCCTAAGCTGATGAAAACCTGTCGTGAGATCCAACTGGGAGAACACTCTCGCGCCACTCAACTAATCAAACAAATCATCTTTCCACGGTAGAGGATACTTGTTCTTCCTCGTCACCTTATTCAACTCATGGTAGTCCACGCACAATCGAAGGGAACCATCTGCCTTGGTAGCGAACACAACTGGTGCTCCCCACTCGGAGACACTTCTTCTAATAAATCCCTTCTTCAAAAGATCGCTTACTTGCACCCCGAGCTCTCGCTGTTCCCTTGGTGCCATACGACGAAGTGGCATTACTATAGGTCTGGCATCTTTCACTAGATTAATACGAAATTCAATCTCTTGTTGTGGTGGAAGTCCGGTCACTTCCTCGAAGACGTCCGGATACTGGCCAGCCACGGGCACATCTGACAGCTCATCATGCAAGATGTCGAGGGAATTTAGAAAACTAGGCATTACCCCATCACTAGGTAGACCACCAAACACTACCCTCCGCCCATCATCTGCTCTAACTGTCACCAAAAGGCCCTCACAGCCTACCATCACCCGTACCTTTGGAGTCAATCGACTCCCAAAATAATGCCAAACCCAGTAAAGCCCAAAAAAAAGCAATCACAAGCATACATACATCCATGACTCAATAAGACCACATTACGACAAATCGTACTAAGGCTAGTCGAACCACCGATCGGGTTCGTCACAACTAAAGGTCTATCGACTATCTCGGGTTCCAATCCCACCTATCTACCAGGTCACTAGATATGAAGGAACGGGAAGCCCCAGTATCAAACAATACTCGAATAGGAATATCATAAACAGAAAGCATACCTTGAATGATGACATTCTTTCCTTTCTCCGCCGCAGTTGAGGCATTCGACGAAGAAGGAACAACATTTAGAGCATGTGCTTTCACAATTTGCTTCTCTTTAGGGGGTTGCAGACATTTATCCTTGTGATGTCCCACTTGGCCACAGTTGAAGCATTTCCTGTCCGCAGGCTTTGCTCAGCATTCTTTAGCATAATGGCCCTTCTTGCCATAACTAAAGCACTCAACATCTTTCTTACTCTTTTTCTGACCATCCTTAGCTTGGTCCTGCTTCCTTTTTTCTAAGAATTATTCTTTCCTCCACCGCTTACTTGCTTTGGCCCCTATGCAGATACAACAGCGACTTTAGTCTTGGGCTTAGGATAAAGGCTCTCTGACCTCAATGCTTTCCCAACAATCGGTACAAAAGTCTCATCAATATGGTTTATAAGCCTTTCCCCCAAGTACTGATCTAAGCCTGTTATGAACTTCTCATTCTTCTTCTCGGGAGTGTCAATAAGGGATAATCCATACTTTGATAAATTATCGAACTCAGCAATATACTCCGAGACTGCCCTACCATTCTATTTAAGCTCCAAGAGCTTCCTGAACAATTCTGATTTTTGAGCAGCTGGGATAAATTTATCACTGTATCGGGCCTTAAACTGATCCCAAGTAACTTGATCCTCAGGGGTACTGCCTTAATAGCATTCCACTAATTCATAGCCCGTCCGTGCAGCTGACGGGATGCTAGCTTCCTCTTCATCGGATCTTCAATTCCCAGATCCTCGAAGATACGCTCACAACTATCAAGCCAATCCTGAACTTCTGTAGCCGATTCCATTCCGTGGAATGGCTTCCCACCAAGACTAGTGTAGTCCTTACAGAGCTTGGCGAAATCGGCCCTAACCACCACTATTTGCAGCATTAGGAACTGCCCTATGAACATCCCTAAGCATCTCTCTCATGAAGTCAGTGAACATCGTCCTCATATCAGGAGTTGGCTCCTCTACCAGTATTCCTCGTATATTGGCTCATCATTCAATCTGTAAGGAGAAAACGATTAACCATCCCTTCAGTGGTGCTAGTGCAGTGCGACTCCATCCTTAGATATACTAATAGTATATATATATAGCTTTTGGAAACCAAAATATCACAAATACGCGCTCTTATATACGTATACTATCTCTCCCTAGTGTCTTTCCCTAGGTTAACTACGCAACCTAGAGCTCTGATACCAAGTGTGACGGCCCGCCCCGCACCAGCCGACATTTCCAGTGAAAGTGTGTTGTGCCAATGCCCGACTAGCACTGGATGGTCGCCAAAGAAAGGAAAAGAAAGGAATTTGAACTAACGAGGAACCTGTAGAATGTCTCACAGCACATGGGATAAGATATAATAATAACATACTTGACATAAAATAGGCGAGACAATGTATAAGCTGAAAACTAAACCATAATAGCAGCGGAAAATTCAAATACAGCTTATGTTCCACATCATCATTATTGCAACTTTTCAAACTGTCTCTAAAGCAAAGTAAAGGAAGAGTACACTACTAATGCCCAAAGTAGTGACCATCAGCGACAGAGGGAGAATACATATATATATCATACGTGGGAGCCTCCTACTCGTCTCCGGATCAGGTACTCGTGCATAACCAGCTAACCTGTCTCTAGTCTGCTTGTTTAAGAGAACCCAGAGTAATAAGAAGAGACATAAAACTCTGGGTCAGACAAAAATCTGGTATGAGCGATAAGCAGAAAAACATAACAATAACAGGTATACTAAACCATACCTGAACCTGGACCTGGACCTGCAACCAAAGAGTTAGCACAACAAGATGTACAATACTTGAAGACATATGGTGTAAAGATACGGGGGTGGCGTTGTGCATGTCATAGTGATATCAAATAATCAAGCATAGAAAACATCCTCACATCTCTCACACAGTGCGTAAAGCATACGATATCCACCACTTTAATCACCCAAATCCTTGCTATGATCACTCTGCCCCATGGAGTCATGATGGCTTCACTGCACTGATCCATGGCCACTAATCCTTGCTATGTCCACTCTGCCCCATGAAGTCATTATTACTTCACTGCACTGGCTCATAGCCATGCTACGCTCACTCTGCCCCATGGAGTAATAACTACCCCACTGCACTGATCCGTAGTCTAACATCCGTCTTGGTGGTGAATCAAAGTTATGGACGTCGATAACCCCTTTGCACACGTCCCACAGCAAAGTCCAACTCATGAAGTTAACTCGTTGGTTCCTAACTGAATCCTGAGTTCTACTTCCTATTTGGACTACCTTTGCATCTCGGGTTTTGGTCTCCTCCTGGATCGGTTCTGTATTTTCTCTTCACCTTGCCTCAGATCAATTCGTGAGTCATGTTGTTCCCCGGTTCGGCTCGGTCTCCTTCCGCTCGTGGTTAATCTCCAGGTCGTGGTCCACATCCCCTAGCGGTTCGGTTCATGATGACCTCCTCCAGTTCAGTCCTCTTGTAATGACCCGGGTTTTTGGCGATCTTGGTTATCCGATATACAACACATATCGAACATCCAAGGATCGAAAATACCGGTCATTAATGAAAGAAATTAGAGGGTGAGGAAAAATAAGATAGAAACTTAGAAGAGAAGAAGAAGAACAACACAACATCAGAGTAACACGAATCTCACAGCGAAACGAATAACATATAATATATATAACATAACTTGAAATATACATCTGTACTTGAATATACATCATTATCAAAGTATAGCACTTACAGCACAGCGGAAATAAACTATAGCTATGATCCTGAAGCCTCCTTCTCTAGCTCTTCCAGTATATCTGTAAATCCCGACTACTTGACTGCCTATACAAATTTAGGCACCCAAGAGTTTAGGGAAACAAACAAATAAACTTCGGGTCAGTCATGGGACTGGTGTGAGTAAAACAGTTTAAAACAGTTTGAACAAGTAAATGATATCTCATAAGACCACGCCGTATAACGGAACGGGTTTTTCCCTTATGAGAATCCAAATTATCTTTATATCAAAAACCCTTTGATATTATAATAATGTCTATCAACCACAATATAATAATCATCTAGCAGAAACGCTTTCATCTCACGTTCTACATATATAGTATACAATCAAAACCGCAAGTACGTATTGGGTAATGGATTTCCAACTATAACAAGGTATGGAACAACCTTTCGCTAGTTTACCTCTAGAAAGGAATACACTGGGTTCAACAAGAACCTCTTGCAACCCGGCCACACATGACCGACCACTCATTTTGCTTGAGTGTATCGAATGTATATCACCAACGTTTGGGATCAGCAACCGTTTCCCGAATGGGACAGCATCAACAATAGATTTTTAGAAGTAAATGAAACTCTGGATCAGGTGATTATACACCCTACTTCGGTGCGACCGACTTAGCCATGCTGCCGGCCCGATTTCTGTCATTTACCGGTTGATGAGGCTTGAGGTTACGCTTCATCATCACATCAGATTCACTTCGAATGTCACATCGTCAAATCCATCAAATCACCGATTGACGTCTACAACAATACATTATGTGTTAGCTAAAAGTGGTTTCCTTCTCCGCTTCCACTCTTGGTACGGTTGAAGAAATCAATGTACGTGACCTTTCTGGAAATACTCTGTCAGACATTCATCCATACAAGTCATTCAGGAACAGGATGAACCGAAGGCAATATTCAATACATCCATCTTAGGCACTGTTATCTAAGACTTATACAATAGCCCTTGCACTTTACTCCGTCTTCAATTATCTTTGGAATATATGATTTGCAACGCTTATGCCAATACAGAGTGGTTCTTTGGATAATAATCCAACCGGTCTCTCCATATTAACAACGTTAAATGGTCAGAACTTCGATAGTCTGTGATTTAACCATCAAAGAGAAACAGTGTGCAAACAACGATATTATTTCCAGGTGGAAATTATGTCGATCAACCATCATTTAACATTTATCTCCTTAGTTCATTTTTCATCTCCTGTTTCCCTATATTCAACATTTTCTTATTTTCTAAATTTAGAAAATATATGTTATTACCATTGGAAAACATTTCCATTTCTTGTTTTCTATATCAGAAAACATTTCTGGTTCTTATTTGGAAAACATTTCCAAAGCTCCTTCATTGGACTTAGACAGATGTTTAAACAAACCATCGCGATGCCAACTCAAAACCATTACGCTTATTGACTAAATTCCTTTAACCCACGTTCACTATCGAACCTTAACCATTCCTTAGTTAAAAATTAAGTCAATCAAGTTGGGGTAATAATACCTCTTAGACCTTAACTGAACAACGTTTCTAACCTTGAAATAGACAAAGTTCACCTTTTAATTCTTTAACAAACTTTCTTACGTAACTCTATTTCGAATCATCTCTATTCGATAATTCTTTCCTTCGAATAAGGTATATTCGATAACTCTATTCAATTTACTATATTGGACTAACGCTATTGGATTAACTCTATTTGATTTAACTCTAGTCGATAACTCCTTTAACTCTATTCGAATAAACCAAATTCGATTAACTCCTTTAATTCCATTCGAATAAACTATATTCGATTTATTCCGTTAATTCCATTTAACTCTATTCGAATAACTAATATTCGATAACTCTATTTGAATATCTCTAGTTCGATTTGACTCTAACTGGTTTAACTCTAACTGGTTTACTCTAACTCATACTCTAATTGGTTTAACTCTTATTCGAATAACTAATATTCGATTAACTCTATTCAGCTAACTCGACTCGACTAACCCCTTTCGAATAACTAATTCGATTTACTAACTTTCGAATACCATATTCGATTTAACTCTTTTCGAATACCATCGATTTAACTCCTTTCGAATACCATATTCGATTTAACTCCTTTCGAATACTATTATCGATTTAACTCCTTTCGAATACCATATTCGATTTAACTCCTTTCTTCGCTTTATAAAGATTTCCTTTTTAACAACGTTTATTCATTTTTAAAGATTTACTTTTAGTAACGGTTCTCCACTTTAAAATGATTTCCTTATTATAACAGTTTCCTTTTTATAACATTTTCCATTTTTTCTAAATATCTCCTATTTATAAATATTCCAATTTATAAATATTTCTTTTTTATAAATATTCCATTTATAAATATTTTATTTTCAAATATCACTTTGAAAATATTCCCTTATCAACATTTCGGTATGTTATGGTATTCAACATATCAAATCACAATGATCAGTATCGTTCAAACACATATAATCGACAACAGATTATATATCACATCATATATCACAATATATGAAAAACAATAAAATAAATGTTGAGGAATCCAGTCGGATTCCTCCAACCTGTTTCCCTGCATCCACAGATGTTACACAATAAAATCAACATCACTCTCAGTTCCATATGATATATTCTGTTAAGCAGAATCGATATAGAAATTCAAATAACTGACTAGCAGTTCAATCAAACAGTCAACACACAGTCAATCAGCAAACATTTAACAGTTCTAAAAATACAACATGAAATTATAAACTGTTTAGAGTTAGTGAGATTTACTCACTTTTGCAGTTCATCGTTAAAGAAAGATAAACTGTTGTTTGATTTGAGTCAAACAGTTTATTTCGCCATAAATTCATACGAGCAGCAATCCACTTCCAGTCAGCTTCATTGGGTAGTGTCCATCCATACGATCCTATCGGATCCTGGTTTGTTTGATTTCGATACCGTATGGTCAAGTTTTGATAAATACAAGTTATTGTATATTTAAATAAGTAAAAACTTGGATTTAATTCAATCACGGGCTTTACCAACCTTACACCACCGGCCCATTTACTGTTGATACCCAAACCCATGAAGTCCATCTTCCCCAAAACTTGAAATTTTCCATGACCTCCTGTAACACCATTCTTGAATCCAAGCTTCCATCTTCCTCCTCCTATACTTCATTGATTTCAACGCAAGTACTTCCAAGCTACTCCACTTCGAAAACCCATCACCTTATGCTCATTTTCAAAACACTCGATGTCAGCCTTCCGTGCGTCGAACCACACTCGCACGAACCAGAAAGCCATCGAAACCCCCAATCTTTTGCCAACTGGTGTTAATCGGAATCACAAACCCAAATACACTGACCATTCCTCCAATCGGTGCTTCCATTTCACGCCATCGTTAACCCTAGGCTTCCGCTGGAAATTGCGTTGAGAACCCAAACAGACATCGAACCCTATGGAACTGGTATCAAAATGAAGAGGGTTTTCATAGGGGATCGAATACACATTTCTTGGATTTTATAGATTTTTGGTTCCATTTCTTTTAATTTATGAAGTTACGTTTTCACTGTGGCATTTTTCCTGAGGTAGCGGCGCCTTGCTTGACCTCTGTAGAAATGAAATTAGGTTTTAAGGGTAAAGTGTGGTGTATTTATAAGGTCCACAAATATCTAGATATTTTGTAGAATGGACTATTCCCGATATATTCTCCATCGTTAATTCGTCTTCTAAAATTCCTGTGATCACATACGATACCTAAAAATCACGAAACTGGACATGCAGCTACAGTTCGACATTATGGTCCCAACGAAACTGGTTTTGTCTAATTCTGATTTCTATGCTCACACAGCGTATTTTTAACCGCCAAAATACTGATTGTTTTTCACTCTAAAAATCGGTACGGCCACTTACTGACTTCAAAAATCACGGAAATTGAAATCTAATAATAATTTGATGTTACGAATCCAACAAAATTGGTTTCGTCGAATTCCGACTTCGTTTGAAAAGTGGCTATTTTTAAAGCTCTGGATGACCCATTTAAATATATAAATATATTTAAATATAATTAAATTAAATATTAATAAATAAATATTATCGTATATATTCATAGTCGAATACCATAAAGCTCTAGAATATTCCTATATGAATTTCTAACTTGATATTTCAATCTGGGTCAACCCGATATTCGATTTATATTGAAATTCCTTTTTAAAATATAAATAATTCCTTTATAAATTATAAAGGAATTTCACAGCGACTTTTCTAAAATTTGATTTGGACATAAATCCAAATCTACACGATGAAATCCCGATTTTCCTCTTCCACTAGAAAGATATACTCCACCAGCTCCACACGTTTCTTGTTTCACAGAAATCCAGCTTAAAACGAATCCCGTACATTCTGTTGAAGTTCGAATCGCCAACTTACGAACTGCAGCGCCATTTCGAGCTCGATTATAATTATATTATAATTTATACGTTCAATCTTCGTTCAAATATTATATTCGTTATTCTAAGTCAATTCTAAACTGAATTAAATATCACAGATGATCCAGTTCACACCATATCTCCATTTCGGCCAATTCTGATTATTTCAGAATTAAATATATTATTTAATTTATTATTTTAATTAAATATTAATCATTACTTAATTCCACGACCATTAAATTCACTATATCACTATTTATATAATTAAATAAAATTAATTATAATACCTCTGCCAATGCGGGTCATTACAATCTTCCCCACTTAAAATAATTTCGTCCTCGAAATTGCTAAAAGGTAGAGAACGACCCTATCGACTGGTTAAAACATATTTGTTCACTTCTTAACTTCAGTTTCAACCGAACCAATTTAATTTCAATTAAATTATATTATTTAATTCTTATCAACGAGAATTTTCAAAAATCCTGAAAATTTTCTAATGCCTTAACTCTTCGAAAAATTTCGCCAGCACCTCCTTTGTACTGGTCAATACGTCAAACTCCAACTCGCCTCTCTGGGCCATCTCCATCCCAAAAGAAAATTAAATAGCCAAGCAGCTTGCAAATTCGGCTCATAAATCTTATATCCAATAGAAATATAAACTTGTACCTTTTGTCGACATATCATTATATCCTTTCCACCTATTATCAATTCAGCGGATACAAGGTTCATCCCAATCAAATTTCAATCTGCTTTTATCCACAACGCAACCATTCGCTTATATCCAAGCCAAATATCGTTTCAACTCGAGTTTCTTCTCGATTCCCAACTCTTAACTTGATTATCACATTACACTTCAAATTTGAATCTCACAATCCAATTTGTCTTGATAGCATTCTAATTCAATCTCAGTTGCCACTTTACTGGCTTTACTTTAATTCAATTTTGCTTTCACAAATTTCTGTTAAATTTGTTTTTAATTCAAACAGTCTTTCCCTGGGAGTTTTTAAACAGTTTACTCTTTTCAAAAACCAAATTTTCCTTTTGAACATGTCACTGAGCCCTTAATTAATATTCCATTAGTTAAATCACTTCTCTATTTCTTTATCAATATTTGTTAACCAAATATTTTCAATAACCATATTGGCCTTTTATGTTATTTGGAAAACATTTCCGAATATCGCCTTCTTTTATTTTCTAAACTTTAGAAAATATATGCTATTTATAATTGGAAAATATTCCAATTACTTATCTCTTTTCCGATCTCGTTTATTTCTATACTTAAGATATATTCTTTATTATATTTCTAAGCATACACTTATTTGGGTTAAAACGGATGTTGTGTAAAACATCGTTACGACAACCCAAATACTATGTTCAACTAACTCTTATTCAACATTGATCTTCGAGCCTGAAATCTTACTATTCATTTGTTAATAATGAAATCAATCAAGTTGGGGTATAACTACCTCTCAGACCTTGACTGAATAACATTTATAACGTCAAAAAAGATATGACTACTTATTCGAATAATCAATACCATACAACTACTTATTCACTTTTAAACACGTATACGCTTCCTCTTTCTATTATTACTAGATTTTATTCTTAGTCTTCGTTTTTGATTTTACTATTCTATTTCTAAGTTCGTTTCCTTATCGACTTCTATATATATTGATATATATAATTCTAGTTATCAGATTTTCTTAAAATTATTCTAACTCCTTAAATTCCCGGAAAAATTCGCCATAACCTCCTTTGTACCAGGAGCATCGGGATATTTCAAATAGCCTCCCATGGCCCTCACCAATCCAAAAGAAAAAGAAAAGGCCAAGCAGCTAGCCGATATGGCGCATAAAATCTCATATATGAATTAAATACATACCTTTTCGTCGAGCATTCTATTTATATACCTTCATACCTTATCCATACCTATCTCATGTATATTTATACCTGCCCAACCTATTTTAACTATACCTGATCGTTTTAACTCAATTCGTTAATTAATTTGTTAATTAACTCTTTAGTCTATTTCACTTTTATATTTGAACATGACATGTTCAAATATATTTTAACTTGCTTATTAACTAATTTGAATCCAAATTTCAAATTTAAGTTCTATATTCGATTTCGAATATCCATTTACAAATCCAATTCACCTTTCAAAGTTCAACTTCAAATTCAAAACTCGATTAACTAATTCCTCTTCGACTTAGTTAATTCTATTCAATTTCTACTCAAATTTTATATCACTTCTATTATTCAAATCTATTTCACTTCTATTATTCAAATCCTATATACCAAATTCTATTATTCAAATTCTATATATCAAATTCTATTCAAATTCTATATATCAAATTCTATTCAAATTCTATATATCAAATTCTATTCAAATTGTATATATATCAAATTCTATATTATAAATCCCATTTTGAAATTCAACACAACTTGTTTTTCCCAAAACAAATTCAAAACAGTATCTCTGGTAGTAATTCGTCACTTACAACTCGAAAATGAATACTGATGATGCAGCTGTCATCATCGGAATCTATTTTCCAGCGATCGAAGTGAGTTCAATACTATAAAACCATTTCTAAACATTTCCACTTTGAAATTCATTTCAAAATGTAATTCACACTGCTTGTAAAACAATTTAAAATCTCCCAGGATCTTAAATTTTCCTTACTTTTAATCCAAATCCATTTACAAACACTTATCCAATTTTCCAGAATTTTAATTCAATTTCTGGTTTAAATTTCAGATTTAAATCATCTGATTTCACGTATTTCACTTATATGAATTCTGAAAGGTTATTTACATAACCATTTCATTTATAATCTTACTCGATTATAATATCAACCAATATATCCAATATGTCTCAAAATATACTTTGGGTAAAATTATTTTAATTTACCCTCTTTTCAAAACATATCGTGACGACCCATCGTATTTGAGTGTTTAGTAACTCCTACCGATACAGTGGATCAAACTGATCGACCAAAACTCATAAACAACTCAACCAATAAATCACTACAATATAAAACAATTTTTATATCAATAATAAAAACGCTCACTCGTATATATACACTCAACTCAATCTAGGGTATTACTAACCCCATCTCTACTGAGTCACGCCACAGAGCCAAGGTAATTCACTTAACTTAAGCTCCGATACCAACTGTAATGACCCGGGTTTTTGGCGATCTTGGTTATCCGATATACAACACATATCGAATATCCAAGGATCGAAAATACCGGTCATTAATGAAAGAAATTAGAGGGTGAGGAAAGATAAGAAAGAAACTTAGAATAGAAGAAGAAGAACAGCACAACATCAGAGTAACACGAATCTCACAGCGGAACGAATAACATATAATATATATAACATAACTTCAAATATACATCTGTACTTGAATATACATCATTATCAAAGTACAACACTTACAACACAGCGGAAATAAGCTATAACTATGATCCTGAAGCCTCCTGCTCCAGCTCTTCCAGTATATCTATAAATCCCGACTACCTGACTGCCCGTACAAATTTAGGCACCCAAGAGTTTAGGGAAACTAACAAATAAACTCCGGGTCAGTCATGGGACTGGTGTGAGTAAAACAGTTTAAAACAGTTTGAACAAGTAAATGATATCTCATAAGACCACGCCGTATAACGGAACGGGTTTTCCCTTATGAGAATCCAAATTATCTTTATATCAAAAACCCTTTGATATTATAATAATGTCTATCAACCACAATATAATAATCATCTAGCAGAAACGCTTTCATCTCACGTTCTACATATATAGTATACAATCAAAACTGCAAGCACGTATTGGGTAATGGATTTCCAACTATGACAAGGTATGGAACCACCTTTCGTTAGTGTACCTCTAGAAAGGAATACACTGGGTTCAACAAGAACTTCTTGCAACCCAACCACACATGACCGACCACTCATTTTGCTTGAGTGTATCGAATGTATATCACCAACGGTTGGGATCAGCAACCGTTTCCCGAATGGGACAGCATCAACAATAGATTTTTAGAAGTAAATGAAACTCTAGATCAGGTGATTATACACCCTACTTCGGTGCGACCGACTTAGCCATGCTGCCTGCCCGATTTCTGTCATTTACCGGTTGATGAGGCTTGATGTTACGCTTCATCATCACATCAGATTCACTTCGAATGTAACATCATCAAATCCATCAAATCACTGATTGACGTCTACAACAATACATTGTGTGTTAGCTAAAAGAAGTTTCCTTCTCCGCTTCCACTCTTGGTACGGTTGAAGAAATCAATGTACGTGATGTTTCTGGAAATACTCTGTCAAACATTCATCCATACAAGTCATCCAAGAATAGGATGAACCGAAGGCACTATTCAATACATCCATCTTAGGCACTGTTATCTAAGACTTATACAATAGCCATTGCACTTTACTCCGTCTTCAATTATCTTTGACATATATAATTCGCAATGCTTATGCCAATACAGAGTGGTTCTTTGGATAATAATCCAACCGGTCTCTCCATATTAACAACGTTAAATGGTCAAAACTTCGATAGTCTGTGATTTAACCATCAAAGAAAAACAGTGTGCAAACAACGATATTATTTCCAGGTGGAAATTATATCGATCAACCATCATTTAACATTTATCTCCTTAGTTCATTTTTTATCTCCTGTTTCCCTATATTCAACATTTTCTTATTTTCTAAATTTAGAAAATATATGTTATTACCATTGGAAAACATTTCCATTTCTTGTTTTCTATATCAGAAAACATTTCTGGTTCTTATTTGGAAAACATTTCCAAAACTCCTTCATTGGACTTAGACAGATGTTTAAACAAACCATCGCGATGCCAACTCAAAACCATTACGCTTATTAACTAAATTCCTTTAACCCACCTTCACTATCGAACCTTAACCATTCCTTAGTTAAAAATGAAGTCAATCAAGTTGGGGTAATACTACCTCTCAGACCTTAACTAAACAACGTTTCTAACCTTGAAATAGACAAAGTTCACCTTTAAATTCTTTAACAAACTTCCTTACGTAAATCTCTATCGAATCATCTCTATTCGATAATTCTTTCCTTCGAATAAGGTATATTCGATAACTCTATTCAATTTACTATATTGGACTAACGCTATTGGATTAACTCTATTTGATTTAACTCTAGTCGATAACTCCTTTAACTCTATTCGAATAAACCAAATTCGATTAACTCCTTCAATTCCATTCGAATAAACTATATTCGATTTATTCCTTTAATTCCATTTAACTTTATTCGAATAACTAATATTCGATAACTCTATTTGAATAACTCTAGTTCGATTTAACTCTAACTGGTTTAACTCTAACTGGTTTACTCTAACTCATACTCTAACTGGTTTAACTCTTATTCGAATAATTAATATTCAATTAACTCTATTCAACTAACTCGACTCGACTAACCCCTTTCGAATAACTAATTCGATTTACTAACTTTCGAATACCATATTCGATTTAACTCCTTTTGAATACCATATTCAATTTAACTCCTTTCGAATACCATATTCGATTTAACTCCTTTTGAATACTATTATCGATTTAACTCCTTTCGAGTACCATATTCGATTTAACTCCTTTCTTCGCTTTATAAAGATTTCCTTTTTAACAACGTTTATTCATTTTTAAATATTTACTTTTAGTAACGGTTCTCCACTTTAAAATGATTTCCTTCTTATAACAGTTTCCTTTTTATAACGTTTTCCCTTTTTTCTAAATATCTCCTATTTATAAATATTCCAATTTATAAATATTTCTTATTTATAAATATTCCATTTATAAATATTTTATTTTCAAATATCACTTTAAAAATATTCCCTTATCAACATTTCGGTATGTTATGGTATTCAACATATCAAATCACCATGATCAGTATTGTTCAAACACATATAATCGACAATAGATTATATATCACATCATATATCACAATATATGAAAAACAGTAAAATAAATGTTGAGGAATCCAGTCGGATTCCTCCAACCTGTTTCCCTGCATCCACAGATGTTACACAATAAAATCAACATTACTTTCAGTTCCATATGATATATTCTGTTAAACAGAATCAATATAGAAATTCAACTAACTGACTAGCAGTTCAATCAAACAGTCAACACACTGTCAATCAGCCAACATTTAACGGTTCTAAAAATACAACATGAAATTATAAACTGTTTAGAGTTAGTGAGATTTACTCACTTTTGCAGTTCGTCCTTAAAGAACGATAAACTGTTGTTTGATTTGAATCAAACAGTTTATTTCGCCATAAATTCATATGAGCACCAATCCACTTCCAGTCAGCTTCATTGGGTAGTGTCCGTCCATACGATCCTATCGGATCCTGGTTTGTTTGATTTCGATACCGTATGGTCAAGTAATGATAAATACAAGTTATTGTATATTTAAATAAGTAAAAACTTGGATTTAATTCAATCACGGGCTTTACCAACCTTATGCCACCGGCCCATTTACTGTTGATACCCAAACCCACGAAGTCCATCTTCCCCAAAACTTGAAATTTGTCGTGACCTCCTGTAACACCATTCTCCAATCCAAGCTTCCATCTTCCTCCTCCTATACTTCATTGATTTCAACGCAAGTACTTCCAAGCTACTCCACTTCGAAAACCCATCACCTTATGCTCATTTTCAAAACACTCGATGTCAACTTTCCGTGCGTCGAACCACACTCGCACGAACCAGAAAGCCATCGGAGCCCCCAATCTTTTGCCAACTGGTGTTAATCGGAACCACAAACCCAAATACACCGACCATTCCTCCAATCGGTGCTTCCATTTCACGCCATTTTAACCCTAAACTTCCGCTGGAAATTGCGTTGAGAACCCAAACAGACATCGAACCCTATGGAACTGGTATCAAAATGAAGAGGGTTTTCATAGGGGATCAAATACACATTTCTTGGATTTTAAAGATTTTTGGTTCCATTTCTTTTAATTTATGAAGTTGCGTTTTCACTGTGGCATTTTTCCTGAGGTAGCGGCGCCTTGCTTGACCTCTGTAGAAATGAAATTAGGTTTTAAGGGTAAAGTGTGGTGTATATATAAGGTCCACAAATATCTAGATATTTTGTAGAATGGAATATTCCCGGTATATTCTCCATCATTAGTTCGTCTTCTAAAATTCCTGTGATCACATACGATACCTAAAAATCACGAAACTGGACATGCAACTGCAGTTCGACATTACGGTCCCAACGAAACTGGTTTCGTCTAATTCCGACTTCGTATGCTCACACAGTGTATTTTTAACCGTCAAAATACTGACTGTTTTTCACTCTAAAAATCGGTACGGCCACATACTGACTTCAAAAAACACGGAAATTGAAATCTAACAATAATTTGATGTTACGAATCCAACAAAATTGGTTTCGTCGAATTCCGACTTCATTTGCAAAAGTGGCTATTATTAAAACTCTGGATGACCCATTTAAATATATACATATATTTAAATATAATTAAATTAAATATTAATAAATAAATATTATCATATATATTCACAGTGGAATACCATACAGCTCTAGAATATTCCTATATGAATTTCTAACTTGATATTTCAATCTGGGTCAACCCGATATTCAATTTATATTGAAATTCCTTTTAAAAATATAAATAATTCCTTTATAAATTATAAAGGAATTCCACAGCGACTTTTCTAAAATTTGATTTGGACATAAATCAAAATCTACATGACAAAATCCCGATTTTCCTCTTCCACTAGAAAGATATACTCCACCAGCTCCACACGTTTCTTGTTTCACAGAAATCCGACTTAAAACGAATCCTGTACATTTAGTTGAAGTTTGAATCGCCAACTTACGAACTGCAGCGCCATTTCGAGCTCGATTATAATTATATTATAATTTATACGTTCAATCTTCATTCAAATAGTGTATTTGTTATTCTAAGTCAATTCTAAACTGAATTAAATAACACAGATGATCCAGTTCACACCATATCGCCATTTCGGCCAATTCTGATTATTTCAGAATTAAATATATTATTTAATTTATTATTTTAATTAAATATTCATCATTATTTAATTCCACGACCATTAAATTCACTATATCACTATTTATATTATTAAATAAAATTAATTATAATACCTCTGCCAATGCGGGTCATTACACCTCCTCCCCAAGCACTCCGGGCCGGGTCGATTCCTCAAATCCATTCGTGGTACATCGGTTCGGGTCGTGGCTCCATCACCGTTTCGTGGAAGGGGGTTCGAGTCGGGAGTTCAGCTCGTGAGTCTCTGGTTGGTTCGTGGTGTATAATCCAAGCCAAGTCACGATACCAAAATCCCAAGTGGATCAGTTCGGTGCCACTAGTCACAAGTGGGTCGGTTCGGTGGGGAGGGGCGATCCAATTCGGTCCCAGTATAGTTTTCCTGCAACTCTTCCAACGACTGTTTTTACGCCATACGACGGCATTTCCAATCATTCTAACTATTATAAGCCATCATAAAACATTCCAAACAGTCATAGCAACATCTGAAATCAACCACAAACACCAAAACAACAATTTGATATGTTAAGATGGATCAAACATATACCCAAAACCCATATTTTCCCATTAAGCATGTTTAAGAAAATCTAATGATAGGATTAGCAAAACTTAACGAAATTAACCCAAATTTCTAATAGAGGCCTAAAATAATATTTTAGAATTTTACAAATTTTTCCAGAGGTTTCTGAGTTATAATTTCGCTAATTAACACTAATCACCCCTAATTAGCTAAACAATGCAAATCACTCACCTTAGCCACAAATAAAACTAAGATCTGAAACTATCTCTGATTTGGATCAAATCTCTACGCAACACAGCAGCTCCAACTCTGATTTGGTGCTATTTGTCCTTGATTTGACGTAGATTATCTTAATCCTTGATTAGAGAGCGATTTGGGATGAAATTATAAGGCGGAGGCCATGGCTAGGATTAAAAAAATGTTTTAGGCGGCTGAGAAAATGAAAATAAATCATTTCCTAACTGATTTCAGCCTCCCCATAACCCTAATCCCGAAATGGGTTATATACCTAGCTGCTAATCACCCTAGTTAGGCCCAGTTAAGTTGTTTTTCACCTTCTAAACCTTGTTTCGGCCATATAGTCCGTTTGGCTAATGTGACCACTCTACGGAAAGGTAAACCATCATCTGAATCTAATGGAAGTAGTTTCAGGTTAACATTCCTTACCAATCAAAAGTTATGGGCAAAATAAGCTTCGCTAGGGGCAAAACGGTCATATGGCGTGAATTATCAGTGTGACATGCCAAGATGCAAATGATCAAGGCTTATTGTCGAAAAGCAGAGCCTTGTGGATGATGACCAAAGTCATCTTTATTTTAGCATAGCTTTGTGTATAACGTTACTTCGCGAGCGTCACACCCCGGTATGAACCAGAAACGGGAGAAGGATCCAGGGAGAACATGCGTTTCTTTCTAGCTAGGAGTAGTGTCTGGGTTTTACAAGCCCATATATTTTTACTTATGTGGATGATGGGAAAGCTAGGTACCTCGGATATTGAGTCCCTAGTGGCTCTATTTACGCCCCATAGGGCGGGGAGACGTATTGTTCAGGAATTATATATATAATCCACTAACATTAGTTATGGACTGGCCCTGTGGCTCCTAGGTGCAGTTGCGACTGATCCTGAGACATGGGCAAGATTGTCTCGAATTTGGTAAGGACAATCCCTTGCCTTGGTTCATGATGGAAATCCAACTTCCAATACGACACCATATGGTTTTGATTGTAAACCTATATTTGGCGACATGGTATATGGTAGTTATGCCGTCTATGATTGATACATTATGATTGAAATGTTTTGAAAAAAATATATACACTATAATAATATCAAATCCATTTTTATCGTATTAATCATTTTTTACCACTATAAGGTAAAACTCTATCCTCCGGTTTGCGTTGCATTGTGTGATGGGACTTGAGTCTTATAATGGTTTCATTTTTCAAAAAAGCATTACATTGTTTAACGATTTACTTTATTTATGCACCGACAACCCAATGGAGTAAACTCGTTCCGCGTTAGCGGCGTGGTCCTATGATTAGCCTTATTATTAAATAGGTTAAGTATATTTCTCATACCAGTCCCATGACTGACTCGTAGTTTGTTTCACTTTGCAAAATCTGGTGCTCTCTTTCCACACGGGCAGCCTGGTTTTTCAAGTTTTTAGTAGACTCATTCTGGATAGCTATGGAGCTGAAGATGGATCTTATCATTTCTATTATGCTGTTCAGACTTCATTTAGTATGTTATGTTTGATTCCGCTGCAGACATTTTATATTAAGTTGAAACTATATTATGTACTAAGTATGATCCTATTATGCTGTGTAACTCTGATGATATATTATTCCCAGTGTAATTTGATGTACATTATCTGCTGTAATTCTATATTTCTATTCTACTATTATTGTTTATGTGTTATATTCCAATGATTATCCTTGCTTTCGCATTATGGGGGTTTAGGGTTATCACATTATAGGTAAGAACAAGTCATAAACTCATTGGAGAATATAGTTGTCCGTATCTACTCCAGTTTTGTGATTTGAAAGAAATGATGATTTACATTTTTAAGATGACATGCTTTAATGGTTTGGAAAAAGAAGTTTTCATAAGGAAAATAAAATTTTGACACTTTTAATTTTTGGAAGGAAATTTAAATGAAAAGAGCCAAACCATGTTTTAAAAAGTACTGAGTAGGTAAGGGTTAGTGCCTAGGAAAAAGGGGAAAAGTTTTGAGGATATGAAGTAAATAGCGAGGACTATCTTAGAATAATAGTGAGTTCCCGTAGAATTTGTAAGCATTGAAAGCCTAGGGTGTTGCTTGGAATAATTATTGGTACACAGCTAGGACTAAAGTAGCGACTACTGGATAGAAAAAGGGCAAGTAAGTGTTTAGATCCCGTTGCTAATTTTTATGTTGGGGGTAAAACCCGTTATCGCATTTCTGTTGGGATCGTTCCGTTATTTTGTTGGGTTGTTAGAGTAACACCTAAACCTGTGGTGGATCCCATAGTTTAGACTTTTCTGTCTGAGGGGGACATAGTCTGGAGATTCTTGGCCCTTAGTAGTAGCTATGTGCATGTTCTCCTGTTTTAGTTGGAAGACTAGAAGCTTATTTAAATTTAAACTAAGATCAAATAATTAAATAAGCCATGAAAAGAGAAAAGGTAAAACTGAAAAGGAAACGGAAAATTTAGTAAAGCAACAAAAATGGAAAATTATGAGAAAATATGGATAAAGATAAAACTTTCCAAGATAAGATGAAAAAGAAAATAAGTAACAAAGAGAATTTTTTATGTGGGCTTTGCCTGGATAGGAAAATAGGGAATCTTTATAAATAGTTACATAAAAATCCAAGTACGGTTAGAAAAAGGTTGAAAAAGAAAAGCGGGAGATGCAGAGTTTTCCGTTGTCCACCTTTTTGTAACATAAGAAATCGAATTCAGAAAATTAGATTTTTCTTAAATTCGAAAAATAAAGTTGGTTGGTAGGATTATGGATGCAACAATTGGATGAACTATGCTCTTACTCAGTAAAAGTGTGGAAAAATTTGGATGAAAAAGCATTTTTGATTTTCAAAATATTGAATTCATGTAGAACTGCCAGTTTATTTAGGATGCGAGCATCATATTTTAAAAGGATTTATGAAAATTTGCATACACATAGGAGGTACCGCTTCGGCATACATGCATTATTATGTTGTACTTCACTTTGCATAAGTGCAAAATGGTTGGAAAAATTGGATGCACACATCATGGATGTATATTATGCGAGGGGTTAATTGGTTTTACCCTTATCAAATTTCGGGGACGAAATTTCCTAAGGGTGGGAGAAAGTAACACCTCGCATTTTTAACTCAAGATAATAAAATAAGAATGACTTAATTATATATTCAGGATTAAGTAAAGCGGACTGCGCCATTGCGTCCATCTCGAAATTCTGGTCAAAATCGACACCTGGTTTGCGTAAATCGGACACCGTATGAAGAAGTTATTAAGGTTCGAAGTTTGTATGTGCACAGGAAGAATATATATATATATATATATATATATATATATATGTATGTATGTATATGTAAATGTATATGTATATGTATATGTACATATATTAGGTTCAGAATTCAAAAATAGGTCCAGAAATTTGAAAATCGGTTCAAATTCGAATTTTCAGAAGGCGAAAGATTTCCCGCCAGGCGGTGTCGACCCCCCTTAAGGGGTGTCAACCCTGGTGTCGACCCCCTCAAAGGGGTGTCTACCTACCTACGGTGGATTTTGGCAGATTAGTTTTTTTTTATATTTTGACGATTTGGATGGCTTTTGGGCAAATCTGAAGGTCCTAGTTGCTCCATACCCCTATAAGTTAGACCCTAGGCCTAACCCTAAATCTCATAATTCGATACTTATGCCGGAGCTCTAACATTACACTCTCTCTCTTCTCAAATCTATTCTGAAAATTGAAATATTAGCCTAGGAAAATTATGAATTCAGATCTGGAAGAGGGAATCAACATTAATAAAAAGATTATTGAATCATGAAAGCAAGGTAAACTTCTAAGACAAATGTAATGGCGCGTTTTGTAAGGTATAATATTTAAGTTATTTAATTATTTAAATAACGAATATATTAAATAAACGATAGTTGAACGTATAATTTATAATATAATTATAATCGAGCTCGAAATGGCGCGGCAGTTCGCTATTTGGCGATTCGAACTTCAACTGAATGTACATGATTCGTTTTAAGCCGGATTGCTGTGAAACAAGAAACGTGTGGAGCTGGTGGAGTATATCTTTCTAGTGGAAGAGAGAGATCGGGATTTCGTCATGTAGATTTTGAGTTACGTCCAGATCAAATTATCAGAAATGCAGCGCCCTGACCATAACGATTTAATTATATTTTAAATAAGGATTTAAATAGAAATCGAGCGTCGATATAACTCTGACGATGTAATATCGAGTTGTAAATACATACAGGATTTTATCTGAGCTGTATAGTATGCCACTGTGAATATAGACGATAATAATTAATTTTAAATAATTAATTTAATTTTATTTAAATATATTTATATATTTAAATAGACTATTTAGAGCGTTAAAAATAGCCACTTTTGCATACGAAGTCGGAATTCGACGAAACCAGTTTTGTTAGATCCGCAATGTCAAATAGTTGTTAGATTTCAAGTTTCGTGATTTTTAGAGTCACTGTGTAACCGTGGGGATTTTTAGAGTGTAAAACAGTCGGTATTTTGACAGTTAAAAATACGCTGTGTGAGCATACGGAGTCGGAATTTGACGAAACCAGTTTCGTTGGGACCGTAATGTCGAGCTCTAGCTACACGTCCAGTTTGGTGATTTTTAGGCGTCGTATGTGTTCGCAGTGATTTTTAGAGGACAAGAACGAGTATATAAATAATATAAAAATCAAATTAAAAATATCTTCCCCCATTTCTTTGGTTCCACAACAACCCACGTCCTCCCATTTTCAACCACAAACTTCACCAACCACAATTAACCTATATAAACCCGTCGAACCATTCACAGCAACAAAAATTCCCAAAAGATAAATCAACCAAAATTCAAATAAAATTCTATAAAATACAAAACGAGTGTCTTTGACTTTGTTGTGTGATTCTCTTCCACCCAGTGTTTGTTTTGTGCAATCCGACATCATCTGGTTCGTTGTCAGTATCCCAGCGTGAGGCTAGGGTTCGATACCATTTGGATGTGGAGCATCAATTCACCAAAACGAGTTCGCATTTGGTTTCAGCACGAGTTTCAGCACCTGACTGCAAACGTTGGTGAACTTCCGAGAACAAGGACGTCGATCGATTTGTAGAGGAGCAGCAGCTCGTCGCCATTGGTCGCTGTCCTCGTTTGAGCATCGAGTTGGACTTTAACAGCTTGGGGTTGAAGGGAATTAGATGAGACGAAGTGTGGTGGATTTTATTTAAGGATCGAAGAAGAAGATGGTGGAGGAGGGATCGATATTTGGTCCTGAAATTTGTTCAAAGAAATGGAGTATGGTTTTGAGAAATCCTGGATGAAGAAGGTGCGGTATTGGATGCGGGTGGGGTATTTGTTTGATGGGCCAAGGTGTTTGCAAAGGGTAAAGCCCAATGGTTATTTATTTAAAGTTTTAATTTAAATTCAAATAGTGATTAAACTTCGTAATACCGTATCTGGTCCGTACGAGGTCGGATTTGCAAACCGTGAGTTGCGTTGGGATCATATGGACGAGCACTCCACAATGGAACTGACCGCGAGTCAATTGGAGTCCGTCACAATTTATAGCAAAATAAATTGTTTGAATCAAGCGATGGTTATCATCATTGACGATGATCGTCCAAATGTGACTAAATCTCACAAACTCTAAACAGTTTTATTTTCACGTTGTATTCTTAGAACTGTTAAAATATTATCTGTTTGACTGTTTGACTGTGTGTTGACTGTTTGATTGAACAGCTAGTCAGTTAGTAGAGATTATATATATATGTATATATACATATATATATAAACCGTCAAATAGTTATATGTTGATTCTGTTTATCAGAATATTATACTGGTGTTGTCTAACATCTGTGGTGCAGGGAAACAGGTTGGAGGAATCCAACAGGATTCCTCAACAGTTATTTTACTGCGATTTTTATATTGTGATATAAAATGTGATGTATATAATCTGTGTGATGATGTGTGGTGGGACGATATTTATCGTTGTTATATAGTGTGTTAAATACCATGAGAAATACCAGAATGTAGGAGAGGGGTTTTCAAAGTATATTTTGAAAATAGTTTATTTATATAAAATCAAGGGATTTTATATATATATATATATATATATATATACAAGAAAAAGGATTATGAATATAAAGGAATATAGTTGGTAAAACAAATATAAAAGAATTATATTGTAAATCAAATACAAGGGAATATATATGTTAATCGAATATAAGGGGATATATTTGTTAATCAAAATATAAAGGGATTATATTCGTTAAAAGAAATATAAAGGATATTTATTTAGAGATTTAATAAATAGAATTAAACTAAAGGAGATATTTATTTGTTAAATAAATAGGAGTTAACCAAGTGAATTGGTCGAATTAACCAAGTGAATTGGTCGAGTTAACCAAGTGAATTGGTCGAGTTAACCAAGTGAATTGGTCGAGTTAACCAAGTGAATTGGTCGAGTTAACCAAGTGAATTGGTCGAGTTAACCAAGTGAATTGGTCGAGTTAACCAAGTGAATTGGTCGAGTTAATCGAAGTGGATTAGTTAAGTTAAACTAAGTGATTAATCGAAGTGGATTATTTAAGTTAAACTAAGTGATTAATCGAAGTGAATTAGTTAAGTTAAACTAAGTGGTTAATCGAAGTGAATTAGTTAAGTTAAACTAAGGGGTTAATCGAAGTGAATTAGTTAAGTTAAACTAAGTGGTTAATCGAAGTGAACCAGTTAGGTTAAACCATTTGAGTTAACCAGTTATGTTAAACCATTTGAGTTAACCAGTTATGTTAAACCATTTGAGTAAACCAGTTAGGTTAAACCATTTGAGTTAACCAGTTATGTTAAACCATTTGAGTAAACCAGTTAGGTTAAACCATTTGAGTTAACCAGTTATGTTAAACCATTTGAGTTAACCAGTTATGTTAAACCATTTGAGTAAACCAGTTAGGTTAAACCATTTGAGTCAACCAGTTAAAGTTAATCGAGTAGAGTTGTCGGATATCACTTATTCGAAGTAGAGTTATCAAATATAGTGTATTCGAGAGAAGAGTAATCGAATATAGTTTATTCGAGTGGAGAAATCAAATGTTATTCATTTGAGAAGAGTTATCGAATATAGTTTATTCGAGTGGAGAAATCAAATGCTATTCATTTGAGAAGAGTTATCGAATATTATTTATTCGAAGAGTAGTTATCGAATATTGGTTATTCGAAGTTAGTTAATCCAAAGGAGTTATTCGAAGAGTTAATCCAAAGGAGTTATTCGAAGTTAGTTAATCCAAAGGAGTTATTCGAAGTTAGTTAATCCGAAGGAGTTAATCGAAGAATTAATCCGAAGGAGTTAGTTGAGGAGTTAATCCAAAGGAGTTATTCGAAGTTAGTTTATCCAAAGGAGTTATTCGAAGAGTTAATCCAAAGGAGTTATTCGAAGTTAGTTAATCCAAAGGAATTATTCGAAGTTAGTTAATCCAAAGGAGTTATTCGAAGTTAGTTAATCCAAAGGAGTTATTCGAAGAGTTAATCCAAAGGAGTTATTCGAAGTTAGTTAATCCAAAGGAGTTATTCGAAGAGTTAATCCAAAGGAGTTATTCGAAGTTAGTTAATCCAAAGGAGTTATTCGAAGTTAGTTAATCCAAAGGAGTTATTCGAAGAGTTAATCCAAAGGAGTTATTCGAAGTTAGTTAATCCAAAGGAATTATTCGAAGTTAGTTAATCCAAAGGAGTTATTCGAAGTTAGTTAATCCAAAGGAGTTATTCGAAGAGTTAATCCAAAGGAGTTATTCGAAGTTAGTTAATCCAAAGGAGTTATTCGAAGAGTTAATCCAAAGGAGTTATTCGAAGTTAGTTAATCCAAAGGAGTTAATCGAAGAGTTAATCCGAAGGAGTTAGTCGAAGAGTTAATCCAAAGGAGTTATTCGGAGTTAGTTAATCCGAAGGAGTTAGTCGAAGAGTTAATCCAAAGGAGTTAGTCGAAGAGTTAATCCAAAGGAGTTATTCGAAGTTAGTTAATCCGAAGGAGTTAGTCGAAGGGTTAATCCAAAGGAGTTATTCGAAGTTAGTTAATCCAAAGGAGTTATTCGAAGTTAGTTAATCCGAAGGAGTTAGTCGAAGAGTAATCCAAAGGAGTTATTCGAAGTTAGTTAATCCAAAGGAGTTAATCGAAGAGTTAATCCGAAGGAGTTAGTCGAAGAGTTAATCCAAAGGAGTTAGTCGAAGAGTTAATCGAATATAGTTTATTCGAGTAAAGTTAAAAGAGTTAATTGAATATAATTTATTCGAATAGAGTTAGAGAAGTTAATCGAATATAGTTTATTCGAATAGTGTTGGAGGAGATATCGAATATAGTTTATTCGACAGAAGTCAAGTGAATATGGTTAATCAATAGAGTTAAGCAAATTTAGAAACTGACTGGAGAGGGTAAGTTGAACGGTTTTCTAAGTGACGATCTGATGTTGGTTTCGACCTTCCGGATTGATACTTAGAGAATTGTTCTCATACTAGTTACAGTTAGGGACTGATAGTTGCGAAATAATAGTGATGTGAAAATAAGCTATGGAAATGTTTTTCCAATGATTAATAACATATATTTTCTAAATATATGAAATAAGGAAATATGAACATATGATGATTGATCGATCGAATTCCCATTTGGAAATAAGATCGTTGTTTGTACACCGACATGTTTTCATTTGATAGTTAAATCACAGACTATCGAAGTTTTTACCATTTTAACGTTGTTAATATGGAGAGACCGGTTGGATTATTTTCCAAAGAACCACTCTGTATTGGCATAAGCGTTGCGAGCAACATATGCCAAAGATAAGTGAAGACGGAGTAAAAGTGCAAGGGCTGTTGTATAAGTCTTAGATAACAGTGACTAAGATGGATATACTGAATAGTGCCTTCGGTTTGTCCAGTCCCAGGACAAAGTATATGGAAGAAGGTCTGACAGAGTATATCCAATGGATCGCGTAAGTTGATCTGTTCAAACGTATTCACGTTTGGTGGTGGAGGAATTCGTTTCTCTTAGCTGTATACCCGTGTTATTTTTGGATAAGTCAATTTGTGATTTGGTGGGTATGACGATGTGGCATTCAAAGTGAATGGTGATCAGATGTTCTGAAGATAGACGTAGCTTCTAGCCTCACACCAGGAAGTAACAAAAGTTGGGCTAGGCATCATGGCTAGTTGGGTCATCCCCAAGCAGGGTGTATTGTCACCGATCTAGTGAATATCCATATTTATACTTCTTTTTGATTCTGTATCTTCGGATGACGGTTTGATGGCCTATAACCGTGGTGGCAATATATTCGCGACACTCAAGCTAAATGAGTGAGCGGTCATGTGTGGCCGGGTTGCAAGACGTTCTTGTTGAACCTGCAGTGTATCACCTCTAGAGTACACTGATCATAAGGTGCTCCCATACCTTGTCTGTTGAAATCCATTCTCCGATAAGCGCCCTGCGGTTTATGATTTTATACTATGTATGTAGAACGTGAGATGCAAGCGTTTCTGCTAGATTGATACCTATTTGTACTTAGACATTATTATAATATCACAATGATATTGCTTGTCAAAGTTGTTTAGATACTCATAAGGAAAAACCCGTTCCGTATTCACGGCATGGTCTTATGAGATATCATATACCTGTTCAATTGTTTTAAACTGTTTTACTCATACCAGTCCCATGACTGACCCGGAGTTTACTTTGTTGTTTTCCCTAAACTCTTGGGTGCCTAAATTTGTACGGGCAGTTAAGTAGTTGGGATTTACAGATATACATGGAGAGCTTGGAGCAGGAGACTTCAAGATTCTATAGCTATAGTTATTTCCGCTGTGTTGTAAGTGTTGTACTCTGATAAGTGCTATTGTATATATATAACTGTTTACTTCAAAGTTATGTTATATATTATATGTTATTCGTTCCGCTGTGAGATTCGTGTTACTCTGATGATTCTGATGTTCTTCTTCTTCTTCTATTCTATTAGTTCTATCTTTTCTTTCTCACCTTCTAAATTCTTTCACTAACGTCTCGGAATTTCCGACTCTCGAGGAGTCGGAAATTTCCAGCCGTTACAGTTGGTATCAGAGCTTAAGTTTAGAATTACTTGGCTCTGTGGCGTGACTCGGTAGAGATAGGGTTAGTAATACCCTAGATTGAGTTTGAGTGTATGTATACGAGAGCGTATTTGTTATTTGATATAAAAATGATTTTTTATTGTGGAAATTCATTGGCTGAGTTGTTTATGAGTTCTGGTCGATCAGTCTGATCCACTGTATCGGTAGGAGTAAATAAACACTTGAATACGATGGGTCGACACAGTATGTTTTGAAAGAGGGTAAGTGAATTTAACTTTACCCAAAGTATATTTTGATATAGATATATATATATATATATATCAAAATTTTAATATATTAGATATATTGGTTGTTATTATAATCGAGTAAGATTATAAATTAAATGGTTATATATATAACCAGTAAGAATTCCTATAAGTAAAATACGTGGAATCAGTTGAATTTAAAATCTGAAATTTAAATCAGAAATTGGAATTAAAATAAGGAAATTTTAAGTTCCTGGGAGATTTTGAAAATGTTTTCCAATTTGAAATAAAAATAGTATTGAACTCACCTGGATGACTGGAAAATAATTCTGAGGATGGATCGATACATCGTCGGTGTAATTTTCGAGTTTCTAAGTGGCGGATTACTACCAAGGGTTTTGTTTTCAAATTGTGTTGAGGAAACAAGTTGTTTAAAAATTCAAAGGTTTTGAATTAGTGTTATGGTTTGAAATTGATTTGAAATAAACCCAGGAATTTTGAATGCCGGAATTAAAAATTTAACTAATAAAGTTAAATGGATTGAGAAGACATAAGTGAATAAATACATTGGAATTTAAACTTGAACCAAGTTAAATAAATCGGGATTTGATTAGAGAATAATCTGGATTGGAATTAAGTTGATGGGTTAAGAGTTTGAAACCTGATGTTGGAGTTTGATTAGAATTCGACTTGGATATAAACGAATGGTTGAATTTGTGGATAAAAACTGATTGAAAATATGTTGAGATGACATTGGTATATGTTGGGTTGATAACAGGTGGAAGTGATAAGAGTTGAGCATGAGATTTATGAGCCGAATTGGCAAGTCGCTTGGCTGTTTGATTTTCTTTTGGGTTGAAGAAGGCCCAGAGAGGCGAGTTGGAGTTTGAGTTATTGACCAGTACAAAGGAGGTGCTGGCAAAAAATTTCGAAAGTTCCAGGCGTTAGAACATTCTCATGGTTTATGGAAATTCAGTTAGCCAGAATGAATTAATAATTTAATTGAAAATTTAATGGTTCAGTTGAAACTGGAGTTGAGAAGTAAACTAAAAGATATTTGAATCTAGTTAGTAAAGTTGGTAGCATTTTCCTAGCTTAGCAATTTCGAGGACGAAATTATTTTAAGGGGGGAAGTCTGTAATGGCGCGTTTTGTAAGGTATAATATTTAAGTTATTTAATTATTTAAATAACGAATATATTAAATAAACGATAGTTGAACGTATAATTTATAATATAATTATAATCGAGCTCGAAATGGCGCGGCAGTTCGCTATTTGGCGATTCGAACTTCAACTGAATGTACATGATTCGTTTTAAGCCGGATTGCTGTGAAACAAGAAACGTGTGGAGCTGGTGGAGTATATCTTTCTAGTGGAAGAGAGAGATCGGGATTTCGTCGTGTAGATTTTGAGTTACGTCCAGATCAAATTATCAGAAATGCAGCGCCCTGACCATAACGATTTAATTATATTTTAAATAAGGATTTAAATAGAAATCGAGCGTCGATATAACTCTGACGATGTAATATCGAGTTGTAAATACATACAGGATTTTATCTGAGCTGTATAGTATGCCACTGTGAATATAGACGATAATAATTAATTTTAAATAATTAATTTAATTTTATTTAAATATATTTATATATTTAAATAGACTATTTAGAGCGTTAAAAATAGCCACTTTTGCATACGAAGTCGGAATTCGACGAAACCAGTTTTGTTAGATCCGCAATGTCAAATAGTTGTTAGATTTCAAGTTTCGTGATTTTTAGAGTCACTGTGTAACCGTGGGGATTTTTAGAGTGTAAAACAGTCGGTATTTTGACAGTTAAAAATACGCTGTGTGAGCATACGGAGTCGGAATTTGACGAAACCAGTTTCGTTGGGACCGTAATGTCGAGCTCTAGCTACACGTCCAGTTTGGTGATTTTTAGGCGTCGTATGTGTTCGCAGTGATTTTTAGAGGACAAGAACGAGTATATAAATAATATAAAAATCAAATTAAAAATATCTTCCCCCATTTCTTTGGTTCCACAACAACCCACGTCCTCCCATTTTCAACCACAAACTTCACCAACCACAATTAACCTATATAAACCCGTCGAACCATTCACAGCAACAAAAATTCCCAAAAGATAAATCAACCAAAATTCAAATAAAATTCTATAAAATACAAAACGAGTGTCTTTGACTTTGTTGTGTGATTCTCTTCCACCCAGTGTTTGTTTTGTGCAATCCGACATCATCTGGTTCGTTGTCAGTATCCCAGCGTGAGGCTAGGGTTCGATACCATTTGGATGTGGAGCATCAATTCACCAAAACGAGTTCGCATTTGGTTTCAGCACGAGTTTCAGCACCTGACTGCAAACGTTGGTGAACTTCCGAGAACAAGGACGTCGATCGATTTGTAGAGGAGCAGCAGCTCGTCACCGTTGGTCGCTGTCCTCGTTTGAGCATCGAGTTGGACTTTAACAGCTTGGGGTTGAAGGGAATTAGATGAGACGAAGTGTGGTGGATTTTATTTAAGGATCGAAGAAGAAGTTGGTGGAGGAGGGATCGGTATTTGGTCCTGAAATTTGTTCAAAGAAATGGAGTATGGTTTTGAGAAATCCTGGATGAAGAAGGTGCGGTATTGGATGCGGGTGGGGTATTTGTTTGATGGGACAAGGTGTTTGCAAAGGGTAAAGCCCAATGGTTATTTATTTAAAGTTTTAATTTAAATTCAAATAGTGATTAAACTTCGTAATACCGTATCTGGTCCGTACGAGGTCGGATTTGCAAACCGTGAGTTGCGTTGGGATCATATGGACGAGCACTCCACAATGGAACTGACCGCGAGTCAATTGGAGTCCGTCACAATTTATAGCAAAATAAATTGTTTGAATCAAGCGATGGTTATCATCATTGACGATGATCGTCCAAATGTGAGTAAATCTCACAAACTCTAAACAGTTTTATTTTCACGTTGTATTCTTAGAACTGTTAAAATATTATATGTTTGACTGTTTGACTGTGTGTTGACTGTTTGATTGAACTGCTAGTCAGTTAGTAGAGATTATATATATGTATATATACATACATATATATATATATATAAACCGTCAAATAGTTATATGTTGATTCTGTTTATCAGAATATTATACTGGTGTTGTCTAACATCTGTAGTGCAGGGAAACAGGTTGGAGGAATCCAACAGGATTCCTCAACAGTTATTTTACTGTGATTTTTATATTGTGATATAAAATGTGATGTATATAATCTGTGTGATGATGTGTGGTGGGACGATATTTATCGTTGTTATATAGTGTGTTAAATACCATGGGAAATACCAGAATGTAGGAGAGGGGTTTTCAAAGTATATTTTGAAAATAGTTTATTTATATAAAATCAAGGGATTTTATATATATATATATATATATATATATAAGAAAAAGGATTATGAATATAAAGGAATATAGTTGGTAAAACAAATATAAAAGAATTATATTGTAAATCAAATACAAGGGAATATATATGTTAATCGAATATAAGGGGATATATTTGTTAATCAAAATATAAAGGGATTATATTCGTTAAAAGAAATATAAAGGATATTTATTTAGAGATTTAATAAATAGAATTAAACTAAAGGAGATATTTATTTGTTAAATAAATAGGAGTTAACCAAGTGAATTGGTCGAATTAACCAAGTGAATTGGTCGAGTTAACCAAGTGAATTGGTCGAGTTAACCAAGTGAATTGGTCGAGTTAACCAAGTGAATTGGTCGAGTTAACCAAGTGAATTGGTCGAGTTAACCAAGTGAATTGGTCGAGTTAATCGAAGTGGATTAGTTAAGTTAAACTAAGTGATTAATCGAAGTGGATTAGTTAAGTTAAACTAAGTGATTAATCGAAGTGAATTAGTTAAGTTAAACTAAGTGGTTAATCGAAGTGAATTAGTTAAGTTAAACTAAGGGGTTAATCGAAGTGAATTAGTTAAGTTAAACTAAGTGGTTAATCGAAGTGAACCAGTTAGGTTAAACCATTTGAGTTAACCAGTTTTGTTAAACCATTTGAGTTAACCAGTTATGTTAAACCATTTGAGTAAACCAGTTAGGTTAAACCATTTGAGTTAACCAGTTATGTTAAACCATTTGAGTAAACCAGTTAGGTTAAACCATTTGAGTTAACCAGTTATGTTAAACCATTTGAGTTAACCAGTTATGTTAAACCATTTGAGTAAACCAGTTAGGTTAAACCATTTGAGTCAACCAGTTAAAGTTAATCGAGTAGAGTTGTCGGATATCACTTATTCGAAGTAGAGTTATCAAATATAGTGTATTCGAGAGAAGAGTAATCGAATATAGTTTATTCGAGTGGAGAAATCAAATGTTATTCATTTGAGAAGAGTTATCGAATATAGTTTATTCGAGTGGAGAAATCAAATGCTATTCATTTGAGAAGAGTTATCGAATATTATTTATTCGAAGAGTAGTTATCGAATATTGGTTATTCGAAGTTAGTTAATCCAAAGGAGTTATTCGAAGAGTTAATCCAAAGGAGTTATTCGAAGTTAGTTAATCCAAAGGAGTTATTCGAAGTTAGTTAATCCGAAGGAGTTAATCGAAGAATTAATCCGAAGGAGTTAGTTGAGGAGTTAATCCAAAGGAGTTATTCGAAGTTAGTTAATCCAAAGGAGTTATTCGAAGAGTTAATCCAAAGGAGTTATTCGAAGTTAGTTAATCCAAAGGAATTATTCGAAGTTGGTTAATCCAAAGGAGTTATTCGAAGTTAGTTAATCCAAAGGAGTTATTCGAAGAGTTAATCCAAAGGAGTTATTCGAAGTTAGTTAATCCAAAGGAGTTATTCGAAGAGTTAATCCAAAGGAGTTATTCGAAGTTAGTTAATCCAAAGGAGTTATTCGAAGTTAGTTAATCCAAAGGAGTTATTCGAAGAGTTAATCCAAAGGAGTTATTCGAAGTTAGTTAATCCAAAGGAATTATTCGAAGTTAGTTAATCCAAAGGAGTTATTCGAAGTTAGTTAATCCAAAGGAGTTATTCGAAGAGTTAATCCAAAGGAGTTATTCGAAGTTAGTTAATCCAAAGGAGTTATTCGAAGAGTTAATCCAAAGGAGTTATTCGAATTTAGTTAATCCAAAGGAGTTAATCGAAGAGTTAATCCGAAGGAGTTAGTCGAAGAGTTAATCCAAAGGAGTTATTCGGAGTTAGTTAATCTGAAGGAGTTAGTCGAAGAGTTAATCCAAAGGAGTTAGTCGAAGAGTTAATCTAAAGGAGTTATTCGAAGTTAGTTAATCCGAAGGAGTTAGTCGAAGAGTTAATCCAAAGGAGTTATTCGAAGTTAGTTAATCCAAAGGAGTTATTCGAAGTTAGTTAATCCGAAGGAGTTAGTCGAAGAGTAATCCAAAGGAGTTATTCGAAGTTAGTTAATCCAAAGGAGTTAATCGAAGAGTTAATCCGAAGGAGTTAGTCGAAGAGTTAATCCGAAGGAGTTAGTCGAAGAGTTAATCGAATATAGTTTATTCGAGTAAAGTTAAAAGAGTTAATCGAATATAATTTATTCGAATAGAGTTAGAGAAGTTAATCGAATATAGTTTATTCGAATAGTGTTGGAGGAGATATCGAATATAGTTTATTCGACAGAAGTCAAGTGAATATGGTTAATCAATAGAGTTAAGCAAATTTAGAAACTGACTGGAGAGGGTAAGTTGAACGGTTTTCTAAGTGACGATCTGATGTTGGTTTCGACCTTCCGGATTGATACTTAGAGAATTGTTCTCATACTAGTTACAGTTAGGGACAGATAGTTGCGAAATAATAGTGATGTGAAAATAAGCTATGGAAATGTTTTTCCAATGATTAATAACATATATTTTCTAAATATATGAAATAAGGAAATATGAACATATGATGATTGATCGATCGAATTCCCATTTGGAAATAAGATCGTTGTTTGTACACCGACATGTTTTCATTTGATAGTTAAATCACAGACTATCGAAGTTTTTACCATTTTAACGTTGTTAATATGGAGAGACCAGTTGGATTATTTTCCAAAGAACCACTCTGTATTGGCATAAGCGTTGCGAGCAACATATGCCAAAGATAAGTGAAGACGGAGTAAAAGTGCAAGGGCTGTTGTATAAGTCTTAGATAACAGTGACTAAGATGGATATACTGAATAGTGCCTTCGGTTTGTCCAGTCCCAGGACAAAGTATATGGAAGAAGGTCTGACAGAGTATATCCAATGGATCGCGTAAGTTGATCTGTTCAAACGTATTCACGTTTGGTGGTGGAGGAATTCGTTTCTCTTAGCTGTATACCCGTGTTATTTTTGGATAAGTCAATTTGTGATTTGGCGGGTATGACGATGTGGCATTCAAAGTGAATGGTGATCAGATGTTCTGAAGATAGACGTAGCTTCTAGCCTCACACCAGGAAGTAACAAAAGTTGGGCTAGGCAACATGGCTAGTTGGGTCATCCCCAAGCAGGGTGTATTGTCACCAATCTAGTGAATATCCATATTTATACTTCTTTTTGATTCTGTATCTTCGGATGACGGTTTGATGGCCTATAACCGTGGTGGCAATATATTCGCGACACTCAAGCTAAATGAGTGAGCGGTCATGTGTGGCCGGGTTGCAAGACGTTCTTGTTGAACCTGCAGTGTATCACCTCTAGAGTACACTGATCATAAGGTGCTCCCATACCTTGTCTGTTGGAATCCATTCTCCGATAAGCGCCCTGCGGTTTATGATTTTATACTATGTATGTAGAACGTGAGATGCAAGCGTTTCTGCTAGATTGATACCTATTTGTACTTAGACATTATTATAATATCACAATGATATTGCTTGTCAAAGTTGTTTAGATACTCATAAGGAAAAACCCGTTCCGTATTCACGGCATGGTCTTATGAGATATCATATACCTGTTCAATTGTTTTAAACTGTTTTACTCATACCAGTCCCATGACTGACCCGGAGTTTACTTTGTTGTTTTCCCTAAACTCTTGGGTGCTTAAATTTGTACGGGCAGTCAAGTAGTTGGGATTTACAGATATACATGGAGAGCTTGGAGCAGGAGACTTCAAGATTCTATAGCTATAGTTATTTCCGCTGTGTTGTAAGTGTTGTACTCTGATAAGTGCTATTGTATATATATAACTGTTTACTTCAAAGTTATGTTATATATTATATGTTATTCGTTCCGCTGTGAGATTCGTGTTACTCTGATGATTCTGATGTTCTTCTTCTTCTTCTATTCTATTAGTTCTATCTTTTCTTTCTCACCTTCTAAATTCTTTCACTAACGTCTCGGAATTTCCGACTCTCGAGGAGTCGGAAATTTCCAGCCGTTACAACAAATCTATTTAAATTATTTCTCTTTCCCTTCTCTTTTCATGAAAATAATAAATCCATGGTCGTTAGGTTTCAAATCAAATTAAAAGGGAAAAACCATGGAAGAATAGATCTGGATCTGATTCAAGATTTGGAAGGCTTTTAGGTGAGTGGGTTTAAACTATAGCCTTTAGATAATTTTATGATTATCGTTTAGCATTCCCCTTGTTATAAATTGTGAAATTGCCAAGTTAATTATAAATTATTGTTATAACAAGTTGAGATGTTAACATGAATAATTCGTATGATGAATCAGTTAAAGTATTGGAATGATTATATGTTGTATAACTTATTAGAATGTGGGCAATTGAAACGACCCAAACTCGCCCTTTCGGGGAAAACTTGGATTGAGTTGAGAACACGACAAATCAGAATACAAACAGAAGAACATTTCATTGCTTATTACAACAATTTACATCAGAGTAAAAGAATATAACAGAGTATGAATAAATATTACACATTGTAAAATATCAAAATTTAAAATACATTACATAGCAGCGGAAAATAATACATAACACAACTGATAGAAATAAATGGATACAGAGCTTTCCGAATATAGCTCCAGTTGTAAACCAGGATCCTGTGAATATAATATCTCAGAACCAAAACTACTAGCTGCCCATGTGGAAATAGGGGCATCCGGGGTTTAGGCTAAACAATAAGCTCCAGGTCAGTCATGTGACTGGTGTGAGAACTAAAACAGTTATTTAAAACTTTACTTTAAAATAAAGTAAATCAAGGGACCACGCCGTATAACACGGAACGGGTTTCCTCCTAAGAACACCAGTACATAAAACAAACAGTGCAATGCTTTTCGGAAAAATGAAGCTATTATAAGACCCAGGTCCCATCACACAATGCAATGCAAGTCGGAGGATAGGGTTTTCCCTTATAATAGCCAAACATGCTTGGTACATTTAATCATTTGATACTATAATAAGTGTATAGGGTCAAAAACAGCTTCAAATATAAAAGTATCAATCATAGACGACATAGTATCCCATGCAACTATGTCGCCATACTAGGCTCTACAATCAAAACCGAAATGTCACGTATTGGAAATTGGATTTCCGTCATGAGTGGAGTCAAGGGATGCACTCATCACCGCTTCGAGACACTCTGGGCAACCCTTGGATGCTTCAGGGCCAGTCCTCTCTTATGTTTGAGGATTGGTTATTCCTGAACACGTTTCCCGGTCCTATCAGACCTATCCATCGGCTCCGTAGTAACCGATATATCCGAGGCGCCTCGCAATCCAACAACCACATAGGTAAAAATATTATAAATGTCTGGGCTCCATACCATGACACCACCTATAGCTAGAAAGAAACGTCGTGTTCTCCCTGCAGTCCCTTATCCCATTTTGACTCATACCGAGGTGTGAGGCTTGCGAATTAACGCTATACACAAAGCTATGCTATAGGTAAAAATATAATAAATGTCTGGAATCCATACCATGGTGTGAGGCTTGCGAATTAACGCTATATACAAAGCTATGCTATAGGTAAAAATATAATAAATGTCTGGGCTCCATACCATGACACCACCCATAACTAGAAAGAAACGTCATGTTCTCCCTGCAGTCCCTTATCCCGTTTTTGACTCATACCGAGGTGTGAGGCTTGCGAATTAACGCTATACACAAAGCTATGCTATATTAAAGTCGTGCTTTAATCATCAACCACAAGACTCTGCTTTTCAACAGAAGCCTTGATCATTTGCATCTCATCTTGCCACACAGGCAATTCACGCCATGCGACTGATGTCTATCGGTATATAACCTCTGAGCTCGTACGTCTCAGAGAATGGCGTTAAGCAAGAGAATAAATTCTCCGCCGCCAAACAGATAAATATTTAATAGAAACCAATCCACTAAGAATAAAATCCAATGTCAGACACACATCTATTTACTAGTTTGTTCTAGGTCTGAACGAAACCGGAGGCACCTTATTCCTCGCCCCATATGCGCAATACAAGAGAGAGGTCCTCGCATATCCGGTCGATCTCCAAGTACGTCTGGATGATCACCACTTATTACCTCGTCTTCGGTGTACAGCCCAACCAAGACATAATTAATCATCCAAACGATGTGAAGATCTCTGGTCTTCGACCACCGTTGTAACACCCCACGTCCATTAATGTCACTCTCAAAGGGAATGCATTAACTTTCATGGAGCATTATTGGTCTATAGAACAGAATATAACAAGACAGATACATATATTGGTACTTGAAAATTTTAAAACAACTTTTATTGCAGCGAGAAATAGTTTGGTTACAACAACATCAAAAACGAACAATAAAACCAAGTACACTTAATATCCATCTTGACAAAGAGTTTTCTGAGTACATAAAGTAAAAAGCATAACCCCAACATAAGTAGCCATAAAAGAGATGAGCTGAACTTTACTTTCAGTAATCCAAGCACTTCCAAAAGAGAGAGAAAGATCCAAATCAAGCTCCACTAGCACTTGTCCCACCCTAAGAACCTAGGAGAGGGGGGAAAGGAAGAAAAGTGGCGAAAACAAAGGGGGTCAGACATAAAGTCTGGCAAGTCCAATAACTTTAAAAATATAATTATTAAAGTAATTAGGACAAGGTATAAACTGGTAAAACAAGGAATGACTGTGAAACAAGTGAGCATGACAAAGCAAACAAGAGGAATAAGATAACGTTATTTTGCGCCTCTAACACTATAGGATAATTACTATACTGCACCATTACTAGTCACCCTAGAAGTTGATCCCGCCTACTGAACATAATAATCATAATGGTAGTTTCGTGTACCCCTAGATGTCTTCATAGGTGTCGCCTGACCCTATCTCCACTAGTTGTACTCACTACCCCTATGCGATCGGCTCCCTAACTCGTAGATACCTGTGCTGGTCCCACAATGGGGTGTATCACTCCCCAAAGTGGCAACCTGATACCACTAAAGATGCACGTCTTATATCTACATGATGCAACAATGTCTTACCTACCATCCCAGGCCCACGCATGCACATGACCCCGTTGGACTTGCGTTACCACCGTTAACCTGTTTTGACCTCTTACAAGCAAACCCAGTAAGCGTGTCCCGTCCTCGATCTAACTCGAGCTCACAAAGAAATTTAATGGGTTACTGGTTTGAAAAGGGTCCCTCATGCTTGACACAAGCTTTCCACCTATGCTTGGTCCCCACTAAGATTTCCCACTTAACCCCTTCTTATTCATGTCTTCTTACATGTTTAAATTTGGTTAAGTGTTTCTAATCGTATTTCACATGTCACCCATGTCACCCACTTAACCCCCATGTCCCACCACATGTTTATCTTGGTTAAGTGTTACTTAATTCATTATAACCGTAACCTTGTAAGACCTCCCACATTAGACTACCGTTTGCGGTTGCTGGATTTGCCGGGCGAGTCCGGGCAGTCTTATACCGCAAACGAGTCTAACCTCGTGTCTTTAAAATTGTTATGCATTTAGTTTATGCCTTCGAACTCTCACATTAGACTACCGTTTGTGGTTGCTGGATTTGCCGGGCAGGTCCGGGTAGTCTTATACCACAAACGATTCTAACCTCGTGTCTTAGGCGTTTATTATTACACATAATTATTTCACCCCATTATGAATTAATTATCTCTATTCAAATTGTCAATAATTTTCCAAATTAATCTATGTCCATAATTGTCACCTAAATTATGTACATACTTTTCAGGTATATAAATTATACCAATTAGGGTCTCAAGTTAATTATATGCCTTTAAAGCTATTTTATGCCAATTCACAATTTGAATAATTAATATTTTCCCATTGTCCCCACGCTATTCGTACGTTTTAATATGAAGTATGTTAGACTCGCAAATAGTCTAATTCATAAAAAGAAAAGAAACATCACAACTTGCATAACACATAAGATAGATCTAACTTGCAAATAAGAATTATAACATAAGTTTGCATAGCCAATAACTTGCATAGGAAATGGACATATAAAACATAAATTTGCATAAATTACCATGGATCTAAATATAGATCTAAACATGAAATTGTGAACTTGCATATATGAATATGGGTTTCACCTAAACTTGGATATGTGAATATAGTTTTCACATAAAACTATGAATATAGTTTTCACCTAAACTTGCATATGGATTCCTACAACTTGCATATGAATTTATCACATGTTTTGCATATAAACTAGCATATGTATATACTTGATTCACATATAAACTTGTGTATAATTCGCATACAGACTTGCATAAGATTTACATTCAAACTAGCATACATAAGAGCAAACTTGCATAAGATTCACATAAAAAAAAACTAGCATACGATTTACATCCAAAACTTGCATATAAACTGATGTCATAAAATGAATCAAGTTAAACATATGCGATTGGACATATGAAATAGATCTACCAACATAAATTAACAAAACTGTCATATTTCACCAACAAACGATAACAAAGTTAAGCAACGTCACATGATTCAATAGACATGTTGTAACACCCCACGTCCATTAATGTCACTCACAAAGGGAATGCATTAACTTCCATGGAGGTTTTAAGTGAATATAGAACAGTAAAATTACAACAAGACAGATATAAGATAGTACTTGGAAATTCAAAAAACTTTATTTCATTGTAGCAGAAGTCAAAACATGTTTGATTACATCATAACACCATATTCAATGTCAAGTACAATATCTATCTTGATAAAACAAGTACATAATCCCATTGCATGAATAGCCATTAAAAAGAAAGATAACAAGCTGGACTTTACTTCAGCAGTCCAAGCTTTCCAGAAGATAAGCGATCCAACTAGACTCCACTAGAACTTGGCCCAACCTGCGGACCTGAAGGGAGAAAAAGGATGGAAAAGAGGGGGTCAGACATAAAGTCTGGTGAATATGATAATTCTACAATACTATTACCAAAATAACTGGACTAAGGCATAAGCTGGAAAACAAGAAAATGTCTATGAAGAGCAGATTAAGGACATAGACAATCGCTAAAGGCAACGTTATAGGCGCTCCTAAATACTAAAGGATAAACACTATACTGCACCACACCAGTCACCCTAAAGATTCATCCCACTTAGCTTCACTTAGAAACTTTCCCAATGGCTTTACGTACCCCTAGCTGACTACATAGGTGCCGCCTGCCCCTATCTCCACTAGGTGTACCCTACTTCCCATTATTCGATCGGCTCCCTAACTCGTAGATACCCGTGCTGGCCCCACAGTGGGGTGTATCACTCCCCTAAAGTGGCAACCTGATACAACGGACATGCACGGCTTATACCTACACGATGCAACAACGTCTTACCTACCAGCCCGGGTCCACACACGCATATGAAACCCGTTGGACTTGCGTTGCCACCGCTCCCTGTTTTGGCCTCTTATAGTCAAACCCAGTATGCGTGTCCCGTCCTCGACTTGGGTCGAGCCCACAAAGATACGTTTTGGGATACTGGTTGAAATGGGCCCCCACTATTTACCACAAGCATTCCACCTAAGCTTGTCCCCATTAGTCCATCCCACTTAACCCACTTAGTCATGTTCATTTACATGTGTGTTTGGTTAAGTCTAATCGTATTTCAAATGCCTCTAAAGGCAACCACCAGATTCCTCATGCCACCCAAGGCACCTACTTAACCCCCATGTCCCACCTTACATGATTATCTGATTAAGTATTTCTTAGTTCATTAAGGCCATAACCTCATAAAGACCTCTCACATTAGACTGGCATTTATGGCAGCTGGATTTGCCGGGCGGGTCCGGGCAGTCTTACACCATAAAAGAGTCTAACCTCGTGTCTTTACAACTGTTATGCTTTAGTTTGGGCCTAGGACCTCTCACATTGGGCCGACCTTTGTGACTACTGGATTTGCCGGGCGGGTCCGGGCAGGTTTACATCACAAACGGGTCCAACCTCGTGTCCTAAGCATTGATTATTAATAATAATCCACTTTCCCCCAATTTTAATAATTCCATACTTGAATTATTAATTACTTCCAATTTTTAACAATGTCCATAATTGACTCAATTATGGACATTCATTCATGGTATGCAACATCTTACAAAATTGCACCCAATTTATTAATTCCTAATATTACCCCTACCCCACGTTTGAACGTTTATTCGCAAAATGTATGTTAGACTCGAATAGCCTAACTCATAGCATAAAAGAGATTATCATAATAACAACATGTATATGTGACCAAATGAATCATAATAAGGGGTGAAACTTGCATATGTCCAACTTGCATAGATTATACATGTCATAGATCTAAAGGTGTCAACTTGTTCAAAATTCACCTAATATGATCTCAATCAATTTTCATAAACTTACATATGAACATGTGTGAATCAACATCATCTAATTTTTTAACAACATGGTTTTATATGGGTACACCTAACTCAATAGGCAAATTCCCATAATCAAGTTTTATTTAATTATAGTTTCAAGTTTATGGGTACACCTAACCTAATAGGCAAATTCCCATAAACAAGATCCATTTAAATTAAGAAAAAAAAAACATAACTTTAAGCATGATCCAACAACATCATGATTTTTCAATATAGCATGATTTATAACATGGCATAGTATGATAGTATAACATAGCTTGACATGATTCTCAACATAGCACGACATAGCATAAGAGAATTTACAACATAGCATGACATAGCATATATAATTTACATCATACGACAACATAATAACATAATAAGAGATCCACAATATATAGAATTTACAATTACAAATCACATCACTTTCTTGTGATCCATTCATAACTGAGTCAAATTAGTTTGTAATAGTCTTGTGAGAATCATCATACTCACCAACAAAAGAAAAGAATTAGAGAAAGAGAGATCTTTTGATTTGATTTGTGTAGATTTAGTTGTAGATGATTAGGCTTCCTCTTCTTAGTTTGTGACGGCTATGCTGAACTCCATGGCAGCAGCATGACGGTAGCTTCTCTAATTTTACAAGTGATTTAGGTCTAGGGTCTACCCACTTATTTATAGATTTTAGAATTCATTTAGGCCATTAGATTTAACCTAGAAATAACCGCAGCCGTTCAGACAAGATGGGGTTTATCTTGTTGACTCAGCAATGAGTCAGAAGTGACTCAGCAAACACTCAGCATATTAATAAACTTCTATTCATGTCATAAATATATATATATTTTCTACAATGTACATATTAGATACATCCCCCTTTACTTATTATTGTTTTTATATACATATTAGATACATCCCCTCTCTCACACACTTATTAATATTTTTATATTCATATTAGATACATCCCCTCTCTTACACACTTATTAATATTTTTTATATTCATATTAGATACATCCCCTCTCTTACACACTTATTAATATTTTTATATTCATATTAGATACATCCCCTCTCTTACACACTTATTAATATTTTAGCAACTTTAGTGTTAATAGAAAATTCGGGGTGTTACATTCTCCCCTCCTTTTAGGATTTCGTCCCCGAAATCTTCAAGTCTGGAAGAATGTATATCCTACCATCGAAACGTCCATCTACTCATCCATCATACACAGGCATCCATTGTCCTTAAAAGACTTCTAATGCTTTATGATCATATGCAAGTGTGTGTACATGTCCTTACCTAATGCGAAATCAGGCGGTCTACTGATTCAGTTGACCTCCTTAATGCAAATTATGTAAGTGTCATGAATCCATTATGTATGCAAAAGATCCTAATTGCTTACATACTACTTCTATATGCGTGCACACCCATTCAACCGAATGCAGCATCCATATCATTATACATCCATTATACTAAATACATCCATATATATGCAATATGCAATATGAAGTGACTGAGCCGATCTAGTGCCTAAAGTGTGTGTATATATGCATCCACGAGCAACCACTAGCAAACACTTGCATCCATTTTGCATCCAACATACATAACATGTCTCAAACACATGTTTCAACCATAGGATTATCCTAACTAAAGGTCAAAGATACTAATGAGAGGACATACTAAAGATAAGATAAGCGATAAAGGAGAAATTAAAAGACATACCCTCAAAAAGAAAAGGGTACAACGAACGCATCTTCTCTTCTGTCTCCCAAGTTGCGTTGCTCTCATCATCTCCCCATTGCACTTTAACCAGTCTGACCTCTCGATTCCTCAACTTTTTGATCTCCGACCCAAGAATGCATGTAGGAGCTCGTCTAATTGTTGCATCACGCTCTATTTCCACCTCTTTAAGCAAGCTCGGCTCTACCACCTCCGCGGTCTTGTGCAAACACTTCCTCAAATGTGATACATGGAATACGTCGTGTACTCCACTAAGTTTCTCAGGCAACTCCACCCTATATGCCATCTTCCCAATCCTGTCTTTTACAGGAAACGACCCTACAAACCTTGGTGCTAATTTCCCCACGGACCCAAAGCGAACAACATTCTGTAACGGAGATACTTTGATAAAAACCATGTCCCCAATGTCAAACTCAAGATCTGTCCTCCTCTTATCAGCATACGATTTTTGCCTATCTTGTGCTGCTTTCATCCTCCTTCGAATCAACTCAATCTTCTCCGAGGTTTCCCTAACCATATCGGGCCCAAGTAGGATTTTATCGGTAGATTCCCACCAACATGTAGGCGAACGGCAAGGCCTTCCATAAAGAGCTTCGAAAGGTGCCATGCCAATACTAGACTGAAAGCTATTATTATATGCGAATTCTACTAACGGAAGGTGCTCTTCCCATGTACCCCCAAAGTCTAGGATACAAAGCCTTAAAAGATCCTCTAGAATACGATTCACCCTCTCGGTCTGGCCGTCTGTCTGAGGATGATATGCGGTGCTCAAACATAGCTGAGTCCCTACCGCCTCTTGTAAACTCTTCCAAAATTCGCTAGTAAAGATGGGGTCACGGTCGCTTACTATACTAGAAGGAATACCGTGCAAACGAACTATCTCCTTAATGTATACAGAAGCCAACCACGGAGCAGTCCTCTTACTTTTCACGAGAATAAAATGGGCGCTTTTAGTAAGTCTATCTACTATAACCCAAATCCCCGTGTTACCCTTCCTTGATCTTGGTAATCCATCCACAAAATCCATTGAGATGCTTTCCCATTTCCATAGTGGAACTTCTAATGGGTGAAGCAACCCACCGGGTTTCTTTTGTTCTGCTTTAACTCGTTGGCACACCAAGCATCTAGCGACGTACTTGGCCACATCCTTTTTCATACCGGCCCAAAAGAAAACCCGCTTCATATCTTTGTACATCTTATCCCCGCCGGGATGAATGGTCATTTTTGAGCGATGAGCATCATCAAGAATGGCCTTCCTTAAGTCTTCGTCTTGTGGTACACAAAGTCTATTATCCCTTCGTAACCAACCCTTATCGTCTAGGGTATACCTACGAAGATGGCTTGACGACTCCCCCCCTTTGAGCTTTTCTACTATCTCAACCAACTGTGGGTCGTCTCGCTGTGCCTCACCAACCCGTCCTAGAAGTGTAGGTCTAACCTCCAAGGATGCTAACAGACCGGGTACTAAGTCAACGGAGGGTCTAAAGTCAAACATAGAGATGAATTCTAAGCTTTGTCGTTCAACAAACAACGGACTCAAGGACAACCTTTTCCTACTTAAGGCGTCTGCCACCACGTTACCCTTGCCCGGGGTATATGCTATTTCAAAATCGTAGGAGGCTAAGAATTCCATCCACCGTTGCTGCCTTAAATTCAAATCCTTCTGAGAGAATAAGTATTTTAATGATTTGTGGTCAGTGAACAGTTCGAATTTCTCACCAAGAAGATAGTGACGCCAAGACTTAAGCGCGAAAACAATTGCGGCTAGCTCTAAGTCATGCGTGGGGTAATTCTTTTCATGAACCCTCAACTGCCTTCCACCATAGGCTATTACTCTTCCCTCTTGCATGAGGACCGCGCCAAGTCCCGTCCCACAAGCATCAGTATAGATGGTAAACGGTTTATTCCCGTCTGGCAACACTAAGACTGGGGCTGAAGTTAAGGCTCTCTTTAAACGTTGGAACGCATCATCGCAATCTTTGTCCCACGTAAAAACCAGGTTCTTCTTCGTTAACCGTGTTAATGGAGCTGATATTTTTGCGAAGTCTTTGATAAACTTCCTATAATAGCCAGCCAACCCCAAGAAACTTCTTACTTCGGTTGCATTTTTAGGGACCTTCCAATCTTGGATGGCCACCACCTTTGCGGGATCCACTGCTATCCCTTCTTTGGAAACCACGTGCCCTAAGAACCGTACTTCCTTCCTCCAGAAGTGACACTTAGAAAATTTTGCCTTAAGGTTATGCGCTCGAAGGGATTCCAACACTTCCCTAAGATGTAGGGAGTGCTCTTCTTTATTCTTAGAAAAGACTAAGATGTCATCCACAAAGACTACCACGAATTTGTTAAGGTATTCCCTAAACACCCTACTCATCAAATCAACAAAATATGCAGGGGCGTTTGTCAAACCAAAGGGCATCACTAGCCATTCATAGAATCCGTCAGGAGTCCTAAAAGCAGTCTTATCTATACTATCCTCAGCCACTCTCAGTTGATGAAAGCCAGTGGCTAAGTCCAACTGCGAAAACACTGAGGCGCCAACTAACTGATCAAAGAGATCGTCAATCCTCGGCAGTGGGTGTCGGTTCTTTTTAGTAAGCTTGTTTAGTTCTCTATAGTCCATACAAAGTCTAAGAGACCCATCCGCCTTTGTGGCAAAAACTACTGGAGCACCCCACTCCGATATACTACGTCTTATGAACCCCTTCTCAAGCAACTCCTTTACTTGCTTATTGAGTTCCCTCCTTTCACGAGGAGCCATGTGGCGCACTGGCAAAGATACGGGTTTAGCATTATCCACAAGATAAATTCGAAAGTCTATCTCCCGCTTTGGAGGTAAGCCCTTCACCTCCTCAAACACATCCGGATATTCCCGGACCACTTCTACCGATCGCAGGTTCTCTACAGACGCGTCAAGCGATTCAAGATAACTTAGCATAACGGAATTTATGGGATTACAAAAGATGTCGAGAGCATTACCAAGGCGAGTCACAAGCCTAACTACTCTCCTTTCACAATCAAGAATGGCCCTATTTCTAGACAACCAATCCATTCCTAAAATTAGCCCATAGCCCGTGAAGCCCAATACATAAGCGTCACATCTAAATTCAACGCTAAGTATAGAGATTTTCAAATCCAAACATATCATGGTCAAATGAGCCGAACCCCCAATTAGATTTGAAACGACCAAGGGATCCTCTACTAAACTGGTGTTCAAGTGCAGTGATTCAACTAATGATGCAGAGATAAACGAATGAGATGCGCCAGAATCGAATAAGGTACGGACAGGATGATCAAACAGAAAAACTAAGCTTTCAACAGAAATTGTTCTACCTCTTTCTTGCAGCGGTGGGGCCGCAATAGCCTGAACTTGCCCCCTTGCCTGCCCTGGTGCCATAAGAGCCTGCACCTGTCCTCCCGAGGTAGACCCTGCCCTCTGCCCCTTCTTTGGACAGTCCTTCACTAAATGTCCCGCATCTCCACAATGAAAACAACCAGTCTTCTTTTTCTTTCTACAATCTTTGCTGAGATGGCCAGGCGTCCCACAATTGAAGCATTTCTTCTTCCCTTTGCCATTATTGTTTTTACCACCCTTCTTATTTTGCTGTTGGGGTTTCTTCTGATCCCCTTTCTTTTCAACTGCCTTATCCTCATGCATAAGTGCCATTTCTACTAGCTTTTCAAAGGTGGCTCCCATAGGGATGTGGGTCATAGCCAACCCTTGCAACGGTTCATTCAAGCCTCTAACGAACCTCAAAGCTTTCTTCTCTGGCGTGTTCACCAACTCCAAGCCAAACCTTGCTAACTGATTAAATTTATTGACATATTCCTTTACTGATGAGCTCCCTTGGTTTAGTGCCAGGAATTTTTCCATATTTAAGTTCTCCTCTGCCCTTGAAAGAAACTTTGCCTCAAACCATCGTCTGAAATCCGCCCATGAATCAACTGGACGTTCCCCGTTAGTGACCTCCCACCAAAACGAGGCCTCTCCCTTCATTAACCAAGCAGCTAAACGGACTTTCCTCCCATCTTCCACTTCAAAGATATCCAACAATTCCTCAGTCTCCTTAAGCCAATCTCTGGCCTCCACAAATGTCTCAGTCCCTTGAAAAGTTTTTCCTCCCATAGCCTTGAATTCCTTGCACGTCTTTGCAAAAGTGTCAACACGAGGAGGAGGAGGAGGAGGAGGAGGAATGGGTGCAACTAGGGGTGGAGGAGTATCCGCTGGGCCTGCAGTGGTGGCCCTAGCCTCCAAGTATCTCCTAAACCACCCTGGAATCGTCACACCTTCTGGGAGATTAAGATCTTCAGCCATGCTGAAACGAAAAAGGAAAGATTCAAAATGGAGAATTCGAAAGATAAAGATAAGGATGTGGCTATTTGGGATTATGTTTTTCATAAAAACTCTCTTTAAATAACATGTTTTTTTTTTTTGAAAGCACTTCTTCCAAAAATACTTTAGAAAAAAAATATTTTTCTAAAAAAAATTTTTATCTGTTCTGGTAACCTTATGCTCTGATACCACGTGTAACACCCCACGTCCATTAATGTCACTCACAAAGGGAATGCATTAACTTCCATGGAGGTTTTAAGTGAATATAGAACAGTAAAATTACAACAAGACAGATATAAGATAGTACTTGGAAATTCAAAAAACTTTATTTCATTGTAGCAGAAGTCAAAACATGTTTGATTACATCATAACACCATATTCAATGTCAAGTACAATATCTATCTGGATAAAACAAGTACATAATCCCATTGCATGAATAGCCATTAAAAAGAAAGATAACAAGCTGGACTTTACTTCAGCAGTCCAAGCTTTCCAGAAGATAAGCGATCCAACTAGACTCCACTAGAACTTGGCCCAACCTGCGGACCTGAAGGGAGAAAAAGGATGGAAAAGAGGGGGTCAGACATAAAGTCTGGTGAATATGATAATTCTACAATACTATTACCAAAATAACTGGACTAAGGCATAAGCTGGAAAACAAGAAAATGTCTATGAAGAGCAGATTAAGGACATAGACAATCGCTAAAGGCAACGTTATAGGCGCTCCTAAATACTAAAGGATAAACACTATACTGCACCACACCAGTCACCCTAAAGATTCATCCCACTTAGCTTCACTTAGAAACTTTCCCAATGGCTTTACGTACCCCTAGCTGACTACATAGGTGCCGCCTGCCCCTATCTCCACTAGGTGTACCCTACTTCCCATTATTCGATCGGCTCCCTAACTCGTAGATACCCGTGTTGGCCCCACAGTGGGGTGTATCACTCCCCTAAAGTGGCAACCTGATACAACGGACATGCACGGCTTATACCTACACGATGCAACAACGTCTTACCTACCAGCCCGGGTCCACACACGCATATGAAACCCGTTGGACTTGCGTTGCCACCGCTCCCTGTTTTGGCCTCTTATAGTCAAACCCAGTATGCGTGTCCCGTCCTCGACTTGGGTCGAGCCCACAAAGATACGTTTTGGGATACTGGTTGAAATGGGCCCCCACTATTTACCACAAGCATTCCACCTAAGCTTGTCCCCATTAGTCCATCCCACTTAACCCACTTAGTCATGTTCATTTACATGTGTGTTTGGTTAAGTCTAATCGTATTTCAAATGCCTCTAAAGGCAACCACCAGATTCCTCATGCCACCCAAGGCACCTACTTAACCCCCATGTCCCACCTTACATGATTATCTGGTTAAGTATTTCTTAGTTCATTAAGGCCATAACCTCATAAAGACCTCTCACATTAGACTGGCATTTATGGCAGCTGGATTTGCCGGGCGGGTCCGGGCAGTCTTACACCATAAAAGAGTCTAACCTCGTGTCTTTACAACTGTTATGCTTTAGTTTGGGCCTAGGACCTCTCACATTGGGCCGACCTTTGTGACTACTGGATTTGCCGGGCGGGTCCGGGCAGGTTTACATCACAAACGGGTCCAACCTCGTGTCCTAAGCATTGATTATTAATAATAATCCACTTTCCCCCAATTTTAATAATTCCATACTTGAATTATTAATTACTTCCAATTTTTAACAATGTCCATAATTGACTCAATTATGGACATTCATTCATGGTATGCAACATCTTACAAAATTGCACCCAATTTATTAATTCCTAATATTACCCCTACCCCACGTTTGAACGTTTATTCGCAAAATGTATGTTAGACTCGAATAGCCTAACTCATAGCATAAAAGAGATTATCATAATAACAACATGTATATGTGACCAAATGAATCATAATAAGGGGTGAAACTTGCATATGTCCAACTTGCATAGATTATACATGTCATGGATCTAAAGGTGTCAACTTGTTCAAAATTCACCTAATATGATCTCAATCAATTTTCATAAACTTACATATGAACATGTGTGAATCAACATCATCTAATTTTTTAACAACATGGTTTTATATGGGTACACCTAACTCAATAGGCAAATTCCCATAATCAAGTTTTATTTAATTATAGTTTCAAGTTTATGGGTACACCTAACCTAATAGGCAAATTCCCATAAACAAGATCCATTTAAATTAAGAAGAAAAAAACATAACTTTAAGCATGATCCAACAACATCATGATTTTTCAATATAGCATGATTTATAACATGGCATAGTATGATAGTATAACATAGCTTGACATGATTCTCAACATAGCACGACATAGCATAAGAGAATTTACAACATAGCATGACATAGCATATATAATTTACATCATACGACAACATAATAACATAATAAGAGATCCACAATATATAGAATTTACAATTACAAATCACATCACTTTCTTGTGATCCATTCATAACTGAGTCAAATTAGTGTGTAATAGTCTTGTGAGAATCATCATACTCACCAACAAAAGAAAAGAATTAGAGAAAGAGAGATCTTTTGATTTGATTTGTGTAGATTTAGTTGTAGATGATTAGGCTTCCTCTTCTTAGTTTGTGACGACTATGCTGAACTCCATGGCAGCAGCATGACAGTAGCTTATCTAATTTTACAAGTGATTTAGGTCTAGGGTCTACCCACTTATTTATAGATTTTAGAATTCATTTAGGCCATTAGATTTAACCTAGAAATAACCGCAGCCGTTCAGACAAGATGGGGTTTATCTTGTTGACTCAGCAATGAGTCAGAAGTGACTCAGCAAACACTCAGCATATTAATAAACTTCTATTCATGTCATAAATATATATATTTTTTCTACAATGTACATATTAGATACATCCCCCTTTACTTATTATTGTTTTTATATACATATTAGATACATCCCCTCTCTCACACACTTATTAATATTTTTATATTCATATTAGATACATCCCCTCTCTTACACACTTATTAATATTTTTTATATTCATATTAGATACATCCCCTCTCTTACACACTTATTAATATTTTTATATTCATATTAGATACATCCCCTCTCTTACACACTTATTAATATTTTAGCAACTTTAGTGTTAATAGAAAATTCGGGGTGTTACACATGTTCTCATAATCCCAATTATAACTCATCATAATTAATTTATTAATTATTTGTGAAAGAAATTGTACTCACAAAGACAGGTTAGAGAAGAGGATAATTCGTTCATCATTTTGTATTAGAATTCTGACTTGCAAATCCCTAAGCTTTAGGAAGAAGAACTATCCTAGCAGCAGCATGTTGGCCAAGAGAGTAATTTAGTTTAGGTTTAGGGGTTGAGTCTGTGCGTACTTATATAGAAATTTAAATCAACATAAGCCGTCAGATTATCATAGGAGCAATCACAACCGTCCAGACTAGATAGAGTTATCCAGAATTGCGACCTATGCCCTAGTGACTCAGCAACAGGTCTGGAAAGACTCAGCAACAAGTCCGAATCGTCTGATTTCATATCTACCCTGGGGGTAGGTCGACCCCCTGGTCGACCTGTGTAGGGGAGGTCGACCTGGCTATGGGCTGGAAAAATCCCGCCCAGCCCGCTTCCCTGTTTGAATTTGAATTTCGAATTTTTATTCTGAACTGTTTTAATTTATATAAAATTCCTGAGACTTCTGAGGGCCATAACTTCCTCATACGAAGTCCGATTTACGAAAACTTGGACTCTATTCCAAGCAGAATTTCGAGAAGAACGCAATGACATAACCCATTTCCCTTAATTCTCAATTTAACAATTAAGTATTCTTAAAATTGGTAATTTTAATATTTAAAATTACGGGGTTTTACATTCTCCCCTCCTTAAAGGATTTCGTCCTCAAATCTCCAAGTTAAGGAGAATGTATATCCTATCATCCAATCATCCATCTACTCAACCATCAAACACAAACATCCATTGTCCTTACAAGATTTCTAATGTCATATGAACATAGGCCAAAAGTGTGTATATGTTCCTTATCCAATGCAAAATCAGGCGGTCCACTGATTCAGTTGACCTCCTTAATGCAAATCATGATAGTGCCATGATCCATTATGTATGCGAAAGAATCCTAATGATACATATTACTTCTACATGCATGCACAACCACTCATCAAATGCAGCATCCATATGATAACAAAACCGTTATACATCCATTAATTTAAATATGCACACATATTCATATGCAATATGAAGGTGATTGAGCCGATCTAGTGCCTAATGTGTGTGTACATGCATCCACGAGCAACCATTATCAACCACTTGCAACCACTCGCAACCATCAATCATAACATGTTTCAAATACATGTTTACATCCATTGGTTTCTATCTAAGGATAAAGGATAGGACCGAGGAGATATACTTAAAAGATAGATATAAGCATGAATGAACTTATGGAAAAAGAGATCAAGGAGGTAACCTCAAAAAGAAAAGGGTAGGCTGCGCGTATTTTCCTCTCAGTTTCCTAAGTCGCGTTTTCCTCAGTGTCACTCCATTGAACTTTAACAAGCTTGACTTCACGGTTGCGTAGCTTTTTGACTTCCGTACCCAAGATACGAGTTGGAACTCTTCTCACAATCGCTTCTCTTTCCACTTATACTTCCTCTAGTATACTTGGCTCCACCACTTCCGCAAATTCATGTAAGCACTTTCGTAGTTGAGAAACATGAAAAACATTATGAACTCCAGCCAGTCTTTCGGGTAGCTCTACCCTGTAAGCCATCGTCTCAATCCTTTCAATGATAGGAAATGGTCCTACAAATCTTGGGACTAGCTTTCCTATGGAGCCAAAGCGAATGACATTCCTCAAAGGAGATACTTTAAGGAACACCCTATCTCCAACCTCAAACTCAAGGTCTGTCCTTCTTTTGTTTGCGTAGGACTTCTATCTATCTTGTGCAGCCTTCGTTCGTCTTCTTATCATGTCAACCTTTTCTAAGGTTTCTCTAATCATGTCTGGCCCAAGTACGAGCTTGTCTGTAGACTCCCACCAACAAGTTGGTGATCGGCATGGTCTTCCATATAAAGCTTTGAAGGGCGCCATGCCTATGGTGGCTTGGTAGCTATTATTGTAAGCGAATTCCACCAAAGGAAAATGATCCTCCCATATCCCTCCAAAGTCAAGAATGCACAATCTCAAGAGGTCTTCCAATACTATGTTCACCCTTTCCGTCTGACCATCGGTTTGGGGGTGATAGGCCGTGCTTAAGCATAATTGTGTGCCTACAGCCTCTTGCAAACTTTTCCAAAACTCGCTCGTAAAGATAGGATCTCGATCACTCACTGTGCTGGAGGGTATCCCATGGAGTCGAACTATCTCTTTAAGATAAACGGATGCTAGGGATGAGGCAGTCCTTCTTCTTTTAACAAGTATAAAGTGAGCGCTTTTATTGAGCCTGTCCACTATCACCCAAATACTGGTATCCCCCCTTCTTGACCTAGGCAACCCATCAACAAAGTCCATCGAAATGCTATCTCACTTCCAATGTGGGACCTGCAGAGGATGAAGCAGACCACTAGGCTTCTTCTACTTTGCTTTGACTTGCTGGCATATCAAGCACTTAGCGACAAACTCGGCTACATCCCTCTTCATGCCATTCCAAAAGAACACCCTTTATATATCTTTATACATCTTGTCTCTGGCTGGGTGTATGGTCAGCTTAGAATGGTGTGATTCTTCGAGAACCGTCTTCACTAAATCCCTTGCTTGTGGGACGCATAGCCTTCCATCCCGTCTCAACCAACCCTTATCATCGATGGAGTATCTATTGAGGTGACTAGAAGTCTCACCCCTAACTAGCTTATCCATCATATTAACTAGCTGAGGGTCTTCTCGTTGCGCGGTTCCTATTGAGTCCAAAAGAGTAGGCCGCACCTCTAGCGATGCCAACAAACCAAGTATGATTTCAGAGGAGGGTCTAAAGCTAAAGTTTGCTATGTACTCCAAGCTTTGCCTTTCTACAAAGAGAGGACTCAAGGTCAGCTTCTTCCTACTCAAGACGTCTGCTACCATATTACCCTTGTCGGGGGTATAGGAAATCTCAAAATCATATGAGGCCAGAAATTCCATCCACCTTTGTTGTCTTAAGTTAAGATCTTTCTATGAGAAAAGGCACTTTAATGATTTATGGTCAGTAAACAATTCGAACCTTTCTCCTAGTAGGTAATGCCATGACTTTAGAGAGAAAACAATGGCAGCTAGCTCCAAATCATGCGTTGGGTAGTTCTTCTCATGTACCTTCAATTGCCTTCCCCCATAACAAACTACCTTGCCTTCTTGCATCAAGGCAGCGCCCAACCCGTACCACATGCATCTGTGCATACAGTAAACATTTTTCTCCCATCAGGCAATGTCAGAACTAGGGCTATTGTTAGAGCCCTTTTCAAACGTTGAAAAGCACTATCACAATCCAAATCCCAAGCGAAAGTCATGTTCTTCTTTGTCAATCTTGTGAGTGGAGCTGAGATTTTTGCAAAGTCTGTAATGAACTTTCGGCAAAAGCCTGCTAGCCCGAGAAAGCTTCGGACTTTGGTTGCATTCCGGGGAACCTTCCAATCTTGCACCGCAACTACTTTTGCGGGGTCCAAAGCTATCCCCTCTTTGGACAACACATGTCCAAGAAACCTCACTTCTTCTCTCTAGAAATGGCATTTGGAGAATTTGGCTTTCAGCTGATGTGCACGAAAAGTATCCATGACTTCCCTTAAGTGCAAAGCGTGCTCTTCTTCATTCTTCGAGAAAATCAAAATGTCGTCTACGATGACCACCACAAACTTATTAAGGAACTCCCTGAACACCCTGCTCATCAGGTCAACGAAGTAAGCGGGTGTGTTTGTTAAACCGAAAGGCATGACAAGCCATTCGAAGAAACCATCCAGGTTCTGAACGCGGTCTTATCAATGCTGTCTTCAGCCACTCTTAGCTGATGAAACCCGGTGGCCAGAACCAGTTGGGAGAAAACTGACGCACCTACAAGCAGATCAAACAAGTCATCTATTCTTGGAAGTGGGTGCCTATTTTTTTTGGTCAGCTTGTTTAGCTCCCTATAATCAACGCATAGGCGAAGTGAACCATCCATCCGCTTTGGTTGCAAATACTACTGGAGCACCCCATTCAGAAATACTCTGCCTTATAAACCCCTTTTCGAGCAACTCTTTGACTTGCTTGCTGAGCTCTTTTATCTCCCTTGGAGCCATATATCTAACGGGTAGAGCTACGGGTTTTGCATTATCAACAAGGTATATGCGGAAGTCTATCTCCCACTTCGGAGGTAAGCCCTTCACCTCTTCAAATACATCTGAGTATTCACGGACTACTCTAACAGACTGCAAGTTTTCAACAGACGCATCAAGAGATTCTAGGTAGCTAAGCATAATAGAATGTATGGGATTACAAGAGGTTTCGAGAGTGTTGCCGAGGCGAGTCATAAGTCTAACCACTCTCTTTTCACAATCGAGGATGGCACCATTGCTGGATAACCAATCCACGCCTAGAATAAATCCATAGCCCGTGAAGCCAAGAACGAAGGCGTTGCATTCAAACTTAATGCTCAAGATAGACACTCTCAAATCCCGACAAATCATTGAAAGATGAGCCGAACCACCAATAGGATTTGAGACTACTATGGGATCCGTAACTGGACTAGTATTTAGATGCAGTGTTTCAACTAACGAAGCAGATACAAACAAGTGTGAAGCGCCAGAATCAAACAAAGTATCAACAGGATGATCAAACAGAAAAACCAAACTTTTAATAGAAATGTTTCTACCTCTCTCATGTCCTGATGCCATGAGAGCATGAACCTGCCCTCTTGCCTGCCCTGGTGCCATAAGAGCCTGAACCTGCCCTCTAGAAGTAGACCATGTCCTCTGCCCTTGCCTTCTCAGGCAGTCTTTAATCGGATGTCCTGCCTCAACACAGTTGAAGCAGCCAGTCTTCTTCTTCTTCCTACAGTCCTTGCTCAGATGGCCTGGTGTTCCACAATTAAAGCACCTTTTATTTCCCTTGTTATTGTTATCCTTTCCACCTTTATTAGGTTACTGCTGTGACTTCTTTTGATCCCCTTTCTTTTCCGGTGCCTTATTACCATTAGCGCCTTTTTCCTCTTCATGCATAAGCGCCATGTCAACCAGTTTCTCAAAGGTATCCCCCATAGGAATGTGGGTCAAAGCTAACCCATGTAGCGGATCATTCAAAAATTTAACGAATCTTAGGGCCTTCTTTTCAGGTGTGTTCACCAAGTCTAAGCCAAATCTCGCCAACTGATTGAACTTGTTGACGTACTCCTTTACTGATAAATTCCCCTGCTTCAATGCTAAGAACCTCTCCATGTATAAATTTTCTTCTGCTCGTGAGAGAAATTTCATCTCGAACCTATGTCTGAAATCCATCCATGTCTCCACTGGACGCTATCCATTCGTGACCTCCCACTAAAATGAGGCTTCGTCCTTCATTAACCAAGCAGCTAATTGGACCTTCCTTCCATCTTCTATCTCGAAGATACCAAACAAATCTTCCACCTCCTTAAGCCAATTTCGAGCTTCAACAAACGTCTCCGATCCGTGAAAAGGTTTCCCGCCCATTGCCCGAAAGTCTTTGCATATCTTTGAAAAAGTATCAACGCGGGGAGGGGGAGGAGGAGGAGCGGCTGCAGCTGTGGGAGGAATGTCTGCTGGGCCTATGGCGGTGGCCCTAGCCTCCAGATACCTTCTGAACCAGGTTGGTATCGGTATTCCCTCGGGTATCTCGGGTAACCCAGACATGCTGAAAAGAAAAAGGAAGAGATTCAAAACGGAGAATCGAAAGAAAGATATATGGCTCTAGGGGGTTACGTTTTTAAACAAACTTTTCTCTTGAAAATACTCTCCTTAAAACATATTTTTGAAAGTATTTCTTTATAAAATGCTTTTGAAAAACAGTTTTTCAAAATCTCTTATCTGTTGTGTTAACCTTCAGCTCTAATACCACGTGTAACACCCCACGTCCATTAATGTCACTCTCAAAGGGAAGGCATTAACTTTCATGGAGTATTATTGGTGTATAGAACAGAATACAGCAAGACAGATACATATATTGGTACTTGAAAATTTTAAAACAACTTTTATTGCAATGGAGAAATAGTTTGGTTACAACAACATCAAAAACCAACAATAAAACCAAGTACACTTAATATCCATCTTGACAAATTGTTTTCTGAGTAAATAAAGTAAAAAAGCATAACCCCAACATAAGTAGCCATAAAAGAGATGAGCTGAACTTTACTTTCAGCAATCCAAGCACTTCCAAAAGAGAGAGAAAGATCCAAATCAAGCTCCACTATTACTAGTCCCACCCTGAGAACTTGGGGATGGGGAAAGGAAGAAAAGAGGAGAAAATAAAGGGGGTCAGACATAAAGTCTGGCGAGTCCAATAAATTTAACAATATAATTATTAAAGTAATTAGGATAAGGTATACACTGGTAAAACAAGGAATGACTGTGAAATAAGTGGGCATGACAAAGCAAATAAGAGGAATAAGATAGTGTTAATTTGCGCCTCCAACACTATAGGATAATTACTATACTGCACCATTACTAGTCACCCTAAAAGTTGATCCCGCCTACTGAGCATAACAATCATAATGGTAGTTTCGTGTATCCCTAGCTATCTTCATAGGTGTCACCTGCCCCAACCTCCACTAGTTGTATCCACTACCCCCATGCGATCGGCTCCCTAACTCGTAGATACCTGTGTCAGTCCCACAGTGGCGTGTATCACTACCCAAAGTGGCAACCTGATACCACTAAAGATGCACAGATTATATCTACACGATGCAACAACGTCTAACCTACCAGCCCGGGCCCACGCATGCACATGACCCCGTTGGACTTGCGTTGCCACCGTTAACCCGTTTTGACCTCTTACAATCAAACCCAGTAAGCGAGTCCCGTCCTCGATCTAACTCGAGCTCACAAAGATACTTAATGGGTTACTGGTTTGAAAAGGGTCCCCCATGCTTGACACAAGCTTTCCACCTATGCTTGGTCCCCACTAAGATATCCCACTTAACCCCTTCTTATTCATGTCTCCTTACATGTTTAAATTTGGTTAAGTGTTTCTAATCGTATTTCACATGTCACCCACTTAACCCCTATGTCCTACCACATGTTTATCTTGGTTAAGTGTTACTTAATTCATTATCACCTAACCTTATAACAACTCCCACATTAGAATACCGTTTGCGGTTGCTGGATTTGCCGGGCGGGTCTGGGCAGTCTTATACCGCAAACGAGTCTAAACTCATGTCTTTACAATTGTTACGCATTTAATTTATGCCTTCGACCTCTCACATTAGACTACCGTTTGTGGTTGCTGGATTTGCCGGGCGGGTCCGGGGAGTCTTATACCACAAACGAGTCTAACCTCATGTCTTAGGCGTTTATTATTACACATAATTATTTCATCCCAATATGAATTAATTATCCCTATTCAAATTGTCAATAATTTTCCAAATTAATCTATGTCCATAATTGTCACCTAATTTATGTCCATACTTTTCAGGTATATAAATTATACCAATTAGGGTCTCAAATTAATTATATGCCTTTAAAGCTATTTAATGCCAATTCACAATTTGCATAACTAATATTTTCCCACTGTCCCCACGCTATTCGTACGTTTTAATATGAAGTATGTTAGACTCGCAAATAGTCTAACTCATAAAAAGAAAAGAAACATCACAACTTGCATAACACATAAAATAGATCTAACTTGCAAATAAGAATTATAATATAAGTTTGCATAGCCAATAACTTGCATAGGAAATGGACATATAAAACATAAATTTGCATAAACTACCATGGATATAAATATAGATCTAAACATGAAATTGTGAACTTGCATATATGAATATGGGTTTCACCTAAACTTGCATATGTGAATATAGTTTTCACCTAAAAATGTGAATATAGTTTTCACCTAAACTTGCATATGGATTCCTACAACTTGCATATGAATTTATCACATGTTTTGCATATAAACTAGCATATGTATATACGTGATTCACATATAAACTTGTGTATAATTCGCATACAGACTTGCATAAGATTCACATTCAAACTAGCATACATAAGAACAGACTTGCATAAGATTCACATAAAAAAACAAGCATATGATTTACATCCCAAAATTGCATATAAACTGATGCCATAAAATCAATCAAGTTAAACATATGTGATTGGACATATGAGATAGATCTACCAACATAAATTAACAAAACTGTCATATGTTCACCAACAAACGATAACAAAGTTAAGCAAAGTCACATAATTCAACGGACATGTTCTCATAATCCCAATTATAACTCATCATAATTAATTTATTAATTATTTTGTGAAAGAAATTGTACTCACAATGACAGGTTAGGGAAGAGGATAATTCGTTCGTCGTTTTGTATTAAAATTCTGAGTTGCAAATCCCTAAGCTTTAGGAAGAAGAACTATCCTAGCAGTAGCATAGTGGCAAAGAGACTAATTTGGTTTAGGTTTAGGGCTTGAGTCTATGCGTGCTTATATAGAAATTTAAATCAACATAAGCCGTTATTTTATCATAGGAGCAATCACAACCGTCCAGACTTGATAGAGTTATCCAGAATTGTCACATATGCCCTAGTGACTCATAATAGGTTAGGAAAGACTCAGCAACAAGTCAGAATCGTCTGATTTCAGATCTACCCAGGGGGTAGGTCGACCCCCTGGTCAACCTGTGTAGGGAAGGTCGACCCCCTGGTCGACCTGGCCTTGGGCAGGAGAAATCCCGCCCAGCCCGCTTCCCTTTTTTAATTTGAATTTCGAATTTTTATTCTGAACTATTTTAATTTATATAAAATTCCTGAGACTTCCAAGGGCCATAACTCCCTCATACGAAGTCCGATTTATGAAAACTTGGACTCTATTCCGAGCAGAATTTCGAGACGAACGCAATGGCATAACCCATTTCCCTTAATTCTCACTTTTACAATTAAGTATTCTTAAAATTGTTAATTTTAATATTTAAAATTACGGGGTGTTACAACCATCTTCATCGTCGACTTATCGTCGAACTAGTTATTCAGAATGGGTATAAACCCGACCTCTCCAAGTAACTCGCGTATATAATAAACAAGTGCTATAAAAACATAACATACGCCTCATTCCAATTCTAAATATTCTTTTATTTAAATATTCATATACTTTGGGAAAGGTTCCCATTAATTTTATCAAAGATAAATTCTATAAATTTATTCTTTAATCTTCCTTTGGATATCAACTCGAAACCAAATTAAGGTTTATCAACTAGTCGGGATTAGCGAACCTTGCCGAAGTAATCACTTGTTTAATTTTCCAATCCCAACCTTTTCATCCCATGGAGCAAAACTGGCAATACTCCATCTTTAACACCATGGTGTTATCGGTAAAATTAATTACCATTTCACGTTCAAATCTAATTAAAGATTTAACTATCGCTTGGAGCAAAACTGGTGATACTCCATTCTCGATCATTTCCCAAATTTGATAATTTAAATTATCACATTCACATTAAAATCTAATTAAAGATCCATTAAAACTTCACTTAGTTTTAATCTTCCCAAAAATCAATATTAATGATTATTTAACTTTGGGAAATCAAACATGCCGCATCGAAAATCTACACTGTACCATTAATTTCTGCCTATATATATATATAGCCTCGAAGCTCGTATGTCTTAGAGAAGGGATTTAAGCAAGAGAATAAATTCTCCGCCACCAAACATATATATATTTAGCAGAGATCAACCATAAAGTTTGAAATACGATGTTAGACACGTAATCCTGTCTTTAACTGGGTTAAAGAACTAATGTTATTTAAAACACAGTTCACGATAAACCCAAATCACATTCCATTAATTATGGAATCTTCATGGAAAATAGATCAATATATAATCGATATCAATTTCCGTATCTGACTAATAATATAAATGGAATAATGACAAAGCCTTTTAAATTCTATATATATTAACAGTCTTCCTCCACAGAAGCTCACTTCGATTATTACCAAATCGAATTCCATTCAATTTCAATTTAATATATTAAATTCGAAAACTTTACTTGGAAATTTTCCATTAAATCTTAATAAAAGAATTTATAAATTCCAAATCACATTTCACTGTAAATCGGGTTAAAGAGCGAATGTCGATAAAAACACTGTTCGCAATAAACCCAATTCAAATTTCCATTTTATTCCAATTATTAAATATAATTGGAAAATCTAATAATCTTAATTAAAAGATTTATTCTTTTCACACGGGGCTCAAGAACAATGTTACTGAAAACACCATTCACGACAAAACAAAATCCAATTCTTTTATTCGATTCCAATTAAATATTAATTAATTGGAAAACTTCACTAAATCTTAATTAAAAGATTTATTCTTTTCTCAGCCGGGTTTAAGAACAGTGTTATTTAAGACACCGTTCACAACAAACCCAAAATCCAATTCGATATCAGATACAAGGCTCTGAATAGAAATTATATCGGCTTATATTCAATATCAAATTCTGAAATCAACAAATATCATATTGGAAATAACGATATAACTCTATCTTCCAAATTTCCATAACAATATCCGTATAATTGCGAAATCCAAAATCGAAATATTCCAAAGATGATTTCTATTCAAATCCACTCCAATTCATATATTGGAAATTCTGGTTATATTAAAACCATTCACAAACCCAATTTATTTTATTTAAAAATTATTGGATTTCAAATCTAGTTAATAACTAGTTCATTTTGATAAAAATATATTTTTATCTTTACAAACGTGGAATTTTTTCATCCCAATTCTTTCCAAAATATTTATTATGATTTTACACAAATTATTGATATTTTTAATAATTTTATTAAGGCCCTTTCAATCGATTTCCATAAACGGTCATCGAACTGCACTTACAGCGACCTTTTCCAAATTTGATTTGGACATAATTCCAAATCAAACCATTACATTTCAAATCTCTTGTATACATTGTAAAGCTCTTTTCGATATGAACCCAACGGTTCCGGTTTTAGGAGAATCCGACGGTCGGATCTCCCGTAATCTCAATTCAAAGTCAATGGTTGAAATTCGCGAACGGCTGCGGCGTGACGCGTTCTATTTAGGCCATTAAATATAATATATATATATATATATATTTCGTCGATTTCCATTTAAAACGTATTTTATATATCGTTTTAAATTTTTTTAAAAACGATTCCAGGTTTATTTTCAATTTTAAATCAAAATTGAATTTTCCTTATCATTATAGTATATAAATGATAATATTTTCAAAATATCAGATTTTGAAATAATTTCCTTTTCGATATTCATTATAAAAATGAATAAAATCGATATAAATATCGTTCATGTCAAAAGGTCGTTAATCTAATCAATACGACTTCATATATTTCAATATTTTCGTGTCCATCCCAAATCGGACATCAAAATCATATTTTGATCCACTTCGGAATATTATTTTAAAATATTAGTTATTTTAAAATATTCATTATTCGTCATTTTAAAATATTTGTTCTTTCCAAATTGGAATCAGACATAGTCAATTACTATATAATTTTATTTATATGGATTTCATACACATGTTCATAACAATAATCAAACAGAGTCAGCCATCATCCAGAGTGCATTACACAACTGCATAAGCAGTAATTATAAATAATTAATGCTTACAACAGTCTTTCAACCAATTGATTGACATACAACTAAACAATTGGGATTAGTGAACGTCAAATATCATCCCAATACCCGTGTAGGGTTTCAATCAACACACACAGATTTTATTTGTGCAGTTAGGCGATGTGTAAAATATATCGTCCCAATCAATATCAGTCAAATGTATGTACATAAAAAATCATCCGATTTGTAAATGAATATTTATTTTCATTCATATACTCGTTAAAAATTATATTTTTAACGATAGAATATTTATTTAAACACATGAATATTTTATAAAGTTCATTTATGCAATAAAAATGATATTTTTGTTGTTCTAATATTTTTAGAAAATTTCGGTAGCATAACGGCGCGATACTAGAATCGGAATAAGGTCTAGCCTTATCCCTCGCCTAATACTGGCATGCGCCATACACATATCAATTCTAGTCAATTCAATTTACACCCGAAATCAAATTCAACCAATTTATCAATCAAAACAAACAACCAAACATCCATGGTTTCAATCAAAGGTGTCGGGTGCTTCTAAGCACCGTCTGCATCCTAGTATATATTTTACTAGAAAATAAAATTAGAGTGAGAAATTCTCACCTTTCGGATCAACTCCACCAGTTTTATTTCTGATTTTTTGAACAGTATGGATTTTCCCGAAATTCCAACGCAATCTTTTTCTCGCTGTTCATAGTAAAAAATCACATTTCTAAAATGATGTTTATATATTAAAAATCATATTTTTAATCAATGATATTTATATTTAAAAATCACATTTTCATTTCAATGTCATATATATATATATATAAATCACCTTTTTATAATGATGTTTACATTATAAAGATCATATTTTTATAACGATGTTTACAATATAAAATTCACTTTTTTGTAAATTAGTTTTCCATATAAAAATCATATTTTTATCTTGCTACTACATATATAAAAATCAAATTTTTATCCTGCTATCATATATATAAAAATCGAATTTTTATAATGCTACTAAAATAATAAAAATCATATTTTTATAATTCCATTCAAACAATAAAAATCATATTTTTACATATTTCTCTATATAAAAATCATATCTTTCTTTGAACAAAAAAAATCGTATTTTTCTATGAATAAAAATCGGATTTTTCTGGGAATAAAAATAGGATTTTTCATAACACAAAAATCCTATCTTTGTATAATCAAAAATTATATCTTTATAACGCTCTCTATATAATAAAAATCATATTTTTAAACTGCTATTATATTATAAGATGTATATTTTTATATCGCTACTTCATATATAAAAAGTATATTTTTATTTCGCTACTTCACATATAAAAATCAAACTTTTATCATGCTCCCTATATAATAAAGATCATATTTTTATATCACTTAAAATTATATTTTTATGCAACTATTATATATATATAAATCAAATTTTTATCACTTCGCTATATATATAAAAATCAAAATTTTATATTATTAATATATAAACATAAATCACTTTTTTATGTTGTTAATATATAAACAAAAATCACTTTTTATGTTGTTATTTTTATATTTGAATCCATATCTTCTAAAATAAAGTTATTCCATAAGAAAAAGAAAATTACATAAATAAGTAAAGATAAAATAAAAAAATAAAAACTTACAGTTGAAAATGGGGAGAGGGGGATGTGCGCTGGAGGTGGAGGGGGTGCTCAGGGGGGCGGTGGCGGCAGGACTATCGGCGGAGGCGGCGGGCGGCGGTCCTAGGGTTTGGTGGCGTGCTGATTTAGGCGCGAGGGGCTTCGGTTTTCATGATGGTGGCGTAGGAAGGAGGAGGGGGAGTGGAGATTGATGGAGGAGGGGGCACGGTGGACGATAGTGGCGCCTGGAGGGGCAGCAACCGGGGTTCGTGGGTTTTTTTGTTTTTGTTTTATTTCTTCTGAGCGATTTCGGGGAGAGAGAAAGGAGATAGGGGAGGGGTTAAAATCTATATAATAATTTAATTATTATATTATTTTATTCTCCAAAAAGTTTATTTTTCATTCGAACCCCGAATCGAACCCGATGACTATCGCCCCTAGCTAATCACCCCCATTCTGGACACAATGGGATATGTCCCGCAAGCCAATTCAACTGTTTCGATTAGTTTTCATTTAGATTTAAAATTTAAATCAATATATATTCAATTTTAACGCACATTTTAATTTACTAGGGCCACATACGAACTCCAAAAATTCCCAAAAAATAAATCTAGCTATGTTTTGACGATGCAGTCCTAACAAAATTAATTTCATCGAATTTGGAGGCCATTTGAAAAATTGTCATTTTCCAGTCGATTAAATTCAAACTGAATTGACAAAACACGTTTAAATTCACCACGCTCACATATTGATTCAAAAAATTATGCAAATTGGAATCAAGCAATAATTTGACATTCCTGATCCAATAAAAGTGGTTTCGTCGAAAACGGAGGTCGTTTGCAAAATGGCTATTTTTAAGGGCCATATATTATATAAAACTCCATAGCGACTATTCTGAATTTTCAATTGGACATAACCTTTTATTCCCGTTATGAAATCTGGATTTTTTACATTCGTTGGAAAGATATTTTCAAACTGATTCAAATATTTTTGATTTTACTGAAATCCAATTTATTTTAAATCTTGTAATTTCATCTGAAATTTGAAATCGAATTTTCAAACTACTGCGCTATTTCAGGCCCGTTATATAATTAAAATAAATTTATTCATTCTAAATTCAATTTAAATAAATTTTAGTCATTATTATTTAAAATAATTCATTTTAAATATTCAAAATTCATTAAAATTGCCAAAATAAAAAATTTAAATTGGTTCTGATATTCCGGGTTGTTACAATCTCCCCTTCTTAAAATTTTCTCGTCCTCGAAAAGGAAAGGAGCTGAAAGTTTTTTAACTAACCAACTCAACTTTCTTTCTGGCTTTCACTCTTCAACATTTCAGTTTCTAAGAATTTTTTAATTTTTCAAAAATTTGGCTAACACCCTAAATTTCTGAAAAATTTCGCCATAACCTCCTTTGTATGGGGAGACATTTAAAACCACAACTAGCCACATAGGGCCCTAATCATCCGAAAAGGAAAAGAAAAGGCAAGCAGCTAGCCAATCAGCTCATAAAATCATCCAAACCCAAGAAATATAGTAAACATGCACCTATTTGTCGGGCATACAATTTTATTCCTCTTCTTAGCTTCCTTGCTATGACATGTTCATTATATACACACATACATATATGGAATTACAATCAATTTCCAAGTCAGTTCAATATTTGATTCAATTTGGCTTAATGGTTCAAAATTTTAATTAATCAAACCAATAATCAAACAACACAATCAGCAGTCAATTAGTTGATTATCGTTTCAAACACATAACTTTTATATACATACAAAAATCGTATTTTTGATGCCAATTCACAAACAATAAATCCTATCTTGTTTTGGTTCTCACACCCGTCAATTGGAAATATATAAAAATCCCACTTTCGAAACTTGAACATAAATACTGATGATGTCCGGACATCACCAGAATTATTCCCGAGCGACTTGAGTGTAACTCTATATCTATACAATATATTTGAGGCTTCGAATACACGTTAATTACGCGTATATTCAAAATCTCCATATACTGGATTGTCCAAATTCAATTTAAAATAAATATTCAAATACGTATAATAAAATTTAAATTTTCAAAACAAAATTTGTTTTTAATTTAATTTTAAAAACACTACTCTTCACACTCGTTCTAGGATACTACTGATCCAATCTCTAACAAGTCATTCTCATTGGATATTACTAATCCAATCGCTGATGAATTCTTTCGTTTGGTTCTAATGTGTCTTGTTCTCGAGCTCTGTACACCAAAGCTCTGATACCAAAATGAAACGACCCAAACTTGCCCTTTCGGGAAAGCTCGGATTGAGTTGAGAACACGACAAACCAGAACACAAACAGAAGAACAGTTCATTGCCTATTACAACAATTTACATTACAGTACAAGAATATAACAAAGTATTAATAAATATTGTGCATTGTAAAATATCAGAGATTAAAATACATTACATAGCAGCGGAAAATAATACATAACAAAAATGAAAGTGATAAACGGATACAGAGCTTTCCGAATATAGCTCCAGTTGTAAACCAGGATCTTGTGAATATAATATCAGCAAAACCAAAACTACTAGCTGCCCGTGCGGAAATAGGGGCACCCAGAGTTTAGGTTAAAAAAATAAACTCCAGGTCAGTCATGTGACTGGTGTGAGAAATAAAATAGTTATTTAAAACTTTACTTTAAAATAGAGTAAATCAAGGGACCACGCCGTATAACACGGAATGGGTTTCCTCCCAAGAATACCAGTGCATAAAATAAACAGCGCAATACTTTTCGAAAAAATGAAGCATTATAAGACCCAGGTCCCACAACATAATGCAACGTAGGCCGAAGGATAGGGTTTTCCCTTATAATAGCCAAACATGCTTGGTACGTTTAAAACAAATCATTTGATACTATAATAAGTGTACAAGGTCAAAAACAGCTTCAAATATAAAAGTATCAATCATAGACGGCATAGTATCCCATGCTACTATGTCGCCATACTAGGCTCTACATTCAAAAGGGCAATGTCACATATTGGAAACTGGATCTCCGTCATGAGTCGAGGCAAGGGATGTACTCCTTACCGCTTCGAGACACTCTAGCAAATGTCTCAGGACTGCACACTCTAGGCAACCCTTGGATGCTTCAGGGCCGGTCCTCTCTTACGTTTAAGGATTGGTTATTCCTGAACACACGTTTTCGAGTCCTATCGGACCTATCCATCGGCTCCATAGTAACCGATATATCCGAGGCGCATCGCAATCCAACAACCACATAGGTAAAAATATAATAAATGTCTGGGCTCCATACCATGACACCACCCATAGCTAGAAAGAAACGTCGTGTTCTCCCTGCAGTCCCTTATCTCGTTTTTGACTTATACCAAGGTGTGAGGCTTGCGAATTAACGCTATACACAATCCTATGCTATATTAAAGTCGTGCTTTGATCATCAACCACAAGAATCTGCTTTTCAACATAAGCCTTGATCATTTGCATCTCAGCATGGCACATAGGCAATTCATGCCATACGACTGATGTCTATTGATATATAACCTCTGAGCTCTTACGTCTCATAGAATGGCGTTAAGCAAGAGAATGAATTCTCCGCTGCCAAACAGATATATATTTAATAGAAATCAATCCATATAGAATAAAATCCAATGTCAGACACACATCCATATACTAGTTCATTCTGGGTCCGAACGAAACCGAAGGCACCTTATTCCTCCTCCCATATGTCCAATACAGGAGAGAGGTCCTCACATATCCGGTCGATCTCCAAGTACGTCGGGACGATTACCACTTATTACCTCGTCTTGGGTGTACAGCCCAATCAAGACATCACTAATCATCCAAACGATGTGAAGACCTCCGATCTTCAACCACTGTCTTCATCGTTGACTTATCGTCGAATCAGTTATTCAAAATGGGTATAAACCCGACCTTTCCGAATAACTCGCGTATATAATAAACAAGTGCTATAAAAACACAACATACGCCACATTCCAACTCTCAATATTCTTTTATTTAAATATTCATATCCTTTAGGAAAGGTTCGCATTAATTTTATCCAAGATAAATTCTATAAATTTATTCTTTAATCTTTTTTTGGATATCAATTCTAAACCAAATTAAGGTTTATCAACTAGTCGGGATTAGCGAACCTTACTGAAGTAATCATTTGTTTAATTTCCCAATCCCAACCTATTCATCCCATGGAGCAAAACTGGTAATACTCCATCTCTAACACCACGGTGTTATCGGTAAAATTAATTACCATTTCACGTTCAAATCTAATTAAAGATTTAACTATCTCTTGGAGCAAAACTGGTGATACTCCATTCTCGATCATTTCCCAAATTTGATAATTTAAAATTTATCTTTGTATAATCAAAAATCATATCTTTATAACGCTCTCTATATAATAAAAATCATATTTTTAAACCGCTATTATATTATAAAAAGAATATTATATCGCTACTTCATATATAAAAAGTAGATTTTTATTTCGCTTTGTCATATATAAAAATCAAACTTTTATCATGCTCTCTATATGTTAAAGATCATATTTTTATATCACTAAAAATTATATTTTTCTGCAACTATTATATATGTAAAATCATATTTTTATCACATCGCTATATATATAAAAATCAAATTTTTATCACTTTGCTATAAATATAAAAATCAAAATTTTATATTGTTAATATATAAACAAAAATCACATTTAACATATAGAGAGTTCCTTAATGGGAAGTGGGATGGTCCTAGTAAAGATAAAATAAAATGAAAAACTTACAGTTGAAAATGGGGAGTGGGGGCTGCGCGCTGGAGGTGGAGAGGGGTGCTGAGGGGTCGGTGGCGCCAGGACCAACGGAGGAGGCAGCGGGCGATGGTCCTAGGGTTTGGTGGCATGCTGATTTGGGCACGAGGGGGTTCGGTTTTCATGATGGCGGCGGAGGAAGGAGGAGGGGGAGTGGAGATCGATGGAGGAGGGGCGCGGTGGACGATGGCGGCGTCTGGAGGGGCAGCGACGGGGGTTCGCGTTTTTTTTGTTTTTTGTTTTATTTATTCTGAGCGATTTCAGAGAGAGAGAAAGGAGATAGGGAGGGGTTTAAATTTATATAATAATTTAATTATTATATAATTTTATTCTCCAAAAAGATTGTTTTTCATTCGAACCCCGAATCGAACCCAACGACTATCGTCCATAGCTAATCACCCCCATTCCGGACACAATGGGATAGTCCCACAAGACAATTCGACTGTTTCGGTTGGTTTTTCGTTTAGATTTAAAATTTAAATCAATATATATTCAATTTAAACGTACATTTTAATTTAATCGGGCCACATACGGACTCCAAAAATTCCCGAAAAATAAATCTAGCTATGTTTTGACGATATGGTCCAAAAAAAACTAATTTCGTTAAATTTGGGGGCCATTTGAAAAATGGCCATTTTCCAGTCGTTTAAATTCAAACTGAATTGACCAAACACGTTTAAATTCACCACGCTCACATATTGATTCCAAAAATTATAAAAATTGGGATCAAGCAATAATTTGACATTCCGGATCCAACAAAAGTGGTTTCATCGAAAACGGGGGTTGTTTGCGAAATGGCCATTTTTAAGGGCTATATATTATATAAAACTCCATAGCGACTATTCTGAATTTTCAACTAGACATAACTTTTTATTCCCGTTATGAAATCTGGATTTTACACATTCGTTGGAAATATATTTTCAAACAGATTCAAATATTTCTAGTTTTACAGAAATCCGATTTATTTTGAATCATGTACATTCATTTGAAATTTGAAATCGTTTTTTCAAACTACCGCGCCATTTCAGGCTCGTTATATAATTAAAATAAGTTTATTTGTTCTAACTTCGATTTAAATAAATTTTAGTCATTATTATTTAAAATAATTCATTTAAATTATTCAAAATTCATTAAAACTGCCAAAATAAAATTTTTAAATTGGTTCTGATTTCCGGGTTGTTACAGCAATGATTACTACTATTGTAATTATTTAATTAGCTTGGGGCATATTATTGAGTAAACGACATGTTAAACTTGTTAGATTAAAATTATTGAGATTTTGGGTAAATGATATACTATTAGTGTGACAACCCGGATTCCGACAGACCGAATTCTTTCAAAATTCAATCCATCGAGACACGAGTTGGTTGCTCTGGTATCTTGCAGAAAAGACAAAGAAAAGAGATATGTCAGAGTACGGAAAAACACCTCACAGCGGAAGGAATAAAATATAATATATTTTAAAACATAGCTTTACCTTAATCACAATACTGCTAAATCAGTATTCCCAAAGCTATAAAACTCTGTCTAACCTGCGAATGTTGTGAGGAGGGAGTCAGAACATAAGTTCTGTGTGAATGAATTTAAACTACACTTCTTGAATAATCCTACATATACCGTTCAATTACACTTTCTTATTTATTAGGTTATACGTGTTATTAGCACTCAAAGCTTACACACAGGTCACACCCATCTACCCCTAGTAGATTAACATAATATAGTGTATATGTAGCTACCTCCAAACTGAGGTACACCCCATGATACCCCACTTGCACGGTCTCCTCCGTATCGCCACAGTAATATGTGCAGTCCCTCATCCTATGCCATAGTAACGTACAACGCTACATCCGCACAGAACCACTATCCCTGTGCTACGTAAGCTTATTGACAGTTATCCTGGAACTATTCGATCAAGTTTGGTTCCATCACCGAATAATGCCCTCTAGTCTACGATACACCACCAAGAGCAGACATGGTTGTACCTAGACTTTCTCACGTACGTATCATCAATCATACTCGATGTTTCTACTGCACATAACCTCTACATGTGCACCCAAGTTCCGTGGCAGGACTACACCAGAAAACTGGAACTCGGTCGGGAGCTTTTCTATATCTGTACGGGCCTGCCTCTAAGAGTGTCCAATGTACAGATATCCCTCGGGTCTGGTTTTTCTATGGTGGCTATGGCCACACCTCAGCCCCCCCCCCCAACTAGTAAAGACCACACGAGCTAAGCGACCACCCCTAACAAGCAAACAATCTAAACATCCATGTGGGGTCTCCCCGCACCCGTCCCTTGATAGAAAAGGTTAACGATCTCTAGGGGTTAGATCTTGTCTCTTCGCATTCCTTAGTCTGCTGGTGACAGGCGTCCGACGATCTTGCTATCATTTTGTCTTGACCCTCCACCTCCGCTTGAGGCAATCGCCGAACCACCCTTAATGCCATCGCGTACAACATTCTGACTGCCCCCTACTTGTGCAGTCAAGGCCCACCCACCTGGTAGTTCCGCGCAGACCCAACCTTTGTAATCCTAGCCCGAAGCTAAACCACTACATAGGACTACCAAGAGCACCTTTAACGTCTCAGGAAGCCGCGTGCTTCCCCTTCCACTCCGTTGGAGCCGCCAAAATAGCGAACGTGCGCTCTCCTCGTGCCTTATAACACCATCATGATCTACCTCGTTGGGTTTTTCATCCAACAACGTACAGACTGCTTCAAGCGCCTTAGTTTTATATGTCATTAGATGCTAAGTCTAATCATTTATTTCACACTTGTGCCACCTCGTCAACTTTCTCATTTAACTTGATTATTCACATTAGCCATAAGTTCTAATTTCCACCTATTATCCTTTCTTGCCTTATTCAAGTTTATTCATAATAGGTTATTTATCATTCCCCATCTCTTGTCATTAATTTTAGATTTGACTTATTTCATAGCACCCTTCAAATCTTGTATTACATCTTAAGTCGTAACCTGCCCTTGTCCCTATGACAAGTTTGCCTATTATTTAATTTTACATCACCGCAACTCAAGTTTATAATATGTAATTATCATTCCCCCATTACTGTGTCATTAATTTTAGATTTTACTTAACCCTTCCTTTTTATTAACCCATTACTTAAACTTTACCCAATTCAATTAATTTATGATACCGTTACGGGTCCCATTTGGTTAAGCATATCTAAATTCTGTTTCACATGTCACGCGTGTCCCACTTAACCCCATTTTTATTACAATTTCCATGTCTTACACATGTTTTACTACGGTTTAGTTTACCTAGGTTATGTCTTGCATCACATGTCTCACAATGGTTAAGTCCACATTAGTTATGCTTTACATGTCATTTATATCATCCACTTAACCCTCTAACCATACCCATGTAACCCACATGTCTTGTTATGGTTAGTATTTCATAATTTATTTATAATGCCGTAACGATGCATGACCTATCACATTAGACGTCCGTTCGTGGCTGTTGGATTTGTCGGGCGGTTCCGGGCAGTCCTACACCACAAACGCACCTAACCTCGTGTCATAAACCGTTACGCCTTTGTTCTTGCTGTTGACCTCTCACATTAGACGCCCGCTTGTGGTTGCTAGATTTGCCGGGCGGTTCCGGGCAGTCTTACACCACAAACGCATCTAACCACGTGTCATAGGCGTTCATTAACAATCGTCTTTCACCCAAACCCCAAATTCATGTCATATGTTCCAAATTCAACTTAATTACATTTCATTTTTATGCCTATTTCCAATTTTCTATTCACTGCACCAATTACATAATAGTTAACCAATTTTCATATTACCCAAATTATCCAATTATAGCCAAATTCACTAATTCCATGTTACTCATACCCAAACATGCCAAATTCCAATATCGAATTATACCTAATTTCATATAGTTAATATTTTCCCAATATATATATCCCAACATTCCCACGTTCATACATATAATCTAATTCACCCTCTAGGCTGGCTTTTCAAGTCACGAATAAATTTCACTAATCCATATTATCCAATTACAAGTTGTTAATATTAAATTATACCAATTCCATATCCAATGACAATTATGTCAAACTTACATAAATTCAACATTATAGATTATATTCCTCGACTGCATAAAATAGATTATGCCCAATATATGCAATAACAATTGTTATGCCACAAACCCTAAAATTACATATTATAATCCAATATCCTCATATTTCAATCGTGCGTATTGTATAATAAGATTTCGTCTAGGTTCGAGATAACCTAGATCCAAAAATAAAAATGGGAAAGGATAAAAAGGAGAGAACTTAAACGTAGGCACAAATAAAATAACAGATCTTATTAAATTAACATCATATTCATTATGGGGAATGGTAAATGATAGAAGCAACATTATACAATAAATATTGTTCAAATCCACTCACATTGACTGGATTGGAGAAATAAGTGATTTGTCTTTGATGTAGAATGCAGATTTAATCTTCTTATTTGATTATTGGCGAAGAGCATGAATTGTTGATGAAGAACTTTGATTCTTGATTTGATTAAACTCCAAAGTTTGTGAAGAACTTGCAATTTAGTTTAGGATTTTGGGGCGGTGACCATATTTGGTTAAAGTTTGGCGGCATGGAGGTGTCAGAAGGAATTGTTTATGAATTAGGTTAGGTCTAAGAACTATTTTATAGGTGCAGAGAGTTTTTTAGAGCCATAAGATTGACTTAGAAGCCATCCAGTCCGCACAGCACGTCAAACCACGTCACAAGGCAAAAACTGCCCAGATCTGGGGTAGGTCGACACCCAGGTCAACCTCCTAGGGGGTATGTCGACCCCAAGGTCAACCCTCTGGTCGACCTAACCCCCAGATCGACCCCCAGGTTGACCTGCCCTGTTCTGGGTGGGAAATTTCCCGCCCAACTACCTGGGTCGAATTTCGAAGTGTTTTGAATCTTTCGAAGGCCATAACTCTTTCATACGGAGTCCAATTTTCGAAAACTTGGATTCTATTTCATGTAGAATTTTGAGACGAACGCAATAGTGATGTCCATTTTACTTAATTCCTGATATTTAAATTAAGTGTCCTTATTTTATTATCTTCTCCGTTACGTACACTGTTATTGAACTAATTTTTTTCCTTCTCTTCCATATATTAATAATTTTTTCATTATACATCACCATTATTTACCTATCTATGCATATACACATATTTTTAATTGTATTAAAAATACAGGGTGTTACATTCTCCCACCCTTAAAGAATTTCGTCCCCGAAATTCGATAAGAGTAAAATAGATAACCCCCTCGCAATATCCATCCATCAAGTGTGCATCCAATTGTTGCAAACATTGTGCACATGTGCAAAGTGAGATACATCATAATGAAGTATGTATGCCTAATTTGGATCCACCTATATGTATGCAAATCTTAAAAACTCTTTCAAAACATGATGCTCACATCCAAAATATACTTGCAGTTCTATATGAATGCAATATTTTTGAAAAATCAAAACATTTTTCATCCAAATTTTCCTACACTCTTACAGCGTAAGAGCATAGTTCATCCAATTTTCGCATCCAAAATCCTACCAATCATCATTAAATTCGAAATTTAGAAAAATCTAATTTTCCAAATTCGATTTCTTATGTTACGAAAAGGTGTAAAACGGAAAAATTCACATCCTCCGTTTTTCTTTTCTAATTGTACTTGGATTTTTATATGACTATTCGATGAGGATTTCCTATTTTCCTATCCAAGGATAACCACATAATTAAATTTCTTCTCTTTTTCAAATTATCTTGGAAAAAATTCATATTTATTCATCTTTTTCTTAATATTTTTATTTTCTTTTCCCGTCACGTTTTGTTGCTTGATTGATTCAGTTGTTTTCTTGTTAGTTAGGCTAGTCTTCTTCTTAAGTTTATTATTTTCAAATAATCCTTTTCATTTTCAACTCAAACAGCATCCTACACAGCTACTACTATGAGCCAAGAATCTTAGGACTTATGCCACGAGTCCACTCAACAGGATATATACACTTGCCTGCCCTTCACTACCTAGTTGTCACCACCACTCCATGCTTTGTATTACTAGCCTATACTTCTCTTTCAAGCAACAATCCTTTTTCTTTTTCTCAAGCAACAAACCTAGGTTTCTCAATGCTTATGCATTCTACAGGAAATTTTCAATTAGTTTAATATTATGTAATCCCTGACTGTAAATTGACAAGAAAATAACTCTCTAAGTATCAACCCCGAAGACCGAAATCAACATCAGATTGATACTCAGAGAATTTCTCATCTCAACCAATTCCCAGTTGGTTCTAATAGCTTTAACTTTATCTCGTTCTTTCTAGGCCTTAATCCTTAACAACTCCATTTTTAAAACATGGTTTGGCCTTTTTTTTCTTTTCATTACATTCTTCTTCCAAAGATTAATGTGGTAAAACTTTTATTTTATTTTTTTTCTCAAAAACTTGCTTTTGCCAAACCATCAAAAAACATGTCACAAAATAAAATGCAAAAACATTTTCTTTAAATCACGAAACTGGAGTAGACAAGGACAACTATCAAGGTAACATTGTTCCTATTTACAATGTTAACTTTGGTCGCTAAGGCACAAATATCTACTATATTCTTGCACTCTACCGCTTATTTTGTTTACCCAACAAAATTTCTTTTTAATACAATAATCAAAATTTATTGTTAACCGAATAGAGATTTCAAAACTTCTTTTCATATATGAAAACTAGCGAGCTATTTATGCTCCATAATATGCACCTTTCATGAGAGAACTCTTTTAAAACAAGAAATCATTGTTTTACCCAATATACCTCACTTTACTTTAAAACCCATCATGCACTAAAAATATCAAAATACTTTTAAGATCAAAACTTGGAAAAAAATACCACAAACTCTCTTACAGATTCAAGTTCTTAAAATCTTATCATTGGGGTAGACTCAAAGCGGGTCTTCAACTCGACTATGCTTTCCTAGGCACTTACGCAAATTCAATTCTCTCGACTATATATATTCCTAATCCATTTTCCACATCTTAACCTTTTCCAATCTATAAGGTTTCACTTCCGAACCCACTACTCTGAAATAACATTCCAGATTTAATTCTATGGGATACTTTCTTTCTCAAATACCAATTCATATTGTATACTTTCCAACCAAACCACCTAAGGGTCTCAAAAATTTCTATGTTTATTACTTTAGTGTACAAACTAAATATCCCAACTCTTTCCCTACCTAGTGGGCTACTTTATGGATTTAGGTTTACATATATAATATATTTATATTTTAGAAAATACAAATACGTTCACTCAATATCTCCCTAAGATCACTAAACCTGGCTCTGATACCAGATGTGACAACCCGGATTTCAACAGACCTAATTCTTTCAAAATTCAATCCATCGAGACCCGAGTTGGTTCCTCTGGTATCCTGCAGAAAAGACAAAGAAAAGAGATATGTCAGAGTACGGAAAAACACCTCACAGCGGAAGGAATAAAATATAATATATTTTAAAACATAGCTTTACCTTAATCACAATACTGCTAAATCAGTATTCCCAAAGCTATAAGTCTCTGTCTAACCTGCGAATGTTATGAGGAGGGGGTCAAAACATAAGTTCTGTGTGAATGAATTTAAACTACACTTCTTGAATAATCCTACATATACCATTCAATTACACTTTCTTATTTATTAGGTTATATGTGTTATTAGCACTCAAAGCTTACACACACGTAACACCCATCTACCCCCTAGTAGATTAACCTAATATAGTGTATATGTAGCTACCCCCAAACTGAGGTACACCCCGTGATACCCCACTCGCACGGTCTCCCCCGTATCACCACAGTAATATGCGCTGTCCCTCATCCTATGCCATTGTAACGTACAACACTACATCCGCATAGAACCACTATCGCTGGGATACGTAAGTGTACGGACTGCTATCCTCGAACTACTCGATTGAGTTTGGTTCCATCACCGAATAATGCCCTCTAGTCTACGATACACCACCCAGAGCAGACATGGTTGTACCTTGACTTTCCCATGTACGTATCATCAATCATACTCGACGTTTCTACTGCACATAACCTCTACTTGTGCACCCAAGTTCCGTGGCAGGGCTACACCTGAAAACATGGAACTCGGTCGGGAGATTTTCTTTATTTGTACAAGCCCGCCTCTAAGAGTGTCCAATGTACATATATCCCTCGGGTCTGGTTTTTCTATAGTGGCTATGGTCCCACCTCAGCCCCTCCCTCAACTAGTAAATACCACACGAGCTAAGCGACCACCCTTAACAAGCAAACAATCTAAACATCCATGTGGGGTCTCCCCGCACCCGTCCCTTGATAGAAAAGGTTAACGATCTCTAGGGGTTAGCTCTTATCTTTTTGCATTCCTTAGGCTGTTGGTGACAGGCGTGAGACGATCTTGCTATCGTTTGGTCTTGACCCTCCACCTCCGCCTGAGGCAATCGCCAAACCACCCTTAATGAAACCGCGTACAGCATTCTGACTGCCCCCTACTTGTGCAGTCAAGGCCCACCCACCTGGTAGTTCCGCGCAGACCCAACCTCTGTAATCATAGCCCGAAGCTAAACCACTACATAGGACTACCAAGAGCACCTTTAACATCCAAGAAGCCGCGTGCTTCTCCTTCCAGTCCGTTGGAGCCGCCAAAATAGCGAACGTGCGCTATCCTCATGCCTTAAGACACCATCATGATCTACCTCGTTGGGTTATTCATCCTACAACGTACGGACCGCTTCAAGCGCCTTAGTTTTATATGTAATTAGACCCTAAGTCTAAATATTTGTTTCACGCTTGTGCCACATCGTCAACTTTCTCATTTAACTTGGTTATTCACATTAGCTTCCTTTTTTTCGTATTCACCAAGTTACCCTTGCTTATTAATTCAATTTATACTTAACCCACTTAAGTCCATTAATAAGCCCACAACATGTTATTTTCCAATTTCATAAATTATTCCCTTTTTGGGTTACAACAACATGTTATACTTATTTCATAGTTAAGTATACCTTATCCCGCATACATACTGATTAGGAGAATAACCCTCTAAACACCAGCCTTGAAGACCGAAATCAACATCAAACTGGCACCCAGAGAATTACTCAACCTAACCAATATATATGATTATAATTTACTTCTTTTCCACTCATATAACTTATATCATTTTTAATTTCACATTTCTCCTTTCCAAACTACTTAATTTAAGTATATCTTTACATATAAGTTATCTCGTCTTCCTTATCGTTTCCTACAACTTATCTTGTCCCATAAGTTATAATTTCCATCTATTATCCTTTATTGCCTTATTCAAGTTTATTCATAATAGGTTATTTATCATTCCCCATTTCTTGTCATTAATTTTAGATTTGACTTATTTCATAGTATAAGTCGTCCCACCCTTCAAGTCTTGTATTACATCTTAAGTCATAACCTGCCCTTGTCCCTATGACAAGTTTGCCTATTATTTAATTTTACATCACCGCAACTCAAGTTTATAATAGGTAATTAGCATTCCCCCATTACTATGTCATTAATTTTAGATTTGACTTAACCCTTCCTTTTTCTTAACCCGTTACTTAAACTTTACCCAATTCAATTAATTTATGATACCATTACGGGTCCCATTGGTTAAGCATATCTAAATTCTGTTTCACTTGTCACACGTGTCCCACTTAACCCACTTTTTATTATAGTTTCCATGTCTTACACATGTTTTACTATGGTTAAGTTTACCTAGGTTATGTCTTACATCACATGTCTCACAATGGTTAATTCCACATTAGTTATGCTTTGCATGTCATTTATATCACCCACTTAACCCTCTAACCATACCCATGTCACCCACATGTCTTATTATGGTTAGTATTTCTTAATTTATTTATAATGCCGTAACGATGTATGACCTCTCACATTAGATGTCCGTTCGTGGCTGCTGGATTTGCTGGGCGGTTCCGGGCAGTCTTACACCACAAACGCGCCTAACCTCGTGTCATAAACCGTTATGCCTTTAGTTCTTGTCATTGACCTCTCACATTAGACATCCGCTTATGGTTGCTGGATTTGCCGGGCAGTTCCGGGTAGTCTTACACCACGAACGCATCTAACCTTGTGTCATAGGCGTTCATTAACAATCGTCTTTCACCCAAACCCCAAATTCATGTCATATGTTCCAAATTCAACTTAATTACATTTCATTTTTATGCCTATTTCCAATTTGCCATTCATTACACCAATTACATAATAGTTAGCCAATTTTCATATTACCCAAATTATCCAATTAAAGCCAAATTCACTAATTCCATGTTATTCATACCCAAACATGCCAATTTCCAATATCTTATTATACCCAATTTCATATAATTGATATTTTCCCAATATATATATCCCAACATTCCCACGTTTATACATATAATCTATTTCACCCTCTAGGCTTACTTCTCAAGTCACAGATAAATTTCACCAATCCATGTTATCCAATTACATGTTGTTAATATTGAATTATACCAATTCCATATCTAATGACAATTATGTCAAACTTACATAAATTCAACATTACAGATTATATTCCTGGATTGCATAAAATAGATTATGTCCAATATATGTAATAATAATTGTTATGCCACAAACCCCAAAATTACAGATTATATTCCAATATCCCCATATTCCAATCATGCGTATTGTATAATAAGATTTCGTCTAGGTTCGAGATAACCTAGATCCAAAAATAAATAGGGGAAAGAATAAAAAGGAGAGAACTCAAACTTAGGCACAAATAAAATAACAGATCTTATTAAATTAACATCATATTCATTATGGGGAAAGGTAAACGATAGAAGCAACATTATACAACAAATATAATTCAAATCCACTCACATTGACTGGATTGGAGAAACAATTGATTTGTCGTTGATGTAGAATGATGATTTAATCTTCTTATTTAATTATTCGTCAAGAGCATGAATTGTTGATGAAGAACTTTGCTTCTTGATTTGATTAAACTCCAAAGTTTGTGAAGAACTTGCAATTTAGTTTAGGGTTTTGGGGCAGCGGCCATGTTTGGTTGAAGTTTGGCGGAATGGAGGCGTCAGAAGGAATTGTTTATGAATTAGGTTAGGTGTAGGCACTATTTTATAGGTGTAGAGAGTGTTTTAGAGCCATTGGATTGACCTAGAATCCATCCGGTACGTACAACATGTCAAACCATGTCACAGGGACAAAAACTGCCCAGATCTGGGGTAGATCGACCCCCAGGTCAACCTCCTAGGGGGTAGGTCGACCCCTAGGTTGACCTACCCTATTCTGGGCGGGAAATTTCCCGCCCAGCTACCTAGATCGAATTTCGAACTGTTTTGAATCTTCCGAAGGCCATAACTCTTTCATACAGAGTCCGATTTTCGAAAACTTGGATTCTATTTCATGTAGAATTTCGAGACGAACGCAATGGTGATGTCCATTTTACTTAATTCCTGATATTTAAATTAAGTATCCTTATTTTATTATCTTCTCCGTTACGTACACTGTTATTGAACTAATTTTTTTCCTTCTCTTCCATATATTAATAAAATTTTCATTATACATCACCATTATTTACCTATTTATGCATATACACATATTTTTAATTATATTAAAAATGCGGGGTGTTACAATTGGAGAATTACACTTTATTTTAAATAAAGTTAATTACATGTAGAAAGACATGCGACACATATTAGGATTTAGGGGATAACTTGTAATGGGATTTTGGAACATAACATATATTATGTTTTGAGACTTTAATATGGGAGCGCAATTTGATATAAACACAACTGGTTGAATGAAGATGAATATTCCTAGGATAATAATTAGAAAATGTAACACTTATGGCATGAGGTTAGGTTGTATTAGTAGCAGAAGGCTGCCCGGACCCGACCGGCATATCCAGCAACCATTAATGTTGAACCAAATGTGAGAGGCCTAAGTGAAAAATTAAAAAACATGTAATGGTGCTAAGACACGAGGTTAAGTCAACTTGTCGTAGAAGTCTACCTGGACCCGCCTGGCAAATCCAGCGTCCACAAGTGTACGCTTGATGTTAAAGGTCTAATACTTATATATATATATATAATAAGATATGAATAAATGGAAATGATGGTAATTAAGTGTCTAACTCAGTAAATAAGAAAGGAAGGGATGTAATGAACTGAGTTAGTATGATGAGAAGGAAAAGTGATGTATCTCCCTAAATGACCTATTTCTGAGAACGTTATTGCAAATAAGCCACAGTAAATAAAGAAAAGTAAAGAAATTATGAAAATGAATCATTGATTCCTTCTATCAAACTGATAAGGTGCATGAAGTGTTTTCCTTAATATAATAAGGGATATATATATATATATATTATAGTGAATGAAGAATAATGGTTTACAATAGTAAAAGGTTTAATAGGGGAATGATAATAACGTATTATAACAAATAACGTTAATGAAAATTTTGTATAATAGGTAGACTTGCCATAGGGACACGGGAATATTATAACTTAGGTTATAATAAACTAGTAAGGGAATGTGATAACTGGTGAATTGAGTTAAGGGACACTTAATTGTAAATTAAGTAATCAGAAAAAGAGGAAAACCTAAAACCAGTTAAGAAAAAGGAAAAAATATATTGTACTTAATTATAAATTAAGTAATCCATAAACTAGGAAGTCTGAAAACCACTGATGATAATAACATGTACAGATTTGTCCTAGGGACAAGGGGAAATTATAACATAGGTTATAATAAATGGGTAGAGAAACTTATTAATGGGACTTAGTTAATAGAACCAAGTTAATAAGTAAACAACGATAAGTTGCATTGATGATGTAAAGTGGAATTATGATTATATGAGAAAGGATGAGGAAAACTTATAAAATGAAATAAGTTATATTTAATCATAAATGGTAAGTGACATGTTAATTGGAAAACATGTGATCTAAGAGATACTTAATAACATATTAAGTATAACATGTTATTGTGACCTTGAAATTAAACAAGAATATAAAAGGGATTGTGGATTACAGACCTTGGGCCACAATCTGGAGAATAACATGGTGTGGGCTTATTGATAAACTTGAATGGTTTAAGTTATAACTGAAATTGATAAGCAAGAGAGACTTGGTAATTTGAATAAGAATTCAATGTGAATGGGAATAACCAAGTTAAAAGGAAACCTGATAAGGAAAAGCAAGCACATAAAAGAATGTTTAGACATAGGGTCTAACAACATATTAAAGTGAGGCGCTTGGACCAGTCCGTACGTTTGTGGGTGTAACACCCCATCTCCAATAAGGTCACACGCAAAGGGAATGCCTTAACTTTGGTGGAGTGTTTTTAGCAGACAGAACAGAAATTTACAAGACAAATAAAGTAGTACTTGAAAATTTTATAACTTTATTACAACAGAAACAGAAATAAGTTTGGTTACATCTTTCAAAATCACAATATCGGAATTCAAGTACATAAATATTGGTCTTGTACAAAAGCTTTCAGAATGCATAGTTTTTAAAGCCATAATCCCCAATATAAACTGCCATGGAAAGATAGAGCAAAAGCAAAGCAATACTTCAAACACTTCAGGCAGAGAGAATCTGAATCAAGCTTCTATGTTTCCACCCTGAAAACCTAGGGGGGGAACGGAAAGAAAAGAGGCGAAACAAACTAGGTCAGACTTAAGTCTGGTGAGTCCGGTGACTTTCAGCATATAAACAGATAACAGTATCATGACATGTAAATAAAACTGGATGAGAGATAACCGTAACAGGAATAGCAGGTTAACAGAAGAAACGGAATGATATAGGCTAAGCTAAGCTTCTTACTTAGTTTTCACTTCTCTGCACTAATACTAATATAACAGGATTAGGTGTTACCCTAATGTCTAAGCTGAAACAGAAACGGAAACAAAATAATCTCTATAGAAACAAAATGCTAGTAATGGGCCTTTACCACCCAAAAGAGGCAGATGGTACAGAAACAGAATGCTAATAATGGGCTTTTACCACCCCAACAGACAGAAGGTACGGAAACAGAATCAGAAACGGAATCTGAGACGGAAACAGAATAATTTCTACAAAAACAGAATGCTAGTATTAGTTGTACACTAATGGGCCTTTACCACCCGAACAAACGGTACCACGCAGAAACAGACAGGCGTTACCACCAAACAGAAACAAACGGTACCCACAGAACAGACAGAACTTGGTGTACCCTAATGTCTAAAGTGAAACAGAAACGGAAACAGAATAATCTCTATAGAAATAGAATGCTAGAATTAGGTATACACTAATAATTGGCCTTTACCACCCGAACAGACGGTACTACGCAGAAACAGATAGGTGTTACCACCCAACAGAAACAGATGATACCCACAGAATAGACAGAACTAGGTGAACCCTAATGTCTAAACTGAAATAGAAATGGAAACATAATAATCTCTACAGAAACAGAATGCTAGAATTAGGTGTACACTAGTAATGGGCCTTTACCACCCGAACAGACGGTACCACACAAAAACGACACGTTTTACCACCCAACAAAAATAGACCGTACCTACAGAAATAGACAGAACCAAGTGTACCCTAAGTCCTACCCCTAAGCGATCGGCTCCCTAATACATAAATACCCTATGTCGGCCCCATAGTAGGGTGTATCACTCCCTAAAGTGGCAACCTATCGGCATAGACCTATTTACAGATGTCATGGTGTCTTACATCCTCAGAACAGACCGGATCCATGCACACACATGACCCGGTTGGAACGCGCCATCAGCACCTCTCGCCATTATCAGAATGAACCACTTATAATTAGTTCAGTAAGCGTGCCCGGACCCCTACATAGCGTGGGATCAAAGTTTTGATACCAGAAAGGGTTACAGACTAATATGGGTCCCAAAGAATAGATGACACAAGTATTTCCCCTCCTAACCTTGTGTCCCCAGACTAGAAGATTTCAGATTAACTTGTTTACAAGTTTCAGACAGAGTTCAGATTACTAGTTCACAGATCAGACAATCAAGTTAACAAGTTTTCAGATTAACAGATCAGATGTACGGATTTAATAGACTTACAGATTGTCTAACTTTGTATTGGGCCTATAGATTCACAAAACGGGTTTATTAGATTCATCAGTCCAGTTGGTTTAACCCTATCCTCCCAACACATTTTTAAACACCACATTTCTCTTAAATTTGCATTAATTAAATATTAATGCATAGACCTCTCACAATAGGTCGGTAGCTTGTGGCCGCTGGATGTGCCGGGCGGTTCCTGGCAGACTTCTGCCACAAGCCAGACCTAACCTCGTGCCTAAGCATATTTTAGTTATACCTATGACCTCTCACATTAAACTGACAGTTTACAGTTGCTGGTTCAGCCGGCAGGTTCCGGGCAGGCTTCTACCACAAACAAAGTCTAACCTCGTGTCATAGCCAATTCATTCCAATACATATTATACAGATATCAGACTAATTATGTTCATTTAACAGATCAAACTTCTTTACAGGTTACAACAGATTAATCAAATTTCCATGTTTACTCAATCTTAGATCGAGCCTATGGATTTTCATATCCAAATTACAATTATTTAGCTTTCCACAGATTAGGCAATTCAACAGATAACAGATCTAGCAGATTAGGCGATTCGACACATTAGCAGATTAGGCAATTCAACAGATAACAGATCTAGCAGATTAGGCGATTCAACAGATTAGCATATTAGGCAATTCAATAGATAACAGATCTAGCAGGTTAGGCGATTCAACAGATTAGCAGATTAGGCAATTCAACAGATCCAGCAGATTAGGCGATTCAACAGATTAGCAGATTAGGTAATTCAATAGATTTAGCAGATAACAGATTTAGCAGATTAGGCCATTCAACAGATTTAGCAGATAACAGATTTAGCAGATTTCTAAAATTCTATTTACCTATCTTGCCTAATCATAAATTAAGCCTAAACTTACAGGCCTAAATCATAGTCATAATTCATAATACAACATATGACCAAATTTTTAGTTAAACTTTGGACATTTCAGAATATTCTCTAAAAGCCCAAATCATGATATACCATATGAATTATGCCAAATTATAGTCTTTGATGCCAAATATCCACTTTTAGGCGTATTCACATTGATAGTTATCCTATTATAATATAGGTCTCTACGCCTAAGTCACATATTCCTTTTTCAAGTCATGAATCGTTACATAAAATTTACCCCAAAAGTCTAGATCTTTAAATTATAACATCTCAAAATCAGATCTTAATTTTTATATGCATTATGTCCCCGAGTTTCAAGTTGCCTGTTATCATACAATGATTCCTCTTCTTCCAAATTACAGAGTATACACAGATCTAGATCTAATTTACAAAATATGTCCATTTCTCAAATCAGTCAAAGATCAGTCATGTCCAATTATGCATTATCCATTATTTGTCCCAAAATTTAGCGTTCGTGCGTTAATCTCTTATGAGACTTGGCGCAGGCTCGTGGTAGCCTGGCTATAAACAAAAAGGAAGAAAAGAGGGAACAAATACAGAACAGTCACAATAATATTAACAAGGTAGATCCACAAAAAAGTATGCATAACCTCAGATCCAGATTCACAAAAATGTCAAGATAATTATTAAATTACATATCTGAAAATAAGTGTAATCACAAAAAGGGAATGATTCTTGTATTCTGGAATCTGTATTCTAACACTGAATAGCTCTCCTTTGGCGTAGACTATCGATTAGATTAGAAAATAGTTGTCCTCTTTTAATCTATTCAAATTGGAAGAAGATGCACTAGTCCTTGTTTTGATTCTAGCAGAGTAGCGACGCCATTTTTATTTTTTAATTAGAATAGAGGCAGAGTATAGGCAGAATAAAATTGTGTGGAGAGAAAGCGAGGTTTGGGGGTGTTTATATAGCATAGGGGTCACGAATCTGGTCAGAACGGCCGTCTAAATACAGAAAAATACATCTGTCCACGGATCTGGAAATAGGGGGAGAGGTCGACCCTAGTGCCGACCTGTTTACCCAGGTCGACCCCCAGGTCAATCCTAGTGTCGACCTGGGTCCTGGGCGGGAATTTTCCCGCCCAGCCCGGGTGTCTGTTTTGAATTTCGAAATCTGAATTTTGAATTTCGGGCTGGTTTTTATTGAAACTTCTGAAGGTCGTATCTTCTTCATACGGAGTCCGATTTACGCTAACTTGGATCTGTTCCAAGAAGAATTTCGAGACGAACGTAATGGCATAACCCGTTTCCGTTAATTATTCTGTTACAATTTAATTATTCTCTGATTTGTCATTCTTATGTTCACAGAAAATACGGGGTGTTACATTCTCCCCTCCTTAAAGGATTTCGCCCCCGAAATCTTCAAGTTAGGAAGAATGTTTCCTACCATCCAATCATGCATCTACTCAACCATCATCCACAAGCACCCATTGTCCTTAGAAAACTTCTAATGTTGTATGAACATATGCAAAAGTGTGTGTATATGTTCCTTATCTAATGCAAAGATCAGGCGGTCCACTGATTCAGTTGACCTCCTTAATGCAAATTATATCAGTGCCATGAGGCCATGTGTGCAATTTTCCTATTTGATACATATCATTTCTTTATGAGTGCACAACCATTCATTCATATGCAACATCCATGTGCTGAGTCAACCATTTTTCATCCATAAAAATTTTAAAAATGCACACACATCCATATGCAGTATGAGAGTGTTTTTGAGCCGATCTAGTGCCTAGTGTGTGTATATGCATCCACGAGCAACCACTAGCAACCACTTGCATCCATTTGCAACCATCAAACATAACATGTCTCAAACACATATTTACACCCATTAGTTTCTACCTAAAGGTCGAAGATTCGGTCGATAAGATAAAGTCGAGTGATAGAAGCAAGTACAATAAAAACAAAAGCTTGGTTCCCATTAGACATCGGTTTAAGTGAATAACCCCCTAAGTATCAACCCCAAAAACCGAAATCAACATCAGATTGACACTAAGAGAACTACTCCCATTAAACAAATGTCCAACTGGAAATCTACTTCACACTTCGAGTAAAAACCCTTAACCTTATCAGAAATATTCAGATACTTACAGACTACTGGTACAGATCAGATTATCAAATGATTCTTAGGAAACTAAGCATGATAAAAACCCAGAATGTATGCGTCATGGTCAACTTAACGCCCAACACAGATACCCTCAAACCCCAACTTATCACAAACAGATTGGTCGTAACCCTCATGGGGCTTGAGACTACAGCGGGATCAAAAACAAGACTAGTAGAGACTCAACTACAGAATCAAAATGCACAAATGATCAGATAAGGAAATTAAACTTTCTAAGGAAAAAAATTTCCACCTCTATCCTGTCTGCCAACTACGAGGGTATCTACCCTCCAGAAGAATCTACCCTTTGCCCTTGCCTTTTGGAGCAATCCTAGATCAGATGTCCTATCTCACCACACTGAAAACAACCAGTCTTCTTACATGTTAACAAGCCTTTCTCCAAAGTTGCCCTCATCGCACGGAAAATCTTATGAAGCTTGAAAGAGGATTAGCCGTAAGTGAAATTACTACATCTACAGATGGAAGTTAGGCACTTCTTTGCCCTTCGACAGACGCCGTAGTCTCATCATGCCTACTGAACCATGTCGCGATGAGGTTAACTCCCAGAAAGCCAGGAGCCTCGGAGACTCAGAAAAGAAGGAAACAAGGATTAAACAGGAAATCAAAAGATAGATATATGGCTCTTTGGGATTATGTTTTTCAGAATAAACACTACTTTTGAAAATACTTCCTTTTTAAAACCTTTTTGAAAGTAGTTTTCAAAAACTTTTTATCGAATCTGGTAACCTTCAGCTCTGATACCAAGTGTAACACCCCATCTGCATTAAGGTCACTCGCAAAGGGAATGCCTTAACTTTGGTGGAGCGTTTTTAGCAGACAGAACAGAAATTTACAAGAAAGATAAAGTAGTACTTGAAAAATTTATAACTTTATTACAACAGAAATAGAAATAAGTTTGGTTACATCTTTCAAAATTACAATATCGGAATTCAAGTACATAAATATCGGTCTTGTACAAAAGCCTTCAGAATGCATAGTTTTTAAAGCCATAATCCCCAATATAAACTTCCATGGAAAGATAGAGCCAAAGCCAAGCAATACTTCAAACACTTCAAGCAGAGAGAATCTGAATCAAGCTCCTATGTTTCCACCCTGAAAACCTGGGAGGGGGAACGGAAGGAAAAGAGGCGAAACAAACTAGGTCAGACATAAGTCTAGTGAGTCCTGTGACTTTCTGCATATAAACAGATAACAGTATCATGACATGATAGCAAAATTGGATGAGAGGTAACCGTAACAGGAATAGCAGGTTAACAGAAGAAACGGAATGATATAGGCTAAGCTAAGCTTCTTACTTAGTTTTCACTTCTCTGCACTAATACTAATATAACAGGATTAGGTGTTACCCTAATGTCTAAGCTAAAACAGAAACGGAAACAAAATAATCTCTACAGAAACAGAATGCTAGTAATGGGCCTTTACCACCCAAACAGAGGCAGATGGTACAGAAACAAAATGCTAATAATGGGCTTTTACCACCCCAACAGACAGAAGGTACGGAAACAGAATCAGAAATGGAATCCGAGACGGAAATAGAATAATTTCTACAGAAACAGAATGCTAGTATTAGGTGTACACTAGAAATGGGCCTTTACCACCCGACAGACGGTACCACGTAGAAACAGACAGGTGTTACCACCCAACAGAAACAGACGGTACCCACAGAACAGAAAGAATTAGGTGCACCCTAATGTCTAAACTGAAACAGAAACGGAAACAGAATAATCTCTACAGAAACAAAATGCTAGAATTAGGTGTACACTAGTAATGGGCCTTTACCACCCGAAAAGCTGGTACCACGCAGAAACAGACAAGTGTTACCACCCAACAGAAACAGACGGTACCCACAGAACAGACAGAACTAGGTGTACCCTAATGTCTAAACTAAAACAGAAATGGAAACAAAATAATCTCTACAGAAACAGAATGCTAGAATTAGGTGTACACTAGTAATGGGCCTTTACCACTCGAACAGACGGTACCATGCAGAAATACACAGGTGTTACCACCCAACAGAAACAGATGGTACCCACAGAAACAGACAGAACTAAGTGTACTCTAAGTCCTACCCCAAGCGATCGGCTCCCTAATACATAAATACCCTGTGTCGGCCCCATAGTAGAGTGTATCACACCCTAAAGTGGCAACCTATTGGCACAGACCTATTTACAGATGTCACGGTGTCTTACATCCTCAGAGCAGACCGGATCCATGCACGCACATAACCCGGTTGGAACGCGCCATCAACATCCCTCGCCATTATCAGAATGAACCGCTTATAATTAGTTCAGTAAGCGTGCCCGGACTCCTACATAGCGTGGGGTCAATGTTTTGATACCAGAAAGGGTTACTGACTAATATGGGTCCCAAACAACAGATGACACAAGTATTTCCCCTCCTAACCTTGTGTCCCCAGACTAGCAGATTTCGGATTAACTTGTTTACAAGTTTCAGACAGAGTTCAGATTACTAGTTCACAGATCAGACAATCAAGTTAACAAGTTTTCAGATTAACAGATCAGATGTATGGATTTAACAGACTTACAGATTGTCTAACTTTGTATTGGGCCTACAGATTCACGAAACGGGTTTATTAGATTCATCAGTCCAGTTGGTTTAACCCTATCCTCCCAACACGTTTTTAGACACCACATTTCTCTTAAATTTGCATTAATTAAATATTAATGCATAGACCTTTCACATTAGGCCGGTAGCTTATGGCCGCTGGATATGTCGGGCGGTTCCGGACAGATTCTGCCACAAGCCAGACCTAACCTCGTGCCTAAGCATATTTTAGTTATGCCTACAACCTCTCACATTAGACTGACAGTTTGCGGTTGCTGGTTAAGCCGGTTGGTTTCGGGCAGGCTTCTACCGCAAACAGAGTCTAACCTCGTGTCATAGCCAGTTCATTCCAATACAGATTAGACAGATATCAGACTAATTATGTTCATTTAACAAATTAAACTTCTTTACCGGTTACAGCAGATTAATCAAATTTCCATATTTTACTCAATCTTAGATCGAGCCTACGGATTTTCATACCCGTATTATAATTATTTAGCTTTCAACAGATTAGGCAATTCAACAGATAACTGATCTAGCAGATTAGGCGATTCAACAGATTAGCAGATTAGGCAATTCAACAAATAATAGATCTAGCAGATTAGGCGATTCAACAGATTAGCAGATTAGGCAATTCAACAGATAACAGATCCAGCAGATTAGGCGATTCAACAGATTAGCAGATTAGGTAATTCAACAGATTTAACAGATAACAGATTTAGCACATTAGGCAATTCAACAGATTTAGCAGATAACAGATTTAGACGATTTCTAAAATTCTATTTACATATCTTGCCTAATCATAAGTTAAGCCTAAACTTACATGCCTAAATCATGGTCATAATTCATAATACAACATATGCCCAAACTTTTAGTTAAACTTTGCATAGTACAGAATATTCTCTAAAAGCCCAAATCATGATATACCATATGAATTATGCCAAATTATAGCCTTTAATGCCAAATATCCAAAAAATCCACTTTTAGGCGTATTCACATTGATAGTTATCCTATTATAATATAGGTCTCTACGCCTAAGTCACATATTCCTTTTTCAAGTCATGAATCGTTACATAAAATTTACCCCAAAAGTCTAGATCTTTAAATTATAACACCTCAAAATCAGATCTTAATTTTTATATGCATTATGTCCCCAAGTTTCAAGTCGCATGTTATCACACAATGATTCCTCTTCTTCCAAATTACAGAGTATACACAGATCTTGATCTAATTTACAACATATGTCCATTTCTCAAATCAGTCAAAGATCAGTCATGTCCAATTATGCATTATCCATTATTTGTCCCAAAATTTAGCGTTCATGCATTAATCTCTTATGAGATTTGGCGCAGGCTCGTGGTAGCCTAGCTATAAACAAAAAGGAAGAAAAGAGGGAACAGATACAGAATAGTCACAACAATATTAACAACGTAGATCCACAGCAAAGTATGCATAACCTCAAATCCAGGTTCACAAAGATGTCAAGATAATTATTAAATTTCATATCTGAAAATAACTGTACTCACAAAAAGGGAACGATTCTTGTATTCTAGAATCTGTATTCTGACACTGAATAGCTCTCCTTTGGCGTAGACTATCGATTAGATTAGAAAATAGTTGTCCTCTTTTAATTCTATTCAAATTGGAAGAAGATGCACTAGTTCTAGTTTTGATTCTAACAGAGTAGCGACGTCATTTTTATTTTTAATTAGAACAGAGGCAGAGTATAGGCAGAATGAAATTGTGTAGAGAGAAAGCTAGGTTTGGGGGTGTTTATATAGCATAGGGGTCACGAATCTGGTTAGAATGGGCGTCTAAATACAGAAAAATACATTTGTCCACGGATCTGGAAATAGAGGGGAGGTCGACCCTAAGGTCGACCCTAGTGTCGATCTGTTTACCCAGGTCGACCCTACTGTCGACCTGGGTCCTGGGCGGGAATTTTTCCACCCAGCCCAGTTGTCTGTTTTGAATTTCGAAATTTGAATTTTGAATTTCGGGCGGGTTTTTACTAAAACTTTTGAAGGCCATATCTTCTTCATACGGAGTCCGATTTACGCGAACTTGGACTCTATTCCAAGTAGAATTTCAAGACGAACGTGATGGCGTAACCCATTTCCCTTAATCATTCTGTTACAATTTAATTATTCTCTGATTTATCATTCTTATGTTCACAGAAAATGCGGGGTGTTACAGAGGGAGAATAACCCAACGGGGTAGATCATCGAAGTGTTATAAGATACGACAGGAGCGCACCTTCATCTGATTGTTCTGACGACTCCAAAGGACTGGAAGGGAAGCTTGCAACTTCCTGAGGTACGTAAGGGGCTCCTAGTAGTCCTCTGTGTGGTGATAGACATCATAGTTTGTACTCGTAAGGGTTGGGTCTGCGCGTAACTACTAGGTGGGTGGGCCTTGACAGCAGATGTAGCTATGCGGTCAAAATGCTATGACGCAGCGACACCAGGGTGATTCAGCGATTGCCTCAACGGGGAGGCGGAGGGTCATGACCAAGGACAGTAGATCATAGGATACCCGTCATCGATAGCCAGTGGGATGCGAAAAGACTAGAGCAAAACCCAAGATACCATTTCACCCTTCACTATCGGGGTAAGGGGTTGAGGGGAGACGCCACATGGATGTTTAGATTATTTGCTTAGGGGCAGTCGCTTAGCTCTTGTAGTCTTTACTAGTTGAGGGAGGGGCTGAGGTGGGGCCATAGCCACTATGAAAACAGACCGTAGGTATATCTATACATAGAGGCTCTTTAAAGACGGGCCTATACAGATATGGAAAAGCTCCCGACCGAGTTCTATGATTCTTGTATCGCCCTGTTACGGAACTCGGTGCACATTAGAGGACGTGTGATAGAGGCATCGAGCTACAATTAACAGTATGTACGGGGGAAAGCCCAGATACATGCATATCTGCTCTAGGTGGTGTATCGTAGACTTGAGGGCATTACTTCGGTATGAGATCTGATTCGATCGAGGATGGCAGTCTGTACGCTTACGTAGCTTAGTGATAGAAGATATATGATGATCGTAACATTGTTATATAGAGATCCGTACGTCACTCCGACATAGGATGATGGACTGCAAGCATTTAAGTGGCATTACGGTGGAGACCGTGCGAGTGGGGTAACATGGGGTGTACCTCGATATTGGGGGTAGCTACACATATACTGTATTAGGTTAATCCACTGGGAAGTAAATGGGTGCGACGTGTGTGTAAGTCTTGAGCATTGTTAACCCAAGTAACCTAATAAATAAGAAAATATGATTGAACAATATATGTAGGATTATCCAAAGTGTATAGTTTAAATCCAGTCACCAAAACTTGTGTTCTGATCCTTTCCTCATAACATATTCGCAGGTTAGATTTGTGGCAGGGACATGATAGCCTTGGATACTGGTTAGGTAGTATTATTAATATGGTAAGGCTATATTTTGATTATATTATATTTTATTCATTCGGCTGTGAGATAATTTCTGAGCTCTGACATGTTTTATGTCTCTGTCTTTTCTGTAGGATACCGGAGCAAACCCATCCGAGTTTCGATAGATTGAAATTTTGAAAGAAAAAAAATCTGGTCTGTCGAAATTGGGGTTGTCACGCATATCCATTAGAAATCCAACGAATTCCAAACCCTATTTCTTCTACAAAAATTCATTATTCCATTTCTCCTTCTTCCTTATTCATTCCCTCTTAAATTCATGGCAAATCCAATCCATAACTTAAGTGAAAATCTTGAAGAAACATTGAATTCCTTTAAGAACTTTCTCTCTAAAATTCAACGCAACCAGCGTCATCTTGAATTAAGCCAAATAAAGATGTTTGAATAACAAGAGAATCCTTTTGATGCAATTTAGTGGCTAATCTCTTCTCTTTACAGAGATGAACATAAAAATCTCGCTAAGGCACCACCAACCAAAGAAGATGAAGATTGGGAAGTCATCAAGAAGGATCCAATCTTTGGAGAAGACGGTTAGGTAGAAGTCTGAAGAAACGTTTAATTATTTGGTATGGTTGATTTGATTTGGTTGACTTTTTTGAATTTGTTTATTTTGGATCAAAAACTTGTATATATTGAACATATGGTGTAGTGTGCTTGATTTAGTTTGTATGTATTGATGATAATCATGAATTTACGAAGTAGTATGGAACATATATATATATAAAGGACTGGGGGAGTATTTCACTTTGGTATAGGAATTATTTAGATAGTTACAGGATTTAGGGGGAGTTGTTTTAGAATTTTTTTGATGATGCCAAAGGGGGAGAAATTATAAAATATAGAATTAGTTTATAGGATTCATATAGACAGAGGGAGTACTAGAAGGATCATTATCAACAGGTATACACAGGTATGATATTTTATAAACTAAGGTTGTCATCATAAAAAAGGGGGAGATTGTTGGAGAATAGAGTTTTGATGACAACAACCTTATTTCAATATTAAATGATTATAAAATATATACTAACACTTTTATCTAGAATATATATATATATATACACACAAACACACACATATGCTGTAACGAAAAGGAATCTCGCTCGATCCGAATCAATCGCTAAACCGACCCAGACAGTTTGAAACGCCTGATTGTTTTGAGAACACGACAAAATAATATGCGAACAGAAGAACATTTCATTGTTAATTACAACAATTCATCAGAATACAAGAATATACAGAGTACAAACCAATAATATACATCAGAAAATATCAGAGATTTAAATTACATTTAAATAGCAGCGGAAAATAATACAATACACAACTAAAGGAGATATACGGATACAAAGCTTTCCGGATATCATTCCAGCTGTAAACCAGGTTCCTGTGAATATAGATCTGCAAAACCAAAACTACTTGCTGCCCGTGTGGAAAATAGGGGCACCCAGAGTTTAGGTTAAAACAATAAACTCTAGGTCAGTCATGTGACTGGTGTGAGAACTAAAACAGTTATTTAAAACTTTACTTTAAATCAGATATATCAAGGGACCACGCCGTATAACACGGAACGGGTTTCCTCCCAAGAATACCAGTGCATATAACAAAAAAGCGCAATGCTTTTTGGAAAAATGAAGCTATTATAAGACCCAGGTCCTATCACACAATGCAACGCAAGCCGGGGGATAGGGTTTCCCTTATAATAGCCAAACATGCTTACTACGTTTTAAACAAATCATTTGATACTATTATAAGTGCATAGTGTATAAAACAACTTCAAATCATAAGTATCAATCATAGGCAGCATGGGTACCATATATCATGTCGCCAATACTAGGCTCTACAAATAAAACCGCAAAGTCACGTATTTGGAAATTGGATTTCCATCTGTGAACCGAGGCAAAAGATAGTCCTCACCGATTCGAGATGCTCCAGCCCGTGTCTCAGGACCCAGACTCAGGTGGGCCCTTGGATCGTCAGGGTCCGACCACCGATGTGGATTAAAATGCCTGAACACTGCGTTTCCCCACCATATGGAGTGTCAATGAGTCCAATGACTCCGTCGGTCCCGGATCGACCGATATATCCGAGGCGCCTCGCAACAGCAATAACCACATAAGTCAAACTCGTCAGGGCGTGTAAAACCACTGACGCCACTTCTAGCTAGAAGGAAACATATGCCCTCCCTGAAGTCCTCTCCCGTTTCTGGTCCACTACTGGGGTGTGAGGCTCGCGAATCAACGTTACACAAAGCTGTGCCACACAGGCTGTGCTTTGATCATCAACCACAAGACTCTGCTTTTCAACAGAAGCCTCGATCATATTGCCACTTAGGCATGCCACACTTGATATCCATCAATATATAACCGCTGAGCTCGTACGTCTCAGAGAAGGGCGTTAAGCAAGATAATAAATTCTCCGCCGCCAAACAGATATATATTTAATAGAAATCAATCACACAGACTAAAATCCAATGTCAGACACATAGTCCATTTAAAAGTCCGTTCTAGGTCTGAGCGAAACCGGAGGCACCTAGTACCCCGCATATCCATCGATCTCCAAGTACGTCTGGACGATCACTAACTGATTCCCTCCTCTTGGGTGTACGGCCCAATCAAGATCATCAGTAATCACCCAAAGACGTGAAGACCTCCAGTCTTCGAACACGGTCTTCATCTTCGACACCACGTCAAATCAGTTATTCAGAATGGGATAAACCCGGTCTTTCCGAATAACTCGCGTATATAATAAACAAGTGTTACAGAAACACAACATACGCCTCATTCCAATTCAGAATATTCTTTTATTCAAATATTCTTACACTTTGGGAAAGGTTCCCATTAATTTTATCAAAGATAAATTCTTTAAATTTATTCTTTAATCTTCTTTGAATATCAATTCAAACTAGACGGGATTAGCGAACCACACCGAAGTAATCATTTATTTCCCAATCCCAACCTATTCATCCCATGAAGTAAAACTGGTAATACTTCATATCTAACACCACGATGTTATCGGTAAATTCAATTACCATTTCACGTTCAAATCTGATTAAAGATTTAACTATTGCCTGGAGTAAAACTGGTGATACTCCATTCTCGATCTTTTCAATCTAATTAAAGATTCATTAAAACTCCACTTAGTTTTAATCTTTAACTAGGTTAAAGAATCAGTGTCATTTAAAATACGGTCCACGATAAACCCAAAATCACATTCCATTAATTATCGAGTTAAAGAACAAGTGTTATTTAAAACACTGTTCACGATAAACCCAAAAATCAATACCAATTCAATTCCAATTAAATATCATTCAATTGGTACACTTCTAAAAAAAAGATTTAATCTTTTTTCTCAACTGGGCTTAAGAACAGTGTTAATGAAGACACCATTCACGACAAACCCAAATCACATTTGATATTAAATACAAGGCTCTGAATAGAAAATATATCGGCTATTCAATATCAAATTCTACAACTAACAAATATCGTATTGGAAATAACGATATAAATATATCTTTCAAATTCCCATAAAAACACCTGTATCATCAAGAAATCCAACATCGAAATATTCCAAAGACAATTTCGTCTGTGAACCGAGGCAAAAGATAGTCCTAACCGATTCGAGATGCTCCAGCCCGTGTCTCAGGACCCAGACTCAGGTGGGCCCTTGGATCGTCAGGGCCGGTCCACCGATCTGGATTAAAATGCCTGAACACTGCGTTTCCCCACCCTATGGGGTGTCAATGAGTCCAATGACTCCATCGGTCCCGGATCGACCGATATATCCGAGGCGCCTCGCAAAAGCAATAACCACATAAGTCAAACTCGTCAGGGCGTGTAAAACCACTGGCGCCACTTCTAGCTAGAAGGAAACGCATGCCCTCCCTGAAGTCCTCTCCCGTTTCTGGTCCACTACCGGGGTGTGAGGCTCGCGAATCAACGTTACATAAAGCTGTGCCACAGAGGCTGTGCTTTGATCGTTAACCATAAGACTCTTCTTTTCAATAGAAGCCTCGATCATATTGCCACTTAGGCATGCCACACAGGCAATTCACTCCATGCGTTTGATATCCATCAATATATAATCCCTGAGCTCGTACGTCTCAGCGAAGGGCGTTAAGCAAGAGAATAAATTCTCCGCCGCCAAACAGATATATATTTAATAGAAATCAATCACACAGACTAAAATCCAATGTCAGACACATAGTCCATTTACAAGTCCGTTCTGGGTCTGAACGAAACCGGAGGCACCTAGTACCCCGCATATCCATCGATCTCCAAGTACGTCTAGACGATCACTAACTGATTCCCTCCTCTTAGGTGGACAGCCCAATCAAGATCATCAGTAATCACCCAAACGACGTGAAGACCTCCGGTCTTCGACCATAGTCTTCATCTTCGACACCACGTCGAATCAGTTATTCAGAATGGGATAAACCCGATATTTCCGAATAACTCGCGTATATAATAAACAAATGTTACACAAACACAACATACGCCTCATTCCAATTCAGAATATTCTTTTATTCAAATATTCTTCCCGTTAATTTTATCAAAGATAAATTCTTTAAATTTATTCTTTAATCTTCTTTGAATATCAATTCAAACTAGACGGGATTAGCGAACCACACCGAAGTAATCATTTATTTCCCAATCCCAACCTATTCATCCCATGTAGTAAAACTGGTAATACTTCATATCTAGCACCACGGTGTTATCGGTAAATTCAGTTACCATTTCACGTTCAAATCTGATTAAAGATTTAACTATCGCCTGGAGTAAAACTGGTGATACTCCATTCTCGATCTTTTCAATCTAATTAAAGATTCATTAAAACTCCACTTAGTTTTAATCTTTAACTGGGTTAAAGAATCAGTGTCATTTAAAACACGGTCCATGATAAACCCAAAATCACATTCCATTAATTATCGGGTTAAAGAACAAGTGTTATTTAAAACATTGTTCACGATAAACCCAAAAATCAATACCAATTCAATTCCAATTAAATATCATTCAATTGGTACACTTCATTAAATCTAAATAAAAAGATTTAATCTTTTTCTCAACTGGGCTTAAGAACAATGTTAATGAAGACACCATTCACGACAAACCCAAATCACATTTGATATTAAATACAAGGCTCTGAATAGAAAATATATCGGCTATTCAATATCAAATTCTACAACTAACAAATATCGTATTGGAAATAAAGATATAAATATATCTTTCAAATTCCCATAAAAACACCTGTATCATCAAGAAATCCAACATCGAAATATTCCAAAGACAATTTCGTTTCAAATCCATTCCAATTCAATTATTGGAAATTCTGGTTACTTTTAAAACCCTTTTCAAATTCAATTTATTTATTTAAAAATAAATAGAATTATATTTCTAGTTCAACACTAGTTCGTTTCGATAAAAATCTATTTTTATCTTCTCAAATATGGAGTTTTTCATCCTAATTCTTCCCAAATCATTTCTTATGATTTTACACAAATTATTACTATTTTTAATAATTTCATCAGGGCCCGTACAATCGATTTCCATCAACGGCCATCGAACTGCACTTACAACGACCTTTTCCAAATTTGATTTGGACATAATTCCAAATCTAATCTTTAGATTTCTAATTTCTAATATTCGTTAGAAAGCTGTTTTCGATACGAACCCAACGGTTCCGGTTTTAGGAGAATCCGACGGTCGGATCTCCCGCAATGTCAATTCGAAGTCAATGGTCGAAATTCGTGAACTGCCGCAGCGCGGCACATTCTATTCAGGCCATTATATTATATATATAATATATACTTCGTCGATTTCCTTTCAAAACATATTATATAAATCGTTTTAAATTCGTTTTAAAAACGATTTCAACTTCCTTTTCCGATTCAAATAAAAATCGAATTTTTTTTCCACTATAAATTCATTTTAATTTCATTTCAAATCGATTTCAATTCAATTTCAATTTAATTTGAATTTCATTTCAATTTAATTCGAATTTCAAACCTATTCAATTTAATTCGAAATTCCAATCTATTCAATTGAATTCGAATTTCAATTCGTTTCAATTTAATTCGAATTTCAAAATCACTTCAATATTCATTGAAAAATGAATAAATCGATATAAATATCGTTCACGTTAAAATGGCGTCAATCTAATCAACACGGCTTAATATATTTCTATTTTCAATATTCTATTTCAAATATTCTATTTCCAATATTTCTATTTCAAATATTTCTATTCAAAACTGGAATGAGGCCCAATCAATTACCATAGATTTTATTTCTATGGATTTGCATACAATGCATGTATATATCAACAATGACAAATAATCAACCATCATCCAAAGTGCATTCTACACTGTATAAGCATCAAATATAAATATTCAACGCTTATAACAGTCTGTCAATCAATCGATCGACATACAACTAATATTGGGATTAGTGTATGTCATATATCACCCCAATACCCGTGTGGGGTTTTCAAACAATCAAACACAGATTTTATTTGTGCAGTTGGGCGATGTGTAAAATTTATCATCCCAATCAATCTCAGTCAAATGTGTGTATATAAACAAATCGTCCGATTTGTTTATTTTCATTTCATTTTAAATACACGTTAAAAATTCTATTTTCAACTATAAAATATCTTCCATTATAAAATATTTTATTTCAACTATATAAATATTTTACTTCACATCACATCACACAATCAACTACACATCAAAATCAAACAAACAAGCATACAAGCCGTCCATTGTCTGTGGACGACGTGTGTCGGGTGCTACTAAACACCGTCTGCATCCTAGTATATATTTTAACTAGAAAATTAAATTAAAAGTGAGAAGTTCTCACATAGGGTTCCACTCCGCCGTGCTTTGCTTTTGAACTGCTGAATCGTCTGGATTTGATTGAAATTCCAATGCAGTCTAACCCCGCTGTTCATGATAAAAATTATATTTTTATTGCTTCATTCAATAAATAAAAATTATATTTTTACTTCATATATTTACAACGCTTCTTTCTATATAAAAATTATATTTTTATATTTCTACTTTAACAAAAACCATATTTTTAATACTCTACCTAAGTAAAAATCATATTTTTATCACGCCACTAGTATAAAATTTATATTTTTAACTTTTCCTCTTCGCTCTCATATATAAAAATCACTTCTCTCTTTGATAATCATATATAAAAAATTTCTCTTTCTTTGCTAATCATATATAAAAATTATTTCTATAAACTGAATTAAATAATGTTTATACATAAAAAAACAAATTTTAAAATAATTAAAACTCATGTGTTCTTTCAGAGCGGTTGGACTGCTGTTGCGAGGGGGGGCGTCTGCTGTCTTGCGTTGGACTGGAGGAAGAGGGGTCGGAGTTGGTGGCTGAGGTGGTGGAGGCTTGCGCAGACGGTGGTAGGGATGCGGCGTCGGAGGTGGGTCCATTCAGGTGGTGGCGGGTCTCTCAGCGACGGTGGCGGCTTGGAAAGGGGGTGTCGCGGTTTTGGGGTTCGGGTTTCATCTATGGTCGAGGAGAGAGATAGGGGAGGGGGAGGAGGAAGGGCGATGGGGCCAGGTTGGGCGGACGACGACCGACCGGGGGGGGGGGGGGGCACTGGAGCAATCGCGATTGAGAGAGAGCCCCCTTTTTTTTTATTATTTATCTCGTTTGCGGTTTCTGATGTAAACGATGGGGAGGGGAGAGAGTATAAGGGGTTTGACCAAGGTATATATATATATATATATATATATTTATTTCATTTCAAAAAGTAACTTTAAAATTCGATCTCCAAACGAGACCCACCGCCTGTCATTCCTAGCTAATTACCCCCATTCCGAACACAATGGGATATGTTTCGTAAGCCTATTCTATCGTTTCGACCAGTTTTGATTCAAATTAAAATATAAATCTTTATATATTCAATTTAAACACACATTTCAAATTATCGGGGCCACACACTAACTCGAAAAATTCCAGAAAAATATCTTCTAGCTACGTATTGATGATACGGTCCTAACAAAACTAATTTCATCGAATTCTGAGACTATTTGAAAATGGCCATATTCCAGTCGATTAAAATCAACTAAAACTGGTCAAACACGTTTTCCTTTGCCACGCTCCCATATTGATTCGAAAAATTATGAAATTTGAAACCTAGCAATAACTTGGCATCACAGATCCAACAAAAGTGGTTTCGTTGAAAACCGAGGTCGTTTGCAAAATGGCTATTTTTAAGGGCCGAAATTCCATAGCGACTATTCTGAATTTTCAACTGGACATATCTTTTAATCACCGCTATGAAATTTTGATTTTTCTGATTCGTTGGAAAGATATTCTCAATTAGATTCAAATATTTTTGGTTTCACTAAAATCCGGTTTATTTTGAATCCTGCACTTTCATTTGAATTTTGAAATTGAATTATTGAACTACCGCGCCATTTTCAATTCCTTTTATAATTTAAAATAAATATTTATATTCTAACGACGATCTATATAAATATATACGTTCTATTTCTATTCGAAGAAAATTTCTCGTCGTTATTATTTAAAATATTCATTTTAAATAATCAAAATTCACTAAAATTGCCAAAATAAATTTTTTTAATTGGCTCGGATTTCCGGGTTATTACAATCTCCCCCACTTATAACTTTTCGTCCCTGAAAAGGAACGAAGCCGAAAGTTGTTTAACTAATCAACTTAACTTTCATTGTTTTCATTACGGCTTAAGTTCTTCAACTTTTCAGTTTCTAAGAACTTTTCAAATTTTTCAAAAATTTGGCTAACACCCTAAATTTTCGAAAAATTTCGCCATAACCTCCCCTGCACCGGGGACTTCGAGATATTTCATATAGCCTCCCATGGCCTTCTTCAACTCAAAAGAAAAAGAAAAAGCCAAGCGGCTAGCCAATCGGCTCATAAAATCATCATCACCCAAACAAAACAGTAAATTATGGTAAACATGTACCTATTTGTCGGGCAAACAATTTTATTCATCTGCTCTAGCCTGCTTGCTATGACCTGTTCAATGTAAGAACATGTATATGCATGCAATTGTAATCATTTTCAATACAGTTCAATATTCGGTTCAATTAGGCTAAATGGTTCAAAATTATCAAACCAATAAACAAACAACCCAACCATCAATCAATTAGTTGATTATCGTTTCAAATTCATAACTTGGATACATAGTCCAAAAATCAGTTTTTTGATGCCAAATCACAACAATAGGCCCTATCTAATTTCGGTTCTCACACCAGTCAATTGGAAATATATAGAAATCTCACTTTCGTCACTCGAAAATAAATTTTGATGATGTTTCAAACCATCATCAGAACATCCACGGGTGACCAGAGTGTGATTCTATATCTATCCAGTATATTAAAACTTCGAATATATGTTTGCAAGGCGTATATACAAAATCTTTATATATTGGATTGTCCAAATGCAATACAAATAATTATTCAAATACGTAGAATAAAGTTTAAATTGTCGAAACAAAATTGTTTTTCATTTCTTTTTCTTTCAAAAATATATTCTTCACACTCGTTCTAGGATACTACTGATCCCATCTCTAACGAGTCATTTCCATTGGATATTACCAATCCAATATCTGATGAATTCTTTCATATGGTTCTAATGTGTCTTGTTCTCTGAGCTTTGTAAACCAAAGCTCTGATACCAGCTGTAACGAAAAGGAATCTCGCTCGATCCGAATCAGTCGCTAAACCGACCCAGACCGTTCGAAACGCCTGATTGTTTCGAGAACACGACAAAATAGAACGCAGACAGAAGAACATTTCATTGTTAATTACAACAATTCATCAGAATACAAGAATATACAGAGTATAAACCAATAGTATACATCAGAAAATATCAATGATTTAAATTACATTTAAATAGCAGCGGAAAATAATACAATACACAACTGAAGGAGATATACGAATACAAAGCTTTCCGGATATCATTCCAGCTGTAAACCAGGTTCCTGTGAATATAGATCTGTAAAACCAAAACTACTAGCTGCCCGTGTGGAACATAGGGGCACCCAGAGTTTAGGTTAAAACAATAAACTCCAGGTCAGTCATGTGACTGGTATGAGAACTAAAAAAGTTATTTAAAACTTTACTTTAAATCAGATATATCAAGGGACCACGCCGTATAACACGGAACGGGTTTCCTCCCAAGAATACCAGTGCATATAACAAAACAGCGCAATGTTTTTTGGAAAAATGAAGCTATTATAAGACCCAGGTCCTATCACACAATGCAACGCAAGATGGGGGATAGGGTTTTCCCTTATAATAGCCAAACATGCTTACTACGTTTTAAACAAATCATTTGATACTATTATAAGTGCATAGTGTATAAAACAACTTCAAATCATAAGTATCAATCATAGGCGGCATGGGTACCATATATCATGTCGCCAATACTAGGCTCTACAAATAAAACCGCAAAGTCATGTATTTGGAAATTGGATTTCCATCTGTGAACCGAGGCAAAAGATAGTCCTAACCGATTCGAGATGCTCCAGCCCGTGTCTCAGGACCCAGACTCAGGTGGGCCCTTGGATCGTCAGGGCCGGTCCACCGATCTGGATTAAAATGCCTGAACACTGCGTTTCCCCACCCTATGGGGTGTCAATGAGTCCAATGACTCCATCGGTCCCGGATCGACCGATATATCCGAGGCGCCTCGCAAAAGCAATAACCACATAAGTCAAACTCGTCAGGGCGTGTAAAACCACTGGCGCCACTTCTAGCTAGAAGGAAACGCATGCCCTCCCTGAAGTCCTCTCCCGTTTCTGGTCCACTACCGGGGTGTGAGGCTCGCGAATCAACGTTACATAAAGCTGTGCCACAGAGGCTGTGCTTTGATCGTTAACCATAAGACTCTGCTTTTCAATAGAAGCCTCGATCATATTGCCACTTAGGCATGCCACACAGGCAATTCACTCCATGCGTTTGATATCCATCAATATATAATCCCTGAGCTCGTACGTCTCAGCGAAGGGCGTTAAGCAAGAGAATAAATTCTCCGCCGCCAAACAGATATATATTTAATAGAAATCAATCACACAGACTAAAATCCAATGTCAGACACACAGTCCATTTACAAGTCCGTTCTGGGTCTGAACGAAACCGGAGGCACCTAGTACCCCGCATATCCATCGATCTCCAAGTACGTCTAGACGATCACTAACTGATTCCCTCCTCTTAGGTGGACAGCCCAATCAAGATCATCAGTAATCACCCAAACGACGTGAAGACCTCCGGTCTTCGACCATAGTCTTCATCTTCGACACCACGTCGAATCAGTTATTCAGAATGGGATAAACCCGATATTTCCGAATAACTCGCGTATATAATAAACAAATGTTACACAAACACAACATACGCCTCATTCCAATTCAGAATATTCTTTTATTCAAATATTCTTCCCGTTAATTTTATCAAAGATAAATTCTTTAAATTTATTCTTTAATCTTCTTTGAATATCAATTCAAACTAGACGGGATTAGCGAACCACACCGAAGTAATCATTTATTTCCCAATCCCAACCTATTCATCCCATGTAGTAAAACTGGTAATACTTCATATCTAGGACCACGGTGTTATCGGTAAATTCAGTTACCATTTCACGTTCAAATCTGATTAAAGATTTAACTATCGCCTGGAGTAAAACTGGTGATACTCCATTCTCGATCTTTTCAATCTAATTAAAGATTCATTAAAACTCCACTTAGTTTTAATCTTTAACTGGGTTAAAGAATCAGTGTCATTTAAAACACGGTCCACGATAAACCCAAAATCACATTCCATTAATTATCGGGTTAAAGAACAAGTGTTATTTAAAACATTGTTCACGATAAACCCAAAAATCAATACCAATTCAATTCCAATTAAATATCATTCAATTGGTACACTTCATTAAATCTAAATAAAAAGATTTAATCTTTTTCTCAACTGGGCTTAAGAACAGTGTTAATGAAGACACCATTCACGACAAACCCAAATCACATTTGATATTAAATACAAGGCTCTGAATAGAAAATATATCGGCTTATATTCAATATCAAATTCTATGACTAACAAATATCGTATTGGAAATAACGATATAAATTTATCTTTCAAATTCCCATAACAATACCTGTATCATCACGAAATCCAACATCAAAAATATCCCAAAGACAATTTTGATTCAAATCCATTCCAATTCAATTATTGGAAATTCTGGTTACTTTTAAAACCCTTTTCAAATTCAATTTATTTATTTAAAAATAAATATAATTATATTTCTAGTTCAACACTAGTTCGTTTCGATAAAAATCTATTTTTATCTTCTCAAATATGGGATTTTTCATCCTAATTCTTCCCAAATCATTTCTTATGATTTCACACAAATTATTACTATTTTTAATAATTTCATCAAGGCCCGTACAGTCGATTTCCATCAACGGCCATCGAACTGCACTTGCAACGACCTTTTCCAAATTTGAATTGGACATAATTCCAAATCCAATCGTTAGATTTCTAATTTCTAATATTCGTTAGAAAGCTCTTTTCGATATGAACCCGACGGTTCCGGTTTTAGGAGAATCCGATGGTTGGATCTCCCGCAACGTCAATTCGAAGTCAATGGTCGAAATTCGCGAACTGCCGGAGCCCGGCGCGTTCTATTCAGGCCATTATATTATATATATAATATATACTTCATCGATTTCCTTTCAAAACGTATTATATAAATCGTTTTAAATTCATTTTCAAAACGATTTCAACTTCCTTTTCCAATTCAAATCAAAATCGATTTTTTTTCCACTATAAATTCATTTTAATTTCATTTCAAATCGATTTCAATTCAATTGCAGTTTAATTCGAATTTCACTTCATTTCAATTTAATTCGAATTTCAAACCTATTAAAATTTAATTCGAATTTCCAATCTATTCAATTTAATTCGAATTTCAATTCATTTCAATTTAATTCGAATTTCAAAATCACTTCAATATTTGTTGAAAAATGAATAAAATCGATATAAATATCGTTCACGTTAAAATGACGTCAATGTAATCAACACGGCTTAATATATTTCTATTTTCAAATATTCTATTTCAAATATTCTATTTCCAATATTTCTATTTCAAATATTTCTATTCAAAACTGGAATGAGGCCCAATCAATTACCATAGATTTTATTTCTATGGATTTCCATACAACGCATGTATATATCAACAATGACAAATAATCAACCATCATCCAAAGTGCATTCTACACTGTATAAGCATCAAATATAAATATTCAACGCTTATAACAGTCTGTCAATCAATCGATTGACATATAACTAATTATTGGGATTAGTGTATGTCATATATCACCCCAATACCCATGTGGGGTTTTCAAACAATCAAACAAAGATTTTATTTGTGCAGTTGGGCGATGTGTAAAATTTATCGTCCCAATCAATCTCAGTCAAATGTGTGTATATAAACAAACCGTCCAATTTGTTTATTTTTATTTCATTTTAAATACACGTTAAAAATTCTATTTTCAACTATAAAATATCTTCCACTATAAAATATTTTATTTCAACTATATAAATATTTTATTTCATTTCACATCACATCACACAATCAACTGCACATCAAAATCAAACAAACAAGCATACAAGCCGTCCATTGTCTGTGGACGATGGGTGTCGGGTGCTACTAAACACCGTATGCATCCTAGTATATATTTTAACTAGAAAATTAAATTAAAAGTGAGAAGTTCTCACAGAGGGTTCCACTCCGCCATGCTTTGCTTTTGAACTGCTGAATCGTCTGGATTTGATTGAAATTCCAATGCAGTCCTTACCCCGCTGTTCATGATAAAAATTATATTTTTATTGCTTCATTCAATAAATAAAAATTATATTTTTACTTCATATATTTACAACACTTCTTTCTATATAAAAATTATATTTTTATATTTCTACATTAACAAAAACCATATTTTTAATACTCTACCTAAGTAAAAATCATATTTTTATTATGCCATTAGTATAAAATTTATATTTTTAACTTTTCCTCTTCGCACTCATATATAAAAATCACTTCTCTCTTTGCTAATCATATATAAAAATTATCTCTTTCTTTGCTAATCATATATAAAAATTATTTCTATAAACTGAATTAAATAATGTTTATACATAAAAAAACAAATTTTAAAATAATTAAAACTCACTGTGTTCTTTCAGAGGGGTTGGACTGCTGTTGCGAGGGGGGCGTCTGCTGTCTTGCGTCGGACTGGAGGAAGAGGGGTCGGAGTTGGTAGCTGAGGTGGTGGAGGCTTGCGCAGGCAGTGGTAGGGATGCGACGTCGTAGGCGGGTCCATTCAGGTGGTGGCGGGTCTCTCAGCGACGGTGGCGGCTTGGAAAGGGGGTGTCGCGGTTTTGGGGTTCGGGTTTCATCTACGGTCGAGGAGAGAGATAAGGGAGGGGGAGGAGGAAGGGCGATGGGGCCAGGTATGGCGGACGACGACCGACCGGGGGGCGCTGGAGCAATCGCGATTGAGAGAGAGCCCCCCATTTTTATTATTTATCTCGTTTGCGGTTTATGATGTAAATGATGGGGGAGGGAGAGAGTATAAGGGGTTTGACCAAGGTAGTTATATATATATTTATTTTTATTTCATTTCAAAAAGTAACTTTAAAATTCGATCTCCAAATGAGACCCACCGCCTGTTGTTCCCAGCTAATTACCCCCATTCCGAACACAATGGGATATGTTTCGTAAGCCTATTCTATCGTTTCGACCAGTTTTGATTCAAATTAAAATATAAATCTTTATATATTCAATTTAAACACACATTTCAAATTGCCGGGGCCACACACTAACTCGAAAATTCCAGAAAAATATCTTCTAGCTTCGTATTGACGATACGGTCCTAACAAAACTAATTTCATCGAATTCTGAGACCGTTTGAAAAATGGCCATTTTCTAGTCGATTAAAATCAACTGAAACTGGTCAAACGCGTTTTCCATTGCCACGCTCCCATATTGATTCGAAAAATTATGAAATTTGAAACCTAGCAATAACTTGACCTCACAGATCCAACAAAAGTGGTTTCGTCGAAAACCGAGGTCGTTTGCAAAATGGCTATTTTTAAGGGCCGAAATTCCATAGCGACTATTCTGAATTTTCAACTGGACATATCTTTTGATCCCCGCTATGAAATTTTGATTTTTCTGATTCGTTGGAAAGATATTCTCAATTAGATTCAAATATTTTTGGTTTCACTAAAATCCAGTTTATTTTGAATCCTGCACATTCATTTGAATTTTGAAATTGAATTATCGAACTACCGCGCCATTTTCAATTCCTTTTATAATTTAAAATAAATATTTATATTCTAACGACGATCTATATAAATATATACGTTCTATTTCTATTCGAAGAAAATTTCTCATCGTTATTATTTAAAATAATCATTTTAAATAATCAAAATTCACTAAAATTGCCAAAATAAAAATTTTAAATTGGCTCGGATTTCCGGGTTATTACAATCTCCCCCACTTAAAACTTTTCGTCCACGAAAAGGAACGAAGCCGAAAGTTGTTTAACTAATCAACTCAACTTTCATTGTTTTCGTTACGGCTTAAGTTCTTCAACTTTTCAGTTTCTAATAACTTTTCAAATTTTTCAAAAATTTGGCTACCACCCTAAATTTTCGAAAAATTTCGCCATAACCTCGCCTGCACCGGGGACTTCCGGATATTTCATATAGCCTCCCATGGCCTTCTTCAACTCAAAAGAAAAAGAAAAAGCCAAGCGGCTAGCCAATCGGCTCATAAAATCATCATCACCCAAACAAAACAGTAAATTATGGTAAACATGTACCTATTTGTCGAGCAAACAATTTTATTCATCTGCTCTAGCCTCCTTGCTATGACTTGTTCAATGTAAGTACATGTATATGCATGCAATTGTAATCATTTTCAATACAGTTCAATATTCGGTTCAATTAGGCTAAATGGTTCAAAATTATCAAACCAATAAACAAACAACCCAACCATCAATCAATTAGTTGATTATCGTTTCAAATTCATAACTTTGATACATAGTCCAAAAATCAGATTTTTGATGCCAAATCACAACAATAGGCCCTATCTAATTTCGGTTCTCACACCAGTCAATTGGAAATATATAGAAATCTCACTTTCGTCACTCGAAAATAAATTCTGATGATGTTTCGAACCACCATCAGAACATCCACGGGTGACCAGAGTGTGATTCTATATCTATCCAGTATATTAAAACTTCGAATATACGTTTGCAAGGCGTATATACAAAATCTTTATATATTGGATTGTCCAAATGCAATACAAATAATTATTCAAATACATAGAATAAAGTTTAAATTGTCGAAACAAAATTGTTTTTCTTTTCTTTTTCTTTCAAAAATATACTCTTCACACTCGTTCTAGGATACTACTGATCCAATCTCTAACGAGTCATTTCCATTGGATATTACCAATCCAATATCTGATGAATTCTTTCATATGGTTCTAATGTGTCTTGTTCTCTGAGCTTTGTAAACCAAAGCTCTGATGCCAGGTGTAACGAAAAGGAATCTCGCTCGATCCGAATCAGTCGCTAAACCGACCCAGACCGTTCGAAACGCCTGATTGTTTTGAGAACACGACAAAATAGAACGCAGACAGAAGAACATTTCATTGTTAATTACTACAATTCATCAGAATACAAGAATATACAGAGTATAAATCAATAATATACATCAGAAAATATCAGAGATTTAAATTACATTTAAATAGCAGCGGAAAATAATACAATACACAACAGAAGGAGATATACGGATACAAAGCTTTCTGGATATCATTCCAGCTGTAAACCAGGTTCCTGTGAATATAGATCTGCAAAACCAAAACTACTTGCTGCCCGTGTGGAAAATAGGGGCACCCAGAGTTTAGGTTAAAACAATAAACTCCAGGTCAGTCATGTGACTGGTGTGAGAACTAAAACTGTTATTTAAAACTTTACTTTAAATCAGATATATCAAGGGACCACGCCGTATAACACGGAACGGGTTTCCTCCCAAGAATACCAGTGCATATAACAAAACAGCGCAATGCTTTTTGGAAAAATGAAGCTATTATAAGACCCAGGTCCTATCACATAATGCAACGCAAGCCGGGGGATAGGGTTTTCCCTTATAATAGCCAAACATGCTTACTACATTTTAAACAAATCATTTGATACTATTATAAGTGCATAGTGTGTAAAACAACTTCAAATCATAAGTATCAATCATAGGCGGCATGGGTACCATATATCATGTCGCCAATACTAGGCTCTACAAATAAAACCGTAAAGTCACGTATTTGGAAATTGGATTTCCATTTGTGAACCGAGGCAAAAGATAGTCCTTACCGATTCGAGATGCTCCTGCCCGTGTCTCAGGACCCAGACTCAGGTGGGCCCTTGGATTGTCTGGGCCGGTCCACCGATCTGGATTAAAATGCCTGAACACTGCGTTTCCCCACCCTATGGGGTGTCAATGAGTCCAATGACTCGATCGGTCCCGGATCGACCGATATATCCGAGGCGCCTCGCAACAGCAATAACCACATAAGTCAAACTCGTCAGGGCGTGTAAAACCACTGACGCCACTTCTAGCTAGAAGGAAACGCATGCCCTCCCTGAAGTCCTCTCCCGTTTTTGGTCCACTACCGGGGTGTGAGGCTCGCGAATCAACGTTACACAAAGCTGTGCCACACAGGCTGTGCTTTGATCATCAACCACAAGACTCTGCTTTTCAACAGAAGCCTCGATCATATTGCCACTTAGGCATGCCACACAGGCAATTCACTCCATGCGTTTGATATCCATCAATATATAACCCCTGAGCTCATACGTCTCAGAGAAGGGCGTTAAGCAAGAGAATAAATTCTCCGCCGCCAAACAGATATATATTTAATAGAAATCAATCACACAGACTAAAATCCAATGTCAGACACACAGTCCATTTACAAGTCCGTTCTGGGTCTGAACGAAACCGGAGGCACCTAGTACCCCGCATATCCATCGATCTCTAAGTACGTCTAGACGATCACTAACTGATTCCCTCCTCTTAGGTGTACGGCCCAATTAAGATCAATAGTAATTCACCTAAACTGATTTTGAATTTTTTCATTATTCTTCTTCCCCATCTTTATGTAACAACCCGCAAATCCGTACTTTTTGAGTTGACTAATAACACCACACGTCCAACCCAAATTGCACAGAAATACGAATCATTATTAGAAAGAAGTTAGAGGACGAGAAATAGAAAGAAAGAAATGTTAGAATAGAAGAAAACAAAGAAGACAAACCTCATAGCCGAATGAATAAAATATATTAAATAACATAATTTTTGAAATACAAATCAGTAACTGTATATACATACCATCATCAGAGCACAACAGTTATTCCTGGAACAGTTACAAACACATGTTTCCAGATACAGACATGGTTCACAGCGGAATATATGATAGTCTATAGCTAACCGGTGAAGCCTCCTGCTTCCAGCTCTTTCAAGTGAATCTGAAAAATCCAGACTACTTGACTGCCCGTACAAATTTGGGCACCCAAGAGTTTAGGGGGAAAAAACAAAATAAACTCTGGGTCAGTCATGGGACTGGTGTGAGTAAACTCCAACCATTTGTTTAACTTTAAAAATCCTTTCTAAAGAAATGATAATAGTATGACCAGCCACACATAAACATGGACGGTTTTTACCTTACTATAACCCAAAACACTTTGATACAAAAATCCAGTGATATTATAATAATGTCTAATCAAATAAATAGAATCTAGCGAAACACTTGCACCTCACGCTCCATATATAATATAAAATCAAAAACCGCAGGGTGCTTATTGGAGATTGGATTTCCAGCATGACAAGGTATGGAACCACCTTCCGATAGTGTATCTCTGGAGAGGAATACACTGGGTTCAACAAGAACGTCTTGCAACCCGGCCCACACATTACCGACCACTCATTCCGCTTGAGTGTATCGAACGTATATCACCAACGGTTGGGATCAGCAACCGTTTCCCGAATGGGATAGCATCGAATAGAATAAGGAATTAAATGAAACTCTAGATAGGTGATAATACACACTAATGGGAGCGACCCACATAGCCATGCTGCCTGCCCGATTTTTGTCATTTCCCAGTTGTTGATACTTGAGGCTACGATTACTTTCCATTCATTGATACATTGTCAGATACGTTAATCACTAGTTGATTTACACAAATATATTTTGGATATTATGCTAAGGGAATAAATCTGTTGCCACCATATATATTTATACAGACCAACATATTCGATCATTGGAAATACTCTGTTTGACATTCGTCCATATACGCTCGTTCTGGGACTGAACGAAATGGAAGGCACAATTTCTATTAATAGAAAAAGCCCTTGCACTTTACTCCGTCTTTGATTATCTTCATATAATCTGATTCGCAACGTTATTGCCAAAACAGAGTGGTTCTCGGATAATAATCCAACCGGTCTCTCCATATTGACAACGATATTGGCGAATACTTCGATATTCGGTTATTTAACTATCGATGAGAAACAAATAAACATTCATCCATAACATCCATCAATCACTGGGCCTGTTAATTAATATTTCATAAATTAGTTCACTTCCTCGTTTCCCTATCAATATTCGTTAACCAAATATTTTTAGTGATCTTGTCGGACTCTTATGCTATTTGGAAAAAAACATTTCCCTATATCACCTCCTTTTATTTTCTACACTTAGAAAATATATTCTATTTGAAATTTAAAACAATTTCAATCACTTATCTCTTTCCCGACTACTTTAATTAGACTCAGGAAATATTTACTTTTATATTTCCAAAATTCCATCACTGGGGTTAAAACGAATGCTGTATAAAACATCGTTATAACAAACCAAAATATTTTATTTAACTAACTCTTTTTCAAATCATTCTCTCCGAGACTGAATCCTGCTATTTATCAATTAAAAATGAAATCAATCAAGTTGGGGTAAAATTACCTCTCAGACCTTGACTGAAAACATCCTCAACTTCAAAACGGCAAAACCACTAACCTCGAATAAACACACTATAAAACCCAATTATTCATTTTTAAAACATGTATATGATTCGCTTTCTATTTTTAATTTATAGATTTCCCTTTTTATTTATAATATTCTATTTTTAAATCCGTTTCCTTATCGAATTCTATATATATCGATACATTTATTTCTAACTATCAAATTTTTCTTAAAAATATTCTAACTCCTTAAATTCCCGGAAAAATTCGCCAAAACCTCCCTTGTACCGGGAGCATCGGGATATTTCAAATAGACACTCATGGCCCTCACTAATCCAAAAGAAAAAGAAAAAGCCAAGCGGCTTGCCGATACGGCGCATAAAATCTCTTATATGAATTTAAACGTGTACCTTTTTGTCGGCCACATAAATTAAAATCTTCATATACTTCATCCCATGCCTGTCTAACACATGTTCACCTGTTTTCAATTCAATTCAACTCAATCCAATCGTTTGAATTCAGTTTTGCCCATTTATTCTTTAATTAGCTATTTTGTCTATTCCACTTCTTTGTTTGAACATAACATGTTCAAACAAAATATTTAACTTGCTCATAACCAAATTGAATTTCAATTCTAGTTTCCTTTTCGATTTCGAATATAAATTTTCAAATCGAATTCACTTATTCAAAGCCCAATATCAATTCAAAATCTCATTAACTAATTACTATTCAAATTAGTTAATTCTATTCAAAAATCAAAAATCTGATTTCTGTTTCAAAAATCAATTCATTACTCCACTTGAATTCACATATAATTTACAACTCAAATCTGAAATTTTCTAAATAGAAATTCGGATTTTATTCGCTTAAAATCCTTTTATAAAATTAAATAAACCGTTATGGTTTTTAAATGGTTATGGCGCTATTTTTCTGAAAATTTGATTTTGATATAACTCGAAATCTATTTGATGAAATCCAGATTTTTCTCCTCCATTAGAAAATTATTATCGAATAGGTCCTGACATTTCTTGTTTCAAAGAATTCCGACTTCAATTGAGTTCCGTATACTCAATTGAAGTTCGAAACGACAATTTACGAACTGTCGTGCTGTGGCAAGCTCGTTTTAATTATATTTATAAATATAAACGTTTTAACTTCGTTTATAATAAATTCAACTCCATTATGATATATTTTTAATATATATCAAATCCAATTTTCAAGTTCAACATAATATTTTCGATTATCTATAATTGTCGATTTTTCCTAACTTGGAAATATATTTATTTATACTTCGATCTTCTATATTTAATTTCAATTCCCTTTTATAAATTATAAATCCTTTGGATTTATTCTTATTCTGTTTAAAAATCCACATTTCGAAATATAGTTCGTCGTTCCCATTTCGAAATGATTTCAACTTTCTATTTCAAATTCTCTTTGAAATTTTTATTTTCGAATTCTATTCAAATTTCTGTATATTCAAATTTTATTCAAATTCTATATTCAAATTTTATTCAATTTCTATATTCAAATTTTATTCAAATTCTATATTCAAAATTTCTTTGTTCGAATTCCATTTCACTTTCTATTTGAATTTCTAATTCCATTTCACTTTCTATTTGAATTTCTAATTCCATTTTGAAGTTTTATTTCAATTCCTATTTTGAAATTCTAGTTCCATTTTGAAGTTCTAATTCAATTCCGAATATTCAAACTACATTTTTATTCTATTTGAAATTCTAATATTCAAACTCCTTTTTAATTCTATTTGAAATTTCAAATATTCAAACTTTTTTTATTCTATTTGGAATTTGGAATTTCAAATATTCAAACTCCACTTGAATTCTGCTTGAAATTCCTATTTTAACTCTATTTGAATACTATATTCAAAGTCTATTTCAATTCTCTTATTCAAATTCTATTTGAATTATCTTGTTTCAAATTCTATTTGAATTCTCTTGTTCAAATTCTATTTGAATTCTCTTGTTCAAATTCTATTTGAATTCCGTTTGAATTTTCTGCATTAAATTTATAAACAATGTTTATAACTTCACTGAAAATCCCACATTATATATTTATAAACAAAGTTTATAAAAATTCAATTCAAATCCAACATTTTAAGTTTATACACAGAGTTTATAAATTCAATTCAAATCCAAAATTATAAATTTATAAACCAAGTTTATAAATTCATTCTTGTTTTATATATATTCAAACAAGTTAATATTTTCTATAGTTCATAAAACTTCAAATTCTATTTATAAAATATAGAATTCCCTTTTTAAATCTCAAATACCCTTTTTGATATTTTTAAAAATATATTCAAGCCCCAGGGATATTTTAAACAATCAAATCAACCAATTTCAATCGTTTGATTTTTTTAACACATCATATATGAATATACATATGAAACCAAATAAACAAACAGATAATATATTTTTGAGGAATCCAGTCGGATTCCTCCAACCTGTTTTCCTGCATCCACAGATGTTAGTTAACATAGTAATACCCATCCTGCTTCGAGACAGGATATCGCGGTATGAAGGTCATCCACTAATATATTTGTGGGGCGCATAGGGAAATCATCCGCTATGAAACTGCGGGCATCTGCTAATGAGATTGCGGGAATCAACCCAACCATCAACCCAATATATATATATATATATATATATATATATATATATATACACACACTAGTCAACCCTAAATAACTAATATATTTAAATCATCTAAAAACCAATCAAACGAGCAACACAATTTTTTTAACAAATAAAAATATTTCTAAATAACAGGTGAGTGAGATTTACTCACCGTGATTTTATTTTTTTGCTAAATACCCAATGAAGCCATTTATATAGATTTCACATTGATTGCTCCATGCATCTGTTTTTCAATGTAAAACAAATAATATTTCAACTACCAAATTATACTAATTTCTATTTAAATTAAATGACCAATTATATAAATAAATTTCCTGATTCACTTTAAATAAATTATCAATTATATAAATTAATTTCCTGTGTTGTTTTAAAAGTAAAAATAAATTTACCTTAATCATGTTATTAAGCTGTTGCTAACATTTTCTTCTGACTTAGTCCACCAACCACTTCCAGGAACTTCGATCTTCCCTTCCCCCTTGTTTCCCTGACGAACATCAGCACTAGCCTCTTCATTTCATCCTCCACAAACCACGGTGTAATGTCCCGCATTTTATCGGTTTGTATGTGAATATTTAAATCAGTTTAAATATTGAATTTCATGGATTTATATATTAATTAAAAGGAAGTAGAACGTATAAAAATATATATTAAATATAATCGAGCCCGTAATATGGCGGCAGCACGTAATTTAACGTTCTGAACTTCAACTGAGTGTACCGGACTCGTTTTGAATCGGATTTCTTCGAAACAAGAAGCGTTGGAATCTGTTGAACTGTATCTTTCTAATAGAAGTGAAAAATCAAGATTTCGGCGTATAGATTACAAGATATGTCCAAATCAAATATTCAGAAAAAGTCTCTATGAAATCGTATATCGACCGTAACGGTTTATTTGAAATAACTAGATATCGGTTTCGAATCTGGACAAAGTTCTTTTGAGACATAGTTATAATTTAATTTTTAGAATTTTACTGTAATTTTTAATTAATTAAATATTCAACTTTTTGTTTGGAGTATTTTACACCCTATATCGATATTTTGGGGTTTCACAAAATAAGTTAAACTACCGGTATTATTACATTTTTTGGATCGTGACACCTCACTGGACACGACCATAATCTTACTTCTATCCGTAGCTGCTCTGACATAAACAAAATTTTACGTAATATGGTACGCTAAACTTATAATAAAGCATAGAATATATATTTTTCCTTCACTACTAAGAAGCATATTACCTTTTTCCACAAGCATAAGGATGGGCCTACGTTCCCTTATGCATTAAGTCAAACATGAATTGTCACTGTCCTACATAGATATATATATATATATATATATCAACCTAGTTTTAAATAGCAAGCTTACTCTTTCCTATCCTATACTGTGCTATAGGAAGTATGCTTATTTCCTAAGCAAATTTCATGCACCCACATTGTCAAACAGTGTCGCCTAGGAACTAAACCAACAGAGGCTTATTCCCTAAAGCTTCATCATTAAGGAAACAAATAATATAAATACACATCCATACCCTATATATCTCGAAGCCTACCAATATCCCAGAAATCATGCAGACCTTATCTCACTGATTAGTTAAATCATAGCCACCTAAGCCTACCCACCATCTATACCTTAATTCCTAAGCATCCTCAACTATAAATACAACCAACGCAAGCCACTATCACAGAGAAATCAAACACAAAATCTCGTCCACTCTAATCATTGAGAAAAACCAAATACACCATAGAAGAATTAGATTTTTGGTCTTGTTATTCTCGTTAAACTAAGAGCTTCCTTCTGGTGTTAATCTCCTTGGGTTCGATGCTTATTTCTTTGATGGTCATATCAGACAACGCCATCGAGGGCTGTCGTTCTTGCCGCCATGGTTCACCCTTGGACCGATGTATTGACTAGAGTAGTGAAGGGAATGAGGAGCTCGTCAATACAGAGGAGTTTTAGGGTTTTGGCAACAAAAAACTATCGTTGTCTTCATCACTACAGCATGGTGGAAGTCGAAGTCGAGTCCTGTGGTGGAGCGCGAACTTGGACTAGTGGCCACCGTGGTGTGACCTCGTGGAGAGAAGTGGTCTGGTGATCCGGGTTTTTGAAAGAGGGAAGCCGTGAATGAGCAATATGGAGAAGTTAAGGGGGAGGAGGCACTAACAAAAAGTTGGCGATGGTTTTCTAGTGGTATATACTGGAAACGAAAATACTATTAGAAGTAATACGGTTGTTCATAAAGAGAAAGTACAATGTGTTGACATGGAAATGCACGTGTCGGAGATGGCAAGTCATTGGCTTGCCCTGCATGCATGTTTTGACCATAGTTGAAAGGTGCCATGGATGCGTTTCTTATTACTGTTGGAAGACAAAAGTGAAAATATTTATTTGATGCAAGATGCATACGGACTGAATGGCTGGGAGTAGTACACGGTGGAGAAAGCTTCAGTAGCCGTTCATTTCTTTAAAAACAAGGAGAGGGCTGAAAGTGTTTGGCGGGTGTTATCAAGAACGGTTATGATTTCAAGGCCATAAGTTGGGACGTTGTGGGCAAATAAACGGTGCATTGTATTTACTGGAAAGGGAGTTTGTACATGTTTGCTTAGTGGAGTTGGGTGCGAACCATTGGATGGTGGAGACTGTCTGATACTTGTAAAGGAAATAAGGGTACTTTTGTGGAACAGGAAGTTGTTAAATGGTGGAAGAATGGAGTAGGATATGTTCCGAAATGGTCTGATAAATTCCTGGTGTCCAAACAAAAAGGGTATGCGAGCTAACACATACCATAAACAACAAAGTGTTTTGCTCTGAATGCTTTCACATATGGCCATTCACGTGGACATGGTAATATAAGGAGTATTGTTGAAGATGAGAAATGGTGTGCACTGCACAGCCAGGAAATAGGATTTTCAAGGGGCATATGGACCATCGATAATTTGGTGAGCGTCAGTTTTGCGAACCGTCTGTTACGTTAAGCGCACACTGTACAACAGAGCTAGTTGGAACAACTTGGAAGCTCGTTGGAAATTATATCGTCTGATCCGGTGTATCAACGAAAATCGTTATTTAACGGTTAACGCACCAAGGTGAGTAAAATCACTAAATCTGAACTATTTTAAAATATTTTAATGTTGTTTGAATGCTGTGTGATGGTCGATTAGGTAGATTACAATTAAATTGGTTAAATATCATATATCGTTGCATATGTACACATCACCGGTTGGATACTGATTCCGTCAATTATAAATACCCCCTAGTATGAAATCAGTGATAATTGTTTGACTAACATATGTGGATGCAGAACCTGGTTGGAGGAATCCGACCGGATTCCTCGATATTTATTTGTACTGTTTGTCTTGTATGCACCGAACCCGAATTACATTTAAAACCCTGTGTGGATAACTGATGTTGAATAAAAATTCAGCATTTGCCTTGATAAAAGAATAAACGATATCGATTAAGAAAATGGTAACAATCGACCGTAAACCCATCGTTTTATTAAGAAGTTGATTGGCCGTCAGGCAAATGAACGAAGTTAATTATAAAAATTATATTTTTATAATTAAAAAGAAGATTTAAATTTATAATAGAAGTTCTATTATAAACCAGTATTTTAGAGTTCGTTTTATAAAGTAAATATAAATTTTTATTTAGTTAAATAAGTATGAAGCTGTAATTATCCGACAAGTAAATAATTTGAGATAATTGTTTCAAAATAAACAGTTAATGAATATTGTTGGATTAATTATATTAATCCCATGGTAAGAAGTAGATCAAATCAGTTAACGAAGTTACTGATGGAATAAAGTTAAAGCGAAGAGCAAATGTTTAATATAGATAGCCATAAACAACAGAGATTCCGAAGTATGAATATGGTGTTATAAAACCATATTCCAAAATAAAAAAAGGAAATACGATTTAATGTATATTATAAGTAATAAGGGATTAGAGTACAGACTTATATTTGTTCTAAGGTAAGAACGTTGTCGATCAAGGTCTGAGAGGTAAATAAAATACCCCAACTTGAACGGCTTCACTATTATCGAGGAATGATATCAGTTTGTAACGGAAAGAGATGTCAAGAAGTATAAAGGGAATATAGCAGCGTATTGAAAGTCTTAGAAATATAGCGATAAAATAAACACTGTTGATTAGGCTTAAGCGTGATTGTTAGGTCAAAATTAGTTATAAAGGGAAATATTACAGGGTATGACAAGTTTGAACTATAACAATAAAATAAACGCTGTTGATTAGGCTTAAGCATGATTGTTAGGTCAAAATTAGTTATAAAGGGAAATATTACAGCGTATGACAAGTTTGAACTATAACGATAAAATAAACGCTGTTGACGAGGTTTAAGCGTGACTGTTATGTCAAGATTAGTTATAAAGGAGAATATTAAAGCGTATGACAAGTTTTGAAATGTAACGATAGATTAACGTTGTTAAGCAAACTTAAGTGTGATTTTTATATATAGCAGCACTTCCTAGGGAATGAAAACATTTGGTTTGGAATCCACTTAGGCTAAAGTGATAAGTAACGACGTTGGTTTAAAGAAATATGAGAATGAGTTAGAAAGGGAATTAGGGAATCGTGTTAGAAAACGATGACAATATTTCGATGTTCGAAATGTGATTAGAATTTAACCATTAGGATTTGGAACTCGAATTCGACGATGTCGAATGTATTAAAAGCAAATTATTTTAGGAATTATAATCTGATAGGATCGTTAATACTTAACTTAAACCAATAAATTATAATAGGATATGTAATCAGTGTTTAGTTATAAACTTGATAAGAAGTTGTCTTCAAGAACAGAGTTTATAAAGTGGATTGGGAATATAAAGTATGAAAGAGATTTCGGTAAACGAGATATGGTATTAATTTTCTAAATAAAGAGTTATTTGATAAAGGTGTTCAGATTTCTATAATATTATGATATTCACGTTTAAAGTGAATAATGTTTTAAAAATGAACAGTTGGCCGATTAAAATATTTATAATGAAATTGGAATTATTTTTCCAATGTGGATAGGATAGATTATCCAAGCATAGAAATAAAGAATGTGAAAATAATGGAAATGGTTCGAACGTTAATAACGTATATTTTCTGGAACGTGGGCAAATAAAAGTTTATAATAACTGGGAACATTTTCCAAGAAGTGTGAAAAGGTTAAAATGAGGTTTTGAGAAATATCTGTTAAGATATAGGAATTCGAACAAATGTTAAATAAAAGTGGTCGTGATTGTATGATGTTTAGTTATACATTAGAATGGATGTTGTTTTTACTTCGATAGTTAAATAACCGACTATCAAAGTGTTTTGACCATCGTGTCAATACGGAGAGACCGGTTGGATATTATCCAGAAACCACTCCGTATAGGCATAAGCACTGCGAATTATATTATGCTGAAGACAATTTAAGATGGAGTAAATTGCAAGGGTCGTCCAGTTCCAGAAATGATGCTTTCTGTTTGTCCAGTCCCAGGACAACTTGTATGGACGAGTGTCTGACAGAGTATTTCCAACGGTCACGCCGTTGATTTTACGAATATACAAAGTTGGTGGGGAGAAGGTAACTTCTCTTTATTCTACACCCAGTGTGCATTTGTGTAATCAATATGTGATTACAGATTTGACGATGTGGCATTCAAAGTGAATGGTGATCAGATGTTCTGAAGATAGACGTAGCCTCTAGCCTCACAACCAGGAAGTAACAAAAGTTGGGCTAGGCAGCATGGCCCGTTGGGTCATACCCAAGCAGGGTGTATTGTCACCGATCTAGAGAAAATCCATATTTATTCTTCTTTATCGATTCTATATCTTCGGATAACGGTTGGATGGCCAACAACCGTGGTGATAATATATTCGATACACTCAAGCTAAATGAGTGGTCGGTCATGTGTGGCCGGGTTGCAAGACGTTCTTGTTGAACCCTGAGTGTATCCCCTCTAGAGTACACTGTTCAGAAGGTGCTCCCATACCTTGTCTGTTGGAATCCATTCTCCAATAAGCGCCCTGCGGTTTATGATTTTATACTATATATATGTGGAGCGTGAGATGCAAGCGTTCTGCTCCTTGGATATTTATTTGCTTAGCCATTATTGTAATACCACTGAAGTTTGATATAAAAATATGTGGGTTATAGTAAGGTAAAAACCGTCCATGTTTATGTGTAGGCTGGTCTTACTATTATCTTCTTGTTTTGAAAAGGATTTTTCAAAGTTAAACAGTATGTTTGGAATTTACTTACACCAGTCCTTGTTGCTTGAGTGCTTGGTACGCATGATAGGGGGTTCTCACTTCGCGGTTTGGTGGCGAATGGGAGACTCTTACCCCTACATGTCCCGACAATGTGGGTTGGTTGCAGTCGAGAGGCTGGCCGTAAAACAAGGTGTTGGGGTACCTCTGTATGCCACGGTGGGAGGATAGCCCACTGCTTTCCGGCCACTACAGTTGGTATCAGAGCTGAAGGTTAAGTTATTACCTTGGCTCTGTGGCGTAACTCAATAAAGATGGAGTTAGAAATACTCTAGATTGAGTTGAGTGTATATATATGAGTGAACGTATTTGTAAATTAGTATAAAAACTGTTTTATATTGTGTTGACTGGTCATTCGAGTGGTTTATAAATTCTGGTCGAAACAGTAATGCAAACTGTGTCGATAGGTGTTTCTAAACTCTTGAATAGAGTAATTCAACACGGTATGTTTTGAAAAAAGGGTAAATGAAATAATTTTACCAAATTATATTTTTTATATAAAAAGGAATATATATCTTGAGATTATTATATGATTGATCGTTATTATGATCAAATAAGATTTATAATTGAGTTGATTATATAAATACCCAATCGAAATATTATATAAGTATAATACACAAAATCAGATGAACTGAATCTGAATTTAAAAGTAATAATTTTACCAAATTATATTTTTTATATAAAAAGGAACATATATTTTGAGATTATTATAGGATTGATCGTTATTATGATCAAATAAGATTTATAATTGAGTTGGTTATATAAATAACCAATCGAAATATTATATAAGTATAATACACAAAATCAGATGAACTGAATCTGAATTTAAAAGTAGAATTGAAATAAAACGCTAGAAACTTGGAAAAGAGATGGAAATAATATTTGGATTTAATATATTGGAATTTTAAAATCCTGGGAGATTTGAAATTGTTTTCCCAAGCATTTTAAAAGATATTTTGAAGTAATTTCAAAATGAAAGTGTTTCAAAATACAATTTGAAAAGTGATATAGTATTGAACTCACTTCGATTGCTGGAAAATAATTCTGATGATGAAGCGCCCCATTATTGGTGCTCATTTTCGAGCTGGTAAGTTACGGATTACTACCAAAGATTTTGTTTTGGATTGTTTTGAGAAACAAGTTGTTCAAAAATTCAAATGTTTTGAATTGCTATTATTATATGCAATATATATGATTTCAAACTGATTTGAAATAAAGACCTAAGGAATTTAAATTTCCGAATTTAAAATTTACATATGAAGTAAATAAGTAGAAATTTAACTAAGTCAAATAAAATCGGTTTGGATTAGAGATAATCTGCAATGGAATTGAATTGACGAATTAAGAGTTGGAAACTGAGTTTGGAATTGGAGTTTGAATGAAGTTATATATGGATGATGTGGTTTAAGGATAATTTTAATGGAAATCGAGTGGAAATGAAGTGGTATATGCTGATTGGACAACAAATAGAAGAGATAGAGTGGAATGCCAAACAAAATGGCTGTTTGAATTTCTTTTGGATTTGAAGACGGCCTAGAGAGGCAAATTGTAGTAATACCGAATAAGCCGTGCAGAGGAGATGCAGGTAAAAATTCTCCGAAAATTTGAGCTGTTAGGAAATTTTCAGAATTTTGTAAATATTCGAAATAATGAAGAATTAATATTTTAATTAGAATTAATCAGTTCTGTTGAAACCAAATTTAAGAAATTAAATAAAAGATTTTTAACCTGGGTATAATATGGATTGTATCATTTTCCCTATCTTAGCAATTTCGAGGACGAAATTATTTTAAGGGAGAAGGAATGTAATGTCCCGCATTTTAATGGTTTGTATGTGAATATTTAAATCAATTTAAATATTGAATTTCGTGGATTTATATATTAATTAAAACGAAGTAGAACGTACAAAAATATATATTAAATATAATCGAGCCCGTAATATGGCGGCAGTTCGAAATTTAACGTTCTGAACTTCAACTGAGTGTACCAGACTCGTTTTGAATCGGATTTCTACGAAACAAGAAGCGTTGGAATCTGTTGAACTGTATCTTTCTAATAGAAGTGAAAAAAAATCAAGATTTCGACGTATAGATTGCAAGATATGTCCAAATCAAATATTCAGAAAAAGTCTCTATGAAATCGTATATCGACCGTAACGATTTACTTGAAATAACTAGATATCGGTTTCGAATCTGGACAAGGTTCTTTTGAGACATAGTGATAATTTAATTTTTAGAATTTTACTGTAATTTTTAATTAATTAAATATGCAACTTTTTATTTGGAGTATTTTACACCCTATATCGATATTTTGGGATTTCACAGAATAAGTTAAACTACCGGTATTATTACATTTTTGGGATCGTGACCTCTCGCTGGACACGACCATAATCTTACTTCTGTCCGTAGCCGCTCTGACATAAACAAAATTTTACGTAATATGGTACGCTAAACTTATAATAAAGCATAGAATATATATATTTTTCCTTCACTACTAAGAAGCATATTACCTTTTTCCACGCGCATAGGGATAGGCCTACGATCCCTTATGCATTAAGTCAAACATGAATTGTCACTATCCTATGTAGATATATATATATCAACCTAGTTTTAAATAGCAAGCTTACTCTTTCCTATCCTATACTGTGTTGTAGGAAGTATGCTTAGTTCCTAAGCAAATTTCATGCACCCACATTGTCAAACAGTGCCGCCTAGGAACTAAACCAACAGAGGCTTATTCCCTAAAGCTTCATCACTAAGGAAACAAATATTATAAATACACAGCCATACCCTATATATCTCGAAGCCTACCAATATCCCAGAAATCATGCAGACCTTATCTCAATGATTAGTTAAATCATAGCCACCTAAGCCTACCCACCATCTATACCTTAATTCCTAAGCATCCTCAACTATAAATACAACCAACGCAAGCCACTGTCACAGAGAAATCAAACACAAAATCTCGTCTACTCTAATCATTGAGAAAACTCAAATACACCATAGAAGAATTAGTTTTTTGGTCTTGTTATTCTCGTTAAACTAAGAGCTTCCTTCTGGTGTTAATCTCCGTGGGTGCGATGCTTATTTCTTTGATGGCTATATCAGACAGCTCCATCGAGGGCTGTCGTTCTTGCCGCCGTGGTTCACCCTTGGACCGAGGTATTGACTAGAGTAGTGAAGGGAATGAGGAGCTCGTCATCACAGAGGAGTTTTAGGGTTTTGGCAACAGAAAACTATCGTTGTCTTCATCACTACAGCATGGTGGAAGTCGAAGTCAAGTCCTGTGGTGGAGCGCGAACTTGGACTAGTGGCCATCGTGGTGTGAGCTCGTGGAGAGAAGTGGTCTAGTGATCCGGGTTTGTGAAAGAGGGAAGCCGTGAATGAGTAATATGTTGAAGTTAAGGGGGAGGAGGCACTAACATGAAGTTGGTGATGGTTTTCTAGTGGTATATACTGGAAATGAAAATACTATTGGAAGTAATACGGTTGTTCATAAAGAGAAAGTACAATGTGTTGACATGGAAATGCACGTGTCGGAGATGGCAAGTCATTGGCTTGCCCTGCATGCATGTTTTGACCATAGTTGAAAGGTGCCAAGGATGCGTTTCTTATTACTGTTGGAAGACAAAAGTGAAAAGGTTTATTTGATGCAAGATGCATACGGACTGAATGGCTGGGAGTAGTACACGGTGGAGAAAGCTTCAGTAGCCATTCATTTCTTTAAAAACGAGGAGAGGGCTGAAAGTGTTTGGCGGGTGTTATCAAGAACGGTTATGATTTCAAGGCCATAAGTTGGGACGTTGTGGGCAAATAAACAGTGCATTGTATTTACTGGAAAGGGAGTTTGTACGGGTTTGCTTAGTGGATTTAGGTGCGAACCATTGGAGGGTGGAGACTGTCTGATACTTGTAAAGGAAACAAGGGTACTTTTGTGGAACAGGAAGTTGTTAAATGGTGGAAGAATGGAGTAGGATATGTTCCGAAATGGTCTGATAAATTCCTGGTGTCCAAACAAAAAGGGTATGCGAGCTAACACATACCATAAACAACAAAGTGTTTTGCTCTGAATGCTTTTGCATATGGCCATTCACGTGGACATTGTAATATAAGGAGTGCTGTTGAAGATGAGAAATGGTGTGCAGTGTACAACCAGGAAATAGGATTTTCAAGGAGCAGATGGACCGTCGATAATTTGGTGAGCGTCAGTTTTGCGAACCGTCTGTTACGTTGAGCGCACATTGTACAATGGAGCTAGTTGGGACAACTTGGAAGCTCGTTGGAAATTATATCATCTGATCCGGTGTACCGACGAAAATCGTTATTTAAAGGTTAATGCGCCAAGGTGAGTAAAATCACTAACTCTGATCTATTTTAAAATATTTTAATGTTGTTTGAATGCTGTGTGATGATCGATTAGGTAGATTACAATTAAATTGGTTAAATATCATATATCGTTGCATATGTACACATCACCAGTTGGATACCGATTCCGTCAATTATAAATATCCCCTAGTATGAAATCAGTGATAATTGTTTGACTAACATCTGTGGATGCGGAAACCGGTTGGAGGAATCCGACTGGATTCCTCGATATTTATATGTACTGTTTGTCTTGTATGCACTGTTCGAACCCGAATTACATTTAAAACCCCGTGTGGATAATTGATGTTGAATAAAAATTCAGCATTTTCCTTGATAAATAAATAAACGATATCGATTAAGAAAATGGTAACAGTCGACCGTTAACCCATCGTTTTGTTAAGAAGTTGATTGGCCATCAGGCAAATGAACGAAGTTAATTATAAAAATTATATTTTTATAATTAAAAAGAAGATTTAAATTTATAATAGAAGTTCTATTATAAACCAGTATTTTAGAGTTCGTTTTATAAAGTAAATATAAATGATTATTTAGTTAAATAAGTATGAAGCTGTAATTATCCGACAAGTAAATAATTTGGGATAATTGTTTTAAAATAAACAGTTAATGAATATTGTTAGATTAATTATATTAATCCCATGGTAAGAAGTAGATAAAATCAGTTAACGAAGTTACTGATGGAATAAAGTTAAAGCGAAGAGCAAATGTTTAATATAGATATAGCCATAAACAACAGAGATTCCGAAGTATGAATATGGTGTTATAAAACCATATTCCAAAATAAAACAAGGAAATACGATTTAATGTATATTATAAGTAATAAGGGATTAGAGTACAGACTTATATCTGTTCTAAGGTAAGAACGTTGTCGATCAAGGTCTGAGAGGTAAATAAAATACCCCAACTTGAACGGCTTCACTATTATCGAGGAATGATATAAGTTTGTAACGGAAAGAGATGTCAAGAAGTATAAAGGGAATATAGCAGCGTATTGAAAGTCTTAGAATTATAGCGATAAAATAAACGCTGTTGATTAGGCTTAAGCGTGATTGTTAGGTCAAAATTAGTTATAAAGGGAAATATTACAGCGTATGACAAGTTTGAACTATAACAATAAAATAAATGTTGTTGATTAGGCTTAAGCGTGATTGTTAGGTCAAAATTAGTTATAAAGGGAAATATTACAGCCTATGAAAAGTTTTAACTATAACGATAAAATAAACGTTGTTGATAAGGTTTAAGCGTGACTGTTACGTCAAGATTAGTTATAAAGGAGAATATTACAGCGTATGACAAGTTTTGAAATGTGACGATAGATTAACGCTGTTAAGCAAACTTAAGTGTGATTTTTATATATAGCAGCACTTCCTAGGGAATGAAAACATTTTGTTTGGAATCCACTTAGGCTAAAGTGATAAGTAACGACGTTGGTTTAAAGAAATATAAGAATGAGTTAGAAAGGGAATTAGGGAATCGTGTTAGAAAACGATGGCAGTATTTCGATGTTCGAAATGTGATTAGAATTTAACCATTAGGATTTGGAACTCGAATTCGACAATGCCAAATGTATTAAAAGCAAATTATTTTAGGAATTATAATCTGATAGGATCGTTAATACTTAAACCAATAAATTATAATAGGATATGTAATCAGTGTTTAGTTATAAACTTGATAAGAAGTTGTCTTCAAGAACATAGTTTATAAAGTGGATTGGGAATATAAAGTATGAAAGAGATTTCGGTAAACGAGATATGGTATTGATTTTCTAAATAAAGAGTTATTTGATAAAGGTGTTCAGATTTCTATAATATTATGATATTCACGTTTAAAGTGAATAATGTTTTAAAAATGAACGGTTGGCCGATTAAAATATTTATAATGAAATTGGAATTATTTTTCCAATGCGGATAGGATAGATTATCCAAGTATAGAAATAAAGAATGTGAAAATAATGGAAATGGTTCGAACGTTAATAACGTATGTTTTCTGGAACGTGGGCAAATAAAAGTTTATAATAACTGGGAACATTTTCCAAGAAGTGTGAAAAGGTTAAAACGAGGTTTTGAGAAATATCTGTTAAGATATAGGAATTCGAACAAATGTTAAATATAAGTGGTCGTGATTGTATGACATTTAGTTATACATTAGAATGGATGTTGTTTTTACTTTGATGGTTAAATAACCGACTATCGAAGTGTTTTGACAATCGTGTCAATACGAAGAGACCGGTTGGATATTATCCAGAAACCACTCCGTATAGGCATAAGCACTGCGAATTATATTATGCTGAAGACAATTTAAAATGGATTAAAATGCAAGGGTCGCCCAGTTCCAGAAATGATGCTTTCTGTTTGTCCAGTCCCAGGACAACTTGTATGGACGAGAGTTTGACAGAGTATTACCAACGGTCACGCCGTTGATTTTACGAATATACCAAGTTGGTGGGGAGAAGGTGTAACACCCCACCTCCGCTAGGGTCACTCACAAAGGGAATGCACTAGGTTTGGTGAAGCATTATCGAGGTAAACATGCAAAGAAATATTACAAGACTGAACATATATAAAACAGCGGAAGTAAAACAAATTTAATTACCTTATAAAATAAGGTCTAAAGCCTTTCACATCAGAATACATCAAAAACCTGTCTTGCAATAGTAAAGAAGCATAAAAAACCTTTCATAAATTATTCCCCAAAATAAAGCGGTGAAGCAGCCATAGCCAAAAGAAGACCAAGCTATACATGATGACCTTCAAGCATAAGAGGTCCAAACTAACCAACATCATTTCCTCCCTGAAACCTGGGGGAAACGGAAGACAAAGAGGCGAAAGAAAACGGGGTCAGTCATAAAGACCGGTAAGTCCTATCTACTTCCAGTATAAAAACAGGTAAAGGTAACATGACATGCATAAACTGAAAGTAAACATAAGGATGACAACAAGATAGATAAGCTAAACCAAGATAACTGGATGAACTACTGTAGCAAGGTAAACTAAAGTATCATGATAAACTACGGTGTCAAGAATCAAGGTATCACGTCGTCAGGTTTCTATCAAGTATACTATCACAAGGTATCTGTCATGTATAACATCCCACAGTATCTATCATGTATACATCCCAAGGTATTTGTCACGTCCATTCGCTCTGCACCTCTCGTACTAGTATCCCAACCCGCGTCATGTGTCAACTAGGAATGTCCCTTGCCCAATGTCATGTAATGGTCCATGTCAACCTAATATATAACATATGTAGGTTTTCCCAACTCGTATGTTTCTTTCCATGTATAAGTTCAGTCCTTTGTCGTAGGCCATACGGGCTTTCCCATGTAAACGTTTTATCCTTGAGGTTATTTTGGACTGCTACCCTTGATCTGGTTATGTTTTCTTACCATGAACTATCGCGTGTTCACTTAGGGTTTATGTCACCTAGGACCACTAGGGATTATACTACCTAATGAACGTTTCCGTGTCTCGGTTTGGGTTCAGCCACCTAGGGCCACTAGGGATTATGCCACCCGTCAACCGCGCCCTTTACCCCGCGTATGTATCGTGAATCGTTTTCCATGTCTAGATGCACATGTTCCTCAATGTGCCATCCGAGTTCCGTGCCAGGGCAAATCAAGAAATACGGAACTCGGTCGGGAGCTTTAAGTCGTCTGCTGATGCAGATATCAAGGTCTGTTTTTGTACCCGTGGCTATGGTCCCACGTGACCCCTCCCTCAACTACTGAAAGACAATCCAAGAAAAATCATGTATGAGAACTACATCCCGGCCCCACTATAGCCCCACTTTCCTATGGGCCAACCTCACCCATAACTCGATAGCAAGTATATGGTCTGTTGGGAGTTCTCTGCCTTTCCGTTCGTGCACGATTGACTAAAGATGGTAGGTAGTCGGCGACGTGCTATCCAGGGCAAAATCAACTATCGTCGACTCCACGCTAATCCATCCCAGTCTTTAGGTCGCTCGCATAGCAACCAAGGCATACTCTTGGCTCTTCTACCGCAGACCTTAACCCCTGTGAGGCCGGGTTTCATGGACCATCTGCCACCTCACAGAGGGATACCAAGAGTACCCTCACGTCCCCCGAAGCTACCGCTTCGTCACCCAGTTCGTTGGAGCCTTTATCTAAGTCAGATAATTTGCTCCTCCTCGTGTTTTAAGCGATGACCTACCATACCGGGTTACTCATCTATTCATGAACTAGTCCCATGTCCTTGGCTAAGAATTATTACATAGTTACACTTAACTAAGGTTTACCAATTAGCTTCATTTCCCCGTTACCCTTGATTAACTACGATTTTCTACCTAGTTCCTCTACTAGGGTTTTGCTTATTGGGTTAAGTGTTGTTATTCTAGTTCATGGCTTAGCCCGCCTATGAATCATGTCAAGCTTGGCTAAGTATTCAAGTCCAAGTCCTAGCCCTACAAGTTGGTTAAGTATACCAAGAAGCTCATGACTTAACCCTATTCAATCGTCAAGTCAATTTGGTTAAGTACTTGTTTATCTTAACCCTATCAGGTTATCGTGTTAGATTGGTTAAGCACAGATTATCTTAACCTCATCGGATTATCGAGTTGGATTGGTTAAGCATAGGTTAACTTAACCCCATCCACTAATCTTATTATAATGGTTAAGTATATTTAAAAGGTCTTATGACTTAACCCTATCAGGTCCGCATATTAGATTGGTTAAGTATAGGTTACTTAACCTCATCAAATCATCATGTATAATTGGTTAAGTATAGGTTACTTAACCCCATTAAATTATCTTGTTAAGTTGGTTAAGCATTGGATACTTAACCCCGTTGAATTACCAAGTCTAGATTGGTTAAGTGTTTAATTTAACCCCATCGAAGTACCGTGTTTAGACTAGTTAAGTGTAGGTTACTTAACCCCGTCTAATTACCGTGTTTAGATTAGTTAAGTCTAAATTACTTAACCCCTTCTAATTACCAAGTCGGATTAGTTAAGCGTGAATTACTTAACCCCATCCCCTAATTGTCTTGTATGGTTAAGTGTCATTAAGAAATCAAGCCCGGTCCCACTTAACCTACCCATTCGTGTCTTATCGGTTAAGTGTCATTAGTCAAATTTACTTAACCTTATCATGTGGCATTAATTTAATTAATGCACTCTCAACCTCTCACATTAGACTTTGTTGTGGTACTAGTTAAGCCGGGCGGGTCCGGGTAGATTTACACCACAACCTAGTCAAATCTTGGGTTTTAAGTGCTATGTGACCAACTACTCACATTGGGTCCTATTGTTTGTAGCCACTAGTTAAGCCGGGCGGGTCCGGGTAGATTTATGCTACAAACTCAACCCAACCTCGAGTTGGCCACTTTCATGTTTGGTCTATTGTCTTATTACACTTACAACCCACCCATGTCTAGTTCAAGTTCCATGTTTTCCCCACGTGTCATGACCATATTTAAATGTATCATGAATGTCATGTTCTCATGTAAACCCCATGTCAAGTTTTCCGCGTCATTCTCATGTTTGTCTATCCTACCCCAAATCGTGTTTTCACTTGAGTAAAGCGAGTCAACATAGTAGGTATACTATGGCTACGTGAAGACCCCAAAACATGAACGATAGTGTCATATAGGGATTGGCCATAAGCATGCATAACAAAACAAAAAGGGATTGGCCACAAGCATGCATAATGTCATAAAGGATTTGGCCACAAACTTGCATATTATCATAGGAAATTTGGCCACAAACATGCATGTTGTCATAACGGGATTTGGCCACAAACTTGCATATTATCATAGGAAATTTGGCCACAAACATGCATGTTGTCATAACGGGATTTGGCCTTACATAAACATGATATCATAAGGGGGTTGGTTTCATTTACATGCATAAGCCCCAAAGTCCAATTTATGCAACTATTTCACAAGTCAAAGTGGCTCTAAGTGTTCATGCTATCATACTACAAGTAAAGGTCAAATCTTGCATGGCAAACTAAGTCCAATGCAACATGAATAGCATGGTTTAGTCGCTAAAACATAACCCAAAGTCATATGTTCATGATAAAGGGGCAAACTAGGTTTACATAGGTTAACATACTCATGTTACATCGCATTTTATTCCATGTCGTCATTAAACTACCGTTAACATCTCGAAGTAGCTAGAACTTACCTAGCGAGGCTTAGGGAAGGATCATGCATCGTCTTGACGAAGAAAGGTGACTCCTTTGTTGAAGAACCGTCATGAAATCGCCGTAGCAACGTTGATCGAGCCTCGATTTGGTGTAGCAAGCTTGCACCTTTCGATTCAGATCCGATTTGCATGCATAGTCTCTTGGAGTTGGAGATGGAGGCCATGATCACTTGGCATTTGGGCAGCACTTCGTGGCATGAGTGATTTGTGAGGGTTTAGGGTAGGCTTAGGGGTCTTTTTATAGAGATTAGGAGTAGTTTAGGCCGTTAGATAAACCCTAGGATAGATCCAAGCCCTCAAAAATCGTCACAGCCTCCAAAACCGAGCCAAAAACAGAAGCAGGTGCACCAGGTCGCTGGTTCGACCAGGGGGGGTTGACCCAGGGGTCGACACCCATGTCGACCCTCTGGAGGGGGGTCGACCCTAGGGTCGACACCCATGTCGACCACCTGGAGGGGGGTCGACCCAGGGGTCGACACCCTGTGTGCCTGGCGGGAATTTTCCCGCCTTCTCTTCCTGGACTGAATTTCAAATCTGTTTTCGGATTTAAATTTTCGTGAAACTTCGTTGGGCCTTAACTGGGTCATACGGACTCCAATTTACAAAATTTCGGACTCTATTTCGCGTATTTTTCTAAGACGAACGCAATGGCGCAACCCGTTTATCCGGATTCAGATTTTATAATTTAATTCTGCCTTGATTCTTGTCTTAACACGTTTGTTAAAATTCGGGTTGTTACATTCTCCCCAACTTAAAGAATTTCGTCCCCGAAATCTCCAAGTTAGGAAGAACGTATCCTACCATCCATCATCCGTCTACTCAAAACATCATCCACAGGCAACCATGGTCCTTAGATAATTTCTAATGCCATATGAACATATGCAAGAAAGTGTGTGTCTATGTTCCTTAGCTAATGCTAATGATCAGGCCTGAATGATCTTTCTAATGCAAAAATATGTTTAGTGCCATGAGTCCAACATGTATGCAAATAGTCCTAGTCATATAAGTCCTATATGCGTGCACAAACATTCATTCATATGCAACATTCGTATGATAACACATTCAATTTCATCCATAAACAAGTATAAATATTCGTGCATATGCAACATGAAACGTGACCGTGTCAATCTAGTATCTAATGTGTATTCGCGCATCCACGAGCAACCACTTGCAGCCATTTGCAACCATATCAATCATAACATGTTTCAAATACATGTTTACATCCATAGGATTCTACCTAAGGTTCCCAAGACAGGATCGAGAAGATAAACAAGACAAACTCCTTACGGGGTTTGCAACAGAAACAGGACCGAGAGGATATGCACTAAAAGATAACATGCGAGCAAGCTCTACAGGGAAAAACCAGGGATCAAGGATACACTCTTTAAAAAGAGGTACGATGCGCGTGTCTAGCCTTACATCTTCTAAGTCGCGTTTCCTTGAGCTTAATTCCTCGGTGCCTTGACCATCTTTTTAACTCCATGATTTCGTAGCTCCTTGATTCCTATTTCCAAGATATGAGTTAGAACTCATTTCGTTGTCGCCTCTTATTCCACTTTCACTTATCCTTTCCCTAGTATACTTGGCTCAAATGTATCCACTTACTCATGCAAGCTCTCCAAAATTCACTAGGGAATTCTGGATCTCGTTTGCCGATGCCAATCCATGTTGCCAAGAGTACTTACTAGGGTGATTCCCATAACTCATGCATAAGTGAAACGAACCATCCGCCTTAGCGGCGAATTCTATTCGAACGGATTACCAACAACTGCATCCCGAGATTCTAGGTAACTAATCATGACAGAACCCAAAAGGTTACACGAGACTTCGAGGGTATCACCAAAGTGAGTCGAGAGTCTAACTACCCTCTTTCCAAAACCGAGAATGGCACCCCTTATTGGGTGACCACTTTATCCCTAGAATCCATCCGTAGCTCATCAATAGAAGCATTGCTTCTAATCTCAACACTTGGCATTTACATTCTCAATTCCAAACAAGTCATGAAGAAATGGACCAACTCTCCAACCAGATTTTTGGGACAAAAACTGGGATCCTCTACCATGCTAGTACTAAGGTGCAGAGACTCAACTATCCAAGCAGACTTAAATGATACGATGATCAAGACAAAGTCTGGACGGGATGATAGAAAAGAACGACTAAACCTTTACCAGAAACGGTACCATCTCTTTTAGGTACCCTAGAAATGGGAGCGTACAATTGCCCTCTCGCTGATCTTGTCCTTATCTTCCTTTGTGGATCAAGCCATACCAACAAGTTGCTTATTCTTAAGCTCGCGTCCTTTATCCTTGCTCTTATTATCCCTTCTTATAACTTCGGTAAGAGGTCTCTCGAGAACTTCCTCCATCGCACGGGAAAACACTTCGTAGCTAGACAAGGATTAGTCGAAGTTAAAACTACTGTGACTACAGATGGAGGAAAGAAAGGAAAAGAGATTCAATCAAGGAAACAAAGGATAGTGCTAATGGCTTTTGGGGAATAGCCTTTAAAAACTTTTCTTGAAAAATGCTTCTTTGTAAACAGTTTTTCAAATAGTTTTCAGAAGGTTTTTAAAAACTTTTGCCCAGTCTGGTAACCTTCTTCTCTGATACCAAATGTAACACCCCACCTCCGCTATGGTCACTCACAAAGGGAATGCACTAGGTTTGGTGAAGCATTATCGAGGTAAACATGCACAGAAATATTACAAGACAGAACATATATAAAACAGCGGAAGTAAAACAAATTTCATTACCTTATAAAATAAGGTCTAAAGCCTTTCACATCAGAATACATCAAAAACCTGTCTTGCAATAGTAAAGAAGCATAAAAACCCTTTCATAAATTATTCCCCAAAATAAAGCGGTGAAGCAGCCATAGCCAAAAGAAGACCAAGCTATACATGATGACCTTCAAGCATAAGAGGTCCAAACTAACCAACATCATTTCCTCCCTGAAACCTGGGGGAAACGGAAGACAAAGAGGCGAAAGAAAACGGGGTCAGTCATAAAGACTGGTAAGTCCTATCTACTTCCAGTATAAAAACAGGTAAAGGTAACATGACATGCATAAACTGAAAGTAAACATAAGGATGACAACAAGATAGATAAGCTAAACCAAGATAACTGGATGAACTACTGTAGCAAGGTAAACTAAAGTATCATGATAAACTACGGTGTCAAGAATCAAGGTATCACGTTGTCAGGTTTCTATCAAGTATACTATCACAAGGTATCTGTCATGTATAACATCCCACGGTATCTATCATGTATAACATCCCAAGGTATTTGTCACGTCCATTCGCTCTGCACCTCTCGTACTAGTATCCCAACCCGCGTCATGTGTCAACTAGGAATGTCCCTTGCCCAATGTCATGTAATGGTCCATGTCAACCTAATATATAGCATATGTAGGTTTTCCCAACTCGTATGTTTATTTCCATGTATAAGTTCAGTCCTTTTCCGTAGGCCATACGGGCTTTCCCATGTAAACGTTTTATCCTTGAGGTTATTTTGGACTGCTACCCTTGATCTGGTTATGTTTTCTTACCATGAACTATCGCGTGTTCACTTAGGGTTTATGTCACCTAGGACCACTAGGGATTATACTACCTAATGAACGTTTCCGTGTCTCGGTTTGGGTTCAGCCACCTAGGGCCACTAGGGATTATGCCACCCGTCAACCGCGCCCTTTACCCCGCGTATGTATCGTGAATCGTTTTCCATGTCTAGACGCACATGTTCCTCAATGTGCCATCCGAGTTCCGTGCCAGGGCAAATCAAGAAATACGGAACTCGGTCGGGAGCTTTAAGTCGTCTGCTGATGCAGATATCAAGGTCTGTTTTTGTACCCGTGGCTATGGTCCCACGTGACCCCTCCCTCAACTACTGAAAGACAATCCAAGAAAAATCATGTATGAGAACTACATCCCGACCCCTCTATAGCCCCACTTTCCTATGGGCCAACCTCACCCATAACTCGATAGCAAGTATATGGTCTGTTGGGAGTTCTCTGCCTTTCCGTTCGTGCACGATTGACTAAAGATGGTAGGTAGTCGGCGACGTGCTATCCAGGGCAAAATCAACTATCGTCGACTCCACGCTAATACATCCCAGTCTTTAGGTCGCTCGCATAGCAACCAAGGCATACTCTTGGCTCTTCTACCGCAGACCTTAACCCCTGTGAGGCCGGGTTTCATGGACCATCTGCCATCTCACAGAGGGATACCAAGAGTACCCTCACGTCCCCCAAAGCTACCGCTTAGTCACCCAGTTCGTTGGAGCCTTTATCTAAGTCAGATAATTTGCTCCTCCTCGTGTTTTAAGCGATGACCTACCGTATTGGGTTACTCATCTATTCATGAACTAGTCCCATGTCCTTGGCTAAGAATTATTACTTAGTTACACTTAACTAAGGTTTACCACTTAGCTTCATTTCCCCATTACCCTTGATTAACTACGATTTTCTACCTAGTTCCTCTACTAGGGTTTTGCTTATTGGGTTAAGTGTTGTTATTCAAGTTCATGGCTTAGCCCGCCTATGAATCATGTCAAGCTTGGCTAATTATTCAAGTCCAAGTCCTAGCCCTACAAGTTGGTTAAGTATACCAAGAAGCTCATGACTTAACCCTATTCAATCATCAAGTCAATTTGGTTAAGTACTTGTTTATCTTAACCCTATCAGGTTATCTTGTTAGATTGGTTAAGCACAGATTATCTTAACCTCATCGGATTATCGAGTCGGATTGGTTAAGCATAGGTTAACTTAACCCCATCCACTAATCGTATTATAATGGTTAAGTATATTTAAAAGGTCTTATGACTTAACCCTATCAGGTCCGCATATTAGATTGGTTAAGTATAGGTTACTTAACCTCATCAAATCATCATGTATAATTGGTTAAGTATAGGTTACTTAACCCCATTAAATTATCTTGTTAAGTTGGTTAAGCATTGGCTACTTAACCCCATTGAATTACCAAGTCTAGATTGGTTAAGTGTTTAATTTAACCCCATCGAAGTACCGTGTTTAGACTAATTAAGTGTAGGTTACTTAACCCCGTCTAATTACCGTGTTTAGATTAGTTAAGTCTAAATTACTTAACCCCATCTAATTACCAAGTCGGATTAGTTAAGCGTGAATTACTTAACCCCATCCCCTAATTGTCTTGTATGGTTAAGTGTCATTAAGAAATCAAGCCCGATCCCACTTAACCTACCCATTCGTGTCATATCGGTTAAGTGTCATTAGTCAAATTTACTTAACCTTATCATGTGGCATTAATTTAATTAATGCACTCTCAACCTCTCACATTAGACTTTGTTGTGGTACTAGTTAAGGCGGGCGGGTCCGGATAGATTTACACCACAACCTAGTCTAACCTCGGGTTTAAGTGCTATGTGACCAACTACTCACACTGGGTCCTATTGTTTGTAGCCACCAGTTAAGCCGGGCGGGTCCGGGTAGATTTATGCTACAAACTCAACCCAACCTTGAGTTGGCCACTTTCATGTTTGGTCTAGTGTCTTATTACACTTACAACCCACCCATGTCTAGTTCAAGTTCCATGTTTTCCCCACGTGTCATGACCATATTTAAATGTATCATGAATGTCATGTTCTCATGTAAACCCCATGTCAAGTTTTCCGCGTCATTCTCATGTTTGTCTATCCTACCCCAAATCGTGTTTTCACTTGAGTAAAGCGAGTCAACATAGTAGGTATACTATGGCTACGTGAAGACCCCAAAACATGAACGATAGTGTCATACAGGGATTGGCCATAAGCATGCATAACAAAACAAAAAGGGATTGGCCACAAGCATGCATAATGTCATAAAGGATTTGGCCACAAACTTGCATATTATCATAGGAAATTTGGCCACAAACATGCATGTTGTCATAACGGGATTTGGCCACAAACTTGCATATTATCATAGGAAATTTGGCCACAAACATGCATGTTGTCATAACGGGATTTGGCCTTACATAAACATGATATCATAAGGGGGTTGGTTTCATTTACATGCATAAGCCCCAAAGTCCAATTTATGCAACTATTTCACAAGTCAAAGTGGCTCTAAGTGTTCATGCTATCATACTACAAGTAAAGGTCAAATCTTGCATGGCAAACTAAGTCCAATGCAACATGAATAGCATGGTTTAGTCGCTAAAACATAGCCAAAAGTCATATGTTCATGATAAAGCGGCAAACTAGGTTTACATAGGTTAACATACTCATGTTACATCGCATTTTATTCCATGTCATCATTAAACTACCGTTAACATCTCGAAGTAGCTAGAACTTACCTAGCGAGGCTTAGGGAAGGATCATGCATCGTCTTAACGAAGAAAGGTGACTCCTTTGTTGAAGAACCGTCATGAAATCGCCGTAGCAACGTTGATCGAGCCTCGATTTGGTGTAGCAAGCTTGCACCTTTCGATTCAGATCCGATTTGCATGCATAGTCTCTTGGAGTTGGAGATGGAGGCCATGATCACTTGGCATTTGGGCAGCACTTCGTGGCATGAGTGATTTGTGAGGGTTTAGGGTAGGCTTAGGGGTCTTTTTATAGAGATTAGGAGTAGTTTAGGCCGTTAGATAAACCCTAGGATAGATCCAAGCCCTCAAAAATCGTCATAGCCTCCAAAACCGAGCCAAAACCAGAAGCAGGTGCACCAGGTCGCTGGTTCGACCAGGGGGGGTCGACCCAGGGGTCGACACCCATGTCGACCCTCTGGAGGGGGGTCGACCCTAGGGTCGACACCCATGTCGACCCCCTGGAGGGGGTCGACCCAGGGGTCGACACCCTGTGTGCCTGGCGGGAATTTTCCCGCCTTCTCTTCCTGGACTGAATTTCAAATCTGTTTTCGGATTTAAATTTTCGTGAAACTTCGTTGGGCCTTAACTGGGTCATACGAACTCCGATTTACGAAATTTCGGACTCTATTTCGCGTATTTTTCCGAGACGAACGCAATGGCGCAACCCGTTTATCCTGATTCAGATTTTATAATTTAATTCTGCCTTGATTCTTGTCTTAACACGTTTGTTAAAATTCGGGTTGTTACAGAAGGTAACTTCTCTTTATTCTACACCCAATGTGCATTTGTGTAATCAATATGTGATTACGGATTTGACGATGTGGCATTCAAAGTGAATGGTGATCAGATGTTCTGAAGATAGACGTAGCCTCTAGCCTCACAACCAGGAAGTAACAAAAGTTGGGCTAGGCAGCATGGCTAATTCGGTCATACCCAAGCAGGGTGTATTGTCACTGATCTAGAGAAAATCCATATTTATTCTTTTTTTCGATTCTATATCTTCAGATGACGGTTGGATGGCCAACAACCGTGGTGATAATATATTCGATACACTCAAGCTAAATGAGTGGTCGGTCATGCGTGGCCGGGTTGCAAGACGTTCTTGTTGAACCCTGAGTGTATCCCCTCTAGAGTACACTGTTCAGAAGGTGCTCCCATACCTTGTCTGTTGGAATCCATTCTCCACTAAGCGCCCTGCGGTTTATGATTTTATAATATATATATGTGGAGCGTGAGATGCAAGCGTTATGCTACTTGGATATTTATTTGCTTAGCCATTATTGTAATACCACTGAAGTTTGATATAAAAATATGTGGGTTATAGTAAGGTAAAAACCGTCCATGTTTATGTGTGGGCTGGTCTTACTATTATCTTCTTGTTTTGAAAAGGATTTTTCAAAGTTAAACAGTATGTTTGGAATTTACTCACACCAGTCCCATGACTGACCCAGAGTTTATTTTGTTTGTTTTTCCCTAAACTCTTGGGTGCCCAAATTTGTACGGGTAGACAAGTGTTTCAGGCTTTTACAGATACACTTGGAGGAGCTCAAAGCAGAAGGCTTCACCTTTAATTATTTAGAGATTATTCCCGCTGTGATGTATATGAGTTAGACTCTGATATGGTATATGTACAAATTTAGATTTGTATTTCAAAGTAATTTACTAATAAAAATTTATTCATTCCGCTGTGAGTTTCGTGTTTACTCTGATTCTGATGTTCTTCTTCTTCTTCTATTCTATTTGTTCTATCTTTTCTATCTCATCCTCTAAATTCTTTCTATTAATGACCTGAATGTTCGTGCACTTTGAGGTGAATGTGTAGTATATTAGTCAGCTCAAATCGGTACGGATTTTCGGGCCACTACATACGGTGACTTCAGCTTGCTCAACACAGGAAGTCGCGATTTCGATAATGCCATTACAGCAAAGTTCAAAATCCCTCTCCATCTCTACATCGCACCAGAGTTTCTTCCTTATTCAAATTTGAAGGTAACATCATCTGACAGTCGCGCCTCCCTTATCTCACCCTCATCTCATCGTCGAACTCTCGGCTACAGGGTAGACCGCCTTGCCAGCATCGCATTGCTACTTCAGAAAAGGGGAAAATGCAATAGTAAATCGAACCCCACCCAAGATGATCGAACTCCAAAATTGCAACCTCCAGATCCACTGTCCCTCACCAACTACATAGAAACCATCGTGATGCCCTAGCTCGGCATCGCGATGACCTCGCGAGCCCTAAATCCTTTGCTACTTCAGTTGCAAGTGCCGCGTCGAGACCTGGAGGCCGACATCCATCACGAGACCCGCTTCAGAAGATTGCGAATTCGATTTTTAGAAGAGGGATTTTAGTTTCGATTTCTTTGTGAAGCTGAGGAACTAGAAGATAATAAGAGGGGGTGCGATTATATAGAAGAGAAGGGAACAGAACGTACACAACAAATCTTTGTATTTATTTTAAAAAGATTTTCTAATTAATTTGATTTGATTTTTATTCAATACAAAGAGATCTTTTATTCTTTTTAAACAAATATCAATTTGATTTTCGATTCGATTTCGATCTTATCCATTATAAATATCTCGGGGTCCATTCATTTAAACCACGAACCGCTAATTTTAACGTAACCACTATTATTTCAACAGTGTAAAACTATTCTGAACTAACTGAATATATTTTGTTATTTAATTTGAAAATAAATATAAATAACCAAAATAAATTAATATAATATAATTTAAATTCAAAAACAAATAAATTCCTTGATAATAAATTATTATTATTATCGTTTAAATTCAAATAAAAATTCATATAAATCATTTTGACTCCATTTGAAATTGAATTACTTAAGATCCTCGTATTACGATAGATATATCGATAATTCAATATAAAAATCATTTTATATTATCAGCTCAATATTTAAACTAATATTAAATATTCAAAATAAATTGACCAGAAAATCTGGGTCGTTACATTCTTCCCCCCTTAAAATAATTTCGTCCTCGAAATTGCTAAGGTAGGAAAAATGGTACAAATCGATTACTTTTCAAAATCTCACTTATGTTGAAACTCAACTCCTCATATTTCAACCAATTTAATTCCACCAAAACTTTTGGTTTTCTTTCATATGCATTCACATCTAATTCATATTTATTTCGAATTGATTCTAGTCAATTTATTCACCCCGAACCATTTAACTTGCTTAAGTTAAATTTTAATTCCAGAATTCAAATCCCAGGGTTTTCATTTCAAATCCTTTTTGAAATCACATATATTTATAACTAATTCAAATTCAAAACATTTGAATTTTCAACTTAACTTGTTTTCTTGCAAACAAATTTCCATCAAAACTTTTCTAAGGCTGCAATTCGTCACTTAGAAACTCGAAAATGAACACTGATGATGTTGCAGTCATCATCAGAATTATTTCCCACCCACTGAAGTGAGTTCAGTGCTTTAACACTTTCAGAATCCATTCAAAAATGATTTTTTTATTCAAAAATCCCTTTCAAAACAAAGCTATATTATTTTAATATACTTCAGAAAATATTTTCCAACTTCCTAGGATTTAAATTCTGAATTCTGTTTTGAATTCAATTTTAATTCATCCCATTTGTATATTTTATTCGTATACAAATTCTATTTGGTTCTATATAACCATTTCATTTATTATAATCTCATTTGATTATAATAATAACAACCAACACATCCATATATTATAATAATTTCAAAAATTATTCTTTCTATATCAAAATAGAATTTTGGGTAAAATAATTTCATTCACCCACTTTAAAACAATATCGTGTTCAATCTTCTGTTCAAGTGCTTAGAAATTCCTATCGACTTTGTGGCGTCCCACTATTCGATCAGAATTCATAAACCACTCAACAGACAAACCAACACAATATAAAACAACTTTTATATCAATTAACAAATACGCTCTCTCGTATATATATACTCAACTCATTCTAGGGTACTACTGACCCTATCTCTAACGAGCACATCCCACCAAAACCTAGGTATTCGCTCAATCTAAGCTCTGATACCAACTGTAACAACCCGCAAATCCGTACTATCTGAGTTGATTAATAACACCACACGTCCAACCCAAATTGCACAGAAATACGAATCATTATTAGAAAGAAGTTAGAGGACGAGAAATAGAAAGAAATATTAGAATAGAAGAAAACAAAGAATACAAACCTCACAGCGGAACGAATAAAATATATTAAATAACATAACTTTTGAAATACAAATCAGTAACTATATATACATACCATCATCAGAGCACAAAAGTTATTCCTGGAACAGTTATAAACACCTGTTTTCATATACAGACATGGTTCACAGCGGAATATATGATAGTCTATAGCTAACCGGTGAAGCCTCCTGCTTCCAGCTCTTTCAAGTGAATCTAAAAAATCCCGACTACATGACTGCCCGTACAAATTTGGGCACCCAAGAGTTTAGGGAAAACAAACAAAATAAACTCTGGGTCAGTCATGGGACTGGTGTGAGTAAACTTCAACCATTTGTTTAACTTTAAAAATCCTTTCTAAAGAAATGATAATAGTAAGGCCAGCCACACATAAACATGGACGGTTTTTACCTTACTATAACCCAAAACACTTTGATACAAAATTCCAGTGATATTATAATAATGTCTAATCAAATAAATAGAATCCAGCGAAACGCTTGCATCTCACGTTCCATATATAATATAAAATCAAAAACCGCAGGGTGCTTATTGGAGATTGGATTTCCAACATGACAAGGTATGGAACCACCTTCCGATAGTGTATCTCTAGAGAGGAATACACTAGGTTCAACAAGAACGTCTTGCAACCCGGCCCACACATGACCGACCACTCATTTCGCTTGAGTGTATCGAATGTATATCACCAACAATTGGGATCAACAACCGTTTCCCGAATGGGACAGCATCGAATAGAATAAGGAATTAAATGAAACTCTAGATAGGTGATAATACACCCTAATGGGAGCGACCCACATAGCCATGTTGCCTGCCCGATTTTTGTCATTTCCCGGTTGTTGAGGCCAGAGGCTACGATTACTTTCCATTCATTGATAGCACAATCACTTTGAATGCCACGTTGTCAGATCCGTTAATCACTAGTTGATTTACACAAATATATTCTGGATATTATGCTAAGGGAATAAATCTATTGCCACCATATATATTTATACAGACCAATATATTCGATCATTGGAAATACTCTGTCAGGCATTCGTCCATATACGTTCGTTCTGGGACTGAAAGAAACCGAAGGCTCAATTTCTATTAATAGAAAAATCCCTTGCACTTTACTCCATCTTTGATTATCTTCATATAATCTGATTCGCAAAGTTACTGCCAATACAGAGTGGTTCTTGGATAATAATCCAACCGGCCTCTCCATATTGACAATGATATTGGCAAATACTTCGATAGTCGGTTATTTAACTATCGAAGAAAAACAAACAAACATTCACCCATAACATCCATCAATCACTGGGCCTATTAATTAATATTTCATTAATTAATTCACTTCCTCATTTCCCTATCAACATTCGTTAACCAAATATTTTCAGTGATCTTGTCGGGCTCTTATGCTATTTGGGAAAAAACATTTCCCTATATCACCTCCTTTTATTTTCTACACTTAGAAAATATATTCTATTTGAAATTTAAAACAATTTCAATCACTTATCTCTTTCCCGACTACTTTAATTAGACTCAGGAAATATTTACTTTTATATTTCCAAAATTCCATCACTTGGGTTAAAACAAATGCTGTATAAAACATCGTTATAACAACCCAAAATATTTTATTCAACTAACTCTTTTTCAAATCCTTCTCTTCGAGACTGGATCCTGTTATTTATCAATTAAAAATGAAATCAATCAAGTTGGGGTTAAATTACCTCTCAGACCTTGACTGAAAACATCCTCAACTTCAAAACGGCAAAACCACTAACCTCGAATAAACACACTATAAAACCCAATTATTCATTTTTTAAACATGTATATGGTTCGCTTTCTATTTCTAATTTATAGATTTCCCTTTTTGTTTATAATATTCTATTTTTAAATTCGTTTCCTTGTCGAATTCTATATATATCGATACATTTATTTCTAACTATCAAAATTTTCTTAAAAATATTCTAACTCCTTAAATTCCCGAAAAAATTCGCCATAACCTCCCTTGTACCGGGAGCATCGGGATATTTCAAATAGCCTCCCATGGCCCTCACCAATCCAAAAGAAAAAGAAAAAGCCAAGCAGCTTGCCGATACGGCGCATAAAATCTCATATATGAATTTAAACGTGTACCTATTTGTCGGGCACATAAATTAAAATCTTCATATGCTTCATCCCGTACCTGTCTAACAAATGTTCACCCGTTTTCGATTCAATTCAACTCAATCCAATCGTTTGAATTCAGTTTTGCCCATTTATTCTTTAATTAGATATTTTGTCTATTCCACTTCTTTGTTTGAACATAACATGTTCAAACAAAATATTTAACTTGCTCAGAACCAAATTGAATTTCAATTTCAATTCTAGTTTCCTTTTCGATTTCGAATATAAATTTTCAAATTGAATTCACTTATTCAAAGCCCAATATCAATTCAAAATCTCATTAACTAATTACTATTCAAATTAGTTAATTCTATTCAAAAATCAAAAATCTGATTTCTGTTTCAAAAATCAATCCATTACTCCACTTGAGTTCACATATAATTTACAACTCAAATCTGAAATTTTCTAAATAGAAATTCGGATTTTATTCGCTTAAAATCCTTTTATAAAATTAAATAAACCGTTATGGTTTTTAAATGGTTATGGCACTGTTTTTCTGAAAATTTGATTTTGATATAACTCAAAATCTATTCGATGAAATCCAGATTTTTCTCCTCCATTAGAAAATTATTATCGAATCGGTCCTGACGTTTCTTGTTTCAAAGAATTCCGACTTCAATTGAGTTCCGTATACTCAATTGAAGTTCGAAACGACAATTTACGAACTGCCATGCTGTGGCAAGCTCGTTTTAATTTTATTTATAAATATAAATGTTTTAACTTCGTTTATAATAAATTCAACTCCATTCTGATATATTTTTAACATATATCAAATCCAATTTTCCAATTCAACATAATATTTTCGATTATCTATAATTGTTGATTTTTCCTAACTTGGAAATATATTTATTTATACTTCGATCTTCTATATTTAATTTCAATTCCCTTTTATAAATTATAAATCCTTTGGATTTATTTCTACTCTGTTTAAAAAGCCACATTTCAAAATATATTTCGTCGTTGCCATTTCAAAATGATTTCAATTTTCTATTTCAAATTCTCTTTGAAATTTCTATTTTCAAATTCTATTCAAATTCTATTCAAATTTCTGTATATTCAAATTTTATTCAAATTCTATATTCAAATTCTATTCAATTTCTATATTCAAATTCTATATTCAAAATTTCTTTGTTCAAATTCCATTTCACTTTCTATTCGAATTTCTAATTCCATTTTGAAGTTCTATTTCAATTCCTATTTTGAAATTCTAGTTCCATTTTGAAGTTCTATTTCAATTCCTAATATTCAAACTACATTTTTATTCTTTTTGAAATTTCAAATATTCAAACTCCTTTTTAATTCTATTTGAAATTTCAAATATTCAAACTTTTTTTATTCTATTTGGAATTTCAAATATTCAAACTCCACTTGAATTCTGCTTGAAATTCCTATTTTAACTCTATTTGAATACTATATTCAAAGTCTATTTCAATTCTCTTATTCAAATTCTATTTGAATTCTCTTGTTCAAATTCTATTTGAATTCTCTTGTTCAAATTCTATTTGAATTCCATTTGAATTTAGTGCATTAAATTTATAAACAACATTTATAACTTCACTTAAAATCCCACATTATATATTTATAAACAAAGTTTATAAAAATTCAATTCAAATCCAACATTTTAAATTTATACATAGAGTTTATAAATTCAATTCAAATCCAAAATTATAAATTTATAAACCAAGTTTATAAATTCAATTCTTGTTTTATATACATTCAAACAAGTTAATATTTTCTATAGTTCATAAAAAATCAAATTCTATTTATAAAAAATAGAATTCCCTTTTTAAATCTCAAATACCCTTTTTGATATTTTTAAAAATATATTCAAGCCCCAGGGATATTTTAAACAATCAAATCAACCAATTTCAATCGTTTGATTTTTTTTAACACATCATATATGAATATACATATGAAACCAAACAAACAAACAGATAATATATTTTTGAGGAATCCAGTCGGATTCCTCCAACCTGTTTTCCTGCATCCACAGATGTTAGTTAACATAGTAATACCCATCCTACTTCGAGATAGGATATCGCGGTATGAAGGTCATCCACTAATATATTTGTGGGGCGCATAGGGAAATCATCGGCTATGAAACTGCGGGCATCCGCTAATATGACTGCGGAAATCAATCCAACCATCAACCCAATATATATATACTAGGCAACCCTAAATAACTAATATATTTAAATCAACCAAAAACCATTCAAACAAGCAATACAATTATTTTTAACGAATAAAAATAATTCTGAATAACAGGCGAGTGAGATTTACTCACCGTGATTTTATTTTTTTGCTAAATACCCAATGAAGCCATTTATATAGATTTCACATTGATTGCTCCATGCATCTGTTTTTCAATGTAAAACAAATAATATTTCAACTACCGAATTATACTAATTTCTATTTAAATGAAATGACCAATTATATAAATAAATTTCCTGACTCATTTTAAATAAATTATCAATTATGTAAATCAATTTCCTGTATTATTTTAAAAGTAAAAATAAATTTACCTTAGTCTTGTTATTAAGCTGTTGCTAACATTTTCTTCTGGCTTAGTCCACCAACCACTTCCAGGAACTTCGATCTTCCCTTCCCCCTTGTTTCCCCTGACGAACATCAGCACTAGCCTCTTTATTTAATCCTCCACAAACCACGGTGACTTCAGCTTGCTCAACACAGGAAGTCGCGACTTCGATAATGCCATTACAGTAAAGTTCGAAATACCTCTCCATCTCTACATCGCACCGGAGTTTATTCCTGATTCAAACTCGAAGGTAACTTCATCTGACAGTCGCGTCTCCCTTATCTCACCCTCATCTCATCGTCGAACTCTCGACTATAGGGTAGACCGCCTTGCCAGCATCGCATCACTACTTCAGAAAAGGGGAAAACGCAACAGTAAATCGAACCCCACCTAAGATGATCGAACTTCAAAATCACAACCTCCAGATCCGCTGTCCTTCACCAACCGCATCGAAACCACCGTGATGCCCTAGCTCGACATCGCAATGACCTCGCGAGCCCTAAATCCTCCGATACTTCAATTGCAAGTGCCGCATCGAGACCTGGAGGCCGACATCCATCACGAGACCCACTTCAGAAGATTGCGAATTCGATTTTTAGAAGAGGGATTTTAGTTTCGATTTCTTTGTGAAGCTGAGGAACTAGAAGATAATAAGAGGGGGTGCGATTATATAGAAGAGAAGGGAACAGAACGCACACAACAAATCTTTGTATTTATTTTAAAAAGATTTTCTAATTAATTTGATTTGATTTTGATTCGATATAAAGAGATCTTTTATTCTTTTTAAATAGATATCGATTTGATTTTCGATTCGATTTCGATCTTATCCATTATAAAAATCTCTAGGTCCATTCATTTAAACCATGAACCGCTATTTTTAACGTAACCACTATTATTTCAACAGTGTAACACTATTCTGAACTAACTGAATATATTTTGATATTTAATTTGAACGTAAATATAAATTACCAAAATAAATTAATATAATATAATTTAAATTCAAAAACAAATAAATTCCTTGATAATAATTATTATTATCGTTTAAATTCAAATAAAAATTCATATAAATCATTTTGACTCCATTTCACATTGAATTACTTAAGATCCTCGTATTACGATAGTTATATCGATAATTCAATATAAAACTCGTTTTATATTATCAGCTCAATATTTAAAATAATATTAAATTTTCAAAATAAATCGACCAGAAAATCTGGGTCGTTACACTTTATCTCCTTTCTTTACACCATTGTATTTTCTTATTTTTATGATTTCTACACCTATATTTTGCCGAATTCAATTCTATTTTAATAAAACTTCTTCTCTTCTCACTCTCTACTCATCACTCTTTGAATCAAAGTGCTATTGAAGAGTTATAGTGTTATTTTAATCTTTTGGGAAGTGTTTGGGTAATCGGTGTTTTCCTTATAGCCGTGAAATCAAGGAACGGGAGCGGTGTAACCCTTGTAGCTGTGAACTCAAGGAGAGAATACTTGACCAAATGTGTGGAATCGGTGGTACCATGTAGCCGTGATGTAACAACCCGAAATTTCTGAACCAATTTAAAATTTTTATTATAGCTATTTAAATGGGTTTGAATATTTAAAATGATTTATTATATAATAACGACCAAAAATTTATTTAAATCGAAGTTAGAACGTATAATTTTTTTAATTATAAATAGAGTTTGAAATGGAGTTGCAGTTTGAAATTTTGATTTTAAATTTCTAATGAATGTACAAAATTCAAAATAAATCGGATTTCAGCAAAACTAAACATCTGAATCTGTTTAACAATATCTTTCTAAAGGATGTGAAAAATTCATATTTCATAATATAAATTGAAAGTTATGTCCATTTTATAATTCAAAATAGTCGCTACGGAATATATATATATTAATATAATATATAGCCCTCAAAAATAGCCATTTTGCCAATAACCTCCGTTTTCGATGAAACCACTTTTGTTGGATCCGGAATGTCAAATTATTGTTAGGTATCAAATTTCATAATTTTTGAAATTAATATGTGAGCATGGTGAATTTAAACGTGTTTTGAATTTAATCGACTGGAAAAAAGACCATTTTTCAAATGGCCTCCAAATTCGATGAAGTTTTGTTTTGTTAGGACTGTATCGTCAAAACACAGCTAGATATAATTTTTCTGCAATTTTCAGAGTCAGTATGTGGCCCTAGTAAAACTCAATTATATTGATTTACATTTTAATTTTGATAAAACTGATAAAATGATCGAATTGGCTTACGAAACATATCCCATTGTGTCCAAAATGGGGGTATTTAGCTGGGAACAATAGTAGTTGGTTTTGTTTTGGAGTTCGGATTGGATAACACGTATTTTTGAAATTAAATAGTAAAATAATATTAAGTAAATATTATAAATATCCTCCTCCATACGGTCGAAACCTTAGCCGCCGTCATTTCTTCTGATGGACAAAAACGAGAGAGATAAATTCATTAATTTCTCTCAGCACGATTCGAATTAGATTATGAAATCAAAAGGAAAATTGTAGGGAAAATCGAGGGCTTTCAATTTATACGTGTTTGATCAGTTATTGTTGAGTGGTTTGTGAGAATTTCCTTCTCAAAGTGGCCGACTTTGCAGCGGGTTCTGGGCTGGAGGGTGCATCGAGTGGGCGGCGGCTCAGGGTGGTGGAGGAGCTCGCCTGGGCGTGTCGTGTGGCGGACATTGATCAATGGTCAGGGGCTTCGATTGGCGTGCGCAAGGGGATTTAAAATTGGAGCTTTGGGTTTTCTCGAACTGGAAGAGATGACGGCTTTACACGATGAAAGGGGGACAACATTTTTAATTAAACGTTATAAAAGGTAATTAAGGTATAATTAATTTAATTAATTACTATTTTAATTATCAAATGTTTAAAAATCCATATCTCCTCAATATGAGGTTCAAATCGGTCGAATTCAGATCCGTTGAAACCGCGTCGATGAGCACTTCACAATGAAATCAACTGGAACAAATTTGGAGAAAATCAGAATTTAAGGTGAATTCAAATTCAAAAAGAATAAAATCATCATTTAAAGAATGACGGAGTGGAACCCAATGTGAAAACTCTCTCACTTAAATATTTGTACAGATAATTTATTTTATAACCGTAAATGTATAAAAATTGCCAATATTGATTTTTATTTGTTACACGAATTCACACAAATCACATAAATTGGAAGCAACGTATGGATGTTACCGATAATCAGATTTCATACTCCGCAAACGACCACTTATGGCACTGTAAATGACATTTGGTTGTTTAGTATTTATTTGGATGATTGGTGATTTATGTATTATGATGATGATTTTGTGATATTTAACATGTCAGAAATGTTAATATTAAACTGATAGATGAAAATGGACAAAATAATCATTTGTATATTAAATAGTGAAAATTGGTTAATTAGAAAAAACAATTCAAACCGAATTAGAATTGGTTAAATTTATTTACCAATGATTTATATAAAACAACTGTTGCTGTTCGAAAACCCCACACGGATATTAGGGTGATATTTGACATACACTAATCCCAATATTTAGTTGTATGTCAATCAATGGTTTGAAAGACTGTGAGGGGCATTATTTATTTATTTTAATGCTTATAAAGTTGTAGAAATCACTCTGGATGATGTTTGATTGTTTGATGATTATTTATCATTATTGTTGAATACATGCGATGTATAAAATCCATATCACTGAAATTGTATGGTAATTGATTGAGTCACATTTCGATTCAGAAATAAGAATATTTTAAAATAATAAATATTTTAAAATAACGAATATTTTAAAATAATTAATATTTTAAAATAATATTCAGTGAATAACAAAAATATGATTTTGATGTGCGATTTTGGATGGACACGAAAATATTGAAATATATGAAGCCGAATTAATTAAAGATGCACCATTTTTACTTGAACGGATTTATTAGTCGATTTTATTCATTTTTCAATGAATACAAAAAGGAAATGGATCTCAAAATCAGGTATTTTGAAAATATTATCATTTTAAAATTATAATGATATGGAATATTCAATTTGGATTTAAAATTGAAAATGAAGTTAAAATCTTTTTAAAATGAATTTATAAATGATTTATAAAATACGATTTGAATGGAAATCAATGAAATATATTATATATATGGCTTGAATAGAACGCGCCGCGGCGACTGTTCACGAATTTCAACCATTGACTTAGAACTGATGTGACGGGAGACCCGACAGTCGAATTCTCCTAAAACCGGAACCTTTGGGTTTGTACCGAAAAGAGCTTTCCAATGAATATATGAGATTTAAATTTGAATGGTTGGATTTCAAATTATGTCCAAATTAATTTCTGGAAAAGGTCGCTATGGATGCAATTCGATAGCCATTATTGGAAACCAACTGTACAGGCCTTAATAAAATTATTAAAAATATTGAAAAATCATAATAAATGATTTGGAAAGATTTTGGATGAAAAATTCCAGTTTCGAAAAGATAAATATATATTTTTATCTTAATGGACTAGTTAATAACTAAAATAAAAATCCAAACGATTTTTAAATAAATAAATTGGATTTGAAAAAATGGATTTTAAAATAACCAGAATTTTCCAATGAATATATTGGAATGGATTTGGACAGAAATTATCATTGGATATTTCGATATCGGATTCCATGATTATACGAATATTGTTGAGGAATTTGGAAGATATATATATCTTTATTCCCAATACGATATTTGTTTGTTTCAGAATTTGATATTGAAAATAAGCCGATATAATTTCTATTCAGGGCCTTGTATTTAAATTGGAATTGGATTTTGGGGTTTTTCATAAATGGTGTCTTTATTAACACTGTTCTTAAACCCCAATGAGAAAATAATAAATATTTTAAATAAGATTTAGAGAAGTTTACCAATTAATTAATATTTATTTGGAATTGAATTGAAATTAGATTTTGGGTTTATCGTGAACAATGTTTTAAAATCATTTATTCTTTAACCCGATTAATAGTGAAGTTATGATTTGGAATTTATAATCTTTTAATTATGATTAATGGAATTTTCCAAAGTAAAGTTTTTCAATTCAATATATTAAATTGGAATTGAATGGAATTCGATTTGGTAATAATCAAGACGAGATTCTTTGAAGGAAGACCATTACTATATATGGAATTTTAAAGGATTCACCATTATTCCATTTATGTTATTAGTCTGATATAGGAATTTATATTGATTATCGACTATTGTAATTTCCATGTAGATTCCATTTTGATGGAAAAGGATTTTGGGTTTACCATGAGTAATGTTTTAAACGACATTGATTCTTTAACCAAGTTAAAGGCAGGATTAATTTCCAGAAAGTTGAATAATCATAAAGTAATGAATTTTAATATTAAAATCAAGTTGTAGTTTTAATAAATCTTTAATTAGATTGGAATATGAATAAGATAATTAAATTTATCGAATTCATGAAATGATCGAGGATGGAGTACCACCAGTTTTACTCCAGACGATAGTTAAATCTTTAATTAAATTTGAACGGGAAATGGTAATTAAATTTACCTATAACACAATGGTGTTAGTTATGGAGTGCTACCAGTTTTGCTCCATGGATGAATAGGTTGGGATTGGGAAAATAATAATAAATGATTACTTCGGTAATTCTCGATAATCCCGACATGTTTTATAAACCTTAATTTGGTTTAGAAATGTTAAAAGATAAAATAAAAATCTTTTGAAATTGATATCCAAAGGAAGATTAAAGAATAAATTTAAAAGTATTTATCTTTGATAAAATTAATGGGAACCTTTCCCTAAAGATGTGAAAATTTGAATAAAAGAGTATTCCGAATTGGAATGAGGCTTACGATTTGTTTTTATAGCACTTGATCATTGATTATAAAATACGGGAGTTATTCAGAAAGACCGGGTTTATCTCATTCTGAAAAACTGTTACGAAGATAAAAGTCGACGATGAAGACGGTAGTTGAATACCGGAGATCTTCAATCGTTTGGAAGATTACCAATGTCTTGATTGGGCTGTACACCCAAGACAAGATAATAAGTGGTGATCGTCCCGATGTACTTGGAGATCGACCGGATATGCGAAGACCTCTGTCTTGTATTGGACATATGGGACGAGGAATAAGGTGCTTCTGGTTTCCGTTCAGACCCAGAACGGACTTGTAAATGGATGTGTGTCTGACTTTGGATTTCACACTATGTTGATGATTTCTATTAAATATATATCTGTTTGGTGGTAGAGAATTTATTCTCTTGCTTAACACCCTTCATTGAGACGTACGAGCGTAGAGGTTATATATAGATAAACACCAGTTGCATGGCATGGATTGTCAATGTGGCATGCTAAGATGCAATTAATCAAGTCTTCCGTTGAAAAGCAGAGTCTTGGGGTTGATGATTAAAGCACATCTTTAAGTAGGATAGCTTTGTGTATAGCGTTAATTCGCGAGGCTCACACCTTGGTATGAGTCAAAAATAGGATCGTGACTGCGGGGAGTGCATGACGTTTCTCTCTAGCTAGAAGTGATGTCAGGATATGGATCCCAGACATTTTTACTTATGTAGATGATGGATTGCAAGGCGCCTCAGATATTAAGTCACTTCGGGGCTCAGAGACAGGTCCGATAGGACCGGTAAACATGTGTTCTGGAATAATTAATTCACTAAAGTAAGTGTGGACATCCCTGAAGATCCAAGCGTTCACCAGCGTCCGAATCCTGAGGCATTTGCTAGATTGTCTCGAATCGGGAGGAGCTATCCCTCGCCTCGACTCATAGATGGAAATCCAATTTCCAATACAACACTTTTCGGTTTTAATTATAAACCTAGTATGGTGGCGTAATATATGGTACCTATGTCGTCTAGGATTGATACATTTATATTTGAAGTTGATTTTGACACTATGCACTTATAGTAATTTCAAAAATGAATTGTTTTTAAATGTACCAAGCATGTTTGGCTATTATAAGGGAAAACTCTATCCTCCAGCTTGCATTGCATTGTGTGATGAGACTTGAGTCTTATAATAGCATCATTTTCCAAAAAAACATATCGTTGATTTATTTTAAACTAAGATTCATGGGGGATAAACCCGTTGCGTGTTATATGCCGTGGTCCGATGATTTCCTAACTTTTAAAGTGAAGTTTTAATAACTATTTTAAGTTCTCACACCATTCCCATGACTGACTCGAGTTTATTATTTCTACCTAAACATTGGGTGCCCTTATGTTCCAAACGGGCAACTAGTTGTTTTGGTTTTCGCAGATACTTCTTTTCCCAGGATACTGGTTTACAACTGGAGCAATATTCGGAAAGCTTTATATTCGTATATTTCCTTCAGTTGTGGTAGTTGATATTTTCCATTGTACATTATACTTATGTATTATATTTTCGTTGCTTTGTAATTTGTAAAATCTCTGATATTTAATTTTCCGCTGTATATTATTTAATCATACTCTGATATATTCTTATACTCTGATGTAATTGTTGTAATCGCATTGAAATGTTCTATTTCTTGTGTTCTGGTGCGTCATGTTCTTAAAGTAGTCCGCCTTCTTTTTCGGTTTAGGTTGTCCAGGAAGTTCGGGTCGCTACCATTGGTATCAAAGCTATAAAACAAGACACATTAGAACCAAACGAAAGAATTCATCAGAGATAGGATTAGTAACATCCTATAAGAATGGCTAGTTAGAGATAGGTTTAATAATACCCTAAAATGAGTTTGAAGAGTATTATTTATTAAAAAAATCGAAATTTTATATATATTATTCGTATTTGAATATTTTATTTTATATTGAATTTGGACTTTCGGGTATAAGAAGATTTGGCATAAACGCCTTGCACACGTATATTCGAAGCCTCAAATATACTGGGTAGATATAGAATCACACTATAGTCGCACGGGGATGATTCTGGTGATGCCCGGGCATCATCAGTATTTATGTTCGAGTTTCAAAAGTGGATATCTATATATTTCCAATTGACTGGTGTGAAAACCAAAACATAGTTAGAGTTCATTGTTGTGATTTGGCATTGAAATATGGTTTTTGAATATACATACAAAAGTTATATGTTTTGGAAATTTAGTTCACAAATTGATTGCTGGTCATGTTGTTTGATTAATAAAAAAATTGGAATGATAATTAATTTAACCAATAAAAGAATGAATGATAAGTAAAGCCAAATTGAATCGAATATTGAATTAAATTGAAAATTGATAGGAATTGCATGCATATACATGAATATATATTTGTTGAACAGGTTATGGATTTACTGTTGAGTAGAGAATTAATTTGCATGCCCGACAAATAGGTACACCTTAATGAGTTGGCTGGGCAATTTTATTTATTATATAAACTAGTGTGAATGAAACTGGACGCGTTGTGATGGTTGTTCTGTGTGAGATTATAAACATACACCATAGGATAGCAACAAATAAATTATGAACTACACAGCATGGCATACTTCATGAAGACAGCATATCATATCATATTCCATATAAGCATTTGGCGCTTATATGGTGAGGTTTGATTTACCATACGGGTGAGATTCTTGTATGGTGATGACTATATTACAGGTTGAACATAAGACTGACTATGGACATAATTAATGAATACATGTAACAGTGCTCGTGGCAGGATTTTTTTAAAACCCTACATAGGTCTGGAGATGACAAAAAATTCACGTCTCCCTTGTTGTTAATTAAGGCACATGAATTATTTATTTTCCAACACTGGGCAAGGTAGTGAGATTATGATCTTTACACGTCTCGCTTGGGCATAGATAAGTCACAAAACATGTGTATGCTTTTTCTTGATTTATCGGGTGCCTAATACGGCCCAATAAAAATTTTTAAAGTCAACCAGTACAAAGGAGGTTAAGACGAAATTTTTCAAAAATTTAGGGTGTTAGCCAAATTTTTGAGAAATCAGGAAGTTCTTAGAAACTGAAAAGTTGAAAAATGAAAGCCAGAATGAAAGTTGAGTTGATTGGTTAAACAACTTTCAGCTCTGTTCCTTTTCGAGGATGAAAATATTTTAAGTAGGGGAGATTGTAACAACCCGAAATTTCTGAACCAATTTAAAATTTTTATTTTAGCTATTTTAATGGGTTTTGAATATTTAAAATGGTTTATTTTAAATAATAATGACTAAAAATTTATTTAAATCAAAGTTAGAATGTATAAATTTATTTTAATTATAAATAGAGTTTTAAATGGCGTGGTTTTTTTAAACGATTTTATATTTCAAATGAATGTATAGAATTCAAAATCAATTGGATTTCAGCAAAACCAGAAACATCTGAATATGTTTAACAATATCTTTCTAACGGGTGTGAAAAATTCAGATTTCATAATATAAATTGAAAGTTATGTCCAATTTAAAATTTAAAATAGTCGATATGGAATATATATACATATATTTTAATATAATATATAACCCTTAAAAATAGCCACTTTGCAAACAACCTTCATTTTCGATGAAACCACTTTTGCTGGATCCGGAATGTCAAATTATTGTTCGATTTCAAATTTCATAATTTTTGGAATTAATATGTGAGCATGGTGAATTTAAATGTGTTTTGTATATTCAGTTTGAATTTAATCGATTGGAAAAAAGACCATTTTTCAAACGGCCTCCAAACTCAATGAAATTAGTTTTTTTAGGACCATATCGTCAAAACATAGCTAGATATAATTTTTTGTGATTTTCGCAGTCAATATGTGGTCCTGGTACATTAAAATGTATGTTTAAAATTCAGTTATATTGATTTATATTTTAATTTGATAAAAACTGATCGAAATGATCGAATTATCTTACGAAACATATCCCATTGTGTCCAGAATAGGGGTATTTAGCTAGGAACGACAGTCGTTGGGTTTGATTTGGAGTTTGGATTAGATAACATGTATTTTTGAAATTAAATAATAAAATAATATTAAATACATATTCTAAATATCCTTCTCTATACGATCAAAACCCTAGCCGCCGTCATTTCTTTTAATGGTAAAAAACGAGCGTGATAAATTCATTAATTTCTTTCAGCACGATTCGAATTAGATTATGAAATCAAAGGGTAAATTGTAGAGAAAATCGAGGACTTTAAATTTTTACGGGTTTGATCAGTTATTATTGAGTGGTTTGTGAGAATTTTCTTCTCAAAGTGGGCATTAGCAGTGGATTCCGGGGCTGGAGAGTGCATCGAGTGGGCGGCGGTTCAGGATGGTGGAGGAGCTCGCCGGGGCGTGTTGTGTGGCGAACGTTGATTGGTGGTCAGGGGCTTCAATTGGCATGTGCAAGGGGATTTAATATTGGAGCTTTAGGTTTTCTCGAACTGGAAGAGACAACGGGTTTATAGATGAAAGGGGGACAACGTTTTTAATTAAACGTCATAAAAGATAATTAAGTTATAATTAATTTAATTACTATTTTAATTATCAAATGTTTAAAAATCCGTATCTCCTTAATATGAGGTCCAAATCGAACGATTTCAGATCCGTTGAAACCGCGTCGACGAGCACTTCATAATGAAATCAATTGGAACAAATTTGGAGAAAATCAAAATTTAAGGTGATTTCAAATTCAAATAGAATAAAATCATCATTTAAGGAATGACGGAGTGGAACCCAATGTGAGAACTCTCTCACTTAAATATTTGTACAGTTAATTTATTTTATAATTGTAAATGTATAGAATAAATCATCATTTAAGGAATGACGGAGTGGAACCCAATGTGAGAACTCTCTCAATTAAATATTTGTATAGTTAATTTATTTTATAACTGTAAATGTATAGAAATTGCCAGTATTGATTTATCTGTTGCATGGAGTTCAACACACGAATAGGTTTTCTCGAACTGGAAGAGACAAAGGGTTTATAGATGAAAGGGGGACAACGTTTTTAATTAAACGTCATAAAAGATAATTAGGGTATAATTAATTTAATTACTATTTTAATTATCAAATGTTTAAAAATCCGTATCTCCTTAATATGAGGTCCAAATCGAACGATTTCAGATCCGTTGAAACCGCGTCGACGAGCACTTCACAATGAAATCAACTGGTACAAATTTGGAGAAAATCAGAATTTAAGGCGAATTCAAATTCAAATAGAATAAAATCATCATTTAAGGAATGACGGAGTGGAACCCAATGTGAGAACTCTCTCACTTAAATATTTGTATAGTTAATTTATTTTATAACTGTAAATGTATAGAATAAATCATCATTTAAGGAATGATGGTGTGGAACCCAATGTGAGAACTCTCTCACTTAAATATTTGTACAGTTAATTTATTTTATAACTGTAAATGTATAGAAATTCAGAATTTAAGGCGAATTCAAATTCAAATAGAATAAAATCATCATTTAAGGAATGACGGAGTGGAACCCAATGTGAGAACTCTCTCACTTAAATATTTGTACAGTTATTTTATTTTATAACTGTAAATGTTTAGAATAAATCATCATTTAAGGAATGACTGAGTGGAATCCAATGTGAGAACTCTCTCACTTAAATATTTGTACAGTTAATTTATTTTATAACCGTAAATGTATAGAAATTGCCAGTATTGATTAATCTGTTGTATGGAATTCAACACACGAATTCGCACAAATCACATAAATTGGAAGCGATGTATGGATATTACCGACACTCGGATTTCATACTCCGCAAATGGCCACTTATGGCACCGTAAATGGCATTGGGTAGTTGAGTATTTATTTATTTGGATGATTTATGTATTGTGACGATGATTTTGTGATATTTAAAATGTCAGAAATGTTAATATTAAACTGATAGATGAAAATGGAAAAAATAATCATTATATATTAAGTAGTGAAAATTGGTTAATTAGAAAAAAAATAATTCAAACCAAATTAGAATTGGTTAAATTTATTTACCAATGATTTATATAAATTGACTATTGTTTGAAAACCCCACACGAGTATTGGGATGATATTTGACATACACTAATCCCAATATTTATTTGTATGTCAACTGATGGGTTGACAGGCTGTGATGAGCGTTATTTATTTATTTTAATGCTTATACAGTTGTAGAATTCACTCTGGATGACGTGTGAATGTTTGATGATTATTTATCATTATTGTTGAATACATACGATGTATAAAATCCATATAACTGAAATTATATGGTAATTGATTGAATCACATTCAGATTCAGAAATGACGAATGTTTTAAAAAAAATCAATATTTTAAAATAACGAATATTTTAAAATAATGAATATTTCAAAATAATATTCAGTGAATAATCAAAATATGATTTTGACATTTGATTTTGGATGAATACAAAAATATTGAAATATATGAAGCCGAATTAATTAGAGATACGCCATTTTTACTCGAATGGATTTATCAGTCGATTTTATTCATTTTATAATGAATACGAAAAGGAAATGGATTTCAAAATCAGATATTTTGAAAATATTATCGTTTTAAAATTATAATGATATGGAATATTTAATTTTTATTTAAAATTGAAAATGAAGTTAAAATCGTTTTAAAATGAATTTATAAACAAATAGGATTTGAATGGAAATCGATGAAATATTATATATATATATATATATATATATATATATATATATATATATATACAAATGGCTTGAATAGAACGCGCCGCACAACGACCATTCACGAATTTCAACCATTGACTTTGAATTGATTTAACGGGAGATCCGACCGTCGGATTCTCCTAAAACTGGAACCATTACGTTCGTTTCAAAAAGAGCTTTCCAATGAATATATGAGATTTAAATTTGAACGGTTGGATCTCAAATTATGTCCAATTCTATTCCAAAAATAGTCGCTATGGATGCAGTTCAGTGGCCATTATTGGAAACTGACTGTACGGACCTTAATAAAATTATTAAAAATCTTGAAAAATCATGTAAAATCATAATAAATGATTTGGAAAGATCTTGGGTGAAAAATTCCAGTTTTGAAAAGATAAAAATATATTTTATCTTAATGAACTAGTTAATAACTAGAATAATAATCCGAATGATTTTTAAATAAATAAATTGGATCTGGAAAAAAAGGTTTTAACATAGCCAGAATTTTCCAATGAATATATTGGAAATGAATTTGAATGGAAATTATCTTCGGATATTTTGATATTGGATTCCGTTATTATACGGATATTGTTGAGGAATTTGGAAGATATATATCGTTATTCCCAATACGATATTTGTTGGTTTCAAAATTTGATATTGAATATAAGCCGATATAAGTTCTATTTAGAGCCTTGTATTTAATATGAAATTGGATTTTGGGGTTTGTCATGAATGGTGTCTTTATTAACACTGTTCTTAAACCCCGATGAGAAAAGAGTAAATCTTTTAAATAGGATTTAGAGAAGTTCACCAATTAATTAATGTTTAATTGTAATTGAATTGAAATTGGATTTTGGGTTTATGGTGAACAATGTTTTAAATAGCATTTGTTCTTTAACCCGATTAACAGTGATGTTATGATTTGGAATTTATAATCTTTTAATTTAGACTAATGGAATTTTCCAAAGTAAAGTTTTCCAATTCAATATATTAAATTGGAATTGAATGGAATTCGATTTGGTAATAATTGAGATGAGATTATGTGAAGGAAGACCGTTACTATATATGGAATTTAAAAGGCTTCGCCATTATTTCATTTATATTATTAGTCTGATACGAGAATTTATATCGATTATACACTATTATGATATCCATGTGGATTCCATTTTGATGGAAGAGGAATTTGGGTTTACCTGAGTAATGTTTCAAATGACATTGATTGTTTAACCCAGTTAAAGGTAGGATTAATTTCCAGAAAATTGAATAATTATAATGTAATGAATTTTAATATTAAAACCAAGTTGGAGTTTTAATAAATCTTCAATTAGATTGGAATGTAAACAAGATAATTAAATTTATCGAATTCATGAAATGATCGAGGATGGAGTACCACCAGCTTTACTCCAGACGATAGTTAAATCTTTAATTAGATTTGAACGGGAAATGGTCATTAAATTTACCGGTAACACAGTGGTGTTAGATATGGAGTGCTACAGTTTTGCTCCATGGGATGAATAGGTTGGGATTGAGAAAATAATAATAAATGGTTACTTTGATAAGGCTTGATGATCCCGACTAGTTTTATAAACCTTAATTTGGTTTAAAATTGTTAAAAGATAAAATAAAAATCTTTTGAAATTGATATCCAAAGGAAGATTAAAGAATAAATTTAAAAGAATTTATCTTTGATAAAATTAATGGGAACCTTTCCCTAAATATTTGAAATTTTGAATAAAAGAATATTCTGAATTGGAATGAGGCGTACGATGTGTTTTTATAGCACTTGATCATTGATTATAAAATAGGCGAGTTATTCGGAAAGACCGGGTTTATCCCATTTTGAATAACCGTTAGGACGATTAAAAGTCGACGATGAAGATGGTGGTTGAAGACTAGAGATCTTCGCATCGTTTGGATGATTATTGATGTCTTGATTGGGTTGTACACCTAAGAAAAGGTAATAAATGGTGGTCGTCCAGACGTACTTGGAGGTCTATCGGATATGCGATGACCTCTCTCCCGTATTGGACATATGGGACGAGGAATAAGGTGCCTCGAGTTTTCGTTCAGACCCAGAATGGACTTGTAAATGGATGTGTGTCTGATTTTGGATTTCATTCTGTGTTGATTGATTTCTATTAAATATATATCTGTTTGGTGGCAGAGAATTTATTCTCTTGCTTAACACCCTTCTCTGAGACGTACGAGCTCAGAGGCTATATATAGATAGACATCAGTTGCATGGCGTGGATTGTCAATGTGGCATGCTTAGTTGAAAATGACCACGGCTTTTGTTGAAAAGCAGAGTCTTGTGGTTGATGATCAAAACACGGCTTTAAGTAGCATAGCACTAATTCGTGAGCCTCACACCTCGGTAAGAGTCAAAAACGGGATTGTGACTACGGGGAGTGCACAACATTTCTTTCTATCTAGAAGTGGTGTCATGGTATGGAGCCTAGACATTTTTACTTATGTGGATGATGGATTGTGAGGCACCTTAGATATTGAGTCACTTCGGGGCTCAGAGATAGGTCCGATAGGACTGGGAAACGTGTGCTTAGGAATAATTAATCCACTAAAGTAAGTGTGGATCGGCCCTGAAGATCCAAGGGTTCGGCAGCGTCTGAATTCTGACGCATTTGCTAGAGTTTCTCGAATCGGGAGGAGCCATCCCTCGCCTCGACTTATAGACAGAAATCCAATTTCCAATACAACACTTTTCGGTTTTAATTGTAAACCTAGTATGGCGGCATAATTTATGGTACCTATGTCGTCTAGGATTGATACATTTATATTTGAAGTTGATTTTGACACTATGCACTTATAGTAATATCAAAATGATTTGTTGTTAAACATACCAAGCATGTTTGGCTATTATAACGGAAAACTCTTTCTTTTGGCTTGCGCTGTATTGTGTGATGGGACCTTAGTCTTATAATAGCTTCATTTTCCAAAAAGCATAGCGTTGTTTTATTTTAAACTGAGATTCATGGGGGATAAACCCAATCCATGTTATACGGCGTGGTCCCGTGATTTCTCAACTTTTGAAGTAAAGTTTTAATAACTGTTTTAAGTTCTCACACTAGTGCCATGACTGACTTGGAGTTTATTGTTTCTACCTAAACTCTGAGTGCCCATGTTTTCCACACAGGCAGCAAGTTGTTTTGGTTTTCGCAGATACCTCTTTTCCCAGGATCCTGATTTACAATTGGAGCTATATTCAGAAAGCTTTGTATCCGTGTATTTCCTTCAGTTGTGGTAGCTGATATTTTCTGCTGCATGTTATACTTATGTATTATATTTCCCCTGCTTTGTAATTTGTAAAATCTCTGATATTTAATTTTCCGCTGTATATTATTTATTCATACTCAGATATATTCTTGTACTCTGATGTAATTGCTGTAATAGCAATGAAATGTTCTATTGTTTGTGTTCTGATGCGTCGTGTTCCCAAAGCAGTCCGCCTTCTTTTTTGGTTTAGGCCGGCCGGGAAGTTCGGGTCGCTACACGTGAAATCAAGGAGAGGGTTGTAATTGGATATTGATATAGTAATTAAACTCTATGCAATCCAGTGTTGCGTGGGACTGGACGTAGGAGCAATTACGAACCAGTATAAAATCCGGTGTGTTCTTTCCTTTTCTGCATTTTATTTTTGTTTATCTTTGTGTTTGATTCTGTGTCTATGATTGCTTCTGTGGTGTTTGATTCATATAGTAGTTCATATAAGTTTTAGATTTTGTTTAATTTCTCAAAAACACTATTCACCCCCGTCTTGTGTTAGTTTTGCCTTAATGATCATTCCGCAATCCCTAACATCCGCATCCTAAATTGATTCAATTCATTTTCTAAATCTATATAGTGATTCGGATATGTATCATTTCAACCCATATGGGGCTTGTCAAATATATCGAACATGTACATGAAGTAAACTCAAAAAATCAAACATATACATGAAGTAATACATGCATGTGCACATTCATATCATATATATATATATATATATATATATATCAGTCATGTCATAAATGTGTGTCATCTGTGTACAACATATAATAAATTTTCCAAAACAATCCTATACATTTCATGGTATTTTAAATGTTCTGAATATCACTTCTATAAATAATGCAAGTCAAGTGCGAGATAAACTCACTTTTTGTGGCATTAAATGGAGACAACAAACAAATGGACATAGAATGGAATGACGAGATCTAACCACAACTCGGGATTGATTCAAGCTCAACAACCACTTAATATTTTATTTTTATAAGAGGAGGGAGTTTATCAGCAAAACAACATGGCAATTGGATTTGTGGAACAGTTTTCGAAACTGTTTTTTTCCATGGGTATAAAGGAAGCAACACCAAAAAATTTCTATTATCCTATATATATTATATAAAACATAAACATCAGATTGCATAATTGTTTTTTAAATCAACTCAACACACATACAATCCAAACACCTATAAAACCTTTCACAAACATTTTCTTTTTATAAAAAGAAAAGAAAACTTAACCCAAACTTATGCATATAGCAACTATATACATATTTTATAAATTACTCAAACACATAGGCAAAATAAAATAAAATGAACACACCCAAACAAGCATATATATATATATATATAACACAACTCAGCACACAAAACTAAAGTAAAATAAACCTACAAAAACTCATAATTCAGCACGATAGGCAAGGGAAATGCAAGAAGGATGGATTTAGATTATTTACCAAAAAGTTACAAAATTGGACAAAAATTTTAACCATTTTAAAAGTGATTTTTGAACAAGTTAACATCAGAATTTGGAAAAATCATAAACTGGAAAGTGATTGTAAATTATTTTCTCTTCAATTTAAAAACAATTTTTTTTGATAAATGAAGAAAATGCAACCAAAACAGCAAACAATAAATTTTGGGATCAGGGATCTGGGCCTGAAATGCATTTGAAAGATTGCCATTTTCGACCTAGGAAAATTTAAAATCTGGAAAAGTGTTCAACATAAAAGTTGTAGCTCTTTCGATTTTAACCAATTTTAAAAAAAAGTGGATTTGGGATTCTTATGAGGAAGTTATGGCCTCTAAAAAATAGATCAAAATCTGGGAAAAATTAGAAAATAAAAAGAGGAAATGGGAGAAGAGATTGATGGTTTTGATTTGGTTGCTTCTACTTTTCTTCTTGCAATTTGGTTTGAGAAATTTCTCCATTAGATTTTAGCCCTGGTTGCTTGATAAAAATTTGTTTAAGGGAGGAGAAGAAAATGCTTTGAGAAAGAACGAATGGTTGTATGAATAAATGGAAATGAGTTTATGAAAAAAAGAAACAACCGTAAATAATCCGTCACGGCCTTTCGATTTTTAACCTTAATCAATCAGTGAATTAGTGGATGACGTGGTAGTAGCTTTTCCAAGTAAATATGATTATTATTGTAAAAAAGGTAAACTTTATTCCTATTCACTGATGAATCAAATTTTAAAAGCAAAAGGTAATGGATTGTTAATGAAACGAAGACGTAAGTAAATTTATGACTTTAATTTGCATCATAAGTCATATAATTCCCTATATTAAGAAACAACTAATTTAAGTTATTCAAATTTCCAAGTTTTTTTGAAAAACCTTGGCAAACCTTACATTTTACACATTTAAAATTGAAATACCATCGGAATATTTATTATGTCAATATTTTAGTTTTATATTTTACAATTCAAATTCATCACAATTTTAACTAAAAATTCACATGAAATTAAATTATTCAGTAAAACAAGTATAATGTTTAAATTTAAAATTTTAAGAATGAATTAAATTCAAATAATCAATCCTGATTTAATTTATTTAATAAATAAGATTTGGATAAACAAACATTGATAATTTTGTTATCAATCTATATTTGCATCAACATTAAATTCATTCACTTCATAAAATTCAAAATACATTAAGTTTAAATCAAAATCAAAATTCAAACTAAATCATTAACAAAAATTTCACTTAAAAACCCAGTTTGTTACATCTATCAAAAATCAACTTCCCCTTTTCTACACCCAATACTCCTAGCTCAGTTGGCTAGAGGTGGGCGAATTGGGATGAGACATAGGTCTCACGTTCGGGGCCACCTCTACCAATTTCTAGGGGTGACTACCTAGGTAGTGTGAATGCAATGGAAAATCGGGGTATATCACTACCCGTGGGGTTTACTAAGACCGACAAGCAATGGCTTGAGTGAAGTCTTAGGTTCCACACGTAAATAAAAAAACGTCCCCTTTTCTACATCACTTGTAGATTTGCAACCTCCCGTTTTCAATTGCCTAAAGTGTGCTTTTCAAACTATTAGCTCACCCCAACACACTTCCAGTTCTGTTGTGCATCCTAGACATATTTCATGCTTAGAGGCTTCACTGTCACACTGTATAAACCCAACATGCTTACACGCTTCAGCCTTGCTTACACATCCTCACTATGGCAATTGATTTAAGCAAGCTTCTGCCATTTTCTAGGTGGACTAATTTTAGCAATTTTACCATACTTCTCACACCAATTCACTTTGTTATGTAAAAACTGAGAAATAAATTGTGCACACACCATAATAATACAATAACAAACATTTCTATTTATACTGGTTATAGGAAGCTTTGAAAAAAAAATCAAATTCATATTGCACACAGATAAATTAAAGTATTAACTATATACTATGTTTAAAAATAAATTATTAGAGTAGCACATACCATATTTAAAAATCAATTATAAGAGCACACATATGTACCTATTGGTACATATAAGCAAGTTGGGCTACAACACCTTTTACATCATGACGAATCTTTATCTGTACCTTAATAATTAAAAATAATTATACATCAGACATTCAATTTTCATCCAAGAAAATCGATAAACAGATTGATTTATAGATTCCTAGGATTAAAAAGAGTTACAAAATTAAAAACAAATTAATACCCCTAACTATAATCGTACGCACTTAATGAAACTTGTTACCTTTCAAATAAACATGTGTTAAAAGGAAAATAGTAATTTTGCTTATTGGTTATGATGTATCATATTTCAAATTATTAATGAAATGGTCTCACTTGTTTTTTGTGACGAAGCAGACGAACTAGTATATAAGATCTATTTAAACCTTATATAATAAATAAGAAATGATAATACATATATCATTTTGGGAATTATGATCTCTGATCTAGGGAGCTCAAATCATCTGATAATCATATTGCCTAAAATTATATAATTAATTTGGTGGTATTCTTGTTTTCCAATTTGATAAAGGTGGATATAATGAAAGATATCTAGTACTTTACTATTTTATGCTGGGAACCTAAGACATAACATGATCCATGCACTAATAAGAAAAACAAAGCAATAAAATAAATTCCTTGTTCTTTGTCCGGTGCAACTATTTAAGATTTTTATTATTATGAAAACTCAATTAGTATCAAAGTTTTCTTTTAATAATGAGTTTACTATTTCCATGTATAAGAAAAGACAGAGAATATTAAAAGATTTGCTTGAATATCCAACTATAAAAAGTAGTTGGATGCAAAAATAATAATAATTTAAACATATCACAAAGAGAGGTTGTAAATTAAAGAAAACTATCAAAACGTTTAGTAATCAGGTTCTTTTTATGAATATTACCCTTAAAGACCATATCAGATATACTAAGTCCAAAATAATGATGCCTAAATTTCAGATATAAACATCAAATTAGTGACAGTTTAGAGAAAATTTAATGAAACATTTAGATGCTATCATATTAGATGTAGAATACAACTCAAAACATGTCTTATCATATTAACGAAATCACGGAAGAAACTTGATCTAATGTCATAATATGAATAAAATAAAAACAAAATCAATTGTAAGCAAGCTTAGTGAATTCTTCGCATGCGCTTAAGTAAGAAAATTATTAAAATGCATAAGCACTTTTGTAATTAAAAATGAAGAATTGTTACGCTCTAATTAAAATTTTGCAAAATAAAATATCAAGAGCCTAAAAATATAAAGACTAGTTTAGAGAAGAACGACCAATTGATGCTTCACCCATCTAGTTGAAGCATCAACGTCAATCATGCCTTAAAGGTGAGAGTGCAGAGTTGTAGGTCATCCATTGTTAGCAAACAAAATTTCATAATTCAATTTTGAAATTGGTGCAACTTTAAACTTTTTGTGTCATGGTCGAGGTAGTAAACCAAAAAATGAGAAGGGATATCCTAATTTTGCTTTATTCATTTAATTTTAAGAGAGAGAAGGCAAAAAGAATTGGATCATAATGCGCTAAAGTGGCAATAAAGCTAATATGGGTGTGTTCTTACATACCGAAATATCTCAGGTGTTTGTTCAAAATTACAAAAATGTCCTAGCTATTTAAAAAAAAAGAATAAGTAAATAAAATAAAAGTAGCTAAGATATATTTTCTTCGCACATTGGATAATTTCTCCTAAAAGATATCTAATTATATGCCTACGTTTTGAAATTAAGTGTTGAACAATAGTTGGTTAAAAAACAATTAGGTTAGGAAAGATTCAGAAAATAAAATCATTTTCATTTAAGTAATTTAGAAACATATACTCAAAGAATGGACGACAAAACTAGCAAGCTTAAACTCCGACTAACAATATTTTAATGTGTTACTGTGTATCATAATCTTTTTGTTACTATATCTACTTTAAGTTGTTTTGATAGATGAACATAAGAATGATTTAGTCATTCAAACTCATGAAACCATTACATAATGATGCTGCAAGTATGAGCATGCATATTGTAACTCACATATCTGCTGAATATCGACGTACGAAGGATTACCATTTGGTAAATGTAAATCGATGAACTTAGCATAATTAAGTGAAATGGACGCATAAAACATATTAAATGAAACCATGATAAATAAATGTTTCTTAATTACAATTCTTGCATGTATTAAAGTGTATCATATTACATTATCGACAGAGCTTCATTCAGTGTTACTCATGTGAACTATTGTGTTTATATCCTAATATTGAAATGTGAGACATCAATTAATGCAATGAAAATGATTTTAAAAAATATGTCAAAATCTTACACTTGGTAATAACGTAGAATTATATATCTGAAAAGTAGAAAATTTATCTGTTAGAGAATATGCTAGAAGATATGTTGCCCTTATTTGATTGTATTAATTTGAGTTATATTTGGCATTGAATTATTTATTATAATTGACCCAAATGTGCTCAAGAATATTCTTATCTAGAATGTTCTTTTAGATAAGGATAAACTATGTATAAAGAGAGGCAAGGATTGGCAATGTAAGAAAGTATCTTTTGTAATTAATCGATCAATAAAGAAATAATAATGTAGCCTTTTATGTTTTACCAATTAATCCCTCTCTCCTCTCTATATAAAATTCTAACATGGTATTAGAGCTTGGTTATATAGCGAGATAGAGAGAGGATTGATGTCAACATGGTATCGCTTTATTTAATTTCAATTCCACTTTTCTGAAATCAATACACACCCATTGTTTCCTCATTTTCTTCCAAAAAAATGTTTAAGCAAAGTATTGTCGTTCCCCTTATGAGTTGAAGTTTTTTTGTTGTCATTGGGTGATGGTGGTTCGTCCAAGAAGTTTTGTAATGACCCGTATTTTTCACGGTATATAATTAATTAATTTAATTATATAAATAGTGATTTAGAAATTTAATGGTCGTTTAAATTAAATTATATTGAATATTTAATTAATATAAATAATACAATTAATTAAACAGGAGTAACAGGACAGGTGTTATCATTCTCAAGGTTAATATAGTGAGGACATAATACAAGCTTGAGCAGTAGATTCTTTACAAAATTTGAGAAAAGGAGAACAAATATGATAAATGCGAACATATATGATACATGCACTCAGGGAAGCTAAATTCGAAGTATCAATTAGCAAATAAATATGGTATATGATACTATATATTAAGTTAAAAATAAGGATAAGATGGTTAGCAAAGTATGTAGTGGTACAAAGTAATAAGACAATGTATATTATTGCTGACATACTTATGGGGTTAACTCGCATCGTTTATTCTCACATACAAATGGGCTCAGTCCAACTATAGTGCAAAGCGTTTTAGATGTTTGATTCAAACAAGTGCGCCTGTCAACAAAGGAAGAAAACGTGGGATGTTATCATTCTCACAATCAAAGAAAGAAAATATCTAGGCAAGGGGTAAATCCCTATATAATAACTTTAATTTTCCTCAAACCTAACTCCTCAATCAAAATATCCGCCGCTCTCTTTCTCTGGAAAACCAAATCCGATTCTTTAGGAAATCATAGAAACTCCAAATAAATCCCTTTAATCACCAAGTATACATTTTCGAGTTCCTGCAGCTTTGCCCTTCGATTTGATACCCATTCAGTCGTGCTCGATCGTGCTAGGTCGACGCTCATTCTTGTTCTGCGATCTAGGGTTGGCAAATTTGTGGGTTCGTGAAGCATCAAAGGGGTAGTTTGGTGTTAGATTTGAATTCGACGAGCTGTAGAGGAGGTTTGAGGGATCGAGCGTTGTATGTGAGCGAGGGAGTTAGGGGGCGAACTGGAAAGTCAAACTGTGACGGAGAACGAAGCACTGCTGACGTGGTTCTTTGGTTCGAGGTTGTGATGAATGGTTCGGTGAATGGGAGCAGTGAAGTTGGAGGAGGGAAATGGCCTTCAATGAAGGGGAGGCTGCTGTTCTCGGTTCGAAGTGATGATCGGGTGTGCAGTTCGGAGCGGAAATGAGGAGATGTCGACAGTTTGGTGAAGACAGACTTTGTTTTGTGCGAGAAGCTACTGTATGATACTCGATTGTGGGAAGTTGGGGGTTTGAAGCGTGAGGACTGGTGGAATGCAGTGGTGAAATTATGGTGAAATGAAGGGAAACAAGAGTGAGATGAGGGTAGTTGCGTAAGTTTGTGTGAAGTATTGGATGTGTTCGGTGATGCCTGCGAGTGAATAGCAGGGATGAAATGGGTAAGGGCTGAAGCTTGTTCGAAGTTATGAAGGAGAAAGTGACGAGTTGACTGTTCATGGAGGAGCAGTTACTTTGTTTTACTGTTTGGGGTTCGAAGACGTTGTGTGACGATGGTGTGTTTGATGTGGGCTTGGTAAATTTGTGTGTGACAGGAAGCTTTGTCTGAACAAGTATGGAGGGGACTGGTCTTGCATGACCGCATGGGGGAAGCTCTCTGCTAGTGGACGTTAGCAGCATGTATGGATGGGCGCACAGGAGTTTGGTGAGATGAAGCCTTGGGAGTTCACGGTTTTATGCTGGGAATGGACTTCATGAATCCGGAGGTCAAATGCGTGTAGAAGATGAAACAACAGTGAAGAGCGGGTGCAGTAAAAATGTGGACGATGGGCCGGGTTTCTAAAATATGAATTTCGAAAAATCAGATCCGACAGGATCATAGGAACAGATGCTACAACAAGTAATTGGAACGGGAATGATTCGGAGATTATCTGGATTTACGACAGAACAAAACGAATGAAATGAATCAAGAAACGTTAATCGTTATTTAACGAAAAACGCCAAAGTGAGTAAAACTCACTAACTCTCCTCAATTTATATTTTAATATAAATTGTACTTTATTTTGTTGACTGCTGTATATTGATTGTTAAACTGGACTGTTAAATAGATTTGATTGAAAACATAGATATAGTCATAAGTTATATAGTTAATCAAATATTGATTTTGTCCAGTAGAATATTTCATATTGAAAATGAAATATGATATATATTATACTGTGTAACATCTGTGGATGCAGGGAGACAGGTTGGAGGAATCCGACTGGGTTCTTCAATAATTATTTTACTGTTTTCGTATATTGTGTTATATGATGTGTTATATAATCTGTTCTGGACTATGTGTGTTAGAATGATATTAATCATTGTTATTCGATATTTTGAATATCATAAGAAACTCTGAGTTGTAAAAAGGAATATTTCAATGTATATTGAAATAAAGGAAATTATTTATAAAACAAATAGAGTTTTATAAAAGGGGTATTTATTTAGAAAATAAATAGAATTGAAAGGGAGGATATTTATTTAGAAAATAAATAGAAAATAGGAAATATTTGTAACGGTAAATAGAAATTGTAAATAGGAAATATTTGTAACGGTAAATAGAAATTGTAAATAGGAAATATTTGTAACGGTAAATAGAAGTTGTAAATAGGAAATATTTGTAACGGTAAATAGAAGTTGTAAATAGGAAATATTTGTAACGGTAAATAGAAGTTGTAAAAAGGGAAATAGTTGTAACGGAAAACGTAGTTTATCAAAAGGAGTTAATCAAAAGTAGTTTATAAAAAGGGGTTAATCGAATATAGAAATTAAGAAGTGAAGTTAAACAAAAATTAGAAACTGACTAGAGATTAGTAAGTTGAATAGTTTTCTGAGTGTTGATCTGATGTTGGTTTCGGCCTTCGGGGTTTATACTTAGAGAATTGTTCTCTTACTAGTTTACAGTTAGGGACTAATAGTTGTGGAATGATAGTGATGCGTAAATGAGGATTGGAAATGTTTTCCAATGTTGAAAATGTATATTTTCTAGTTTTAGAAAATAAGGATATATATATATATATATATGATTGATGATTGGATCGATAATTCCATTTGGAATTAAGATCGTTGTTTGTACACCGACACATTTTCATTTGATAGTTAAATCACAGACTATCGAAGTTTTGACCATTTTACGTTGTTAATATGGAGAGACCGGTTGGATTATTATCCGAAGAACCACTCCGTATCGACATAAGCGTTGTGATCAAATACGATGAAGAAATTGAAGATGGAGTAAAGTGCAAGGGCTGTCCTGTTTACAGAATAGTGCCTTCGGTTTCGTTCAGTCCCAGAACGAACGTATATGGACGAATGTCTGACAGAATAGTTCCAATGATCGAAAGAGTTGGACTGTACAAATATATATGGTGGCCAACGGATTTATTCCCTTCGCATAATATCCAGAATCTATTTGTGCAGATCCAACTAATGATTAACGGATCTGATAATGTGGCATTCAAAGTGATCGTGTTATCAATGAATGGAAAGTAAGCGTAGCTTCTAGCCTCACATCTGGTAAATGACAAAAATCGGGCAGGCAGCATGGCTAAGTCGGTCGCACCGAAGTAGGGTGTATAATCACCTATCTAGAGAATATTCATTTGCTTCTTTAATCTATCAATGTTGTCCCATATATATACGGGAAACGGTTGCTGATCCCGACCGTTGGTGATGTACATTCGATACACTCAAGCGAAATGAGTGGTCGGTCATGTGTGACTGAGTTGCAAGATGTTCTTGTTGAACTCCAGTGTATCGTTCCTAGAGTACACTGATCGGAAGGTGGTTCCATACCTTGTCATAGTTGGAAACCCATTACCCAATACGTGCTTGCGGTTTTGATTGTATACTATATGTAGAACGTGAGATGAAAGCGTTTCTGCTAGATGATCATTATATTGTGGTTGATAGACATTATTATAATATCAAAAGGTTTTTGATATAAAGATATTTTGGATTCTCATAAGGGAAAAAACCCGTTCCGTTCTGCGGCGTGGTCTTATGAGATATCGTTTACTTGTTCATATACCTGTTTAAACTGTTTTACTCATACCAGTCCCATGACTGACCCGGAGTTTACTTTGTTGTTTTCCCTAAACTCTTGGGTTCCTAAATTTGTACGGGCAGTCAAGTAGTCGGGATTTGCAGATACATTGAAGAGCTGGAGCAAGAGGCTTCAGGATTCTATAGCTATATTTATTTCCGCTGTTGTTGTAAGTGTTGTACTCTGAAATGTTATTATACATATACTGTTTGTATTTCAAAAGTTATGTTATATTTTATTCGTTCTGCTGTGAGATTTCGTGTTACTCTGATGATGATGTTCTTCTTCCTCTTATATTCTATAAGTTTCTATCTTATCTATTCTCACCCTCTAAATTCTTTCTATTAATTTCCTGATTTCCAGTGTAATTTGGGTTGGACTTGTGTTATTTAGTCAGCTCAAATTGGACCGGATTTTCGGGTCGTTACAGTTGGTATCAGAGCTTAAGTTAAGTGAATTACCTTGGCTCTGTGGCATGACTCAATAGAGATAGGGTTAGTAATACCCTAGATTGAGTTGAGTGTATATATATGAGTGAACGTATTTGTTAATTGATATAAAAATTTGTTTTATATTGTGGAGCTTTATTGGTTGAGTGGCTTATGAATTCTGGTCGATGGTGGGGCACCACAATATCGATAGGGGTTTCTAAACACTCGAATACGATGAACCAACATGATATGTTTTGACATTAACATAGTATAATTGGTTGTGTTGGTTGTTATTATAATCAGATGAGATTATAAAATGGCGAAATGGTTATAGATAACTAATCAGAATTCATATAAGTAAAGTATATGAAATAAGATGAATTAAATCTGAAATTAAATCAGGATTAGGAATTAAAATAAGGAAATTTTAAGTTCCTGGGAGATTTTGAAAATGTTTTCAAATTGGAAGTGTTATAGTATTGAACTCACTTCGATAAACTGGGAAATAACCCTGATGAGTGTGGCCACATCATCAGTGTTCATTTTCGAGTGCTAAGTGACGGATTACTACCAAATATTTTGTTTTTGAATTGTTTAAGGAAAACAAGTGTTTAGAAATTCAAAGGTTTTGAATTGGTATTATGGTTTCAAATTGATTTGAAATAAACCCAGGAATATAAATTCTGGAATTAAGATTTAACTTATGAAGTTAAATAGATTAAAATATTGAAAGTGAATAAATAAATTTGAATTAAACTTGGACAAGGTTAAATATAATATGGAATTATATTGGGATGATATCGAGTAAATTGATTGATTTTATAAGGATTTGGAATCAAGAATTGTACTTAAGTTTGAAATGGAATTTGGCTTGAGTATAAGCAAATGCTTGAGTTAAGGATAAAAACTGACAGGAGATGGATTGGAATGACATTGGTATATGTTAATTTGATAACCAATGGGAATGGTATAATGATATGGTCAGCAAAAAGGTACAAGTTTATATTTCATATGAGTTGGAATTTATGAGCCGATTTGGCAAGCCGCTTGGCGTTTTGATTTTCTTTTGGGTTGGAGAAGGCCTAGAGAGGCGAGTTGTGGTTTTACCGATAGGGCTGTACAAAGGAGGTTATGGCGAAATTTTCTGAAAAAAAAGGGCGTTAGAAAATTTTAGTTAGTCGGAATAAATTAATATTTTAGTCGATATTAATTGGTTCAGTTGAAACTGAAGTTAAGGGGTAAACCGATAAATATTTACCCAGTAGATAGGGTCGTCCTCTACCTTAGCAATTTCGAGGACGAAATTATTTTAAGTGGGGAAGAATGTAATGACCCGTATTTTTCACGGTATATAATTAATTAATTTAATTATATAAATAGTGATTTAGAAATTTAATGGTCGTTTAAATTAAATTATATTGAATATTTAATTAATATAAATAATACAATTAATTAAACAGGAGTAACAGGACAGGTGTTATCATTCTCAAGGTTAATATAGTGAGGACATAATACAAGCTTGAGCAGTAGATTCTTTACAAAATTTGAGAAAAGGAGAACAAATATGATAAATGCGAACATATATGATACATGCACTCAGGGCAGCTAAATTCGAAGTATCAATTAGCAAATAAATATGGTATATGATACTATATATTAAGTTAAAAATAAGGATAAGATGGTTAGCAAAGTATGTAGTGGTACAAAGTAATAAGACAATGTATATTATTGCTGACATACTTATGGGGTTAACTCGCATCATTTATTCTCACATACAAATGGGCTCAGTCCAACTATAGTGCAAAGCGTTTTAGATGTTTGATTCAAACAAGTGCGCCCGTCAACAAAGGAAGAAAACGTGGGATGTTATCATCCTCACAATCAAAGAAAGAAAATATCTAGGCAAGGGGTAAATCCCTATATAATAACTTTAATTTTCCTCAAACCTAACTCCTCAATCAAAATATCCGCCGCTCTCTTTCTCTGGAAAACCAAATCCGATTCTTTAGGAAATCATAGAAACTCCAAATAAATCCCTTTAATCACCAAGTATACATTTTCGAGTTCCTGCAGCTTTGCCCTTCGATTTGATACCCATTCAGTCGTGCTCGATCGTGCTAGGTCGACGCTCATTCTTGTTCTGCGATCTAGGGTTGGCAAATTTGTGGGTTCGTGAAGCATCAAAGGGGTAGTTTGGAGTTAGATATGAATTCGACGAGCTGTAGAGGAGGTTTGAGGGATCGAGCGTTGTATGTGAGCGAGGGAGTTAGGGGGCGAATTGGAAAGTCAAACTGTGATGGAGAACGAAGCACTGCTGACGTGGTTCTTTTGGTTCGAGGTTGTGATGAATGGTTCGGTGAATGGGAGCAGTGAAGTTGGAGGTGGGAAATGGCCTTCAATGAAGGGGAGGCTGCTGTTCTCGGTTCGAAGTGATGATCGGGTGTGCAGTTCGGAGCGGAAATGAGGAGATGTCGACAGTTTGGTGAAGCCAGACTTTGTTTTGTGCGAGAAGCTACTGTATGATACTCGATTGTGGGAAGTTGGGGGTTTGAAGCGTGAGGACTGGTGGAATGCCGTGGTGAAATTATGGTGAAATGAAGGGAAACAAGAGTGAGATGAGGGTAGTTGCGTAAGTTTGTGTGAAGTATTGGATGTGTTCGGTGATGCCTGCGAGTGAATAGCAGGGATGAAATGGGTAAGGGCTGAAGCTTGTTCGAAGTTATGAAGGAGAAAGTGACGAGTTGACTGTTCATGGAGGAGCAGTTACTTTGTTTTACTGTTTGGGGTTCGAAGACGTTGTGTGACGATGGTGTGTTTGATGTGGGCTTGGTAAATTTGTGTGTGACAGGAAGCTTTGTCTGAACAAGTATGGAGGGGACTGGTCTTGCATGACCGCATGGGGGAAGCTCTCTGCTAGTGGACGTTAGCAGCATGTATGGATGGGATGGGCGCACAGGAGTTTGGTGAGATGAAGCCTTGGGAGCTCACGGTTTTATGCTGGGAATGGACTTCATGAATCCGGAGGTCAAATGCGTGTAGAAGATGAAACAACAGTGAAGAGCGGGTGCAGTAAAAATGTGGACGATGGGCCGGGTTTCTAAAATATGAATTTCAAAAAATCAGATCCAACAGGATCACAGGAACAGATGCTACAACAAGTAATTGGAACGGGAATGATTCGGAGATTATCTGGATTTACGACAGAACAAAACGAATGAAATGAATCAAGAACCGTTAATCGTTATTTAACGAAAAACGCCAAAGTGAGTAAAACTCACTAACTCTCCTCAATTTATATTTTAATATAAATTGTACTTTATTTTGTTGACTGCTGTATATTGATTGTTAAACTGGACTGTTAAATAGATTTGATTGAAAACATAGATATAGTCATAAGTTATATAGTTAATCAAATATTGATTTTGTCCAGTAGAATATTTCATATTGAAAATGAAATATGATATATATTATACTGTGTAACATCTGTGGATGCAGGGAGACAGGTTGGAGGAATCCGACTGGGTTCCTCAACAATTATTTTACTGTTTTCGTATATTGTGTTATATGATGTGTTATATAATCTGTTCTGGACTATGTGTGTTAGAATGATATTAATCATTGTTATTCGATATTTTGAATATCATAAGAAACTCTGAGTCGTAAAAAGGAATATTTCAATGTATATTGAAATAAAGGAAATTATTTATAAAACAAATAGAGTTTTATAAAAGGGGTATTTATTTAGAAAATAAATAGAATTGAAAGGGAGGATATTTATTTAGAAAATAAATAGAAAATAGGAAATATTTGTAACGGTAAATAGAAATTGTAAATCGGAAATATTTGTAACGGTAAATAGAAATTGTAAATAGGAAATATTTGTAACGGTAAATAGAAGTTGTAAATAGGAAATATTTGTAACGGTAAATAGAAGTTGTAAATAGGTAATATTTGTAACGGTAAATAGAAGTTGTAAATAGGAAATATTTGTAATGGTAAATAAAAGTTGTAAAAAGGGAAATAGTTGTAACGGAAAACGTAGTTTATCAAAAGGAGTTAATCAAACGTAGTTTATAAAAAGGGGTTAATCGAATATAGAAATTAAGAAGTGAAGTTAAACAAAAATTAGAAACTGACTAGAGATTAGTAAGTTGAATAGTTTTCTGAGTGTTGATCTGATGTTGGTTTCGGCCTTCGGGGTTTATACTTAGAGAATTGTTCTCTTACTAGTTTACAGTTAGGGACTAATAGTTGTGGAATGATAGTGATGCGTAAATGAGGATTGGAAATGTTTTCCAATGTTGAAAATGTATATTTTCTAGTTTTAGAAAATAAGGAAATATATATATATATATATATATATATGATTGATGATCGGATCGATAATTCCATTTGGAATTAAGATCGTTGTTTGTACACCGACATATTTTCATTTGATAGTTAAATCACAGACTATCGAAGTTTTGACCATTTTACGTTGTTAATATGGAGAGACCGGTTGGATTATTATCCGAAGAACCACTCTGTATCGACATAAGCGTTGTGATCAAATACGATGAAGAAATTGAAGATGGAGTAAAGTGCAAGGGCTGTCCTGTTTACAGAATAGTGCCTTCGGTTTCGTTCAGTCCCAGAACGAACGTATATGGACGAATGTCTGACAGAATAGTTCCAATGATCGAAAGAGTTGGACTGTACAAATATATATGGTGGCCAACGGATTTATTCCCTTCGCATAATATCCAGAATCTATTTGTGCAGATCCAACTAATGATTAACGGATCTGATAAAGTGGCATTCAAAGTGATCGTGTTATCAATGAATGGAAAGTAAGCGTAGCTTCTAGCCTCACATCTGGTAAATGACAAAAATCGGGCAGGCAGCATGGCTAAGTCGGTCACACCGAAGTAGGGTGTATAATCACCTATCAAGAGAATATTCATTTGCTTCTTTAATCTATCAATGCTGTCCCATATATATACGGGAAACGGTTGCTGATCCCGACCGTTGGTGATGTACATTCGATACACTCAAGCGAAATGAGTGGTCGGTCATGTGTGGCTGAGTTGCAAGATGTTCTTGTTGAACTCCAGTGTATCGTTCCTAGAGTACACTGATCGGAAGGTGGTTCCATACCTTGTCATAGTTGGAAATCCATTACCCAATACGTGCTTGCGGTTTTGATTGTATACTATATGTAGAACGTGAGATGAAAGCGTTTCTGCTAGATGATCATTATATTGTGGTTGATAGACATTATTATATTATCAAAAGGTTTTTGATATAAAGATATTTTGGATTCTCATAAGGGAAAAAACCCGTTCCGTTCTGCGGCGTGGTCTTATGAGATATCGTTTACTTGTTCATATACCTGTTTAAACTGTTTTACTCATACCAGTCCCATGACTGACCCGGAGTTTACTTTGTTGTTTTCCCTAAACTCTTGGGTGCCTAAATTTGTACGGGCAGTCAAGTAGTCGGGATTTGCAGATACATTGAAGAGCTGGAGCAGGAGGCTTCAGGATTCTATAGCTATATTTATTTCCGCTGTTGTTGTAAGTGTTGTACTCTGAAATGTTATTATACATATACTGTTTGTATTTCAAAAGTTATGTTATATTTTATTCGTTCCGCTGTGAGATTTCGTGTTACTCTGATGATGATGTTCTTCTTCCTCGTCTATTCTATAAGTTTCTATCTTATCTATTCTCACCCTCTAAATTCTTTCTATTAATTTCCTGATTTCCAGTGTAATTTGGGTTGGACTTGTGTTATTTAGTCAGCTCAAATTGGACCGGATTTTCGGGTCGATACAAGTTTGATACCCATTCTAGCTCCGCTAACCGCTCAGGTGGCACACAGAGCTCGCCATACAAGCTGGAATTCGATTAGATCGTTCTGGTTACAAATCGAGCTTCAGATCAAGTTTTTGGTTGGATCTCTGTTGTTTGGGTCTTGATTCAGCGAAGGGGTTTTAAGGTTGTAGTTGATAATCGAATTGGTTATTGTAACGACCCGTACTTTTATGGATAATAAATAATTTATTTAATTATTTAAATAAAGGTTTGGTAATTTAAAATGACTGGAATTTAAATAATAAGGAATATTTAATTAATATAATAATTAAATAATATATTTAAATTCTAGAATAGTCGGAAATAGTAGAATTCACAATATGATGTGAATTGGATCATATATAAGCTATAATTCAGTTTGGAATTGAATTCGAATAACGAATATATTATTTAAATGAAGTTTGAACGTATAATTATAATATAATTATAATTGAGCTTGAATGGCGCGGTAGTTCGCTATTTGTCGATTTGAACTTCAATTGAATATATAGAATCCGTTTTAAATCGGATTTCTGTGAAACAAGAAACGTTCGGAGCTGGTGAAATATATTTTTCTAATGGAAGAGAAAAATCAGGATTTCATCATGTAGATTTTGATTTGTGTCCAAATCAAATTTTAGAAAAGTCGCTATGAAATTCCTTTTTAATTTGTAACGATTTATTTATATTATAAAAGGATTTTTCAATATAAATTGAATATCGATTCAACCAGGATTTGAATATCGAGTTATGAATCCAATTGGAGCTATATGATATTCATTGTGAATATATATACGATAATATATATTTATTTATATTTAATTTAACTTATTTTAAATATATTAATATATTTAAAAGGGTTATTTAGAGCTTTAAAAATAGCCAGTTTTGCAAACAACCTCCGTTTTCGACGAAACTAATTTTGTTAGATCCGTAATATTAAATTATTGTTAGATTTCAATTTTCGTGATTTTTGGAGTCAGTGTGTGGCCGTACGGATTGTTATTGTGAAAAAAAGTCAGTATTTTGGCGGTTAAAAATACGCTGTGTGAGCAAATGGAGTCGGAATTCGACGAAACAAGTTTCATTGGGTCCATAATATCAAACTGTAGCTGTACGTCCATTTTCATCGGAATTGGATATCGTATGTGACTATACGGATTTTAATTGATGAATACAAATAGTGGTTGGACATAAATTAATAAATATTTCGAATATAAAAATATTAAAAATATCCTATAAATACAGTACATTTTCCTAAACCGAATTTACTTCCTCCTTTAGTCGAAATTTTCTACCGTCGTTCTTTCTCTTCTTCACATTAAAAAATGGGAGTTCTAAAATCAAAATAAAACCCTATAAATTCTTTTAAATCTCCAAACAAATGTAGTTGAGATTCTTAAGTGTTCCTCTTCCATCTTGCATCAACTATAGGCAGTTCGACATCAACGGATTTTCTATCATAGTTTCAGCGTTGCCTAGGGTTTTCATTCCTATTGGGTATGAAAGCATCGATCAGCGTTTGAAGTATTGCAGGGTTTTTGCAGCATGGAGAAGGTTCGGTGGTGAGTTTCTGATGGAGTTCTGTGATGTTTTGTTCGTTGATGTGTACAGTAAATCGGCATTGAGGGTTTATTAACGCGAAGGGAGAAATGAGTTCGAGTTGCACAAAAATGGGATAGCGGTGTAGAGTTTTTGAAGAGGAATGTAATCGTGTAATTCGTTTGTTGAATTATTTAGAGAAGGAGGAGATGTGGAGGAAGACAGCACGACGTGGCATGGGTTTTCCTTGATGCGGCTATGGTATTGGTTCGTTTGGAGCAGTAGTCTAGGAAGATGGTGAGCGAGCAGGTGAAAGTGGTTTTGAAGATAGGGAATTTGGATAATTTCATTTGAGGGTTTTTGTTAAGAACAAGGGACGAACGGATCCTTGAAAGAGGATCATCAAATGGTGTTTACGATTACTGGAGTGGTGAGATATTTTTCTTCATTTCAAGAAGGAGAGTTCGGTCCCGGGTTTAAACGTGAAGAGGGGGGCCTGTTTAGATTTGTTAAGCCCATCTCCTTGTTAATTTAATTAAATAGAAATTCAATTCACATCATAAATTGCAAATGTAATAACCTCTACATATTGTATCAGAAATTCGAACGGTCAGATCCGTTGGGATCATATGGACCAGCACTACACCATGAAGCTGACAAGGAGTGAATCAGAGCTCGTTACAATTTATAGCAAAATAAATTGTCCGTCTGAATCAAAAGATGGTTAATCGTTATTTAACGATAACTATCCAATGTGAGTAAAACTCACCAACTCTACTAGTTATATTTTTAAAACGTATATTTAGAACTGATAAATGATGATTGATTGTTGTTTGTTGACTGTTTGGATGAACTGCTAGTCAGTTGGTTGAAATACATATATAAGTATATACATATATATATAAGTCGTTAAATAAATACTGATTCTGTGATCAGAATATTTCATATTGAAATAAAATCAATGTTAATTATATTGTTTAACATCTGTGATGCAGGGAAATAGGTTGGAGGGATCCAACTGGATTCCTCAATATTTATAATACTGTTCTTTTCATATATTGTAATATATGATGTGATATATAATATGTTTTTGATTAGGTTTGATTTGAATGATATCGATCATTGTTATTTGGTATTTTAAATACCGTAAGAAATACCGGGATGTAGAAAAACGAATTTGCAAAGTGTATTTTGAAAATGAATTTTTTATATAAAATCAGTGGATTTTATATATAAAAGGAAAAGGATTTTATAAAAGAAAATAATTATAAAATCAAAGGATAAATATAAAAGGAAAATATCTGTGAAACAAATAGGAAAAGAAATATTTATTTAGAAAATAAATAGAGAGATAAAAGAAATATTAATTTAGAATATAAATAGTGAGATAAAAGAAATATTTATTTAGAAAATAAATAAGATTATAAAGGAAATATTTATTTCGAAAATAAATAGATTATAAAAGGAAACACTTGAAAAATGAATAGAATTGTATAAAAAGAGAATTTCACACTAGGAAGGTTTAGACCCGTGCTTCGCACATGGGTATAACAGAATATGAATTCAAAGTGAACATTTAAGAGAAATCTGTTTTAATAGATAAAGTAAGAAGATAATTTTATAAATAAGGTTTTATAAATTAAATAAAATATTTATCATTGGATAAATGGAATATATAAGTCAGGACTTATATAGAGAAGTAAGAATCGATTTCAACATCGATATTTGAAACTGAATATGGACGCAGAGTTAATCAAAGGAGTTAATCAAAATGTGTTAATCAAAATGAGTTAGAGGAGTTAGTCGAATTATAGTTAATCGATTAGAGTTAGAGTTAATCGATTAGAGTTAGTATTAATTGATTAGAATTAGAGTTAACCAGTTAGAGTTAACTAATTAGAGTTAATCAGTTAGAGTTAACCAGTTAGAGTTAATCAATTAGAGTTATTCGAAGTAGAGTTATCGAATATTAGTTATTCGAATAAAGTTAATTTAATTAGAGTTAGTTGGATTTGAGTTATTCGAATATAGTTTATACGAAGAAAGGAGTTATCTAATATTAGTTATTCGAATAGAGTTAAAAAGGAGTTATCGAATATTTGTTGTTCGAATAGAGTATAAAAAGGAGATATCGAATATAGTTATTCGAAGAAATGAGATATCAAATATAGTTTATTCGAAAGGAGATATCGAATATAGTTTATTCGAAAAGAGATATCGAATATAGTTTATTCGAAGAAAGGAGTAATCGAATATTTGTTATTCGAAGTGAGTTAATCGAATATAGTTTATTCGAATTAGAAAAAATCGAATATTAGTTATTCGAGGAGAGTTAATCGAACATAAGTTATTCGAAGGGAGTTAATCGAATATTAGTTATTCGAAGGAGTTAATCGAATAGAGATTAGAATTATCGATTAGAGTTATTGGATAGAGTTAATTGAATAGAGTTAATTAGAAAAGAGTTATCGAATGTAGGAGTTTATTCGAATAGAGTTAAAGGAGTTAATCAAATATAGTTTATTCGAATAGAGTCAAAAGAGTTTACCGGATATAGTTTATTTGAAAGGAGTTAATCGGATATAGTTTATTCGAAAGGAGTTAAGTGATAAGAGTAAATGAATTAAAGTTAATCGAGTAAAAGTTAATGGAGTTAGGGCTAATTGATTTGAGTTAATCGAGTTATATTTTGGAGTTAGATATTTAACGCGATAGTTATAATCAAATGTTTTTCAATAAAGAAGTGGATTCGTAAATAGAATCCGAGAGTTACGTAAGGAAGTTGTTAAAGATTTAAAAGGTGAACCTTGTCTATTTCGAAGTTAGAAATGTTGTTCAGTTAAGATCTGAGAGGTAGTTGTACCCCAACTTGATTGGCTTCGTTTTTAAACTAAGGAATGGTTAAGGTTCGACAGTGAAAATTGGTTAAGTGAAATTAGTTAATTAGTGGAATGTTTGAGTTGGCATAGCGATGTTTGATTTAAACATTTGTTTAAATCCAATGAATGAGTTTTGGAAACATTTTCCAAATATAGTCAGAGATATTTTCTAATCATAGAAAATGAAATGTTTGATGATAAAGAATACTGGAATGACAGTGATATGTGAAAAAGAGATGGAAATGTTTTCCAATGATTAATAACGTATATTTTCTAAATTTCGAAAATGAGAAATGTTGAATACATGGAAACAGAAGATAAAGTAATGAACTAGAGAGATAAATGTTAAATGATGTTTGATCGATATAATTTACACCTGCAAATAATATTGTTGTTTGCACATGTGTTTTCTTTGATAGCTAACTCACCGACTATCAAAGTTTTTGACCATTTTTCCGTTGTCAATACAGAGAGACCGGGATCAAAGTCATGACCTGAAAACCACTCTGTATGGGCATTAGCATTGCGATCAAATATGATGAAGATAATTGAAGACGGAGTTATGCAAGGGCTGTCCTATTTACAGAATAGTGCCTTTGGTTTGTCCAGTCCCAGGACGACCCGTATGGAAGAATGTCTGACAGAGTATATTTAGTGGATCGCGTAAGTTGATCTCTTCAAACGTATATACGTTTGATGGCGGAGGAATTCGTTTCTCTTAGCTGTATACCCGTTGTGTTTTTGGGGAAATCAATTTGTGATTTGGCGGGTATGACAATGTGACATTCAAAGTGAATAAATGTGTGATCTGTCAGAGATAAGCGTGGCCTCTAGCTTCACAACCGGGAAATGACAAAAATCGGGCAGCCAGCATGGCTAAGTGGTTGGCTGTCAATTAGGGTGTATTATCACCTATCTAGAGATATTCATTTCATTCTAAAATCTATTGTCGATGTTGTCCCATTCGGGAAACGGTTGCTGATCCCAACCGTTGGTGATATACATTCGATACACTCAAGCGAAATGAATGGTCGGTTATGTGTGGTCGGGTTGCAAGATATTCTTGTTGAACCCAGTGTATTTCTCTCTAGAGGTACACTATCGGAAGGTAGTTCCATACCTTGTCATGTTTGGAAATCCATTACCCAATAAGTGCTCGCGGTTTTGATTGTATAATATATATGTGGAACGTGAGATGAAAGCGTTCTGCAAGATGATTATTGTATTGTGATTGGTAGATAGTATTATAATAGAAAATGAGTTTTGATTTAAAGTTTATCGTTTCTTTCAAAGGATTTTGAAAGTTAAATCAAATGTTTTGGATACTCATAAGGGAAAACCCGTTCCGTTATACGGCGTGGTCTTATGAGATATTTTTTAATTTTTCAAACTGTTTTAAATTGTTTTACTCACACCAGTCCCATGACTGACCCATAGTTTATTTTACTTTGTTTTCCCCAAACTCTTGGGTTCCCAAATTTGTACGGGCAGTCAAGTAGTCAGGAATTTACAGATATACTCGGAGAGCTCGGAGCAGGAGGCTTCAGGATTTTATAGCTATAATTATTTCCGCTGTGTTGTAAGTGTTGTACTCTGATAATGTTACTGTATACATATACTGATTTTATTTCAAAGTTATGTATCTATTATATATTGTTCATTCCACTGTGAGATTCGTGTTACTCTGATGTTGTATTTCTTCTTCTTCTATTCTAAGTTTCTATCTTATCTACCCTCACATTCTGTTTTCTTTCTATTAGTTTTCTGGGTTCCAGTGTAATTTGGGTTGGATTTGTGTTATTTGGTCATCTCAAATTGTACCGGAATTCTGGGACACTACAGTTGGTATCAGAGCTTAAGGTTAAGTTATTACCTTGGCTCTGTGGCGTGACTCAGTAGAGATGGGGTTAGTAATGCCCTAGGTTGAGTTGAGTTTATATATATGAGCGCGTATTTGTTATTCAATATAAAATTGTTTTATATTGTGGAGATTCATTGATTGAGTTATTTATGAGTTCTGGTCGATCAGTTTGATCCACTGTATCGGTAGGGATTTATAAACACTTGAATACGATGGACCGACATAGTATGTTTTGAAAAGAGGGTAAGACAAAGTAATTTTACCCAAATATATTTTGATATAAAGAAGATATATATATATATATATATTGGAAATATAGTATATTAGATGTGTTTGTTGATTATAAATTGAATGGTTATATAAATAATCAATCAGAATTCATATAAGTGTAATATATGAAATCAAATGAATTAAATCTGAATTTAAATCATAATTGAAATTTAAAAACCCAGGAGGTTTGGAAAAGTAATTGTAAACGAATTTGGATTAAATATATGACAATTTTAAAATCCTGGGAGATTTTGAAAATGTTTTCAAAGATTGTGAAGGATATTTTGAACTGATTTCAAAATGGAAGTGTTTAGAAATGGTTTTGAAAGTGATATAGTATTGAACTCACTTCGGTCGCTGGAAAATAAATTCTGATGTTGATCCGGACATCATCGGTGTTCATTTTCGTGTTTCTAAGTGACGGATTACTACCATAGATTTGTTTTTGAATTGTTTGGAGAAACCAAGTTGTTTTGATTTCAAAAAGGAATATTTGATTTTTGAAAAGCTTAGCTGTTTGAAATTCCCAGGGAGATTGTTTGAATTAAAACAAATTAAAATAGGAAATTGTGAAAACAAATTGAAATTGAGTTAAAGCCAGTTAAGTGAAAATCATATCGAAATAGAATGGTATCAAGTGGAATTGGACTGGATTAGAGATGATCTGGAATTGAAATGAATTGTTGAGTAAGAATTTTGAATTGAGATTAGAATTGGAGTTTGAATGAATTTGGCTTGGTTATAAGCGAATGGTTGTGTTGGAGATAAAAGTGAGTTGAGTTTGATTTGATGACATTGGTATATGTTGAATTGGTAGCAGATGGAAGGGATATAATGATATGCCCGACAAAAAGGTAACAGTTTATATAATATATGGGTTTGAGATTTTGATGAGCCAAATTGGCAAGCCACTTGGCTGTTTGATTTTCTTTTGGGTTGAAGAAGGCCCAGAGAGGCGAGTTGTAGTTGTACCGATTGAGCTGTACAAAGGAAGTGCTGGCGAAATTTTTTCGAAAATTTCGGGTGTTAGAAAATTTTCAGGATTTTTGAAAATTTTCATTGATAAGAATTAATTAATATTTTAATTAAATTTTATTTGTTCAATTGAAACTGAAGTAAATAAATAAACAAATAATTTTAACCTAGTTATAGGGTTCATTTTCTACCTTAGATATTTCAAGGACGAAATTATTTTAAAGGGGGAAGAATGTAACGACCCGTACTTTTACGGATAATAAATAATTTATTTAATTATTTAAATAAAGGTTTGGTAATTTAAAATGACTGGAATTTAAATAATAAGGAATATTTAATTAATATAATAATTAAATAATATATTTGAATTCCAGAATAGTCGGAAATAGTAGAATTCACAATACCATGTGAATTGGATCATATATAAGCTGTAATTCAGTTTGGAATTGAATTTGAATAATGAATATATTATTTAAAGGAAGTTTGAATGTATAATTATAATATAATAATAATCGAGCTTGAATGGCGCGGCAGTTCACTATTTGGCTATTTGAACTTCAATTGAATATACAGAATCTGTTTTAAATCGGATTTCTGTGAAACAAGAAATGTTCGGAGCTGGTGAAATATATTTTTCTAATGGAAGAGAAAAATCAGGATTTCATCATGTAGATTTTGATTTGTGTCCAAATCAAATTTTAGAAAAGTCGCTATGGAATTCCTTTATAATTTATAACGATTTATTTATATTATAAAAGGATTTTTCAATATAAATTGAGTATCGATTCAACCGGGATTTGAATATCGAGTTATAAATCCAATTGGAGCTATACGATATTCTGAAGGAATATATATACGATAATATATATTTATTTATATTTAATTTAACTGTTTTAAAATATATTTATATATTTAAAAGGGTTATTTAGAGCTTTAAAAAAAGCCATTTTTTGCAAACGGCCTCCGTTTTCGATGAAACCAATATTGATGGATCCATAATATTAAATTATTGTTAGATTTCAATTTTCGTGATTTTTGGAGTCAGTGTATGGCCGTACGGATTGTTATTGTGAAAAACAGTCAATGTTTTGGCGGTTAAAAATACGCTGTGTGAGCAAACGGAGTCGAAATTCGACGAAACAAGTTTCGTTGGGTCCGTAATATCAAAATGTAGTTGTATGTCCATTTTCATCGGAATTGGATATCATATGTGACTACACGGATTTTAATTGATGAATACAAATAGCGGTTGGATATAAATTAATAAAGAATTCGAATATAAAATTACTAAAAATATCCTATAAATAAAGTACATTTTCCTAAACCTAATTTACTTCCTCCTTTAGTCAAAATTTTCTACCGCCGTTCTTTTTATTCTTCACAGTAGAAAATAGGAGTTCTAAAATCAAAATAAAACCCTATAAATTCTTTTAAATCTCCAAACAAATGTAGTTGAGATGCTTAAGTGTTCCTCTTCCATCTAGCATCAACTATAGGCAGTTTGACATCAACGGATTTGCTATCATAGTTTCAGCATTGCCTAGGATTTTCATTTCTGTTGGGTATGAAAGCATCAATCAACATTTGAAGTATAGCAGGATATTTGCGGCATGGAGAAGGTTCGGTGGTGAGTTTCTAATGGGGTTCGGTGATGTTTTGTTCGTTAATGTGTACAGTAAATCGGCATTGAGGGTTGATTAACGCGAAGGGAGAAATGAGTTCGAGTTGCACAAAAATGGGATGGCGGTGTAGAATTTTTGAAGAGGAATGTAAACGTGTAATTCGTTTGTTGAATTATTTAGAGAAGGAAGAGATGTGGAGGAAGACTGCACGACGTGGCATGGGTTTTCCTTAATGCGGCTATGGTATTGGTTCATGTGGAGCAGTAGTCCAGGAAGATGGTGAGCGAGCAGGTGAAAGTGGTTTTGAAGATAGGGAATTTGGATAATTTCATTACAAGGTTTTTGTTAAGAACAAGGGAAGAATGGATCCCTGAAAGAGGATCGGCAAATGGTGTTTATGATTACTGGAGTGGTGAGATATTTTTCTTCATTTCAAGAAGAAGAGTTCGGTCCCGGGTTTAAACGTGAAGAGGTGGGCCAGTTTAGATTTGTTAAGCCCATATACATTTTTAATTTAATTAAATAAAAACTCAATTCACATCATAACTTGCAAATGTAATAACCTCTACATAATGTATCATAATTTCGAATGGTCGGATCTGTTGGGATCGTATGGACGAGCGCTACACCATGAAGCTGACTAGGAGTGAATCGGTGCTCGTTAAAATTTATAGCAAAATAAATTGTCCGTCTGAATCAAAAGATGGTTAATCGTTATTTAATGATAACTGTCCATCTACCAGTTATATTTTTAAAACGTATATTTAGAACTGATAAATGATGATTGATTGCTGTGTGTTGACTGTTTGGGTGAACTGCTAGTCAGTTGGTTGAAATTATATATATAAATATATACATATATATATATAAGTCGTTAAATAAATACTGATTCTGTGATTAGAATATTTCATATTGAAATGAAATCGATGTTAATTAAATTGTTTAACATCTGTGATGCAGGGAAACAGGTTGGAGGGATCCAACTGGATTGCTCAATGTTTATAATACTGTTCTTTTCATATATTGTAATATATGATGTGATATATAATCTGTTGTTGATTATGTGTGTTTGAATGATATCGAGCATTGTTATTTGGTATATCAAATACCGTAAGAAATACTGGGATGTAGGAAAGAGGATTTTCAAAGTGTATTTTGAAAATGAATTATTTATATAAAATTAATGGATTTTATATATAAAAGGAAAAGGATTTTATAAAAGAAAATAATTATAAAATCAATGGATAAATATAAAAGGAAAATATTTGTGAAACAAATAGGAAAAGAAATATTTATTTAGAAAATAAATAGAGAGATAAAAGAAGTATTTATTTAGAAAATAAATAGAATTACAAAGGAAATATTTATTTTGAAAATAAATAGATTATAAAAGGAAACACTTGAAAAATGAATAGAATTGTATAAAAAGAGAATTTCACACCAGGAAGGTTTAGACCCGTGCTTCGCACACGGTTATAACAGAATATGAATACAAAGTGAACATTTAAGAGAAATTTGTTTTAACAGATAAATTAAGAAGATAATTTTATAAATAAGGTTTTATAAATTAAATAAAATATTTATCATTGGATAAATCGAATATATAAGTCAGGACTTATATAGAGAAGTAAGAATCGATTTCAACTTCGATATTTGAAACTGAATATGGACGTAGAGTTAATCAAAGGAGTTAATCAAAATGTGTTAATCAAAATGAGTTAGAGGAGTTAGTTGAATTATAGTAAATCAATTAGAGTTAGAGTTAATCGATTAGAGTTAGAGTTAATTGATTAGAATTAGAGTTAACAATTTAGAGTTAACCAGTTAGAGTTAATTAATTAGAGTTAACCAGTTAGAGTTAATCAATTAGAGTTATTCGAAGTAGAGTTATCAAATATTAGTTATTCGAATAGAGTTAATTGAATTAGAGTTAGTCGAATTAGAGTTATTCGAATATAGTTTATTCGAAGAAAGGAGTTATCGAATATTAGTTATTCAAATAGAGTTAAAAAGGAGTTATCGAATATTTGTTGTTCGAATAGAGTAAAAAAAGGAGATATCGAATATAGTTATTCGAAGAAATGAGATATCGAATATAGTTTATTCGAAAGGAGATATCGAATATAGTTTATTCGAAAAGAGATCGAATATAGTTTATTCAAAGAAAGGAATTATCGAATATTTGTTATTCGAAGTGAGTTAATCGAATATAGTTTATTCGAATTAGAAAAAAATCAAATATTATTTATTCGAGGAGAGTTAATCGAACATAAGTTATTCGAAGGGAGTTAATCGAATATTAGTTATCCGAAGGAGTTAATCGAATAGAGATTAGAGTTATCATGTAACGAACTGGGATTTTCGACCCAGAAAATCAACATAAAACCCATGTTAATTATTCAGGTATCGAATATTCTAGATCATTAATAGAAAGAAGTTAGAGGGTGAGAATAGATAAGATAGAAAATTAGAATAGAAGAAGAATACTATTTTCCAACACTTCTCTTCGAGGCTGGATCTTGCTCTTTATCAATTAAAAATGAAATCAATCAAGTTGGGGTAAAATTACCTCTCAGACCTTAACTGAAAACATCCTCAGCTTCAAAATGGCAAAACCACTAACCTCGAATAAACACACTATAAAACCCAATTATTTATTTTTAAAACATGTATATGGTTCGCTTTCTATTTCTGATTTATAGATTTCCCTTTCTGTTTACAAAATTCTATTTTGATTTCGTTACCTTATCGAACTTTATATATATCGATATATAGATTTCTAACTATCAAAATTTCTTAAAAATATTCTAACTCCTTAAATTTCCGGAAAATTTCGCCATAACCTCCCTTGTACCGCGAGCATCGGGATATTTCAAATAGCCTCCCATGGCCCTTACCAATTCAAAAGAAAAAGAAAAAGCCAAGCGGCTTGCCGATACGGCGCATAAAATCTCATATATGAATTTAAACATGTACCTTTTTGTCGGGCACATAAATTAAAATCTTCATATACTCCACCCCATACCTGTCTAACACATGCTCACCTGTTTCTAATCTGTTCCAACTCAATATGGTCATTTAAACTCAATTCACTAATTTATCCTCTTATTAGCTTCTTTTGCCTATTTTACTTTATATTTGAAAATAGCATGTTCAAATATCCTTTGATCTCGCTTATAAATTAATTTAATTCCATTCCCAACTCAAATTCCATATTCGATTCCGAATATATATCCACCAGTTCAATTTACTTAACCAAAACCCAAATTCGATTCAAAATCTCATTTAACTAAATATACTCCAGATTAGTTAATTCTATCCAGTAGTTAAAAATCTGATTTTTGTCTCAAAAATCATTTCACTTACTTCACTGGAGTTCATATTTATTTTATATCTCCAGTCTGGATTTTTCTAATGGAAATTCGGATTTTTATTTATAAAAATCCTTTTATTTATTTAAACAAACCGTTATGGTTTTAAAATGGTTCTGGCGCTGTTTTTCTGAAAATTTGTTTTTGACATAACTCAAAATCTATACGACGAAATCTAGATTTTTCTCCTCCATTAGAAAACTATTATCAAATCGGTCCTGACGTTTCTTGTTTCAAAGAATTCCGACTGCAATTGAGTTCTGTATACTCAATTGAAGTCGAAATGACAATTTACGAACTGCAGCGCTGCGGCAAGTTCGTTTTAATTATCTTTATATATATAAACGTTTAAACTTCGTTTATAATAAATTCAACTTCATTCTGATATATTTTTAATATATCAAATCAATTTTTCCCAATTCAACATAGCATTTCCGATCTATTTCACTTCTGTTTGAAATTCTATATTCAAATTTCAATTCACTTCTATTTTTTAAATTCTATTTGAATTTCTATATTCGAATTTCCTTTATTCAAATACCATTTGAATTTCTACGTTCAAATTCTATATTTGAATTTCCTTTATATTCAAATTCTATATTTGAATTCCATTTGAATTTCTATATACAAACTCCATTTGAATTTCTATATTCAAATTCCCTTTGAATTTTCTATTTGAATCCTATATTCAAATTCCATATTTAAAATTCCATTTGAATTCTCTATTCAAATTCCATAGTTTAAATTCCATTTGAATTCCTCTTATTCAAATTCTATGTTTAAACTCCATTATTTTCAAATCTCTATATTTGAATTTCATTTGGACTCCCTTTCTTCAAATCCATTTGAATTCCTTTGAATTCAAATTCTATTTGAATCTCTTTGAAATCAAATTTCTATATATTCAAATTCTATTCAAATTCAATATATTCAAGTTCTATTCAAATTCTATATGCAAATTCTATTTAAATTTTCTATATACAAATTCTATATTTGAATCTTCTTTGAATTTCTATATTCAAATTCTATATTTAAATTCTCTATTCAAATCCCTTTTGAATTTCTATATTCAAACTCCATTCAAATTCTATATTCGATTTCTATTTTTAAATTTACATTTGAAATTAACTATTCGAATTATTCAAGTGATAATTTTCCACTTTTCATTTACAAGCACCATCTTGTTTTCTTTTTAAAACAAGTCTCGATTTCAAATTAATTTTTAAATTTCTACTTTGAAAAAAAATAATTTTCCCTTTTCAATTTCACACTCGTATTTTTTTATTTCTGAATTATCCAATGATAATTCTTTTCACTTCATCTATAAACTTTGTTTATAAAAGAACTATTTATAAACTTCGTTTATAAAGGAACTACTTGTTTTTATTTTCAAAACAAGTTTATATTTCAAATCCATTTAAAAATTCAAATTCTATTTTTTCTAAAATAGAATTCCACTTTTAAATCTCAAATACCCCTTTCCGCGATATTTTAAATATCAACCTTTGGGCCCAGTGAAATTCAAACACCAAAGCATCCAATTATTTATTTTCTAACACATCATATATGGCAGTATATATGCAAACAAATAAACGAACAGATAATACATTTTTGAGGAATCCAGTTGGATTCCTCCAACCTGTTTTCCTGCATTCACAGACATTAGTTAGCAGAAATAATACCCATCCTGCTTCGTGGCAGGATATCGTGGTATAAAAGGGGATCCACTTATATACGTGGGCGTAGGGTCATCCGCTAATGATACTGCGGGCATCCGCTAATAGTATTGCAGGAATCCAACCAATCATCAACCCAATATACATATAATAGTCAACCCTAAATAACTAATATATTTAAAACAACCAGAAAGCATTCAAACAAGCCACAACAATTATTAACGAATAAAAATAATTCTAAGGAAAAAGTGAGTGATATTTACTCACCGTGATTTTAATTCGATCCTTTCCGCTTCCAATTTAAATCCTGATTATGCAACCCTCAGCTACGAATGACTCGACTGATTTTGTTCGGTAAAATCTCGTATACCCTTAACATAACATTTCTTAGTTAATACGACTTTGTATAAATATATATATATATATATATATGCATTTATAAATTTGATACCATTTTAAATAAATTCAAAATGCCATTATATACTTTAATTAAACATACTTAGTAAATTACCTTAAGCTTGCTCGTAAACCTTATTGACCGAACACCAGTGCCTTATCTTTGTCAACCGCCCTTGCTGTTCGAACACATTCCTCCTCATATATACACTTGCAGCATTCGAACATGGGCTATCACCTCGTCACCCACTGCCCTTATCATCACCATGGTCGATGTCCCACTCCTCCGACCAAAACGAATAGTGCCGAACTCATCAATATTCTACTTCGCGAGCCATGAACCATCGCACCCCCATTAAAACAATCGATTTCATGTGGCTAAAGGAAACGGGTGAGATAAATTTTGCAACGGAAATCCACCAATTGTCATCTATGCTTGCGTCACCTTACCAGAAATCTGGCGCTGCTCTTGATCTCGACCTCGATGCCCCCTAATACTGTGACGAAATGGAATTTCGCTCGGTCCGAACCAGTCGCTAAACCGATCCAGGCCGTTCGAAACACCCTATCGTTTGAGAACAGGACAAAACAGAACGCATACAAACGAACATTTCATTGTATATTACAACGATGCATCAGATTACAAGAATATACAGAGTATAAATGAATATTACACAGAAATATCAGAGATTTAAATTACATTTAAATACATAGCAGCGGAAAATAATACAATACACAACTAGAAGGAGATATACGGATACAAAGCTTTCCGGATATCGTTCCAGCTGTGAACCAGGATCCTGTGAATATAAATCTGCAAAACCAAAACTACTAGCTGCTCGTGTCAAAATAAGGGCACCCAGAGTTTAGGTTAAAACAATAAACTCCAGGTCAGTCATGTGACTGGTGTGAGAACTAAAACAGTTATTATTCTTTATTTTAAAAGTTAGGTAAATCAAGGGACCACGCCGTATAACACGGAACGGGTTTCCTCCCAAGAATACCAGTGCATATAACAAACAGCGCAATGCTAAATAAAGAAAAATGAAGCTGTTATAAGACCCAGGTCCCATCACACAATGCAACGCAGTCGAGGATAGGGTTTTCCCTTATAACAGCCAAAGTATGCTTGATACGTTTAAAACAAATCATTTGATACTATTATAAGTGCATAGTGTATAAAACAACTTCAAATCATAAGTATCAATCATAGGCGGCATGGGTACCATATATCATGTCGCCATACTAGTTCTACAATTAAAACCGCACATGTCACGTATTTGGAAATTGGGTTTCCATCTATGAACCGAGGCAAAAGATAGTCCTCACCGACTTCGAGACGCTCTAGCCCGTGTCTCAGGCAAGTACTCAGTCAAGCCTTGGATCCTCAGGGCCAGTCCACCGATGTGGATTAAACTTAAACCCTGAACATGCGTCTCCCCACCTTATGGGGTGTAAGTCTGGTCCGTCTGCCGACCAGAATGCATCGGCCGAAACCGATATAACCGAGGCGCCTCGCAACAGCAACAACCACATAAGTCAAACTCGTCAGGGCGTGTAAAACCACTGACGCCACTTCTAGATAGAAAGAAACGCATGCCCTCCCTGACGTCCTCTCCCGTTTTTGGTTCACAACCGGGGTGTGAGGCTCGCGAATTCACGTTACACAAAGCTGTGCCACACAGGCTGTGCTTTGATCATCACCACGAAACTTTGCTTCTCAACAGAAGCCCCGATCAATTGCCACTCAGGCATGCCACACAGGCAATTCACTCCATGCGTTTGATATCCATCAATATATAACCCTTGAGCTCGTACGTCTCAGAGAAGGGCGTTAAGCAAGAGAATAAATTCTCCGCCGCCAAACAGATATATATTTAATAGAGATCAATCACACAGACAAAAATCCAATGTCAGACACACAGTCCATTTACAAGTCCGTTCTGGGTCTAAACGAAACCGGAGGCACCTAGTACCCCGCATATCCATCGATCTCCAAGTACGTCTGGACGATCACCAACTGTTTCCATCTTCTTGGGTGTACAGCCCAATCAAGACCATCAGTAATCACCCAAATGACGTGAAAACTTCTGGTCTTCGACCACCGTCTTCATCTTCGACACCACGTCGAATCAGTTATTCAGAATGGGATAAACCCGGTCTTTCTGAATAACTCGCGTATATATTATAAAAGTGTTACACAAACACAACATACGCCTCATTCCAATTCAGAATATTCTTTTATTCGAATATTCCTATACTTTAGGAAAAGTTCCCATAAATTTTATCCAAGATAAATTCTTTAAATTTATTCTTTAATCTCCTTTGAATATCAATTCAAACTAGTCGGGATTAACGAACCACACCGAAGTAATCATTTATTTTATTTTCCCAATCCCAACCTATTCATCCCATGAAGTAAAACTGGTAGTACTTCATATCTAACACCACAATGTTATCGGTAATTCAATTACCATTTCACGTTTAAATCTAATTAAAGATTTAACTATCGCCTGGAGTAAAACTGGTGATACTCCATTCTCGATCTTTTCAATCTAATTAAAGATTCATTAAAACTTCACTTAGTTTTAATCTTTAACTGGGTTAAAGAATCAGTGTCATCTAAAACACGGTTCACGATAAACCCAAAATCACCTTCCATTAATTATCGGGTTAAAGAACGAGTGTTATTTAAAACACTGTTCACGATAAACCCAAAAATCAATACCAATTCAATTCCAATTAAATATCATTTAATTAGTACACTTCATTAAATCTAACTAAAAAGATTTAATCTCTTCTCAACTGGGTTCAAGAACAGTGTTAGTGAAGACACCATTCACGACAAACCCAAATCACATTTGATATTCAATACAAGGCTCTGAATAGAAAATATATCGGCTTATATTCAATATCGAATTCTACGACTAACAAATGCCGTATTGGAAATAACGATATAAATATATATCTTTCAAATTTCCATAACAACACCTATATAATCACGAATTCCAACATCGAAATATTCCGAAGACAATTTCGATTCAAATCCACTCCAATGCAATCATTGGAAATTTTGGTTATTTTCAAAACCCCTTTCAAATTCAATTTATTTATTTAAAAATAAATAGAATTATAATTCTAGTTCAAAACTAGTTCATTTCGATAAAAATCCATTTTTATCTTTTCAAACATGAAGTTTTTCATCCCAAATCTTCACAAATCATTTCTTATGATTTTACACAAATTATTACTATTTTTAATAATTTTATCAAGGCCCATACAGTCGATTTCCATCAACGGCCATCGAACTGCACTTACAGCGACCTTTTTCAAATTTGATTTGGACATAATTCCAAATCCAACCGTTAGATTTCAAATTTCTAACATTCGCTAGAAAGCTCTTTTCGATACGAACCCAACGGTTCCGGTTTTAGGAGAATCCGACGGTCGGATCTCCCGTAACGTCCATTTGAAATCAATGGTCGAAATTCGCGAACTGCCGCGGCGCGGCGCGTTCTATTCAGGCCATTATATTATATATATAATATATCGTCGATTTCTATTTAAAACGAATTATATAAATAGTTTTAAAATTCGTTTCAAAATCTATTTCAACTTCCATCTCAATTCAAAGCAAAATTGAATTCTTCTCTATAAATTCGTTTTAAAATTCATTTCTACTCAATTCAAATTTCAATTCAATTTGAATTCATTTCAATTTGCTTTCAATTCATTTTGAATTCGTTTTCAATTCAATTCATTTCGAAATCACTTTCAATTCACTTTGAATTCGTTTTCAATTCAATTCATTTCGAAATCACTTTCAATTCAATTCACTTTGAATTCGTTTTCAATTCAATTCACTTTGAATTCGTTTTCAATTCAATTCACTTTGAATTCGGTTTCAATTCAATTCATTTCGAAATCACTTTCAATTCAATTCACTTTGAATTCGTTTTCAATTCAATTCATTTCGAAATATTTGATTTCAAACTTACTTTTTAATATTCATTTTAAAATGAATAAAATCGATATAAATATCGTTCACGTCAAAATGGCGTCACTCTAATCAACACGGCTTCATATATTGACATTTTCAAATATTCCATTTCGAATATTTCTATTTTAAATATTTCTATTTTAAAACTGGAATGAGGCCCAATCAATTACCATATAAAGTTAATTATATGGATTTTCATACAACACATGTATAATAGCCTTGAAAAATAATCAACCATCAACCAAAGTGCACTACACTGTATAAGCATCAAATATAGATATCTAACGCTTATAACAGCCTGTCAATCAATCGATCGACATATTTAATCAATCAGGATGAGTGAACTTCAAATTTCATCCCAACACCCGTGTGGGGTTTCAAACAATCAAACACAGATTTTATTCGTGCAGTTGGGCGATGTGTAAAATTTATCGTCCCAATCCATATCAGTCAAATCAGTGTACATAAACAAACCGTCTGGTTTGTAAATGAATATTTTATTTTATTCACATTCACGTTAAAAACTATATTTTTAACGATAAAATATTTATTCCAACACATGAATTTTCTTTTCAGTTCATTTATTCAATAAATGACATTTTTATTTTTCTAACATATTTTAGAAAATTTCGGCGGCATAACGGCACGATACTAGAAACGGGACAAGGCCTAGCCTTATCCCCGGTCTAGTGAAGGCCCACGCCATTCACACATCAATCAAATCAATTTCATCTCACCAAACAATTCAATTCAACCAAATAATTCAACTAATCTATGCAACCAAACAAACAAGTCCATGGTCTGTGGACGATTGTGTCGGGTGCTACTAAGCACCGTCTGCATCCTAGTATATATATATAATTAGAAAAGAAATTGAAAGGTGAGAAATTCTCACCTATAGCTATCCTAGCTCCACGGCTCTTCCTTTGCAGAAGTCTTCGTCGTTTCGCCTTCTTGTCACCTTCGTTGACCGTAGCCACTACATATGTAAAAATCGAATTTTTACTTCGCTATTCAATATATAAAAATCATATTTTTATTTCGAAGTTCAATATATAAAAATCATATTTTTATGCCGAAGTTCAATATATAAAAATCATATTTTTATGCCGAAGTTCAATATATAAAAATCATATTTTTATGCCGAAGTTCAATATATAAAAATCATATTTTTATGACGAAGTTCAATATATAAAAATCATATTTTTATGCCGAAGTTCAATATATAAAAATCATATTTTTATGCCGAAGTTCAATATATAAAAATCATATTTTTATGCCGAAGTTCAATATATAAAAATCATATTTTTATGCCGAAGTTCAATATATAAAAATCATATTTTTATGCCGAAGTTCAATATATAAAAATCATATTTTTCTTCAAAGTTCAATATTTATAAATTCTATTTTTATAAATAGATCTTTCACTTTTATAAAAATATGGATTTTGCCTTTTCAAATTTAAAGATTTCATCTTTATAAAAATATAGACTTCGCCTTTTCAAATTTAATCTTCCTATCATGTAAAAATTATATTTTTAATCCTCTACCTAACCAAAAATCCTATTTTTACATCTTCTACTTAATAAAGATTATATTTTTAACACTTTAAAAATATAAAAATCATATTTTTATTACTTTAAAAATATAAAAGTCATATTATTATATATATATATATATTTTTAACACAACTAATTTAAATACTTTAAAATCAGATCTTAATCTATGATTATAATAAACCAAAAATAAAATAACTGTAAATAAATAAATAAGTAAAACATACCTTAATTCCAGATTTTTTTGGAAAGGGGGGAGGTGATGGTTCGTCAGAGGGTCGGTGGAGGTGCGGAAACAGGAGGAGGAAGGAAGAAGAGAGGTGCGGTGGCCTCCTGGTGATAGGCGGCGACTGTTACTGGCGGAGGAGGGTTTGGGTTCGGTTTTCGGCGAGGAGGGGGGTTCGGGTGGGTGCCTGGAAGGGAGGAGAGGCTAGGGGAGGGGTGCGGTAGCCCTCCTGGGCGGCGGCGATGGCTACGGGGGGGGGGGGGGGAGGCGATCGCGAGTAGGATTTTTCTCTTTTTTTTTATTCTGCTTAATGAAATTCGAAAAGGGGGGGGCCAGAAGTTAAAGGGGAACGGTTTAGTTTTTTTTTATTTACTTATTTATTATTTAATTATTTTATTCCTTATAAGTTGACTTTTACATATGACCTCGAAACGAGGCCCACCGCCTGCCGTCCATAGCGTATTACCCCCATTCCGAACACAATGGGATATGTATCGCAAGCTGATTCGATTGTTACAATCAGTTTCCTTTTGAATTTTCATTTAAATCACTATATTGAATTTTAAACGTACATTTCAAATTACCGGGGTCACATACTAATTCTTAAAATTCTCGAAAAATATTTTCTAGCTTCGTATTGACGATACGGTCCTAACAAAACTAGTTTCATCGAATTCTGAGACCATTTGAAAAATGGCCAATTTCCAGTCGATTAAAATCAACTGAAACTGGTCAAACGCGTTTTCCTTTACCACGCTCACATATTGCTTCGAAAAATTATGAAATTTGGAATCTAGCAATAACTGAACATCATGGACCCAACAAAACTGGTTTCGTCGAAATCCGAGGTCGTTTGCAAAATGTCCATTTTTAAGGGCCTGAATTCCATAGCGACTATTCAGAATTTTCAACTGGACATATCTTTTGATTCCCGCTACGAACTTTTGATTATTCGGATTCGTTGGAAAGATATTATCAATTAGATCCTATCATTTTTGGTTTCACTAAAATCCGGATTGTTTTGCACCCGGTACATTCAATTGAAGTTTGAAATCGAATTATCGAACTACCGCGCCATTTTCAATTCTATTTATAATTATATATAAATATTATATTCTAACGACGACGTATATAATATATACGTCGAATTATATTAAAAATAAATTTTCTCGTCGATATTATTTAAAATAATTCATTTTAAATAATCAAAATTCGATAAAATTGCCAAAATAAAAATTTCAAACTGGCCCGCATTTTACGGGTTGTTACAATCTCCCCCACTTAAAACTTTTCGTCCCCGAAAAGGAACAAAGTCGAAAGTGGTTTGATCAATCAACTCTACGCTCGATCAGGCTTCCATTCTCTAACTTTTCAGTTTCTGAGAATTTTCTAAAATTTCAAAAATTTGGCTAACACCCTAAATTTTTGAAAATTTTTGCCATAACCTCCCCTGCACCGGGAGCATCGGGGAATTTCAAATAGCTTCCCCGGTCCTTCAGATCTCAAAAAGAAAAAGAAAAAGCCAAGCGGCTAGCCAATAGGCTCACAAAATCATCATCACCCAAACAAAACAGGAAATTATGTAGTAAACATGTACCTATTTGTCGGGCAAACAAATTTTATTCTCTGCTCTAGCCTCCTTGCTATGACCTGTTCAATGTAAGTATATGTATACGCAAGCAAATGCGACCAATTTTCAATACAATTCAATATTCGATCAAATTAGGCATAATGGTTCAAAATTAGCAAACAATTGAACAAACAACACAAACATCAATCAATTAGTGAATTAGAGTTTCAAATTCATAATTTTGATACATATACAAAAATCAGATTCTTGATGCCAAATCACAACAATAGGCCCTATCAAATTTTGGTTCTCACACCAGTCAATAGGAAATATATAGAAAGCCCACTTTAGTCACTCGAACATAAATTCTAATGATGGAGCTCCATCATCAAAATCATCTCCGGGCGATTAGAGTGTAATTCTATATCTATCCAGTATATTAAAATTTCGAATACACGCGGATCAGACGTATACGCAAAATCTATATATACTGGATTGTCCATATCAATATAAATAGATAATCAAATACGAATAATTGATTTAAATCTTCAAAACCAAAATTGTTTTCATTTTAAAGATATACTCTTCACACTCGTTCTAGGATACTACTGATCCCATCTCTAACGAGTCATTCTAATTGGATATTACTAATCCAATATCTGATGAATTCTTTCGTAAGGTTCTAATGTGTCTTGTTCTCTGAGCTTTGTAAACCAAAGCTCTGATACCAAATGTGACGAAATGGAATTTCGCTCGGTCCGAACCAGTCGCTAAACCGATCCAGGCCGTTCGAAACGCCCTATCGTTTGAGAACAGGACAAAACAGAACGCATACAAAAGAACATTTCATTGTATATTACAACGATGCATCAGATTACAAGAATATACAGAGTATAAATGAATATTACACAGAAATATCAGAGATTTAAATTACATTTAAATACATAGCAGCGGAAAATAATACAATACACAACTAGAAGGAGATATACGGATACAAAGCTTTCCGGATATCGTTCCAGCTGTGAACCAGGATCCTGTGAATATAAATCTGCAAAACCAAAACTACTAGCTGCCCGTGTCAAAATAAGGGCACCCAGAGTTTAGGTTAAAACAATAAACTCCAGGTCAGTCATGTGACTGGTGTGAGAACTAAAACAGTTATTATTCTTTATTTTAAAAGTTAGGTAAATCAAGGGACCACGCCGTATAACACGGAACGGGTTTCCTCCCAAGAATACTAGTGCATATAACAAACAGCGCAATGCTAAATAAAGAAAAATGAAGCTGTTATAAGACCCAGGTCCCATCACACAATGCAACGCAGTCGAGGATAGGGTTTTCCCTTATAACAGCCAAAGTATGCTTGATACGTTTAAAACAAATCATTTGATACTATTATAAGTGCATAGTGTATAAAACAACTTCAAATCATAAGTATCAATCATAGGCGGCATGGGTACCATATATCATGTCGCCATACTAGTTCTACAATTAAAACCGCACATGTCACGTATTTGGAAATTGGGTTTCCATCTATGAACCGAGGCAAAAGATAGTCCTCACCGACTTCGAGACGCTCTAGCCCGTGTCTCAGGCAAGTACTCAGTCAAGCCTTGGATCCTCAGGGCCAGTCCACCGATGTGGATTAAACTTAAACCCTGAACATGCGTCTCCCCACCCTATGGGGTGTAAGTCTGGTCCGTCTGCCGACCAGAATGCATCGGCCGAAACCGATATAACCGAGGCGCCTCGCAACAGCAACAACCACATAAGTCAAACTCGTCAGGGCGTGTAAAACCACTGACGCCACTTCTAGCTAGAAAGAAACGCATGCCCTCCCTGACGTCCTCTCCCGTTTTTGGTTCACAACCGGGGTGTGAGGCTCGCGAATTCACGTTACACAAAGCTGTGCCACACAGGCTGTGCTTTGATCATCACCACGAAACTTTGCTTCTCAACAGAAGCCCCGATCAATTGGCACTCAGGCATGCCACACAGGCAATTCACTCCATGCGTTTGATATCCATCAATATATAACCCCTGAGCTCGTACGTCTCAGAGAAGGGCGTTAAGCAAGAGAATAAATTCTCCGCCGCCAAACAGATATATATTTAATAGAGATCAATCACACAGACTAAAATCCAATGTCAGACACACAGTCCATTTACAAGTCCGTTCTGGGTCTGAACGAAACCGGAGGCACCTAGTACCCCGCATATCCATCGATCTCCAAGTACGTCTGGACGATCACCAACTGTTTCCATCTTCTTGGGTGTACAGCCCAATCAAGATCATCAGTAATCACCCAAATGACGTGAAAACTTCTGGTCTTCGACCACCGTCTTCATCTTCGACACCACGTCGAATCAGTTATTCAGAATGGGATAAACCCGGTCTTTCTGAATAACTCGCGTATATATTATAAAAGTGTTACACAAACACAACATACGCCTCATTCCAATTCAGAATATTCTTTTATTCGAATATTCCTATACTTTGGGAAAAGTTCCCATAAATTTTATCCAAGATAAATTCTTTAAATTTATTCTTTAATCTCCTTTGAATATCAATTCAAACTAGTCGGGATTAACGAACCACACCGAAGTAATCATTTATTTTATTTTCCCAATCCCAACCTATTCATCCCATGAAGTAAAACTGGTAGTACTTCATATCTAACACCACAGTGTTATCGGTAATTCAATTACCATTTCACGTTTAAATCTAATTAAAGATTTAACTATCGCCTGGAGTAAAACTGGTGATACTCCATTCTCGATCTTTTCAATCTAATTAAAGATTCATTAAAACTTCACTTAGTTTTAATCTTTAACTGGGTTAAAGAATCAGTGTCATCTAAAACACGGTTCACGATAAACCCAAAATCACCTTCCATTAATTATCGGGTTAAAGAACGAGTGTTATTTAAAACACTGTTCACGATAAACCCAAAAATCAATACCAATTCAATTCCAATTAAATATCATTTAATTAGTACACTTCATTAAATCTAACTAAAAAGATTTAATCTCTTCTCAACTGGGTTCAAGAACAGTGTTAGTGAAGACACCATTCACGACAAACCCAAATCACATTTGATATTCAATACAAGGCTCTGAATAGAAAATATATCGGCTTATATTCAATATCGAATTCTACGACTAACAAATGCCGTATTGGAAATAACGATATAAATATATATCTTTCAAATTTCCATAACAACACCTATATAATCACGAATTCCAACTTCGAAATATTCCGAAGACAATTTCGATTCAAATCCACTCCAATGCAATCATTGGAAATTTTGGTTATTTTCAAAACCCCTTTCAAATTCAATTTATTTATTTAAAAATAAATAGAATTATAATTCTAGTTCAAAACTAGTTCATTTCGATAAAAATCCATTTTTATCTTTTCAAACATGAAGTTTTTCATCCCAAATCTTCACAAATCATTTCTTATGATTTTACACAAATTATTACTATTTTTAATAATTTTATCAAGGCCCATACAGTCGATTTCCATCAACGGCCATCGAGCTGCACTTACAGCGACCTTTTTCAAATTTGATTTGGACATAATTCCAAATCCAACCGTTAGATTTCAAATTTCTAACATTCGCTAGAAAGCTCTTTTCGATACGAACCCAACGGTTCCGGTTTTAGGAGAATCCGACGGTCGGATCTCCCGTAACGTCCATTTGAAATCAATGGTCGAAATTCGCGAACTGCCGCGGCGCGGCGCGTTCTATTAAGGCCATTATATTATATATATAATATATATAATATATACTTCATCGATTTCTATTTAAAACGAATTATATAAATAGTTTTAAAATTCGTTTCAAAATCTATTTCAACTTCCATCTCAATTCAAAGCAAAATTGAATTCTTCTCTATAAATTCGTTTTAAAAATCATTTCTACTCAATTCAAATTTCAATTCAATTTGAATTCATTTCAATTTGCTTTCAATTCATTTTGAATTCGTTTTCAATTCAATTCATTTCGAAATCACTTTCAATTCACTTTGAATTCGTTTTCAATTCAATTCATTTTGAAATCACTTTCAATTCAATTCACTTTGAATTCGTTTTCAATTCAATTCACTTTGAATTCGTTTTCAATTCACTTTGAATTCGGTTTCAATTCAATTCATTTCGAAATCACTTTCAATTCAATTCACTTTGAATTCGTTTTCAATTCAATTCATTTCGAAATATTTGATTTCAAACTTACTTTTTAATATTCATTTTAAAATGAATAAAATCGATATAAATATCGTTCACGTCAAAATGGCGTCACTCTAATCAACACGGCTTCATATATTGACATTTTCAAATATTCCATTTCGAATATTTCTATTTTAAATATTTCTATTTTAAAACTGGAATGAGGCCCAATCAATTACCATATAAAGTTAATTATATGGATTTTCATACAACACATGTATAATAGCCTTGAAAAATAATCAACCATCAACCAAAGTGCACTACACTGTATAAGCATCAAATATAGATATCTAACGCTTATAACAGCCTGTCAATCAATCGATCGACATATTTAATCAATCAGGATGAGTGAACTTCAAATTTCATCCCAACACCCGTGTGGGGTTTCAAACAATCAAACACAGATTTTATTCGTGCAGTTGGGCGATGTGTAAAATTTATCGTCCCAATCCATATCAGTCAAATCAGTGTACATAAACAAACCGTCTGGTTTGTAAATGAATATTTTATTTTATTCACATTCACGTTAAAAACTATATTTTTAACGATAAAATATTTATTCCAACACATGAATTTTCTTTTCAGTTCATTTATTCAATAAATGACATTTTTATTTTTCTAACATATTTTAGAAAATTTCGGCGGCATAACGGCACGATACTAGAAACGGGACAAGGCCTAGCCTTATCCCCGGTCTAGTGAAGGCCCACGCCATTCACACATCAATCAAATCAATTTCATCTCACCAAACAATTCAATTCAACCAAATAATTCAACTAATCTATGCAACCAAACAAACAAGTCCATGGTCTGTGGACGATTGGGTCGGGTGCTACTAAGCACCGTCTGCATCCTAGTATATATATATAATTAGAAAAGAAATTGAAAGGTGAGAAATTCTCACCTATAGCTATCCTAGCTCCACGGCTCTTCCTTTGCAGAAGTCTTCGTCGTTTCGCCTTCTTGTCACCTTCGTTGACCGTAGCCACTACATATGTAAAAATCGAATTTTTACTTCGCTATTCAATATATAAAAATCATATTTTTATTTCGAAGTTCAATATATAAAAATCATATTTTTATGCCGAAGTTCAATATATAAAAATCATATTTTTATGCCGAAGTTCAATATATAAAAATCATATTTTTATGCCGAAGTTCAATATATAAAAATCATATTTTTATGCCGAAGTTCAATATATAAAAATCATATTTTTATGACGAAGTTCAATATATAAAAATCATATTTTTATGCCGAAGTTCAATATATAAAAATCATATTTTTATGCCGAAGTTCAATATATAAAAATCATATTTTTATGCCGAAGTTCAATATATAAAAATCATATTTTTATGCCGAAGTTCAATATATAAAAATCATATTTTTATGCCGAAGTTCAATATATAAAAATCATATTTTTCTTCAAAGTTCAATATTTAAAAATTCTATTTTTATAAATAGATCTTTCACTTTTATAAAAATATGGATTTTGCCTTTTCAAATTTAAAGATTTCATCTTTATAAAAATATAGACTTCGCCTTTTCAAATTTAATCTTCCTATCATGTAAAAATTATATTTTTAATCCTCTACCTAACCAAAAATCCTATTTTTACATCTTCTACTTAATAAAGATTATATTTTTAACACTTTAAAAATATAAAAATCATATTTTTATTACTTTAAAAATATAAAAGTCATATTATTATATTTTTTTTTTAACACAACTAATTTAAATACTTTAAAATCAGATCTTGATCTATGATTATAATAAACCAAAAATAAAATAACTGTAAATAAATAAATAAGTAAAACATACCTTAATTCCATATTTTTTTGGAAAGGGGGGAGGTGATGGTTCGTCAGAGGGTCGGTGGAGGTGCGGAAACAGGAGGAGGAAGGAAGAAGAGAGGTGCGGTGGCCTCCTGGTGATAGGCGGCGACTGTTACTGGCGGAGGAGGGTTTGGGTTCGGTTTTCGGCGAGGAGGGGGGTTCGGGTGGGTGCCTGGAAGGGAGGAGAGGCTAGGGGAGGGGTGCGGTAGCCCTCCTGGGCGGCGGCGATGGCTACGGGGGGGGGGGGGGGGGAGGCGATCGCAAGTAGGATTTTTCTCTTTTTTTTTTAATTCTGCTTAATGAAATTCGAAAAGGGGGGGGGGGCAGAAGTTAAAGGGGAACGGTTTAGTTTTTTTTTTATTTACTTATTTATTATTTAATTATTTTATTCCTTATAAGTTGACTTTTACATATGACCTCGAAACGAGGCCCACCGCCTGCCGTCCATAGCGTATTACCCCCATTCCGAACACAATGGGATATGTATCGCAAGCTGATTCGATTGTTACAATCAGTTTCCTTTTGAATTTTCATTTAAATCACTATATTGAATTTTAAACGTACATTTCAAATTACCGGGGTCACATACTAACTCTTAAAATTCTCGAAAAATATTTTCTAGCTTCGTATTGACGATACGGTCCTAACAAAACTAGTTTCATCGAATTCTGAGACCATTTGAAAAATGGCCAATTTCCAGTCGATTAAAATCAACTGAAACTGGTCAAACGTGTTTTCCTTTACCACGCTCACATATTGCTTCGAAAAATTATGAAATTTGGAATCTAGCAATAACTTAACATCACGGACCCAACAAAACTGGTTTCGTCGAAATCCGAGGTCGTTTGCAAAATGTCCATTTTAAGGGCCTGAATTCCATAGCGACTATTCAGAATTTTCAACTGGACATATCTTTTGATTTCCGCTACGAACTTTTGATTATTCGGATTCATTGGAAAGATATTATCAATTAGATCCTATCATTTTTGGTTTCACTAAAATCCGGATTGTTTTGCACCCGGTACATTCAATTGAAGTTTGAAATCGAATTATCGAACTACCGCGCCATTTTCAATTCTATTTATAATTATATATAAATATTATATTCTAACGATGACGTATATAATATATACGTCGAATTATATTAAAAATAAATTTTCTCGTCGATATTATTTAAAATAATTCATTTTAAATAATCAAAATTCGATAAAATTGCCAAAATAAAAATTTCAAACTGGCCCGCATTTTACGGGTTGTTACAAATACCCCTTACCAAAACCCTAGCTTCACTTCCCTTATCGCTCCAGTCACCAAAACCGCTACCCCATTACTGCCACAGAAATCGATTATCTTTCAGCTTCGCAAATCCAACTTGATCTAAACCCTAGTTCGATGTTCGGAACCGAACGCCCACATATTCGTGAATCAAAATGAACCCTAGGCAGCGCTCGAGATTATCGAGCTCTAGGATACCTCGTGAGTATTGATTTCATTTGGGATTTCTGTTTTCTCTTTCTCCCTTTTTTATTTTGAAACATAAAGTGGCCATTTCGATTTGAGGGAAATGAACAGAAGAAAAATAGAAGGCAGAAATTGGAGGGCCATCGCGATTTTATAGAAGAAGAAGAAGGGGAGACCAGAAGTACACGAGAAATAAAGGGTTGTAGGGTGAAGTACGATGCATATTTAATACGATTCGATATAAAGAGATTTTTATTTCTTTTAAACAGATATCGATTGGATCTTGATCCTATCCACTAATCAAATAAATCGGGGTTCACAATTAAAAATCGTGAACCGCTATTTTAGCGTACCGACCGTCATTATAATGTTATACCGTTATTTTGAATTCAACGAAATAGATTATACAATTTAATTTGAATGTATATTTAAAATAACCATATTAAATCAATTTAAATTCAAAACAAATAAATTCTTCAACAATAAATTTCTGTTATCATTGTTCATATTTAAATAGTATATATATTGATCATCTGAACCGTTTCGATTCAGTTTTATCTTTGAACTAAATTATTTCAGCTCTCGTATTTCAATAATTATATGTATTCGAAATAAATTGTATATCGATTATAAATCGATAATTCAATGTAAAAATTCTTTTATATTATTAATTCAATATTTAAACGATACTAAATATTTAAAATAAACCGACCAAAAATCCGGGTCGTTACATAAGACTACATTTTTATTGTAACTTTGTTTCCAATAAAAAGGTTTGACAATGAAAATTATATTTTCATTGTAAGGTTATGACATTAAAAAGAATTAGATGAAAAAATATGAAGCCGATTAAGTAGCAACGCCATTTTAAACCGAACGGATTTATCGATCGATTTTATTCATTTAGAAATGAATATAATATAAAGAAGTAATTTCAGAATATAATATCTTGAAAATGTTATCATTTTAATATGATAAAGAATAATTTTGATTTAAAATTGAAATGCAAGTTGGAATCGTTTTAAAATGGAATTATAAACGTTTTAAAATACGTTTTGAATAGAAATCGACGATATATATATATTATATATAATGGCCTGATTAGAATGTTTCGCGCAGCGATCGTTCGCGAATTTCGACCATTAACTTCGATTGGACGTAGCGAAAGATCCCACCGTCGAATTCTTTTGAAACTGGAACCTATGGGTTCATATCGAAAAGAGCTTTCATATGATAATAAGAAATTTGAAATCCAACGGTTAGACTTTGAGAAATGTCAAATTCAAATTTGAATAAAAACAGCGTTAGTGCAGTTAAATGACCTGAAACGTCATTTAACTGAATAGGCCTATTTTTGAATAAATAAAAATAGGAAAAAAGTTATGTACGATCATAATAATTGATTTAAAGGGGTTTTGGATGGAAAATTTCAAGTTTATAAAGATAAAAGGTATTTTTATCAGAATGAGTGATTTATTTAATTTATAAATAAATATAAGGATTTAAAATGGTTTTAATATAACTAGAGTTTTCCAATATATGAATTGGAATGGGTTTGAATGGAAATAATCTTCGGATTTTTTCGATATTGGATTTCGTGATTACGCGGATATTGTTTTGGGAATTTGGAAGATATATAATATCGTTATTCCCGATATGATATCCGTTGGTTTCAGAATTAGATATTGAATATAAGTCGAGATAATTCCTATTCAAAGCCTTATATTTAATATCAAATAAGATTTTGGGTTTGTCGTGAATGGTGTCGTAAATAACATTATTCTTGAACCTATTTGAGAAAAGAATAAATCTTTTAATTAAGATTTAGATAATATTTCCAAATATTAAACATAATTGAAAATTAAGTGAAACTGAGTTTTGGGTTGATTGTGAATAATGTTTTTAAATGACATTAGTTCTTAAAACCCGATTGACAGTGAAATTTAGATTGGTAATGCATAAATCTTTTAATTAAGATTTAACGAAATATTCTAAAGAGAGGTTTTCAATTTAATATATTAAATTGGAATATGATTTTGGGTTTATTGTGGACGATGTTTTTAAGCGACATTTGGTCGTTAACCTAGTTAAAGGCAAGATTATCTCTTGAAAGTTAAATAATCATTAAATAATGATTCTTGAAGATTAAAACTAAATATAGTTTTAATAAATCTTTAATTGGATTGAATGAGGATAAAAGTAATTAAATTTACTTAATTCAAGAAATGAACGATAATGGAGTACCACCAGTTTTACTCCAAGCAATAGTTAAATCTTTAATTAGATTTGAACGATAAAACGGTAATTAAGTTTACCGTAACACATTGGGTGGTAAATATGGAGTGCCACCAGTTTACTCCATGGGTTGTGTAGGTTGGGAATGGGATATTAATTAATGATTACTTCGGTAAGGCGTTAATCCCGACTAGTTGAATAAACCTTAATTTGGTTTAAATTAAAATCAAAGAATACTCTTGATTGGAATGAGGTGTTGGTTGTGTTTTAAAGCACATGATTTTAAATTACGCAAATTATTCAGAAAGACCGGGTTTAACCCATTCAGAATAATCCATACGACGATTGAAGATCGATGATGAAGACGGTTATTGAAGACCGGGAAACTTCCATATCGAATGGATGATTATTGATATCTTGATTGGACCGTACACCCAAAATGAGGGAAAAATTGGTGATCATTCAGACGTATTTGGAGTTCTACCGGATATGGTTTCATTCAGACCCAGAACAGACTGATAAATGGATTGTGTGTCTGACATTGTATTCCTTTATATTGTATTCATTGGTCTCTATTTAATATATAGTTGTTTGGTGGTGGAGAATTTATTCTCTTGCTTAACACCCTTTTATATATCGATAGATGAATCAATGATATGGTATGGTCTGATAATGTGGCATGCTAAGATGCATATGGTCAAGGATTTTATTGAAAAGCAGAGCCTTGTGGATGATGACCAAAGCATAGCTTTCATATAGCGCCGCTTTGGATACAACGTGACTTTGCGGGCCTCACACACCACGGTATGATGGTGAACGATTTGTTTGATAATGTTCGGTTTGACCAATATATTTTATACGGATTTGGGGTCGGCCGATGGGGCTAGGGTGGTCGCTCCACTCTAGAAGTGGGATAGGTCATTTCAGCCGAATCTCGTGAGGATAGATCAGATTACTACTCATCCAAAGTGCATAGTATATGTATTTCGGTGTTTTCTCTTGCCGGGACGTAAGCCGTGGAGATACATTCGCGATTGATCTTTCGAATCAGTAGCCATCATGATGGAATCCAATTTTCCAATACGATCTTACGGTTTTTAGTTGTATACTTATATGGTGACACAACATATTATGCCGCTTACATAACATAATATTCCACCTAATTTTGATACTTTTATATTCGAAATTGTTTTCTACACTGTGCACACGTAGTATAAAAGATGAATTTCGCGTATTAAGCATTTTTTACCATTATAAGGAAAAACTCTATCCTTCGGCGTACGTGCAAGGGATTGAGTCTTATAACGGTTTCATTTTTCTAAAAAGCATTTCGTTGTTTTATGCACTGGTATTCTTGAGAGGAAACCCGTTCCGCGAAAGTGGCGTGGTCCCTTGATTTACCCAACTTTAAAAATTAAAGTTAAAACTGTTTTTGAGTTCTCCCACCAGTCCCATGACTGACCTGGAGTTTATTGTTTTAACCTAAACTCTGGGTGCCCATATTTTCCACACGGGCAGCTAGTAGTTTTGGTTTGAAGATATTATATTCACAGGATCCTGGTCTACAGCTAGAGCGATATTCGGAAGGCTCTGTATCCGTGTATTTCTTTCAGTTGTGTTTTGTATTGTTTTTCCACTGCTATTTAAATGTAATTTAAACTCTGATATTATTGTATTTCCAATGTATATTATTATTCATACTCTGGAAAATTCTTGTACTCTGATGTAATTGTTGTAACAGCAATAAAATGTTCTTCTGTTTTGTGTTCTGATGTGTGTTGTTATCAAAGCAATCCGGCTTTCCTTTACGGGGAAGTTTGGGTCCTTTCAATATGTGAGCGTGGAAAAAGAAAACATGTTTTGTCAGTTTCAGTCATTTTGGATCGACCAGAAAATGGCCATTTTTCAAATGGTCACCTAATTTGACGAAATTAGTTTTATCAGGACCGTATCGTCAATATGAAGCTAGAAATAATTTTTCTGGAATTTATGGAGTCAGTATGTGGCCCCGGTAAATTGAAATGTGTGTTCAAATTCAATATACATTGATTTACATTTTAATTTTGTTGAAAACTGATCGTAACAGTCGAACTGGCTTACCGGACATATCCCATTGTGTTCGCAATGGGGGTAATCGACAGTCGTTGGGTTCTATTTGGAATTCGGATTTAAAAATAACTTTTCGAAAATTAAATTGAAATATATATTAATATATGGGGATCAAAGCCCTTCTCTCTCTCATATCGGTCAAACCCGATTAGGACAAAATTAAAAAAAAGCAAACGACGAGGGGGGGGACCGCCGCCGTCGCTTCCACCAGGGCCGGCGCTTCAGCGCCGGACCCCCCCCAGCGCCATCCCCTCCTTCCCCGCATCCTCTCTCCCCCTCTTTCTTCCCTCACAGCCCAAAACCCGCCTAAAAAAAACGCTGCTCAGCCACCATATGCCACGCCGCAAGCAACCAAAGCCCCTCCCCTGATCGTCGAGCCGCCATCCCCACCCTAAATCCATGTGTGAGTCTTTACCTTTGTTTTTATTCATATATTTAGATGAAAGAATGATTTTTATATGAGATAAAAATCCGAAACGTTTATATATGTTTATGAAATAAAAATCTGATTTTTATATATTTGAATAGCGAATAAAAAAAGTGATTTTAAAAGACATAAAGATTTGATTTTTAATGCGTGAAAGATTTAATTTTTAATTTTAAAAAGATATGATTTTTAACATTGAAAAAAATTGATTTTGAACAATGAAAAGGATAAGGTTTTTAAAGGCGAAAAGAGTTGATTTTAAAAAAAAATGAAAAGGTAAGATAAAAATTCGATTTTTATATGTGTTGTAGGGAGATAAAAATTCGATCTTTATATAGGAAGTAGAGATTAAAAATATAATTTTTATATAGAAAGATGCGTTATAAATATATATGAAGTAGAAATATAAATATGATTTTTATTTATTGGAATGAAGCGATAAAAATATGATTTTTACTATGAACGGCGTGAAAAGAATGGCGATGGAACTAGTGGAAAGCAAACCCAAATCTGAACCGTTCAGAAATAGAGAATGGAGGAGTGGATCCCAAAGGTGAGAAATCCTCACTATAATTTTCTTATACAGTTATTTATTTTATAACTGCATATATGAATTGTTCCCCGTCGTCCATAGACCATGGACGACTTGTTTGATTGTTTGATTTGGTTGATTAGATAATTTTGGTTGAATTTGGTTGTTTGGGTGAAATGAATTGATTAGAATTGATATGTATATGGCAAAGCCAATATCAGGAGAGGGGTAGTGCTAGACATTACCCGATTTCGATATCGCGCCGTTATGCCGTCAAATTTTTCTAAAATATGTTAGAACAATAAAAATATTATTTTTATTGTGTAAATGAATTGAATAAATATTTTATCGTTAAAAATATAATTTTTAACGTGTATAAGAATACAATAAATATTCATTTACAAATCGGAAGATTTGTTTTTGTACACCCATTTGACTGATATAGATTGGGACAATAAATTTTGCACATCGCCCATCTGCACAAATAAATTCTGTGTTTGTGGATTGAAACCCCACACGGGTGTTGGGATGATATTTGACGTACACTTATCCCAACTGTTTAGTTTTATGTCAATCAATAGGTTGACAGACTGTTGTAAGCATTAAATATTTATATTTAATGTTTGTACAGTGTAGAACGCACTTTGGATGATGGTTGATTGTTTATCGTGGCTGTTGTATACATATGTTGTATGAAATCCATATAAATCACATTATATGGTAATTGGCCGTGTCTGATTCGAATGAATAATTTAAAATAACAAATATTTTAAAATAAAAAATATTTTAAAAATAATGAATATTTTAAAATAATATTCAGTAAAAGATCAAAATATGATTTTGATGTCCAATTTGGGATGGACGCGAATATATTTAAATATATATAGCCATGTTGATAAAATTAACGCCATTTTGACGTAAACGATATTTATATCGATTTTATTCATTTCTATAATGAATATTGAAAAGGAGTTGATTTCAAAATCTAATGTTTCGAAAATATTATCATTTATATATTAATGATATGGAATATTCAAATTTGATTTGAAATTGAATATGAAGTTGAAATCGTTTTGAAAATGAATTTAAAACGATTTATAAAATACGTTTTGAATAGAATCGACGAAATATATATTATATATATTATATATATAATATAATGGCCTGAATAGAACGCGTCGCGCCACGACATTTCGTGAATTTCGACCATTGTCTTCGAATGGACATTACGGGAGATCCGACCGCTGGATTCTCCTAAAACCAGAACCGTTAGGTTTGTATCGAAAAGATCTTTCTAATGGTTGGATTTGGAATTATGTCCAAATCAAATTTGGAAAAGGTCGCTGTAAGTGCACTTCGATGGCCGTTTGTGGAAATCGACTGTACGGGCCTTGATAAAATTATTAAAAAATATCAATAACTAGTGTAAAATCATAAGAAATGATTTGGAAAGAATTGGGATGAAAAATTCCATACTTGAAAAGATAAAAATAGATTTTTATCAAAATGAACTAGTTATTAACTAGAATTGTAATCCAATATTTGTAAATAAATAAATTGGATTTGAAATGATTTTAAAAATAACCACAATTTCCAATATATAAATTGGAGTGGATTTGAATCGAAATTGTCTTCGGAATGTTTAGATGTTGGATTTCGTGATTATACAGATATTGTTATGGAAATTTGAAAGATATGTTTATATCGTTATTTCCAATAAGATATTTGTGTGTTGTATAATTTGATATTGAATATAAGCCGATATATTTTCTATTCAGAGTCTTGTATTTAATATCAAATGGGATTTTGGGTTTGTCGTGAAGGTGTCTTCAGTAACACTGTTCTTGAACCCCAAGTGAAGAGAATAAATCTTTTAATTAAGATTGTTAGAGTTTCCAATTATATTTAATAATTGGAATATAATGGAATGTGAATTGGGTTTATTGTGAACTGTGTTTTTAACGACATTCGTTTTTTAACCCTATTTACAGTGAAATGTGATTTGGAGTTTATAAATCTTTTTGTTAAGATTTAAAGGAAATTTTCCAAAGTGAAGTTTTCCAATTTAATAAAATAAATTGGAATAGAATGGAATTCGATTTGGTAATAATCGAAGTGGACTTCTGTGGAGGAAGACTGTTACTATATACGAAATTTAAAAGATTTTGCCGTTATTCCATTTATAGTATCGATTGGATATGGAAGTTCATATCGATTATATATATATATCTGTTTTCCGTGAAGATTCCATTGTTAATGGAATGAGATTTTGGGTTTATCGTGAGCTATGTTTTGAATGACATTAGTTCTTTAACCCAGTTAAAGATGAGATTAATTTATTAACATTGAATAATCATTAAGTAATGATTTTTGGAAATTAAAACTGAATTAGAGTTTTAATAAATCCTTAAATAGATCAAAAGGTGAATTTGGCAACTAAAATTATCAAATTCAAGAAATGATCGAGAATGGAGTATCACCAGTTTTGCTCCAGGTGATAGTTAAATCTTTAATTAGATTTGAACGTGAAATGGTAATTAATTTTACCGATAACACCATGGTGTTAGATTTGAAGAACTACCAGTTTTACTTCATGGGATGAATAGGTTTGAATTAGGAAATTAAACAAATGATTACTTCTGTAAGGTTCGCTAATACCGACTAGTTTGGACAAACCACAATTTGGCTTGAATTGAAATCCAAAAGAAGATTAAAGAATAAATTTATAGAATTTATCTGTTATAAAATTAATGGGAACCTTTAAGAATATTTAAATAAAGGAATGAAATATTCTGGATTGGAATGAGGCGTATGTTGTGTTTTTATAGCACTTGTTTATTATATACACAAGTTATTCAGAAAGACCGGGTTTATCCCATTCTAAATAACTGATTCGACAATGTGTCGAGGATGAAGACGGTGGTTGTAGACCAGAGGTCTTCACATCGGTTGGATGATTACTGATGTCTTGATTGTGGTGTACACCCAAGACAAGGTAATAAGTGGTGATCGTCCAGACGTACTTGGAGATCGACCGGATATGCGAGGGCCTCTCTCCTGTATTGGACATATGGGACGAGGAATAAGGTGCCTCTGGTTTCATTCAGACCCAGAACGAACTAGTAAATGGATGTGTGTCTAACATCGGATTTCATCTGTGTGATTGATAGACATTGGTTGCATAGCGTGAATTGCCTGTGTGGCAGGCGGAGATGCAAATGATCAAGGCTTCTGTTGAAAAGTAGACTCTTGTGGTTGATGATCAAAGTACGGCTTTGATATAGCATAGCTTTGTGTAGCACTGATTCGCGAGCCTCACACCTCGGTGTGAACCAGAAATGGTAGAGGACATCAGGGAGGGCATGCGTTTCCTTCTAGCTAGGAGTGGTGTCAGCGTTTTGCAAGCCCTGACGTTTTACTTATGTGGATGATGGATGGCGAGGCACCTCAATTATATCGGTCATTCCGGGGCCGATGGTTTGGTCGGGATATGACCAGTTTACTCCCCATAGGGCGGGGAAACGCATTGTTCAGGCATTTTAATCCACTCCGTGTGGACCGGTCCTGACAATCCAAGGGCCCACCTAATTCTGGGTCTTGAGGCTCGGGCTAGAGAGTCTCGAAGCGGTAAGGACGATCCCTTGCTTTGGTTCACATATGGAAATCCAACTTCCAATATGACATTTTGCGTTTTTGATTGTAGAGCCTAGTATGGCGACATAGTGGGATGGGGCACTCATGTCATCTATGATTGATACATTTATATTTGAAGTTGATTTCTTCACTTATAGTAATAATAAAAGATGAAATTTCACGTACCAAGCATTTTTGGCTATTATAAGGAAAAAACTCTATCCTCCAGCTTGCGTTGCATTGTGTGATGGGACCTGAGTCTTATAATAGCTTCATTATTCTTTATTTAGCATTGCGATGTTTGTTTTATGCACTGGTATTCTTGGGGGTAAACCTGTACGGCGTGGTCCCTTGATTTACCTAACTTTAAAATCAAATTAATAACTGTTTTAGTTCTTACACCAGTCACATAACTGACCTGGAGTTTATTGTTTTAACCTAAACTCTGAGTGCCCCTATTTTCCACATGGACAACTAGTAGTTTTGGTTTTGCAGATTTATATTCACAGGATCCTGGTTTATAGCTGCAATGACATTCGTAAGGCTCTGTATCCGTTTATCCCTTTCAGTTGTATTTTGTATTATTTTCCGCTACATTGTAAATCTCTGATATTTATTAAATGTATAATATTAATTCATACTCTGTATATTCTTGTATTCTGATGAAATTGTTGTAATAAGCAAAGAAATGTTCTTCTGTTTGTGTTCTAATTTTTCGTGTTCTCAACTCAATCCGGGCTTTCGTTCACGGGGAAGTTCGGGTCGTTATAATCGTTGTGCTATTGGTGATGGTGCGTGGATCCTATGTTGTGTAGCCATACCTAAAAAATGTGAATGCTGCCACCAATAATTCATGTTTCATACAAACTTACAAACTTGAGATACAACATTATTTTCTACCAATCAAAGGTTGCTTACTACATCATCAAAATGTTTATGCTAACTTAATCCACTTTGATTGCTTAAAATTAAGATAGTAAAATGTCTTTATGATTCAAATCAAGTTATTCATGTAATATCACACCTCCAGCACACTAGTCCAAAGCTTGACTAACTTTCAAACTCGAATCATCTTAAGAATTATGGGTCAATTGGTTTTAAAATGATTCACATGGTACATAGATAGTTATATCTTCCAAAAAATTTCTATACTTTCAAATCTCACAGTTGAAAAAATAAAATAGAAATACTAAACGTTAACACGTTAGAAAATAGTCTCAATAACGTGGTCCATAAAACAATATATAGTATGATAATAAAACAACTGGTAATACATAGAGTTTGATAAATAGGAATAACATAGTAAGAAATAGAATACATGGAAAGTATCAATATATAGACACAACTCTGTAGTGTTATGACTTCCTCTCAATGTATGGCACCTCTAAATAATTACCTACTGGTATATTCTTCTATAATAGAGATAAAGAGGAAAAAATGTAGGGGATCAGTCAATTAGATCATTAATGGCATAGTGTAACAACCTGAGTTCTTGGTACTCGGGCTGAGCAGACCATGATAAGTTTTGTTTATTTTAAATCAAAAGAATTATACAATATGAGTCAGGAGCCGAACTCGTATAATAATTGAAAATACGTAAATAGAGAATTTGAGGTCTTCATAATTAGTGTGTTTTAGAAAAATCAAATATCTTTAATATAATCAGAAATTTATTCCAATCTATTTTGCAAATTATAATCTGATGATTTGAGTAAATATTTTAAATATAAAATATTGATTTGTAATCAATATTTAAGTGGAACATATATATACATACATATCAATATGAGTGTTAGGTTGCTTTAAGTGAATAATTAATAAACTGCGAATTGTGTTTTTATAAGTAAGTTATATTTCTTAACAAAAGTAATTGAGGAATTGTGTTCTAATTATTTTTTGGAACTGATTAGAGAATTTTCTAATAATAATATAAGGTTAATTTATGTTAAAATTCTAGGTTTGTATTAGAAGTGGGTTTCTGGCGATAATGTCGATATTTGTGGAATTTTGGTGTTGATTAAATGGAAAAGATTAAATGATGGTTTAGACCAATATTAGGTGTTGAAAACTATTTCAATATGATTGTACAAATGTTTTTGTATTGAAACAATATGGGTTATGCTAGTTTAAAGTGGAAATGTGTGTTTTGTAGAACAGTCGATTTTGTAGAAAAAAATTGATTTAAGTATGAAATAAGTGCAAATATTAAGTTAGAATCTCGTTGTAATTTATGTAAAAGTGTTTAAAAAGGGTTTTAATAATGTTTGGATATTTCTGTAAATTAAGACAATGTTGAGATTTAAACAATTTGGGTAATAAGTGTTACTTAGTGGTTTGATAAACAATTTTAAAGTATGGCATATTAAAATAAGGAAATTTAGTGTGCTAGGCTAAATCTTGGGTTAAGTAATTTGTTTGGGCCCTTAATAAGCCTTTATTTAATTTAAACAAAGAAGAAGTTTCTGGCAATTAAGCCTAGTGTGTACTTTTCCTTAAACTCTCTCCTCCTCATTTTACTTTCCTTTCTCTAAAAAGAAGAAACACAATAAAATAGTCCATGGCTTCTTCCCTTCACACCATCTAAAATCCAAGTCAACCTATACGAAATCAAGGAGATAAGCTTATTTATTAGGTAGAAGCCCATGCAAGATCATTTTCTCATTATTTCATTTTTGGAAAGAGGATTATTACTATAAAGCTTTGTGGGTCTGCATGTCCCTGCTGAGTACTTCTATGGCCCAAAGTAGTGACCAACAACAACATAGGGAGAATATATGTAAATAGTACGTGGAAGCCTCCTGCTCGTCTCCGGATAGCTACTCGTGCATAACCACCTAACTTGTCTCTAGTCTGCTCGTTTAGGAGCACCCAGAGTAATAAGAAGAGACATAAAACTCTGGGTCAGACAAAAGTCTAGTATGAGCGATAGCAGCAAAATAAAACAATAACAGGTATAAATAATCATACCTGAACCTAGACCTGCAACCAAAGAGTTAGCACAATAGAATGTACAGTACCCTAAGGTAACACTAACATAAAGTGTAAAAAAAATGGAAGTGTGTGTGTCATGGTGATAGCAAACATCAAACATAGCAATCATCCTCACATCACTCACTCAGTGCGTAAAGCATACGATATCTACAGCTTTAATCACTAGACCACTGGGGCCATGACGGTAACTCCATATAACTATTGTAATGACCACGTTGCCCTTTAGGGCCCGGTCCATAGTCAATAACTTTACCCCTTCCCATAATGTTGAATTCGAGTTATAGATATCGATAACCCCTTTGCACACGTTCCGCAGCAAAGTCCAACTTTAGAAGTTAACCCGTTGATCCCCATTTGGATCTTGAGCCATCACTTCTCATTTGGACTTTCACTACACCAAAAATGCCAATTTGGCAGTGTTAATGGCCGTATTAAAAGCGATTTGATACGGTTTTAAGCCGTATCAAAAAATGGCGTCTCTGTTCAATTGATACGGTTCAAAACCGTATCAATTGAGATACTTGATACGGTTTTAAACCGTATCAAAATCCATAATTGATACGGTTTAGAACCTTATCAAATTTGTCAATTGGTACGGCTTAAAACCGTATTAAATTACTAAATTGGTACGGTTTAAAGCCGTAGTAATTGTTCAGTTTGATACGGTTTAAAACCGTATCAAATTAGCATGCGGGCACTCTCCAACTTCTAATTTGATACGGTTTTAAGCCGTATCAAACTGAACAATTGCTACGGCTTTAAACCGCCTCAAATTGTTATGCTTACACTGCTAATTTCATAGATTGATACGGTTTTTAGCCGTACCAGTATACCAGTTTGATATATATATATATGCACAATAAAGAAGATACGCTACACTCATATAGCAGTATATAAAGAAGACACGCTATCAAATTTGCATCTCGGGTTTCGGTCTCCTCCAGTTTGGTTCGACATATTCAGTTTGTTGTTCCCCGTTTGTGATATGCAATCGATTTTTGATATGCGATTCATGGTCGAGCTCTCCATGTTGTGGTCTCCGTTCATGGCCAAGCACCCTACTCGGTTCGTGATCTACTCGTGGGGTCCATTCGGGTCATGGTTCTCTGGAGCGGTTCGTGACCATGGCGACTCATGTGGAAGTGGTTCGTGATCGAGCAGTGGCACGACTTGTGGGTACTCCATTTAGGTTCATTTCATGAGCACAAACTTGGTTCTTTAGTCCAGTTGGTGGTCTCGGTTAGTGGTCGAGCTCAATCAGGTCGTGGTCCCTCATGCGACTCACGAGTGGGTGGTTCGTGGTAGTGGGTTCTTCATGAGTGGTGCAAGCGGTTCGTGGTAGTGGGTGCTTCGTGAATGGTGCAGGAGGTTCATGGTGTTTTCGCGAGCTGGGTCGGAAATGGGGTCGGGTCATGGTACCCTGGTCATGAGCCAGGTCATGTACTATTTCCTGCAACTTTCCAGCAACCTATTTATGCCATACGACGAAGTTTTCAACCATTCTAACTTTGCTAAACAATCACGAAGCATTCTAAATAGTGGTAGTAACATATAGGATCAACCAAAAGCACCAAAACAACAATTTAACATGTTAATATGGATCGAACATACCCAAAACCCATGTTTTCTTCTTAATCATGTTTAACTACCTCTAACAATAGCATTAACAAACTTAATCCAAATTAACCCAATTTTTAACCTATAATATAAAATAATATTTCAGAATTTATGCATATTTTTCCGAGTCATAATTTCGCTAATTATCACTAATCACCCCTAATTAGCCGTAATTAGTGTAAAAACATGCTAATCACTCACCTTAGCCACAAATAAATCTCAAATATGAAAATATCTCTGATTTTCTTCGAATTCCAATGCAACACAATAACTCTACCTCTAATTTGATGTTAATTTGCCTTGATTTGATGTTGATTAGCTTAATATTGATTAGAATGTGATTAGGAGGTAGTTTAGAAGGTGGAGGCCATTACTAGGTTTGAAGAAATGAAAGTGGTGGCTAAAAAAATGAAATAAGATGGTTTCCTAACTCATTTTAGCCTCCCCATAACCCTAATCCCAAAATGGGTTATGGTCCTAGCTGCTATTCACCCCGTTAAGCCCAATTATACTATTTTTCACCTTCCAAACCTTATTTCAGCCCTATCTCCCAAATGGTAAGTCCGTTTGATTAATGTGACCTCACTAGGGAAAGGTAAACCATCATCTGAATCCAATGGAAGTGGTCTTAAGTCAAAACTCCTTACCAATCAAAAGTTATAGGCGAAACAAGATTCGCCAGGGGTCAAATGATTATTTAAAAATCGGCAAAAATCGTGAATATGGAAAATGACCCCAATAGTCGTTTCCCAAAGTTACACGACCATACGAATTCGTATGAAAATAAAATAAATATTCTATGATCCTCTGATGCGTAAAACGCGGGTCGTTACACTCTTCCCCCTAAAGAAATTTTAGCCCCAAAATTCCTTAACCAAAAAAACATACAAAGGTATACTGCTTTCCTATCATCCATTTACAAAAAAATCAAACATACATAATAACACAATAAGCCTATTCTAGCATGCGGTTTACTAACATTGGAATAACTATATCGCAATTAAAACCTTACCAGGAAAAGAGTTCTGGATACGACTCCCTTATGTTCTCCTCTGTTTCCTAAGTGTAGTCATTCTTATTATCGCCCCACTGGACCTTGACTAGTTTCACCGCCTTCTTTCGAAGTTGCTTCGTATCGTATCCGACAATACGAATCGGTCTGCTGTTCCCAACCACCTCGGGTTCTACCTCGATATCATCCAACTGATCTGGTGAAATAGTTACATCAGAATCGTGCACAAACTTCCTTAACTGGGAAACATGAAATACGTCGTGATTTCCCGCATCTTGTCAGGCAATTCTAACTTTATATGCTGAATTCCCAACTTGATCGAGAATTGGAAATGGACCAACAAACCTTGGTGCCAACTTACCTCTCCTGTCAAAATGAATCACACTCTTTAATGGAGAGATCTTGACGAATACCAGGTCGCCAACAAAGAATTTCAATTCTCTTCGTCTTTTATCAGCATAACGCTTCTGCCTATCTTGAGCAGTCTTCATCCGCTATTTAATAACCTTGATCTTCTCAGTAGTTTCTCTTATTACATCTTGGCCAAGCACAAATTTCTCACCGATTTCTAACCAACATGATGGTGAGTTGCGCGGTCTTCTATACAAAGCTTCAAATGGAGCCATACCAATACTGGACTGATAACTAGTATTATACGCGAACTCAACCAGATGCAAATGGTCATCCCATGATCCTCCAAAATCCAATATACAAGCTCTCAATAGATCCTCTAATACACGATTCACCCTCTCTGTTTGACCGTCGGTTTGAGGATGGTACGCGGTACTGAGATGTAATTCTGACCCTAAAGCCTCTTGTAATCTCTTCCAAAACCCACTAGTGAATAATGGATCTCGGTCACTCACAATACCTTTAGGTACTCCGTGAAATCTCACTACCCACTTCATATATAGTTCTGCTAACTTAGTTGTCGTTCTGTTCGACTTGACTGGTATATACCTTGTGCTCTTGGTTAATCGATCCACAATCACCCAAATACTATCATGACCTGATCTAGTCCTTGGTAAACCATTGATGAAATCCATTGAAACTTGTTCCCATTTCCATTCAAGAATTTCCAATGGTTGTAACAAACCACTAGGCTTCTTTTGCTCGGCTTTAATTAACTGGCAATTCATGCACTTGGATAGCTTGTCTATAACTAACTGGCAATTCATGCACTTGGATATAAACTTGCCAACGTCTCTCTTCATCCCTTCATAGTAGTAGGTCTGTGTAACGACCCAGAAAATCTAAACCAATTTAAAATTTTTAAATTGGCTAAAATAGTGGATTTTAAATATTTAAAATAAATATTTTAAATAATAGCAATGAAAAGTGAGTTTGAATCGACGTTTGAAAACGAATATAATTAATTCTAATTATAAACAAGGCCTGAAATGGCGCGGTAGTTTCAAAATTTGAATTCAAACTTTGACTGTACCGAGTGCAAAACAAAACGGATTTGAGCGAAACAAAAAATATTTAAATCTGTTAGTGAATATCTTTCTAACGAATCTGAAAAATCGAAGTTTCATAGCGGAAAGCAAAAGTTATGGCCAAATGAATTTTCAGAAAGGTCGCTATGGAATTTATATAGCCCGTGGAATTGGCCATTTTGCAAATGACCTCGAAATTCGACGAAACCACTTTTTTTGGATCCGGGATGTGAAGTTATTGCTAGGTTTCAAATTTCATAATTTTTGAAGCTAGTATGTGAGCGTGGCAAAGGAAAATGTGTTTTGGTCAATTACAGTTAAATTGGATCGACCAAAAATGGGTCATTTTTCAAACGGTCTCAGAATTCAACGAAACTAGTTTTGTTGGGACCATATCGTCAAAACATAGCCAGATTTATTTTTCTGGAATTTTTCGAATCAGTTTGTGGCCCTGACAAATTGAAATGTACGTTCAAATCGAATATTGAATGTTGTATATTTTAAATTGAATGAAAACTGACTGAAACAGTCGAATGGGCCTACAAAACATATCCCATTGTGTTCAGAATGGGGGTAAAACGCTGGAGACGACAATCGTTGGGTTTGGATTGGAGGTCGAGTCAGAAAACCCCTTTTAAAACCCACAGGCCAATCAGATTTTTTATAAAAAAGAAAAGAAAAACCCTCTTTCTCTCTCCCCGATTTAACGCGAACGACGGCGGAATACGCTTGCCTCATTCTCTCCTCGATTCCTCCTTCCACACTCAGTAAAATCAAGTGCTCCAGTTAGGGATTTTGAAGAGCACCTCTCAAGCTTCAAATCCATATAGGATTTGCATTTTTTCGAAGTGTATTTGAAGAGAACCGCGAGTGGGAAGTTCGGAGCTTTGAAGCTCCGCCGTGGCCACGTCAGACCACCGAAGTGGACCCCACTTCCGGCGCCTGAGCGCCTCTCCTCCCCCTTCGACCTCGCGCAACCCGATCGTGGAACCATTGCACGGATTGATCGAAAAATCCAAACCTAGTTTGGAACCATTTCAGAAAAGGTTCGGCTCTTTATTTTGAACTGTTTTAACACCTTTAAACCGTTGCAAACTTTGAAAAATCATATCTTTTTTGTTTTTCGACGAAATTCGATGAAACAGGAAACATCGTGACCGTGTGGACGTCTTCTACATTCTAGAAGAGACCGCATATTTTTCTGAGCCTTCTGCTATTTTTGGTGGAGTGGAACCCAATGTGAGATTTCTAAATTATAAACGATATGGAAAACGACGATGTATAAATTATATAGTCGATGTATGGGTTATATAAGCGTTGTACACCTCTTGTATAAGCGTTGTATAAGTTGTACGTTCTATGTATAAGTTATATATGCGTTGTAAAAAATTATATATGTGTTGAAATAGAAGTGAAATGCTATATATAAATATATATATATATATACGCCCCTCGTCCACAAACCATGGACGATATTTATTGGTTGTGATTGGTGTGAAAATTGATTGATAGCGAATGGTTGATTGAAATTGTTTGTGGTTGAAATTGATTGATTGTGGTTGAAAAATACCCGTTTGTGGTTGAGAAATATTTGGTTGAAACCACATAGGATTAGTTTGTGGAAATGAAAAAAATATACATCCGCCTGCGTGCGAACTAGATGCATGATTCGCCACTGTCAAAAGCTGCGTGGCTTTAAGGTAGAGCGAGGAGCCGTACTAGGGACGGTCCCGGCTTTAACTACCCTGCCGTTATGCTGCCGAAATTTTGAATAATATTCATGTGTTAGAATTATTTTCTTGTATTGAAACTATATTCGTCTGTTGAATAGAAAACCTTCATGTGTTGAATTGAAATTCATTCGTTGAATAGCATTCATGTGTTGAATGGTATTCATGTTTTTAAATGTAAAAATCACCTTTTTATTTATTTATATAAACTATAGAAAACCTTCATGTGTTGAATCGAAATTCATTCGTTGAATTGAAATTCATGTGTTGAATGGTATTCATATTTTGAAATAAATTGTTTTATAATAAAAAACATATTTTATCATCTATATGAACTATATAAAATAATCTTGTTTTGAAAAAAATTGTTTTATAATAAAAATCATATTTTCATCATCTATATGAACCATATAAAATAGTCGTGCTTTGAAATATATTGTTTTACATTAAAAATCACAATTTTATTATATACATGAATTGTTAAATATAGTGAAGTGTTGAAATAGAAGACGGTTAGATAAAAATATAATTTTTATCAAAAGTATGAAAATCATATAGTTTTGAAATCGAGGAATCGATATATATATAAATAGAATTGAAATATATCGAATAACGAAGCTGCAGTTCGTATTTTGAAACCGTGATTTCAAACGATTAGTGCGGGAGATCCCACCATCGGATTTTCCCGAAACCGCAACCGTTGGGTTCGCTTTGGAAATATCTTTCCAACGGCACCAACTTTGTAAAAATCCAACGGTTGGATTGTCTGGAATGTTTAATTCAAATCTGAAGAAAAACAACACCAGAATCGATTATATATATATATATAATTATATTTAATCGAATAACGACGCTGCAGTTCGTATTTTGAAATCGAAACTTCAAAAGATTATACCGGGAGATCCGACCGTCGGATTTTCCCGAAACTAGAACCGTTGGATTCGTTTTGAAAAGATCTTTCTAATGATGTAAATTTTGTGAAGATCCAACGGTTAGATTTCAGATATGTGTAAATCAAATCTGAAGAAAAACAGCACCACGGCTGCGTTATGGCCCGAAGCGTCGTTTTGAATAAATTGGCTATTTTAAAATAAATAAAAATAGCGATAAATCGTTATAAAATATTATAAACGATATGGATGTGAAATTTAGAAACTAACTGAAGGTTGGCTAAGTCGAATGGTTTCTTGGGTATTGATCTGATGTTGGTTTCGGCCTTCGGGGTTAATACTTGGGAAATCGCTCTCTTACTGATTGACGGTTAGTGACTAATGAATTGAAATGATGCGTAGTAGTGTTTGTGTAGCACTTGTTTATTATATACGCGAGTTGCTCAGAAAGACCGGGTTTATCCCATTCTGAATAACTGAATCGACGATAAGAAATCGAAGATGAAGACGGTGATCGAAGACCGGAGATCTTCACCTCGTTTGGATGGTAACCGAGGTCCTGATTGGGAGGCATCCCGAAATATGGATAATAAGTGGTGATCGTCCAGACGTGCGTGGTGATCGATGGGTTTGCGAGGTATATAGTGCCTCCGGTTTCGTTCAGACCCAGAACGATCTCGCAAATGGACAGTGTGTGTCTGACATTGGAATTTATTCTGTGTGATTGATAGCTATCAGTTGCACGGTGTGAATTGCCTATGTGGCATGCTAAGATGAAGTGATCAAGGCTTCTGTTGAAAAGCAAAGTCTTGTGGTGATGATCAAAGCACCACGTGTGTTAGCTTTGTGTATAACGTGAAATCGCGAGCCTCACACCCCGGTATGAACCAGAAACGGGAGAGGACCTCAGGGGGGACATGCGTTTCTTCCTAGTCAGAAGTGGCGTCAGTGGTTTTACACGCCCTGACGAGTTTGACTTATGTGGTTGTTACTGTTGCGAGGCGCCTCGGTTATATCGGTCGATCCGGGACCGATGGAGTCTTTCGTTGGCTCATTTACGCCCCAAAGGGCAGGGAAACGCATTGTTCAGGAATTTTAATCCACATCGGTGGACCTGCCCTGACGATCCAAGGGGCAGTTGCGGCTGTTCCTGAGGCTCGGGCTAGGCAATCTCGAATTCAGTAAGGACTATCTTTTGCCTTGGTTCATGACGGAAATCAAATTTCCAAATACGTGACTGTGCAGTTTTGATTGTATACCTATATATGGCGACATAGTGGTATGGGGCATTAATGTCGTCTATGATTGATACTTACGATTTGTAATTGCTTTTGAAACATATAAACACTAGTAGTAGTGTCAAATGGTTTTTTTTATTCGTATCAAGCATATTTTGGCCGTTATAAGGTAAAAACTCTATCCTCCGGTTTGCGTTGCATTGTGTGATGGGAACTAAGTCTTATAATGGCTTCATTTTTATAAAAAGCATTGCGATGTTTAAAAGAATGATTTGTTTTAAAGCACTGGCAATCCAATGGAGAAAACCCGTTCCACGAAAGTGGCGTGGTCCTGTGATTAGCCATATTTTAAATGTGTTGAGTAGATTTCTCATACCAGTCCCATGACTGACTCGTAGTTTGTTTCACTTTCAAACTCGGGTGCCCCTTTTTCTACACGGGCAGCCTTGTATTCAGGTTTTGGCTGGCTTTCTCTGGATAGCTGGAGCTGAAGATGGATTCTATCGTTTATCTCTTTTTATGCTGTTCAGCTCCTATTGTACATTATGTTTGTTTTTCCGCTATAGACATATATGTATAGCTGAACAGTATTTGTACTAAGTATGATCCTCTATACTGTGTAACTCTGATAATTACGTTTATCCAGTATATTCTATTGTGCATTATCTGGTGTATTTATTTAATTCTGTTCTGCTGTAATCTGTTTATGTGTTATATTCCAAGGATTACCCTTGCCGCCGTCAGTACGGGGTTTGGGGTCGTACCATTCTGCTTCATGTATCGATACATTTTATTACCACCGGGATGTATAGTCAGTTTTGAGTGATGACACTCTCTAAGCACTTCATCTCTCAAACCATTTACATTGGGTACAACTAGTCTCCCATTCTTTCGAAGCCATTCTTCTCTATCAAGTCCATACTTGTTCATTTCCTTACCCTCGATACCATCTCTACCTTAGAGATGATTTCTAATAGGTTAGGATCGTCCCTTTGACTTGAACCAATCCGCTTAATCAAAGTCGATCTGATCGTCAAACTTGCTAACATCTCTGGATCCAATTCGCACTTAGGTGTGAAATCATATCCTGCGATATACTCCAGTTGCTTCCATTCCTGAAACATAGCACCCAAACTGGCATGTGTCTTACTCAATGCATCAACTACCGCATTGCCCTTCCTGGGTGTGTATGCGATATTGAAATCATACGAAGCCAAGAACTCTAACCATCTCTGTTGACGGAGATTTAAATCCTTTTGAGAGATAAGATACTTTAATGACTTATAATCGGTAAACAATTCAAATCTTTCTCCCAAGAGATAGTGTCTCCACATCTTTAACGCGAACACGATCGCTGCCAATTCCAAATCATGGGTAGGATATCTTTTCTGATGCGGTTGCAGTTGCCGACTAGCATAAGCTACAACCCTACCTCTTTGCATCAGTACATCACCTAATCTGGTACCACAGGCATCCGGGTATACCGTCATCTCTTCGTTCACCTTAGGAATAGCTAACAGTGGTACAGACGTCAACTTTTCTTTTAGACCCTTAAATGCATCCTCGCACCTTCCGTCCCTAACAAAAGCTTGATTCTTTTTTGTCAACTGAGTTAACGGCGCCACTATCTTGGAGAAGTCTTGAATAAACTTACGATAATATCTAGCTAACCCCAAGAAACTTCTTATGTCAGTTGCATTCTTGGGCGTAGACCACTCTTGCACCGTAGCCACCTTTGCAGGGTCCACGGTGTAACAAACCGCGTTCCGACAGACCGAATTTTTTTACAAAAAAACCCAATCCATTGAAACCCGTGTTGTTTTGCTCTGGTATCCTGCAGAAAAGACAGAGACATAAAACATGTCAGAGTTCGGAAAACATCTCACAACGGAAGGAACAAAATATAATATAATTAAAACATAGCTTTACCTTAATAACAATACTGCTAAACCAGTATCCAAAGCTATACAGTCTCTGTCATGAACCTTACCTGCGAATGTTATGAGGAGGGGGTCAGAACATAAGTTCTGTGTGAATGAATTTAAACTACACCTCTTGAATAATCCTACGTATACCATTCAATTACAGTTTCTCATCGATTAGGTTATCTGTATTATTAGCACTCAAGGCTTTCACACACACGTCGCACCCATCTACCCCCTAGTAGATTAACCTAATATAATGTATATGTAGCTACCCCCAAACTGAGGTACACCACGTAGTACCCCACTCGCACAGTCTCCTCTGTATCGCCACAGTGCAGTCCCTCATCTTATGCCATAGTAACGTACAACGCTACATCTGCATAGAACCACTATCGATGTGCTACGTAAGCATACTGATTGCTATCCTCGAAATATTCGATGGAGTTTGGTTCCATCAATGAATAATGCCCTCTAGTCTATGATACACCACCTAGAGAAGACATGGTTGTACCTAGACTTTCCCACGTATGCATCATCAATCGTACTCGATGTTTCTACTGCACATAACCTCTACTTATGCACCCGAGTTCCGTGGTAGGCCTACACCAGAAACATGGAACTTGGTCGGGAGCTTTTCTATATCTGTGCAGGCCAGCCTCTAAGAGTGTCCAATGTACAAATATCTCTCGAGTCTGGTTTTTCTATGGTGGCTATGGCTCCACCTCAGCCCCTCCCTCAACTAGTAAAGACCACACAAGCTAAGTGACCACCCCTAACAAGAAAACAATCTAAACATCCATGTGGGGTCTCCCCGCACCCGTCCCTTGATAGCAAAGGTTAACGTTCTCTAAGGGTTAGCTCTTATCTTTTCGCATTCCTTAGGCTGCTGGTGACAGGCATCCAACGATCTTGTTATTGTTTGGTCTTGACCCTCCACCTCCACCTGAGGCAACCGCCGAACCACCCTTAATGCAAGCGCGTACAGCATTCTGACTGCCCCCATCTTGTGCAGTCAAGGCCCACCCACCTGGTAGTTCCGCACAGACCCAACCTCTGTAATCCTATCCCGAAGCTAAACCACCACAGAGGACTACCAGGAGCACCTTTAACGTCTCAGGAAACCGCCTGCCTCCCTTCCAGTCCGTTGGAGCCGCCAGAATAATGAACATGCGCTCCCCTCGTCTCTTATGACACTGTGATGATCAACCTCGTTGGGTTATTCATCCTATAACTTACAGACGGCTTCAAGCGCCTTAGTTTTATCTGTCATTAGACCCTACGTCAAATCATTAATTACGCGCTTGCGCCACCTCCTCAGTTTTCTCATTTAACTTGGTTATTCACATTTACTTCCTTTTCAAGTTTACCAAGTTATCCTTGCTTATTAATTCCATTTATAACTTAATCCTTTTAAGTTCATTAATAAGCCTACGACATGCTATTCTCATAATCTAATAATTATCCCTCTTATGGTTATAATAACATGTTTTACTTAATTTATAATTGAGTACATCTTAATTCACATATACATTGTTAAGAGAATAACTCCCTAAGTATCAACCCTGAAGACCGAAATCAACCTCAGATTGACACTCAGAGAATTACTCAGCTCTACCAATCTTCTATTATGTCATTCATATAACTATGTTATCTTCATTTGTAGATTTATTCTTGCCTTTACATATTACTTAATCTTCAATTAAGTACAACTTTCCTTGTTACATAAGTTATTTCATCTTCCCTTATCGTTCTTTATGACTTACCTTATTCCATAAGTTATTCTGTTTTCTCCATCGTTCATTATAACCTACCTTATTCCATAAGTTATAATTCTCACTTGTCCCTAGGACAAGCCTACCTATTATCGTTTCCTTTTTCTTGAGTTCATTAATAATAGGTTATTATTTTCATTCCCTATTTTGGCATTAATTAAGATTAACTTAACCCTCCCCACTTCTTTAACACGTTTACTTAACCCCTACTCAATTCAACTGGTTCGTAACACCACTACAGATGTAATTGGGTTAAGTATTCTAATTTATCAAATTATCCATGCTACCCATGTTACCCACTTAACCCCTTTATTATATCCATATCAACCTTACATGTGTCGTCTTGGTTAAGTGTTCATTATTATTTATGATGTCTGTAGACGCGCAAGACCTCTCACATTAGATTACCGTTTGCTGGATATGTCGGGCGGTTCCGGGAAGACTTCTACCGCATCTGAATCTAACCTTGTGTCTTGACACCATTACGGGTTCAATTTCCACCTAAGACCTCTCACATTAGATTACCGTTTGTTGTTGCTGGATATGCCAGGCGGTTCCGGGCAGAATTCTACCGTAAACCAAATCTAATCTCGTGCCTTAGGCGTTCAATGTCTTTTTCTTAATTCATGCCAAAATTCAAGTCCTGGATTATTATGATTTCCAGTTACCCATAAATTCCAATTCAAATTTATGCTTATAATTCTAATCCAAATTATAACTATAATCCTACGTATACAAGTTACGCCCAATTATGCCCAAATCAATTTCCACAATTTATGCCAACATTCATTTTATTACATATTTTCCTAAACTTTTCCAATTGTTCATATTTTATTGCAATAATGCCCCAAATTCCAACCATCAGTTTTTGCCCCAAATTACAGTCTTATATCCTCAGTTTGATTTATATACATAAATCCCACCATAGTTTTATTTATGATTCCAAGTATAGTTATGCACATAATCCCAATTCAACTTATAATCCCAATTTACATTCATAATTACAATTTTATTCATATGCCCATAGTTATATTTATGATTCCAATCTAAGTTATTCCCAAAACCCCATTATAAGTTATGTCCCCAAACCTCCCAATTACATATAATACCCAAATCAACCTTTTTCCCTTTTATTCTCAATATCGTTCAATCACATAAATCCATAATAGGCATTGGCTCGAAGATATCCTAGCTATATAAAAATAAAAAAGGAAGAATAGAAGGAGGAAACCCAACGTAGGCATAAAATGACTGATCATAATTAAGCATATGAAAACATATTAGGCATAGGTGAACTTTATCAAATTAGATCTTTTAATAGGTTTATTATGTGTGTAAATGGGGAATCACGAACGATAGATCCATTATTATACAAAAAAAGTATTTTAAATCCACTCACATGTATGCTTTCCAATTCAAGATCTAATCCATGGTTTTCTCCCTTTTTGCGTAGCATAGATCCAGGCATCTGAATTCTCTTATTTTGGAGTAGAAGAATCCTAGAACTATCTTTTTATTTTAAGAACAAATTTAGAGAGGAAGAGAAGAGATTAGATCTAAGAATTGCTTGGGGAAGAAGAAGAGTCTAAATTATTTAGGTTGGAGCAGCGTCATGGCATCGTCATTAGTTTAGGACAAGAAAACAATAGGGTTAGGGTCCATTATATAGCTTCTAAGCCAACGAACCTGGTCAGACAACGTGCCTACATACAAAACGATGTATTTCACTCGGATCTGGGAGGGGGTCTACCCCTATATAGGGGGGTCGACACCTGTGTCTTCCCCCTATAGGATGGTCGACACCTATGTCGACACCCCTTAGGGGGGTCGACACCCTTCGAGCGGGATTTTTCCCGCTCACCCGCTTTTGACTGTTTTTGAATATTTTTGAATTCTGGAGATATTTTGTATATATATATGAGCCTTATATGTATACAAACTTCTAAAGCTCATAACTTCTTCATACGTTATACGTTTTACGCAAACTTGGACTCTATCCCAAGCAGAATTCTGAGATGAACGCAATGGTGATGTCGTTTTACTCAATTTATGATATTTAAACTAAGTATCTTTATTTAATTACTTCTTCTGTTACATATATCGTTAACATATTATTTTTTCTGTCTCTTCCACTAATTTAAATTGCACATCACCATTATTTATATTTCCATGCTTATAAACATTTCTAATTATATTAAAAATGCAGGGTGTTACATTCTCCCACCCTTAAAGAATTTTTTCCCCGAAATTCGATAGGGGTAAAATATGTATAATCCCTCACATCAAACCATCACGTGTGCATCCAATTTTTGCAAACATTGTGCGCAGATGCAAATTGAAATACATCATAGTAATACATGTATGCCTAATTGGTACCACCTATATGTATGCAAACTTTTAAAAACTCTTTCAAACATGATGCTCACATCCTAAATATACTTGCAGTTCTATATGAATGCAATATTTTTGAAAAATCAAAACATTTTTCACCCAAATTTTCCCACACTCTAACAGAATAAGAGCATAGTTCATCCAACTGTTGCATCCAAAATCCTACCAACCATCATTAAATTCAAAATTTAGGAAAATCTAATTTTCTAAATTCGATTTCTTATGTTACAAAAAGGTAAAAAAACGGAAAAATTCACTTCTTCCATTTTTCTTTTGTGTACCTTTTCTAATTGTACTTGGATTTTTATGTAACTATTCTATAAAGATTTCCTACTTTCCTATCCAAGTACAACTACATAAGAAAATTTTCTCTCTTTTTTCAACTTATCTTGGAAATTTTTTCATTTTTATTCATCTTTTCTTAAAAATTTCATTTTCTTTTCTCGTCACGTTTGTTGCTTTACTGAATTTGTTGTTTTCTTCTTAGTTAGGCTATTCTCTTTCTTAGCTCATTTTTTTTTCATTAAGCCTACCCATCTTTCGACATCCTACACAGCTACTATCAAGGGTCAAGAATCATAAGACCATTTCACTAAAGAAAAGTCCAAACACGAACTCTCAACGCTTACTTGTCCTTCCACTATCTAGTAATCACTACTAGTCCTTGCTGTGTATTACTAGACTACACTTTTTTTTTCAAGCAACAATCCTAGGCTTCACAATGCTTATGCATTCTACGGGAATTTTTTTATTATTCCAAAATAGTCCTTGCTATTTACTTCCTAACCTCTAACCTTTGCCGCCTTTCCTAGGTACTAATCCTTATCTGCTCCATTTTTTCAAAACATGGTTTGGCCTCTCTTTTTATTAAATTTTTCTTCCAAAAATTAAAAGTGGTAAAACTTTATTTTCTTTTCCAAAACTTGCTTTTGCCAAACCATAAAAACATGTCACAACAAAAATGCAAAACTTTTTTTTCCAAATCACAAAACTGGAGTAGATAAGGACAACTATCGGGTCACATTGTTTCTACCTGCAATATTAATTCTAGCGAGCTATACATGCTCTATAATATGCACATTTTCAAGAAAGAACAAGAAATCGTTTTTTTACAAAATATACCCCACTTTACAATAAGACCCCAATATACACTCTTTTCAAACATCAAAAATAATTTTAAGACTAAAACTTGAAAACACCATAAACTCTTTCGTCAAAACCTTTACAATTTCAAGTTCTTAAAAGTTTAACAAATGGGTTAGACTCGTAGTGGGCTTCCAACTTACCTAGGCTTTCCTAGACACTCCCACGAATTCAATTCTCTCGACTATATATGTATCCCTAATCCATTTTCCACTTTTTAACCTTTTTCTAACTGATAAGGTTTCACTTCTAAACCCACTAATCTGAATTACTAACATTTCAGTTTCTATCATATGGGATACCTCTTTCTCTAATACCAAACATATTGTACACTTTCCAACCAAACCACCTAAGGGTCTCAAAATTTCTATGTTCATTCCTTTAGTGTACCAAATAGATATCCCATTTCTTTCCACATTTTACGATTTCTATCTAATGGGCTTCCTTATGGATCTAGGTTTATATATAATATACTTATATTTTAGAAAATACAAATACATTCACTCATTATCTATATAAGGATTCTAAACCGAAGCTTTGATACCAAATGTAACAAACCGCGTTCCGACGGAACAATTTTTTCAAAAAAACCCAATCCATCGAAACTCGTGTTGTTTTGCTTTGGTATGCTGTAGAAAAGACAGAGACATAAAACATGTCAGAGTTCAGAAAACATCTCATAGTGGAAGGAAAAAAATATAATATAATTAAAACATAGCTTTACCTTAATAACAATACTGCTAAACCAGTATCCAAAGCTATACGATCTTTGTCTTGAACCTAACCTGCGAATGTTATGAGGAGGGGGTTAGAACATAAGTTCTGTGTGAATGAATTTAAACTACGCCTCTTGAATAATCCCTACATATAGCGTTCAGTTACATTTTCTCATCTATTAGGTTATCTGTGTTATTAGTACTCAAGGCTTTCACACACACGTCGCACCCATCTACCCCCTAGTAGATTAACCTAATATAATGTATATGTAGCTACCCCCAAACTGAGGTACACCCCGTGGTACCCCACTCGCACGGTCTCCTCCGTATTTCCACAGTAATATGTGCATTCCCTCACCCTATGCCATAGTAAAGTACAACCCTACATCCGCATAGAACCACTATCGTTGTGCTACGTAAGCGTACTGACTGTTATCCTCGAACTATTCGATCGAGTTTGGTTCCATCATCGAATAATGCCCTCTAGTCTACGATACACAACCTAGAGCAGACATGGTTGTACCTAGACTTTCCCACGTACGTATCATCAATCGTACTTGAGGTTTTTACTGCACATAACCTCTACTTGTGCACCCAAGTTCCGTGGCAAAGCTATACCAGAAACAAGGAACTCGGTCGAGAGCTTTTCTATATCTGTACGGGCCCACCTCTATGAGTGTCCAATGAATAGATATTCCTTGGGTCTGGTTTTTCTATGGTGGCTATGGCCCCCACCTCAGCCCCTCCCTCCACTAGTAAAGACCACACGAGCTAAGCGACCACCCCTAACAAGCAAACAATCTAAACATCCATGTGGGGTCTCCCTGCACTCGGCCCTTGATAGCAAAGGTTAACGATCTCTAGGGGTTAGCTCTTGTCTTTTCGCATTCCTTAGGCAGCTGGCGATAGGCGCCCGACTTGCTATCATTTGGTCTTGATCCCCACCTCCGCCTAAGGCAAACGCCGAACCACCCTTAATGCCACCGCGAATAACATTCTGACTGTCCCCTTCTTGTGCAGTCAAGGCCTACCCACCTGGTAGTTCCGCGCAGCCCAACCACTGTAATCCTAGCCTAAAGTTAAACCACCATAGAGGACTACCATGAGCACCTTTAACGTCTCAGGAAGCCGCCTGCCTCCCTTCCAGTCCGTTGGAGCCACCAGAATAAGGAACTTGCACTCCCCTTGTGCCTTATGACACCGTGATGATCTACCTTGTTGGACTATTCATCCTATAACATACAGACAGCTTCAAGGGCCTTAGTTTTATCTGTCATTAGACCCTACGTCAAATCATTAATTACGCGCTTGCGCTACCTCGTCAGTTTTCTCATTTAACTTGGTTATTCACATTTACTTCTTTTCAAGTTTACCAAGTTATCCTTCCTTATTAATTCCATTTATAACTTAATCCTTTTAAGTTCATTAATAAGCCTACGACATGTTATTCTCATAATCTAATAATTATCCCTCTTATGGTTATAATAACATGTTTTACTTAATTTATAATTAAGTACATCTTAATTCACATATACATTGGTTAAGATAATAACTCCCTAAGTATCAACCCCGAAGATCAAAATTAACCTCAAATTGACACTCATAGAATTACTCAACTCAACCAATCTTCTATTATGTCATTCATATAACTTATGTTATCTTCATTTGTAGATTTATTCTTGCCTTTACAGATTACTAGTTCTTCAATTAAGTACAACTTTCCTTGTTACATAAGTTATTTCATCTTCCCTTATCGTTCCTTATAACTTACCTTATTCCATAAGTTATTCTGTTTTCTCCATCGTTCATCATAAACTATCTTATTTCATCAGTTATAGTTCCCACTTGTCCCTATGACAAGCCTACCTATTATCGTTTCTTTTTTCTTGAGTTCATCCATAATAGGTTATTATTATCATTCCCCATTTTGGCATTAATTAAGATTAACTTAACCCTCCCCACTTCTTTAACACGTTTACTTAACCCCTACTCAATTCAACTGGTTCGTAACACCACTACAGATTTAATTGGGTTAAGTATTCTAGTTTATCAAATTATCCATGCTACCATGTTACCCACTTAACCCCTTTATTATATCCATAACAACCTTACATGTGTCGTATTGGTTAAGTGTTCATTATTATTTATGATGTCCGTAGACACGGAAGACCTCTCACGTTAGATTACCGTTTGCGGTTGCTGGATATGCCGGGCGGTTCCGGGCAGACTTCTACCGCATCCAAATCTAACCTCGTGCCTTGACACCATTACGGGTCCAGTTTCCACCTAACACCTCTCACATTAGATTACCGTTTGCGGTTGCTGGATATGCCGGGCGGTTCCGGGCATACTTCTACTGCAAACCAAATCTAACCTCATGTCTTAGGCGTTCAATTTCTTTTTCTTAATTCATGCCCAATTTCAAGTCTTGGATTATTATGATTTCCAGTTACCTATAAATTCCAATTCAAATTTATGCTTATAATTCTAATCCAATTTATACCTATAATCCTACGTATACAAGTTACGCCCAATTATTCCCAAATCAATTTCAATAATTTATGCGAACTTTCATTTTATTACATATTTTCCCAAACTTTTCCAATTGTTCATATTTTATTGCAATAATGCCCCAAATTCCAACCATCAGTTTTTGCCCCAAATTACAGTCTTATATTCTCAATTTGATTTATATGCATAAATCCCACCATAGTTTTGTTCATAATTCCAAGTATAGTTATGCCCTCAATCCCAATTCAACTTATAATCCCAATTTACATTCATAATTACAATTTAATTCATATACCCATAGTTATATTTATGATTCCAATCAAATTTATTCCCAAAACCCCATTATAAGTTATGTCCCCAAACCTCCCAATCACATATAATACCCAAATCAACCTTTTTCCCTTTTATTCTCAGTATCATTCAATCGCATAAATCCACAATAGGCATGGGCTCGAAGATAGCCTAGCTATATAAAAATAAAAAGGGAAGAATAAAAGGAGGAAACCCAACGTAGGCATAAAATGACTGATCATAATTAAGCATATGACAACAATATTAGGCATCGGTGAACTTTATCAGATTAGATCTTTCAATAGGTTTATTACGTGTGTAAATGAGGAATGGCGAATGACATATCCATTATTATACAAAAAATGTATTTTAAATCCACTCACTTGTATGCTTTCCAATTCTAAATCTGATCCATTGTTTTCTCCCTTTTTGCGCAGCATAGATCACGACATCTGAATTCTTTTCTCTAATTTTGGAGTAGAGGACTCCTAGATCTATCCTTTTATTTTAAGAACAGATTTAGAGAGAAAGAGAAGATATTAGATCTAAGAATTGTTTGGGGAAGACGAAGAATCTAAATATTTTAGGTTGAAGCAGCTTCATGGCGTCGTCATTAGTTCAAGTCAAGAAAACAATAGGGTTAGGGTCCATTATATGGCTTCTAAGCTAGCGAACCTGGTCCGAAAACGTGCCTACATACAAAACGATGTATTTCACTCGGATCTGGGAGGGTGTCTACCCCTATACAGAGGGGTCGACACCTATGTCTTCCCCTCTATAGGAAGGTCAACACCTATGTCGACACTCCTATAGGGGGTTGACACCCTTCGAGCGGTATTTTTCCCGCTCACCCGCTTTTGACTGTTTTTGAATATTTTTGAATTCTGGAGATATTTTGTATATATATGAGCCTTATATGTATACAAACTTCTAAATCTCATAACTTCATCATTCATTATCCGTTTTACGCAAACTTGGACTCTATCCCAAGCAGAATTCCGAGACGAACGCAATGGTGATGTTCGTTTTACTTAATTTCTGATATTTAAACTAAGTATCTTTATTTTATTACTTTCTCTATTACATATATCGTTAACATATTAATTTTTCCGTCTCTTCCACTAATTTAAATTGCACATCACCATTATTTATATTTCCATGCATATAAACATTTCTAATTATATTTAAAATGTGTGGTGTTACACACGGCTATACCATTTTCTGAAACAACATGGCCCGAGAATCTCACTTCCCTCTTCCAGAAGTGACACTTATATACTTTCGCTTTCAATTGGTGTTTCCTCAACACCCTCATCACTGTCCTCAAATGTTCCTTGTGCTCTTCCTCTGTTCTCGAGTAAACCAAGATATTGCCAACAAACACAAGAACAAACTTAGTAACCATAACATCCATCGAACAAGTCCTATCTATCACCTGCTAAAGCCATGAATACATCGATGCCCATATGACTAGTCCAACCAATATCAAGGGCCAATAGAAGCCCCGGCTCCAAGTCTCTGCTCGTTTTACGTATGTTTATCCTCCATGGATAACTAGATCATGTCCAACAGATCCAAGGTAAATGAGCATCCACTGATACCAATGCTTCGAGTCCACTTAGAACACTCCGAACTATCGACGATTCCTTGGAACTCTCATTAAAAGATATATCCTCAACTCCATCTTCAACTCGAGTCCACACATAAGCGAAGGGAACCATCTGCCTTAGTAGCAAATACAACTTGTGCTCCCCACTCAGAAACACTTCTTCTGATAAATCCCTTCTTCAAAAGATCGTGTACTTGCACCTCGAGCTCTCGCTGCTCCCTTGGTGCTATACGACGAAGTGGCATCACTTTAGGTCTGGCATCTTTCACTAAATCTTTAATGACCCGGGTATTCACGATCCTGAGTAACCGGCATAAACTCAATGTCGACTATTCAAGCATCGGAAATACCGGATAGTCCATGAAACAAATTAGAGGGTGAGAATAGATAAGGTAGAAACTTAGAATAGACGAAGAAGAAGAAAAACATATAACATCAGAGTAAACACGAATCTCACAGCGGAACAAATAAATATATTTCATAACATAACTTTGAAATAAAACAGTATCTGTATACAATACCATTATTAGAGTATAACACTTACAACACAGTGGAAATAACAATCTATATTATCTTGAAGACTCCTGCTTCAGTTCTTCAAGTATCTGTAAAATCCCGACAACTTGACTGCCCGTACAAAATTGGGCACCCAAGAGTTTAGGGAAATCAAAACAAAAATAACTCTGGGTCAATCATGTGACTGGTGTGAGTAAACTCAAATCATTTATTTAACTTTTCAAAATCCTTTTGAAACAAAGGATAATTGTAAGACCGATCCACACATAAACACGAACGGTTTTTACCTTACGACAAACTAAAATATTCTTTATATCAAATCTCTTATGATATTAAAATAATGTCTAAATCAAGTAGATAGCAATCTAGTAGAACACTTTCATCTCATGTTCTACATATATAATATACAATCAAAATCGCGGGCTCTTATTGGGTAATTGATTCCAACTATGACAAGGTATGGAACCACCTTCCGATCAGTGTACTCTAGAAGCGATACACTGGAGTTCAACAAGAACATCTTGCAACTCGGCCACACATGACCGTCCATTCATTTTGCTTGAACGTTCCGAATATATTATCACCTTGCAGTTGGTATACCAACATAACCGTTCCCGGGAGATACAGAAGCGAAAGAAGTAACACACATGAATATTCTCTAGATGGTGACAATATACCCTACTTCGGTGCGACCCACTTAGCCATGCTGCCTGCCCGATTTCTGTCATTTCCCAGTTGATGAGGCTTGAGGTCATAACGTATCTTTTAACAGATCACTCCTTCATTTACTTTGAATGCCACATCGTCATACCCGTCAAATCACAAATTGATTCCCCCAAAAATACTATAGGTATAAGCTAAGAGAAACGAATTCCTCCGCCACCAATGTAAATACGTTTGAAACGATCAACTTACGCGATCTACTAGATATACTATATCAGACATTTGTCCATTCAAGTTGTCCTAGGACTGGACAATCTGAAGGAATTATTCTGTAAATCCATGTTAGGAAATTTCTACCCAGGATTTACTGAACAGCCCTTGCATAACTCCATCGTCAATTATCTTCATCATATTTGGTTCGCAATGCTAATGCCATACGGAGTGGTTTTCAGATAATATATCTGATCCCGGTCTCTCCGTATTGACAACGGAAATGGTCAAAATCTCCGATAGTCGGTGATTTAACTATCAAAGGAAAACATGTGTGCAAACAACGATATTATTTTCAAATGGAAATTCTATCGATCAGTCATCAATCAAAATTTATTCATTTCCCCATTTCTCGTTTCCATATATTCATCAAATCATTATTTTCTAATTTTAGAAAATATGCGTTATTAAATTTGGAAAACGTTTCCATTTCTGATTCACGCATCAATATCTTCCCACCTTTATCGGTCTCTAACTGTAAACTAGTAAGAGAACAACCCCCTATGTATTAACCCCGAAGGCCGAAACCAACATCAGATCGATACCCAGAAAGTCATTAAATTCTACAAATTTCCAGTTAGTTCTAATTTCGGTAATTCCATTTAAATTCCTAATTCAAACCCCAAATTCCTTTATAATATTTTATTTGCAAAATAATTACTTTAAATCAATATCATGTTACACCCGTGTGCGAAACATGGGTCTAAACCTTCCTAATGTAAAATTCTCTTTTTATAAAACTCTATTCATTTTCCAAAGGTTTTCCTTTTATAGATCTATTTGTTTTCTAAATAAATATTCCGTAATTATATTCCTTTTATAAAATTCTGTTTATTTTACAAATATTTCATTTTATAAAAATTCTATTTATTTTCTAAATAAGTATTTTCTTTTCAATATAACATTTAAAATTTCTTTTCTAACATTTCAGTGTTCCTTATGGTATTTAACGTATGATATAACAATGATCGGTATCATTCAAACATACAAAATCAGCAACAGATTTCGTACCATATCATATAACACAATATACGGAAAACAGTAAAATAAATGTTGAAGAATCCAGTTGGAGTCCTTCGACCTGTTTCCCTGCATCCACAGATGTTACACAATATAATTCACATCAATTTCATTTCAATATAAAGTATTCTGATAAACGGAATCAATATTTTATTAACCATATATATATAACTATATCGATATTTTCAACCAATCAATTAGTAGTTCAACCAAACAGTCAACACACAGCAATCAATCATCATTTATCAGTTCTAAAAATACATTATAAAAATATGAACTGGTAGAGTAGGTGAGTTTTACTCACATTTGACTATCATCATTAAATAATGATAATTGTCGTTGATTCATACCAAATAATTTATTTTTCTAAAAATTGTAACGAGCTCCAATTCACTCCCAGTCAATTCCATTGTATAGCCGTCATCCCTACGATCCCAACGGATCTTGTTTCGTCCAGTTTTGTTATCATATTACAAAGATATACCATTTATAAGTTAGTGTACTAATTAATTTATAAATCATTTGGGCGTTAACCTTTTATTTTCGCAACCTATTTCCCTTAAAGCCCAAACCCGCCTCTTTTACTCTTTCTTCCCCCACGTAACAGGAAACTGTGACTCCAGTTTTCATCGTGCCATTTCCCTTTTCTTTGCGAGCTCGATTCATCACCGTTTCTTCATGAAAATGCCAACAAACATCACCGAACTACTTCTCTTTGCAAACTCCTTCCAAACCCAAAATGCAGCGCTCGAACTCACCGTGACAAACATGTCGAACAGCGGCTCTAATAGTTCGATCGACAATTTTTTTTCCGATAATATCCCCAAAATTCATAAGCCAAGTTATTCGATCCCTGGATTCATAATACGAGATCGAATTGTTTTAAAGCTCCTTAAATCTCAAACAAGATCAAACCCTAGAACCCGCTGAAGAAAAACCCTTTTCCCAGAAATGACGTTGCATCATTGAATTAACATACTAGATTGAAGAGAAATCTATACTGAACTCGTATACACTCATCTCAGGATTTATATGTTTTTATTTGATTTTATTTTGATTTTCCTTCTCACAGTTTTGGTATGGAAGAGGAATACTGACGGGGGGAATTTTGACTAGAGGAAATGAATTAGGTTTAGGAAACATGTTAAGGGTATTATATAGGAGGACTTAGATATTTTTTTCATATATTATATTAAATTATAATCAACTGCTGTTTTTATTTGTCGTTTAAAATTCCTGTAATCACACATGACGTCCAAAAATCACGAAACTGGACATGTAGCTACAGTTCGACATTACGGACCCAACGAAGCTGTTTTCGTCGAATTCCGACTCCGTTTGCCCACACAACGAATTTTTAACCATCAAAATATCGACTATTTTTCACATTAAAAATCGGTACGGCCACATACTGACTCCAAAAATCACGAAACTTGAAATCTAACAATAATTTAATAATACGGATCCAACAAAATTAGTTTCGTCGAAAACGGAGGTCGTCTGCACAACTAGCTATTTTTAAAGCTCTAAATAACCCATTTAAATATATAAATATATTTAAAAATAATTAAATTAAATATTTAAAAATAAACATTATCATATATCTTCACAATAGAATACCATATAGCTCCAGAATATTCCTTTATGGATTTCTAACTCGATATTCCAAATCCCGATTAAATCGATATTCGATTTATAATGAAATTCCTTTTTATATATCGTTATAAATTATATATGAATTCCATAGTGACTTTTCTAAAATTTTACTTGGACATAACTAAAAATCTATACGATAAAATCTCGATTTTTCTCTTCCATCAGAAAAATATACTTCACCAGCTCCTAACGTTTCTTGTTTCACAGAATTCCGATTTAAAACGGATCCTGTATATTCGATTAAAGTTCGAATCGCCAAATTGCGAACTGTCGCGCCATTTCGAGCTCGATTATAATTATAATATAATTATAAATTCAAACTATCATTATTTAAATATATTCGTTATCGTAGTTCAATTTTAAACTGAAATATATATTTTGAATTGTCCAGCTCACACTATATCGCCATTTCAGCTAATTCTGATTATTTCAGAATTAAATATATTATTTAATTATTATTTTAATTAAATGTTCAAAGTTATTTAATTAAATGACCATTAAATTACCAAACCACTATTTAAAGTAATTAAATAAATTAATTATTAATCCGTAAAAATACGGGACATTACATTCTTCCCCCCTTAAAATAATTTCGTCCTCGAAATTGCTAAGCTAGAAAACTAACCCTATTAACTGGGTTAAAAATTATTTGTTTACTTCTTAAATTTCAATTTCAACTGAAAAAATAAACTTCAATTAAAATATTAATTAATTCTTATCAAGGAAAATTTTCAAAAATCCTAAAAAATTTCTAATACCCGAAATTTTCGAAAAATTTCGCCAGTACATCCTTTGTACTGGTCAATCGATACAACTACAACTCGCCTCTCTAGGCCATCTCCAACCCAAAAGAAAATCAAACAGCCAAGCGGCTTGCCAAATCGGCTCATAAAATTCTCATACCCATATGAAATATAAACTTGTACCTTTTTGTCAGGCATATAACTATATCCTTTACATCTGCTACCAATTCAGCATATACCAATGTCATCCCAATCAAACTCCAATCAATTTTTATCCTCAGATCCAACAATTGTCTTTTAACTAAGCCAATTTCCATTCTGAACTCAAATTCCATTACCAATTCCAAATTCTTATGACATCAATCCAACTTACTCGATATCATTATATTCTAATTCAATTCAATTTCCACTTAATTGATTTTAACTCAATTTTCAAGTTGCTTTCACAAATTCTAATTTAATTTGTTTTAATTCAAACAATCCTTTTCTGGGAGTTTTTAAACAACTTTTCTTTTCAAAAATCAAATATTCATTTTGGAATATCAAAACAACTTGTTTTCTCAAATCATTTCCGAAAACAATATCTTTGGTAGTAACTAGTCACTTACAACTCAAAAATGGACACCGATGATGGTCGACTTCATCATCGGAATTTATTTTCCAGCGATCGAAGTGAGTTCAATACCAAATCACTTTCAAAACCATATCTAACCATTACCATTTTGAAATCAATTCAAAATATTATTCCCAATGCTGTAAACAATTTAAAATCTCCTAAGATTTTAAAATTCTCATATGTTTAATCCAAATCCATTTACAACACTTATTCAACTTCCCAAAGTTTTAATTTTAATTCTGATTTAAATTCAAATTTAATTCATTTCATAATACTTATACGAATTTTGATTGGTTATTTACGTAACTGTTTCAATTATAATTTTATTGATTCTAATAACAACCAACGCATCTAATATACTACAATATTTCAAATATCTACATACTGTGTCGGTTCATCGTATTCGAGTGTTTATAAACCCTTACCGATACAATGGATCAAACTGATCGACCAGAACCCATAAACAACTCAACCAATAAATCTCCACGGTATAAAAATCATTTTTTTATCAAATAATAAATATGTTCACTCGTGTATATATGCTCAACTCAATCTAGGGTATTACTAACCCCATCTCTACTGAGTCACGCCACAGAGCCAAGGTAATTACTTAACCTTCAAATCTAATACCACTGTAATGACCCGGGTATTCGCGATCCTGAGTAACCGACATAAACTTAATGTCAACTATTCAAGCATCGGAAACACCGGATAGTCCATGAAAGAAATTAGAGGGTAAAAATAAATAAGGTAGAAATTTAGAATAGAAGAAGAAGAACATACAACATCAGAGTAAACACGAATCTCACAGCGGAATGAATAAATATATTTTGTAAAATAACTTTGAAATAAAACTGTATCCGTATACAATACCATTATTAGAGTATAACACTTACAACACAGCGGAAATAACAATCTATATAATCCTGAAGACTCCTGCTCCAGCTCTTCAAGTATCTGTAAAATCCTGACTACTTGACTGCCCATACAAAATTGGACACCAAAGAGTTTAGGGAAATCAAAACAAAAGAAACTCTAGGTCAGTCTTGTGACTGGTGTGAGTAAACTCAAATCATTTGTTTAACTTTTCAAAATCCTTTTGAAACAAAGGATAATTGTAAGACCGATCCACACATAAACACGAATGGTTTTTACCTTAAGACAAACCAAAATATTCTTTATATCAAATCTCTTCTGATATTATAATATGTCCAAATCAAGTAGATAGCAATCTAGTAGAACGCTTTCATCTCATGTTCTACATATATAATATACAATCAAAACTGCGGGCTCTTATTGGATAATGGATTCCAACTATGACAAGGTATGGAACCACCTTCCGATCTGTGTACTCTAGAAGTGATACACTAGAGTTCAACAAGAACATCTTGCAACTCGGCCACACTTGACCGGCCATTCATTTCGCTTGAATGTTCTGAATATATTATCACCTTGCGGTTGGTATACCAACATAACTGTTCCCGGGAGATACAGAAGTGAAAGAAGTGACAAATATGAATATTCTCTAGATCGTGACAATATATCCTACTTGGGTGCGACCCACTTAGCCATGCTTCCTACCCGATTCCTGTCATTTCCCAGTTGATGAGGCTTAAGGTCATAACGTATCTTTTAACAGATCACTCCTTCATTTACTTTGATTGCCACATCGTCATACCCGTCAAATCACAAATTGATTCCCCCTAAAATACCATAGGTATAAGCTACGAGAAACGAATTCCTCCGCCATCAACGTAAATACATTTGAAACGATCAACTTATGCGATCTACCAGATATACTATATCAGACATTCGTCCATTCAAGTTGTCCTAGGACTGGACAATCTGAAGGAATTATTCTGTAAATCCATCTTTGGAAATTTCTACCTAGGATTTACTGAACAACCCTTGCATAACTCCATCTTCAATTATCTTCATCATATTTGATTCGCAATGCTAATGCCATACGGAGTGGTTTTTACAGATAATATATCTGATCCTGGTCTCTCCATATTGACAACGGAATGGTCAAAATCTTCGATAGTTGGTGATTTAACTATCAAAGGAAAACATGTGCGCAAACAACGATATTATTTCCAGATTGGAATTCTGTAATGACCCGCATTGGCAGGGGTATTATGATTTATTTATTTAATTATATATATGGTGGATATAGTGAATTAAATGGTCGTGGAGTTTAATTTTGATGAATATTTAATTATAATAATAATTAAATAATATATTTAATTCTGAAATAAAACAGAATTGGCTGAAATGGCGATATGGTGTGTACTGGATCATCTGTGATATTTCATTCAGCTTGGAATTGAATTTGAATAACGAATATATTCAATCGTCGACAATTGAACGTATAATTATAATATAATTAAAATAGAGCACGAAATGGCGCGGCAGTTCGCTATTTGGCGATTTGAACTTCAATTGAATGTACAGAGTTCGTTTTAAATCGGATTTCTGTGAAACAAGAAACGTGTGGAGCTGGTGGAGTATATCTTTCTAGTGGAAGAGAAAAATCAGGATTTCGTCGTGTAGATTTTGATTTATGTCCAAATCAAATTCTAAAATAGTCGTTATAGAATCGTTTATCGACCGTAATGGTTTATTCGATATAACTAGAGATCGGGATTGAATTTAGACAAGGTTCTTTTGGGACATAACGATAATTTAATTTTTAGAATTTTACTGTAATTTTTAATTAATTTAATAAGCAACTTTTTATTTGAAGTATTTTGCACCCTGAAATCAACATTTCGGAGTTTCAAACTATGAGTCCATCCACCGGTATTTTTATATTTTTGGGATCGGGACACCTCGCTTATCACAACAGTATTATTTCTGTCTATAGCAGTTCGTAAATCTTCACTTTGAAATAAAGCAAATATCTTCATTCTCCGATCAAATGAAAGCCACGGTTTCCTTCTTCTGAACCACCCGTTCCCTATGGCCTCAAATAAAAATCGTGGCTCCACAACTTCATCCAAATGGAAGTTATAAATATATCACGCGAGCACTAGATTAATCTTCCTAGAAATGAAAATATCGAAGTCTTTTCTGGCAATAAAATAAAATAAAAACGCAGCGCCCTAGAGTGATTCATCAAGTAATGTTGGAGCATGCGTTCATGCATGGGAGAGATCAGGATGTGTGTGCAAGGCGTGTAGGCGTGAGTTGTGGGCTGGAAGCACTGGCAATAGGTGCGAAGAACGGTAGAGGCGTGAAGCTGTAATGGACAAGATAAAGATGGGTTAATAGTGAAGCAGTAGGAAGCACGAGCTGACTGGAAATGGGCACGTGTAGGAGACAAGGGTATTGAGGTGATTACAAGAAAAGGGGCGTGCTTTGTTATTTGCGGAGTGAACTAGTTGTTTGCTGCATGGGCGGTAAAGGGGCTACAGGCGTTTGGACTGGGAAGGAAGAACTAGTCGGAGACGGAGTAGGTGATCACAGGTGTATGCGGTTGGAAGGAAAGATGTGCTGGGTTGGTTGCGGTCCTTGTTTACACAGTAGAACGAGAAGGTCACGGTGCTAAATTGGAGACGGGGTTTCTGCTTTCACGATGGAAGAAGTACTGTTGGTTGCGGTAGGATGCAGTGGACATGGGCCGCCGATAATATGGGGTGAGCCCAGTTTTAAATAATAATATAAAAAAATGTGTGTGAGGCCCAAATGGAAAACGAGAGTTCATTGCAAATTTACGAATATGTTTGTGAGGCCGATTGAATCAAAGATAGTTCTTTGCAAAAGGGAAAACGGTTGGAGTTGGGTGGATTCAAAGTATGCAGTGGAACTTGCCATAGGGTTTTCAAAGAGGATGGGTTTTGGGCCAAGTTCAAAGATGTGTTCGATTTACGAACGGTCTGTCACATTGAAATAGTAGGGACGGACACTACACCATGAAACTGACTGGGAATGGATTCAAGCTCATTACAATTTATGGAGAAATAAATTGTCCAACTGAATCAAATAACGCAAACCGTTATTTAACGGTTAACGCGCCAATGTGAGTAAATCTCACTAACTTTGAACAGTTTAAAATTTCATGTTGTATTTTTAGAACTGTTAGATATTGGCTGATTGACTGTATGTTGACTGTTTGATTGAACTGCTAGTCAGTTGATTCAATTTCTATATTGATTCTGTTTAACAGAATATATCATATGGAACTGAAAGTGGTGTTATCTATATTGTTTAACATCTGTGATGCAGGGAAACAGGTTGGAGGAATCCAACTGGATTCCTCAACATTTATTTTACTGTTTTTCATATATTGTGATATATGATGTGTTATATAATCTGTTATGGATTATGTGTGTTGGAATGATGTTGATCATTGTTATTCGATATTGTAAATATCATAAAAGACCCTGGGATGTAAAAAGAAGTATTTCGATGTATATTGAAATAAAGGAATTTTATAAAATCACAGGATTTTATAAAAAGGAATTATTTATAAAATGAACACGGTTTTATAAAAGGGATATTTATTTAGAAAATAAACAGAAATAGAAAAGGAATATTTATTTAGAAAATAAATAGAAGTTATAAATAGGAAATATTTGTAACGGTAAATAGAAGTTATAAATAGGAAATATTTGTAACGGTAAATAGAAGTTATAAATAGGAAATATTTGTAACGGTAAATAGAAGTTATAAATAGGAAATATTTGTAACGGTAAATAGAAGTTATAAATAGGAAATATTTGTAACGGTAAATAGAAGTTATAAATAGGAAATATTTGTAACGGTAAATAGAAGTTATAAATAGGATATATTTGTAACGGTAAGTAAACGTTATAAAAAGGAAATAGTTGTAATGGAAAACGTAGTTTATCAAAGGAAGTTAATCGATGTTAGTTAATCGATTAGAGAATAAAGTTAAAAAGAAGTTAATCGATGTTAGTTAATCGATTAGAGAATAAAGTTAAAAAGAAGTTAATCGATGTTAGTTAATCGATTAGAGAATAAAGTTAAAAAGAAGTTAATCGATGTTAGTTAATCGATTAGAGAATAAAGTTAAAAAGAAGTTAATCGATGTTAGTTAATCGATTAGAGAATAAAGTTGAAAGGAGATAATCGATGTTAGTTTAATCGATTAGAATAGAAGCAAATGAGTTAAATCGAATATAGTTATTCGAATAGAAGCAAATGAGTTAATCGAATACAGTTATTCGAATAGGAAGTAAAAGGAATTATCGAATATAGTTATTCGAATAGAAGCAAATGAGTTAATCGAATATAGTTATTCGAATAGAAAGTAAAAGGAATTATCGAATATAGTTTATTCGAAAAGAGTAAGTGAAATGAGTAAATAAATAGCGTTAGTCAAATAGTGTTAGTCCAATAGAGTTAATTGAATAGCGTTAGTCAAATAGTGTTAGTCCAATAGAGTTAATTGAATAGCGTTAGTCAAATAGTGTTAGTCCAAATGAGTAAATAAATAGCGTTAGTCAAATAGTGTTAGTCCAATAGAGTTAATTGATAAGAGTCAATCGAATATAGTTATTCGAAGGAGGGTTAAGTAAGGAAGTTAGTCAAAGAAGTACAAAGTGAACTTTGTCTATTTCAAAGTTAGAAATGTTGTTCAGTTAAGGTCTGAGAGGTAGTTCTACCCCAACTTGATTGACTTCATTTTTAACTAAGGAATAGTTAAGGTTCGGCAGTAAAGGAAATGGTTTGAGTTGGCATCGCGATGGTTTGTTTAAACATCTGTCTAAGTCCAATGATGAAGCTTTGGAAATGTTTTCCAAATAAGAAACCAGAAATGTTTTCTAATAAAGAAACAAAGAAATGGAAATGTTTTCCATTGTTAATAACGTATATTTTCCCAATTTAGAAAATAAGGAATATTGAATATAGGGAAACAGGAGATAAGTAAATTTATGAAATAAGGAGATAAATGTTGAATGATGTTTGATTGATATAAATTTCCATTTGGAAATAATATCGTTGTTTGCACACCTGTTTTTCTTCGATAGTTAAATCACAGACTATCGATGTTTTGACCATTTTAACGTTGTTAATATGGAGAGACCGGTTGGATTATTATCCAAAGAACCACTCTGTATTGGCATAAGCGTTGCGAGTCATATATGCCAAAGGAAATTGAAGACGGAGTTATGCAAGGGCTATCCTGTTTACAGAATAGTGCCTTCGGTTCATCCTGTTCCGGGATGACTTATATGGACGGATGTCTGACAGAGTATTTCCAGACGATCACGTATATTGATTTCTCCAACCGTACCAAGAGTGGAAGCGAAGAAGGAAACTTCTTTTAGCTAACACATAATGTATTGTTGAGGACGTCAATCGGTGTTTGGATGGATTTGATGATGTGGCATTCAAAGTGAATCTGGTATGATGATAAAGCGTAGCTTCTAGCCTCATCATCCGGTAAATGACAGAAATCGGGCAGGCAGCATGGCTTAGTCGGTCGCACCGAAGTAGGGTGTATAATCACCTGATCTAGAGTTTCATTTACTTCTAAAAATCTATTGTTGATGCTGTCCCATTCGGGAAACGGTTGCTGATCCCAACTGTTGGTGATATACATTCGATACACTCAAGCGAAATGAGTGGTCGGTCATGTGTGGCCGGGTTGCAAGATGTTCTTGTTGAACCCAGTGTATTCCTCTCTAGAGGTACACGAGCGAAAGGTGATTCCATACCTTGTCATAGTTGGAAATCCATTACCCAATACGTGCTTGCGGTTTTGATTGTATACTATATATGTAGAACGTGAGATGAAAGCGTTTCTGCTAGGTGATTATATATATACTGTGGTTGATAGACATTATTATAATATCAAAAGGTTTTTGATATAAAGTTATTTTGGATTCTCATAAGGGAAAAACCCGTTTCGTTATGCGGCGTGGTCTTATGAGATATCGTGTACTTGTTCGAACTGTTTTTAAACTGTTTTACTCATACCAGTCCCATGACTGACCCAGAGTTTACTTTGTTGTTTTCCCTAAACTCTTGGGTGCCTAAATTTGTACGGGCAGTCAAGTAGTCGGGATTTACAGATATACTGGAAGAGCTTGGAGCAGGAGGCTTCAGGATCATATAGCTATAGTTTATTTCCGCTGTGTTGTAAGTGCTGTACTTTGATAATGATATGTATATTCAAGTACCAAGTTTGTATTTCAAAGTTATGTTATGAAATATATTTATTCGTTCTGCTGTGAGATTCGTATTACTCTGATGTTGTGTTCTTCTTCTTCTTCTATTCTAAGTTTCTATCTTATCTATTCTCACCCTCTAATTTCTTTCACTAATTACCAGGATTTTTCGGTGTTTTGGTTATCGACATCGGGCTTATGCCGATAACCAAAGTCGCTCGAAATCCGGGTCGTTACAGTTGGTATCAGAGCTTAAGTTAAGAATTACTTGGCTCTGTGGCGTGACTCGGTAGAGATAGGGTTAGTAATACCCTAGACTGAGATTGAGTGTATATATACGAGTGAACGTATTTGTTATTGATATAAAAATTTGTTTTATATTGTGGAGATTCATTGGTTGAGTCGTTTATGAGTTTTGGTCGATCAGTTTGATCCACTGTATCAGTAAGAGTTACTAAACACTTGAATACGATGAACCATCATGGTATGTTTTGAAAGAGGGTAAATTAAAATAAGTTTACCCAAGGTATATCTCGATATAGAGAAGATATATATATATCAAAAAATTATAATATATTGGATATATTGGTTGTTATTATAATCGAGTAAGATTATAAGTAAAATGGTTATGTAAATAACCAATCAGAATTCATATAAGTGAAATACGTGAAATCAGATGAGTCGAATCTGAAATTTTAAACCAAAAATTGAGTTAAAACTCTGGAGAATTGGATAGGTGTTTGTAAATGGATTAGGATTAAAACTAAGAAAAATTTAAGATCCTGGGAGATTTTAAATTGTTTTACAAGCAGTGTGAATTATATTTTGAAATGAATTTCAAAGTGGAAATGTTTAGAAATGGTTTTATAGTATTGAACTCACTTCGATCGCTGGAAAATAGATTCTGATGATGACAGCTGCATCATCAGTATTCATTTTCGAGTTGTAAGTGACGAATTACTACCAGAGATACTGTTTTGAATTTGTTTTGGAAAAGACAAGTGTGTTGAATTTCAAAATAGAATTTAAAATATAGAATTTGAATTTTGAAATAGATTTGAAATATTAACTTGTTTAAGAGAAATAAAATGAGAAGTTCCTTTGTAAACGAAGTTTATAAATAGTTCTTTTATAAATAAAGTTTATAAATGAAGTGAAAAGAATTATCATTGGATAATTCAGAAATATAAAAATACAAGTGCGAAATTGAAAGGGAAATCTATTTTCCAAAGGTAGAGATATCGATTTCAAAAGGAAATGAAATCGAGGCTTATTTAAAGAATAAATAAAGAAAGTTGAAAGGGAATTTAAATAAAGGAAGTTCAAACATAGGATTTGAATATAGAAAATTCAAAGGGGATTTGAATAAAGAGAATTCAAATAGAAATTGAATATAGAAATTCAAAGGAAGTTTGAATATATGAAATTCAATGGAAGTGATATAGAATTTGAATATAGAGATTCAAATGGCGTTTGGATATAGAAAATATAAGAGATTTCAAATATAGGATTTGAATATCGAAAGTGAAATGAAATTTGAATGTAGAGGATTCAAATAGAATTAAAATGAAATTTGAATATAGAAGATTCAAAAGGAATTAAAATGAAATAAAGAGAATTCAAATAGATTCGAATAATGAAATTCAAATATAGAATTTGAATAAGAGAATCGAAATGGAATTTGAATATAGGAAATTCAAATAAAATTGAAATGAAATTCAATTAGTTGATAAACTAGTTAAACCTATATTTGAACATGTATATTCAAATAAAAAGGTGGAATGGGCAAACCAGTAATTTGAAAATCACTTAACGAACTAAGTTAAAATGATTGGATGAAGTTGGAATGAATTAGAAATGTATGGATATACATGAGATAGGTATGGATAGATATGAAGGTATACAGATAGATTGCTCAACGAAAGGTATGTATTTAATTCATATATGAGATTTTATGCGCCGTATCGGCTAACCTCTTGGCTTTTTCTTTTTCTTTTGGATTGGTGAGGGCCATGGGAGGCTATTTGAAATATCCCGATGCTCCCAGTACAAAGGAGGTTATGGCGAATTTTTCCAGGAATCTAAGGAGTTAGAATATTTTTATGATAATTTGATAATTAGAAATCAACGTATCGATATATATAGAAGTCGATAAGGAAATGAACTTAGAAATAGAATAGCAAAATCAAAAAGGAAGACTAGGAATAAAATCTAGTAAGAATAGAAAGAGAAAGTGTAGACGTGTTTAAAAGTGAATAAGTAGTTGTATGGTATTGATTTTTCGAGTAAGTAGTCATATCTGTTTTGACGTTATAAATGTTATTCAGTCAAGGTCTGAGAGGTAGTTATACCCCAACTTGATTGATTTCATTATTAACAAATAAACAGTAAGATTTCAGGCTCGAAGATCAATGTTGAATAAGAGTTAGTTGAATATAGTATTTGGTTTGTCGTAACGATGTTTTACACAACATCCGTTTTAACCCAAATAAGTGTAAGCTTGGAAATAGAATAAAGAATATTTCCTAAGTATAGAAATAAACGAGATCGGAAAAGAGATAGGTAATTGGAATATTTTCCAATTATAAATAGTATATATTTTCTAAAGTTTAGAAAATAGAGGAAGGCGATATTCGGAAATGTTTTCCCAATAACATAAAAGGCCAATATGGTTATTGAAAATATTTGGTTAACAAATATTGATAAAGAAATAGAGAAGTGATTTAACTAATGGAATATTGATTATGGGCTCAGTGACATATTCAAAAGGAAAATTTGATTTTTGAAAAGAGTAAACTGTTTAAAAAATTCCCAGGGAAAGACTGTTTAAATTAAAAACAAATTTAACAGAAATTTGTGAAAGCAGATTTGAATTAAAGTAAATTCAGTTAAGTGGTAACTGAAGTTGAATTGAAATCGAATAAGATTGGATTTGTGAAATTAGAATCCGAAATGGTATTGGATTGAGGAGTTAAGAAATTGAAAATCAAGAGTTAAACTCGAGTTGAAATGATATTTGGCTTAGTTATAAGCGAATGGTTGTGTTGTGGATAAAAGCAGATTGGAGTTTGATGGGGATGACCCTGGTATCCGCTGAATTGATAACAGGTGGAAAGGATATAATGATATGCCGACAAAAAGGTACAAGTTTATATTTCATACGGTGTGTGATTTTGATGAGCCGAATTGGCAAGCCGTTTGGCTGTTTGATTTTCTTTTGGGTTGAAGATGGCCCAGAGAGGCGAGTTGGAGTTTGACCGATTGACCAGCACAAAGGAGGTACTGGCGAAATTTTTCGAAGAGTTAAGGCGTTAGAAAATTTTCAGGATTTTTGAAAATTTTCGTTGATAAGAATTAATTAATAATTTAATTGAAATTAAATTGGTTCAGTTGCAACTGAAGATAAGAAGTGAACAAATATGTTCTAACCAGTCGATAGGGTCGTCCTCTACCTTTTAGCAATTTCGAGGACGAAATTATTTTAAGTGGGGAAGATTGTAATGACCCGCATTGGCAGGGGTATTATGATTTATTTATTTAATTATATATATGGTGGATATAGTGAATTAAATGGTCGTGGAGTTTAATTTTGATGAATATTTAATTAGAATAATAATTAAATAATATATTTAATTCTGAAATAAAACAGAATTGGCTGAAATGGCGATATGGTGTGTACCAGATCATCTGTGATATTTCATTCAGCTTGGAATTGAATTTGAATAACGAATATATTCAATCGTCGACAATTGAACGTATAATTATAATATAATTAAAATAGAGCACGAAATGGCGCGGCAGTTCGCTATTTGGCGATTTGAACTTCAACTGAATGTACAGAGTTCGTTTTAAATCGGATTTCTGTGAAACAAGAAACGTGTGGAGCTGGTGGAGTATATCTTTCTAGTGGAAGAGAAAAATCAGGATTTCGTCGTGTAGATTTTGATTTATGTCCAAATCAAATTCTAAAATAGTCGCTATAGAATCGATTATCGACCGTAATGGTTTATTCGATATAACCAGAGATCGGGATTGAATTTAGACAAGGTTCTTTTGGGACATAACGATAATTTAATTTTTAGAATTTTACTGTAATTTTTAATTAATTTAATAAGCAACTTTTTATTTGAAGTATTTTGCACCCTGAAATCAACATTTTGGAGTTTCAAACTATGAGTCCATCCACCGGTATTTTTATATTTTTGGGATCGGGACACCTCGCTTATCACAACAGTATGTTTATTTCTGTCTATAGCAGTTCGTAAATCTTCACTTTGAAATAAAGCAAATATCTTCATTCTCCGATCAAATGAAAGCCACGGTTTCCTTCTTCTGAACCACCCGTTCCCTATGGCCTCAAATAAAAATCGTGGCTCCACAACTTCATCCAAATGGAAGTTATAAATATATCACGCGAGCACTAGATTAATCTTCCTAGAAATGAAAATATCGAAGTCTTTTCTGGCAATAAAATAAAATAAAAACGCAGCGCCCTAGAGTGATTCATCAAGTAATGTTGGAGCATGCGTTCATGCATGGGAGAGATCAGGATGTGTGTGCAAGGCGTGTAGGCGTGAGTTGTGGGCTGGAAGCACTGGCAATAGGTGCGAAGAACGGTAGAGGCGTGAAGCTGTAATGGACAAGATAAAGATGGGTTAATAGTGAAGCAGTAGGAAGCACGAGCTGACTGGAAATGGGCACGTGTGGGAGACAAGGGTATTGAGGTGGTTACAAGAAAAGGGGCGTGCTTTGTTATTTGCGGAGTGAACTAGTTGTTTGCTGCATGGGCGGTAAAGGGGCTACAGGCATTTGGACTGGGAAGGAAGAACTAGTCGGAGACGGGGTAGGTGATCACAGATGTATGCGGTTGGAAGGAAAGATGTGCTGGGTTCGTTGCGGTCCTTGTTTACACAGTAGAACGAGAAGGTCACGGTGCTAAATTGGAGACGGGGTTTCTGCTTTCACGATGGAAGAAGTACTGTTGGTTGCGGTAGGATGCAGTGGACATGGGCCGCCGATAATATGGGGTGAGCCCAGTTTTAAATAATAATATAAAAAAATGTGTGTGAGGCCCAAATGGAAAACGAGAGTTCATTGCAAATTTACGAGTATGTTTGTGAGGCCGATCGAATCAAAGATAGTTCTTTGCAAAAGGGAAAACGGTTGGAGTTGGGTGGATTCAAAGTATGCAGTGGAACTTGCCATAGGGTTTTCAAAGAGGACGGGTTTTGGGCCAAGTTCAAAGATGTGTTCGATTTACGAACGGTCTGTCACATTGAAATCGTAGGGACGGACACTACACCATGAAACTGACTGGGAATGGATTCAAGCTCATTACAATTTATGGAGAAATAAATTGTCCAACTGAATCAAATAACGCAAACCGTTATTTAACGGTTAACGCGCCAATGTGAGTAAATCTCACTAACTTTGAACAGTTTAAAATTTCATGTTGTATTTTTAGAACTGTTAGATATTGGCTGATTGACTGTATGTTGACTGTTTGATTGAACTGCTAGTCAGTTGATTCAATTTCTATATTGATTCTGTTTAACAGAATATATCATATGGAACTGAAAGTGATGTTATCTATATTGTTTAACATCTGTGATGCAGGGAAACAGGTTGGAGGAATCCAACTGGATTCCTCAACATTTATTTTACTGTTTTTCATATATTGTGATATATGATGTGTTATATAATCTGTTATGGATTATGTGTGTTGGAATGATGTTGATCATTGTTATTCGATATTGTAAATATCATAAAAGACCCTGGGATGTAAAAAGAAGTATTTCAATGTATATTGAAATAAAGGAATTTTATAAAATCATAGGATTTTATAAAAAGGAATTATTTATAAAACGAACACGGTTTTATAAAAGGGATATTTATTTAGAAAATAAATAGAAATAGAAAAGGAATATTTATTTAGAAAATAAATAGAAGTTATAAATAGGAAATATTTGTAACGGTAAATAGAAGTTATAAATAGGAAATATTTGTAACGGTAAATAGAAGTTATAAATAGGAAATATTTGTAACGGTAAATAGAAGTTATAAATAGGAAATATTTGTAACGGTAAATAGAAGTTATAAATAGGAAATATTTGTAACGGTAAATAGAAGTTATAAATAGGAAATATTTGTAACGGTAAATAGAAGTTATAAATAGGATATATTTGTAATGGTAAGTAAACGTTATAAAAAGGAAATAGTTGTAATGGAAAACGTAGTTTATCAAAGGAAGTTAATCGATGTTAGTTAATCGATTAGAGAATAAAGTTAAAAAGAAGTTAATCGATGTTAGTTAATCGATTAGAGAATAAAGTTAAAAAGAAGTTAATCGATGTTAGTTAATCGATTAGAGAATAAAGTTAAAAAGAAGTTAATCGATGTTAGTTAATCGATTAGAGAATAAAGTTGAAAGGAGATAATCGATGTTAGTTTAATCGATTAGAATAGAAGCAAATGAGTTAAATCGAATATAGTTATTCGAATAGAAGCAAATGAGTTAATCGAATACAGTTATTCGAATAGGAAGTAAAAGGAATTATCGAATATAGTTATTCGAATAGAAGCAAATGAGTTAATCGAATATAGTTATTCGAATAGAAAGTAAAAGGAATTATCGAATATAGTTTATTCGAAAAGAGTAAGTGAAATGAGTAAATAAATAGCGTTAGTCAAATAGTGTTAGTCCAATAGAGTTAATTGAATAGCGTTAGTCAAATAGTGTTAGTCCAATAGAGTTAATTGAATAGCGTTAGTCAAATAGTGTTAGTCCAAATGAGTAAATAAATAGCGTTAGTCAAATAGTGTTAGTCCAATAGAGTTAATTGATAAGAGTCAATCGAATATAGTTATTCGAAGGAGGGTTAAGTAAGGAAGTTAGTCAAAGAAGTACAAAGTGAACTTTGTCTATTTCAAAGTTAGAAATGTTGTTCAGTTAAGGTCTGAGAGGTAGTTCTACCCCAACTTGATTGACTTCATTTTTAACTAAGGAATAGTTAAGGTTCGGCAGTAAAGGAAATGGTTTGAGTTGGCATCGCGATGGTTTGTTTAAACATCTGTCTAAGTCCAATGATGAAGCTTTGGAAATGTTTTCCAAATAAGAAACCAGAAATGTTTTCTAATAAAGAAACAAAGAAATGGAAATGTTTTCCATTGTTAATAACGTATATTTTCCCAATTTAGAAAATAAGGAATATTGAATATAGGGAAACAGGAGATAAGTAAATTTATGAAATAAGGAGATAAATGTTGAATGATGTTTGATTGATATAAATTTCCATTTGGAAATAATATCGTTGTTTGCACACCTGTTTTTCTTCGATAGTTAAATCACAGACTATCGATGTTTTGACCATTTTAACGTTGTTAATATGGAGAGACCGGTTGGATTATTATCCAAAGAACCACTCTGTATTGGCATAAGCGTTGCAAGTCATATATGCCAAAGGAAATTGAAGACGGAGTTATGCAAGGGCTATCCTGTTTACAGAATAGTGCCTTCGGTTCATCCTGTTCCGGGATGACTTATATGGACGGATGTCTGACAGAGTATTTCCAGACGATCACGTATATTGATTTCTCCAACCGTACCAAGAGTGGAAGCGAAGAAGGAAACTTTTTTTAGCTAACACATAATGTATTGTTGAGGACGTCAATCGGTGTTTGGATGGATTTGATGATGTGGCATTCAAAGTGAATCTGGTATGATGATAAAGCGTAGCTTCTAGCCTCATCATCCGGTAAATGACAGAAATCGGGCAGGCAGCATGGCTAAGTCGGTCGCACCGAAGTAGGGTGTATAATCACCTGATCTAGAGTTTCATTTACTTCTAAAAATCTATTGTTGATGCTGTCCCATTCGGGAAACGGTTGCTGATCCCAACTGTTGGTGATATACATTCGATACACTCAAGCGAAATGAGTGGTCGGTCATGTGTGGCCGGGTTGCAAGATGTTCTTGTTGAACCCAGTGTATTCCTCTCTAGAGGTACACGAGCGAAAGGTGATTCCATACCTTGTCATAGTTGGAAATCCATTACCCAATACGTGCTTGCGGTTTTGATTGTATACTATATATGTAGAACGTGAGATGAAAGCGTTTCTGCTAGGTGATTATATATATACTGTGGTTGATAGACATTATTATAATATCAAAAGGTTTTTGATATAAAGTTATTTTGGATTCTCATAAGGGAAAAACCCGTTCCGTTATGCGTCGTGGTCTTATGAGATATCGTGTACTTGTTCGAACTGTTTTTAAACTGTTTTACTCATACCAGTCCCATGACTGACCCGGAGTTTACTTTGTTGTTTTCCCTAAACTCTTGGGTGCCTAAATTTGTACGGGCAGTCAAGTAGTCGGGATTTACAGATATACTGGAAGAGCTTGGAGCAGGAGGCTTCAGGATCATATAGCTATAGTTTATTTCCGCTGTGTTGTAAGTGCTGTACTTTGATAATGATATGTATATTCAAGTACCAAGTTTGTATTTCAAAGTTATGTTATGAAATGTATTTATTCGTTCCGCTGTGAGATTCGTGTTACTCTGATGTTGTGTTCTTCTTCTTCTATTCTAAGTTTCTATCTTATCTATTCTCACCCTCTAATTTCTTTCACTAATTACCAGGATTTTTCGGTGTTTTGGTTATCGACATCGGGCTTATGCCGATAACCAAAGTCGCTCGAAATCCGGGTCGTTACAAATTCTAGCGGTCAATCATCAATCAACATTTATTCATTTCCCCATTTCTCGTGTCCATATATTCATCAAATCCTTATTTTCTAATTTTAGAAAATATGTGATATTAACTTTGGAAAACGTTTCCATTTCTGATTCACGCATCAATGTCTTCCCACCTTAATCAGTCTCTAACTGTAAACTAGTAAGAGAACAACCCCCTACGTATTAACCCCGAAGGCCGAAAACAACATCAGATCGATGTCTAGAAAGTCATTCAATTTAACTAATTTCCAGCCAGTTCTAATTCCGGTAATTCCATTTAAATTCCTAATTCAAACCCCAAATTCCTTTATAATATTTCATTTGCAAAATATTTAATTTAAATCAATATCATGATACACCCGTGTGCGAGGCACGGGTCTAAACCTTCCTAATGTAAAGTTCTCTTTTAATAAAACTCTATTCATTTTCCAAAGGTTTTCCTTTTATAGATCTATTTGTTTTCTAAATAAATTTTCCTTAATTATATTCCTTTTATAAAATTCAGTTTATTTTATAAATATTTCCTTTTATAAAATTCAGTTTATTTTCTAAATAAATATTTCTTTTTCAATATAACATTGAAAGTTTCCTTTTTAACATTCCAGTATTCCTTATTGTATTTAACGTATGATAAAACAATGATCGGTATCATTCAAACATACAAAATCAGCAACAGATTTCATATCACATCATTTAACACAATATATGAAAAACAGTAAAATAAATGTTGAGGAATCCAGTTGGATTCCTCCGACCTGTTTCTCTGCATCCACAGATGTTACACAATATAATTCACATCAATTTCATTTTAATATGAAGTATTCTGATAAACAGAATCAATATTTGATTAACGATATATATACAACTATATCGATATTTTCAACCAATCAATTAGCAGTTCAACGAAATAGTCAACACATAGCGATCAATCATCATTTATCAGTTCTAAAAATACGTTATAAAAATATGAACTAGTAGAGTTGGCGAGTTTTACTCACATTTGACTATCATCGTTAAATAACAATAATTATCGTTGATTCAGACAATGCAATTTTTTGCTATAAATTGTAACGAACTCCAATTCACTCCCAGTCAATTCCATTGTGTAGCCGTCACCCCTACGATCCCAACGGATCTTGTTTCGTCCAGTTGTGATATCGTATTACAAAGATATACCTTTTATAAGTTAGGGTACTAATTAATTTAGATTAAACTTAAATTATAAAAATCATCTGGGCCTTAACCTTTTATTTTCGCAGCCCATTTCCCTTAAAGCCCAAACCCGCCTCTTCTACTCTTTCTTCCCCCACGCAACAGGAAACTGCTACTCCAGTTTTCATTGTGCCATTTCCCTTTTCTTTGCGAGCTCCATTCATCACCGTTTCTTCCTAAAAATGCCAAAAAACATCACCGAACTACTCTTCGCAAACTCCTTCCTCCCAAACCCAAAACACAGCGCTCGAACTCACCATGACAAACGCGTCGAACAACAGCTCTAATAGTTCGATCGACAATTTTTGTTTCGATAATATCCCCAAAATTCATAAACCAAGCTATTCGATCCCCTGATTCATAATACGAGATCGAATTGATTTAAAGGTCCTTAAATCTCGAACAAGATCGAACCCTAGAACTCGCTGAAGAAAAACCCATTCCCAGAACAGATGTCGCACCTTGAATTAGCATACCAGATTGAAGAGAAATCTATCTAGAACTCGTATACGCTCATCTTAGGATTTATATGTTTTTACTTGATTTTCCTTTTGATTTTCCTTCTCACGGTTTTGGTATGGAAGAGGAATACTGACGGCGGGAATTTTGACCAGAGGAAATGAATTAGGTTTAGGAAATATGTTAAGGGTATTATATAGGAGGACTTAGATTTTTTTTTTTGAATATTATATTAAATTATAATCAACCTTTCAAATTCCTGTAATCACACATGGCATCCAAAAATCACGAAACCGGACATGAAGCTACAGTTCGACATTAGGGACCCAACGAAACTGGTTTCGTCGAATTCCGACTGCATTTGCTCGCATAGAACATCAAAATATCGACTGTTTTTTCACATTAAAAATCGGTACGGCCACATACTGACTCCAAAAATCACGAAATTTGAAATCTAACAATAATTTAATATTACGGATCCAACAAAATTAGTTTCGTCGAAAAACGGAGGTCGTTTGCAAAACTGGCTATTTTTAAAGCTCTAAATAACCCATTTAAATATATAAATTTATTTAAAAATAATTAAATTAAATATTTAAAAATAAATATTATCTTATATCTTCACAATAGAATAACAAAAAGCTCCAGAATATTCCTATATGAATTTCTAACTCGATATTCCAAATCCCGATTAAATCAATATTCGATTTATAATGAAATTCCTTTTTATATATCGTTATAAATTATATATGAATTCCATAACAACTTTTCTAAAATTTGATTTGGACATAACTCAGAATCTATACGGCGAAATCCCATTTTTCTCTTCCATTAGAAAAATATACTTCACCAGCTCCCAACGTTTCTTGTTTCATAGGAATCCGATTTAAAACGGACCCTGTATATTCGTTTAAAGTTCGAATCGCCAAATTGCGAACTGCCGCGCCATTTCGAGCTTGATTATAATTATAATATAATTATACGTTCAAACTGTCGTTATTTAAATATATTCATTATTGTAATTCAATTTTAAACTGAAATATATATTATGAATCGTCCAGTTCACACTATATCGCCATTTCAACTAATTCTGATTATTTCAGAATTAAATATATTATTTAATTATTATTTTAATTAAATATTCAAAGTTATTTAATTAAACGACCATTAAATTACCAAACCATTATTTTACATAATTAAATATATTAATTATTAAATTGTAAAAATACGGGACATTACAAAATCAATTTGAAACTCAATCTCTCCGTGTGGTGGAAGTCCGGTCGCTTCCGGAAGATATCCGGATACTTGCCAGCAATATGCACATCTGACAACTCATCATGCGGGATGTCGATTGAATTTAGAAAACTAGCCATCACCCCATCGCTAGGTAGGCTACGAAACAGTACCCTCCGCCCATCATCCACACTAATGGTCACCGAAGACCCCTCACAGTCCACCACCACCCCATACCTTTGGAGCCAATTGACTCCCAAAATAATGTCATACCCAGTAAAGCCCATAATAAAGCAATAACAAGCAAACATACATCCATGACTCGATAGGACTACTTTATGACAAATCATACTAAGGCTAGTCGAACCACCGATCGGGTTCGTCACAACTAAAGGTCTGTTGACTATCTCGGGTTCCAATCCCAACCTATTTACCAGGTCACTAGATACGATGGAATGGAAAGCCCAGTACCAAACAAAACTAGAACAGATACCTCTTAAATGGAAAGCATACCTTGAATAATGACACCCTTCCCCTTCTCCACCGCAGCTGGTGCATTCGACTGAGAAGGAACAGCGTTGATAGCATATGCTTCCACAATCTACTTCTTCTTAGGAGGTTGTGGACACTCTTTCTTGAGATGTCCCACTTGGCCACAATTGAACCACTTCCTTTCCCCTGGCTTTGATCGACAGTCTCTGGCATAGTGGCCCTTCTTGTCGTAGCTAAAGCATTGGATATCCATCTTATTCCTCTTTTTCTGGCCAGCCATATCTTGGTTCTGCTTTCTCTTCTTCTGGGATTCCTTATTAAGCTTGGAGAAATCGGCCCTAGGCGCCTGCACTACTACACCACCACCATTAGCAGCATTAGGAGATGCTCCCAGAGCATCCCTAAGAATCTCTCTCATAAAGGCAGTAAACATCGTCCTTATATCAGGGACATTCCCATTGTTAGCCCCTAAACCTGCTCCCTCTTCAACTCCCGATGCGGTGTTCCTCACCGTACTCCCCATATTTTGGCTCATCGTTCAATCTGTACAGAGAAAACGATTAACCATCTCCTTAATGGTGCCAGTACAGTGCGACTTCATCCTTACATATACAAATAGTGTGTATATATATAGTTTTTGAAAACTAAAATATCACAAATACGTGCTCACATATACGTGTACTATCTCTCCCTGATATCTTCCCCTAGGTTAACTACATAACCTAGGCTGTGATACCAAGTGTGACGGCCTACCCCACACTAGCTGACGTTTCCCTTGAAATGCACTTCGCGATGTCCAACTAGCATAGGACGGTCATCAAAGAAAAGGGGGTTTTGAAAGGATGAATCACTAAGAACCTGTAGTATATCTCACAGTGCATGGAATAAAATATAGTAGTAACATAATTTGATATAAAACAGCTGAGACAGTGCATAAGCTGAAAACTAAACCATCTCGCAGCAGAATCCAAAATACAGCTTATGATCCAAACCATCATTATTACAACTTCAAAATATTGTCTCTAAAGCAAAGTAGAAAAGGTACACTACTAATGCCCAAAGTAGTGGCCAACAACAACACAGGGATAATATATGTAAATAGTACGTGGAAGCCTCCTGCTCGTCTTCGGATAGCTACTCGTGTATAACCACCTAACTTTTCTCTAGTCTGCTCGTTTAGGAGCACCCAGAGTAATAAGAAGAGACATAAAACTCTGGGTCAGACAAAAGTCTGGTATGAGAGATAGCAGAAAAATAAAATAATAACATGTATAAATAATCATACCTGAACCTAGGCCTGCAACCAAAGAGTTAACACAACAGGATGTACAGTACCCTAAGGTAACACTAACAAAAATGTAAAAAAATTGGAAGTGTGCATGTCGTGGTGATAGCAAACATCAAACATAGCAATCATCCTCACATCACTCACTCAATGCATAAAGCATACGATATCTACCGCTTTGATCACCAGACCATTGGTGCTATAACGGCAACTTCGTATAACTATTGCTATGACCACTTTGCCCTTTGGGGCCCAGTCCATAGTTAATAACTTTAACCCTTCCCACAATGGTGAATTCGAGTTATAGATATCAATAAACCCTTTGCACATGTCCTGCAGCAAAGTCCAACTTTAGAATTTAACCCGTTGATCCCCATTTGGATCTTAAGCCATCACTTCTCATTTGGACTTCATTTGCATATCGGGTTTTGGTCTCCTCCAGTTCGGTTCGACATATTCAATTCATTGTTCCCCGTCTGTGATATGTAATCGATTTTTGGTACGTGATTCATGGTCGATCTCGCTGGGTCGTGATCTCCAATCATGGCCAAGCACCCTACTCGGTTTGTGATCTACTAGTGGGATCCATTCGGGTCATGGTGCCTTGGAGTGGTTCGTGACCATGGCAACTCGTGAGGAAGTGGTTCGTGATCGAGCAGTGGCACGGCTCGTGGGTACTCCGTTTTGGTTCGTGTCATGAGCATCACTGTGGTTCTCTAGTTCAGTTCGTGGTCTCGATTCGAGGTCGAGCTCGATCAGTTCGTAGTCCCTCATGCGACTCACGAGTGGGCGGTTCGTGGAAGTGGGTGCTTCATGAGTGGTGCAAGTTGTTCGTGGTAGTGGGTGCTTCACTACTGGAGCAGGCGGTTCGTGGTCTTCATTCGCGCACCGGGTCGGAGATGGGGTCGGGTCATGGTACCCTGGTCACGAGCGGGATCATGTATTATTTCCTGCAACTTTCCAACAAGCTGTTTACGCGATACGACTGCGTTTTCAGCCATTCTAACTTTGATAAACAATCAAGAAGCATTCCAAACAGTGGTAATAACATATAGGATCAACCATAAGCACCAAAACAATAATTTAACATGTTAATATGGATCAAACATACCCAAAACCCATGTTTTCCCCTTAATCATGGTTAACTACATCTAACAATAGGATTAGCAAACTTAATCCAAATTAACCCGATTTTTAACCAGTAGCATAAAATAATATTTCATAATTTATGCATATTTTCCCATATTTTTCCGAGTCATAATTTCGCTAATTATCACTAATCACCCCTAATTAGCTGTAATTAGCGTAAAAACATGTTAATCACTCACCTTAGCCACAAATAAATCTCAGATCTGAAAATATCTCTGATTCAGTTCGAACTTCAATGCAACACAGCAGCTCTACCTCCAATTTGATGTTAATTTGTCTTGATTTGATGTTGATTAGCTTAATATTGGGTTAGAATGTGATTAGGAGGTAGTTTAGAAGGTGGAGGCTATTACTAGGTTTGAAGAAATGAAAGTTGCGGCTAAGAACATGAAATGAGATGGTTTCATAACTCATTTCAGCCTCCCCATAACCCTAATCCCGAAATGGGTTATGGGCCTAGCTGCTAATCACCCCGTTAAGCCCAATTATGTTGTGTTTCACTTTCTAAACCTTATTTCAGCCATATCTCCCAAACGTAAGTCCGTTTAATTATTGTGACCACTCTACGTTAGTTAAACCATCATCTGAATCCAATGGAAGTGGTTTCAGCTCAAAACTCCTTACCAATCAAAAGATATAGGAAAAACAAGATTCGCCAGGGATAGAGTGGTCATTTAAAAATCGGCAAAAATCGTGAACATGGAAAATGACCCCAATAGTTCCCCAAAGTTACATGACCATACGACTTCGTATGAAAATAAAATAAATATTCTACGATCCTCCGTTGCGTAAAATGCGGGTCGTTACAGCATGACCCTGCTGAGTGCTTCTATGGTTTGCTGAAGCTTAAATCTCCTTCTTAACAAGCCAAAAGTTGATGCGTTCTTACTGAATATCCGATCACACGTGAGCACTGTTTCAAATCTGACAAATATCGCCCGAGATCTCCTCCGAGATCTCGTTTTGGGCTCCTTCCGAAACGAAACAACAAATATCACTCTAAATCTCCTTTCGAATATATCGCCCGAGATATTGCAATATCGAACGATATATCGACCGAGAAGAAATACTAGAATATCGTCCGAGATCTTCGTTTATTGGTTAAAATTTAAATTTATTCCTGAACTAGAACTATACCTAAAAAACTCAAATCTAGCCATATCAGTCTTTTGTTATTTTACATTTTGCATGTTAAATGACTATATTGTATGTTCGTATATGTTTTACAGTGCTTATGATTTTGATATTTGTCTTTCTACATACATGTTACTTATGAAATTATGTGTTTTATGGTCTATTTATGCTAGATTTTTTAAATGTTATGGATCCTTTTATTGTTTCCTGTCTAACAATATTCCTGTTTTAAGCATACTACGATTTAGAGTATGAATGATCTTTCGCAAAATAAAGAATAATAAAGTTATTTTGCATTTTAAGTTTAAGTTAATATGTTTTTGATAGCATTCATAAAAATCATTTTGTTAAAATATCATTTTTAACGTATTATGTACCCCGAGATTGTTCCGATATGAGCTTTCAGACCCGAGATGAAAATCCGAGATGAACTCCCGAGTTAGACTCATCTCGTATGAGATCTCCCCCGATACGAGACCGAGTTTATAAAATCCCCGAAACAAAATTCGACCGATATTCGAGATTTAAAACTTTGCATGTGAGTATGCGCATACATCTTATAGTTTACAAATGTTTAGTGTTCATCTATGTAGAAATAATTTGTTGTTTTGTTGTTAATGTTAATGCATTGTTTCCCTGGTGCAAAAGTCCTATGTCCTTCTTTGGACTATAATAGTAATTCATGTAATTCTTTCGTTGAATCATGGTAGAGTTGTTGGTCTTCGACCATGTTGAGTTTCAGGTTGGTCTGATTTAATCAGTAGCCGAAAACTATCCTGAAAGTTGGAAACAAAGCGGGTTTACACCTACAGTAATTCATGTATGATATATCGACCTAGGCCTAAGATGGTTTGACCCCTAGGTTGATACGCTCAAACATGGGTCGACCCGTAGGTCGAATCTTGTATTTTTCTTTGCATAGGATATTTTTCTTGTAACTTGTTGCCTTCCTGAACTATTTTCTTCCCTAAAACCTATGTTTTAGAGAGTTTTCCTAATGCCATATCATCTTGTTTACTGTATCAATAGATTGGAAAACTAAGTGTATGCCATGCTCAACCCATATCTTGGATTACTGTGATTTTAGGGTGATTTAATAGCTGATTTGTTGGTGGATTTTTATGACGATTTTTACACATGCACAGGTTTTAAACTATTTTTCTATTCATATATAGTATCCTTTTAATTATAGCTTTGAGACAAAATAAATTTCTTGTTTTTGGCTTTATTAATGGATTATCTCAAAGCAATAGTATGCAAAATATTTTGAAATATAAAAAGGTTTTTGGAAAACAAAATTTATCGATTTTAAAATCGTTTATAAATTTTGTTTTAAAAAACCCCATGTATTTTCTCTATATAAAACTCACACAATTCTGCACCCTTCGAGAAGGTGTGTTTGTGATTAAACGGTAGAGTAAACCTCATAATATGGGACACGAAGGTATATTTTATCAGTTAATTACAAACCAATCTAATTGAAGCTGATGACTTGATGTTTCTGATAACTTGATGTTCCTGATAATTCATTGTTCTAATGATTTTTTGGTGTGGAGTTTGTAACACTCCACACCCCTTAAATGTTATCCTAATATAGAATCACGTTAAGGAATATGGAGCATTGTAGGTATAAGGACATAAACATCATAATGATAAGATTCCACAAGACATAAGCAAATAAAATTTATAGCGGAAGAAGAACACAATTTACATTAAAATAATAAAACCATTTATTACAACATAACCAAGTTGTCTCAAATTACCATATCTCAAATCTTAGCCAAAAAGAAATATCAACAGATTACATAATTATTAAAAAAAATCCCACATAGCCAAAGTAATAACAAAACCGTGAAAATGAACAAGTAGGAAAATAATACTTCTTTAAAAGAATCTTCAAGAAAGAACCAGCTAAGAAATCCAACTATGTGCTCCCTCCTAAGTGCCTAGGGGAAAGAAAAAGGAAAGAATGAAAGGAGAAATAAGTCAGACAATAATTAAGGTGAGCTGTAGTGATTACTTGCGCGATTGATAAGAAAAAGAGAAATAGATAAAACATTAGTCCTAATGTTATAAAAGGGTAAGTGCCTACATACACTTTAAAGTGAACAAATAGAATAAAGATAGCAGAAATGATATAAAAGATGTGACTATTCTTATTCGTAAGATTTGATAATGATGACTGTTTTGCACTTCTACAAATTTGGAACGATAAATATAATTAGAAAGAAATATCCTAATACTATCCAATCTATCATCTGCAACAAATTATAAATAATCTATGTCTTCTATGGGTTTAGGTTTATCGGACCCTAGCCCATCAACAAAAGACATAACCTTATTCATAGGTGGACAGTGGCTTATATTCCTAAATCGGACCAATGCACGGACAATGGCCCACCGAAACGCACCCGAACCACACTCAAATTTGACTAACTTACATCCACAACATAGCATGGTGCGTGCTCTTGCCTCTTAATTGAGTCCGAAAGTGATAAAAGCTATGCTACATGGAATGGATCCCAAACAAACAACTTGGCTCAAATTCCCAACCCTTGATTTGGCCCTTACAAATTTTACTTTATTAGGCCTGTAATTTACCCAACCACCCTAAATCAATATTTTACATATTAACGCCTAACTGCATCATTTAACTTTTCTTTTTAGGCACGTAATTTACCCAACCATTGAAAATCAGTACATACATATTAAAGCATAACGCTATAATTTTAGGCTCGTAGTTTACCCAATGACCGTAAATCAAAATGTACATATTAAGCCTATGTCCTTTTTAAACCAACTATATTCATATCAAAATTTTAAATAAACCGTACATGTTTATTATAATCTCAATTTTTCACATTTATGCAATTTTCTGATTACAATACATTTATACAGTCCATATCAGATTTAATTCAATTATTCCCTTTTTAATTGTAGTTCTCACCATATCCAATTTAGCCTCAATTTGATTATTTTAATTCAATTATTTTTATTCACCAATCCAACCGTAGAATAAAATAAAAGGAATATCAATTTGTTACAAGTTATAAGGCATACTAGTTTATGCTTAATTTAATCGTATTCATATGCCTTTTAGGCATATTTTGGCGTAACCCAAACAAACAGCAAAAACTAGAAATAGAAAAAGGAGGAAATATTTGACATAATATTTCACAAAAATCTAAATAAAAATTGTAAAAAACTATAGAAGGAATTCAAGAAAAAGGAGGAATCCACCCGAGAAGGGGGTTGCGTCTGATTAGCAAGTTGGTGAGGCAATAGCTTAGCTAATCATAACAGATATGCTCATTGATCAAAGGAAACTCCCCACTTATGAAACCCCCTACTTCCTGGCTATACTCCTTCTTTGGTCTCCTTATGAGGATAGACTTTGATTCCTCCGCCGAGCTTGCTATCAGATTGGCTCAAAACTAGTTACGTTAGCCATGTAGTTCGAAAATGGTACTCGAGGTGCGAAGCAGCTTAGTCAGAGAGAACGTAATTCTGGGAGTTGGGTTAGCGATCCCCCTTAACAAAGTCATGTCCGTAGGGGTGGGACGTGCTAGCTAGCAAGTGTTTGAAGTGGCTTTCTAATCAACTCTTACCTTGAAACTGCTAATTTTGGAGAGGCTGCCTGCCTTCTCTATTTTGAGGGAAGAGTTATTGTGATCCCGAGTCGAATCAAGCTATGCAGTCTGGTTCCCTTAGTAATAATCGAAAAGGGAGAGTTAGATCTGATGCCATTACCATTAATTTTGTGCACCACTGGAGATTGGTCAGCCAACTTCTCTGTGGTGAATTCTTCCCACTCTTGAGATGGGTCCGTTGAGAGCCTCAACGGAAGTTAGGGTAGGCGAGAGTGATATCCTAACATCCTTATTTCAACAGGAATTAGGCTAGGTTAATGACTTGGATTCCCATTGTTTCCACAAAATGAGTAGTCAACTGCCATAGCAGCTTAGCATCCAGTCTTCGTTTCACTCCTTTTAGTGAAATTAAAAGACTGGCCTTGGTTTGCACCAACTTGAGCTTGCATTGAACTATCTTACGAACTTAGGGCTTACCAACTTGACTTGCCTACCTAAAAACTCATTGGCGCCAAGCATGGGGGAATGCTAGATGTTTGGTAATTTTCCCTCCAACCAGAATAAAGGATCCCATTGGTTTTCTATTAGTTGTCATGTTTGGAAGTTCAGTACCCCAAGCAGAGTTTGTGAGTCATGTAATAGGCAACCATTTCACGCGGTTTGGGCAGGCTTTCACAGTTGCTGCAGAAATGGGGCAATTTCTAAATGAAATTCAAGAGCACCGCTATAACGAACTAGGATTTTAGACTCCGAAAATCAACACAAACTGCTATGTTGACTATTCGAACATCGGAAATAACTGATCATTAATAGAAAGAAGTTAGAGGGCGAGAATATATAAGATAGAAAATTAGAATAGAAGAAGAAGAAGAACACAATCAGAGTAAACACGAATCTCACAGCGGAACGAATAAAATATAATATGTAACATAACTTCGCAATAAAACAGTATATATACATTATAACATCATCAGAATACAACACTTACACACAGCGGAAATAACAATAGCTATATAATCCTGAAGCCTCCTGCTTCAAGCTCCTCCAAGTATATCTGTAAAGACCTGAACTACTTGACTGCCCGTACAAATTTGGGCACCCAAGAGTTTAGGGAAACAAAACAAAATAAAACTCTAGGTCAGTCATGGGACTGGTGTGAGTAAAACTCAAATCATTTGGTTTAACTTTCCAAAAATCCTTTTCAAAAGAAAAGTTAATCGTAAGTCCAATCCACACATAAACACGGATGGTTTTTACCTTACGATAACCCAAAACAGTTTTGGAAATCAATACTTCTCTGATATTATAATAATGTCTAATCACAAGTAAATATCAATCTAGCAGAACGCTTGCATCTCACGTTCTACATATATAGTATACAAACAAAACCGCGGGCTCTTATTGGAGATTGGATTCCAACTATGACAAGGTATGGGACCACCTGCCGATAGTGTATCTCTAGAGACGAATACACTGGGTTCAACAAGAACGCCTTGCAACCCGGCATACACATGACCGACCACTCATTTCGCTTAAGTGTATCGAATGTATATCACCAACGGTTGGGAGCTACCCTACCATTTCCGGAAAAGGGACAACATCGATAATATATAAAAGAATGAAATGGACTTTCTCTAGATAGGTGATATACACCCTATTGGGAGTGACCCACTTAGCCATGTTGCCTGCCCGATTTCTGTCATTTCCCGGTTGGTGAGGCTTGAGGTCGCTACGTATCTTTTGAAACACTTGACCACCCTTCACTTTGAATGCCACATCGTCATACCCGTCAAATCACAAATTGATTTCCTCAAAAATACCACAGGTATAAAGCTAAGAGAAACGAATTCCTCCGCCACCAAACGTGAATACGTTTGAAGAGATCAACTTACGCGATCCATTAGATATACTTTGTCAGACATTCTTCCATTCACGTTTGTCCTGGGACTGACAAACCGAAGGCACTATTCTGTAAACAGGATAGCCCTTGCATAACTCCATCTTCAATATTTGATCGCAACGCTAACGTCCATACAGAGTGGTTTTCAGATAATGCATCTGATCCCGGTCTCTCCATATTGATGACGATAAAATGGTCGAAACTTCGATAGTCGGTGATTTAACTATCAAAGAAAAACAGCTGTGCAACCAACGATATTATTTCCAGATGGAAATTCTATCGATCAATCATCAATCCACATTTATCTCTTTCTATAAAATTATCTTTAATTTATCCATTTCCCCATTTCTATATATTTGTAAATTCTTATTTTCTAAATTTAGAAAATATACATCATCAATCATTGGAAAACATTTCCATCTCTGTTTCACGTATCACTGTCATTCCAGTATTCTTTCTCATTAACTTCTCATTTTCTATGATTAGAAAATATCTCTGGTTATATTTGGAAAATGTTTCCAAAATTTATTCAATAGATGTTTGAATGAAACATCACTAAGCCAATTTAAATCATTACACTCATTAGCTAAATTCACTTAATCAATCTTCACTATCGAACTTTAACCATTTCTTAGTTAAAAACGAAGTCAATCAAGTTGGGGTATAACTACCTCTCAGACCTTAACTGAACATCATTTCTAACTTCGAAATAGACAAAGTTCACCTTTTAAACCTTTAACAACTTCCTTACGTAACTCGGATTCTATTTATGAATCTACTTCTTTTACCAAATCATTTGATTATAACAATGGTGTTATAATCCCATGCTTTCGAAATAAAATAACTTAAATAAAATTCTTATTCCTTATTTTGAATAAATAACAAATAACTAATTGAATAATAATTTAAATCTTGATTTAAAGACGAAAAGTATATAGTACTTTTCCTAATTCGATATAATCGAATTCAACGTATATTTCTCTTTTTTCAATAATCTCTATTCGATAACCCTTTTTCGAATAAACTATATTCGATAACTCTTTCTTTGAATAACTATATTCTATAATCTCTCTTCGAATGATTTACATTCGATCAACTTTCTACGAATGACTTACATTCGATAAACCTCTTTTCGAGTAAACTATATTCGATTAACACCTTTGGATTAACTCATTTTTACTAACTCAACTTGATTAACTTACTTGATTAACTCAATTTATTTAACTCAAATTATTTAACTCACTTATCTAATAACTAATATTCGATTAATTTATATTCGAATAACTATGTCTGTTTTAACTTTATTTCGAATGACTAATGTTCGATTTAACTTCATTCGTTTGACTCTAGATCGCAGTGATCATAATGGTTACACCCGATTCCCTCAGGAAACATCCGACCGCCGTAGGCTATCTGCAGCCCTGCGAATTACGCTAACTGTCGTACGAAATGGCAACACATCCTAGATAACTATGTTTGACTGACTCTATCTCAAATTACTACATTCGATTAACTCTAATTAAATAACTAATATTCAATTAATTCCAATTCGATTAACTCTATCAAATTAACCCTAACTTATTAACTCCTTTGATTCACTCTACGTTTATTCAGTTTAAATATCGATGTTGAAAGCGATTCTTACTTCTCTATATAAGTCCTGACTTATATATTATATTTATACAATGATAAACATCTTATTTAATTTATAAAATATTATTTATAAATTTATCTTCTTAATCTATTTGTCCGAATAGATTCTATTTTAAAATCTTTTCTTTAAATCCATAGCATGATATAACCGTGTGCGAAACACGGGTCTAAACTTTTCAAATGTAAAATTCTCCGTTTATACAATTCTAGTCACTTTTCAAGTATTTCCTTTTATAATCTATTTATTTACAAAATAAATCTCCTTTTTGACAATTCTATTTATTCTATAAAACATTTTCTGTTTATAAAATATATTGATTTTATAAGTAATTCCTTTGATAATCTAACTAATTTCTTTTTCAATTTGCTTTACACGCATTTCCCCTTCTATTCTATTTATTTTTCAAATAAATATCCCTTTTCAATTCTATTTGCAAATAGTTTACAAATATTTCTTTTCAATTTTATCTATTCGATTAACAAATAAGTATTCATTTTTAATCTATTTATTTTCTAAATAAATAGTTTTTTTTATAAAATCTTTTGATTTTATAAATATTTCTTTTTCAATATAACATTGAAAATTTTCCTTTTTAACATTCCAGTATTCCCTATGATATAACAATGATCGGTATCATTCAACCATACAAAATCAACAACAGATTTCATATCAGATCATATAACACAATATATGACAAAACAGTAAAATAAATGTTGAGGAACCCAGTTGAGTCCCTCCGACCTGTTTCCCTTCAACCACAGATGTTGATCAACATAAATAACACGGATGTGAAGTATTCTGATAAACAAAATTTATATTTGATTAACTATTTATGTCTATATCGTTAATTATATTTTCAATCAACTAACTAGCAGTTCAACCAAACAGCCAACACACAGCAAACAACCATTATTTATAAATTCTAAAAATATTTTATGAAAATATAAATTGAGTAGAGTTAGTGAGATTTACTCACATTGGACGGTTATCGTTAAATAACGATAATTGGTCATTGACTCGATTCAGGCATTTAATTTCACCATAAATCCAAATGGGCTTCATTTCACTCCCGGTCATTTCCACGGTGTAGCCACCGTCCATACGATCCGAACGGATCTGTCCGTTCGAAATTTTAATAATGTGGGTAGAAGATATTTCGATTTCAAGTTGCATATATATTTGATTTCAAACAAATTTCTATTTAGTTAAATACTTGGGCTTTACCTTTAATTTTGGCCCAACAACCCACCATAAAATCCCATCCGCTCTCCCTTTTTACGCTGCGACATCATCTTCTCCATCCTCTGTAAAAACTCGAACACTATTTCTGAAAATTCCAAAGCCTCTACGCCTTCATTTCCTCAACCGAACCACAAATAAAAATCACCATCCTCATCTCCTGTAAATCCTCTACCACGCCGTGCCAATAACTGACTGTTCGATCCTTTCATCCCAGTCCATCGTCCCCAGGTTTCGCGCAAGCCCAACAAAAAGAGGCGAACCGTTTACCATGGAATTCCCTTAAACACCTCAAACCGAAACGGAATCACTAAGAACTCGAAAATCAAACTAAATCCAACCACAAATATCTCGAGTTCCCAAATTGCCTAACCCTAATTTGCTGCTGAAGAATGTTGCGAGTCTGAAAGGGGACCGAGTTCAACAATATGTATATAGAATGGAAGAGAAACGAAAGAGGAGTTCAAAGATGTTTGTTTTGAGAATTCTAGAAATTTATTTGACTTGTGTTATTTTCGAACTCCATTGTTTTTGTTCGAACTGGAGCTCCTAAAGCAGACTGAAATCACGAAGATATCAGTTCAGTATTTATAAAGTCAGTTCCTTCTTTGCCAAGGAATTGCTTGTATAGGTTTGCAAAGTGTTTCTCGTAGCCATGTGGTTTTAGATGTCATGGGATGACCTGCGTTCTAGCTTTCAGGGAGGAAAAAAAATTTAGCTGTGTACGCTTGCAGATTTATTTCTTGTTCATTTACATTGAAGTGATGCTGATGCCTCCAGGATGACGTTCTCCAAAGTGTACAGTTGATGTTTCAATACAAGGCAGTATCATTTATTTTCTTCTTTCTGGATTGTTTTTTTTTTCTTTTGATGGATACGATTTATTTTGATGGATATGAGTTTTCATTTCGACATCAGAGTACGGTGTATATATGTATAAATAAAGCCACTTGCTTTCCATATCTGAAGGTTCCCTTCATAAAGGAAGCCATGGTTTTACTATATTATAACATGAAACATACATTTTCCAAAGAACAAGAAGAACAGTACATGTGGAGGGATAATGTGCAGACACTCCTGGCTCTACCAACACTTAGGCCCTATAGTTATTGTATTTTATATATATACATGTCAGAATATGTATATATATATGCCAGAGTCCTTTCAGTAATATAGTGTAATGTCAAAGGCTAATACTAAGTGTTCCGCTCTTCAAGAAATGTTGGCACAAAGAAAAACGAACTCAGCTTGCATATCAAGATGTTCATTTGCGATATGAAAGTAAGTGATGTTGTTCTGATGTCAACCATATAAAACTTGAGTCGTATTAATTTAGTCGAGATCAAAACCATATACCAGCGATACTTTAATAGTTGATCTTAAAAATGTTGGTGCAATCTAATTAGTCGGACCTTCATTAAAAATTTGTAACCTCAGCAATGCATACAAGTATATATATATATATATATATATATATATATATATATATATATATATCCAAATGTTTATTGGTTTAGAAGAATATCGATATCCATTACGGAAAAATATCTTCTACCGTACGAACTGCTAGTGACAAAACAAAAAATACTGTCATGATGAGCAATGCGCCCTGATCTCAAAATATATAATAATATCGGTAGGTTAACTCATATTGTGGAACCCCAAAATATTGGTATAGGGTGCAAAACACTCCAAATAAAAAGTTGCGTATTTAATTAATTAAAAATTACAGTAAAATTCTAAAAATTAAATTAACACTACGTCTCTAAAGAACCTTGTCTAAATTCGAATCCAGTATGCAGTTATTTCAAATAAACTGTTATGGTCGATGAACGATTCCATAACGACTATTTGAAAATTTGATTTGATCATCAATCAAAATCCATCCAATGAAATCCTGATTTATCTCTTCCATTAGAAAAATATACTTCACCAGCTCCGAACGTTTCTTGTTTCACAGAAATCCGGCTCAAAACGGCTTTTGTATATTCAGTTGAAGTTCAAATCGCCAAATAGCGAACTTCCGCGCCATTTCGAGCTCAATTATAATTATAATATAATTATACGTTCAAACTGTCGTTAAAATAATATATTCGTTATTCTAATTCAATTCTAAACTGAATTAAATATCACTGATGATCCAATTCACACTATTTTGTGAATTCCACTATTTCTGACTATTTCAGAAATTAAATACATTATTATATTATTTATTTTAATTAAATATTCAATATTATTTAATTTTGGTCATTTTAAATAACCAGACCATTATTTAAATAATTAAATAAATTATTTATATACCGTTAAAATACGGGTCGTTACAACCGTTGAGCCTGAACTGGCGAACCGAAGTCACTTTCATAACCATGCTACCTAGCTGTTTTTGGGAAGTTGAAGGAACTCTATTTGCTCATTTCAATGAGGTGTCTACAAATTTGACATGAAAAAAGCTCCAAGTTTGCTGTTTTCTGGGATTGTTGGTAAGATTTCGCTGCAATGGTGGAAAAGCAAAGTGCAAACTAGTGGGTGCAAATAACCTATCAGGCTAGATTAAATTACTATGGATATCTAATAGAATATCTTCATTCTTCCTAATCATGAAAAGAACCCCTGGGGTATAGCCAAGTGGTAAGGCATCGGTTCTTGGTACCGGGTCCCAGATGATGGATTCCTAGGAGAGACACTGACCCCAACAATCGTCCATGTACAATCCATACTAGATCTGACCAACTTCAAATCCTACCTCCTCTACATTTTTTACATCCTCGTATGGCTCAAACAGAAACGCACAAATACCAATTTTGATGGGTATATTCTAGATAAACACAAATGTCATAAATAGAGTATCTTCCGTGTATTAGGAACCAGCGCGGTGTATTCTCAGCTTAGGGAAGGAGTCTGGGGATAGAGAGGTATGGCAGGGATAGAGGGGTCAGTTCTTCCTTGGTATGCGCCACCTCGGACTAAGAATAATTTGGTTTGGTCCTATTAATATACAGCCTCCCGTCGGTTGCCAATGTTTACATTGGATTGGTCTGTTTATATTGGGCAATTGATCCGGGTTGCCTTGTTTTCTTTTTCTTGCTTTTTCTAAAAAGAATTTCACGTTCTTCCTTTCGGGAAGGGAGGATTAGGTAAAACCTGTAGGCATCCAAACCAGGGAAAGGCGGAGAAAGGCGCTATATATTAACATTCGCGAGGCACGCTCCTGGAACGCTTCCTGTTTAGCCTTTCATAAACCAATGTGATCATGACATTTAATATAGGGTCTTCTTCCAAGGATGAAGCCTTAATGTCATTCCCTTTTTCTGGGGAAGTTGGTATTTTAACCAAATTGACTTGACGAAATGTCCAGTTTTGTACCAACTACTCAAACAATAGAACAACCACGAAAGAAAGAGTGAACCAGATGCTTCTTTAAAAGAAAGCGCTTTGCCTTACCTATGATAATGAGGGGGGTCTTTCGCTTTTGCCAGATTTGTAGATATATTAAGAGTCCTCCATCCTGGATTCCCTTGGCCATCTGGATCACCTGTACTACGAAGATCGTTGAATTTGTCGATTGAATTGGGCTCCCCTGAACGTCGAATAAAAATAGGTTAATATATTGGATGTTAGTTGTCTAAGATATCGTTTTTTTCTTTCAGTTATCACCCTCTACCAAACATGTGATGAGCAAGCAACAAGATATATTCACCTAACTTGGCTAGGACAGTACGTAGAGAACAAGAGAGTTACCTTACTACAAAACGTGCTCGGTTCTCAATAGAAAGCAGGTAGTGAACGACTGTATCAATGGAATCTCTCATCCATACATAACAAATTGGAATCTCTTATCCCTTGGTATCAAAGGGCGAGTTCCTTTCTTGTCTTGCCCAAGAACTTTATTCTCATTGGAGAAAGACTCTCCGGCGGCAAGGTTTTGAAAAGGGAGATTTGACTTGTTCTTGATCAGACTTGGACCGCTGGTACTTCGAAGAGAGTACGAAAGAATTGTAAATAGAGCAGATTGCAGAAAGATTCAAAATATTACAAGTTCCTAAGATTAGAAAGAAAGCAATCGAACAATGCCTCTTGGCTTACTTTTCCAGTTGTACACTCCCTTTCGTCCCGCCCTTGTTGATTCTGGACTTCATTCGCGAAGGAGCTGAACTTTTTATGGGCCAGCCCTTTTTGATGTGTCGCTTTACCCTCGAGAAAAAAAGCTTTGCTCTTTTCGGTCAAGAGTCCCCACCGGGATTTCCATAAATCAGTGACACAACAAGTATCAATTTTTATGAAGACCTTGTTTGAACAGTTCTGTAGTGGTACCTACGTTCTTTCGTGCTCGTAGGCTGCATGCATAAGGGAAATGCACGTTTGTGATACCGAGAACCCTTCTTTTCAGTGGTGGTGCTTCGCCTTTTTTTAATCCTTGTAGTTGGCCTCTTCTCATGATGTCGGGTGAACCCACTCTTGACTTGGATTATATATCCATAAGGGTCTGTTGATGAATCGATCATGAGAGAAAGCAACAGCTTCAACCCACACACAACCAAATAGGATCACTACTACAAGCGGTACTGCACCTTTGATCTTGAAATACCGCTTGCTGACTGAGTGTTGGATCCTTCTACTAGCCCTTAAAGAAATAGCCATTCTAGCATCATGTATTCCCATCTAGTAAGGGGTATTCTCAGAAGTCTTAGCCCTACGAGTCGCCCGGTAGTGAGTTTTGGGTTTCATGGTATATGAGTCAGCCTTTCCTAGGGTTTGTAGAGTCAAGTTTCCCGTTTACCCACAACGGAGGAGCCGCCCCCACCAGATAGGCGGCTACGGTACATAACGCACTCTTCCCAGTGTTATCTAGGCTAAATGACTTGGATTTGGCATGAGAGAAGGAGCTAGTGTTGTTTAGCTAAGTAAAACACCGGAGAAAGTGGCAATTAATATACTGGGGAAGAAACCTAAGACCTCAATAAGCAGAGAAAATCGAAATTCCTTAGAAGGCAACCAACATGTGCTTTTTCATGTTATTGACATTGATTTCCAAGCTCATTTTAAGTAGGTCGGGATTTTGGGAGCTGGAAGCAAGCATACTGGCCTTGCCAGTAGAATGGTCCCTCTCAAAATTTATGAATGGCAAGGGCAGACGCACATGGATTTATTGACTTTCACCTTTAGACCAAATCATATTGCAGGACTGAAATTTGATTGATTGTGTAGATGGTTGATCCCCACAAACTCTTTTTTCCTTTCATGGCCATCAATCTTTGGAAATAATAAGCACTTAAATAATACAATTTGACTGGGGATGATCTAAACTATCCTGACAAGCTAATCCTTAAGAGCTAGCATGAGCCACTAGGCAGATCTCATGGAGTTGCTTGCGAAAATGTAGTTGTGTTGTTGTTGTTTGCCACAATTAATATATTGGGCATTCCCCAACATCATCCCACACAGAAAGAGCGCAGAGCCCCGGGCGGGGGTCCGCTTCTCGCTCTCTTTCAAGTGAGGAAAATTCGAAACTGGTCACAAAACAGAAGAAAGTAGTAGTTTAGTAATCCTATTGTGGTTTAAGTCAACAGCTTTAGAGATGAAAAGGAGAGAGAGAACCGGTCTACATTTCTAAGGCTGAGCGGTTTGCCCCACCTTTATTTATTATTAGGTGAACCCCAAAAATGGTATGATCTAGTCTTTAAAAGTGGCTCTGGCTACTATGGCATTTGCGATTAAACTCAGCCCTTGGGAGAGTCTGTTGATTTATCTCTTGAGGTCGCATAGCTCAATTGGAAAAAAGAAAGCCAAGTCGAACTCTCGGTATTGGTTACAGTTGGAGTCGCAGTTGCCAGCGCAACAACACGGATTTTTGGTCAATTTATTTTAAATATTTAATAAGGTTTTAAATATTAAGTTCATAATATAAATTGATTTTTATATTGAGTTATCGATTTAATAATCAAAATACGATTTATTTTGAATACATATAAATAATTATCGTAATACAAAAATCTGAAATAATTTAGTTTGAAATCAAAACTGAGTCAAAACAATTAATAGAAATTCTATTTGAATTTTAATGATAATAATATATTATCAAGAAATTAATTATTTTAAATTTAATTTATATCAATTTAAATTGATATCTTCTCCATACGATTAAATGGGGCGTCGAAACCTGTTCTTGTGTATTCATAACAGTGATATAACCCTAGGAATGCCGGTTGTTGTGCTCAAATAGGAGTTCGAAATCACGTAATATTTTAATAAGGTAAAATCACATAGGTTCAACTTAAAATAAAATAAAAACTTGTACCAAACTATTTTCTTTCTTAAGATAACAGCACATTGTAAAGCCTATGTGAAGACCCGCAACTTCCCCGTAGAGGAAAGCGTCGGATAGTTCGAGAACAAGCCACAACAGAACACAAACAGAAGAACATTTCATTGTTATTACAACAATGCATCAGATTACAAGAATATACAGAGTATAAACAAATAAATATTACACAGAAATATCAGAGATTTAAATTACATTTAAATACATAGCAGCGGAAAATAATACAATACACAACTAGAAGGGATATACGGATACAAAGCTTTCCGGATATCATTCCAGCTGTAAACCAGGATCCTGTGAATATAAATCTGCAAAACCAAAACTACTAGCTGCCCGTGTCGAAAATAGGGGCACCCAGAGTTTAGGTTAAAACAATAAACTCCAGGTCAGTCATGTGACTGGTGTGAGAACTAAAACAGTTATTCAAAACTTTATTTTAAAGTTAGGTAAATCAAGGGACCACGCCGTATAACAAGGAACGGGTTTCCTCCCAAGAATACCAGTGCATAAAACAAACAGCGCAATGCTAAATAAAGAAAAATGCAGCTGTTATAAGACCCAGGTCCCATCACACAATGCAACGCAGCCGAGGATAGGGTTTTCCCTTATAACAGCCAAAGAATGCTTGATACGGTTAAAACAAATCGTTTGATACTATTATAAGTGCATGGTGTATAAAACAACTTCAAATCATAAGTATCAATCATAGGCGGCATGGGTACCATATATCATGTCGCCATACTAGGCTCTACAAATAAAACCGCAAATGTCACGTATTTGGAAATTGGATTTCCGTCTATGAACCGAGGCCAGGGATCGTCCTCTACCGATTCGAGACAATCTAGCCTACCATGTCTCAGGAACAGCCGCAACTGCCCCCTGGATCGTCAGGGCCGGTCCACCGATGTGGATTATTATGCCTGAACAATACGTCTCCCCGCCCTTTGGGGCGCAAACGAGCCATCAAATGACTCCATCGGTTCGAGAATGACCGATCAATCCGAGGCGCCTCGCAACAGCAACAACCACATAAGTCAAACTCGTCAGGGCGTGTAAAACCACTGACGCCACTTTTAGCTAGAAAGAAACGCAAGTCCTCCCTGAGGTCCATCTCCCGTTTTTGGTTCATACCGGGTGTGAAACTCGCGAAGTAAACGTTACACAAAGCTACGCCACAAAGGCCGTGCTCTGATCATCACCACAAGACTTTGCTTTTCAACAGAAGCCTCGATCAATTGCCACTTAGGCATGCCACACAGGAAATTCACTCCATGCGTTTGATATCCATCAATATATAACCCCTGAGCTCGTACGTCTCAGAGAAGGGCGATAAGCAAGAGAATAAATTCTCCGCCGCCAAACAGATATATATTTAATAGAGATCAATCACACGGACTAAAATCCAATGTCAGACACACAGTCCATTTACAAGTCCGTTCTGGGTCTGAACGAAACCGGAGGCACCTTGTACCTCGCATATCCATCGATCTCCAAGTACGTCTGGACGATCACCAACTGTTTCCATCTTTTTGGGTGTACAGCCCAATCAAGATCATCAGTAATCACCCAAACGACATGAAGACCTCCGGTCTTCGACCATCGTCTTCATCTTCGACTTATCGTCGTATCAGTTATTCAGAATGGGATAAACCCGGTCTTTCCGAATAACTCGCGTATATTTTAAATAAGTGTTACACAAACACAACATACGCCTCATTCCAATTCATCAGTCACTAACCGTAAATTAATCAAGAGAATAATTTCCCAAATATTAACCCCGAAGGCCGAAACCAACATCAGATCAATATCCAGAAAACCATTCTGCTTAGCTAACCGACAGTTAGTTTCTAACTTCACATTCATAGGGAAAGGTTCCCATTAATTTTATCCAAGATAAATTTCTTGAATTTATTCTTTAATCTATTTTTGAATATCAATTCAAACTAGTCGGGATTAACGAAACTTACCGAAGTAATCATTTGTTTTAATTTCCCCAATCCCAACCTATTCATCCCATGAAGTAAAACTGGTTATACTTCATATCTAACACCACGGTGTTATCGGTAAATTCAATTACCATTTCACGTTCAAATCTAATTAAAGATTTAACTATCGCCTGGAGCAAAACTGGTGATACTCCATTTCGATTATTTCAATCTAATTAAAGATTCATTAAAACTCCACTTAGTTTTAATCTTTGACTGGGTTAAAGAATCAGTGTCATTTAAAAACACAGTTCACGATAAACCCAAAATCACGTTCCATTAATTATCGGGTTAAAGAACGAGTGTTATTTAAAACACTGTCCACGATAAACCCAAAGATCAATATCAATTCAATTCCAATTAAATATTATTTAATTGGTACACTTCATTAAATCAAAATAAAAAGATTTAATCTTTTCTCAACTGGGTTCAAGAACAGTGTTAGTGAAGACACCATTCACGACAAACCCAAATCACATTCGATATTCAATACAAGGCTCTGAATAGAAAATATATCGGCTTATATTCAATATCAAATTCTACGACTAACAAATGTCGTATTGGAAATAACGATACAAATATATATCTTTCAAATTTCCATAACAACACCTGTATAATCACGAATTCCAACATCGAAATATTCCGAAGACAATTTCGATTCAAATCCACTCCAATGCAATCATTGGATATTCTGGTTATTTTTAAAACCCTTTTTAAATTCAATTTATTTATTTAAAAATAAATAGAATTATAATTCTAGTTCAAAACCAGTTCATTTCGATAAAAATCTATTTTTATCTTTTCAAATATGGAGTTTTTCATCCTAATTCTCTCTAAATCATTTCTTATGATTTTACACAAATTATTACTATTTCTAATAATTTTATCAAGGCCCGTACAGTCGATTTCCATCAACGGCCATCGAACTGCACTTACAGCGACCTTTTTCAAATTTGATTTGGACATAATTCCAAATCCAACCATTAGATTTCTAATTTCTAATTTCTAATATTCGTTAGAAAGCTCTTTTCGATACGAACCCAACGGTTCCGGTTTTTAGGAGAATCCGACGGTCGGATCTCCCGTAATGTCCGTTTGAAATAAATGGTCGAAATTCACGAACTGCCGCGGCGCGGCGCGTTCTATTCAGGCCATTATATTATATATATAATATATATTTCGTCGATTTCTATTTAAAACGAATTATATGAATAGTTTTAAATTCGTTTCAAAAGCAATTTCAACTTCCTTTTCAATTCAAATCAAAATTGGATTCTTCTTTATAAATTCGTTTTAAAATTCATTTCTATTCAATTCAAATTTCAATTCAATTTGAATTCATTTCAATTCGCTTTCAATTCAATTTAAATTCGTTTTCAATTCAATTCATTTCGAAATCGTTTTCAGTTCAATTCATTTCGAAATCGTTTTCAATTCAATTCATTTCGAAATCGTTTTCAATTCAATTCATTTCGAAATCGTTTTATATTCAATTCATTTCGAAATCGTTTTCAATTCAATTCATTTCGAAATCGTTTTATATTCAATATAAATATCGTTCACGTCAAAATGGCGTCAAACTAATCAACACGGCTTCAAAAAATTCTATTTTCAAATATTCTATTTCAAATATTTCTTTTTCAAAATAGTTGTTATTATCAACATATTTCGTTCAACACATGACCAATCTCAATGGATGAGTACTGTCAACACATGAACTTTTATTTTATATCGATAAAGATGTAAATTTTATTACTAAAATATTTCGTTCAACACATGACCAATCTCAATGGATGAGTACTGTCAACACATGAACTTTTATTTTATATCGATAAAGATGTAAATTTTATTACTAAAATATTTCGTTCAACACATGACCAATCTCAATGGATGAGTACTGTCAACACATGAACTTTTATTTTATATCGATAAAGATGTAAATTTTATTACTAAAATATTTCGTTCAACACATGACCAATCTCAATGGATGAGTACTGTCAACACATGAACTTTTATTTTATATTGTTCTTTATTTTCTAAATTGGAATGAGGCCCAATCAATCACCATATAATGTTAATTATATGGATTTTCATACATTACACACATATAATAGCATTGAAAAATAATCAACCATCAACCAAAGTGCACTACACTGTATAAGCATTAAATATAGATATCTAACGCTTATAACAGCCTGTCAATCAATCGATCGACATATTTAATCAATCAGGATGAGTGAACTTCATATTTCATCCCAACACCCGTGTGGGGTTTCAAACAATCAAACGCATATTTTATCTGTGCAGTTGGGCGATGTGTAAAATTTATCGACCCAATCAATGTCCTTTAAATAGGTGTACATAAACAAACCGTCTGGTTTGTAAATGAATATTTATTTATTCACATTCACGTTAAAAATTATATTTTTAACGACAAAACATTCTATTCCAACATATGAATTTCTATTCAGTTCATTCTTTAAATAAAATGATATTTTTATTTTCTAACTTATTTTAGAAAATTTCGGCGGCATAACGGCACGATACTAGAAACGGGACAAGGCCTAGCCTTATCCCCGGTCTAGTGAAGGCCCACGCCATTCACACATCAATCAAAATCACCAAACAACCAAATTCAAATCACATCATATAACTAATCTATGCAACCAAACAAACAAGTCCATGGTCTGTGGACGATTGTGTCGGGTGCTACTAAGCACCGTCTGCATCCTATTATACACATATAAATAGAAATGAAATTGAAAGGTGAGAAATTCTCACAAATAGCTATCCTAGCTCCACGGCACTTCATTGATAGAAATCTTCGTCGTTCTGCCTCTTTTCACTTTAGTCGCCCGTAGCCACTACATATGTAAAAATCGAATTTTTACTTCGCTATTCAATATATAAAGATCGAATTTTTTGCTTTGCTATTCTATATATAAAAATCGAATTTTTGCTTTGCTATTCTATATATAAAAATCGAATTTTTGCTTTGCTATTCTATACATAAAAATCGAATTTTTGCTTTGCTATTCTATACATAAAAATCGAATTTTTGCTTTGCTATTCTATATATAAAAATCGAATTTTTGCTTTGCTATTCTATATATAAAAATCGAATTTTTGCTTTGCTATTCTATATGTAAAAGATCCTATTTCAAAATATAGATTTCGCCTTCATATAAAAATAAAGATTTCTCCTTTTCAAAAATAAAGTTTATATTTTCCTCGAAGTAAAAATCATATTTTTACTTCACTACTCATATCAAAATATCGTTTTTATTTTTGCTACCTATACAAAGATGTTATTTCTAATATTCCTACAATGCAAAGATCATATTTTTATCTTTCTTCAATATAAAAGATTATATTTTTACTACTTTAAAAATATAAAAATCATATTTTTAATACTTTAAAAATATAAAAATCATATTTTTATTTCTTGACAAAATTTATTTAAACTAAATAAATAGATAAAACTCACCTTCACTATACCCGATTTCTTCAGGGAGTTCACGGGCTCTCGGGATCGTCGAGGTTCGCGCGGGGATGTTCAACGACCTCTCTGATTTGCTGCAGCACCTTGGGTGGGGCGCTGTCATGCCCTGGAGCTCGCTGGCGATGGACGTCAGGGTAGCGGGTGTAGAAGGGGGTTTTAATGAAGAGGGAAGAGGGACTGAGAGGAGAGAGGGGCGAAGGGGAAGTGGAGGGCGTCAACAGGGTCTGGAGGCGGTGAGGTGTCGGCGGTGGGGGCAGGATGGCCGTTGGTGGCGGTTTCGTGGGTTTTGGGGGTGTTTTCAATCGGAGAGGAAGGATTGACGAGGTGGGAACTGGCGGAGAGGGAGGGGTTTCGAGAGTGGAGACGCCTGCGGTGGGGGGGGCGGTGGACAGGGCGGTGGCGCGTGGAAGGGGCTGGGCGATTCCGTTCGTTTTTTTTCTTATTTCGAATCGGGTTTCACTGAGAAGAAAGGGGGGGTTTGTATAATAAATATATATTAATTTATTTTACTTTCTCTTTTAAAAAGTTGACTTTCACATACGACCTCTAAACGAGGTCCACCGCCTGTCGTCCATAGCGTTTTACCCCCATTCCGAACACAATGGGATATGCACCGCAAGCTGATTCGATTGTTTCAATCAGTTTCCGTTAAATTTACATTTAAATCACTATATTGAATTTTAAACGTACATTTCAAATTACCGGGGTCACATACCAACTCTATAAATTCCATAAAAATATTTTCTAGCTTCGTATTGACGATACGGTCCTAACAAAACTAGTTTCGTCGAATTCTGAGACCGTTAGAAAAATGGCCATTTTCCAGTCGATTAAAATCAACTGAAACTGGTCAAACGCGTTTTCCTTTGCCACGCTCACATATTGATTCGAAAAATTATGAAATTTGAAAGCTAGCAATAATTTGACACTGCGGATCCAACAAAACTAGTTTCGTCGAAATCCGAGGTCGTTTGCAAAATGTCCATTTTTAAGGGCCTGAATTCCATAGCGACTATTCAGAAATTTCAACTGGACATATCTTTTGATTCCCGCTATGAAATTTTGATTATTCGGATTCGCTGGAAAGATACTATCAATTAGATCCCATTATTTTTGGTTTCACTAAAATTCGAATTATTTTGCACCCGGTACATTCAATTGAAGTTTGAAATCGAATTATCGAACTACCGCGCCATTTTCAATTCTATTTATAATTATATATAAATATTTATATTCTAACGACGACGCGTATAATATATACGTTCGAACTTTATTCAAAATAAATTTTCTCGTCGATAATATTTAAAATAATTCATTTTAAATATTCAAAATTCGCTAAAATTGCCAAAATAAAAATTTTAAACTGGCCCAGATTTTCGGGTTGTTACAATCTCCCCCACTTAAAACTTTTCGTCCCCGAAAAGGAACAAAGTCGAAAGTGGTTGGATCATTCAACTCTACGTTCGATCCGGCTTCCATTCTCCAACTTTCCAGTTTCTGAGAATTTTCAAAAATTACAAAAATTTGGCTAACACCCTAAATTTTCGAAAAATTTCGCCATAACCTCCCCTGCAATGGGAGCATCGGGGAATTTCAAATAGCTTCCCCGGTCCTTCAAATCTCAAAAAGAAAAAGAAAAAGCCAAGCGGCTAGCCAATAGGCTCATAAAATCATCATCACCCAAACAAAACAGTAAATTATGTAATAAACATGTACCTATTTGTCGGGCAAACAAATTTTATTCTTCGGCTCTAGCCTCCTTGCTATGACCTGATCAATGTAAGTATATGTATATGCAAGCAAATGCGACTAATTTTCAATACAATTCAATATTTGATACAATTAGGCGTAATGGTTAAAAATTAGCAAACAACACAAACATCAATCAATTAGTGAATTAGAGTTTCAAATTCATAATTTGATACATACACAAAAATCATGTTTTTGATGCCAATTCACAACAATGTGTCCTAGCTATATATATAGGTTTTGGTTCTCACACTAGTCTAATGGAAATATATAGGTATCACACCTTCGTCACTCGAAAATAAATGCTGATGATGTTTCGAACCACCATCAGAACATCTCCGGGCTACTAGAGTGCGGTCCTATATCTATCCAGTATATTAAAACTTCGAATATACGTTCATGACGCGTATATGCAAAATCCTTATATATTGGAATGTCCATATTCAAAATAAACAAATAATCAAATACGTTTAAAACGATTTAATTTTTCAAAACAAGGTTGTTTTCATTTGAAAAATATACTCTTCACACTCGTTCTAGGATATTACTGATCCTATCTCTAACGAGTCATTCTAATTGGATATTGCTAATCCAATATCTGATGAATTCTTTCGTATGGTTCTAATGTGTCTTGTTCTCTGCTTTGTAAACCAAAGCTCTGATACCAACTGTGAAGACCCGCAACTTCCCCGTAGAGGAAAGCGTCGGATAGTTCGAGAACAAGCCACAACAGAACACAAACAGAAGAACATTTCATTGTTATTACAACAATGCATCAGATTACAAGAATATACAGAGTATAAACAAATAAATATTACACAGAAATATCAGAGATTTAAATTACATTTAAATACATAGCAGCGGAAAATAATACAATACACAACTAGAAGGGATATACGGATACAAAGCTTTCCGGATATCATTCCAGCTGTAAACCAGGATCCTGTGAATATAAATCTGCAAAACCAAAACTACTAGCTGCCCGTGTCGAAAATAGGGGCACCCAGAGTTTAGGTTAAAACAATAAACTCCAGGTCAGTCATGTGACTGGTGTGAGAACTAAAACAGTTATTCAAAACTTTATTTTAAAGTTAGGTAAATCAAGGGACCACGCCGTATAACACGGAACGGGTTTCCTCCCAAGAATACCAGTGCATAAAACAAACAGCGCAATGCTAAATAAAGAAAAATGCAGCTGTTATAAGACCCAGGTCCCATCACACAATGCAACGCAGCCGAGGATAGGGTTTTCCCTTATAACAGCCAAAGAATGCTTGATACGGTTAAAACAAATCGTTTGATACTATTATAAGTGCATAGTGTATAAAACAACTTCAAATCATAAGTATCAATCATAGGCGGCATGGGTACCATATATCATGTCGCCATACTAGGCTCTACAAATAAAACCGCAAATGTCACGTATTTGTAAATTGGATTTCCGTCTATGAACCGAGGCCAGGGATCGTCCTCTACCGATTCGAGACAATCTAGCCTACCATGTCTCAGGAACAGCCGCAACTGCCCCCTGGATCGTCAGGGCCGGTCCACCGATGTGGATTATTATGCCTGAACAATACGTCTCCCCGCCCTTTGGGGCGCAAACGAGCCATCAAATGACTCCATCGGTTCGAGAACGACCGATCAATCCGAGGCGCCTCGCAACAGCAACAACCACATAAGTCAAACTCGTCAGGGCGTGTAAAACCACTGACGCCACTTTTAGCTAGAAAGAAACGCAAGTCCTCCCTGAGGTCCATCTCCCGTTTTTGGTTCATACCGGGTGTGAAACTCGCGAAGTAAACGTTACACAAAGCTACGCCACAAAGGCCGTGCTCTGATCATCACCACAAGACTTTGCTTTTCAACAGAAGCCTCGATCAATTGCCACTTAGGCATGCCACACAGGCAATTCACTCCATGCGTTTGATATCCATCAATATATAACCCCTGAGCTCGTACGTCTCAGAGAAGGGCGATAAGCAAGAGAATAAATTCTCCGCCGCCAAACAGATATATATTTAATAGAGATCAATCACATGGACTAAAATCCAATGTCAGACACACAGTCCATTTACAAGTCCGTTCTGGGTCTGAACGAAACCGGAGGCACCTTGTACCTCGCATATCCATCGATCTCCAAGTACGTCTGGACGATCACCAACTGTTTCCATCTTTTTGGGTGTACAGCCCAATCAAGATCATCAGTAATCACCCAAACGTCATGAAGACCTCCGGTCTTCGACCATCGTCTTCATCTTCGACTTATCGTCGTATCAGTTATTCAGAATGGGATAAACCCGGTCTTTCCGAATAACTCGCGTATATTTTAAATAAGTGTTACACAAACACAACATACGCCTCATTCCAATTCATCAGTCACTAACCGTAAATTAATCAAGAGAATAATTTCCCAAATATTAACCCCGAAGGCCGAAACCAACATCAGATCAATATCCAGAAAACCATTCTGCTTAGCTAACCGACAGTTAGTTTCTAACTTCACATTCATAGGGAAAGGTTCCCATTAATTTTATCCAAGATAAATTTCTTGAATTTATTCTTTAATCTATTTTTGAATATCAATTCAAACTAGTCGGGATTAACGAAACTTACCGAAGTAATCATTTGTTTTAATTTCCCCAATCCCAACCTATTCATCCCATGAAGTAAAACTGGTTATACTTCATATCTAACACCACGGTGTTATCGGTAAATTCAATTACCATTTCACGTTCAAATCTAATTAAAGATTTAACTATCGCCTGGAGCAAAACTGGTGATACTCCATTTCGATTATTTCAATCTAATTAAAGATTCATTAAAACTCCACTTAGTTTTAATCTTTGACTGGGTTAAAGAATCAGTGTCATTTAAAAACACAGTTCACGATAAACCCAAAATCACGTTCCATTAATTATCGGGTTAAAGAACGAGTGTTATTTAAAACACTGTCCACGATAAACCCAAAGATCAATATCAATTCAATTCCAATTAAATATTATTTAATTGGTACACTTCATTAAATCAAAATAAAAAGATTTAATCTTTTCTCAACTGGGTTCAAGAACAGTGTTAGTGAAGACACCATTCACGACAAACCCAAATCACATTCGATATTCAATACAAGGCTCTGAATAGAAAATATATCGGCTTATATTCAATATCAAATTCTACGACTAACAAATGTCGTATTGGAAATAACGATACAAATATATATCTTTCAAATTTCCATAACAACACCTGTATAATCACGAATTCCAACATCGAAATATTCCGAAGACAATTTCGATTCAAATCCACTCCAATGCAATCATTGGATATTCTGGTTATTTTTAAAACCCTTTTTAAATTCAATTTATTTATTTAAAAATAAATAGAATTATAATTCTAGTTCAAAACCAGTTCATTTCGATAAAAATCTATTTTTATCTTTTCAAATATGGAGTTTTTCATCCTAATTCTCTCTAAATCATTTCTTATGATTTTACACAAATTATTACTATTTTTAATAATTTTATCAAGGCCCGTACAGTCGATTTCCATCAACGGCCATCGAACTGCACTTACAACGACCTTTTTCAAATTTGATTTGGACATAATTCCAAATCCAACCATTAGATTTCTAATTTCTAATATTCGTTAGAAAGCTCTTTTCGATACGAACCCAACGGTTCCGGTTTTTAGGAGAATCCGACGGTCGGATCTCCCGTAATGTCCGTTTGAAATAAATGGTCGAAATTCACGAACTGCCGCGGCGCGGCGCGTTCTATTCAGGCCATTATATTATATATATAATATATATAATATATATTTCGTCGATTTCTATTTAAAACGAATTATATGAATAGTTTTAAATTCGTTTCAAAAGCAATTTCAACTTCCTTTTCAATTCAAATCAAAATTGAATTCTTCTTTATAAATTCGTTTTAAAATTCATTTCTATTCAATTCAAATTTCAATTCAATTTGAATTCATTTCAATTCGCTTTCAATTCAATTTAAATTCGTTTTCAATTCAATTCATTTCGAAATCGTTTTCAGTTCAATTCATTTCGAAATCGTTTTCAATTCAATTCATTTCGAAATCGTTTTCAATTCAATTCAATTCGAAATCGTTTTATATTCAATTCATTTCGAAATCGTTTTCAATTCAATTCATTTCGAAATCGTTTTATATTCAATATAAATATCGTTCACGTCAAAATGGCGTCAAACTAATCAACACGGCTTCAAAAAATTCTATTTTCAAATATTCTATTTCAAATATTTCTTTTTCAAAATAGTTGTTATTATCAACATATTTCGTTCAACACATGACCAATCTCAATGGATGAGTACTGTCAACACATGAACTTTTATTTTATATCGATAAAGATGTAAATTTTATTACTAAAATATTTCGTTCAACACATGACCAATCTCAATGGATGAGTACTGTCAACACATGAACTTTTATTTTATATCGATAAAGATGTAAATTTTATTACTAAAATATTTCGTTCAACACATGACCAATCTCAATGGATGAGTACTGTCAACACATGAACTTTTATTTTATATTGTTCTTTATTTTCTAAATTGGAATGAGGCCCAATCAATCACCATATAATGTTAATTATATGGATTTTCATACATTACACACATATAATAGCATTGAAAAATAATCAACCATCAACCAAAGTGCACTACACTGTATAAGCATTAAATATAGATATCTAACGCTTATAACAGCCTGTCAATCAATCGATCGACATATTTAATCAATCAGGATGAGTGAACTTCATATTTCATCCCAACACCCGTGTGGGGTTTCAAACAATCAAACGCATATTTTATCTGTGCAGTTGGGCGATGTGTAAAATTTATCGACCCAATCAATGTCCTTTAAATAGGTGTACATAAACAAACCGTCTGGTTTGTAAATGAATATTTATTTATTCACATTCACGTTAAAAATTATATTTTTAACGACAAAACATTCTATTCCAACATATGAATTTCTATTCAGTTCATTCTTTAAATAAAATGATATTTTTATTTTCTAACTTATTTTAGAAAATTTCGGCGGCATAACGGCACGATACTAGAAACGGGACAAGGCCTAGCCTTATCCCCGGTCTAGTGAAGGCCCACGCCATTCACACATCAATCAAAATCACCAAACAACCAAATTCAAATCACATCATATAACTAATCTATGCAACCAAACAAACAAGTCCATGGTCTGTGGACGATTGTGTCGGGTGCTACTAAGCACCGTCTGCATCCTATTATACATATATAAATAGAAATGAAATTGAAAGGTGAGAAATTCTCACAAATAGCTATCCTAGCTCCACGGCACTTCATTGATAGAAATCTTCGTCGTTCTGCCTCTTTTCACTTTAGTCGCCCGTAGCCACTACATATGTAAAAATCGAATTTTTACTTCGCTATTCAATATATAAAGATCGAATTTTTTGCTTTGCTATTCTATATATAAAAATCGAATTTTTGCTTTGCTATTCTATATATAAAAATCGAATTTTTGCTTTGCTATTCTATACATAAAAATCGAATTTTTGCTTTGCTATTCTATACATAAAAATCGAATTTTTGCTTTGCTATTCTATATATAAAAATCGAATTTTTGCTTTGCTATTCTATATATAAAAATCGAATTTTTGCTTTGCTATTCTATATGTAAAAGATCCTATTTCAAAATATAGATTTCGCCTTCATATAAAAATAAAGATTTCTCCTTTTCAAAAATAAAGTTTATATTTTCCTCGAAGTAAAAATCATATTTTTACTTCACTACTCATATCAAAATATCGTTTTTATTTTTGCTACCTATACAAAGATGTTATTTCTAATATTCCTACAATGCAAAGATCATATTTTTATCTTTCTTCAATATAAAAGATTATATTTTTACTACTTTAAAAATATAAAAATCATATTTTTAATACTTTAAAAATATAAAAATCATATTTTTATTTCTTGACAAAATTTATTTAAACTAAATAAATAGATAAAACTCACCTTCACTATACCCGATTTCTTCAGGGAGTTCACGGGCTCTCGGGATCGTCGAGGTTCGCGCGGGGATGTTCAACGACCTCTCTGATTTGCTGCAGCACCTTGGGTGGGGCGCTGTCATGCCCTGGAGCTCGCTGGCGATGGACGTCAGGGTAGCGGGTGTAGAAGGGGGTTTTAATGAAGAGGGAAGAGGGACTGAGAGGAGAGAGGGGCGAAGGGGAAGTGGAGGGCGTCAGCAGGGTCTGGAGGCGGTGAGGTGTCGGCGGTGGGGGCAGGATGGCCGTTGGTGGCGGTTTCGTGGGTTTTGGGGGTGGTTTCAATCGGAGAGGAAGGAGTGACGAGGTGGGAACTGGCGGAGAGGGAGGGGTTTCGAGAGTGGAGACGCCTGCGGTGGGAGGGGGCGGTGGACAGGGCGGTGGCGCGTGGAAGGGGCTGGGCGATTCCGTTCGTTGTTTTTTTTCTTATTTCGAATCGGGTTTCACTGAGAAGAAAGAGGGGGGATTTTATATAATAAATATATATTAATTAATTTTACTTTCTCTTTTAAAAAGTTGACTTTCACATACGACCTCTAAACGAGGTCCACCGCCTGTCGTCCATAGCGTTTTACCCCCATTCCGAACACAATGGGATATGCACCGCAAGCTGATTCGATTGTTTCAATCAGTTTCCGTTAAATTTACATTTAAATCACTATATTGAATTTTAAACGTACATTTCAAATTAACGGGGTCACATACCAACTCTATAAATTCCATAAAAATATTTTCTAGCTTCGTATTGACGATACGGTCCTAACAAAACTAGTTTCGTCGAATTCTGAGACCGTTAGAAAAATGGCCATTTTCCAGTCGATTAAAATCAACTGAAACTGGTCAAACGCGTTTTCCTTTGCCACGCTCACATATTGATTCTAAAAATTATGAAATTTGAAAGCTAGCAATAATTTGACACTGCGGATCCAACAAAACTGGTTTCGTCGAAATCCGAGGTCGTTTGCAAAATGTCCATTTTTAAGGGCCTGAATTCCATAGCGACTATTCAGAAATTTCAACTGGACATATCTTTTGATTCCCGCTATGAAATTTTGATTATTCGGATTCGCTGGAAAGATACTATCAATTAGATCCCATTATTTTTGGTTTCACTAAAATCCGAATTATTTTGCACCCGGTACATTCAATTGAAGTTTGAAATCGAATTATCGAACTACCGCGCCATTTTCAATTCTATTTATAATTATATATAAATATTTATATTCTAACGACGACGCGTATAATATATACGTTCGAACTTTATTCAAAATAAATTTTCTCGTCGATAATATTTAAAATAATTCATTTTAAATATTCAAAATTCGCTAAAATTGCCAAAATAAAAATTTTAAACTGGCCCAGATTTTCGGGTTATTACAGCCTACATATGCATAAATACCTACACGTACCCTTGTGGAAACATACATTGTTCATATCCTTTTATTCCTCATCTATAAATCACGAACTCCCATCTTCTTTTCTTTTCATTCTATGATTCTCATCAACAAAAATAAAATATAAAATCGATCCAATTCCCCCTTTCTCAATCAATCGTACCCCTCTTTTCTATTTTCTCTCTTCAAATTCATGAAATCAAATCCTCCGAAAAAGGGAATTATCAGAAGGAAATCACGATTCCCATCTAGTTCGAGTGAGAGCTTCACTTCGGTTGGAGTCATTTGTGGTGCGATGGAAGCTAGGTAATCAACCTATATAAAATCGCGAATTAGGTCTGTCGATCTTTGGGTGCGCGATTTGGTGTTGTTGAGTGCGATTGGTTCGAGTGAAGTAGGATTCCAGTTTTTCAAGGTTTTGATGGCGACAGAGACACAAGCGGTTGAGTTAGGTTAGGGCATTGAATAATGGATGGTGATGGGTTTTGGGAGTAGACATTGAAGAAGTTTTGATCGCACTATATCCTATTGTCGTGAGAAGAGACGGTGGGTTAGGTATCATGATAGTGTTTGGGTAGAGATGCGTGCAATGAGCTGTTGGGTAATGACGATGAGGTAAAAAGGAGGCAAAAGTTTAGAGATGGGGTGACTGGCGGCACATCTCAAAGATAAGGTCAAGATTGATTACATGGAGATTAAGGGTAATTTATTTATTTATTTAAATACTAGTTAATGACACTATAATTCATATCAAACCTGTAAAGCTAATATTTACATCATACCTTATCAGTTTTTGATAAAACAAAGTACATTGGAGTCGTATGGAGAAATACTTCGCAACGACGTTGATTTGGAATGTTATGGAAACCATTAAAGTTTCTGATTAAATTAGATGTTGTCTAATTTAATCAGAAACCTAATCATATTTCAACGATAAAAATCACAGTGAGTATACTCACTCTCGGGTTCATTTATAATTTTATTATAAATGAATTTTTATTTTATATGTTGTTTGTTTGTTATTGGGATGCATTTAAATATTTTTGTGGCTATTATAAATATATTAGTTATTTAGGCTTGGTGGTTATAGCTATTATATATATATATTGGTAGTTCATATTTCCCGCAGTACCATTAGCGGGTGCCCGCGATATCATTAGCGGATGACCCTATGCGTGCCACAATATGATAGTGGATGACCTTCTATACCACGATATTCTGCCTTGAAGCAGGGTAGGTATTATTTATGTTGGCTAACATCTGTGGATGCAGGAAAACAAGTTGGAGGGATCCTACTAGATTCCTCAAAATTTATTATTGTTTGTTTTCATATATATTATCATATATATATATATATAATCATATATGATGTGTTAGAAAACCCGTGATTGATAATTGAGTGTTTTGGATGTTTAAATATTACTGGACCCTACTATTGATATACAAAAATATCATAAAAAGGGATCTTGAGATTTATAAGTGGAAATCTATTTTTTTTCTTTTTAAATAGAATTTGAATTTCGAATGGGCTCAGAAATATTAACTTATTTTGAAAAATTAAAACAGGTAGTGAATTTATAAACATTATTTATAAATAAAATGGAATAATTTTCATTACATAATGCAGGGAATTAAAATGAATTTGTAAACGGTGTTTATAAATGAAATGGATAATTATCATTGGATAATCAGAGAGCTTAAATTCAAATGTGAATTTAAAATGATAATTGGGAATCATTTTAAATAGAAAATGTTGAAATCTATTCCGATGTTTGGAATGTAAATTTAATTAGATAATTAAATTAGACTATGCCGAATTTATAAAATGGATTATATCCAGAAAGGATATTGGAATTTTATTAATTAGAAACTGAGACTTTAAAAATAAATATCAAAATAGATTATATATTATATGTAGATAAGTTAATAATAATAAAATAGTACAAATAGAAATTTGGTTTCAAATGAATATTTGAAAATGTAAGTTTGCTATAATTTAAAAAACGAGGGAATTATTCTATAAACGATGTTCATAAATGTAGTGAATTAATTATTATGAGAAAATTTATAATTTTAAATTCAAGTATTAATTTAAAAATAGAATTTGAAATCGTTTCGAAATGGGAACGATGATTTTTATTCTCGAATTCGGAATATAAAGGGAATTGAGTTTCAAATAGATTTTTAAATGAAACTTGTTCTAATATATAAAATAAGGTAGTTGAATTTTATAATCGATGTTTATAAATCTAGTGCAATAAGTTATCGTTAGACAATTTATAAGTTTAAATTCAAATATGAATTTAAAAGTGAATTGAAAACGTTTTGAAAGACAACGACTTATTTTATTCTAGAATTCGGAATATAAAATGAATTGAGAAAAATCCAACGGATTTATAATTGGAATTTGATTATATCGAATTTTATAAAATAAGTTATTTCCAAGGGGATTGGAATTTATTATAGAAGATTGAATTATAAATAAATCTATAACTGGGTAACGAAATAATTAACGATTAGGGATAATCGGAAATAGTAAGTTGAATTAGGAAAATTGGTTTAATATATATTAAAATATATTAGAATGGAGTTGAAATTCACATATAAAAGAAATTTAAATGTTTACATTTAAATATAATTAAAACGAGCTCGCCGTAGCACGGTAGTTCGTAATTTGACGTTTTGAACTTTAATTGAGTATATATAACTCAATTTAAGTCGGAATTCTTTGAAATAAGAATTGTTAGGACTGATTTGATAATGTTTTCTAGTAGAAGAGAAAAATCTAAATTTCATCTTACAGATTTTGAGTTATGTTAAAATCAAATTTCCAGAATAATAGTGACATAATCCTTTAAAAACCATAACGGTTTTTTTAAATTAATAAAGGATTTTTAAGCAATTAAAATTTAGATTTCCATTAGAAAAACCCAGATTTGAGTTATAAAATAAATATGAACTCAAGTGGAGTAAATGGAATGATTTTTGAAACAAAAATTAGATTTTAAATTATTAAATAGAATTAACTAATTTAAAGAATAATTAGTTAATCGAGTTTTGAATTGAAGTTGGGCTTTGGACAGGTGAATTAGATTTGTGAATTCATATTCGAAATCGAACATGAAACTTAAATTGAAAATGAAGTTTTATTGGTTTGTAAGCAAGTTAAAATATATTTGAACATGATACGCTCAATTAAAAAATGAAATGGCAAATAGCTAATTAAAGAATAAATTAGCAAATTGAGTAAAAAATGATTGTATTAAGTTGGAATAAATTGGGAATCGACGTATATATGTTAAATATGTATGGAATGAAGAGAATAAAGTTTATATTTTGAGTGCCCGACAAAAAGGTACATGTTTAAATTTCATTGAGTTTTTATGTGGCGAATCGGCAAGTTGCTTGGCTTTTTGATTTTCTTTTTAAATGGAAAGAGACTAAGGCTATCAACGGATACTTTCGAATATGGATAGTTTCATATTCGTATCCGAAATCATTTTAAGATATCGGATATCCGTATCCACGGATACGGACAGATATCGGATAATTATCCTATCCGCCAACGATCGATAAATCAAGAAATTTAGATGAAAATTTCTAATTTAACATAAATGTTTTTCAATTCCATTGATTACTAAAGTGTTAAAAATAAACGTATATGATGAAATTAAATAGATTTAAATAGCTAATATGCATTTAGTGCATATAATATAATTTTCGACTTAGTAAAACAATAAATAAATTTGATTCATTGTACTAAAATACATATAATTCTGAGCATAATATTGAAAAATACTCAGATGGATAATTTTCGGATGCAAATACCTATGTATCTGTATCCGCATCCGTTTTTTCGAATATCGGCATTTATCCGCTTTTCGAATACGGATACAGATGGATATCGGATTTTTCGGGTATCCATTGCCAGCCCTAAAAGGGACCAGAGAGGCGAGTTGAGATTTGAGCTGTTGAGCCATACAAAGGAGGTGCTGGCAAAATTTTCCGGAAATTTAACGAGTTAGAATATTTTTAAGAAAATTTGATAACTCGAAAATCAATATATATAGTATTCAATAAGGAAACAAACTTAAAATAGAATATTATACACAAAAAGGAAATCTATAATTAGATCTGGTAAAAATAGAAAGAGAAACATATACAAGTTTTAATAATGAATAATTGATTTTTATGTTGTTGATTATTCGAGATAAGTGGTCTTGTCGTTTTGAAGTTAAGGATGTTTTCAGTCAAGGTCTGAGAGGTAGTTATACCCCAAGTTAAGGATGTTTTGAAGTTAACGATGTTTTACGCGACAGTCGTTTTAACCCAAGTAAGTGGATTTTTGGAAATATAATAATAAATATTTCCTAAATATAGAAATAAATGAGTTCAGGGAAGAGATAAGTAATTGGAGTGTTTTACAATTATAAATAGAAAATATTTTTCTAAGTATAGAAATTAAAGGAAGATGATATTTGGAAATGTTTTTCGATTAGCGTAAGAGGCCAAGATGATTATTGAAAATATTTGGTCAACAAATATTGATAAGGAAATGGATAAATGATTTAATTAACAAAATATTAATTAAAGGGCCCAGTGACTGTTTGATGTTTTGAACAAATGTTTGTTTTTCTTCGATAGTTAAATAACCGACTATCGAAGTATTGGCCAATGTCGTTGTCAATATGGAGAGGCAGTTGATTACTATCCAAGAACCACTTCGTATTGGTAGTAGCGTTGCTAATCAGATTATATATAGACAATCGAAGACAGATTAAAGTGCAAGGGCTTTTTCTGTTAATCCTAGGTAGAAATTGCCTAAGATGGATTAATGGAAATTGTGCTTTCGGTTTCGTTCAGTCCCAGAATGAACGGGTATGGACGAATGTCTGACAAAGTATTTCCAATGATCGCATATATTGGTCTATACAAATATACATCTAGTGGCGGAGAATAATTTCTCTTAGCATAATATCCAGAATATTTTCGTGTAAATCAATTAGTGGTTAACTGATCTGACAATGTGGCATTCAATGTGATTGTGCTACCGATGAAAGGTAATTAATCGTAACCTCAAGCCTCACAACCGGGAAATGGTATAAAATTGGGTAGGTCGCATGGCTAAGTGGGTCGCACCCAAGTAGGGTCTATTGTCACTAGATCTAGAGAAATTACATTTGCTTCTTTAATCTTTCGATGTTGTCCCTTTCGGGAAACGGTTGTTGATCCCAACCGTTGGTGACAATACATTCGGTACTCTCAAGCGAAGTTAGGGGTCGTTCATGTTTAGTCTGGGTTGGAAGATGTTCTTGTTGAACCCGGTGTATTCCTCTCTAGAGATACACTATCGGAAGGTGGTCCCATACCTTGCCAGTTGGAATCCATTCTCCAATAAGAGCCCGCAGTTTTGATTGTATACTATGTATGTAGAGCGTGAGATGCAAGCGTTCTGCTAGATTGTTATTTACTTGTTTTAGACACTATTATAATATCAGAAAAGTATTGATTTACACTATTATAACATCAGAAAAATATTAAAAGTTAAACCAAGTGGTTGGAGTTTACTCACACCAATCCATAACTGATCCAGAGTTTATTCTGTTATGTTTTACCCTAAACTCTTGGGTGCCCAAATTTGAATGGGCAGTCAAGTAGTTCAGGTGTTTACAGATAATTGGAGGAGCTTGGAGTAGGAGCCTTTAGCGTTAGATATTTGCCATTTATTGTCTGTTGTGTTGTATTGTACTTAATGATGGTATATATGTGTATACAGAAAATTTTGAATTCCAAAAGTTGTTATATATATTACATTTTATTCTGCTGCGATGTGAGATTCTACATTATTGCTTCTATTCTTCTTCTACCTTTTTCTTCTTTATTCCATAATGTTTCATATTTCTGTGCAATTTGGATTGGACGTGCGGTGTATTTTGTCAACTCAGATAGTACATAAATTCTAATTTTCTTTCTTTCTATTTCTCATCCTCTAACTTCTTTCTATTAATGATCCCGTAATTTCTGGTGTTTGGTTAGTCAATATAGTATTTGTATCGATAATTAGTATCGGGAAAATGACTGTTCGTTACAGCCAGCCTAGAGAATCTTTCTTATAAAGAGACCGGATTTTTCCACAATGGAGTTTGATAAGTGAGAATCAAAAGTTGACAAGTTTAAATGAAATAAACCAGATTGATTTTTCGATCAAAAAAAAAGTACTATGTGAAATCTTTAGTTTATTCCTCCAAGAAGATAGAGAGTCCCACATACGAGAAAAGGTCACAAATGGAGTTGAAATTACATTAGTATATTTGCACAAGAGTCCATTTCCCTCACCTTACCAGCACCGTAGGTTAACTAATCAGTGAAGCCCCTTAACCCTCCTCTACTTGGAATATAGCCAACCTACCTTGCTTGCCTTTACTTTAACATGAAATATGTATGCAGCTTTGGTGAGTTGTACTATCTCATCGTGCTTTTTTATTACTCGGTCTACAGCTAAGGAAGTGAAAGCATCAAGCTCTTATTTGGCATGTGACTTCTACGGCATCCCTGTGTCTATTTATAACAAGCCAACTAAGAATTCTCAGATGATGTACTGGTTGTTTCCCAGTCCTATGGCTTTTAGACTTCAAAAGCAACTGTCCAGTATACTTCGATAGCTTCACGAGTAGCAATAACGCCTTATTGAAGTAGGGCACGCTACGACACCGTCCAGTATACTTCGACCGCTTCACTCATAGCAATAACGCTTTATTGAAGTAGAGCGTGCTACGGCAACACAGTAAGGGGTGAAGGGTTACTGTCTACTTCACAAACCATTGCATAGTTCCTAGAAAAGAAACCAAAAAGAAAATGAAGTCTTTTCTTGAAAAAGGTAAATTTTACTATTTTTGTAACGTAATAATAATAAGAAAAGAAAGATTCTGATTCCTTCATTACCAAAAAAAATTTGGTATTTTTAGTCATCCATTATTTAATGTTGCAAAGTCCAAGTTTATCAACCTTTTCAGAAATGATAAAGGAAAAAAATTTCTTTCTACACAATGAAACGAAAAGGAAGAAATGACAAGAAAATTTTATATGGATACACCAAAAAATAACAATATGGAAAACAAAACATGGATTTTGTACAATGACCAAACTTCATATTTCGAACCAAGCCCAAAGAGACTTATAATAGTTTGGATCGGTTGGACTCGGACAAAAGTGGACCCAATCGGGGCCTTGTGGGATGAATAATAGTGTTAGGGGAACCCCTTGTTAGGACAAATAAGCTGGTTTGAATAGATAGGGTCTTCTAGGGAATTCACACAAAAGGGGAAATGTCCCCAACTGGCACCCCAACATATCTGCAACTCTTTGTTGTGGGTAGGGATGGTTATACTGTTGGGAGCGAACTCCAAGATAATATGAAGCGCATGATCGTCCCTATTACGGATTCCCAATCTGGCCAGTTAGGCAAAAGAAATATCCCTACCAATAATTTTGTTACATTCCACCCCTACTAGAAATCCAAGGTTCCACACGAGCTCTCGTTCTGCAGCATGATGGCAGGACAGATGGATCTGATCAACCCATTCTACCTCAACGCTCCATCCACATGTGTCCATATATTCCATATATCACATTAGATAGATATCATATTCATGGAATAAGATTCATGAGCGATAACGAAGGCTCTCTCATTCCCACCAAAAAAAACCAAAGGAAAACGGCATATCTACATTAAATCCTGTAGGGAACTAACATGTGGAGTACGAAGCTCTAATTCTAGGTCTCGAACTCGCATCATGCATAGGAATAAGGGAAGGACGGACTTTATTCCTGACTTACGGCAGGTTTAAGCATTGGACGAGAGATAGCTACTATTTCATGCTAGTTACCCAGGTAAAATGAACAACAATTCATATTCTATGCCTTGAGTTTTGGATTCATTCAAACCAAAATGAACTACCCCATTACAATAGGGAAGCCAACTATATTAACTTTGTGCCACCCAGGGTTTTTTTCCAATTTGCCTCTAGAGGGTTTGAGAATAGGGTCCTAAAGATGAAGATCAAAAATGGCTCCTGCACTGAATCCGCTCTCGTGACATGATCGATGTTCAATCTACCACTTATGGGAAAGAGATTAGATGGCTTGGTGAATGAAAGTTAGCATGTAATAGGACTCCCAATTACTGCATGCGATCGTTTAAGAATTTTTCCTCATCCCGTTGGACATGAGCTACGCATACAAATCCTAGGAAAGTTCCATCGCATAGAGATGGACATATGCGAACTACAGTTACACCAAAGTGTCACCTTTAAAAGCCCTCCAGTAAATCAAAGAGCACAAGCGACATGTCATTTATTTCTATATGCAATCCACAGGCTTCAACAATTTCTAATCTCTGAATTCCCTAGCGGATAACTTCCAAGTAAGACGCACCATATTTAGATATGCCTCTTCTTCGATCTGGAATTCCTAACAAATCCTTAACTCCTCCCCGGCTCAACATTCTTGGGAAAAAATAGAATCTAGGAGAACTCTTGAGCAAGGATAATGTTATCCAAGATAGATCTACTATGGACCAACTCCCATTGATCACCTTTTGTAGTGTCCTTTCCCCCTCATGTACCTCGTTAGTGACTCTGTGAAATAGGCCTAGGTGCTTGCAAACTATACTGTGACCGACTAAGGATTTTAAGGGAGCTTGGAGCCTATGCCCCAAGCCGTCATGGAAATGAGACTCAACAGAGCTGGTCCATTAATGGATTTGAGAGTTACAATTGTCGGGCGCCGGCTATACTATACTTCGGTAACTTTTTCAACCTTGCAGTCTAGCACCCAGTTAACTATATCTCTCATTTATGCTTTTGTGGAAGCTAAAGTACTGCTTCATATCCCAAGGTTATGCAGGGCAACTTGGAGGAAAGCAGTCCTTCTTGTTCATTGATCTACTCATAATCCATACTAAGCAACATGAGGTGCCTTACTATGGCTTATTCTCCAAAACCAAGTGCTATTAGAACTACCTAAGAATGTTGGTTGGGTAATTCTGGTGACTTAATATCTAGTTGAGATTACGCTACGGTGTGAATCCCACGGTTCCGAGCCTTGATTTTTTTATAATCTAATGCTATATTAAAGAATAGAATCTAAAAATGAAAGTTGAAGACTATTTTCACATTCTTTATAAAAGTATTCTATTACCCCTTAAATTGTGTGAGCTTCTTAGCTGCTTTCATGTTTGGAATAGAATCGCACGAGAAATGTGTCATTTTACTACAAGTCCATTCAATGTAGTTTCTAAGCTTAAAAAGGGCCTTTTTCTAGGCCTATTAGTTTGAGGGCTACTCGCCCCCTACTCTGGAAATCAAAGGGCAGATTCAAAAGAAAGGCATCAATATATTAATTAGAAACCTCAATCAATTGGCCAGTATATTCATTCGAATTATTCACTCTTGGTTAACCGTTCTGCAGGGGCCATGATCCTAAACCTATTAGTTTGATCAACTATGTATGCACCCAAATTCCAGAAAATAATGAACAAGATAGAAGATGCAAGCATTATCTGGAACGATTGGATGTAAAGCATATGTAAGTGGCTTTTCAAGTCTTGTGAACCTACTGAGAGTACTAAACGCAAGGAGTTTTTCTCAAAGTCAATGGTCGGATTGGTATTTGTGACTGAATCATTGACTGAAAGCAAGATGAGCATGACGGGGAAGATAACAAAAAAGACTAAAAAACTTTTTTCTCACTGCTCAAATTGGGGTGTAATTGTCTATCGTCGGCCTCTATGGTAGAATTAGCCGAGGAGGGTACCAGTTATTGTCATTTGGATTCCTCTTGATTTGATTTGTCTGCCCTAAACCTCCTAAGAGAAAGCAAGGAAAGTTGTTAATCATATAGCTGCAAAATGAGTAGAAACTCGTAAGCTACTTTGTTTGCTCCCTTTTATCATTGATTTGAGCTCTCAGATTCCCCTTTCTCTTGAGAACATTTGATAAAATCAGCTCCTCGGTGTGCTGCTGTAAGGCCGAGGGCTGGTCCAATTAATATATTGGATCACTCAATTCACTACCCGAATGAACACAGTCATAATTAATATTTATAGGAGAGAGAGCAAAGACGGTCATACTTCCCATTGACCGAAGGCTAGTATACTTAGGGCAGATGCTTAACGTGTACCTTGTGGGGGACGGTCCCTTGGACGTAGCCCTTTCAGGCAGTGGCTCAGGTGCGAAGTGAAAGAAAACAAGGTGTGTTGCGTGGATTCTTTCTAGATCCAGGACTGGAGTTCGACATTCAGTTGACCTTGATTTATCCATGAGTGTTTACTTAAGGCTAGGCAATAGCTTAGCTACTCTGTCGACGAACTGACACTTTATCAAGAACTGACCCTCACTTTATGCCAAGGTAATTGCAAACAGATACTTTAAGTTAAGGGGTCACCATGGAGCATATGGAAGACGTGGCTGACGATGTACTGATAGAAGGGATCGAGTAGAAGATGGACGTCCTTTGCGACAAAGCTAGGGGTGGAGTTACCCCAAAGGATCAATTCATCCCTACCCGGAGGAAGGAGGAGTAGTGAAATGAAAAGGCTCGGGATAGAGCTATCGGTCCCTTAGTAAGCGAAAGGATACGATAGCAAACTCAGCAGAGAAATCAAAGTCTAACCATATTTGTCAGATCCGGGAATCTCTAGCACACTAGGAATGGTTTAGACAGCATGGGCGGCTTCCTGTGCTCTTTCTTCCACCCAAGAGTAAGCAACATACATAACCAAGTGCACCTGCTATGCTTGTCCTAATCAAGCCGAGAATGCTTTGCATGCTATATTTTTGAAGGAAGGATTGCTTAAATACCTGTAAACGAGATTTATTTGGGTCATGTTATAAATGCTCTAGCTAAACCTATAAATGGAAAAGGTGAAATTTCTGCTTCTGAATCTCGATTAATTAAATCTCCTACTTCAGGTATTATTTCAAGATGTTAGACTAGATAAAATAAATGTAAGAAAAAGTTTATTAAATGCCTCGAATAGCGCAAAAAGTCAAGGATTTCAATCTCCGTTGACGAATAGGATTTATTCATCATTAAGATTGGTGCATAGCGGACACAATCCATCAAGAGAGTTCTTGTGATCTCAAGTCGAATCAAGCTATGCAGTCTGGTTCTCTTAGTAATAGTCGGAAAGGGAGAGTTAGATCCAATATCATTATCGTTGATTATGTTGGATAAAGGAGACGGGCTTTCCTGGGCTTCAAACAAGGCTTTAAAGTAAATAGAAATAAATTAGATTTGGAAACAATCGTAAATAATAAGTAAATATACTGTGAACAATTTAGATTTGGGAATACCTAAAACTACAATTATACATATTTTTCTTTAACTTGTCAAAAATCTAGATAATCACGAAAATCTCACCGAAAGAAGCTTTTATAATGGCCCCGGTAGAAATCTCCAGAATATAAATAATCCTCTCCCCAAAATATGTGCACAACAAATTTTATTCAAAACTATATATTTATTTGAAGGAGAAAAATGGTGTAGAGGAGGCATAGGAATAAAGAATGGAGTTGTATGGAATGGTGAGGGCTAGAGGCTTATTTATAGTAGAGGTAGGGAATCTTAGGCCATCATATCTTAGGTTCAAAATCTCAAACTTTAGATGCAAAAGAGAAATCTCGAAGCATCCAGAAAATGTCTGATTCAGTGCCAGGCACAAAATCATGCCTGGCTATTACTTGGGTCGACTCATCACCTAGGTGGGTCGACACAAGTGTCGACCCATCTTTGGCCTGGGTCGACCTGGCCTAGGACTGGGTTGTCCCAGTTCCAACATTATTTATTTGTATTAATTTGTTTTTTTATATAATTTTTGAATTTAAATTTCAAACTTCTGTTATGCATAACTTCTTCGTTTTAAGTCTATTTTATGCAAACCAAATGTGTATTTGAACCAGAAAATCGTAACGGACACAATGGAGCAAACCTTGTTACCCAATTTCCATTTATTTTCCAACTTATTCTTAAATTAATTAATTTGTCAATTAATTTATTGTTCGTTAAATTTGGGTTGTTACAGAGTTGATGAGAGAATAGCAAATCATTAGTGAGAATGTGTGGTATGGGATGCATAGTTACCACTACTGGGTTAGTGTTTGACCAAAAAAATGGCACAAACTCCGAAATAGAGAATATATTGAGAATAAAATGAAGAATAAGGAAAACAGGAAGAATACGCAATTTATAATGGTTCGACATTGAATGACCTATGTCCACTTTATAAATCTCTTTTAAATTACTCAAGAAAATGATTACAATGCAAGAAGATTGAATAATCTCGAGTACGATGGTGATATTCAAAGTAAAATGCAGAATAAAAGATTCAAAGTCCTTTCTTTGAATCTTTAGTAGGCTTTTTATAGTGATGGGTCGTGGCCAGTTCGATCGGGCCATGTGGAGGTCGATTCGGCTCTTTCAAAGCTCATAGAAGGGGTTAATTCATGGTTGGAGCGAGTCTTCAAGAAGATATTAGTTTGGCTTGACCAGGTTCGTGTCGGTATAGTCGAACCGGGAACTTGCTATCTGGTGCTGTCTTTTTGAATTTTCACCGAACCGAGCTTTTGTTTAACCAGGGTTTGCACCCAAGTCTTCATCGAGCCAGATGTTGGTCCTCCCCTGCTTGGTCTAAACAAGTAATCACTGAATTATGTTCTCCCTAAGCTTATTTCGGTCAATCCGGGACCATGTCGATCTAGGTAGGGAGTCTCCCTAAGCTTGCCTTGTCTTGCGATTTGTTGAACTTCCTTTATTCGAGTCTCGAGCACCATGATCGCGAATGTTTGTGAACCATGGCGGCCTTGCTAAAAGGCAGGTCAATACTTTGCCCCCAAAAGCATATTGCGTCTTAGACATGATATTCTTTGAATCTGTCGAGCAACAACTTCCCGTCGTGCCATTTGTCATGAGGAAAATGATGATAAGTAGTTTTTTCTTTTCGGGTAGTCATGACAGTTGGACTCTTCTTTCATGGATAAATAGCTAATCATGCTTCATATTATGACCGATGGTACTAGCTGAGCCAAAGTCGTTGACTTAGAGAAATCGGGAGACATAGGTAAGTATTCAAAACCTGTCGAGTCAGGAGTTTGAACATATTAGTTAACAATCGATATGTGTCGTGTCATTGGCTCCCACTGTGATGGTACACACATAGGTCGTTGCCAAACGACTTTGTCTTTCTACGCAAATCAAGCATACGATCGAACCAGATCATCTTTCATGTATAAGTCAGTATGTGGAGCCATTGATTGAGCCATAAGAATAGAATATACCTGGCTCGATGATTGAACCGTAAGTTGGGCAAACACTTCCGATCAGGACTGTGATAGTGGTCACATCACTGGAAGACCTCTGTTTTCTTTATGTATATTAGGTCCACATCCTTACTCTTCCTTTTTTCACTTTATCTCTATACAAATTCAAACCGAGAACGTCAAGAACCCCAAACCAAAAATCCAATCCAACTTTCCACTGTTGACTTTCAATTGCTAGGTGGGCTTTCAACTTGAACCGATTTCAAATTGGTTTTTATTATTGGATTCGCCATTGATGATGTCATAGACGTCATCATTAGTGATATCACTGTCACAATAGCGTCGCAAGGTGGCGTGGGGCGATCAAAGAGCTGCCTTGAATTGGAGCGGCATTGCGTTGAGTTTTGAGGAAACATAAGTGGAGTTGGTGTGTTAAGGAAGATGATAACAGGGGTTTGAGAGATCTGGAGTTACCCTGGATCCCACGAAGACATCTAGAAGCTAGCAATGGTATATAGAAGAGAAGAATTTGCGGTCTTGGCTCGACATAAGGCAGATCGAGCCAGGATCGAAGAAGTTAGATAAGGAAAAGTTGGTGGAAATTTAAGAGAAGTGCGGAGACCCGGTTCGGCATGGTTATTAGTCGAACCGGTGGCGGTCGGATCGAAGGAGAAGCCGGATTGAAGGAATGAAAGAACAGAGCATCAATTTGATATAGCAATTGGTCGAACCGTAAGGTATCAAATTGGAGAAATGCACAAGTGTCGGTTCGGCATGCACGTTGGTCGAGTAGGTTAGAGGTCTATCCAAACCCAAGCTAAATCCAATACTCAACATCGCCACTTCGACCATATTCAACGATTACAACAATGTTGAATAAATCAACCTGAATAAGTATCAAAACAGTTAGGCTAGAGCATATCATAACTGACATACGAACTTGACGTTGCATATGACTTTGGAATGCCTGAACACCAGAACATTATTTCTCGCCAAACTATGATGTTGAGTTGGTGATGAGCAAGATCTAGTGAGACGGTTGGGAACAATGGTTTTCTAAGTCGAATCGTCACATATTTCCAATGCTTTTCTCATGTTGTCATTCCAATTCATTTTCACTACACGCGCTGCACTGGTACACACATAGGGGGTACTGAGTCAACTAGACTTTCTAAGACTGAAAAAGGAAAGATTGCTCAACTAGCTCATGAGAAACGCTCCAGTTTTCGGACTGAGTTTGATGATAATGACTCATAGTTCATCATTCAAACTCATGAATGATAGCAAGTACTTCGGCAGAAAAAACTTTTGTTGAAAAAGAGGAAAGAGCGGAGGAAGAAGTGGCTCCTAACTAGGGCCTTCTTTTTGAATAATTTGAATGATTCTCAGCCATCAACCATGGATGAAGGGAAGCTGCTATGATTATATGTGAAGCATAGAATTCTCTTTGAGAATATTATGGTGCTAGTTGAAGACGAAACTGCCCATAATCCGCCCAAAGGTTATATGTCTATAAGTCACCAGATATGCACAGTTGGGTATATCCCACCTTTCAGCCCCTACGTTGTCAGTTCTCTTCAACGTATGATGTTAGCACCAACGCAACTACATCCCACCCCTTTTTCTACCTCTTTTCGCTGTGTAAATTGTATGATGAATACCTAGGACGAGAGCCAAACTTCGATGATATTGTCTTATTCTACAACTTTAAGCATCGAAAGAACATAACTCCGTCTTTCCTTTATTTCAAATCTGGCCAAGGCATGCAAGTCATTATGGAGAGATTCAATAAATTCGGGGATACCAGACCCGAATGGTTTTATGTTTCTCTACAGGAATGTTGCGCCAATAGATGGATAAAGTGTAGTAAGTATTAGGTCTTGGTGTAACAACCCGGAAATTCTAAACTAATTTAAAATTTTAATTTTGCTATTTTAATGGATTTTGAATATTTAAAATGATTTATTTTAAATAATAATGACTAAAAATTTATTTAAATCGAAGTTAGAATATATAAATTTATTTTAATTATAAAACGAACTAGAAATGGCGCAGTAGTTTGAAAATTCGATTTTAAATTTCAATTGAATATACAGAATTCAATATAATTCAGAATTTGACGAAACCAGGAATGTTTGAATCTATTTAACTATATCTTTCTAATGAATGTAAAAAAAAATTAGATTTCTTAATTTAAATTGTAAGTTATGTCCAGTTTAAATTTTAAAATAGTCGCTATGGAATTTGTATATATTTTAAAATAATATATAGCCCTTAAAAATAGTCATTTAGCAAGCAACCTCCGTTTTCGATGAAACCACTTTTGTTGGATCCGTAATGTCAAATTTTTGTTAGGTTTAAAATTTCATAATTTTTGAATTAATATGAGAGCGTGGTGAATTTAAACGTGTTTTCATATTTCAGTTTAAATATAATCGACTGGAAAAATGGCCATTTTTCAAACAGTCTCCAAATTCGACGAAATTAGTTTTGTTAGGACCATATCGTCAAAACATAGCTAGATTTATTTTTCTGTAATTTTTGGAGTCAGTACATGGCCTTGGTAAATTAAAATGTACGTTTGAATTCAATATATATATTGATTTATATTTTAATTTTGATAAAAACTGATCAAAACAGTCGAACTAGCTTACGAAATATCTCATTGTGTCCGTAATGGGGGTAATTAGCTAGGAACGATAGTCGTTCGGTTTGATTTGGAGTTCGGATGCGAAACCTAACTTTTACGAATTAAATATAATATTATTTTTATATAAATACCCTCATTATTTTCCACAACCCTAACTCATTGTTCCAGGAGAGAATCCACCGCTTCTTTCTAACGGATGGACTGAAATATTAGATTTTGATCCTCCAAAATATCTTAATCCACCGATTAATTTCAAAAAATAAATAAAGGGAAAATCGTAGATCGTTCCATGATCTTGCTATCCAATGGTAGTGATCAGATTTTAAGGCGTGGATTGTTCAATTTTTGGGCTTAAAGCTGTCTCCTTTGGAGCGACTTTCAGAGGAGCACTAGCCCTCGAGATGCACGCCATGGCTGGCTTGGGTGGAGCGTACTTCGGCGCTTCAGGCACCGGTGATCGATGATGCTTCGGTCGAGTGGTGGTGATGAACGGAGGAACCCTAACTTCGGTGATTGGGTTTGAACGTGGACAAGATGGTAGCGACAACATTTTCTCTAAACATGGTTAAGGAAGATAAGTAATTAACTTTAAATTTAATTATTTTATTTAAGTTTACAATGTATAAAATCCCATAATTTTGTCATACAATATCGAAATTCAGTGAAACGAAGTTCATTAGAACCGCGAGGTCGAACACTACAACATGGAACAGACTAGAACATAAACAGAGCACGTTAGAATTTCAGGCAAATTCAAATCCAAACAGAACGAAATCATTAAATAAAGAGTGACGGAGTGGAAACCAACGTGATAACTCCTTCTCATTAAATTATATTCTACCATGTTATTGTATTCATGTATAAAAATGTATATAGAATTGTAAGTGTAGATTTTTTATCAGTTTTAATTATTATAAATTGTATATGGTGCCTGTTAACTCACCTCCCTCGTCCATGGACCATGGACGATTTAATTGATTGTATTATGTTTTGATTCTGATGTTGAGATGATTAACATATTAAAAATGTTAACATTGATGTGGTAGTTGAAATTAAATTATAAATATTTATTTATAATTTAAACAGTGAAAATTGGTAAATCAGAAAAATAATTCAAATCGAATTAAAACGGGTTAAATTAAACTAGGGATTATTTTGAATAGACTGTTGTTGTTTGAAAACCCACACGGGTCTAGGGATGGTAATTTATTCACATCTCCCCTGAATTTAATTATATGTCAATCGATGGGTTGACAGACTATGATGAGCGTTATTTATTTATTTTAATGCTTATACAGTGGTAGAATGCAATATGGATGATGTGTGGATGTTTAATGATTATTTATCATTATTGAGAATACATGCGATGTATGGAAATTCATATAAATAAAATTATGTGGTAATTGATTGAGTCTGATTCCGATTCAGAAATAATGAATATTTTAAAATAATATTCAGTGAATAATCAAAATATGATTTTGATGTCCGATTTTGGATGAAACCGAAAATATTGAAATAAATGAAGCCGAGCAAGTAGTTGAACGCCTTTTTTGAACCCCAACGGGTTTATCGATCGATTTTATTTATTTTATAAATAATATCGAGAAGAATTGATTTCAAAATCTAATATTTTGAAAATATTATCATTTTGATATTATAATGATATGGAATATTCAATTTGATTCAAAATTGAAAATGAAGTTGAAATCGATTTGAAATGAATTTATAAACAATTTATAAAATACATTTTGAATGGAAATTGACGATATATATTATATATATATAGTGGCCTGAATAGAACGCACCGCATAGCGACCGTTCGCGAATTTTGACCATTAACTTCAAATGGACGTAATGGGAGATCTGACCGTCGGATTCTCCTAAAACCAGAACCGTTGGGTTCGTATCGAAAAGAGCTTTCCAATGAATATAGCAGATTTTAAATCTAATGGTTAGACTTTGAAATATGTCAAAATCAATTTTGGAAAAGGTCGCTATGGATGCAGTTCGGTGGCCGTTATTGGAAACCAACTGTGAGGGCCTTAATAAAATTATTAAAAATATGGAAAAATTGTGTAAAATCATAATAAATGATTTGCAAAGATTTTGGATGAAAAATTCCAAGTGTGAAAAGATAAAAATATATTTTTATCAAAATGAACTAGTTAATAACTAGAATAATAATCCAATTATTTTTAGAAATAATAAATTATCGAGTTATTTATTATTTAATATCTACATTAGATAAAATAATAACTAATTCTGTAATATTTTTTTAATCATAAAATTTTGACAATCAAAATTTATATTAACATAAATATGTAATTTAAACTAAAATATGCTCCCACTCAAATTAACATCCCTCTGTTTATATATACATATCGGTATATATATATATAATGGTGTTCCAAGATCCATATCTAATCATGCCTTGACCTATATTTGACTAAACTCAAAACACAACCCTTTAGGTGGACATCTTATGTCAATTATATCGTATATATAGCTCTTGAATCGCATGTTGAACAATTTGTTCAGTATTATTCATTTGCTCAAAATATATAGAATAATTCATACTTTTGTCTCTAAGGCCATAATCTTATTATGCAGCCTAGTTAAGTCAGACCCAATTATACGTTGGAGCACCACAACTTACTCCATCGCATATAACCAAAATAAATGGTGCACAACGCTTTGGCGTTAGTTACAACCAGTTATCTTGGACAGTGATGAGTATATTATTGGAAGACGTCACCATGACTTAATATAACAAAATTCGCTTTAAAGGGAATTTATAATTCGTAGTGCAAAACAATATTAGAGTTATTTACATATATCAAATATATGTTATGTCACATATATGTACATTACATATATTTAATATATATATATATATTATATCACAAGAAAATTTATTTTGATCATTTCAACATTGTGGTTATAAAATTTCTTTATATCCTATATGTTGCATTTTAAATCTGATTTACGTTTGACATATAAACCCAAGCCAAATTCATTTCAGAATTTCATACATAAGTTTAGACTCAAATTTCTATAAAGTCCAATTATAAATATTGAGCCCATATCATTACATTATCATGCAAACACTAACACTAAGTGTATAGCACAGCGGCATCATGCTTGTAAAATTAAGAGGCAACGACTCAGATAATCTATAACATGTATGATACAAGCACAATAATACATCAAAATATATCAAGCTTATATATATATTACCCAAAATTACATAAACTTAGGTTAGAAACTTTATAACAGAAATCAATGCTATAACAAAACGAAATCTGAACAATAAACAAGATTCATACAAAGACTAATCAGTTTAATATTACAAATAAAACAAAACTGATTGAATAAGGAATGTCATGGCCAGAATCATATCTAGGACCATATACTTTCAAATCTTTTGACATTCCTTTCAGTGAATTACAATTAGCATATGTAAACAAACATATTTGCTCACATTCTAACTATTATATCTTTTATGCATTAATGGTTAGACATACTTAAAACATGCTTGTGTTTCAGCAAGATTCAAAATCATAGCTGTAGCAACTCCTTGTTGTTTCACCAACATGCTGATCCACTTCAATGAATTAGCTCAGTCAAACTGATTGATGGTACAATGATAAATCTGCAAGTGTTTATCCATATAAATAAATGCAGATTAATTAATCTTAAAAATTAAACAAAGCATCATGTTTTAAGTATTAATATATAAATATATATATTGGCTGTTTGTAAAATGCAGAACATCAAACTATAGTATGTATGTTATTGTCTAATTTATCTAAATAGAATTAAGAATTATCTACATATCAATATATATAGATGTGCATAACATACAACATTTTCTTCTTATCATATTTCGCTGTTTGATCTTTAACTAGATCCATGTATTGTACCCAGGTTTAATGCAACTAGAAATACCCATATTTTATCATTTTCATATAAACTGTAATAGCAATGTACATATAATTCAGAATGTCTATTTCCAATATAGAGCATGTATATGTATACATATAATATTATTAAATGTGCTGTAATTACTTTCAAAAGTATATTAACCTAAAATCCAGTTATATCTATGTGTAATGTAGCAGTAGGCACTATAGATACATGTGTGATAAACTGTTTCATCGACACAAAATTATGGCCAGTTTGTAAACTATATGATGACAGATCAACTTGAATCTATAAATCGAATCATACTGTCGTTGTCTTAATAGATGAGATGATTTATTAAAACATAGATTCACAGTTCTGTAAACATACCTCAATATACATATAAAATATCAGTTTTTGATAGCGATATATATATATATATCTTAAACACAAGAGGTTTATGATCATATCAGTCCTATGTACAAGAGTCAATACTGTTCATTATAGAAAACAACCTCATACTGGATTTATTATTACAGAAAATATATGATCTAAAACATATAAATATATGTTTAAAATCCTCTGCTGTAATCAATGTTAGTGAGGTTGAAATCAACATTTAAAAACAAGCCACATTCGTTAAAACACAAATCTTATTTGTATCATGGTTCCAAACATATTTGTACACCATTTAAACATGAAAGGTCATTCAAAATTGGGGTTTTTGATCCTATAATAAAACTGTAACATAATTATAATATTTTACATAACAATCTGATATTGGCATATACGTATATATGCAGTTTAGCAAACCATATTTCAAACTGTTTGAATGTCACGGAAATTTAAACTATACTCGCTTGATTTAAATTGAAACAGAACATAAGGAAGCATACCCATTTATTATTTGAAATGATTTAAATGCTCTCCTATCTAATAGCAGAAAAGTAGATTAATACAAACATGTGTATCTAATCTAAAACTATTTTAGAGATTTAGGTATATATATCATGCATATATACAAGTTGATCAATGATAAACATATATGTATATATCTGTATATATTATATATATTATTATTAGAACAGCAAGCATAATGCAGTATATAAAATAATTTCAAATAAACTTAGTATTTTATACTGTTATCTGTATAAACAATATAAAATCAAAACTAAAACTCATATTTCAAAATAAATGAAATACCTACATTATATAGATAATATAGATATGATTATCACCATTAATATAGGATTACATCACTAATATCCATTAGCATCTCTATATAACATATCTAATATATATTTATGTCTACACATACACACAAAATTATATCATATACAAATTTTATATGATGTTAAAATCACAATATATATATTATATGGATTTCTAACCTTTGTCTTATTATAAAACAGATGTTCAGCAAATCAAACTTAATGCAAGTGTTCTATTTTATATTTAAAATAATGATTAAAAAATATCTGGACTAAATCAAACAAGTTTGACTTTATCCATAGATTTAAGATCAATTCAGAAAAATGAGTTAACAAATTTCCAAATAATTGATTTTAGAAATCCATATAAACAGATCAATACCGTTTACTTTTCAATCAAACAAATTTGATGAACAAATCTTAAATTCATCTAAACAGATTTTCATATGAACGATTTCATTAAATCAAAACCATCTTATTGATTCTTTTAATCAATACTCATTTTAATCATGATAACCAAGTCTGTGATAGATTCAGTTCGTACATACTTATTGATCAAACAATTTTGATAATAAGTTTTTCCCTGTTTATTTACAAAACAGATCAATTTGCTGCTATGGATCAAATCCATAATTTAAGATTTAGCAGTATAACTCAGTAAAATTCAAATACAATTAATATAAGATGTTAATATGTATTGAAACATTTTGTTTCAGAAACAAAATCCAAAAAGGGGCAACTCTTAAATCTGTCCTAATATATTTACATATATGTACGATTTCAACAAATCAAAATTATACGAAAAATATCTTACTAATTTACCAATCAGTGATACAAATTTTAATCAGTATAAGAAAAGCATTATAAAGTCTGATTTCAAGTACTTATCCATCAAACACCTTGATAATAAGTTTGGTGATTTTTAAATCATATAAACAGATTAAATTTCTGTATGCTTCCATATCCAAAATGCTCATGGTCCAGTTTCGAAAGATTCAGCAAACAAAATTAATATCTGAAATGGATTCGTGTTTTATTTAGAACAATTTTATTTGTGTAATCAATTGTTATGACAGTCCCAATTATCAAAACAATGTCAAAATATAAGTTAAACCATACTATACATACAGAAGAATTGGAGATTCAGGCATTCATAACTGAAGTAATATCGTATACTAATTCGGATTCAACCAAATGAACAAAACATAATTTTCTTTATCACAAAACAATTTCAGTTCTTAAATGAATGTTCCTAAAATTCCATATCTTACCTTTTCGATGTTCACAACATCGATTTGTATGTTCAGTAGTAATTTCAAGGCCTAACCAATATTTGAATCAACATAAACAAGGCTCTGATACCATTGAATGAAACTTAGGGTCGAATTAGCAGTGGATTTTAACAAATTTTATTAACCCTAGTAGGCAGTCGAATCCATTATAGAATTAAAACATGTACCTTTCTTCAATTTGTCGAATCAAGCAAAAGAATTGAACTTGAAACCATCGAATTCCTGTTTTAGGTTAAATTGAATTGGACGCTTCTGATGAAGACGTCTCTATCGGAATCCGCAAGGTAGCTTTCGACGACGACGATCGAGGTCGAAGAATAGTGATTTGGTACTAGCCGAGAAAAAGAATTATGGATCTAGGGTTTTTGGTTTAATCAGATTACCCAAATAAAAGGAAGTGGTTCTCCTTTTATAATGAACTATCCGATATTTCATTAGTCCCTTGTTACCCGTTCTTTTCTTTTAAATGAAAGAATTTTTCAAACTTATTTGATCTCTTTTATTTAAGCATCATCACAATTTACAACGCTTATAAGTGTGACCCTATAGGCTATCACAGCGTTGGCAACAATTTAAATAACATTTAAACCGTAAACAATGAGCAGCGTCTAGTAACACATCATTGCTACCCAAGCTATAATAATAATGATTCAATACAACCTTTCCGTGATCAGTGTGTCAATGTAATATAATCCTTTTAACCAGTATATCCAGAATTAAACTCAAGGCACAGAACGTATCACCCTCTTTATAATTTAATCCATTTATCTTGATCGATGAGTAGACTATTTAAACAAATCAATATTTGAGCACGGCCATGCATTTCACAGTCTCACTCAATCAATAGGCCCATGGATATGACTACGAATATATCGTAGGGTTAAATTCCATCTAGATCATTCATAATTTTCATTGGATTCGAGATGTATCCAATAATCACCGTTATCGTTACTCTATTACGAAATAACTTTAGATGAGATCAAAACACAAATATCCTCGAATAAAATTATAATGATTTCAGGTCTGAGGATCATTACATCACTGTCACTATGATAATAACTTATGATACTGTTAATTATATTCCATGTAGTTATCTCACGACGGGTCAGCCCAATACGATATTCTCCGATACGTATTTATGTTTTGACATTAAAATCACGTATATTAATGATCAATGAGATGTGATCATCAGTCAAACACCATACTAGTCTTAACGCTTTATTATTGTCCTATATTAACAATAAAACATGACTAGGGGCATTTAAGAATTATAATACTTATCACATTATATAATCACAAGTTCAGTCTTACTCGAACTATATAATTCCGTATTATTATTCTAAGGGCTTCTATTATATTATTATTTATATTACGCAGTAAATATAATAGAATAATATTTTATTCCAAATAAAATAATAATGTTATTAATCACATCAAATGGATTGCCTCTAGGGCATAAACTCCAACAGACCGTTACTATATATGGAATTTAAAAGCCTTTGTCGTTATTCCATTTATAGTATTGATTTGATATGGAAATTTATGTTGATTATATACTGTTATGATTTCCGTAAAGATTCCATTTTGATGAGAGATGATTTTGGGTTTATTGTGAACGGTGTTTTAAATGACATTGGTTCTTTAACCTAGTTAATGACAGGATTAATTTTCCTAAAAATTGAATAACCATTAAGCAGTGATTTTTGGGAATTAAAACCAATTGGAGTTTTAATAAATCTTTAATTAGATTGGAATGAGAATGAGATAATTAAATTTATCGAATTCATGAAATGATCGAGAATGGAGTACCGCCAATTTTACTCCAACCGTTAGCTAAATCTTTAATTAGATTTGAATGTGAAATGGTAATTAATTTTACTCAGAACATAGTGGGTGTTAGATATGGGGTACTATCAGTTTTGCTCTATGGGATGAATAGGTTGGGATTCGGATTAATAAATAAATGATTACTTTAGTAAAGTTTGCTAATCCCGACTAGTTGATAAACCTTAATTTGGTTTAGGATTGTGGAAAGATAAAATAAATTCTTTAGAAATTGATATCCAAAGGAATATTAAAGAATAAATTTAAAAGAGTTTATCTATGATAAAATTTATGGGAACCTTTCTGTAAATGTGAATATTTGAATAAACCAAAATTCTAAATTGGAATGAGTCATATGATTTGTTCATATAGCACTTAATTATTGGTTATAAAATACGCGAGTTATTCAGAAAGACCGGGTTTATCCCATTCAGGATAATGAACACGACGACTAAAAGTCGACGATGAAGATGTTGGTTGAAGACCAGAGATCTTCACATCATTTGGATGATTACTGATGTCTTGATTGGGTTGTACACCCAAGACAAGGAAATAAGTAGTGATCGTCCAGATGTACTTGGAGATCGACCGGATATGCGAGGACCTCTCTCCTGTATTGGACATATGGGACGAGGAATAAGGTGCCTCCGGTTTCGTTCAGACCCAGAACGGTCTTGTAAATGGATGTGTATCTGACATTGGATTTCATTCTAGGTTGATTGATTTCTGTTAAGGTGCGGAGAATTTATTCTCTTGCTTAACACCCTTCTCTGAGACGTACGAGCTTAGAGGTTATATATTGATAGACATCAGTTGCATGGCGTGGATTGTCAATGTGGCATGCTGAGATGCTAATGAACAAGTCATTTGTTGAAAAACAGAGTCTTGTGGAAGATGATCAAAGCACAACTTTAATTAGCATAGCTTTGTGTATAGCATTAATTCGAGAGCCTCACACCCGGTATGAGTCAAAAACGGAATAAGGGACACAGTGAGTGCATACGTTTCTTTCTAGATAGAGGTAGTGTCATGGTATGGACCCCATAATTTTTACTTATGTGGATGATGTATTGCGAGGCGCCTCAGATATAGGGCTATATTCTCATTGGGTCGACATACTGACTTGTTTACAGGTCTGATAGGACCCAGAAATGTGTGTTCAGGAATAACTAATCCACTAAAGTATGTGTGGGCCGGCACTGCAGGATCCAAGGGTTGCCCGTAGGTGTGATCCTAGGTCATCTTGTTAGAGGTGATCCGAATTGATAAGGAAACCATCCCTTGCCTTGACTCATGATGGAAATCCAATTTCCAATACGACATTATGGATTTGCTAGAGGTGATCCAATTTCCAATAATACATTTTAAATTCCGCTAGTATGTATTTTAATCTTTGATATTATTTTATGTTGTGTAATATTTATTCGTACTCTGATATATTCTTGTACTTCGATGAAATTGTTGTAATAGCAATGAAATGTTCTATTGTTTGTGTCCTGATGCATCGTGTTCTCAACTCAATCCGGGCTTTCCCGTACCGAGGAAGTTTAGGTCGTTTCACTTGGCTTACTCTCTTCCACTCACAGGAGATTTCCTAACATTCTTTATCTTATACAGGTGGCATCCCATCTAACCCTACCGACGGTGAGTGCACACTGCAGAATGTTACGATGGGTTATTGGACTGCCATAAGATGTATTACTAATGAATTCCTACACAAATTACACTTGCTTGATCTTAGTCGAACTGTGGGATTGGCCAAAGCCGGAGTGGGTGTGCCTCTTATAGTCATTCCCCCGCGTGTTGTAGGGTCAGAGGGTGTGCCCCCAGTTGAGGGTCAAAGGTCGCTAAGCCCACGACTCATGCCCAATTCAAAGGTATTGCCAGGGGAGAGGCCGCATTCGGGTCCATTTTGGAGCCAGAAGGAGAGGAGAAGAAAAATCGCCCGAAAAGACAATTGAGGTAGGGCGTAAAACTCCCTCTCTTGAAAAATCAGATTCTAAGACATCTCCCATCGTGGAGAAGGGAGGCACAGAAAATTCCATGTCCAAATAGACTCCACCGCCACAGGGCTAGCTGCCTCAACTAACAATTCAAGAAGGCGGATCACCTTCCACGGAGAGTCTTTACAAAGGCCTGGAAGACTTAAATGTTCTGTTTGAGCAGTATTACTTTACGGGTTTAAATTCTCAGACCTTTCTTCCTACGCTTGGGAAGGAAAATGTTGCAACCATGGTCGAATAAATTATGCCCACCAGCAAGGCGTTGGTTGCTGGTTTGTCGGGAGGGCGCACTAGGTCACACACGACACAAGCACTGCACATCACAACACTTTTATGTAGTATAAGCTCCTAGTTCTGGCACTGATTCATTTTTAATTACAAATACCATGTATTCCTGATCATATGATCCTAAGAAATTTCGTAGTTGCGTCTACAAGAGTTGGGTCCCACCCAAGTACCACTCAGATCAGGAGCGGGAGTACAGAGATGGTCGCGACAGGACGAAAAGATACAAGATCCGCATGAGGGTGAAAATTCGGTTGTCAAGGGCCTGACCTCTCAAAAAGAACACCATTCCAAAAACACTCCAAACCAAGGAAAAAGGCAAGGATAAGACGTCAAGCGAGCATTCTCAGACCAAAAGGTCATCTCGGCACCGACCTCCGACCGATTCTTCTCAATTATCCTAGTCAGTAGTCTCCAAAGGTCGGGAACCCGTCATTCTCGGAGGGTATAAAGATAAAGAACTTCATCTAGTTATCCCTCTTGTTTAGGAGATGATTCCATAAGAAAGAAAGAAGGAGTTGGAGAAGACCTATGTAACACCCCGTATGTTGAATAACTTGCTATAATATAAAACATAGCAGAATTAAATTTTAAAATCTGAATCAGGGGAAACGGGCTATTCCATTGCGTTCGTCTCGGAAAAATACGCGAAATAGAGTCCGAGTTTTCGAAAATCGGAGTCCGTATGACCCAGTTAAGGCCCGAAGAAGTTTTCAGAAAATTCAAACAGATTTAAAATATTCAGATTTCACATTTCAGAAGAGGCGGGAAAATTCCTGCCAAGCAGAGGGTGTCGACCCTAGGGTCGACATGGGTGTCGACCCCCTCCCTAGGGGTCGACCCAGGGGTCGACCCCCCCTGTCGGTCTATGTGACCTGGGTGCAACCTGATGGGGTTTGGGCTGTGCTTGGTGGCTAGTGACGAGATCTGACGGCTCTAATCTGATTTAGGGTTAATCTAATGGCCTAAAACACCTAACTAATCTATAAATACACCCTAAGACTACCCTAATTCATACTAAAAATAGATACAACGTCGTTATGCCGTCAAAATGCAACTTGAAGGAGCCTCCATCAAATTAAAGAGGAAGATAACTTCTCAAATCAACTCCTAATCAACTCTAGCAACTTAATCTTCTTCATAGGAGTGCTAATCAACAAGTTGTGAGTTTCTATAGCCTTAATGACCAATTGTTGAAATGATTATGATAGGATATAATGAGGTTATGGCTATGAATGTGGATCAATGCAAGTTATGTTATCATATGCTATATGTGATCATGATGTTATGCAAGTTATGCAAGTTATATGCTATGTGTTCATGATGTTATGCAAGTTATGCAAGTCATATGCTATGTGATCATGATGTTATGCAAGTTATGCAAGTTATATGCTATGTGTTCATGATGTTATGCAAGTTATGCAAGTCATATGCTATGTGATCATGATGTTATGCAAGTTATGCAAGTTATATGCTATGTGTTCATGATGTTATGCAAGTTATGCAAGTCATATGCTATGTGATCATGATGTTATGCAAGTTATGCAAGTCATATGCTATGTGATCATGATGTTATGCAAGTCATATGCTAGGTGATCATGATGTTATGCAAGTTATGCAAGTTTTAGGCTATGTGTTCATGATGCTAGTTGTGCAAATCGCTATGATAAACATTGATCCATTATGACACCATGATTATGCAAGTTTGGTGTATGATTATATGCAAGTTCATATATGATATGTTATGCAAGTTTGGTGTATGATTATATGCAAGTTCATATATGATATGTTATGCAAGTTTGGTGTATGATTATATGCAAGTTCATATATGATATGTTATGCAAGTTTGGTGTATGATTATATGCAAGTTCATATATGATATGTTATGCACGTTTGGTGTTTGATTATATGCAAGTTCATATATGACATGTTATGCAAGTTTGGTGTTTGATTATATGCAAGTAACATGTGCAAGTTTACACCTTTGTATGAGATGCATACATATGCAAGTTAACCCCCTTTGTATGTCATACATACCTATGCAAGTTTACCCCTTTGTATGACATAAGTAACTTATGCAAGTTAACCTCTTTATGACATATGTGATTCATGCAAGTTTGGGTTGATTATTTATGCTAGTTGGGTTTGATGCTATATGCATGTTGACACCTTTTAAACCCATGTTGATGCTAATGTTATGCAAGTTGAACCCATTGTATGTGTGATGAATCTTCCCTTTTAAGTATGTCATGTTAGTGAATTACGTAGGGAACGATGGGGTTAATATTCATGTTAATGAAATGGTGTGAAGTTGGTATGATTATGCATACCATAAAGTGGATGGACATAATTGAGTCAATTATGTACATCGTTAAATTTGTAATTAATTAGGGATAATTAATACAAATTATGGGGGTGATTAATTAGGTGTAATTAATCGACTAAGACACGAGGTTGGACCCTTTTGTAGCATAAGACTGCCCGGAACCGACCGGCAAATCCAGCGGCTACAAATGATTGGCCCAATGTGAGAGGTCTTAGGCACAAACTAAATACGTGACAAGTGTAAAGACACGAGGTTAGACTCGGTTATGGCGTAAGGCTGCCCGGACCCGACCGACAAATCCAGCTACCATAAAAGATAGTCTAATGTGAGAGGTCTTTACAACGGTTACGTTCTTAATCAATTAAGAAACACTTAACCAGATAAGCATGTAGTGGGGCATGAGGGGTTAAGTGGGTGCCTTGGGTGGCATGTGGAAATCAAGTAAGTGCCTTGGGTGGCATGTGGAAATCTAGTGGGTTGCCTTGGGTGGCAATAGAAAATACGATTAGAATACTTAACCAAAGTGGAACATGTAATTAAACATGATTAGAGGGTTAAGTAAGTGCCTTGGGTGGCATGTGGAAATCAAGTAGGTGCCTTGGGTGGCATGGGAAATCTAGTGGGTGCCTTGAGTGGCAATTGAAATATGATTAGATGACTTAACCAAACTTTAAACATGTAAGTGGACATGATTATTAAAAAGGGTTAAGTGGGATACACTAGAAAAAGGGACAAGCTTAGGTGGGTAGCTTGTGGGGGCCCATTTCAACCAGTAACCCATATGTATCTTATTGGGCTCGACCCATGTCGAGGACGGGACACGCGTACTGGGCTTGACTATAAGAGGCCAAAACGGGTTAGCAGTGGCAACACAAGTCCAACGGGTTTCATATGCGTGTGTGGACCCGGGCTGGTAGGTAAGACGTTGTTGTATCGTGTAGGTATAAGCCGTGCACCATTGGTTGTATCGGGTTGCCACTTTGGGGAGTGATACACCCCACTGTGGAGCCAGCACGGGTATCTACGGTAGGGAGCCGATCGCTTGGGGAGTAGTGGGTACACCTAGTGGAGATAGGGGCAGACGGCACCTATGTAGTCAGCTAGGGGTACACGAAACTACTAGTTAAATTTTCTAAATCCTTGGGTGGGATCAACCTTTAAGTAGGAATTACCCTTGGGTGGGTAGATCTGGTGTGGTGCAGTGTAGGAATTACCCTTGGGTGGGTAGATCTGGTGTGGTGCAGTGTAGTATTTATCCTTGGGTGGATAGGCGCGTCTTTACCGTTATCTTAGTTCATCCTAAGTCTAGTTGGCTGCTTAGTGTAGTCATTTATCCCCAGTCGTACCGTACCAGGTTTATATCATACCCTAATTACTTTAATGATTGTATTGTTAAAGTTATAGGGCTCACTCGGACTTATGTCTGACCCCGTTGTTTTTATTTTTTTTCCCAACCCTCAGGTTATCAGGGTGGGCCTAGCACTAGTGGGCTTTGATCAAATTGCTTTATCTATCTTTTGGAGCTTGGACTCTTGAAGTAAAGCTCGGTTATCTTTTCTATTATGGCTATTAGTATGTAGTGGGATTATGTACTTATGTTTTAACGAGATGGATATTTTGTACTTGACTCTTGTTGGTTTTTGATATGTAACCAAACATGTTTACCTTCTGCTGCAATGAAATGATGTTTTAAATTTCAAGTATTACTTATATCTGTCTTGTTGTAATTTTTCTGTTCTATATTCACATAAAATACTCCACCGATGCTATGGCATTCCCTTGGAGAGTGACCATAGCGGGTGTGGGGTGTTACACGTGGTATCAGAGCTTAAGGTTACCAGAACAGATAAAACTTTTAGAAAAATTATTTTTCTAAAAACATTTTTGGAAGAAGTATTTTCAAAAACATGTCTTTTAAGAGAAAAGTTTTGAAAGAAAAGAACATAATCCCCAAGAGCCATATATCCTTCCTTCGATTCTCCGTTTTGAATCTCTTCCTCTTTCTCTTTTTGAATTTCCCCTCCGCGTATAGATATCTTTTTAAGATAAATAAGGACTTCCGTATGAAGGACGGAAGAACCACTTTAAGGGACTAAGACGTTTGTCAGGCTAAGAAGTTAGTCCAAGGAGGTGGAGGGCTTGTGGGTACCTTTAAGATGGACGAGGGAGGAAGGTTCAAATAGCTATTAGGTAAATAAAGGACGAAACCTCATCGTGGTGGGAGGTCACGAAAGGAGAATGTGAAGAAGAAGGCTAGTTGTTTTGGAGAAATAGGACAACTTATTAGGATTGTCCAAAGAGGTAAGGACAAAGGACAGGATCTTCTGGAGGGTAGATGTATTCCCTCACGGCTGGTATACCTGATGGGGGTAGGACCGTCTAGGTTGAAATTTGGTTCTCTCGATCATCCTGTTCGAACTTTATTCGACTCTGGCGCATCGCATTCGTTTATCTCATCATCGTTAGTTGAGTCACTGCACTTAGACACCAGTCTAGTAGATGATCCCTTGGTTGTTTCAAACCCAATTGGGGGGCTCCACTTATGTGTCCATGATATGTTTGGGTTTGAAGATTTCCATACTTAGCGTTGAGTTTAGATGTGATGCTTTTGTTTTGGGCTTCACGGGTTATGGGTTGATTTTGGGCATGGACTGGTTATCCAGTAATGGTGCCGTTCTTGATTGCGAAAGGAGAGTTGTTAGGCTCATGACCCGCTTGGGGAATACTCTCGAGATCTCTTGTAAGCCCATGGATTCTGTTATGCTAAGTTATCTAGAATCGCTCGACGCTTCGGTCGAGAGTTTGTGATCTGTTAGAGTGGTCCGGGAATACTCGGATGTGTTTGAGGAGGTGAAGGGCTTACCTCCGAGGCGGGAGATAGACTTCCGAATATATCTGGTGGACAATGCTAAACCAGTATCTTTGCCAGTGCGCCACATGGCTCTTCGTGAAAGGAGGGAACTCCATAAGCAAGTAGGGGAGTTGCTTGAGAAGGGGTTCATAAGACGAAGTATATCGGAGTGTGGTGCTCCAGTAGTTTTTGCCACGAAGGCGGATTGGTCCCTCAGACTTTGTGTAGACTATAGAGGACTCAACAAGCTCACAAAGAAGAATAGACACCCATTGCCGAGGATTGATGATCTCTTTGATCAGTTGGTTGGCGCCTCAGTGTTTTCGCATTTGGACTTAGCCACGGGGTTTCATCAGTTGAGAGTGGCTGAGGATAGTATAGAGAAGACTGCCTTTAGGACTCCGGATGGTTTCTATGAGTGGCTTGTGATGCCATTTGGTTTGACGAACGCCCCTGCATACTTTGTTGATTTGATGAGTAGGGTGTTCAGGGAGTACCTAAATAACTTCGTAGTGGTCTTTGTGGATGACATCTTGGTCTTTTCTAAGAGCGAAATAAGTTTTCGTATGTGCTTAATAGGTTAAGCAAAGCCAGTTATTTGATCAACGGTGGTTTTGGAGCGAGACTGGCAAGGACATCCAGAGTTGGACAAGTGCTTAATTATTTAGCCGTTTTTTTTTCTAGTATCATCTCACGTAGGTCGTCTGAATTCGAAGGAGGTATCCCTTGGGTGTTTGTCTGATATTGGTTTAGGCCTTTGGGGCTTGCACTTGGGGGATGTCGAGTTCGACTAGGATGGTCTGCGTGAGAGATGGATAGTTGTGACGATTATGCATGGGAGAATGTCCTGGTTTTCTCTAGAAGTGGAGAAAAGCATGCCCTACATTTTAGGGAGGTGTTGGAGACTTTTCGAGCGCATAGTCTTAAGACAACAAAGGTGGATGGAATTCTTAGAATCCTATGATTTCGAGATATTGTATACCCCTGGCAAGGGTAACGTGGTGGCGGACGCCTTGAGCAGAAAAAGGTTGTCCTTGAGTCCATTGTTCGTGGAACGACGAAGCTTGGAATTTATCTCGATGATTGATTTAAGACCTTCCATTGACTTTGTATCCGGTTTGCTAGCATCCTTAGAGGTCAGACCTACTCTTTTGGGACGGCTTGGCGAGGCACAGCGGGACGACCCACAGTTGGTTGAGTTGTCAGAGAGGCTCATAAGGAGGGAGTCATCCAGCCATTTGAGTAGGTACACCCTAGACGATAGGGGGTGGTTGCGTAGAGACGGTAGACTTTGTGTACCGCAAGATGAGGGTTTGAGGAAGGCTATACTTGATGATACGCATCGTTCGAAGATGACCATTCATCCCGGTGGGGACAAGATGTACCAAGACATGAAGCGAGTTTTCTTTTGGGCCGGTATGAAGAAAGATGTGGCCGAGTATGTCGCTAGATGCTTGGTGTGCCAACAAGTGAAAGCGGAGGAAAAGAAACCTGGTGGGTTGCTTCACCCATTGGAAGTTCCGCAATGGAAGTGGGATAGCGTCTCGTTGGATTTTATTGATGGGTTACCGAGATCGAGGAAGGGTAATACGGGAATTTGGGTCGTGGTAGACAGACTTACTAAGAGCGCCCATTTCATACCCGTGAAGAGCAAGAGGACTGCTCCATGGCTAGCTTCAGTTTACCTTCGAGAAATAGTTCGATTACATGGTGTACCTTCGAGCATAGTGAGCGATCGAGATCTTATCTTCACTAGCGAGTTTTGGAAAAAGTTTGCAAGAGGCGGTAGGGACTCAGTTGTGTCTGAGCACCGCATATCATCCTCAGACGGATGGCCAGACCGAGAGGGTGAATCGTGTTCTGGAAGACCTTTTGAGGCTTTGTATCTTAGATTTTGGAGGTACATGGGAAGAGCATCTTCCATTGGTGGAGTTCGCGTATAATAACAGCTTTCAGTCCAGTATTGGTATGGCTACTTTTGAAGCTCTTTATGGAAGGCCTTGTCGATCACCTACATGTTGGTGGGAATCTACGGATAAGATCTTTCTTGGGCCTGATATGGTTAGAGAGACTTCGGAAAAGATTGATTTGATTCGAAGAAGGATGAAAGCGGCGCAAGACAGACAGAAATCTTACGCGGATAAGAGGAGGACGGATCTGGAGTTTGATGTTAGGGACATGGTCTTTGTCAAAGTATCTCCATTACGGAATGTTGTTCGCTTTGGGTCCGTTGGGAAGTTAGCACCAAGATTTGTAGGACCGTTTCCTATTAAGGAAAGGATTGGACGGATGGCATATAGAGTGGATTTACCCGAGAGACTTAGTGGGGTACATGACGTATTCCATGTGTCACATTTGAGGAAGTGCCTACATGAGACCGCAGAGGTGGTAGAGCCGAGCTTTCTTAAAGAAGTGGAGGTAGAGCGTGATGCAACTATTTGACGAGCTCCTACCCGCATCCTTGGGTCAGAGATTAGGAAGTTGAGAAACAGAGAGGTTCGACTAGTCAAAGTGCAATGGGGAGAGGATGAGAGCAATGCTACTTGGGAGACAGAAGCGAAGATGCGTTCACTGTACCCATTTCTTTTTGAGGATATGTCTTTTAACTTCTCCTTTATCGTTTGTCTAGTACTTATCTTATCTTTAGTATGTCCTCTCGTTAGTACCTTTGACCTTTAGATAGGGTAAACCTATGGTTGAAACATGTGTTTGAGACATGTTATGATTGATGGATGCGTGTGGATGCAAGTGGTTGCTAGTGGTTGCTCGTGGATGCATATACACACACTTTAGGCACTAGATCGGCTCAGTCACTTCATATTGCATATTGCATATAAATTGTGTGTAGGTAGCTTTATTAATGGATGTATAATGGTTGCGTTATCATATGGATGATGCATTTTGGTGTATGGTTGTGCACACATGTAGAAATAGTATGTGTCGATAGGGTTCTTTCGCATACATATTGGATGCATGGCACTATCATGGTTTGCATAAAGGTGGTCAACTGAATCAGTAGACCGCCTGATTTTGCATTAGACAGGAAACATATACACACACTCTTTGCATATGTTCATACAGCATTAGAAATTTTAAGGACAATGGATGCCAGTGTTTGATGGTTTGAGTAGATGGTTGTTTGGATGGTAGGATACGTTCTTCTTGACTTAGAGATTTCGGGGACGAAATCCTTTAAGTAGGGGAGAATGTAACACCCCGTATGTTGAATAACTTGCTGTAATATAAAACAGGGCAGAATTAAATTTTAAAATCTGAATCAGGGGAAACGGGCTATGCCATTGCGTTCGTCTCGGAAAAATACGCGAAATAGAGTCCGAGTTTTCGAAAATCGGAGTCCGTATGACCTAGTTAAGGCCCGAAGAAGTTTTCAGAAAATTCAAACAGATTTAAAATATTCAGATTTCACATTTCAGAAGAGGCGGGAAAATTCCCGCCAAGCAGAGGGTGTCGACCCTAGGGTCGACATGGGTGTCGACCCCCTCCCTAGGGGTCGACCCAGGGGTCGACCCCCCCCCCCCTGTCGGTCTGTGTGACCTGGGTGCAACCTGATGGGGTTTGGGCTGTGCTTGGTGGCTAGTGACGAGATCTGACGGCTCTAATCTGATTTAGGGTTAATCTAATGGCCTAAAACACCTAACTAATCTATAAATACACCCTAAGACTACCCTAATTCATACTAAAAATAGATACAACGTCGTTATGCCGTCAAAATGCAACTTGAAGGAGCCTCCATCAAATTAAAGAGGAAGATAGCTTCTCAAATCAACTCCTAATCAACTCTAGCAACTTAATCTTCTTCATAGGAGTGCTAATCAACAAGTTGTGAGTTTCTATAGCCTTAATGACCAATTGTTGAAATGATTATGATAGGATATAATGAGGTTATGGCTATGAATGTGGATCAATGCAAGTTATGTTATCATATGCTATATGTGATCATGATGTTATGCAAGTTATATGCTATGTGTTCATGATGTTATGCAAGTTATGCAAGTCATATGCTATGTGATCATGATGTTATGCAAGTTATGCAAGTTATATGCTATGTGTTCATGATGTTATGCAAGTTATGCAAGTCATATGCTATGTGATCATGATGTTATGCAAGTTATGCAAGTTATGCAAGTTATATGCTATGTGTTCATGATGTTATGCAAGTTATGCAAGTCATATGCTATGTGATCATGATGTTATGCAAGTTATGCAAGTCATATGCTATGTGATCATGATGTTATGCAAGTCATATGCTAGGTGATCATGATGTTATGCAAGTTATGCAAGTTTTAGGCTATGTGTTCATGATGCTAGTTATGCAAATCGCTATGATAAACATTGATCCATTATGACACCATGATTATGCAAGTTTGGTGTATGATTATATGCAAGTTCATATATGATATGTTATGCAAGTTTGGTGTATGATTATATGCAAGTTCATATATGATATGTTATGCAAGTTTGGTGTATGATTATATGCAAGTTCATATATGATATGTTATGCAAGTTTGGTGTATGATTATATGCAAGTTCATATATGATATGTTATGCACGTTTGGTGTTTGATTATATGCAAGTTCATATATGACATGTTATGCAAGTTTGGTGTTTGATTATATGCAAGTAACATGTGCAAGTTTACACCTTTGTATGAGATGCATACATATGCAAGTTAACCCCCTTTGTATGTCATACATACCTATGCAAGTTTACCCCTTTGTATGACATAAGTAACTTATGCAAGTTAACCTCTTTATGACATATGTGATTCATGCAAGTTTGGGTTGATTATTTATGCTAGTTGGGTTTGATGCTATATGCATGTTGACACCTTTTAAACCCATGTTGATGCTAATGTTATGCAAGTTGAACCCATTGTATGTGTGATGAATCTTCCCTTTTAAGTATGTCATGTTAGCGAATTACGTGGGAAACGATGGGGTTAATATTCATGTTAATTAAATGGTGTGAAGTTGGTATGATTATGCATACCATAAAGTGGATGGACATAATTGAGTCAATTATGTACATCGTTAAATTTGTAATTAATTAGGGATAATTAATACAAATTATGGGGGTGATTAATTAGGTGTAATTAATCGACTAAGACACGAGGTTGGACCCTTTTGTAGCATAAGACTGCCCGGAACCGACCGGCAAATCCAGCGGCTACAAATGATTGGCCCAATGTGAGAGGTCTTAGGCACAAACTAAATACGTGACAAGTGTAAAGACACGAGGTTAGACTCGGTTATGGCGTAAGGCTGCCCGGACCCGACCGGCAAATCCAGCTGCCAAAAAAGATAGTCTAATGTGAGAGGTCTTTACAACGGTTACGTTCTTAATCAATTAAGAAACACTTAACCAGATAAGCATGTAGTGGGGCATGAGGGGTTAAGTGGGTGCCTTGGGTGGCATGTGGAAATCAAGTAAGTGCCTTGGGTGGCATGTGGAAATCTACTGGGTTGCCTTGGGTGGCAATAGAAAATACAATTAGAATACTTAACCAAAGTGGAACATGTAATTAAACATGATTAGAGGGTTAAGTAAGTGCCTTGGGTGGCATGTGGAAATCAAGTAGGTGCCTTGGGTGGCATGGGAAATCTAGTGGGTGCCTTGAGTGGCAATTGAAATATGATTATATGACTTAACCAAACTTTAAACATGTAAGTGGACATGATTATTAAAAAGGGTTAAGTGGGATACACTAGAAAAAGGGACAAGCTTAGGTGGGTAGCTTGTGGGGGCCCATTTCAACCAGTAACCCATATGTATCTTATTGGGCTCGACCCATGTCGAGGACGGGACACGCGTACTGGGCTTGACTATAAGAGGCCAAAACGGGTTAGCGGTGGCAACGCAAGTCCAACGGGTTTCATATGCGTGTGTGGACCCGGGCTGGTAGGTAAGACGTTGTTGCATCGTGTAGGTATAAGCCGTTGATCGACGCTAATCTATGAATCAGAAAAGCGCGACATTTAAATTAAATTCTGCAAGCATACAGGTGTGTAGCATACAGGTCGAACACAGGGAGGTGAATTAAATCAAATTATTTATCTAATCTCTTGGGCGAGTTAGACAATACTTTGGAGGTTGATTTTGAAAATAAAACAAAACAAAATTAAAACTGTAATTTAATTCAGAACAGATCTTACTGAATCGACGATCAAATCACTATTTTAATGGAAAAGCAATGAAACTATGAATCAGATTCAAATCTAATCAAATCCAATTTAAACTATGAACGCGATTAAAATACAGAAAATAAAAGTGCAGAATATAAATAACAACAGGAAATAAAATTAGGATTACCGCTGAATCTAATCAGACGGTCAATCACTAATGAAAAGAAATGCAAAATACAAATAGTGTTCTACCGAATCTAATCGTGTAGACAACACTAATTGCTAAGAAATAGAAAATTGCATAAAATAAAAAGAAAACTGAGTTTTATTAATGAAGAAGAGAATAGAATGAGATATAGGATGGTGGCTACAATGATATTACAAGGGTATATATAGGGTAGATAGCCAAACCCTAACCCTAACCCTAATGATAACTAGGCCTGGTCATTACATCACTAATTAGTTTACAATGAGAAACATAAATGGGCCTTAGATAAATAAAGCAAATTTGGGCCTTTTCTCTTTTCCTTTTGCTTCCTTGACACTTCTTCATTGATTTGTGATGTGCAAAGCCTTTTTATCAATCCTTTTCTTGTCCAACAGCAACTAGATGTGAGATCTTCATCTACAATTCTTCAAAATGTAAATATATATCAATTTCATCTCTATTTCTCTACTTTCCTGGTTGCATGCAGGCTGGGTTGGAATATCTGTAAAAGTAACAAAACAATACCCAAGTAATATTTATTTATATACAAAAGATAAGAAATAAGAGCATAAAATAAACACATTTCTATGTCAATCAAATACCCCCACACTTATCTTTTACTCGTCCTCGAGTAAAACAAGAAATGAAAAACTAACTAGATAGGTCACACTTTCGTAGGAAACACGATTGCATTGAGCGTATACAACAAGCCGTTAAACCTCTAGGTGTCCCTAGTAGGACGAGTGGTGTCTCGAGAGGGTTTTCAGCGGATACTACCCACAAAATCGAAATGCAGTATGTTATGATTCTAATGAAACTACATGAATGCAGAGGACTTATGCAAATAAAAACGAAAAATGAAAACACGACTTAATTCAGGAAGGTGGTGCAACAAATTAAATTAACAGTTTCTAATCAGTTGATTGTACTTTAAATACCTCAACTTGTCACAAATTTTCAATATAAATCAAGTTTTCAAATGTTAAATTCTAGTTTGGCCAGTTGGTTCGGTCGATAACATAGTGCAGCCATGAAATAAATTCTTAGTTTGCTTGGCACAGTTTGCAAAGTGGTATTCTAATTTTCTCATGTATGGCTAGTCAAATCAATAAGGTCAAGAAGTGTTTGGGTATCATTGCTTATTCTTTATTCTATAAAATTTTAAGATTTATGATTAAGTACATACACCTAGCTAAAAAGACCAAGGTTTACCACCCATGCACTGCCTCGCGGACTAACGGAGAGTGGATAAAGAGCTTGGCGGATTGTGCAGGCCGACTTTGACTTTGTCAACAACGTGTCGGTAATCCTTAGGTGTCCAATCTCATAAAATGAGACCAAGATATTCCAACGCTGACTTTGTCAACAACGTGTCGGATAGAGCTTGGCGGGTTTGCACACCAACGCTCGATATACAAGCAATGTTGGATACCCTTGGATTACTATTATTATTATTGAATTTATAAGCACAAAAAGAGAGTTACGCGAATTCAACTTAACACAACTTAGTTTTAAAGATTTGACAAGCCATTATAAGTATTTTAAGTCCTCCACTTATTTAAACAAAGTCTACAATATAGAATAGATTTCATGGCCATCGCATAAGAATCTCCCTATGTACCGGTTACACTATTATCCCTCAAAATTAAACTTTTCATTATATTTCAAATTCGAATCTAGCTGAGAGAGAAAAATACTATCAACTGGCTAAAAATTGTAAACTTATTTTGTTGTATCAATTGAAAATGAGTCGTATTTCAAAAAAAAAATGGCATGTTATTACAGTCTAAAATGCATGATGGTCCTATTTAATGAATAAACATGGAAAAGAAATGAAAAATAAAGAAAAACAAAAAAATGGATGCAATGCAGATTCCCCCTACACTAGAACTAAACAGTGTCCACATTGTGAACGTTTCCTAAATTTGAAAGATCGTACCCAAAGGTGGATGAGATGCAAAATTATTTGAAGAATGAAATACAGTTTAACTATATTCAAGAATGGATCATATATACAATGATATATGTGTTTAAGATGCACGCGATGCAAAGAATACCACCATCTTTTTCCCCCACACTTGGTTCTTGCCCTATGAGTCCCATTCCCACTATATCTAGGCATGTTTTCTAATAAGCAAAGGTTTTTGAAAACCATCTCATCTTTAAACCTAGATTTATAGTCAAGGAGATAAATATCCAGGGTCGTCCTAACCTGAAGTTTTTCAACCAAGCCAGCATTCCAAAAGTAATTCATGTATTCAACAAATTTGTCAGTGTAATTTTTCAAAAATTTGTGATCGTATATAAATTCAGTGAAAGTTGAAATCTGACTGTTGTTCAAGACTATGTGTTCACATTTCTCATCATTAATTGACAACGTATTTTCGACACTGACAATGTCAAGTTCGTCTGAAATTTTCTGAAAGTTGAAATTTTCGAACTCGTGGCGTGAATCCACTTCTTCCTCATTTGGCAACTCATCCTTGTACAATCCAAAGAATCCATGTTCATTAAAATCCTTTTCCAATTTTGAGTTGAAAAATTCAACATTTTCATTCTGTTCAATTTCAAAGATTTCAAGTTTCTCACAGCCCAAAAGAGGAAGATCAAAATCCAAGCTTAAATCTTTTTGAAAAGAATCGAAATCCAAATCATTTATTGAATTTTGAACAACTTCATTTAGATCGTCATTCTCAATTTCGAAAGTTGTTGTTTGAAAATTTTCACTATCAATAAAGAATGGAATATTTTCTGATTCATCGCTTGTTTGAATTTGATTCTGTTGCTCTCGTTGTTCCTTCAAAGATGTCAATAAACAAAGAAGTTCATCAGCCTTTTTATTTAGTCTTTCTTCCCTCTCTCTAAGAATGTTAAGACGATCTTTGATTTGAGAGCTCTCGTCTTGATTCTCAAAATTATAGTCCACATCAATTTCACAATCAAAATTACTTCCAATGTGGTGGTTGTTTGAATTTTCAGAAAAATCATTTTGATTTTGAAAATTTGGTTCATAACCAAAACTGTGAAAATTCGAGGGAAAATTGCAATTTTGGTCATATTCAAAATGTGGATGTGGGTTGTAAATTTGAAAATTTTGATTGATTTGAAAATCATTTTCAAAATCATTTTCAAACTAGTTTCCAACCCCATATCGATGTTGATCAAAGGTATGTTGCGATTCAAAGCCGTTTTGATGTGGGTGTGGCCCATAATCAAAATTATTGAAATTTGAATTGAAGTCGTCATTTCGATCATAACTTTGAAAATGTTGGTCATTTTGAAAATTTTGAAAAGTGTTGACATTGGGCTCACGAAATTTTGGAAAATCTTGTTTCATGAGTTGCAATTCATACTCATACTCTTCAAGAGGACGTCTACTCCGATTATTATCCCACAATTCTCTCAAGGATTTTCTTGAATCAGACATTTGAAATGAAATCAAGACAAGACAGAAATTATTCTCACTTCAAAATAGTATAAAATACTCAGTTGTTGTGAAAACCCGTAACTTCCCCGTAAAGGAAAGCGTCGGATAGTTCGAGAACAAGCCACAACAGAACGCATACACAAGAACATTTCATTGTATTTTACAACAATGCACCAGATTACAAGAATATACAGAGTACAAGTGAATATTACACAGAAATATCAGAGATTTAAATTACATTTAAATACATCGCAGCGGAAAATAATACAATACACAACTAGAAGAGATATACGGATACAAAGCTTTCCGGATATCGTTCCAGCTGTAAACCAGGATCCTGTGAATACAAATCTGCAAAACCAAAACTACTAGCTGCCCGTGTCAAAATAAGGGCACCCAGAGTTTAGGTTAAAACAATAAACTCCAGGTCAGTCATGTGACTGGTGTGAGAACTAAAACAGTTATTAATCTTTATTTTAAATCATTAGGTAAATCAAGGGATCACGCCGTTTAACACGGAACGGGTTTCCTCCCAAGAATACCAGTGCATAAAACAAACAGCGCAATGCTAAATAAAGAAAAATGAAGCTGTTATAAGACCCAGGTCCTATCACACAATGCAACGCAAGCCGGGGGATAGGGTTTTCCCTTATAACAGCCAAAGAATGCTTGATACGTTTAAAACAAATCATTTGATACTATTATAAGTGCATAGTGTATAAAACAACTTCAAATCATAAGTATCAATCATAGGCGGCATGGGTACCATATATCATGTCGCCATACTAGTTCTACAATTAAAACCACACATGTAACGTATTTGGAAATTGGGTTTCCATCTATGAACCGAGGCAAAAGATAGTCCTCAACCGATTCGAGACGCTCTAGCCCGTGTCTCAGGAACAGCCGCAACTGCCCCTTGGATCCTCAGGGCCGGTCCACCGATGTGGATTATTATGCCTGAACACTACGTCCCCCCACCCTATGGGGTGTAAGTCTGGTCCGTCAGCCGACCAGAATGCATCGGCCGAAACCGATATAACCGAGGCGCCTCGCAACAGCAACAACCACATAAGTCAAACTCGTCAGGGCGTGTAAAACCACTGACGCCACTTCTAGCTAGAAAGAAACGCATGCCCTCCCTGACGTCCTCTCCCGTTTTTGGTTCATACCGGGTGTGAAACACGCGAGGTAAACGTTACACAAAGCTACGCCACAAAGGCCGTGCTTTGATCATCACCACAAGACTTTGCTTTTCAACAGAAGCCTCGATCAATTGCCACTTAGGCATGCCACACAGGCAATTCACTCCATGCGTTTGATATCCATCAATATATAACCCCTGAGCTCGTACGTCTCAGAGAAGGGCGTTAAGCAAGAGAATAAATTCTCCGCCGCCAAACAGATATATATTTAATAGAAATCAAGCACACAGACTAAAATCCAATGTCAGACACACAGTCCATTTACAAGTCCGTTCTGGGTCTGAACGAAACCGGAGGCACCTAGTACCCCGCATATCCATCGATCTCCAAGTACGTCTGGACGATCACCAACTATTTCCATCTTCTTGGGTGTACAGCCCAATCAAGATCACCAGTAATCACCCAAACGACGTGAAGACTTCTGGTCTTCGACCACCGTCTTCATCTTCGATACCCCGTCGAATCAGTTATTCAGAATGGGATAAACCCGGTCTTTCCGAATAACTCGCGTATATTTTAAATAAGTGTTACACAAACACAACATACGCCTCATTCCAATTCAGAATATTCTTTTATTCAAATATTCCTATACTTTGGGAAAAGTTCCCATTAATTTTATCCAAGATAAATTCTTTAAATTTATTCTTTAATCTCCTTTGAATATCAATTCAAACTAGTCGGGATTATCGAACCACACCGAAGTAATCATTTATTTTATTTTCCCAATCCCAACCTATTCATCCCATGAAGTAAAACTGGTAGTACTTCATATCTAACACCACAGTGTTATCGGTAATTCAATTACCATTTCACGTTCAAATCTAATTAAAGATTTAACTATCGCTTGGAGTAAAACTGGTGATACTCCATTCACGATCCTTTCAATCTATTTAAAGATTCATTAAAACTCCACTTAGTTTTAATCTTTAACTGGGTTAAAGAATCCGTGTCCTTTAAAACACGGTTCACGATAAACCCAAAGTCACATTCATTAATTATCGGGTTAAAGAACGAGTGTTATTTAAAACACTGTTCACGATAAACCCAAAAATCAATATCAATTCAATTCCAATTAAATATTATTTAATTGGTACACTTCATTAAATCTAAATAAAAAGATTTAATCATTTCTCAACTGGGTTCAAGAACAGTGTTAGTGAAGACACCATTCACCACAAACCCAAATCACATTCGATATTCAATACAAGGCTCTGAATAGAAAATATATCGGCTTATATTCAATATCGAATTCTACGACTAACAAATGCCGTATTGGAAATAACGATATAAATATATATCTTTCAAATTTCCATAACAACATCTGTATAATCACGAATTCCAACATCGAAATATTCCGAAGACAATTTCGATTCAAATCCATTCCAATGCAATCATTGGAAATTCTGGTGATTTTCAAAACCATTTCAAATTCAATTTATTTATTTAAAAATAAATAGAATTATAATTCTAGTTCAAAACTAGTACATTTCGATAAAAATTTATTTTTATCTTTTCAAACATGAAGTTTTTCATCCCAAATCTTCACAAATCATTTCTAATGATTTTACACAAATTATTACTATTTTTAATAATTTTATCAAGGCCCGTACAGTCGATTTCCATCAATGGCCATCGAACTGCACTTACAGCGACCTTTTTCAAATTTGATTTGGACATAATTCCAAATCCAACCGTTAGATTTCTAATTTCTAATATTCGTTAGAAAGCTCTTTTCGATACGAACCCAACGGTTCTGGTTTTAGGAGAATCCGACGGTCGGATCTCCCGTAATGTCCATTTGAAATCAATGGTCGAAATTCACGAACTGCCGCGGCGCGGCGCGTTCTATTCAGGCCATTATATTATATATATAATATATATAATATATTTCGTCGATTTCTATTTAAAACGAATTATATAAACAGTTTTAAATTCGTTTCAAAAGCAATTTCAACTTCCATTTCAATTCAATTCAAAATTGAATTCTTCTTTATAAATTCGTTTTAAAATTCATTTCTATTCAATTCAAATTTCAATTCAATTTGAATTCATATTCAATTCAATTCATTTCGAAATCGTTTTCAATTCAATTCATTTCGAAATCGTTTTCAATTCAATTCATTTCGAAATCGATAAAATCGATATAAATATCGTTCACGTCAAAATGGCGTCAATCTAATCAACACGGCTTCATAAATTTCTATTTTCAAATATTCTATTTCAAATATTTCTTTTTCAAAATAGTGGTTGTTATCAAAATATTTCGTTCAACACATGACCAATCTCAACGGATGAGTACTGTCCACACATGAACCTTTATTTTATAATATTCTTTATTTTTCAAATTGGAATGAGGCCCAATCAATTACCATATAAAGTTAATTATATGGATTTTCATACAACACATGTATATAATAGCATTGAAAAATAATCAACCATCAACCAAAGTGCACTACACTGTATAAGCATCAAATATAGATATCTAACGCTTATAACAGCCTGTCAATCAATCGATCGACATATTCAATCAATCAGGATGAGTGAACTTCAAATTTCATCCCAACACCCGTGTGGGGTTTCAAACAATCAAACACATACTTTATTTGTGCAGTTGGGCGATGTGTAAAATTTATCGACCCAATCAACGTCATTCAAATAGGTGTACATAAACAAACCGTCCGGTTTGTAAATGAATATTTTATTTATTCACATTCACTATATTCATATTCCCGTTAAAAATTATATTTTTAACGATAAAACATTTTATTTCAACACATGAATTTCTATTCAATTCATTTATTCAATAAAATGGTATTTTTATTTTTCTAACTTATTTTAGAAAATTTCGGCGGCATAACGGCACGATACTAGAAACGGGACAAGGCCTAGCCTTATCCCCGGTCTAGTGAAGGCCCACGCCATTCACACATCAATCAAACCATTCAATTTCACCAAACAATTCAATTCAATCAAATAATCTAATTAAATTATGCAATCAAACAAACAAGTCCATGGTCTGTGGACGATTGTGTCGGGTGCTACTAAGCACCGTCTGCATCCTAGTATATATATATAACTAGAAAATGAAATTGAAAGGTGAGAAATTCTCACCTTTAGCTATCCAATCATCTTGACTCTACTTTGATATAGATCTTCTTCGTTCTCGCCTTTTTGCTACCTTCGTCGCCCGCTTTCACTACCTATGTAAAAATCGAATTTTTACTTTGCTATTCAATATATAAAAATCGAATTTTTACTTTGCTATTCAATATATAAAAATCGAATTTTTACTTTCACGCTATATGGATAAAAATGCTATTTTTACACCGCTACTATATAGATAAAAATTCTATTTTTACATCGTTATTCTATATATAAAGATCTCGCCTTTTCAACTATAAAGATTTCATCTTTATATATAAAAAAAACAGCACTTTATTTCGACGTATAGAAAATAAAAATCAGATTTTTATTTTGCTACATACACAAAGATGATATTTTTATATTCTCTATCCTATAAAGATTATATTTTTAATACTTTAAAAATATAAAAATCATATTTTTAATATTTCTATATAGTAAAGATTATATTTTTAATACTTTAAAAATATAAAAATCATAATTTTATCACTTTAAAAATATAAAGATCATACCTTTTACCAAATAAAAATCCTATCTTTTCACCTTTCAAAATACGATCTTTTCACTTTTCAAAATACGACCTTTTTACCTTTTAAAGTTCTAATCTTTTCCATTTAAAATTCAAACCTTTTCTATTTTAAATTCTTTTTAAAATCAGTTTTAAATTACTATATAAAATTAGTTTTAAATTACTATATAAAATTAGTTTTAAATTACTTTTTAAAATCAGTTTTTATAATCCCAAAAAAAATCGTTTTTAATATATATATATAAAAAAACAGTTATATATACAAAAATAATAAATAAGAAAAAAAAGGAAAGGGACTTACAGCGGATGGAGGAGAAGAGGGGTCGGAGGGGTGGCGGTGGTCTCAGGCGGCGGCTAGGGCGTCGGTTCCTCCAGGTGGGCACGGGCTTCGGGCGGCGGCGGTGGTTTGGTGGTTGCGCTCGAGGTGGAGATGGAGGGGGGCTCGAGGGTCGGCGGCGGCGGGGGTTTGGGTGGGCGCAGGCTAGGGGCGGCGGCGGTGGATCCAGGGGGAGGCGCGCGATTCAATTGGTTTTTTTTTTCTTTTCCTGTTACGAAATGAAGAAGAGAGGGGGGGGCCATCGGTTATAAGGGGAGGAAGGGGGTTTTCTTTTTTATTTATTTTTATTTATTATTTTATTATTTTTAAAAGTTGACTTTTACGTACGTCATCAAAACGAGGCCCACCGCCTGTCGTCCATAGCGTTTTACCCCCTTTCCGAACACAATGAGATATGTATCGCAAGTTGATTCGGCTGTTACAATCAGTTTCCGTTAAATTTACATTTAAATCACTATATTGAATTTTAAACGTACATTTCAAATTACCGGGGTCACATACTAACTCTATAAATTGCAGAAAAATATTTTCTAGCTTCGTATTGACGATACGGTCCTAACAAAACTAGTTTCGTCGAATTCTGAGACCGTTAGAAAAATGGCCAATTTCCAGTCGATTAAAATCAACTGAAACCGGTCAAACGCGTTTTCCTTTGCCACGCTCACATATTGATTCGAAAAATTATGAAATTTGGAATCCAGCAATAATTTGACACTGCGGATCCAACAAAAGTGGTTTCGTCGAAATCCAAGGTCATTTGCAAAATGTCCATTTTTAAGGGCCTTTATATATATAAAAATATATATAAATTCCACAGCGACTATTTCTAATTTTAAATTGGACATATCTTATCATTTCTAAGATGAAATCTCAGTTTGTTAACTTCGTTGGAAAGATATCGTTATACAGATTCAAATATTTCTTGTTTCGTTCAATTCTGACTTATATTGAATTCTGTATATTCATTTGAAATTAGAAATCGAATTTTCGAACTACCGCGCCATTTCCAATTCCTTTTATAATTATATATAATTATTATATATTCTAACGACGACGCATATAATATATACGTTCGAATTATATTCAAAATAAATTTCACGTCGATATTATTTAAAATAATCTATTTTAAATGTTCAAAATTCACTAAAATTGCTAAAATAAAAATTTTAAACTGGCCCAGATTTTCGGGTTATTACAATCTCCCCCACTTAAAACTTTTCGTCCCCGAAAAGGAACAAAGTCGAAAGTGGTTTGATTAATCAACCCTACGTTCGATCTGGCTTCCGTTCTCCAACTCTTCAGTTTCTGAGAATCTTCAAAATTTCAAAAATTTGGCTAACACCCTAAATTTTCGAAAAATTTCGCCATAACCTCCCTTGCACCGGGAGCATCGGGGAATTTCAAATAGCTTCCCCGGTCCTTCAGATCTCAAAAAGAAAAAGAAAAAGCCAAGCGGCTAGCCAATAGGCTCATAAAATCATCATCACCCAAACAAAACAGTAAATTATGTAGTAAACATGTACCTATTTGTCGGGCAAACAAATTTTATTCTCTGGCTCTAGCCTCCTTGCTATGACCTGTTCAACGTAAGTATATGTATATGCAAGCAAATGCGACCAATTTTCAATACAATTCAATATTTGGTACAATTAGGCTAAATGGTTCAAAATTAGCAAACAATTAAACAAACAACACAAACATCAATCAATTAGTGAATTAGAGTTTCAAATTCATAATTTGATATATATATATACGGAAAATCTTGTTTTGATGCCAATTCACAACAATAAAGCTATCTATATTAGTTTTGGTTCTCACACCAGTCTAATGGAAATATATAGATATCACACCTTCGTTACTCGAACATGAATACTAATGACGACTAGTCAATCATCAGAATCATCTTCGGGCCACTAGAGTATGATTCTATATCTATCCAGTATATTAAAAATTTGAATACACGCGGATCAGACGTATACGCAAAATCTGTATATACTGGATTGTCCACATCAATATAAATAGATAATCAAATACGAATAATTGATTTTAAATTTTCAAAACAAAATTGTTTTCATTTGAAAAAATATACTCTTCACACTCGTTCTAGGATACTACTGATCCTATCTCTAACGAGTCATTCTAATTGGATATTACTAACCCAATATCTGATGAATTCTTTCGTATGGTTCTAATGTGTCTTGTTCTCTGAGCTTTGTAAACCAAAGCTCTGATACCAACTGTGAAAACCCGTAACTTCCCCGTAAAGGAAAGCGTCGGATAGTTCGAGAACAAGCCACAACAGAACGCATACACAAGAACATTTCATTGTATTTTACAACAATGCACCAGATTACAAGAATATACAGAGTACAAGTGAATATTACACAGAAATATCAGAGATTTAAATTACATTTAAATACATCGCAGCGGAAAATAATACAATACACAACTAGAAGAGATATACGGATACAAAGCTTTCCGGATATCGTTCCAGCTGTAAACCAGGATCCTGTGAATACAAATCTGCAAAACCAAAACTACTAGCTGCCCGTGTCAAAATAAGGGCACCCAGAGTTTAGGTTAAAACAATAAACTCCAGGTCAGTCATGTGACTGGTGTGAGAACTAAAACAGTTATTAATCTTTATTTTAAATCATTAGGTAAATCAAGGGATCACGCCGTATAACACGGAACGGGTTTCCTCCCAAGAATACCAGTGCATAAAACAAACAGCGCAATGCTAAATAAAGAAAAATGAAGCTGTTATAAGACCCAGGTCCTATCACACAATGCAACGCAAGCCGGGGGATAGGGTTTTCCCTTATAACAGCCAAAGAATGCTTGATACGTTTAAAACAAATCATTTGATACTATTATAAGTGCATAGTGTATAAAACAACTTCAAATCATAAGTATCAATCATAGGCGGCATGGGTACCATATATCATGTCGCCATACTAGTTCTACAATTAAAACCACACATGTAACGTATTTGGAAATTGGGTTTCCATCTATGAACCGAGGCAAAAGATAGTCCTCAACCGATTCGAGACGCTCTAGCCCGTGTCTCAGGAACAGCCGCAACTGCCCCTTGGATCCTCAGGGCCGGTCCACCGATGTGGATTATTATGCCTGAACACTACGTCCCCCCACCCTATGGGGTGTAAGTCTGGTCCGTCAGCCGACCAGAATGCATCGGCCGAAACCGATATAACCGAGGCGCCTCGCAACAGCAACAACCACATAAGTCAAACTCGTCAGGGCGTGTAAAACCACTGACGCCACTTCTAGCTAGAAAGAAACGCATGCCCTCCCTGACGTCCTCTCCCGTTTTTGGTTCATACCGGGTGTGAAACACGCGAGGTAAACGTTACACAAAGCTACGCCACAAAGGCCGTGCTTTGATCATCACCACAAGACTTTGCTTTTCAACAGAAGCCTCGATCAATTGCCACTTAGGCATGCCACACGGGCAATTCACTCCATGCGTTTGATATCCATCAATATATAACCCCTGAGCTCGTACGTCTCAGAGAAGGGCGTTAAGCAAGAGAATAAATTCTCCGCCGCCAAACAGATATATATTTAATAGAAATCAAGCACACAGACTAAAATCCAATGTCAGACACACAGTCCATTTACAAGTCCGTTCTGGGTCTGAACGAAACCGGAGGCACCTAGTACCCCGCATATCCATCGATCTCCAAGTACGTCTGGACGATCACCAACTATTTCCATCTTCTTGGGTGTACAGCCCAATCAAGATCACCAGTAATCACCCAAACGACGTGAAGACTTCTGGTCTTCGACCACCGTCTTCATCTTCGACACCCCGTCGAATCAGTTATTCAGAATGGGATAAACCCGGTCTTTCCGAATAACTCGCGTATATTTTAAATAAGTGTTACACAAACACAACATACGCCTCATTCCAATTCAGAATATTCTTTTATTCAAATATTCCTATACTTTGGGAAAAGTTCCCATTAATTTTATCCAAGATAAATTCTTTAAATTTATTCTTTAATCTCCTTTGAATATCAATTCAAACTAGTCGGGATTATCGAACCACACCGAAGTAATCATTTATTTTATTTTCCCAATCCCAACCTATTCATCCCATGAAGTAAAACTGGTAGTACTTCATATCTAACACCACAGTGTTATCGGTAATTCAATTACCATTTCACGTTCAAATCTAATTAAAGATTTAACTATCGCTTGGAGTAAAACTGGTGATACTCCATTCACGATCCTTTCAATCTATTTAAAGATTCATTAAAACTCCACTTAGTTTTAATCTTTAACTGGGTTAAAGAATCCGTGTCCTTTAAAACACGGTTCACGATAAACCCAAAGTCACATTCATTAATTATCGGGTTAAAGAACGAGTGTTATTTAAAACACTGTTCACGATAAACCCAAAAATCAATATCAATTCAATTCCAATTAAATATTATTTAATTGGTACACTTCATTAAATCTAAATAAAAAGATTTAATCATTTCTCAACTGGGTTCAAGAACAGTGTTAGTGAAGACACCATTCACCACAAACCCAAATCACATTCGATATTCAATACAAGGCTCTGAATAGAAAATATATCGGCTTATATTCAATATCGAATTCTACGACTAACAAATGCCGTATTGGAAATAACGATATAAATATATATCTTTCAAATTTCCATAACAACATCTGTATAATCACGAATTCCAACATCGAAATATTCCGAAGACAATTTCGATTCAAATCCATTCCAATGCAATCATTGGAAATTCTGGTGATTTTCAAAACCATTTCAAATTCAATTTATTTATTTAAAAATAAATAGAATTATAATTCTAGTTCAAAACTAGTACATTTCGATAAAAATTTATTTTTATCTTTTCAAACATGAAGTTTTTCATCCCAAATCTTCACAAATCATTTCTTATGATTTTACACAAATTATTACTATTTTTAATAATTTTATCAAGGCCCGTACAGTCGATTTCCATCAATGGCCATCGAACTGCACTTACAGCGACCTTTTTCAAATTTGATTTGGACATAATTCCAAATCCAACCGTTAGATTTCTAATTTCTAATATTCGTTAGAAAGCTCTTTTCGATACGAACCCAACGGTTCCGGTTTTAGGAGAATCCGACGGTCGGATCTCCCGTAATGTCCATTTGAAATCAATGGTCGAAATTCACGAACTGCCGCGGCGCGGCGCGTTCTATTCAGGCCATTATATTATATATATAATATATATAATATATTTCGTCGATTTCTATTTAAAACGAATTATATAAACAGTTTTAAATTCGTTTCAAAAGCAATTTCAACTTCCATTTCAATTCAATTCAAAATTGAATTCTTCTTTATAAATTCGTTTTAAAATTCATTTCTATTCAATTCAAATTTCAATTCAATTTGAATTCATATTCAATTCAATTCATTTCGAAATCGTTTTCAATTCAATTCATTTCGAAATCGTTTTCAATTCAATTCATTTCGAAATCGATAAAATCGATATAAATATCGTTCACGTCAAAATGGCGTCAATCTAATCAACACGGCTTCATAAATTTCTATTTTCAAATATTCTATTTCAAATATTTCTTTTTCAAAATAGTGGTTGTTATCAAAATATTTCGTTCAACACATGACCAATCTCAACGGATGAGTACTGTCCACACATGAACCTTTATTTTATAATATTCTTTATTTTTCAAATTGGAATGAGGCCCAATCAATTACCATATAAAGTTAATTATATGGATTTTCATACAACACATGTATATAATAGCATTGAAAAATAATCAACCATCAACCAAAGTGCACTACACTGTATAAGCATCAAATATAGATATCTAACGCTTATAACAGCCTGTCAATCAATCGATCGACATATTCAATCAATCAGGATGAGTGAACTTCAAATTTCATCCCAACACCCGTGTGGGGTTTCAAACAATCAAACACATACTTTATTTGTGCAGTTGGGCGATGTGTAAAATTTATCGACCCAATCAACGTCATTCAAATAGGTGTACATAAACAAACCGTCCGGTTTGTAAATGAATATTTTATTTATTCACATTCACTATATTCATATTCCCGTTAAAAATTATATTTTTAACGATAAAACATTTTATTTCAACACATGAATTTCTATTCAATTCATTTATTCAATAAAATGGTATTTTTATTTTTCTAACTTATTTTAGAAAATTTCGGCGGCATAACGGCACGATACTAGAAACGGGACAAGGCCTAGCCTTATCCCCGGTCTAGTGAAGGCCCACGCCATTCACACATCAATCAAACCATTCAATTTCACCAAACAATTCAATTCAATCAAATAATCTAATTAAATTATGCAATCAAACAAACAAGTCCATGGTCTGTGGACGATTGTGTCGGGTGCTACTAAGCACCGTCTGCATCCTAGTATATATATATATAACTAGAAAATGAAATTGAAAGGTGAGAAATTCTCACCTTTAGCTATCCAATCATCTTGAATCTACTTTGATATAGATCTTCTTCGTTCTCGCCTTTTTGCTACCTTCGTCGCCCGCTTTCACTACCTATGTAAAAATCGAATTTTTACTTTGCTATTCAATATATAAAAATCGAATTTTTACTTTGCTATTCAATATATAAAAATCGAATTTTTACTTTCACGCTATATGGATAAAAATGCTATTTTTACACCGCTACTATATAGATAAAAATTCTATTTTTACATCGTTATTCTATATATAAAGATCTCGCCTTTTCAACTATAAAGATTTCATCTTTATATATAAAAAAACAGCACTTTATTTCGACGTATAGAAAATAAAAATCAGATTTTTATTTTGCTACATACACAAAGATGATATTTTTATATTCTCTATCCTATAAAGATTATATTTTTAATACTTTAAAAATATAAAAATCATATTTTTAATATTTCTATATAGTAAAGATTATATTTTTAATACTTTAAAAATATAAAAATCATAATTTTATCACTTTAAAAATATAAAGATCATACCTTTTACCAAATAAAAATCCTATCTTTTCACCTTTCAAAATACGATCTTTTCACTTTTCAAAATACGACCTTTTTACCTTTTAAAGTTCTAATCTTTTCCATTTAAAATTCAAACCTTTTCTATTTTAAATTCTTTTTAAAATCAATTTTAAATTACTATATAAAATTAGTTTTAAATTACTATATAAAATTAGTTTTAAATTACTTTTTAAAATCAGTTTTTATAATCCCAAAAAAAATCGTTTTTAATATATATATATATAAAAAAACAGTTATATATACAAAAATAATAAATAAGAAAAAAAAGGAAAGGGACTTACAGCGGATGGAGGAGAAGAGGGGTCGGAGGGGTGGCGGTGGTCTCAGGCGGCGGCTAGGGCGTCGGTTCCTCCAGGTGGGCACGGGCTTCGGGCGGCGGCGGTGGTTTGGTGGTTGCGCTCGAGGTGGAGATGGAGGGGGGCTCGAGGGTCGGCGGCGGCGGGGGTTTGGGTGGGCGCAGGCTAGGGGCGGCGGCGGTGGATCCAGGGGGAGGCGCGCGATTCAATTGGGTTTTTTTTTTCTTTTTTCTTTTCCTGTTACGAAATGAAGAAGAGAGGGGGGGGCATCGGTTATAAGGGGAGGAAGGGGGTTTTCTTTTTTATTTATTATTTTATTATTTTTAAAAGTTGACTTTTACATACGTCATCAAAACGAGGCCCACCGCCTGTCGTCCATAGCGTTTTACCCCCTTTCCGAACACAATGAGATATGTATCGCAAGTTGATTCGGCTGTTACAATCAGTTTCCGTTAAATTTACATTTAAATCACTATATTGAATTTTAAACGTACATTTCAAATTACCGGGGTCACATACTAACTCTATAAATTGCAGAAAAATATTTTCTAGCTTCGTATTGACGATACGGTCCTAACAAAACTAGTTTCGTCGAATTCTGAGACCGTTAGAAAAATGGCCAATTTCCAGTCGATTAAAATCAACTGAAACCGGTCAAACGCGTTTTCCTTTGCCACGCTCACATATTGATTCGAAAAATTATGAAATTTGGAATCCAGCAATAATTTGACACTGCGGATCCAACAAAAGTGGTTTCGTCGAAATCCGAGGTCATTTGCAAAATGTCCATTTTTAAGGGCCTTTATATATATATAAAAATATATATAAATTCCACAGCGACTATTTCTAATTTTAAATTGGACATATCTTATCATTTCTAAGATGAAATCTCAGTTTGTTAACTTCGTTGGAAAGATATCGTTATACAGATTCAAATATTTCTTGTTTCGTTCAATTCTGACTTATATTGAATTCTGTATATTCATTTGAAATTAGAAATCGAATTTTCGAACTACCGCGCCATTTCCAATTCCTTTTATAATTATATATAATTATTATATATTCTAACGACGACGCATATAATATATACGTTCGAATTATATTCAAAATAAATTTCACGTCGATATTATTTAAAATAATCTATTTTAAATGTTCAAAATTCACTAAAATTGCTAAAATAAAAATTTTAAACTGGCCCAGATTTTCGGGTTATTACAGTTGTGCTCTATTAATTAACTGACTCAATTAGAAGGGGGAAGAGGGTCTTATGGCCGTTCACGTATAGTATAAATACTAAGGGATACGACCAATTTTTTACGGGTAGTATGCAACCTCTTTTGCTAATAGTTCAATAAATTGAACTAATATATATCCGCGATCTAATTATGCGAGACAGTCAACTTCACAAAGCACCACTTTTCAATTATATTACTTCAAAATTCAAATCAAGTTTTATAATTGAAAATCTACGAGAGTGATCACTTCAGGTATGTAAATTCGTGTCGCACAAACAAATTCAGAAATATCAGCCATAGAACAGCACAGCCAAAAAAATAATAACAGAATTAAAAAAAATTGTACAAGCAAGTCGCTGCCCCTGCATAAGATTTTTACAAGCAATTTCTGTATTTTTCAAAGTAGCAGAGCACCTGTAGAGTTTAGAAAATATTACAGTGGGGTATGGCTGTCGTCCAGTGCAATTGAGTAGCTTCAGCGATTAAAATCTCAGTGTTTGCAAATCCATTGACCTTTGAATTCTCTATTTGATGCTTGATTTCTTTTCTTCACTTCGGGTTGTGATTGCTTTTTTTTTAATTTGAATGATTTTTTTTTAATTGCTAATTGAAAAAAAAAACGGTGAAACAAAATCAACCCAGTTACTAACGAATAGAAAGAAATAAAGAAAATTCTAAACCCCAAAAGTTAACAAATCGAATCAACTCATAATGAATAAGCCAACCCAACTAAATGTGCTCAACACTCAAAATAAAACCGGCCGATGGAAAAGATATTTGCACTCATGTACTCCAAAGGAAACAAATCAAAGAGTCCCTTTTTATTTCAAACACTCGAACCCAAAAAGAAAGAGAATAAGAAACAAATCACACCGCTCTTTCGCAAATAAATTAGACCGATTTTTCGTCGAGAATACACAATAAGGAAACTAGGCCGAAAACTTGGTCATACCAAAAAAAAAAATCGTTGTTTCCTTCTACCAATGAAAACAAGATACTAGGCCGAAACTAAAACAGAACGAAAAGATTTTGCCTTCCAGAAGAAACAAGTACGCCCCTTTATTCTCAGAAGCAAAAAATAAAAATAAAGGGCTCAAGAACTTCAACAGCCACGTCAAAATAGCCAATATAAGAGGTCGATCTCCAATTTCCCAATACTTCAATGCGCCCCTTGTTTTTTTTTTTGTTTTTTTTTTTTGATCCGATTAAAATTAAAAATTGTAGAGTTCAAATCCGTTTTTGGTTCGAATTGGGTTTGGCTTTCGGACGTGAGTTGAAAAACGCTGAAGTCTTGGGAGTATGGAGGTTGACTTTTGATGTTCGAAGAGGCTAATTGGTCTTCCGATATGAGTATTTTGGTTGCTGGAGTTTTGTGAGAGTAGTTCTGGAAGGCAACTTGTTTTGCGATGGGGGGAATTGTGATTGGGTATTCGTGATCTGGGTGTATGTAACGTGTTCGACGAGATGAACTAAGTTGGTGATGGTGTTCTAACAACACGGAATTGCTGAGTTGCTATGGGATTGGAGATGTCAATCTTTTCAGAACTAGGTGAACGTGATATGGTAGTAGTTGGTGGTATTCGTTGAAGGTGATCCGCAGTGGACGGGTATGGGACGTTGTTGCGGTTTTAGGGTGATTACGTGATGAAGAGGGAATTGTAATTGTGAAGATGGGTGCCGTGCTGATGGTTTGATGAATGGTTGTACGGTTGCGGCTTGGGGATAGGGAGATGGTCAGCAAAACGTTGATGGTAGACAAAGTTGCGTGATGTACAGATTTGGTTCGAAAATCTTGGGTGATCTAACTGGGTTCTGTTTGGTGATGGGATTTATTTGGTTTCGTGAGTATGGTCTGATCTTTGATGGGCCTTGAAGGATGGTGATGCAGTGATTGACGGGGTATGAGGGTTAAACGCAAACGGAGGATGGTATTGTGAAGGTGGATGCTGAGTATAATGGTTATTTGGTGATGGGAAGGATTTTTGGGTTGTGTTTAAATGGTAGTGGCAGAAAATTGTGGAATCAGCGGCAGAAATATAGAAAGAAGAGAGAATTTCTAGAAAGATATTTGTTGTTTTTTTTTCTTTTTTTTTGAAAAAGAGGCTTGTAAAGGAAGAAAGGAAAGAAATCAAAAGAGAAAAATGGCAAAAAAAAAATATTGTTGTAAGAGGGGAAAGAAATAAAAGAAAAATAACAAGATTTTTTTTTTGTATAGAGGATTATAGTACCATTGAGAAATACCAAATCAGCTACTCAAGAATTTTTTTATATGAATACACAAAAACAAGGAAAAATAAAAACTAACACGAATCAGAAACTAAATAAATAATAAAATTTTATCGTTACCTCCCCGGCAACGGCACCAAAAACTTGATCGACGCTAATCTATGAATCAGAAAAGCGCGACATTTAAATTAAATTCTGCAAGCATACAGGTGTGTAGCATACAGGTCGAACACAGGGAGGTGAATTAAATCAAATTATTTATCTAATCTCTTGGGCGAGTTAGACAATACTTTGGAGGTTGATTTTGAAAATAAAACAAAACAAAATTAAAACTGTAATTTAATTCAGAACAGATCTAACTGAATCGACGATCAAATCACTATTTTAATGGAAAAGCAATGAAACTATGAATCAGATTCAAATCTAATCAAATCCAATTTAAACTATGAACGCGATTAAAATACAGAAAATAAAAGTGCAGAATATAAATAACAACAGGAAATAAAATTAGGATTACCGCTGAATCTAATCAGACGGTCAATCACTAATGAAAAGAAATGCAAAATACAAATAGTGTTCTACCGAATCTAATCGTGTAGACAACACTAATTGCTAAGAAATAGAAAATTGCATAAAATAAAAAGAAAACTGAGTTTTATTAATGAAGAAGAGAATAGAATGAGATATAGGATGGTGGCTACAATGATATTACAAGGGTATATATAGGGTAGATAGCCAAACCCTAACCCTAACCCTAATGATAACTGAGCCTGGTCATTACATCACTAATTAGTTTACAATGAGAAACATAAATGGGCCTTAGATAAATAAAGCAAATTTGGGCCTTTTCTCTTTTCCTTTTGCTTCCTTGACACTTCTTCATTGATTTGTGATGTGCAAAGCCTTTTTATCAATCCTTTTCTTGTCCAACAGCAACTAGATGTGAGATCTTCATCTACAATTCTTCAAAATGTAAATATATATCAATTTCATCTCTATTTCTCTACTTTCCTGGTTGCATGCAGGCTGGGTTGGAATATCTGTAAAAGTAACAAAACAATACCCAAGTAATATTTATTTATATACAAAAGATAAGAAATAAGAGCATAAAATAAACACATTTCTATGTCAATCAGCCGTGCACCATTGGTTGTATCGGGTTGCCACTTTGGGGAGTGATACACCCCACTGTGGGGCCAACACGGGTATCTACGGTAGGGAGCCGATCGCTTGGGGAGTAGTGGGTACACCTAGTGGAGATAGGGGCAGACGGCACCTATGTAGTCAGCTAGGGGTACACAAAACTACTAGTTAAATTTTCTAAGTCCTTGGGTGGGTTCAACCTTTAAGTAGGAATTACCCTTGGGTGGGTAGATCTGGTGTGGTGCAGTGTAGGAATTACCCTTGGGTGGGTAGATCTGGTGTGGTGCAGTGTAGTATTTATCCTTGGGTGGATAGGCGCGTCTTTACCGTTATCTTAGTTCATCCTAAGTCTAGTTGGTTGCTTAGTGTAGTCATTTATCCCCAGTCGTACCGTACCAGGTTTATATCATACCCTAATTACTTTAATGATTGTATTGTTAAAGTTATAGGGCTCACTCAGACTTATGTATGACCCCATTGTTTTTATTTTTTTCCCAACCCTCAGGTTATCAGGGTGGGCCTAGCACTAGTGGGCTTTGATCAGATTGCTTTATCTATCTTTTGGAGCTTGGACTCTTGAAGTAAAGCTCGGTTATCTTTTCTATTATGGCTATTAGTATGTAGTGGGATTATGTACTTATGTTTTAACAAGATGGATATTTTGTACTTGACTCTTGTTGGTTTTTGATATGTAACCAAACATGTTTACCTTCTGCTACAATGAAATGATGTTTTAAATTTCAAGTATTACTTATATCTGTCTTGTTGTAATTTTTCTGTTCTATATTCACATAAAATACTCCACCGATGCTATGGCATTCCCTTGGGGAGTGACCATAGCGGGTGTGGGGTGTTACAACCTACCCATAGCACTACTTCTTTCAGATGGTGTCCATGCCCAATCTACAGCCAATTCCAGAATTGTTTGATTACAGGATTAGGGCAGACACCAATCTCATTCTTAGTCAGTGCTAGGAGATGGTAATGTACTCGAGGCAACTGTCTGAGCTCATCAGGGGTTTGGAGCTCTACATTTCCAACATGAAGCAGGAGTGGGGCATAGAGAAAAACGTCCTTGAGCTCACAAAAAGGGCTTATCAGAGTGTGAAACTTAACTCTCAGCCACCAAGAAGTTTTATGACAACACAAAAGAGGAGATGGATAATTGCAGGTGAGACTCACTACTGTGCTCAGTCAGTGGTCACTTTGAACTAAGTCGATTGAGAATGAGTTGTTGCTAGTAGGGGAGACGAGAAAGTCCCTTAATACAGGGAATGAGTGACTAAGGAGGGAAAAAGAGATGCTGGCCCAGGAGAATGCAGAACATAAGGCCCAATTGGCCGCATCTAAAGAAGCCAAAAAGAAAGTAGAAGAGAACGCCCACACTGCACTTGAGTCAACCTTGAACTCCCAAGTCCAACACGATATAGAAATAATGGGATTGAAGGAAAAACTTGAAGAGGCGAAAAAGGTTGAAGAGGAGTTCGGGCCCTTGATTATGACTTTCTTTTCTCGTATCTGCCAGTATTGTGACAATTCATGGGTAGAAGACTACCTTATAACTCTAGCTGATGCCTGGAGTGAGTTGGTTCAAGAGGAGAGGCGTGCGTCTGAAAGCGGAGATCTGGATGAGGACGAACAAAAGAAGACATTCTTAAGGAACACCGAAGTTTTGACAGAAGGGAGATTTCTACATAAGGAGGCTGAAGATGTTGCTAGGCTTCTAGCAAAATGAAAACTGTCACTGAAGGTAGTTCTGGTCCTTCTTCTGTAGCTCTTGAATACGGAGAAGTAGAGGGTTACAATCCTGATTTCCGAGCTCCAAAAATATCAAAGCCTCTAACTTCAATCACCGAGGCTTTCGAGACTCCTGAGCTCACAAGTGATGGTTCCATAGAAGGTATCTTTCTGACTTCACCTGAATTCGAGAGGGTTTTTCTGGAATCAGTCGGAACCCTCATCATCCCCAAAGGACTAATTGTTATTACTCTTCCTGCTACAAGTATCCATCTGGTTCAGACTTCTTCTGAAACCCAGTCAAAATCTGTCGATGACTTAAGTATCCCCAGCCGACAATCCAGACAAAGATGAAGGGGTGATTAATGTACTGAAGGGACTGAATGGCAGGGGCTCTCAGCCTGAAGGTGAAGAGGATGTCATCTACACCAGGGAGTCTTGGACGAAAGGTCCCTTGAATATGGAGGAGATCCAGGAGCAGCAAGCGAGACAACTTCTCGAGTTAAAGGCCGAGACCGCAACAGGCTCTTTGTCAATTACTCCCCGCAAGTTGTCCCTCCTTCCAACGCCCCACAATCGTCGGGTATTGACCGAAAGACGACAACTTATGTTAAGGAGAACAGGTCAAAGAAGAAGCATGAAAAGCCGATAAGGAATTGGAGGGTTTGTTGGTGAGAAGCTGCCCAAGCGCCAGATTATCAAGGGATCTGAGATGGAAAATAGAACAAAGCAGAAGAAATGCGTAGATCCATCGAAGTCCAAGTAGGCCTTTCTTATTTTGTTTGTAGGCCTGTTGTTGTTGTGAGTATGTCCCTCCATTTTTTGCTTTATAATTCTATATGTACCTACAATGCGAATAAAACATTGCTTTTGTTTGTAAGTTTAAGTAATTTTTCATTCATTGTATTTGTGATTCACTTCGTTTTTTCTAAGTCAAATTTAAGTTACAAACTAATTCTAGCCTAAAATAAAAACACATTAAGTGCTAAGCCATCTTACTTAGGAATTTTCCCATAAGCTTTATTACTTAGAATGAATAAGTGTCGTAGTCTAAAGGTATAGTGTTTATGCCCCCAATTTACTTTGACTCACGAGTCGCGTCCAAGACATTTTAGAAGTAGTTTATAAGTCTATACCCGTGCCGCTAGCGTTGGTGGGGTTCGAGCTAAGTATATTGGGCATCTGGTCCTTGAGTGTTTTATACTCTCTAATCTTTATTTCGGATTAGAGTTGCGGGTTTAGTGATCTTCACCGTTCACGCTATCCCAATAGGTTTTTACTCTTTCTCAAGTCGTGAGAGCTAGAGTTTAATACAAAAATGCCATCTTCTATTTGCTTAGGAGTCGTTTCCTTACTTTGGTCTTTTTAAATTTCAATTAATCATTGATTAGTATGATTATTAAATTTCACTTAATCTTTAATTAAAATAATACTAAATTTCAGTTAATCACTAATTAAAATAATTAATTAAATTCAGATTTTTTTTAACCAAATAAGTAACTAAATTCAGTTATCACTGCTTAAAACGAATAATCACATTCCAGTTCATTAATTAAATGCTTAACTAAACTCAATTGTCATCGATTATATAAATAATTATATGTCATTATTACTAATTCAAAAAATAAATAAATTTATTAATATCATTAACAAAATGATAATTTATTTCAATTATCAATTTTGTGATAACTCAAGCTTAAGTTTAGAAGAATGTATAACTTATTTCAATCATTTACAATATGATAATATGCATAAGTAAATAAGAGCGATAAATGAATATATATAAACAAATGCGAATAGAATATCCAAATTAGTAAAATAGCAGAGCAGAGGTTTACTGTGTTAACTGGATGTCAACTAGAGTATGTCCAATCAATTTCTAATCGTTGTTTACTTGTCCAAATAGAAAACACAAAGATCATGTTTTAAATCTATTACATCAAAATTAATAACGTATTCAATTTAACTATATTCAACAGTTCACAAATAACCAAATATTTGCAAAAAAAATCAGATATCAAATTAAAAAAAATGTCTAAAAACATTTTGAGATGCTATATAATGATCCTAAATCAGGTTCAAACAATCTAGTAGCATTTCAAGATGTTATAACGTGATTGCTATATTTAATTCAAACAATGATCAATTTGATCAATTCAAACAGACAATTGATAATATAATAATATAACCAAGCCAAACAAAAAATAATTTTCAAATCAAGCAGACAATCAATAATTTTATTTTATTTATACAATGCTGATTAATCATAAAGGTGAGTTTTACTTAGCACTGATTCGGTTGTCATTTATGAAATTTGGCTCCCATTGAATTTCGAATAGCATTCAAAATTTTCTAAAATTCTCACTAGCTCCAAATACTACCAATCTAAATCCCATGCGAAGATTACGATGGTAGCAATCCAATAAAACTTATGACGTTTGAATCCGACCTCATATGGATTAGAAATGCAATTTATAAGTTTTGATTAAATAAATTATCATTTAATCACTAATTACATGAATTAATAATTTAATTACCCCATACTAATCTTCATCTTCCTCTGGTTATTTTCGAATACCCACCTACAGTGAATCAAACTCATGGACGTTGCTTCTCTCTTATACCCTTCCCTCCTCGTTCAACTTCAACGCAATTCGACAACACCATTCATCCTTTTTTTCACAATCTCCACCACCTTAACACTTCAAGGAAACATCTGCGAGCTCCCTTCGAATAGTGACCTAAGCCTCCCTCACGCAACACGCCACATGTTGCAACAAAAAAGTTTCCAAATCCCGTTAATTTTTCCGAGCAATGCTCCTTCTTTTTATAACATCGATTTCAAACTTCGATTCAACACTGGATCACCAGAACTCCAAAAAACACCTAAGACACCATGAACTCACATGACCCACAGGTCGATTATCTCAAACAGATGTAGCTCCAATGAAAGCATATATAGAATCAAAGATCTCAAAGTTGCCAACTCAAAGAAGCTTATTTCATAATTTTTCATTAACTAAGTTTTCTAGATATAAACTTTTAAAGTTTCATTGCATATTCTCTGTTACTATAAACATGAAGAGAGGGAAAAGGTGGCTCATGAATAATTTCTAGGGTTTAAGAGAAGTAAATGAAGTGTTGGCCCATATTTATAGGAAATTGCAAAATATTATTGACTTCAAAAATTCACGACTCAAAACAAGGCGCCCTCACTATTGTTCCTAAATAAATATCCCTATTCTGAACTCAACATAACTAGTTTCATGACCAATTCCGTCATGTTTAACTGTTATTCTTAAAATCAAAATTTCTATCAAATTGATTTCAAATTACTAAATACTACGCGTTATTAGCGCGCACAATCACATAATAAGTCTGATCGTCATGAAACTTGGTATCATGTAATAATTTACTATTCTGAATCCGATTAAGTTAGTTTCGTCAAAATCCATGATAATTTGCAAAATGATATCCTTCTTATTAACTATTGTTTGGTAACATGATTCAAATATCGATTCAAATCCAGACTATTTATTATTATTTATGAATTAACAAAATGGATTTATAATAAATATTAATTTACTAAACTGTATCAAATGAGAGTTACTGAATTCATTCAATCGGCATCTTAATCAAATATTATTATTAGCTAAATAACCACTAAATTGGAATTCAACTTATTAAATTCCAAAAATCCAATTATTTAAGTATTGAAAATATTTGAGATCTAATAACTAAATTTCTTTGTTGTTACATCTACCCTCCCAAAGGATACTAGAAAAAGGACCATAATTAAGGGAAAAAGCTTAAGATAGAAAATATAAAAGGTGTTGCCAAAATAATATAAGTAAGAAACTTAGATTCTTTCCTAAGACACCCAATTCACTACATCTGAAACCTCTACTTATAGGATGAATAATCCCGTTGAGGAATTGGTTGACGTCATATCTTACAATAACGAAGTAATGACTCATGCTCTTTATCCATATCTTTTGACTGAATGATTCCTATTGTAGTTGTTGAATCATTCTAGCCAAATTCATTAGAAAATTTTAGAATACTACCTACTCTAGTTACTATAGGAAATAGTCTCATGAGCCTAGGAGAAAAATTCACTGGTTTACCAACGAAAAAGTTTGTTCACTTCTAACTCATTTTTCTACTCATCTCCCTTCATGCTAAACTCATTCTTAACTAGTTAGATATTTCCCAGTTGTTACAACTTGATCTAAAGTTTTAAAGTCTACTCTACCATCCAAGTAGAGTCTTTATGAACTCATTACATTTACTATATTCACATGTTATATCCATTTTTTTAATAATTTTACCAATAATTCCTTCATCAGTTCCACTTATATTGTCCAACTCCATAAGTGTACACTTCTTTTTAAATTTTAAATTTTAAATTTTCTCGAAGTTCAATTTTCCTTTTAAAATCTTATTTGAAAAATCTTTGTGGAAAACTTAATATTTATGGAGTTAAAAGAATTTCTTTTTGAAACATACTATTATTATTTTCAAACTTTAATTTCAATAACCATATACAAGGTTAGACTCAAAGTGGACTCATAGTTTCCTTTTTCATCAAAACACTTACTTCTTTAGTCTTGTTAGCCTTTAACAATTCTTTTCTAAAGATTAGTTATCTTCCTCTTTTCCTTACTGGAATACTTTTTCTCTAAATTCCTTTCCTTGGTATACAAATACTTATTCGGCTCTTCTTACGGATTTTCTACTTCCCTACTACCTATAACATATGGGCACCCACCATTTTCTTAATAATAGAACTTTTACATATTTCAAATTTGGACTCCCATAAGGATGTAACACTCTTAGGTTCGATTAACTTGATTTATTAACCATGCACAAATTTATCTTCAAAGACCTTTCATATATTATTACTCTATTAATGGGGTTTCTAGGATATACTAACCTCATCTCATGCCCAAATGATGATATCTTAGTGAACACAAAAATCTCAGCATTGAACTTTAATAGCGATAAGATTCATCCCTATGTCCTATCATAATCCAAGATATAATTCTAAGGTAAATTATGTAGGGCCTTATCTGCCCATTTTTGTCTGAATATTTGTATGTAGGGGAAAACTATACTTAGATTCAGTCTTGGTTTCCATAAGTTCATGGAGATTCTTTCAAAATGCTCAAAGGCTAAATGGGTCTTAATTTCTAACAATGCTAATGGGATCCTATGTAGTCAAACTTTCTTCTTTACATACCGTGTTGCTACTAATGTTGTTGGGTGTAATTGGTTAGCCTAAAACTCAATTACTCTTATATATTTTTCTCAATCTGGGTATGCTAAAGATCCATAGAAATTATTTCTTTCTCATATTGTGGCATATGTCAAAAGTATCTATATATATGCTAAGCCCTTCCCCTTTAAGAACTCTCATAAAGAACTTAACATCAACTACATCCTTACTCTTTCCTGAGTGTACCAAATGCCAACTTCACAGAGTACTTAAAACTCTGTCTATTTTGATTGATTTGATTTCGAATTTTTCTAAGAGGATAAATAAGCCAATGAGTCATGGTTAGCTAACAACTCAAAACTTTCTCATAATGGGTCATTCCTTCCCCCAAGTGGTTCTTCTTAATACTAGTCTAGAACTTATGCTATTAGTGCATATTGAATATCCATTCTAAATACCCAACTTGTTCCTTATCACCCTTCGATTAGACCAAAATGTCTTCCATAAGGACTCCTATAAACTTATTTACAAAATACCCAAGTCATTAATTCAACAAACTAGGCTAAAGCATTAACTAGTCCAAAAAGGACAACAAATTATTCATAAATTCCATTGGGCATTCTAACAGCGGTCTTGTCTATACTATGTTGTGTTATTAATGGTTGGTGGAAATTATCAATAAGATCTAGTTATTAGGAAACTTTAGCTACTGCAGTTTTATCAAAGAGATTATTGGTGCACGGAGAAAGGGGTAGTAGTACTTTAATAAACTACTTAGCTTTTTATAAAAATCCAAGGCTTGATGAATTATTCATCCTTGTGGCAAAGACAAATACTTCTTTTTGTAAAACTTTCACTAATAGTTCCTCTGTTCTTTTACCCTTAAAATCTATTTAATTTGTTAACTTAATTCGTATCTTTCCTTTGGAGCCCTATATATTACTAAAAATGCTACAAGTCTAAACTTAATCTCTCAATGCAGTTAAAGTCAAGTGACTTCCTCAAACATATCTAGAAAGCTTCTAATAATAGGTATGGTACTTTATTTATCAAAAAGTAGGTCTAAAGGTAAAATATCTTAACATAGTGGATCATTCTTGGATCATAGGGAAACTCTAAGGTACGTCCATTATACGTGCCCAAGTAATTACCCTTCTATTAAAATATCAGATAGCCTAATATATGGCTAACTATTCTAAACTCAAAAATCAACCTATACCCAGAAATTTCATAAGCATCAGTTTACATTAAGAATTTTAAGTTTCAAACTCTAGCTTATCATAGATAACTTAGTCGATCCTCCCACGGAGTTAGAAACTACTACAGGGACTATAAATGAAGAAACGTCTAAGAGCAAACAATTAACTAGACTACTAAAGATAAAGGAGTGGAATGCTCCAAAATTGAATTAATCTCAAATAGGGAAACTGGAAATATAAAGAAATAGAGATAGATAGTAAAAAAAAATATCGACCTCTTTCATTGTTCTTTCCCTCTTTAGCATTCGATCCTCTTGATGGACTTTTTCTCTAATTAGGCAAACTTACAATCCTTGGACTAATACTCCATTCTATTATATTTATGATATTTCAACTCTTCCTTATGGATCTTCCCTAGAGCTGGTGGTCATATTTCTTCTTTTCTTATATCCCTTCAAGCATCTTTTTTCCCTCAAATTTCTATGGAAATGTTCTTAAGTCATCTCGTCGTCCTTAGCCTCAAAACTTTTCTTATCAATATCGGGATTTACCAAATAGCCTCCGAGTAGCAAGTTATCTCCTAACTTTGTACCCATAAAGGACTTGCAAATATTGATAGAACTAAATGGGGTTTTTTACATTGTTATCTAAAGTCTAACCTACAAGGGTCTAGAAAGTCTATTTGTGGGTGAGCTTAGATAAGTTATTGTAACACCCCGCATTTTTAATAAAATAAAAATTTGTATAATTTTCAACTTTTGGTCATAGAATCAGCGTCATTGCATCCATGACAATTTTTTGATCAATTTAAACCTAAGGTTTTCAGAAAAAAGATTTAAAATGGAAAAGATATCTTTAAATAAAGTATTAGAACAAACGTGGAAAGAAGATATAGAAGAACACTAATAAGAATAATAAATACCAATGATTTTATTCTTGTGAACAAAACGCTAAGTAGGAGAGTTGGACGAGGCGTATCTCTCCCATGTGAGTGATGCAAGTTCGAGTCCCGCTAGTGTCATATTTTTAGTTTTAGAGGGAAGGCTAAAGAAATGCATATTCTAAGAGAAAAAATTGTATAAATGTACATAAAAGGAAAACTATACATATAGGTGAGTATATATATATATACATACATCTATATGAGTATATATGTGTATGTGTGTAAATATATATGTATATATATATATATATATATATTTGTGTGTGTGTGTGTGAAAATTAGGCTCACATCCCTAATAAGTTTGGAAATTAGGCTCACATCCAATCAAACGTTTCATATAAATTACATCCCTATTTTTCGAAAAATCATAAAAAAATCAGCAAAATAATAAAAATAAAATCATGTAAATTCATAATAAAATTCAACAATTAATCGTCATCATAATCATGTGTTAAACCACCAAAAAACGCACCAAAACCAAAAATACAAAAAAAACAACGAAACAACAGTACTATGCATTAAAAGATGCACCTATTTGTTCATAGTTGCATACATTCATGCATATGTTTCAGTGATGCATCAAACTGCAGTATAAATGGATACATGTATGCAGTTAAACTGCAATATACGCATCCTTTTATGCATATATTCAATTCTGACCTGATTTTACAGGCATTCACAGTTTTTAGACATTGTGCATACATTTATGCACTTATACAAAATAAACGCATATATATTCATACACAATTTCGCAAGCCTTCCTCCTTTTTATCTTTTTTGCATACATGTATGCACTTATATGGAATAGTTGCATACATGTATGCAACTATTCGTAACATATGCAACTTAGTTCAACTTTATATGCATACATGTATGCAACTATTGATAATAGTTGCATACATGCATGCATATATTCATCCAGATTTTCAATAGAAAACATTGGATGAATATATGCATACACGTATGTATATATTCAGTATAAATGCATAGATGTATGCAACTTTGTTTCTTTTCTTTTCAGAATGCTTCTGGGAATATTTACGATTTTTTGAATTTTTTTTAGTTCTCAACATATTCTTTTCTTTCAAAAACACGTAAGTGGCAAAATAGGGACCCGTTTTAAATATGAAAGTTGGACTGGATGCCATTTCTAGTTTGAAACTTTCCAGCGACGTTAGCCAAAAGCACCATATATATATATATATATATATATATATATATATATATATATATATATTTGAATAAGAAATCCAAAAATAACCTGCAATCAATCAAATTGAGTAAGAAATAAATGATGGCATAACGCCGTTTGAATTTTAAAAGAGATGATGTTATGCGTATATATATACGTATAAATTCAAATGTTGAAATTAAAACGTAATTTAAGAGTGGGAAGTAATAAATGTATAGTGAATGAAAAATAGGCAAGAAGATAGCTACATTTGAAATTCGAATATATTAAAAGGAAGGAAACAATGAATTGATGGCGTTAATTATGACATTAATTGAGCAGCTATTAACGGACAAAGATTTGAAGGGTTATACGCGTACATACACACATAAGTTTGAAGTTTGAAATTTGAAATTAGATATGTGTTATAAACGGAAGAAAATAAATTACATAAGCGATATTTAGAAATAAAATGAGCGTTGACACCAACATTAAGAAAGAATAAAAATTGGAAAAATCAATGTCAAAGACCCAAGTCGTGGGTCGCCCCAGACCTTACATGGGTCGATCGTGGGTTCAATAAACCATGAAGGTTGGCCGACACATGGGTTGACCAACCAGGGGCCAGATCTAGATTTTCTTACGTGTGTTTCTTGGCTTGTGCGGTTCGGATTTTATATTATTAAATCCAATAGACCAGAATTTCCTTATACATATAAATAGACTAAAAGGGCCTAGACTCCAACTCATAATTTCTGAGATGACGCCAAGGCTCTAACATTTTTTTTCTTCTCCAAATCTTTCATAAATTAGAATATTAGTTTTTAGGAGTTCTGATTCAAGATTTGAAGACAAAGAATATATACAATATAGGTGTTCATATTTCTTGTCAATGTGAAGTAAATCCTGTGAAAATGAGTTGTTAGGTTTCTTTCTTTCCTTCTTCTTTTAGTATCAGATTTATAAATTCGTGGTTATCTTAATATTAGATTCAATTAGAAAGACCACAGAATAGATGATCTGAATTGGATTCAAGGATTGGAAAGCAGTCAGGTGAGTGGATTTGTCAAAACCCGTAACTCCCCCGGTTGAGGAAGCCCGGATTGAGTCGAGAACAACACACAAAATAGAACGCAGACGGAAGAACATTTCATTGTACATTACAACAATTCCATCAGAATACAAGAATATACAGAGTATGAATAAATATTACATAGAAATATCAGAGATTTAAATTACATTTAAATACATCACAGCGGAAAATAATACAATACACAACTAGAAGAGATATACGGAAACAAAGCTTTCTGGATATCATTCCAGCTGTAAACCAGGATCCTGTGAATATAAATCTGCAAAACCAAAACTACTAGCTGCCCGTGTCAAAATAAGGGCACCCAGAGTTTAGGTCAAAACAATAAACTCCAGGCCAGTCATGGGACTGGTGTGAGAACTAAAACAGTTATTAATCCTTATTTTAAAGTTAGGTAAATCAAGGGACAACGCCGCTAACGCGGAAAGGGTTTACTCCCAGGAATACCAGTGCATAAAACAAACAGCGCAATGCTAAATAAAGAAAAATGAAGCTATTATAAGACCCAGTTCCCATCACACAATGCAACGCAAGCCGGAGGATAGGGTTTTTACCTTATAATAGCCAAGAATGCTTGATACGTTTAAAACAAATCATTTAATACTATTATAAGTGCATAGTGTATAAAACAACTTCAAATCATAAGTATCAATCATAGACGGCATAAGCGCCCCATCCCACTATGTCGCCATACTAGGCTCTACAAATAAAACCGCAAATGTCACGTATTTGGAAATTGGATTTCCGTCATGAACCAAGGCAAAAGATAGTCCTTACCGACTTCGAGACAATCTAGTCCATGTCTCAGGGTCAGAGCGCATCGACCCTTGGATCGTCAGGGTCGGTCCACCGATGTGGATTAAAATGCCTGAACACGGCGTTTCCCCGCCCTTTGGGGCATAAATGAGCCAACGAATGACTCCATCGGTTCGAGAACGACCGATATATCCGAGGCGCCTCGCAACAACAATAACCACATAAGTCAAACTCATCGGGGCATGTAAAACCACTGACTCTACTTCTAACTAGAGGGAAACGCATGCCCTCCCTGAGGTCCTCTCCCGTTTCTGGTTCATACCGGGTGTAAAACTCACGAAGTAAACGTTACACAAAGCTATGCCACAAAGGTTGTGCTTCGATCATCAACCAAAAGACTTTGCTTTTCAACAGAAGCCTTGATCATTTGCATCTTAGCATGCCACACAGGCAAACAACTCTATTCAACTGATATCAGTCACACAGAATGAAATCCGATGTCAGACACACAGTCCATTTACAAGTCCGTTCTGGGTCTGAACGAAACCGGAGGCACCTAGTACCCCGCATATCCATCGATCTCCAAGTACGTCTGGACGATCGCCAACTGTTTCCATCTTCTTGGGTGTACATCCCAATAAAGATCATCAGTAATCAACCAAACGACGTGAAGACCTCTGGTCTTCGACCACCGTCTTCATCTTCGACTTATCGTCGTATATGTTATTCAGAATGGGATAAACCCGGTCTTTCCGAATAACTCGCGTATATTATAAACAAGTGTTACACAAACACAACATACGCCTCATTCCAATTCATCAGTCACTAACCGTAAATTAACAAGAGAATAATTCCCCAAATATTAACCCCGAAGGCCGAAACCAACATCATATCAATATCCAGAAAACCATTCTGCTTAGCTAACCGACAGTTAGTTTCTAAATTTCACATTCATAGGGAAAGGTTCCCATTAATTTTATCAAAGATAAATTCCTTGAATTTATTCTTTAATCTTCTTTTGAATATCGATTCAACTAGTCGGGATTAACGAACCTTACCAAAGTAATCATTTGTATTAATTTCCCAATCCCAACCTATTCATCCCATGAAGTAAAACTGGTTATACTTCATATCTAACACCACGGTGTTATCGGTAAATTCAATTACCATTTCACGTTTAAATCTAATTAAAGATTTAACATCGCCTGGAGCAAAGCTGGTGATACTCCATTCTCGATCTTTTCAATCTAATTAAAGATTCATTAAAACTCCACTTAGTTTTAATCTGTGACTGGGTTAAAGAATCAGTGTTATTTAAAACACGGTTCACGATAAAACCCAAAATCACATCACATTTCAATCAGTCCCTAATCGTAAATTAGCAAGTGAGCGATTCCCTAAGTATTAACCCCGAAGGCCGAAACCAACATCAGATCAATACCTCTGAAACCATTCAACTTAACTAATCCCCAGTTAGTTCCTGATTTTCTTATCTCCTTTGGGTCTAAGAATAGTATTATTGAAGATACCGTTCACGACAACCCAAAATCACATTTCATATTAATTATCGGGTTAAAGAACAAGTGTTATTTAAAACACTGTTCATGATAAACCCAAAAATCAATACTAATTCAATTCCAATTAAATATTATTTAATCGGACTCTTCATTAAATCTAAATAAAAAGATTTAATCTTTTTCTCAACTGGGCTTAAGAACAGTGTTAATGAAGACACCATTCACGACAAACCCAAATCACATTTGACATTAAATACAAGGCTCTGAATAGAAAATATATCGGCTTATATTCAATATCAAATTCTACGACCAACAGACATCGTATTGGAAATAACGATATATATATATCTTTCAAATTCCCATAACAATATTTGTATCATCATGAAATCCAACATCGAAATATTCCGAAGACAATTTCGATTCAAATCCATTCCAATATAATTATTGGAAATTCCGGTTACTTTCAAAACCATTTCAAATCCAGTTTATTTATTTAAAAATAAATAGAATCATAATTCAAGTTCAAAACTAGTTCATTTCGATAAAAATCTATTTTTATCTTTTCAAATATGGAGTTTTTCATTCCAATTCTTCCCAAATCATTTCTTATGATTTTACACAAATTATTACTATTTTTAATAATTTTATTAAGGCCCGTACAGTCTATTTCCATAACGGCCATCGAAATGCACTTACAGCGACCTTTTCCAAATTTGATTTGGACATAATTCCAAATCCAACCGTTAGATTTCTAATTTCTCATATTCGTTAGAAAGCTATTTACGATACGAACCCAACGGTTCCGGTTTTAGGAGAATCCGACGGTCGGATCTCCCGTAATATCCATTCGAAGTAAATGGTCGAAATTCGCGAACTTTCGCGGCGCGGTGCGTTCTATTCAGGCCATTATATATAATATATAATATATATATATATTATATATATTTCGTTGATTCCCTTTTCAAAACGTATTTTATAAATTGTTTTAAATTCGTTTTCAAAACGATTTCAACTTCTATTTCAAATTTAAATCAAAATCGAATTTTTCAACATAAATTCATTTTAATTTCATTTCAAATCGATTTAATTCAAATTGATTTCTAATTCAATTTCAGTTCGTTTTCAATTCAATTCGATTTCAATTCGAATTCATTTCTATTCAATTTCAATTTGAATTCATTTCTATTCAATTTCAATTCGAATTCATTTCTATTCAGTTTCAGTTTGAATTTCAATTCTTTTCAAAATATCAGATTTTGAAATCACTTTCGATATTCATTATAAAATGAATAAAATCGATATAAATATCGTTCACGTCAAAATGGGGTCAATCTAATCTACACGGCTTCATATATTTCTATTTTCCAATATTCTATTTCAAATATTGCTATTTCAAATGTTTCTTTTTCAAATATTTCTATTTCAAATGTTTCCTTTTCAAATATTTCTATTTTCAAATATTCTTTTTCAAATATGGAATGAGGCCCAATCAATTACCATATAATGTTAATTATATGGATTTTCTACCACATGTATCTAACAACAACGATAAATCATCAACCATCATCCAAAGTTCGTTCTACACTGTATAAGCATCAAATATAAATATTTAACGCTTATAACAGTCTGTCAATCAATCGATTGACATACAACTAATTATTGGGATTAGTGTACATCAAATATCATCCCAATACCCGTGTGGGGTTTCAAACAATCAAACACAGATTTTATTTGTGCAGTTGGGCAATGTGTAAAACTTATCGTCCCAATCAATATCAGTCAAATGTGTGTATACAAACAAATCATCCGATTTGTTTATTTTTATTTCATTTCATATACACATTAAAAATTCTATTTTTAACTATAAAATATTTTAACTATATAAATATTTTATTTCATTTCACATCACATCACATAATCAACTACACATCAAAATCAAACAAACAAGCATACAAGCCGTCTATGGTCTGTGGACGACGGGTGTCGGGTGCTACTAAACACCGTCTGCATCCTAGTATATATTTTAACTAGAAAACAAAATTAAAAGGTGAGAAGTTCTCACCGACCAGCTAATCCAAACGCCACGACTCTTCTTATGCAGAAATCTTCGCCGTTTTCGCCTTTCGTCCATTCCACTGTCCGTAGCCACTACATATATAAAAACCACATTTTTTATTGGTTCATTTTCAATTTAAAAATCATATTTTACCTTAACCATTCTAATGATCAAAATCGTATTTTCACTTTGCTATATATATGATAAAAATTCTATTTTTACATCGCTACTATTTAGATAATAATTCTATTTTTTTTTATAACGGCGTTCATATAATAAAGATTATATTTTTATATCGCCACTCAGATAAAAATCATATCTTTTCTATTTCAAAAATCTAATCTTTTCTATTTTAAAATTTTAATCTTTTCTATTTTAAAAATTTAATCTTTTCTATTTTAAAATTTTAATCTTTATATAGTTAAAAATCTCGTCTTTTCACTTTAAAAATATCACCTCTTTTCTAATTTAAAAATCGGATCTTTTCTAATTTAAAAATCGGATCTTTTCCGTTTTAAGAATCGAATTTCTTCCTAATAAAAATGCAAACTTTTGCCTAATAAAAATTCAAACTTTTTCACTGTTATTACATATAAAAAAACTGAATACATATATAACCAGAAAAAAAAAGGACTCACCTTTCATATTAAAAAAAACGAATTTTTCTAAAAGGGAGGGGCTGTATCTGCGCTTGAGGTGAATGGAGGCGCTCAGGGGGTGGCGTAGGGCCCACCACGGCGGCGGCATGCTCTGGGAAGGGGCTGGGGGTGATTGTGTCAGTCGAGGGGGAGGGGATCGAATCGTGGTGGCGCGGTTTGTTTCAGGAGGAGGAGGCTCGTGGATGGTGCGACGAGGCCAGGGGGCGGTCACGGCTGGGCGGCGTCGGAGCTCCAAGGGGAAGCGGCTAGGGCTTGGCAACGGGATTGGGGAATTTAGAGGAGAGAGAAGCGCGTGGGGGGGCGTACTGGCGAACGGCGGCCAGGCTAGGGGGTGACGTAGCGATGGTGTGGGCGGCGGCTTCCTCCCTCCATCGATCTCCTTTTTTTTTAATTCTGTAATGAATTGAATCGATCAACGGGGGGGGGGGGGGGGGGGGGGGAGACTTAAGAGGAAAAGGAGATGAAGGGGAATATATTTAATTATTATTTTAATTTTAAAAAGCAACTTTTTCATTCGAACTCGAAACGAGACCCACCGCCTGTCGTCTATAGCTAATTACCCCCATTCCGAACACAATGGGATATGTATCATAGGCTGATTCGATCGTTTCTATCAGTTTCCGTCGAAATCAACATATAAATCTATATATTGAATTTGAACGCACATTTCAATTTACCGGGGCCACATACTAACTCTATAAATTCCCGAAAAATATTTTCTAGCTTCGTATTGACGATACGGTCCTAACAAAACTAGTTTTGTCGAATTCTGAGACCGTTTGAAAAATGGCCATTTTCCAGTCGATTAAAATCAACTAAAACTGGTCAAACGCGTTTTCCTTTGCCACGCTCACATATTGATTCGAAAAATTACAAAATTCGAAACCTAGCAATAACTTAACATCACGGATCCAACAAAAGTGGTTTCGTCGAAATCCGAGGTTGTTTGCAAAATTTCCATTTTTAAGGGCCTGAATTTCATAGCGACTATTCAGAATTTTCAACTGGACATATCTTTTGATTCCCGCTATGAAATTTCAATTTTTCGGGTTCGTTGGAAAGATAGTCACAATTAGATTCCATTATTTTTGGTTTCACTAAAATCCGGTTTATTTTACATCCAGTACGTTCAATTGAAGTTTTAAATCGAATTATCGAACGACCGCGCCATTTTCAATTCCTTTTATAAATATAAATAAATATTTATATCCTATCGTCGATTCAAACGAATATATACGTTCGAATTATATTCAAAATAAATTTCTCATCGATATTATTTAAAATAATTCATTTTAAATAATCAAAATTCGCTAAAATTGCCAAAATAAAAATTTTAAATTGGCCCAGATTTCCGGGTTATTACAATCTCCCCCACTTAAAACTTTTCGTCCCCGAAAAGGAACAAACCGAAAGTTGTTTCACAAATCAACTTCCAGGGTTTTCACTACGGCTTAAGTTCTTCAACTTTTCAGTTTCTAAGAACTTTTCAAATTTTTCAAAAATTTGGCTAACACCCTAAATTTTCGAAAAATTCCGCCATAACCTCCCCTGCACCGGGAACACCGTGAAAATCCCAAAATTGCCATACAGGCCCTCTGATCTCAAAAAGAAAAAGAAAAAGCCAAGCGGCTAGCCAATCGGCTCATAAAATCATCATCACCCAAACAAAACAGTAAATTATGATAAACATGTACCTATTTGTCGGGCAAACAATTTTATTCTTCTGCTCTAGCCTCTTTGCTATGACCTGTTCAATGTAAGTAAATGTATATGCAAGCAAATGCGACCAAATTTTCAATACAATTCAATATTTGATTCAATTTGGTTATAGGGTACAAATTTTCATAAGGGTGCGTTTTTTACAGGTCCCTATTAAGTTTCAAAATATAAAAAAAACCCGGTGATAAAAATAATATAGAACACATCCCTATTTTTGAATTTCCGCTAAAAAAATTCCAGATCTACCCTTACACACCTAAAAAACTATCCAACAACTATTTGTCCTCATTTACTCAGTCTATGCTCCTATTATCTCGCTCATAAACCTAATCCTACAATTCTGGAAAACCGTCGATCACTCCAACAGCGTTTTTTTAATTAATTTTTTTGATTTTTACGAAAAATAGACAATTAGATACATATATTACGTAAAATTGCATACATTTATGCAACTAAGTGGAATAATTGCATACATATATTAATATTATGCAGAAAATAAATTATTAGTTTTGCGCAACAATGAAGTAGACGTGCATACATTAATATTATTCAGAAATAAATAATTACTTGAATGTAGGGACTACAATTTTTTATTAAGATTTTTTGATTTTTACGAAAAACTAGACAATTAGATACAAATATTAATTAAAATTGCATACATTTATGCAAAAAACTGAATTAATTGCATACATATACAGAACTTTACTGCATAATTGCTGAAACAAAAGAAATGACAAAAAAGTAAATACATATAATTATAACAAGATGCATATATATATGCAAATAACAGAAATATTTGCATACTTACGTGAAAAATTTCATAACAATTACATGTACTACATCAAAAAATAAGTACAGACCACATTTACATGTACTACATCAACAATTTCAGAACATTTACAAAGAAAAGATGATGGTCTGTTGAAGAACAAATAAATTTGTTAAGACCCAGCTTATTGCGCAAACCACACCTAGTAGTCTCGGTAGAAACAACTGAAGATTTCAATGAGTTGGAAAAGGATGGAGGACCAAGCTTCAACAACACCACTACACCAATATCCGCCGGAACACTGTTATCAAAAAAAGAAAATCAACATTAATAAGATTAATGTGCAATAACCTAAATTACAAAAACAGCTTCAGATTAATGCAAATACATGCGTACATTTCAGCAAAATAACAATAATTTTTGAATATTTATATGCAAGTATTCTAAATATATGCATAGAAATATGAATATATTTGTAAAATAATATGTTTTTCTGTTTGTCTGATTAAAACTTGCATTCATATATATATGCATATATGAAGAATAGATGCATATTTGTTTGCAACTTTTTATCAGAAGTTCAGCAAAAAATTACAAAAACTGCTTCAGAATAATATAAATACATGCGTACAATTCAGCAAAATAACAATAATTTATGAATATTTATATGCAAGTATTCCAGATATATGCATAGAAATGTGAAAATATTTGTAAAATAATATGTTTTTCTGTTTGTTTGATAAAAAAATGAATACATATATGCATATATTAAGAATAGATGCATATTTGTCTGCAACTTTTTATCAGAAGTTCAGCAAAAATCCACATAACTGAGAAGCAGGACACATGCATACTGTAACAAAAGAATGCAATTCACCAATAACTAATAACTTATTAATCGTCAATTTATTAATGATCATGGGTATCTATGTTATATAAATTGACCAAGCAATTCACAAATAACTACTAACTACAAGCCATTTCAATCAAGAAAATCAATATCAACTTATCTAAATATATATAAACTGTAGTGCAGAAGGATCTAGCACATACGTAAGTGAAGAACACTCACAGACCAAATTCGAAAGGCACGATGAATAAAAAACTACATGAAACCTTCTCAAACAGCATGGTATCTCAAACATAGCCCAGTGAATCACAAAGTCCATAAGTAATCAAACCAAAAGTGAATCACAAATTCGAAAGGCACAATCAATTATTTTGAATCAAAAGGGAATCAAACCAAGTAATCACATAGCCCAGTCATCCTTAAAATTAAAGTTGAAAACTTGAATATAGAAAACTGAGAGCAAGGGACTCACCTACACTCCGTCGATCACGACAACGAGAAGAGGTGACTAGTCAAGCTTGCGGCGGAAACCAGAGACAGCGGACAAACGGTGGGGCCTACGACGCTCCAAGTAGCGAACGCCCGAATGGTGGTGCGACCGACGAGCGGAGGTGATGGCTTCCGATTTGAGGAGAAGGGAACGATATGATTAGTGCAGAAGGGAACGATGTGATTTGAGAAGAAGGGAACGATGTAAGCAGTGGAGTTTTGGATCTGGAGCCGCCGCCGCCATGGATTGCTCAATTTTGTTTCTGTACAAAATAAAACCTAATACGTAACCTATAAACAATCCATACACCGTTAAAATTGAATGAGGGCATTTCCGGAAAAATAAAAGCTACGATTCAAAAATAGGGATGAGATTTAGATGTTCCAAAAGGGGAGGATGTGAGCCTAATTAACTTTATTTTTAAGGACGTGAGCCTAATTTTCACTTTTCATAAATCAACAAATAATCAACAACACAACCCTCAATCAATTAGTTGATTATCATTTGAAATTCATAACTTTGATACCTAGTCAAAAATCAATTTTTTTATGCCAAATCAGAACAATAGGCCCTATTTAATTTTGGTTCTCACACCAGTCTAATGAAAATATATAGATATCACACCTTCGACACTCGAATATAAATGCTGATGATGATGCACCATCATCAGGATTATCCCCGGGTGACTAGATTGTGATTCTATATCTATCCAGTATATTAAAACTTCGAATATACGTTTGCAAGGCGCATATGCAAAATCTTTATATATTGGATTGTCCAAATTCAATATAAAATAAATATTCAAATATGTATACAACGATTTAAATTTCAAAACAAAATGGGTTTTCATTTTTATTTTAAAAATTTACTCTTCACACTCGTTCTAGGATACTACTGATCCCATCTCTAACGAGTCATTCTCATTGGATATTACTAATCCAATTTCTGATGAATTCTTTCGTATGGTTCTAATGTGTCTTGTCCTCTGAGCTTTGTAAACCAAGGCTCTGATACCAACTGTCAAAACCCGTAACTCCCGCGGTTGAGGAAAGCCCGGATTGAGTCGAGAACAACACACAAAATAGAACGCAGACGGAAGAACATTTCATTGTACATTACAACAATTCCATCAGAATACAAGAATATATAGAGTATGAATAAATATTACACAGAAATATCAGAGATTTAAATTACATTTAAATACATCGCAGCGGAAAATAATACAATACACAACTAGAAGAGATATACAGATACAAAGCTTTCTGGATATCATTCCAGCTGTAAACCAGGATCCTGTGAATATAAATCTGCAAAACCAAAACTACTAGCTGCCCGTGTCAAAATAAGGGCACCTAGAGTTTAGGTCAAAACAATAAACTCCAGGTCAGTCATGGGACTGGTGTGAGAACTAAAACAGTTATTAATCCTTATTTTAAAGTTAGGTAAATCAAGGGACCACGCCGCTAACGCGGAATGGGTTTACTCCCAAGAATACCAGTGCATAAAACAAACAGCACAATGCTAAATAAAGAAAAATGAATCTATTATAAGACCCAGTTCCCATCACACAATGCAACGCAAGCCGGTGGATAGGGTTTTTACCTTATAATAGCCAAGAATGCTTGATACGTTTAAAACAAATCATTTGATACTATTATAAGTGCATAGTGTATAAAACAACTTCAAATCATAAGTATCAATCATAGACGGCATAAGCGCCCCATCCCACTATGTCGCCATACTAGGCTCTACAAATAAAACCGCAAATGTCACGTATTTGGAAATTGGATTTCCATCATGAACCAAGGCAAAAGATAGTCCTTACCGACTTCGAGACAATCTAGTCCATGTCTCAGGGTCAGAGCGCATCGACCCTTGGATCGTCAGGGCCGGTCCACCGATGTGGATTAAAATGCCTGAACACTGCGTTTCCCCGCCCTTTGGGGCGTAAATGAGCCAACGAATGACTCCATCGGTTCGAGAACGACTGATATATCCGAGGCGCCTCGCAACAGCAACAACCACATAAGTCAAACTCGTCAGGGCGTGTAAAACCACTGATGCCACTTCTAACTAGAAGGAAACGCATGCCCTCCCTGAGGTCCTCTCCCGTTTCTGGTTCATACCGGGTGTGAAACTCGCGAAGTAAACGTTACACAAAGCTACGCCACAAAGGTCGTGCTTCGATCATCAACCACAAGACTTTTCTTTTCAACAGAAGCCTTGATCATTTGCATCTTAGCATGCCACACAGGCAAACCACTCTATGCAACTGATATCAGTCACACAGAATGAAATCCGATGTCAGACACACAGTCCATTTACAAGTCCGTTCTGGGTCTGAACGAAATCGGAGGCACCTGGTACCCCGCATATCCATCGATCTCCAAGTACGTCTGGACGATAACCAACTGTTTCCATCTTCTTGGGTGTACATCCCAATCAAGATCATCAGTAATCACCCAAACGACGTGAAGACCTCCGGTCTTCGACCACCGTCTTCATCTTCGACTTATCGTCGTATCAGTTATTCAGAATGGGATAAACCCGGTCTTTCCGAATAACTCGCGTATATTATAAACAAGTGTTACACAAACACAACATACACCTCATTCCAATTCATCAGTCACTAACCGTAAATTAACAAGAGAATAATTCCCCAAATATTAACCCCGAAGGCCGAAACCAACATCAGATCAATATCCAGAAAACCATTCTGCTTAGCTAACCGACAGTTAGTTTCTAAATTTCACATTCATAGGGAAAGGTTCCCATTAATTTTATCAAAGATAAATTCCTTGAATTTATTCTTTAATCTTCTTTTGAATATCGATTCAACTAGTCGGGATTAACGAACCTTACCGAAGTAATCATTTGTTTTAATTTCCCAATCCCAACCTATTCATCCCATGAAGTAAAACTGGTTATACTTCATATCTAACACCACGGTGTTATCGGTAAATTCAATTACCATTTCACGTTTAAATCTAATTAAAGATTTAACTATCGCCTGGAGCAAAGCTAGTGATACTCCATTCTCGATCTTTTCAATCTAATTAAAGATTCATTAAAACTCCACTTAGTTTTAATCTGTGACTGGGTTAAAGAATCAGTGTCATTTAAAACACGGTTCACGATAAACCCCAAAATCACATCACATTTCAATCAGTCCCTAATCGTAAATTAGCAAGTGAGCGATTCCCGAAGTATTAACCCCGAAGGCCGAAACCAACATCAGATCAATACCTCTGAAACCATTCAACTTAACTAATCCCCAGTTAGTTCCTGATTTTCTTATCTCCTTTGGGTCTAAGAATAGTATTATTGAAGATACCGTTCACGACAACCCAAAATCACATTTCGTATTAATTATCGGGTTAAAGAACAAGTGTTATTTAAAACACTGTTCACGATAAACCCAAAAATCAATACTAATTCAATTCCAATTAAATATTATTTAATCGGACTCTTCATTAAATCTAAATAAAAAGATTTAATATTTTTCTCAACTGGGCTTAAGAACAGTGTTAACGAAGACACCATTCACGACAAACCCAAATCACATTTGACATTAAATACAAGGCTCTGAATAGAAAATATATCGGCTTATATTCAATATCAAATTCTACGACCAACAGACATCGTATTGGAAATAACGATATATATATCTTTCAAATTCCCATAACAGTATCTGTATCATCACGAAATCCAACATCGAAATATTCCGAAGACAATTTCGATTCAAATTCATTCCAATATAATTATTGGAAATTCCGGTTATTTTCAAAACCATTTCAAATCCAGTTTATTTATTTAAAAATAAATAGAATTATAATTCTAGTTCAAAACTAGTTCATTTCGATAAAAAACTATTTTTATCTTTTCAAATATGGATTTTTTCATCCCAATTCTTCCCAAATCATTTCTTATGATTCTACACAAATTATTACTATTTTTAATAATTTTATTAAGGCCCGTACAGTCGATTTCCATCAACGGCCATCGAACTGCACTTACAGCGACCTTTTCTAAATTTGATTTGGACATAATTCCAAATCCAACCGTTAGATTTCTAATTTCTCATATTCGTTAGAAAGCTCTTTTCAATACGAAACCAACGATTCCGGTTTTAGGAGAATCCGACGGTCGGATCTCCCGTAATATCCATTCGAAGTCAATGGTCGAAATTCGCGAACTGCCGCGGCGCGGCGCTTTCTATTCAGGCCATTATATATATAATATATATATATTTCGTCGATTCCCTTTTCAAAACGTATTTTATAAATCGTTTTAAATTCGTTTTCAAAACGATTTCAACTTCTATTTCAAATTCAAATCAAAATCGAAATTTTCAACATAAATTCATTTTGATTTCATTTCAAATCGATTTAATTCAAATTGATTTCTAATTCAATTTCAGTTCATTTTCAATTCAATTCAATTTCAATTCGAATTCATTTCTATTCAATTTCAATTTGAATTCATTTCTATTCAATTTCAATTCGAATTCATTTCTATTCAGTTTCAATTCGAATTCATTTCTATTCAGTTTCAGTTTGAATTTCAATTCTTTTCAAAATATCAGATTTTGAAATCACTTTCGATATTCATTATAAAATGAATAAAATCGATATAAATATCATTCACGTCAAAATGGCGTCAATCTAATCTACACGGCTTCATATATTTCTATTTTCCAATATTCTATTTCAAATATTGCTATTTCAAATGTTTCTTTTTATAATATTTCTATTTCAAATGTTTCCTTTTCAAATATTTCTATTTTCAAATATTCTTTTTCAAATATGGAATGAGGCCCAATCAATTACCATATAATGTTAATTATATGGATTTTCTACCACATGTATCTAACAACAACGATAAATCATCAACCATCATCCAAAGTCCGTTCTATACTTTATAAGCATCAAATATAAATATTTAACGCTTATAACAGTCTGTCAATCAATCGATCGACATACAACTAATTATTGGGATTAGTGTACGTCAAATATCATCCAAATACCCGTGTGATGTTTCAAACAATCAAACACAGATTTTATTTGTGCAGTTGGGCGATGTGTAAATTTTATCGTCCCAATCAATATCAGTCAAATGTGTGTATACAAACAAATCATCCGATTTGTTTATTTTTATTTCATTTCATATACACATTAAAAATTCTATTTTTAACTATAAAATATTTTAACTATATAAATATCTTATTTCATTTCATTTCACATCACATCACACAATCAACTACACATCAAAATCAAACTAACAAGCATACAAGCCGTCCATGGTCTGTGGACGACGGGTGTCGGGTGCTACTAAACACCGTCTGCATCCTAGTATATATTTTAACTAGAAAACAAAATTAAAAGGTGAGAAGTTCTCACTGACTAGCTAATCCAAACGCCACGACTCTTCTTATGTAGAAATCTTCGCCGTTTTCGCCTTTCATCCATTCTACTGTCTGTAGCCACTACATATATAAAAATCACATTTTTTATTGGTTCATTTTCAATTTAAAAATCATATTTTTCCTTAACCATTCTAATGATCAAAATCGTATTTTCACTTTGCTATATATATGATAAAAATTCTATTTTTACATCGCTACTATATAGATAAAAATTCTATTATTTTTTTATAACGGCGTTCATATAATAAAGATTATATTTTTATATCGCCACTCAGATAAAAATCATATCTTTTCTATTTCAAAAATCTAATCTTTTCTATTTTAAAAATTTAATCTTTTCTATTTTAAAATTTTAATCTTTTCTATTTTAAAATTTTAATCTTTATATAGTTAAAAATCTCGTCTTTTCACTTTAAAAATATCACCTCTTTTCTAATTTAAAAATCGGATCTTTTCTAATTTAAAAATCGGATCTTTTCCGTTTTAAGAATCGAATTTCTTCCTAATAAAAATGCAAACTTTTGCCTAATAAAAATTCAAACTTTTTCACTGTTATTACATATAAAAAAAACTGAATACATATGTAACCAAGAAAAAAAAGGACTCACCTTTCATATTATAAAAAAAACGAATTTTTCTGAAGGGAAGGGGCTGTATCTGCGCTTGAGGTGAATGGAAGCGCTCAGGGGGTGGCGCAGGGCCCACCACGGCGGCGGCGTGCTCTGGGTAGGGGCTGGGGGTGATTGCGTCAGTCGAGGGGGAGGGGATCGAATCGTGGTGGCGCGATTTGTTTCAGGAGGAGGGGGCTCGTGGATGGTGCGGCGAGGCCAGGGGGCGGTCATGGCTGGGCGGCGTCGGAGCTCCAGGGGGAAGCGGCTAGGGCTTGGCAACGGGATTGGGGAATTTAGAGGAGAGAGAAGCGCGTGGGGGGGGGGCGTACTGGCGAACGGCGGCCAGGCTAGGGGGTGACGTAGCGATGGTGTGGGCGGCGACTTCCTCCCTCCATCGATCTCCTTTATTTTAATTCTGTTATGAATTGAATCGGTCAATGGGTGGGGAAGACTTAAGAGGAAAAGGAGATGAAGGGGAATATATTTAATTATTATTTTAATTTTAAAAAGCAACTTTTTCATTCGAACTCGAAACGAGACCCACCGCATGTCGTCCATAGCTAATTACCCTCATTCCGAACACAATGGGATATGTATCATAGGCTGATTCGGTCGTTTCTATCAGTTTCCGTCAAAATCAACATATAAATCTATATATTGAATTTGAACGCGCATTTCAATTTACCGGGGCCGCATACTAACTCTATAAATTCCCAAAAAATATTTTCTAGCTTCGTATTGACGATACGGTCCTAACAAAACTAGTTTCGTCGAATTCTGAGACCGTTTGAAAAATGGCCATTTTCCAGTCGATTAAAATCAACTAAAACTGGTCGAACGTGTTTTCCTTTGCCACGCTCACATATTGATTCGAAAAATTACGAAATTCGAAACCTAGCAATAACTTAACATCACGGATCCAACAAAAGTGGTTTCGTCGAAATCCGAGGTTGTTTGCAAAATTTCCATTTTTAAGGGCCTGAATTTCATAGCGGCTATTCAGAATTTTCAACTGGACATATCTTTTGATTCCCGCTATGAAATTTCAATTTTTCGGGTTCGTTGGAAAGATAGTCACAATTAGATTCCATTATTTTTGGTTTCACTAAAATTCGGTTTATTTTGCATCCAGTATGTTCAATTGAAGTTTGAAATCGAATTATCGAACTACCGCGCCATTTTCAATTCCTTTTATAAATATAAATAAATATTTATATCCTATCGTCGGTTCAAACGAATACATACGTTCGAATTATATTCAAAATAAATTTCTCGTCGATATAATTTAAAATAATTCATTTTAAATAATCAAAATTCGCTAAAATTGCCAAAATAAAAATTTTAAATTGGCCAAGATTTCCGGGTTATTACAGGATTTATATTTATACCTTTTGGACAACGGTATATTTACCGTTTACATTCCCCGTAATTCTTAACATGATAAATAATTGTAATTTGTGGTAATTGCAATATAAATTATTTTTAAGCACGTTAAGAATATTGATGTTGTACAAATTTATTCCATTAATCTTTTGTTTGGATTAAGAATTACTGTAATATTGAAATTATGGGATTTACAATGAACACGAATACGCTCTTAAGATTGTTGTTTAATGATAAATTGGATATGTTGTAAATAGAATTACAGTGAAATACGGAATATTGGAAACAGAATCAATATGCCTAATTTTGTAGAGAAAATTTACAGTAGTTGGAAATGGTAATGAAAACAGGGATTAACATCTAACTCAAAAAATAAAAAGAAGAAAATTAGTGGTGGACTGAGTTAGTTGGATTTGAGAAAAATGGACATATTTCCACAACGGCAGAATTACTAAGAACTTAGTTGCAAGAAAAAAAAAGTGGATTAATGTGAAATAGGGGTTCTTTTACTGTATTTCACACTAATTCAATTCATATGTCCGCAAAGAAAATAAAAGAAATAACTTGCAATTACAAACCTAATTTCGATACACATTATGGAAGTATACCTTTATATCTTTCTGTTAACCAATGTAATGAAGTGTGCAAAGTGTTTTCATGAAATAATAAGAATGAACTTGACGGTAATTAAAAGATGATTACAACAACAAAAGTTGGTTCATATTAAGGAACCTAAAAAGTATTGTGATGAATGGGGAATATAACATATTATAACTAATTACACGAACGGGAATGGAATATCATAGGTATGCGTATCTTACAAGAGAAATTATAACGTATGTTATAATTTAGAAAAGGGAACTTATTAATAAACCTTAGTTAAGAGAACTAAGTTAATAAATAAACAACGACAGCAAGTTGTGATAACAGTGAAAGACAAGGTTATGATTAAATAGGAAATAATAAAGTAGGTTAATTATTGGTAGACTTATAATTGAAAGTATTAGTTTTAATAATTGTAATAAATAATAAGCAGAAATCTGCTTCGGGAGCATAGGACTGAATAAAGAAAGTAAGCAGCCAATTGTGAGCTAATGAACCTTGTAACTTGAATAAAATGTGAATATATGGATAATCAAGTTAATTAGCAACGTGATGAGATAAAGCAAGCGCCTGATTAAAAGGTTAGACATAGGTTCTAATTACACGTTGGCATGATGCGCTTGGACTAGTCGGTTTGTCTGAAAGCGAAGAGCCCAACGAGGTAGATCATCGTGGTGTTTGGAGACACGAGAGGAGCACGTCCAACTGATTATTCTGCAGGACTGGAAGGAATCACGTGGCTTCTGCAGGACGTGGTTGGGTACTACGTGGTGGTCCTTTGTGCGGTGCACACTCAGGCTGTACTCGTAGGGGTTTGGTATGTACGGTAACGCCTGATGAATATGCCTTGACTGCAACTGTAGTTTTGCAATCAGAAGGCTGTGACGGATGACATTGGGTGTTTCGGCGGTTTGCCTTGGGAGAGGTCGGTTAAGACCAAATAAAGAATAGTAATCATCAGATACCTATCAACGGCAGTCATTATTATGTGGAAAGACTAAAGCTAAACCTATAGACCATCGATCTTTCACTATCGAGACCTTGGTTGCGGGACACACCAAATTAGATGTTACATTGATTGATAGAGGCACGTCACTTATCTCTTTAAGTAGTCTTTCACTAGTTGACGGAGGGGCCTGGGTAGGGACATAGCCACCATGAAAATATAGACTATGCTTGCTTATCTTTATTGTAGGCCTAATAAAGCGGATCTTTACAGATATTGAAAGCTCATACCCCAGTTTTGTGCATTGGATGTAGCCCTATTACGGGACTCGGGTTACATTAGACAGTACGTTCGTGTGAGGGTCAAGATACACGCACTGGGTGGTGTATTATAGACAGTAGGGCATTACTGTATGTTGAGAATTGATTCGACCAGGAGTATGGGAATGACGATCTGTACACTTTTGTGGCATAGCGATGGTGGTTTTATGTGATTACGTGGCGTAATGATTTAGATTTTCGTATGTCGTTCAACGTAGGATGAAAGTTGCATACGCTTCCGTGGCATGATGGCGGAGGCCGTACGAGGAGGGTACTATGGGAAGTACCTTGAGATGTTGGGTAGAGCTACATTTATACATATTAGGTTAATGTACTGAGGAGTAGATGGGTACGACGTGAGTACAAAGCCTTGAGTGTTGTTAACCCGAATAACCTAATAATTAAGAAAACACAAATGGACGGTATATGTAAGGTTATTTAAGAATGTATAATGTGTCCAGTCATTGGAACTTTGTGTTCTGACCACGTCCTCATAACATACTCGCAGGTTAGGTTATGGTAGAGGTTTGACAGCCTTCTAGACAATGTTTTTTATTTTGGTAAGAAAATATTTGATTATTATATTTTATCCATTCCGATGTGAGATGTTTTATCGAGCTCTGATATATTTATTATCTTTGTCTTTTCTGCAAGGTACCAGACAAGCCAACTCGAGTTTCGATAGATTGGGATTTTTGAAAAAAAACGGTCTATGAAATTCGGGTTGTTATAGTTATCTTATATATAGTTTAACAAAGGAAGGAGGTAATTCGACAAGAAAGGGGGACTTGTTTGAGGTATTTTTTTTATAAAAGCTTTAATATTTTTCAAAATATTTTACTTTTTGACAGCCTTTTTTGAAAAGTATTTTGCTGTTTAAAACCATTTTTCGAAATCCTAAAAACTTAGGCTCAGATACAAAATGTGACAATCCACACCCCTTGGCATACCCTTAACAAGTCATATCAATAAATATGGAGTGCCTTGTATAACTAATAACTTTACAGAGACTAAGATTCATAAGGCAAAAAGTAAATTACAGCTGAGACAAAATATTTTAATTAAACTTTTCAGTATAAATAACATTTCACTACACATAAATGAATAAAATGTTATTAAATCAAAGTCACAAAACTACCACAATATCAGAGTACATAATATATCAAACAACCCTTTTCAAATCAAAATACATTAAATAAAAAGAACCGTATAAGCTTCAAACGAGAACACAAAAGAATGGAATATTCTATTTGGGACCGATATGATGGTGATGATTGTTTTGACGACAACAACCTTGTTTTAACTATTATTATTATAAAATATATACTAACTCTATTATAAAGAAATAAATATGCAGGATGTATATGCAGGAATCTTATGCAAATATTGATTTGAAGACTATATAGTTTAAAGATTTAAGATAGAAGATTACAAAGAAGAAGAGTTCAAGATTGACAACTCATGAGTAACAAGAGTTTAAGAAAAATAGATAAGTTATAGAGTCTAGAATTTTTGTTAAAACTCTGTAGTAGCACATAAATTCTTACTTCAAATTTGACACGACCTGAACTTCCCCGTGAAGGAAAGCACGGATGGCGTTGAGGACAAGACACATCAGGACGCAAATAGAAGAACATTTCATTGTATATTACAACAATTCCATCAGAATATAGGAATATATAGAGTATGAATAAATATTACACATTTTACAAATATCAGAGATTATAACAAATTACATAGCAGCAGAAAAACAATACAAAACACAACTGAAAGTAATACACGGATACAGAGCTTTCCGAGCATCGTTCCAGTTGTAATCAGGATCCTGTGAATATAAATCTGCAAAACCAAAACTACTAGCTGCCCGAGTGGAAAATAGGGGCACCCAGAGTTTAGGTTAAAACAATAAACTTCAAGCCAGTCATGTGACTGGTGTGAGAACTAAAACAGTTATTAATCTTTATTTTTAAAGTTAGGTAAATCGAGGGACCACACCGTATAACATGGAACGGGTTTTTACCCCAAGAATACCAGTGCACAAAACAACAGCGAAGCTATTATAAGACCCAGGTCCCATCACACATTGCAACGCAAGCCGGAGGATAGGGTTTTTACCTTATAATAGCCAAAACTGCTTGGTACGTGAAATTTCATATTTTATTATTACTATAAGTGAAGAAAACAACTTCAATCATAATGTATAAATCATAGATGGCATAAGTGACTCATACCACTATGTCGCCGTACTAGGCTCTACAAATAAAACCAAAATATTACGTATTGGAAATTTGATTCCATCATGAGTCGAGGCAAGGGGCAAGCTCCTCTCCGTTCGAGACACTCTAGCAAATGTCTTAGGACCACACACAGCGACCCTTGGAATCGGTTGGGCCGGTCCTCTCTTACTTTTGAGGATTGGCAATTCCTGAACACATGTTTCCCATTCCTATCGGACCTATATAATGGTTTGTACGTCGGCTCACATAGTGCTAGTTATCGACCATATATTCGAGGCAACTCGCATTCGAACAACCACACAGGTAAAAAGTATATTAATGTCAGCCAGTTTAAGCACTAACACCCCCACTAGCTAGAAAGAAACGTCGTGTTCTCCCAATGGTCAGTATCCCGTTTTTGACTCATACCAAGGTGTGAGGCTCGTGAATTCACGCTATACACTAAGCTATGCCACACAGGCCATGCTTTGATCATCAACCACAAGACTTTGCTTTTCAACAGAAGCCTTGATCATTTGCCACTTAGGCGTGCCACACAGGAAATTCACTCCATGCGACTGATGTCCATCGATATACAACCTTTGAGCTCGTACGTCTCCGAGAAGGGCGTTAAGCAAGAGAATAAATTCTCCGCCGCCAAACAGATGTATATTTAATAGAGATCAATCAACACAGAATAAAATCCAATGTCACATGCACAGTCCATTTACAAGTTCGTTCTGGGTCTGAACGAAACCGAGGCGCTTTCCTCGCATATCCATCGATCTCCAAGTACGTCTGGACGATCACCAACTGATTCCCTCCTCTTAGGTGTACAGCCCAATCAAGATCATCAGTAATCACCCAAACGATGTGAAGACTTCCGGTCTTCAACCACCGTCTTCATCTTCGACATATCGTCGAATCGGTTATTCAGAATGGGTATAAACCCGGCCTTTCCGAATAACCTGCGTATATAATAAACACATGTTACATAAGCACAACATACGTCTCATTCCAATTCGGAATATTCTTTTATTCAAATTTTCACATTCCTAGGGAAAGGTTCCCATTAATTTTATCAAAGATAAATTCTTCTAAATTTATTCTTTAATCTTCCTTTGGATATCATTTCAAACCATATTATGGTTTTCCAAACTAGTCGGGATTAGCGAACCACACCAAAGTAATTATTTATTTTATTTCCCAATCCCAACATATTCATCCCATGGAGAAAAACTAGTAATACTCCATATCTAACACCACGGTGTTATCGGTAAATATTAATTACCATTTCACGTTCAAATCTAATTAAAGATTTAACTATCGCTTTGGAGCAAAACTGGGGATACTCCATTATCGATCATTTTTCAGATTGGATAATTTAAATTATCAATTCACATTTCAATCTAATTAAAGATTCATTAAAACTCCACTTAGTTTTAATCTTCCCAAAAATCAATATCCTGCCTTTAACTGGGTTAAAGAACCAATATTACTTTAAAACACGATTCACGATAAACCCAAAATCTCTTTCTATTATAAATCGGGTTAAAGAACAGGTGTTGTTCAAAACACCGCTCACGATAAACCCCAAAAACCAATTCAAATTCAATTCCAATTAATATTATTTAATGGGTACACTTCATTAAATCTAAATAGAAAGATTTATTCTTTTTCTCAACTGGGTTTAAGAACACTGTTAATGAAGACACCATTCACGACAAACCCAAATCACATTTGATATTAAATACAAGGCTCTGAATAGAAAATATATCGGCTTATATTCAATTTCAAATTCTGAAACCAACAAATATCATATTGGAAATAACGATATAAATATATCTTTTAAATTTCCACCACCATATCTGTATAATCACGAAATCCAACATCGAAATATTCTGAAGATGATTTCAATTCAAATCCATTCCAATTCACATATTGGAAATTTTAATTATTTTTAAAACCCCTTTAAATTCAATTTATTTATTTCAAAAATAAATTGATTTTAATTCTAGTTCAAAACTAGTTCATTTCGATAAAAAATATATTTTTGTCTTTTAAAATGTGGAATTTTTCATCTCAATTCTTTCCAATTCATATATTATGATTTTACACAAATTATTAATATTTTTAATAATTTTACCAAGGCCCGTACAGTCGATTTCCATCAACGGCCATCGAACTGCACTTACAGCGACATTTTCCAAATTTGATTTGGGCATAATTCCAAATCTAACCATTAGATTTCAAATTTCTAATATTCATTGGAAATCTCTTTTCGATACGAACCCAACGGTTCCGGTTTTAGGAGAATCTGACGGTCGGATCTCCCGTAATGTCCATTCGAAGTCAATGGTCGAAATTCATGAACTGCCGCAGCACGGCGCGTTCTATTCAGGCCATTATATATATAATATATATATTATATATATTTCATCGATTTCCTTTTAAAACGTATTTTATAAATCGTTTTAAATTTGTTTTCGAAACGATTTCAACTTCATATTCAATTTCGAATCAAAATTGAATATTCCACACCATCATATACAAATGATAATATTTTCAAAACGTTATATTTTGAAATCACTTTTTTTCTATATTCATTATAAAAACGAATATAATCGATATAAATATCGTTCGCGTCAAAATGGCACATCTCTAATCAACACGGCTTTATATATTTCAATAACTTCGTTATTCTATTCAACAAATGAATATTTATTCTATTCAACACATGAATCTATATTTCTTTCAATACATGAATATTATCAATATTTGAGCATCGTCAGCACATGACTATTTATTCTATTCAACACATGAATCTTCATTTTATAATATTCTTTATTTTCCCAATTGGAATGAGGCCCAATCAATTACCATATAATGTTAATTATATGGATTTCCATACAACACGTGTATATAATAGCAACGATAAATAATCAACCATCATCCAAAGTGCACCACACAACTGCATAAGCATTAAATATAAATAATTAACGCTTACACGGTCTTTCGACCTATCAATCGACATACAACCAAATAATTGGGATTCGTGTACGCCAAATATCATTCCAACACCCGTGTGGGGTTTCAAATCAACAAACACTGAATATTATTTGTGCAGTTGGGCGACGTGTAAAATTTATCGTCCCAATCAATATCCTTCAAATAGGTGTACATAAATAAACCGTCTGGTTTGTAAGTGAATATTTATTTATTAACATTCACGTTAAAAATTATATTTTTAACGATAATTAATTTATTTCAACACATGAATATTATATTATCCATTTCACATCAACATCACCAACAAACTTCACAACAAACAAGCATACTAGTCCTCCATGGTCTGTGGACGACGGGTGTCGGGTGCTGCTAAGCACCGTCTGCATCCTAGTATATATTTCAACTAGAAAATGAAAATTTAAAGTATCACCGACCAACTAAACCAATACACCGCGACTCTTCTTATGTAGAAATCTTCGTCGTGCTCGCCTTTTGTCAATTTCATTGTCCGTAGCCACTACACATATAAAAATCACATTTTTATATTGTGGCTATGTATATAAAAATTCTATTTTTATACCTCTACTATATAGATAAAAATTCTATTTTTACACCGCTACTATATAGATAAAAATTCTATTTATACACCGCTACTATATAGATAAAAAATTTATTTTTACACCGCTACTATATAGATAAAAATTCTGTTTGTATACCGCTACTATATAGATAAAAATTCTATTTTTACACCGCTACTATATAGATAAAAATTCTATTTTTACACCGCTACTATATAGATAAAAATTCTATTTTTATACCGCAACTATATAGATAAAAATTCTATTTTTACACCGCTACTATATAGATAAAAATTCTATTTTTATACAACGGCGTTCATATAATAAAGATTATATTTTTATATCGCCACTCGTATAAAAATCACATCTTTGCTTCTTCTACATGATAAAAATCATATTTTTATATCTCCTACATAAGAAAGATCGAATTTTTATTATCTATATAATATAAAAATCATATTTTTACCTTGCCACTATATATATAAAAGTCAAATTTTTTATATCGTTATATATACATATATATGAAAGATCATATTTTTATTTCAAATCGAAACATATAAAAATCGGATTTTTATTCCAAATCCGTACACATAAAAATCGGATTTTTACCTCGCTAATTTCTATATAAAGATCTCGTCTTTTTCTATATAAAGATTTCGCCTTTTTTTATATAAAGATTTTGCCTTTATTTTTAAAGCTAATCATATATAAAAGAAGTAAGGAAAAAAACGAAAAAACAAAAACACTTACTGAAAATCGTCGGAGGGGAGGGGGTTCAGTCAACCGACGGCGGCGGCCAGGGGGCCCACGGCGACGGAAATGGGGGGCTGGCGGCGTCTGTCTTGGCTGCTCTAGGGTTTTGGGTTAGGGGAGATTCGGATTGGAGAAAAATGAGAGGGGAGAGGGTAGAGTGGGGGCGCGGTCAGGGAAGTGCAGCGGTTTTTGGCTGTGGAGGGGGGTCTCGCGCGAAGCGTTGCAAGAGGGGAGAGGAGGGAGGAGGGAGGAAGAAGAAGGAGAAGGATCGGAGAGGGCGCCATCACCTGGGGCGGAGCGACGGTGGGGAGGCGCCTCGCGCCGGTGGCGGCCTGGGCTAGGGCTTCGTGCCCTTCTTCTTCTTTTTTCTTCTGAAATTAACTTTAACGGGGAGGGAGAAAATAGAGAGGAAGGGGGGTGTTTGTAAAGGTTTTACATATTTATTTATTAATTAATTTAAATTTTGAACTCTATAAAGTACCCTTTCCATTCGAACTCGAAATCGAACCCGCCGACTATTGTCCCTAACGTATTACCCCTATTCCAAACACAATGGGATATGTTTCGTAGGCCAATTCGATCTTTTCGATCAGTTTTCGTCAAAATCAAAATATATCTCTATATATTGAATTTGAACGCACATTTCAATTTACCAAGGCCGCATACTAACTAGAAAAATTCCCGAAAAATATTTTCTAGCTTCGTATCAACGATACGGTCCTAACAAAACTAATTTCGTCAAATTCTGAGACCGTTTGAAAAATGGCCATTTTCCAATCGATTAAAATCAACTGAAACTGGTCAAACGCGTTTTCCTTTTCCACGCTCACATATTGATTCGAAAAATTACGAATTTTGAAACCTAGCAATAATTTGACATCACGGATCGAATAAAAGTGGTTTCGTCGAAAACCGAGGTCGTTTGCAAAATTTCCATTTTTAAGGGTCAGAATTCCATAGCGACTATTCTGAATTTTCAACTAGACGTAACTTTTTATTCCCGCTATGAAATTTTGATTTTCGGATTCTTTGGAAAGATATTCTCAATTAGATTCAAATATTTTTGGTTTCGCTAAAATCCGGTTTATTTTGCACCCGGTACATTCATTTGAAATTTGAAATCGAATTATCGAACTACCGCGCCATTTTCAATTCCTTTTATAATTAAAATAAAATATTTATATTCTAACGACGATTCAAATAAATATACACATTCTAATTCTATTCAAAATAAATTTCTCATCGTTATTATTTAAAATAATTCATTTTAAATATTCAAAATTCATTAAAATTGCCGAAATAAAAATTTTAAATTAGCTCAGAATTTCCGGGTTATTACAAAATTTCTCATCGTTTTTAGCCTTACAGTATTTCAAAATCTTCTTAAAGCTATTATTTTAAATTGATTTCAAAACTACTTCCTGTTTAAAAATATGTGTCTTATAATATTTTATTTCTTGGATTTTAATTCTAACTCCTAATTTAAATATTTTAGATTTGATTACTTATATTTTAATTACATGTGATTATTTAAGTTTTAACATTATTATTTTCTTATACTCACATCTATAGTTTTGTATACTAAGTTTTAAATTTTTCATATTTATACTAATAGTTTTAGATTAAGTTTTATAACACTGTTATAAATTATAAATATATTTTTTTAATATATATTTTTACCATATTATACTATTTTATTATATATAACAATGGTTTGTTCAAACTCCAAAATTACCTTAATTTATTTCCACATCATTTACATTGTTTCCAAAAAACTCAAATTTCAAAAATTACCTATGGCATGTCGACATCCCTTACCCCCTATGTTGAAAAAGTGGTTATTGTTTTTCGAATTTCAAATTCGTGTCTATTTGTTTAAATCTTTTCCTGAAGAGACATGACTGTTTACCCATTATTCATACCATCTAATTTCGAAAAACAATAACAACTTTTATTCATCTTCTCTTTTATCCTCTCTATTATTACTCTTAAAATTCAAGTTTCTATAATCAAATTCTACCGAAATTCAAAGAAAATTAAATCAAACTATTTCTAGTTTGACTCTCTACCAAACTCTCTCAAGGATTCAAATGATATTTAGAGTTATGGGAGTTTCTATAATCAAAGATCACAAGATCAAAGTTCTATCGATTCATTGTTCTAAAACTGAGACTAAAAAGGTGTGGTTGTAGCGCGTTCAAACCAACTAGGTGTGATTGTATCCAAAACTCAATTAGATATGATTGTAGCCCAGAAATCAATTGAGTCTCACTTACTCGGAAACATAAGAGGTAGACCTCATGGCCTGTGAAATCAAGGATCGTAATTTGGATATTGTTTGAAAAGAAATCTGCATCAACCCATAGACGTAGGGTAACTCCGAACCAATTTAAAAAATTTATCTTGGCTATTTTAATGAATTTAGAATATTTAAAATAATATATTTTAAATAATAACGACTAAAAATTTATTTGAATTGAAGTTAGAAGGAATAAATTTATTTAATTATATAACGAGCCTGAAATGGGACAATAGTTTGAAAATTCAACTTTGAACTTTAACTGAATGTACAGGATTCAAAATAAATCGGATTTTCAGTAAAACCAAAAATATTTAAATCAGTTTAAAAGTATCTTTCTAACGAATCTGAAAAATCGAAATTTCATAGCGGGAATCAAAAGTTGTGGCCAGTTGAATATTCAGAATAGTCGCTATGGAATAAATATAGCCCTTAAAAATTGACATTTTGCAAATGACCTCCGTTTTTAACGAAACCACTTTGGTTGGATCCGGAATGTCAAATTATTTATAGATTTCAAATTCCATAACTTTTGGAATTAATATATGAGCGTGGCAAAGGAAAACGTGTTTGGTAATTTCAGTTTAAATTGGATCGACCAAAAAAAGTCCATTTTTTAAACGGTCTCCAAATTCGACGAAATTAATTTTTTTGGGACCGTATCATCCCAACATAGCTAGATTTATTTTTCGGGAATTTTTGGAATCAGTATGTGGCCCCGACAAATTAAAATGTACGTTCAAATCTAAAATTGAACGTTATATATTTTAATTTGAAGAATAACTGACTAAAACTGTAACGACCCAGGTTTTTGAACGATTAGTTTTAAATATTTAATATCGTTTTAAATATTGTGTTGATAATATAAAAGAATTTTTATATTGGGTTATCGATTAAATAATCGAAATACGATTTATTTTGATAATTATCGAAATACGAGAAGTTTGAAGTAATTCAGTTCGAAGATAAAACTGAATCGAAACAGTTCAGATGATCAATATATATACTATTTAAATATGAACGATGATAATAGAAATTCATTTTTGAAGAATTTATTTGTTTTGAATTTAAAATGATTTAATATGGCTATTTTAAATATACGTTCAAATTAAATTGTATAATCTATTTCGTTGAATTCAGAATAGTGGATAATGTTGGGAACATCAGTTGTTTTGCTCAAATTGTGGTTCGGGGTTTTAATTAAAGGACCACGATATAGTTTAGTTTTTAATTAAAGATAAAAATTCAAATCAATGTCTTTTCAGCCGACCTCTAAATTTTTACATCGCAGACCTATCCATTTTGAGCCAACAACTTGTCTCTAAGCTTCAGTATCAGGGAAACATGAATTTAATGGTGCTGTACATTTTTTTTCCCCTTCGCATTCTATATAAACGAGCCGAGCCTCGTGTACTCCATTCAAAAACAATCCAGTCCCTCTCGTCCTCTGTTGTTCTTCTTTTTCCTAATCAATGAAAACCCTATTTCCTAAATCAAATCAAAATTGGGTATCACGATTGGAATTTGCGAAGGGTTCGAAGCTCGAGATCGAGTTTGAATCGCTCGATAATCATGAAAGGATGAATTCGCGATTTGAAACGAGTGGGTATTTTTCTGGAACTCGACGAAGGAACTCGCGATGTCCTCGATCTCGGAATTGTCGAGATTAAGGAATCATGGACTGTAGGCTCGATCCAATATTGAGTTGACTGTCGCGTTTAAGGGAGGTGCGATGGAGGTTTCAGGAGTGATCGAGTGTGGCTTTTACAGTGAGCATTTTCGTGAATGAAAGAGTTTGGGAGGGCGAAGTGGCTATCATCCGTGGTTGGTGGTTAGCAGGGGATGAGCGGAAACCGAAAAGTGGAAGAAGATGTTGAGGTGGGAAGATGGAACTGATGGCAGTGGATTGAAATGGATGATGGGGGCGCTGGAAATTTAATGGTGGCAGTTAGAAGTGAAGGACAGCATCATTTTTGGTTTGAAGCAGAATTAGAATTTAAAAGGTAATTATTTGTTAAATCCTTGTAAAGAAAACATTAAATATTTTTTTTTGGGTAAATATTTAAAATATATTGTTTGTTGTCATACGAGGTCCGCCTGGGACAAACGAGTCACGATAGATTTGTTCGAAGCTTATGGAGTGAATCGAAATCGGATTGGGATTTGTTTCTAAACAAAATCAGGAATTTAAAATGGAATCAGAGCAAATCGTGATAAAAATCATCTGTGAGTAAATCTCACTCACCTTTAGAATTATTTTTATTTCGTTAAAAATAATTGTTTGTTGCTTGTGTGAATGCTTTCTGGTTGTCTTATATATATTAGTTATTTAGGCTATATATATATATATTGGGTTGATTGATTGGTTGAATTCCCGCAGTCTCATTAGCGGATGCCCGCAGTTTCATAGCGGATGATTACCCTATACGCCCCACGCTATGATTAGTGGATGACCTTCTATACCGCGATATTCTGCCACGAAGCAGAATGGGTATTATTTATGTGCTAACATCTGTGGATGCAGGAAAACAGGTTGGAGGAATCCAACTGGATTCCTCAAAAATATATTATCTGTTTGTTTATTTGTTTGCATATATATTGTTATATATGATGTGTCAGAAAAATAAATAATTGGTTGCTTTGTGTGTTTAAATATCACTGGGCTTAAGCAATGATATTTAAAATATCGTAAAAAGGATATTTGAGATTTAAAAAGGGAAAATTCTATTTTTAAATAGAATTTGAATTTTAAATGGAAATAAAAATATAAACTTGTTTTTGAAAAATAAAACAAGTAGTTTCTTTATAAACGAAGTTTATAAATAATTCTTTTATAACGAAGTATAAATAATTCTTTTATAACGACATTATAAATGAAGTGAAAAGAATTATCATTCGATAATTCAGAAATAGAAATACAAGTGTGAAATTGGAATTCGAAATGAAATTTCAAAATAAGATGTGGAAAGGAAATTTTAAATATATAACTCAAATGAAATTTGAGTATAACATTTGAATTTTAAAGAGGAGTTTGAATGTTTGCATTCTAAAGGGAGATTGAATATTAGAAATTCAAATAGAGGTTCAAATAGAGTTTGAATAGACGAAATTTGAATGAAAAATAGAATTTGAATTCAAGAAATTAAAATAAAATCTGAATTCAAAGGAATTCGAATAAAGAAATTCAAATAGAGATTTCAATGTAGAATTTCAAAATAAAATTTTAAATATAGTATTTCAAAGAAGAATTCAAATGTGAAACTTGAATAGAGATTTGAATGGAATTTAAATATGAAATTTGAATTGAGATTTGAAATAGAAATTCAAGTGTAAAATTTGAACATGGAATTGAATATAGAAATTCAAGTAGAAATTTGAATATGAGATTTCAAAATAGAATTTGAAATAAACTTTGAAAGTAGGATTTCAAAGTAGGATTGAAATAGGATTTCAAAATAGGAAATCCAAATAGTTTTGAAATAGAATTTGAATTCAAGGGAATTCAAATGAATTTGAATAATAGAAATTCAAATGGTGTTGAAAATGAATTTGAATAATAGAAATTCAAATGGTGTTGAAAACGAATTTGAATATTAGAAATTCAAATGGTGTTGAAAACGAATTTGAATATTAGAAATTCAAATGGGGTCGGAAATGAAAAATGGAATTTGAATATAAGAGATTCAAATTGAATTCAAATAGGATTTGATCTATGGGATTTGAATATGAAATTCAAATGGGTTTTAAACTATGGAAATTTGAATATAGAATTTAAAAAGGAATTTGAATATTTGAATTCCAATAGAATTCAAATATAGAAATTGGAATATAGAAGTTCCAATGGAATTTAAATATAGAGTTTGAATAAGAGAATTCAAATGAATTCAAGTATTGAATTTGAATATGGAATTGAAATAGAAATGCAAGTATTTAATTTGAATATCAAATAGAAAAGGAATTGGGATTTGAAATATAGAATTCAAAAGTGAGATTTGAATTTGAATCAAGCAGAGTTAAATGGAGTTGAATTCATTTTAAAGAAGTTTAACGGTTTATATATATAAATATAATTAAAACGAACTCGCCGCAGCGCTGCAGTTCATAAAATAGCGATTCGAACTTCAATTGAATATACAGAACTCAATTGAAGTCGAAATTCTTTGAAACAAGAAACGTCAGGACTGGTTTGATAATAGTTTTCTAATGAAGAAGAAAAATCTGGATTTCGTCGTATAGATTTTGAGTTATGTCAAAATCAAATTTTCAGAAAAGCAGCGCCAGAATCGTTTTAAAACCATAATGGTTTATTTAATATTATAAAAGGATTTTAAGCGAGAAAATCCGAAGTTTCTATTTAGAAAATTTCGGAGTTGAATTGTAAAATATATGCGAATTCAAGTTGTGTAAATGAATATGATTTTTGAAACAGAAACCAGATTTTTGATTTATTGAATAGAATTAACTAAAATGGAATTAGTTAAGGAGCTTTTGAATGGATATTGGGCCTTAAATAAGTGAATTCGATTTGAGAATTTATATTCGAAATAGAAAAGAGAACTAGAATTGAAATTGAAATTCAATTTGGTTATGAACGAGTTAAATATTTTGTTTGAACATGTTATGTTCAACAAAGAAGTAAAATAGGCAAAATGACCGATTTAAAGAATAAATGGCGGAACTGAATTCAAACGATTAGATAGTGTTGAATTGAATTGGAAACAGGTGAACAGGTGTTAAACAGATATGGGATGAAGTATATGAAGATTTAAATTTATGTGCTCGACAAAAAGGTACATGTTTAATTCATATATGAGATTTATGCGCCGTATCGGCAAGCCGCTTGGCTTTTCCTTTTTCTTTTTGATTGAGGAAGATACCGGGAAGCTATTTGAAATTTCCCGATGCTCCCGATACAGGGGAGGTTATGGCGAATTTTTCCGGGAATTTAAGGAGTTAGAATATTTTTAAGAAATTTGACAATTAGAAATCTATATATCGATATATATGGAATTCGATAAGGAAACGAAATCAAAAATAGCAAAAAGGGCCAATATGGTTATTGAAAATATTTGGTTAACAAATATTGATAAGGAAATGGAGAAGAGATTTAATTAATGAAATATTAATTAAAGAGCCCAGTGATTTGTTTGATATCTTTGGATGAACACTTGTTTTTATTCGATAGTTAAAACACAGACTATCGAAGTTTTTGACCATCGTTGTCAATATGGAGAGACCGGTTGGATTATTATCCGAAGAACCACTCCGTATCGGCATAAGCGTTGCGAACCAAGTATGCTGAATATATTGAAGACGGAGTAAAGTGCAAGGGCTTTTCTATTTATAGAAATAGTGCCTTCGGTGTCGTTCAATCCCAGAACGAACGTAAATGGACGAATGTCTGACAGAGTATTTCCAATGATCAAATGGGTTGGTCTGTATGAGTATATATGGTTGCAACGGATTTATCCCTTAGCATAATATCCATAATATTTGTGCAAACTCAACTAGTGATTAACGGATCTGACGATGTGGCATTCAAAGTGATTGTGCTATCAATGAATGGTAAGTATTCGTAGCCTCAGGCCTCAACAACCGGGAAAGGACAAAAATCGGGCAGGCAGCATGGCTATGTGGGTCGCACCCATTAGGGTGTATAATCACCTATCTAGAGAAATTCCTTTTGTTTCTAAATCTATCGATTCTGCCCATTCGGGAAACGGTGGTTTGAGTCCAACCGTTGGTGATATACATTCGATACACTCAAGCGAAATGAGTGGTCGATCATGTGTGGGCCGGGTTGCAAGACGTTCTTGTTGAACCCAGGTGTATTCGCCTCTAGAGATACATCATCGGAAGGTGGTCCCATACCTTGTCATGTTAGAAATCCAATCTCCAATAAGCGCCATGCGGTTTTTGATTTTATAATATATATGTGGAGCGTGAGATGCAAGCGTTCTGCTATTTGGTTATTTACTTGATGTAGACATTATTATAATATCACTGGATTTTCGTATCAAAGTGTTTTGGGTTATAGTAAGGTAAAAACCGTCCGTGTTTATGTGTGGGCTGGTCTTACTATTACCTTTTCTTTTGAAAGGATTTTTAAAGTTAAGCAAGTGGTTGGAGTTTACTCACACCAGTCCCATGACTGACCCAGAGTTTATTTTGTTTTGTTTTCCCTAAACTCTTGGGTGCCCAAATTTGTACGGGCAGTCAAGTGTTTCAGGCTTTTACAGATACACTTGGAGGAGCTTGAAGCAGGAGGCTTCAACGTTAGTTATTTAGAGTTACTTCCGCTGGATCAAATGTTATGTGTACTCTGATGATGGTATGTATGTATGTACAAAACAGATTTGTATTTCGAAGCTTATGTTATATAATATATTTTATTCGTTCCGCTGTGAGTTGGTGATCTTTGTTTTCTTCTATTCTAATATTTCTTTCTTTCTATTTCTCATCCTCTAACTTCTTTCTAATAATGAGTCGTATTTCTGTGTTATTTGAGTTGGACGTGTGGTGTTTTTAGTCAACTCAGATAGCACGGATTTGCGGGTCGTTTCAGTTGGTATCAGAGCTTAGGTTGAGCGAATACCTAGGCTTGTGTGGCATGTGCTCATTAGAGATAGGGTCAGTAGTACCCTAGAATGAGTTGAGTGTATATACGAGAGCGCGTATTTGTATGTTGATATAAAAATTATTTTATATTGTGTTGACTAGTTTGTTGAGTGGTTTATGAATTCTGATCGAGTAGTGGGACGCCACAAAGTCGATAGGAATTTATAAACACTTGAACAGAAGATTGAACATGATATTGTTTTCAAGTGGGTGAATGAAATAATTTTACCCAAAATTTCTATTTTGATATAGAAAGAATAATTTTCTAGAATTATTATTATATGGATGTGTTGGATGTTGATTTTATAATCAAATGAGATTTTAAAATTAGAATGGTTATTTATAACCAAACTGAATATTTGTATATGAATGAAAAATATACAAATGAGATGAATTAGAATTAAATTCAAACCAGAATTAAGAATTCAAAATCCTGGGAAATTGAAAAATATTTTTCAAAGTATGTTAAAGTAATATAGCATTAATTTGAAAAGATTTGAATCGAAATCATATTTGAATGGATTTTGAAATAATAAAGCACTGAACTCACTTCAGTGGCTGGGAAATTATTCTGATGATGATTGCAACATCATCAGTGTTCATTTCCGAGTTTCTAAGTGATGAATTGCTACCTTAGAAAATTTTTGATGGGAATTTGTTTGAAAGAAAACAAGTTTAGTTGAAAATTTCAAATGTTTTGAATTTGAAATGGAAATAAATATACATGTATATATTTAAGTGATTTCAAAAGGATTTGAAATGAAAATCCTGGGATTTGGATTCTGGAATTGGAATTTAACTTAAGCTAGTTAAATGGAATGAAGTGAATCAATTAACTAGAATCAATTTGAATTGGTTTAATAGAACATAAATTGGATATAAATGGATTGATCGTAGATCATTCAAATTAAATGAAGGAAGACCAAAAGTTTTGGTGAAATTAAATATGTTGAAATATAAGGAGGTGAGTTTCAACATAAAGGAGTTTTGAAAAGTTAGTGAGTTTATAGTATTTTTTTTTCTACCTTAGCAATTTCGAGGACGAAATTATTTTAAGGGGGGAAGAATGTAACGACCCAGGTTTTTGAACGATTAGTTTTAAATATTTAATATCGTTTTAAATATTGTGTTGATAATATAAAAGAATTTTTATATTGGGTTATCGATTAAATAATCGAAATACGATTTATTTTGATAATTATCGAAATACGAGAAGTTTGAAGTAATTCAATTCGAAGATAAAACTGAATCGAAACAGTTCAGATGATCAATATATATACTATTTAAATATGAACGATGATAATAGAAATTCATTTTTGAAGAATTTATTTGTTTTGAATTTAAAATGATTTAATATGGCTATTTTAAATATACGTTCAAATTAAATTGTAAAATCTATTTCGTTGAATTCAGAATAGTGGATAATGTTGGGAACATCAGTTGTTTTGCTCAAATTGTGGTTCGGGGTTTTAATTAAAGGACCATGATATAGTTTAGTTTTTAATTAAAGATAAAAATTCAAATCAATGTCTTTTCAGCCGACCTCTAAATTTTTACATCGCAGACCTATCCATTTTGAGCCAACAACTTGTCTCTAAGCTTCAGTATCAGGGAAACATGAATTTAATGGTGCTGTACATTTTGTTTCCCCTTCGCATTCTATATAAACGAGCCGAGCCTCGTGTACTCCATTCAAAAACAATCCAGTCCCTCTCGTCCTCTGTTGTTCTTCTTTTTCCTAATCAATGAAAACCCTATTTCCTAAATCAAATCAAAATTGGGTATCACGATTGGAATTTGCGAAGGGTTCGAAGCTCGAGATCGAGTTTGAATCGCTCGATAATTATGAAAGGATGAATTCGCGATTTGAAACGAGTGGGTATTTTTCTGGAACTCGACGAAGGAACTCGCGATGTCCTCGATCTCGGAATTGTCGAGATTAAGGAATCATGGACTGTAGGCTCGATCCAATATTGAGTTGACTGTCGCGTTTAAGGGAGGTGCGATGGAGGTTTCAGGAGTGATCGAGTGTGGCTTTTACAGTGAGCATTTTCGTGAATGAAAGAGTTTGGGAGGGCGAAGTGGCTATCATCCGTGGTTGGTGGTTAGCAGGGGATGAGCGGAAACCGAAAAGTGGAAGAAGATGTTGAGGTGGGAAGATGGAACTGATGGCAGTGGATTGAAATGGATGATGGGGGCGCTGGAAATTTAATGGTGGCAGTTAGAAGTGAAGGACAGCATCATTTTTGGTTTGAAGCAGAATTAGAATTTAAAAGGTAATTATTTGTTAAATCCTTGTAAAGAAAACATTAAATATTTTTTTTGGGTAAATATTTAAAATATATTGTTTGTTGTCATACGAGGTCCGCCTGGGACAAACGAGTCACGATGGATTTGTTCGAAGCTTATGGAGTGAATCGAAATCGGATTGGGATTTGTTTCTAAACAAAATCAGGAATTTAAAATGGAATCAGAGCAAATCGTGATAAAAATCATCTGTGAGTAAATCTCACTCACCTTTAGAATTATTTTTATTTCGTTAAAAATAATTGTTTGTTGCTTGTGTGAATGCTTTCTGGTTGTCTTATATATATTAGTTATTTAGGCTATATATATATATATATATTGGGTTGATTGATTGGTTGAATTCCCGCAGTCTCATTAGCGGATGCCCGCAGTTTCATAGCGGATGATTACCCTATACGCCCCACGCTATGATTAGTGGATGACCTTCTATACCGCGATATTCTGCCACGAAGCAGAATGGGTATTATTTATGTGCTAACATCTGTGGATGCAGGAAAACAGGTTGGAGGAATCCAACTGGATTCCTCAAAAATATATTATCTGTTTGTTTATTTGTTTGCATATATATTGTTATATATGATGTGTCAGAAAAATAAATAATTGGTTGCTTTGTGTGTTTAAATATCACTGGGCTTAAGCAATGATATTTAAAATATCGTAAAAAGGATATTTGAGATTTAAAAAGGGAAAATTCTATTTTTAAATAGAATTTGAATTTTAAATGGAAATAAAAATATAAACTTGTTTTTGAAAAATAAAACAAGTAGTTTCTTTATAAACGAAGTTTATAAATAATTCTTTTATAACGAAGTATAAATAATTCTTTTATAACGAAATTATAAATGAAGTGAAAAGAATTATCATTCGATAATTCAGAAATAGAAATACAAGTGTGAAATTGGAATTCGAAATGAAATTTCAAAATAAGATGTGGAAAGGAAATTTTAAATATATAACTCAAATGAAATTTGAGTATAACATTTGAATTTTAAAGAGGAGTTTGAATGTTTGCATTCTAAAGGGAGATTGAATATTAGAAATTCAAATAGAGGTTCAAATAGAGTTTGAATAGACGAAATTTGAATGAAAAATAGAATTTGAATTCAAGAAATTAAAATAAAATCTGAATTCAAAGGAATTCGAATAAAGAAATTCAAATAGAGATTTCAATGTAGAATTTCAAAATAAAATTTGAAATATAGTATTTCAAAGAAGAATTCAAATGTGAAACTTGAATAGAGATTTGAATGGAATTTAAATATGAAATTTGAATTGAGATTTGAAATAGAAATTCAAGTGTAAAATTTGAACATGGAATTGAATATAGAAATTCAAGTAGAAATTTGAATATGAGATTTCAAAATAGAATTTGAAATAAACTTTGAAAGTAGGATTTCAAAGTAGGATTGAAATAGGATTTCAAAATAGGAAATCCAAATAGTTTTGAAATGGAATTTGAATTCAAGGGAATTCAAATGAATTTGAATAATAGAAATTCAAATGGTGTTGAAAATGAATTTGAATAATAGAAATTCAAATGGTGTTGAAAATGAATTTGAATATTAGAAATTCAAATGGTGTTGAAAACGAATTTGAATATTAGAAATTCAAATGGGGTCGGAAATGAAAAATGGAATTTGAATATAAGAGATTCAAATTGAATTCAAATAGGATTTGATCTATGGGATTTGAATATGAAATTCAAATGGGTTTTAAACTATGGAAATTTGAATATAGAATTTAAAAAGGAATTTGAATATTTGAATTCCAATAGAATTCAAATATAGAAATTGGAATATAGAAGTTCCAATGGAATTTAAATATAGAGTTTGAATAAGAGAATTCAAATGAATTCAAGTATTGAATTTGAATATGGAATTGAAATAGAAATGCAAGTATTTAATTTGAATATCAAATAGAAAAGGAATTGGGATTTGAAATATAGAATTCAAAAGTGAGATTTGAATTTGAATCAAGCAGAGTTAAATGGAGTTGAATTCATTTTAAAGAAGTTTAACGGTTTATATATATAAATATAATTAAAACGAACTCGCCGCAGCGCTGCAGTTCGTAAAATAGCGATTCGAACTTCAATTGAATATACAGAACTCAATTGAAGTCGAAATTCTTTGAAACAAGAAACGTCAGGACTGGTTTGATAATAGTTTTCTAATGAAGAAGAAAAATCTGGATTTCGTCGTAAAGATTTTGAGTTATGTCAAAATCAAATTTTCAGAAAAGCAGCGCCAGAATCGTTTTAAAACCATAATGGTTTATTTAATATTATAAAAGGATTTTAAGCGAGAAAATCCGAAGTTTCTATTTAGAAAATTTCGGAGTTGAATTGTAAAATATATGCGAATTCAAGTTGTGTAAATGAATATGATTTTTGAAACAGAAACCAGATTTTTGATTTATTGAATAGAATTAACTAAAATGGAATTAGTTAAGGAGCTTTTGAATGGATATTGGGCCTTAAATAAGTGAATTCGATTTGAGAATTTATATTCGAAATAGAAAAGAGAACTAGAATTGAAATTGAAATTCAATTTGGTTATGAACGAGTTAAATATTTTGTTTGAACATGTTATGTTCAACAAAGAAGTAAAATAGGCAAAATGACCGATTTAAAGAATAAATGGCGGAACTGAATTCAAACGATTAGATAGTGTTGAATTGAATTGGAAACAGGTGAACAAGTGTTAAACAGATATGGGATGAAGTATATGAAGATTTAAATTTATGTGCTCGACAAAAAGGTACATGTTTAATTCATATATGAGATTTATGCGCTGTATCGGCAAGCCGCATGGCTTTTCCTTTTTCTTTTTGATTGAGGAAGATACCGGGAAGCTATTTGAAATTTCCCGATGCTCCCGATACAGGGGAGGTTATGGCGAATTTTTCCGGGAATTTAAGGAGTTAGAATATTTTTAAGAAATTTGACAATTAGAAATCTATATATCGATATATATGGAATTCGATAAGGAAACGAAATCAAAAATAGCAAAAAGGGCCAATATGGTTATTGAAAATATTTGGTTAACAAATATTGATAAGGAAATGGAGAAGAGATTTAATTAATGAAATATTAATTAAAGAGCCCAGTGATTTGTTTGATATCTTTGGATGAACACTTGTTTTTATTCGATAGTTAAAACACAGACTATCGAAGTTTTTGACCATCGTTGTCAATATGGAGAGACCGGTTGGATTATTATCCGAAGAACCACTCCGTATCGGCATAAGCGTTGCGAACCAAGTATGCTGAATATATTGAAGACGGAGTAAAGTGCAAGGGCTTTTCTATTTATAGAAATAGTGCCTTCGGTGTCGTTCAATCCCAGAACGAACGTAAATGGACGAATGTCTGACAGAGTATTTCCAATGATCAAATGGGTTGGTCTGTATGAGTATATATGGTTGCAACGGATTTATCCCTTAGCATAATATCCAGAATATTTGTGCAAACTCAACTAGTGATTAACGGATCTGACGATGTGGCATTCAAAGTGATTGTGCTATCAATGAATGGTAAGTATTCGTAGCCTCAGGCCTCAACAACCGGGAAAGGACAAAAATCGGGCAGGCAGCATGGCTATGTGGGTCGCACCCATTAGGGTGTATAATCACCTATCTAGAGAAATTCCTTTTGTTTCTAAATCTATCGATTCTGCCCATTCGGGAAACGGTGGTTTGAGTCCAACCGTTGGTGATATACATTCGATACACTCAAGCGAAATGAGTGGTCGGTCATGTGTGGGCCGGGTTGCAAGACGTTCTTGTTGAACCCAGGTGTATTCGCCTCTAGAGATACATCATCGGAAGGTGGTCCCATACCTTGTCATGTTAGAAATCCAATCTCCAATAAGCGCCATGCGGTTTTTGATTTTATAATATATATGTGGAGCGTGAGATGCAAGCGTTCTGCTATTTGGTTATTTACTTGATGTAGACATTATTATAATATCACTGGATTTTCGTATCAAAGTGTTTTGGGTTATAGTAAGGTAAAAACCGTCCGTGTTTATGTGTGGGCTGGTCTTACTATTACCTTTTCTTTTGAAAGGATTTTTAAAGTTAAGCAAGTGGTTGGAGTTTACTCACACCAGTCCCATGACTGACCCAGAGTTTATTTTGTTTTGTTTTCCCTAAACTCTTGGGTGCCCAAATTTGTACGGGCAGTCAAGTGTTTCAGGCTTTTACAGATACACTTGGAGGAGCTTGAAGCAGGAGGCTTCAACGTTAGTTATTTAGAGTTACTTCCGCTGGATCAAATGTTATGTGTACTCTGATGATGGTATGTATGTATGTACAAAACAGATTTGTATTTCGAAGCTTATGTTATATAATATATTTTATTCGTTCCGCTGTGAGTTGGTGATCTTTGTTTTCTTCTATTCTAATATTTCTTTTTTTCTATTTCTCATCCTCTAACTTCTTTCTAATAATGAGTCGTATTTCTGTGTTATTTGAGTTGGACGTGTGGTGTTTTTAGTCAACTCAGATAGCACGGATTTGCGGGTCGTTTCAAAAACAGTCGAATGGAATTGCAAAACATATTCCATTGATTCCAGAATGGGAGTAATTAGCTAGGGGCGGTAGTCATTGGGTTTAATTTGGAGTTCGTATGGACTGACGGGTATTCTCGGAATTAATTGAATTAAAAATAATTAAATATATTCATTGGCCAATCAAAATAAGTCGTTGACCATTTGATTTCGTTCAAAACCCGATCTGCCCCATCACGAACGACGGAAAAGCTTTCCCTTCTTCTCTCCTCCACAACTTCAAATCCACACATCAAAATCGAAGGCTCCAGTTGAAGATTTTGTAGAGATTCTTCCAAGCTTTAAATCCATACAAGTTTGGATAATTTTCATTCAGTATTGGAAGAGATCCACCGCTCCAAGGTCAGCGACTTCGGACTACCGCTACACCCTCCTGCTGACGTCGAACTGCACAGGGCCACCAGCGCCAGGTGCGCCTCTCCAAGGCCGACAACGTAGCGAAGGCCGGTCGTCCAATCGCTTCACGGTTTTCACGAAAATCTCAGACCTAGTTTCGAACATTTTCAGAAGGTAACGGGTTTATTTATTTAAAATGTTTACAACAGTTTAAAAGTGTTGCAAATTGTGAATTTAGAATAAAAATCATTTCTTTTACATATGTTGTCGAAATCCAGTGAAACCGGAGACGTTGGACTCATGACGACGTATTCTACATTCTAGAAGAGATTGGAGAATTTTTGGAGCTTCCTACAATTTTAGGAGGAGTGGAACCCAATGTGAGCAGTCTAAATTCAAATTGAAATATATGGGCATTGTATAACTTATATAAGCGATGTATAATTTATATACGCGTTGTATAACTTATATAAGCGACGTATAAATTATACATGCATTGTATAAATCATATATGCATTGAATGGAATTGAAATGGAAATAAATATATTTATATACATATATATATACACACTCCCCTCGTCCATAGACCATGGACGATATAAATTGTTTGGATTGTGATTGTGAATGATTGATAGTGGTTGCAACAAATTTGGTTGTATTTGTGAAATAATCATTGTGTTGTGAAAATGAATGATATTGTGGGAATCATTGAAATGAAAGCATTGTAATGCTGCAAGGCCTAAGATAGCAGAGGAGTCGTGCTGGACACGGTGCCGGTGCTAAATACCTTGCCGCTATAATGCCGAAATTTCCTGAAATATTCGTGTGTTGTTAAATATTCATGTTTGAAATAAATTGTTCGAACAATAAAAATCACATTTTTATTGTATGTATGAATCACTAAAAATATTCATATTTGAAATAAATTGTTTGAACAATCAAATTTTTATTGTATATATGAACCTTTAAAAATAACCACGGGTTGAAATAAATATTTGTTGATTGAAAATAATATTTTAATCACATATATGAACCTTTAAAAATAACCGTGTGTTGAAATAAATATTTGTTGATTGAAAATAATACTTTTATTACATATATGAACCTTTAAAAATAACCGTGTGTTGAAATAAATATTTGTTGATTGAAAATAATATTTTTATCACATATATGAAGTGTTAAAAATAACCGTGTGTTGAGATAAATATTTGTTGATTGAAAATAATATTTTTATCACATATATGAAGTGTTAAAAATAACCTGTGTTGAAATAAATATTTGTTGATTGAAAATAATATTTTTAAATGTATATGAAGTGTTAAAAATAAACATGAGTTGAAATAAATATTTGTTGATTGAAAATAATATTTTTAACATGTATATGAAGTGTTAAAAATAACCACGGGTTGAAATAAATGTTTGTTCATTAGAAATATTATTTTTATCTTGTATATGAACTGTTAAAAATAGTCATGTATGAAAATAAATATTTGTTCACTAAAAATATTATTTTTAGCTTAGATATGCATGTATATACATATGCTAAAAAGGTAAATGGATTTACTGTTGAGTAAAGAATTTATTTGCGTGCACGACAAATAGGTAAACCTTAATGAGTTGGCTACGCAATTTTATTAGTATATCAACTCCTGTGAATGCCATAAGATGCGGTGTGCTATTTTTTCTGTGCGAGATTAAAAATGTCGCCATAGGATAGTAACAATTAATTTTGAACTACGCTACACGGCAAACTATGTGAAGAGAGTATACTTCACCATATACCACATCAGCATTTGGAGCTAATGTGATGAGGTTAAGACTACCATATGATTAAGATGTTCGTATGGCGATGACTGAATTATAGGTTGAACTGAGGACTGATATAGACAAAATAAATATAACGGTAAATTGCCAGATTAAAAAAACCGCACGGGTGTAGAGTTGACAATAATCACGTCTGTTTAGTTATTAGATACGACATATGGATTATTTATTTTCCAGCACTAGACGAGGTGACGAGATTTATCTCTGGAGTAATTTTACACACTCCCTCGGGCGTAGATAGGACACTAAAAATTGTGTGTTCTTATACTGGATTTATTGGGTACCTAATACAGCCCAATAAATTTCCAAACCCCTCCCCGTACGAAGGAGGTTATGGCGAAAATTTTCGAAATTTAAAGGCGTTAGCCAAATTTTGGAAGTAAAAATGGTTTAGAAATCATTGAATAAATTAAATTTATATATATATATAATTAAAATAAAACGAATAACAACGCTGCAGTTTGCGTTTTGAAATCGTAATTTTAAACAATTATTACGGGAGATCCATCCGTCGGATTTTCCCGAAACCAGAACCGTTGGATTCGCTTTGGAAAGATCTTTCCAACGATATAAAATTCATTAAGATCCAACAGTTAGATTTTGCGAAATGTTTAAATCAAATTTGGACGAGAGCAGCGCCAGGGCCATCGAATGACCTGAAACTTCATTCGATGGAAATGGACTATTTTTAAATAAATAAAAATAGTGAAAAATTATTTTAAAATATTTTAAATGATGTGGAATGGAGATAAACCGATTTTACTTGGTTTATCAGATGTTTTGATGGTTGGATGTATTTGACATGAAAATTTTACTAATGAACTGAAATGTGGATGTCGAATAGTTTAACCATCGAAAGAATTGATTTGAATTCTATACATGCGTGAATGATTTGAAACGGCCGAGTTAATTCTCATTTCAAATAATTGGTCGATGATGAAAAAGTCAAAGATATGAAGACGGTGGTTGAAGACCGGAGATCTTCACATCATTTGGATGATTACTGATATCTTGATTGGGAGGCATCCCAAGACAAGGCAACAAGTGGTGATCATCCAGGCGTACTTGGAGATCAACCGGATATGGGAGGACCTCTCTCCCGTATTGGACATATGGGACGAGGAATAAGGAGCCTCCGGTATTGTAACGACCCGGATTTTTGGTCGATTTATTTTAAATATTTAGTATGGTTTTAAATATTGAATTTATAATATAAATGGTATTTTATTGGGTTATCGATTAAATAATCGAAATACGATTTATTTTGATAATCATCGTAATACGAGAATTTAAAATAATTCAATTCGAGATTTAAAACTGAGTCAAAACAGTCAGATAATAAATATAAATTCTATGTGAATGTAATCGATAATGATAATAATATATTATAGAGAAATTTATTTATTTATGAATTTAAATTATTTTATATCGATTTAAAATGATTATTCTATATACGTTAAAATTAAATGTTTAAAATATATTCAATTCTGTTCATAATAGCGTTATAACATTGGAATGACGGTCGGTACGCTAAAATAGCGGTTCACGATTTTTAACTACGGACCCCGAGATATTTATAGTGGATAGGATCGATATCAAATCGATATCTATTTAAAAAGAAATAAAAATCTCTATATGTCGAATAGAATTAAATATAAATCAAATCAAATTAATTAGAAAATCTTTTTAAAAAAAATATAAAGATTTTCCATGTACTTCATGTTCCCTTCTTCTTCTATATATACTCACCGATCTTCCGTTTGTAAAATTCATTCTTAGTTCCTCAATTCGAAACTGATATTTTTCCTTTTACTTAAAACCAAATGGAGCTGAGCTCCTTTTCCCTTCAGAAAACCAAAGCCGCCCTCCTTCATTTGCAAATACCGAAAGCTTTAGCTCTCAAGAACTTATAAATGGCCGACACCAATTAAAACCAAATCGAAGACTTTGTTCGATCCCCTGGAGTTCCACATCAGACTGGAGAAGCTCGCGATGTGGTTCGAAGGAATTAACGTCGCAGGTATGGAGGGTTTCGAAGCATAGAAACCGAGGTCGCAATGCATAAGTGGTTTGGGGAAAATCAAAGTCGCGGTTCCTACTAATATCGCGAGGTGCAATTTCATTTTCTGGAAGCCAACATCGAACTCTAGGGTTCACAGCGACAATGGAGGCATTGATGTCAGTACGGTGAGGGTTCAGAAGGTGCGAGTTTGGGTGCGATAAGGGGCTCGATTTCATTTCTGGAAGGCGACGTTGATTTTTGGCAAGCTGGAGTAAAGCGATGGTAATGGGAGGATAACCGAGGATTGAATATTGATACTGGTTTGAGGAGTTCGTCAGTAAGTAATTTTGTGGATGTTGCTGTGAAAAAGAATTTGAGGGATAAAGGATTTATAAGGTAATTTATTTTAGTTTAATTAGTAAATAATATAATTAGGATTTTTATTTTAGAAATTAGTTTATAAAATTGGTCATTTATTATATAGAAATTAGCTTATAAGATTTGTCATTTATTTTATATAGGAATTAGTTTATATAAAAGAAACTAGTTGGTAAATATATAAATGGTAGAATAGTTTGTTTGAGTATGGAAATTGGCATTTACTACTAAGCTTGGAATACAGAAGCCAAAAGGAAATTATTGAGTAAATCATTTTATGAATCATAAATTATATTGGTTGAGTTAGAAGAAATTTAGTAACCATTTAAAAGAAGAGAAAAATATAGGAAAGTTATTTATATATTTAAATAAATGATTTAAATAAATAAACGGTTAATCGATAAATTTAAATCAATTTATCGTAGGTACGAATTCATTCAAGAAGATTCGTAGCCAATGATTGTGGAATGGAAAGGATATTTGGCAATTGCAATTTCGGTGAGTAAATCTCACTCACCTTTATTTACATTTATTTTTATTCGGTAAAAATAATTGTTGTTGCTTGTTTGGATTTTTCTGGTTGCTTTAAATATATTAGTTATTTAGGGTTGACTATTATATATATATATATATATATTGGGTTGATGATTGGTTGGATTCCCGCAGTCTCATTAGCGGATGCCCGCAGTTTCATAGCGGATGATTTCCCTATGTGTCCCACAAATATATATTAGTGGATGACCTTCTATACCGCGATATCCTGCCACGAAGCAGGATGGGTATTATTTATGTTGACTAACATCTGTGGATGCAGGAAAAACAGGTTGGAGGGATCCAACTGGATTCCTCAAAAATATATTATCTGTTTGTTTGCTTGCTTGCTTGATTTCATATATACTCATATATGACGTGTAAAAAATCAAATGATTGAAAATTGGATGATTTGACTATTTTAAATATCACTGGGCTAAGTGTTAATTTATAAAAATACCCTGAAAGGGGTAATTGAGATTTAAAAGGGAAATTCTATTTTAGAAAAATAGAATTTGAATTTTTAAATAGATTTGAGATATAAACTTGTTTTGAAAAATAAAGCGAGTAGTTCCTTTATAAACAAAGCTTATAAATAGTTCTTTATAACGAAGTTTATAAAATAAGTGAAAAGAATTATCATTGGATAATTCATAAATAAAAATACAAGTGTGAAATTTGAAAAGGGAAATCTATTTCCCAAAAGTAGAAATATCGATTTCAAAAGGAATTGAAATCGAGACTTGTTTAAAGAATGAATAAAGAAAATTCAAATAGAAATTGAACATAGAAATTCAAATAAAATTTTGAATATGAGAAATTCAATGGAATTCAAATATAGAATTTGAATATAGAAAATATAAAGGAAATTCAAATATAGAATTTGAATATCGAAAGTGAAATAGAATTTGAATAAAGAAATTTAAATATGGAATTTGAGTATATAATTCAAATAGATTGAAATGGAATTGGAAAATAGAATTTCAAAATAGAATTTGAAATAGATTTGAATATAGAAATTCAAATGAAGTTTGAAAATAGATTGAATATAGAAATTCAAATGGAGATTGAAAATGGAATTTGAATATAGGAAATTCAATTTGAATTGAAATAGAATTTGAATTAAAAGGAATTGAAATAGAATTTTAATTCAAAGGAATTCAAAAGGATTTGAATAAAGAAAAGTCAAATAGAATTTGAAAATAGGATTCAAATGAAGTTTAACTATAAAATTTGAAAATAGAATTCAAATGGAGTTTAATTATAGAAAATTCAAATAGGTTTGAAATGAAATTTGAATTTAGAAGATCGGAAATATTATATTGAACTGGAAAAATGGATTTGATATATATTAAAATATATCAGAATAGAGTTGAAACTATTTAAACGAAGTTTAAAAGTTTATATATATATATAATTAAAACGAGCTTGTCGCAGCGCGGTAGTTCATAAATTGGTGATTCGAACTTCAATTGAGTATACAGAACTCAATTGAAGTCGGAATTCTTTGAAACAAGAACCATCGGGACCTGTTGAATAATAGTTTTCTAATATAAGAGAAAAATCTGGATTCCGTCGAATAGATTTTGAGATATGTCAAAATCAAATTTCTAAAAGTGCAGCGCTAAAATCGTTTAAAAACCATAAGGATTTATTTAAATAAATATAAGGATTTTAAACAAATTAAATCCGAGTTTCCATTTGGAAAATCCAGATTTGAGTTGTAAAATAAATACGAGCTCAAGCTATGTAAACGAAATGATTTTTGGGACAAAAATCATATTTCGAATTTTTGAATAGAGTTAAGTAATTTAAGAATAATTAGTTAATGTGATTTTGAATCGAACATTGACTTTGGATAAGAGAATTGGATTAGTAATTTTATATTTGTAATCGAATATGAAACTTAGGCTGAGAATGGAATTCAATTTATTATAAACAAGTAAAACTTATATTTGAACATGTTATGTTCAAACAAAGAAGTGAAATAGGCAAAATAGCTAATTAAAGAATAAATGAGCAAAACTGAATTCAAACGATTGGATTGAGCCGCTTAGCTTTTCCTTTTTCTTTTGGATTGGTGAGGGCCATGGGAGGCTATTTGAAATATCCCGATGCTCCCAGTACAAGGGAGGTTATGGCGAATTTTTCCGGGAATTTAAGGAGTCAGAATATTTTTAATATAATTTGATAGTTAGAAATCAATGTATCGATATATATAGAATTCGATAAGGAAACGAAATTAAAAATAAAATATTGTAAACAAAAAGGGAAATCTATAAATTAGAAATAGAAAGCGAACCATATACATGTTTTAAAAATGAATAATTGGGTTTTATAGTGTGTTTATTCGAGGTTAGTGGTTTTGCCGTTTTGAAGTTGAGGATGTTTTCAGTCAAGGTCTGAAAGGTAATTTTACCCCAACTTGATTGATTTCATTTTTAATTGATAAATAGCGAGATCCAATCTCGACGAGAAGTGTTTGAATAATATTTAGTTGAATAAAATATTTTGGGTTGTAACGATGTTTTACACAGCAATCGTTTTAACCCAAGTGATGGAATTTTGGAAATACAACAGTAAATCTTTCCTGAGTATAATTAAAGTAGTCGGGAAAGAGATAAGTGATTGAAATTGTTTTCAATTGCAAATAGAATATATTTTCTAAATACAGAAAATGAAGGAGGGTGATATTCGGAAATGTTTTTCCAAATAGCGTAAAGGGCCAATATGGTTATTGAAACTATTTGGTTAACAAATATTGATAAGGAAATGGAGAAGAGATTTAATTAATGAAAAATTAATTAAGGAGCCCAGTGATTTGTTTGATATGTTGAATGAACACTTGTTTCCTTCGATAGTTAAATCATCGACTATCGAAACACTTGTTTTTATTCGATAGTTGAATCACAGACTATCGAAGTTTTTGACCATCGTTGTCAATATGGAGAGACCGGTTGGATGATTATCCGAAGAACCACTCCGTATTGGCATAAGCGTTGCGAACCAAGTATGCTAAATATATTGAAGACGGAGTAAAGTGCAAGGGCTGTGGTATAAGTCCTAGGTAGAAATTTCCTGGGATAGATATACTGAATAGTACCTTCGGTTTTGTTCAGTCCCAGAACGAACGTATATGGACGAATGTCTGACAAAGTATTTCCAATGATCGCATGAGTTGGTGTGTATAAATATATATGGTTGCAACGGATTTATTCCCTTAGCATAACATCCAGAATATTTGTGCAAATCAATTAGTGATTAACAGATCTGACAATGTGGCATTGAAAGTGATTGTGCTATAAATGAATGGAAACTAATCATAACCTCAGGCCTCAACAACCAGGAAATGACAAAAATCGGGCAGGCAACATGGCTATGTGGGTCGCTCCCATTAGGATATATAATCACGTATCTAGAGATTCATTTAATTCCTTATTCTATTCGATGTTGTCCCATTCGGGAAACGGTTGCTGATCCCAACCGTTAGTGATATAAATTCGATACACTCAAGTGAAATGAGTGGTCGGTCATGTGATGGTCGGGTTGCAAGATGTTCTTGTTGAACCCGATGTATTCGCCTCTAGAGATACATTAACGGCAGGTGGTCCCATACCTTGTCAAGGTTGGAATCCAATATCCAATAAGTGCCCGCGGTTTGATTTGTATACTATATATGGGGAGCATGAGATGCAAGCGTTCCTCTAGATTGTTATTTATTTGTAATTAGACATTATGATAATATCAGAGAAAGTATACGATTTCAAGAAACGTTTAGGGTTATCGTAAGGTAAAAACCATCTGTGTTTATGTGTGGATCGGTTCTTTAGTAAGGATTTTTAAAGTTAAACAAATGGTTGGAGTTTACTCACACCAGTCCCATGATGACCCAGAGTTTATTTTGTTTTTTTGTTTTCCCTAAACTCTTGGGTGCCCAAATTTGTACGGGCAGTCAAGTAGTCGGTATTTTTCAGATTCACTTGGAAGAGCTGGAAGCAGGAGGCTTCACCAGTTAGCTATAGACTATCATATATTCCACTGTGAACCATGTTTGTATCTGGAAACAGGTGTTTATAACTGTTCCAGAAATAACTGTTGTGCTCTGATGATGGTATGTATATAAATTTATTGATTTGTATTTCAAAAGTTATGTTATATAATATATTTTATTCGTTCCGTTGTGAGATTTGTCTTCCTTGTTTTCTTCTATTCTAATATTTCTTTCTTTTTACTCCTCATCCTCTAACTTCTTTTTAATAATGATTCGTATTTCTGTGCGAATTTGGGTTGGACGTATGGTGTTTTTAGTCAACTCAGATAGTACGGATTTGCGGGCCATTACAGTTGGTATCAGAGCTTAGGTTGAGCGAATACCTAGACTTTGGATTGTGCTCATTAGAGATAGGGTCAGTAGTACCCTAGAATGAGTTGTGTTTATATACGAGAGCATGTATTTGTAAATTGATATAAAAGTTGTTTAATATTGTGTTTGCTAGTTTGTTGAGCTTTTTATGAATTCTGATCGAATTGTGGGACGCCACGACGTCGATAAGAGTTTGTAAATACTTGAACAGAAGATTGAACACGATATTGTTTTAAAGGGGGTGGATGAAATTATTTTACCTAAATTTCTATTTTGATATAGAAAGAATAATTTTTGAAATTATTATAATATATGGATGTGTTGGTTGTTATTATTATAATCAAATTAGATCATAAAAATTGAAATGGTTATTTATAACCAAACAGAATTTGTATATAAATGAAATATATACAAATGAGATGAATTAAAATTGAATTCAAACCAGAATTTGAAATTTAAATCCTGGGTGTTGGAAGGAAAATATATTTTCGAAGTATATAAAAAGAATATAGCTTTGTTTTGAAAAGACCGTTTGGATAAAAATCATATTTGAATGGATTTTGAAATAGATAAAGCACTGAACTCACTTCAGTGGCTGGGAAATAATTCTGATGATGACTGCAGCTTCATCAGTGTTCATTTTCGAGTTATAAGTGACGAATGGCTACCTTAGAAAGGTTTATGATGGAATTTGTTTAAAAGAGAACAAGTGGTTTGAAATTCAAATGTTTTGAATTTGAGATAGTGACAAATATATATGTATGTATTTATGGGATTTCAATATTGTTTTGAAATGAAACCCAGGGATTTGAATTCTGGAAGTGGAATTTAACTTAAGCTAGTAAAATGGATTGAAGTGAACTAATTAACTAGAATCAATTTGAATCGGTTTAATGGAATATAGATTGAATATAAACGGATTGATTATAGATCATTCGAATTAAATGAAGGAAGACCAAAGGTTTTAGTGGAATTAAAATTTGTTGAAATATGAGGAGTTGACCTTCAACATAAGTGAGGTTTTGAAAAGTAATGGATTTGTACCATTTTTCCTACCTTAGTAATTTCGAGGACGAAATTATTTTAAGGGGGGAAGAATGTAACGACCCGGATTTTTGGTCGATTTATTTTAAATATTTAGTATGGTTTTAAATATTGAATTTATAATATAAATGGTATTTTATTGGGTTATTGATTAAATAATCGAAATACGATTTATTTTGATAATCATCGTAATACGAGAATTTAAAATAATTCAATTCGAGATTTAAAACTGAGTCAAAACAGTCAGATAATAAATATAAATTCTATGTGAATGTAATCGATAATGATAATAATATATTATCGAGAAATTTATTTATTTAGGAATTTAAATTATTATTATATATCGATTTAAAATGATTATTCAATATACGTTAAAATTAAATATTTAAAATATATTCAGTTCAGTTCATAATAGCGTTATAACATTGGAACGACGGTCGGTACGCTAAAATAGCAGTTCACGTTTTTTAACTATGGACCCCGAGATATTTATAGTGGATATGATCGATATCAAATCGATATCTATTTAAAAAGAAATAAAAATCTCTGTATGTCGAATCGAATTAAATATAAATCAAGTCAAATTAATTAGAAAATCTTTTAAAAAATATATAAAGATTTGCCGTGTACTTCATGTTCCCTTCTTCTTTTATATATACTCACCGATCTTCCCTCTATAAAATTCATTCTTAGTTCCTCAATTCAAAACTGATATTTTTCCCTTTACTTAAAACCAAATGGAGCTGAGCTCCTTTTCCCTTCAGAAAACAAAAGCCGCCCTCCTTCATTTGCAAATACCGAAAGCGTTAGCTCTCAAGAACTTATAAATGGCCGACACCAATTAAAACCAAATCAAAGACTTCGTTCGATCCCCTGGAGTTCCACATCAGACTGGAGGAGCGCGCGATGTGGTTCGAAGGAATTAACGTCGCAGGTATGGAGAGTTTCGGAGCACAGAAGTCGAGGTCGTGATGCATAAGTGGTTTGGGGAAAATCAAAGTCGCGGTTCCTACTAATATCGCGAGGCCCGATTTCATTTTCTGGAAGCCGACATCGAACTCTAGGGTTCACAGCGACAATGGAGGCATTGATGTCAGTACGGTGAGGGTTCAGAAGGTGCGAGTTTGGGTGCGATAAGGGGCTCGATTTCATTTTTGGAAGGCGACGTTGATTTTTGGCAAGCTGGAGTAAAGCGATGGGAATAGGAGGATGACCGACGATTTAATATTGATATTGGTTTGAGGAGTTCTTCAGTAAGTAATTTTGTGGATGTTGCTGTGAAAAAGAATTTGAGGGATAAAGGATTTATAAGGTAATTTATTTTAGTTTAATTAGTAAATAATATAATTAGGATTTTTATTTTAGAAATTAGTTTATAAAATTGGTCATTTATTATATAGTAATTAGCTTATAAGATTTGTCATCTATTTTATATAGGAATTAGTTTATATAAAAGAAACTAGTTAGTAAATATATAAATGGTAGAATAGTTTGTTTGAGTATGGAAATTAGCATTTACTGCTAAGCTTGGAATATAGAAGCCGAAAGGAAATTATTGAGTAAATCATTTCATGAATCATAAATTATATTGGTCAAGTTAAAAGAAATTTAGTAACCATTTAAAAGAAGAGAAAAATAGAGGAAAGTTATTTATTTATTTGAATAATTGATTTAAATAAATAAATGGTTAATCAGTAAATTTAAATCAATTTATCGTAGGTACGAATTCATTCAAGAAGATTCGTAGCCAATGATTGTGGAATGGAAAGGATATTTGACGATTGCAATTTCGGTGAGTAAATCTCACTCACCTTTATTTACAATTGTTTTTATTCGGTAAAAGTAATTGTTGTTGCTTGTTTGGATTTTTCTGGTTGCTTTAAATATATTAGTTATTTAGGGTTGACTATTATATATATATTGGGTTGATGATTGGTTGGATTCCAGCAGTCTCATTAGTGGATGCCCGCAGTTTCATAGCGGATGATTTCCCTATGCGCCCCACAAATATATATTAGTGGATGACCTTCTATACTGCGATATCCTGCCACGAAGCAGGATGGGTATTATTTATGTTGACTAACGTCTCTGGATGCAGGAAAAACAGGTTCGAGGGATCCAACTGGATTCCTCAAAAATATATTATCTGTTTGTTTGTTTGCTTGATTTCATACATACTCATATATGACGTGTTAAAAATCAAATGATTGAAAATTGGATGATTTGACTGTTTTAAATATCACTGGGCTAAATGTTAATTTATAAAAATACCCTGAAAGGGGTATTTGAGATTTAAAAGGGAAATTCTATTTTAGAAAAATATAATTTGAATTTTTATATAGATTTGAAATATAAACTTTTTTTGAAAAATAAAACTAGTAGTTCCTTTATAAACGAAATTTATAAATGGTTCTTTATAACGAAGTTTATAAAAGAAGTGAAAAGAATTATCATTGGATAATTCAGAAATAAAAATAGAAGTGTGCAAGTTGAAAAGGGAAATCTATTTCCCAAAAGTAGAAATATCTATTTCAAAAGGAATTGAAATCGAGATTTGTTTAAAGAATAAATAAAGAAAATTCAAATAGAAATTGAATATAGAAATTCAAATAAAATTTTGAATATGAGAAATTCAATGGAATTCAAATATAGAATTTGAATATAGAAAATATAAAGGAAATTCAAATATAGAATTTGAATATCGAAAGTGAAATAGAATTTGAATAAAGAAATTTAAATATGGAATTTGAATATAGAATTCAAATAGATTGAAATGGAATTGGAAAATAGAATTTCAAAATAGAATTTGAAATAGATTTGAATATAGAAATTCAAATGAAGTTTGAAAATAGATTGAATATAGAAATTCAAATGGAGATTGAAAATGGAATTTGAATATAGGAAATTCAATTTGAATTGAAATAGAATTTGAATTAAAAGGAATTGAAATAGAATTTTAATTCAAAGGAATTCAAAAGGATTTGAATAAAGAAAAGTCAAATAGAATTTGAAAATAGGATTCAAATGAAGTTTAACTATAAAATTTGAAAATAGAATTCAAATGGAGTTTAATTATAGGAAATTCAAATAGGTTTGAAATGAAATTTGAATTTAGAAGATCGGAAATATTATGTTGAATTGGAAAAATGGATTTGATATATATTAAAATATATCAGAATAGAGTTGAAACTATTTAAACGAAGTTTAAAAGTTTATATATATAAATATAATTAAAACGAGCTCGCCGCAGCGCGGTAGTTCGTAAATTGGCGATTCGAACTTCAATTGAGTATACAGAACTCAATTGAAGTCGGAATTCTTTGAAACAAGAACCTCGGGACCGGTTGAATAAAAGTTTTCTAACAGAAGAGAAAAATCTGGATTCCGTCGAATAGATTTTGAGATATGTCAAAATCAAATTTCTAAGAGTGTAGTGCCAAAATCGTTTAAAAACCATAAGGATTTATTTAAATAAATATAAGGATTTTAAACCAATTAAATTCGAGTTTCCATTTGAAAAATCCAGATTTGAGTTGTAAAATAAATACGAGCTCAAGCTGTGTAAACGAAATGATTTTAGGGACAAAAATCATATTTTGAATTTTTGAATAGAGTTAACTAATTTAAGAATAATTAGTTAATGTGATTTTGATTCGAACATTGACTTAAGATAAGAGAATTGGGTTAGTAATTTTATATTTGTAATCGAATATGAAATTAGGCTGAGAATGGAATTCAATTTGTTATAAACAAGTTAAACTTATATTTGAACATGTTATGTTCAAACAAAGAAGTGAAATAGGCAAAATAGATAATTAAAGAACAAATGAGCGAAACTGAATTCAAACGATTGGATTGAGTTGAATTGAATTGGAAACAGGTGAGCATGTGTTAGACAGGTATGGGATGAAGTATATGAAGATTTTAATTTATGTGCCCGACAAAAAGGTACATGTTTAAATTCATATATGAGATTTTATGCGCCGTATCGGCAAGCCGCTTGGCTTTTCCTTTTTCTTTTGGATTGGTGAGGGCCATGGGAGGCTATTTGAAATATCCATGGCGAATTTTTCCAGGAATTTAAGGAGTTAGAATATTTTTAATATAATTTGATAGTTAGAAATCAATGTATCGATATATATAGAATTCGATAAGGAAACAAAATTAAAAATAGAATATTGTAAATAGAAAGCGAAACATATACATGTTTTAAAAATGAATAATTGGGTTTTATATTGTGTTTATTCGAGGTTAGTGGTTTTTCCGTTTTGAAGTTGAGGATGTTTTCAGTCACGGTCTGAGAGGTAATTTTACCCCAACTTGATTGATTTCATTTTTAATTGATAAATAGCGAGATCCAATCTCGAAGAGAAGTGTTTGAATAACATTTAGTTGAATAAAATATTTTGCGTTGTAATGATGTTTTACACAACATTCGTTTTAACCTAAGTGATGGAATTTTGGTAATATAACAGTAAATATTTCCTGAGTATAATTAAAGTAGTCAGGAAAGAGATAAGTGATTGAAATTGTTTTCAATTGCAAATAGAATATATTTTCTAAATACAAAAAATGAAGGAGGGCGATATTCGGAAATGTTTTTCCAAATAGCGTAAAGGGCCAATATGGTTATTGAAAATATTTGGTTAACAAATATTGATAAGGAAATGGAGATGACATTTAATTAATGAAATATTAATTAAAGAGCCCAGTGATTTGTTTGATATGTTGAATGAACACTTGTTTCCTTCGATAGTTAAATCATCGACTATCGAAACACTTGTTTTTATTCGATAGTTAAATCACAGACTATCGAAGTTTTTGACAATCGTTGTCAATATGGAGAGACCGGTTGGATGATTATCCGAAGAACCACTCCGTATTGGCATAAGCGTTGCGAACCAAGTATGTTGAATATATTGAAGACGGAGTAAAGTGCAAGGGTTGCGGTATAAGTCCTAGGTAGAAATTGCCTAGGATAGGTATACTGAATAGTACCTTCGGTTTCGTTCAGTCCTAGAATGAACGTATATGGACGAATGTCTGACAAAGTATTTCCAATGATCGCATGAGTTGGTCTGTATAAATATATATGGTTGCAACGAATTTATTCCCTTAGCATAACATCCAGAATATTTGTACAAATCAATTAGTGATTAACGGATCTGACAATGTGGCATTCAAAGTGATTGTGCTATAAATGAATGGAAAGTAATCGTAGCCTCAGGCCTCAACAACCCAGAAATGAAAAAATTCGGGCAGGCAGCATGGCTATGTGGGTCGCTCCCATTAGGATGTATAATCACCTATCTAGAGATTCATTTAATTCCTTATTCTTTTCGATGCTGTCCCATTCAAGAAACGGTTGCTGATCCCAACATTTGGTGATATACATTCGATACACTCAAGCGAAATGAGTGGTTGGTCATGTGAGGGCCAGGTTGCAAGACGTTCTTGTTGAACCCAGTGTATTCGCCTCTAGAGATACACTAACGGCAGGTGGTCCCATACCTTGTCAAGGTTGGAATCCAATATCCAATAAGCGCCCGCGGTTTGATTTGTATACTATAAATGGGGAGCGTGAGATACAAGCGTTCCTCTAGATTGTTATTTATTTGTAATTAGACATTATGATAATATCAGAGAAAGTATGATTTCAAGAAACGTTTTGGGTTATCGTAAGGTAAAAACCATCTGTGTTTATGTGTGGATCGGTCTTACTATTATCATTTCTTTAGAAAGGATTTTTAAAGTTAAACAAATGGTTGGAGTTTACTCACACCAGTCCCATGACTGACCCAGAGTTTTTTTTTCCTAAACTCTTGGGTGCCCAAATTTGTACGGGCAGTCAAGTAGTTGGGATTTTTCAGATTCACTTGGAAGAGCTGGAAGCAGGAGGCTTCACTAGTTAGCTATAGACTATCATATATTCCGCTGTGAACCATGTTTGTATCTGGAAATAGGTGTTTATAACTATTCCTGAAATAACTGTTGTGCTCTGATGATGGTATGTATATAAAGTTACTGATTTGTATTTCAAAAGTTATGTTATATAATATATTTTATTCGTTCCGTTGTGAGATTTGTCTTCCTTGTTTTCTTCTATTCTAATATTTCTTTCTTTCTATTCCTCATCCTCTAACTTCTTTCTAATAATGATTCGTATTTCTGTGCGAATTTTGGTAGGACGTGTGGTGTTTTTAGTCGACTCAGATAGTACGGATTTGCGGGCCATTACAGGTTTCGTTCAGACCCAGAACGAACTTGCAAATGGATGTGTGTCTGACACTGGATTTTATTCTGTGTTGATTGAACTCTATTAAATATATATATGTTTGGTGGCGGAGAATTTATTCTCTTTCTTAACACCCCTCTCTGAGATATACGAGCTCGGAGGTTATATATCGATAGACATCAGTCGCATAGCATGGAATATCAATGTGGCATGCTGAGATGCAGTGATCGGGGCTTTTGTTGAAAAGGAGAACTTTGTGGTTGATGATCAAAGCATGACTTTAATATAGCGTAGCTTTGTGTATGACGTTAATTCGCGAGCCTCACACCCCGGGTATGAACCAGAAATGGGAGAGGACTTCAGGAAGGACATGCGTTTCCTTCTAGCTAAGAGTGGTGTCATGGTATGGAGCCTAGGCATTTTTACTTATGTAGATGGTGAAAAGTGAGGCACCTTGGTTATATCGGTCACTATGGTGCCGATGGATGGTTTGGTCGATATATGACCAGTTTACGCCACATAGAGCAGGGAAACGTATTGTTCAAGCATTTTAATCCACTTTGTGTGGACTGGCCCTGAAGATCATGGTGCAGTTTGCGGCTAAATCCTGAGGCTTGGGCTAGACAGTCTCGAATGCGATAAGGACGATCCCTTGCCTTGGTTCATGATGGAAATCCAACTACCAATACGACATGTGCGGTTTTGATTATAAACCTATATATGGCGGCATAGTGGCATGGGACGCTCATGTCGTCTATGATTGATACATTATGATTGAAACAGTTTTTGAAACATATATGCACTAGTAATAATATCAAATGATTTTGTTTTATACGTATCAAGCATATTTTGGCCATTATAAAGTAAAACTCTATCCTCTGGTTTGCGTTGCATTATGTGATGGGACTTGAGTCTTATAATGGCTTCATTTCCTATAAAAAGCGTTGTGTTGTTTAAATGATTTACTTTATTTATGCACTGGAAATCCAATGGAGTAAACTCGTTCCGCGTTAGCGGCGTGGTCCTGTGATTGGCCTTATTGTTAAATAGTTTAAGTAAGATTTCTCATACCAGTCCCATGACTGACTCGTACTTTGTTTCACTTACAAACTCGGGTGCCCCTATTTTCTACACGAACAGCCTTGTGTTCAGGTTTTAGCAGGCTCATTCTGGATAGCTATGGAGATAAAGATGGATTCTATCATTTCTTTATGCTGTTCAGACTTCATTATGTCTATTATGTATGATTCCGCTGTAGACATATTATCTAAAGCTGAAACTGTATTTTTTACTAAGTCTGATCCTGTTATATTGTGTAATTCTGATGATTATATTTGTTCCAGTGTAATTTGTTGTACATCATCTGGTGTAATGTTATATTTATGTTTTGTTATTATTGTTTATATGTTATATTCCAAAGATTATCCTTGCTTCCGTGGCACAGCAGTTTAGGGTCATCACATTTTTAAAGGTATATTTTTGCTCTGTTATATTATTTTATTATATAGAACAATAGTTTGTTTAACCTCTAGAATTACCTTAACTTATTTCAACATATCTACATTGTTTTCAAAAAATTCAAATTTCAAAAATTTCCTAAGTCGACATCCTCTACCCCCCATGTCGACATCCCCTACCCCTCATGTCGACATGGTGGCCGTTATTTTTCAAATTTCAAAGTTATAACTATTTGTTTAAATATTTTCCTAAAGAGACATGAATGTTTACCCACTATAAATACCATCTAATTTAGAAAAAAATTAACAACTTTTAATCATCTTCCTCTTTTCTTTTCTCCTCTCTATTATTACTCTTAAAATTCAAGTTTCTATAACCAATTCTATCGAAAATCAAAGAGAATTAAACCAAACTATTTCTAATTTGATTCTCTACCAAACTTTCTCAAGCATTAAAGTGATATTCAAAGTTATAGGAGTTTATGAAATTAAAGATTGCAAAATCAAAGTTCTATCGAGTCTTTCTTTCAAAACCAATATTGAAAGCATGCTTGTAGCGTGTTCAAATCAATTGGGTGTGATTGTAGCCCACAAATCAATTGGGTGTGATTGTAGCCTGGAAATCAATCGAGTCTCACTATACTCAGAAACAGGAGGGGTGAACCTCGTGGTGTGTGAAATTGGGATTGTAATTTGGTTATTGTTTGAAAGAAATCCGCATTAAACCAGAGTTGTGTGGGACTGGATGTAGGGCAACTCAATACCAGTATTAAAATCCTAGTGTTTTTCGTAATAACCCGGAAATTCTGAGCCAATTTAAAAAATTTATTTTGGCTATTTTAATGAATTTTGATTATTTAAAATGAATTATTTTAAATAATAACGACGAAAAATTTATTTTCGACGAAGTTAAAACGAATAAATTTATTTTAATTACATAACGAGCCTGAAATAGCGTGGTAGTTTGAAATTTCGATTTCGAATTTCAAATGAATATACAGAATTCGTTTTAAGTCGGAATTGGACGAAACCAGAAATATCTAAATCTGTTTGACGATATCTTTCTAACGGATGTAAGAAACTGAGATTTCACTTTAGAAGTTGAAAGATATGTCCAGTTTAAAATTCAGAAAAGTCACTGTGGAATTTATATATATTTCAATATATATATAAAGGCCTTTGAAAATGGAAATTTTGCAAACGACCTCGGTTTTCGACGAAACCACTTTTGTTGGATCCGTGATGTAAAGTTATGGCTAGATTCTAAAATTCAAAATTTTCTGAATCAATATGTGAGCGTGGCAAAGGAAAACGCGTTTGACCAGTTTTAGTTGATTTTAATCGACTGGAAAATGACCATTTTTCAAACCTTCTCAGAATTCGACGAAATTAGTTTTGTTAGGACCGTATCGTCAATACGAAGCTAGAAAATATTTTTTGGGAATTTTTAGAGTCCGTATGTGGCCCCGGTAAATTGAAATGTGCGTTTGAATTGAATATATAATGATTTATATTTTAATTTTAACGGAAACTGATCGTAACAGCCGAATTGGCTCACGAAACATATCTCATTGTGTTCGGAATGGGGGTAATTAGGTAAGGGCGACAGTCGTTGGGTTTGGTTTAGAGTTCGTAACAATGAACTGGTATTTTTGGAATTAAATAATTATAAAATATTAAAATAAATTATTATAAAAACCCATGCCCTAACCCTAGCCGCCTCTCATTGCAACCGACCATCCATTTAGCTCGAAATTTCAATTCAGAAAACCTCCCAATCCACGCCAAATTTTCAGACTAAATCAAAACAATAATCAAAGTGCTTTCGTTGATCTTAAATCCCCAGTGGTTTCATCATCAACCGTACAGTGTGGCGTTCAAAATTTAGGCGCAAAGTCGTGCCCTTTGGAGGAGTTTTCTGGCCAACTCCGGCCATCGAGTTGGACAGCGTTCGTGTTGTTGGTGGGCGGCGCTCCGGCGCTTCGTGTGAGGGGGTGCGATCGAATTCTGGTAGCCGGATTTAGCGGTGACGACGAGTTTCTCTGGTTGAGCTCAGGTCGATGGATTTCAGAAAAGGAAGAGATGGCTGCGTATAAATTTTCTTCTAAGCATTGTTTTTATAGCATAAATATAAACAGGATTTGGTTTGAAAATATAAAATCCTTTGTTTGAAATTTACTTTGTTTGAAAATATAAAATTCTTTGTTTAAAATTTACTTTGGTTTGAAAATATAAAATCCTTTGTTTGAAATTTACTTTGTTTGAAAATATAAAATTCTTTGTTTGAAATTTACTTTGGTTTGAAAATATAAAATCCTTTGTTTGAAATTTACTTTGTTTGAAAATATAAAATTCTTTGTTTGAAAATATAAAGTTGCATTATAAAAATTTGACTTATATATATATAGCAAATAAAAATATGATTTTTATATCATAGGAAAAATAAAAATATGATTTTTATATCATAGGAAAAATAAAAATATGATTTTTATTTATGTAGAGTTATAAAAATATAATTTTTATCTATATAGCAGCGGTATAAAAATGTGATTTTTATCCATAGAGAGCGATTATAAAAATGACATTTTTATATATATAGTGGCTACGGACGACGAAAGTGACAAAAGGCGAGACACGATGAAGATTTCCTACATAAGAAGAATCGTGGCATTTGGTTTAGCTAGTCGATGAGAACTCCTCACCTTTTTATTTATTTTCCAGTTGAAATATATACTAGGATGCAGACGGTGCTTAGTAGCACCCGACATCCATCGTCCACAGACCATGGATGGCTTGTTTGTTTGATTGCTGTGTCGTGAAATTTGATTGTGTGATGTGGAATGAAATAAAATATTTTATAGTGGAAAATATTATATAGTTAAAAATATAATTTTTAACGTGTATATAAAATAAATATTTATAAACGAATCGGACGATTTGTTTATATACACTGATTTGACTGATATTGATTGGGATGATAAATTTTACACATCGCCCAACTGCACAAATAAAATCTGTGTTTGATTGATTGAAACCCCCCACGGGTATTGGGATGATATATGACATACACTAATCCCAATAATTAGTTGTATGTCGATCGATTGATTGACAAGCTGTTATAAGCATTGAATATTTATATTTAATGCTTATGCGGTTGTGTGGTGCACTCTGGATGATAGTTGATTATTTATCGTTGCTATTATATACATGTGTTGTAGAAAATCCATATAATTAACATTATATGGTAATTGATTGGGCCTCATTGCAATATAGAAAATGAATTCATGTGTTGAATAGAAAATAAATTCATGTGTTGAATTGAAAAATATACATGTATTGAATAGAATAAACATTCATGTGTTGAATAAAAGCCGTGTTGTTTAGATTGACGCCATTTTGACGTGAACGATATTTATATCGATTTTATTCATTTTTCAATGAATTGAAATTCGAAATAAATTGAAATGAATTGAAATCTGAATTAAATTGAAATGAATTGAAATTCGAATTAAATTGAAATGAATTGAAATTCAAATTAAATTGAAATTGAATTGAAATCGATTTGAAATCGATTTGAAATGAAATTAAATTGAATTTATATTGAAAAAAAATCGATTTTGATTTGAATTTGAAAAAGGAAGTTGAAATCGTTTTGAAAACAAATTTAAACGATTTATAAAATACATTTTGAAAGGAAATCGACGAAATATATAATATATATATATATTATATATAAAATGGTCTGAATAGAACGCGCCGCGGCAGTTCGCGAATTTCGACCATTGAGTTCGAATGGATACTGCGGGAGATCCGACCGTCGGATTCTCCTGAAACCGGAACCGTTGGGTTTATATCGAAAAGAGCTTTCTAACGAATATTAGAAATTAGAAATATAATGGTTGGATTTGGAATTATGTCCAAATCAAATTTGGAAAAGATCGCTGTAAGTGCAGTTCGATGGCCGTGGCCTTGATAAAATTATTAAAAATAGTAATAATTTGTGTAAAATCATAAGAAATTATTTGAGAAGAATTAGGATGAAAATTTCCATATTTGAAAAGATAAAAATCGATTTTTATCGTAATGAACTAGTTGTGAACTAGAATAATAATTTATTTATTTTTAAATAAATAAATTGAATTTGAAATGGTTTTAAAAGTAACCAGAATTTCCAATAATTGAATTGGAATGGATTTGAATCGAAATTGTCTTTGGAATATTTCGATGTCGGATTTCGTGATTATACAGATATTGTTCTGGAAATTTGAAAGATATATTTATATCGTTATTTCCAATACGATATTTGTTGGTCGTAGAATTTGATATTGAATATAAGCCGATATATTTTCTATTCAGAGCCTTGTATTTAATATCAAATGTGATTTGGATTTGTCGTGAATGGTGTCTTCATTAACACTGTTCTTAAACCCAGTTGAGAAAAAGATTAAATCTTTTTATTTAGATTTAATGAAGTGTGCCAATTAAATGGTATTTAATTGGAATTGAATATGAATTGATTTTTGGGTTTATCGTGAACGGTGTTTTAAATGACATTAGTTCTTTAACCCAGTTAAAGATTAGAACTAAGTGGAGTTTTAATGAATCTTTAATTAGATTGAAAAGATCGAGAAGGGAGTATCATCAGTTCTGCTCCAAGCGATAGTTAAATCTTTAATTATATTTGAACGTGAAATGGTAATTGAATTTACCGATAACACCGTGGTGTTAGATATGAAGTATGACCAGTTTTACTTCATGGGATGAATAGGTTGGGATTGAGAAATAAAATAAATGATTACTTCGGTGTGGTTCGCTAATCCCGACTAGTTGAATTGATATTCAAAAGAAGATTAAAGAATAAATTTGAGGAATTTATCTTTAATAAAATTAATGGGAACCTATCCCTAAGAATGTGATATTTAGCAACTAACTGCAGATTAGTTAAGATGAATGGTTTCCTGGGTATTGATCTGATGTTGGTTTCAGCCTTCGGGGTTAATATTTGGGGAATTGTTCCCTTACTAATTTACGGTTAGTGACCGATGAATTGGAATGAGGCGTATGTTGTGTTTGTGTAACACTTGTTTATTATATACGCGAGTTATTCGGAAAGACCGGGTTTATCCCATTCTGAATAACTGATATGACGATAAGTCGAAGAAGAAGACGGTGGTCGAAGACCGGAGGTCTTCACGTCGTTTGGGTGATTACTAATGATCTTGATTGGGCCGTACACCCAAGAAGAGGGAATCAGTTAGTGATCGTCCAGACGTACTTGGAGATCGATGGATATGCAGGGTACTAGGTGCCTTCGGTTTCATTCAGACCCAGAACGAACTTGTAAATGGACTGTGTGTCTGACATTGGATTTTATTCTGTGTGATTGATTTCTATTAAATATATATCTGTTTGGCAGCGGAGAATTTATTCTCTTGCTTAACGCCCTTCTCTGAGACGTACGAGCTCAGGGGTTATATACTGATGGATATCAAACGCATTGAGTGAATTGCCTGTGTGGCATGCCTAAGTGGCAAATGATCAAGGCTTCTGTTGAAAAGCAAAGTCTTGTGGTTGATGATCAAAGCACGGCCTTTGTGGCATAGCTTTGTGTAACGTTTAATTCGTGAGTTTCACACCCGGTATGAACCAAAAACGGGAGACGGATATCAGGGGGCATGTGTTTCCTTCTAGTTAGAAGTGGCGTCAGTGGTTTTACACGCCTTGACGAGTTTGACTTATGTGGTTGTTGCTGTTGCGAGGCGTCTCGGATATATCAGTGACTATGTGGAGCCGATGGAGTCATTTGTTGGCTCATTTACGCCCCATAGGGCGGGGAAACGCAGTGTTCAGGAATTATAATCCACATCAATGGACCGGCCCTGAGTCCAAGGGACGATGTGTTCTGTTCCTGAGGGTGGACTAGAGGCTCTCGAATCGTTGAGGACGATCCCTAGCCTCGGTTCATACCATAAATGATAATCCAACTTCCAATACGTGACAATTGCGGTTTTGATTGTATACCTATATATGGCGACATAGTGGTATGGGACATTCATGCCGCCTATGATTGATATTTATGATTGTATATAAAATCAGAAACTAACTAGAAACGAGCTAAGATGAGTGGTTTCCTGGGTATTGGTCTGATGTTGGTTTCGGCCTTCGGGGTTAATACTTCGGGAATCGTTCTCTTAGTAATTTACGGTTGGAGTCTAATTAAGAATCAAAAGATGAAATTTAGCGTATCAAGCATTCTTTGGCTATTATAAGGTAAAAATCCTATCCTCCGGCTTGCGTTGCATTATGTGATGGGACCTGGGTCTTATAATAGCTTCATTTTTCTTTATTTAGCATTGCGCTGTTTGTTTTATGCACTGGTATTCTTGGGAGGGAACCCATTCCGTGTTATACGACGTGGTCCCTTGATTTACCTAACTTTAAAATAAAGATTGATAACTGTTTTAGTTCTCACACCAGTCCCATGACTGACCTGGAGTTTATTGTTTTAACCTAAACTCTGGATGCCCTTATTTTGACACGGGCAGCTAGTAGTTTTGGTTTTGCAGATTTATATTCACAGGAACCTGGTTTACAGCTGGAACGATACTCGGAAAGCTCTGTATCCGTGTATTACTTCTAACTGTGTTTTGTATTATTTTCCGCTGCGATGTATTTAAATGTAATTTAAATCTCTGATATTTTCTGTGTAATATTGATTTATACTCTGTATATTCTTGTAATCTGATGGAATTGTTGTAATAAGCAATGAAATGTTCTTCTGTTTGCGTTCTGATCTGTCTTGTGCTCGAAGTATCCGGGCTTTCCTTACCGGGGAAGTTACGGGCCCTAACATTTTTTTCCATTACTGCTATTACATTTTGTTTTGCATGTGGATTTGATTTTTTGATTGTTTCATATCTATGATTTGCTTTGGTTTCTGATATATTCAAAAATATTTCATAAATTTACAAAAATCCATTTAACACTACTCACCCTTCTCCCTCTAGTGTTAAGTCTGCCTTAAGATCGGTGATCCGCATTTCCCAACACATCCATGCAATGCTCCAACCATGTCAAGAATCTTCTGCTACCAAGTATGCCAATAGGGAAAGAAGGGAAAGGAGAATGGATTAGATATAAAGTCTGGTGAATAGAAAATGACTACTAAGAAGATAGTAATCAAGGAATAGTAGATTAACTATAGTTCTAAGTGTTAGAAGGTTTAGTATTTGTGTTTTACTTAAGGTGATAACTTACTATGATTCTTTAGGGTGATTGTAAGATGACTATTTGCACTGTAATACCTACTATTGAAGTAAAATACTAATAGGAGTGATTCCTACTTCTACCATGATCAGTGTCCTACTCTCTACTGTGAAGCTAGCTTGGTAGTCGATGTCCTTTACGCAAATTGGAATCCACTCAGACATAAATCATTGCACGTGCCACCCTAAAATTGTTGTGATCATTTATCTATGTTCATTGAAACACCGCCCGCATTTTCGTTAAGGTGGACATCTATCTAGCGCAAGAACCAGTAGTGTCTTATCTACCATAATTGATACTCGATGCCTGGTCATCGCCAGTACTCACTGATTGGGGACTTTCTCTATTGGGATACTTAGTTACCTCCTTTCAGAATGCATGTATTATTTAATGATAGTAGGAGCTCGACCTCAAGCAATAACCTAGTTGCGCACGCGCCTCAGTCCCCTATAATTATACTCTCTTTTTTTAATTATTACAAAGGTTATAATTTATCTACAAGTCTGAAATCTTGTTTCTTTGCTTCTTTTTACTTTATATAACAGCTAGTATTCAGCTTTCAAATTTACTTACATGTATTTTTAATCTTTCCTAATAATTATGTATTGTATATTTAAATCCGCTTTATGTGAAATCTTTCTCTCCTTTTCTTTCTTGCTATTTTCACATAAACTGAATGGATTTAAAACTACTTTTAGATCTAAACGTACATAATTATAACTTTCAAATACATTTAAAAGAAATGTAATTTACTATAAATAAAATTGAAAATTAACTTTAATTATTTGAAAACTATCATTTAATTATACTGAATTGCAAAATTTGTCACTTAACTGTACAACGCAATAGAACTTATCACTTAATTGTACAAAACTGCAAAACTTATCGCTTAATTATACAAAACTACAAGACTTGTCACTAAATTATACAAAATATAAAACTTTAAATCAACTTATCTATAGTTTTTTAAAAGTTTGTTCATTTAACAGTTGATCTTCTAATTGCAAATTTACATAAACTACATGTGTCAGATTCTTTTCTTTAAATTTTGTATTTTCTTTTTAAATCTATGTTATATGAAATTTATATCTTTTCTACTATTTTTCATGTAAGTCAAAAGGATTTAAATCTAAAAACTACAGAAATGTAAATTACTTTGCACTTGTAAAAGAGAATGTATAAAACTATAAAAATAAACTGAAGATGAACTTGTACTAAAATGAAAATAAACTAAAAACTAAATCGAAAAGCTAAAACTTTTTAGCCCTAAATTCTTAATTTTTTTGATCCTAAATAGTAACTCTTTGTTCACATGCAGTACTATATTGATGCCCGTGGGTCCTCCTTGATCCCCTTTCTTAGGGATTTTAATATTTTTATTTATACTCTCCTTACTAAAGAGAGTATTTAATTTAGGATTCAACATCTAAAAATTAAGAGGGAATCCAAAGGGAGAGGAAGAAGAAATGTGTGAAATGAAATGGCTAGAGATGTTCTATTTATGGTGTGCTAAGGGATCTTTAACGACATATTCAGCTCGATTAAACATGGATTAGCCAAGTCATAGGTAAAAATCTAACCACTAATCTAAAATCTAAATGGTTCAGGTTTATCCCTATCAAATCTATTTTTTGACTACGTACCGAGTTAGAAAACAAACTACGTACTAGCCTTGCTGGGTATTTTTTCTCGAGGGAGGTCGACCTGCAATCATGAACGGTCAACCCGTGGGTGTGTGTATGTGTGTATCTAAACTTGTAAATTCAAGTTTTAGTCTTTCCTTCATAACTTCTTCGTGTTAACTCGGATTTAGATATTGTCCTAAAAATCATTGTAGATGCAATGGTGAAACTTCCGTAGCAAAATTCAAATAGCTGTAAATGCTTTATTTTTTTACTTTTATTTATTTATTTAAGTTTATCCCTTCTTATTGAATTCATTTCTTAGTTAATTTTAATATAAAAATATTGAGGTGTTATAGGAGATTAGAAGTGATGCCTAGAGTTTGATGTTGAAGTTATGGTTTAATTCATTCTTCCTACCCAGATTTGTTGAGAATTCCTCACTAACAATTATATCTACTTCTATTTTTATTTTAATTATACATCATTGTTTACTGCCTATGAATATGAATCGGGTATAAATGCAAGTTCAACATGGGTGGTTTAGTCAGATAGATCAATTGACTGCTATTATTAAATTGAATATGTTATATTGGATTGAATTGGACTGTTGAGTGTTAATAAACCAAAAGATTAGCTATTTAAATTTATTTTGAATTATACAATTTGCTTTGGGTATTCTAACTTATTTTGGATTACGTATCATTATTTTGAATGCTTGAACGAATTTATGACTATAAAAATGTTTATGAAGGCTTATCTATATTGTTTTGATATTTCAAAATGGAGATTGAGGTATATTTATATGTGTATATGAGTGTGTGTGTGTGTGTGTGTGAACGTAGATAAGATTATCATTATTATTTTAGTTTAGAATTATATTTTGATTTTACATTGAAAAAACTGATTTTCAATTTCTTATGTTAATTTCAATATTGTAGATGATTCATTGTTGATGCTAATTTGATTCGAGATTTGTCCATGATTCACTGATGCCTTTTATTATATGGTTTTATAATATTTATATTCTTAGTAATGAGAAACCTGAATAAATGGTTTAGTGATACCATTTGGTATTGGACTTCCAGTAGCACTTTCTAGTTATTCATTGGACTAGCTAGATAGAGTATTGAATTGTAAATGAGATGTATGAGCACTAAATAAATATATTAGTAAACGCAGTGGTTTGGGATACTAATGAGTTATTTATTTGGTTATCTTTTTCTTGTGTAAGACACTAAATACAGGGATAAGAATTGTAGTATTCATTGTGGTATACATATATATGTAGTAGTTATTTACTGATCAACTACAAGCCGCAAGTATATGATTATACTTAGCGATGCGTCGGCTGTATGCTAAACATGTGTTGGTATACTTATTTAAAAGTAGGTTGGAATTTGTATATTTCCATGAATTAGAATCTGTATATGGTTGTGTGTCTAATATTCTATTATATATATAGCTAGTAATAGTAAAATATGGAGGAGTGAACTAGAATGACCCCTAGAGGCTTAACTACGGGTTTGTCCCCCGGATATGTGACACAAATGTCATGTCAGCATCAACTGCGTCGGTGCTTGTGACAATATTTATATATAGTTGTATGTTAGAAGCGTTTATCCCCTAGTGTCACCTTAAGCCGGCAATCTGTTACCATTAAGGGCTAGGGTAGGCTCACAACAAAATTGTAGAGTGTAGCCCTACAGCATGTTAATGACATGCGGTGGATAAGAGTCATGATGTACGTCAAGATAACCAAAACTATAGGAGGTGGTCCAGATGGATACGTGCATCATATTTTCCATATCAGTATGGGTAGTCTCTTGGAGCAAGTGTGTTGGTCAGTCTCCCTTTCTAAATCTATATGATACTACAATGTATAGTCAAGTACAAGATCATACCAGAGACTATGACTTGAGTATGATCAATGCACGTATCCTTTCTTAGCATGTGTTACTACTATCTTTTTAGTGTGTCGCCAATTATTGTCGATTTCATACATCTCATCTTAATTCTCTGGCGTAATGCTAGCATCTATTATATGATAATTGTGATGTTTTTTCATTGTTTGAGATTATATATGCTTATTGTATCCTTCACTGGCATGTCTCGTTCTTTCTATGATTTTGTGTATTGATATTTATTTTATTATACCGACATGGAGGATATTCATCTAGAGATTGAGACATATTTGAACTTAACAGGTTATTAGTCCAATTATAGCTCGTGATACCTCTTTGGAGATGATTTTGGAATTCGAATGAGAACTATTGGATTTATATGGTTTACTCATTTATATTGAGTATATAGTTTCTATTTTGAAGGATTTTATAGGTGATGGTATTTTGGGTTCGACTGAGATAAGATTTGTTTATGTTATTATTATTATTATTCAATAAAGCACAAACACCCTATGTTAATTATATTGGATTTAAATGTAGGGGGATCTACTTATTATTTATATAATAATTGGGTCTGTCTGAGACATTATGGGTTACGGGACATTGAGGTCGGCTAGTATTATACTAGGCATAGAGGAGTATAGAATTTGGGTATATTTGACTATCATTTCGTATTATGTGGACTTCGATGTACATAATGATGTGATGTAAATTAAAAATGTATCATATATATATATATATATGTATGTATATATACATATATTATCATTACGATAGACTCTGTGTTCCCTATTATTACTGCAATACCTACTATTGAAGTAAAATACCAATAGGTGTGTTCCTACTTCTAATAATGTCCTACTTTCTACCATGAAGCTAGTTTGGTAGTCGATTCCATAACATCAAATCGGAATCCGCTCAGGCGTGAATCATTATACACGCCACCCTAAAATTGTTGTATTCATTTATCTATGCTCTTTGAATCACCGCCAATATTTCCGTGTAGATGGGCATCTATCTAGCGCAAGAACCAGTAGTGTCTTATTTACCTTAATCAATATCGCACACCCAGTCATCGGCAGTATGCATTGACTGGGGCCTTTCTCTATTGGGAAACTTAGTTACCATCTTCTGGAATGCGAGTCTGATTTGCCAATGGTAAGGGTCCGACCTTAAGCAATAACCTAGTTGCGCACCTACCTTAGTCCCCCAAGTTGAGTCTTAAATATGTTATTTCTCCCACCTCATGCCCCTATGATTGAGTCTTAGTTGTTTATTATTATGACATTTCTTATCAATGTATTTTACTTTTTCTTGATAGTCTCTATTTTAATAACTATCTCTTAATATTATGAAATAATATCATAATAATTCTATTCTATTTTTTCTTTCTTTAATTATGACAAAGGTTATAATTTATCTACAAGTTTGAAAAGTTGTTTCTTTACTTCTTTTTACTTTTTATAATAGCTAATATTCATCTTTCAAATTTACTTACATGTATTTTTAATCTTTTCTAATAATTATGTATTTTCTATTTAAATCTTCTTTATGTGAAATATTTCTCTCTTTTTCTTTCTTGTTATGTTCACATAAACTGAATGGATTTAAAACTACATTTAAATCTAAATGTACATAATTATAAAATTCTAATACATGTAAAAGACATGTAATTTACAATAAAAAATTGTAAATTAATTTTGCAAAATTGTCAGTTGGTTGTATTGAACTACAAAACTTGTCACTTAACTATACAATACAGTGGAAATTATCACTTAATTGTAAAAAAACTGTAAAACTTATCGCTTGATTATACAAAACTATAAAACTTATCACTTAATTATACAAATTATAAAACTTTAAATTAATTTATTTATAGGTCTTTAAAAGCTTATTCTTTTTGTAGTATGTTCTTCTAATTACAAATTAACATGAACTACATGTATCTGATCCTTTTCTACAAATTTTTCATTTTCTTTTAAAATCCATGTTATATGAAATTTCTATCTTTTCTACTAATTTTCACGTAAGGTTAAAGTACATAAAACCACTTTTAAGTTTAAAAACTATGGAAATGAAAGCTACTTTATACATATAAAAGAGAATGTAAATAAACTATAAAAATGAACTTTCACTAAATTGAAAATAAACTAAACCTGTGAACTAAAACTTTATAACCCTAAATTCTTAATTTTTCTAATCCTAAATAGTAACTTTCTTCTCACATGTGGTACTGCGTTGATGCTCGTAGTCCTCCTTGATCCTTTTTCTTAGGCCTTCTAATATTTTTATTTATATTCTCCTTACTCAAGAAAATATTTAATTTATGGTTCAACATATAAAAAATTGAGAGGGAATCCAATAGGAGAGAAAGAAGAAATGCGTTGAAAGACATGGCTGGATAAGTTCTATTTACGGTGTACTAGGGGATCTTCAACCACAGGGTTAGCTTGATTAAATATGGATTAGCCATGTCATAGTTAAAGATAAAACCACTATTAAATTCAAAATGGTTCAGGTTTATCCCTATCAGATCTATTTTCTCACTACGTACCTAGTTAGAAAACTAGCTACGTAGTAGCCTTACTGGGCATTTGTGCCCGGGAGTGATTGACATGCCATCAAGGGCGATCAACCCGTGCATGTGAGTATGTGTGTATCTAAACTTGTAAATTCTAGTTTCAGTCTTTCCTTCATAACTTCTAGTTTTAACTCGGATTTAGGGAATTCATATATGAAAATTGTCATAAAATTCATCGGGGATGCAATGGTGAAATTTCGTAGCTAAATTCAAATATATGTAAATGTTTTATTTTTACTTTGATTTACTTATTTAAGTTAATTCCGTCTCATGGAATTCATTTCGTAATTAATCCTATTTTTTAAATATCGGGGAGTTATAGGAGATCAGAAGCAAGGCCTAAAATATGATGTTGAAGTTGCAATTATTTCATTCTTCCTACCCTGATTTATTGAGAACTCCTCACTCAAAATTATATCTAATTCCATTTTTATTTTAATTAAACATCATTGTTTATTGTCTATGAACATTAATTGGGTTGAAATTCAAGTTCAACATAAATGTTTTGGTTTGATAAATCAATTGATTACCAGTATTGAACTGAATATGTTATATTGGATTAAATTGGACCGTAGGGTACTAATAAAACAAAAGATTAGTTAACCAATTTTATTTCAAATTATGCGATTTGATTTGGTTTATCTATGGATTATGTATCATTTTTTAAAATGCTTGAATGAATTTATGACTTTAAAAATATTTATGAAGGCTTATCTGCATTGTTTTTATATTTCAAAATGGAGATTGAGGTATATTTATGTGTGTGGCTGAGTGTGAGTGTGTGTGTATTAGTGAATTAATATAAGATTATCATTATTATTCCAGATTAGAATTATATTATGATTTTACATTAAAAAAAAATTGAATTTTCAATTTCTTATGTTAATTTTGATATTGTAAATGATTCATTGTTGATGCTAATTTTGATTCAAGATTTGTTTATAATTTAGTGATGACTTCTATTTTATGGTTTATAATATTTATATTTTATGTAATGAGAAATTTAAATAAAGTGTGGTGCTAAGGGCACCCCAATATGTTCTTCCTAATACCGCAATTAAAAAAATAGAACTCATTAAATTTTGTATGCTTCCTAATACCACATTAGCGCTCCATTCTAGTCTCTCACTCAATCATTATTTGCCGAATTAATCACGTACTAAGCTAATCTAAATACCCTAATTCTCCGTAATCATTGTCTTCTTGGCATCTCTCGCGGGAAAATTCAAATTCGTACGGTAATCTCTCAGTTGTTTGGTAATCTGAAAACATAATCTCTTACTTCCTCTTCTAGTTTGTTTAATTCAAACATTATTCATGACTTTTGTATATTGCGGTGTCGAATTCGTTGATCGCTTATAGATCTTGGGTTTAGCTCATTGATCGATTTTACAAATGAGAACAAACGAAAATCGAGTGAAATTGAAATAGGGTAAAACAATGTGGCAGCCCCTATTTTTTAAGTGTGTGGTATTAAGAAGAGTGTAATACTAATTCTTGTGGTATTTTTTAGTCGCGGTATTAGGAAGAACATATTGGGGTGCACTTAGCACCACACTAAATAAATAGCTTAGTGATACCATTTGGTATGGGGCTTCCGGTAACACTTTCCAGTTATTCACTGGACTAGTTATATAGAGTATTGGATTGTAAGTGATATGTATGAAAACTAATTAAATAGATTAGTAAACACGGTTGTTTAGGACACTGATGAATTATTTATTTGGTTGTTTCTTGCTCGTGTAAGACACTTAATATACGGACAAGAATTGTAGTATTCATTGTGGTATACATATATATGTAGTAGTTATTTACCGATCTGCTATAAGTCCTATGCTAATGATTATACTTAGCGATGCGTCAGCTATATGCTAAACATGTATTGGTATATTTATTTTATAGTAGGTCGGCATTTGGATAATTTCATGCGTATGAATCTATGTATGGTGGTGTACCTACTACTCTATTACATATATAGCTTATTAATAGTAAAACATGAGGGAGTGAACTAGAATGACCAATATCCACCCCAAATGCCTAACTATAGGGTTGTGCCATAGGTCTGTGACACAAATGTCATGTGTCTTCATCAATTATGTGTCGGTGCTTGTCGGCAATATTTATATATAGTTGTATGTCAGTAGCGTTTGTCCCCTCGTGTCACTTAAGCCCACGATCTGTTACCATTAAGAGATGGGGTAGGCTTATATGACCAAATTGTGGAGCATAGTCCTACTGCATGTTTATGACATATGTTGGATAAAATTCATGTTGTACGTCGAGGTAACCGAAGCTATAAGAGGCATTCTAGATGGATACGTGCATCGTGTTTGCCATATCAGTTTGTGTAGTCTCTTGGAGCATGTATGTTCGTCAGTCTCCCTTTTTAGCTTTGGTACGTTGTATAGTCAACTATAGGATCATAATAGAGAATGTGACTTCAGTAAGATCACTGCCAATATCCTTTCTTAGCATGTGTCACTGTTATCTTTTAGCGTATTGCTAAGTATTATCATTTAATACATTGCATTATAATTTTGGGGCATAATGCCCGCATCTATTATATGACAATTGTGACGTTTATTCATCGTTTGAGATTATATATTCTTATTATATCCTTTGCTAGCATGTGTCTTTCATTTCTGTGATTTTATGTATTGATATTTATTTTATTGTACTGACGTGGAAGATGTTTATTTAAAGATTGAGTGATATTTAAACCCAACTAGTTATTAGTCCAATTATACCTAGTGATATCTCTTTGGAGATGATTTTGGAATTTAAATAAGAACTATTAGATTTATATGGTTTGCTCATTTATATTGATTATATGGTTTCTATTTTTGATGGATTTACGGGTGAGGTATTTTAATCAGAAGGATAATCGGCCTTAATAATTTATTCATAAGGACACGCGCTTAAAAATTTATCCAAAAGGACATAACCCTAAAAATTTCCGTCGCTCATTCCTCTCTTTCGATTTCGTACAACGAAATCAGAGAATTAAAATTAAAGAAATCATCTTATACGGTGATCGGATGAAATCAAATTCGCGGCGTCTCGTACAGTCATTCATCAAAAATCAAGCAAACAGCAAAATTTAGCACCAAATCAATCTCAAAAATCAACCTCGATTGATTTTTTGTTGTTTCTATAATCATTATAATTTAATGTTCAGTTTTGCCAATTAGGTTTTTTTGTTTCTCAAGGTGATTTACAGTTTTTGTTGGTTCTCCAATTTTATTGATCGGCTATTCAACAGTTGGGTATCAGTTTCAAATTTTTTTGGTATCATTTTTGTTTATTTAACACTGTTTTATATTCGTTTGTTATGTTTCTGATGTTGAATTTATTGTGTAGTTATACAGTAGCGTTAACTCTGTATTACAATCTATCTTGTTTTGCTTTAATCAATTAAATTATGATGTAAGTAATTTTTGTGTTACTTTTTATTTAAAACATTACAGCAGTTTTTAGGTATCATTTATATATTTTTTGGGTATCATTTTTATTGTATTCACTATGCTATGTTTTTGTTAGTTACTTTTTGTTGTTGTATTAATTTTGTTGTTGTAATGTTGCACTAGCTTTGTAATTCAATTGAAATTGTTTCATTTTAATCAATCATATTGTGATGTAAATATTTTCTACATTAGTTTTCCATTAAAATATTATAGCAGTTTTTAGGTATCAGTTTTATGGTTTAGTGTATGAGAACTATGACAAGTAGGTAGATTTGAGTTGTTTGCTTTGGTAAGTGACTTTTTTTTATACACAACATTAATTCTAACTAATACCCACTAATAAAAAAAATAACACCCACCTACTCAATTCAAATCTCACAAAAAATAATATTTATTCTAAATAATACCTACTGATTAAAAAATAATAATAGCAATCAATTCAATTCAATTACCACAAAAATGAGATTATTCTCAATAATACACAATAATACCCACTTGTATCACATGATACCTACAATGATACGTAACTGATATACTATAATACATTGTTTTCCTACACAATCTAAGTACATACAACACTGCTCCCAATTCCAGGCATGCATTCATGCATTTACTTTTACTTGTACGCAATCCAGTCTTGACTTCAAGTAAATTCCAGCAGCATGCAGTATCTGCAAATATTTCATACACAATCAAACTTGGTACCAACATAATAATGTAAATTCAACTAGAAAATATAAAACTAATACCTAAAAAAATATAAAACCGATACCTAGAAACTGCTATGATGTAAATTCACCTAGAAAATATAAAACTGATACCTAAAAAAAACTAATACTTAAAAACTGCTATGATGTAAATTCAACTAGAAAATATAAAACTGATACCTAAAAACTGCTATGAAGTAAATCAACTAGAAAATATAAAACTGATACCTAAAAACTGCTATGATGTAAATTCAACTAGAAAATATAAAACTAATACCTAAAAAAATATACAGCTGATACCTAAAAACTGCTATGATATTATAAACAAAAACTAATACAAAAAATGTTAACATCACAGTTTGATTGATTAAAATGACATAATTTCGATTGAGTTGCAAAGCTAATGCAACAGCACAAGTACAAAACTAATATAGCACCAAAATTATTAACACAAAAGCATAAAATTGTTTTTACAAGAAAATTGATACCTTAAAAAATGGCAAACTGATACCTAAAAACTGCTACTAAATTCACCATCCAAAAAAGTAATTTCCATCGTTCGTCTCTTTCGTTCGATTTCCAACAACGAATTAACGAAATCAAAAATCACGAAATTATCTTTACTGCCTACCGAATCAAAATCCGCGGCACCCTCATGAATCGACGAAGCCGATTAAGACGATAAAATTAGGCAAATCGAATAAATTGAGGAGCTCGAACAATTCTGAAGATGATCGAATGAGAGAGATATTTGAAGATCAAATCATGGAGAGAAAAACTGTGCTGGAGAAAAATTAAATGAGAAAAAATCACGCGAGATAGAAATGACAAAGAAGAAACAGGGCACGTGATTTAGAGAATTAAAATATAATTTGTGTATTGTCCTTTTGGTTAAAATTTTATTGGGTTGTCCTTATGAATAAAAAAGCCCTTAATTTTGTCCTTGTGATTATTTTCCTATTACGGGTGACGATATTTTGGGTTTGATTGAGATGTGAGTTGGTTATGTTATTATTATTATCTTATATTATAATGCAAAACCCCATGTCAATGGTCAAAGTGAAGCCTTTTTGGCTTTTCCTACCTTACCCTTTTCTACCACACTTAATCACCTTTAATTCAACCAACAATCACGTAATTTTATGCTATAACAGGGCAAAACCCACATCTCCATCTTTTCCACGTTTACTCCTTTTCCACCGCTTTCAACTACCCTCCTCACCACTGATTTTTTTATGGTGGCCTCTACCAAACCAATTCTTCTATCTCCTCCCATCTACTAGCTCAACAGTTCACAACGTTCTATCGCCTCCCATCTACCAGATCTACACTTGAAAGCAGCTGAAAAGAGGAATCTGATTATACATGTCAAATTCCTTTATGCGTTAATACTGTAAAGTGTTTATATTTGTAATTAATTTCTTTGGTTACCATTTGTTAGAATTATTGCCTATTTACTTCCAAACGTTGCAATTAATTATCCATTGTTTTTGTTGTCATTTTCTTTTTAATTTCTTTGTAATCTGAACGATGAAATATATTGGCATATTTGTTGATTTCAAAGAGAAACAATGATCTATTGTGCTTAGATGCTTCAGTCTTTTCCACTGTAGTAAATTTCTTTGGTTACGATCCGTTAGAATTATTGCCTTTTTAGGTCCAAACGTGGCAATTAATTATCTATTGTTTTATTGTTAATTTTTTATATTTCTCCGTAATCTAAATGATGCAATATATTGACATATTTATTGATTTGAAAGAAAAACATCGATCTATTATGCTTAGATAAATTGGCATCTTTACGACTGCAAAGATGTTTGACCTTGCATAGCATTGAGTTTTATAAAGTCAAATCGGTAGTTCATGTTTACTAATTGTGGTCCTTACATATGTACTTCTCGATGCTTAAAGGTTCACTGCCAGCCGTAGAATTTCTTTTCAAATCCTTCTAAAAGGAGCAAAGTTTCCAATGCATTTAAAGAAGCTTCCAACCATGGCTTGCCTGTAGTTAGAACCTCGTCTTTCGCTAATGGTGGACATGTTCCTCCTCATATTTCTCCAACTGTTACAAACTGAAAATGTTCTTGGTAATTCAATTCGTTTATAATTGTACATATTGTTCAATTACATTGGCTTTGGTGTAAATCTAATTAATTATGTGAAAGGTTTGGATTTTTTGATATTTGAAGCAAGGAGGTATAGGATGAGAGTAATACTCAGCTTACCGAATACCTATGGTAGTTTCGGAGGAAAAAAACAATATGTGGAATGGGCAAGCGATGAATACCAAAGATTCAAAACCTCGGACCTTAATATCTAAGTTTGAATGTTACTCGGTAGCTGACATGTACTTGCTTCTATCTATCGTTCCTTTGCATATTTTGGGTTTTGCTTTTGGCAATTGTTCTAAGCTATGTTTTATGCATGGCTCACATTTTAATAGTACAATTTAGGTTGTACAATCTCTATTAACATGTTCACAGATAGCATACTAGATCATATTGAGTTAAGTACCTCACGTGCTTTTTAAAAATCTAGTTGACAGTTATATTGGTGGAAAAATGATTGCATATATCAATTTTGATTGAATTATATAATTATAATCTTCTATGTTAGGCTGAATTCAACTCTCTGCATTTACTTTTCCAGTGGGTATATTAAGTTAAAAGACAGGTTCATTTTGTTTTTCATTATTTCTTATTAAGCATTTGTGAAGAAAATTGTACATTTCTTACATTCATGATAAAGTTAAAAAACCATGCAGCTTAAATGAAGTAATATGATTTAATTAAAAAGACTAAAATCATGATATATATCATACAAAGTTAACTTAAAGTAAAGGGTGAGAGTATAAAAATATGTGGTCTAATTTAATTCCCATTGTAAACTTCCTCCTTTGAAAGTCACAACTAACATAAGTTTGTGTATTAGATATAATCAACCTGTGTTTATTTATCTTTTTATTTTACAAATGTAGAAGATCCAGGCTGGATGATATATTAAGGATTCCAAGTTTTAATCGAGCGACATATGTGCAGAACATGAGTTGATCCATTAGTTAAAGAACGAGGCATACTGTTAAAAGATACACATTGATGCTGGGCACTAATTTTTCCGAATTTTGCCTGCAAATTGCATTTGACCTGTTGTTGTTCTAACTATGGATGTTGGATACCATGATATGTTCCTGTTTTTCATCACCATGATCCTGTCAGTTGCCTATAATAAGATAAAGTATTGACAGTTATACATACTTTTCTTCTTAAATCAAGCATAGCTTCATTGTTATGGTGGATCTTTACATAATTAGTCATTTGAACAAATTTTCAATTTTTGTTTGGTCTACAATATCATCCATCACGATTCATTGGTTATGTTAACATAAGCATATCATTTCATATTTAAGTTTATGCAGTCCATGTTAAAGCTTATTCATGCAAATTACGTGATGTTCAACTTATTAGGCAGATGACTGAATGGTAGGTTCCAACCCCCTCCCTCTAGGTTTTTTTCCGCTAATGATTAATATCTGTTACATACCATTATAAAATAAGAATGTCAAGTTTTGTTAATGATTAATCTCTTTTTTCCATTAACAATTAATCTAATCGCATAAATTACTATCAGTAAAATAAGAATGTCAAGTTCTGTTTTATTTCTACCTCTGAAAAGCCTAATTTTGTTAGTCTATCCTACTGTATATGGTTGGTGCAATTGCAAATATTTATCACATATTATGATATTTTTTGTGCCCTTTGTATGTAAATTTCTATCTGAGAATTTGTGTAACACAACATTTTTAGTTACATAGAAAAAATAAAAATCTTCTAACTTTTGGTACTTCTAAGAGATCGAAAAGAGTTGTTTTTCTACAATAACATAGAGAAAAAGGAATAAGTCGAATGATGTGTTTGCTAATCTTTGTAAGTTGAAAGGTTTACCACACTCATTAACTTGCATCTTCATGTAGATTTAAGCTACTGCCACTATGTTCTATGTCCAAGGAAATATAAATTATATGTTTTACCCATGTTCAAATAATTACTAACATTTCTTATCAAATTTATTGCAGAAAATGGAGGTTGAACTTGGTATGTTGCAAGCATTTAGAGCCCATTGGTATGCCATGCAGTGCATTACTTGGCCATGCCATAGGATGAACAATGAACATGCTATGAGTTCAAATGTCTCTTTTTACCTTAATTAACAAAAAGAGTTAGATGGCTTCTTTTGTAGCTCAAAAGAAGTCCTATAACAAGCTTTGATGGAAAAGATTGGTCTAACATATGTAAAGAATTACATATGTAGCACGGTCAACAACTAAACATAGGTTTCATAGGCAACGACTATAAGCAATCACGACATATAAAGTTGAAAAATCTTGATTTACAATGTACATGTACTTCAATATCAATGTTATTTTTTCCTCACAAAATTGATTCATTTTTTTATAACAAGATTTTTCTTTATAAGCTGCCTTTGATCTCCTTATCACGTATGTTTTTTGAATATTATTTGTTGTATCTTTCTCTATTTATTTCTAATTGAACAATGTTGTCATTTATGCACCTTTTTCTTTTACTATTTCTCTACTTCTATTATTATGGTATATATGTTGTACGAATGTTTAAGATGCTTCACATTAGGTTTGGGTGCTTTACTTTATGGATGTATATGTTCCCACTATATTTTGTAGCTTAATTGTCCATGCCAACACGTTCAATTTCCTATTCTTTTACATTTTGTTTTGCTCAAATTGCAATATACTGAATTTGTACACACAGCCCGCTGCAATGATTACCCATTTTAAACTTCACTTCCCACTTTGGTTAAATTCATTTATTCACACACCCATCGGGAGTGCGTGCGTATTGGTTATTCAATAAAGTGCAAGCACTCTATATTATTCATATTTGATTTAAATATAGTGTGACCACTTTATTATTTATATAATACTCAGGTATGTTTGAGATATTATGGGTTAAGGGACATTGAGGTCTGCTAGTATTATGCTGTGCACAGAGGAGTATAGATTTTGGGTATATTAGATAATTATTTCGTATTATGTGGACTTCGATGTATATAGTGATGCCATGTAAATTAAACATGTATCATATACACACATTATCATTGTGATACACTTTGTGTTCCCTATTATTATTGTATATTATGCATTGTTCAATCCTGGAGGAATACGTGTTATCGTCTTGTACCGATACTGTGTATATTTTGGTGAGTTATATATTTAATATTTTAATACGTACTAGGGTTAGTCCAAGAGAATGTTTACGCATATGCTCCTACAGCCTCATTCTTCGTATGATTCACCTCCTCGAGTATATGATGATGCACCCTAGAAATTGTTGATGTTGAAAAATCAACATATGGGATATCGAGGGAATATAGAAAGGCGACTATCACTTACTTAAGTAGTACTCATGTTTAGTGCAACTTACTAAAAATATATAGTTTTGAAAACCAATATGTGTAACCAATATGCACTCTCGTATATATACACACATACATACTCTTGATCAAGTCTATGGTGATAAATCCGACCTCATCACTATTGGATCCTAGTATCTCTTTGTTTAACAATGCAATCTTAGCTCTGATACCAAAAATTACACTCCACTCATTGTAACGTATCAGTGACTTATGATAAATCTTGTGATGTGGTAGCCCAACACTACCCCCTACCCATCATCCAGTCTTATCGTCACAGACGACCTCTTGTAATCCACTACTACTTTGTACTTATGAGGTCGGTCTTTCTCCAATATAATTCCAAACCCAACGAAACCCAAAACTAAACAATGGTAACCACAAGAACACCCATGACTTAATAAAACCACACCATGGCAAATCATATATATATATATATACACTAATGGAGCCACCAACAAGGTTAGTTGCAATCTGAGGTCAGTCAACAATTTCAGGTTCCAGTTCTAATTTATCCACCATGTCATTAGATATGAAGGAATGTGAAGCCCCTATATCAAACACAACTCAAATAGGAACAACAAATCAAAACGGAAAGTATACAATAGATAATGATGTCCTTCCCTTTCTCCTTTGTCGATGGTGTATTTGAAGAAGTTGGAATGGCACCGATAAAATATGCTTCACCGTTGCTTCTACTTAGCCAACCAAGAACAATCACTCTTGATATGCCTAAGCTTATTGCAATTTGTAACGACCCGCGTTCTACGCATCGGAGGATCGTAGAATATTTATTTCTTTTTCGTATGAGGTCGTCTAATCGTGTAACTTTGGGAAATGACTATTGGGGTCATTTACCATATTCACGGTTTTTTTCGATTTTTAAATGACCGTTTTGCCCCTAGTGAATTTTGTTTCACCTATAACTTTTGATTGGTAAGGAGTTTTGACCTGAAACCACTTCCATTGGATTCGGATGATGGTTTACCTTTCCGTAGAGTGGTCACATTGATCAAACGGACTTATCATTTGGGAGATATGGCTGAAATAAGATTTGGAAGGTGAAAAACAGCTTAACCGAGCCTAATTAGGGTGATTAGCAGCTAGGCCCATAACCCATTTCGGGATTAGGGTTATGGGGAGGCTGAAATCAGTTAGGAAATGATCTATTTTCATTTTCTCAGCCGCCTAAAACATTTCTCTAACCCTAGCAATAGCCTCCACCTTCTAAAAACATCTCTGATCACTTTCTAATCAAGGATTAAGCTAATCAACATCAAATCAAGTTAAAATAGCATCAAATCAGAGTTGGAGCTGCTGTGTTGCATAGAGATTTGACCCAAATCAGAGATGTTTTTAGATCTAAGATTAATTTGTAGCTAAGGTGAGTGATTTGCATTGTTTTTCACTAATTACGGCTAATTAGGGGTGATTAGTGATAATTAGCGAAATTATGGCTTAGAAAAATTTGGAAAATTTTGTAAAATTCTAAAATATTATTTTAGAGCTCTGATAAAAATTTGGGCTAATTTGGATAAGTTTTGCTAATTGTATGATTAAACATGATTAAGGGGGATTAAGGGGAAAACATAGGTTTTTGGGAATGTTTGATCCATATTGACATGTTAAGTTGTTGTTTTGGTGTTTATTGTTGATAATCTATGTTGCTACGACTGTATGGTATGCTATGTGGTTAATTAGGAAAGTTAGAATGGTCAAAGCGTATGGCGTAAAACAGTTGTTGGAAAAGTTGTAGGAAATGATGCAGAATCGGATCGGATCGGACCCCACTCGTGAGGCATATGTCACGAACTGATGGGAAGGGGGTGCCACGAGCCGGATTGGCTCCCACGAGCTGGTGACCACCTATTGACCCACGAATTGGAGCATCAGAGCATGAGACAGAACCCTCAGAACGGAACCAAACCGCTCGCCTAGAATGTACCACGAACCGCCCGAGGAAGCAAATCACGACCCGACGCTTGAAGGGGAGGACCGAACCGGAGTGCTATGAATGTAACAACCCGTAAAATGCGAGCCAGTTTGGAATTTTTATTTTGGCAATTTTAGCGAATTTTGAATATTTAAAATGAATTATTTTAAATAATATCGTCGAGAAATTTATTTTGAATAGAATTCGAACGTATATATTATACGCGTCGTCGTTAGAATATAAATATTTATATATAATTATAAATAGAATTGAAATTGGCGCGGTAGTTCGATAATTCGATTTCAAACTTCAATTGAATGTACCGGGTGCAAAACAATCCGGATTTTAGTGAAACCAAAAACATTAGGATCTGATTGATAATATCTTTCCAACGAATCCGAAAAATCAAGATTTCATATCGGGAATCAAAAGATATGTCCAGTTGAAAATTCTGAATAGTCGCTATGGAATTCAGGCCCTTAAAAATGGACATTTTGCAAACGACCTCGGATTTCGACGAAACCAGTTTTGTTGGGTCCGTGATGTCAAGTTATTGCTAGATTCCAAATTTCATAATTTTTCGAATCAATATGTGAGCGTGGTACAGTTAAACGCGTTTGACCAGTTTCAGTTGATTTTAATCGACTGGAAATGGGCCATTTTTCCAACGGTCTCAGAATTTGACGAAACTAGTTTTGTTAGGACCGTATCGTCAATACGAAGCTAGAAAATATTTTTCTGGAATTTTTCGAGTTAGTATGTGACCCCAGTAATTTGAAATGTACGTTTAAAATTCAATATATAGATTTAAATGTAAATTCAATGGAAACTGATTGTAACTATCGAATCAACTTGCGATACATATCCCATTGTGTTCGAAATGGGGGTAATTAGCTGGGGGCGACAGTCGTTGGGATTCGTTTGGAGTTCGTATGGGTAAACATGAACTTTTGAAATTAAATGAATAAAATAATAATAAATAAATTTATATAAATACAAACCAACTCAACTAGACCCTAGCATTTCTCAACAGCCGCCACTATCTTCTTATATACGGCTGAAATCGTTCGCTTGTTCTCCTCAAAATTTCACCAAATCAGATCGTTAATTCAACAAGATGATACATGAAAATCAAAGCCCTCTTCGCGCTCTTCTAATCTATACTAGGTTGATCATTTCTCGTTGCTTGAATCGTTTGGAATTCATACTCAAAAGAGCCGACTTCGGGCCCGGTATTCAAGCAGGTGGGGCCACCGAGTGGCTTGCCATCGTTGGCGTGGGGGGAGAGCCTTCCGGCGCTTCGAGCGCCGCCCGTTGATGAACCTCCGGTCAAGCGAGGTGGAAGAATGGTGAACCCTAAGTTGATCGATGGGTTTGGTGAATCGCGACTTACCAGAAGGGAAGACAGAGCAACCCCCTGCCTTAATCAATGTAATTACGCCTTTAATTATATTTAGTTAAATATTAGTGTAATTGTTTAATTACTGCAGCAATTAAAATGTACTGAAATTCTTATATATATATATTGTTTTTTTAGATAAAAATATACCATTATTTTAAAGATAAAAATATACCATTATTTTAAAGATAAAAATATACCATTATTTTAAAGATAAAAATATACCATTATTTTAAAGATAAAAATATGATTTTTATATAAAGAACTTCGAGATAAAAATATGATTTTTATATAAAGAACTTCGAACTAAAAATATGATTTTTATATAAAGAACTTCGAACTAAAAATATGATTTTTATATAAAGAACTTCGAACTAAAAATATGATTTTTATATAAAGAACTTCGAACTAAAAATATGATTTTTATATAAAGAACTTCGAACTAAAAATATGATTTTTATATAAAGAACTTCGAACTAAAAATATGATTTTTATATAAAGAACTTCGAACTAAAAATATGATTTTTATATAAAGAACTTCGAAATAAAAATATGATTTTTATATAAGCGGGCAACGAAGATGACGAAGATGCGATAGCGATGAAGATTTCTATCAATGAAGTGCCGTGGAGCTAGGATAGCTATAGGTGAGAATTTCTCACTCTTCAATTTTATTTCTAGTTATATATATACTAGGATGCAGACGGTGCTTAGTAGCACCCGACACAATCGTCCACAGACCATGGACTTGTTTGTTTGGTTGCATAGATTAGTTAGATGATTTGATTTGAAATTGAATTGTTTGGTGAAATGAACGAATTGATTGATGTGTGAATGGCGTGGGCCTTCACTAGACCGGGGATAAGGCTAGGCCTTGTCCCGTTTCTAGTATCGTGCCGTTATGCCGCCGAAATTTTCTAAAAAAATAAGTTAGAAAAATAAAAATATCATTTTATTTAAAGAATGAACTGAATAGAAATTCATATGTTGGAATAAAATGTTTTGTCGTTAAAAATATAATTTTTAACGTGAATGTGAATAAATAAATATTCATTTACAAACCGGACGGTTTGTTTGTGTACACCTATTTGAAAGACATTGATTGGGACGATAAATTTTACACATCGCCCAACTGCACGAATAAAATCTGTGTTTGATTGTTTGAAACCCCACACGGGTGTTGGGATGAAATTTGAAGTTCACTCATCCTGATTGATTAAATATGTCGATCGATTGATTGACAGGCTGTTATAAGCGTTAGATATCTATATTTGATGCTTATACAGTGTAGTGCACTTTGGTTGATGGTTGATTATTTTTCAATGCTATTATACATGTGTTGTATGAAAATCCATATAATTAACTTTATATGGTAATTGATTGGGCCTCATTCCAGTTTAGAAATGGAAATATTTGAAATAGAAATATTTGAAATAAAATATTTGAAAATAGAAATTTATGAAGTCGTGTTGATTAGTTTGACGCCATTTTGACGTGAACGATATTTATATCGATTTTAAACGATTTCGAAATGAAGTGAATTGAAAACGATTTCGAAATGAAGTGAATTGAAAACGATTTCGAAATGAATTGAATTGAAAACGATTTCGAAATGAATTGAATTGAAAACGATTTCAAAGTGAATTGAAAACGATTTCGAAATGAATTGAATTGAAAACGAATTCAAATTGAATTGAAATTTGAATTGAATAGAAATGAATTTTAAAACGAATCTATAAAGAAGAATTCAATTGTGATTTGAATTGAAAAGGAAGTTGAAAATGTTTTTGAAACGAATTCAAAACTATTTATATAATTCGTTTTAAATAGAAATCGACGAAGTATATATTATATATATTATATATATAATATAATGGCCTGAATAGAACGCGCCGCGCCGCGGTAGTTCGCGAATTTCGACCATTTATTTCAAACGGGCATTACGGGAGTTCCGACCGTCGGATTCTCCTAACTCCTAAAAACCGGAACCGTTGGGTTCGTATCGAAAAGGGCTTTCTAGCGAATGTTAGAAATTTGAAATCTAACGGTTGGATTTGGAATTATGTCCAAATCAAATTTTAAAAAGGTCGCTGTAAGTGCAGTTCGATGGCCGTGGATGGAAATCGACTGTACGGGCCTTGATAAAATTATTAAAAATAGTAATAATTTGTGTAAAATCATAAGAAATGATTTGTGAAGATTTGGGATGAAAAACTCCATATTTGAAAAGATAAAAATAGATTTTTATCGAAATGAACTAGTTTTGAACTAGAATTATAATTCTATTTATTTTTAAATAAATAAATTGAATTTGAAATGGTTTTGAAAATAACCAAAATTTCCAATGATTGCATTGGAGTGGATTTGAATCGAAATTGTCTTCGGAATATTTCGATGTTGGAATTCGTGATATTACAGGTGTTGTTATGGAAATTTGAAAGATATATATTTGTATCGTTATTTCCAATACGACATTTGTTAGTCGTAGAATTCGATATTGAATATAAGCCGATATATTTTCTATTCAGAGCCTTGTATTGAATATCGAATGTGATTTGGGTTTGTCGTGAATGGTGTCTTCACTAACACTGTTCTTGAACCCAGTTGAGAAAAGATTAAATCTTTTTATTTAGATTTAATGAAGTGTACCAATTAAATGATATTTAATTGGAATTGAATTGGTATTGATTTTTGGGTTTATCGTGAACAGTGTTTTAAATAACACTTGTTCTTTAACCCGATAATTAATGGAATGTGATTTTGGGTTTATCGTGAATCGTGTTTTAAATGACACTGATTCTTTAACCCAGATAACGATTAAAACTAAGTGGAGTTTTAATGAATCTTTAATTAGATTGAAAAGATCGAGAATGGAGTATCACCAGTTTTGCTCCAGGCGATAGTTAAATCTTTAATTAGATTTGAACGTGAAATGGTAATTGAATTTACCGATAACACTGTGGTGTTAGATATGAAGTACTACCAGTTTTACTTCATGGGATGAATAGGTTGGGATTGGGAAATAAAATAAATGATTACTTCGGTGTGGTTCGCTAATCCCGACTAGTTTGAATTGATATTCAAAGGAGATTAAAAGATAAATTTAAAGAATTTATCTTGGATAAAATTAATGGGAACTTTTTCCCAAAGTATAGGAATATTTGAATAAAAGAATATTCTGAATTGGAATGAGGCGTATGTTGTGTTTGTGTAACACTTTTATAATATATACGCGAGTTATTCAGAAAGACCGGGTTTATCCCATTCTGAATAACTGATTCGACGTGGTGTCGAAGATGAAGACGGTGGTGGAAGACCAGAAGTCTTCATGTCGTTTGGGTGATTACTGATGATCTTGATTGGGCTATACACCCAAGAAGATGGAAACAGTTAGGGATCGTCCAGACGTACTTGGAGATCGATGGATATGCGGGGTACTAGGTGCCTCCGGTTTCGTTCAGACCCAGAACGGACTTGTAAATGGACTGTGTGTCTGACATTGGATTTTAGTCCGTGTGATTGATCTCTATTAAATATATATCTGTTTGGCGACGGAGAATTTATTCTCTTGCTTAACGCCCTTCTCTGAGACGTACGAGCTCAGGGGTTATATATTGATGGATATCAAACGCATGGAGTGAATTGCCTGTGTGGCATGCCTAAGTGGCAGATGATCAAGGCTTCTGTTGAAAAGCAAAGTCTTGTGGTGATGATCAAAGCACGGCCTTTGTGGCATAGCTTTGTGTAACGTCGATTCGCGAGCTTCACACCCGGTATGAACCAAAAACGGGAGAGGACATCAGGGAGGACTTGCGTTTCTTTCTAGCTAGAAGTGGCGTCAGTGGTTTTACACGCCCTGACGAGTTTGACTTATGTGGTTGTTGCTGTTGCGAGGCGCCTCGGTTTGATCGGACGATCCGGGTCCGATGGAGTCATTTGTTGGCTCATTTACGCCCCATAGGGCGGAGAGACGTAGTGTTCAGGCATAATAATCCACATCGGTGGACCGGCCCTGACGATCCAAGGCCCATCTGAGTCTGGGACCTGAGACATGGGCTAGATTGTCTCGAATCGGTTGAGGACTATCTTTTGCCTCGGTTCATAGACGGAAATCCAATTTCCAAATACGTGACTTGGCGGTTTTATTTGTAAACCTATATATGGCGACATAGTGGCATGGGACGCTCATGTCGCCTATGATTGATACTTATGATTTGAAGTTGTTTTATACACTATGCACTTATAATGGTATCAAAGGATTTGTTTTAAACGTATCAAGCATTCTTTGGCTGTTATAAGGGAAAACCCTATCCTCGGCTGCGTTTCATTGTGTGATGGGACCTGGGTCTTATAACAGCTTCATTTTTCTTTATTTAGCATTGCGCTGTTTGTTTTATGCACTGGTATTCTTGGGAGGAAACCCGTTCCGTGTTATACGGCGTGGTCCCTTGATTTACCTAACTTTAAGAATAAAGATTAACTGTTTTAGTTCTCACACCAGTCACATGACTGACCTGGAGTTTATTGTTTTGACCTAAACTCTGGGTGCCCTTATTTTGACACGGGCAGCTAGTAGTTTCGGTTTTGCAGATTTATATTCACAGGATCCTGGTTTACAGCTGGAACGATATTCGGAAAGCTTTGTATCCGTATATCTCTTTCTAGTTGTGTATTGTATTATTTTCCGCTGCTATGTATTTAAATGTAATTTAAACCTCTGATATTTCTGTGTAATATTCATTTATACTCTGTATATTCTTGTAATCTGATGCATTGTTGTAATATACAATGAAATGTTCTTCTATATGCGTTCTGTTGTGGCTTGTTCTCGAACTATCCGACACTTTCCTTTACGGGGAAGTTGCGGGTCTTTACACGTGGTATCAGAGCTTTGGTTTACAAAGCTCAGAGAACCAGACACGTTAGAACCATACGAAAGAATTCATCAGATATTGGATTAGTAATATCCAATTAGAATGACTCGTTAGAGATGGGATCAGTAGTATCCTAGGACGAGTGTGAAGAGTATATTTTTGAAAGTGAAAACAAATTTTTGTTTTGAAAATTTAAATCAATTATTCGTATTTGATTATCTATTTATATTGATGTGGACAATCCAGTATATATAGATTTTGCGTATACGTCTGATCCGCGTGTATTCGAAATTTTAATATACTGGATAGATATAGAATTACACTCTAATCACCCGGAGATGATTTTGATGATGGAGCTCCATCATTAGAATTTATGTTCGAGTGACGAAAGTGGGCTTTCTATATATTTCCTATTGACTGGTGTGAGAACCAAAATTTGATAGGGCTTATTGTTGTGATTTGGCATCAAAAATCTGATTTTTGTATGTATCAAAATTATGAATTTGAAACTCTAATTCACTAATTGATTGATGTTTGTGTTGCTTGTTTAGTTGTTTGATAAATTTTGAACCATTTAGCCTAATAGAAACAAATATTGGATTGTATTGAAAATTGGTCGCATTTGCTTGCATATACATATACTTACATTGAACAGGTCATAGCAAGGAGGCTAGAGCCGAAGAATAAAATTTGTTTGCCCGACAAATAGGTACATGTTTACTACATAATTTCCTGTTTTGTTTGGGTGATGATGATTTTGTGAGCCTATTGGCTAGCCGCTTGGCTTTTTCTTTTTCTTTTTGAGATCTGAAGGACCGGGGAAGCTATTTGAAATTCCCCGATGCTCCCGGTGCAGGGGAGGTTATGGCGAAATTTTTCGAAAATTTAGGGTGTTAGCCAAATTTTTGAAATTTTGAAAATTCTCAGAAACTGAAAAGTTGGAGAATGCAAGCCAGATCGAACGTAGAGTTGATTAATCAAACCACTTTCGACTTTGTTCCTTTTCGGGGACGAAAAGTTTTAAGTGGGGGAGATTGTAACAACCCGTAAAATGCGAGCCAGTTTGAAATTTTTATTTTGGCAATTTTAGCAAATTTTGAATATTTAAAATGAATTATTTTAAATAATATCGTCGAGAAATTTATTTTGAATAGAATTCGAACGTATATATTATACGCGTCGTCGTTAGAATATAAATATTTATATATAATTATAAATAGAATTGAAATTGGCGCGGTAGTTCGATAATTCGATTTCAAACTTCAATTGAATGTACCGGGTGCAAAACAATCCGGATTTTAGTGAAACCAAAAACATTAGGATCTGATTGATAATATCTTTCCAACGAATCCGAAAAATCAAGATTTCATATCGGGAATCAAAAGATATGTCCAGTTGAAAATTCTGAATAGTCGCTATGGAATTCAGGCCCTTAAAAATGGACATTTTGCAAACGACCTCGGATTTCGACGAAACCAGTTTTGTTGGGTCCGTGATGTCAAGTTATTGCTAGATTCCAAATTTCATAATTTTTCGAATCAATATGTGAGCGTGGTACAGTTAAACGCGTTTGACCAGTTTTAGTTGATTTTAATCGACTGGAAATGGGCCATTTTTCCAACGGTCTCAGAATTTGACGAAACTAGTTTTGTTAGGACCGTATCGTCAATACGAAGCTAGAAAATATTTTTCTGGAATTTTTCGAGTTAGTATGTGACCCCAGTAATTTGAAATGTACGTTTAAAATTCAATATATAGATTTAAATGTAAATTCAATGGAAACTGATTGTAACTATCGAATCAACTTGCGATACATATCCCATTGTGTTTGAAATGGGGGTAATTAGCTAGGGGCGACAGTCGTTGGGATTCGTTTGGAGTTCGTATGGGTAAACATGAACTTTTGAAATTAAATGAATAAAATAATAATAAATAAATTTATATAAATACAAACCAACTCAACTAGACCCTAGCATTTCTCAACAGCCGCCACTATCTTCTTATATACGGCTGAAATCGTTCGCTTGTTCTCCTCAAAATTTCACCAAATCAGATCGTTAATTCAACAAGATGATACATGAAAATCAAAGCCCTCTTCGCGCTCTTCTAATCTATACTAGGTTGATCATTTCTCGTTGCTTGAATCGTTTGGAATTCATACTCAAAAGAGCCGACTTCGGGCCCGGTATTCAAGCAGGTGGGGCCACCGAGTGGCTTGCCATCGTTGGCGTGGGGGGAGAGCCTTCCGGCGCTTCGAGCGCCGCCCGTTGATGAACCTCCGGTCAAGCGAGGTGGAAGAATGGTGAACCCTAAGTTGATCGATGGGTTTGGTGAATCGCGACTTACCAGAAGGGAAGACAGAGCAACCCCCTGCCTTAATCAATGTAATTACGCCTTTAATTATATTTAGTTAAATATTAGTGTAATTGTTTAATTACTGCAGCAATTAAAATGTACTGAAATTCTTATATATATATATATATTGTTTTTTTAGATAAAAATATACCATTATTTTAAAGATAAAAATATACCATTATTTTAAAGATAAAAATATACCATTATTTTAAAGATAAAAATATACCATTATTTTAAAGATAAAAATATGATTTTTATATAAAGAACTTCGAGATAAAAATATGATTTTTATATAAAGAACTTCGAACTAAAAATATGATTTTTATATAAAGAACTTCGAACTAAAAATATGATTTTTATATAAAGAACTTCGAACTAAAAATATGATTTTTATATAAAGAACTTCGAACTAAAAATATGATTTTTATATAAAGAACTTCGAACTAAAAATATGATTTTTATATAAAGAACTTCGAACTAAAAATATGATTTTTATATAAAGAACTTCGAACTAAAAATATGATTTTTATATAAAGAACTTCGAAATAAAAATATGATTTTTATATAAAGAACTTCGAACTAAAAATATGATTTTTATATAAAGAACTTCGAAATAAAAATATGATTTTTATATATTGAATAGCAAAGTGAAAATTCGATTTTTATATATTGAATAGCGTAGTAAAAATTCGATTTTTACATAGGTAGTGAAAGCGGGCAACGAAGATGACGAAGATGCGATAGCGATGAAGATTTCTATCAATGAAGTGCCGTGGAGCTAGGATAGCTATAGGTGAGAATTTCTCACTCTTCAATTTTATTTCTAGTTATATATATATACTAGGATGCAGACGGTGCTTAGTAGCACCCGACACAATCGTCCACAGACCATGGACTTGTTTGTTTGGTTGCATAGATTAGTTAGATGATTTGATTTGAAATTGAATTGTTTGGTGAAATGAACGAATTGATTGATGTGTGAATGGCGTGGGCCTTCACTAGACCGGGGATAAGGCTAGGCCTTGTCCCGTTTCTAGTATCGTGCCGTTATGCCGCCGAAATTTTCTAAAAAAATAAGTTAGAAAAATAAAAATATCATTTTATTTAAAGAATGAACTGAATAGAAATTCATATGTTGGAATAAAATGTTTTGTCGTTAAAAATATAATTTTTAACGTGAATGTGAATAAATAAATATTCATTTACAAACCGGACGGTTTGTTTGTGTACACCTATTTGAAAGACATTGATTGGGACGATAAATTTTACAAATCGCCCAACTGCACGAATAAAATCTGTGTTTGATTGTTTGAAACCCCACACGGGTGTTGGGATGAAATTTGAAGTTCACTCATCCTGATTGATTAAATATGTCGATCGATTGATTGACAGGCTGTTATAAGCGTTAGATATCTATATTTGATGCTTATACAGTGTAGTGCACTTTGGTTGATGGTTGATTATTTTTCAATGCTATTATACATGTGTTGTATGAAAATCCATATAATTAACTTTATATGGTAATTGATTGGGCCTCATTCCAGTTTAGAAATGGAAATATTTGAAATAGAAATATTTGAAATAAAATATTTGAAAATAGAAATTTATGAAGTCGTGTTGATTAGTTTGACGCCATTTTGACGTGAACGATATTTATATCGATTTTAAACGATTTCGAAATGAAGTGAATTGAAAACGATTTCGAAATGAAGTGAATTGAAAACGATTTCGAAATGAATTGAATTGAAAACGATTTCGAAATGAATTGAATTGAAAACGATTTCGAAATGAATTGAATTGAAAACGATTTCGAAATGAATTGAATTGAAAACGATTTCAAAGTGAATTGAAAACGATTTCGAAATGAATTGAATTGAAAACGAATTCAAATTGAATTGAAATTTGAATTGAATAGAAATGAATTTTAAAACGAATCTATAAAGAAGAATTCAATTGTGATTTGAATTGAAAAGGAAGTTGAAAATGTTTTTGAAACGAATTCAAAACTATTTATATAATTCGTTTTAAATAGAAATCGACGAAGTATATATTATATATATTATATATATAATATAATGGCCTGAATAGAACGCGCCGCGCCGCGGTAGTTCGCGAATTTCGACCATTTATTTCAAACGGGCATTACGGGAGATCCGACCGTCGGATTCTCCTTAAAACCGGAACCGTTGGGTTCGTATCGAAAAGAGCTTTCTAGCGAATGTTAGAAATTTGAAATCTAACGGTTGGATTTGGAATTATGTCCAAATCAAATTTGAAAAAGGTCGCTGTAAGTGCAGTTCGATGGCCGTGGATGGAAATCGACTGTACGGGCCTTGATAAAATTATTAAAAATAGTAATAATTTGTGTAAAATCATAAGAAATGATTTGTGAAGATTTGGGATGAAAAACTCCATATTTGAAAAGATAAAAATAGATTTTTATCGAAATGAACTAGTTTTGAACTAGAATTATAATTCTATTTATTTTTAAATAAATAAATTGAATTTGAAATGGTTTTGAAAATAACCAAAATTTCCAATGATTGCATTGGAGTGGATTTGAATCGAAATTGTCTTCGGAATATTTCGATGTTGGAATTCGTGATATTACAGGTGTTGTTATGGAAATTTGAAAGATATATATTTGTATCGTTATTTCCAATACGACATTTGTTAGTCGTAGAATTCGATATTGAATATAAGCCGATATATTTTCTATTCAGAGCCTTGTATTGAATATCGAACGTGATTTGGGTTTGTCGTGAATGGTGTCTTCACTAACACTGTTCTTGAACCCAGTTGAGAAAAGATTAAATCTTTTTATTTAGATTTAATGAAGTGTACCAATTAAATGATATTTAATTGGAATTGAATTGGTATTGATTTTTGGGTTTATCGTGAACAGTGTTTTAAATAACACTTGTTCTTTAACCCGATAATTAATGGAATGTGATTTTGGGTTTATCGTGAATCGTGTTTTAAATGACACTGATTCTTTAACCCAGATAACGATTAAAACTAAGTGGAGTTTTAATGAATCTTTAATTAGATTGAAAAGATCGAGAATGGAGTATCACCAGTTTTGCTCCAGGCGATAGTTAAATCTTTAATTAGATTTGAACGTGAAATGGTAATTGAATTTACCGATAACACTGTGGTGTTAGATATGAAGTACTACCAGTTTTACTTCATGGGATGAATAGGTTGGGATTGGGAAATAAAATAAATGATTACTTCGGTGTGGTTCGCTAATCCCGACTAGTTTGAATTGATATTCAAAGGAGATTAAAAGATAAATTTAAAGAATTTATCTTGGATAAAATTAATGGGAACTTTTTCCCAAAGTATAGGAATATTTGAATAAAAGAATATTCTGAATTGGAATGAGGCGTATGTTGTGTTTGTGTAACACTTTTATAATATATACGCGAGTTATTCAGAAAGACCGGGTTTATCCCATTCTGAATAATTGATTCGACGTGGTGTCGAAGATGAAGACGGTGGTCGAAGACCAGAAGTCTTCATGTCGTTTGGGTGATTACTGATGATCTTGATTGGGCTGTACACCCAAGAAGATGGAAACAGTTAGGGATCGTCCAGACGTACTTGGAGATCGATGGATATGCGGGGTACTAGGTGCCTCCGGTTTCGTTCAGACCCAGAACGGACTTGTAAATGGACTGTGTGTCTGACATTGGATTTTAGTCCGTGTGATTGATCTCTATTAAATATATATCTGTTTGGCGGCGGAGAATTTATTCTCTTGCTTAACGCCCTTCTCTGAGACGTACGAGCTCAGGGGTTATATATTGATGGATATCAAACGCATGGAGTGAATTGCCTGTGTGGCATGCCTAAGTGGCAGATGATCAAGGCTTCTGTTGAAAAGCAAAGTCTTGTGGTGATGATCAAAGCACGGCCTTTGTGGCATAGCTTTGTGTAACGTCGATTCGCGAGCTTCACACCCGGTATGAACCAAAAACGGGAGAGGACATCAGGGAGGACTTGCGTTTCTTTCTAGCTAGAAGTGGCGTCAGTGGTTTTACACGCCCTGACGAGTTTGACTTATGTGGTTGTTGCTGTTGCGAGGCGCCTCGGTTTGATCGGACGATCCGGGTCCGATGGAGTCATTTGTTGGCTCATTTACGCCCCATAGGGCGGAGAGACGTAGTGTTCAGGCATAATAATCCACATCGGTGGACCGGCCCTGACGATCCAAGGCCCACCTGAGTCTGGGACCTGAGACATGGGCTAGATTGTCTCGAATCGGTTGAGGACTATCTTTTGCCTCGGTTCATAGACGGAAATCCAATTTCCAAATACGTGACTTGGCGGTTTTATTTGTAAACCTATATATGGCGACATAGTGGCATGGGACGCTCATGTCGCCTATGATTGATACTTATGATTTGAAGTTGTTTTATACACTATGCACTTATAATGGTATCAAAGGATTTGTTTTAAACGTATCAAGCATTCTTTGGCTGTTATAAGGGAAAACCCTATCCTCGGCTGCGTTTCATTGTGTGATGGGACCTGGGTCTTATAACAGCTTCATTTTTCTTTATTTAGCATTGCGCTGTTTGTTTTATGCACTGGTATTCTTGGGAGGAAACCCGTTCCGTGTTATACGGCGTGGTCCCTTGATTTACCTAACTTTAAGAATAAAGATTAACTGTTTTAGTTCTCACACCAGTCACATGACTGACCTGGAGTTTATTGTTTTGACCTAAACTCTGGGTGCCCTTATTTTGACACGGGCAGCTAGTAGTTTCGGTTTTGCAGATTTATATTCACAGGATCCTGGTTTACAGCTGGAACGATATCCGGAAAGCTTTGTATCCGTATATCTCTTTCTAGTTGTGTATTGTATTATTTTCCGCTGCTATGTATTTAAATGTAATTTAAACCTCTGATATTTCTGTGTAATATTCATTAATACTCTGTATATTCTTGTAATCTGATGCATTGTTGTAATATACAATGAAATGTTCTTCTATATGCGTTCTGTTGTGGCTTGTTCTCGAACTATCCGACACTTTCCTTTACGGGGAAGTTGCGGGTCTTTACAATGAAGGAGCCACGAACTGGTAGGAGGATGCCCGACCCGAACCGGGTTGTTGATCATGATCCTAACCGAATGGGGTGTCATGACCCGAATCCATGCGATGACCACAACCCGAACCAGATGTGCATCACGACCGAACCGAACTAAGGACGAGGAGAAGGACCGAACCGATCCGGAGAAGACCAATGACCCGAGACGCAAAGGTAGCCCAAATAGGAAGTAGAACCCAGGATCTAGTTGGGAACCAACGTGTTAAGTTCATGAGTTGGACTTTGTTGTGGGACATGTGCAAAGGGGTTATCGTTGTCTATAGCTTTGACTCACCACTGGGGAACGGATTATTGGCTATGGATCAGTGCAGTGAAGTTGTCATGACTTCATGGGGCAGAGTGATCGTAGCAAGGCTATGAGCCAGTGCAGTGGAGTTGTTATAACTCCATGGGGCAGAGTGGACATGGCAAAATATTAGTCGTTACGGATCAGTGCAGTGGAGCCGTCATGACTCCATAGGGCAGAGTGATCGTAACAAAGAATTGGGTGATCAAAGTGGTAGATATCATATACTTTACAGACTGAGTGAGAGATGTGAGGATGATTGTTATGTTTGATGTTTGCTATCACTATGACATGCACACCCCCTCCCCCGTATCTTTACACCATCTGTTAGTGTCACCTTAGAGTATTGTACATCCTGTTGTGCTAACTCTTTGGTTGCAGGTCCAGGTTCAGGTATGGTTATGTATACCTGTTATTGTTCTGTTTTGTTGCTTATCGCTCATACCAGACTTTTGTCTAACCTAGAGTTTTATGTCTCTTCTTATTACTCTGGGTGCTCTTAAACGGCCATACTAGAGGCAGGTCAGGTGATTATGCACGAGTAGCTATACCGGAGACGAGCAGGAGGCTTCTACGTATGATATATATATATAATCTCCTTGGGTTGTTGTTGGTCACTACTTTAGGCATTAGTAGTGTACCTCTTTCTTTTGCTTTAGAGATAGTATTTCAAAGTTGTAATAATGTTGGTTTGGATGATAAGTTTCCGCTGCTATGATGGTTTAGTTTTCAGCTTATGCGTGTCTCGCCTGTTTTATGTCAAAGTTATGTTATTATTATATTTTATCCTATGAGCTGTGAGACATTCTACAGGTTTCTTGTTAGTCCAAATTCCTTTCTTTTCCTTTCTTTGGCGACCGTCCCGTGTTAGTCGGGTATTGGCACAACACACTTTCACTGGAAATGTAGGCTGGTGCGGGGCGGGCCATTACACAATTATAGTGCTTTCTCCCTTTGGCTTTGCAGACCTAGCTATAATAATCATTCTCTTTGCAAATATAGAAAGTCGGCTCAAACTTAACCTTGTCTTTTTGGTCATCCTTGCTCTAGAGCAACTTCCTGTTATCATTTCACTTTTCTTTACCTCCCGGCTCACTTATGGTTTTGGCTCATCCTTGGGAACAATAGCTTTTGACTTTGAATAAAGGCTCTCATGCCTTAATGTGTGTTCGATATCGTTTTGATAGTCTTATCAATGGGGTTCCAGGCTTATCTCATAATGATCATCCAAGACAAGGATAAATTTCTCATTTTTTTCCTCAATAAGATGTCAATAAAGGACATCCCATGTTTAAATAAAGCATCAAACAAAGCCATATATTTAGATATGGTTGTGTCTCCCTACTTCAGATATGTAAACCTATGGTATAAGATCAACTTTGGAGCAATCGAGATAAACTTCGCTTCAAATAAGCCTTGAACTGATCCTAAGTAAATTGATCTTCAAGAGTTATTTTTGCAGTGTTACAATAGTTCATTGTCCTTTCCCGAAGTTTATGCGAGGTCAACTTCCTCTTTAAAACTTTATTAAATTCAAGTCATCAAAGATCTACATGTAAGTACCGAGCCAATTCCAAACTCCCGAACACCGTTCCTTAACGGCTTGCCAACAAAACTAGTAAAGTCTTTGTTTAGCATAACAAAAACAACTTTGGGCGCTTGTATCAGAGCACATCCTTAGCAATAACATTAAGAGCAACCACTTGAGCATTTTGCAGCATGTTCCTCATCACGGAATTAAACATGATATAGAGATTGAGATCAGCAGCTCCCGAGCCTGCCTTTTATTCGACTCGTGAGATTGAGTGTAACAACCCGGAAATGTGAGCCAGTTTAAAATTTTTATTTCGGCGAATTTAGCGAAGTTCGAATATTTAAAATGAATTATTTTAAATAATATCGATGAGAAATTTATTTTGAATAGAATTCGAACGTATATATTTATATAGATCGTCGTTAGAATATAAATATTTATTTATATATTATAAAAGGGAATTGAAAATGGTGCGGTAGTTCGATAATTCGATTTCAAACTTCAATTGAATGTATCGAGTGCAAAATAAACCGGATTTTAGTGAAACCAAAAATAATAGAATCTATTTGAGAATATCTTTCCAACGAATCCGAAAAATCCAAATTTCATAGCGGGGATAAAAAGTTATGTCCAGTTGAAATTTCAGGATAGTCGCTATGGAATTTCGGCCTTTAAAAATAGTCATTTTGCAACGACCTCGGATTTCGACGAAACCACTTTTGTTGGATCCGTGATGTCAAGTTATTGCTAGGTTTCAAATTTCATAATTTTTCGATTCAATATGTGAGCGTGGCAGAGGGAAACGCGTTTGACCAGTTTTAGTTGATTTTAATCGACTGGAAATTGGCCATTTTTCAAACGGTCTCAGAATTTGACGAAATTAGTTTTGTTAGGACCGTATCGTCAATACGAAGCTAGAAATAAATTTTCTGTAATTTTTCGAGTTCGTATGTGGCCTCGTTAAATTGAAATGTGCGTTAAAACTAAATATATAAAGTTTTACATTTTAAAATCAACGGAAACTGATCGTAACGATCGAATTGGCTTACGCAACATATCCCATTGTGTTCAGAATGGGGGTAATTAGCTAGGGACGACAATCGGTGGGTTAAATTCTGGGTCCGAACGAAAATTCCACTTTATAGATTAAAAATTAAATATTTAATAAAATGGGCCAAGGCCCTTATCTTCTCCCCAAACCCGGTCAACCCCCATTCCACGTTCATATCGATTTTGAATAGAAAAAAAACCCTCGCTCAAATCGATCGCGCCCTTCCTAGCGGACCTCCGTCGCGCCCATCCCCACCATCCGCCACCCCTGGCGATCCCAGGCGAAGCCCCCCCCCCCCCCCGACGTATGGCGCGGGCCCCTCTTCCTCCCATCGACCGTGCCCTACAACCCTAGCCTCCTGCGCGCCCCCTTTCTCCAATCGCTCCACCACCAACTGCCTGCCGTGACCCCCTCCGACCATCCCCTAGCAGCGCCCGCCCCCTGGATCCCAAAACCGACCACCTGAGCAGTGGCGCACCTCCCCTCGACGTTGGCGAACAAAACCCCGCCCTCCATTCGAAAATCAGCCCATCTATAAGTTTTTTTTATTATTTATTTATTTTGTTTTACTTTATTTTCTTTTTTCTGGTTTTATTCAAGAATGAAAGCATATGTTTTTAATGACAAAAAGTTTATATTTTAATTATATAAAAATAGAATTTTTAATGAAAAAAAAGATTAAATTTTTAAGTAGATAAAGATTAGATCTTTTACATTGCAAAAGTACGATGTTTAACATGAAAAAGATTTCAGTTCTAATTAGGAAAAGATTTCATTTTTTAACATGTAAAAATGAGATTTTTAATTAGAGAAAGATGGGAATTTTTGATGAGGAAAGTTATAATTTTTAAACAAGGAAAATATAAATTTTAGTATATGAGAAGAACTGATTCTTATATTATATGGATAGTAAAGATTAAATCTTTATATTTGAAAAAGCGAAATCTTTATATAGAGGATAGCGTGATAAAAATATAATCTTTATTGTATGAACAGCGATGTAAAAACAGAATTTTTATCTATATAGTAGCGATGTAAAAATAGAATTTTTATCTATATAGTAGCGATGTAAAAATAGAATTTTTATCTATATAGTAGCGATGTAAAAATAGAATTTTTATCCATATGGAGTAATTATAAAAATATGATTTTTATATACATAGCAACAATATAATAATGTGATTTTTATATATGTAGTGGCTACGGGCAACGAAAGTGACAAAAGGCGGGAACTACAAGATTTCCTACATTTGAAGTGTCGTGGAGTTGAGATAGCTTTGGTTAGAACTTCTCACTTTAAATTTCTTTTTCTAATTATATATATATATACTAGGATGCAAACGGTGTTTAGTAGCACCCGACACCCGTCGTCCACAGACCATGGACGGCTTGTATGCTTGTTTGATGTGTTGTGAAATTTGTTTGTGATGTTGATGTGAAATCGATAATAAAGTGTAGATGGTTGAAATAAATTAATTATCGTTAAAAATATAATTTTTAACGTGAAAATGAATATAGTGAATGTGAATAAATAAATATTTATAAACAAATCGGCCGATTTGTTTATATACACTGATTTGACTGATATTGATTGGGTCGATAAATTTTACACATCGCCCTACTGCACAAATAATTATTTATATTTGATGCTTATGCAATTGTGTGGTGCACTTTGGATGATGGTTGTTTGTTTATCGTTTCTATTATATACATGTGTTGGGTGGAATCCATATAATTAACATTATATGGTGATTGATTAGGCCTCATTCCAATCGGGAAAATAATGGATATTATAAAAGAAAATTCATGTGTTGAATATATAAATAGTCATGTGTTGACGATGCTCATGTGTTGAAACTATTCATGTGTTGAGTAAAATATTTTAACAATGAAATTTACATCTTTATCATATTTGAAATTAGAATCCACTTTACGGTTGGAATTTGATTAAAAATCAAACGATAGATACCATAATTTTATAAAATATATTACATAACAAAAATAGTCGTGTGTAGACAGTACTCATGTGTTGAGATTAGTCATGTGTTGAAGGAAATATGTATTCATGTGTTGAATAGAATAAATATTCATTTGTTGAATAGAATAACGAATTTAGTGAAATATATAAAGCCGTATTGATTAGAGTTGTGCTATTTTGACGTGAACGATATTTATATCGATTATATTCGTTTTTATAATGAATATAGAAAAAGAAGTGATTTCAAAATATAACGTTTTGAAAATATTATCATTTATATAGTAATGATATGAAATATTCAATTTTGATTAGAAATTGAATATAAAGTTGAAATTGTTTGAAAACGAATTTAAAACGATTTATAAAATAAGTTTTAAAAGGAAATCGACGAAATATATAATATATATATATATATTATATATAATGGCCTGAATAGAACGCGTCGCGCCACGGCAGTTCGTGAATTTCGACCATTGACTTCGAATTGACGTTGCGGGAGATCCGACCGTCGGATTCTCCTAAAACCGGAACCGTTGGGTTCGTATCGAAAAGAGCTTTCTAATGAATATTAGAAATTTGAAATCTAACGGTTGGATTTGGAATTATGTCCAAATCAAATTTGGAAAAGGTCGCTGTAAGTGCAGTTCGATGGCCGTTGATGGAAATCGACTTTACGGGCCTTGATGAAATTATTAAAAATATTAATAATTTGTGTAAAATCATAATATATGAATTGGAAAGAACTGGGATGAAAAATTCCACATTTGATAGGATAAAACTATATTTTTGTCGGAATGAACTAGTTTTGAACTAGAATTAAAATCAATTTATTTTTGAAACAAATAAATTGAATTTGAAAGTGATTTTAAAAATAATCAATATTCCCAATACGTGAATTGGACTGGAGTTGAATCGAAATTATCTTCGGAATATTTCGATGTTGGATTTCGTGACTATACAGATATTGTTATGGGAATTTGAAAGATATATTCTATATCGTTATTTCCAATACGATATTTGTTAGTTTCAGGATTTGATATTGAATATAAGCCAGTATATTTTCTATTCAGAGCCTTGTATTTAATATCAAATGTGATTTGGGTTTGTTGTGAATGGTGTCTTCATTAACACTGATTTTAAGCCCAATAGAGAGAAAGATTAAATCTTTCTATTTAGATTTAATGAAGTGTATCAATTAAATAATATTTAATTGGAATTGAATTTGAATTGCTTTTTGGGTTTATCGTGAGCGGTGTTTTGAACAACACCTGTTCTTTAACCCGATTAACAATAGAGTGTGATTTTGGGTTTATCGTGAATCATGTTTTAGATGACATTGGTTCTTTAACCCAGTTAAAGGCAGGATGTTGATTTTTGAAAAGATTAATACTAAGTGGAGTTTTAATGAATCTTTAATTAGATTGAAATGTGAATTGATAATTTAAATTATCAAAATCTAAAAGGTGATCGAGAATGGAGTACCACCAGTTTTGCTCCAAAGCGATAGTTAAATCTTTAATAAGATTTGAACGTGAAATGGTAATAAATTTTACCGACAGCACCGTCGTGTTAGATATGGAGTATTACCAGTTTTGCTCCAGGGGATGAATAGGTTGGGATTGGGAAATAAAATAAATAATTACTTCGGTGTGGTTCGCTAATCCCGACTAGTTTGAAATGATATCCAAAGGAAGATTAAAGAATAAATTTAGAAGAATTTATCTTTGATAAAATTAATGGGAACCTTTCCCTAAGAGTGTGAAAATTTGAAAAAAAGAATATTCTGAATTGGAATGAGGCGTATGTTGTGTTTGTGTAACACGTGTTTATTATATACGCGGGTTATTCGGAAAGGCCGGGTTTATACCCATTCTGAATAACCGATTCGACGATACGTCGAAGATGAAGACGGTGGTTGAAGACCGGAAGTCTTCACTTCGTTTGGGTGATTACTGATGATCTTGATTGGGCTGTACACCTAAAATGAGGGAATCAGTTGGCGATCGTCCAGACGTACTTGGAGATGGATGGATATGCGAGGAAAGTGCCTCCGGTTTCGTTCAGACCCAGAACGAACTTGTAAATGAATTGTTTGTCTGACATTGGATTTTATTCTGTGTTGATTGATCTCTATTAAATATACATCTGTTTGGCGGCGGAGAATTTATTCTCTTGCTTAACGCTCTTCTCTGAGACGTACGAGCTCAGAGGTTGTATATCGATGGACATCAGTCGCATGGAGTGAATTGCCAGTGTGACACGCGTAAGTGGCAATTGATCAAGGCTTCTGTTGAAAAGCAAAGTCTTGTGGTTGATGATCAAAGCATGGCCTGTGTGGCGTAGCTTTGTGTATAACGTGAATTCGCGAGCCTCACACCTCGGTATGAGTCAAAAACGGGATACGGACCCAAGGAGTGCACGACGTTTCTTTCTAGCTATGGGTGGTGTCAGTGACCTACCAGCCCTGACATTTATATACTTTTCACCTGTGTGGTTGTTGGATACGAGGCGCCTCAGATATAGGTCTGTTAGGACCAGGAAACGTGTGCTCAGGAATAACTAATCCTCCAAAGTTAGGTGAGGACCGGCCTTGGAGGTTCCAAAGGATCATAGTGGGGTCCTGAGACATTTGCTAGAGTGTCTCGAATCGGAGAGGAGCTTGCCCCTTGCCTCGACTCATGACGGAAATCCAATTTCCAATACGTGTATTTCAGTTTTATTTGTAGAGCCTAGTATGGCGACATAGTGGGATGGGGCACTCATGTCGTCTATGATTTATATTTATGATTGAAACTGTTTTGACACTATACACTTATAATAGTATCAAATAATGTGTTTTTAACGTATCAAGCATGCTTTGGCTGTTATAAGGTAAAAACCCTATCCTACGGCTTGCATTGCATTGTGTGATGAGACCTGGGTCTTATAACAGCTTCATTTTTCTTTATTTAGCATTGCGCTATTTGTTTTACGCATTGGTATTCTTGGGAGGAAACCCGTTCCGTGTCATACGGCGTGGTCCCTTGATTTACCGAACTTTAAAATAAAGATTAATAACTGTTTTAGTTCTCACACCAGTCCCATGACTGACCTGGAGTTTATTGTTTTAACCTAAACTCTGGGTGCCCCTATTTTCTACACGGGCAGCTAGTAGTTTTGGTTTTGTAGATTTATATTCACAGGGTCCTGATTTACAGCTGGAACGATGCTCGGAAAGCTTTGTATCCGTGTATCACTTTCAGTGGTGTTTTGTATATTTTTCCGCTGCTATGTAATTTATTGTAATCTCTGATATTCATCGAATGTATTTTATTCATTTATACTCTGTATATTCTTGTATTCTGATGGAATTGTTGTAATAACAATGAAATGTTCTTCCGTCTGTGTTCTATGTTGTGGCTTGTTCTCAACTCAATCCGTGATTTCCCGTAAGGGGGATTTCGAGTCGTGTCATTGAGTTTCTGGTATTGATGGATTATCTTTCAGTCTATTATAAGGACAACCATTTCTATCCTTAAAAAAACTACTTAAGTAGTACTCGGGTGCATGCAGTTTATGCTATACATATATACTACCATATGGTTTTGAAAATCAAAATGTGTAACAAATATATGCTACAGCATATGTAAACACTCTTAATCAAGTCTATGGTAATAAAACATAACTTATATTTATTGGACCCTAGTATCTCTTAGGTTAAACAACGTAAGCTAAGCTTGGTAGCAAATGTGAAAACTTCCTTACACCCTAGACAACCAATAAATTTAGTGTGTTTCATCAGTGCTCGATGAACGAGGGAAAATCATCAAGATTGTAAAGTAAATAAACAGCATAGAACATGTCATTCTCACAGTGCATCGAATAATTTATAATTACAATCATCACGGACATGGAAAATGAAAGGCAGTAAATAACTAAAATATATCACAACATTGGATAAATAGATTCATACGGTTCAATGTAAGAAATAGAGTGATGATCCCTAAAAAACTCATAAATAACTATGTATAAATAAAAGCACTAGTAAGCCATATAGTATTGTACAACAAAACAACAAAAGAGTAAATATAATAATACAATAAAATAGCCTTTTTCTTACCATCTGAGAAGCTCCACTTTCTCTCCATACATTATGTCTTTGATATACTCATTCAAGAGTACCCAAAGTAATAATAAGCATAAAGTCAAACCCTAAGTCAGACGATAGTCTTCTGTGAGTGGTAGAAATCTCAAGAACTATAAGTAAAAATGAAGACAAACCACATGGAAAATCATATCTGACATGTCCCTACATCCACATCATTTGAATATATAAAGATATATGCTACTCTATGATAGTCATCATTGATGTAATATACATCTAAGTACTAAGGATGTTTAGATTTTTGCATCAATAAAATCTACATCATGTGATATCTGTAAGGTGATAAGAAACCTAATAAACATAGCATTCATCATCCATCCTTACATTCACTTACTCAGTGTATTGAATATATGACGCTTGTATGACTATCCCCATAGAATTAAGGACTACTTAATGTCCTAGTTCATCAGTGCGAATCTATGCCACTTGGTAAGGTCAAGAACTAAGTTATATCAGTCCTAGGTAAACATATATCAATATCGTGCAATTTGAGGCTCCTGGTATTTCCCAAGTGAGTGTTGTAAATCTCCTGACTTGAAGATAGGGACCCATCAGAGGTCCGTATAAACATCACACATATCCCTAAGTACCTATAGAAACATACGAATATCAAAAATCTCTTTGCACGTGTCCTCCAAAACAGAGCCTTTGAATTTCCCATACAACTCACGTCAAAGTTTGAAATTGGATACTATTCCAGACAACCATCTTTAGTCATAAAATATCGTCGTGCGTACCATGACCTATCTCCAATAGTTTCATCGTTCTGACTCATCGTCGTCTACTCTATATCTCAGAGTATAAATATTTATCATCGAAGTCGTCTCTTTCGATTGTGGGGTCATCTTCTATGAGTCAAGCATTACTATCATCACAAGTTACCCTCGAACCATCATCGACTAATCATCACTGATGAAAGACCATCGATAAAACATCATCGACCTAACACTTCATTTCTCAACTCGTGCTCACCTCCCTCATGCTACCCTATGGATTTCATGTTGATTGAGTAAAATCCTGGGATGGTACTATTAATGGAAGTTGTTCAATTTTTAAGCATACCATGTTCGGTGTTGACCCATAGGGTCATAGTCAATTTCAATAAAACTGGGTCCACCAATCTATATCCTCATTTTTCCTACTGATTTATGTTGGTGGGTCTCTTATCAATCCATGATGCTTAAATATCTACTACCATGATGTTTGGATCTCCACCAAACCATGGTCTTTGAAGCCATATTCAACCATGGAGATTTAAAGCCATACAAAACTGTGGCCTGAGTCCACCATCGATCAGACCTATTGAATCTTCACCAAAGCATGCTAAAAATGTTTATATATAAGCGAACTCTAAATGATCTAAAATTTTATGTACAACTTTACAAGGACTTCCTTATTTCCCTACATTGATCGCATCCACGTTTGACCATTTTTTGATTTCTTAGATGGTCGACTAACAAAGAATCCAACCTTAAGCTTAAATTTTCATATTCAACATTTCAACCATTTAAGAATTAAGCAAACATAAATACATCATATAGAATCAAAACAATAGCGAAACATCTAATTATATCAGTTTTGCGAAATTTAAGTTTAAGTGGAAGATTGGGGATCTATAAGAACACGTTTTTATAAATCAATTCCAAAGCATCTCAAATTCACATATATGGTTTATTATGGTCTAAAAACATATTTAGTGTTTTTAAATAACTTTTAAAACATCATTTAAGGTGTATAATAACCTAATTAGTAAGTAATAGATTTTATTAACCTTAATCCCTAGCGGATCCAAATTCTAATGAATAGTAAAAGGCACGAAACCCAAGGTTCTTCCAATGGAAAATCTTTAATCATGAGTTCTAAACTCGCTACTATCTTCTGAATTAATTTTGCTAATTAAAGTGCATCTAGGTGTTACTTTTTGTTAAGAGGAAGACTAATGGAGGTTTCTTACTATACTAGGAGAAGTGAAGCAATGAAAGTGTTGTACCATTAACCATGCCTATCATCCTTTATATACCTTAATCACAAAATGGGATATCGACCCTAGCACTACTGACTCATATTACCCTTTTAATTTGCTCAAAATCAAATAAAACTTCAAACAGCTATAACTCTCGATTGGTGAGTTTACTTTCTTAATTTAACCAATCTACGAAAAAGAAAATCATCATCCAAATCCATCGGAAGTGGTTTCAGACCTATCTCAACTCCTGTCAAAAGTTATAGGCTATAAAAAAATTATAGGAAAAATGATCATAGAAAAATTCAATAAAAAAATATAAGAAAAATAATGACCCTTGTAATCATTTTCAAATATCATAGAATCATACAACCTCATATTAAAATAATATTTATACTCCATGATCCTCCAATACATAAAAATGGATCATTGCACGTTGTATAAATATCTTTAAAGATGTATTTATAAACATAATGGGAATATCTAAATCTATGTACATAGATGTAACAACCCAAATTTAGACAAATAATAATTAATTGATAAATTAATTAACTAAATAATAAGTTGAATTTTTTGGGAATTTGGCAATGGGGAATGAACCATTGTGTCCGTTACGATTTTCTAGTTCAGATGCATATTTGGTTTGCGTAAAATAGACTTAAAACGAAGGAGATACGACGAGTTGGGAATTTAAAATTAAATAAGGTAATATGTGTTGCTTGGGACGACCCAGTTCTTAACTAGGTCGATCCAGGACATAAGTGGGTCGACCTATGTGTCGACCTAACTGGGTACTGGGTCAACCCAAGCGTGCCCAACACGTTTTCTTACTAGGCACAAAAGGCAGTGAACGAACAAATTTCTATCGGGATTTTTAAGGCTGATGTGTTTGCTTCTGATATGCTGATGTAACCAATTTGGATTAACCCAAGGACATGGTTAGTTCAGATTTAAAATCTAGATCTAACGGTTGAGGTTCCTTTGCTCCCCCTATAAATAAACCTCTAAACCCTCTTCATTTCTTCACAATATATCTCTTCCCCGCCTAGGCTAGTCCCTTTTTGAGAGATAAGGCCAATCTAAAATTAAATTTTACATGATTGAGGTTAAATAACAATCTTCTTCTATTTTCTTTTCTTCTTAGTTTTTGCCGGGGTCACAAGGGATGCATTTCTAGTGAGGTTTGTGATTATTTGGATTTTTTATTAAAGTTTAGGGTAAATAGGAATAATAGTAGTTATAATTGTGGTTTTGTTTATAATTCTTTTACTTATAGTTTATTCCTGCTTCCTGTAATTTCTTTCTGTAAGTAGATTTCTATAACTTTTATGTCTTTTCTTACGGTTTCTATTTAATTAATATTTAGATTACTATAAATTATATTCTCAATCTTCTTTCTCCCGTTATTCATCAGTTTTTTTTATAGTTTACTGTGGTTATGCCTAAAAGGCATACATATAGAACTGATTTAGGCATAGATTAATATGCCTAATTACCAACGTATGATTATTATCCTTTATTATGCGCACGTTTGGAAATTTTGATTAAACTGGGATAATTGAATAATTTGGGGCTAACTGGATAGATGTTATAAAATTGTAATAAAAAAGGAACGTTGGACTGATAATATCCAAAATTGATTAAGCGTGTAAAAGGATTGTGATACATGTTGTGATAGAAAAATGAATTATAACCTATATTTGCATAAATATGATAATTGGAAATCATAATAAACAAACATGGTTAATTTGCAAATACGAATATGAATGGTTGAAAGGACATTTAGGCTTTAATATGAACATATTGACTTAAAAGGTGTTAAGCTACGAGTTTATTGGTGGCCTTGTGATTAAGCGTTAGGCTTTAATATGAACATATTGACTTACAAGGTATTAAGTTATGTGCCTAAATGTGATAACTAGGAAATCATAATAAGCAAACATAGTTTATTTGTGATATGAATATAATAGGGAATGGTTGAAAGGACAGTTTTGCTTTAATGTGAACATATTGACTTAAAAGGTGTTGAGTTATGAGCCTAAAATTCTATGGTGCCTTGTGATTAGGCGTTAGACTTTAATATGAACATATTGATTTACAAGGGATTAAATTACGAGCCTAAAATTCATTGGTTAATTTATCGGTAGGTCAAATCAGTAGAGATTTGGTTCGAGTATTATTTATTAGGGATACATACCATATAACATACCCTTTTTATCACATACGGTCTCATATAAGAGGCGAGGACACCCACCACACTAGGGAAGGTAGTAAGATGGTCCAAATTGAGGTGGGTATGAGTGTGTTCCGGAGGTTCAATGTGCGTATATTGTTCCGATTAGAGAAAATAAGACACTGTGACACTTGTGATGAACGCTATGTCTTTTTGCTGATGGATTGGCCTGATAAACCCAAGACCCATAGTGGGCATAGATTACCACCCTATGTTCTATTAGCCGATCAATGGGTAGTATTAGAGAAAATCTTCCTAATTATATTATGTTTTGAAACTTGTAGAAGTGCAAACAATAGAATGTAAAAGTTCTATGGAATGAGAAAAGTTAACCCTATTTGTAACTGTTTATGTCATTCTATATGTTCACTTTAGGTGTACACGGACACTTACCCTATCTGACACTAGAACTATTGTTTTATATGTTTCCCTTACTAGTCAATCGTGCTAGTAATCATAATAGCTCACCAGACTTTATGTCTGATCCACTCCTCTTTCTTCCTTTCCCTTTCCCTCAATAGGCTCACAAGGTAGAAGTTGAATGATATTGGCAGCTTGGATAGAGCGGTGTCCAAGATATAAGATTCTGGTTGTTTTATGTCAAATTTCTCTTTTTTTACTTTACTTCGTTGTTGCTCTAAGTTATGCTTGAGATGGAATTTTATTGTATACTCTGATTTAGGGTGATATTAAGAAAGTCATATGTTTTGTAACATACTGTATGTGAATTATCGTTTTGTAATGAAAAGTTTATTTATGAAATAAAAGTTTTCCGTTGTTTTTACTTTATGTATTGTGAATTTTAGTCTCTATGGTTTGTTTATATGCACCTACAGCGCTCTACATTCCTTAATATGACCTTAATTGGGAATATTAAGGGGTGTGGTTTTTTTCAATATATGTCACATTTAAGATGACTTAATATGAGAAATTCCAAGCACAGGAATTTCCGAATGTGACATAAAGTTGTCCTTTCTAAGATGGGTTCATCATCTATAAATGAGGAAAATCAATGCATTGGCAAGACAATCGATCATGTATGTTGTGCTACATAGAAGGTCGGATGCTTTTTCACTAGGATCGATAAATGAATATCAATCAAACCTCGAAGATATCATATGATGACATTTAATGTCATCCTTAGAAATCTAGGAAGTAGTGAGGATTTGTTTCTAATATATGGCGAAAATGAACTTCTTATGAAGGGTTATTCGAACTCAAGATTTTAAAGGGGAATTGAAGATAGTAACCAGTCTTAGGTTTAGTGTTTATGCTCAATAAATGGGTCGTTAGTTGGAAATGCATTCTTATAGAAATATGGTAGTATAGGTTGTCGAGTACATGTGAACTAACAAGAAGATGAGACAAATCCTCCAAAATTTCTACATGATAATCCTTTAATTTATCAATGATCGAGAGGATATACACCGAAGATAACATAAAAGACCTATTCGCTAAGATGATTTCTTAGTCTTTTTAGGAATACTAATTGAAGGTAAGGGATACGGCTCTATAACCGGCCCCAAGTTCATGTAGGAGATTGATTTGTGCCATAGAGACAACTACGTAATCAATTATATAAACTTAACTATATAAAAAAATATTATTTAAATAAAGTATACTTTTGGTTTTATTTTTTAAATTTTGTGTTGTTGTATAGTGATACAAGTAATGAATTAATTATATTAGACATCCGCGAATAGGAAATTGTTAGGAGAAGTGTTTTTCCTATTGCAGTTATGAATGCATTCATGACCTTAAATATTGAATCGATATAAACAAAAATACTTACTCTTTGTTCCTACTCAAAATGTATTGAGAAAAGAATATCAATATATCTACTAAGACTACTGCATGTATCGTTTTCAATACAATAAACATTGATGTAGTCATAACCAATATGGATATCAAGGGGATATGTACTACTAGCATTTGGAACAATCACAGAATAAATCCATGGAAGTCATGAATAGTATGTATGACTAAGTCAAAATAGAAGACCTATGGTAATGATGTATAACTATCTTTTGACTTCAAAGTGTCGTTGTTTTTAAAATGGTAAACTATACTTTGATTATGGTTAAGCATATGGCATAATGACCATTTTACAACCATAGTCCGGTACAGGTTGGACTACTTGATGTGCAACATTGCTCAAAAGAGGATTCATCCCTTTGTTTTAAAAGTTCAGTGTTTTCACAATTCATAATCAATTTGAAGTCAAGATCCTAAGCCAAGATAAACTAGTTAATTAATAGATGTTATAAGAATGACAAAAGGACTCTAAAGTAATTTACTTATCAAGGATATTAGTAGATATTTTGACATTAGATCAAACTCTAGATATCTAAGAAATGCATGGCGATTAAAAGAATATGTATATAAAATTTCATTACTAAGTAAACTTGTTGTAGACTAGAAATTGGATTTGTCCTGAATAATTTATAGGCATTAAGCTTGTGTTGAATACTGTACTTAATTTATAAGTGTTATAAATGATTTGTAAGTAAAGTCTATACAAGCTTAACGTATATTGTATGAATATTGACTGAGACCAAGTTCACATCACAGAGTCAACATAAGTATTAATAAGTTATTGCTAAATTCGACCAATGTTAAGCTTAATTTATAAAAGTGGAAAATAGGTGCAAGGACAAACTTTGAATAAAAATTAGGTTAAATGACACTAAATTTCAGTTTTAGACTGAAGGACAAACTTTTGAAAGAATTAGGCTAAATGACAATATAACTAGCAATCTATACAGTATAGAACTGAATAGGATGCTAGTTATAACTAGCATTTTTGTATGTATTATAAAAACTAAATATAATGCGTGTTATATTTATCATCTTTCTTCGGTTTTTTTTGTTTGTTCTTCAATCTAAAAAAGAAGCTTGGTGTCCTTCAATCTATTTTTTTTCAAAATTTATCTTTCCCTAATTGTCTTTTTTAAAAAAACTATAAATTAATACAAATGTTGTACCAAAAAATTTTGGCCTTTTAAATTGATTATTTTGAAGTTCAAAATTAATAAGAGCGATGTATAAAGGTTGTACGTATATTCGATCAGATAAGAAGCTGAAATATTATATTTAAACCGTTGATTCAAAGTAGGAATTGGAGACACCATCTTCTAGATTTTGGGAGAAAGAGGAATATATTTTGATATCTCTTTGGTTATAAATAGATGGTCTCAATTTCATTTCTTTGTACACTAATTCCATATAACACAGACCTCACTGATCATTGACGAAGTCTGGGTGACAGCTTTGCAAATTGTAACTGATTAAGAGAACAAAGGTTCCATGAGGAAACAAACAATGTGTTTGCTTGTGGGTTGGTTTTCAAAGTGAAAGGTACTAATTCTAATTTTTATATATATATATATATTCACATAACCTTCTTAATGCTAATACTCTAACTTACAACAATAAACTATGTTTCAAAATTACTTTATTATAAACACACATACACCCACACATTATGGTGAGTAAATCTTATGGTTAGAAAATTAATTAGATTATATTTATGTATATATAACTTAGCTATACATACAAGAGAGTATATATACATACATAGGTATATATGTACATACATACATTTATATATCTATCACCTTGTAACGATAGGTGATCACAGTTAATTCTTACATTATACCCCTAATTTAATTTGTACTTTCAGTATAGTATATGATGCTTGTATTTTGAAGACAAACATCTTAAAATATCAAAACATTAACTAAAGTAATATTAAATTAATAAATGAAATTTTAAATTAAATAATAAAAAATTATTATACACCAATAGAAAAATGAATAGTTTAAATTAATTAAGTAATTTAAAATATTTCTCATACTCATGTTATTAATAACAGTATATTTGATTTGGTATAAATAAACATTTTTCACAAACAAAATAAGAACTTGTGCAAATTAATTAAAGAAGAAAAAAAATTCAAATTCACCCTTTCTACCCTTTGCAAATGCACCTAAGCCAACATGGATTTCTAGCCAAGATTAGAATCATGATTAAATTAGGTTTTAATAGATGTAATTCACTAAAAGCGTGCTTAAAGTCATAAAAGGATTAGGCAAGATCATTATAGCTAGTGCTAGTAAATGAATAGCACAAAATATAAAATGGTCCGATCTTACTTAAAATTTACGTCTACCATTGTTGATAATTTTACATATCTCTATCTATTAAATAATAGTAAAACAGAAGAAATTTAAGCTCTTTCCTTGATTCTCTCAATTATCTCAATTCCCCTTAATTCTCTCAATTCTTTCACCTCCCCTTAAAACTCTAAAGATATTTTTATTAAATCAAAATAATAAAACAATATAAATCTAATAAATAATTTATTTACTAATTATTTACTGCTACTGTAAATTATTTATATTTCAGTTTATAGTCCTCTGTATTTAGCTTAAGTTTTTTTATACATTAGCAAATAGGATGGAGTAAAAACATGACTTGGCTACCATAATAAATATATTTATATGATATCCTAATATTATTTGAGTAATTGTCGCCATCAGCTATTGTCTAACCTCCATTTTATTTTATTTTTCTTAGTTTGCAATGCATTTTACTATGGATATCGAGTTATTTCAATAGTCTACTTTAATGTTAAATAGTATGCATTGCTCCGTCATCTTGATCATATAATGTTTTAAGTTGTGCTTTGTAAATTTAATGTAGATGCAACTTTTTATATCCATAAAGAACAAGTTTATAGCTGGACTCCTAATGCAACATTGGTGGTGTTAGTCTGATAGTCAACTGATTATTGCTTGAACCACTTGGATTTTGTGTATATATTACAATTATTAGAACCTGCAACGGCCTAAGGGTCAACTAGCCATAGCATAAACAACTTGGAATCGTGTATATGTGTTACACTTACAGATATAGAATCATGGATGCTTTTATGGGTGGGAAATATCACTTCGCTTAGTTTATACGTTTGTCAGTTTTTTCCCCTTCTTCATTCACCCTAAGATACTGAATCATATTAGCTGCACTTTATACCACATCTATTATAGTGTTGTTGGTACTCTGTCTTCTCATACTATGATTTGATGATTACTGCTTTTTTACCAGTATACTTTTTGATTAATCCTCATGCTTACATTAGCCGTTGGGTGGAAATCATAAAAGGAAAGAAAAACTTCTTTTCCTTTTGCTGGAATAAAGATTTTACAATAAAAATCAACAAAGGGCATTACAATAATATGAACTCTTACCAACATGTTTGCGAAAGTATTAATATAAAGAATTATACAAAATGAATTGTTAGACAACAAATGCAAATAAACTTTGCTAATTGCTTTTAGGTCAAAAAACATTAAAAACAATCAGAAAGTGAACTAATTGATACTTAGTAACAAATATTTTTCTCCTTTTAATTTATCCTTATTTATTGATGCAATCATGAATACCATTTTGTTTTTTACTCACAATAGTAAAGGAATGGTGTACAGTTGGCTTTTCAGTTAAACTATCTTTTATCAGTTTTTCCGAAAGTATTTACCACTTTGTTTTACTTAAACAATTCAACTTTAAATACAATCAGGAATTTCTTCAGTTATGTATTTGTTGTGCGCAACAAGGTTGTTTGAAGGAACAATGATTGATTGGATAATAAAGAGCCGAAGAAGAAGCTACTCACTAATTTTTCTGCAACAGACGAAGATCACTATGACAAAGTCAATTTGTATGTTTGAAACCGTATCTAACCAAGAAAATTCAGTATTATGAATTTAGTGGCATGTGACGCTGTACTTGCGCAATTTTAGTGCCCTCTTTGTACTGCTCATTTTTTTCATCTCATGTTGTGCGCTTAAATGTCTATTTTGAATATGTTTGCTGTATGGGCCAATCGAACAAAACGATACTGGAAATCATACATAGGCAAATAAAGTTCGTATAATTATTCCTGTCACATTCAATTTACTTTTGACATACACATATATAATGAATATTTTTTTGCAACATGGGATCTTATTTACAGTCAATATGGATGATATATTGCTATATGAATGTGTACCCACTTTACTATAAAGTTGGATCATGGATTCACTGTATCTGTGATAAAAATATAACCATAAACTATTTTGTTTGTCATAATAGATAACTGAGAAAATAATTGACACATTGAATGATGTGTACCTTACTACCATAGGTTCATGAGACGACCCCAAACCCCGTACTAACGTGGCAAGGGTAATCCTTGGAATATACACATAAACAGATAACAACATAACAGAATTAAATAAATACACCAGATAATGAACAAATAATACACTGGATAAACATAAACATCAGAGTTACATAGTATACAGGATCATACTTAGTACAAATACAGTTCAGCTATACATAAATGTCTACAACAGAAACAAACATAATATGTACAATAGGAGCTGAACAGCATAAAAAGAGATAAATGATAGAATCCATCTTCAGCTCCAGCTATCCAGAAAGAACCATCTGAACCTGAATACAAGGCTGCCCGTGTAGAAAAAGGGGCACCCGAGTTTGAAAGTGAAACAAACTACGAGTCATTCATGGGACTGGTATGAGAAATCTACTCAACACATTCAAAATATGGCTAATCACAGGACCACGCCACTTTCGTGGAACGGGTTTACTCCATTGGATTGCCAGTGCTTTTAAAACAAATATTTCTTTTAAACATCGCAATGCTTTTTATTAAAATGAAGCCATTATAAGACTCAGTTCCCATCACACAATGCAACGCAAACCAGAGGATAGAGTTTTACCTTATAATGGCCAAAATATGGTTGATACGAATAAAACAAAAGCAATTGATATTATTACTAGTGTTGACATGTTTCAAAAACAATTTCGAATCATAACTATCAATCATAGGCGGCATGGGTACCATATATCATGTCGCCATATATATATATATATATATATACAATCAAAACCGCACGATGTCGTATTTGGAAATTGGATTTCCATCCTGAACCAAGGCAAAAGATATTCCTTACCGAATTCGAGACGCTCTAGCCCGTGTCTTAGGATCAGAGCTCGAGTGACCCTAGAATCGTCAGGGCCGGTCCACCGATGTGGATTAAAATTCCTGAACACTGTGTTTCCCCGCCCTATGGGGCGTCAATGAGCCACCGAATGACTCCATCGGTCCCGGATCGACCGATATAACCGAGGCGCCTCGCAATCCATCATCCACATAAGTAAAATGTCAGGCCGTGTAAAAACACTGACACAACTCCTGGCTAGAAGGAAACGCATGCCCTCCCTGAGGTCCTTCTCCCGTTTCTGGTTCATACCGGGGTGTGAGACTTGCGAATTCACGTTATACACAAAGCTACGCCACACAGGCGGTGCTTTGATCATCACCACAAGACTTCGCTTTTCAACAGAAGCCCTGATCATTTGCCACTTAGGCATGCCACACTAGCAATTCATGCCATGCGACTGATGTCCATCGATATACAACCTCTGAGCTCGTGCGTTTCAGATAAGGGCGTTAAGCAAAAGAATAAATTCTCCACCGCCAAACAGATGTATATTTAATAGAGATCAATCAACACAGAATAAAATCCAATGTCAGACACACAGTCCATTTACAAGTCTGTTCTGGGTCTGAACGAAACCGGAGGCACTATATACCTCGCAAACCCATCGACCACCACGTTCGTCTGGACGATCACCACTCATTATCCATATTTCGGGATGCCTCCCAATCAGGACCTCAGTTACCATCCAAACGAGGTGAAGATCTATGGTCTTCGACCACCGTCTTCATCTTCGATTACTTATCATCGATTCAGTTATTCAGAATGGGATAAACCCGGTCTTTCTGAGCAACTCGCGTATATAATAAACAAGTGCAACACTAACATACACACGCATCATTTCAATTCATTAGTCACTAACCGTCAATCAGTAAGAGAACGATTTCCTAAATATTAACCCCGAAGGCCGAAACCAACATCAGATCAATACCCAAGAAACCATTCGACTTAGCCAACCTTCAGTTAATTTCTAAATCACATCCATATCGTTTATAATATTTTATAACGATTTATCGCTATTTTTATTTATTTTAAAATAGCCAATTTATTCAAAATGACGCTTCGGGCCATAACGCGGCCGTGGCGTTGTTTTTCTTCAGATTTGATTTACACATATCTGAAGATCTAACCGTTGGATCTTCACAAAATTTACATCATTAGAAAGATCTTTTCAAAACGAATCCAACGGTTCCAGTTTCGGGAAAATCCGACGGTCGGATCTCCCGGTATAATCGTTTGAAGTTTCGATTTCAAATACGAACTGCAGCGTCGTTATTCGATTAAATATAATTATATATATATATATATAATCGATTCTGGCGCTGTTTTTGTTCAAATTTGAATTAAACATTCCAGACAATCCAACCGTTGGATTTTTACAAAGTTGGTGCCATTGGAAAGATATTTCCAAAGCGAACCCAACGGTTGCGATTTCAGGAAAATCCGATGGTCGGATCTCCCGGTATAATCGTTTGAAATCACGGTTTCAAAATACGAACTGCAGCGTCGTTATTCGATATATTTTAACTCTATTTATATATATATCGATTCTCCAATTTCAAAGCTATATTCTTTTCATACATTTAATAAAAATGATATTTTTATCTAACTGTCTTCTATTTCAACACTTCACTATATTTAACAATTCATGTATATAATAAAAATGTGGTTTTTATTGTAAAACAATTCATTTCAAAACACTATTATTTTCTATAGTTCATATAGGTGATAAAATGGGATTTTTATTATAAAACAACTTATTTCAAAACAGGGTCATTTTATATAGTTCATATCGATGATAAAAATTGGATTTTTATTATAAAACACTTTCTTTCAAAATATGAATACCATTCAACACGTGAATTTCTATCCAACGAATGAATATCGATTCAACACATGAAGGTTTTCTATAGTTTATATATATAGATAAAAATGCGATTTTTATATTTAAAACACGAATACCATTCAACACATGAATTTCTATCCAACGAATGAATATCGATTCAACACATGAAGGTTTTCTATAGTTTATATATAGATAAAAATGTGATTTTTATATTTAAAACACGAATACCATTCAACACATGAATTTCTATCCAACGAATGAATATCGATTCAACACATGAAGGTTTTCAATTCAACGAATAAATATAGTTTCAACAAATGAAAATAATTCAAACACATGAATATTATTCAAAATTTCGGCAGCATAACGGCAGGGTAGTTAAAACCAGGACCGTCCCTAGTACGGCTCCTCGCTCTACCTTAAAACCTCGCGGTTTTTGACAATGGGGAATCATGCATCTAGTTCGCACGCAGGCGGCATGGATATATTTTTCATTTCCACAAACTAATCCTATGTGGTTTCAACCAAATATTTCTCAACCACAAACGGGTATTTTTCAACCACAATCAATCAATATCAACCACAAACAATTCCAATCATCCATTCGCTATCAATCAATTTTCACACCAATCACAACCAATAAATATCGTCCATGGTTTGTGGACGAGGCGCATATATATATATATATACATATATATATATATATATAGCAATTCACTTCTATTTCAACACATATATAATTTTTACAACGCATATACAACTTATACATCGAACGTACAACTTATACAATGCTTATACACGAGGTGTACAATGCTTATATAACTCATACATCAACTATATAATTTATACATCGTCGTTTTCCATATCGTTTATAAATTAGAAATCTCACATTAGGTTCCACTCCACCAAAAATAGCAGAAGGCTCAGAAAAATATGCGGTCTCTGCTAGAATGTAGAAGACGTCCACACGGTCACGATGTTTCTTGTTTCATCGAATTTCGTCAAGAAACGAAAAAGATATGATTTTTTCAAAGTTTGCAACGGTTTTAAACTGTTAAAATCAGCTCAAATAAAACACAGCCGATACCTTTCCTCGGAGTTCGAAACTAGGGTTGGCAAATACTTCCAATCCGCTGCTCGAGGTGATGATCGGCCTTCACCACGACGGAGAGCTACGAAGCGCGCACCCGAAGAGCCAGGTGGGGCCCAGTTTGATCTCATGTAGTTGCGGTGGCGGCGCGATGAAGTCGCGGTCTTTGAGGGCCTCGATCTCGTCGTATACTGAACGATGGAGGTCAACTCGGGTATGGATTAGAAGAGGATAGAGAGCCCTTCAAAAAGTTCCAAAGGGGCGGGGTGGTTCGTTGATCGGAGCGGCCAGAAAATGGTTGGGAAGCGGCGAGCTTTAGCCATCGTCCAATCGAGGGTTACGGGGGGGTTTGATTTTTTTATTTTATTTAATTTATGATTGGCCGAGAGATATTTATAATTCGAAAAATAGGGTTTTCGCACACGAACTCCAATCCAAACCCAACGACCGTCGTCCCTAGCGTTTTACCCCTATTCCGAACACAATGGGATAAGTTTCGAAGGCCCATTTGACTGTTTCAGTCAGTTTTCCTTCAAATTAAAATATAAAACATTCAATATTTGATTTGAACGTACATTTCAATTTGCCAGGGCCACAAACTAATTCGAAAAATTCCAGAAAAATAAATCTGGCTATGTTTTGACGATGCGGTCCCAACAAAACTAGTTTCGTCGAATTCTGAGACCGTTTGCAAAAAGGCCCATTTCTGGTCGATCCAATTTAACTGTAATTGATCAAAACACGTTTCCCTTTGCCACGCTCACATACTAGCTTCAAAAATTATGAAATTTGAAACCTAGCAATAACTTCACATCCTGGATCCATCAAAAGTGGTTTCGTCGAATTCCGAGGTCGTATGCAAAATGGCCAATTTCACGGGCTATATAAATTCCATAGCGACCTTTCTGAAAATTCATTTGGCCATAACTTTTGCTTTCCGCTATGAAACTTCGATTTTTCAGATTAGTTAGAAAGGTATTCACTAACAGATTTAAATATTTTTGGTTTCACTCAAATCCGTTTTGATTTGCACCCGGTACAGTCCGACAAAGTTTGAATTCAATTTTTGAAACTACCGCGCCATTTCAGGCCTTGTTTATAATTAGAATTAATTATATTCGTTTTCAAACGTCGATTCAAACTCACTTTTCATTTCTATTATTTAAAATATTTATTTTAAATATTTAAAATCCATTATTTTAGCCAATTTAAATTTTTTAAATTGGTTCAGATTTTCAGGGTCGTTACAGTTCACATACAACTTCAATGACAAACCTTTCTCCAACAAATAGAATATCTATTCATCCAGTACCACACACAGCTAGATTTCGATATCCCGTTTGCATTAGATAATATGCATGTTTCCCCATTAATTTTTAAGTAGATAATTTAGTTATTTACGATGTTACCAGATCTGACTATTGGAAATTATTAACTTATAATTCAAACGGTATAAACTTGTAAAATGTGTTTGTTGCATGTGTGTGTGCGTGTGTGTTTATTAATATTATAAGGGATTATTGTGAGGACAAGGAATATTAGTTACACAACCATTGATTTAGTGATTAGTTGTTAGTAACTATTGCTTTTGGGTTTCTTTTCCATCATTTAGTTAACTAGTTTTTTTTCGATAAATCTATATATTTTTTGATAAGCATCGTTGTATAAACAAGCTTTTGAGTGTTATGACTTACACAAACCATCAGGAATCTCCATATTTTGATCTCTTACAGTATAAAAAAATATTGATTGCTTCCCTTGGATTTACTCTGTAACGACCCGGATTTTCGAACAATATATTTTAAATATTTAATAAGGTATTAAATATCGAGCTGATAATATAAATGAATTTTTATATTAAGTGTCGATTTAAGAATCGATCTCGATTTAATATCGAATATATTAAATTATCGTAATACGAAAACGAAGTGTAATTTAATTCAGAGCTAAAACTAAATCAAAATATAATTCAGATTATCAGTATTTATTTGTATTTGAATATAGACGATAATAAAAATATTTTTTTTCTTTTTTCGGAGAATTGATTTATTTCTAAGTTTAAATTATTTTATATCAAGTTAATATGGTTATTTTATATATACGTTCGAATTAAAATGTATATCTATTCTGTTGAGTTCAGAATAATGTTATAACATTGAAACGGTAGTGGTTACGTTAAAATAGCGGTTCGCAGTTTAAATAATGAACCCCGATATTATTTTAGTGGATAAGCACGAGATCAAATCAATATCTGTTTAAATTAAAGTGAAAATCTCTTTAAATCAAATCAAATTTTTTTTAAAAAGGAATAAAAATCCCTTGATATCAAATCGAATTAAAAACAAATCAAATCGTATTAATGGCTAGTGCACTTCTGTCCCTTTTCTATCGCTTATAAATTGCGATACCTCCTCCTCCTATTTAGACATTTCATTCCTCAGCAAATTCAAGTTTGCCTTTCTTACTTTGTCCCTTTTCTTCTTTCAGCAACTCAGAAATCGAAGCCTGTTTCTCCTCAAATCCTTAATTTCGAAAATCAAATACCAAATAAAACAATACGAGTTCGAATCCATTCCACTCGTTTAAACGACGGCTTTGATTTGGTATGGTTTTTAATACACTCGAAAGCATGGGTGTCACTCGATTTAGGGCAGCAAGTCAGGATTCGTTTTTGGGGTGTTGAGATTATATATCGATTCATTGTAGAGGCCATGTGGGGTGTTGGAGTAAATCGCGACTGGGACGTTGGGTGGTAGGTTGAGCGGAGTATTTGTTGGAGGGGGATTTCGCGTGTTTAAGGTGGGCGATAGTGGGAGGGAAGAGGTCACGATGGTTTCATGGAGTGGTGCGATGGTTCAATTGGGAAGTGTTTTGAATGTATGGGTTGCGGTTATTGTTCACTGCGATTTGAGAAGATCGTGGGTTGAAACTGTGATTATAGGAGGCGGTGATTTTGGTAAAGGCCGGGAAGTGTGAACGCGATGATGATATTTGGAGAGACTAGGAAGCAGCAGCAACAGGAATGTTCGGCAGTAAGTATTTGTGGAGTCCGATCTTTATTTTGGGGGAATGGTGGATAGAGTGACTGGAGTTGGGTTATGCAGTGGTGTTGAGGCCATTTTGGTGGTGTAAAACAGCATGGACTGGCTGCGAGTAAAGGAGACATAAGTTGAATGTAAGGTGTTCGAGGAATTGCCTCAATGGACAATGACAGTTTTGGTGTTCGACGGTTGATGTGGAGTTGATCGGCAAGTTGTTTGTTGGTTAATCGAGATTCCGAGAGAAAAAGGTATACGGTAATTTGAAATTTAAATTTTCGCAAAATAATTCATTTTTGTTGTAGTTCATTTAATTAATATATCGTTTAATCAATGAATAAAATAAATGATCGTAGGTACAAATTAAGTTTGATCCAAATAGATGTGTAGCTGAGTCAGTATGAGATTTTATTGGATATTCAGCGCAAATCAAATCAAGGTAAGTAAATCTCACTCACAGTTTTATATTTATATTTATTTTTATCATCAAAAATAAATTTGTTGGTTGCTTGGGTGCATGAATGAATTGTTGAATTATTGTGGTTATTGGATATTTCCCGCAATACTATTAGCGGATGCCCGCAGTATCATTAGCGGATGACCCTACGCCCACGTATATAAGTGGAACCCCTTTTATACCGCGATATCCTGCCTTGAAGCAGGATTGGTATTATTTCTATTGACTAACATTTGTGGATGCAGGGAGAACAGGACGGAGGGATCCATCTGGATTCCTCAAATTTATTTACTGTTGTTTACATGTTTATATAGGTATGTGATGTGTGAATTGCATGGATGATTTGTGTGTTAGATATTAGAATATCACTGGCCCTAGATATTAATATTTAAAATATCATAAAAGGGATTTTTGGGTTTTAAAAGGGAAATTTTATTTTTGAAATAGAAATGGAATTTTTAATGAAATGTGGAATAGTAACTTGTTTTAATAATAAAAACAAGTAACTGAAGTTGTAAACGATATTTTTAATGGAAAGGAAAATAATTATTTTGTTTTAAATTCAAATATGAAATTTAAAAGGAAAATTTGTTTTCCCAAAGTGGAAATTGGATTTCAAAGAGAATTTGAAATCGAAAACTTGTTTTAATATTTAAACAAGAAGTGTTATTTATAAACAAGGTTTATAAATAGAATGAATTTAAAATGGAAAACTTTATTTTTCGAAATGGAAATTAGATTTCAAATGGACTTTGAAATCGGAAGCTTGTTTTAATACCCAAAGCAAGAAGCGAAATTTATAAATGATATTTGTAAATAGGAGAAAAATATTGTTGTTGGATAACTTGAAGTGTTATTTCTATTCATACTTAAAAAGGGAAATTCTATTTTTCTAAAATAAAATTTGAAATTTGAATAGAATAAAAATATTAACTTGTTTTTAATAAAATAAAAACAAGTAGTTCTTTTATAAACGAAGATTATAAATGAAGTGAAAAGAATTATCATTGGATAATTCAGAAATAAAAATACGAGTGTGAAATTGAAAAGGAAAATCTATTTTCCAAAAATAGAAATATCGATTTCAAAAGAAATTGAAATCGAGACTTGTTTAAGAATGAAGATAAAATATAAAAAGGAATTGAAATAGAATTTGAATTCAAAGAATTGAAATAGAATTTGAATTCAAAGATTTGAAATAGAATTTGAATTTAAAGGAATTCAAATGGAATTTGAATTCAAAAGAATTCAAATGGATTTGAATAAAGAAAGTTCAAATGGAGTTTAAATATAGGAATCCAAATAGAAGTGAAATGACGTTTAAATATAGGAATCCAAATAGAAGTAAAATGGACTTTAAATATAGAATTCAAATAGAGTTAAATTGGAATTTGAGCACAGGATTCAAGTAGGAATTTAAAAATAGAATTTTCAAATAGAAATTGAATATAGAAATTTAAACGAAATGTGAGTATAGAATTTGAATAAGAGAAATTCAAATAGAATTTGAATAAGAAATTTAAAATAGAATTTGAATATAGAAATTCAAATGTAATTTGAATATAGAATTCAAATAGAATTCAAATGGAATTTGAATATAGAAAATTGAAGTATAAATAAATATATTACCGAGTAAGGAGAAGTTGACAATTATAGATAATCGAAAATATTATGTTGAACTGAAAATTTTGATTTGATATATATTAAAAATATATTAAAATGGAGTTGAATTTATTATAAACGAAGTTCAAACTTTTATATATATAAATATAATTAAAACGAACTCGCCGCAGCGCTGCAGTTCGTAAATTGGCGATTCGAACTTCAATGGAGTATACATAACTCAATTGAAGTCGAAATTCTTTGAAACAAGAATCATCGGGACCAGTTGAATAATAGTTTTCTAATGAAGGAGAAAAATCTGAATTTCGTCGTATATATTTGAGTTATGTCAAAATAAAATTTTCAGAAAAACAACGCCATAACCATTTAAAAACCATAACGGTTTATTTAATTTTATAAAAGGATTTTAAGCGAATAAAATCCGAATTTCTATTTAGAAAATTTCAGATTTGAGTTGTCGATTATATATGAACTCAAGTGGAGTAATGGATTGATTTTTGAAACAGAAATCAGATTTTTGATTATTGAATAGAATTAACTAATTTGAATAGTAATTAGATAATGAGATTTTGAATTGATATTGGGCTTTGAATAAGTGAATTCGATTTGAAAATTTATATTCGAAATCGAAAAGGAAACTAGAATTGAAATTGAAATTTCAATTTGGTTATGAGCAAGTTAAATATCTTGTTTGAACATGTTATGTTCAAACAAAGAAGTGGAATAGGCAAAATAGCTAATTAAAGAATAAATGAGCGAAACTGAATTCAAACAATTGGATTGAGTTGAATTGAATTGAAAACAGGTGAGCATGTGTTAGACAGGTATGGGATGGAGTATATGAAGATTTTAATTTATGTGCCCGACAAAAAGGTACATGTTTAAATTCATATATGAAATTTTATGCGCCGTATCAGCAAGCCGCTTGGCTTTTTCTTTTTCTTTTGGAATGGTGAGGGCCATGGGAGGCTATTTGAAATATCCCGATGCTCCCGGTACAAGGGAGGTTATGGCAAATTTTTCCGGGAATTTAAGGAGTTAGAATATTTTTAAGAAAAATTTGATAGTTACAAATAAATGTATCGATATATACAGAATTCGATAAGGAAACGAATTTAAAAATAGAATATTATAACCAAAAAGGAAATTGATAGGCTGGTAATAGAAAGAGAAACATATATACGTTAAAAATGAATAATTGGTTTTTATAAGGTTGATTATTCGAGGTAAGTGGTTTTGTCTGTTTTGGAGTTAATGATGTTTTCAGTCAAGGTCTAAGAAGTAATAATACCCCAACTTGATTGATTTCATTTTTAATTGATAAATAGCAAGATCCAATCTCGAAGAGAAGTGTTGGATAATAGTTAGTTGAATAAAATATTTTGGGTTGTTGTAACGATGTTTCACACAGCATTCGTTTTAACCCAAGTGATGGAATTTTGGAAATATAAAAGTAAATATTTCCTGAGTATAATTAAAGTAGTCGGGAAAGAGATAAGTGATTGAAATTGTTTCAATTTCAAATAGAATATATTTTCTAAGTGTAGAAAATAAAAGAAGGCGAGATATAGAAATGTTTTCAAAGAAAATAAGAGACCGAGATGATAATTGAAAATATTTGTTTAACAAATATTGTTAAGGAAATGGAAGGGTGAGTTAATTAATGAATAGTAATCAAGGGGCCCAGTGATTGTTTGATTTTTTGAATGGATGTTTGTTTTTCTTCGATAGTTAAATAACCGACTATCGAAGTATTTGACAATATCGTTGTCAATATGGAGAGACCGGTTGGATTATTATCCGTGAACCACTCTGTATTGGCACTAGTGTTGCGAATTAGATTATGCTAAAGATAATCGAAGACGGAGTGAAATTCAAAAGCTATTATGTTTGTCCAGTCCCAGGACAACTTGTATGGACGAATGTCTGACAGAGTATTCCTAACGGTCACATAAGACGATCTTTTCAAGGTATTACGTTTGGTGGCGGAGAAATTCGTTTCTCTTAGCTTTTATGCCCGTAATATCTTTGAGGAGATTAACTAGTGATTTGACGGGTTTGACGATGTGGCATTCAAAGTGTGTGGTGGCCAGATGTTCTAAAAGTTAGACGTAGCCTCAAGCCTCACAACCGGGAAATGACAAAAATAGGGCAGGCAGCATGGCTATGTGGGTCGCTCCCATTAGGGTGTATAATCACCTATCTAGAGAAATTCCTTTTACTTCTTTAATCTATTTCGATGTTGTCCCTTTTCGGGAAACGGTGGTTTGAGCCCAACCGTTCGTGATATACATTCGATACACTCATGCGAAATGAGTGGTCGGTCATGTGTGGGCCGGGTTGCAAGACGTTCTTGTTGAACCCAGGTGTATTCGCCTCTAGAGATACACTATCGGAAGGTGGTCCCATGCCTTGTCATAATTGGAATCCAGTCTCCAATAAGCGCCCTGCTGTTTTTGATTTTATACTATGTATGTAGAGCGTGAGATGCAAGCGTTCTACTATTTGGTTATGTATTTGATTAGACATTATTATAATATCACTGGAATTTGATATCAAAAATGGTTTCCGTTATAGTAAGGTAAAAACCGTCCGTGTTTATGTGTGGACTGGTCTTACTATTATCCTTTTCTTTCAAAAGATTTTTGAAGTTAAACCATATGATTGAAGTTTACTTACACCAGTCCCATGACTGACCCAGAGTTTATTTTGTTTTGTTTTCCTAAACTCTTGGGTGCCCAAATTTGTACGGGCAGTCAAGTGTTTCAGGCTTTTACAGATACACTTGGAGGAGTTGAAAGCAGGAGGCTTCACCGCTAGTTATTTTAGAGTTATTTCCGCTGTATCGAATGTTATGTTATACTCTGATGATGTTATGTATATATGTACAAAACTGATTTGTATTCCAAAGTTATGTTATATAATATATTTTATTCGTTCCGCTGTGAGGTTCTGTATTGTTATTTCTGTTCTTCTTCTATCTTTTCTATTTTCTTTAACCCTAATGAATCGTATTTCTGTATTGTTTGAGTTGGACGTGTGTTGTATTAGTCAGCTCAGATAGTATGGATTTTCAGGCCACTACAGTTGGTATCAGAGCTGGTTGCTTAATTGGTACGGATGATAGGGGGTTCTCGCTTCGCGTTTGGTGGAGAACGGGAGACTCTTACCCCTACATCTCCCAACAATGTGGGTTGGTCGAGTCGAGAGGTTAGCCGTAAAAGCAGTTCTGAGGTATCTCTGTAAGCCACGGTGGGAGGTTAGCCCACTGCCTTGGGTCATTACAGTTGGTATCAGAGCTTAGGTTGAGCGAACACCTAGGCCTTGGTGGGGGTTTACTCATTAGAGATAGGGTAAGTAGCACCCTAGAATGAGTTGAGTGCATATATATATGAGAGAGCGTATTTGTATGTTGATATAAAAATTGTTTTATATTGTGTTGGCTTGTCTGTTGAGTGGTTTATAAATTCTGGTCGAATCGTGGGACGCCGCGACTTCGATAGGAGTTTCTAAACACTTGGACAGAAGAATCGACACAATATTGTTTTAAATCGGGTAAATGAAATAATTTTGCCCAAAATTTTATTTTGATATAAAGGCACAATTTCCTGAAATTATTATAGTATATGGATGTGTTGGTTGTTATTTTTATAATCAAATGAGATTATAAAATTGAAATGGTTATATATAACCAAATAGAACCTGTGTATGAATAATATATGCAAATGTGATCAACTAAAATTGAATTCAAACCGTAAATTGGAATTTAAATCCCGGAAGGTTGGAAAATATTTTTTTCAAAGTATATTAGAATAATATAGCATTATTTTGGGAAGGATTTTGGATAAAAATCATTTTGAATGGATTTTGAAAGTGATAAAGCACTGAAATCACTTCAGTGGTTGGAAAATAATTCTGATGATGACTGCAGCACCATCAGTGTTCATTTTCGAGTTTCTAAGTGATGGATTGCTACCTTAGAAAAGTTTTTGATGGAAGTTTGTTTGAAAGAAAACAAGTTGTTAAGAAAAAAATCAAATGTTTTGAATTTAAAATAAAAATAAATATATGTATATATATTTATGGGATTTCAAAAGGATCTGAAAAAAAGACCTGGGTATTTGAATTCTGGCATTTAAATTTAACTTAAACAAGTTAAATAAATCAAAATGAATAAATTGATAAATCAATTTGAATGGAATATGAATTGATTGTAGATCATTCAAATTAAATGAATGAAAACCAAAGGTTTGTGGGTACTAAAATTCGTTGAAATATGAAGAGTTGAGTTTCAGCATAAGTATGTTTTGAAAGGTACATAGGTTTGTAGCATTTTTCTTACCTTAGCAATTTCGGGGACGAAATTCTTTTAAGGGGGGAAGAATGTAATGTAACGACCCAGAAAATCTGAACCAATTTAAAATTTTTAAATTGGCTAAAATAATGGATTTTAAATATTTAAAATAAATATTTTAAATAATGGCGATGAAAACTGAGTTTGAATCGACAATTGAAAACGAATATAGTTAATTATAATTATAAATAAGGCCTGAAAGGGCGCTGTAGTTTCAAAAATCGAATCCAAACTTTGTCGGACTGTACCGGGTGCAAAACAATCCGGATTTTAGTGAAACCAAAAATAATAGGATCTAATTGATGATATCTTTCCAACGAATCCGACCAATCGAAATTTCATAGCGGGAATCAAAAGATATGTCCAGTTGAAAATTCTGAATAGTCGCTATGGAATTCAGGCCCTTAAAAATGGACATTTTGCATACGACCTCGGATTTCGACGAAACCACTTTTGTTGGATCCGTGATGTCAAATTATTTCTAGGTCTCAAATTTCATAATGTTTCGAATCAATATGTGAGCGTGGCAAAGGAAAACGCGTTTGACCAGTTCTAGTTGATTTTAATCGACTGGAAATTGGCCATTTTTCAAACGGTCTCAGAATTTGACGAAACTAGTTTTGTTAGGACCGTATCGTCAATACGAAGCTAGGAAATATTTTTCTGGAATTTTTCGAGTTCGTATGTGGCCCTACTAAATTGAAATGTGCGTTTAAATTGAATATATAAAGAATTGCACTTTAAATTCAACGGAAACTGATTCAAACGATCGAATCAGCTTACGATACATATCCCGTTGTGTTCGGAATGGGGGTGAAACGCTAGGGATGACAGTCGTTGGGCTCGATTTGAGATTCGTATGTAAAAGTCAACTTTTTGCAAAATTAAATAATTAAATAAAAAAAAATTAATTCCCTCCCTTTATCTTTCTTTCTGCCCCCCCCCCCCCCCGTTCATTTCGATTTCAAACAAAAGAAAAAAAAAACGCAGCAACCCTCGACGGAGCCGCCTCCAACCCCCTCCGCGCCATCGCCGGCTTGACCCCCACCACGCTGCCGATCCCACTCCTCTCCACCTCGACGCACCCGAACCACCAGTGACCTCGCCCCCCAAGAAGCCATCGTGACGCCGATTCGCGAGCCCCCCAGTCTGACGACCTCCTGCCGCCGAGCCTGGCCGTCACCCCCCCCCCCCCCCTTCTTCGCAGATTAATGTAAGTTGTTTTTATTTTATTTTATTTTATTTTTATTTTAATCTGAAAATTTCGATTTAGGGTTTAAATCTGAAAATTTCGATTTAGGGTTTAAAACTGATTTTTTGAAAGAATTTAAAACTGATTTTTAAAAGAATTTAAAACTGATTTTTAAAAAAGAGTTTAAAACTGATTTTTAAAAAGAGATTTAAAACTGATTTTTAAAAGATATAATTCTGATTTTTAAAAAGGTTTAAAACTGAATTGATTTTAAACTTTAAAAAGGTTTAAAACTGATTTTATTTTAGAACTTTAAAAAGAAAAACTGATTTTATTTTAGAACTTTAAATAGAAAAAGATTAGAACTTTAAAAAGAAAAAGATCAGATTTTTTAGAATAGAAAAGATCATATTTTTAAAATAGAAAAGACGGAATTTTTATTAAGTAGAAGAAGTAAGATATGATTTTTGTATTTTTAAAGTAATAAAAATATAATTTTTATATCATAGAAATATTAAAAATATAATCGTTATTTTTGAAAAGGCGGAATCTATATTTTTGAAATTCGATTTTTATATATTGAATAACATAGTAAAAATTCGATTTTTACATATGTAGAGAATACGGGCAACGAAAGCGACAAAAGGCGAGACTGGCGAAGATTTCTCTAAAGGAAGAATCGTAGTATTGGATAGCTATTGGTGAGAATTTCTCACTCTTCAATTTCTTTTACTATATATATATATGTGTTGAAATAAAAGTGAATTGCTATATATAAATATATATATATATATATATATATATACGCCCCCTCGTCCACAAACCATGGACGATATTTATTGGTTGAAATTGTTGTGAAAATTGATTGATAGCGAATGATTGTTTGGGATTGTTTGTGATTGATATTGGTTGATTGTGGTTGAAAAATACCCATTTGTGATTGGAAAATATTTGGTTGAAACCACATAGGATTAGTTTGTGGAAATGAAATAAATATATACATGCCGCCTGCGTGCGAACTAGATGCATGATCCCCATTGTCAAAAACCGCGAGATTTTAAGGTAGAGCGAGGAGCCGTACTAGGGACGGTCCCGGTTTCAACTACCCTGCCGTTATGCTGCCAAAATTTTGAATAATATTCGTGTGTTTGAATTATTTTCATATGCTTAAACTATATTTATTCATTGAATAGAAAACCTTCATGTGTTGAATTGATATTCATTCGTTGATTAGAAATTCATGTGTTGAATGGTATTCATATTTTGAAATAAATTGTTTGATAATAAAAATCACATTTTTATCTATATATAGAAACTATAGAAAACATTCATGTGTTGAATTGATATTCATTCGTTGATTAGAAATTCATGTGTTGAATGGTATTCATATTTTGAAATAAATTGTTTGATAATAAAAATCACCTTTTATCTATATATAAAAACTATAGAAAACATTCATGTGTTGAATTGATATTCATTCGTTGATTAGAAATTCATGTGTTGAATGGTATTCATATTTTGAAATAAATTGTTTGATAATAAAAATCACCTTTTATCTATATATAAAAACTATAGAAAACATTCATGTGTTGAATTGATATTCATTCGTTGATTAGAAATTCATGTGTTGAATGGTATTCATATTTTGAAATAAATTGTTTGATAATAAAAATCACCTTTTATCGACTATATGAACTGTGTAAAATAATCTCGTTTTAAAAGAAATTGTTTTATGATAAAAATCCTATTTTTGTCACCTATATGAACTATATAGAAAAATAGTGTTTTGAAATGAATTGTTTTACAATAAAAATCACATTTTTATTGTATGCATAAATCGTTGAAATGTGAAGTGTTAAAAATAGCCACTTGTTCAAAATAAACATATATGAGTTGAAATATTCATTAATTAGCTAATGAAATAATTTGCACCTATGTATGTAACATTAGGATAAATGGTGTTTTTAAACCAAATAGAAATCAAATATGAAGTTGAATAGAAAATGATAAATGTTAAGAACTGTATATATATGTACATGCATATCCATTGAACAGGTTATAGCAAAGGGGCTAGAGAAGAGGAATAAAATTTTGTGCCCGACAAATAGGTACACATTTACTGTTTTGTTTGGGTGATGATTTTATGAGCCTGTTGGCTAGCCGCTTGGCTTTTTCTTTTTCTTTTTGAGATTAGAAGGACCGGGAAAGCTATTTGCGATTTCCCGATGCTCCCGGTGCAGGGGAGGTTATGGCGAAATTTTCCAAAATTTTAAGGCGTTAGTGAAAAATTTGAAGTGAAAACGATATTGAAATCATTGAATGAACTATATTTATATAAATATATAAATATAAATAAAATTAAAACGAAACGTAGTCGTGCAGTTCGTGTTTTGAAACCGTGTTTTCAAACAACTAGTACGGGAAATCCGACCATTGGATTTTCCCGAAACCTCAACCGTCGGGTTCGCCTTGGAAATATCTTTCCAACGGCACCAACCTTGTAAAAATCCAACGGTTGGATTGTCTGGAATGTTTAATTCAAATCTGAAGAAAAACAGCGCCAGAAGCGATTATATTTATATATATATAAATATAATTATATATTTAATCGAATAACGACGCTGCAGTTCGTATTTTGAAATCGAAAATTCAAACGATTGTACCGGGAGATCCGACCGTCGGATTTTCCCGAAACTGGAACCGTTGGATTCGTTTTGAAAAGACCTTTCTAATGATGTAAATTTTGTGAAGATCCAACGGTTAGATTTTCAGATATGTGTAAATCAAATCTGAAGAAAAACAGCGCCACGGCCGCTTTATGGCCCGAAGCGTCGTTTTGAATAAATTAGCTATTTTAAAATAAATAAAAATAGCAATAAATAGTTATAAAATATCATAAGCGATATGGAATGGAAATAAACTGAATTTGCTCGATTTATGTTGGATTTGATGGTTGAATGTGTTTGGTGTGAAAATTACATTAAATAACAAGATTGGTGTTGTCAAATAATTTAACCATTGAAATAAATTGATTTAAAATTCTAAATATACGTGAATTATTTGAAAAGGCCTAGTTAATACTCATTTCAAATAATTGACCGACGATTGAAATTCGGAGATGAAGACGATGGTCGAAGAACGGAGATCTTCACCTCGTTTGTATGTAACCGAGGTCCTGATTGGGAGGCATCCCGAAATATGGAGAATGAGTGGTGATCGTTCAGACGTACGTGAAAATCAATGGGTTTGCGAGGTATTTAGTGCCTCCGGTTTCGTTCAGACCCGGAACGGACTTGTAAATGGACTGTGTGTCTGACATTGGATTTTATTCTGTGTTGATTGATTTCTGTTCAATATACATCTGTTTGGCGGCGGAGAATTTATTCTTTTGCTTAACGCCCTTCTCTGAGACGCACGAGCTCAGAGGTTGTATATCGATGGATATCAGTCACATGGCATGAATTGCCTGTGTGGCATGCTAAGATGCAGTGATCAGGGCTTCTGTTGAAAACAAAGTCTTGTGGTGACGATCAAAGCACCGCCTGTGTGGCGTAGCTTTGTGTATAACGTAGAATCGCGAACCTCACACCCCGGTATGAACCAGAAACGGGAGAGGACATCAGGGAGGGCTTGCGTTTCTTTCTAGCTAGGGTGGTGTCAGTGACCTACCAGCCCTGACATTTATATACTTTTCACCTATGTGGTTGTTGCTGTTGCGAGGCGCCTCGGTTTGATCGGACGATCCGGGTCCGATGGAGTCATTCGTTGGCTCGTTTGCGCCCCAAAGGGCAGGGAAACGTATTGCTCAGGCATTTTAATCCACATCGGTGGACCGGCCCTGACGATCCAAGGGTCACTCGAGCTCTGATCCTGAGACATGGTAGGCTAGATTGTCTCGAATTCGGTAAGGACTATCTTTTGCCTTGGTTCATGATGGAATTCCAATTTCCAAATACGTTACTGTGCGGTTTTGATTGTATACCTATATATATGGCGACATAGTGGTATGGGGCATTAATGCCGTCTATGATTGATAGTTATGATTTGAAATTGCTTTCAAAACATATAAACACTAGCAATAATATCAAATGCCTTTGTTTTATTCGTATCAAGCATATTTTGACCGTTATAAGGTAAAAACTCTATCCTTCGGTTTGCGTTGCATTGTGTGATGGGAACTGAGTCTTATAACGGCTTCATTTTTTATAAAAAGCATAGCGATGTTTAAAAGAAAGATTTGTTTTAAAGCACTGGCAATCCAAAGGAGTAAACCCGTTCCACGAAAGTGGCGTGGTCCTATGATTAGCCAATTATATATGTGTTGAGTGGATTTCTCATACCAGTCCCATGACTGACTCGTAGTTTGTTTCACTTTCAAACTCGGGTGCCCCTTTTTCTACACGGGCAGCCTTGTATTCAGGTTTAGCTGGTTCTTTTTCTGGATAGCTGGAGCTGAAGATGGATTCTATCATTTATTTCTTTTTATGCTGTTCAGCTCCTATTGCACATATTTTGTTTATTTCCGCTGTAGACATTTATGTATAGCTGAACTGTATTTGTACTAAGTAAGATCCTGTATACTGTGTAACTCTGATGATTACTTTTATCCAGTATATTCTATTGTTCATTATCTGGTGTATTTATTTAATTCTGTTCTGCTATTATCTGTTTCTGTGTTATATTCCAAAGATAACCCTTGTTTCCGTCAGAACGGGATTTCGGGTCGTCTCATGTAACGACCCGGATTTTCAAACAATATATTTTAAATATTAAATATGATTTTAAATATCGAGCTGATAATATAAATGAATTTTTATATTAAGTGTCGATTTAAGAATCGATCTCGATTTAATATCGAATATATTAAATTATCGTAATACGAAAACAAAGTGTAATTTAATTCAGAGCTAAAACTAAATCAAAATATAATTATGTAGACGATAATAAAAATATATTTTTTTCTTTTATTCGGAGAATTGATTTATTTCTAAGTTTAAATTATTTTATATCAAGTTAATATGGTTATTTTATATATACGTTCGAAATAAAATTTATAATCTATTTTGTTGAGTTGAGAATAGTGTTATAACGTCGAAACGACAGTGGTTACGTTAAAATAGCGGTTTGCAGTTTAAATAATGGACCCCGATATTATTTTAGTGGATAAGCACGAGATCAAATCAATATCTGTTTAAATTAAAGTGAAAACCTCTTTAAATCAAATCGAAATCTATTTAAAAAGGAATAAAAATCCCTTGATATCAAATCGAATTAAAAACAAATCAAATCGTATTAATGGCTAGTGTACTTCTATCCCTTTTCTATCGCTTATAAATTGCGATACCTCCCCCTCCTATTTAGACATTTCATTCCTCAGCAAATTCAAGTCTGCCTTTCTTCCTTTGTCCCTTTTCTTCTTTCAGCAACTCAGAAATCGAAGCCTGTTCTTTCCTTCTCCTCAAATTCTTAATTTAGAAAATCAAATACCAAATAAAACAATACGAGTTCGAATCCGTTCCACTCGTTTAAACGACGGCTTCGATTTGGTAGGGTTTTTAATACACTCGAAAGCATGGGTGTCACTCGATTTAGGGCAGCGAAGTCGGGATTCGATTTTGGGGTGTTGAGATTATAAATCGATTCATTGTAGAGGCCACGCGGGGTGCTGGAGTAAATCGCAACTGGGAGGTTGGGTGGTAGGTTGAGCGGAGTATTTGTTGGAGAGGGATTTCGCCTGTTTAAGGTGGGCGATAGTAGGAGGGAAGAGGTCACGATGGTTTCATGGAGTGGTGCGATGGTTCAATTGGGAAGTGTTTTGACTGTATGGGTTGCGGTTATTGTTTACTGCGATTTGAGAAGATCGTGGGTTGAAACTGTGATTATAGGAGGCGGTGATTTTGGTAAAGGCCGAGCAGTGTGAACGCGATGATGGTATTTGGAGAGACTAGGAAACAGCAGCAACAGGAATGTTCGGCAGTAAGTATTTGTGGAGTCCGATCTTTATTTTGGGGGAATGGTGGATAGAGTGACCGGAGTTGGGTTATGCAGTGGTGTTGAGGCCATTTTGGTGGTGTACAATAGCATGGACTGGCTGCGAGTAAAGGAGACATAGGTTGAATGTAAGGTGTTCGAGGAATTGCCTCAATGGACAATGACAGTTTTGGTGTTCGACGGATGATGTGGAGTTGATCGGCAAGTGGTTTGTTGGTTAATCGAGTTTCCGAGAGAAAAAGGTATACGGTAATTTGAAATTTAAATTTTCGCAAAATAATTCATTTTTGTTGTAGTTCATTTAATTAATATATCGTTTAACCAATGAATAAAATAAACAATCGTAGGTACAAATTAAGTTTGATCCAAGTAGATGTGTAGCTGAGTCAGTATGAGATTTTATTGGATATTCAGTGCAAATCAAATCAAGGTGAGTAAATCTCACTCGCAGTTTTATATTTAAATTTATTTTTATCATCAAAAATAAATTTGTTGGTTGCTTGGGTGCATGAATGAATTGTTGAATTATTGTGGTTATTGGATATTTCCCGCAATACTATTAGCGGATGCCCGCAGTATCATTAGCGGATGACCCTACGCCCACGTATATAAGTGGATCCCCTTTTATACCGCGATATCCTACCTTGAAGCAGGATTGGTATTATTTCTGTTGACTAACGTTTGTGGATGCAAGGAGAACAGGTTGGAGGGATCCAACTGGATTCCTCAAATTTATTTATTGTTGTTTACATGTTTATATAGGTATGTGATGTGTGAATTGAATGGATGATTTGTGTGTTAGATATTAGAATATCACTGGCCCTAGATATTTATATTTAAAATATCATAAAAGGGATTTTTGGGTTTTAAAAGGGAAATTTTATTTTTGAAATAGAAATGGAATTTTTAATGAGATGTGGAATAGTAACTTGTTTTAATAATAAAAACAAGTAACTGAAGTTGTAAACGATGTTTTTAATGGAAAGGAAAATCATTATTTTGTTTTAAATTCAAATATGAAATTTAAAAGGAAAATTTGTTTTCCCAAAGTGGAAATTGGATTTCAAAGAGAATTTGAAATCGAAAACTTGTTTTAATATTTAAACAAGAATTGTTATTTATAAACAAGGTTTATAAATAGAAAGAAGTATTATCATTTGATAATATTAAATTTCAAATTTAAGTATGAATTTAAAATGGAAAACTTTATTTTTCGAAATGGAAATTAGATTTCAAATGGACTTTGAAATCGGAAGCTTGTTTTAATACCCAAAGTAAGAAGCGAAATTTATAAATGATATTTGTAAATAGGAGAAAAATATTGTTGTTGGATAACTTGAAGTGTTATTTCTATTCATATTTAAAAAGGGAAATTCTATTTTTCTAAAATAAAATTAGAAATTTGAATAGAATAAAAATATTAACTTGTTTTTAATAAAATAAAAACAAGTAGTTCTTTTATAAACGAAGATTATAAATGAAGTGAAAAGAATTATCATTGGATAATTCAGAAATAAAAATACGAGTGTGAAATTGAAAAGGAAAATCTATTTTCCAAAAACAGAAATATCGATTTCAAAAGAAATTGAAATCGAGACTTGTTTAAGAATGAAGATAAAATATAAAAAGGAATTGAAATAGAATTTGAATTCAAAGAATTGAAATGGAATTTGAATTCAAAGAATTGAAATGGAATTTGAATTTAAAAAAATTCAAATGGAATTTGAATTCAAAGGAATTCAAATGGATTTGAATAAAGAAAGTTCAAATGGAGTTTAAATATAGGAATCCAAATAGAAGTGAAATGACGTTTAAATATAGGAATCCAAATAGAAGTAAAATGGAGTTTAAATATAAAATTCAAACAGAGTTGAATTGGAATTTGAGTACAGGATTCAAGTAGGAATTTAAAAATAGAAATTGAATATAGAAATTTAAACGAAATGTGAGTATAGAATTTGAATAAGAGAAATTCAAATAGAACTTGAATAAGAGATTTGAAATAGAATTTGAATAAGAGATTTGAAATAGAATTTGAATATAGAATTCAAATAGAATTCAAATGGAATTTGAATATAGAAAATTGAAGTATAAATAAATATATTACCGAGTAAGGAGAAATTGACAATTATAGATAATCGAAAATATTATGTTGAATTGAAAATTTTGATTTGATATATATTAAAAATATATTAAAATGGAGTTGAATTTATTACAAACGAAGTTCAAACGTTTATATATATAAATATAATTAAAACGAACTCGCCGTAGCGTTGCAGTTCGTAAATTGGCGACTCGAACTACAATGGAGTATACAGAACTCAATTGAAGTCGGAATTCTTTGAAACAAGAATCGTCGGGACCGGTTGAATAATAGTTTTCTATTGAAGGAGAAAAATCTGAATTTCCTCTTATATATTTTGAGTTATGTCAAAATCAAATTTTCAGAAAAACAGCGTCATAACCATTTAAAAACCATAACGGTTTATTTAATTTTATAAAAGGTTTTAAGCGAATAAAATCTGAATTTCTATTTATAAAATTTCATTTGAGTTGTAGATTATATATGAACTCAAGTGGAGTAATGGATTGATTTTTGAAACAGAAATCAGATTTTTGATTATTGAATAGAATTAACTAATTTGAATAGTAATTAGTTAATGAGATTTTGAATTGATATTGGGCTTTGAATAAGCGAATTCGATTTGAAAATTTATATTCGAAATCGAAAAGGAAACTAGAATTGAAATTGAAATTTCAATTTGGTTATGAGCAAGTTAAATATTTTGTTTGAACATGTTATGTTCAAACAAAAAAGTGGAATAGGAAAAATAGCTAATTAAAGAATAAATGAGCGAAACTGAATTCAAACGATTGGATTGAGTTGAATTGAATTGAAAACAGGTGAGCATGTGTTAGACAGCTATAGGATGGAGTATATGAAGATTTTAATTTATGTGCCCGACAAAAAGGTACATGTTTAAATTCATATATGAGATTTTATGCGACGTATCAGCAAGCCGCTTGGCTTTTTCTTTTTCTTTTGGATTGGAAAGGGCCATGGGAGGCTATTTGAAATATTCCATGCTCCCGGTACAATGGAGGTTATAGCGAATTTTTCTGGGAATTTAAGGAGTTAGAATATTTTTAAGAAAAATTTGATAGATACAAATAAATGTATCGATATATACAGAATTCGATAAGGAAACGAATTTAAAAATAGAATATTATAACCAAAAAGGAAATTGATAGGCTGGTAATAGAAAGAGAAACATATATACGTTTAAAAATGAATAATTAGTTTTTATAAGGTTGATTATTCGAGGTAAGTGGTTTTGTCTGTTTTGAAGTTAATGATGTTTTCAGTCAAGGTCTGAGAGGTAATAATACCCCAACTTGATTGATTTCATTTTTAATTGATAAATAGCAAGATCCAATCTCTAAGAGAAGTGTTGGATAATAGTTAGTTGAATAAAATATTTTGGGTTGTTGTAACAATGTTTCACACAACATTCGTTTTAACCCAAGTGATGGAATTTTGGAAATATAAAAGTAAATATTTCCTGAGTATAATTAAAGCAGTCGGGAAAGAGATAAGTGATTGAAATTGTTTCAATTTCAAATAGAATATATTTTCTAAGTGTAGAAAATAAAAGAAGGCGAGATATAGAAATGTTTTCAAAGAAAATAAGAGACCGAGATGATAATTGAAAATATTTGTTTAACAAATATTGTTAAGGAAATGGAAGGGTGAGTTAATTAATGAATAGTAATCAAGGGGCCCAGTGATTGTTTGATTGTTTTGAATGGATGTTTGTTTTTCTTCGATAGTTAAATAACCGACTATCGAAGTATTTGCCAATATCGTTGTCAATATGGAGAGACCGGTTGGATTATTATCCGTGAACCACTCTGTATTGGCAGTTGCGTTGCGAATTAGATTATGCTGAAGATAATCGAAGACGGAGTGAAATTCAAAAGTTGTTATGTTTGTCCAGTCCCAGGACAACTTGTATGGACGAATGTCTGACAGAGTATTCCTAACGGTCACATAAGACGATCTTTTCAAGGTATTACGTCTGGTGGCGGAGAAATTCGTTTCTCTTAGCTTTTATACCCGCAATATCTTTGAGGAGATTAACTAGTGATTTGACGGGTTTGACGATGTGGCATTCAAAGTGTGTGGTGGCCAGATGTTCTAAAAGTTAGACGTAGCCTCAAGCCTCACAACCGGGAAATGACAAAAATCGACAGGCAGCATGGCTATGTGGGTCGCTCCCATTAGGGTGTATAATCACCTATCTAGAGAAATTACTTTTACTTCTTTAATCTATTTCGATGCTGTCCCTTTTCGGGAAACGGTGGTTTGAGCCCAACCATTGGTGTTATACATTCGATACACTCAAGCGAAATGAGTGGTCGGTCATGTGTGGGTCGGTTGCAAGACGTTCTTGTTGAACCCAGGTGTATTCGCATCTAGAGATACACTATCGGAAGGTGGTCCCATACCTTGTCGTAGTTGGAATCCAATCTCCAATAAGCGCCCTGTGGTTTTTGATTTTATACTATGTATGTAGAGCGTGGGATGCAAGCGTTCTACCATTTGATTATGTATTTGATTAGACATTATTATAATATCACTGGAATTTGATATCAAAAATGGTTTCGGTTATTGTAAGGTAAAAACCGTCCGTGTTTATGTGTGGACGGGTCTTACTATTATCCTTTTCTTTCAAAAGTTTTTGAAGTTAAACCATATGCTTGAAGTTTACTCACACCAGTCCCATGACTGACCCAGAGTTTATTTTGTTTTGTTTTCCTAAACTCTTGGGTGCCCAAATTTGTACGGGCAGTCAAGTGTTTCAGGCTTTTACAGATACACTTGGAGGAATTAAAAGCAGGAGGCTTCACCGCTAGTTATTTTAGAGTTATTTCCGTTGTATCGAATGTTATGTTATACTCTGATGATGGTATGTATATATGTACAAAACTGATTTGTATTCCAAAGTTATGTTATATAATATATTTTATTCGTTCCGCTGTGAGGTTCTGTATTGTTATTTCTGTTCTTCTTCTATCTTTTCTATTTTTTTAACCCTAATGACTCGTATTTCTGTATTGTTTGAGTTGGACGTGTGTTGTAATAGTCAGCTCAGATTGTATGGATTTTAGGGCCACTACATACTCTCTTAGATTTATTTCGATAGTTGCAGTAGTACATGGTCTCCACCGTTTATGATGCTCTGTATAATATCAAATGTGTATTATATGTCAATAATTCAGCATTGATGACTATAACTAATGAAATGTTTGATAATAAAACAATTTTTATTACCTACCCACAACTAATTTCATTGCATTAAGTTAAAATGTTTTTTTTATAATGATTTCCTCCGATGATTGTAAAATGTGATAATATATCAAAGACATAGCTATATTGCAATAATGAATTTTTGATTCTTCAACATCTGATTTTATGCAAGCTTCTATTTATTCTACACTACTCTTTAACTTACTACTCATTTAATTTCACTGACTTCTAACATTTGTTCTTCGGTTAAACTCACTGGAAGTTCTAAGATATCAAGTGGAAAAAGTAACGCAGGTTTAATCAAGGAGATTTTCAAGACACTACTGCTGCTGAGGAAGGTGTATGTCCCATTACACTCTGTTTGGAACTAATCAAATTTTCCTATGATATAATTCTCTTTGCTATCCTTTTGAGATATAAATATATGTTATGTTATGCAGAACCGTGCAAGAATTATGGAGTTTGTTGCCAATTAATGTGGCAGATAATGCTTAACATAGCGCCCTTATTGTAGTACTGCATATTTCATGGTGGCAAGTTAGGCTTAAATAGAATTGGAACGCCTTGCTAAAATAAAACTCATATACGAAAGCTGGTATGAGACGTGCTCAAGCACATGCTGCAAGTGCTGGTGGAAAATTATTGAGGTCTGAAGCAAGGTGAAGCATGCGTGAGTATATATTAAAGTAGACTGTTGCATGAAAAATAAATCTGGTATTTTTAGTTATATCAACTTTGATTTTACTCTATTTGTGTTTCTGATTATGTATTGTTGCCTTCTATAGGGATCCTTGATTATCAAGTTTGATGAGGCTATTGCTGATAGGTGAATTTGCATTCATATTTTTTGGTTTTTTTGTTCATATTCTGAATTGTTTGTGTGTCGTGAGGAGCTTGAAAACTGTAATGGTTGTTGATCCAGGGTTAAGTGTTCGGGAATCAATTGTTGCTTCAGAATCTAACTCATTCATACATAAACATACATACTAATAAAAAAATTAAACTATTTTAATTTTTCATGATAAATGTATTTAATTGCTTTATGAATTCCAAAATTTAAAGTATTTTAATAATCTATATATTAGTCGTATATGTATACACATACATACTAATAAAAGTCACAACAAAAATTTATGTTTAACTATATAGGTCTTATACGTGAATTTATTTACATAAACAATAACAGCAAAGTCAATTTGTAAATTAAGTATAATCGATTAAGCATATAAACAATAAATTTATCATGCACCATGTTAAACTGTTTATGTTTAACTTTAAATAACTCCGCATTAAAATCTGTATACTTTTTTTTTTTTTTTTACAAAATCCTTCTTGACTTATTCGTATTATTTTACTCTTAAATCAATGTATTTTCTATATAATTTCAAATTTATCATATTTAATAAAATTAGTTAAGTAATATCTGTTAATTCATCGAAAATAATTTAAATTTCCTGGTTTCAACATGAATACTTTCTCATATAATAACTGTAAGATTATTATTTTATATCAAATAAATATAAGTTACATGACACATACCATATATATGCAACAATAGTAATTTATAGTATATTTATTTTGTCGGATTTATTGTATGTTGTACAATGAAGTTCCAATTTTAACACTGAAATTTTAAATACTATAAGCTCATATTTGTACACAATTCCTTCAATATATTCCATGATATGGGACTATTAATTCCAAACCATCATTCCTTAACAACATGTGGGACAATCTTAACAATCCCCCCCTTGACTCGCACCCTACGAGTATCTTTTGAGAGCATTGCCTTGCCCGCATGGCCCAGCCCGTAACCTTCGGCTCCGATACCACTGTTATGTAATAACAATCCCCCCCTTGACTCGCACCCTACGAGTATCTTTTGAGAGCATTGCCTTGCCCGCATGGCCCAGCCCGTAACCTTCGGCTCCGATACCACTGTTATGTAACGACGGTTGGAACAAAGCCCCCCTTCCTTGCACGTATATGAGCTGACATACAACTCCCATATAACAATAGGAATCTCTGATGTTACGTGTCTACCAGCTCATATTTGTACACAATTTCTTCAATATATTCCATGATATGGGACTATTAATTCCAAACCATTATTTCTTCTTAACAACATGCGAGGCAATCCTAACAATTTACATCATGGAATAAATTGAAGGATTTCAGTACAAATATGAGCTAGTAGGCACGTAACATCGGGGATTCCTTTTGTTACAATAAGTGCTTGCCAATACCAAATTATATGCTCGATGGGAGGCGATGAGGGATGTTCAATCAGGACGCCGGCATGAAAGACTTCGACCGTTGACTCCGATAGACACGGTGAAGTGCGTACGGTACGCAGGGAATGCCGAAACTCAACATGGTATCAGAGCTCCATGGTTCGAGGGGACCGGTATGTGTAGCATGACCGAAGCATGACTCCAAAAGGGCTTGAGCATGGGATGCTCGTCAAGGTGGAGATACAGTTATTAGCAGTCCGCTCCCCCACTGCTTATGAGAACTCGGGGTAGCAGCCCAGCCAACTGTGAAGAGGACTCAAGGTGTAACTCTAAGGTGATTTGAGCAATGCTCGCCAAGGTGGAGATTGTTAGGTGTGGCTCGCATTGGAATGGAGTGGGTGCGTGGATTGAACGCGAGAATTGTCCCACATCGCAAGATATTAAGAAAGATCGTGGTATATATATATGGTATTGGTGACATGTAACAACAGGGATTCCTTTTGTTATATGGAAGTTGTGTGTCAGCTCATATGCATGTAAGGAAATGGGGCTTTGTTCCGACCGTTGTTACATAACAATAAAAGAATTATTGCAAGAGATTAGAGCAATGTTATATTTCGTGTAAGAGCAAAAAATTGGATCATTGTACAAGTGCATAAGGATTACTTATGCGACGTAGAGATCGTGATCTGAATGTTTCAAATTGAAGCTTTGAATGCTGAATTTCATCATGACCTTAGATTTTAAGACATGGTCTAAATTTTTGCTAGCTTAGCATAGTCGAAGGCCAACCGACTGACCGTAAGATGGCATGTTGCTGTCACAAAGACGGTACGATGTAGGAAGTTGCCGATGAATACGATGCTTTTATCAGGTGTGTTGTGAAGTATAAATGGTCATTGCTGCACAGTAATGTTTTTTATGAGATTAACTATCATTAATACCTAGTTTTTGTCATACGATTCGAGTCGCGACAAAGTTGGAAAGATGGAGAGGTTGAGCAGCCAAGATGAGCAGCGAAGAAAATGATAAACGAGACAAGACATGGGAGTCAAGCCAAGAGATGAGAGGTGCTACTCTCTTGTTGTGCCCCGGTCGTCAAACAGTGAGACCATAAACATACCTACCTATATATAGGATCAAGATCTCCTTCTAATAAATCCAACAAATATACAAAGTTTATGTCTTGCATAAAAACGGAAAGCATAGCAATTAAACGCATTGAGTCCACCATTCACAATGTGACCAATGAATATGAACATATTAGGGTGTGTTCTCGGCGAACGAAAACAGGGTATTTGAGCATGACATTTGAACAGAGAATGTGAGCGTGGTACTGTAGCGAACGGGGAATGTGTTTTTAGTTGCGAACGGAGTATTTGAGCGTGGTATCTGAGCGGAGTATTTAATGTTAAATTAATGGTTTTGATTTAATTTATGTACTGATTTTTAATTGGACCGTTAAATCTATTTTGCGAATGTGTTTTTACCATGTTAAAAAAAATGAAAAATGACATTAAACATTAACAAATAGTCTACATTATGCATTAAGTATTAGTAATGCAGTGTACAACAAAATACTAAAAGTTTGGTTGAAGGTGGGACTTGATCTTTGGCCTCTCTGCATTTACCAACTAAGCTATGTTTACTTTTAATTCCAAGTGAGAACAGACAGATTAATTACCTTGCGTCGGACGCGTTCGACGCAATAGGTATAATTTCCAACGTTCGGAAATCGCGACATTTGAACGGAGTAAAACTCGTTAACGTCCGACGCGTCGGACGCGACTGAAAAGCTCAGCATGACATTTTTTGGCTGCGAAGGCACTAGGGCTGTTATGGTAATGGTTACCGTTACCGTTTGACAAATACCGTTACCGTACCGCTTTTACTGGTAAGTCAGAATTGCTTACCGTTACCTTTACCGATCGACTGGTATACCGTTGACTGATATACCGATAATCTGGTAACCATTACACTGGTAATGGTAAATTACCGTTTGTCGATCAAAGTTTATATCTTAACATATTTTTTGTACAATGTGCATTTTTATTATACTATATGTGGTGTTAGTTTATAAAAAACATAAATGAAAAAGAAAATAAGTGTACCTGTAATTATTTCATCTGATTATTGAACTAAATATAATCATTTATTTGGTTCTACGTGCATGTAATAAAGCATATCAGGTGAGTATACTTATGTTTTGAATTAACCGGTAAAATTACCGTTACCGCTGGTATTCAAGAAACGTTACCGATAATTTACCGTTAAAAAATAGTAAATTTACCGTTATCATACCGTTTTAACTGGTATACCGATTTTAACCTAAAATGGTTACCGATCGACTGGTAATGGTATGGTATTACCGTAACAGCCCTAGAAGGCACCCTTAGGGTCATAACGACCATGCAATGAAATATCCATTAAAACTGTAGGCAAAAAACACAAAATATAGAAATTAACAGATCTCAAAACACAGTATTCAATATCTTATTCTTAGCATTGCAGGAGAAATGTATATGCAAGATGCCAAAGTATCATAATTCACAATCGGTAGAAGAAACCCTTTTTTTGTCTGTAAAGATCTGAATGTAGTATAATGAGAAGATCGATTTTCGTTAAACAAAACGACGAAGAACAACAGTCATTTGGAGGTTCTTTTCTTGTATTGATTCTTCACCCAGCTAAGTCCCTGACTAGTACCACTCTTCACTTTTTGGGCTCCTGTTGAAGCGACCACCTTCGCCTTGTCAAGCCCTGCAGATGCTGCCGCCTTAACATTTTCCATTTTCTTCCCTTTGTCTTTGTTCTTGTTAGCTTTGCCATCATAGTCATCAATAGCTCCACTCGACCCCCATTGATCCGCCCAGCTTGGTGCCTCTGAACTCATTTTCTACCATATATCATAATATGTTAATATCACTCAATTTATATTCTCATAAGATGACCAATTCTACTTTTATGTGGAAGCCCATTATTTCGTGCAAAAAGCAAAGAAAATATAATGGAACATTTCTATCTCGTATCTATTTTTGCAGGCAATAGACTAGATATATTTGCAACATTTCTTCTTCAAGCAGTATCAGTGTATTGTAAAAAATCACACAATCGGTGTTGCATTGCTCTGATAAATGTTGTTCTTGCATCAGACAACCTACTTTGAAGTCCATTTATCCCCCATTTATCCCTCAAAGCAAAATGGTTTGTGACTTTCTGAAGCAATTTCAGATCAAATAAATAAACTCAACTCCTTATAAATCAATGCACCTGGAGAATTTTTAGCTAGGTGCATCATCTTAGGAAGGGGAAGAGGTATGCATACACATATTTGCCCAAAGAAGTAATTCAATAATCCCATCCACTTTCTGGATTTGGAGAAGCCGGTTTTAAAGAACATTCAAATGATATGTTTCCACCATACATTTCTAATAGTGGAAATTTTTGATTATATAACGATTATATACTGGGGGACATCAAAACTAATTAGATCCAAATAAAATCCCTTTACAAATAATCACTTTCTAAAACTTGTCTACTATGGAACAAAAAACTCCCAAACACACTATTTCTTTGGAACAAGGGAAATTACATACACATAATTACTTAGAGCATCTCCAGCAGTGGCTGGAGATAGGATGAAATGGGGATTTACCCCATTTCTTAAGCGCTCCCCACACTCCAGCAGTGGGAGTTTGAGCGTGAGGAGGCGATCGAAACGTGGCAAATCCTCATTCTATTTTTTGAGCGGCGATTAAAAATGGGGTTCTGAACCCCATTCTAAACGGGAATTTGAACCCCGTTTATAGCCTTTACTTAAAAAAAAAAAAAAAAAAAAAAAAAACTGCTGCTATAAACGGGGAAATGATCCCCGTTCATAGCCTATAATAAAAAAGAAAAAAAAATACGCAGATCCCCGTTCACTGCTGGAAGAACGTGGATTCTCACAATATCTAAATCCAATTTACCGTCCTCAATCCCCACAGCTGCTGGAGATGCTCTTACGGGATCTCCCTCACTACTGACATAGTATTCTGTATAATGTACCAACAGAAAAAGCAAATTCCAGATGCTGAAGATTTTAAAATTACAAGTTCGCACAAAACAGTTTAGACAAAGTTTTATAGCACCATTAGATGTTTAAAATCGAATGGTAAGTTAAGCTACTGCGTAGCTGGAGCCACACAGTGCCTAACATGAAGCTCTTGACAGTACATACTTTATCACCTATAAGCAATTCTCACTGATTCATCTATAAATAAGGCTGTTAAAAGTTAAAACAAGCAAGACAACCAAAGTCTGACCGAGGACTATTTGGAAATTATATGCCCATGTACGTCCGGAATTATTAATGGACATGATGAATTAGCCGAGCTCATGTCCAACCACATGGTTTGATAATTGTTGTACTACAGGTACATAAATTTTTTTTTTCCCACCAAACATCAATCGGACTTGAACCATGTTTGGCCTTATTTGGCAAATCTATTAAAGAATTGAACAAGAACACTCTTGCTTTCATCCTCCCAGTTTATAACCAAAAAGATAAATTAACGTTTGTAAGCATACATCAAAAAATTAATATTCCACGAGTACTGTGGCATATGAAACCTTAAAAAATATAATGATTCTAAGTCATCAAACAGTGATTTTGCATATGGTTTAACAAGAAAATAATCTAATATAAAAATAGCAAGTAAAGCAAGTAGAATACTAAATGAGTAAACATAGATAATGAGAAAACAGCATGAAGGACAAGCCTGAGGTAAAGTTTGTTTCCAAAAACACCAACTTTTAAAGTTAGTAAGAATATCAGCATGAAAAAAAAAAAAAAAAAAACATTATAAAGCCAAAATAATACCTACGCTACCAAAGGGCGCTGCTGGGTGCGGCAAAGCGCCGTTTAAACTCTATTTTTTTTTAAAATTTTAACACTTCGCTTTCTGGTTTATGCGCTTTATTCCGTTTGTTGTATGAAACGCAAATGGTAAAGTGTTTCTTTTTTCGAGACGCCAAAAAGTAAGCGATTCTTGGTATAACATTTTTTTATTTGACTAGATTAAATACAATTAGAAAAAAAACTCAATTATTACGTTTATTTATCAAAGCGCGTCGTCACTTAATATAATTTCAGAATTAATGTATGATTTCTACATTTCATATTAAAATATATACAAAAGCATTCCATAAATATTCTTTTATAGTTCAAAATAAAAGTACACTTTTCATGTTCAAAGCTTACGTAATTGGTTTTCTTGTTTAAAAATAAAATAAGCATACAATAATAATTGCTCATTAACTTTTCACTTCTTTACTTTTGATTGAAATTACGCAAGACATGGTTCTTCCTTCCATTGTTGTCAAAAAACTTCCAAATCTTACAATTTGAACCGTGTTTCAAAATGAATATCTTTCTTTACAATTTGACTTATATTCCAATTCAAATCATGTTAGTATCACGGATCAGATAATTTTAGGTATAAGATAGAAAATTAAACATTAGGTATACAATCGAAGTTCAAAAATCCAAAATGAATTCCAAACTATGCGCAAATCTAAAAATATAAATTATTTGAATCTAGATTTACAATTTAAATACCCTTCAATTTAAACTCTGAATTTTACGATTTATGATTTGAATCTCATTTTGAAAACCTTGCTTCCATTTACTTTCTTATTTCAATTATTTTTAAATTATATTCTAAATATTTGTGGAATACAAGTACCTATGCAGTCAAGGGCCCCGCCTTTGGTCTCTACTTTACAATTTTGACGCTATGCTTTTTTGCTTTAGCGCTTTGTTCCGTCTCTAATCTAATGCGTCGTCTGAACGTTAAGTTTTTTTTGGGAAACGCTAAGAAATTAGGCACATTTAGTATAATTTTTTATACTTTGATTAAATTAAATATAATGATACCAAAAAGACTCGATTATTTTATTTGTTCATTGAAGCTCTTCATTTTATAATTTAATTTTGAATTTTATTTCCGCTTTATATTTCAAATCAAAATATAAGAAAATCGTTCCATAAATATTCTTTTTTTAATCCAAATAAACCTACAATTTCCATGTTTTCTGAAGCATTCAGCATGCTTAATTGGTTTTCTAGTTTAAAATACTCATTTAACTTTTCATGGTTCTTTCTTTAACTAACAATAATTTTAACTTTTTCATGGTTCTTTCTTTAACTTTTTAATTTGATTTTAATGGTTCTTTATTTAACTTTTTCATTTCATTTATTTCTAAATTTTATTTCAAATATTTTTAGAATATAACCTAAATTATTGTAATCTTCTATGAAGTTATGATTATTAAATACACAACTATTTATTCATAGTTATAGCACAAACTTTATTATGCATAAATTTAACTTCTGATGTGAACTATAGTAATATTTTTTAATTTACTAACAATAATTTTAACTTCGTATCACTCATATTACAATAATAAACTGCAACAATCTATTCAACATAAATTGAGTTTTTCACTATATGTAGTTGGTATCATTGTTTTAAAAAAACCCGCCTCAATACTCACCTCGAGAAGCGTCTCGAGAAAATAAGAGATAAAATGTCTTTAGGCTTATTTTAAAAGGTTTCTTTACCTCTAAGCTCACGCCTCAACAATTCAATATTCGTCTCGAGGAGCGCCGCGAGAAAATAAAAGATAAAACGCCTTAAGGCTAATTTCAAAAAGCACATTACACTTAAAGCTTACGCCTCAGCAACTTAATACTCGCCAAGTCGAGGCATATGAGACGTGTAAAGCGTACGCCACACCCGTCTCAAACTGCTGAGGCATATGACTCAAAAAACTTTTTATCATTAGTTGCAGATATTGATACTAATAGAAGTCATTAAATTTTAATTTTTTAATGAAAATAAAAAAAATTAGAAAAATAAAAATAGGCATTTTTTGCTTTTCAATATCAACATGATCAAGTAAGATTGTTTATGAAACAATGATCAAGAGCTGTGTAATTGATTTCTCATTATTATTTAAAGAATGTTTTTCAATAAACTTCGTTAAATCTCAGAATAAATTTTGTGGATCGGTTTGAATTGATAAAAGGAATCAAAATTGGAGTTTGATGGAATCTTCAAATAGTTTTGAGAAATCGAAATTTGAATCATATGAGTTTTAATTATTTATTTTTAATCTATAATAAAAATATATTTGTTCAAAATCGGATCTTAAATGATTTATTTTTCATTTTTTGCATCAGTTAACCTAAAATATCAAAATTTCCTTACATGTTTTGCGTTTTGCTTTTACCCGAAAAGCTTACGCCTTGCCTCATAGACCTGAAAGCGCCTCACTACGCTTCTCGAATTTTAAAACTTTGGTTAGTAGTGTTATTATCATGTAATCCAAAATTTATCTATATCAAATTATGCAACGAATCGCTTATTTTTGTGCAGACTCCGCCTAGAATGCGCTTGAACTCCAAAGACATTCTTCGTGCATAACTCTCCGCTCTGCCTCGAACAACATAGAATAATACATGAGAAGCCCAATCTAATTTCTTTTGTAGGTCACAATTTACGCAATTAAGTTCTGATGTTATCGTCCACTCGTCATTCTTGGTGGAGGTTGAGTTTAAAAGGCAATGCAAAATATCGATGACGATGACTTTGGTGATGGCGACAACTAACATTGATCAAATAGGATCTTAAAGATGGAGCAACAACGATGGTTTCTAAGTTGGAGTTTTTATGTGGTGACGACGGATTGAAATATGTCGGCTAGGATTTTAAAATAATGTGACGATGGTGATAATGGAGGGACAACTTCAGATGGGGAAAAAACAGTTGTTAGTGTTACTATTTAGTAGCATTTTGTGTTTTTTAAAATAATTATCACTATTATGTATATCTTTGTTAATAATATTATTTTATAGTAGTATTTTATGAAATGTATTATCATATAAACGAGCATTACAGAAAGTGCTCCGCGCGTTTTTTTTTTTTTACAAATCTTATATATTTAGCACATTAAAAATAAATAAATTTATATATACATATATATTTGTTTTAAAATCATGTGATTTTATTTTTTTCTTTCTAATTTGCATCATTTAATGTTTTTTAAGTTCGAATCTTTATTTGTATCTATTAAATAGTTGGTAAAGCGGAAGAATTTGAAGCTCTCTCATTAATTCGGAGTTTTCTCATTTCTCATTAATTCTCTCTAGATACTTTATTTTCAAATTAGTTTATCACTCTACACTTAACTCTTTCCCATCATTTTACCTCTTCCATCATTTCACATTTTGGTATACACATTTTACCACTTCCATCATTTTACCTCTTCCATCATTTCACATTTTAAAGTAGAACAATACTACGTGAGAAACGGGGTCACTGTGAGGTGGCGTATCTAAAGCGACATGGTAGGTGCTAAGGCAGTCAAATTTTGGAATGATTTAAGATTTTAAGACTAAGCTGGTGACAGTAGTGATGGCCAGTGGGTGGTGGTGCTGGTGTGGCGGCGACATGGTGATAGGCAAGCAGGAGAGCAGCGATGGAGTTGTTGGTGGCAGCTAAGGAAAGAGACAGTCGATCTTTACAGCGGTGGAGAAAAGTGATGATAAAGGAAAATATGTAGACTGAAGAAGATGGAGGGTAATGTCATTATGGTTACTTTTACAAGTTGATGTCCTACAAACTAAAAGGGTTTTCAAGTTTGTCTTGTCTTCTAAACAAGAATGTCCATAACATAAACAATTTTGAAAGCAATATGTGTATCGGCATTGAAAATATAGCAAACATGAACAAAATGAGAGCTGAAAAAATATTTTTAATGTTTATACGAGGACAAGTATTCAAATTTATAATCCAACTTTCATATCTAAGTTTCAACGAAAATAAAATGCTAATTTTTGCCATGATCACGCTCGAATGTGTTACCTTTTCTCAATATCATGGAGAGAGACATACTGAAATTTTTGTAGTTGGAACAAAGTATGGTGAAGGTTTACTACATCATATTTTTAAAGACGATTTCTTCCAAACATTAAAAACAAATAACAATATTTTAATACATATTTTGCAATAAGAATTAAGTGTTTAAGTTGCATGATGTCATGAAAAATAATGTGTATCTCCTCTTCGAAAGGTAGCCTCTAACTCATTAGTTCTATTAAATACATAATAGTCGGTCAGCTAGCATATATATCCCTTTTGCATTGCATAGACTAACTATATTAGTTGGTTGAAGAATGTCAAAGTTCTGGCTTATGATGAATTTTTATTCCATAGACTAACTTATTTATTTATGTATTTAACCAAAATATAAATTGTATTAAAATATTGTTACCAAATGAAATAGATATAATCGTAATCAAGTACTCATTTTTCTACTGCTGCACCAAGTACCATACAATACACATCGGAGTCTGACGGATTGCATTTTCTTCCATTTGTTCTATATCTGCAATGTTGTAGTTAATAGATCTAGTAAAATTTCTACAACTTCAAAGCCTCTTGTTCAACTTCTCACTTAAAAGCCAAAGCAACAGCTTGTTGCTTCTAATTTTCCATTCACAATCAAAAAAAGGCCAACTACTTGAAATGTAGCTTAATTCAACAGGTAGATCAAATAAGTTGGTTCCCGAACACACTACCTAAATCTGAGTATTTTATAAACGAATCAGTGAAGAATTCAAGTTCCTATATACATCCCAAAATCAAGGTAGCTAAATGCTAATAAGTGTAGAACTAAAATTCAGCGATTTAAACCAAATTTTACTATTATTAAACCAAATCACAGCATTACTCTTTTGCCAAGGCCGCCAGTTGCCATTTTGCTATACAACATATTTTCCCCCAATCGTTAGGGTTTAAAAAACTTCTTTTGTACATTAAATTAACATGTAGCCTGAGTTGACGGACAACGAAATAAACCAAAAGTTTCGGTAAACCAATTAATCTCTTCCATCAGATGGACAAAATAACGTAAGATCGAGATAACAAAATATTTATAAAAAAAAATTAAGGGTTTTATGGGATTGCTCTTAATCAAATATCTCATGTGATCATATATCATACAGATCACGACATATACTGATCTAATCTAAGAAAACAATCATAGAAACAGTAAACAAATAAATAAAAAATAAGTACCTACTGAAGTCGATAGGAAGAAGATCGCCGATTGAAGAAAATTAGGAGCTGCGTTCTATTTATAATTTTGTTGGCTTTACTTCAAATGAAGTCGGACCCAAAATCTAATCGCTTTGATTTGCAAACGAGATATTATTTTGCATTACTTGTGACTGTACCGACCCCACCAAATTAAATATGAATTCATGTGAGGTGAGTAAGTGCGTGCTGAGATTTATGTGTACATTCCTACTAATGAATTATGATCAGATCGGATTTTCTATTTAACATTTTGTCGAATTTATCCAAATTAAAATTAAATGGGCCAAATCAAAATATGCCTGAATGCATTAATTAAATTAACACCAGTAGACCCAGGTAAAATTCAACATTCAAATTAGTCCATAGCATATACCAATATTAAACACAAGCAGGCAAACACTTAGTTCAAAATAGGCAAAAAAAAAACCTTGATATGATATACGTTACGGGCTCAATTTCCGCTGTGTAAGATTAAACTCACTTGTCATGCAGTTTGTCTTCTAGACGAGACTCGCTCTAGCATGTCATATATTGTCTAGACTTGTCTAGAAAATACCAATTTAATAAATAAATGCAAGCCCTAAAGATAAAGATATAGCATTTATTTTTATACCATGATATCCATAAAATACAAAAGTAGTATAGTTACAAAATGATCAAAGAATAAAGCGGGGGCCAAAGAGCCTCTCCCTCACTTGCACATTCAGTTTCGATCTTTTTATATCCTTATTTCGAAGGATTTCTCTACATAATACAAGAAAACTCCCCCTATCATCTTCTTCGCTCTTCCTCCTATGTATAAACCTCTAAGTGGGGGGCAAATAATACATCATTAATTGCATATACAAACGTGTAAAAGTATCTTTACATCACTCGACGATCACCAGTTTTAGTTCACCGTGGATCAAAAAACAGCATTCCAAAGAGTAGACTCCCCTTCGCCGCATCTACGATGAACTTCATGGATTCTTTCTGATGATTTGCAGATGCCACTGCAACTCCAATCAAATGATGCAACACAGAGGTTGCCTGCTTGTGCTTTCCACTCACAATCTGTATAACCACATATATTTCAATAAATTGATGCTTAAAATATAGTGGATATTTGTTTCATGGACTGGATTGTTCTCTTTTTTCAAACAAAAATGCTACTATGACCATAAACCTTTTTCTGTCAAATCCTACACCGGAGACAAATAAATAAACAAAAAACAAAAACAAGCAAAGCAAATGTTTCAACTTTCAAGACCTAATAAGAAAATGCAATCTTACCGGGAGGGGTTCCACAACATAATCTACGGTCGTCGATGTGCTCTACGTCTAATCCAATGAACCAAGATCCCAAAGAGACGTCTTCATTCGCATACTTATGTAAAACATGCCTAAAAATCAAATAAGAGTTGTTCAAACTTATATTACTTCATGTATTATATATGTCTAATATTTGTAAAACTGTAAAATGATTTAGAGGAAACTTACTGATTTATGGATATGTAAGTAGCAAGATCCTTTGAAATGGCATATAATTGACCAGTTGCATGCCGAAAATATTTATTACCATATTCACCAAATTTCCAGTACTCGGGTTCATGATATCTCACTCCTCTGCATTTTAAGAGCTTTCAGCACAAGAAAATTTGTATTGTGTGTTCACTACTTGGTATGTAATTTATAATAAATTCTCACTTTTGAGCAAGTACAGGACCTGACTTCATGCATCCAACATACACACGAGGCTTAGATCGATACCTAGCCAAAGTAGTTCCGAGAGTCGCTGCAACAACGAAATAAGTAGATTAGTATACTTTATTTGACTTATTTTTCTTCCTTTCAGCAACAATTAGACAGTTTATATTGGTGGGGGCATTGTTGTATATAACCTCAGTACCTATATTTACATGTACATCATCATCAACTTTGATGTAGAACTCTGCATCCCACATAGAAACAGCAGTCGCAAAATATACTTTCGTCTTAGCTGACAATTCAAGGTATCCTTCAACATGATCCTACATAAAAAGTGCAGTAGATGATTTAGTATTTATTTAATTTTACTGGATGCAGGGTTCAGTGACTCAGCAAGGAATTACTAAAGTTGTGTACAGAATTTCATTAAGTTTCTTGAAACAAGGTTGATGTTTGTGAACAATCTATGACCACGCCAGAGTTTAAAAATTGGATCCAGGCTAAAAGGCCAAGGTGAATTGTACCTAATACTACCTCTACTCAAATGTGTATGCACTATGCAGTGACCAAACGTAATGAAGAGGAAAGCCTACAGGTTCGAGGATGATGTTTTTCCTTTACTTTGTCCAGTTTAGAAAAAAGATATTTACCAGCCTCAAGAAGTCACCATGTTTCTTCTCCTCGGCTTCAATTGCTCTATCAAGAATTCCACCTGAAGTCGCACTTTTTCATGTAAAAAAGAAAAGAAAAAGGAATCATGTTATTATGTCCTTGTTTCATGTTATTAAGTCTTTGTTTCAAACATGTAAAGTACAACTTAAGAAACTGTAGAAGCATACCTGTGACCAATAACAAAACGAATGATAACACCCTTTTGTTCGAGCTTTTTTCTCTTTTCACCTAATTATAAATTAAACAACCTGTTAGAACTCAAAAACACAAAAAGATGTGAAATTCAAAAATAATACGCACCCTGAGGCATCCAAGTTGCTCTAACTGAATCTCTTCTTTTGCGACTACTAAATGCTGTGTTGATTCCAACAACCATCAGATACTTATGTTTTCTACCAGACTCAAGTGCTTTCGAATTTTCAGATAGTGGTGCACCACTAAGTATAGATTCTTGTGCAGCCTTTGCCGCAGCTAATTCCATTTCTAAATTTGATATTGTTTTATCCAAACTCCTGCACACACAAAATATATCTGTTTAGCATAATTATGTTTAATTTTTCAAATCAATTTTCATTATCATAAACCAAACTTACTCGATAGCATTGCGTGTCTTTGATTCTTCTCCTTCAATGTACTTAGTCTCTTGTTTTTCAGTACTCTAAAAGGCAGAGGAGATAACCATTAATAATCAATCATAGCACAAGTGTAAAGTTATTTTTTAATATTTAGATTCAGTTAGTTCTATCATGCTGATCAAGCTATAACTGTAAAACAGTAAACAATAAAACTCAGACAAATACAAGTTTTAGAAGGCTAGAGCTCACCATTCTTATGTCTTCTGAATCAGTTGAAGCAATATCCATCTTATATTCTTCATTTCCAGTTCTTTTAATGATGTCGTTTGCTTCTGGAATTGTCCACATTCTAGGTTTATGTCGACATATAATTAGATATACACGTATCTTACAAAACATGAAAATAGCGTAGTTTTCTGGTTTTTGAAATAAGAATGACCCCCCATCAGAGTAAGGAACCCCCCCCCCCCCCCACACACACACACACACACACACCGCTTGGTCTTTATATAGGGCTGTTATGTTAATGGTTACCGTTACCGTTTGGCAAATACCGTACCGTTTTTACTGATAAGCCAGAATTGTTTACCGTTATCGGTCTACTGGTATACCGATAATCAGGTAACCGTTATACTAGTAATGGTAAATTACCATTTGTCCATCAAAGTTTATTTCTTGATATATTTTTTGCACACGGTGCATTTTTATTATACTATATATGTAGTGATAGTTTATAAAAACATAAATGAGAAAGAAAAATAGGTGTACTTGGAATTATTTCACCTGATTATTAAACTAAATATAATCATTTATCTGATTCTAAATACATGTAATAAAGCATATCAGATGAGTATACTTATGTTTTGAATTAACCGGTATAATTACCGTTACCGCTGGTATTGAAGAAATATTACCGATAATTTACCGTTAAAAATGGTAAATTTACCGTTACCATACGGTTTTAACTAACATATCGGTTTCAATAAGAAATGATTACCGATCGACTGGTAGTGGTAAATTTACCGTTACCATAACAGCCCTAAATTACAATCCTCTACAAAGAATAAAACTTTACTTCTTATTGCATTAATTATTATTTTTGGTACTTAAGCTGGCTTAAAGCCTAAGGATAGAGTTGTACTCAAGTTCTTAGCTAGCCAACAAGCTGCTTTGATTTTTTTTCCGTTGACGAGGAGTTGTATTGTACTCAAAATCCTTGATCAGTTGAATTGTTTTTTAGATTCTAAACAAGCCAGTGAAGAAAAAAAAAAAAAAAATGGCTCCCTTTTCGTCCTGGCTTCTTCCCTACCACCAACCAATAATTTTTTAATCCTTTCCGTGTCTATCGCTTGTTTAAAACATGTTTGTAAGCATTTTAACAATGTTTTTTCCACCCTTACCATTCAATTAATACTATGTCCACTAGTAAAAACATATATATTAATTTATATTTGATTTAAGCTTTTAACAAATTCAATGTCACACATAAAGATAAATACTGATCTTAAATGTGAATATGCATACATCATAAAATCGATATTGATTTTGAAAAGTTAAATTGCCTACACAGTAGATATCAGTAAAACTGAATACACTAAAAGAACTTGAAATTAAGCAGGCATGGGCCAAGCGATTGAACTGATTCATATACTAAATTTTAACAAACCAGCAGATATAATGAGCAAACTCCACTTAAAAATTTAAAATTAACTCTGATAGAAATACCCGTATCAAAATAGATAAGACAAAGCAAAATTGAAGTAAACCCAGATGTGGATTCTGATTTTAAAGATGTTAAAGACTGAACACAACAGTTTCACCCAAACAGTACCTATTTGTAAATAACAAACCAGCACAAAAGCTCCCAATACAAAACAAGATGGTCCATTTTCTTGAAACCGTGCTCTTCGAAGAAGAATCCCCTCCTTTACTTTTTGAATGCATTTTTTTCTATCCCTTTGTATTCTCAGTCCAAATAGATGAGCAAAACCTTCAAATTTGAACTACCCATCTCAAGTCATACACAAGAGACTAAAACTGAAGCACTCAGAGTATCAAAGGCTGCAACTTTGATATGATCTGTATGTAGAAATTTCCTCACTTCGCAGCAAAGAATGAAAAAGCAGCACCAAACTTTAGAATCGGCAGAAGAGATAAATGGGTTTCCCTCTTTCTATCTTTAAGGAACCTTGCAATTTAGACTTATTATGCTGAGAGAGAACAGTTATTCAATGACTGATATGCCCTTGTAGGTCAAACATGTGATGAGCACATGTATTCCATGTGTGCCCTTGAAAAGGGCGTAATAATAATAAATAATTACTGTATGTGTTTGAGTGCCCTGCTAACCAAAGTAGGTGAGCTGTTATAGATCAATCATTTGATATATAATTGAAAATCAATATCTGTTACGTAATGATAATTGTTTTTTTCCTTCAAAGCTTGCTCTCGAAAAATTCCCATTGAGAAGAGCGTTATATGTGTTTATATATGTATATACATGTGTGTGTGTTTGTGTGTATCTACAGCAGAAGGGGCTGTTAATAGAAACAGCTTACAGAAACCCTGCTGTGTCAATTTTTTTTTTTTCAACTACAGCTTAACAGGGTCCTAGCTTGGTCCTGCTGGGACACATCAACATTTAATTTTGTAGACTCCAAACGGTTGCAATAGATAAGATAACAGCTATGATAAATTAAATAACAATCACAGTACATTAATTGGCAAAACAATAATCTATAGATAGTTAGACTCAACAATTCAAAGTTTTAAGTTCAGAAACAGGATCTCAAACCAATAACGTTTCACGAACAGTTGAATATTACAAGATTTATATTATAATGCATATGATCAAATGGACAATATGAAATATGGTCCAAATTATGGCTGAAAAGTTAAACATAACTAGAGAATCCAAGACGGCTGGATTCTAAGTTAAGCTTGCAGCTTTTGATTCCTCACCAGTATTATCTTAATGTTTATGATACCTGCGTTTCTAGTACATGGAATAACTCGTAGTGGGTTGATCAGAGGCAGGGACGGATCCATGCACAAGACTACCTGGGCTACAGCCCGGGTGTTGTTTCCAAGAAAAATATAACACTTTGTATTTTTTAATTCAATGTAATCATAAACCATGTTGTCCAAACGTAATAATAACCCATAATTATACAGTACTTTTTTAGTTCTCTTTCCTGGAACAGGAAACAGTAAAAAACATAGCTGCATTCTTGATCACAATTCCCTACGCTCCTCAGACTTTAGGGCAAATCTACCGAGAAGTATCAGTCTGATGAGATGAAAATTGATCACTATATCCGTTAATTCTTCAAGTGTAATCAAGAATGGATATAAAACCAACAGTAGCATTAAGAGGTCTCTTTGTAGGTGGGATAGCTGCATTTGGCAAAGTTGCCGGAGTAATGAAAGCAACTGGAGGAGTGAAGCTTGGTGCAGCTGTGGCTGCGGTGACAGCTGCTGTTTCCAGATCTAAGAGGAAGAAGCAAATATGTCCAAGAAATGAACTCACTCCCCCCGGTGTTTATTGTAGATTAGACCCACGATAAGCCCTTTAATATTTGAGCTTTTGTGACAAAAACAGGCCTTGGGGTAAAAGGATTACTTCACTAGATGTTGTAATTTATATATTTTGAGCATTTAAAAGCTGCTGAAGTTTCATAGCAAAAAAAAAAAAAAAAAAAAAAAAAAAAAAAAAAAAAAAAACTAGTAGTAAACATAACTGAAACGGTTTCATTCAAGAATCGAAACAGAGATAAATCTGTCATTTATTTTGTGTTCTAGTTCGTTTGTAGCCATTATTACATCATCTTATGTTAATAAAATAGCTGCAATTTTCATGAGATTGCACTATCACATAAAAAAAAACTACTTCCATTTTTATTTTGATATTATTTTGTGTCCTTCTTTTCTTTTTTTTAGCCCGGTTCAACCTAAAATCCTGGCTCCGTCCCTGATCAGAGATCGGTAAATTATGAATTGCTTAGCTTGAAAACCACGTACTATGTCTGTTCCATTTGCATCATTCATTAAAAAAGGTGACCCATGAAACAAAGGATAAGACTAACTGACTTGACTGTTTATGGTACTTCCACGTGCTTAAACACAGATCTCCATCCTAGACCATGTGTACAGTGTACTTGATCCTTTTTTTTCCCCAGCAAGTTACTGCACATATGAAATAGGACAACCACCAGACTTGGAAGAGGAGACATATTTTTAGTGCGATAGCAAGGCCCCCAAAAAGTAAAGGTGTGTTTGTCGTGGCTTGCATTGGAAAGAAACCAATACATAAATTTAAATGAAAAATAAGTCACATGCCAAGATATGTAATTGAGAAATCATGGTGTATGTATAGTATATATTGGTAGTAACACTGCAAGAAATGCTCAAATTAGTTACGGACCAAAGCGACGGCTGGCGACGACTAAAAAATGTGGCACTCGCAAGTCGTCGCCCAAAATGAATATAACACGAGGCTACAGGAAGAAATAACATTCACGAGCTCCCCCCCCCCCTCCAAAATTAAAACCCACGATCAAACCCCCCCCCCCCCCCCCGACCAGTCACCTCCGCCGCCGTCGCCAGCCGACACCCGCCGCCGCCGATCTGAGGCCTCCACCTGTCTCCTTCCCCCTCCAGCCTTCTCAAGCCCTCTCCATTCTTCCAAACAAATTTCTCTCTCTCTAAAAGGTATGAATTCTAACCTAATTTCATGAATTAATTGTTTAATAATGATATAAATGTATGTGTTAGTTGATTATACAATGGTTGTTGAACTAATGTAGTTGATTTAGTAATGATTGAAACCCTAAATTGTTGATTTAATTGTTTATCGGTGTGATGTTTGATTTTGTGTTAATGTATGTGTTAATGAACCGTTATTTTATGCGTATGTAATTATTGGATATGAGATTGGTGTACATGTTGTTGGATATAGCTAGTTAAAAGTGATGGTTGTGAAATTGTTAGGTTGTAGACGGGGCTTGAAAATGAATTGTGTTGTAGAAATTATTGGAATGACTATGTATGGTGCAAGTAGGATTGTGGTTGATGGTTGATTTTGGTTGAAACCAAATAGGATTAGTTTGTGGAAAAAAAATTCGTCTGCGTACGAAATAGATTATTGAAATCCCCCTTGTCAAAAGCTGTGAGGCTTTAAGGTAGCGCGAGGAGCCGTACATCGGGACGGTGCCGGTTTTAATTACCCTGCCGTTATGCTGCAGAAATATTCATGTGTTTGAATTATTTTCATATGTTCTAGTAAATTCATGTGTGATAATTTATTCATGATAGAAATAAATTGCTTAGATAATAAAAATCACATTTTTATTATGTATGAACCACTAAAAATATTCGTGTGTTGAATAAATTCTTTGAACAATGAAAATCAAATTTTTATTATATGTATGAACCACTAAAAATGTTCATGTGTTGAATAAATTCTTTAAACAAAAAAAAATCACATTTTTATTGTATGTATGAACCATTAAAAATATTCATGCATTGAATAAATTCTTTGAACAATATATGCATGTGTTATCGAAATCATTGGCATATATTTTTGAATCAGGAAAAATGTCCAATTATTACATTGACCGTAGTTGGATGTATGAAGTTAGAATTTGAATGAAAGGCTCAGTGAAAGAAGATTTCTATAATGGTGTAAATGAATTTGTAGATTTGCAATATCTAATAATCGAAATTACGAGGAGCTTCGTTGTCCGTGTAGTAAGTGTAAACTGATGAGGTTTCATAAACCAGACATCGTTAAAGTACATTTGTACAAATCAGGTTTCGTGCCAAATTATTATTTATGGGATCGTCATGGAGAACTTGTTGCGCCTACAGTAAATCCTATAGCGTCGGAGGTCGAATTAGTTATGACGAATCCAATAGAAGATATGGTGGAAGATGCAGCACGGTCAATGTTCCCTACCGGTCAGGTTGACGACGATGACGTCAATATTGAAGAAGAACCGAACACGAAAGCCAGAAAAATATATGATTTATTGGCTTCAGCTAAGCGGTCATTGTGGAATGGTTGTGAAAGTGGAACTGAATTATCGGTAACCGCTGAGTACATCACCATGAAGAAGAAGAATATTATTTGTATCGCTATGTTGTGAACTTATGTGATGTGTTATGTTGTGAACTTATATGATGTGCTATTTTGTGAACTTATGTGATGTACTATTTTGTGAACTTATATATGATGTGCTACGGTTATTTATTAGCTGGTTCTTCTTCTTTTATGTAAATGGGTCTTGTAGTTGCATTTGATAATATATGTTGTATGAGTTTATTTGATAATGGATGTGCATAATGATGTATGAGTTATTATTATACGAAATAATCTGTTTGTGACAGATATGCCTCCTAGACGCCGACCTACCCATAGTTCAGAGGCAGGTGCGAGCGGTACAGCACCGGATACACGTCCGGTCGTAGAGCTCGTGCCCAAGTCCGCGGGGTAAGTTTTTAATTTCGTAAATGCTTAGTATTCAAAAGTTATTAAATGCTAATATCGTACTTTCTACATGGGGTTAGCATTTGTAATAATTTGTAACACCTCATATACCTGGTCGGACCCTAAGTCCTGCGAAACGATGGTTAGCATTTGTAATAATTTGTATTTCACATTGTTATTTTGAATTGAGTATTTAATGTATTCCATAATTGTCCGCTATCGCAGGACAAATACAAGACGGCCTTAGATGCTCAAGCGACGCAGTTAGGTCAAGAGCCGGACTTGGAGGAGTGCAATCGCATATGGAACAGAATCATCGACCCGCCTATTAGGGGTAGACGCTACGGCTTCGGAAACATAGAGGTAAAGCGTTTTATTAAAGCATTTAAACATACCCAAGTGCTATTACTTAATATCACTTAGGTACTCAATCCACGTAAACAAATATTAATCACTGGCATGAATAATTACTACAAATTGGCTCCATTAATTGGTGTGCATTTTATATCGACAACTCTATTACAATAATTGTATAAAGCATGTAAAGTGTATAAAAAACTTTTGACAATGATTTCTAACTTTTTTAATATAATTACAGATAGCGGGCACTCAGGCCTCTTATACGAGACGTCAGGATGAGGAGGAGATCAACATGCTTCGACAACAGGTTGCAGCCTTAGAAGATTTTCAGAAGAACATGCTCGAGACCGTGCTGGATGCGCGGATTGCTGCATATCTTCAGGAGCATGGTGTGATGCCGCCGAGCGAGCCCGTGGAGGAGGGCGAGGAGGACAGTGAGAACGATGATGATGAGTAGGTAGGTACTTGTCTTTTTTTTTATTTTGGACTTGTTTTGTAAATACAAACTAGTTGTTGGTGATGGACTTGAGATGTTTGTGGTATTTTGTGGAGACATGGTTTGTTTGATGGTATTTTGGACATGGTTCGTTTGACGTGGATATGGTGATGGTTTTTTGATAGTTTATCGTTTATATTTTTGTTTTTTGGACGTGTTGATGGTATGAGTTGGTTTATAGTGTTGATGAGGTGATTGAATGTGAATTTGAGTTGATGGAATGTGAAACAGATGAACTGCATTTTGAGCTTGTGTGGTTTGATGGCTTGTAAGCTGCTGAAATATAAAAAAAGTTACAGTTTGGCGACGGCTGGCGACGGCTAGTGACGGCGTTCTGGTCAAGTTTGACGACGGCAGGTGACGGCTTTCGAGGGTTTTTTACCCAGTTTTGCCACGTACAGCGACGGCTTGCGACGACTGGTTTGCATAGAATAGTGACGGTTAGCGACGGCTTGTTAGAGCAATATGGTGACGGTTTGTGACGGCTTTTAGCCATTTGTATGAATTATAGCCGTTTGTCCACGTGGCAACTTTGTCGTCGCTAACCGTCGCTAAAGTGGTGTCCACAGCCGTCGCCATAGCCGACGCTATTTTCTTAGCGTCCACATTATTTGTGACGGCTAGCCACGGCTAGCGACGGCCGTCGACGGTTATTTGCCGTCACTATTTGAGCCGTTTCTTGTAGTGTAACAAGGTTTCTTTTGTTACATGATGTGCATGCCGATATCGGAAATCCGACACAAGAGTTTTAGGCCGTTAACTCTGATTTGCACAGTGAAACATAACCAAAAGGTGATAAGCTGGACGTGGGACGTTATGACGCAGTTTGGAGCCTAAACCATTTTCGCCTCGCATTAAACGATTTATCAAAAATACAAACCATTACACTAATCTCTTAAATGATTTGGTTTCAATTCGGTTTTGATGTAGCATGATTCCGTTCTGGTTCAGTGAACTCATACTAAATATGAAATAAGTCATTCCATCAATAATTAACATACAACTGTTTGATTCTTTTTCATTGGAATGTTAAAACACACAACGTTATACTGAATTGGAAGATTAGTTTCTAACTGTAAAGATATTTCAATTTGATATTTACAAGTGAAATTGCTTTGGATAAAGATTCAATCTGGATTTCCGCGCCGTTTTTATAATTCAGTATAGATGATTTTCTATAGCGGTGTTGTTTGCAGTGGACGGTTTCCAAAACAGTGGGATTTATGCTCGTCTCTACAAAGATTGCTTACCACTAACAGTGTAAAAGAAAAAGCGTAAAAGAAAAAGGAAAAAAATAGAAAATGTTCCTTCTAATACAAAAGTCTTTTTACACATCAATCAACCACTGCACGTCGAACAACCGTTAATCAAGACACCCGTGCACTAAACTATTGCCATTCATTAGTTGATGACGCCAAAACAATTTTACCGATTGTTGTTCTTCGTGCAAAAACAATCAAAAGTGACGTTTTTGGTAAACCATGGAAACTCGGATACTAGAAAAGGTATAGAGCAAAATTGTATGGTCACTTTCAGCAATGGTATTTGTAAACGGGTTATGAGTTGCTCTTATCACGCTATTTTTAATTCCCAGTCTTGGCGCTATCGATCTGAGACATAAAACAACTTTAGTTTCCGAAGGGCCTTACAAATACAAAACAAATTAACAATATAGATATACCAATATTTACGAGAATATAACAATACATGACAAAATAGATATGCACATTAAAATTAGTCATCCTGTAAACATAAAATTTGTCATTAAATAACAGTCTCCGCATTTGTGAATAACCTACTGCAAGATAATACTGTTTTTGTGTTGTTTAGGATGGCCATACCAGATCCACGCTCCATCCCAGCCCCAACCTCTGTACATCGATTGGACTACTGGTGACATCTCACGCGCCCAGCCTAGACACCGCTCGCTGCAGCATGGCAGTGACTTCTGACAGGCTACAGCCTTTGGTTCAGAGAGGCGGTTTCAACGAGACGGGTGGACCCATGCCATTTTATTCTATCTACCGTTACTGACATTGAGGTATCTTGGTTATCTGTTGATATTCTACAGTAATCAGTAGTAGTATATCTGTAGTTTGTTTTATTTATTGTAGATTGTTTGTTCAGTTTGTTTGGCAGTCCATTTAGTTTGTTGGTATTTAAATTAAAATATATTGTGTGATTAAGTAAAATATCAAGTTCACTTTATTGTGCTTTATTTGCGATTATTAGAGGCATATTCCACTATTAAATAAATTATTAATTAACTAACATCAATTAAATTAAAACCACAAATTAAAATACTCCGTTTAAATGCTATGCTTAAACGCCATGTTTAAAGTCGTAAACGGATAACTCATTTAGCTTCTAATCCCGTTTAAATACGCTCTAAAATGATTTGTTACAGTTATGTGCAAACGTAGTCTTAGTTGTCTTTGAATAAGATACAGTCATACGAAACTCCATCGATCAACGAGCGCTAAACAAAATTGCAATTTACCTCACCAGACGCTGTAACTAAAAAACATTTTTTCAAAAAAAAAAAAAAAGAAAAAAAAAACACTTTCTTCTAGTTATTGTCATCAACAATGGTCTATAACTATGACAAAATCAATAATTGCTAAAACTGTAAACATCAAAATAAGCCAGATAAGTAAAATCCTTATCATAACTATTTAAGCAAGCCAAATAGTATGTTAGGTTGGGCAGCATCATATGATGGAGTTGGTGTGATGTCTAGTGGACCAATTGTACATTGATTGACAAAAATTAGATAAGTTGTTACTTCATTTCCATTGCTGCCTGGATTTCCATTTAACTTTTATTCATGCAAGTTATCATACTAACTTACTAAGCAGAACACATGGTTTGGGTTGCAATCTATATGGTACCGCACTTGAGTGATTAAACGTATTTAATTAATTTGGTGGTGAGGACGATGTGTTGCCTAACTAACACTTGCTAAAAGAAGTTAAAATCAGGAATTTATAATCAAAAAGTTGGAATAGTATCGCACATCTTCTGGAAGTCCTTTTCGTTACCGACATCTAGTTTGTCCTAAAACTGTTGAAAATTACTAATTATAGGTGTGCTGAAGAACATCCTATAATTATAATTAAGTTCAAAAACATTAATTGCTCCTTCTACTTAATTGCTTTAAGTAGCCAAATATCTAGTGCAAGGCGTACACCATGTCAAATTTTATGAGACATAAAATAATAATTTGGCACTTATAAATCATACAAAATACTAATATGAAACTGATGAAATAAAATTAATTTAGGTGTAACACATGGGAAGACAGAATAAAGGCATGATTAGTTGGCATGATATGATATAGGCAGCTTATCTGATTGACATACATGTTTCAATGTTCATCCAAAAGTTTCTTTTTTTTTTTCCTTAGTGGGGACTAGGGAAAAAATATTTAAAAAAAGAAAAAGAAAAACAGAAACCCTAGAGTGAAGTAAATAAATGGAATAGATCTATATTAAAGTCAAAGAAGTTAGCTGAAGATGCATAACTGAGAAAATAGATTGAATGTACTTTCAAAACCACATTATTGTTTTCAGACTATACAGAAACATAATGGGTACAAACCTAAATCTGTTTTCTAGCGCCAGCACTACTTCTTCCAAAACTTTTTTCCCCAATAAGTTACTTATAGCAATGAGTTTTCCGGTCTAATTTAACCGACTGAATACTTGATTTTTTTTTTTATTATTATTACATTCGTTCATTTTCTTGTAAAAATTAGCCTAAGTTTATCGAAAAAGTTGTTTCGGCTTAAAGAATCATGAATTGACATGAAACAAAAAAGGTTAATTCAGCAACCTCTTAAGTGCATTTTATTTGTAGACTTGGTAATTCAGCTCAACTTTGGGTGCATGACAATAAAATCTTAAATAGAAGCAGTAAAGGAGGATTTTTCCAAATGGAAATTGTCTGTTGTAAATTCAAGGACACCAAATTTATTTTCAACTGAAAAATCCTGATTAAAACTGAACAAAATAAGAAACAAACTTCCATACTGAAACCTCAACACATCTGAAGAGCAGCAGCAGAGAAATCTCCAATTACGACAACGGTGCAAAGATTTTTGAATGTGAAGATCCACCAGTTCCTTTTATGAACTGCTTTGGATTAGTAGGGTCCCGGATCCATTGAACTTCACTCATATTAGGGCTCTCCACGAACAACATCGTAAACTCTCCAATTTTCTCCGCTTTCCCTCTTTTGCCAGCCCTAAGAACAAGATTTGATTTATGGTAAGAAAATATCCCATTTGTTAGCTGAACTATATCGCCCGGTTGGAATGCAATGCACTCACTCCCCCACATTTGAAAATGAACTGAAGCAGTTTCATCAGCTACTAAGGATAAGCATGTCGTGTCTTTGCCATCTTGAGTCGCGTTGCCTTTCTCGAGAATTATGAATTTTGTGTTTATGTTGTTGCTTGCACCAGGAACTATGTCTTTCAAGGGCATCATTGCTTCAGAATTACCTACGCCTACATGCACAATTTTCTAGCTGTCATTTCAACAAGCAAGTTGTATGCAAACTATAATTCAGTACTTTTCTGCATTACCTACTCACAGGCACTGGTTAAGAATCAGGATAATCACTACTCAACTTACGGTAAGTCGCATTAGATCACTAATATTGAAATACTATCACATTATGAAACGTTCAATTCACCCATGCATAAAGAGTGCATGCTAAACAAATTATAAACTCCGTAGGAGTTAGGATCCAAAATTATATAGCAAGATTACATCATAACGTATAAGTACCTTTCTAGCAAGATGAAAACATGTCATACAAAAAAAAAATATCCAACAAGTCGAGAGACTTTAAGGATATATGCTCAGTCCAACATATTGAGCAAGTAATATAATTCATACCAGCATTTCTTTTAATTCATAGAACCGATTTTTACCTCCAAATTTATACAAAGTTGCTTATGAATGTGTCTGCCTTTGAAATTAGCAGCGAAGATATCTTGAAAACGAAATTTCAGTATTAATACTTATATTTCTCATGGTTGGACCTGAATATATTAGCCTAACAAGCCTTTACGGCCAATGGGCCTATTTGTGTATAATTTATTAATTTCTGTTGCAAAATAAAAGATGAACACAAGAAAATAAAAGAGCGAGAACATTTTTATTCATTCAGATCTCTTTAGAACATACATAAACTCTCTATTTATATACTTCATATGTCTTTGCAATTGCAATAGTGTCCCTTGCATTAAGTGTATTCACCCTTAACATATGTATATATTACAACACTCCACATTGAATATGCGTATGCAAAAATGAGAAGATTAATTGCCTCATTAAAAAACTTTTTATGAAAAACTCTGTGGGAAAAATCATAAATAAGGAAAATAGTACAATTTTATTTCATCTTTAGGTAACATATTGACAATGTTTCAATGAGGGTTATACTTCTGTATCAAAATAATGTCTCATTAAAAAACTTAATAATAAAAAACTAGTGGGAAAAATATTAGTGAAGGAAAAGAGTACATTATAGCATAATATCTGCTCCCCCTGATTCGTAATGCATTATTCAAATAGTTTGGTGATGCAAGCGGCACATACCAATTTTATATATCATCTTCTGAAATGTTGATTTTGGAAGTGCCTTTATGAATAGATCTGCTGGATTTTCTTGAGATTGGATTTGCTTCATTTCTATCTTATTGTCTTTTTGAAGTTCATGTGTGAAAAAGAATTTAAGAGAAATGTGTTTTGTCCTATCACCCTCGATACATCCTGCTTGAATCTGGGCTACGCACGCTGCATTGTCTTCATAAATGATAGTTGATTTTTCTGTAGTTGAAGGAAGTTGACATGTTCTTCGAATATGTTCAATTAATGATCTTAACCAAATACATTCTCAACTCGCTTCATGTAGTGCTAGTATTTTAAGATGACTGGATGATGTTGCTGCCAATGTTTGCTTTGTAGATCTCCATGAGATAGCTGCATTGTTGTTTGTAAACACATATCCAGTTTGTGATATTGCTTTATGTGGATCAAAAAGGTAATCTGCATCAACATAACCAACTAGAATTAGATTATTTCCTATGTTAGAATAAAACAAGCCTAAATCTGTGGCTCTTCACAGATATCTCATAATATGTTTTGTCATTTCAATGTCTTTTAGTTGGTGCAGAACTATATCTTGCTAGAAGATTGAATGAAAATGCAATATCTGGTCTTGTGCATTGTGCTAAATATAATAATGCACCAATTGCACTGAGATATGGTACTTCTGGACCAAGTACATTCTCATCATCTTCTTTTGGTCGGTAATGGTCCTTTTTGATGTTTAGTGATTTGACAACCATAGGCGTACTAAGTGGATATGCTTTATCCATTTGAAAACACTTCGGGATTTTCTCAATGTAATTTGATTGATGAATTAATATGTCATTTTTACTATGCTCAATCTGTAGACCAAGACAGTATTTGGTTTTGCCAAGTTCTTTCATTTCAAATTCCTGCTTTAGGTAATCTATTGTTTCATCGATCTCTTCTAGAGTTCCAATCAAATTTATATCATCAATATATACCGCTAAAATAGAAAATCCTTTTACCGATTTCTTTATAAAGACACATGGACAGATCAGATTGTTTTTATACCCAACTTTTATTAAATACTCACTAAAACGGTTATACCACATTCTTCTGGATAGTTTCAAACCGTATAGTGATCGACTTAACTTTAATGAATACATTGACTTTGATTTTGCTTCAAGAATTTATATCCATCTGGGTTTTTCATGTAAATATCGGTATCCAATTCACTGCATAGATAAGTTGTCAAAACATCAGTCAATCCTATATCCAACTTCTCGGAAACTACAAGGCTTATTAAATATCGAAATGTTATGGCATCCATAACAGGGGAATATGTTTCTTTGAAGTCAAAACCTGATCTCTGCATGAAACTTTATGCAACAAGCCTTGCTTTGTATCTCACAACTTCATTTTTATCATTTCGTTTTCTAACGAATGCCCATTTGTAACCAACTGGTTTAACACCTTCTGCTGTTTTCTCTATTGGTCCAAATATACGATGTTTTTGAAATGAATCTAACTCAATCTGAATAGCATCTTTCCACATTTTCCAATCTTGTCTTTTTCGACATTCATTTATACTAGTTGGTTCATTATCATTATCCTCATTATAGTCATGACATTCAGTATTTCAGTAGCTATTGCGAATGAGAATACATCATCAATTGTTATTTTATTTTGATCCCACGTTTCTTCATAATTCGTATAGAATATTGAGATCTCGTTATTATTATTAGGTACCATTTTGTTTTCAGAAGCTTCTATTATTTTTTCTGGGATAATAGTTCCTTCACTGATTTTTGAAGAATTGGAATTTTCTTTTGAGTCATCATTTGGATCATTTGTAACCTCTTCGGGAGGTTTCGGTAGGTTTGCTAATTGATGATTTTTCATTAGACTTTCTTTTTCTAGGTGCCAAGTCTTTTGAACCTATCGGTCTTCCACGTTTTTGTCTAGCTTTAGATTCATTTGCTGCTATTGGTCCTTCGGGGATTTCAATTATAGCTGGTGCATTTGCTGCTGGAAAGTGACTAGTTATTTTTGCAGCATAATTAAATGGATCTGGCATTTGATTTGCAATATTTTGAATATGCAAAATTCTTTGTATGTCATATTGACATTGTTTGGTACGTGGATCCAAATGAAACATAGAGAGATTATTCCATGAAATTTCATGTCGTTCTACTGGAACGGTCTTTTCTCCCCCTAATAGTGGGAAATTTGACTCATCAAATTTTGGTCTGCAATTCTTGCAGTAAATACATCACCTGTAAGAGGTTCAAGATAACGGATTATCGAAGGTGAGTCAAATCCCACATAAATTCCCAACCGTATTTGAGGACCCATTTTAGTACGAAGTGGGGGACTAATGGGTACATGCACAGCGCAACCAAATTTTCGTAGATGTGAAATATTTGGTTGGGATCCAGTTAAAAGCTGTGATGGTGAAAATTGATGATAAGTCGTTGGTCTAATTTTAATCAATTTGAATGCATGAAAAATTGCATGTCCCCAAGCTGAAACAGGCAACTTTTTTTTGCATAAGTAAAGGTCTTGCAATAAATTGCAAGCGCTTAATTAATGATTTTGCCAGACCATTTTGAGTATGAACATGAGCTACTGGATGTTCAACTTCAATTCCCAATGATAAACAATAAATCACATACTTGAGAAGTAAATTCTCCTGCATTATCTAGTCATATTGATTTGATTTGATGATCAGGGAAATGTGCTCTTAATTTAATTATTTGAGCATTTGGAAAATGTCATGTTTCTAGTAGATAGCAAACATACACGTGACTAACTAGTTGATGCATCGATTAATACCATAAATTATCTTAATGGTCCACAAGCAGGATGAATTGGACCACATATATCACCTTAAATTCTTTGCAAAAATTCTAAAGACTCGGAGGTTATTTTACTGTATGAAGGTCGAGTAATTAATTTTCCATGTGATCATGATGTACACATGTAATCACTTGGTAAATTCAACTGATTTGATAAATCATGTCCGTTTGAGTTTTGACAATTTGACGGATCATAGTTGATCCAGGATGACCTAAACGGTCATGCCAAAGAATCAATTTCTTTGTATCCATGAGCTTCTGGCTCATGTTTATAAAATGAGATTCAACTATGTTAATTTTGGTAAAATATAATCCAGTTGAAATTGTACCAAATTTTTCTAAAATAGGCTTCTGGCTTTCAATTTTAGAAATAACACAAAGATATTCTTTGTTGTTTTCATTTATAGTTTCAATATGATATCCATTCATTCTTATATCTTTGAAGCTAAGCAGATTTCTTTTAGAATTGCTTGAATATAACGAATTTTGATTGAATATATGTGTACCAGTTGGTAAACACTGTATAGACTCTTTCGGACCCTTCAATTATATTGTCTGAACAACTATAGTTGAAATTTTATATGAAATATTTTCAGATAATTTAGAGAAAAACTTCGGGTTTTTCAATATCATATGAGTAGTTCCACTATCAACCAGACATATATCATCACTTAAACAATGTCGATCCATGCCTTAGGATTAAAAACAATACAGCTAGTCAATAATTGAAATAACTTATAAATATAAATAAATGTCCATGGGAATAAACTACTTATCATGTCCAACATTACACATTATTTCTGCAATTTCATAAGAATAAACTAAAAGAAAAACAAATAAACAAAAATTTCAAAATAATACATGCTGAAAGGAAATGAACAAAATAAAAATCACATAATAAGCTTCAGGCTACTTATTGGTTGGTTTGGTCATATCTTCGAATATTGCATTCAAATTTTCATCGCTGAATAAATTTCCATCATAATCTTCAAAGAAATCATCTAACTTCAAGTCAGTATTATCAGACAATCCCTCGGTATTGTTTATCTCCCACTACACCATAAACGTCATTTCGCAACGGCTTTTAGCCGTTGCAAATGATATTAGCAACGGCTTTGGGCCGTTGTGAAACGGGGGGTAGCAAAAATTTCGCAACGAACTTGAGCCGTTGCGAAAAATGATCCTAGCTGTTGCGAAATATTATTTTGCAACGGCTATAGGCCGTTGTAAATATTAATTTCGCAACGGTCAACGTTGCGAATTGGAGAAAGAAATTAAAAAAAAAAACTGATTTTTGGATCTTTTCCAGCGGTTCAAATTCAGTATAAATAATCACATATTCGATATAAATCATCACAACAGCTCATATTCAGTACAGGTCAATAAGCAAAATATTTTCAATATATTCAACATAAAACAAACTTTAGAGTTCTAATAATAAACTCCTCCTAAATCACATACAACGCTTCACAGCCAACTTGCACATATATTATATTCTATCTAAAAAACATACCACAGGAAGGTAGTAGAATTCATCTGGTGATCTGAAGCAATTGTTATGCACACGAATGGCTCTGGACATTACCAGACCAAGACCGAATCCAGAGAAAATGAAAGCATTTTGACTGTACATAGGATACATAGAAATTAGAACATACTAGATTCAATAATTGTACACTGATTCTCAATAAAACCGAATATTGATTCAATAATTGTACACTGATTCTCAGTAAAATTTTATAAAAGGCCAACAAACTTATGTTTCTATAGTTTAGGTTATTCATATTTCATTTATTCAAACAAAAGCATGTCAAAGTAGCTGTGCTTGCATGATTAGCTCGAGACCACATAATGCTTTATCTTTCTTATACAGCTACAAAAATGATTAAGTTTGAGGCATCAGCTCAAATGACATAGCTGTCTAAATGACAGAGAGACACCTTAAAGCTTACAAAGAGAACTATATGCATGGTTTTGAACCCTTTTAAACAACATAAATACAAATTATTAGAATTGTTGTGATTTTATTATGCGCTAAAAGAGAGAATGGATAGAAAAGAAAATTACAGAGTGTTTTCTGGATAGGCCATATCAATCAATAAAATAATTGTTTGTAAACAGAATGATTATACAACGTTTAACTGGCTTTATGGGGAAGATGTTAAAGGATGTTGGGTCCATCTGAATAAAATAAAATAGGACTCTTCCCTTGTATCGAAAGATGAGCACATACAGAATCATATTAAAAAGGCTTGGAACATTGGTTTTGTTATATAATTTGGACATGCAGAAACTACGGACAACATGTGCAAGTATAAAATATCACCATGTTACTGCAAACACGGAGAAGTAAAATTCATAATTCGAGCTTACCTTAAGAAGTCAATCAATGCTGGACCGTATGGCCCTTCAAGTGAAACCGCAAGGTGGTTGAGCGAGGTTTGGTTCAGCTTCTCATATAATTTTCTGGTCCAGTTTCCTTCCCTTTTTATGATCACACTGAGCGTTTCAGGCTCCAAATTGCAGCTGGAACTTACGGAGAATGGATGCAACTGAATTGATGACACGTTAGGTATGTTCACGAATATACTGCTCAATGGTGTATAGCTGAATCCTGAAAGTCAAAAGCTATTGCATCAATAAGTCATTCAAAAAAGGTGGGGAGATAACTGTAACTTGAGCACTAAGATGACTGTAGTATCAGTATTATCGATCTGTTCAGAGTACTAAGAAAAACATGCAACTACCTGGATTCTTTGAGAAGTTGAGCTCAACAACTTTAGGCATAAGGCGAGTAGAAACAAGTCTAACACAACGCCGTGATTGCAAGAATCTCAACCAACGGTCGATGATGAAGATGTAAATTTCAGGAATGAAGCCTGCAGAATACTTTGAAACCAGCACCAAGAATGAAGCCTGCAGAAGAAAGACATTTAGAAGCCAGCCCCAAGAACCGAATAAACAACCAACTTCAAAAACTAATTCACAGCAAGGCATCTGGAAGAACATAACAGCAAAAACTATGAAATCACTCAAGTAATAAACTTTATCAGAAGGGAAAAAGAAAAAAAAAGCACATGAAAAACCTGTAAAAACGGAAAACGAGTGCGTCTTTGCCACCAGACAACTTCAAATATCCAGTAATGCACATTGCTATGATCTACCAAACTATGGAAGCCAGCAGAAATAAGAATTACGAACATAATACGCCAAAGTAATCTTAAGATGAATCACACACAAGAATATTGATTCTGCGCTAAGAACACACAAGAAGAATCTTGTACGACATAAAAATACACTGAAAACCAGTGATGCATTTCAACAAATGTCAAGGAACAAGAACAACTTTTCTTCTCAAGCTATGTGCTTTTTCATCTTTCTCTTAGAAGAATGTCATAGTGGCAACTGCAGTAGTTACTGTCATAACGGGCAAGCTGAATGAGAGGACCTATATTACAAAGTTGAAAATGATTTTAGATCTCTTGTGATGCTATTATTCTGGGTTTGTTTGCCATCAACAGTTGCTCTTTGAAGCAACTTATCTCTTTATGTCCTCTATGTGCACTAAATCAGCTGATACACAGGACAGGACTACTTTGTACACCAAATTTTTGTTGGGATGTTTAAAACAATTGCATAAACAAATACACGGAGGGAACCAAAAGGGAGGAGAAATATACCAATTAAAATAAGATGCATAAATTAAATTACATAAATATCATGCATGTATAATGAGTTCTGACTGTTTAACATTATAAACTGATTTCTTGGTCATATGCACATACATGGATCCGACGATGGCCATTAACAACATTGGAAATGTAATCATCAACATACTCGCTCCTGCAGCAATATTAAACAAGCAAATATGAAAAACCAAAACGTTAATTCGAAAATAATAACATGAATGTCTATCGTATATGACCTTGTTCTCCAAAATAAGTGGAATTTGTTGCTGTCATAAGTTGAAAGCATTTCGTTTTTTCTACTCAATATTACAATGAGTACATTAGAACATAGAACATGATGCAAATATATGATTGTATTCTGCACCTGTTATCATGGTAACATAGTTTAATGAAATGAAAAAGAGAAAAAAATCCCTTAAATTTTACAGTAGCAGAGTGTTCTCTTATGTAGAAATGGAGACAGAAAATAAATTTCATCGTTTTACATGCTTGGTTAGTATATGAAATCACGACTCACATCCATGCTAAGACCAATTTGAGCTTTGTATAGAATATGATTTTTACCACATCATATATTATGAACAAACAGAGCAACTGCATCTAATTGCAATGAAATTTTTTTGCACTTAGTCTACACAAAAAGGATTAACTACTTTTTTCATTTCTAATATAGGTGGCAGCAAATCAATGGTTTGGAATGATATCTGAAAATGAGAAATCGTGAAATGGAGGACCTGAAAAATATACAGTATCAACTAAATCAGAAACAGCAACAGGAGGTGTGAAAATAAATATCAACAGCTGAACGTTGCTTATAAAAAATCGAGCAGACCTATCGTATATAGTCAAAAAAACAATCCTAACTGCAACATGATATTTTTTCACTTTAATAGATGGGAATTGGAAAATTTTCATAATAATTATTTTCCTTTAGGTTCATTAAGAGGTTAAAAAGGAACGTGTGTGACAATACTGGATCCTCCCTCACTCCAATTAACAATTGTGCTAAAATCTGTGAGATGACTGACATAAGAACAACCTTCGAAATTTCCCACACACAAAAAAAAAAACAAGTTTGTACGTAATCACAGAAAAATCTTTAAAATCGTTTCCTAGTGAGTACGTATTTAAATAGAATCCTATTGCATACCTTGAGTCGATCGACTGCAAATTTTGAGATTAGGCGATAAGCCTATTTCAGGAACGACGATGCGATTAGGGTCTTCAACTTAAATCGATACTGGATCTGGAAACTGGATGAAAACTAGATCTCAGATTTGGAAGTTGGATTGAAAATTTTGAATACTAGGGTTAAGTTTTTTTTAGTGTTGTGTATTTTGTAATAATGATAGCGTACTATTTGAGAATGGGGATATATGGAACTGCCTTTAGAACGGTCTGAAGCCGTTGCGGAAAATAGATCGAGCTGAACATTAGCTCTAGAGAGCTTTGCAACGGCCCAAAGCCGTTGCAAAGCTTCCACATTGGGGCGTTGCGAAATTGCTGATATGGTGTAGTGTCCATATTTTTTGATTTATGATATTCTTCAATTGTTTTCTTTGATGATCTGCAAGTACGTGACCAATAACCAGTGCGTCTGCATCTATAACAGACTTCTTAATAATGCTTTTTATTTTCTACAGCTGAATTATTACTATTTTTAGGCTCATTTTTCTTTTGCTGCTTTTTAAAATCAGTAGTTTTATTGACTTCAAAACCACTATAACCACCTCTACTGGGGTTGTATCCATGTCATGGTCACGTCTGATTCAACCACTCTTGCCTCGTATTCGGAAGTATGGCCGTCTTTTGATGGTCATAACGCTCCTTTAGAGAGTTCCATAAGTAGAGAGGATCTTTTTCAGTTAAATATTCTGTTTTTAGATCATCGTGGATGTGACGTCTTTAAAATATTAGAGCCTTAGTTTTGTCCCGCTGAGACATATTATTACCATTTTTAATGGCATTTTCTAAGTATTGAGATTGCAAATGGATCTCGGCGTCTAGAATCCATGACAAATAATTATCTTCAGAAATGTCCAAAGCCTTGAATTCAAGTTTAGCAATGTTTGACATTTTTCGAACTACACATAGAAAAATTGTATTAAAAAAATGTATGATAAAAAAAAAATATCGACAATGAAAAACTTTATGTAAGCTACTTCATTGTTGGAACTAAAACTTGCCGTCAAATAAAATCAAGCATACACTTGTTTGAGCTCATGCGCCATATATATTTAATATTATCAAAGTAGAACAAAAAAAAATCATGCATTAATAGGATACAGATCAATAATATCTACCATAACATTAAACCATGCATCATTTGAAGTCTGAAACCAAGCAGGGACATGTTACAATAACGAAACATTTTAGTAAAATACAAAAGTGGGAATTGATATAGAAGCAGAAACATTTTTATAATGAAACATTACAATAAACCAAGCAGGGACGTTTTGTCTGAAATGAAAGCAACTTATTAACCATGAAAGGAAATATACAAAAGTAGAAACTGGAAACAAGCAGGACGTGATTCAATAATTAAACATTTCAGTAAAATATGAACATGAAATTACAATGAAGATTTGTCAAGACATTGCCACATATGTTCATATAAACGGTGAAACTGAAAATATTTCCATGATAAAATGATAAAAGAAGTGACTTACAATAAGTACAGCGACTTACCTTGGTTTGCAAAAAAAATGATAAAAGTAGTGTTTGTACTATTGAGAAGATAACATCTATAATAATATAGCACGACCTTTAAATGATACTGCATGAAATTGTACTGTATATTATAAAAACTTGGATAGCATGTTCACAAACCTTCAGTTGCTTTCTGTACGAAGATAGAAGAAATATAAAAGATGAAGGGCCAGCTTCTAAGAACCAATATACTTTATGTAAAGAGAACTCTGACTATCGAAATTATATTGATAGTAAAGATCTAGTATATATAGAGGAAATAAAGATATTAAAATCTTGCAAAAGAATAGGTAGTGAGATAGAATAGGTAATGCATAGATGAATAGCGAATTGCAAGGTAAGCCGACATATGAATTGGTAATAGTTAGATAATAATCAAATTTAAAAAAAGGGTGAGCGCCAGTAATTAAAATAAAAAATCACATATCTAATATTATATTATTATAGCGCAGAACATTGTGCTGATAACGTGTTGCAAAATAAAAGAAAAACACAAAGAAATAAGAGAAAGAGGACATTTTTATTCATTTAGATCTCATTGCAAGATACATAAGCTCTCTATTTATAAACTTCACATGTCCTTATAATTACAATAGTGTCCCTTGCATTAAGCGTATTCACCCTTAACATATGTATATATTACAACAATTTTAGTATTTTTAATACAATTTTATTTTCCTGGCTGAAGTGTGCAACTGCAGGGGGAATTGAAGCCTATGAGAAGAACCAGTGACTTTATGAGGCAGGAAAATAGTGTATGGACAAAATTAAAGAAAAATTTAGGCACAAGGACAAGAGGTTTGGATTTTAGGCACAAGTACACTTTTTAGTGTGAACTAGAAAATGATAGTGGATCCCTGAATTTCTTGATTTACACTAAAAAGTGTCATTCAGCCTAAAATCCAAACCTCTTGTCCTTATATCTAAATTTTTCTCCAATTCTGTCTTTGTGCCTAAAAATCCCGTGGTAGGCTGGTAAAATCTTTTTTTTTTCTAAATTGTAGACAGAGAAGTAAAAAGATCAATAAAACTTGAAGGCCTGAAAGACTTGTACGATTTTTTACCAAAAAAAGATCTAATGGCTTTTTTGTGGATAATCCCAATTTTGGTTTAATAAAACAAAATCTAAATACAAGATTAACTATAAAATTGAAGAATAAAAAATGCAGGAGTTCTTTTCTTTATTGTTGGATCCTTAATTATGGACCTTGAGGTTGGTGTAGATCGTTTTTTATCCTGCAGTTTCGGGCCATATATATTGTTTCGATGGTCAAAAATTAATAGCCTCCATTGAATTTCGCTAAACGCGCTCAGATTCGTACCCACAGTTTCAGGCTTTCTAGCACTGCTAATTGTCCTCGAACCTGATGGTTTATGTGTGGCCGTTGCGCAGACCGTTCGAGCAGAGGTATTATTAGGTAAAATTCATCTTGGCCATTTAGCCAGTATCTATAATATACTGTATATGAGATAAGGTGTACAAACATTACATAATGCCAGGATAAGTTCCCTTTTATGAAAATGTCTCAATACTGACTTTGACCTGCAATAACTAATAGCATTCTAAATAGAATAAAGATGTCTGAAACCAACGTTGCATAATGTCAGGATAAGTTCCCTTTTATGAAAATTAAAATCCTACATTATTAAATCGAAATATACGTGCAACTATGTTGTCATACTAACATGATTGCACCATTATGCGATGTTGAAAATAAAGCTATAAACATAGAATCCACTTACTTGGTCGGAACATGATACTCAGGAAAAAACTTGGAAAGAATGCATGTACAACGTTTATGTATGTCTTGGCGGAACCATCTAGATACTTAAGCACATGCATGACACTGGCGTTTATGTTATGTTGAAGGTGCAGACCTAACACAAAAACTGGATTGATGACTACTAGCTCCACGCCCTTCTCTGTTGCCATTTCTCTTTTTATGGTAAAATTCATCTTGTCCCTTTTTATGCAGGATCATGTTGAAGGATATCTTGAACTGTCAGCTAAGACAAATGTATATTTTGCGATTATGTGGGATGTTAGGTTTTTTGTGATACAACATTCCATATTTATGTATATCTTGGATATATTTGAGTCTATATGGAATTATGAGTCAAATTTATTGCCTATTTTATAGGTTTCCTAGATTTTTGAAGACTGATTAATAGCATCTTTTAAAGATTTGCTGGATTTTATGAAGTAATTAGTTGTCTCTTTTATTGCATTAGAAAAGACAACACATTATCTACATGGGAAGACTTATGGAATGATTTATTTTGTTCAAATTTTGTAGAGGATTTATTTTTGAGTAATTTTAAGGCCTAATTAGGGTATTGACCTAGTCTTATTTGCCTATATAAACATCTCATTAGAAATAGATTTACTTGTACTTTGAAGGGAGAAAAAACTTTTTGTTTTTGTTTTTAGGGATTGAGACATTCTCTCAATTTTAGGCCTTTCTTTGTAATCAATTGGTGAAATAATAAAGGCTTGTTTGGAGGAATTTGTTTTTTTTATTGTTTTCTTCTTCCCTCTTTTAAAATCAATTTGTGTAAAGATCCCGGGGAAACCTTAACAATTGGTATCAGAGCCTTCTACACAAATTTTTTGAAGAGGGTTTGAATGTGGATAAGATAATTATTGAAAAGCTTAATGGAATAAATTAGGGATTATGGAGGGTGAAGATGGAAGATTTCCTTTATCTTAATGATCTTCATCAGCCACTGGAGAATAATGGGGAAAACCTAGCAATCTATCCGAAGCAAAATAGGAGACTTTGGATAGGAAGGTTGTTGCGTCTACTCGATGTATTTTGGATAATTCACTGTTTCATATTGTTGCTAATGAAACATCTGCTTATGCAATATGGAAGAAACTGGAAGGGGTTTATGCAAAGAACTCCACAAGAAATAAGGCTATTCTTATGAGAAGATTGGTCAATCTAAATCTTAAGGAAGGTGGATCAATTGGAAAGAATCTTAATGATTTTCAGGAAATTGTGAATCAATTGGCTATCGTGAATTTCAAGGTAGATGATGAAACACATGCCTTAATGATGAATCAATTGACTATCGTGAATTTCAAGGTAGATGATGAAACACATGCCTTAATGATGATGAGTTCATTACCGGAGAGTTGGAAAAAACTTGTAGTGTCATTAAATAACTCAAATTTGGATGGCGTTGTTTCAATGGGGTCAGTGGTTAGTAGCTTGCTTAATAAGGAGATGCGGAGGACGAGCCTTATGGAAGGAAAAAATAAGGAGAAGGCAATGGAAATTGGAACTCCAATTGAAAAAGCTTTTATTGCAAGGAGGGTTAATTAACGAAATATGGAATGACAACCGAATAGACCAGACATGAAAAAGAAATACATTTGTTTATACTGTGACAAAACCGGTTATCAACTGAGAATTTATTATAAACATAAAGGGATAAGGAGAAGATGAAGGCATTGGAGGAGTCGGATGAACAAGATAATAACAGTAATGAGGTGAATTTTGGTGAGGAACATGAAGGCAATGTCTTATGTGTTAACGAAGGCGAAAGCAAAGATTGGATACTTGATTCATGAGCTTGTTTCCGCGTATGCCATCAAAAGGAAGCAATTATTAATTATGAAGAACAAACTAGTAAGGTGGAATATTCCGAGGGTCGAGATTTTCATGTTAAAGGCATAGGTTTAGTTCGATTGAATATGAATGATGGAAATGCGGTGAAGCTAACAAGAGTTAGGTACATCCTAGAAATTAAGAAGAATCTTGCTTCAATAGGATAGTTGGAACAAAAAGGCTGCAATCTTTTGACTAAAGGTGGGTCACAAGGGGTTGGAGGGGTGATAAGGAGCTTCTGCGCGCAAAACGGGGAAATGATAACATATATAAATTGCTTGGAAAAACGGTGGAGAATGTTATGAGTTCTCAAACTGGATTGGGAGAGGCAAGTTCATCTGAATCAAGGTAGACCCAGTAACGTAAAGCCAGAAAGCCAACATAGAGGCCATTGTGGTATTACAAACAATTTTGAGATGTTTTTCGAGTGGTGCATCTCATGTGGGAGATGCATCATTTATAGGTGGTTTTTGGTTTGTGTATTTGTTTTGAAATCGGTGATTGTTGGAGTGATTTCATATCTAGGTGGAGCTTGGATGACATATATGGAATATAGTATCAAGGTGGAGATTGTTAGGTTTTATGTGATACAACATTCCATATTTATGTAGATCTTGGATATAATTGAGTCTATATGGAATTATGACTCAAATTCATAGCCTATTTTGTAGGTTTCCTAGGTTTGTGAAGATTGATTAATTGCGTCTTTTAAAGATTTGGTAGATTTTATGGAGTAGTTTGTTGCCTCTTTTATTGCATTAGAAAAGACAACAAATTATCTACATGGGAAGACTTATGGAAAAAATTATTTTGACCAAGTTTTGTGGAGGACTTATTTTTGAGAGATTTTAGGGCCCAACTAGGGTATTGACCTAGTCTTTCTATTTGCCTATATAAAGATCTCATTAGAGATAGATTTACTTGAACTTTGAAGGGAGAAAAAACTTATTTTTTTTATGGATTGAGATATTCTCTCAATTTTAGGTCTTTCTTTGTAATCAATTGGTGGAATAATAAAGGTTTGTTTGGAGAAATTTGCTTGTTATTATTTTTTTCTTCCCTCTTTTAAAGTCTAATTGTGTAGAGATCTCGGGGAAACCCTAACATGGGATGCAGAGTTCTACATCAAAGTTGTGGTTGTTGTTGATGATGATGATGATGTACATGTAATTATAGGTACTAAATAAGAGAAATGTACAGAACGACTTTTAATGCTATCTTTTAGGAGTACTTCGGCACGTGCATTGTAAGCTTTCTTGGATTCATAAACTTGAAGAATAAATCTTTTCTGTATATTTTGATATATATACATTCACATGTCAAACATTTGTTGAAACATAAATGAGACTACGGAATAGTTGCAATATTATATCATACAGTCAATGTTGGATTAACTATAAACAAAACAGCTACCATTCTATACATTAAGTTTATATAACTGCTCTGTACAGCGATATTCATGGGAAGTACAAACTGCTACTGTAAATCCCTTAATACTTCTCTATGCTACCAAATATTTGATGGATGTGCTTTCATTTACATGTCTTCCAAATTTGCTCACCCCTCTACGACACATCGTTGGGGTTGCATGTTTTCATAGCCAATTTATAAAACTTTTGATGATAGAAATAACAGATTTGATTTTATTTCTATACGAGAGAGATACAAAAATTTGTATAAGAGCTTTTGGTTCTATTAGAAAAAGATTACAGAAGAGAAAATAGAATTGTCTTCATAATGTTGTATACAAAGTGTTTATATAGAGGTAACGACAAAAGCATTTTCCTTTTGGGTTGGCTTTGCATTCCATGTATCTTTGTATCTGATGTTGGGTTTTGACGTGCTTTGGCTTTTGTTATTTGATATTTCTTTTGCCAGACCATTCGATATTCATTTCCCTCTCAAATTAATACTAGGGTCAGGGTTTCCATGGTTGTTGCTCTAACGATTCTCTTGCTACCTCTTCTTCAATTCAGCAAGCTTTTTATAAGATCTGTTAGATCTATCCTCTTCAAGACTTCGAATCGTATTAAATCTACTACTCTTTAGTAGATCTGAGTTGTATTTGTCTTCGACTTACTTGTTATCCTTGAGGTCAACATCTGGAGTGCTGTCTTCGTTAGTACTTTTAACGAACTTGGAGCCTAATGCCATTTTAAAGGATTTGAATTGCTGATGAGTATCATCAGTTCTCACAACCTTTATAGCATCTCTGAACTTGAAGAAGTTTGGAGATGACAGAGGTTTGGTGAGAGTGTCGGTTCGCTGGTAAGTGGCAGGTATGTGTCTGAATTCTAAACATCCATTCATTATATGTTCCCTTATGAAATAAAGATCAATTTCTATGTGTTTGGTTTTGGAACGTAGAACGGGATTTGCAGACATGTAAATTGCGCTTTGATTATCAAACCGTGATATTGATTTACCTGCGTTGATGTTTAGTACGGTAAGTAGGGATCTTAACCACAATATTTCAGCTGTTGCATTTGTCATGATTCTGTACTCAGCTTCAGTGCTCCATCTTGATACCATGGACTGCTTCTTTGAACATCGTGACACTATATTGTCCCCAATATAAATGCAGTAACTTGTAGTTGACTTTCGATCATCTAGATCAAATGCCCAGTCTACATCTGCAATTCCAGTAATGTTGTAGTTGCTGCTAGCTTTGACAATGAGACCAAAGTTTATTGTTGCATTCAGATATCTTAATATATTTTTCACAGCTTTCGAATGAGTATCCAGTGGTTCCTGCATGAATTGACACACTTTGTTAACACTATACGCTGTATCTGGTCTTGTAATTGTTGCATATTGCAATGCACCAACTACACTTCTATATTGTTTAGAGTTGTATATGTGTTCTCCCCTTTGTTTAGAGAAGGTATGAGTGTTGACCATTGGGGTTGGTTGACTCTTTGCATCACTCATTTGAGTTTTTGCTACAAGTTCAACTATGTATTTCTTCTAAGATAGAGTAATATTTGTTGGTGACTTTGAGTTAACCTCTAGTCCTATGAAGTAATTTAGCTTTTCCAAGTCCTTGACAGAAAATTGCCTATCCAGGTATTGAACCAATTTGTTGATTTATGCATTATTGTTCCATGTAATTATCAGATCATCAACATATATTATAATGTGTATTATGAAATAACTATTAGTTTTTATAAATAATGAGTTATCTAATTTGGTACACTGAAAACCCATATCACTTAAGGTGGTTTTCAATTCATACTCTAGGTGCTTGTTTCAATCCATATATTGCTTTATGTAGATTGCACACGAGTTCTGGATGCTGAATGTAACCTTGTGGTTATTCCATGTACACATCCTCTTTAAGTATACCATTTAGGAATGCATTATTAACATCAGGTTGTCAGAGTTGCCACCCTTTGCTGACAACAATAGTGAGAACCACCCTGATTGTTGATGGTTTGACCGCCGGAGAGAAATTTTTCTAGTAGTCAAAGTCTTGTTGTTGAGTAAACCCAGTTGTTACAAGTATGGCCTTGTATCCATTGATAGATCCATCTAGTTTCTTCTTTATTTTATAGGTCCACTTACATCCATTTATGTTTTTATCTTGTGGGAATTTAATAAGTTCCTATGTCTTTTTTTTGTATGGGAGCTTGATATTCAGTATCCATTGCCTTGATCCAATTGTTGTCAGTTTTGGCTTGATCATAGTTGCGTGGTTCTTTATGGACTATGAGTGCAATGTATATTTTGGGCTTAAGTTCCCACTCTTAGCTCTTATGATCATTGGATGAGTAGATTTTGCTTGAGTTTGAGTGTCAACTTGCTCTTCTTCTTTAGAGTTTTCTCTGTTGTTATAGTAACGACCCATATTTTTAACGTATAATAATTAATTTATTTAATTATATAATTAGTGATTGAGAGATTTAAAAGGCCGTTAAATTAAATAATACTGAATATTTAATTAATACAATAATTAAATAATATATTTAATTATGCAATAATCAGAATTAGCTGAAATGGCAATATTGTGTGAATTGGACAATTCAAAATATATAATTCAGTTTAGAATTGAATTATAATAATGAATATTTAATTGACGATGGTTGAACTTATAAATTATATTATAATTATAATCGAGCTCGAAATGGCACGGTAGTTCGTAATTTGGCAATTTGAACTTCAAATGAATATAAAGAATCCATTTTAAGCCGGATTTTTGTGAAACAAGAAACGTTCGGAGCTGGTGAAGTATATTTTTCTAATAGAAGAGAAAAATCGGGATTTCATTGTGTACATTTTAATTTATGTCCAAATCAAATTTTTATATAGTCGCTATGGAATTCCTTTATAATTTATAACGATTTATAAAAAGATTTCTATTTTTAATTGAATATCGATTTGACCCGGATTTGAAATATCGAGTTATAACTCCATATATATTTAGTTTGGAGCTGTATGGTATTCCACTGTGAATATATACGATAATATTTATTTTTAAATATTTATTTTAATTATTTTTAAATATATTTAATATTTAAATGGATTTGTTTAGAGCTTTAAAAATAGCCAGTTTTGCAAACGGCCTCCGTTTTCGACGAAACTAATTTTGTTGGATCCAGAATATTAAATTATTGTTAGATTTCTATTTCCGTGATTTTTGGGGTCAGTATGTGGCCGTACGGATTTTTAATGTGAAAAACAGTCAGTATTTTTACGGTTAAAAATACGCTGTGTGAGCAAACAGAGTCGGAATTTGACGAAACCAGTTTCGTTGGGTCCGTAATGTCAAACTGAAGGTGTATGTCCATTTCGTGATTTTTAGATATAATGTGTGATCATAGGAATTTTTAAGGACACATGTAAACAGCGATAGCTTAAAAACTGAATATAAAATTAAATAAAAAAATATTAAAACTTTCTATAAATACTCTCACTATCATTTCTAACCCTAACTAAAACTCTCCACGGTCAAATTTGATAGCCGCCACACAAGAAAAGTATAAACAGTGAAATTCCTTGTTTTATAAATTCATAGGAACTCATACAAAATTCCAAAAATCAGGAAATACATATATTTGGATTTCTGATAAGGATAGCTTCACGCTCGTGTAATTCTATGGAAGCTCGATCGCGATTTCCGTCGAAACCGTGTGTGTACAGTAGCCTAGGGTTCGAACTAGTTGCTTTTGTAGGGATTTATTGTCGAATTGGAAGTTGGAATGGGACTTACGAGTAATTTTTCAATGTTCTACGAATTTTTGGGAATTTTTTGGAATAAAAAATGTCGCTCGAATAACAGTAGCGAGCTTCAGGAAATGGGTGTCGCGATAAGCAGTGTGCGTGTGAGTTGGTGTTGTGATATTCCAGTGGAAGGAGATTGAGATGATCAACGGTGCCGACGGTTTGTGGATTAGCTGAGTGTTGGGGGAGAAATGATGATCCAAAGAATTGCGTGATAGTGTTTTTGGGGATTCTGTAGTTCAATGAAGAAGAAAAGGATGAAGCACTGCTCACCGTATATTGGGTTGGGTACGTAGTAGGCCGAGGTTTACAATGGTAAGGCCCAAACGTACATTAATAAAAATTTACTAGTATTTAATTTAAATAGTTATATAAACTTGTAGATTAAATATTTCGATCCTTTTGTATCAGAATTTCGAACGGCTAGTCACGTTGGAATCGTATGGACGGCGACTACAAAATGGAACTGACTGGGAGTGAATCTGAGACGACCCCGAACCCCGTACTGACGGCGGCAAGGGTAATCCTTGGAATATAACACATAAACAGATAATAGCAGAACAGAAATAAATAAATACACCAGATATTGCACAATATAATATACTGGATAAACGTAATCATCAGAGTTACACAGTATACAGGATCATACTTAGTACAAATACAGTTCAACTATACATAAATGTCTACAGCGGAAAACAAACCTAATATGTACAACAGGAGCTGAACAACATAAAAAGAGATAAATAATAGAATCCATCTTCAGCTCCAGCTATCCAGAAAGAGCCAGCTAAACCTGAATACAAGGTTGCCCGTGTAGAAAAAGGGGCACCCGAGTTTGAAAGTGAAACAAACTACGAGTCAGTCATGGGACTGGTATGAGAAATCTACTTAACACATTTATAATATGGCTAATCACTGGACCACGCCACTTTCGTGGAACGGGTTTACTCCATCGGATTGCCAGTGCTTTAAAACAAATAATTCTTTTAAACATCACCATGCTTTTTATAAAAATGAAGCCATTATAAGACTCAGTTCCCATAACACAATGCAACGCAAACCGGAGGATAGAGTTTTACCTTATAATGGCCAAAATATGGTTGATACGAATTAAACAAAAGCAATTGATATTATTACTAGTGTTTACATGTTTCAAAAACAATTTCGAATCATAACTATCAATCATAGACGACATGGGTACCATATATCATGTCGCCATATATATATATACAATCAAAACCCTCAGTCACGTATTTGGAAATTGAATTTCTGTCATGAACCAAGGAAAAAGATAGTCCTTACCGAATTCGAGATGCTCTAGTCCGCCCCTCAGGCAAGTACTCAGTCAAGCCTTTGGATCGTCAGGGCCGGTCCACAGATGTGGATTAAAATTCCTGAACACTGTGTTTCCCCGCCCTATGGGGCATGAGTAAGCCAACAAATGACTACTCCATCGGTCCCGGATCGACCGATATATCTGAAGCGCCTCACAACAGTAACAACCACATAAGTCAAACTCGTCAAGGCGTGTAAAACCACTGACGTCACTTCTAACTAGAAGGAAACGCATGCCCTCCCTGATGTCCTCTCCCGTTTCTGGTTCATACCGGGGTGTGAGGCTCGCGATTTCACGTTATACACAAAGCTATGCCACACAGGCGATGCTTTGATCATCACCACAAGACTTTGTTTTTCAACAGAAGCCCTGATCACTGCATCTTAGCATGCCACACAGGCAATTCACACCGTGCAACTGATAGTTATCAATCACACAGAATAAATTCCAATGTCAAAACACAGTCCATTTGCAAGTTCGTTCTGGGTCTGAACGAAACCGGAGGCACTATATACCTCGCAAACCCATCGACCTCCACGTACGTCTGGACGATCACCACTCATTATCCATATTTCGGGATGCCTCCCAATCAGGACATCGGTTACCATCCAAACGAGGAGAAGATCTCCGGTTTTCGACCACCGTCTTCATCTTCGATCTCTTATCGTCGATTCAGTTATTCAGAATGGGATAAACCCGGTCTTTCTGAGCAACTCGCGTATATAATAAACAAGTGCTACACAAACACCACTACGCATCATTTCAATTCATTAGTCACTAACCGTCAATCAGTAAGAGAACGATTTCCCAAATATTAACCCCGAAGGCCGAAACCAACATCAGATCAATACCCAAGAAACCATTCGACTTAGCCAACCTTCAGTTAGTTTCTAAATTTCACATCCATATCGTTTATAATATTTTATAACGATTTATCGCTATTTTTATTTATTTTAAAATAGCCAATTTATTCAAAACGACGCTTCGGGCCATAACGTGGCCGTGGCGCTGTTTTTCTTCAGATTTGATTTACACATATTTGAAAATCTAACCGTTGGATCTTCCCAAAATTTACATCATTAGAAAGATCTTTTCAAAACGAATCCAACGGTTCCAGTTTCGGGAAAATCCGACGGTCGGATCTCCCGGTATAATCGTTTGAAGTTTCGATTTCAAAATACGAACTGCAGCGTCGTTATTCGATTTAATATAAATATATATATATATATATATATATATAAATATAATCGATTCTGGCGCTGTTTTTCTTCAGATTTGAATTAAACATTCCAGACAATCCAACCGTTGGATTTTTACAAAGTTGGTGTCGTTGGAAAGATATTTCCAAAGCGAACCCAACGGTTGCGGTTTCGGGAAAATCCGGTGGTCGGATCTCCCGCACTAATCGTTTGAAATCACGGTTTCAAAATACGAACTGCAGCTTCGTTATTCAATATATTTCAATTTTATTTATATATATATCGATTCTTCGACTTCAAAACTATATGATTTTCATACTTTAGATAAAAATGATATTTTTATCTAACTGTCTTCTATTTCAACACTTCACTATTTTTAACAATTCATGTATATAATAAAAATGTGATTTTTAATGTAGAACAATTTATTTCAAAACTCGACTATTTATTTAGTTAATATAGGTGATAAAAATAGGATTTTTATTATAAAACAATTTATTTCAAAACAAGATTATTTTATATAGTTCATATTGATGATAAAAATAGGATTTTTATTATAAAACAATTTCTTTCAAAATATGAATACCATTCAACACATGAGTTTCAATTCAACGAATGAATTTCGATTCAACACATGAAGGTTTTCTATAGTTTATATATATGGATAAAAAGGTGATTTTTATATTTAAAACACGAATACCATTCAACACATGAATTTCTATCCAACGAATGAATATCGATTCAACACATAAAGGTTTTCTATAGTTTATATATATGGATAAAAGGGTGATTTTTATATTTAAAACACGAATACCATTCAACACATGAATTTTCAATTCAACGAATGAATATCGATTCAACACATGAAGGTTTTCTAAAGTTTGTTTATATAGAGTAAAAATGTGATTTTTATATTTAGAACACGAATACCATTCAACACATGAATTCCTATTCAACGAATGAATTTCTATTCAACACATGAAGGTTTTCTATTCAATAGACGAATATAGTTTCAACACAGGAAAATAATTCCAAAACATGAATATTATTCAAAATTTCGGCAGCATAATGGCAGGGTAGTTAAAACCGGGACCATCCCTAGTACGGCTCCTCGCTCTACCTTAAAGCCTCGCAGCTTTTGACAATGGGGAATCATGCATCTAGTTCGCACGCAGGCGGCATGTATATTTTTTCATTTCCACAAACTAATCCTATGTGGTTTCAACCAAATATTTCTCAACCACAAACGGGTATTTTTCAACCACAATCAATCGATTTCAACCACAAACAATTTCAATCAACCATTCGCTATCAATCAATTTTCACACCAATCACAACCAATAAATATCGTCCATGGTTTATGGACGAGGGGCGTATATATATATATATATATATATAGCATTTCACTTCTATTTCAACACATATATAATTTTTACAACGCATATACAAATTATACATCGAACGTACAACTTATACAATGCTTATACAAGAGGTGTACAACGCTTATATAACTCATACATCGACTATATAATTCAGACATCGTTGTTTTCCTTATCGTTTATAAATTAGAAATCTCACTTTGGGTTCCACTCCACCAAAAATAGCAGAAGGCTCAGAAAAATATGCGGTCTCTTCTAGAATGTAGAAGACGTCCACACGGTCACGATGTTTCCTGTTTCATCGAATTTCGTCAATACACAAAAAAGATATGATTTTTCAAAGTTTGCAACGGTTTAAAGGTGTTAAAACTGTTGAAAATAAACATAGCAGATACCTCAGTTTTTGATTCGAAATTAGGTTTTCACTTTTCGATCAATCCATGAAGCTATAGCCCGATCAGATTATACAGCGTCGAAGGGCTCCGAGAGAGCTTCCTTGCGCCACCAGTCTCGTCCAGCTCGACGGCGAATCTAGCTCCTGGCGGCGGCGCGAACTGATGAACTTCAGGACGCTGGTTCTCTGAATTTACTCAACGAAAAAATCGAAACCAGGTATGGATTTGAAGCTCGTCTCGAGCTCTTCAAAATCTTCAACTGGATCGAAGGCTATTGATGAGTGGATTGAGAGGAATTGAGGAGAGAAGGAAAGAAAGGGGATCCGCCGTGCGATATGGATAGGTTACGGGGAGAGAGAAAATTTATGAGCCAATGAATTTTTTTATTGATTTATAAATTTTTAAATCTCTAAAATGCCCTCTTACACACACGAACACCGATCCAAACCCAACGAGTGTCGTTCCCAGCATTTTACCTCCATTCCGAACACAATGGGATAAGTTTCGTAGGCCCATTCGACTGTTTCAGTCAGTTTTCCTTCAAATTAAAATATAAAACATTCAATATTTGATTTGAACGTACATTTCAATTTGCCACTGGTTATATAAAAGGATTTATATAGAATAAATAGAATTATATAAAGGGAACTATAAATGAGATTTAAGTGTTAGAAATAAAAAGGAGATTTGTATGAAAAATTATACAAATAAAAATAAAAATATAATTTGGGGTTGAGATATTGTTTTTAAATACAAAATCAAATTGTTTGATTGCAAAGAAGAAATATTATTTACATTTAATGTGAATAAAGCGTTTAAGTAAATATTTTGCTAATAAAATATTTATAAAGGAAATAGGGTTTGAATTTGGAATTAAAACGAAGTTAAAGGAATTTGAAACTGACCGGGGATTAGTTAAGTTGAATGACCTTCTGGGTATCGATCTGATGTTGGTTTCGGCCTTCGGGTTAATATGTAGGGGGTTGTTCTCTTACTAGTTTACAGTTAGAGACTGATATATGTGAGAAGATAGTGATGCGTGAATCATAAATGGAAACGTTTTCCAAAGTTAATAACGTATATTTTCTAAAATTAGAAACTAAGGATTTGATGAATATATGGAAACGAGAAATAGGGAAATGAATAAATGTTGATTGATGATTGTTCGATAGAATTTCCATCTGGAAATAATATCATTGTTTGCACACGTGTTTTTCTTTGGTAGTTAACTCACCGACTATCGAAGGTTTTGACCATTTTTCCGTCATCAATACGGAGAGACCGGGATCAGATTCATTATCTGAAAACCACTCTGTATGGGCATTAGTGTTGCGAATCAAATATGATGAAGACGGAGTTATGCAAGGGCTGTCCTGTTTACAGAATAGTGCCTTTGGTTTGTCCAGTCCTAGGATGACCTGTATGGAGGAATGTTTGACAAAGTAAATTCAATAGATCGCGTAAGTTGATCTCTTCAAACGTATGTACGTTTTGTAGCGGAGGAATTCGTTTCTCTTAGCTGTATACCCATAGTATTTTTGGAGAAATCAATTTTTGATTTGGCGGGTATGATGATGTGACATTCAAAGTGAATAATTGTGTGATCTGTTAGAGATAAGTGTGGCCTCTAGCCTCACAACCGGGGAATGAAAAAAATCAGGCAGGCAGCATGGCTATGTGGCTTGCTTCCATTAGGGTGTATTATCACTTATCTAGAGATATTCATTTCATTCTTTAATCTATTTGATGCTGTCCCATTCGAGAAATGGTTGCTGATCCCAACCGTTGGTGATATACATTCGATACACTCAAGCAAAATGAGTGGTCGGTCATGTGTGGCCGGGTTGCAAGATGTTCTTGTTGAACCCAGTGTATTCCTCTCTAGAGGTACACTATCATAACGTGGTTCCATACCTTGTCATAGTTGGTAATCCATTATCCAATAAGTGCTCGCGGTTTTGATTGTATACCATATATGTAGAACGTGAGATGAAAGCGTTTCTGCCAGATAATTATTTAGTTTTGGTTGGTAGACATTATTATAATATCAAAAGAGTTTTGATATAAATTTTATCGTCTCTTTCAAAAGGATTTTGAAAGTTAAATCAAATGTTTTGGATTCTCATAAGGGAAAAACCTGTTCCGTTATACGGCGTGGTCTTATGAGATATCGTTTATTTTCTCAAACTGTTTTAAATTGTTTACTCATACCAGTCCCATGACTGACCCGGAGTTTATTTTGTTTTGTTTTACCTTAAACTCTTGGGTGCACAAATTTGTACAGGCAGTCAAGTAGTCAGGTTTTATAGATATACTTGGAGAGCTTGGAGCAGGAGGCTTCAGGATTATATAGCTATTATTATTTCCGCTGTGTTGTAAGTGTTATACTCTGATAATGTTACTGTATAAATATACTGATTTTATTTCAAAGATATGTATCTATTATATATCGTTCGTTCCGCTGTTAGATTCGTGTTTACTCTGATGTTGTATCTTCTTCTTCTTCTTCTTCTTCTTCTATTCTAAGTTTCTATCTTATCTATTCTCATCCTCTATTTTCTTTCATTAACTATCCGGTATTTCCGATGCTTGATAGTCGACATTGGGTTATATGTCGATTACTCAGCATCGCGAAAACCCGGGTCGTTACAGTGGTATCAGAGCTAAAGGTTAAGTAACTACCTTGGCTCTATGGCGTGACTCAGTAGAGATGGTGTTAGTAATACCCTAGATTGAGTTTGAGTGTATATATACAAGTGAACGTATTTGTGAATTTTAATATAAAATAGTTTTATATTGTGGAGATTTATTGGTTGGGTCGTTTATGAGTTCTGGTCGATCAGTTTGATCCACTGTATCGATAGGAGTTTCTAAACACTCGAATACGATGAACCGACATGGTATGTTTTGAAAACAGGGTAAATGAAATAATTTTACCCAAAATATATTTTGATATAAAAGAAAATATATATTGGAATTATTATATAGGATGTGTTGTTTGTTATTATAATCAAATAAGATTATAAAAAGTGAAATGGTTATGTAAATAACCAATCAGAATTCATATGATTGTAATATACGAAATCAGATGAATTAAATCTGAAATTAAAATCAGAATTGAAATTGAACTCTGGAAAATTGAATAAGTGTTTGTATATGGAATTGAATTAAGTATAAGAGAATTTTAAAATCCTGGGAGATTTTAGAAATGTTTTCCAAGCATTGGGAAATGATATTTTGAAATGGATTTCAAAATGAAAGTGTTTAGAAATGGTTTTGAAAGTGATATAGTATTGAACTCACTTCGATTGCTGGGAAATAACCCTGATGATGAATCGCGACATCATTAGTGTTCATTTTTGAGTTGCTAAGTGACGGATTACTACCAAAGATTTTGTTTTTGAATTGTTTTGTGAAAAGCAAGTTGTTTTGAATCCTGAAAGGGGATATCTGGTTTTAGAAAAGCTAAACTGTTTGAAAATATCTAGGGAAGATTGTTTGAATTAAAAAAAATTAAAGTAGAATTTGTAAAAGCCAATAAAAAATGAAAATTTAATTGAAACAAGTTAAGTGGAAATTGAATTGAGATAGAAAATATCGAATTAGATTGGATTGGAGATATCCAAAATGAAATTGGACTGGTAAGTTAAGAGTTAAAATGAAAATGGAATCTGAGTTAAGAACAGAATTTGGCTTGGGTATAACCGAATGATTGGTATGACATTGGTATATGCAGAATTGGTAACAGATGGAAAGGATGTAATGATATGCCCGACAAAAAGATACCAGTTTACATTATATATGGGTTTGAGATTTTGATGAGCCGAATTGGCAAGCCGCTTGGCTGTTTGATTTTCTTTTGGGTTGGAGAAGGCCTAGAGAGGCGAGTTGAAGTTGTACCGATTGAGCCGTACAAAGGAGGGGCTGGCGAAATTTTTCAAAAATTTAAGGTGTTAGATTTTTTTTAGAATTTTTGAAAATTACAGTTGTTAAGAATAAATTGGTAATTTAATTAAAATTTATTTGTTCAGTTGAAACTGAAGTTAAAGAGGTAAACAAATAATTTTTACCCAGTTAATAGGGATTGTTTTCTATCTTAGCAATTTCGATGACGAAATTATTTTAAGGGGGGAAGAATGTAACGACCCATATTTTTAACGTATAATAATTAATTTATTTTATTATTTAATTAGTGATTGAGAGATTTAAAAGGTCGTTAAATTAAATAATATTGAATATTTAATTAATACAATAATTAAAAAATATATTTAATTTTGAAATAATCAGAATTAGCTGAAATGGCAATATTGGGTGAATTGGACAATTCAATATATATAATTCAGTTTAGAATTGAATTGTAATAACGAATATATTTAATTGATGACGGTTGAACTTATAAATTATATTATAATTATAATCGAGCTCGAAATGGCGCGACAGTTCGTAATTTGGCGATTTGAACTTCAACTGAATATATAGAATCCGTTTTAAGCCGGATTTTTGTAAAACAAGAAACGTTCGGAGCTGGTGAAGTGTTTTTTTCAAATAGAAGAGAAAAATCAGGATTTCATTGTGTAGATCTTAATTTATGTCCAAATCAAATTTTTAAATAGTCGCTATGGAATTTCTTTATAATTTATAACGATTTATAAAAGGATTTCTATTTTTAATTGAATATCGATTTGACCCGGATTTGAAATATCGAGTTATAACTCCATATATATTTATTTTGTAGCTGTATGGTATTCCACTGTGAATATATATGATAATATTTATTTTTAAATATTTAATTTAATTATTTTTAAATATATTTAATATTTAAATGGATTTGTTTAGAGCTTTAAAAATAGCCAGTTTTGGAAACGACCTCCGTTTTCGACGGAACTAATTTTGTTGTATCCGGAATATTAAATTATTGTTAGATTTCAATTTCCGTGATTTTTGAGGTCAGTATGTGGACGTATGGATTTTTAATATGAAAAACAGTCAGTATTTTTACGGTTAAAAATATGCTGTGTGAGCAAACGGAGTCGGAATTCGACGAAACCAGTTTCGTTGGGTCCGTAATATCGAATTAAGGGTTATATCCATTTTCATGATTTTTAGATATCATGTGTGATCATAGGAATTTTTAAGAACAAATGTAAACAGCGATAGCTTAAAAACTAAATATAAAATCAAATTTAAAAAAATATTAAAACTTTCTATAAATACCCTCACTATCATTTCTAACCCTAACTTAAACACTCCACGGTCATATTTGATAGCCACCACATAAGAAAAATATAAACAGTGAAATTCCTTATTTTGTAAATTCATAGGAACTCATACAAAATTCTTAAAATCAGGAAATACATATATTTGGATTGCTGATAAGGATAGCTTCATGCTCATGTAATTCTATGGAAGCTCGATCGTGATTTCCGTCGAAGCCATGTGTGTACACTAGCCTAGGGTTCGAACTAGTTGCTTTTGTGGGGATTTATTGTCGAATTGGAGGTTGGAATGGGATTCGCGAGTAAGTTTTCAATGTTCTCGAGTTTCAGGAAATGGGTGTCGCGATAAGCAGTGTGCGTGCGAGTTTGTGTTGTGATATTCGGGTGGAAGGAGATTGAGATGAGATGATCAATGGTGCCGACGGTTTGTGGATTAGCTGAGTGTTGGGGGAGAAATGATGATCCAAAGAATTGCGAGATAGTGTTTTTGGGGATTCTGTAGTTCGATGAAGAAGAAAAGGATGAAGCACTGTTCACCGTATAGTGTGTTGGGTACGTAGTGGGCCAAAGTTTACAATGGTAAGGCCCAAATGTATGTTAATAAAAATTTACTTAGGATTTAATTTAAATAGTTATATAAACTTGTAAATTAAATATCTCGATCATTCTGTATCAGAATTTCGAACGGTCAGTCACGTTGGAATCGTATGGACTGCGACTACAAAATGGAACTGACTGGGAGTGAATCGGAGCTCATTACAATTTATAGCGAAATAAATTGTCTGATCTGAACAAAATGACCGGTTGTCGTTATTTAACGATAAACCGACCAATGTGAGTAAAACTCACCAACTCTACCCATTTATTTTTTTATAACGTATTTTTAGATCTGATAGATGATGGTTGATTCTGTGTGTTGACTATTTGGTTGAACTGCTAAGTGATTGGTTGAAATTGTAGATAACGATATATATATAGAAATCATTAATCAAATATTGATTCTGTTTATCGGAATATTTCATATTGAAATGAAATCGATGTTATTTATACTGTTTAACATCTGTGATGCAGGGAAACATGTTGGAGGGATCCAACTTGATTCCTCAATATTATACTACTGTTTGTTTTCATATATTGTGACATATACTTTGTGATTGATTATGATGACACTGGTCATGTTATTTGGTATTTTAAATACCATATGAAATACTGGAATGTAAAAAGGAAATTTTCAAAGTGAATATTGAAAATGAAATATTTATATATGAAATAAATAGGATATTATAAAAGGTAATCTTTGGACAATATAATTAAGGAAATGTTTAAGAAATAAATAGAATTATATAAAAGGATTTATATAGAATAAATAGAATTATATAAAGGGAATTATAAATGAGATTTAAGCGTTAAAAATAAAATGGAGATTTGTATGAAAAATTATACAAATGAAAATATAAATATAATTTGGGTTTGAGATATTGTTTTTAAATACGAAATCAAACTGTTTGATTGCAAAGAAGAAATATTATTTACATTTAATGTGAACAAAGGGTTTAAGTAAATATTTTGTTAATAAAATATTTATAAAGGAAATAGGGTTTGAATTAGGAATTAAAATGGAGTTAAAGGAATTAGAAACTGACTGGGGATTAGTTAGTTGAATGACTTTCTGGATATCGATCTGATGTTAGTTTCGGCCCTCGGGGTTAATACGTAGGGGGTTGTTCTCTTACTAGTTTACAGCTAGAGACTGATATATGTGAGAAGATAGTGATGGGGAATCAGAAATGGAAAAGTTTTCCAATGTTAATAATGTATATTTTCTAAAATTAGAAAATAAGGATTTGATGAATATATGGAAACGAGAAATGGATAAATGAATAAATGTTGATTGATGATTGGTCGATAGAATTTCCATCTGGAAATAATATCATTGTTTGCACTGGTGTTTTTCTTTGATAGTTAACTCACCGACTATTGAAGTTTTTGACCATTTTTCCGTCGTCAATACGGAGAGACTGGGATCAGATTCATTATCTGAAAACCACTATGTATGGGCATTAGTGTTGCAAATCAAATATGATGAATACAAAGTTATGCAAGGGTTGTCATTTATACAGAATAGTGCCTTCGGTTTGTCCAGTCCGAAGACGACCTGTATGGAAGAAGGTTTGATAGAGTATATTTAATAGATCGCGTAAGTTGATCTCTTCAAACGTATGTACGTTTGGTGGCGGAGGAATTCGTTTCTCTTAGCTGTATACCCATAGTATTTTTTGGAGAAATCAATTTGTGATTTTGCGGGTATGACGATGTGACATTCAAAGTGAATAATTGTGTGACCCGTTAGAGATAAGCGTGGCCTCTAGCCTCACAACCGGGAAATGACAAAAATCGGGCAGGCGGCATGGCTATGTGAGTTGCTTCCATTAGGGTGTATTATCACCTATCTAGAGATATTCATTTCATTATTTAATCTATTCGATGCTTTTCCATTCGGGAAACGGTTGCTGATCCCAACCGTTGGTGATATACATTCGATAAACTTAAGCAAAATGAGTGGTCGGTCATGTGTTGCCGGGTTGCAAGATGCTCTTGTTGAACCCAGTGTATTCCTCTCTAAAGGTACACTATCGGAAGGTGGTTCCATACCTTGTCATAGTTGGTAATCTATTATCCAATAAGTGCTCGCGGTTTTAATTGTATACTATATATGTAGAACGTGAGATGAAAGCGTTTCCGCTAGATGATTATTTAGTTGTGCTTGATAGACATTATTATAATATCAAAAGAGTTTTGATATAAAGTTTATCGTTTCTTTCAAAAGGATTTTGAAAGCTAAATCAAATGTTTTGGATTTTCATAAGGGAAAAACCCGTTCCGTTATATAGCGTGGTCTTTTGAGATATCGTTTATTTTCTCAAACTGTTTTAATTTGTTTACTCATACCAGTCCCATGACTGTAATGATCCGGGTTTTTATCGACCTTGGTTATCCAATATACAACACATATCGAACATCCAAGGGTCGAAAATACCGGATGATTAATGAAATAAATTAGAGGGTGAGGAAAGATAAGATAGTAACTTAGAATAGAAGAAGAAGAAGAACACAACATCAGAGTAAGACGAACCACACAGCGGAACGAATAACATATAATAGATAACATATCCTTGAAGTATAAATTTGTACTTGAATATGCATATCATTATCAAAGTACAACACTTACAACACAGCGGAAATAAACTATAGCTATATGATCCTGAAGCCTCCTGCTCCAACTCTCCAAGTATCTGTAAATCCCAACTACTTGACTGCCCGTACAAAATTGGGCACCCAAGAGTTTAGGGAAAACCAAACAAAATAAACTCCGGGTCAGTCATGGGACTGGTATGAGTAAAACAGTTTAAGCAGGTAAATGATATCTCATAAGACCATGCCATATAACGGAACGGGTTTTTCCCTTATGAGAATCCAAATTATCTTTATATCACAAACCTTTTGATATTATAATAATGTCTATCAACCACAATATAATAATCATCTAGCAGAAACGCTTGCATCTCATGTTCTACATATATAGTATACAATCAAAATCGCAAGCACGTATTGGGTAATGGATTTCCAACTATGACAAGGTATGGAACCACCTTTCGGTACTATACCTCTAGAAAGGAATACACTGGGTTCAACAAGAACATCTTGCAACCCGACCACACATGACCGACCACTCATTTCGCTTGAGTGTATCGAATGTATATCACCAACGGTTGGGATCAGCAACCGTTTCCCTAATGGGACAGCATCAACAATAGATTTTTAGAAGTAAATGAAACTCTAGATCAGGTGATTATACATCCTAATTGGTGCGACCTACATAGCCATGCTGCCTGCCCGATTTCTGTCATTTACCGGATGTGAGGCTAGAAGCTACGCTTTATCATCACACCAGATTCACTTCGAATGCCACATCGTCAAATCCATCAAATCACTGATTGACGTCCTCAACAATACATTATGTGTTAGCTAAAAGAAGTTTCTTCTCCACTTCCACTCTTGGTACGGTTGGAGAAATCAACACACATGATCGTCTGGAAATACTATGTCAGACATCCGTCCATACAAGTCATCCTGGAACAGGATGAACCGAAGGTACTATTCAGTATATCCATCTTAGGCACTATTATCTAAGGCTTATACAATAGCCCTTGCATTTTACTCTTTCAATTATCTTTGGCATATATGACTTGCAACGCTTATGCCAATACAGAGTGGTTCTTTGGATAATAATCCAACCGGTCTCTCCATATTAACAACGTTAAAATAGTCAAAACTTTGATAGTCGGTGAGTTAACTATCAAATGAAAACACGTGTGCAAACAACGATATTATTTCCAAATGGAAATTCTATCAATCAATCATCAATCATATATATATATATATATATATATTTCCTTATTTTCTATGTTTAGAAAATATACTTTATTAACACTGGAAAACATTTCCATTGTTCATTTACATATCACTATCATTTCACAACTATTAGTCCCTAACCGTAAACTAGTAAGAGAACAATTCTCTAAGTATAAACCCCGAAGGCCGAAACCAACATCGGATCGATACTCAGAAAACTATTCAACTTAACTAATCTCTAGTCAGTTTCTAATCTTGTTTAACTCTATTTCTTTTAACTATGTTCGATTAACTTCTTTTGAATAACTATGTTCAATTGACTCCTTTTTGATGACTCTATTTGATAACTCAAATCAACTAACTCTTTTCTATCTCGTTAATTTCCTTTTATAATCCTATTTATTTTACCAATAAATATTCCTTTATTCTATTTATTTATCAACTAAATATTCCTTTATTCTATTTATTTATCAACTAAATATTCCTTTATTCTATTTATTTACTTTTTACGTAAATGTCTTTCTTTATACTTCTATTTACTTCTTAAATAAATATCGTTTTACACTTCTATTTACTTGCTAAGTAAACAATCGTTTTATAAACTTCTTTGATTTTATAACTATTCCCATTTTAAATATCTCCTATTTATAAATATTCCAGTTTATAAATATTTTATTTTCAATATCACTTTGGAAATTCCCTTATCAACATTCTGGTATGTTATGGTATTCAACATATCAAATCACGATGATCAATATCGTCCAAACACATATAATTTACAACAGATTATATATCACATCATATATCACAATATATGAAAAACAGTAAAATAAATGTTGAGGAATCCAGTCGGATTCCTCCAACCTGTTTCCCTGCATCCACAGATGTTATACAATATGATTATCATCACTTTCACTTCCATATGATATATTCTGATAAACAGAATCAATATAGAAATTCAATAAACTGACTAGCAGTTCAATCAAACAGTCAACACACAGTCAATCAGCCAATATTTAACAGTTCTAAAAATACAACATGAAATTATAAACTGTTCAGAGTTAGTGAGATTTACTCACTTTGGCAGTTCATCGTTAAAGAACGAGAAACTGTTGTTTGATCTAAATCAAACAGTTTATTTCGCCATAAATCCAAACGAGCTTTAATGGACTTCCAACCAGTTTCATTATGGAGTGCTCGTCCATACGATCCTAACGGATCTTGATTTTCTGAATTTCGTTAACGTACGCTCAAGTTATAACATTTCAAAGTTTGAACGCTTATTAAATTAAATGAACTTAAATAAAATTCAAATGGGCTTCACCTCTTTAATTCCTTGGCCCAACCGGTTTTTAAATACCCAACCCGCTCCCTCTTTCCTTTCTTCTTCCACGACGTGTACTCAGGAATACCACAGCCATTACAACCGAACGCTACCCCCCATTCTCCCTCTTCTCTTCATGGTTAAATTCAATTAATTCACCAAAATTCACTTCCTTGATTTCTCCATCTAGCTACGTTGTCATCACCACCTTCGATCTCCAGCTTTGAGGTGCGACTCCCAGTTCAAAACGCAGGGTACAGTGAGGGTACCGAACCCTTTTACCACTGATATCACCCAAAATCTCCCACTAGGTGCGGAAACTCACCTCGAGTTTGAATCTACCACCCAATACACATATTGTCGCCTAAATCAACCCCAATACTAAACCCTAGGTCGACTGTAAAAACCCCACCCCTCAAAAATGAGCGTCGAACACAGAGAAATGGGTACCAGGCTGAAGCTTTCATCAACACAAACTCGTATAAGTATATTATACGATTTATAGGATTTCGTTTTGATTTATTATAAATTTTATTTTGATCGAACTTTTTCTGTGATGAGAAAAATAAGCGGCGCGAGTTTTTGGTTGACCAGAGGAGTTGTAAATTAGGTTTTAAGGGTAAGGTATTTATAGAAGAGAAAATAATATTTTTAAATTCGAATATTATATTGAATTTTAAACAAACGCTATCTACATTCGTCCTCTAAAATTCCTGTGACCACATACGATACCCAAAAATCATGAAAATTGATATGCAGCTACAACCTAACATTACAGTCCCAAAGAAACTGGTTTCGTCGAATTCCGACTCCGTTTGCTCACACAACATATTTTTAACCATCAAAATACTGACTGTTTTTCACTCTAAAAATCCGTACGGCCACACAGTGACTTCAAAAATCACGGAAATTGAAATCTAGCAATAATTTAATATTGCGGATCCAACAAAATTAGTTTCGTCGAATTCTGAGGTCATTTGCAAAACTGGCTATTTTTAAAGCTCTGAATGACCCATTTAAATATATAAATATATTTAAATATTATTAAATTAAATATAAATAAATCTATATTATCATCTATATTCACAATGGAATACCATTCAGCTCCACTGGGATTTATAACTCGATATTTCAAATCTGGGTCAACTCGATATTCGATTTATATTGAAATTCCTTTTTTAAAATATAAATAATTCCTTTATAAATTTTAAAGGAATTCCACAGCGACTTTTCTAAAATTTGATTTGGGCGTAAATCAAAATCTACACGACGAAATCCAGATTTTCCTCTTCCACTAGAAAGATATACTCCACCAGCTCCATATGTTTCTTGTTTCACAGAAATCCGGCTTAAAACGAATCCTGTACATTCAGTTGAAGTTCAAATCGCCAAACTACGAACTGCAACGCCATTTCAAGCTTGATTTTAATTATAATATAATTATACGTTCAAACAGTCATTCAAATAATGTATTCGTTATTCTAATTCAATTCTAAACTGAATTAAATACCATAGATGGTCCAGTTCACACCATATCGCCATTTCAGGCAATTCTGATTATTTCAGAATCAAATATATTATTTAATTTATTATTTTTAAATTAAATATTCACCATTATTTAATTAAACCACCATTTAATTCACTATATCACTATTTATATTATTTATATAAATTAATTATAATACCTCTGCAAATGCGGGTCATTACAATCTTCCCCACTTAAAATAATTTTGTCCTCGAAATTGCTAAGGTAGAGAACGACCCTATCGACTGGTTAGAACATATTTGTTCACTTCTTAACTTCAGTTTCCAACTGGACCAATTTAATTCCAATTAAATATTAATTAATTCTTATCAACGAAAATTTCCAAAAATCCTGAAAATTTTCTAACTCCTTAACTTTTCGAAAAATTTCGCCAGCACCTCCTTCGTATTGGTCAATCGGTCAAACTCCAACTCGCCTCTCTGGGCCATCTCCAACCCAAAAGAAAATCAAAAAGTCAAGCGGCTTGCCAATTTGGCTTATCAAAATCTCATACCGTATGAAATATAAACTTGTACCTTTTTGTCGGGCATATCAACTTTATCACTTCCATATGCTATCAACTCAGCATATACCAATGTTATCCCACTCAAATTCTGAAATCACTTTCATCTCCAACACAACAATTCGCCTTTTTACCAAGCCAAATATCATTTTAACTCGAGTTTCTTCTCGATTCCCAACTCTTAACTTGATTATCACATTACACTTCAAATTTGAATCTCACAATCCAATTTGTCTTGATATCATTCTAATTTAATCTCAGTTACCACTTTACTGGCTTTACTTTAATTCAAATTTGCTTTCACAAATTTCTGTTAAATTTGTTTTTAATTCAAACAGTCTTTCCCTGCAAGTTTTTAAACAGTTTACTCTTTTCAAAAATCAAATTTTCCTTTTTGAAATTCAACACAACTTGTTTTTTCCGAAACAAATTCAAAACAATATCTCTGGTAGTAATTCGTCACTTACAATTCGAAAATGAATACTGATGATGCAGCTGTCATCATCAGAATCTATTTTCCAGCGATCGAAGTGAGTTCAATACTATAAAACCATTTCTAACTATTTCCACTTTGAAATCCATTTCAAAATATAATTCACACTGCTCGTAAAACAATTTAAAATCTCCCAAGATCTTAAATTTTCCTTATTTTTAATCCAAATCCATTTACAAACACTTATCCAATTTTCCAGAATTTTAATTCAATTTCTGGTTTAAATTCCAGATTTAACTCATCTGATTTCACGTATTTCACTTATATGAATTCTGATTGGTTATTTACATAACCATTTCACATTTTTATAATCTTATTCGATTATAATAACAACCAATATATCCAATATATTATAATCATTCCATTATAAATCCTTTATATCAAAATATAATTTGGGTAAATTATTTCATTTACCCTCTTTTCAAAACATACCATGACGGTTCATCGTATTCAAGTGTTTATAAACTCCTATCGATATAGTGGATCAACTGATCGACCAGAACTCATAAACGACTCAACCAATAAATCTCCACAATATAAAACAAATTTTTATATCAATAACAAATACGTTCTCTCGTATATATACACTCAACTCAATCTAGGGTATTACTAACCCTATCTCTACTGAGTCACGCCATAGAGCCAAGGTAATTCACTAAACCTTAAGCTATGATACCAACTGTAATGACCTGGGTTTTTGTCGACCTTATTTATCCGATATACAACACATATCGAACATCCAAGGGTCGAAAATACCGGATGATTAATGAAAGAAATTAGAGGGTGAGGAAAGATAAGATAGAAACTTAGAATAGAAGAAGAAGAAGAACACAACATCAGAGTAACACGAACCTCACAGCAGAATGAATAACATATAATAGATAACATATCCTTGAAATATAAATCTGTACTTGAATATACATATCATTATCAAAGTACAACACTTACAACACAGCGGAAATAAACTATAGCTATATGATCCAGAAGCCTCCTGCTCCAGCTCTTCAAGTATCTGTAAATCCCGACTACTTGACTGCCCGTACAAAATTGGGCACCCAAGAGTTTAGGGAAAACAAAACAAAATAAACTCTGGGTTAGTCATGGGACTGGTATGACTAAAACAGTTTAAAACAGTTTAAGCAGGTAAATGATATCTCATAAGACCACGCCGTATAACAGAACGGGTTTTTCCCTTATGAGAATCCAAATTATCTTTATATCACAAACCTTTTGATATTATAATAATGTCTATCAACCACAATATAATAATCATCTTGCAGAAACGCTTGCATCTCACGTTCTACATATATAGTATACAATCAAAACCGCAAGCACGTATTGGGTAATGGATTTCCAACTATGACAAGGTATGGAACAACCTTTCGCTACTGTACCTCTAAAAAGGAATACACTGGGTTCAACAAGAACATCTTGCAACCCGGCCACACATGACCGACCACTCATTTCGCTTGAGTGTATCGAATGTATATCACCAACGGTTGGGATCATCAACCGTTTCCCGAATGGGACAACATCAACAATAGATTTTTAGAAGTAAATGAAACTCTAGATCAGGTGACTATACACCCTAATAGGTGCGACCTACATAGCCATGTTGCCTGCCCGATTTTTGTCATTTACCAGATGTGAGGCTAGAAGCTACGCTTTATCATCACACCAGATTCACTTCGAATGCCACATCATCAAATCCATCAAATCACCGATTGACGTCCTCAACAATACATTATGTGTTAGCTAAAAGAAGTTTCCTTCTCCGCTTCCGCTCTTGGTACGGTTGGAGAAATCCGTATACCTGATCGTCTGGAAATACTCTGTTAGACATCCATCCATACAAGTCATCCTGGAACAGGATGAACCGAAGGTACTATTCAATATATCCATCTTAGGCACTGTTATCTAAGACTTATACAATAGCCCTTGTATTTTACTCCGTCTTCAATTATCTTTGGCATATACGATTCGCAACGCTTATGCCAATACAGAGTGGTTCTTTGGATAATAATCCAGCCGGTCTCTCCATATTAACAACGTTAAAATGGTCAAAAACTTTGATAGTCGGTGAGTTAACTATCAAATGAAAACACGTGTGCAAACAACGATATTATTTCCAAATGGAAATTCTATCAATCAATCATCAATTATATATATATATATATCCTTATTTTCTATGTTTAGAAAATATACTTTATTAACACTGGAAAACATTTCCATTGTTCATTTACATATCACTATCATTTCACAACTATTAGTCCCTAACCGTAAACTAGTAAGAGAACAATTCTCTAAGTATAAACCCCGGAGGCCGAAACCAACATCAGATCGATACTCAGAAAACTATTCAACTTAACTAATCTCTAGTCAGTTTCTAATCTTGTTTAACTCTATTTCTTTTAACTATGTTCGATTAACTTCTTTTGAATAACTATGTTCAATTGACTCCTTTTTGATGACTCTATTTGATAACTCAAATCAACTAACTCTTTTCTATCTCGTTAATTTCCTTTTATAATCCTATTTATTTTACCAATAAATATTCCTTTATTCTATTTATTTATCTACTAAATATTCCTTTATTCTATTTATTTATCAACTAAATATTCCTTTATTCTATTTATTTACTTTCTACGTAAATGTCTTTCTTTATACTTCTATTTACTTCTTAAATAAATATCGTTTTACACTTCTATTTACTTGCTAAGTAAACAATCGTTTTATAAACTTCTTTGATTTTATAACTATTCCCATTTTAAATATCTCCTATTTATAAATATTCCAGTTTATAAATAATTTATTTTCAATATCACTTTGGAAATTCCCTTATCAATATTACGGTATGTTATGGTATTCAACATATCAAATCACGATGATCAATATCGTCCAAACACATATAATTTACAACAGATTATATATCACATCATATATCACAATATATGAAAAACAGTAAAATAAATGTTGAGGAATCCAGTCGGATTCCTCCAACCTGTTTCCCTGCATCCACAGATGTTATACAATATGATTATCATCACTTTCACTTCCATATGATATATTCTGATAAACAGAATCAATATTGAAATTCAACTAACTGACTAGCAGTTCAATCAAACAGTCAACACACAGTCAATCAGCCAATATTTAACAGCTCTAAAAATACAACATGAAATTATAAACTGTTCAGAGTTAGTGAGATTTACTCACTTTGGCAGTTCATCGTTAAAGAACGATAAACTGTTGTTTGATCTGAATCAAACAGTTTATTTCGCCATAAATCCAAACGAGCTTCAATGGACTTCCAGTCAGTTTCATTATGGAGTGCTCGTCCATACGATCCTAACGGATCTTGATTTTCTGAATTTCGTTAACGTACGCTCAAGTTATAACATTTCAAATTTGAACACTTATTAAATTAAATGAACTTAAATAAAATTCAAATGGGCTTCACCTCTTTAATTCCTTGGCCCAACCCGTTTTTAAATACCCAACCCGCTCCCTCTTTCCTTTCTTCTTCCACGACGTGTACTCAGGAATACCACAACCATTACAACTGAACGCTACCCCTCATTCTCCCTCTTCTCTTCACGGTTAAATCCAATTAATTCACTGTAACGACCCACATTCTACGCATCATAGGATCGTAGAATATTTATTTCTGTCACATACGAAGTCGAATGGTCGTGTAACTTTAGGAGACGACTATTGGGGTCATTTCCCATGTTCATGATTTTTCCCGATTTTTAAATGACCATTTTACCCCTAGTTGGCACTGTTTTGGCCATAACTTTTGACTGGGAAGGAATTTTGACCTGAAACCACTTCCATTGGCTTCGGATGATGGTTTTTCTTTCCGTAGAGTGGTCACATTAGCCGAACGGACTTACCGTTTGGGAGATATGGCTGAAACAAGTTTCAGACGGTGAAAAACAGCTTAATTGGGCTTAACCGGGTGATTAGCAGCTAGGCCCACAGGGGAATTTCGGGTTTAGAGGTATAGGAGGACTGATTAGGGTTAGGTTATCACTTTCATTTCAGTTCTGAGCCGCCACAAACCTTCTTTAGACATTGGTAATGGCTTCCATCCTCTAAAAATCACCCCAAAACACATTTTTAGCGAAGATTAAGCCTAAACTACATCAAAACAAGGCCAAATAGCAACAAAGCAAGGTTGGAGCTGCTGCTATACATAGGAATTCGACCCAAACAGAGAGTATTTCAGATTTGGTGTTTCATTTGTGGCCAAGGTGAGTGATTTGCATAGTTTTTGCACTAATTACGGTGATTAAGGGTAATTAGTGAAGATTAGCGAATTTATACGTAAGTAAATTCTGGAAAAATTCTTAAAATTCTAAAATAATGTTTTAAGGCTCTGTTAGAAATTTGGGTTAATTTCGATGTGTTTTGCTAATCGTATGCTTAAACATGATTAAGAGGGATTATAAGAAAATGTGAGGTTTTAGCCACTTTTGATCCATTTTGATTCATTTAAATTGTTGTTTGTTGCTTGTGGTTGCTGTTATATGTTGCTATGACTCTTTGGTATGCTTTGTGAGCGATTCCAATAGTTAGATTGGTCGAAAACGCCGTCGAGAGGCGTATAAACAGTTGCTGGAAAGTTGCAGAAAACTGCAGGGTATCTAACCGGATCGGATCGGGTAGGGGATCGGATCGGACATATCCGAACCGGACCGGGGCGTGGTACTTTCTGGAGCATGACGTGAAGAGGCAACAAGGAAGGCCTGGTCGGATCGGAGGGGTGTAGCGTGGGATCGGAAGGAACAAGGAGGTCTGAAGTGGAAGAAAGAGGAGCATGGATACCATATTCCGAACCGAACCGAGAGCAATACCCGAACCGAACTGATGCTGACGAGACGGAGACGGAGGCATTCAAGCTATGGGGTATCCGAACCGAACCGCTTCAGAATCACCGAACCGAACCGCATGAGGGAGAACACCGAACCGAACCGCATGAGGGAGAAGGACCCGAACCCAGAGGATGGTGGCACTCCGAACCGAACCGGGGAACGTATCCGAACCGAACCGAGCATGGGGAACCGGACGTGTACTTTTACTACTTCGTGATGACTCTTCTGAAGACCCACTCCAATTCGATCAAAACCCGAGATGCAAAGGAAGTCCAAATGAGAAGTTAGAGCTCAAGATTTAGATGGGAATCAACGAGTTCGCTTCATGGTTGGGCTTTGCTGCGGGACGCGTGCCAAGGAGTTATCGACGTCTATAGCTTTGGACCACTATGGTAGGAGGTACGAAGGCGGATTCAGGGCCATTATGGCATCGGTAGAACCAAGGGCTACGACCAATGAAGTGGGTCATTGAAATGTTTGGTCATGACTCCAAGTGTTTGGCTTGGTCACAGCGGGGTTTCTACAAGTCGGGATTCGTCGTTACCTCATTTTGTCTAGTGTTCCAAAGTGGTAGATGTCGTACGCTTTACGCACTGAGTGAGAGATGTGAGGATGGTTGCTATGGATGATTTGTTTGCTATCATTGTGACATGCACACCCCACCCCCGTATTCTTACACTATTTATTATGGCACCTTGGAGTATTGTACGGTATGTGGTACTAACTCTTTGGTTGCAGGTCCAGGTTCAGGTATGGTTTAGTATACCTGTTATTACCCTGTTTAGATGCTTATCGCTCATACCAGGCTTTATGTCTGACCCAGAGTTTTATGTCTCTTCTTATTACTCTGGGTGCTCACACGAGCAGACTAGAGGCAGGTTAGCTGGTGATGCACGGGTAGATGATCCGAAGACGAGCAGGAGGCTTCCACGTAATATATATAGTATTATTCTCCCTGTGTTGTTGAAGATCACTGCTTGGGCATTGGTGGTGCATCTTCTACTTTAGTTTTCTTTTGTTAGAGACAGTAAATTTGGAAAATTGTAATAAGCTGTATTTGGATTTCCGCTGCTCTGATGTTGACATAGATTATTAGTTATCAGCTTATGCACTGTCTCGCCTGTTTTATGTCAAGTATGTTATTATTATATTTTATTCCATGCGCTGTGAGACATTCTACAGGTTCCTTGATTAGTTCATTCTCTTCTTTCCTTTCTCCTGACGACCGTCCCGTGCTAGTTGGGCATGTGTACAGCGCACTTCCAGAGGAAATGCAGGCTGGTGCGGGGCGGGCCGTCACACTTGGTATCAGAGCCAGGTTGCGTAGTTAACCAAGGGAAGTTATCAGGGAGAGATAATACACGTATACGAGAGAGCGTATTTGTGATTACTTTGGTTTTTAAAAGCTATATATATATATATATATATACTATTAGTAGTATAAGGATGAAGTCGTACTGCACTAGCACCACTATGGAGTCGTTAATCGTTTCCTTTTTCAGATTGACGATGAGCCGATATACTAGAGGTGCTGGTAGGGGAGCCAATAATGGGAATGCTGCTGACATGAGGACGATGTTTACTGACCTCATGAGAGAGATGCTTAGATATGTACAGAGGGCAGCTCCCAATGGTGGGAATGGTTGTGGTCCAATGGTGCAGGCGCCAAGAGTCGACTTCGCCAAGCTGAATAAGGATTATACTAGCCTTGGTGGGAAGCCGTTCCACGGAACGGAGTCGGCTACGGATGTTCAGGATTGGATGGATAGTTGCGAACGTATCTTCGAGGATTTGGGTATCGAGGATGCGATGAAGAGAAAGCTAGCGTCCCGTCAGCTGCAAGGGCGGGCAATGAATTGGTGGAATGCTATAAAGGCAGCTACTCCCGAAGATCAGATTACTTGGGAGCAGTTTAAAGCTCGCTTCAGTGAGAAGTTCATTCCAGCTGCTCAGAAGTCAATGCTGTTTAAGAAGTTCTTGGAGCTCAAGCAGAATGGCAGAGCTGTCTCGGAGTATATTGCTGAATTTGACACTTTGTCAAAATATGGGTTATCTCTTATTGATACTGCCGAGAAAAAGAATGAGAAATTCATAACTGGTTTGGATCAGTACTTGGGGTAAAAACTTATTAACCACATCGATGAGACGTTTGAATCGATTGTGGGGAAAGCGTTAAGATCGGAAAGTCTCTACCCTAAGTCGAAGACTGAGGTTGCATCCGCAGATGAGCCAAAGCCACAAGCTAGTGGTGGAGGCAAAGGTGGTTCTCAGAATAAGAGAAAGCAGAATCAGGCTAAGGACGGCCAGAAGAAAAAGAATAAGCAAGATGTGGAGTGCTTCAGCTGTGGTAAGAAGGGCCATTATGCTAGTAATTGTCGGGCCAAGCCAGCAGATAGGAAGTGCTTCAACTGTGGCCAAATGGGACATCACAAGGACAAGTGTCCACAACCCCCTAAAGAAAAGCAAATGGTGAAAGCCTATGCTCTTAATGCTATTCCTTCTTCGTCGAATGCCCCAACTGCGGCGGAGAAGGGAAAGAATGTCGTCATTCAAGGTATGCTTTCTGTTTACGATGTTCCTGTTAGAGTTTTGTTTGATACCGGAGCTTCCAGTTCTTTCATATCTAGTGACCTGGTAGATAGGTTGGGATTGGAGCCCGAGATTGTCGATAGACCTTTAGTAGTGACGAACCCGATTGGCGGTTCGACTAGCCTTAGCATGATTTGTCGTAATGTGGTCTTATCGAGTCATGGATGCATGTTTGTTTGTGATTGCTTTGTTTTGGGCTTCACTGGGTTTGGCATTATTTTGGGAGTAGATTGGCTCCAAAGATACGGGGTGGTGGTAGACTGTGAGGGCTTGTTGGTGACAGCTAGAGCGGATGATGGGCGGAGGATAGTGTTTGGTGGTCTACCCAGTAAGGGGGTATTGGCTAGTTTTCTATACTCCCTCAACATTCCGCATAGTGAGTTGTCAGGTTTGCCCGTGGTTGGCCAGTATCCGGATGTTTTCGAAGAAGTGACCGGACTTCCACCACACCGAGAGATTGAGTTCCGTATTGATTTGGTAAAAGATGCCAGGCCTATAGTGATGCCGCTTCGTCGTATGGCACCAAGGGAGCAGCGAGAGCTCGAGGTGCAAGTCAGCGATCTTTTGAAGAAGGGATTTATCAGAAGGAGTGTTTCTGAATGGGGAGCACCAGTTGTGTTTGCTACCAAGGCGGATGGTTCCCTTCGTTTGTGTGTAGACTACCGCGAGTTGAATAAAGTGACGAGGAAGAACAAGTATCCTCTACCGCGGATAGATGATTTGTTTGATCAGTTGAGTGGCACGAGAGTATTTTCTCAGTTGGATCTCGCGACAGGTTTTCATCAGCTTAGAGTGGAAGCTGAGAGTATAGCTAAAACGTCATTTCGGACGCCGTCTGGGTTTTATGAGTGGTTGGTCATGCCATTTGGGCTGACCAATGCCCCAGGATATTTTGTGGATCTTATGAATAGGGTATTCAGAGATCAGTTGAATAAGTTTGTCCTTGTGTTCGTTGATGATATTTTGGTCTATTCGAGGACAGAGGAAGAACACAAGGAACATTTAAGAGTAGCGATGGAGGTGTTGAGAAAACACCAATTGAAAGCAAAGTTTTCTAAGTGTCACTTCTGGAAGAGGGAAGTGAGGTTCTTGGGCCATGTTGTATCAGAGAATGGTATTGCCGTGGACCCAGCGAAGGTGGCTACGGTACAAGATTGGCCTACGCCCAAGAATGCAACTGATGTAAGAAGTTTCTTGGGGTTAGCGGGATATTATCGTAAGTTTATCCAAGGTTTCTCCAAGATAGCAGCACCATTGACCCAGTTGACCAAGAAGAATCAAGTTTTTGTCTGGGATGGAAAGTGCGAGAATGCATTCCAGAGTCTAAAGGACAAGTTGACAAGTGCACCAGTGTTAGTCATTCCTAAGGGGGATGAAGAGATGACGGTATACACGGATGCCTGTGGTACCGGACTGGGTGCTGTATTGATGCAAGGCGGTAGGGTTGTAGCTTACGCAAGTCGGCAATTGAAACCGCACGAGAGAAGATACCCTACCCATGATTTAGAATTGGCAGCGATCGTGTTCGCGTTAAAGATGTGGAGACACTATCTCTTGGGAGAAAGATTTGAGCTGTTTACAGACCATAAGTCGTTAAAGTATCTCTTCTCTCAGAAAGACCTGAATCTCCGTCAGCAGAGATGGTTAGAGTTCTTAGCTTCCTATGATTTTGACATCGCATATACACCGGGAAAGGGCAATGCGGTGGCTGATGCATTGAGTAGAAGACATGCCAGCTTAGGGGCTATGTTCCTTGAATGGAAGCAACTGGAGTTTATTGCGGGGTTTGATTTCAGACCAAAGTGCGAATTGGATCCAGAAATGTTAGCAAGTTTAACGATCAGACCCACTTTTATTGAACGGATCGGCTCTAGTCAGAGGGACGATCCTAACCTATTGGAAATCATCTCCAAGTTAGAGATGGGTATCGATGAGGAGATGAACAAGTATGGGCTTGATCGAGATAGATGGCTTAGAAAGAATGGAAAGCTTGTTGTACCCAATGTCAATGGATTGAGAGATGAAGTGCTTAGAGAATGTCATCACTCAAAGCTAACTATACACCCCGGTGGTAATAAGATGTATCGAGATATGAAGCAGACTTACTACTGGGAAGGGATGAAAAGAGACGTTGGGAAGTTTATATCCAAGTGCATGAATTGCCAGCTAGTTAAAGCCGAGCAAAAGAAGCCTAGTGGGTTGTTGCAACCATTAGAAATTCCCGAATGGAAATGGGAGCAAGTCTCGATGGATTTCATCGATGGTTTACCAAGGACTAGATCGGGATATGACAGCATTTGGGTAATTGTAGATTGACTGACTAAAAGTGCAAGGTTTATACCAGTCAAATCGACTAGAATGGCAGCTAAGTTAGCAGAATTGTATATGAAGTGGATAGTGAGATTTCATGGAGTACCTAAAAGCATTGTGAGCGACCGAGACCCGTTGTTCACTAGTGGGTTTTGGAAGAGCTTACAAGAGGCTCTAGGGTCAGAGTTACATCTCAGTATCGCATATCATCCTCAGACCGACGGTCAGACGGAAAGGGTGAATCGTATTTTGGAAGATCTCTTGAGAGCATGTATATTGGATTTTGGTGGATCATGGGATGACCATTTGCATCTAGTAGAGTTTGCATATAATAATAGTTACCAATCCAGTATCGGTATGGCTCCATTTGAAGCTTTGTATGGAAGACCGTGCAACTCACCATCATGTTGGATAGAGACTGGCGAGAAGTTTATGCTTGGACCAGATGTGGTGAGGGAAACTTCAGATAAGATCAAGATCATTCAACAACGAATGAAGGCTGCCCAAGATAGGCAGAAGAGTTATGCTGATAAGAGGAGAAGGGACTTAAAATTCTCCGTTGGCGACTTGGTGTTTGTCAAGATTTCTCCGTTGAAGAGCGTAATACGATTTGGCAGGAGAGGCAAGTTGGCACCAAGATTTGTTGGCCCATTCCCTGTTCTTGAGCTAGTCGGGAATTTGGCATATAGAATTGACTTACCAGAGAAGATGGCAGGAGTTCACAACGTATTTCATGTTTCCCAACTAAGGAAGTTCGTTCACGACTCAGATATGACTATTTCACCTGATCAGTTAGAGGACTTCGAAGTAGAACCCGAGGCGGTTGGGAACCGCAAGCCGGCCCGTATCGTCGAGCACGACATGAAGCAACTTCGAAGGAAGGCGGGGAAGTTAGTCAAGGTTCAGTGGGGCGAGGACGAGAATGATTGTACTTGGGAGACAGAGGAGAACATTAGGAAGACACACCCAGAACTCTTTGCCTGGTAAGATTTTGATTTCGATTTAGTTTTCCGCATGCTAGGATAGGCTTGCTTGCTTGTTTTGCATGTTTGATTGTTGTATGTGGTTGGTAGGCATGCGGGATCCTTTGTATGTTTTGGGTTAAGGAATTTCGGGGGCGAAATTTCTTAAGGGGGGAAGAGTGTAACGACCCGCATTCTACGCATCATAGGATCGTAGAATATTTATTTCTGTCACATACAAAGTCGAATGGTCGTGTAACTTTAGGAGACGACTATTGGGGTCATTTCCCATGTTCATGATTTTTCCCGATTTTTAAATGACCATTTTACCCCTAGTTGGCACTGTTTTGGCCATAACTTTTGACTGGGAAGGAATTTTGACCTTAAACCACTTCCATTGGCTTCGGATGATGGTTTCTCTTTCCGTAGAGTGGTCACATTAGCCGAACGGACTTACCGTTTGGGAGATATGGCTGAAACAAGTTTCAGACGGTGAAAAACAGCTTAATTGGGCTTAACCGGGTGATTAGCAGCTAGGCCCACAGGGGAATTTCGGGTTTAGAGGTATAGGAGGACTGATTAGGGTTAGGTTATCACTTTCATTTCAGTTTTGAGCCGCCACAAACCTTCTTGAGACATTGGTAATGGCTTCCATCCTCTAAAAATCACCCCAAAACACATTTTTAGCGAAGATTAAGCCTAAACTACATCAAAACAAGGCCGAATAGCAACAAAGCAAGGTTGGAGCTGCTGCTATACATAGGAATTCGACCCAAACAGAGAGTATTTCAGATTTGGTGTTTCATTTGTGGCCAAGGTGAGTGATTTGCATAGTTTTTGCACTAATTACGGTGATTAAGGGTAATTAGTGAAGATTAGCGAATTTATACGTAAATAAATTCTGGAAAAATTCTTAAAATTCTAAAATAATGTTTTAAGGCTCTGTTAGAAATTTGGGTTAATTTCGATGTGTTTTGCTAATCGTATGCTTAAACATGATTAAGAGGGATTATAAGAAAATGTGAGGTTTTAGCCACTTTTGATCCATTTTGATTCATTTAAATTGTTGTTTGTTGCTTGTGGTTGCTGTTATATGTTGCTATGACTCTTTGGTATGCTTTGTGAGCGATTCCAATAGTTAGATTGGTCGAAAACGCCGTCGAGAGGCGTATAAACAGTTGCTGGAAAGTTGCAGAAAACTGCAGGGTATCTAACCGGATCGGATCGGGTAGGGGATCGGATCGGACATATCCGAACCGGACCGGGGCGTGGTACTTTCTGGAGCATGACGTGAAGAGGCAACAAGGAAGGCCTGGTCGGATCGGAGGGGCGTAGCGTGGGATCGGAAGGAACAAGGAGGACTGAAGTGGAAGAAAGAGGAGCATGGATACCATATTCCGAACCGAACCGAGAGCAATACCCGAACCGAACTGATGCTGACGAGACGGAGACGGAGGCATTCAAGCTATGGGGTATCCGAACCGAACCGCTTCAGAATCACCGAACTGAACCGCATGAGGGAGAACACCGAACCGAACCGCATGAGGGAGAAGGACCCGAACCCAGAGGATGGTGGCACTCCGAACCGAACCGGGGAACGTATCCGAACCGAACCGAGCATGGGGAACCGGACGTGTACTTTTACTACTTCGTGATGACTCTTCTGAAGACCCACTCCAATTCGATCAAAACCCGAGATGCAAAGGAAGTCCAAATGAGAAGTTAGAGCTCAAGATTTAGATGGGAATCAACGAGTTCGCTTCATGGTTGGGCTTTGCTGCGGGACGCGTGCCAAGGAGTTATCGACGTCTATAGCTTTGGACCACTATGGTAGGAGGTACGAAGGCGGATTCAGGGCCATTATGGCATCGGTAGAACCAAGGGCTACGACCAATGAAGTGGGTCATTGAAATGTTTGGTCATGACTCCAAGTGTTTGGCTTGGTCACAGCGGGGTTTCTACAAGTCGGGATTCGTCGTTACCTCATTTTGTCTAGTGTTCCAAAGTGATAGATGTCGTACGCTTTACGCACTGAGTGAGAGATGTGAGGATGGTTGCTATGGATGATTTGTTTGCTATCATTGTGACATGCACACCCCACCCTCGTATTCTTACACTATTTATTATGGCACCTTGGAGTATTGTACGGTATGTGGTACTAACTCTTTGGTTGCAGGTCCAGGTTCAGGTATGGTTTAGTATACCTGTTATTACCCTGTTTAGATGCTTATCGCTCATACCAGGCTTTATGTCTGACCCAGAGTTTTATGTCTCTTCTTAATACTCTGGGTGCTCACACGAGCAGACTAGAGACAGGTTAGCTGGTGATGCACGGGTAGATGATCCGGAGACGAGCAGGAGGCTTCCACGTAATATATATAGTATTATTCTCCCTGTGTTGTTGAAGATCACTGCTTGGGCATTGGTGGTGCATCTTCTACTTTAGTTTTCTTTTGTTAGAGACAGTAAATTTGGAAAATTGTAATAAGCTGTATTTGAATTTCCGCTGCTTTGATGTTGACATTGATTATTAGTTATCAGCTTATGCACTGTCTCGCCTGTTTTATGTCAAGTATGTTATTATTATATTTTATTCCATGCGCTGTGAGACATTCTACAGGTTCCTTGATTAGTTCATTCTCTTCTTTCCTTTCTCCTGACGACCGTCCCGTGCTAGTTGGGCATGTGTACAGCGCACTTCCAGAGGAAATGCAGGCTGGTGCGGGGCGGGCCGTCACATTCACCAAAATTCACTTCCTTGATTTCTCCATCTAGCTACGTTGTCATCACCACCTTCGATCTCCAGCATTGAGGTGCGACTCCCGGTTCAAAACGCAGGGTACAGTGAGGATACCGAACCCTTTTACTACCGATATCACCCAAAATCTCCCACTAGGTGCGGAAACTCACCTCGAGTTTGAATCTACCACCCAATGCACATATTGTCGCCAAAATCAACCCCAATACTAAACCTTAGGTCGACTGTAAAAACTCCACACCTCAAAAATGAGCGTCGAACACAGAGAAATGATTACCAGGCTGAAGCTTTCATAAACACAAACTCGTATATGTATATTATATGAATTATAGGATTTTGTTTTGATTTATAGTGGATTTTATTTTGATCGAACTTTTTCTGTGAAGAGAAAAATAAGCGGCGCGAGTTTTTGGTTGACCAGAGGAGTTGTAAATTAGGTTTTAGGGGTAAGGTATTTATAGAAGAGAAAATAATATTTTTAAATTCGAATATTATATTGAATTTTAAACAAACGCTATCTGCATTCGTCCTCTAAAATTCCTGTGACCACATACGATACCCAAAAATCATGAAAATTGACATGAAGCTACAGCTTAACATTACGGTCCCAACGAAATTGGTTTCGTCGAATTCCGACTCCATTTGCTCACACAGCATATTTTTGACCGTCAAAATACTGATTGTTTTTCACTCTAAAAATCCGTACGGCCACACAGTGACTTCAAAAATCACGGAAATTGAAATCTAGCAATAATTTAATATTGCGGATCCAACAAAATTAGTTTCGTCGAATTCTGAGGTCATTTGCAAAACCGGCTATTTTTAAAGCTCTGAATGAACCATTTAAATATATAAATATATTTAAATATAATTAAATTAAATATAAATAAATTTATATTATCGTCTATATTCACAATGGAATACCAAATAGCTCCACTGGGATTTATAACTCGATATTTCAAATCTGGGTCAACCCGATATTCGATTTATATTGAAATTCCTTTTTTAAAATATAAATAATTCCTTTATAAATTATAAAGGAATTCCACAACGACTTTTCTTAAATTTGATTTGGACGTAAATCAATATCTACACGACGAAATCCAGATTTTCCTCTTCCACTAGAAAGATATACTCCACCAGCTCCATACGTTTCTTATTTCACAGAAATCCGGCTTAAAACGAATCCTGTACATTCGGTTGAAGTTCAAATAGCCAAATTACGAACTGCAGCGCCATTTCATGCTTGGTTTTAATTATAATATAATTATATGTTCAAACTTTCGTTCAAATAATATTTTCGTTATTCTAATTCAATTCTAAACTGAATTAAATATCACAGATGATCCAGTTCACACCATATTGCCATTTCAGCATATTCTGATTATTTCAGAATTAAATATATTATTTAATTTATTATTTTTAAATTAAATATTCACCATTATTTAATTAAACCACCATTTAATTCACTATATCACTATTTATATAATTAAATAAATTAATTATAATACCTCTGCAAATGCGGGTCATTACAATGACTAACCCAGAGTTTATTTTGTTTGTTTTTACCTTAAACTCTTGGGTGCCCAAATTTGTACGGGCAGTCAAGTAGTCATGTTTTACAGATATACTTGGAGAGCTTGGAGCAGAAGGCTTCAGGAATATATATCTATTGTTATTTCCGCTGTTTTGTAAGTCTTATACTCTGATAATGTTACTGTATACATATACTAATTTTATTTCAAAGATATGTATCTATTATATATTGTTCGTTCCGCTGTTAGATTCGTGTTTACTTTGATGTTGTATGTTCTTCTTCTTATTTTATTCAAATTTCTATCTTATCTATTCTCACCCTCTATTTTCTTTCATTAACTATCTGGTATTTCCAATGCTTGATAGTCGACATTGGGTTATATGTCGATTACTCAGGATCGCGAAAACCCAGGTCGTTACCGTTATTTTGTTCATCTTCATGTTCAATTCTAACATTATCTTCATTATTGTATGGAATATTGAAATTCTGTGTTGGCTTGATGACTAAACAGTGTCAATGATGTGCGATGTTGTCCCTTCATGTGCCCTCACAGATTCACCTGTACTCAAGAAATCTGAATATACAGGTAATGGTGGAATAGATACTTTTGCATCATACAATTTCTTAGTAGTTTTGATATAATCATCATGGTAGGGAAATTTTATCTCATTGAACATAACATGTATACTTATGAATGTACGACCACTATCATCTAAACACTTATACCCCTTTTGATTTTCAGCATATCCTTTAAATGTGTAGGATTTTGATCTATAATCAAACTTGTGTTTATTGTAAGGACTTAAGTAAGGATAGCATGAACATCCAAAGGTTAAAAAAACAATAATCAGGATTAATCTCAAATAGTTTCTGAAAAGTGCAAATACCTTGTAGAACCTTGATTGGCAGGTTGTTTATCAAATAAACTGCAATATTAAATGATTCAAGCCAGAATTTCAGTGGCATTCTTGCCTGAAAAAATAAAGTTAAACTTGTTTCAACTATATGCTTATGCTTTCTTTCCATAAACCTATTCTATTAAGATGTGTGTGGACAAGTCATCCTATGAATTATTCACTTTTGAAGGAAATACTCCCTTAATGACTTGTACTTTGCACCACCATCAGATTGAAAGATTTGAACCTGTGAATTTGTTTGCTTTTCAGCTTGTGTTATGAAGTGTATCACAGTGCTATACTGTGACAGCCGCTCGTAACTCCTGCACTAAATAAGGGAAAAATGCACTGAAATGTGTGTCAGGCAGTTGTGGACGATCATCATAGTAAACAACAACATCGGAACGTGTCGTAACTCCTAGCGTAAGGATAAAATATAATAGAACATATACAACAGGTAGTAATAGTTAAGCAGAAAAACACTAAACTTTCTTAACAACTAGAAAGTTATATCCATACACTTGGATTACAACAATAGTGTTTGTACAAGTTTGCCTCACTACAACACTCAAAGAAGAATAACAAACAGCGGAAATCCATATACTATATAGTAGGTAAGATACGCCAGCCTCCTGCTCGCCTCCGAACTGCAACATCATTCTCACTAAGCTATCACCTGTCAGCTGTCACCTAGTCTGCCCATCCAACAATCAGATGAACAACCCAAGGTAGTAAGAGGGAAACATAAAACCTTGAGTCAGACAACAGTCTTTGTAAGCGATAAAACAACTAACTAACATCATCAATAAAGTATATGAGAATGGGTAAATAAATGAACTATTCTACCCACAACACCAGAGAAGAACTCAACTCCCGTCTTTCCCACATCGGAAAGTGATAGCCTTTACATCAAACATTTCAACCATTCATCCATGGAAACAAGAACAACCATTTATTCATGACAATCAGAAACAACCATTAATAGCACTCATAATATCCAAATTATATATCTCACGTAAACCATCATAATTGAATTCAACATCCCTCAAGCACAAGCCCCAGAGGCCTAAACCAATATCAGACAAGCACCCAAGGAACATCTCATTCGACGTTGAATAATCTATGTGAGACGATACAAACAAAACATCCAGCATGCATGACAGACTCTGGCTATCACCGCCAATCCTGCTTCGAATCCATCGTTAATCGTATGGCGACCAACCTTGCCATATGTCAGGGGCTAATGGTAACCCCAGTTCTAGCATAAACTCCATACGCCTTTCAACGATACGTATGTTTTTCCAACCTTGATAACTAAGCCTTTCAACGATACCCAGGGTACTCGACCAACAACCTTCCAGTCTTTTGGGTGCCCACATTGTAACCCTGCTTTGAGCCTGCTAGAACTTATGACAAGATAACTTCTCGGCCTTCGCATCTTTAGTCATCCAACTTGACGACTTTTCATAGCTCAAGCAACCTTCTCAGTCAACCATTATCCACCAACTCGTTACCTTTGAGTTGTCATCTCATTCGTTGCTCCTCACCGATCAAGGAACACATTCAACACTTCGAATATTCCCACTTGAATTCCCCTCGAAGTCACAACATCACTGCGCTGTGGCATGGGTTCGAGGGGTTCGCCCCTGAAAAAAAACATTCAAGCTTTTTTTTTTCATATCTGGGTCGTACCTGAAAATTAATATTTTTTAGAAATAATCCTATGCGACCGACCCGTCCTTGGAGCCGACCGACCCAAACCTTCAACCAAGCCGACCGACCGAACTTGTGACCGACCCCGTCTCGTTAGAGACCGACAGATCCTACGACATCAAGGACCGACCGACCCCACAATATCAAGATCGACCGACCCGGACCCCCTTACCCTGACCACCCCGAAACACCATGACCGACCCGAACCACTTTGGAGTGCACGAGTCCCTTATGACCGACCAGCTCTATGCCACAAGACCGACCAGCTTTACTCAAGCCCAGACTGGACCGACCCAATACTTTGTGCACGCCGACTAGTATGGAGCCCGACCGACTAGAGCCTTTATACTACATCTTGTACTTCACTCGTACTACACTTGTACTACATGGCCGACCCATGGTCTGTACAGCCCCAATTCAAGTCCAACTTCGACCAAAATTTTGCCAATCGACACAATCGATGATATATGCTCATCTAATTCACTCAACACGACCATAAGCATGTTATAAAATCACTAACAACATAAATATGACGATTATCACTAAAATTATGCAAAATTCACCAAAATCATGATAAATGAACATATGAACTAAATTATGGATCAAACTTGCTTAAACATATATGAAAATTACGAGTTTTAAGTTGCTAAGTTAGATACTATGGCGATTCATATGAAATAAAGCTTACCATGATGTAGATCTAAGGAAAACGACTTGAATTTAATGAAAAACAAGATCAAACACTCATATACTTGATTGAATTCGTGTGAGAATGCATATCACTCACCAATTATCCAAAACAAGCTAAAAGCAATGAATTATGATTCCGGACAGTGAAGAATTTGATCCAAACCCTTCAATTCGATGATCTCTCTCTTTGATTTGTGTAGATCTAGCGTCAAATGTTGTAGATCTTTGATTCTTCAAGCTTTAATGTTAGAAAGGTGTAGGCAATGGAGGAACTCTAGCTCTTCCAATTGAGAGAATGGAGAAAGTAAACTCTTCTCCATGCCTCCTTGTAACAACCCGTATTTTCAATAACCTATAATGATGTAAATCGAGGCAGAATTTAATTCAAAAATCTGAATCAAGGGAAACGGGCTATGCCATTGCGTTCGTCTCGGAAAAATACGCGAAATAGAGTCCGAGTTTTCGAAAATCGGAGTCCGTATGACCCGATTAAGGCCCTAGGGACTAGGCTAGGGAGGGGGCACGATTACTGGGCTGGAGGTAAGCGACCAAATAAACGACGGCCGGGTGGTACGCCGATGTAGTTCCGGACGGACTATGGTCGTGCACGTAGTCCGTATTTGGAGAAGTCACCCATGGGTACTAGTAGATCGAGACTGTGCACTCATGTTTATGGTGTCCAGGGGTTGGCACCCTAGGGCTTGATACACCCGAAGGGTGGACCCGGCACAGTTCGACTACAATTATGTTATTGGGCCGTATTGACACCAACACATGACGAGTTAGGCTTAGGGAGCCGATCGACTAGACCGTTTGGTTGGACCTTGTATTAGGGTCATTTCATGTTATTGGGCCAAAGCTTGGGCCAAGGGATCAATACTTGTTTATTCCAGTCATGTTAGTTTGCTAGTACACCTGTGGTGCAAAACCTTAAACCTGATTATGCGATGACACCTTTATCTACCTTATTAGTTAATCATCATGCTAGTATATTGTTATCCTTATGTTCATCCCTGCTGCTCATGACAGATAACTTTATCAGTTTACATTGATTGTAGTAGGGCTTACTCAGTCTTTTTGACTGACCTGTTTTCTTTCGCCTCTTTTCTTCCGTTCCCCCCCCCAGGTTCTCAGGGAGGGAATATTGGAGCTTAGCTGGATTTCTGATCGCTTGCTTGTGGGATTTTAGCTCATGTACGGTCTTGACATGAAGCTAGCTATGGTTATCACTTATTTTGGGGATAGTACTTATGTATTTCAGTTTTTCAGAAATGTTGTTTTTATCTAGACTTGTGTATTTGGAAAGTTGACATTATGTTGTACCAGACTTGTTTTGAAATGGTTTGAAATCTTCCGCTGTTTTATCTATGTTATTTACTCTGTTTACATATATACATATGTTCTTGTTCTGCCTTGATACATCATTATGCATGTTTACCTGATTCAAACGCCCCTCCAAAGTCAGAGTGCTTGCAAGAGCCACCCTGGCGGAGGCGGGGTGTTACATTTGGTATCGGAGCATATGGTTTACGAGAAGGAACAAAAAGGTTTTTAGAAAACTTTTGGAAAACTATTTTCAAAACCAAGTATAAAGTATTTTCCAAAGAAAAGTCTAGTTTATTTTAAAGGCTATTCCCCAAAAAGCCATTAGCAAAATTCCTTCGTTTTTCTCCATTCTGAATCTGTCTTTTTCTTCGTTTTCAGTATGGCCGATAACTTTGCTATTCCGGAGGGAGTACACGTACATGTTTGGTATAGGAGACTTTTGGAGGCTAGGGCGACCGAAGCCGGCCCCGCAGATGTCCCTCCTCCTCCTCCTCCAGTAGTTAATGTTCCTCCTCCTCCTCCTCCAGTAGTTAATGTTCCTCCTCCTCCTGTCGCTGAGGTTCCTCTTCCTCCTCCCCCTCAGCATCCTCAAGCTGACTTCGCAAAGACTTGCAAAGATTTTAAAGCAATGGGTGGCAAGAACTTTCAAGGCACTGAGACTTTTGTAGAGACCAGAAATTGGTTGAAAGAGACCGAGGATTTATTTGCTATCTTTGGGATAGACGATCAGAGGAAGATTTTGTTGGCGGTTTGGCTTATGAAGGATGAAGCCGCTTATTGGTGGGAAGTCACCAATGGTACTAGGCCTGTTGAGACTTGGGCCGATTTCAGGGCAAGGTTCATGCTTAAGTTTCTATCTTCTGCTGAGGAGAATCTGCAAATGGAGAGGTTCATAACTTTGAAACAAGGAGATATGTCTGTCAAAGAATATGTGAACAAGTTCAATCAGTTAGCTCGTTTTGGCTTGGATATGGTGAATACTCCTCAGAAGAAGGCTCTTCGTTTTGATAGAGGATTGAATGAGGCCGTTGCAGGGATTGGCTATGTCACATATTCCCCATGGGGCCACGTTTGAGAGTTTGGTTGATATGGCGTTACTTCAGGGAGATGTCAAGAAAGAGACCAAGATGAATGATACTCAAGCCAAGAAGACTGATTCCCAGGGAAAAGGAAATCAGGGTAATCCAAGTGGTCAAAGCAGTCAAGGCAATCAGAACAAGAACAAGAGTCAAGGCAACAAGGGGAACAACAACAAGGGCAAGAACAACAAGGAGAAGTGCCATTATTGCGGTTCAGTTGGGCATCTTATTAAGGATTGTAAGAAGAGGAAAAGGAAGAATGGTGAATGATTTTTCTGCGGTAAGACTGGACATTTCAGTAGGGATTGCCCGAGGAAGCAAGGGCAAGGCCAGGGTCAGACTCAGCGTGCTGGACCTTCAGGAGGGCAAGTTCATGCTCTCAATACCGCTCCAGTTCCCGATCGAGGTAGTATTTCTGTTGAGAGCCTTGTATATATATTTGATTTTCCAGTTCGTACCTTGTTTGATTCTGGTGCATCGCATAGCTTTATCTCATCTGATCTTGTTGATAGTTTGCACCTTAGTACTAGCTTGGTAGATGATCCCGTCTGTGTCTCAAATCCTATTGGGGGTTCCGCCCATTTGTCTATGATATGTGGGGATTTGAGGATCTCTATACTGAGTGTAGAGTTCTTGTGCAGTGCTTATGTTCTTGGTTTTAGGGGATACGGATTGATATTGGGCATGGATTGGCTGTCCAGATATGGAGCCATTCTTGATTGTGAGCATAAGGTTGAGAGGCTCGTGACTCGCCTCGGAAACACCCTAGAGATTTCTTGTGATCCGAGAGGTCCCGTCATGTTGTGCTATCTGGAATCACTCGACTCGTCAATGGAAACTCTTCAGTCTGTGAGAGTGGTTCGAGAGTATCCGGATGTTTTCGATGAAGTTAGGGGGTTGCCCCCTAAGCGAGAGATTGATTTCCGCATTTATCTGGTGGATAATGCAAAGCCGGTTTCTTTGCCTGTTCGGCACATGGCTCCGCGTGAAAGGCGGGAGCTAAGTAAGCAAGTGAAGGAGTTGCTTGAAAAGAACTTCATTAGACGAAGCATATCTGAATGGGGAGCGCCTGTGGTATTTGCTACCAAGGCAGCTGGTTCTCTCCGACTATGTGTTGACTATCGAGAGTTGAATAAGCTGACTAAGAAGAACAGACACCCGTTACCGAGGATTAATGATCTCTTTGACCAGCTTGTCGGTGCTTCTATTTTCTCTCAGCTTGATCTTGCTACTGGATTCCATCAGCTCAGGGTAGCTGAAGATAGTATAGACAAGACTGCGTTCAGGACTCCAGATGGATTCTTCGAATGGCTTGTCATGCCGTTCGGCTTGACTAATGCACCCGCATATTTCGTGGACTTGATGAGTAGGGTGTTCAGGGAGTTCTTGAACAAGTTTGTCGTGGTCTTCGTAGATGATATTCCGATCTTCTCTAAGGATGAAGAAGAACATGCTAGACATCTCAAGGAGGTGATTGATACGCTTAGAGCGCATCAGTTGAAGGCCAAGTTCTCCAAGTGTCACTTTTGGAGAAGGGAAGTTAGATTCCTTGGGCATATAGTGTCTAAGCAAGGCTTAGCGGTGGATCCCGCTAAGGTAGTTGCAGTTCAGGATTGGAAGACTCCAAGGAATGCAACCGAAGTGAGAAGTTTTCTAGGTCTTGCAGGCTTTTACCGGAAGTTCATCAAGGACTTCGCAAAGATATCCGCTCCTCTCACTAAATTGACGAAGAAGAATTTAGTTTTTGCTTGGAGCATAGAATGCGAGCTTGCTTTTCAGAAACTCAAGAGAGCTCTTACATCAGCACCTGTTCTAGCTTTGCCCGATGGAGGGAAGTTATTTACAGTATACACCGATGCATGTGGCACGGGGTTAGGAGCTGTTCTTATGCAAGAAGGAAGAGTGATATGCTTTGGCGGTAGACAACTCAAAGTGCATGAGAAGAATTATCCCACTCATGACTTAGAGTTGGCAGCAATAGTATATGCACTCAAGGCTTGGCGCCATTATCTTCTGGGCGAAAGATTTGAGCTTTATACCGATCACAAGTCATTGAAGTATCTCTTTTCTCAGAAGGATCTGAATCTGAGACAACAAAGATGGATGGAATTCTTGGCATCCTATGATTTTGAGATAGCTTATACCCCTGGCAAGGGGAATGTGGTAGCAGATGCATTGAGTAGAAAAAGGTTGACCCTAAGTCCTCTATTCGTTGAGATGAAGAATTTAGAGTATGTGGCAACCTTTGATTTCTCTTTGGCGGTTGAGTCGATGACCGGTTCTTTAGCATCTCTGGAACTCAGACCTACCCTTCTTGATCAAGTTGGGGCTTCGCAGAGAGAAGACCCTCAGATAGTTGAGATTATGGATAAGCTGATTCGAGGAGAGACGTCTAGTCATCTCGCTCAATATTCTATTGATGACAAGGGTTGGCTGAGGAGAGACGGAAGGTTATGTGTTCCGATGGTAGAAGATCTAGTAAGAAGAGTTCTTAAGGAAGCGCATCGCTCTAAGTTGACTATACATCTGGGCGGAGATAAGATGTATAAAGATATGAAGCGCATTTTCTTTTGGCCTGGGATGAAGAAGGATGTGGCAGAGTTTGTCTCTAGATGTATCATTTGCCAGCAAGTTAAGGTCGAGTCAAAGAAGCCCGGTGGGCTATTACATCCTATAGACGTTCCACTTTGGAAGTGGGAGAGTATTTCCATGGATTTTATCGATGGGCTACCAAGGTCAAGGAAAGGGAATACGAGCATTTGGGTTATTGTGGACAGACTTACGAAGAGTGCTCATTTCATTCCGGTGAAGAGCAAGAGGACCGCATCTTGGCTAGCGTCTGTATATCTTCATGAGATTGTGAGACTTCATGGAGTCCCTTCTAGTATAGTCAGTGTCCATGACCCAATCTTTACAAGTCAATTCTGGAATAGCTTGCAAGAAGCTATGGGCACGAGGTTGAATCTAAGTACGGCTTATCACCCACAGACGGACGGTCAAACCGAAAGGGTGAATAGGGTACTCAAGGATCTGTTGAGGCTTTGTATTCTGGATTTTGGTGGTACTTGGGAAGACCATCTTCCTCTTGTTGAGTTTGCATATAATAACAGTTATCAGGCAAACATAGGGATGGCACCATTTGAAGCTTTATATGGGAGGCCGTGCAAGTCGCCTACATGTTGGTGGGAGACTACAGATGAGCTTATACTTGGGCCTGATATGATCAGAGATACATCCGAGAAGGTCGAGTTGATTCAGAGACGGATGAAAGCGGCCCAAGACCGACAAAAATCCTATGCTGATAAGCGGAGAACTGATTTGGAGTTTGATGTTGGGGATATGGTTTTCGTGAAGGTTTCTCCTTTGCGGAATGTGGTCCGATTTGGAGCCGTTGGGAAGTTAGCACCGAGGTTTGTTGGACCATTCCCTATTATAGAGAGGATCGGGCAGATGGCTTATAGAGTGAAGTTGCCCGAGAAGCTTGCCGGAGTACACGATGTTTTTCATGTCTCGCATCTCCGGAAGTGTTTACATGAATCAGCAGAGGTTGTTGAGCCAAGTGTTCTGAAAGACGTGGAAGTGGAGAAAGAGGCTACCTTGAGGAGAGCTCCGATTCGTATCTTGGGGACGGAGACCAAGAAGCTAAGGAATCGAGAGGTCAAGTTGGTGAAGGTTCAATGGGGTGAAGCCGAAGAAGACGCAACTTGGGAAACCGAGGAGAAGATGCGTGGGCTTTATCCATTCCTTTTTGAGGGTACACTCTCAATCTCTTTTCTTTGTTAGCATATCTTTCTCTTTGCTATCCATGTTTATCTAGCTTATCGTGTTAATCTTGTCATGTGAACCTTAGGTAGAAACCCTTTGGATGAAACATGTGTTTGAAACATGTTATGCTTGATGGTTGCAAGTGGTTGCAAGTGTTTGCAAGTGGTTACTCGTGGATGCATTATACACGTTAGGCACTAGATCGACTCACACACTCCTCATATTGCATATGCATGAGTGTTTATGCTTATTCATGGATGAAAATTCTTTGTGCTATCACATGGATGTTGCATATGGATGTATGTTATGTGCACACATATAGATGTTATACATTATGTTAGGAATTGCATACATATGGATTCATTTCACTAACATAATTTGCATTGATGATATTTGCATTAGATAAGTACATATACACACACCTTTGCATATGTTCATACAACATTTAGAATCTTGTAAGGACAATGATTGCTCGTGGATGATGTTTTGAGTAGATGGATGCTGGATGGTAGGATATGTTCTTCCTAACTTGAAGATTTCGGGGACGAAATCCTTTAAGGAGGGGAGAATGTAACAACCCGTATTTTCAATAACCTGTAATGATGTAAATCGAGGCAGAATTTAATTCAAAAATCTGAATCAAGGGAAACGGGCTATGCCATTGCGTTCGTCTCGGAAAAATACGCGAAATAGAGTCCGAGTTTTCGAAAATCGGAGTCCGTATGACCCGATTAAGGCCCAACGAAGTTTTCAGAAAAATTCCAAAGCAAAAACAGATTTCAAATTCAAGTTTGAATTTGAAAATTTGGGCCAGTTTGGGCCAGGCGGGAGAATTCCCGCCAGAGCACCCAAGTCGACAGCCCTGTCGACTTGGGAGTCGACTTGGTTGGACCCAAGTCGACAGCCCTGTCGACTTGGCTGTCGACTTGGTCCAGCCGTGCTGTTTAGCCTGGTGCACCATTTAGAGATTGTGTTGAGCTTGGGGGCCAGATTCGGTTTTGAGGGCTGAGATTGGAACTAGGGTTTAATCCTAGGGTTGAAACTAGTCCTAATCTCTATAAATAAGGCCCTAACCTAACCCTAAATCATCATTAATCAATCCTACAACTAAACTATGGCAAAATCAATCCTCTCATGGCCTCCACTCTCTTCATAAAATTTCTAAATAAATTTCTAAGTGATTTTCCATGAATACAAGTGTTTTCAAACTTGTATGAGCATCATTAGCTTGCATTCAAGTCAAGTTTCTATATTTGCATCATAAGGAAAGAGTTTTGATCATTTTGGCTCAAGGGTTTTTATGTTAGAGCTTGCATAACATGATAACATGAACAAAAGGATCAACCCAAACTTGCATAACATAACTTGCATATCATATGACAAACTTGCATATCAAACTTGCATAACATACTTGCATATCATATGACAAACTTGCATATCAAACTTGCATAACATGACATGATGAACTTGCATATCATAGCATAGTAAACTTGCATATAAACTTGCATATTACAACATGATAAACTTGCATATCATAGCATAGTAAACTTGCATATAAACTTGCATATTACAACATGATAAACTTGCATATCATACATTTAACTTTAGAGTTTAAGTATGAAAGTAGAATAGGGCTTACTCAGTCTTTTTGACTGACCTGTTTTCTTTCGCTTCTTTTCTTCCGTTTCCCCCCCAGGTTCTCAGGGAGGGAATATTGGAGCTTAGCTGGATTTCTGATCGCTTGCTTGTGGGATTTTAGCTCATGTACGGTCTTGACATGAAGCTAGCTATGGTTATCACTTATTTTGGGGATAGTACTTATGTATTTCAGTTTTTCAGAAATGTTGTTTTTATCTAGACTTGTGTATTTGGAAAGTTGACATTATGTTGTACCAGACTTGTTTTGAAATGGTTTGAAATCTTCCGCTGTTTTATCTATGTTATTTACTCTGTTTACATATATACATATGTTTTTGTTCTGCCTTGATACATCATTATGCATGTTTACCTGATTCAAACGCCCCTCCAAAGTCAGAGTGCTTGCAAGAGCCACCCTGGCGGAGGCGGGGTGTTACACTCCTACCCCCTATTTATATACTTCCACCAGCCACTAATGGGCCTCTCCAAATCAGCCCATTATGGCTTACCAAACTTGAACAACCAACTGTTAAACCTTAAAACGACGATCCCTCCCAAACTGCTAAGCCAAATCTTTAATGTGACCACTCTACGGAAAGAGAAACATCATTTCCTTTCCAATGGCACAAGTCTCAACACCTGACTCAAACTCAATCAAAAGTTATGCCCTGTACAATACTGTCAGGGACAAAATGGTCACAAACAAAATTGGTAAAAATTATGGATATGTCTCACATCCCCATATGCAACATATTAAAATATGAAAATGATTCAACCCTCAGGGAATAAAATAAAAATATTTTAGGATCCTTTGATACGTAAAATGCACGCTGTTGCATATATGTGTTAGATTTAGATTTTAAGAAATATATCCATATGAATCTACTACAGGCATCCACAAATGAGATATAATATGTATATCCATAGTCTGAACTAATTGGTGTTGGCCTCCACAGGCCAGTAGCAATTAGATTCAAAGGGTTTTGAATATTCAGCAGTAGAATTAGAAAATGTCAATTTGTGGCTTTTTCCTATTTGACAATAGGTGCACAAGTATGGTAAAGATGTGTCATCACATTTATTATTATTCATAAACTTTTTTAACAATACTTGCACTAGGATGACCTAGTTTATTATGCCAAATATCAAAGATATTAGTTTCTTTTTCAGAACTATTTTCACTAAAATTGTAGTGCAATTTTCTTTTTCTAGTATTGCTGCAATTGTTTTGGTTAAACTGTATAGTCCTTTCACATTACTGCCCTACAATAAAGTACCTCTTGTCAGTATGTCCCTAATTAGACAGTACTTGGGATAAAACTCAAAATATACTTGTTTATCCTGAGCAAATTGAGATACACTCAAGAGGTTTTTCTTAAATATCTAGAACACATAATAGATTATTCAATTTTTTTTTTCATTTAAGGGACCACAACCGGTATGAGTGATCTTAATTGACTTACCATTTCCCATGCAAACTGATTGATTACCTCTGTACTCTTTGCAACCAAGCTTCAAATTATCTAGATTGTTTGTTTGCTGATTAGTTGCCCTGAGTCTGGATACCAACATTCATCATTGATGTGATCAACTCTTGTTATTTCTTCATGATTGCCAGACTTAGCATCATTCTAATTGGTCTATTCATTTTGAATTTGAGCCACATTCACATTTGCATTGTTGTTTCTCTGATTTTTTTTCTTGATTGATTGGGTGTATAGAATCAAAAGCAACATTTGAGTGCAGTATGTCCTATCTTTGTGCAAATTTGACATCTGGGTCTATTACTGTTATAGTTTTTGCTTCTTCCTCTTGCCCTGTTATTGAAACCACCCCTTTGAGTATTTTGAGTTGATCTTTGATCATTATTTCTATAATTGTTAGCATAGTTAATAGATAGATTTGTTTCTTATGGTCTCTTGCTTTCCAGTTTTGCTTCATGAGATAGAAGTATTGAGTGCACCTTTTCCACAGGTGGAGTGTTCTATTGAAATGAAATTATTGCTTCAACAGCTTCATATTTATTGCTGAGACCATTTAGAATTGTTGATACATGTTCTGATTCAAACAGATTATGGCCTGCAGACTCAAGTTGATCACACAATATCTTTATTTTTGACAAGTACTCTCTCGCAGTGTTGTTATCTTTCTTGTATTTTGCAACTATCTTCTATAGTGCATAATCTTTGTCGATGTGGTCCAGATTTCATTAGAAGTCTTGCAACCATTGACTTGTGATATTAAGTTGTCTTTGATAGGGGACATTAGCCATGCGCTGATCAGTCTGCCTTGTCTATGGTACTTTACAAAAATTTCATTTGAGATGACCTTGTTTTCTTGGTCCGTCACATATATGGAGGGGATTGGTAGGTTCCATAGATGTACCTCTCTAGCCCATAGCCTTGTATAGCTGTTTCTATTTGAATTTTTCATAACAAATAGTTGCTTTCATCAAGTTTAACTATGATAAGCTGACTATGGGGACTTATTGATGTTTTTACTAGTTGATCAACCGATATGGCTATAATTGTTGTGTAATGACCCGGTAGGGATTCGATGCCCGAATTCTGACAATAATGCATAAACCCTGCATTTACCTGCCAGAACTTACATATCGAAAACACCATATAGTTATTAGAAAGAATTTAGAGCGTGAGATAAGAAAGAAAGAAATATTAGAATAGAAGAATAAGAAGATCCAACACAAACACAGAGTCTCACATCGCAATGGAACAAAATATAATACAAAAATAATTTTTTACTGAGAGCTTTAAAAATACTTACATTTATCATAGTACATCACTCATTAGGACAGTTATAATAACCTGTCATCATATACAACACACAGCGGAAAATACTGGATAATATCATACGTCTGAACTTCCCCAACACGTCTTTGGGCTTCATGGCATTCTATAACCTGAACCTGTAGACCCAGGCTAAACTAAGCATTACAAACACCGGGTTAGTCTGGTGAACCAGAGTGAGAAACCAACTAAGTTTAAAATATCACCCAACTCGATTTCAAAGTTCAAATTCCTTTCTAAAAGAAAAGGGTAATCGTAAGACCAATCCACACATAAACACGGACGGTTTTTACGTTAGGATAACCCAAAACAGTTTTGAAAATCAATATTTTTCTGATATTATTATAGTGTCTAAATACGAATAAACAGAATCTAGCAGAACGCTTGCATCTCACGCTCCACATATATAGTATACAAACAAAACCACGGGTGCTAATTGGAGATTGGATTCCGAGTATGACAAGGTAGAAGACCACCCGCCGATAGTGTATCTCTAGAGGCGGATACACTGGATTCAACAAGAACGTCTTACAACCCGGCCCACGCACCACCGACCACTCATTTCACTTGAGTGTATCGAATGTATATCACCAACGGTTGGGAGCTACCCACCATTTCCCGGAAAGGGACAATATCAAAATAGATTAAAGAAGCAAAAGGAGTTTCTCTAGATAGGTGATTATACATCCTAATGGGAGCGACCCACATAGCCATGCTGCCTATTTTTGTCATTTCTCGGTTGATGAGGCTTGAGGTTTGAATTTTCCTTTCGGCACATTTGGCCACCATTCACTTTGAATGCCACATCATAAGATCCATCAGATATCACTATTTGACGTCCACAAAAATACCCTAGTTGGGAGCTAACCAACTATGATATGTTTGAAGAAATCAACGTACGTGATCCTTCGGAAATACTTTGTCAGACATTCGTTCATACAAGTCATCCAGGAACAGGATGAACCGAAGGTACCCTCCTACCACATCCTAGGAATCACCCTATGGATCAGTAGCGAGTAGTCCTTGCAATCCATAGATTTTAACCACGACCGAATTACTATTAAAATATCTTTAGTTGCAACATCAGAGAAATTTATCAAGTAGCCCTTCCGCTTATGAAGATCCACGATCTTCAACTGCTTCATCTTCAATCAACACCTTTATGTATTTGCTGGTTCGGAATGGTTTTCGAATATAAATTCAATCCCGGACTTTCCGTACCAACAACGCGTTGGCGTGATTTTGATAGTCGGTTATTTAACTATTAAGATAAACAATCATAAAAATAAACTAAATCCATCGGTTTATTACATAGCGTCACTTGGCCATTAAACTAATATATCTGTTGCAGTACCAAAAATAATATATTAGTTTTAATATATAATTATTCTCAAATCATTTTGTTAAGGTACTTAAAAGAAATAACTTAAAATCATATTAAAATTTCCTATTACTATCCTTCAAAACATCTACCACCACATTACTTATCATCTAAAATTACGGGATCAATTCCCTTAACATCGTAAAACAATCAATACAAAATTCCCTTCTATTCCGTAATTACGGAAATATCATTTTCATATTCTCAAGGCCATTTTTATTTCCTTTTGTTTAGGAATCCTATAATATATATTTATTATACCTCAACATAACTTACTCATAACATCTCCACCCTTTACAACTAATATCATCCTTTGACAATACTGCAGTTGTTCAAGTTGGGGTATTTTAGTTACCTCTCAGACCTTGATCAACCACATTCTTATCATAAGATAAATATGAATTGTAATTCAAAAACCCATATTCATTTTAATACCCCTTTACTATTGTACAGAAATATGGTTTTATAAAACCTTCTTGCTTTTAACATATCTTTTTAAAATATATGGTTATTACTAAATTCATTGATTTAGTAAATGATTAATAAACATTAACCTATAAACTTCAATTTCTTTAAAATTATTTGTTCCATTATTTGGATTTCTATTTAAAATCTTGTTACTAACATTTTACCAAATTTAATTACAGAATTCCCTTTTTTCATTCTTTAAATTATTTCCTTTGGGGAAATCTTATTTCAGTCTCATCCATTACACCTAATGCCATTATTAGGTAATGTTAATTTATAATTTAACGCTTTAACTCCTCATCTCCTTATCAATAACTCGTTTATACATCTCTGGTTCAATATAAAGCACTTTTCCATCTTGATTTCCCTTACTTAAAATATTAAGTAATATTTATTTTGAGCTTACTGTATTTGCTTAAAATCACTTTATAACTTCATTTACCAAATTCGGTTTAAATATAAATACGTTCATAAACTTCTTTTGAAATTTAATCATACTTTATTTCTAACTTCAATTACGTAAATGAACTTCATTAAAATTATAATTTACATCATCATTAACTGGAATTAAATTTCCTTTATAAAATCTCATTAAATCAAACAATTATTCGCTAATTTATTTCATTAGATTAATCGGCATAATCTATTTTAATTTAACAATCATTTTTTGTTAAAACAGTTGGATTGGACAATCTTAAAACATGATTAACCCATGGATCAACCCTAACTCGTTCTTTTCATTTTGAATTTATAAATAACATTTATTAACCCAAATAATCTCATTTACGTCGATTATTATTAAATAAACAATAATCTGTTTCTAAATAATCTCACTTTAATTGTTCTTAAAACAATAAATCATGATTATGAATCATTAAGTTAATTCCCTCCTATCTGCCCATCAATCTTATTAATATAAGAATCCACTTTATAAAATTTGTTCAGTAATTACGGTGAAACACGTGCTTCACGCACGGTAGATTTTAGTGCAAAAATAGCGGTTAAAACAAACGATATATATATGTTTGGTTTATTTTCTTTTTATAAACTTCATTTAAAATAATATATTTAAAAAATAATCTATATCTAGTTATAAAAATAAATTTCATAATTTCATTTCTGACGGTAAATCAAAATAGTTTGTATTTTGGCCATCTGCTATAAATTTCTCAACCAATATCATCATTGGTTAATTAATCAAACAAATGTCAAATTCGGGTTTAAAAATCAATAACCGATCCAATCATATGTGTACAACAGTTTCATAAATGATTATATGAAAATAACAATAAATTTGAGTAATCCAGTTGGATTCCTCCAACCTGTCCTTCCCTGCATCCAATAGGTTATCTCAAATATAATTGATCATCCCATAGGATAATATAAACATGATAAATTAATTTAACTAATCACGATTAATCAATAACGACAATTCAATCATCAAACAACAAATAATTAGCATCCATAGCATAAAGATGATAAGCCCGACTTAAAATCATTATAAGTGGGGAACTGAGTGGGATTAACTCACACTGATTTAGTTTGGTTGTTAAACGCTAGTTTTTAATTAAATTAAACAACCGTTTAATTTAATTAAAAATTCTCCTTGCTTCCATTCCTGATTGACCCTGCTCCATCTCGAAACTCCCGTCTCTATGGTCCCAATGGGACTGACCGTGCTTAAATCTAGTAACGTATGCGCAAGAAATCTTATTCAAAAATTTAAAAAGTAATTGAATTATTTAAATATGGATTATATTAATAAAAATGGGCTTTTACCAATTATGTTCGGTCCGCCTACTCCAACCTGCTACCACCAACAAAACTCTCCTATTGGTTCCGACCTCATTCAATCCGTCGCCTCCACAAATTTCTCCAATGCCCAAGCGATCCCCTTCAGAAAATCGAAATTGTTCTGAATTGAAAACTCTTTACGCCACCACTTCTTTGATATCCCCTCTGCTTTCCACCTCCGATCCATCTGTTACCCCTAACAACACTTTCAACAACCACCATGGCTTCGCCGCTCAACCCCCCTCTTCCAGAAACTAAGTGAGCATCCTCCTACATCCACTATAGATCTTAGGCAACCAAATCGAGGCTTCTTCGTGCAGATTTACCAATCCCTTAGGTCTTCGACTTCGAACGGAAACAATGGGAAATTCGTCAAAAAGCATACTGGAATGGAGTGCCTGGACCTACCAATTCAGATAAGCCTTTTGCTTAATTTTTACTTACTATATTGTTTTTTCTTTGATTTTCTATAGTGGTTCGAAAGGGTTTTCTCTTCACTGTGTTTACTCGAGAGGTTCTGGGATTTTGAGAAACACACTGCGTGGATACATATTTATAGTGTGGTAGTTGTAGATGAGATCGATGTCCATCAGAGTCCCCTCTTCGATAGGTTCAGCTACTTAAATCTTAGGCCATTGTTTTATTTCCCCTTTTCAGATTGATCAAACTGGTGATGGCTGTGTGATGTTGATTTGTGCGGATGGGTTACTGATTGACTTGTGCATGTATAGCTTAAGTACTTGCGAGTCTATGAATTGTTTATGTTATTCAAGATTGAATCTGCCTGTTGTATATTTATGTTCCAATTTAAAATAGATGGCAACAGTACTTGCAAATGGATTCGATTGGATATATTGTATATATATTAGTTATTTCATCTGGCTGTATATTTTCTATTTTCCTTAGTTGTTTGGTACCTATTCCTTTAGTTGTGCATTGTCTATTTTTCTTAGCTGTTCCTTTGTATATGAATATATATCAGCTGTTTTGCTATATTAGCTGTTTATTTAGCTGTAGAGATTTGATGTGTGTGTGTATGTGTGTGTGTGTGTGTGTATATGTGTATATATATATATATTTGTTTTTCTGAGTTTTGCATCAGTCCATCGATGCAAGAAAAGTTGAGGGAGAAAAAAGTACTGGCTTGTATTGTCTTCTCAAACAGCATGTATTGTCTTCTCAAACAGCTTGTATTGTCTTTTCAAATAGGGTGTGTGCTACTGGAAAGGGATGGCTTAGGCATACTATTTTGTTTAGGTAGGCCATTTGCAAAGTATTGTCATTCAACATTGACGTAGAAATTTTCAGAAGTATATATGTATTTTAATTAACGTTTTAATGAGTTTGCATCTCTTTGTAAATGTATATTGGCAAAAGATCTTATGAAGAAATTGTTCTTACCTTATTTTAATTTTCCTTTTCTTACTGTATTTGATTTGCTACCATTCTTTACAATTTTCATGTCATTATGCAAATTTGCTTGACAAAAGATCTTGTACGTGAACATGGAATGAAGCTATCTTTACCTTACTATATTTTTCTTTATTTATTGTATGTTATTTGTTGTTTAGCATTGTTGTTGAATAGACTGGATTAGGAATTTATATTGGCTATTGTAAATATATATAGATTGTTCAATTCGACTTGACAAAAGAGTTGTACTGGAGGAGATACATGGGAAGAAACTATTTCTCTTTTATTTTGGTTTGATACATAGCTTAGTTATAGGGTAGGTTTAGCTGACAAACTTCTCTTCCTATTTGATACACAACTTTGTTACTGAATAGATTTTGGTTTGGAAATTCTTGGCTTGCTTCCTATTTTTTCCTTTATTTGATTGTCAACTTTTGTTACTTTCTTTTGCCTGCAATGGCAATTGTTTTTTGTCTTTTGGCCTCATTTGCCGTGCTTGTTAGTGTTTACCACTAATTGTTATTTTGAATCTATAATTATGTGGATATTCCTGAAATTTTAAATCTCAATATGCATGTTTATATTGGTTATTGTCGCTCATTGGGTATATTGGTTCATACATGACTGTACAATGCTGTCATGTTCTACGATAAGGTCTGTAAATAGCTTTTAAAAACAATATCGATAAATTATCAATTAAAATTCCAAAACCATTTAATTCAAAAAAAATATTATTGTCATATATACTCGAATGGGATAGTACTTCACTTTGGATTTAATCAACATCGAACTATAACTCCGTATCAAAAGTTCCAAGTTAACCGAAATCTAAAATATATAGAAAGCGTTATTAAATATATTAAATAAACGTTATTGTTTATAACGATTTCCATAGCGACTATTTTAAAATTTGAATTGGACATAACTAACAATCTATAAACTGAAATCCCTATTTTTCTCTTTCATTAGAAAATTATAATCAAACAGATTCAAACGTTTCTCATTTCATGAAATTCCGACTTATATCGGATCCTGTATATTCCATTGAAGTTCAAAACTGAATATTATGAACTGTCCGCCATTACGGCTCGTTTATAATTAAATATAAATTATAACGTTTAAACTTCGAACTTAAATATTAAAAATCCCCAAATATTCCAATTAAACTATTTAAAACAAAATTAAATATTCAAGTTAAAATGCTCAAAAATCTGGGTCGTTACATTCTTTCCCCCTTAAAAGAATTTCGTCCCCGAAATTCCTAAGGTAAGAAAAACATCGTAATCCATTAGATTCTCCAAATTCAATTTATCCTAAATAAAAAACCTATTCAATATCGAAAATAAAATTTTTGGAAAATTTTCTAATACTTTAAATTCCCATAAAAATTAGGCAGAGTCTCCCCTGTACAGGGTGACATCTGCGATATTGCAGGAACAAATAACATATATTCATCGACTCACATGGTCGGAAAACAAAATTCAAAAACCCCAAAAATTATAATTTCATGTAGGCATACCTTACGCGAGCGCTATTGAGTATATTTTCTCAACTTATTGTTATTTACTTACCCAATATCAATCCCTACTGCCTCCTAGCACCTGTACTCAAATCAGTTCAACATGTAAGTGACCATTACATGAATTATATATATATAATACTTCATTAGTCAACCAGTATAATTTCACCAATTCCCAAGGCCATGTTCAGAAAGGTATATGCAAATCAGGTTTAAATCACCCAGTTTTATTTCATAAGCAGTTCCATTCAAATTCTATTATACTAGAATTTAGTTTTCAATCCATTCAACTTCTTCACTGAGCTATTAATGAATTAATTTCAACCATTCTTATATCCAAATAACAGCCAATACACAATCAATTCAACTAACCATTCAATTTACATTAAATCCTACTAATAATTAACATTAATATTTACTTCACCATTTTAAATCTCATTTCACGTTCAATTACCAAATTGATTTTCAATCATTTTTTATAATCCCAATTCTGATTCTATTCCAGACACCATCACTCCAATTTATTCTGTTTTAACTTATCTTAAATTCTGATTTTCAACTTCGTACTAAAATTCCCTTTCACACTATACAAGTGAAATTTTGGTTATATTAACTATTCAGATTCAAATTTCCATTTGAATTCCACTTAAGTAAATCAATTAAACCACAATACCTCAATAATTTAATAAAATTATTTCTTTTCTTAAAAAATATAATTTGGGTAAAATTATTTCATTTACCCTATTTACAAAACAATATTGTGTATATTCCCCGTCCAATGCTTCTTAACACTTGAATCGATCAACAACACAATACAAAACATTTTTATATGAAATTTACAAATACGCTCTCATATATATATACATACATACACACACACTTCAACTCAATCTAGGGTATTACTAACCCCGTCTCTATTAAGTCACACCATAGAGCCAAGGTTATTACTAAACCAATAGCTCTGATACCACTGTAACGACCCGGTAGGGATTCGACGCCCGAATTCTGACAATAATGCATAAACCCTGCATTTACCTGCCAGAACTCACGTATCGAAAACACCAAATAATTATTAGAAAGAATTTAGAGGGTGAGATAAGAAAGAAAGAAATATTAGAATAGAAGAATAAGAAGATCCAACACAAACACAGAGTCTCACATCGCAGTGGAACAAAATATAATACCGAAATAAATCTTTACTGAGAGCTTTAAAAATACTTACATTTATCAAAGTACATCACACATTTGGACATTGATAATAACCTGTCCTCATATACAACACACAGCGGAAAATACTGGATAATATCATATGTCTGAACTTCTCCAACACATCTTTGGAGTTCATGGCATTCTATAACCCGAACCTGCATACCCGGGCAACCCGAGCATTACAAACCCCAAGTCAGTCTGGTGAACCAGAGTGAGAAACCCACCAAGTTTAAAATACCACCCAACTTGATTTTAAAGTTCAAATTCCTTTCTAAACGAAAAGGGTAATTGTAAGACCAATTCAGACATAAACACGGATGGTTTTACCTCATGATAACCCAAAACAGTTTTGAAAATCAATACTTTTCTGATATTATAATAGTGTTTAAATACAAATAAATAAAATCTAGAAGAACGCTTGCATCTCACGCTCCACATATATAGTATACAAACAAAACCGCAGGAGCTTATTGGAGATTGGATTCCGACTATGACAAGGTATGGGACCGCCTGCCGATAGTGTATCTCTAGAGGCGAATACACTGGGTTCAACAACAACGTCTTGCAACCAGGCCCACACATAACCGACCACTCATTTCGCTTGAGTGTGTCGAATGTATATCACCAACGGTTGGGAGCTACCCATTGTTTCCCCGAAAGGGACAGCATCGAAATAGATTAAAGAAGCAAAAGGAGTTTCTCTAGATAGGTGATTATGCACCCTAATGGGAGCGACCCACATAGCCATGTTGCCTGCCCGATTTCTGTCATTTCTCGGTTGATGAGGCTTGACGTATGAATTTTCCTTTTAGCATATCTAACCACCATTCACTTTGAATGCCACATTGTCAGATCCATCAGATATCACTAATTGATGTCCACTAGTTGGGAGCTAACCAACTTTGATACGTTTGAAGAAATCAACGTAGGCGATCCTTTGGAAATACTTTGTCAGACATTCGTCCATACAATTCACCCAGGAATAGGATGAACCGAAGGTACCCTCCTACCAAATCCTAGGAATCACCCTATGGATCAATAGCGAGTAGTCCTTGCAATCCATAGATTTCAACCTTGATCGAATTACTATCAAAATATCTATGGTTGTAACATCACAGAAATTTATCAAGTAGCCCTTCCACTTATGAAGATCCACGGTCTTCAACTACTCCATCTTCAATCAACACCTTTACGTATTTGCTGGTTCGGAATGGTTTTCGAATATAAATTCGATCCCGGACTTTCTGTACCAACAGCGCATTGGCATGATTTTGATAGTCGATTATTTAACAATCAAAATAAACAATCATAAAATAAACTAAATCCATCGGTTTATTACATAGCGTCACTTGGCCATTAAACTAATATATCAGCTGCAATACAGAAAATAATATATTAGTTTTAATATATAATTATTCTCAAATCATTTTATTAAAATACTTACAAGAAATAACTTAAAATCCTATCAAAATTTCCCGTTACTATCCTTCAAAACATTTTGCGCCACATTACTTATCATCTAAAATTACGGGATCAATTCCCTTACCATCGTAAAACAAATCATTACAAAATTCCCTTTTATTCCGTTATTATGAAAATATCATTTTCATATTCTCAAGCCATTTTTACTTCCTTTTATTTAGGAATCCTATAATATATATATTTATTATTCCTCAATATAAAGTACTCCTAACATCTCCACCCTTTACAACTAATATCATCCTTCGATAATCATGTAGTTGTTCAAGTGGGGGTATTTTAATTACCTCTCAGACCTTGATCAACCACATTCTTATCATAAGGTAAATATGAGTTGTAATTCAATAACCCATATTCATTTTAATACCCCTTTACTATTGTATAGAAATATGGTTTTATAAAACCTTCTTGCTTTTAACATCTCTTTTTAAAATATATGGTTATTACTAAATTCATTGATTTAGTAAATGATTAACAAACATTAATCTTTAAACTTCAATTTCTTTAAAACTATTTGTTCCATTATCTGGATTTCTATTTTAAATCAAGTTACTAACATTTTACCAAATTCAATTACAGAAATCCCTATTTTCATTCTCTAAATCATTTCCTCTGGGGAAATCTTATTTCAGTCTCATCCATTACACCTAATGCCATTATTAGGTTACGTTAATTTACAATTTAACGCTTTAACTCTCCATCTCCTTATCCATAACTCGTTTACACATCTCTGGTTCAATATAAAGCACTTTTCCATCCCAATTTCCCTTACTTAAAATATTAAGTAACATTTATTTTATGCTTACCATATTCGCTTAAAATCACTTTATAACTTCATTTACCAAATTCAGTTTAAATATAAACCTATTCATATACTTCCTTTGAAATTTAATTATATTTTATTTCTAACTTCTATTACGTAAATGAACTTCAATAAAATTATAATTTACATTATCATTAACTAGAATTAAATTTCCTTTTTAAAATCTCATTAAGTCAAACAATTATTCGCTAATTTATTTCATTAGATTAATCGGCATAATCTAATTTAATTTAACAATCAATTTTTGTTAAAATAGTTGGATCGGATAATCTTAAAACTTGATTAACCCATGGATCAACCCTAACTCGTTCTTTTTATTTTGAATTAATAAATAATATTTATTAATCCAAATAATCTCGTTTACATCAATTATTATTAAATAAACAAGAATCTATTTCTAAATAATCTCACTTTAATTGTTCTTAAAACAGTAAATCATGGTTATTAATCATCCAGTTAATTTCCGCCTACCTGCCCATCAATCTTATTAATATAAGAATCCACTTTATAAATTTTATTTAGTAATTATGGTGAAACACGTGCTTCGCTCATGGTTGATTTTGGTACAAAAATAGCAGTTAAAACAAACGATATATATATGGTTGGTTTATTTTCTTTTTATAAACTTCATTTAAAATAATATATTTTAAAAAAAATCTGTATCTAGTTATAAAAATAAATTTCATAATTTCATTTCTAACGGTAAATCAAAACAGTTTGTAATTTGGCCATCTGCTATAAATTTCTCAACCAATATCACCATTGGTTAATTAACCAAACAAATGTCAAACTCAGGTTTAAAAATCAATAACCAATCCAATAATATGTGTTCAACAGTTTCATAAATGATCATATGAAAATAACAATAAATTTGAGGAATCCGGTTGGATTACTCCAACCTGTCCTTCCCTGCATCCAATGGGTTATCTCAAATACAACAGATCATCCCATAGGATAATATAAACATGATAAATTAATTTAACTAATCACGATCAATCAATAACGACAATTCAATCATCAAACAACAAATAATTAGCATCTATAGCATATAGATGATATACCCGACTTATAATCATTATAAGTAGGGAACCAAGTGAGATTAACTCACATTGATTTAGGCTGGTCGTTAAACGCTAGTTTTTAATTAAATTAAACAACCCTTTAATTTAATTAAAAATTCTCCTTGCTTCCATTCCTGACTGACCCTGCTCCATCTCGGAACTCCCATCTCTATGGTCCCAACGGGACTGACCGTGTTTAAATCTGGTAACGTATGCACAAGAAATCTTATTCAAAAATTTAAAAAGTAATTGAATTATTTAAATATGAATTATATTAATCAGGATAGGCTTTTACCAATTCTGTTCGGCCCACCTACTCTTGCCCGCTATCACCAATAAAACCCTCCTATCGGTTCCGACCTCATTCGATCCACCGGCTCCACAAATTTCTCCAATGGCCAAGCGATCCCCTTCAGAAAATCGAAATCGTTCTGCATCGAAAACTTTCTATGCCACCACTTCTTTGATATCCCTTCTGCTTTCCACCTCTGATCCATCTGCTAACCCTAAAAACACTTTCAACAACCACTACGGCTTTGTCGCTCAACCCTCCTCTTCCAGAAACTGAGTGAGCTTCTCCCTACATCCACTACAGATCTTAGGAAACCAAATCGAGGCTTCTTCATGTAGATTTACCAATCCCTTAGGTCTTCGACTCCGAACGGAAACAATGAGAAATTCGTCAAAAAGCATACTGGAATGGAGTGTGTGGACCTACCAATTCTAATAATTCTTTTACTTAATTTTTACTTACTGTATTGTTTTTGTTTTGATTTTCTATGGTGTTTCGAAAGGTTTTTCTCTTCATTGTTTTTACTCAAAGGGTTCAGGGATTTTGAGAAACACACTGCATGGATACATATTTATATGTATGGTAGTTGTAGATGAGATCGATGTCCATCAAAGTCCCCTCTTTGATAAGTTTAGCTACTTAAATCTTAGGGAAGTGTTTTATTTCCCCTTTTCAGATTGATCAAACTGGTGATGGCTATGTGATGTTGATTTGTTTGAATGGGTTACTGATTGACTTATGCATGTATAGCTTAAGTACTTGTGAGTCTATGAATTGTTTATGCTATTCAAGATTGAATATGTCTGTTGTATATTTAATATTCCAATTTAAAATAGATGGCAATAGTACTTGCAAACGAATTTGATTGGTGTATATATATATATATATATATATTAGCTATTTCATCTAGCTATATATTTTCTATTTTCCTTAGTTGTTCGGTACCTATTCCTTTAACTGTGCATTGTCTGTTTTTCTTAGTTGTTCTTGTGCAAATGAATATATATCAGCTGTTTTGCTATATTAGTTGTTTATTTAGTTGTAGAGATTTGATGTGTGTGTGTATATATTTGTTTTTCTTAGCTTTGCATCAATCCATCGACGCAAGAAAAGTTGAGGGAGAAAAAGTTTCTGGCTTCTATTGTCTTCTCAAACATCTTGTATCGTCTTCTCAAACAGGGTGTGTGCTACTGGAAAGGGATGGCTTAGGCGTATTGTTTTGTTTAGATAGGCCATTTGCAAAGTATTGTCATTCAACATTGATGTAGAAATTTTCAGAAGTATATATGTATTTTAATTAATGTTTTGATGAGTCTACGTCTCATTGTAAATGTATATTGGCAAAAGATCTTGTGAATAAACTATTCTTACCTTATTTTAATTTTCCTTTTCCTACTGTATTTGATTTGCTACCAAGCTTTACAATGTTCACGTCATTATGCAAATTTTCTTGACAAAAGATCATATATGTGAACATGGAATGAAGCTATCTTTACCTTACTGTATTTTTCTTTATTTACTGTATGTTATTTGTTGTTTAGCATTGTTGTTGAATAGACTAGATTGAGAATTTATATTGGCTGTTGTAAATATATACAGTTTGTGTAGTTTGACTTGACAAAAGAGTTATACTAAAGGAGATAAATGGGAAGAAACTGTTTCTCTTTTATTTGATTTGATACATAGCTTAGTTATAGGGCAGGTTTGGCTGGACAAACTTTTCTTCCTATTTGACACACAACTTTGTTATTGAATAGATTTTGGTTTGGAAATTCTTAGCTTGCTTCCTATTTTTCCTTATTTGATTGTCAACTTCAGTTACTTTCTTTTGCATGCGATCGCAATTATTTTTGTTGTCTTTTGGCCTCAGTTGTCGTGCTTGTTAGTGTTTACCACTAATTGTTATTTTGAATCTTTAGTTATGTTGATATTCCTGAAATTTTAAATCTTAGTATACATGTTTATATTAATTATTGTCAATGATTAGGTATATTGGTTCATACATGATTGTACAATGCTGTCATGTTCTACGATAAGGTCTGTAAATAGCTTTTAAAAATAATATCAATAAATTATCAATTAAAATTCCGAAACCATTTAATTCAAAAAAAAATATTATCGTCAGATATACCCGAATGGGATAGTACTTCACTTTATATTTAATCAACATTGAACTATAACACAGTATCAAAAGTTACAAGTTAACTGAAATCTAAAATATATAGAAAACGTTATTAAATATATTAAATAAACGTTATTGTTTATAACAATTTCCATAGCGACTTTTTTAAAATTTGAATTGGACATCACTAACAATCTATAAACAGAAATGATTTTTCTCTTTCATTAGAAAATTATAATCAAACAGATTCAAACATTTCTCGTTTCATGAAATTCCGACTTATATCGGATCCTGTATATTCCATTGAAGTTCAGAATATTATGAACTACCGCGCCATTACGGGCTCGTTTATAATTAAATATAAATTATAACGTTTAATATTCGAATTTAAATATTAAAAATCCCTAAATATTCCAATTAAAATATTTAAAACAAAATTAAATATTCAAATCAAAATGCCCAAAAATCTGGTTCATTACAGGTTGTTTGGACTTGGGATGCAGTAGAGGCTGTTGCTGAAGATGGTCACCCATAATGATAGTAATGTCTCAAGAAACTATGATCGGTAGTAAGAAAAAGGTTTGAAGAAAATTCAGAATGCTAAAATGGTCTTCAATTTAGGTATGTCTTGCAACCTCAGATCTTCTGATGATGACAAGATTCAGATGAACTTCTCTGATATGGCAGCTTCTTGAATTGACTTCTTGATTTTCTGGTGATCTGAATTTGACTTTCTTGACTTGTTTTTCTTTACTACTTTAATGTGATTGTTGAGATCTGATGTAGCCATGAATCTTTGCTGGCGAGGCACAAATCTTAATAATTACCGCATCTCTAAGAACTCAGATGAGAGGGATACTCAAGTGATGATAATACTCTGATGGGTATATGAATTCAATCTCTGCTATATTTAATTCAGTGATTATTGTTTAGCTGATGAAGCTATGATACCAGATAAACTTTTGATGATAGAAAAAACATATTTGATTTTATTTCTGTATGAGAGAGATACAGAAATTTGTGTAAGAGCTTTTGATTCCGTCAGAAGAATGATTACAGAAGAGAAAAATGAATTGTCTTCGTAATGTTATATACAAAGTGTTTATATAAATGTAACAGTAGAAGCATTTTCTTTTTGCGATGGTTTTGCGGACCATTAACTTTGTATATGATGTTGGGCTTTGGCCCGCTTCGGCTATTGTTATTTGACACTGTGCAGTTAAAGTGCTTAACGGTTCTATAGCGGTGTAGGTGGGTGGAGCGGGGATAAAGCGAGGAAGTAGCGGGGATATAGCGGACGCACAAAAAGGTTCATTAGATGTAAGACCAAATATTTAAAAATAACTAATTATCATTCTCATGTTATATGTATAAAATAAATTGATATTAATTAGTCTTATATAACAAAGTCAAAAAATAACACGATTATGCACACTATATTTAATAACTATAATAAATTTCTACCATATATTAGACTTTTACGCTTCAAAAATAGCTCTTTTAATATTATCGGTTTTTCAAGAAAGAAAATTAGTCAAATCAAGCTCTAGTTTTTAATATTGCTGAAGTGGGTGCTAGAAAGCATTGATTTAGCGGATGTAGCGGGGCTTAAAGCAGATATATTGTTCATTAACGCTAAATTGAAAAGGCGAAGCAATTGAAGAGTGCTACAGGCTATAGCAGGGATTTTTATTACGAAGTTAGCGAATTAAAAATATAATTTTTATATATGAAGTAACGATATAAAAATATACTTTTTATATGTAATAGCATAATAAAAATGTGATTTGTATTATATATATAGCAAATTAAAAATATGATTTTTTATACGAGTAGCGAACAAAAAATGTGATTTTTATATATATAATAGCCATATAAAAATGTAAATAACGTTGCTTAAAAATAGGATTTTTATTGTTTGAATGGAACCATAAAAAAATGATTTTTGTATATATAAAGTAGTGAAATAAAATAATGATTTTTAGTTATATAAAAATATGATTTATATATATATATATATATCATTTTAGAATAGAAATTAGATTTTTGTATATATAACATCATTATAAAAATTTGATTTATAAATATATATATAGCGTTATAAAAATGTGATTTTTAATATATGAGCATCATATAAAAAAAGTGATTTTTTTACTATGAACAACGTGAAAAGGGTTGCGTTGGAATTTCGGACAAATCCAAGCTGTTCAGAAATTCAGAAATAAAACTGGCGGAGTAGATCCCAAAGGTGAAAACTTCTCACTCTAACTTTGTTTACAGTTAAAAATATATACTAGGATGCAGACGGTGCTTAGTAGCACCCAACACCTTTGGTTGAAACCATAGATGTTTGGTTGATTTTTGGATTGAGTGATTGATTTGTTTGAATTTGATTTGGGATGTAAATTGAATTGATTAGAATCGGTAAATGAATAGAGCGAGCCATTATTAGGGGAAGGATAAGGCTAGACCTTATTCCGGTTCTAGTATCGCGCGTTATGCTACCGAAATTTTCTAGAATATGTTAGAACAATAAAAATATCATTTTTATTGTATAAATGAACTATATAAAATATTCATGTGTTGAAATTAATATTTTATCGTTAAAAATATAATTTTTAACGGGGATATGAATGAAAATAAATATTCATTTACAAATCGAATGATTTGTTTATGTACACTCATTTGACTGATATTGATTGGGCCGATATATTTTACACATCGCCCAACTGCACACATAAATTCTGTGTATGTTGATTTAAAACCCCACACAGGTATTGGGATGATATTTGACATATAATAATCTCAACTGTTTAGTTTTATGTCAATCAATTGGTTGACAGACTGTTGTATGCGTTAATTATTTATATTTAATGCTGATGCAGCTGTGTAGTGCACTCTAGTTGATGGTTGATTGTTTATCAGTGTTGATATATACATGTATTGTATGAAATCCATGTAAATAAAATTAAACGGTAATGGTTCTGATTCCAATTCAGAAATAAGGAATATTTTAAAATAACCAATATTTTAAAATAATGAATATTTTATAATAATATTCGATAAAGAATTAAAAGGTGATTTTGATGTTCGATTTGGGATGGACACGAAAATATTTAAATATATAAAGCCGTGTTGATATGATTAACGCCATTTTGACGTGCACGGTATTTATATCGATTTTATTCATTTTTATACTGAATATCGAAAAAGAAATGGTTTCAAAATCTGATATTTTGAAAATATTATCATTTATATATTATAATGATATGGAAAATTCAATTTTGAATCAAAATTGAAAAGGAAGTTAGAATCGTTTTAAAACAAATTTATAAACGATTTATAAAATACGTTTTAAATGGAAATCGACGAAATATATATCATATATTATATATATATATATATATATATATATATAATATAATGGCCTGAATAGAACGCGATGCGACGCGGCCGTTTGCGAATTTCGACCATTGACTTCAAATTGATATTACGGGAGATCCGACCATCGGATTCTCCTAAAACCAAACCGCTGGTTCGTATCGAAAAGAGCTTTCCAACAAATATAATAGATTGGAAATCTAACGGTTGGATTTGGAATTATGTCCAAATCAAATTTGGAAAAGGTCGATGTACGTGCAGTTCGATGACCGTTTATGGAAATCGACTGAACGGGCCTTGATAAAATTATTAAAAATATTAATAATTTGTGTAAAATCATAATAAGGGATTTGGAAAGAATTGGGATGAAAATTCCATATTTGAAAAGATAAAAATATACTTTTATTGAAATGAACTAGTTATTTACTAGAATTATAATCCAATTATTTTTAAATAAACAAATTGGATTGAGAATGAGTTTTAATATAACCAGAATTTCCAATATATGAATAGGAGTGGATTTGTAACGACTCGTATTTTCGGTAGTCAAATATTTAATTTATTTATTTTAAATATTTTATTTGGAATATTAATGGATTTTAATATTTAATTCGTTATTTAAACGAAGTTTGAACGTTATATATTAATATAATTATAAACCGAGCTCGAAATGGCGCTGTAGTTAGAAAAATGGAGTTTTGAACTTCAACCGAATATACTAAGTCCTATATAAGTTGGATTTCTGTGAAACAAGAAATGTTGGAATCCTGTTGATGAAAATTTTCATATGAACAAGAAAAATCCAGATTTCATGTTATAAATTGTTAGTTATGGCCAAATCAAAATTTGAAATAGTCGCTATGGAAATCATTATTTAAAATATAGGCCTATAAAGTGGCCATTTTGCAAACGGTCTCTGTTTTTGATGAAATTAATTTCATTTGAACCGGAACATTGAGACGTAGTGGTATGTCTATTTTTATTTCGTTTAAATTTCTATGAAAATATGCTATATTAAACAGTTTGTGGTAAATAACGGTTAGCGATAAAATTAATACCGTATAAAATAAAATTAATAAATAAAAATAAAAGCTTATACCCCAAGTAAATGAAACTCAAAACAAGTCTAATCCCAAATTTGCACTGACCTTGTTACTAAGCTATCCTAAGGACTATACTATCTCATACCCTACACTGTACCAAATGCCATGTAGGCATCCAAGATGATGAATACAAAAAAAGCGTTTAATTTAATGATTGTGTAACAAAAACCAATGAATGTAACCAACTTCATGCTTAAGTAACTTAAATGTACCACTAACACATGCACACATGTTCTTCCATCCTACAGTAAAGTACAAATAAATATATAGCTACCCTAGAGTCATTGCTGACCTACTTCGTACCATCCATAGAAATGTTCTCATCTAAAATTAATACATAGTGCCACATTTTTTTTAAAAACAACTACCCTACACCTAGCTGAGACAATACACTGACCTATCATGTACTCTAAAAACTTACTTGCTAAACAAAATGCGTGCTTGCCAAACAAAATGCGTGCTTGCCAAACTTCCTTAGACTATAAATATACATCATCTTTTCCTTTGTCCATCTTCTACATTTCAGCAATAAGAACCCCTCCCTCATACCGATGCCTTCTCCATTTCTTCCCAGAGCTGAAATAAACCGAACACCCCTCCAACATATACAACCAACCGACTCTCCATCCAACGATAATAAAAGAAAACAATCGATCTCATTATCTTGGGCGTTTTGGTCTTGCCGTCAATAGCACGATCGTTGTGAGATGGTGGGTTTTACTGACGTTCAAGGCTGGTAGCATGTGACTGGAGCAACCGAATCTCGAACTATTTGAAGCGGATGTCGTGGAGGGTCAGCCGCGGCTTCTGGTGACCTCCGATCTATTGGCGGTGGACTGAAGGAGGTGCGGTTGGGGAGGTTTCCTATCGAGCGAGAGTTGAACGAGGAAATGGAGTAACAGTACAGAACTTGGTTTCGTGAAAAGGGTATAAGTGAATTGTGGCACGAAGTAATCAAGGGGAAGGACTGTTTTGTTTTGGTGTAAACAGAAGAAGGCGGCGGAAGTGTTTTGGAGTAGTGAAGACCACTGCGTGCATGGATGGGCCACAAGGGAATAAAAGGACAAATGCGTGAGTATGGGTTCAGGATTATGGAAGGACAAAGTGTGAATGGGAGAAACGGTTGGAACAAGGCAATTCGAATGGAAAGAAGAAATAGTTGAGGGTAGGAAGAAGTACATAGGAATGGGAACGTTGTTGGTGCTGTTGTCCAACGTTGGGAAGAATGGCGTAGCAGCTATATGTCACTTCGAAGAAGAAGAGGGTGCGGAAGGACGGAGTGAAGTTATAAAAAAAATGAAAAGGGTTGGCTTGTGTACTCTTGACTAATGAAGTGATTATGTGAACGAGGGATACGGCTGTGGTGATGTGGCGATGGCAAGAGGATCCGATGGTGTTAAGGGGTTAATTGGATGGCGACCCTGTGGAGTTTTAGCATGATACCAGGTTCGAAGAAACTGTATTACAGTGGGTACTGGTGTGATTTCGATGAGGCGCAGAGATAGTGTCTAGTTCGAGAGACATGGGTATCGAGAAAGTTCATGAATGCAGCAACAGAAAAGAAGGATCGACCACTTCTGTATATACCAAAGTAAATTTTAACGGTTGATTTAGGTTATAAACATGATTAGTTAGAGTTAGTCATGCTACTTAATTAACTTAAATCGTTTTATCTTATTTAAACAGATGGGATGAACGGTGTGTTGGTATTGCCGGGAATAATGATGTTTTGGGAACGTGGAAGATTGAAACACAGTGGAAAATTATTCAAGAAATAAATAAAGGGGAGGAGAAGAAAAAGGAAATGAAGCACTATGAGGAACAAAGAAACGGATCCGGTCTCATTTGTACTAACAACGTTTCCAAACAAGGAACAGTGGCCGAAGGAATAAAGAAGCTATTAACCAGTTAAATAAATAGTTAGTAATTAAGTTAATGATGGATCATGGAATCAAAATTATTTATATAAATCGTGAGCTAATCATACTTTTAATCTGTGCAGTCCAACAGGCATAGAGGATGAAGGAGCATAACAATATAGGTCCAAATGATTTGCTAAACCCAAAGTAATTAGTTATATAACAATTAGTTAGTTAAAGTTTAACGAATTTAAAATTTAATCGTGAATACTTATTATTGTTATAATTCTGGCATATGTCAACAGAACAGAATGAATCAAATTACATCGGGACCGTAGCTGAGAACACTACAGTCTGGAGCAGTTTGGATGGAGTCGGAAGCTATTCGAATTTTTAATTAAATTAAACACTAGTTTAATTTAATTAAAATAAATCGTTTTAGAAGTAAATCAAATCAAGGTGAGTTAAACTCACTCAGTTCTCCCCATTTATATTTTATATAAATTGGGTTTTTATTTTGTGTGCTCTGATTGCTGATGGTTGACTGTTTGCTAGTTATATATTTATTTGTTGATTTAGCTGATGAAATTAAACCGTTGTTTAATTTCAGTGAAATACCAAATCGTTGTTTTAACGATTGGTTCCAATAAAGGTAACTTACCTTGTTGGTCACGTTTATAAAATAAACGTGCTAAAATTGTTTGAATTGACTGAATTGCTTGTGAATTGGTTGATGTTAATGGTCGTTATTTGTTGTTATCAGTTAAATGAAACTGAATGATTTGATTTGAGATAACCAGTTTGATACAGGGAAGAACAGGTTGGAGGAATCCAACGGGATTCCTCAAAATATATTATTTATTTTCGTATTATCAGATATGAATAGTCATGTTTGGATGATTGATTTGATTAGTGATCATTGAATGAAAATTAAACTTATGTTTTGTTTAAACCAATGGGCAGTATTGGTTGAGTATTGGGCAGCATATGGCTGATAAAATAATTTTTTTTGTTTTATATTGATTTACCGTCAGGTGAATCGATAGAATTGAAGTTATAACATTTATTTTTATATCTGGAGATAGATTTTGAAATATATTTTATTTTGAATAAAATTTATTTAAAAGAAAATAAATATTTATTATTTAAATTTATAATTTAATTATAAATTGGTTTTATATGGAAATCTCTGATGTTAATCAGATTTATAAATAAGTAAATAGAAATTAATCTAAAGAATTAAATTTAAATAATTTATTTGTTAAGAAACAATTAAATTATTTAAATTAATTATATTAGTAATTAGTTAAAAGGGAAAATGAATTGGAATCCGCTAATGAAATAACTGCGTTTTGAGTGGACTAAATCAACCGCTTTCAATTGGAATTGATGAATTAATTAGTTTGATTTGAATTAATTGAATAAAATAGTCAATGAATATTGTTTTAATTTTAATAAGGTTTTAAAAAGGGGAATTACTATTCATTTTAGTTAATAAAGGAATTAAAAGTAGTTAATGATTAAAAGTAAATGATTATCCTGATTAATAGTAATTTGGGAAATTAATTTTTAATTGAATTAATGTGAAAAGTAATCATGTTGAAATGAAATCTAGTTGAATGGTGAAAGAAGTTTATGAACGGGTTTATATTTAAAACCCGAATTTTTATAACGAAGTTATAAAGAGAATTCGAAGCGAATAAAATAGCTTGAAATAAATGTTACTTAATTACTTGAATTAAGTCAAAGGAAATTAAGGTAAAAGGTTTATAATAAACCAGGGTTATGTAACTGAGATTTAAAGTGTTAAGGCATTAATTTTACATTAATGATACTTGAAAATGAGATCAAGTAGAAAGGGAAAATTTAAATAAGATTTCCAAAGTGGAAATGGACGAATAGATTTGAAAGGAGATTGGTAAAAGTGAATTTGGGTAAAGAAGTGGGTCGTTGGATTGTATAACCAAATCCAATTTATAATGGAATTTGTTTTGAGACTGGAATAGAATATTGGTTTAATTACAACTTATATTTATCGGAGGATAAGAATGTTGTTGATCAAGGCCTGAGAGGTAATTAAAATACCCCAACTTGAATAACATCAGGATTATCTGAAGATGATATTAGTTGGTAATCATAAAAGAGGTTAGTGATAATTTATTATTTCCTTTAGAGAAATAATAATGTGATGTTTGGTGAAAATTTGGAGAATATACGAAGTAAAGGAAATTAGTAAGAAGGAAATGTAAGGTTGAGTTTTAGTTTATACAAATAAATATTTGTTATTGTTTCAAGAATAGAATAAAAGATATTTCGTAACTTTGGTTACGAATAATAAGTTAAGTGGATTTCCCAAGTTTAAATAATAAAGAATAATTTAATAAATGTTTTGAAAGGATAATTAAGTGGAAATTTAATATGATTATACGTTGTTTCACTAAGTATTAATATGAAATGGTTTTTGAGAACATTAGTATATTAAGTAAGAATTCAAATGTCATATTTTTAAATATTAAAAGAGTTAGAAGTTTTAATTAAACAGAAGTGAATCAGTTTGTTTTAATTAAAAGGCCGCTGAATACTAAACAAGTGAGCTCCTTGGATTATCATGATTGAATCACTGTATATTTCGATAGATAAATCACCGACTATCAAAGCTGGCCAATACGATTGTTGGTACGGAAAGACCGGGATCGAATTTATATTCGAAAACCAGTCCGACCAACGAATACGTGAAGATATCAGAAGATGTTCGAGATGGAGCATTGAGGACCATGGATTTTCATAAATGGAAGGACCACTAATATTCTCTGCCTGACAAGTAGAGATAAGATGTGATTCTGTCGTGGTTGGAATCTACGCGATGCAAGGACTACTCGTTACTGATCCATGGGGTGATTCCTATATTGGATGTAGTAGGAGAGTGCTTTCGGTTCATCTTGTTCCTGGATGACTTGTATGGACGGATGTTTGACAAAGTATTTCCAAAGGGATCACGTATGTTGATTTCTCCAAACGTATCATAGTTGGTGGCGGAGAATGGCCGTTCTCTTAGCTTTCAACTAGAGTATTTTTTGGACGTCAATTAGTGATATCTAGCGGATCTGACGATGTGACATCCAAAGTTAATGATGAACAGATGTTCAAAAGTAAATTCTGGCCTCAAGCCTCACCAACCGGGAAATGACAAAAATCAGATAGGCAACATGGCTATGTGGGTTTCTCCCATTAGGGTGTATAATCACCTATCTAGAGACATTCCTTTTGCTTCTTTAATCTATTTCGATGCTGTCTCTTTCGGGAAACTGTGGTTTGAGCCCAACCGTTGGTGATATACATTCGATTCACTCAAGCGAAATGAATGGTCGGTCATGTGTGGGCCAGGTTGCAAGATGTTTTTGTTGAATCTAGTGTATTTGCCTCTAAAGATACACTATCGGCAGGTGGTTCCATACCTTGTCATAGTCGGAATCCAATTTCCAATAAGAGCCCGCGGTTTTGATTGTATACTATATTTGTGGAGCATGAGATGCAAGTGTTCCACTAGATTGATATCTACTTGTATTTAGACACTATTATAATATCAGAAAAGATATTGATTTCAAAAATGTTTTGGGTTATCGTAAGGTAAAAACCATATGTATTTATGTGTGGATTTGGTCTTACGATTATCCTTTTCTTTCGAAAGATTTTTAAACTTTAAAAATCAAGTTGGATGATCCCCCATAATACTGTGCAAGTTTTTCTCACTCTGGTTCATCAGACCGGCCCGGTGTTTTGCAAATGCTCGGGTTAGACTGAGGTGTACTGGTCCAGGTTATCGGACGCTGCGAAGTATAGAGACGAGCTGGAGGTGTTCAGACGTATGATATTATATAGTTACTATTCAGCTGTGTGTTGTATATGAGGACAGATTGTTGTAACTGTCCAGAGGTGTTGATGTTACTCTGATATTGTAAGTATTTTTAAAAGCTCTCGGTAAAATTTATTTCAATATTATATTTTGTTCCGTTGCGATGTGAGACTTTGATTATATGTTGTGTAGTTTTCTTCTTTTATTCTGATATTTCTTTCTTTCTTATCTCACCCTCTAATTTCTTTCTAATAACGTTCCAGTGTTTTCGGTGTTGGAAGGTGGGCATGAGTTACGGTAAATGTAATTATGTTAATTTTCGGGGCTGAAAATCCTTGGGTCGTTACAGTGGTATCTGAGCTATTGGTTTAGTAATAACCTTGGCTCTGTGGTGTAACTCGATAAAGATAGGGTTAGTAATGCCCTAGATCGAGATTGAGTGTATATATATGAGAGCGTATTTGTAAATTTTATATACAAATGTTTTGTATTGTATTGATTGATCAGTTCAAGCGTTGAGAAGCATTGAACTGGCAATGAATACAGTATTGTTTTAAAGAGAGGGTAAATCAAATAATTTTACCCAAATTAAATTTTTGTATAGACTAGAAATAATTTTATCGAATTATGGAGATATTAGTGTGGTTGATTGATTTGAATGGAATTCAAATCGGATTGAAATTTTGATATGCAACTTAATCTAGTTAAGTGAAAATTTAATTAATAATGTTATTGGAATTAAAATAAATGTGAAATTGGAAATGTGATGAATAAATAATAATCAAATATAAATCAATCAGATATTAATCGATTGATGTTTGAATATGTGAAACCAAAATAAATATTAATATTGAATGAAAATTTAATTAATTTGGTTGTGCATTAGTTGTTGATTGTGGATTATTTGTTATTGGATGATAATTTGTTTGAACGAGGAAAATCAACAATTTAATGGAACTAAATGAATTATAAACTAAAGAATAATTTCCGGTATAATTAAACTGGAATGAAATTGCATATGAATTGGAATTTATGGTTTAACCCGGTATTTGATAAGGAATTGATGCTATGTGTGGATTGTGGAATTGGTGTAGTTATGCCAGTTGATTAGTGAGATATTATTTCAGGATTTCATGTATTTATCACTTATATGTGAATTGAATTGGGTACAGGTGCCAGATGGCTAGGCAAATTGACATTGGTTGAGTAAATCACATATACGTTGAGCAAGCATGCTCAATAGCGCTCGTAAGAGGTACGCCTATGCGAAAATATAAAATTTTTGGGTTTTGATTTTGGCTTTCCGACCGTGTGGGTCGATGTATATATATTATTTGTTCCTGCGATATCGCAGATGTCACTCTAGGCAGGGGAGACTCTGCCGAATTTTCGGGGAATTTAAAGTGTTAGAATTTTTTTTGATATTTTTGAAAATATTTATATACGGTATTGAATTGGTTTGGATTTAGAAATAAATTGGATTTGGAAATTAATGGGATTTGTAACATTTTTCCTACCTTAGCAATTTCGAGGACGAAATTATTTTAAGGGGGAAAGAATGAAACGACCCGTATTTTTGGCATTCAAATATTTAATTTATTTATTTTAAATATTTTATTTGGAATATTAATGGATTTTAATATTTAATTCGTTATTTAAACGAAGTTTGAACGTTATATATTTATATAATTATAAACCGAGCTCGAAATGGCGCTGTAGTTCGTAAAATGGAGTTTTGAACTTAAACTGAATATATAGAGTCCAATATAAGTCGGATTTCTGTGAAACAAGAAACGTTGGAATCCTGTTGATGAAAATTTTCATATGAAAGAGGAAAATCCATATTTCGTGTTATAAATTGTTAGTTATGGCCAAATCAAAATTTGAAATAGTCGCTATGGAAATCGTTATTTAAAATATAGGCCTATAAAGTGGCCATTTTGCAAATGGTCTCCGTTTTTTATGAAATCAATTTCATTTGAACAGGAATGTTGAGACGTAGTGGTATGTCTGTTTTTATTTCGTTTAAAGTTCAGTGAAAATATACTATATTAAACAGTTTTTGGTAAATAACGGTTAGCGATAAAATTAATACCGTTTAAAATAAAAATAATGAATAAAAGCTTATACCCAAAGTAAATGAAACTCAAAACAAGTCTAATCCCAAATTTGCACTAACCTTATTGCTAAGCTATCCTAAGGACTATACTATCTTGTACCCTACACTGAACCAAATGCCACGTAGGCATCCAAGATGATGAATACAACAAAAGCGTTTAATTTAATGTTTGTGTAACGAAAACCAATGAATGTAACCAACTTCATGCATAAGTAACTTAAACGTACCACTAACATATGCACACTTGTTCTTCCATCCTACAGTAAAGTACAAATAAATATATAGCTACCCTAGAGTCATTGCTGACCTACTTTGTACCATCCATAGAAACGTTCTCATCTAAAATTAATACATAGTGCCACATTTTTTTAAAAAATAGCTACCCTACACCTAACTGAGACAATACACTGACCTACCATGCACTCTAAAAACTTGCTTGCTAAACAAAATGTGTGCTTGCCAAACAAAATGCGTGCTTTCCAAACTTCCTTAGACTATAAATATACATCATCTTTTCCTTTGTCCATCTTTTTCATTTCAGCAATAAGAACCCCTCCCTCATACCGATGCCTTCTCCATTTCTTCCCAGAGCTGAAATACACCGAACACCCCTCAAACATATACAACCGACCGACTCTCCATCCAAAGATAATAAAAGAAAATAATCGATCTCATTATCCTGGGCGTTTTAGTCTTGCCGTCAATAGTAAGATCGTTGTGAGATGGTGGGTTTTACCGACGTTCAAGGTTGGTAGCAGGCGACTGGAGCAACTGGATCTCGAGCTATTTAGAGCGGATGTCGTGGAGGGTCAGCCGTGGCTTCTGGTGACCTCCGATCTATCGGCGGTGGACTGGAGGAGGCGCGGTTGGTGAGGTTTCCTGTCGAGCGAGGAAATGGAGTAACAGTACAGAACTTGGTTTCGTGAAAAGGGTATAAGTGAATAGTGGCACGAAGTAATCAAGGGGAGGGACTGTTTTGTTTTGGTGTAAACAGAAGAAGGCGGCGGAAGTGTTTTGGAGAAGTGAAAACCATTGCGTGCGTGGATGGGCCACAAGGGAATAAAAGGGCAAATGCATGAGTATGGGTTCAGGATTCTGGAAGGACAAAGTGTGAATGGGAGAAACGGTTGGAACAGGTCAATTCGAATGGGAAGAAGAAATAGTTGAGGGTAGGAAGAAGTACATAGGAATGGGAACGTTGTTGGGTGCTACTGTCCAACGTTGGGAAGAATGGAGTAGCAGCTATAGGTCACTTCGAAGTAGAAGAGGGTGCGGAAGGACGGAGTGAGGTTATAAAAAAATTGAAAAGGGTTGGCTTGTGTACTCTTGACCAATGAAGTGATTATGTGAACGAGGGATATAGCTGTGGTGATGTGGCGATGGCAAGGGGATCGGATGGTGTTAAGGGGTTAATTGGATGGCGACCCTGTAGAGTTTTAGCGTGATACCAGGTTCGAAGAAACTGTATTGCGGTGGGTAGTGGTGTGATTTCGATGAGGCTCAGCGATAGTGTCTAGTTCGAGAGACATGGGAATCGAGAAAGTTCGTGAATACAGCAGCAGAAAAGAAGGATCGACCACTTCTGTATATACTAAAGTAAATTTTAATGGTTGATTTGGGTTATAAACATGATTAGTTAGAGTTAGTTAAGCCACTTAATTAACTTAAATCGTTATATCTTATTTAAACAGATGGGATGAACGGTGTGTTGGTATTGCCGGGAATAATGATGTTTTGGGAACGTGGCGGATTGAAACACAATGGAAAATGATTCAAGAAATAAACAAACGGGAGGAGAAGAAAAAGGAAATGAAGCACTATGAGCAACAAAGAAACGGATTCGGTCTCATTTGTACTAACAACGTTTCCAAACAAGGAACAGTGTACGAAGGAATAAAGAAGGTATTAACCGGTTAAATAAATAGTTAGTAATTAAATTAATGACGGATTATGGAATCAAAATTATTAATATAAATCGTGAGTTAATCATACTTTTAATACGTGCAGTCCAACAGGCATAGAGGATGAAGGAGCATAACAATATAGGTCCAAATGATTTTCTAAATCCAAAGTAATTAATTATATAACAATTAGTTAGTTAAAGTTTAACAAATTTAAAATTTAATCATGAATACTTATAATTGTTATAATTATGGCATATGTCAACAGAACAGAATGAATCAAATTACATCGGGACCCTGGCTGGGAACAGTACAATCTGGAGCAGTTTTGATGGAGCCGGAAGCTATTCGAATTTTTAATTAAATTAAACACTAATTTAATTTAATTAAAATAAATCGTTTTAGAAGTAAATCAAATCAAATCAAGGTGAGTTAAACTCACTCAGTTCTCCCCATTTATATTTTATATAAATTGGGTTTTTATTTTGTGTGCTCTGATTGTTGATGGTTGACTGTTTGCTAGTTATATATTTGTTTGTTGATTTAACTGATGAAATTAAACCATTGTTTAATTTCAGTGAAATACCAAATCGTTATTTTAACGATTGGTTCCAATAAAGGTAACTTACCTTGTTGGTCACGTTTATAAAATAAACGTGCTAAAATTGTTTGAATTGTTTGAATTGCTTGTGAATTGGTTGATGTTAATGGTCATTATTTGTTGTTATCAGTTAAATGAAACTGAATGGTTTGATTTGAGATAACCAGTTTGATACAGGGAAGAACAGGTTGGAGGAATCCAACGGTATTCCTCAAAATATATTATTTATTTTCGTATTATCAGATATGAATAGTCATGTTTGGATAATTGATTTGATTAGTGATCATTGACTGAAAATTCAACTTATGTTTTGCTTAAACCAATGGGCGGTATTGGTTGAGTATTGGGCAGCATATGGCCGATAAAATAAATTGATTTGTTTTATATTGATTTACCGTTAAGTGAATTGATAGAATTGAAGTTATAAAATTTATTTTTACAACTGGACAAAGATTTTTAAATATATTTTATTTTGAATAAAATTTATTTAAAAGAAAATAAATATTTATTATTTAAATTTATAATTTAATTATAAATTGGTTTTATATGGAAATCTCTGATGTTAATCAGATTTATAAATAAGTAAATAGAAATTAGTCTAAAGAATTAAATTTGGATAATTGTTTGTTTAGAAACAATTAAATTATTTAAATTAATTATATTAGTAATTAATTAAAAGGGAAAATGAATTGGAATCCATTAATGAAATAACTGTGTTTTGAGTGGACTAAATCAACCGCTTTCAATTGGAATTGATGAATTAGTTAATTTGTTTTGAATTAATCGAATAAAATAGTTAATGAATATTATTTTAATTTTAATAAGGTTTTAAAAAGGGGAATTACTATTCATTTTAGTTAATAAAGGAATTAACTACTAAAATAGTTAATGATTAAAAGTAAATGATTATCCTAATTAATTGTAATGTGGGAAATTAATTTTTAATTGAATTAATATGAAAAGTAATCAGGTTGAAATGAAGTCTAGTTGAATGGTGAAAGAAGTTTATGAACGAGTTTATATTTAAAACTCGAATTTTTATAACGAAGTTATAAAGTGAATTCCAAGCAAATAAAATAGCTTGAAATAAATGTTACTTAATTACTTGAATTAAGTCAAAGGAAATTAGGGTAAAAGGTTTATAATAAACCAGGGTTATGTAAATGAGATTTAAAGTGTTAAGGCGTTAATTTTACATTAATGATACTTGAAAATGAGATCAAGTAGAAAGGGGAGAATTTAAATAGGATTTCCAAAGTGGAAATGGTCGAACAGATTTGAAAGGAGATTGGTAAAAGCAAATTTGGGTAAAGAAGCGGGTCGTAGGATTGTATAACCAAATCCAATTTATAATGGAATTTGTTTTGAGACTAGAATAAAATATTGGTTTGATTACAACTTATATTTATCGGAGGATAAGAACGTTGTTGATCAAGGTCTGAGAGGTAATTAAAATACCCCAACTTGAACAACATCAGGATTATCTGAAGATGATATTAGTTGGTAATCGTAAAAGAGGTTAGTGATAATTTATTATTTCCTTTAGAGAAATACTAATGTGATGTTTGGTGAAAATTTGGAGAATATACGAAGTAAAGGAAATTAGCAAGAAGGAAATGTAAGGTTGATTTTTATTTTATACAAATAAATATTTGTTATTGTTTCAAGAATAGAATAAAAGAAATTTCGTAACTTTGGTTACGAATAATAAGTTAAGTGGATTTCCAAAGTTTAAATAATAAAGAATAATTTAATAAATGTTTTGAAAGGAGAATTAAGTGGAAATTTAATATGATTATAAGTTATTTCACTAAGTGTTAATATGAAATGGTTTTTGAGAACATTATTATATTAAGTAAGAATTCAAATATCGTATTTTTAAATATTAAAAGAGTTAGTAGTTTTAATTAAACAGAAGTGAATCAGTTTGTTTTAACTAAAAGGCCAATTGATGTTGAATACTAAACCAGTGATCTCCTTCGATTGTCATGATTGAGTCACTGTATATTTTGATAGATAAACCACTGACTATCAAAGCTGTCCAATACGATTGTTGGTACGGAAAGACCGGGATTAAATTTATATTCGAAAACCAGTCCGCAACGAATACGTGAAAATATCAAAAGATGTTCGAGATGGAGCGTTGAAGACCATGGATTTTCATAAATGGAAGGACCACTAGTATTCTCTGCTTAGCAAGTAGAGATAAGCTGTGATTCTGTCGTGGTTGGAATCTACGGGTGTGAAAACCCGTAACTTCCTCGGTGAGGAAAGCGCGGATAGTTCGAGAACAAGCCACAAAAGAACGCAGACGGGAGAACATTTCATTGTATATTACAACAATTCCATCAGAATACAAGAATATACAGAGTATGAATAAATATTACACAGAAATTATCAGAGATTTAAATTACATTTAAATACATCGCAGCGGAAAATAATACAATACACAACTAGAAGAGATATACGGATACAAAGCTTTCCGGATATCATTCCAGCTGTAAACCAGGATCCTGTGAATATAAATCTGCAAAACCAAAACTACTAGCTGCCCGTGTCAAAATAAGGGCACCCAGAGTTTAGGTTAAAACAATAAACTCCAGGTCAGTCATGGGACTGGTGTGAGAACTAAAACAGTTATTTATCTTTATTTTCAAAGTAAGGTAAATCAAGGGACCACGCCGTATAACACGGAACGGGTTTCCTCCCAAGAACACCAGTGCATAAACAACAGCGCAATGCTAAATAAAGAAAAATGAAGCTATTATAAGACCCAGGTCCCATCACACAATGCAACGCAAGTCGGAGGATAGGGTTTTTACCTTATAATAGCCAAAAATACTTGATACGTTTAAAACAAATCATTTGATACTATTATAAGTGCATATTGTATAAAACATCTTCAAATCATAAGTATCAATCATAGACGGCATAAGCGCCCCATCCCACTATGTCTCCATACTAGGCTCTACAAATAAAACCGGAATACACGTATTGGAAATTGGATTTCCATCATGGTGGCTCCTGATTCGAAAGATCGATCGCGTAATGCAATTCCCCACGGCTTACGTCCCAACAAGAGAAAACACCGTCTGCACATCCACACTTTTGGGACCAGAGTATCACCGCGGCTTACGTCCCAGCGAGAGAAAACACCGCTTACTCTATATATCCTTGAGCACTAAGCTCATCTCGGTCGATCGAATCCACGACACCACTAAGGTGCCCATCCACTAAAAAGCATACTGATCAAACCATCAGTTTACCACCATACCGAGGTGTGAGGCTCACGAATCAACGCTATACACAAAGCCATGCTATATTAAAGCCGCGCTTTGATCATCACCCACCAAACTTTGCTTTTCAACAAAATTCTGGATCACTGCATCTCAGCATGCCACACTATCAATCCATATCGTACCACTGATTTCTGCCAATATATAACCTCTGAGCTCGTATGTCTCAGAGAAGGGCGTTAAGCAAGAGAATAAATTCCCCGCCGCCAAACAGATATATATTTAGCAGAGATCAATGAATACAATATAAAGGAATACAATGTCAGACACACCATCCATTTACAAGTCCATTCTAGGTCAAAACGAAACCGGAGGCACTTTCCTCGCATATCCGTCGATCTCCAAGTACGTCTGGACGACCACTAACTGATTCCCTCATCTTGGGTGTACATCCCAATCAAGATCATCAGTAATCACCCAAACGATGTGAAGACTTTCGGTCTTCGACCACCGTCATCATCTTCGACTTTTCGTCGAATCGGTTATTCAGAATGGGTATAAACCCGGCCTTTCCGAACAACCCGCGTATATTATTAACAAATGTTACACAAACACAACATACGCCTCATTCCTATTCAGCAGTCACTAACCGTAAATTAGCAAGAGAACAATTCCCCAAATATTAACCCCGAAGGCTGAAACCAACATCAGATCAATACCCAGGAAACCATCCTTCTTAGCTAACCTACAGCTAAATTTCACGTTCTTAGGGAAAGGTTCCCATAAATTTTATCAAAGATAAATTCTTTAAAATTTATTCTTTAATCTTCCTTTGGATATCATTTCAAACCAAATTATGGTTTTCCAAACTAGTAGGGATTAGCGAACCACACCGAAGTAATTATTTATTTTATTTCCCAATCCCAACCTATTCATCCCATGAAGCAAAACTGGTAATACTCCATATCTAATACCACGGTGTTATCGGTAAAATTAATTACCATTCCACGTCCAAATCTAATTAAAGATTTAACTATCGCTTTGGAGCAAAACTGGTGATACTCCATCCTCGATCTTTTCAATCTAATTAAAGATTCATTAAAACTCCACTTAGTTTTAATCTTTAACTGGGTTAAAGAATCGGTGTCATTTAAAACATGGTTCACTATAAACCCAAAATCACATTACATTTCAATCAGACCCTAACCATAAATTAGCAAGTGAGCAATTCCCTAAGTATTAACCCCGAAGGCCGAAACCAACATCAGATCAATACCCCAGAAACCATTCAACTTAACTAATCTCCAGTTAGTTTCTGATTTTCTTAACTCCTTTGGATCTAAGAACAGTATTATGGAAGATACCGTTCACGACAACCCAAAATCACATTCTATTAATTATCGGGTTAAAGAACAAGTGTTATTTAAAACACTATTCACGATAAACCCAAAAAACAACACCAATTCAATTCCAATTAAATATTATTTAATTGGTGCACTTCATTAAATCTAAATAAAAAAAGATTTAATCTTTTCCTTAACTAGGTTTAAGGACAGCGTTAATGAAGACGCCATTCACGACAAACAAATATCGTATTGGAAATAACGATATAAATATATCTTTCAAATTTCCCATGACAATACCTGTATAATCACAAAATCCCACATCGAAATATTCCGAAGACAATTTCGATTCAAATCCATTTTCAATCTATATATTGGAAATCCTGGTTATTTTCAAAACCATTTCAAATCCACTTTATTTATTTTAAAAAAATAAATAAATTATTATTCTAGTTCAAAACTAGTTCATTTCGATAAAAATCTATTTTTATCCTTTCAAATATGAAGTTTTTCATCCCAATTCTTCACAAATCATTTCTTATGATTTTACACAAATTATTATTATTTTTAATAATTTTATCAAGGCCTGTATAGTCGATTTCCATCAATGGCCATCGAACTGCACTTACAGCGACCTTTTCCAAATTTGATTTGGACATAATTCCAAATCCAACCGTTAGATTTCAAATTTCTAATATTCGTTAGAAAGCTCTTTTCGATACGAACCCAATGGTTCCGGTTTTAGGAGAATCCGACGGTCGGATCTCCCGCAATGTTTGTTCGAAGTCAATGGTCGAAATTCACGAACTGCCGCGGCGCGGCACGTTCTATTCAGGCCATTATATATATAATATATATATTATATATATTTCGTCGATTTCTTTTTTAAAACGAATTTTATAAATCATTTCAAATTTGTTTCAAAAACAATTTCAACCTTTATTTCAAATTCAAATCCAAATTGAATTTTCCCTTATAAATTCTTTTTCCATTCACTTCTATTTGATTTCAATTCAAATCGATTTCAATTCTATTTCAATTCGTTTTCAATTGAATTCAATTCAATTCAGATTCGTTTTCAATACAATTCAATTCAAATTCGTTTTCAATTCAATAAAATTCGAATTCGTTTTCTATTCAATTCAATTCGAATTCGTTTTCTATTCAATTCAATTCGAATTCGTTTTCTATTAAATTCAATTCGAATTCGTTTTCTATTAAATTCAATTCGAATTCGTTTTCTATTAAATTCAATTCGAATTCATTTTCTATTAAATTCAATTCGAATTCGTTTTCTATTCAATTCAATTCGAATTCGTTTTCTATTCAATTCAATTCGAATTCGTTTTCTATTCAATTCAATTCGAATTCGTTTTCTATTCAATTCAATTCGAATTCGTTTTCTATTCAATTTAATTCGAATTCAGTTTGAATTTCAATTCTTTTCAAAATATTAGATTTTGGAATCACTTTCGATATTCATTATAAAATGAATAAAATCGATATTCATTATAAAATGAATAAAATCGATATAAATATCGTTCACGTCAAAATGGCGTCAATCTAATCAACACGGCTTCATATATTTCTATTTTCAAATATTCTATTTCAAATATTTCTTTTTCAAATATTTCTATTCAAATATTTCTTTTTCAAATATTTCTATTCAAATATTTCTATTCAAATATTTCTATTTCAAATATTGAATGAAGCCCAATCAATTACCATATAACGTTAATTATATGTATTTTCTACAACACATGTATACAATAACAACGATGAATAATCAACCATCATCCAAAGTGCACTCTACACTGTATAAGCATCGAATATAAATATTTAACGCTTATAACAGTCTGTCAATCGATCGACATACAACTAACTATTGGGATTAGTGTATGTCATATATCATCCCAATACCCGTGTGGGGTTTCAAACAATCAAACACAAATTTTATTTGTGCAGTTGGGCGATGTGTAAAATTTATCGTCCCAATCAATATCAGTCAAATGTCTGTATATAAACAAATCGTCCGATTTGTTTATTTTTATTTCCTTTCATATACGCGTTAAAAATTCTATTTTTAACTATAAAATATTTTTAACTATATAAATATTTTATTTCATTTCATGTCACATTACACAATCAACTACACATCAAAATCATACAAACAAGCATACAAGCCGTCCATGGTCTGTGGACGACGGGTGTCGGGTGCTACTAAACACCGTCTGCATCCTAGTATATATTTTAACTAGAAAATTAAATTAAAAGTGAGAAGTTCTCACCAAAGCTATCCCAACTCCACGACTCTTCTTATGTAGGAAATCTTCATCGTTCTTGCCTTTCGTCACTTTCGTCACTTTCGTTGCCCGTAGCCACTACATATATAAAAATCGAATTTTTACTTCGCTAATCAATATATAAAAATCGAATTTTTACTTTGCTATTCAATATATAAAAATTGAATTTTTACTTCTACTTTATAAAAATCATATTTTTATTACTTCTACTTTATAAAAATCATATTTTTATTATCTCTAAAGATTTTATTTTTACCACGCTATTCTCTATATAAAGATTTCGCCTTTCCATTTATAAATATTTCGCCTTTTCAAATATAAATATTTCGCCTTTTCAAATATAAATATTTCGCCTGTACAACAATAAAATCCTCGCCTTTATCATGTTAAAAATCTAAACTTTCTATGTATAAAAACTCCAACTTTCTTTATATAAAAATCATTACTTTCTTAACTAAAAATCATATTTTTAATTACTTTAAATTAATAAAACAAAATAAAAATAAAAACAAAAAGGAACTAAACTTACAGCGGGCTGAAGGGGGAAATGGCGGCACCGGGTGGTCGTGGGGTTTGCGTCGTACAGAAGAGGAGAGAGGAGTGAGTGGCGATGGCAAAGGAGGAGGGTCGATGCGGTTTGGGGTTCGTCGATCGCAGAGGGGGCTGACGCGAGGGGTCTGGTCAGAGGTGTTGTGCGTCGGGCGGTTCTAGGGTTAGGGCGAGGGTTCGATTTGGGTGCAGATTCGAGGAGAGGGGCGAGGCTGGAGGGAAGAAGGAGGGGAGAGGAAGGAGGAGCAGATCGGATGGGGGAGGCGCGTCGGTCACGGCGGAGGTCAGGTGGGAGAGCGCGATTTGAACGATCGGTTTTTTTTTTCTTTTTTTTCTTTTCTGTGAAGTCAACGAGGGAGGAAGAGGGTTAAGGAGAGAGGGGCCCTTATATAATAATATATTTTATTTAATTTATTTCAAAAAAAAACAACTTTAAAATTTGAACTCGAAATTGAACCCACCGACTGTCGTCCATAGCTAATTACCCACATTCTGAACACAATGGGATATGTACCGTAGGCTGATTCGATCGTTTCGATCAGTTTTCGTTGAATTTACATTTAAATCATTATATTGAATTTTAAATGTACATTTCATTTTACAGGGGTCACATACTAACTCGAAAAATTCCAGAAAAATATTTTCTAGCTTCGTATTGACGATATGGTCCTAACAAAACTAATTTCATCGAATCCTGAGACCGTTTGAAAAATGACCATTTTCCAGTCGATTAAAATCAACTGAAAGTGGTTAAACGCGTTTTCCTTTGCCACGCTCACATATTGTGTAATAACCCGGAAAATCTGAGCCAGTTTAAAATTTTTATTTTGGCAATTTCAGCGAATTTTGAATATTTAAAATAGATTATTTTAAATAAAATCGACGAGAAATTTATTTTGAATATAATTCGAACGCATATATTATATACGTCGGCGTTAGAATATGAATATTTATATATAATTATAAATAGAATTGAAAATGGCGCGGTAGTTCGATAATTCGATTTCAAACTTCAATTGAACGTACAGGGTGCAAAACAATCCGGATTTTAGCGAAACCAAAAACATTAGGATCTAATTGATGATATCTTTCCAAGGAATCCGAAAAATCAAGATTTCATAGCAGGAATCAAAAGATATGTCCAGTTGAAAATTCTGAATAGTCGCTATGGAATTCAGGCCCTTAAAAATGGAAGTTTTGCAAACGACCTCGGATTTCGACGAAACCACTTTTGTTGGATCCGCGATGTCAAGTTATTGCTAGATTCCAAATTTCATAATTTTTCGAATCAATATGTGAGCGTGGAAAAGGAAAACGCGTTTGACCAGTTTCAGTTGATTTTAATCGACTGGAAAATGACCATTTTTCAAGCGGTCTCAGAATTTGACGAAACTAGTTTTGTTAGGACCGTATCGTCAATACGAAGCTAGAAAATATTTTTCGGGAATTTTTCTAGTTAGTATGTGACCCCGGTAATTTGAAATGTACGTTTAAAATTTAATATAGTAATTTAAATGTAAATTCAACGGAAACTAATCGAAACGGTCAAATCAGCTTGCGATACATATCCCATTGTGTTCGGAACGGGGGTAAAACGCTATGGACGACAGGCGGTGGACCTCGTTCAGGGGTCGTATGTAAAAGTCAACTTTTTGAAAATAAAATAGTTAATAAAAAAATATCTTTCTCCCCTTCTCCTTAACCAGGCCCCCCCCGATTTAAATCAGAAATCAAAAATAAAAAAAAATAAAAAAAAAAGGAAAAGAGAAGAGGACGGAGCGGCCTCCTCCCTCGTCGCCGCCACCGAAGGCGCCCACCTCCGTCCAAGCTCGCCACCCTCCCCTTCTTCTCCTCCTCCGTCACCTCGAAGCGCGAGAGCCCCCCTTTCCTCCACCGCCGCACACCCCCCCTGCGCCGCCTTCCCCTTACCCCTTCCACCTCGATCAGCGAGCATACCGCACCCAAAAACCCCGACTCCGACGCAGCGAAAACCCTTTCCCCCCTTTTTTCGGCAAATAGACTGTAAGTTTTCTTTATTTATTTTATTTTCTTCTTATTTGGTTAGGAAAATATAAATGTAGATTTTTATAAATTCAAAGTTTAGATTTTTAAGTTAGAAAAAAATTCAGTTTTTAAAATAAAGGAAAGCTAGGATTTTTTAATATTTGAAAAGGCGATATTTTTATATTATAGCAAGGCTAAAAATATAATTTTTATATTTTTAAAGTATTAAAAATATAGTCTTTCCTATCTAAATGATAAAAATATGATTTTTATATTTTTAAAGTATTAAAAATATAGTCTTTACTATATAGATGATAAAAATATGATTTTGTTTAGGTAGAGAATTAAAAATATAATTTTTACATGATAGGAATATTAAAGATAGCATCTTTATATGTTTAGAAAAATAAAAATGTGATTTTTATATGATATATTTAAAAAGGCGAAATCTTTATAATAGAAAAATTCGATTTTTATATATTGAATAGCAAAGTGAAATTTCGATTTTTAAATGTATGAAGCGATTATTAAAATATGATTTTTAAATTGAAAGTGAATAAATAAAAATGTGATTTTTATTTTAAAGACATCAAAATATAAAAATGTGCGATTTTTATATATGTAGTGGCTATGGGCAACGAAGATGACGAAGATGCGATAGCGATGAAGATTTCTATCAATGAAGTGCCGTGGAGCTAGGATAGCTATCGGTGAGAATTTCTCACCTTTCAATTTCTTTTCCAGTTATATATATATATATATACTAGGATGCAGACGGTGCTTAGTAGCACCCGACACAATCGTCCACAGACCATGGACTTGTTTGTTTGATTGCAAAAATTAGTTAGAGTATTTGATTGAAATTTGATTGTTTGATGAGATGAAATTGATTTGATTGATGTGTGAATGGCGTGGGCCTTCATTGGACCGGGGATAAGGCTAGGCCTCGTCCCGTTTCTAGTTTCGTGCCGTTATGCCGCCGAAATTTTCTAAAATAAATTAGAAAAAAAAATATCATTTTATTTAAAGAATGAACTGAATAGAAATTCATATGATGAAATAAAATGTTTTATCGTTAAAAATATAATTTTTAACGTGAATATGAATTTAGTGAATGTGAATAAATAAATATTCATTTACAAACCGGACGGTTTGTTTATGTACACTAATTTGACTGACATTGATTGGGACGATAAATTTTACACATCGCCCAACTGCACAACTAAAATCTATGTTTGATTGTTTGAAACCCCACACGGGTGTTCGGATGAAATTTGAAGTTCACCCATCCTGATTGATTAAATATGTCGATCGATTGATTGACAGGCTGTTATAAGCGTTAGACATCTATATTTGACGCTTATACAGTGTAGTGCACTTTGGTTGATGGTTGATTATTTTTCAATGCTGTTTTATACGTGTGATGTATGAAAATCCATATAATTAATATTATATGGTGATTGATTGGGCCTCATTCCAATTTGAAAAATAAAGAATATTATAAAATAAAGGTTCATGTGTTGACTGTACTCATTCGTTGAGATTAGTCATGTGTTGAACGAAATATTTTAATAATAAAATTTACATCTTTATCAATATAAAATAAAGGTTCATGTGTTGACTGTACTCATCCGTTGAGATTAGTCATGTGTTGAACGAAATAATTTAACAAAAATAGTCACACGTGGACAGTACTCATTCGTTGAGATTAGTCGTGTGTTGACAAAAATAAATATTCATTTGTTGAATAGAATATTAGAAAATAGAAATACATGAAGCCGTGTTGATTAGATTGACGACATTTTGACGTGAACGATATTTATATCGATTTTATTCATTTTAAAATGAATATTGAAAAGTGATTTCGAAAACGCATATTTTGAAATGAAATTTGAATCAAATTGAATAGAAAACGAATTCGAATTGAATATATAACGAATTGAATTCGAATTGATCATAAAACGAATTTGATTTCCATTGAACATATAATGAATTTGATTCAAATAGAAAACATAAATGAATTGAATTGAAAACGATTTCGAAATGAATTGAATAGAAAACCAATTTGAATTGAATCGAATAGAAAACGACTTTGAAACCAATTTGAACTGAATCGAATAGAAAACGACTTTGAAACCAATTTGAATTGAATCGAATAGAAAACGACTTTGAAACCAAATTGAATTGAAAACGAATTCAAATTGAATTGAAAACGAATTGAAATGAATTCAAATTGAATTGAAATTTGAATTGAATACAAACGAATTTATAAGGAAAAATTCAATTTTGATTTGAATTGAAATGGAAGTTGAAATTGTTTTTGAAACGAATTCAAAACTATTTATAAAATTCGTTTTTAATTAGAAATCGACGAAATATATATTATATATATTATATATATAATATAATGGCCTGAATAGAACGCGCCGCGCCGCGGCAGTTCGTGAATTTCGACCATTTATTTCAAACGGACATTACGGGAGATCCGACCGTCGGATTCTCCTAAAACCAGAACCGTTGGGTTTGTATCGAAAAGAGCTTTCTAACGAATATTAGAAATTCAAAATCTAACGGTTGGATTTGGAGATACGTCCAAATCAAATTCGAAAAAGGTCGCTGTAAGTGCAGTTCGATGGACATTGTTGGAAATCGACTGTACGGGCCTTGATAAAATTATTAAAAATATCAATAATTTGTGTAAAATCATAAGAAATGATTTGGGAAAATTTGGGATGAAAAACTCCATATTTGAAAAGATAAAAATGGGTTTTTATCGAAATGAACTAGTTTTGAACTAAATTTAAAACCCAATTATTTTTAAATAAATGAATTAGATTTAAAAAGGGGTTTTAAATAATCGGAATTTCTAATATATTTGATTGAATTTGAAATGGGTTTATCATGAACAGTGTTTTAAATAACACTAGTTCTTTAACCCGATAACAAATAGAATGTGATTTGGGTTTGTCGTGAACTGTGTTTTAAATAACACCTAGTTCTTTAACCCAGTAAAAGGAGTTCTAACGAATCTGCAATTAGATTGAAATGTGAATCTATAATCTAAATTATCAAATTTAGAAATGAGCGGGAATGGAGTATTACCAGTTTTGCTCCAAAGCGATAGTTAAATCTTTAATTAGATTTGAACGTGAAATGGTAATTAATTTTACCGATAACACCACGGTGTTAGATATGGAGTATTACTAGTTTTGCTTCATGGGATGAATAGGTTGGGATTGGGAAATAAAATAAATAATTACTTCGTTACGGTTCGCTAATCTCGACTAGTTGGAAAAACCATAATTTGGTTTTAAATGACATCCAAAGGAAGATTATAGGATAAATTTTAAAGAATTTATCTTGGATAAAATTAATGGGAACCTTTCCCTAAGAATGTGGAACTTAGAAACTAGCTGTAGGTTGGATAAGAAGAATGGTTTCCTGGGTATTGATCTGATGTTGGTTTCGGCCTTCGGGGTTAATGTTTGGGAAATTGTTCTCTTGCTAATTTGCGGTTAGTGACTAATGAATTGGAATGAGGCATATGATGTGTTTGTGTAACGTTTGGTTTTAATATACGCGGGTTGTTCGGAAAGTCCGGGTTTACACCCATTCTGAATAACCGATTCGACGATATGTCGAAGATGAAGACGGTGGTTGAAGACCGGAAGTCTTCACATCGTTTGGATAATTACTGATGATCCTGATTGGGCTGTACACCCAAGAGGATGGAAATAGTTGGTGGTCGTCCAGACGTACTTGGAGATCGATGGATATGCGAGCAAAGTGCCTCCGGTTTCGTTCAGACCCAGAACGGACTTGTAAATGGATTGTGTGTCTGACATTGGATTTTATTCTGTGTTGATTGATTTCTATTAAATATACATCTGTTTGGCGGCGGAAAATTTATTCTTTTGCTTAACGCTCTTCTCTGAGACGTACGAGCTTAGAGGTTATATATCGATAGATATCAATCGCATGGCATGAATTGCCTGTGTGGCATACTGAGTTGCAATGATCAAGGCTTCTGTTGAAAAGCAAAGTCTTGTGGTTGATGATCAAAGCATGACCTTTGTGGCATAGCTTTGTGTATAGCGTGGATTCGCGAGCCTCACACCTCGGTATGAGTTAAAAACGGGATACGGACCGCTGGGAGAGCACGACGTTTCTTTCTAGCTTTGGTGGTGTCAGTGACTTACCAGCCCTGACATTTATATACTTTTCACCTTTGTGGTTGTTGGAATGAGGCGCCTCGATTTTAGGTCTGTAAGGACCGGGAAACGTGTGTTCAGGAATAACTAATCCTCTAATGTAAGTGAGGACCGGCCCAGCCGCATCCGGGGTTGCCCAGAGTGCGTAACCCGGAGGCATTTGCTAGAGTGTCTCGAACGCGGAGAGGATCTTGCCCCTTGCCTCGACTCATGACGGAAATCCAATTTCCAATACGTGTATTGCAGTTTTAATTGTAGAACTAGTATGGCGACATGATATATGGTACCCATGCCGTCTATGATTTATATTTATGATTGAAACTGTTTTGACACTATACACTTATTATAGTATCAAATGATTTGTTTTAAAACGTACCAAGCATGTTTGGCTATTATAAGGGAAAACCCTATCCTCCGGCTTGCGTTGCATTGTGTGATGGGACCTGGGACTTATAATAGCTTCATTTTTCGGAAAAGCATTGCGTTGTTTATTCTATGCACTAGTATTCTTGGGAGGAAACCCGTTCCGTGTTATACGGCGTGGTCCCTTGAATTGCTCTCTTTTTAAAGTAAAGCTTTAAATAACTGTTTTAGTTCTCACACCAGTCACATGACTGACCTGGAGTTTATTGTTTTAACCTAAACTCTAGGTGCCCCTATTTTCCGCACGGGCAGCTAGTAGTTTTGGTTTTGCAGATTTATATTCACAGGATCTTGGTTAACAGCTGGAATGATATCCGGAAAGCTCTGTATCCGTATATCACCTTCAGTTGTGCTTTGTATTATTTTTCCGCTGCTATGTAATTTATTGTAATCCCTGATATTTATCGAATGTAATTTATTCATTTATACTCTGTATATTCTTGTATCTGATGGTATGGTTGTAATAACAATGAAATGTTCTTCTGTTTGCGTTCTGATTTGTCCTGTTGTCAAACGATCAGTGGTTTCGAACGGTCTAGATCGGTTTAACGACTGATTCAGATCGAGCGAAATTCTCGGCCGTCACATTTGGTATCAGAGCTTTGGTTTACAGAGCTCGAGAACAAGACACATTAGAACCATACGAAAGAATTCATCAGATATTGGATTAGTAATATCCAATTAGAATGACTCGTTAGAGATAGGATCAGTAGTATCCTAGAACGAGTGTGAAGAGTATATTTTTCAAATGAAAACAACTTTTGTTTTGAAATTTAAATCAATTCTACGTATTTGATTATTTATTTATTTTGAATATGGACAATCGAGTATATAAAGATTTTGCATATACGCGTCATGAACGTATATTCGAAGTTTTAATACGCTGGATAGATATAAAATCATACTCTAGTGGCCCGAAGATGATTCTGATGGTTGAGTACTCGTCGTCAGAATTTATATTCGAGTGACGAAAGTGTGATATCTATATATTTCCATTAGACTGGTGTGAGAACCAAAACCTATATAGCTAGAACACATTGTTGTGAATTGGCATCAAAAACATGATTTTTTGTATATGCATCGAATTATCAATTTGAAACTCTAATCCACTAATTGATTGATGTTTGTGTTGTTTGTTTATTTGTTTGATAATTTTGAACCTATATGCCTAATTGTATCAAATATTGAATTGTATTGAAAATTGGTCGCATTTGCTTGCATACATATACTTACATTGAACAGGTCATAGCAAGGAGGCTAGAGCCGAAGAATAAAATTTGTTTGCCCGACAAATAGGTACATGTTTACTATGTAATTTACTGTTTTGTTTGGGTGATGATGATTTTATGAGCCTATTGGCTAGCCGCTTGGCTTTTTCTTTTTCTTTTTGAGATTAGAAGGACCGGGGAAGCTATTTGAAATTCCCCGATGCTCCCGGTGCAGGGGAGGTTATGGCGAAATTTTTCGAAAATTTAAGGTGTTAGCCAAATTTTTGAAAATTTGAAAATTCTCAGAAACTGAAAAGTTGGAGAATGGAAGCCAGATCGAACGTAGAGTTGATTAATCAAACCACTTTCGACTTTGTTCCTTTTCGGGGACGAAAAGTTTTAAGTGGGGGAGATTGTAATAACCCGGAAAATCTGAGCCAGTTTAAAATTTTTATTTTGGCAATTTCAGCGAATTTTGAATATTTAAAATAGATTATTTTAAATAAAATCGACGAGAAATTTATTTTGAATATAAGTCGAACGCATATATTATATACGTCGGCGTTAGAATATGAATATTTATATATAATTATAAATAGAATTGAAAATGGCGCGGTAGTTCGATAATTCGATTTCAAACTTCAATTGAACGTCCCGGGTGCAAAACAATCCAGATTTTAGCGAAACCAAAAAAATTAGGATCTAATTGATGATATCTTTCCAAGGAATCCGAAAAATCAAGATTTCATAGCGGGAATCAAAAGATATGTCCAGTTGAAAATTCCGAATAGTCGCTATGGAATTCAGGCCCTTAAAAATGGAAGTTTTGCAAACGACCTCGGATTTCAACGAAACCACTTTTGTTGGATCCGCGATGTCAAGTTATTGCTAGATTCCAAATTTCATAATTTTTCGAATCAATATGTGAGCGTGGCAAAGGAAAACGCGTTTGACCAGTTTCAGTTGATTTTAATCGACTGGAAAATGACCATTTTTCAAGCGGTCTCAGAATTCGACGAAACTAGTTTTGTTAGGACCGTATCGTCAATACGAAGCTAGAAAATATTTTTTGGGAATTTTTCTAGTTAGTATGTGACCCCGGTAATTTGAAATGTACGTTTAAAATTCAATATAGTAATTTAAATGTAAATTCAACGGAAACTAATCGAAACGGTCAAATCAGCTTGCGATACATATACCATTGTGTTCGGAACGGGGGTAAAACGCTATGGACGATAGGCGGTGGACCACGTTCAGGGGTCGTATGTAAAAGTCAACTTTTTGAAAATAAAATAATTAATAACAATAATAAAAAAAATCTTTCTCCCCTTCTCCTTAACCAGGCCCCCCCGATTTAAATCAGAAATCAAAAATAAAAAAAAATAAAAAAAAAGGAAAAGAGAAGAGGACGGAGCGGCCTCCTCCCTCGTCGCCGCCACCGGAGGCGCCCACCTCCGTCCAAGCTCGCCGCCCTCCCCTTCTTCTCCTCCTCCGTCACCTCGAAGCGCGAGAGCCCCCCTTCCTCCACCGCCGCACACCCCCCCTGCGCCGCCTTCCCCTTACCCCTTCCACCTCGATCAGCGAGCCCACCGCACCCAAAAACCCTGACCCCGACTCCGACGCAGCGAAAACCCTTTCCCTCCTTTTTTCGGTAAATAGACTGTAAGTTTTCTTTATTTATTTTATTTTCTTCTTATTTGGTTAGGAAAATATAAATGTAGATTTTTATAAATTCAAAGTTTAGATTTTTAAGTTAGAAAAAAATTCAGTTTTTAAAATAAAGGAAAGCTAGGATTTTTTAATATTTGAAAAGGCGATATTTTTATATTATAGCAAGGCTAAAAATATAATTTTTATATTTTTAAAGTATTAAAAATATAGTCTTTACTATCTAGATGATAAAAATATGATTTTTATATTTTTAAAGTATTAAAAATATAGTCTTTACTATATAGATGATAAAAATATGATTTTGTTTAGGTAGAGAATTAAAAATATAATTTTTACATGATAGGAATATTAAAGATAGCATCTTTATATGTTTAGAAAAATAAAAATGTGATTTTTATATGATATATTTAAAAAGGCGAGATCTTTATAATAGAAAAATTCGATTTTTATATATTGAATAGCAAAGTGAAAATTCGATTTTTAAATGTATGAAGCGATTATTAAAATATGATTTTTAAATTGAAAGTGAATAAATAAAAATGTGATTTTTATTTTAAAGACATCAAAATATAAAAATGTGCGATTTTTATATATGTAGTGGCTACGGGCAACGAAGATGACGAAGATGCGATAGCGATGAAGATTTCTATCAATGAAGTGCCGTGGAGCTAGGATAGCTATCGGTGAGAATTTCTCACCTTTCAATTTCTTTTCTAGTTATATATATATACTAGGATGCAGACGGTGCTTAGTAGCACCCGACACAATCGTCCACAGACCATGGACTTGTTTGTTTGATTGCAAAAATTAGTTAGATTATTTGATTGAAATTTGATTGTTTGATGAGATGAAATTGATTTGATTGATGTGTGAATGGCATGGGGCCTTCACTGGACCGGGGATAAGGCTAGGCCTCGTCCCGTTTCTAGTATCGTGCCGTTATGCCGTCGAAATTTTCTAAAATAAGTTAGAAAAAAAAATATCATTTTATTTAAAGAATGAACTGAATAGAAATTCATATGATGAAATAAAATGTTTTATCGTTAAAAATATAATTTTTAACGTGAATATGAATTTAGTGAATGTGAATAAATAAATATTCATTTACAAACCGGACGGTTTGTTTATGTACACTGATTTGACTGACATTGATTGGGACGATAAATTTTACACATCGCCCAACTGCACAACTAAAATCTATGTTTGATTGTTTGAAACCCCACACGGGTGTTAGGATGAAATTTGAAGTTCACCCATACTGATTGATTAAATATGTCGATCGATTGATTGACAGGCTGTTATAAGCGTTAGACATCTATATTTGACGCTTATACAGTGGAGTGCACTTTGGTTGATGGTTGATTATTTTTCAATGCTGTTATATACGTGTGATGTATGAAAATCCATATAATTAATATTATATGGTGATTGATTGAGCCTCATTCCAATTTGAAAAATAAAGAATATTATAAAATAAAGGTTCATGTGTTGACTGTACTCATTCGTTGAGATTAGTCATATGTTGAACGAAATATTTTAATAATAAAATTTACATCTTTATCAATATAAATAAAGGTTCATGTGTTGACTGTACTCATCCGTTGAGATTAGTCATGTGTTGAACGAAATAATTTAACAAAAATAGTCACACGTGGACAGTACTCATTCGTTGAGATTAGTCGTGTGTTGACAAAAATAAATATTCATTTGTTGAATAGAATATTAGAAAATAGAAATACATGAAGCCGTGTTGATTAGATTGACGCCATTTTGACGTGAACGATATTTATATCGATTTTATTCATTTTAAAATGAATATTGAAAAGTGATTTCGAAAACGCATATTTTGAAATGAAATTTGAATCAAATTGAATAGAAAACGAATTCGAATTGAATATATAACGAATTGAATTCGAATTGATCATAAAACGAATTTGATTTCCATTGAATATATAATGAATTTGATTCAAATAGAAAACATAAATGAATTGAATTGAAAACGATTTCGAAATGAATTGAATAGAAAACCAATTTGAATTGAATCGAATAGAAAACGACTTTGAAACCAATTTGAATTGAATCGAATAGAAAACGACTTTGAAACCAATTTGAATTGAATCGAATAGAAAACGATTTTGAAACCGAATTGAATTGAAAACGAATTCAAATTGAATTGAAAACGAATTGAAATGAATTCAAATTGAATTGAAATTTGAATTGAATACAAACGAATTTATAAGGAAAAATTCAATTTTGATTTGAATTGAAATGGAAGTTGAAATTATTTTTGAAACGAATTCAAAACTATTTATAAAATTCGTTTTTAATTAGAAATCGACGAAATATATATTATATATATTATATATATAATATAATGGCCTGAATAGAACGCGCCGCGCCGCGGCAGTTCGTGAATTTCGACCATTTATTTCAAACGGACATTACGGGAGATCCGACCGTCGGATTCTCCTAAAACCGGAACCGTTGGGTTCGTATCGAAAAGAGCTTTCTAACGAATATTAGAAATTCAAAATCTAACGGTTGGATTTGGAGATACGTCCAAATCAAATTCGAAAAAGGTCGCTGTAAGTACAGTTCGATGGCCATTGTTGGAAATCGACTGTACGGGCCTTGATAAAATTATTAAAAATATCAATAATTTGTGTAAAATCATAAGAAATGATTTGGGAAAATTTGGGATGAAAAACTCCATATTTGAAAAGATAAAAATGGGTTTTTATCGAAATGAACTAGTTTTGAACTAAATTTAAAACCCAATTATTTTTAAATAAATGAATTAGATTTAAAAAGGGGTTTTAAATAATCAGAATTTCTAATATATTTGATTTAATTTGAAATGGGTTTATCGTTAACAGTGTTTTAAATAACACTAGTTCTTTAACCCGATAACAAATAGAATGTGATTTGGGTTTGTCGTGAACTGTGTTTTAAATAACACCTAGTTCTTTAACCCAGTAAAAGGAGTTCTAACGAATCTGCAATTAGATTGAAATGTGAATCTATAATCTAAATTATCAAATTTAGAAATGAGCGGGAATGGAGTATTACCAGTTTTGCTCCAAAGCGATAGTTAATTCTTTAATTAGATTTGAACATGAAATGGTAATTAATTTTACCGATAACACCACGGTGTTAGATATGGAGTATTACCAGTTTTGCTTCATGGGATGAATAGGTTGGGATTGGGAAATAAAATAAATAATTACTTCGTTACGGCTCGCTAATCTCACCTAGTTGGAAAAACCATAATTTGGTTTTAAATGACATCCAAAGGAAGATTACAGGATAAATTTTAAAGAATTTATCTTGGATAAAATTAATGGGAACCTTTCCCTAAGAATGTGGAACTTAGAAACTAGCTGTAGGTTGGCTAAGAAGAATGGTTTCCTGGGTATTGATCTGATGTTGGTTTCGGCCTTCGGGGTTAATGTTTGGGAAATTGTTCTCTTGCTAATTTGCGGTTAGTGACTAATGAATTGGAATGAGGCGTATGTTGTGTTTGTGTAACGTTTGGTTTTAATATACGCGGGTTGTTCGGAAAGTCCGGGTTTACACCCATTCTGAATAACCGATTCGACGATATGTCGAAGATGAAGACGGTGGTTGAAGACCGGAAGTCTTCACATCGTTTGGATAATTACTGACGATCCTGATTGGGCTGTACACCCAAGAGGATGGAAATAGTTGGTGGTCGTCCAGACGTACTTGGAGATCGATGGATATGCGAGGAAAGTGCCTCCGGTTTCGTTCAGACCCAGAACGGACTTGTAAATGGATTGTGTGTCTGACATTGGATTTTATTCTGTGTTGATTGATTTCTATTAAATATACATCTGTTTGGCGGCGGAGAATTTATTCTTTTGCTTAACGCCCTTCTCTGAGACGTACGAGCTTAGAGGTTATATATCGATAGATATCAATCGCATGGCATAAATTGCCTGTGTGGCATACTGAGTTGCAATGATCAAGGCTTCTGTTGAAAAGCAAAGTCTTGTGGTTGATGATCAAAGCACGGCCTTTGTGGCGTAGCTTTGTGTATAGCGTGGATTCGCGAGCCTCACACCTCGGTATGAGTTAAAAACGGGATACGGACCGCTGGGAGAGCACGACGTTTCTTTCTAGCTTTGGTGGTGTCAGTGACTTACCAGCCCTAACATTTATATACTATTCACCTTTGTGGTTGTTGGAATGAGGCGCCTCGATTTTAGGTCTGTAAGGACCGGGAAACGTGTGTTCAAGAATAACTAATCCTCTAATGTAAGTGAGGACCGGCCCAGCCGCATCCGGGGTTGCCCAGAGTGCGTAACCCGGAGGCATTTGCTAGAGTGTCTCGAACGCGGAGAGGATCTTGCCCCTTGCCTCGACTCATGACGGAAATCCAATTTCCAATACGTGTATTGCAGTTTTAATTGTAGAACTAGTATGGCGACATGATATATGGTACCCATGCCGTCTATGATTTATATTTATGATTGAAACTGTTTTGACACTATACACTTATTATAGTATCAAATGATTTGTTTTAAAACGTACTAAGCATGTTTGGCTATTATAAGGGAAAACCCTATCCTCCGGCTTGCGTTGCATTGTGTGATGGGACCTGGGTCTTATAATAGCTTCATTTTTGGGAAAAGCATTGCGTTGTTTATTCTATGCACTAGTATTCTTGGGAGGAAACCCGTTCCGTGTTATACGGCGTGGTCCCTTGAATTTCTCTCTTTTTAAAGTAAAGCTTTAAATAACTGTTTTAGTTCTCACACCAGTCACATGACTGACCTGGAGTTTATTGTTTTAACCTAAACTCTGGGTGCCCCTATTTTCCGCACGGGCAGCTAGTAGTTTTGGTTTTGCAGATTTATATTCACAGGATCCTGGTTAACAGCTGGAATGATATCCGGAAAGCTCTGTATCCGTATATCACCTTCAGTTGTGCTTTGTATTATTTTTCCGCTGCTATGTAATTTATTGTAATCCCTGATATTTATCGAATGTAATTTATTCATTTATACTCTGTATATTCTTGTATCTGATGGTATGGTTGTAATAACAATGAAATGTTCTTCTGTTTGCGTTCTGATTTGTCCTGTTCTCAAACGATCAGTGGTTTCGAACGGTCTAGATCGGTTTAACGACTGATTCAGATCGAGCGAAATTCTCGGCCGTCACATATTGATTCGAAAAATTATGAAAATTGGAATCTAGCAATAACTTGACATCACGGATCCAACAAAAGTGATTTCATCGAAATCCGAGGTCGTTTGCAAAATTTCCATTTTTAAGGGCCTGAATTCTATAGGGACTATTCAGAATTTTCAACTGGACATATCTTTTTATCCCCGCTATGAAATTTTGATTTTTCAGATTCGTTGGAAAGATATTCCCAATTAGATCCTATTATTTTTTGTTTCGCTAAAATCCAGTTTATTTTGCACCCGGTACATTCAATTGAAGTTTGAAATCGAATTATCGAACTACCGCGCCATTTTCAATTCCTTTTATAATTATATATAATTATTTATATTCTAATGACGACGTATATAAATATATACATTCTAATTCCATTCAAAATAAATTTCTCGACGATATTATTTAAAATAATTCATTTTAAATAATCAAAATTCGCTAAAACTGCCAAAATAAATTTTTTAAACTGGCCCAGATTTCCAGGTTATTACAACGGGATGCAAGGACTACTCATTACTGATCCATGGGGTGATTCCTATATTGGATGCAGTACGAGAGTGCTTTCGGTTCATCCTGTTCCTGGATGACTTGTATAGAAGGATGTCTGACAGAGTATTTCCAAAGGGATCACGTATGTTGATTTCTCCAAACGTATCATAGTTGGTGGCAGAGAATTGCCGTTCTCTTAACTTTCAACTAGAGTATATTTGTGGACGTCAATTAGTGATATCTAGCGGATCTGACGATGTGACATCCAAAGTGAATGATAACCAGATGTTCAAAAGTAAATTCTAGCCTCAAGCCTTACCAACCGGGAAATGACAAAAATCGGACAGGCAGCATGGCTATGTAGGTTGCTCCCATTAGGGTGTATAATCACCTATCTAGAGACATTCCTTTTGCTTCTTTAATCTATTTCGATGTTTTCCCTTTCGAGAAACTTTGATTTGAGCCCAACCGTTGGTGATATACATTCGATTCACTCAAGCGAAATGAGTGGTCGGTCATGTGTGGGCCGGGTTGCAAGACGTTCTTGTTGAATCCAGTGTATTCGCCTCTAGAGATACACTATCGACAGGTGGTTCCATACCTTGTCATAGTCGGAATCCAATCTCCAATAAGTGCCCGCGGTTTTGATTGTATACTATATATGTGGAGCGTGAGATGCATGCATTCCGCTAGACTGATATCTACTTGTATTTAGACACTATTATAATATCAGAAAAAATATTGATTTCAAAAATGTTTTGGGTTATCATAAGGTAAAAACCGTCCATATTTATGTGTGGATTTGGTTTACGATTATCCTTTTTTTTCGAAAGATTTTTAAACTTTAAAAATCAAGTTGGATGATCCCCCTTAATACTGTGCGAGTTTTTCTCACTATGGTTCACTAGACTGACCCGGTGTTTTGCAAATGCTCGGGTTAGACTAAGGTGTACAGGTCCAGGTTATCGGACGCTGTGAAGTACATAGACGAGCTGGAGGTGTTCAAACGTATGATATTATATAACTACTGTTCAATTGTGTGTTGTATATGGGGACAGATTGTTATAACTGTCCAGAGGCGTTGATGTTACTCTGATATTGTAAGTATTTTTAAAAGCTCTCAGTAAAATTTATTTCAATATTATATTTTGTTCCGTTGCGATGTGAGACTTTGATTCTGTGTTGTGTAGTTTTCTTCTTTTCCTTCTTCTATTCTAATATTTCTTTCTTATCTCACCCTCTAATTTCTTTCTAATAACGTTCCAGTGTTTTTGGTGTTGGAAGGTCGGCATGAGTTACGGTAAATGTAATTATGTCAATTTTCAGGGCCGAAAATCCTTGGGTCATTACAGGATTTGAATGGAAATGATCTTCAGAATATTTCGATGTTGGATTTCATGATTGTATGGATATTGTTATGGAAATTTGGAAGATACAGTTATATCGTTATTTCCAATACGATATTTGTTGGTTTCAAAATTTGATATTGAATATAAGCCGATATAATTTCTATTCAGAGCCTTGTATTTGATATCAAATTGGATTTTGGGTTTGTCGTGAAAGGCGTCGTAAATAACACTTTTCTTAAACCTATTTGTGGAAAAAATAAATCTTTTAACTAAGATTTAGTGAAATTTTCCAATTAATTAATATTTAATTGGAACTGGATAAAAGATTTGGATTTTGGGTTTGTCATGAATGGTGACTTAAGAACACTTTCCTTAAACCCCATGTGAAAAGAATAAATCTTTTAATTAAGATTATTAGTGTTTCTAGTTAATTAACATTTAATTGGAATAAAATGGAATGTGAATTGGGTTTATTGTGAACTGTGTTTTAACGACATTCGTTCTTTAACCCGATTTGCAGTGAAATGTGATTTGGAATATATAAATCTTTTACTAAGATTAAATAGGATTTTCCAAAGGAAAGTTTTTCAATTTAATATATTAAATTGAAATTGAATGGAATTAGATTGGTAATAATCGAATGAGTTTCTGTGGAGAAAGACTGTTAATATATATGGAATTTAAAAGGCTTTGTTGTTATTTCATTTATATTATTGGTTAGATACGGAAACTGATATCGATTATATATTGGTTTGTTTTTCCGTGAAGATTCCATTTTTATGGAAGAGGATTCGGGTTTATCGTGAACTGTGTTTTAAATGACATTAGTTCTTTAACCCAGTTAAAGACAGGATTACATGTCTATCATTGTATTTCGAACTGTATGGTTGATCTCTGCTAAATATATATCTGTTTGGTGGTGGAGAATTTATTCTCTTGCTTAACACCCTTCTCTAAGACATACGAGATTAGAGGTTATATATCGGAAGAAATCAATAGTACGGTGTAGATTGTCAATGCGACATGTTTGTGTTTCCAAAGTTAAATAATCATTAATATTGTTTTTTGGGAAGATTAAAAATAAGTGGAGTTTTAATGAATCTTTAATTAGATTGAAAAGAGAATGTGATAATTTAAATTATCAAATTCGAGAAATGATCGAGAATGGAGTAGCACCAGTTTTACTCCAAGCGATAGTTAAATCTTTAATTAGATTTGAACGTGAAATGATAATTAAAACTTACCGATAACACCGTGGTGTTAGTTATGGAGTATTACCAGTTTTGTTCCATGGGATGAATAGGTTGGGATTGGGAAATAAAAGAAATGATTACTTCGGTAAGGCGCGCTCCCGACTAGTTTGGATAAACCTTAAATTGGTTGAATTGGTACCAAAAGGAATATTAAAGAATAAATTTAAAAAATTTATCTTTGATAAAATTAATGGGAACCTTTCCCAAAATATAAGAATATTTGAATAAAAGAATATTCTGAATCGTAATGAGGCGTATGTTGTGTTTTTATAGCACTTGTTTATAATATACGCGAGTTATTTAGAAAGACCGGGTTTAAACCCATTCTGAATAACTGATTCGATGATAAATCGACGATGAAGACGGTGGCTAAAGACCGGAGGTCTTCACATCGTTTGCATGATTATTGATGTCTTGATTGGGCTATACACTCAAGACAAGGTAATATGTGGTGGTCGTGCAGACGTACTTGGAGATCGACCGGATATGCGAGGACCTCTCTCCTGTATTGGACATATGGGACTAGGAATAAGGTGCCTTTGATTTCGTTCATACCAAGAACGAACTTGTAAATGGATGTGTGCCTGACATTAGATTTTATTTTGTGTTGATCGATTTCTATTAAATATATATCAGTTTGGTGGTGGAGAATTTATTCTCTTGCTTAACACCCTTCTCTAAGACGTACGAGCTCAGAGGTTGTATATCGATAGACATCAATCGCATGGCATGAATTGTCAGTGTGGCATGTTAAGATGCAAATGATCAAGGCTTTTGTTGAAAAGAAGAATCTTGTGGTTGATGATCAAAGCACGACTTTAATATAAAATAGCTTTGTGTATAGCGTTGATTCACGAGCTTCACACCCCATTGTGAACCAGAAATGGGAGAGGACTTCAGGAAGGACATGCGTTTCCTTCTAGCTAGGAGTGGTGTCATGGTATGGAGCCCAGACATTTTTACTTATGTGGATGATGGATAGCGAGGCGCCTCGGATATATCGATTACTACGGAGCCGATGGATGACATAGTTAACATACTGACCAAATTTACGCCATAAGGGCGGGGAAACATATTGTTCTGGGATTATTAATCTACTTAGGTGGACCGGCCCTAACAATCCAAGGCTTGACTGGATATTTGCCTGAGACACGGGCTAGAGCATCTCGAAGAGGTAAGGATGATCCCTTGCCTTGGTTCACAGACGAAAATCCAATTTCAAATACGTGACATTTCGGTTTTAATTGTAGAGCCTAGTATGGTGACATGATATATGGTACCCATGCCGTCTACGATTGATACATTTATATTTGAAGCTGTTTTTGACACTATACACTTATTATAGTATCAAATGATTTGTTTTAAATGTACCAAGCATGTTTGGCTATTATAAGGGAAAACCCTATCCTCCGGCTTGCATTGCATTGTGTGATGGGATCTGGGTCTTATAATAGCTTCATTTTTCCAAAAAGCATTGCGTTGTTTGTTTTATGCACTGGTATTCTTGGGAGGAAACCCGCTCCATGTTATACGGCGTGGTCCCTTGATTTACCCAACTTTAAAATAAAGTTTTAAATAACTGTTTTAGTTCTCACACCAGTCACATGACTGGCCTGGAGTTTATTGTTTTAAGCTAAACTCTGGGTGCCCCTATTTTCCACACGGGCAACTAGTAGTTTTGGTTTTGCAGATATTATATTCACAAGATCCTGGTTTACAGCTGGAGCTATATTCGTAACGCTCTATATCTATGTATTTCTTCCAGTTGTGTTTTGTATTATTTCCCCTGCTAATGTATTTAATCTCTGATATTTTTCAATGTGTAATATTTATTTATACTCGGTTATATTCTTGTAATCTGATGTAAATTGTTGTAATAAGCAATAAAATGTTCGTTTGTTTGTGTTTTGATTTGTTGTGTTATCAACTCAATCCGGGCTTTCCTGTAAGGGCGAGTTTGGGTCGTTTCACTTGGTATTAGAGCTTTGGTTTACAGAGCTAGAGGACAAGACACATTAGAACCGAACGAAAGAATTCACGAGAGATTGGATTAGCAATATCCAATAAGAATGACTCATTATAGATGGGATCAGTAGTATCCTAGAATGAGTTCAAAGAGTGTTATTTTTAAAATAAAAATAAAAAATATTTTGTTTTGAAAATTTAAATCTATAATACGTATTTGACTATTTTATTTTATATTGAATTTGGACAATCGAGTATATGAAGATTTTGAATATATGTGTATTCGAAGCCTCAAATATACTAGGTAGATATAGAATCACACACTAGATGCTCGGGAATAATTCTGGTGATGCGGCGACATCGTCAATATTTATTTTCGAGTTTCGAATGTGGGATTTATATATATTTCCAATTGGCTGGTGTGAGAACCAAAATTAGATAGGATTTGTTTGTTGTGATTTGGCATCAAAAATGGACTTTTAGTATATGTAAAAGTTATATATTTGAAACGATAATCAACTAATTTATTGCTGATTGTATTGTTTAATTATTGGTTTGATTAATTAAAATTTTGAACCATTAAGCCAAATTGAATCAAATATTGAACTGACTTGAAAATTGAATGCAATTGCATATATGTACATGTGTATATAATGAACAGGTCATAGGAAGGAGGCTAAGAAGAGGAATAAAATTGTATGCCCAACAAATAGGTACATGTTTACTAATTTATTGGGTTTGGATGATTTTATGAGCCGATTGACTAGCCGCTTGGCTTTTTCTTTTTCTTTTGGATTGGTGAGGGCCCTGCGTGGAAAGTTGCGGTTTTTAATGTCTCCCCATGCAAAGGAGGTTATGGCAAAAAAATTCAAAAATTTAGGGTGTTAGCCAAATTTTTGAAGAATTAGAAAATTCTTAGAAACTGAAAAGTTGAAGAATGAATGCCAGAATGAAAGTTGAGTTAGTTAGTTAAACAACTTACAGCTCCGTTCCTTTTCGAGGACAAAAAGATTTTAAGTAGGAGAGATTGTAACAACCCGGAAAATCAGAACCAATTTAAATTTTTTATTTTAGCAATTTAAATGGATTTTGAATATTTAAAATGATTTATTTTAAATAATAACGACTAAAAATTTATTTTAATTGAAGTTTGAACGAGTATATTTAATTTAATTGTATAACGAACCTGAAATGGCACGGTAGTTCGAAAATTCGATTTCAAATTTCAACTGAATGTACATGATTCAAAATAAATCAGATTTCAGTAAAAGCAGAAATATTTGAATCTGTTTGAAAATATCTTTCCAACGAATGTGAAAAATCCAGATTTCATAACGGGAATAAAAAGTTATATCCAATTGAAAATTCAGAAAAGTCGCTATGGAATTTTTATATATTTCATATAATATATGGCCCTTAAAAATAACCATTTTGCAAATGACCTCCGTTTTCGACGAGACCACTTTGCTGGATCCGGAATGTGAAATTATTACTAGATTCCAATTTTCATAATTTCTGGAATCAATATGTGAGCGTGGTGAATTTAAACGTGTTTGGTAATTTCAGTTTGAATTTTATCGACTAGAAAATGACCATTTTTCAAACGGTTTCTAAATTCAACGAAATTAGTTTTGTTAGGACCGTATCGTCAAAACATAGCTAGATTTATTTTTCTGGAATTTTGGAGTCATTATGTGGCCCCGGTAAATTAAAATGTACATTAAAACCAAATTTGAACGTTATATTAATTTATATTTTAATTTGGATAAAAACTGGTCAAAACGTTCGAATTGGCTTACGGAACATATTCCATTGTGTTCGGAATGGGGGTAATTAGCTAAAGACGTCAGTCGTTGGGTCGTGTTTGGTAGTTGAATAAAAAAAGTCAAATTTTGGGAATTAAAAATAATATAAAAGAAAATCCCTCACCCCTCGCTTCTCTCTCCCATCATTTTATTTTAAAAAAAGAAAAATCACGTGTTCCTTCAGCTGTCGCCATCGACCTGAGGGCCCACTGCCTCGCCGCCTCATTGGAGAACCACCAGCCGCCGTCGATCTCTCCCCCCTCCTCCTCAGACCGCCACTTCTTCCTCCCTTCCTTCTTCGACAAGGAAATCCCCCAAACCCATATAAAACCCTAGCGCCGCCTCCATAGGACCCACCTCCGACTGTCGCCACCCCCTTTTCCGCCTCCCTACCCCCTGTGCCGCCCCCTTATCTCCTCCCTCTTCGTTCAACGACTGTAAGTTTTCATTTTTATTTTTAATCATTACGTGTAAATAAAAATGTGATTTTTCTGTGTATTACAAGTAAATAAAAATGTGATCTTTATATGTAGTACACTAGAATAAAAATATGAATTTTACATATATGGTAGCGCAATAAAAATTCAATTTTTATGCATGTAATAGTGAAATAAAAATGTGATCTTTCATACGTATGAAACGATATAAAGATTTGATTTTTCTAACGATATAAAGATTTGATTTTTTTACGATATAAAGATTTGATTTTTTTAACGATATAAAGATTTGATTTTTTTACGATATAAGGTTGGATTTTTGATTAAATAAAATATGATTTTTATTATGAAGTTAGCGAATTAAAAATATAATTTTTATATATGAAGTAACGATGTAAAAATATACTTTTTATATGTAATAACAAGCAAATTAAAAATATGATTTTTTTATATGAGTAGCAAATAAAAAAATGTGATTTTTGTATATATATAATAGCCATTTAAAATGTAAATAACGTTGCTTAAAAATAGGATTTTTATTGTTTGAATGGAAATATAAAAATATGATTTATATATATAGTAGTGAAATAAATTATTGATTTTTAGTTATGCAAAAATATGATTTTTAGTTATGTCATTTTAGAATAGAAATTATATTTTTTATATATATAATATCATTATAAAAATTTGATTTATATATATATAGCGTTATAAAAATGCGATTTTTAAATATATGAGCATCGTATAAAAAAAGTGATTTTTTCACTATGAACAGCATGAAAAGGGTTGCGTTGGAATTTCGGGCAAATCCAAGTTGTTCAGAAATTTAGAAATAAAACTGGCGGAGAGGATCCCAAAAGTGATAACTTCTCACTCTAACTTTGTTTACAATTAAAAATATATACTAGGATGTAGATGGTGCTTAGTAGTACCCGACACCTTTGGTTGAAACCATAGATGTTTGGTTGATTTTTAGATTGAGTGATTGATTTGTTTGAATTTGATTTGGGATGTAAATTGAATTGATTAGAATTGGTATGTGTATGGCGCAAGCCATTATTAGGCAAGGGATAAGGCTAGACCTTATTCCGGTTCTAGTATCGCGTTGTTATGCTGCCGAAAGTTTCTAGAATATGTTAGAGCATTAAAAATATCATTTTTATTGTATAAATGAACTGTATAAAATATTCATGTGTTGAAATAAATATTTTATCGTTAAAAATATAATTTTTAATGGGTATATGAATCAAAATAAATGTTCATTTACACATCGGACGATTTTTTATGTACACTCATTTGACTGATATTGACTGGGATGATATATTTTACACATCCCCCAACTGCACAAATAAAATCTGTGTGTGTTGATTTAAAACCCCACACGGGTGTTGGATGATATTTGACATACACTAATCCAATTGTTTAGTTGTATGTCAATCAGTTGGTTGATAGACTGTTGTAAGCGTTAATTATTTATATTTAATGTTTATGCAGTTGTGTAGTGCACTCTGGTTTATGGTTGATTGTTTATCAGTGTTGAGATATACAAGTGTTGTATGAAATCCATATAAATAAAATTATATGGTAATTGATTGGGTTTGATTATAATTCAGAAATGAGGAATATTTTAAAATAACCAATATTTTAAAATAATGAATATTTTATAATAATATTTGATAAAGAATTAAAAGGTGATTATGATGTTCGATTTGGGATGGACACGAAAATATTTAAATATATAAAGCCATGTTGATTAGATTAACGCCATTTTGACGTGCACAATATTTATATCGATTTTATTCATTTTTATAATGAATATCGAAAAGGAAATGATTTCAAAATATGATATTTTGAAAATATTATCATTTATATATTATAATGATATGGAAAATTCAATTTTGATTTAAAATTGAAAATGAAGTTAGAATCGTTTTAAAATGAATTTATAAACTATTTATAAAATACATTTTAAATGGAAAACGATGAAATATATATTATTTATTATATATATATATATATTTAATATAATGGCCTGAATAGATCGTGCCGCGCCGCGGCCATTTGCAAATTTCGACCATTGACTTTGAATTGATATTACGGGAGATTCGACCGTCGAATTCTCCTAAAACTGGAACCATTGGGTTAGTATCGAAAAGTGATTTCCAACGAATATAAAAGATTTGAAATCTAATGGTTGGATTTGGAATTATGTCCAAATCAAGTTTGGAAAAGGTCCCTGTAAGTGTAGTTCGATGACTGTTTATCGAAATCGACTGAACAGACCTTGATAAAATTATTAAAAATATTAATAATTTGTGTAAAATCATAATAAATGATTTGGAAAGAATTAGGATGAAAAAATCCATATTTGAAAAGATAAAAATATATTTTTATCGAAACGAACTAGTTATTAACTAGAATTATAATCCACTTATTTTTAAATAAACAAATTCGACTGAGAATGGTTATTAATATAACCAGAATTTCCAATATATGAATTGGAGTGGATTTGAATGGAAATCATCTTCGAAATATTTCGATGTTGGATTTCGTGATTATACGGATATTATTATGGAAAATTTGAAGACATAGTTATATCGTTATTTCCAATACGATATTTGTTGGTTTCAGAATTTGACATTGTATTTAAGTTGATATAATTTTATTCAGGGCATTGTATTTGATATCAAATTGGATTTTGGGTTTGTCATGAATGGTGTCTTAAATAACACTGTTTTTAAACCCAATTAAGGAAAGAATAAATCTTTTAACTAAGATTTAGTGAAGTTTTCCAGTCAATTAATATTTAATTGGATTTGGATAAAAGAATTGGATTTTGGGTTTGTCATTAATGGTGTCTCAAATAACATTGTTCTTAAACCCCATGTGAAAAGAATAAATCTTTTAATTAAGATTATTAGTGTTTCTAGTTAATTAACATTTAATTGGAATAAAATGGAATGTGAATTCGGTTTATTGTGAACTGTGGTTTAACGACATTCGTTCTTTAACCTGATTTGCAGTGGAATGTGATTTGGAATATATAAATCTTTTATTAAGATTTAATGGGATTTTGCAAAGGAAAGTTTTCCAATTTAATATATTAAATTGGAATTGAATGGAATTCGATTGGTAATAATCAAAGTGAGCTTCTGTGGAGGAAGACTACTAATATATATGGAATTTAAAAGGTTTTTCGTTATTTCATTTATATTATTGGTCGGATAAGGAAACTGATATCGATTATATATTGATTTGTTTTTCCGTGAAGATTCCAATTTTTATGGAAGAGGATTTGTGTTTATGGTGAACTGTGTTTTAAATGACATTAGTTCTTTAACCCAGTTAAAGACATGATTACATGTCTATCATTGTATTTCGAACTGTATGGTTGATCTCTGCTAAATATATATCTGTTTGGTGGTGGAGAATTTATTCTCTTGCTTAACACCCTTCTCTAAGACGTATGAGCTTAGAGGTTATATATCGGCAGAAATCAATAGTACGGTGCGGATTGTCGATGCGGCATGTTTGTGTTTCCAAAGTTAAATAATCATTATTATTGATTTTTAGGAAGATTAAAACTAAGTGGAGTTTTAATGAATCTTTAATTAGATTGAAAAGAGAATGTGATCATTTAAATTATCAAATTCGGGAAATGATCGAGAATGGAGTAGCACCAATTTTACTCCAAGCGATAGTTAAATCTTTAATCTGATTTGAACGTGAAATGGTAATTAAAACTTACCGATAACAATGTGGTGTGAGTTATGGAGTATTACCAGTTTTTCTCCATGGGATGAATATGTTGGGATTGGGAAATAAAAGAAATGATTCCTTCGATAAGGTGCGCTAATCCCGACTAGTTTGGATAAATCTTAATTTGGTTGAATTGATATCCAAAGGAATATTAAAGAATTTATCTTTGATAAAATTAATGGGAACCTTTCCCAAAGTATAAGAATATTTGAATAAACAAAATATTTTAGATTCGAATGAGGCATATGTTGTGTTTTTATAGCACTTGTTTATAATATACGCGAGTTATTTGGAAAGTCCGGGTTTAAACCCATTCTGAATAACTAATTCGACGATAACTCGACGATGAAGACGGTGGTTGAAGACCGGAGGTCTTCGCATCGTTTGGATGATTATTGATGTCTTGATTGTTCTATACATCCATGACAAGGTAGTATGTGGTAGTCGTCCATACGTACTAGGAGATCGACTGGATATGCGAGGACCTCTCTCCTGTATTGGACATATGGAACAAGGAATAAGGTGTCCCCGGTTTCGTTCAGACCCAGAACGAACTTGTAAATGGATGTGTGTCTGACATTGGATTTTATTCTATGCTGATTGATTTTTATTAAATACATATCTGTTTGGTGGCGGAGAATTCATTCTCTTGCTTAACACCCTTCTCTGAGACATACGAGCTCAGAGGTTGTATATCGATAGACATCAGTAGCATGGCGTGAAATGTCAGTATGGCATACTAATATGCAAATGATCAAGGCTTTTGTTGAAAAGTAGAGTATTGTGGTTGATGATCAAAGCACGACTTTAATATAACATAGCTTTGTGTATAGCGTTGATTCGCGAGACTCACACCCCGGTGTGAACCAAAAATAGGAGAGGACTTCAGGGAGGACATGCATTTCCTTCTAACTAGGAGTGGTGTCATGGCATGGAGCCCAAACATTTTTACTTATGGGGGTGATGGATAGCGAGGCGCCTCGGATAGACCGGGGTCGATGGTTGACATGGTCAACATACTGACCAGACTTACGCCCCATAGGGTGGGGAAACGTATTGTTTAGGGATTATTGATCCACATAGGTGGACCGGCCCTGACGATGCAAGGCTTGACTGAGTATTTGCCTGAGACACGGGCTAGAGCGTTTCGAAGCGGTAAGGACGATTCCTTGCCTTGGTTCACAGACGAAAATCCAATTTCCAATACGTGACATTTCGGTTTTAATTGTAGAGCCTAGTATAGCGACATGATATATGGTACCCATGCCATCTATGATTGATACATTTATATTTGAAGCTGTTTTTGGCACTATACACCTATTATAGTATCAAATGATTTGTTTTAAATGTACCAAGCATGTTTGGCTATTATAAGGGAAAACCCTATCCTACGGCTTGCGTTGCATTGTGTGATGGGACCTGGGTCTTATAATAGCTTCATTTTTTCAAAAAGCATTGCGCTATTTGTTTTATGCACTGGTATTCTTGGGAGGAAACCCGCTCCGTGTTATACGGCGTGGTCCTTTGATTTACCCAACTTTAAAATAAAGTTTTAAATAACTGTTTTAGTTCTCACACCAGTCACATGACTGGCCTTGATTTTATTGTTTTAACCTAAACTCTGGGTGCCCCTATTTTCCACACGGGCAGCTATTAGTTTTGGTTTTGAAGATATTATATTCACAGGATCCTGGTTTATAGCTGGCGATATATTCGAAACGCTTTGTATCCGTGTATTTCTTTCAGTTGTGTTTTGTATTATTTCCCCTGCTAATGTATTTAATCTCTGATATTTTTCAATGTGTAATATTTATTTATACTCTGTTATACTCTTGTAATCCGATGTAAATTGTTGTAATAAGCAATGAAATGTTCTTCTGTTTGTGTTATGATTTGTCGTGTTCTCAACTCAATCCGGGCTTTCCCGTAAGGGCGAGTTTGGGTCGTTTCAGTTGGTATCAGAGCTTTGGTTTACAGAGCTCGAGGACAAGACACATTAGAACCGAACGAAAGAATTCATTAGAGATTGGATTAGCAATATCCAATAAGAATGACTCATTAGAGATGGGATCAGTAGTATCCTAGAATGAGTTCAAAGAGTGTTATTTTTAAAATAAAAATAAAAAATATTTTGTTTTGAAAATTTAAATCTAATACTACGTATTTTACTATTTTATTTTATATTGAATTTGGACAATCGAGCATATGAAGATTTTGAATATACGCGTAATTAATGTGTATTCGAAGCCTCAAATGTACTGGGCAGATATAGAATCACACTCTAGACGCCCGGGAATAATTCTGGTGATGCCGCGGCATCGTCAGTATTTATTTTCGAGTTTCCAAAGTGGGATTTCTATATATTTCCAATTGGCTGGTGTGAGAACCAAAATTAGATAGGATTTATTTGTTGTGATTTGGCATTAAAAATGAATTTTTATTATATGTAAAAAGTTATATATTTGAAATGATAATCAACTAATTGATTGTTGATTATGTTGTTTGATTAATTAAAATTTTGAACCATTAAGCCAAATTGAATCAAATATTGAACTGACTTGAAAATTGATTGCAATTGCATATGTACATGTGTATATAATGAACAGGTCATAGCAAGGAGGGTAAGAAGAGGAATAAAATTGTATGCTCGACAAATAGGTACATGTTTACTAATTTATTGGGTTTGGATGATTTTATGAGCCGATTGGCTAGCCACTTGACTTTTTCTTTTTCTTTTGGATTAGTGAGGGCCCTGCATGGCTAGTTGCGGTTTTAAATGTCTCCCTGTACAATGGAGGTTATAGAACAGAGGACATGTTCCCTATGAGTAAACCCATCTCTTTTTACCCCAATAAAACTATTACTGATTTTATAGACATGCTTATATATGTTTGAATGGATGGCATTGATTTGAATGGGTCTTCATGTCAACCTGGATGGAAAACAATGAAACAAAGAAGGGAACAGTGAGTAAAACCTCATTTTGAACTTCTGAGTGGAATCCCCGTTTAACTGTAATCCATATTGTAACACCCCACATCTGTTAAGGTCACTCACAAAGGGAATGCCTTAACTTCAATGGAGTATTATGGGTACTGGAACAGAAATATTACAAGACAGACATATATAAAACAACGGAAAATAAAGTGGAAGTACTTCAAATAATTTATTAAATATAAATGTTTACAAGAAAAGCCCATCAACTTCCAATACCCAATTTATTAGTTAGAATATCTGTCTTGCTCAAAAACAAAGAAGCATAAAAACAAACTGCAGTAGTCCCCAATAAAGCAAAGCAAGCCATAGCCAAGAGAAATCCAAGCCATACATGAAAGAGCCTTGGAGATTGGTAAGATCCGAACTAAGTTGTATTCCCACCCTGTGAACCTGGGGGGGGGGGGGAACAGAAGAAAAAGAGGCGAAACAAAATGGGTCAGTCATAAAGACTGAGTAAGTCCTAGTGACTTTCAGCATAAAAATGAGTAAAGATAACATGGCATGAATAAACTGAAAGTAAACATAAGCATGATGACAAGGTAGGCAAGATAAACTAAGATAACAAGATAAACTAAGGTAACAAGATAAACTTCGGGCACGATGAAACAAGTATAACATCCCATAATTCCTATCAAGTATCCCACCGCATGGTTTCTATCAAGAGTAACATTGCAAGGTTTCTAAGCTTTACCATTAAAACGATATCCATTTGCTCTGCACCACCTAACTAGCATCCTCATAAGTGTCTTACATGGAATGATCTGTACTCCTACAGTATCCCAACTAGTGTCCTGTGTAACAAGGATCCGTACCCCCTACTAGTGTCCCAACTAGTAGCCCGTGTTATATAATAATTACAACGTGATCCCAATCCCCGCAATTATGGTAGCCTTCAGGTGTACATCGATTTTGAGGATTCCACCTCGATCACCCTAATGGCCATGTATATATTCGATGCACCCTTACTACCTTATCGATCGGCTCCCTACTTGACCTAGTTCTCGTTTGTGTCACGCGCCCCCCTACTTGTAGATACCTGTGCTAGTCCCACCATGGGGTGTATCAAGTCCCATGGTGGCAAACCTGACAAAATCAAGATGCACAACTTTATACCTACTGATGCCCAGTGGCTAAATTTTCTGCGCCGAAGTGTGTGCACGCCCGCACTCCGTTAGAACCTGCACTGCTGCACCAACCACCGCTAATTTGACCTCTTATAATCAGCCCACTAATCGTGCCCCACCCTGCCTAGCTCAGGGTTCCGTTGATACCTAATGTGGGTTACTACTGAAATGGGTCCCCGTTACTAGGTTTTTCTAATGGTTAAGTCTGTGGGCCTATATTCTCTGATATTACCCACCAATCCTGATGTGTACTTAACCCCGCTACTGATTCAAGCATGTGTATTTAATGGTTAAGTGTATGTGGGCCTATATTTACTAATATTATCCACCAACCCGATATGTACTTAACCCTTCTACTCGTTATGTTACCATGGTTAAGTGTTTACCTTAGTTAACTTAACCTTTCTCGCTTATTATGTTTGATTGGTTAAGTGTGGTTTATTAACCTAACCCCGTTCGTCTATCTAGTTACATTGGTTAAGAATTTTCTTGTTAACTTAACCCCATGTGTTACTTAACCCTATCACGCATCACATCAGATTGGTTAAGTGCATGTCAACTTAACCCCATCCACTAGTCATATTATAATGGTTAAGTGTTGTCCACTTATTCAAGTTAACTTAGCCCACCCGCTTGTCCTGTTATGTTGGTTAAGTGTTACTACTTAACCGCAACCACTTGTCTAATTAACCCATTGTATTAGTTAAGTGTTCTCATTAACTTAACCTCACTCTCTAGTCCAGTTTAATCATGTTATAGTGGTTAAACATTTGCTTAACCTTACCCACTCCCGTAGTCAACTTATTAAATTGGTTAAGTGTCCAGATTAACCTAATCATATTACTTAACCCACCCATTTATATCATATTGGTTAAGTGTTCTTATTTACTTAACCCTACCCACTGGTCTAACTACCATGTCACGTTGGTTCAGTATTACTATTCGTATTTCCACATGTCACCCACTTAACCCCCATGTCCCACCACATGTTTATCTGGTTAAGTATTTCTTAATTCATTAAGGCTGTAACCTTATAAAGACCTCTCACATTAGACTGACATTTATGGCAGCTGGATTTGCCGGGCGGGTCCGGGCAGTCTTACACCATAAAAGAGTCTAACCTCGTGTCTTTACAACTGTTACGCTTTTAATTTGGGCCTAGGACCTCTCACATTGGGCTGACATTTGTGACTACTGGATTCGTCGGGCGGTTCCGGGCAGGTTTACGTCACAAACGAGTCCAACCTCGTGTCCTAAGCATTGATTATCACTTATAATCTTTTACCCCAATTTGAATTTATTTCCCCTATTCAAATTATCAATTAATTCCTAATTTAACGATGTCCATAATTGACTCAATTATGCCCATCAATTAATGGTATGCAAAATCATACCAATTTTACCACAATTTATCTTAGGCCATTAAAGGCAACTTATCTCAATTTATATTTATCCCTCCTTTAAGGCTATTACATACCAACTAATATATGTACCCAATTCTAGTCAGTTTACATATATACCAAGTTTCATGCCTTTTTACATATGTCAAGATCTAGCCAAAATTACATGTATCAAGTTTCATACCCAATAAACCCAAATCCGATGATTCATGATGTAGTTATCCCAAACTATAAACTCTTTTGTTTCAATACATGCCAGTTGCCCAAGTTCATAATACATGTTTATGCCAATTATAAAGTTTACAATCGCTTTCATGCTAAAATTCCCAAATCTACATATGCCTAACTAACATAAGCCCAATCTTTTGATTTAATTTACATAGATCCAATTGATGTCGAATTCCATGTATATAATATTTATGCAAATTTCATCATAACAAGATCATACCAAACTTTACAGATCTACCCCAAACTTGCAAATTAAATGTTAATATCCAATTTCATGTTGCCAATTATTAATCATATTCTTATAGGCAATAATCCCATTATTCCCCCGTATACATCTCGTATGCAAATCGCGATTTTAGGCCAAGGTCCGAAGTTGACCAAGGTTCATCAAAAGAAAATAAATAGGGGAAGGTAGAAATTTGCATAATAAATAGATCAGAGAGAAAACAACATCATGATAGGCATAAAGATTACAACTTGATGATAACATCATTACGAATCAAGGAAACTACTGAATAAATCACAAACTTGTCATGAGAATAAAGGTAGACAAGTCTCAAAACTAAAGATTCAAAAAGCAACAGGAATAGATCTGAATCGATAAACATACTTAGATTCAATTCCACTTCATTTCATGCCCATATTAAAATTAAATATTTAGATCTGAAAATAACTAGCACTTACAGAGAACGGCTAATGAATTAAGAAGTGAATTTGTCTTAGAAAGTTGCAGTGTCATTGATCTATCCCCTTGAATTTGTTGTAGAAGCATTGATCTTTGATTTGATTTGAGTTTGGACGCTTAAGCTTTAATTTGGAGACGGCGGCCATGGCTCAAGAGAGATTTTAGCAGCATAACAGTGTAAGAATGATTTGTGTGAGTTAGGCTAGGTCTAGGTGTTATTTTATAGATGTAGGAAACTCATTTAGGCCATTAGATCAACCCTAGAGTCAATCCGGACCATCAAAACTCATCCCGGGCCTCAAAAATGGGTTCTGGGCCACCCCAGGCCGACCAGGTCAACCTCTACAGAGGGGGGGTCGACACTACAGTTGACCTGAGGGGGCAGGTCAACTATAGTGTCGACACTATGGTCGACCTGGGTCAGTCTGCCAGAAAGTCTGCTGAAATCTTGTTTTGGCCATATCTTGGTCATAAGGACTCCGATTTTCGAAAACTCGGACTCTATTTCGCGTATTTTTCCGAGAGAAATGCAATGGTGATGTCCATTTGACCTAATTCCTGATTCTTGAATTAGTTATCCTTATTTTACTATCTTTTCCGTTACATGCGCCGTTATCGAACTAATTTTTCTTCTCTTCCATGTATTAATTAATTCTCCTTATGCATCAACATTATTTACCTATCATAAGCATATTTTCATATATTTTATTTCATTTTTTAATTATATTAAAAAAATACGGGGTGTTACATTCTCCCCTCCTTAAAGGATTTCATCCACGAAATCTTCAAGTTAAGAAGAATGTGTCCTACCATCCATCATCCATCTACTCAATCATCAATCACAGACATTCATTGTCCTTAAGAGATTTCTAATGTTGTATGAACATATGCAAGAAGTGTGTGTATATGTTCCTTGTCTAATGCAAATGATCAGGCCTGATTGATCTTCTAGATGCAAAATATGTTTAGTGCCATGAGTCCAACATGTATGCAAATAGTCCTAGTCACATAAAGACTATATGTGTGCACAACATCCATCCATATGCAACATCCACATGATAACACATTCAATTTCATCCACAAACAAGTGTAAACACTCATGCATATGCAATATGAAAGGTGATTGAGCCGATCTAGTGCCTAATGTGTGTAAATGCATCCACGAGCAACCACTAGCAACCACTTGCAACCATCAATCATAACATGTCTCAAACACATGTTTACACCCAATTGTTCCTATCTAAAGGTATAGTCGAATGATAGAAGCAAGTAAAAACTTTGTGCCCATTAGGCAATGTCAAAACTGGAAATCTATGCCACATATATATTGATTAGGAGAAGAACTCTCTAAGCATCAGCCCCGAAGACCGAAATCAACATCAGACTGACACCCAAAGAATTACTCAACCCAACCACTATATATGATTCTAGGAAACTAAGCATGATGGACACCTTTTAGGTCACAAGGGAATCCCTTCCTAAGACCAACCCGTATCCTATAAAACCCAAAGAATTACTCAACCCAACCACTATATATTACTAACAGACGAGTCATACTCCCTATGAGGTTCGCAATAAAAATAGGATTGAGAATAGGACCGAGAGGATATACACAAAAGATAGCATGTGAGTAAGCTCTATAGGAAAAGAGAGATCATGGATATACTCTTAAAAAGAGATATGATGCGCGAATCTAGTCTTCAATCTTCTAAGTCGCATTTCCTTGAGCTTAACTCCATTGTGCTTTGTCCGTCTTTAACTTCACAATTTTGTAGCTTCTTAATTCTTGTTTCCAAAATATGAGTTTGAACCTATTTCACTGTTGCCTCTCGTTCCTCTTTCACTTACTCTACTTCTAGTATACTCGGCTCAAACATAACGGCGTACTCATGGTTTCATGCAAGCTCTCCAAAATTCACAAGTGAATCTTGGATCTCGTTCACTTACTATCAGGTATTCCACGCAGAAGAATTATCTCTTGTAAATAAATGCCAACCATGTTGCCAAATGTACTTACTAAGGTGATTTTCTACAACTCATGCATAAGCGAAATGACCCATCCGCCTTAGTGGCGAACACTACTCAATCGGATTACAAATTACCAATAAATGTGTCAAGAGATTCTAGGAAACAAATCATGATAGAACCCTATAGGTTACCTGCGACTTCGAGGGTATTACCGAGGCAAGTCAAGAGTCTAACTACCCTCTTTTCAAAACCGAGAAGGTCACCCTTACTGGATAACCACTCCACCGCTAGAATCAACCCATAGCCCAAAACATAAACATTACTTCTAGACTCAACACTTAGCATAGACATTCTCAAATCCAAACAAGTCATGAATAAATGAGCCGATTTCCCCTACAGGATTTGAGAAAAGAAGAAAAAAAATGGGATCCTCTACCATGCTAGTACTAAGGTGCAGAGACTCAACTTTCGAAGCAGAATTAAAAGGATGCGATGTACAAAAACAAAGTTCTAGTGGGATGATAGAAAAGAAAAGATGAACCTTTAACAGAAACGTTACCACTCTCTTAGGTACGCAAGTAGTGAGAGCATACAATTGCCCTCTCGACGATCTTGTCCCTTGCCCTTGTCCTATAATACTTAACTGCATGTCCCTTCTCACTAAAGATACTCTCTCTTGTCATGGGTTTTTCTATTCTTTCACTTAGGCCTCTTTCCTTTCACCTTTTTCCTCCTTCGTGGATTAAGCTATAACAACTAGTTCCTTGTTCTTACTGTCCTTGTATAGTTTGTTGACAAGTCTCTCGAAGCTACCTCCAACGCACGGCAACTCTACCCAACTTGAAATAAGATTAGACGCAGATGGAACTACTGCGGCAACACATGGAGGATGGGCACTCCTTTGCCCTCCGACCTGTGTCGGATGCCTACGAAACTACGGTGAAAAGAGAGAGAAGAGATTTCAAGAGAGAATCAAAAGATAGTGCATATGGCTTTGGGGAATATGCCTTTTAATCAAAACAAAATTTTCTTGAAAATTTGCTTCTTTGTAAATGTTTTAAAGATAATTTCAGAAGGTTTTTGAAAACTTTTGCCCAGTCTGGTAACCTTCTGCTCTGATACCAAATGTAACACCCCACATCTGTTAAGGTCACTCACAAAGGGAATGCCTTAACTTCAATGGAGTATTATGGGTACTGGAACAGAAATATTACAAGACAGACATATATAAAATAGCGGAAAATAAAGTGGAAGTACTTTAAATCATTTATTAAATATAAATGTTTACAAGAAAAGCCTATGTTTACAAGAAAAGCCCATCAACTTCCAATACCCAATTTATTAGTTAAAATATCTGTCTTGCTCAAAAACAAAGAAGCATAAAAACAAACTGCAGTATTCCCCAATACAGCAAAGCAAGCCATAGCCAAGAGAAATCCAAGCCATACATGAAAGAGCCTTGGAGCTTGGTAAGATCCGAACTAAGCTGTATTCCCACCCTGTGAACCTGGGGGGGGGGGGAAACGGAAGAAAAAGAGGCGAAACAAAACGGGTCAGTCATAAAGACTGAGTAAGTCCTAGTGACTTTCAGCATAAAAATGAGTAAAGATAACATGGCATGAATAAACTGAAAGTAAACATAAGCATGATGACAAGGTAGGCAAGATAAACTAAGATAACAAGATAAACTATGATAACAAGATAAACTAAGGTAACAAGATAAACTTCGGGCACGATGAAACAAGTATAACATCCCATAATTCCTATCAAGTATCCCACCGCATGGTTTCTGTCAAGAGTAACATTGCAAGGTTTCTAAGCTTTACCATTAAAACGATATCTATTTGCTCTGCACCACCTAACTAGCATCCTCATAAGTGTCTTACATGGAATGATCTGTACTCCTACTAGTATCCCAACTAGTGTCCTGTGTAACAAGGATCCGTACCCCCAACTAGTAGCCCGTGTTATATAATAATTACAACGTGATCCCAATCCCCGCAATTATGGTAGCCTTCAGGTGTACATCGATTTTGAGGATTCCACCTTGATCACCCCAATGGCCATGTATATATTCGATGCACCCTTACTACCTTATCGATCGGCTCCCTACTTGACCTAGTTCTCGTTTGTGTCACGCGCCCCCTACTTGTAGATACCTGTGCTGGTCCCACCATGGGGTGTATCAAGTCCTGTGGTGGCAACCCTGACAAAATCAAGATGCACAGCTTTATACCTACTGATGCCCAGTGGCTAAATTTTCTGCGCCGAAGTGTGTGCACGCCCGCACTCCGTTAGAACCTGCACTGCTAAACCAACCACCGCTAATTTGACCTCTTATAATCAGCCCAGTAATCGTGCCCCACCCTGCCTAGCTCAGGGTTCCGTTGATACATAATGTGGGTTACTGCTGAAATGGGTCCCCGTTACTAGGTTTTTCTAATGGTTAAGTCTGTGGGCCTATATTCTCTGATATTACCCACCAACCCTGATGTGTACTTAACCCCGCTACTGATTCAAGCATGTGTATTTAATGGTTAAGTGTATGTGGGCCTATATTTACTAATATTACCCACCAACCCGATATGTACTTAACCCTTCTACTCGTTATGTTACCATGGTTAAGTGTTTACCTTAGTTAACTTAACCTTTCTCGCTTATTATGTTTGATTGGTTAAGTGTGGTTTATTAACCTAACCCCGTTCGTCTATCTAGTTACATTGGTTAAGAATTTTCTTGTTAACTTAACCCCATGTGTTACTTAACCCTATCACGCATCACATCAGATTGGTTAAGTGCATGTTAACTTAACCCCATCCACTAGTCATATTATAATGGTTAAGTGTTGTCAACTTATTCAAGTTAACTTAGCCCACCCGCTTGTCCTGTTATGTTGGTTAAGTGTTACTACTTAACCGCAACCACTTGTCTAATTAACCCATTGTATTAGTTAAGTGTTCTCATTAACTTAACCTCACTCTCTAGTCCAGTTTAATCATGTTATAGTGGTTAAACATTTGCTTAACCTTACCCACTCCCGTAGTCAACTTATTAAATTGGTTAAGTGTCCAGATTAACCTAATCATATTACTTAACCCACCCATTTATATCATATTGGTTAAGTGTTCTTATTTACTTAACCCTACCCACTGGTCTAACTACCATGTCACGTTGGTTCAGTATTACTATTCGTATTTCCACATGTCACCCACATGTCACCCACTTAACCCCCATGTCCCACCACATGTTTATCTGGTTAAGTATTTCTTAATTCATTAAGGCCGTAACCTTATAAAGACCTCTCACATTAGACTGACATTTATGGCAGCTGGATTTGCCGGGCGGGTCCGGGCAGTCTTACAACATAAAAGAGTCTAACCTCATGTCTTTACAACTGTTACGCTTTTAATTTGGGCCTAGGACCTCTCACATTAGGCTGACATTTGTGACTACTGGATTCGCCGGGCGGTTCCGGGCAGGTTTACGTCACAAACGAGTCCAACCTCGTGTCCTAAGCATTGATTATCACTTATAATCTTTTACCCCAATTTGAATTTATTTCCCCTATTCAAATTATCAATTAATTCCTAATTTAACGATGTCCATAATTGACTCAATTATGTCCATCAATTAATGGTATGCAAAATCATACCAATTTTACCACAATTTATCTTAGGCCATTAAAGGCAACTTATCTCAATTTATATTTATCCCTCCTTTAAGGCTATTACATACCAACTAATATATGTACCCAATTCTAGTCAGTTTACATATATACCAAGTTTCATGCCTTTTTACATATGTCAAGATCTAGCCAAAATTACATGTATTAAGTTTCATACCCAATAAACCCAAATCCGATGATTCATGATGTAGTTATCCCAAACTATAATCTCTTTTGTTTCAATACATGCCAGTTGCCCAAGTTCATAATACATGTTTATGCCAATTATAAAGTTTACAATCGCTTTCATGCTAAAATTCCCAAATCTACATATGCCTAATTAACATAAGCCCAATCTTTTGATTTAATTTACATAGATCCAATTGATGTCGAATTCCATGTATATAATATTTATGCAAATTTTATCATAACAAGATCATACCAAACTTTACAGATCTACCCCAAACTTGCAAATTAAATGATAATATCCAATTTCATGTTGCCAATTATTAATCATATTCTTATAGGCAATAATCCCATTATTCCCCCGTATACATCTCGTATGCGAATCGCGATTTTAGGCCAAGGTCCGAAGTTGACCAAGGTTCATCAAAAGAAAATAAATAGGGGAAGGTAGAAATTTGCATAATAAATAGATCAGAGAGAAAACAACATCATGATAGGCATAAAGATTACAACTTGATGATAACATCATTACGAATCAAGGAAACTGCTGAATAAATCACAAACTTGTCATGAGAATAAAGGTAGACAAGTCTCAAAACTAAAGATTCAAAAAGCAACAGGAATAGATCTGAATCGATAAACATACTTAGATTCAATTCCACTTCATTTCATGCCCATATTAAAATTAAATATTTAGATCTGAAAATAACTAGCACTTACAGAGAACTGCTAATGAATTAAGAAGTGAATTTGTCTTAGAAAGTTGCAGTGTCATTGATCTATCCCCTTGAATTTGTTGTAGAAGCATTGATCTTTGATTTGATTTGAGTTTGGACGCTTAAGCTTTAATTTGGAGACGACGGCCATGGCTCAAGAGAGATTTTAGCAGCATAACGGTGTAAGAATGATTTGTGTGAGTTAGGCTAAGTCTAGGTGTTATTTTATAGGTGTAGGAAACTCATTTAGGCCATTAGATCAACCCTAGAGTCAATCCGGACCATCAAAACTCATCCCGGGCCTCAAAAATGGGTTCTGGGCCACCCCAGGCCGACTAGGTCGACCTGTACAGAGGGGGGGGGGGTCGACACTACAGTCGACCTGGGGGGCCAGGTCGACTATAGTGTCGACACTATGGTCGACCTGGGTCAGTCTGCCAGAAAGTCTGCTGAAATCTTGTTTTGGCCATATCTTGGTCATAGGGACTCCGATTTTCGAAAACTCGGACTCTATTTCGCGTATTTTTCCGAGAGGAATGCAATGGTGATGTCTATTTTACCTAATTCCTGATTCTTGAATTAGTTATCCTTATTTTACTATCTTTTCCGTTACATACGCTGTTATCGAACTAATTTTTCTTCTCTTCCATGTATTAATTAATTCTCCTTATGCCTCACCATTATTTACCTATCATAAGCATATTTTCATATATTTTATTTCATTTTTTAATTATATTAAAAAAATACGGGGTGTTACACATATGATGTCTTGTATACAATTATATATGCCTATTAATGACATTGTTTCATAAATTCTTATGCAATTACCTAAGTGTAAGTAGGTTCGAAACTCTGTAACCCTTGGAACATTTTGGGAAAAGTTAAAACTAAATAAACATACTAAAGGACAAAAGGCAGTTTGAACTGTTGTATATAGTATATACAAATATAATCATTTGAATGAGTTTTACAGTTTATAATGTATATAGCAAATAAAGTATTCAGTCATGTTTGGGTAATAATAGCACCATGCCCTACTAAAATGTTGGGTGCGGAAATCCCGTATCCTTTGAGAAACAAGGCAGGTTGATGGATGAGTGGGTTCTGAGTGCCTCAAGTTGAACACCCAGATTGTGACTGGGTTGTTCGGAGAAGAACATGAAGATAAACGTGAGTTAAGGGGGAAATGAGTGATGCGTGGTGATGGGCATGGCACCCTGATAATCAGCGTTATGGTTGTGCATGTGCACAAGTGTCTTGTACACTGACTATCCGACATAACATGAAAAGGCAAGTGGTAGTAGCCAAACAAACTGGAGAAGAAGGATCGGGCTGAGATGTTGGTCGAGGCTGTTCGACCTGGGTACTGGAAATAGGCATGGATGTGGCGAGATGAATGGGCAGGCAAGGTGAACACGTATAGGCAACAACAAGTAGTAAAGAAGAAAGAAAATAGAGAGAGCACGGAAGTGGTAACAACAAACTGAATTGAGAACACCATTGCATGCAACTAGGATCTGGGTATATATATGGTTTCGATATGGCCTATTTTTGGTGAATATGTTTCCAGTTAGTGTATATGGCATGTGCTTGTAAGGGTTGTGAAAAGTTCGTCTCGTCTGGGATGAAAAACAGAGAAGGGAAAGGCAGAAAAGGGACGGGGGAAGCTGCTGTAGCCATGCGTCGAGAAGGTGGGTGCATCAAAAATGGGTTCGACCCAGATTTTTATTAAAAAAATATATATTAAACAAACAAACGAAGGAAGAGAGGATAATTAGGTAAAGAAGAAAGAAAGGGAATGGTGAGGTAAGAAGAACTAGCACGTTGATTTGCTGGTATGTTTAAATAGAAGGAGATGGTTGTGTCATTCTCAGTACATGAATTTTAAATGGTGCGTGTGGGCTTTTGGGCTTAGCCCATATATATATATATATATATAAAGGTTTTAAAAAGGAAAAGTAAGAGAAAGAAGAATAAAAGAAGGTAAGGAAGAAAATAAAATATTCAACTTGAACAATCAATTTGTTTAAAACAATAAATAAAAATACATGTGTAATATGTATAACCATGGTAAGTTCATTATAACAAAATTAGATGATAAGAAGTGATTTAAACAAATGAGAAGTTAATTATATATATATGAATAGATAAATCAAAGTTACATAAAGTATAAATCTAAACGAACGAAAATTTACTCATGAATTGTATTAACACGTAACTATTGCCCAGTAATGATCCGTAATTCAGTAAATTCTAGATTATTTGTTAAATTAATTGATCTATTAATTAAAGTTGTATTTCATGTCATTAATCCTAATTAAATATTTGTATGGACATCAGTTAGTGGAAATAAAACACCGTTCCACTATAAACTGAATGGATTGAATTATTTTGACATCCTGTTAGCAGAGATATACACCGTTCTGCTATTATATTAGTTTGACACATATATGTTATTGTAACTCCCCGTGTATTCTATAACAGTGAAATTCATAAATAAAAGTATAACTAATTTCAAATCAAAGAATTAAGGGAAACGGGATACGCCATTGCGTTCGTCTCGGAATTCTGCTTGAGATAGAGTCCGAGTTGCGTAAAACGGACTCCGTATGAAGAAGATATGGCCTCCGGAAGTTTCAGAATTCAGTTTAAAATTCAAACAGACCAAAACAGCTCAGAAAAACCAATTCAAAATTCAAAATCGGGCCGGATTGGCCAGGGCGGGAATTTTCCCGCCCAAGGCACCCAGGTCGACTTGGTAGTCGACCTGGGGCTACCCAGGTCGACTGGGCAGTCGACCTGGGTCACCCGTGTCGACTGCTAAGTCGACACGGTGTCGACTGGCGTGTCGATCTGGCCCCTGAGCCAGGTCGAACCCAGCCCCCCCTGGCTGGCCTGGTCTGTGTTTGGTCGATTTTCTGAGCCTTGCCTTGTCACTAGGGCTAGGTGTCAGCTCCTGGTTGGTCTCTCCTTCAAACGAACGACTATTATTAAACCAAGCTCCATCGACGGTCCTAATCAACTCGCAAACACTATAAAAAGAACCTAAGACCTAGCCTAAATCATACTATTTCATTTTAGCCTCATGCAGCCGCCATTAAACCTAGAGCTCTAAATTAAAAATACAAAGAACAAAATTATAGAAGACGAAGAACGATTCTTGAAGGCTACAACTAGAAGCTACAACAACTAGGACGCTTTGGACAACGGATTTGGGGCTATTTGATTTGGAATTTTGATTTGGATTACTTGCTTCATATTGTAAGTTCTATGTCACTTTTTAGGCAAAAACGCTAAAATAACATGGACATGCCATGAATTGAAACCGGATTTAGGAACTATTATTAATCCATGTTTATATTGTTTAACTTTGAATCATAATTTGGGAATATTGCCATGTCAATGTTGCAAGTTAAACTTATCATGATTTTGATGTTGTTATGAATCACTTGGGCTTAATTGTATGGCAAGTTGGACTAATACATGTCCATGGAATCACTATGTTTATTGGAATCTTTATGTTGATTAAACCATGCCTATGGTGCTAATTAAACCATGTCTATGATGTTGATGGAACTATGCCTGTGATATTAATATACCTATCATGTTAATGACAAATTGGGAATTGCTAGGTTATGATGAAAAGTTGGAATCATTATGTTTATAATGATAGATGAGGATCATTATGTTAAAAATGCTAAATTGGAATCCACTATGCCTATTAGAATTACCATGCCTTTAATGTTTCATGTTTGTAATAAAATTATTATTATGCCCGCAATGATTATTATGCTTATGATGTAAAGTTGAAATCATCATGTTAAACTAAGTTGGAACCATTACTATGCCAAGTTATCATCATGCTAGTATTGAAACCATGTGATATGTTATAGCCTGTTTATTATGCAAGTGATGTTGGAATTGTCACATATGCCTATCACATGTTTGGTGTTATTCCCCTTTATCTCTTGAATTGTTTATGCTTGTGAACGAAGTACGTTTATATACGTTGGGGATACGATTGGGTAGAATAGGCAAAACTTGAATTGATTATAATCATAAACCGTGAAATTTGGCATAAGTAGAACATGAAATATGGCATGAAAACTTGACTTGAACATGCCATAACTTGACTTGAAAACATGCCTTAGTTGGGCACGAAGTTGACATATGAACATGCTATGGAAGTAGCACGAATCGGCTAAGAACATGGGCATGACTTTAGAAAACAAGAAAGTGGCCAACTCGAGGTTGGGTTGAGTTTGTAGTGTAAATCTGCCCGGAACCGCCCGGCGAATCCAGTTGCTACAAACAATAGGATCCAATGTGGGTAGTTGGTCATATCGCGCTTGAAACCCGAGGTTGGGTTGAGTTCGTAGCGTAAACCTGTCCGGAACCGCCCGGCAAATCCAGTGGCTACGAACAACAGGATCCAATGTGAGTGGTTCGGTGCATTAACGAATCAATTAATGCCAATTAGGGTTAAGTCATGAACATGAAAAGACAACTTAACCAACTTGAACACGATTTGTAGGGCTAAGTCATGAACTTGAAACGACAACACTTAGCCAACTTGACATGACACGTAGGCGGGTTAAGTCGCGAATTTAAATGACATACTTAACCACCTTGACATGACTAGACTGGAAAAGGATTAAGTCACGAATTACATGACTTAATCGGTTAGGCGGGTTAGGTCACGAATTACATGACCTAATCTGTTAGGCGAAACCCTAGACACGACCCTTTTCAGCAGTAACCCTCTAGATGTATCAAGGTACCCTGGGGCTAGGCCGGGTGGGGCACGATTACTAGGCTGATTGTAAGAGGTGAACGACGGCAGTGGGGTACGCCAGTGTAGGTTCGGTGGACTACGGTCGTGCACGTATTCCGGGGCAGGCACTGGGTATCCGTAGATTTATCTGTGCATCTTGAATCGTGTCAGGGGTTGACACCCTAGGGCTGATACACCCGAAGGTGGACCCAACACAGGTGACTACATTCGTGATTAGCCGTATGACACGGACACTTGACGAGCTAGAACTTGTAGGGAGCCGATCGACTAGATAAGCGCTCCGTAGGACCCCGTTCTTGGGTCAGACCCCGTTTCAGGGTCATTTCACGATATTGGGCCGTGGGATTTATTTTGTGATTAACTTGTGACCTGGGCTTAGTATACTAGTATAGTCGATGCGACGAATCTTGAACATGTGATGCTTTATTTGACTTGTCTTGACTTATCATGATCACCTTAGTCTATCTTGTCCACCTTGACACCATTCTTAAGTTTAGTTCCAGTTCATACATGACATGTTGTTTTAACCGTTTTTACACTGAAAGTCACTAGGACCTACTCAGTCTTTACGATTGACCCTTTTTCTTTCGCCTCTTTTTCTTTCGTTTTCCCCCCCAGGTTCTCAGGGAGGGAATACCGCAGCTTGACCAGCTTTCACATCCAGCTTAAAGAGAAAGAATGTATTGCTTGGATCTTTTTCGTTTTGGACTATGGCTTTGGACAGCAATTATGGGACTTATGCAGTTTATTTATGTTTTCTTTAAATAATGTAATCAAGACAGTTATGAAGAGGTTATGTTTTTGGAAGAATTGTAAGACAATTATGGCATGGTTTGTGTAACACGTATTTTAAATGAAATAAAAGTTTGTTGTTGTTTTCCGCTGTTCAAAAATATGTGTTATTATATCTGTGACTTATACTTATAAACCTCCACCAAAATTAGGGCATTCCCTTTGAGAGTGACCCTAACGGAGGTGGGGTGTTTCACTTGGTATCAGAGCATAGGTTTACCAGATAAGATAAAAGCTTTGAAAATTTATTTTCAAAAGAAAATTTAAAGAAGCATTTTTAAAGATAAAATATTATTTTATATTAAAAGGCAAAGTCCCCCAAAGCCATAGGTACTATCTTTTATCCTTCGTTTTGAATCTATCCTTTTTGTTTCAGCATGTCCGAAGAACTTAACTTGCCAGAGGGTATACCAATACCTGGTTGGTTTAGACGATTCTTAGAAGCAAGGGCCACTCAGCCAGGTCCTACCGTTCCTCCTCCTCCAGCTGCAGGAAATCATCCAGCTGCAGCAGCACCTCTTCCTCCACCTCCTCCACGAGGAAATACTTTTGCTAAGATATGTAAAGATTTTAAAGCTATGGAAGGAAAGGACTTTCATGGAACTGAGTCCTTCGTGGCAGCTAGGAATTGGCTAAAGGAAACCGAGGACTTATTCGTCATCTTTGAGGTAGAAGATAGGCAGAAGGTACAACTGGCAGTATGGCTACTTAAAGGCGAGGCTTCCTACTGGTGGGAAGTCACCAATGCAGAAAGACCGGTGGAAACATGGGAGGATTTAGGGCGAGGTTTGAGGCTAAATTTCTCTCAGATGCTGAAAGGAGTTTGCAGTTGGAAAAATTCTTATTTCTTAAGCAAGGGAATATGACAGTCAAACAGTATGTTAATCAGTTCGATGAGCTGGCTAGGTTTGGACTGGACCTAGTCAACACCCCGCACAAGAGGGCTCTTCGCTTTGTCAAGGGGTTGAATGAGCCATTACACAGTTTGGCCATGACCCATATACCCATGGGAGCTACGTATGAAAGGTTGGTGCAGATGGCATTGCTGAACGAAGAAGATAAGGGCAAGAAGGAGACAAAGGCATAAAACTCTCAAGGGAAGAAAGAGGTCAAGCCCAACGATTGTCAGAATAAGAAGGTAGACTCCGAGAAAGGAGGCAAGAACGACAACTCACATGATAAAAGGAAATGCAATTTCTGTGGTACGGAAGGGCACATAGCCAAGGATTGTAGAAAAAGGAAGAGAAAGCAAGGTGAATGTTTTCATTGTGGGGAGACTGGACACATCAGCAAAGACTGCCCTAAGAAGCAGACCGGACCTTCTGGGGGTACATCGTTAACTTCTTCTAGATGCTTTGTTTTATCTTGTTTCTCTCCTCGATCCTATCTTGAGAACCATAGGTAGAATCTTTTTGGATGTAAACATGTAATTGAAACATGTTATGATTGCGAAATGGTTGCAAGTGGTTGCTCGTGGATGCATGAATACACATTAGGCACTAGATCGGCTCAGTCACATTTTCATGTTGCATATGCATAAATGTATTTATTCGTATATGGATGAAGTTTAGTGTGTTGTCATATGGATGTTGCATTTATATATGAATGGTTGTGCACTCATGTAGAATCATGAATAGGAAAATTTGCATACATAATGGATTCATGGCACTTACATGATTCGCATTAAGGAGGTCAACTGAATCAGTAGACCACCTGATTTTGCATTAGATAAGTACATGTACACACACTTCGCATATGATCATGAAGCATTAGAAGTCTTTTAAGGACAATGGATGCTCGTGTTTGATGAATGAGTAGATGGATGTTTGGATGTTAGGATATACATTCTTCCTGAACTTGAAGATTTCGGGGACGAAATCCTTTTAAGTGGGGGAGAATGTAACACCCCGTGTATTCTATAACAGTGAAATTCACAAATAAAAGTATAACTAATTTCAAATCAAAGAATTAAGGGAAACGGTATACACCATTGCGTTCGTCTCGGAATTCTGCCTGAGATAGAGTCCGAGTTTGCGTAAAACGGACTCCGTATGAAGAAGATATGGCCTCCGGAAGTTTCAGAATTCAGTTTAAAATTCAAACAGACCAAAACAGCTCAGAAAAACCAATTCAAAATTCAAAATCGGGCCGGATTGGCCAGGGCGGGAATTTTCCCGCGCAAGGCACCCAGGTCGACTTGGTAGTCGACCTGGGGCTACCCAGGTCGACTGGGCAGTCGACCTAGGTCACCCGTGTCGACTGCCAAGTCGACACGGTGTCGACTGGCGTGTCGACCTGGCCCCTGAGCCAGGTCGAACCCAGCCCCCCCTGGCTGGCCTGGTCTGTGTTTGGTCGATTTTCTGAGCCTTGCCTTGTCACTAGGGCTAGGTGTCAGCTCCTGGTTGGTCTCTCCTTCAAACGAACGGCTATTATTAAACCAAGCTCCATCGACGGTCCTAATCAACTCGCAAACACTATAAAAAGAACCTAAGACCTAGCCTAAATCATACTATTTCATTTTAGCCTCATGCAGCCGCCATTAAACCTAGAGCTCTAAATTAAAAATACAAAGAACAAAATTATAGAAGACGAAGGACGATTCTTGAAGGCTACAACTAGAAGCTACAACAACTAGGACGCTTTGGACAACGGATTTGGGGCTATTTGATTTGGAATTTTGATTTGGATTACTTGCTTCATATTGTAAGTTCTATGTCACTTTTTAGGCAAAAACACTAAAATAACATGGACATGCCATGAATTGAAACCAGATTTAGGAACTATTATTAATCCATGTTTATATTGTTTAACTTTGAATCATAATTTAGGAATATTGCTATGTCAATGTTGCAAGTTAAACTTATCATGATTTTGATGTTGTTATGAATCACTTGGGCTTAATTGTATGGCAAGTTGGACTAATACATGTCCATGGAATCACTATGTTTATTGGAATCTTTATGTTGATTAAACCATGCCTATGGTGCTAATTAAACCATGTCTATGATGTTGACGGAACTATGCCTGTGATGTTAATATACCTATCATGTTAATGACAAATTGGGAATTGCTAGGTTATGATGAAAAGTTGGAATCATTATGTTTATAATGCTAGATGAGGATCATTATGTTAAAAATGCTAAATTGGAATCCACTATGCCTATTAGAATTACCATGCCTTTAATGTTTCATGTTTGTAATAAAATTATTATTATGCCCGCAATGATTATTATGCCTATGATGTAAAGTTGAAATCATCATGTTAAACTAAGTTGGAACCATTACTATGCCAAGTTATCATCATGCTAGTATTGAAACCATGTGATATGTTATAGCCTGTTTATTATGCAAGTGATGTTGGAATTGTCACATATGCCTATCACATGTTTGGTGTTATTCCCCTTTATCTCTTGAATTGTTTATGCTTGTGAACGAAGTACGTTTATATACGTTGGGGATACGATTGGGTAGAATTGGCAAAACTTGAATTGATTATAATCATAAACCGTGAAATTTGGCATAAGTAGAACATGAAATATGGCTTGAAAACTTGACTTGAACATGCCATAACTTGACTTGAAAACATGCCTTAGTTGGGCACGAAGTTGACATATGAACATGCTATGGAAATAACACGAATCGGCTAAGAACATGGGCATGACGTTAGAAAACAAGAAAGTGGCCAACTCGAGGTTGGGTTGAGTTTGTAGTGTAAATCTGCCCGGAACCGCCCGGCAAATCCAGTTGCTACAAACAATAGGATCCAATGTGGGTAGTTGGTCACATCGCGCTTGAAACCCGAGGTTGGGTTGAGTTCGTAGCGTAAACCTGCCCGGAACCGCCCGGCAAATCCAGTGGCTACGAACAACAGGATCCAATGTGAGTGGTTCGGTGCATTAACGAATCAATTAATGCCAATTAGGGTTAAGTCATGAACATGAAAAGACAACTTAACCAACTTGAACACGATTTGTAGGGCTAAGTCATGAACTTGAAACGACAACACTTAGCCAACTTGACATGACACGTAGGCGGGTTAAGTCGCGAATTTAAATGACATACTTAACCACCTTGACATGACTAGACTGGAAAAGGATTAAGTCACGAATTACATGACTTAATCGGTTAGGCGGGTTAGGTCACGAATTACATGACCTAATCTGTTAGGCGAAACACTAGACACGACCCTTTTCAGCAGTAACCCTCTAGATGTACCAAGGTACCCTAGGGCTAGGCCGGGTGGGGCACAATTACTGGGCTGATTGTAAGAGGTGAACGACGGCAGTGGGGTACGCCAGTGTAGGTTCGGTGGACTACGGTCGTGCACGTATTCCGGGGCAGGCACTGGGTATCCGTAGATTTATCTGTGCATCTTGAATCGTGTCAGGGGTTGACACCCTAGGGCTGATACACCCGAAGGTGGACCCAGCACAGGTGACTACATTCGTGATTAGCCGTATGACACGGACACTTGACGAGCTAGAACTTGTAGGGAGCCGATCGACTAGATAAGCGCTCCGTAGGACCCCGTTCTTGGGTCAGACCCCGTTTCAGGGTCATTTCACGATATTGGGCCGTGGGATTTATTTCGTGATTAACTTGTGACCTGGGCTTAGTATACTAGTACAGTCGATGCGATGAATCTTGAACATGTGATGCTTTATTTGACTTGTCTTGACTTATCATGATCACCTTAGTCTATCTTGTCCACCTTGACACCATTCTTAAGTTTAGTTCCAGTTCATACATGACATGTTGTTTTAACCGTTTTTACACTGAAAGTCACTAGGACCTACTCAGTCTTTATGACTGACCCTTTTCCTTTCGCCTCTTTTTCTTTCGTTCCCCCCCCCCCCAGGTTCTCAGGGAGGGAATACCGCAGCTTGACCAGCTTTCACATCCAGCTTAAAGAGAAAGAATGTATTGCTTGGATCTTTTTCGTTTTGGACTATGGCTTTGGACAGCAATTATGGGACTTATGCGGTTTATTTATGTTTTCTTTAAATAATGTAATCAAGACAGTTATGAAGAGGTTATGATTTTGGAAGAATTGTAAGACAATTATGGCATGGTTTGTGTAACACGTATTTTAAATGAAATAAAAGTTTGTTGTTGTTTTCCGCTGTTCAAAAATATGTGTTATTATATCTGTGACTTATACTTATAAACCTCCACCAAAATTAGGGCATTCCTTTTGAGAGTGACCCTAACGGAGGTGGGGTGTTTCAGTTATTGAGATGTTATATTTCAATGGATAATGTTGAATTATATTGACATGTTCATTTGTGTAAATTAGGTTAACGACTTGAATGTCATCTGTTATAAGAACTGCTATATGCCATTGGAATTGCTAAGTTATAATTTCTGTAAAATAAATCAAAATTTTATTAAGTTGTTAACAGTTAAATAAATGATTTATGGAAGAAGTAAAGGTGATTATTTTAAATTAATTATTTTATTAATTAATTTAAAAGGGAGATTAACCGCAACCAATTAATCAGAATGTTTTTAGGTTGAGTTACATCAACTGTTTTAAATGAAGACTGATTATTTAATTAATTGGGTTTCAACTAATTTAATAGAAATAGTTTAACAATAATTGTTAAACACTAAAATGTTTTATTTAGAGTAAATAAATATTTTGGTTAATAATTCTGGTAAGATAATTGTGCAGTTAAATAGAAAAGTCGAGATTTGATAAATTATCCAAAACGATATTTTTAACTTAATTAGTCTCTTAACTAAGTAATTTTTTAACATAATTTAATTATAAAAGAAAAGGGAATTAAGTTGTTTAAGTTCCTTGGTTTTAATATCTAAGTTAACAAAGTTATCTTGATGAATGTTTTCAAAAAGGAATGTTGTTTTGAAAATAGTTCAAGATTGGAAATCAATTGAATTTACAAATTCTGGTTTGTAGAATATTTCAAATATCGAACTTTTACGAATCCTGATGATGAAAATGATTTCAAATCAAGGTTTGAGAGGTAATTAAAATACCCCAACTTGAATGATTTCACCATTTTCTGATAGATAGTATTTGTTTGTATTCAAAATAAGTGTTAGAGTTGAATATCTCTTTAAGTTATGAAACGTATATTCAAGAGTGAGGTTAGCACGTAAGTTTTATATTAGAAATTTCCAAAGTTAAAAGGGATACTTGTGTTTTCAAATAAATATAAACAAAGTTAATATTTGAATTTAAATAATTGAAGATTGTTCAAATAAAGCTTAGCAGATCCCATGGAAATAAATTTATTCAATTTATTTTATATTTGATAGTTAAATCACCTACTATCAAATCTTGACCTTTTACGTTTTCGTTTCGAAGAGTCCGGAATTTAATTCCACTTCGATTTGATTTTTACGTTTCAAGTAAGAGATTATTGAAGATAAAGTTTTATGCAAGGGCTGTTCTGTTTACAGAATAGTGCCTTCGGTTTGTCCAGTCCTAGGACAACTTGTGTGGACGAATGTCTGACAGAGTATACCTAACAGATTGCATAAGTTGATCTCTTCAAAACTGTGCTTGGTGGCGGAGGAATCCGTTTCTCTTAGAATTTTACCCGTGGTTTTGGGCAAATCAATTTGTGATTTGATGGGTTTGACGATGTGGCATTTAAAGTAAATAAAGATGTGTTGTTACAAACGGTTAGTTCTGACCTCAAGCCTTACAACCAGAAAATGACAAAAATCGGGCAGGCAACATGGCTATATGGGTCGCTCCCATTAGGGTGTATTGTCACCTATCTAGAGAATATTCATATTTGTTTCTTCTTTTGCTTCTGTATCTTTGGATAACGGTTATATTGGCCCAACCTTTGGTGGTAATATATTTGATACACTCAAGGGAAATGAGTGGTCGGTGATGTGTGGGCCACGTTGCAAGATGTTCTTGTTGAACCCAGTGTATTCCGCTCTAGAGATACACAATCGGTAGGTGGTTCCATACCTTGTCATAGTCGGAATCCAATCTCCAATATGCGCCCACGGTTTTGATTGTATACTATGTATATGGAGCGTGGGATGCAAGCGTTCTGCTAGATTGCTATTTATTTGTATTTAGACCCTATTATAATATCAAAATAATATTGTTTACAAAAATGTTTTGGGTTATCATAAGGTAAAAACCATCCTTATTTATGTGTGGATTGATCTTATGATTATCTTTACTTTCAAAAGGTTTTTGAAAGTTAAAACCAAACAATTTTTAATCGTTTACTCACACCAGTCCCATAAATGACCTAGAGTTTATTTTTCTATGTTTTCCCTAAACTCTTAGGTGCTCAAATTTGTACGAGCAGTCAAGTATTTTAGAATTTTATAGATTTTCTTGAGGATCCTGGAGAAGGAGGCTTCAACGATAGATATTTAAAGTTTAATTTCCGTTGTGTTGTGTATATGATGTACTATGATAATGTATGTAAGTTCAAATCAAGATGTATTTCAAAAGAGATTATACATCTATTATATTTTATCCATTTCAATGTGAGATTCGTGTTTACTCGGATTTTGTGTATGTTCTTCTTTTTCTTCTATTCTAACTTTTCTATCTTATCTTTTCTCATCTTCTAATTTCTTTCTTCGACACCTGAGTTTTAGTATTCTTTGGGTTGTATTTGGTCAGCTCAAAGAGTACCGAAATTTGGGTCGTCACACTAGAGGGGGAACTTGTGGTGGAAAATAGGTGCTAAAAGGGTGTCCAACTGTTTGTACAAAAACTCACGCAGGAATCATATGACCTGGATTAATAATTTAGAGTATACCATTTTAGCATGGATCAAAGACATTTCGAACGAGCATCAACAACGTTGTCAAAATAATTTTTGTATGAAAAGACTTTCTTTCTACTCGTTATGTGACATACTACAACAGCAGGTCTCTCTTCAATGGTAGAAATTTGTGTTAGCGAAATGGTTGATATTTTCATTTACACAATGGCTACTAGGCTCTCAAAAAGACAACTTAGCGAGAAATTTCAAAGAGTAGGTATCACAATGTCTATCTATTTTCATGTTCTTTGAAACGCTTTTCAATTACTGGCTACTGACATAATAAAGCCGGACGATCCACAATTTAATAATGTTCCACATCACATCAATAGTTCAACCCGATACTATCCATATTTTAAAAACTGCATTGATCCTATAGATGGTACACATGTATCTGCACACTTACTTGTTGATCAAGTTATCCCATATATCGGAAGAAAAGGTTATACTATGCAGAATGTATAAGCAGTATGCTCTTTCGATTTGCAGTTTACTTATGTTATGGCTGGTTGGGAAGAGACTGCACATGATAGTAGAATTTTTAATTTGGTTATAAATGATAGAAACACCAACTTTACTAAACCTCCAGATGGACAGTATTATTACGTCCATTCAGGATATCAACTTCAGACTGGATATTTACCACCTTATCGAAATAGAGGTATCATAATTCGCATTTTCGTGAGACCGTAAATCAACAAAAATCGGCCAATGAAGTGTTTAATTTCTACCATTTGAGTTTACAGATGACCATTGAAAAAACTTTTGGCATTTGAAAACGAGTTTACCATTCTGAGGAGTATGCCAACATATTTGAAACTCAAGTCAAAGTTGTCGTAGCTACAATGACCTTACACATCTTCATACGCAAATATAATAGTGGCAATCCAGATTTTATGGCATTTGATGTTAATCCTAAACTTATTCCTAATGAATAATTGGAGGAATATTATGCTCTGAGAAATTTGACGAACAAAGGCACTGAACATGTACAACGAAATAAATACCAAGAAATGTCAGCGTTTCGAGATATTATAAGAGATAAGTTGATTGCTACAGGGCTGCGTTGAAACATAGTACTATATCTGTATTTGTATCTATATCTTTATTTTAAATTTATCCCGCTCAAATACCCCGTTCATAGAAAAAAAGGCATTCCCCGTTTACAACATGCCACGCTCAAATGCCCCGTTAGCATTCGTCAATAACACATCCTAAGATATTGGTTTGCTCGGTACCCAATGTTATCTCTATGGAGTAGAAAGTGCAAAAGGTGCCTCTCTTTCTTTACTTGTGTATGCAAATGAGATATTTGACATATTTACAAAATATAAAATTAGTTTATGCTAGTATTCATAGATAGCAGCTACGCAATATACCATCTTCAGCAAATAAAAAAATTCGAGTACATATATAGACATAAAATAACCAACTAGCAGACAATGATAAGTAAAATGATCATATGTTATTGATAACATGTTCTCAGTTTACAACATAAAAGAATCCACAAATTTCATTTCAAACGATTGATTTGTAGAATAAATTTGATAATTTACACATTCTATTTCAAAAGACGGTTAGCTAAAAGGCTTGTAATGTCTAGTCATCTCGCTATATCAGTATATAAACTAAACAGCCCAGCACTTGCAATGATTACATGATCGAACCTTGGAAGAAAAAGATTTGCAATCTGTTTTCTCTTTTAGATGCATGAAGACGGAAGAATAAGGTACTGCTTCCAAGTTTCCAACAATAGACATAATATAGGAAAAACCAAAATTTCCCAAATTAATTGCACAACCATTAATCACTTATGACTAAGCATAAATAGCCGTATCCATCTAGTAGTTTTCATTCAACATTATCAATTACTTCATTAGAAGTTAAAATATATTCACACTACAAGATCAAATTAGAAAAGATACGATCTATGATCAAAGATAATAAAAAGAGGAATCAAATAATAATATTTATATAATATAGTTAAAAGAATTTGGATTAGGGATTGCGCATCAAAATTTGAAAATAGTCGATAATACTATAAACTTACCTAACATCGATTTTCTAAAGTTTGAAGATTCTGCTTTTACATATGATGATGAAGATATAGATTTGTGATTTGATTAGTATCGATGTAGATTTTTTTTATAGCATGACATTATTAGTTTGCGAAGAATTCTCGTATAATAAATAAGATTAGATAAGTAAGAAATTGGGGATTATGCTAGGGTTCAACGAGAAATTTGTACAATGAGAATTTCCGTAAGTTTTGACACGGGGGAGGGAAACAAATCTTCATGAGAGAGGGAACCAAATTTTTACTGCCTTTGAGTTGATGAAATAGGGTCTTAACTTTTTGGTGGATGAAATAGCGTCCTTTAACTTTAATAGGTGTTAACAAACTAATCAGTGATTAGAGCTGTAAACTTTGTTTGAATGTCTAACGTCCGTTGTGTCCATGACAAAAATATGTCTGTCTGAGTCCGTTTGATTTTCATTTAGGGCATGAGTTAGGATAACAAAAATTGTATAGGAAAAAATCACGTTCGGTCTGTATTCATTCGAATTCGTCTGAATTATTTGCAATTTGGTACATAGTTGAGAGAAAACCTAATAAGAAGTGTAAAATTTGATATAAATAGCCGTATCTGACTGGGTCCGGTCGTATCCGTGTCCGAAAAACATATGTTCGTGTGTGACCAATTTTATTTAGGACACGAGTTAAGACAACAAAATTTGTATGAGAATTTTTTTTGTCTGCTCTATGTCCGGTCCGATTTAATTTAGAACAGAAACTGAACACACCTCCGTCCGGTCCGGTCCGACCAATTTACAAACTTATCAGTGATAACATTGACAATTAAAACATTACCTTATACTATAATTAAAACCTCAATTTGTTGTAGTGATCCTTGGAGGTAGCCTCTACATCATGAATTGAAGTATACACTACCTATTATCATCATAACATTCCCGATCTTCCTGAGATCATCAATACTCTATTAAAAGGGATTCCCGATCTACTTGAGATCATCATCCGTTGACTGAATGAGAATGCTGATACAAATGTCCCTTGTGAGATCAGTGTAATCTATGATATGGTCCGCTTCATTAGGCCTACATCTAGATTCCCTTTGGACTACTCTGAATGTAACTCATATTTTTATTATACGCTGTGTCTAATCCATTCATATGCATTTAGTTTATCTTGTCTTTTTTTAATCTTCTTTTATTCTTTCATTACTAGTTTTTATAAGGGTGCAAATATTGATACCCTGATTTCCACTTTCGGCCAACATAAAAATTTATTTGGCGGTGAATGACCGTCGAACAGTTCATTTATTTTTTAAATCTCGTTTGGTGGTGAGCGACCAAATGGGGTGTGGTGGCTGGAGGTGGAAGACGGGGTGCAAACACAACAAGAAACGTTGCTATTTCCGACCGTGGGGAGAGGGTGGCAGCCCGCATCTGCTAGTTTCCGACGGCTTTCGACGGGCCGTCAGCGACCATCAAAAATTAACGATTTATACATAAGGCAACGAAGCCTTTCTTCTAAATTTTTTTTCTGCTCCACTACATTCCAACCGGGGTTTAATACCCTAAACCTCCCCTCCCCCAATCCGAAATTTTAGCTTCTAAACACTTGTTTCTTCATGTGTGAACCTCTCCGGCTTAAATTCAAACATCTAGAGTGCGTAATTTCAGGTATAATCTCCTTTTTTGCATAAAAATCATTTTTTTTACCTAAACCTATATATGTTTAAAATCAAAATTAGGGTTATATATTGATTGTAATTGGTTCCAATAGTATTGTAGTGGGTTATAGCTTCATACTATGTGCATATTTCATGTGATATAGTGAAATTGGAAATTTTATGTGCATATGTTTGGTTATTTGTGCAATGTTAGGAACAAGGATAAAGCCTTATTATATTCCTTATCTCTTAGCTCAGAAGGACCATCTTCGGTCCCAATGGTATGCGAGTTCTTGGATGTCTTTAAGAAAGTCACGAGACTTCCATCCTACTGAAAAATCTCTTTTCGTATTGACCTAGAGAAAGACGCTAGACCAATAGCAATATCCTTAAGGCATATGGCAGCTAAAGAAAGAAGGGGATTGGATAAGCAGATTTCAGAATTACTACAAAATGGTTTCATTCAGCAAAGTACCTCAGAATAGGGTGCGCCTGTTGTGTTTACAACCAAAGCAGATGGATCTTTAAGATTTTGCGTTGATTATAGGGAATTTAATAAGCTGATCATGAAGAATAGGTACCCCTTACCTAGAATTAATGACCTATTTGACCACATGGGAGAAGCACAAGTATTTCCCCAATTAGACATTGCCACTGAATTTCACCAGTTGAGAATTGCAGAGGACAGTTAGGATGAAACTGCATTCAGGATGCCGGATGGATTGTTCCAATGGGAAGTTATTCCCTTCGTATTGACGGGTGCACTCGCCTTCTTTGTTGACCTTATGAGTAGAGTGTTTAGGGGTATTCTAAATAAGGTTGTCATAGTCTTCGTAGATGATATCCTTATATTTTCAAAAGACCAAAAAGAGCATGAAAGTCACTTAAGACAAGTTTTAAGGATATTAAAAATGAACCAATTGAAAGCAGAATTCTCAAAGTGTCATTTATGGAGGGAAGAAGTTAGATTTTTAGAGGAAGACGGGTGTGTGGCGTGAGACTACACAGCCGGTTACATGTAAACATAGTAGGAAATAATATAAGCTGGTTGACAGGCCCAACCAGTGGCAAATAGTCTAGACCTAGTCGGTCAATAAGGAGGTACAAGTACCGATCTGAATATATACATCATAGAAGACTAAGCATAAGATAAGAGTACACAACGAAAATACAGCATAAGTAGAACTAAGGAACTACATCTGGATCAACGGGGAAAGAGGGTACTGCTCTCCTGAGAGCCAAAAGAATGTGGCATTGGAAGAGAAAGCCTGAAGCGCGCATGCATGTTTGTTCCTGTCCATGAATCAAGTAGATGCAAGATATGATAACAAGTACCCATCATGAGTTTCGAGGGTCTGCCAAAGATGATTGCATTACGTTCTAACCAAATACACCATGAAAAAAAAGCCACTAAGGAATCTATTAAGGGGTCTGGGGGCAGTGTTGCCAGTAGTCAAAGAATGAGATGAAAGATGGGATGAAGCCAAGGGTAAAAGAAATGATTGCAGCCCATACTACGTAAGAAAACTCACAATCAAAGAAGAGGTGTGAAATGGATTTGTTACCCTGTCTACACAGTACACATATGGGGTCAATAGAGTTATTGAAGCGTTGCAGTCTATCTCTGGTGTTAAGATGGTTATGTATGAGAAGCCATTGGAAAAAAATAATGCGAGGGGGAAGGTAGCATTTCCAAATTCTTGAGAAGGAGAAGCATCGTCCAGGGTGGATTAAGAATTTGTAGCAGGATGCTACAGAGAAGGATTTAGATGGGCCTAGAGCCCAAATGAAAGAGTCTGGTTCTGGTACTAGACGAGAAGAACTGAGAATATTATACAATGAATTTATTTCATTTAGGGATTCTAAGCCCAGAAAAGTTTCAAGGAAAAATCCCATTGGGCCTAAATCGTGGGCCTCGGCTATCGTCAGTAGGTTATTATGGTTTGATGTAAAGGTGGGAAAAAGAGAATGAAGAGGGATCTGTTCTTCCCAAATATCCAGCCAAAAGAGACAAGATTCTCCATTACCAACTTTAACATGGAGAAGAGATTTAACTCTAATTATGGTGGATAAGATTCCTTTCCAGAATGGTGAGGGTCTACCATCAGGTCTAAAGTGGATGATGATGAAGGGGTTAGCATTGTATAAGCGATTCAAGATCAAGTCTTTCCAAATGAAATGACCAGGCTAGAGAGCTCGCCATAGCCACTTAACAAGCAGCGCAATATTGAAGGTCGAGAGATTCAGAACACCAAGACCACCATGGTTAGTTGGGAGACAAACAATTTGCCATTTGATTAATTTTTTCAGATTACCCCCATTCCAAAGGAATGTACTACGAATTGAGTCAATTTTTTTGATATCCCAATTAGGAAGTTTGTGGAAAGACATGCAGTAAGTTGGAATTGATGAGAGGACGTGTTTTACAAGAACAAGGTGGCCAGCAGAGGACAAAGAATTCGCTTTCCAACTTGAAAGCCTACTTTCAATTTTTGAAATGAGCGGTTGCTAATCTGATTTATGTAGTTTAGTGGGATTGAGGGGAATACCAAGATAGTTAATTGGGAATGAATCAAGCTTGCAATTAAGGCAATCGGCTATAACAGGACCCAGGTGTAACACCCCGAATTTTAGTTAATACTAAAATTCACTAATTACAGGATAAATAATCTCAGATGTGGGAATTGGGGGTAACGGGCTGCGTCATTGCGTTCGTCTCGGAAAAATACGCGAAATAGAGTCCGAGTTTTCGAGAATCGGAGTCCGTATGGCCCAGTTAAGGCCCAATGAAGTTTGCAGAAAAATTTAAAGTTAAAAAACAGATTTAAAAATTAAACATCAGATTTAGGAATGGAACAAGTGGGGTCAGGCGGGAAAGTTCCCGCCCTAACCATGTCGACAGGGCTGTCGACAGGCCTGTCGACAGGGGTGTCGACTTGCCTGTCGACTTGCCAGTCGACATGGGCGCGGCGTCCAGAAAACCTGGGTGCACCAGGTTGGGTTTTAGGCTGGCTTGGAGGGCTGGGTTCTAGAGATTTCCTAAATCTAACGGACCTAATCTAACCTAGGGTTAATCTAAGGGCCTAAAACACTACCTAATCCTATAAATAAGACCCCAACCCTACCCTAATTCATTCATAATTAAATCTTGTAATTAAACTATGGCAAAATGAAACTTGATCATGGCCTCCACAAATCAATGAAGAGGGTTGCAAGCTAATCACTCTCTAATCAACCTCTAAAGCATCTTAATCTTCTTCATTTGGAGTGCAAATTTGCTAGTGGTGAGTTTCTATCACTTTGATGATCAATTGCTAAATTAAGTAGATGAGATATGATGAGATCTATGGTTTTGCATGAGGATTAATGGGTTTTCAAGTCATATGATATGATGTGAATATGCTAATCTATGTTTAATATTAATCCTATGTTTATGCAAGTTAAATATGTAAGTTTATGCAAGTGGTTTATGCAAGTTAAGTGGTGGGTTTATGCATAATAAGTAATTGATTTTATGCATGCTAAGTAGGTGGTTTTATGCATGCTAAGTGTTTGGTATTATGCATAAATCATAATATGCAAGTTATGCATGCTTATGCAAGTATATGAATGCTTATGCAAGTTATGTATATGCTTAAATGCAAGTTTAACATAATATGCAAGTTATGCATGCTTATGCAAGTATGTGGATGCTTATGCAAGAATGTGAATGCTCATGCAAGTTATGTGTATGCTTAAATGATGTTATGTAAGTTATGAGAATGCTTATATGCAAGTTCATATGCAAGTTTATGATGTTATGTAAGTTATGTGCATGTTGTTATGCAAATTCATATGCAAGTTATGTGTATGATGTTATGCAAGTTATGTGCATGATGTTATGTAAGCTATGTGTATGTTGATATGCAAGTTATGTTTATAATATTATGCAAGTTATGTGCATGATGTTATGTAAGCTATGTGTATGTTGATATGCAAGTTATGTTTATAATATTATGCAAGTTATGTGTATGTAACATGTTGTGCAAGTTCACACCTTTAAGACACATGCAAGTTCACCTTTGTATAACCTATGAACACTTATGCGAGTTGTCTTTATACATGACATATGTATGTTCATGCAAGTTGGGTTATTTAGAAATGCTAGTTGGGTTAATGTCATGATGTAAGTGGACACCTTTTAACCCATGTTAATGCTAATGTATGCTAAATGAAACCCATGTTAATTGTGAAAGAATCTTCTCTTGGAAATATGTCGGGTTAGCATAAGTACGTGGGGAAACGATGGGGTTAACAGACATGTTAATGAAATGGTGTGAAATGGTTATGATTAAGCATACCATAAAATAAATAAGCATAAGTGGGAATTTACCTATTGAGTTAGGTCTACCCCATGGGAATTTACCTATTGAGTTAGGTCTACCCATGTTATGAAAAACTTGATATTAATTAGGGATAATTAATATGGGGGTGATGAATTAGGTGTAATTAATCAACTAAGACACGAGGTTGGACCCTTTTGTAGCGGAAGTCTGCCCGGAACCGACCGGCCATCCAGCGGCTACAAATGATTGGCCCAATGTGAGAGGTCTTAGTCATAAATTAAATACATGATTAAAGTAAAGACACGAGGTTAGACCCTTTTGATGACAGAAGTCTGCCCGGAACCAACCGGCATATCCAGCAGTCATAAAAGACGGTCTAATGTGAGAGGTCTTTATGAGGTCATGATCTTAATTAATGAATTAAGAAACACTTAACCATATTAGCATGTAGTGGGACATGAGGGGTTAAGTGGGTGCCTTGGGGTGGCATGATGAGACTAGTGGGTTGCCTTGGGTGGCAATAGAAAAATACGATTAGAATACTTAACCAAAGTAGAACATGTAATTAAACATGATTAAAGGGTTAAGTAAGTGCCATGGGTGGCATGTGAGAATACGATTAGAATACTTAACCAAGGTGGAACATGTAATTAAACATGATTAAAGGGTTAAGTAAGTGCCATGGGTGGCATGTGAAAATCTAGTGAGTACCTTGTATGACAATTAGGATATGATTAAAGGACTTAACCAAAATTTATAACATGTAAGGGGACATGGTTAAAGGGTTAAGTGGGATTCACTAGAAATAGCAAGCTTAGGTGGTAGCTTGTGAGGGCCCATTTCAACCAATATCCCAAACGTATCTTTGTGGGCTCGACTCTAGTCGGGTGACGGGACACGCATATTGGGCTTGACTATAAGAGGCCAAACCGGGTTAGCGGTGGCAACGCGGGACCAACGGGTTTCATATGCGTGTGTGGACCCGGGCTGGTTGGTAAGTCGTTGTTGCATCGTGTAGATATAAAGCCGTGCACTGTTGATATTATCTGGTAGCCACTTTAGGGGAATGATACACCCCAATCGTGGGACCAGCACAGGTATCTACGTAGGGGAGCCGATCGCTTGGGGAGTAGTGGGTACACCTGTGTAGTCAGATAGGGGTACACGAAACTACTAAATTACTAAGTACACTTAGGGGGATCAACCTTTGAGTAGGAATGACTGGTGTGGTGCAGTGTAGTAATTATTCTTGGGTGGGTAGATGCGTCTTTACGGTTGTCTTAGTTTATCCTAAGTCTACCAAGCTGCTTAGTGTAGCCATTTATCCCCAGACGTCACCATATATCAAGCTTATGTCTTCTCTGGTTACTTTAATGATTGTATTGTTAAAGTTATAGGACTCACTCAGACTTATGTCTGACCCCGTTGTTTTTATCTTTTTTTCCAACCCTCAGGTTATCAGAGTAGGCCCAGTACGAGTGGGCTTTGATCAGGCTGCTTTATTCTCTTTTGGAGCTTGGACCATAGGTGTAGAGCTCAGCTTACCCTTTCTTCTATGGATATCAGTTCATGTATTGGGATTATGTACTTTTATTTACCAGGATGGATATTTTGTACTTGACTCTTATTTGGTTTTGTGATGTAACCAAACATGTTTTACTTTCCGCTGTAATTGAAATGATGTTTGAAATTTTCAAGTATTACTTATATCTGTCTTGTTGTAATTTTTCTGTTCTATATTCACTTAAAATACTCCACCGATGTTATGGCATTCCCTTAGAGAGTGACCATAGCGGGTGTGGGGTGTTACACCAGGTGAGAACAATTACCAAGCATAATAATGGAGCTTTTATTAAAATTAATTGAGAGGCCTGAAATCATTACAAATGAGTAGAGAAGAACTTAGAGACAATGAATGTTTTTCGGGGAAGGAGTGGAGAAAAGGATTGTGTCATCTGTAAATTGCAAATTGGTTGTGTAAATTTCAGAATTTGGGATTGGAATGCCAGAAAGAATGCATTGAGATAGAGCTTGCTTTACCATTTGATTAAAGACATCAGCTATTAGAACAAATTGAGGGGAGAAAGAGGATCTCCCTGTCTTAAGCCTCTTTTAGATTTTATTTTGCCACCATATTCTCCATTGATAAAAACAGTAGAAATGCTAGTGTGCAGAACTTCTTTGATCCAGTTACACCACCTTAGTGGGAGTCCCCTATGCTTCATCAGGGATAAAATGAACTCCCAATTGACTGAGTCAAAGGCTTTTGAAAAATCAAGTTTAAGGAGGACACCAGGGGTGTTGGAGAAATAACAATGAGAGATTACTTCCTGAGTGGCTGCTACACAGTCAAGGATAATTCTACCAGAGATGAAAGCTGATTATTCGTTACCCACCAGAGAGTCAATATCTGTTGAAGTCTATTAGATAGAATTTTAGTGATGGTTTTGAAAGTTGTATTGAGAAGATTGATGGGTCTAAAGGAGGAGACAGTGTTAGCCCCAGAATGTTTTGGAATGAGGATGATGTTGGCATAGTTCAATTTTGCAATTGATGAGGGGTTTGAATAGAATTCTGAGCACAATTCAATGATGTCTTTTTTTAAGGTGGGCCAAAAGTGTTTGAAGAAAGATGGGCCAAAGCCATCAGGCCTAGGGGCTTTATCATCAGCCATATCATTAACCGCATTCCATATTTCCTCCTCTGAGAAAGGATGATCAATGATAATGGGAGATGGGTTTGGATAAAGATAATGCCAATCAATGTCTGGAGAGGGGGGTGGAGATGAACTAAGGATGCTTCTATAGAAAACAGTAAAGTGATGGCAAATGTCTTTGGAGTCGGTGAAGGTGTTGTTGTTATGAACAATTTCAGAGATGAATGAGGAGCATCTATGGCAATTAGCAATTCTATGAAAATAAGCAGTGTTTTTATCCCCATCCTTAATCCATTTCGCTTTAGATCTTTGTTTCCATCCAATTTCCTCCTATTTGATAAGTCTGTCCAGTTCTGCTTCATGTTCTTTCAATTCAAGTCATTCAAAGTCAGATAATTGTCGAAGTTCTTCAATGATATTAAGATTAAGAATGGCATCTTGTGTGGATGAAATACGACTTTTTAAGGAATTCCAAACATTCTTAGCCCATGGTCGAATCAATTTATGAAGAGAACGAAGCTTGCTTACAATTCTAACCATGGCAGAGTGGTGAGATGGAAGATGATCTCAGTTGAGTTTGATAAAGTCGTCAAAAGATGGTTCAAGTAGCCATAGGCGTTCAAATCTGAATGGGCGTTTAAGAGTAGTGTTTGAACAGGTGTCAAGAAGAACAGGGCAGTGATCTAAAATGGTGGTGGTGAGGCCATTGACCAAGGTCAATGGAAAGAGGTCATCCCATATGAGATTGAAGAAGAAGCAATCAAGCTTCGATGATGATGGATTTTCTCTTCTACTTGACTATGTAAAATGACGGTTGATGATAGGTGGTTCAATAAGTGAACAAGATTGAATGAGTGCATTAAAGAGTGAAGTGTCAGAGGATAAGTTGCATGAATTATGATCATCAAAAGAGCTGGTTTTGTTGAAGTCACCACCAATTATCCAAGGTTCGTTTATATTTTGAGATAGGTTATGACAATGATGCCAAGTTTCAGCTCTACTCTGGTGATCATTAGGAGCATAAACATTAGTGAAGTGGAAAGTGGTGTTAGAGGGAATATGACGAAGGGACACATGTAGAATAGAAGAATGTGATAAAGATTGTTCAAAATCCCACACGTGCTCATTCCACGCAGTGATTAAACCACCACGAGTGTCAACAACATCCACGTGTATCCAGCCAAATAAAAAGGGACCACAAAGAGTACAAATGAGAGAATTGGTTGGATTAGTGATTTTTGTTTCTTGCAAAAAATAAAATATCAATATGGTGAGGGGAGATGATGAGATTGACAGCACGATTTTTTGTGGGGTCCCCCAACCCCCTAATATTCCATGTGACTATTTTCATTTAGAAAGGTTAGAACGCTATTGTTCTAGGGTTTGCATGGTCGTATAATGTTTATCATGCAAACACACCCCCATGCATTTTGCCAACTTTTTGTTTAACACTTTATTAGCAGAAGAAAAAATAATTGGTTCAAAATAGCTACCCGAAGATCCTGGAGGCAACGAGCGAGCCCTGTTGAGTCTTGCACTTCTCCTGATAGCTGAGGCGGAGAAGCGAGGGGAAGATGAACCTTGGACTTCCTGATGACGCCGATCCTGATGCTCCTGAAAAGCTGGCATCTGCTGGTGCAGAGGGACTGAAAGATCCAGATCCACCATTGGGTCCCATCTAGGCATGATGATGTCTTCTTTTTGAAATCCACCAAAGCAAGGTCCTGAGGCTGAATGTTAGGCACCATTGGCACTTGACTCAAAGCCTCAACATTCATCATGTCAAATCTATCTTCCTCTATACAATCTGGTTGCTGAGGTAAGGGTTGAAAGATGAAACCATCATAGTCATAGTTGATTCCCAGTAAGAGAGTTTCTGGACGTTGGCAGGGGTGTGCATGTGTCCATCGTTCTATCTTAAGCTTCACAACATGGTTATTTATATAAGTAATGAAAGAACATGGAGTTGAAATACCTTCGAAGAACTGCATCTTAATGAAAAGGAAGCTATCATCCAAAACGGACCAATCGCAAGAGTCTGTGTGAATGAATCTTCCCATCGGCTTTAAGGATTCTCTAATAGTATCAGAGTCGTGCCTGAAGAATTCTGGGAACCCACTGGTTTTAGCCCATCACGCATTTTCAAGGAGGGGTTCAGGATTTTCTTCAAGTTGTTGCTTGTTGTAAGAGTACAACACCATCTTCTTTCGTTAGTATTTTCAAATTCAAGGCATGATCTTTAATGGCAGAGTTGGGGAAGCAAATAAGAAAGGAGTTATCGGTAGTATGCCAGATCGGCCATTCATACTCCTGACCAAAAGCTGTCTTGAGTGCATTAGAGAGCATCTCAATAGACCAGAGGCCGTCTATGGTAATCGCAGTGAGGTAGAGGTATGCGTCTGCCATTTCCCGAAAAATCGGAAATTTTTGTCTATGTTTAGGTGAAGAAGGAGCAGATAAAGAAGAGCTTTCGTTTGAAGTGAGAGGGGGTTTGTTTTTAGGTTTGGGTGTAATTATATTAGGGTTATAATTACGATTTGAAATGTGAGAAGACCGATGGGACCCTCCCCTCTGAAATTGCAGGTACTGTAGCTCGCGACGGTTCGCCATTTGAGTTATATGGGGGCGCGTCCAATCATTCTCGTTTATTCGAGAGGGTGGTATTTTTTATTGGGACAATGCAAGCTTACATGCCCAAAGAGAGAGCAATTATAGCATATCACCGCATTCCTACATGATTTAGCCATGTGTCCACGATCAGCACACTTCAGACAGCGTCTCTCCAAATTCAAAAACTTCAACGTCTCTTTGATCGAACTGAAGACCGGAAGAATTCTTCGCCGCTTGACAGGTGGTTTGGGGAGGACAGGTGGAAGCTTCGCTCTTGATGCCACTACTTGAGCATATGTGAGCATCAGATGATCAGTAGGATCAAACAGCTTGCTTTGGGTTTGAATGTCAATTGTACCATTAGGGAAGCGGTGAACTGGTAATGAGTCTGTATCTAATGGTGAAGGGGATGAAGAGGATGGGATGAACTGAGAAGATGACCGTGCTTGGTGGTGAGCAGAGTTAATTTGAGAGGATGGAGTATGGCGAAGAAGTTGGTGAAGAACATGAGTTGTGGAGTCCGCCATTTATAATTGTTTACTTATGAGGATATTATGTTGCTTGTTCGAAGAAGTTAGATTTTTAGAAAATACTGTGTCAAGTGAAGGCTTGTATAACGAACCATCCAATTCTCAATCCTGATCATCGACACAAAACACCATATCGACTAACCCAACATTAGAAATTAGCGGATCATTAACAAAAAGAAGTTAGAGGACGAGAAAAAGAAAGAAAAGTTAGAATAAAAGAAAACGAAGAACACAAATCTCACAGCAGAACGAACAAAATATATTATATAACATAACTCTTGAAATACAAATTTGTTTTATAGATACATATCATTATCAGAGTACAACAAAACACATCACCGTGGAAATAAATAATAGCTATCTAATGCTGAAGCCTCATGCTCTAAGCTACTCCAAGTATATCTATAAAATCCCGACTACTTGACTGCCCGTACAAATTTGGGCATAAAAGAGTTTAAGGTAAAACAAATAAAATAAACTCTAGGTCATTCATGGGACTGGTGTGAGTAAACTCCAACCATTTGATTTAACTTTAAAAAATCCTTTCGAAAGAAAAGATAATCGTAAGAACGATCCACAAATAAACACAAATGTTTTTACCTTACGATAACCCAAAATATATTTATATCAAAATCGGGTGGTATTATAATAGTGTCTAAATCAAATAAATAACAATCTAGCGGAACGCCTGCATCTCACGCTCTATATATAATATAAAATCAAAAATCGTAGGGTGCTTATTGGAGAATGGATTTCCATCTATGACAAGGTAAGGGACCACCTTCCGATCAATGTACTCTAGAGGAAATAAATTGGGGTTCAACAAGAACATCTTGCATCCCGGCCACACATGATTAGCCACTCATGTAACTTGAGTGTACCAAGCATATTATCACCAACGGTTGTAATCGTCAACCATTACCGAAAGCATGCATCAGCGAATAGAATAAGAAGCAAATGGAATTTCTCTAGATCAAGTGATAATACCCCTAATGGGAATGACCCACTTTGCCACCATGCCTGCCCGATTTCTGTCATATCCCGGGTGATGAGGCTTTAGGTCAATATTTCCTTTTAGAACAGTAGATCGTCATTAACTTTGAATACCACAACGTCAGATCCGTCAAATCACTAATTGACGTCCACAAATATACTCCGGGTTTTAAGCTAAGAAAATAAATTCCTCGCCACCATACTTGGTATATTTAAAGAAATCAATGTACGTGACCATCTAGAAATATTGTCAGACATTCGTCCATATACGTTGCCCTAGGGCTAGACAAGCCGAAGGCACCATCCCATCAATCCATCTTGGGAAATTTCTACCTAAGATTAACAGAACAACCCTTGCATCTTATTCCGTCTTCAATCAACTTTAGCATAAGTTGATTCGTAATGGTTATGCCCATATGGAGTGGTATTCGGATAATAAATCAAACTGGTCTCTCCGTATTGACAACGAAAGTATAAAATAAACCAAAACTTTGGTAGTCGGTGATTTAACTATCAAAGAAACATCTATACAATTAATGATCCTATTTCCAAAAGGAAATTCTGTCGATCAAGCATCAAATAACACTGGCCCCTTTTTAAATCAATTCTTATTAAATTATCATTTCCCATTTTCTCATATCTTTCAAGATATTTCCCAAAACTCATTTGGTCTCTTGTATTCATGGAAAACATTTCCAAATATTATAAACTATTTATTTTTCAAATTCCAAAATATATCTCTTATTAACGTCAGAAAACATTTCCATCCCTTCACATTTCTTATATTCTATATTTTAGAAAATATGCGTTATTAACATTGGAAAACATTTCAAATTTTAACTCTTAATTTCTCATTAACCAAATCATTTCATTTCTATTCTTAGATAATATCTCTGGTTTTATTTCAAAACATTTCCAAAATCCTTTAATTAAACCGATGTTATATAGAACATCGTTATTGTAACCCGACCATTAATAATTCATTAACTAACCGTATCCATAGCCAATCCTTGATACCGAACCATAACTATTCCTCAGTCAATCATAAAGTCAATCAAGGTTGGGTATAATTACCTCTTAGACCTTAGCTGGACAACATTCTCAATGACGAAATAGACAAGGCTCACAACTTCCAGTTCCAACATAACTTTTGCTTACGAACTCTCGGATTCAGTTTAAGGATCCACTTCTTTAAATTTTATAATATAACTTTTATTCATTAAATTAAATAAATAAATTAAATAAATTAATTAAATAAATAAATAATTAAATTTTTATTATAACAGAAAGTAAATAGCCCTTTCCTGAATTCATATAATCGAATTTTAATAAATAACTCTCTCTCGAATAATCAATATTCTATTAATATCCCGAACATTGGAACAAATCTATTATTTTGGGTTAACTACATTTTCCTTATAATTACTTCAATTCGCAAAACATTTTCTTTCAAACCGTTATTCACTGTTAAATACGTATATCATTCTTTAATAGGAATCTAGACTCGTTTATTAATTCAACTTTATTTATTTATTTGTAAATGTCATCACCAGCTCAACTTGTATTTATCGAGTCACTTTATAAATCCGCATCAGATTCTATTCCATTCCTAAACTTCATTTATAAAACTACTACTCAATCTACACTTTTTCGTTTATTTTGAACAATTCAAATTTTCTTCTTGAATGAGTATGCAAGATATAAATCCTATTACTTCTGAAATCAACTTTATTAGATTTCTATAAATCCCTTCTCATATAATAATTTTAACTTAAAATAATGCCAACATATTTCAAAACATAGAGCTTTATTTACATAACTATAAATATTGGAATAAAATCCATCATTTTCCTTGGAAAATGAAATTTCCATTTCTTTCTCTCATTTAAATTTCCATTTGAATTTATATTTCCAATTCAAATTTCCTTTATAAATATTTTCACTTTAAACCCTTATTCGCTTCAGTCGTGAATAATATTGTGGCACCCCACGTCCGTTAATGTCACTCACAAAGGGAATGCATTAAGTTTCGTAAAGCATTATAGATAAACAGACACAGAATTTTACAAGAAAGACATAAATAAGATAGTAGCGAAAATTTATTTTCATTTCAATCAAAAATCATACAGCGTGGTTCAAAATACCATGAGTCTCAAAAACCATTACAACAACATAACTTATGTCTTTTAACATCATAGTACATAAATACTTAAAAGAATACATAATTCTCAAATAAAAGAGACAAAGCCATAGTGGAGATAAAAACTTGAGCCACACTTCGAAAGCAACTCTAGCAAGATGATATCTGAGTCCTGACTAAGCCTGAGTGTTTCCTCCCTGAGAACCTGGGGGGAAATGGAAGAAAGAAGGATACAGAAGAGGGTCAGACATAAAGTCTGGTAAGTCTAGTGACTTTTAGCAAGTAAATTAAAGTAGCATGACTGGCATATAAAGTGGATAAGAGAGATCACTACATAAATGGCAGGTGTGACAAGGTAGACAGGATAAGGTGTATATGCTTTTAATGGTTACTTTGCACCATTACTAGTATAACCAAAATAAGATGATCCCTTCCACTATAAGGTGGTAGACTTAGGGCATATGTCCAAATGTACCCTAACCACTACCCTAATCGATCGGCTCCCTACTCCGTAGACACTCTGTGCTGGTCCCATAGTAGGATGTATCATGTCCTAAAGTGGCAACCCCTCACTGATATGCCCCTCACTGATATGCACAACCCCATATCTACTGGTGTCATGGTCGTCTTATCCCCCTCTGCCCGGCTCATGCACGCACATGGCCCGGTCGATTTGCATCGCCCACACCGTTCTCCATGTTTGGATCTCTTACAATTAGTCAGTAAGCGTGTCCTCTCTCCACCTAGTACAGAGTACTTTATTTGATACCTACTCAGGGTTACTTACTGAAATGGGTCCCACACAATATGATACAAGTTCTCCCCTTTGTCTTGTATCCCCCACTTGGTTTTCACTGACTATGTATACCACTAGGCGACTTTAATTACATAGCCCTGTTACCAGTTATGCTTACCCTAAAAGGTGTCTTTAATTACATAACTTTATTATTTCCTCCAGTTATGTATACCACTAGGTGTCTTTAATTACATAACCTTATCGGGTTAAGTTTGTGGGCCTATATGTAAATATTACCCACCCCCTCTAGCATTGCTTAAGCCATCCACTATCCAACAAATTTTACTTCACCCTAACTTTAGTTCATAATCATACAATCCCTATGGATTAGATTTGGTTAAGTAGTCCAATTGATTATCATGTCCATTAATGGTTTATAATGGGCTAGACCTCCCATGTTAGGCCTACAATTTGTGGATGCCGGATATGCCGGTCGGGTCCGAGAAGTCTTATTCCACGGTTGGGCATAACCTCATGTCTTAGCCTGATTCGTATTTGTGCACTTAGACCTCTCACATGAGGTTCAACATTAGTGGCTGCTGGATATGTCGGTCGGGTTCGGGAAGACTTCCACCACTAATGCAACCTAACCTCGTGTTATAAGTGCAATTACAATTCCTAATTCTAATTACTAGACATTCCATTTTTATCCAATTCTTACCTATGTCATAATAGGTGATTATGTCCCCATTTCCCTCTTTTGAATTATATGTCCAACTCATGTTTATATTCAAATTATGCCAATATTAACCTTTTTCCCTCCCCGTTCCCTAACTAGCGTGTTCGCACAATTTACGGCATGTATAGGCTAAATATAGCCTAATCATAAATGATAAAAAGGGAAGGTAATGGAAATATGACAAAGGTGAATGTTTTAACATAACTAGCATAGACATATACTAACATGGTGAACATATAAACATAGATCTAATGAACTTGTGGCAGTTAATTAGTTATGACATAGCAAAGGTGATAAGATAAACATGACAAGATCTAAATTTAATTTAGATGTCCAACAAGTTCAGATCTAATATGAGAAGCACAAGGGGATCCAAATAATAAACTAGATCCGATTAATAATTTAGGCGTCTATATAAAATAGATCTAATAGGTAAAAGTAGATCTAACAAAATAGGGATTAAGATCTACAACACAGAATATCCACATAATTTAGATCTAACGGTTTATAAGTAGATCTACATAATTAAGGTTTAAGGTTCACATTATGGCATGTGATAGGAGTTATAACAGATCTAACAAGATAGAGATTTAGATCAATAGTTAAAATGGATCTAGCACAAATCATAGAATGCCATAAGGGTTACAACAGATCCAACAAGATAAAGATTTAGATCCAAATCCTAACCAATTCAGAATGTCATATGTTCATGATTTACAATGGATATGATTTAACTTAGGCATATGAACAAATCCAAGTCGTAGTCATGTCATATTTACTTTTAAATATTCAAATCTAAAAGTAACTAGAAACTCACAGTGTTATGATTAGAAAATATAAGAAGAATGGATCTTGAATCTCTAGATTTGATTTGCAAAACTGATAGTTGAAGAAGATAACGGGTTCAGTTCAGACACCGGTAGCGTTTGGCCTCCATGAATTCTCAATGAAGAAAATATGAGGAATGACCACGTATATATAGCTGCAAAACCCTCTGAAACCGACTACCACCTCAGCCCTAGGGGTGTCGACGCCCCTATGGGTGGGTCGACCCATAGGTCGACACCCCTTAAGGGGGGTCGACCCCGGTGTTGACCCCCTCTATAGCGGGAAATATGCCACCACTATTCATTTTTTGAATTCGAACTGTTCTGGATAAAATTCTGACTCATCTCTGACTCGTGTGTATGTATATATATTCTTTCTACGCGTATACAAACTTAAAACTCTCATAACTTCTTTATAAGGTGTCTGTTTGATGCAAACCAAATGTCTATCTTGACCAGAATTTCTATACGGACGCAATGGTGCAGTCCGTTTTCCTTAATTCTAAATATTTAATTAATGATTATTTAATTTATCCTCTTTTATGTTAACAAAATTATGGGTGTTACAAATTTTCCTTATAATAATCCTTTTATATTTTCAATACAAAATTTAAAACCAATTTAAATGTACAAAATTAAACGGCTAAAAATCTGGGTCGTTACATTCCTCCTCCCTTAAAAGAATTTCGTCCCCGAAATTACTAAAGTAGAAAAATGATGAAAACCCATTAAAGATTTACTTAGTTAACATCTTTTATTCTAATTTTTTAAATTTTAAATTCCAGTTAATTCAATTGGTATCAATCAAAACACTAATTTATTTCGGTTAACAAAAAATTTCAAAAATCTTGAAAATTTTCTAATACCTTAAATTTTCGAAAAATTTCGGCAGAGTCTCCCCTGTATGGGGGGACTTCTGAATATCGCAGGGACAACTAGTATATATACATCGACCCACACAGTCGGAAAATAAAACTTAAAACCCAATTTTGTATTTTTTTTTGTAGTTGTACCTTATATAAGCGTTATCAAGCAAACTCGCTTAATTCGTGTGCTGTATACGCAGCCAAAATCAAGCAATTCATCTCTAAATCTATACTTACTCAATTCAATAGGTGAGTCTCAATAATTGATGTTTTATATAATCATTCATTCCTTTAACCAATAATACCATATTATCATTTGGTTTTGAATGATTTTCAAGTCATATTGTCACATCTAATCCATGATCCACATACATCCAAATTGATTTAAATCAATTGATTCACTTCCAATAAATTACTCAATTTAAGTTCCAATCCAGTACTGTATTTAACTTATCTTAAGTTAAATATTAACTCATTTGATTCACTTTTACCATTCCAATCTATTTAGCTTACACAAGTTAAATTTAAATCCAGAATTTAAATTCCCAGCTTTTGTTTCAAATTAGCTTGGAATCATATAATTATATACATACATTTATAATAATTTGCAAATTTAAAACATTTGAAATTTTAAATAATTTGTTCATTTCAAACAATTTCTTCATTAATGAATTATTATTGTAGCAATCCAACACTCAAAAACTTAAAAACTTAAAAACGAATACCGATAATGTCACGATCCATTATTAGAATTACTTTCTCGCCACTGAACCAACTTCAGTGCTTAATCACTTTCAAAATCCATTTGAAACCATTATTATTCAAAAATCCTTAAAAGTAAATTTATATTATTTTTAAAAATACTTCAAAAAAGAATTCTAAAAATTCAAGATTTAAATTCTCAAATTCTGGTTTGAACCCAAATGTAATTCAACTTATTTGTATATATTATCCATATGCAAATTATATTTGGTTATATACAATAATTTCAATATTTTATAATTTCATTTGATTGTAATAACAATCAACACATCCATATATTATAGTATCTCGGAAATTATTCTTTTTATATCAAAATAATTTTTTGGGCAAAATTGTTTCATTTACCTATTTCAAAACAATACTGTATCGAATCGCTTTGTTCTAGAGTTTAGAAACACTTATCGATACAGTTGTATATTCTGTGTCGATCAGAATTCATAAACCACTCAACAAATCAATCAATACAATATAGAATAAAATTTTTAAAACAATCTACAAATAATGTGACATCCTACGTCCGTTAATGTCACTCTTTATCAGAATGCCTTAAGTTTCGTGAAGCGTTATAGGTAAACGGAAATGGAAACATTACAAGAAAGATATAAAATAACAGTGGAATTAAAACTTTGTTAAATAGAAAAGCTTCATGGTTCAAACCCAATTACATAATAAGTCTAGAATACTGAAAACATAAAGCTTCTACCTTAAATGAAATCATCATCAGAGTACAATAATATATAAAAAGAGCATAAACCCCAAAACTAAGCCATAGTAGAGCAAAAGTGAAAATGAGCAATACATCTAAGCAGCTCCAAGTAGAAAAGAAGAATCCTGGTCAAGCTTGAGTATTCCCACCTTGAGAATGGCGCGGGGGGAGGGGAACGAAAGAGAAAGAAGAGAAAACAAAATGGGTCCGACATAAAGTATGGCGAGTCCAGTTACTTTTAGCATATAAGTAAAAGCATCATGACATGCATATAAGTTGGAGAGAGAGATAACAGTGTCATAAGGCAGGTATAACAAGGTAAACAGGATAAACAGAACAGAACATGCATTGCGCTTCTCTAGTACTTTTCTCTTTCTCTGAACCAGTACTAGTATAACAAGAACAAGATGATCCGAACCAGTACAAGATGGTAGACATAGGTGTACTTCTAGCGAGAGGTTTTACCCCATACAATAATAGGTAGCCCAACAGAACTAACGGGTGTTAACCCCAACGATAATAACGGGCTCCTAAACAAGCAAGACTAGATGTACCCTAATTACTACCCCAATCGATCGGCTTCCTATCCCTCATAAATATCCTATGCTGGCCCCACTCTTAGGGTGTATCACTCCCTAAAGTGGCAACCCCGATACAAACAAGATGCAGAACTATATCTACAGATGTCCCAACGTCTTATTTTCCTGAGTAAGCGGATCCACGCATGAACATGACTCTGATGGAACGCGTCGGCGAAACACCTCTCTTAAGTGACCACTTACAACCAGCTCAGTAAGCGTGCCCTGACTCTGACCTAGATCGAGGTACTCCGTTTAATAACAAGATAGGTTACTAACTGGTACGGGTCCCCACTACAGATGATGCAAGCTCTCCCTTTTGTCTTGCATCCCCACTATTAGGATTTCAACAGGTTATACCTACTGGTTTAACAAGATTGCATAACCCCAAAAGGTTAAGTTTGTCGGGTTCATATGTATATCCGTCCCCACATACATAACAAGATTAACTTAGCCCTCCCACTGATTCAAGCAAGTTTACTTAACTCCTACTCAAGTTAAACAGGTTTATGTAATCCCTATGGATTCAAAAAGGTTAAGTATTACATGTTTATCACCATTTATTCATATATGGTTATAATGCGTTAGACCTCCCACATTAAGTCTTCCACTTATGGATGTTGGATATGACGGTTGGGTCCAGGCAGACTTCTTCCACAAGTCATACTTAATCTCGTGTCATAGCACCATCATGTGTTTATGCAGTTAGACGCCTCACATTAGATTTACCACTTGTGGACGCTGGATATGCCAGGTGGTTCCGGGCAGACTTCTACCACAAGTGTAATCTAACCTCGTGTTTAAGCACTGTTATAATTTCTAATTACTGTAAATCTTGGCATATTCATTCTTTAACAATTATTCCTATTTCATTATAGGTTCTCATGCCCCTTTCCTAAGTCACATTCATCAGGTACCATATGCCCCCAAATTAAGGTCTTTAATCACAGTTTGGTTTATGCCCCAAATCCATATTCATGTTTTCAATTCAAGTTATGCCCCAATTTAAGGTTTAGATCAAAATATAGATTATTCCCCAAATTCCAAGTTTTGGTTCAAGGTACAAATTATGCCCAAATTTCCTAATCATGCCTACAATACGAATTATTCCCCAAACTAACCATTCCTAATTGTTCCCAATTTCACACGTTCGCGTATCTCAATGATAGGCCTAGGCTCGAAGGTAGCCTGACTATAAAAACAAAAAGGGAAGAAGGGAGAGAAGAGAACAAGAATAGGCATAGTAAATAAAACTGGCATGCGATGATAATATTAGCCAAACTAACATAATAGGCATAAGGTGACATGATTAGGAAAACTAGCATAATAGGGATATCATAAACAGGCATGATGAGATCTAAACAGTGAATTAGATATACAAATAATGGAAGATCTGATGTGATTCAAATAATCACAGGCTTAGATCCAATTCATAGACATGTCAAGATTACATTTTTGGTGTTTATATCTTAAATAAACATAGACTCACTATGATTGGATCTAAGAAACAGAAGAATGACTGCGGATGTTGAATCAAAGATCTTTGAATATGTATAACTTGTTTATTGAAGAAGAAGTAGGCTAGATCAAACTATGTTGGTGCAGCACCTCGTTATCGCCATTGAATTAGATGAATAAAACAATGGATATAGGGTCCTATTTATAGCCTAGGGTCAACGAATCTGGTCAGAAAACAAGTCCACATACGCAGAACTGAATTTACCTCAGATTTGGGTGGTGTCGATACCCCTGTTATGGTGTCGACCCATGGGTCGACACCCCTAGGGTGGGTCGAGCCACAACATGTCAATTTCCCACCCAGACATCCCGCTTCTGTTTTCGGATTATTTTGAACAGTTTTGACCTAGTTATGCAAATATATATATATATATATATATCCTATGCATATACAAACTTCTAAACTTAATAACTCCTTTATACAATGTTCGTTTTACGCAAACTTAGTGTCTATCTTACGCAGAATTCTGAAACGAACGCAATAGCATAGTCCGTTTTATTTAATTCCCAATATTTAATTAAGTATTCTTAATTTATCATTATAGTGTCATTAGAATTACGGGATGTTACAATCTCCCCTACTTAAAGGATTTCGTCCCTGAAATCTCCAGGTTAAGAAGAATGTATTTCCTAACATCAATTACCCATCTACTCATCCATCAAACATAGGCATCCATTGTCCCTAAAAGATTTCTAATGCTTATATGAACATATGCAAAGGTTTGTGTATATGTCCTTATACTAATGCGAAAATTCGGGCGGCCTACTGATTCAGTTGATTTCCTTAATGCAATGTATGTTAGTGCCATGAATCCAATATGTATGCAAATAAACCTATTATAACATGTAAGTTCTATATGTGCGAAATCATCCATCCAAATGCAACATACATATGATGAGACACCCATTTTCATCCATAAGAGAAAAAATGCACACACATCCATATGCAGTATGAGAGTGATTGAGCCGATCTAGTGCCTAATGTGTGTGTATATGCATCCACGAGCAACCAATTGCATCCATCAAACATAACATGTCTCAAACACATGTTTACATCCATAGGTTTCCTACCTAAAGGTCCAAGATTTGATCGATAGGATATACTTAAGTGATGGAAACAAGCATGAATAAAAGCTTTGGAAAAAGAAGTTCAGAACACACCCTTGAAAAGAAAAGGGTATGAAGCGCGAATCTTGTCTTCGGTCTCCCAAGTTGTGTCCTCTTAGTCATTTCACCACTGAACTTTCATCAACTTGACCTCTCGGTTGCGTAGCTTCTTAACCTCTGATCCAAGAATACGGGTAGGAACTCGTCTAACTATCGCCTCCCATTCCACTACTACTTCCTCAAGCATACTCGGCTCAACTACTTCTGTAGTATCATGTAAACACTTCCATAAATGAGAAACGTGGAAAACATCATGAACACCGGACAACCTCTCTGGTAGTTTTACTCTATAGGCCATTTGGCTAATCCTTCCTGTTAAGGGAAATGGTCCTACAAAACTTGGTGCCAATTTCCCTATAGATCCAAAACGAACTACGCTCCTCAAAGGTAATACCTTGATGAAAACCATGTCTCCCACCTCAAACTCAATAACGGTCCTTCTCCTATCTGCATAGGACTTCTGTCTGTCCTGAGCTATCTTCATGCACCTGCGGATAAGATCAATCTTTTATAAAGTTTCTCTAACCATCTCAGTTCCAAGTAAAAGCCATTCTATAGAATCCCACCAACAAGTCGGAGATCTACAGGGTCGTCCATACAATGCTTCGAAGGGTGCCAAGCCAATGCTAACCTGATAACTGTTGTTGTAGGCGAACTCCACTAAAGGAAGATGCTCTTCCCAAGTCCCACCGAAGTCTAGGATACACAGTCTTAAAAGATCCTCAAGGATACTATTCACCCTTTCTGTCTGTCCATCAGCCAGTGGGTGATAAGCGGTGCTCAAACATAACTGTGTACCTAATGCCTCTTGCAAGCTCTTCCAAAAATCACTGGTGAATATGGGGGTCATGATCACTCACAATACTGGAAGGTATTCCATGCAAACGGACTATCTCACGAAGATAAATTGCTGCCAGCCATGCTGCTATCATTTTACTCTTAATAGGAATGAAATGAGCGTTCTTAGTAAGCGTGTCCACTATAACCCAAATATTGGTGTTGCTTTTCCCCGATCTGGGCAAACCATCAATGAAATCCATGGAGACGCTCTCCCACTTCCACTGTGGGACTTCCAAAGGATGAAGCAAACCACTGGGCTTCTTGTTCTTAGCTTTGACTTGATGGAAAATCAAACATCGAGAAAAAAACTATGCCATGTCTTTCTTCATCCTAGCCCAAAAGAAAACCCTCTTCATATTTCTATACATTTTATCACCGTCTGGATGAATAGTCATCCTAGAATGATGGGCTTCCTCGAGGACTATCTTCAATAGACTCCCAACTCGGGGAACACAAAGCCTTCCATCCCGTCGTAACCATCCTCCATCGTCCATGGAATATCTACTGAGGTGAATAAAAGTCTCCCCTTTACAGAGTCTATCCAAAATATCTATTAACTATGGGTCCTCTCGCTGCGAAGTCCCTATCTGATCCAACAGAGTAGGTCGCACCTCTAACGATGCCAATAAACCTGGCTAGGTGTACACTCGGTGGAGGGTTTAAAATTAAAAGTCGATATAAACTCCAAGCTTTTCCTTTCCGCAAACGGAGAACTCAAGGTCATCCTTTGCATACTCAATGCGTCTGCTACCACATTACCCTTGCCAAGGGTATAAGCAATCTACAAGTCATATGATGCTAGGAACTCCATCCATCTTTGTTGCCTTAAATTAAGGTCCTTCTGCGAGAACAAGTACTTGAGAGATTTATAATTGGTGTACAACTCAAACTTCTCTCATAGTAGATAATTGCGCCAAGTATTAAGGGCGAATACTATGGCAGCTAACTCCAAGTCATGGGTAGGGTAGTTATTCTCATGAACTCTTAGCTGTCTACCTCCATTACATACCACCCTTCCCTCTTGCATCAGAACCGCACCAAGTCCTGTACCACATGCGTTAGTATATAATGTGAACACTTTATTCCCGTCGGGCAAGGTCAAAATTGGGGCTATTGTCAGAGCCCTCTTCAATCGCTGAAAAACATCATCACAATCTATATCCTAAGAAAATGTCAGATTCTTCTTCGTCAGCCTGGTGAGTGGGGATGATATCTTTGCAAAGTCCTTGATGAACTTTCTATAATAGCCTGCTAATCCAAGAAAATTCCTCACCTCCATTGCATTCTTTGGGATCTGCCAAGCTTGAACTGCAACTACCTTCGTGGGATCTACTGCTATCCCATCTTTAGAGAAGACATGCCCTAAAAATCTTACTTTCTTTCTCCAAAAATGATATTTGGAGAATTTCTACTTAAGATGGTGTGCACAGGGATTTTTCATAACCTCTCTCAAATGTAGGGCATGCTCTTCCTCGTTCTTCGAGAAAATCAAGATGTCATTAACGAAGACCACAATGAACTTATTTAGAAACTCCCGAAACACCCTACTCGTCAGATCAACAAAATAGGCGGGTGCATTCGTAAACCCAAAAGGCATGACGAGCCACTCGAAGAAACCATTTGGAGTTCTAAAAGCGGTCTTGTTTATATTGTCCTTGGCCACCTTCAATTGATGAAACCCCATGGCCATGTCTAACTGAGAGAGAATAGATGCGCCAACAAGCTGATCAAACATATCATCTATCCTCGGAAGTGGATCCTTATTCTTCTTAATGAGTTTATTCAACTCCTTATAATCCACACATAAGCGAGGCAAACCATCCGCCTTAGTGGCGAATACCACCGGAGCACCCCATTCAGATATGCCTTGCCAAATAAACCCTTTCTCAAGTAGCTCCCATACTTGCTAACTGAGATCCCTCCTTTCTCTTGGAGCTATATGGTGCACAGGCAATGCAACTAGCTTTTCATTGTCCACCAATTATATACGGAAATCAATCTCGCACCTCGGAGGTAAGCCCCGAACCTCCTTAGAAACATTATAATACTCACAAACTACAGGTATAGATCATAGATCATTGATAGATGCATCAAGCGACTCTAGGAATATAAGCATGACATACCCCTTAGGTCACAAGAAATCTCGAGGGTCCTCCCATAGCAAGTTAAAAGTCTAACGACCCTCCTCTCACAATCTAGAATGGCACCATACACGGCTAGCCAATCCATCCCTAGAATCAAAACATAGGACATGAAACCAAGCACATCTGCGTCACATTCAAACTTGATGCCTAACATAGATATTCTCAAACCATGACAAATCATAGACAGATAAGCCATACCCCCAATGGGGTTTGAGACAACAACGGGATCCAAAACCATACTAGTACTACGGTGTAGAGACTCAACCACAGAATCAGATATAAAAGAATGAGAAATGCCATAATAAAAAAGAGTTCTAAATGGATGACTAGAAAGAGAAATCAAACCTTCAACGGAAACTTTCCTACCTCTGTCCGGCGCACTGGCCACGAGAGCATGCACCTTCCCTCCAGAAGACGTTGACCTTTGACCCTATCCTTGCTTTTTCGGGCACTCCCTAGAAAAGTGTCCGACCTCTCCATAACGGAAACAAGCGTTCTTTCTTTTCTTGCAATTCTTGATCATATGACCCTCACGTCCACTGGACGCCCTGCTTGCATCACTTCCCACCAGAATGAAGCCTCATTTTTCAACCGTCAGGCGACTAACTGGATCTTCCTACTATCATCAACTTCGAAAATTACAAACAAATACTCCGTCTCTTTAAGCCAGTTCCTTGCCTCTATGAAATTCTCAATCCCTTGGAATGACTTCCTGCCCATAGCACAAAAATCTTTGCTTATCTTAGAGAAATTATCAGCACGCGGAGGAGGAGGAGGAACAACAGCTGCAGCTGGAGGAGAGGCCTTTGCTTAGCCTTCGGCGGGTGTCGTAGCCTCTAGATACCTATGAAACCAAGATGGTAACTGTATGCCCTCAGGAATATTAGGTACCTCAGACATGCTAAAAAGAAAAGGAAACAGGGATTCAAACAAAGAATCGAAAGGTATTCCATATGGATTTGAGGAATATGTTTTTCAAAACTAACTTTTCTTTTGAAAATGCTTTCCTGTTTAAAACCTTTTGAAAACAATTTTCAAAATCTTTTATCCGATCTGGTAACCTTCAGCTCTGATACCAAATGTGACACCCTACGTCCGTTAATGTCACTCTTTATCAAAATGCATTAAGTTTCATGAAGAGTTATAGGTAAACAGAAACAGAAACATTATAAGATAGATATAAAATAACAGCAGAATTAAAACTTTATTTAATTGAAAAGATTCATGGTTCAAACCTAATTACATTATAAGTCTGGAATACTGAAAACATAAAACTTCTGCCTTGTACAAAATCATCATCAGAGTACAATAATACATAAAAAGAGCGTAATCCCCAAAACGTAGCCATAGTAGACAAAAGCGAAAATGAGCAATACATCTAAGTAGCTCCAAGAAGAAAAGAAGAATCATGGTCAAGCTTGAGTATTCCCACCCTGAGAACCCTAGGGGGGAGGGGGGAACGGACGAGAAAGAAGAGAATACAAAATGGATCAGACATAAAGTGTAGCAAGTCCAGTTACTTTTAGCATATAAATAAGTAAAAGCATTATGACAGGCATATAAGTTGGAAATAGATAACAGTGTCGTAAGGCTGGTATAACAAGGTAAATAGGATAAAAAGAACAGACATGCATTGCGCTTCTCTAATACTTTTATCTTTCTCTTTACCTATACTAGTATAACAAGAACAAGATGAACCCAACCAGTACAAGATGGTAGACTTAGGTGTACTTCTAGCGAGAGGTTTTACCCCATGCAATAACAGGTAGCCCAATAGAACTGACGGGTGTTACCCCCAACGATAATAATGGGCTCCTAAAAAAGTGAGACTAGATGTACCCTAATTACCACCCTAATCGATTGGCTCCCTATCCCTCGTAGATACCTTGTGTTGGCCCCACTCTTAGGGTGTATCACTCCCTAAAGTGGAAACCCCGATACAATCAAGATGCAGAACTATATCTACAGATGTCCCAGCGTCCTTTTTCCCAGGCAAGCGGACCCATGCACGCACATGACTCCGATGTAATGCGCCTTCTAAACACCTCTCTTAAGTGACATCTTACAACCAGCTCAATAAGCGTTCCCTGACCCCGACCTAGTTCGGGGTACTCCGTTTGATACCAAGATAGGTTAATAACTAATAAGGGTCCCCACTACAGATGATGCAAGCTCTCCCCTTTATCTTGCATCCCCACTACTAGGATTTCAATAGGTTATGCCTACCGTTTTAACAAGATTGCATAACTCCAACAGGTTAAGTTTGTCGGGTTTATATGTATAACCCGTCCCCACATACATAACAAGATTAACATAACCCTCCCACTAATTCAAGCAAGTTTACTTAACCCCTACTCAAGTTAAACAGGTTCATGTAACCCCTATGGATTCAAACGGGTTAAGTATAACAGGTTTATCACCATTCATTCATTTATGGTTATAATGCGCTAGACCTCCCACATTAAGTCTGCCACTTGTGGATGCTGGATATGATGGTTGGGTCCAGGCAAACTTCTTCCATAAGTTGGACTTAACCTCCTGTCATAGCACCGTCACGTGTTTATGCACTTAGACCCCTCACATCAGATTTACCACTTGTGGATGTCAGATATGCTGGGCAGTTCCATTCAGACTTCTACCACAAGTGTAATCTAACCTCGTGTATAAGCACGGTTACAATTTCTCATTACTGTAGATCTTGGCATATTCATTCTTTAACAATTATTCCTAATTCATTATAGATTCTCATGCCCCTTTCCCAAGTCATATTCATCAGATACTATATGCCCCAAATTAAGGTCTTTAATCACAGTTTGGTTTATGCCCCAAATCCATATTCATGTTTTCAGTTCAAGTTATGCCCCAATTTAAGGATTAGATCAAAATATAGATTATGCCCCAAATTCCAAGTTTTGGTTCAAGGTACAAATTATGCCTATATCTCCCAATCATGTTTACAATATTAATTATGCCCCAACCTAATCATTCCCAATTTCGCATGTTCATGTATTTTAGCAAGAGGCCTAGGCTCGAAGGTAGCCTGGCTATAAAAACAAAAAGGGAAGAAGTGAGAGAAGAGAACGATAATAGGCATAGTAAATAAATCTGGCATGTGATGACATAATTATCCAAACTAACATAACAGGCATAAGGTGTCATGATTAGGCAAATTAGCATAATAGGGATATCATAAACAGGCATGATGAGATCTAAACAGTGAATTAGATATACAAATAATGGTAGATCTGATGTGATTCAAATAGTCACAGGCCTAGATCCAATTCATAGACATGCCAAGACTACATTTTAGGGGTCTATATCTAAAATAAACATAGACACACTATGATTGGATCTAAAAAAGAAAAGAATGATTGTAGATGTTGAATCACAGATCCTTGAATACGTATAACTTGTTTGCCGAAGACGAAGAAGTAGGCTAGATCAAACTATGTTGGAGTAGCACCTCGTTGTCGCTATTGAATTAGATGAATAAAACAATGGATATAGGGTCTTATTTATAGCCTAGGGTCAACGAATATGGTCAGAAAACAAGTCCACATACGCATAACTGAATTGCCTTGGATCTTGGGGGTGTCGACGTGGGTGTCGACATGGGTGTCGACACCCCTGCTATGGTGTCGACCCATGGGTCGACACCCCTAGGGTGGGTCGACACCCCTAGGGTGGGTCGACCCCCAACGGGTTGATTTCCCCCCAGACTTCCCGCTTCTGTTTTCTAATTATTTTGAATAGTTTTGACTTGGTTATGCATATATATATATATATATATCTTATGCATATACAAACTTCTAATCTTTGTAACTCCTTAATATAATGTCCGTTTTACATAAACTTTATGTCTATCTTAAGCAGAAATCCGAGACCAACGCTATGGCGCAGTGTGTTTTACTTAATTCCCAATATTTAATTAAGTATTCTTAATTTATCATTATGCTGTCATTAGAATTACGTGGTGTTATAAATACGCGCTCATATAAATACGCTCAAACTCAATCTAGGGTATTACTAACCCCATCTTTATTGAGTTACACCACAGAGCCAATGTTACTACTTAATCTTCAGCTCTGATACCAAATGTAATGAACTGTCCAATTCCCGATCCTAATCATTGAAACAAAACACTATATCGACTAACCCAACATCAGAAATTAGCGGATCATTAACTGAAAGAAATTAGAGGATGAGAAATAGAAAGAAAGAAAAGTTAGAATAGAAGAAAATAAAGAACACAAATCTCACAGTGGAATGAATAAAATATATTGTATAACATAACTCTTGAAATACAAATTTGAATTATAGATGCATATCATTATCAGAGTACAACAAAACACATCACCGCGAAAATAAATAATAGCTATCTAATGCTGGAGCCTCCTGCTCCAAGCTACTCCAAGTATATCTGTAAAATCCCAACTACTTGACTGCACTTACAAATTTGGGAACCCAAGAGTTTAGGGTAAAACGAACAAAATGAACTCTAGGTCAATCATGGGACTGGTGTGAGTAAACTCCAACCATTTGATTTAACTTTTAAAAATCCTTTCGAAAGAAAAGATAATCGTTGGACCGATCCACACGTAAACACAGATGGTTTTTACCTTACGATAACCGAAAATATTTTGATATCAAAATCTAGTGGTATTATAATAGTGTCTAAATCAAATAAATAACAATCTAGCGGAACGCTTGCACCTCACGCTCCATATATAATATAAAATCAAAAATCGTAGGGCGCTTATTGGAGAACGGATTTCTAGCTATGGCAAGGTAAGCTTCCACCTTCCGATCAGTGTACTATAGAGGGGATACACCGGGGTTCGACAAGAACATCATGCAACCCGGTCACACATAACTGACCACTCATTTAACTTGAGTGTACCGAGCATATTACCACCAACAGTTGTGATCAGCAACCGGTACTGAAAGCATATAGCAACGAACAGAATAAAAAGCAAATGAAATTTCTCTAGATCTGGTGATAATACCCCTAATGGGAATGACCCACTTGGCCTTGTTGCCTTCTCGATTTCTGTCATTTCCTAAGTGATGAGGATTGAGGTCACGATTTCCTTTTAGAACAGTACATCATCATTAACTTTGAATGTCACATCATCAGATCCGTCAAATCACTAATTGACATCCACAAATATACTCTGGGTGTTAAGCTAAGAAAATAAATTCTTCGCCACCATACTTGGTATATTTGAAGAAATCAATGTACGCGACCATCTAAAAATATTATCAGACATTCGTCCATATACGTTGTCCTGGGACTGGACAAACCGAAGGCACCATCCCATCAATTCATCTTGGGCAATTTCTACCAAAGATTAATAGAACAACCCTTGCATTTTATTCCGTCTTCAATCATCTTCAACATAAGTTGATTCGTAGTATGCCCATACAGAATGGTATTCGCATAATAAATCCAACCTCCGTTTTGACAACGGAAGTATAAAATAAACCAAACTTTGATAGTCTGTGATTTAACTATCAAAGGAACATCTACACAATAAACGATCCTATCTCCAAAAGGAAATTCTACCGATCAAGCATCAAACAACACTGACCCTTTTTTAAATCAGTTTTTATTAAATAATCATTTCCCAATTTCTCATATCTTTCAAGATATTTGCCAAAACTCATTTGGTCTCTCATATTCATGGAAAACATTTCCAAATATTATAAACTAATTATTTTTCATATTCCACAAAATATCTCTTATTAACATTCAGAAACATTTTCATCTCTTCACATTTCTTATTTTCTATATTTTATAAAATACACATTGGAAAACATTTCCAATTTTCATCTCTTAACTTCTCATTAACCAAATCATTTCATTTTCTATTCTTAGATAATATCTCTGATTTTATTTGGAAAATGTTTCCAAACTCCTTTAAATTAAACTGATGTTACATAGAACATCATTAATATAACTCGACCATTAATAATTCATTAACTAATCATATCCCTAACCAATCCTTGATACTGAACCTTAATTATTCCTCCGTTAATCATGAAGTCAATCAGATTGGGGTATAATTACCTCTCAAACCTTAACTAAACAACATTCTCAACGTCGAAATAGACAAGGACCACAACTTCCAATTCCAACAAAACTTTTGCTTACGCACTCTCGGATTTAGTTTATGAATCCACTTCTTTTTATGGAAAACCTCGATTATAATGATAGCATTATAATCCCTGTTTCCGACATATTAAAATTTAAAATGTAACTTTTATTCATTAGAATAAATAAATAAATATATATATATATATCTTTATTAAAACGAGAAGTAAAAAGTCCTTTCTTGAATTCGATATAATCGAATTTTAATAAATAACTCTCTTTCGAATAATCTATATTCGATTAATATTCAGAACTTCGGAATAAATCTATTATTTCGGGCTAACTCAAATTTCCTTATAATTACTTCCATTCACAAAAAAATTGTTTTCAAACTATTATTTAAATGTGAATATCATTCCTTAATAGGAATCTGGACTTGTTTATTAAGTCAACATTTTTTTTTTGTAAATGTCATCACCGGCTCAACTTCTAGTTATCGAGTCACTTTATAAATCCACATTATATTCTATTTCATTCCTAAACTTCATTTATAAAACTAATACTCAATTTACACTTTTCGTTTATTTTAGAAAATTCAAATTTTCTTCTTGAACGAATATACAAGATATACATCTATTACTTCTGAAATCAACTTTATTAGATTTCTAGAAATCCTTTCTCATATAGTAATTCTAAATTAAAATAATAGTAAATATTTCAAAACATAGAGTTTTATTTACATAACTATAAATATTAGAATAAAATTCATTATTTTCCTTTGAAATTGAAATTTCCATTTCTGTCTCTCATTTAAATTTCCATTTGAATTTATATTTCTAATTCAAATTTCCTTTATATATATTTTCACTTTAAACCCTTATTCACTACAGTCATGAATAATATTCCTTATAAAAATCCTTTTATATTTTCAATACAACATTTAAAACCAATTTAAATGTTCAGAGTTAAATGGTTAAAAATCCGAGTCATTACAGCTTGAAGAGCCCGCAAAGATCAAGGAAATTAAGGAATGGAGGATACCTCGAAATGCTACGGAAGTAAGAAGCATCTTTGGATTGGCCGGATATTATCAGAAATTCATTAAAGACTTTGCAAAGATAGCTACTCCTTTAACCCAACTGACAAAGAAGAATTTGGTATTTTCTTGGAGTAATAAATGTGATGTGGCCTTTAAAAAATTAAAGGAAGTATTAACTAGCGCACCAGTCCTTATTATACCCAATGGTTCGAAATAGTTTACAGTTTACACTGATGCGTGTTGGACCGGTTTAGGAGCAGTCCTTATGCTAGAAGGGAGAGTGCTTGCTTATGCTAGTAGACAACTCAAGGATTCAGAGAAGAGATACCCAGTTCATGACCTTGAGTTGGTTGTAGTTGTGTTCGCCCTTAAAATGTGGAGGCATTATCTTTTAAGGGAGAAATTTGAACTGTTTACTGGTTATAAATATCTAAAATACTTATTTTCTCAATGTAACCTAAACTTGAGACAACAACTGTGGATGGAATATATTGCCTCATTTGATTTCATGATCCATTATACCCCGGGAAAAGGGAATGTTGTAGCGGATGCGTTAAGTAGGAAACATGCAACCTTGAACGTGATCTCAGAATGGAAACAATTAGAGTTTCTCTCTAATTTTAATTTGCAACCCTCGCCAGTAACTTCTAATGGTTTTCTTGGAGCCACGATTATTATATCTACTCTAAAAGAAAGGATTGGGAGCACACAAGACCTTGACGAGGAAATAAGGAGTTTGAAAGAGAAAGTAGGGGAGAAGGAGACCTTTCCCCATTCGGTTAGGTATTCGTTAGACAATGATGGAAGTTTACTTAGGGATGAACGACTTCGCGCCCCTAAAGACGAAGAGCTGAGAAAAGAAATTCTAAAGGAGTGCCATAGGTCAAAGATGACCATACACCCCGGTGGAGATAAAATGTACAAGGATATGAAGAGGAATCTCCATTGGGAAGGAATAATGAGAGAAGCAGCCGAGTTCGTAGCTAAATGTTAAATATGCCAGAAAATAAAAATGAAGCAAGGAAAGCTCAGTGGATTATTACTATCCTTAGAGATTCCCATGTGGAAGTGGGAACATATTTCCATGGATTTTAGATGGACTTCCTAAAAGCCAAAAGGGAAATGAGGCCATTTGGGTTGTGGTAGATCAGTTGACCAAAAGTGCCCAATTTATACCAATCAAGAAGATAAGGACTGTAGCCTCATTAGCCCAATTATATGTCAAGGAAGTAATCAAATTACATGGTATGCCATCCAGTTTAGTGAGTGATAGAGACCCCTTGTTCATAAGCGAATTTTGTAGAAGCCTACAAGAAGCATTGGGAATGACCCTCAACTAAATTCCCCCTCAACTAAAGCACAACCTATCATCCATAGACTGATGGCCAGACAAAAAGAGTGAATTGAATCTTGGAAGACTTGCTCAGATCATCTTGCATCATTGACTTCAAAGGACTTTGGGAGTAGCACCTACCGCTCGTAGAGTTCTCTTACAACAATAATTTTCAACCGACGATCGGTATGTCCCCTTTTGAAGCGCTTTACGAGAGGCCAAGCAAATCACCAATTTGTTGGTAGGAAACTACTAACAAGGTTCTATTCGGACCGGACTTCGTCCATGATTCCACAGAGAATATATCCTTGTTTAAGTAGAGGATAAAGGCAGCACATGCCCGTCAGAAATCGTATGCCGATTACGAAGTAGGGAACTTGAGTTTAATGTTGGAGACTTGGTATTCGTGAAGATATCTCCTCTTAAGAAGACTCTTTGGTTTGGAAAGACTAGGAAGTTGGCTCCCATATTTATTGGACCTTTTCGCATCATCGAGAAGATAGGATCTTTTTCTTATCAAGTGGATCTCCCAGAACGTCTATCGGGAATCCATAATGTTTTTCATGTATCCCATTTAAGTAAATGCCTTCATGATTCTACTATCAGACTCGAGCTTGACGAAATTGGGGACAAAAAAACTCGAGTTGGAGTCCAGGGTGCACTGTTCCACTTCTAGGGTTGTAGAGCACGTAATTAAGAGACTCTGTAATAAAATCGTTGGTCTCATCCGAGCAGAATGGGGGAATGATCATGCAGAAAGCACATGGGAGACTGAGGATAGGATGAGTCAGTCTCACCCAGAGCTTTTCTCTGGTAATTTTCCTTAAAATAACGTTTATGGATGCAATGTGATTGCTAGATTGTATTTTAGGAAATGGATTCAGCACCATTGCATAACACACTCATAAAGAAATATATAGATAATTAGGTTGTTTTGCATACATATTGCATCACTTATTACACCTACATGTTAGGATTGAGCTCACTTTAGTGGGTCTGCAATTCATAATCACTGCGAGTCACAGATGTCGATGTATGAATTATAATATAATATGGGTGTACAACATGGATGTTTAGAGCGAGTTGTGTTTTTTGCCCCTTCAAACAGATTTCGGAACGAAATCTGTTTTTAAGGGGGAAGAATGTAACACCCTGTAAAATATACATAATAATAATAATAATAATAATAAATAAAGTATAAGAAATTAAATAATAAAATATAAATAAGATGGAAAATGATATTTTGCAGCATTAAGAATTTGGCTACGAAAATCTTATACTTGGATTTGTGGCGAAATTCTGAATCATTTTCATATATAATATGTTGAAAATGGTGATAGTATAATGTAACAACCCGAAAATCTGGGCCAGTTTAAAATTTTTATTTTGGCCATTTTAGCGAATTTTGAATATTTAAAATGGATTATTTTAAATAATATCGCCGAGAAATTTATTTTGAATAGAATTCGAACGTATATATTATACGCGTCGTCGTTAGAATATAAATATTTATATATAATTATAAATAGAATTGAAAATGGCGCGGTAGTTCGATAATTCGATTTCAAACTTCAATTGAATGTACCGGGTGTAAAACAATCCGGATTTTAGTGAAACCAAAAATAATAGGATCTAATTGTGAATATCTTTCCAATGAATCCGAATAATTGAAATTTCATAGTGGGGATCAAAAGATATGTCCAGTTGAAAATTCTGAATAGTCGCTATGGAATTCAGGCCCTTAAAAATGGACATTTTGCAAATGACCTCGGATTTCGACGAAACCAGTTTTGTTGGGTCCGTGATGTTAAATTATTGCTAGGTTTCAAATTTCATAATTTTTCGAATCAATATGTGAGCGTGGCAAAAAAAAACGCGTTTGACCAGTTTCAGTTGAATTTAATCGACTGGAAATTGGCCATTTTTCCAACGGTCTCAGAATTCGACGAAACTAGTTTTGTTAGGACCGTATCGTCAATACGAAGCTAGAAAATATTTTTATGGGATTTATAGAGTTAGTATGTGACCCCGGTAAATTGAAATGCGCGTTCAAATTCAATATATAGAGTTATATGTAGATTTTGACGGAAACTGATTGTAACTATCGAATCAGCTTGCGATACATATCCCATTGTGTTCGGAATGGGGGTTAAACGCTAGGGACGGCAGGCGGTGGGCCTCGTTTAGAGGTCGAAAATAAAAGTTGCTTTTTGTGAGAAAAAATAAATAAATAAATAAAAAAAAAGAAAAACCCTCTTTCCCTTTTTCCAAGTCACCCCCCCCCCACATCGATTTCATTTCAGAAGATAAATAAATAAAAAAAAATCGAACGGAGGCGCCCTCCCACAGACCGACGGCCGCCGCTCCGATCCCGCCACCATCAATCGCCCCCCCTCCTTCGCACCTCCTCTTTCTTTCCCAACCCCTCCTCTCCACTTCCGAACCCCAGACGCCATCGAAGAAGACCGCGGGCGTGAGGAGGAGGCCGCGCTCAACTCCAGCGCCACCACCTGCTGATGCTCCTCCTCTCACCCAAGCGCAACCATCCCCTTCTCCGACTGCAGCGAGCAAACAGCGCCCCTCCCCTTTTCCATGACCATTGTAAGCTTTATTTGCTTTATTTATTATTTTTCTTTCTCTAGATAATGTAAATAAGTTATAAAAAAATTAGTTTCGTATGTAGTATGACATGAGAAGGTTAAAAATATAATTTTTAATATAGGAAAAGGTCAAAAATATAATTTTTATATTAGAGAAAGAATAAAAATATTATTTTTATATAAGTAGAGCATTAAAAATATGATCTTTATATTTTTAAAGTATTAAAAATATAGTCTTTACTATATAGGAGAATTAAAAATATAATTTTTACATGATAGAAATATTAAAAATAACATCTTTATATGGGTAGAAGAATAAAAATGTGACTTTTATAATGATATACTTTTGAAAAGATGAAGTCTATGTTTTTATAAAGGCGAAATCTTTATATAGAAAATAGCGTGATAAAAATAGAATTTTTATATATTGAACTTCGTGATAAAAATAGAATTTTTATATATTGAACTTCGTGATAAAAATAGAATTTTTATATATTGAACTTCGTGATAAAAATAGAATTTTTATATATTGAACTTCGTGATAAAAATAGAATTTTTATATATTGAACTTCGTGATAAAAATAGAATTTTTATATATTGAATAGCGAAGTAAAAAATTCGATTTTTACATATGTAGTGAAAGCGGACAACGAAAGCGACAAAGGGCGAGTTGGCGAAGATTCCCTGCATTAGAAGTGCCGTGGAGCTAGGATAGCTATCTGTGAGAATTTCTCACCTTTCAATTTCTTTTTCTAGTTATATATATATATATACTAGGATGCAGACGGTGCTTAGTAGCACCCGACACAATCGTCCACAGACCATGGACTTGTTTGTTTGGTTGCGTAGATTAGTTGGATTATTTGATTGAAATTGAATTGTGTGGTGAAATGAATTGATTTGATGATGTGTGAATGGCATGGGCCTTCACTAGACCGGGGATAAGGCTAGGCCTTGTCCCGTTTCTAGTATCGTGCCGTTATGCCGCCGAAATTTTCTAAAATATGTTAGAAAATAAAAATATCATTTTATTGTGTAAATGAATTGAATAGAAATTCATAGGTTGAAATAAAATGTTTTATCGTTAAAAATATGATTTTTAACGTGAATGTGAATAAATGAATAGTTATAAACAAATCGGCCGATTTGTTTGTATATACACTGATTTGACTGATATTGATTGGGTCGATAAATTTCACACATCGCCCAACCGCACAAATAAAATCTGTGTTTGATTGTTTGGAACCCCACACGGGTGTTGGGATGAAATTGGAAGTTCACTCATCCTGATTGATTAAATATGTCGATCGATTGATTGACAGGCTGTTATAAGCGTTGAATATCTATATTTGATGCTTTTACAGTGTAGTGCACTTTGGTTGATGGTTGATTATTTTCAATGTTATTATATACATGTGTTGTATGAAAATCCATATAATTAACTTTATATGGTAATTGATTGGGCCTCATTCCAATCGTGAAAATAAAGAATATTTTGATAATAGGAAATATTTGAAATAGAACATTTGAAAATAGAAATATGTGAAGCCGTGATGATTAGATTGACGCCACTTTGACGTGAACGATATTTATATCGATTTTAAAACGATTTCGAAATGAATTGAATTGAAAACGATTTCGAAATGAATTGAATTGAAAACGATTTCGAAATGAATTGAATTGAAAACGATTTCAAAATGAAATGAATTGAAAACGATTTCGAAATGAAATGAATTGAAAACGATTTCGAAATGAAATGAATTGAAAACGATTTCGAAATGAATTGAATTGAAAACGATTTCGAAATGAATTGAATTGAAAACGATTTCGAAATGAATTGAATTGAAAACGATTTCGAAATGAAATGAATTGAAAACGATTTCGAAATGAAATGAATTGAAAACGATTTCGAAATGAAATGAATTGAAAACGATTTCGAAATGAAATGAATTGAAAACGATTTCGAACTGAATTGAATTGAAAACGATTTCGAAATGAATTGAATTGAAAACGATTTCGAAATGAAATGAATTGAAAACGATTTCGAAATGAAATGAATTGAAAACGATTTCGAAATGAAATGAATTGAAAACGATTTCAAAATGAAATGAATTGAAAACGATTTCAAAATGAATTGAATTGAAAACGATTTCAAAATGAAATGAATTGAAAACGATTTCGAAATGAAATGAATTGAAAACGATTTCGAAATGAAATGAATTGAAAACGATTTCGAAATGAATTGAATTGAAAACGATTTCGAAATGAATTGAATTGAAAACGATTTCGAAATGAATTGAATTGAAAACGATTTCGAAATGAAATGAATTGAAAACGATTTCGAAATGAAATGAATTGAAAACGATTTCGAAATGAATTGAATTGAAAACGATTTCGAAATGAATTGAATTGAAAACGATTTCAAAATGAAATGAATTGAAAACGATTTCGAAATGAAATGAATTGAAAACGATTTCGAAATGAAATGAATTGAAAACGATTTCAAAATGAAATGAATTGAAAACGATTTCGAAATGAATTGAATTGAAAACGATTTCGAAATGAATTGAATTGAAAACGAATTCAAATTGAATGGAAAGCGAATTGAAATGAATTCAAATTGAATTGAAATTTGAATTGAATAGAAATGAATATTTAAAACGAATTTATAAAGAAGAATTCAATTTTGATTTGAATTGAAATGAAGGTTGAAATTGCTTTTGAAATGAATTTTAAAACTATTTATATAATTTGTTTTAAATAGAAATCGACGAAATATATATTATATATATTATATATATAATATAATGGCCTGAATAGAACGCGCCGCGCCGCGGCAGTTCGTGAATTTCGACCATTTATTTCAAACGGGCATTACGGGAGATCCGACCGTCGGATTCTCCTAAAACCGGAACCGTTGGGTTCGTATCGAAAAGAGCTTTCTAACGGATATTAGAAATTAGAAATCTAACGGTTGGATTTGGAATTATGTCCAAATCAAATTTGAAAAAGGTCGCTATAAGTGCAGTTCGATGGCCATTGATGGAAATCGACTGTACGGGCCTTGATAAAATTATTAAAAATGGTAATAATTTGTGTAAAATCATAAGAAATGATTTAGAAAGAATTGGGATGAAAAACTCCATATTTGAAAAGATAAAAATAGATTTTTATCGAAATGAACTAGTTTTGAACTAGAAATATAATTCTATTTACTTTTAAATAAATAAATTGAATTTGAAAAGGGTTTTAAAAATAACCAGAATTTCCAATGATTGCATTGGAGTGGATTTGAATCGAAATTGTCTTCGGAATATTTCGATGTTGGAATTCGTGATTATACAGGTGTTGTTATGGAAATTTGAAAGATATATTTATATCGTTATTTCCAATACGACATTTGTTAGTCGTAGAATTTGATATTGAATATAAGCCGATATATTTTCTATTCAGAGCCTTGTATTGAATATCAAATGTGATTTGGGGTTTGTCGTGAATAGTGTCTTCACTAACACTGTTCTTGAACCCAGTTGAGAAAAGATTAAATCTTTTTATTTAGATTTAATGAAGTGTACCAATTAAATAATATTTAATTGGAATTGAATTGATATTGATTTTTGGGTTTATCGTGGGCAGTGTTTTAAAGAACACTCGTTCTTTAACCCGATAATTAATGAAGGTGATTTTGGGTTTATTGTGAACTGTGTTTTTAAATGACACGGATTCTTTAACCCAGTTAACGATTAAAACTAAGTTGAGTTTTAATGAATCTTTAATTAGATTGAAATGGTCGAGAATGGAGTATCACCAGTTTTGCTCCAGGCGATAGTCAAATCTTTAATTAGATTTGAACGTGAAATGGTAATTGAATTTACCGATAACACCGTGGTGTTAGGTATGAAGTATTACCAGTTTTACTTCATGGGATGAATAGGTTGGGATTGGGAAATTAAAACAAATGATTACTTCAGTAAGTTTCGTAAATCCCGACTAGTTGAATCGAAATTCAAAAGTAGATTAAAGAATAAATTCAAGGAATTTATCTTTGATAAAATTAATGGGAATCTTTCCCTATGAATGTGAAATTTAGAAACTAACTGTTGGTTAGCCAAGCAGAATGGTTTTCTGGATATTGATCTGATGTTGGTTTCGGCCTTCGGGGTTAATATTTGGGGAACTATTCTCTTGATTAATTTGCGGTTAGTGACTGATGAATTGGAATGAGGCGTACGTTGTGTTTGTGTAGCACTTTTATAAAATATACGCGAGTTATTCGGAAAGACCGGGTTTATCCCATTCTGAATAACTGATACGACGATAAGTCGAAGATGAAGACGGTGGTCGAAGACCGGAGGTCTTCACGTCGTTTGGGTAATTACTGATGATCTTGATTGGGCTGTACACCCAAGAAGATGGAAACAGTTAGTGATCGTCTAGACGTACTTGGAGATCGATGGATATGCGGGGTACTAGGTGCCTCCGGTTTCGTTCAGACCCAGAACGGACTTGTAAATGGACTGTGTGTCTGACATTGGATTTTAGTCCGTGTGATTGATCTCTATTAAATATATATCTGTTTGGCGGCGGAGAATTTATTCTCTTGCTTAACGCCCTTCTCTGAGACGTACGAGCTCAGGGGTTATATATTGATGGATATCAAACGCATGGAGTGAATTGCCTGTGTGGCATGCCTAAGTGGCAATTGATCGAGGCTTCTGTTGAAAAGCAAAGTCTTGTGGTGATGATCAAAGCACGACCTTTGTGGCGTAGCTTTGTGTAACGTTTACTTCACGAGTTTCACACCCGGTATGAACCAAAAACGGGAGACGGACCTCAGGGAGGGCATGCGTTTCATTCTAGTTAGAAGTGGCGTCAGTGGTTTTACACGCCCTGACGAGTTTGACTTATGTGGTTGTTGCTGTTGCGAGGCGCCTCGGATTGATCGGTCGTTCTCGAACCGATGGAGTCATTCGTTGGCTCATTGACACCCCAAAGGGTGGGGAAACGCAGTGTTCAGGGTTTAAGTTTAATCCACATCGGTGGACCGGCCCTGTCGCTCCAAGGGTCACTCGAGCTCTGATCCTGAGACACGGGCTAGAGCGTCTCGAATCGGTTGAGGACTATCTTTTGCCTCGGTTCATAGATGGAAATCCAATTTCCAAATACGTGATTTTGCGGTTTTAATTGTAGAACTAGTATGGCGACATGATATATGGTACCCATGCCGCCTATGATTTATACTTATGATTTGAAGTTGTTTTATACACTATGCACTTATAGTAGTATCAAATGATTTGTTTTAAACGTACTAAGCATTCTTTGGCTGTTATAAGGGAAAACCCTATCCTCGGCTGCGTTGCATTGTGTGATGGGACCTGGGTCTTATAACAGCTTCATTCTTCTTTATTTAGCATTGCGCTGTTGTTGTATGCACTGGTATTCTTGGGAGGAAACCCGTTCCGTGTTATACGGCGTGGTCCCTTGATTTACCTAACTTTAAAATAAAGATTAACTGTTTTAGTTCTCACACCAGTCCCATGACTGACCTGGAGTTTATTGTTTTAACCTAAGCTCTGGGTGCCCTTATTTTGACACGGGCAGCTAGTAGTTTTGGTTTTGCAGATTTATATTCACAGGATCCTGGTTTACAGCTGGAACGATATCCGGAAAGCTTTGTATCCGTATATCTCTTTCTAGTTGTGTATTGTATTATTTTCCGCTGCGATGTATTTAAATGTAATTTAAATCTCTGATATTTCTGTGTAATATTTATTCATACTCTGTATATTCTTGTAATCTGATGCATTGTTGTAAAATACAATGAAGTGTTCTTTGATATGTGTTCTGTTGTGGTTTGTTCTCGAACTATCCGACGCTTTCCTTTACGGGGAAGTTGCGGGTTTTCACAGGAAGTTACAATCAAATGAAATTAGATTGTAAACATGTATATATATATATATATGTGTGTGTGTGTATATATATGTATATAGTTATATATAGTTAGACAAATAATATATATCCAAGAAATAAAATAAATTGGATAAGTTTGAATTTCAAATGAAGATAAGAAGGAAGGGACAAAGAATAATATAAACAAGGTAAGAAACAAGGCAAATAAATAGACGTTATATATATACACACACACCCCTCAGCCCCACATACGTTTATTGGGCACTTCAGTGACCAAGAGGTCGAGCACCCCTTTAGAAGGGGTGTCGACCGCCCTTCTACAGGGGAGGTCGACCGCTTGGCAACTGAAACACCCAAGGTTAGGTATTTAGGGGTAATATATATAAATGGACGATTAGGATTATATCTAAATGATCCTACGACCTAGCTTACACAAGCAACTATAAATAGACCCCTATACTTCACAACTAAACCCTAGCCATTTTCTCTATTGTGCATCCACTTTGCCTTTACCATCATTGATTATAGAAATAAGTTTTTCATCCTCTTATATAGGTCCATTTCTCTTTCTCTCTAATCTTTTCTTATAGATCTAGATTAGAATATATTCTTGGAATCATAGGAAATATATATATATATATATATATAAGAATTTAATTAATTTATTCTTATGCATATAGATCTCTAGAGTTGGAATTTACATCAAAAAGGCACAACAACGTCGGATCTACTCCCTTCCAATCAATGCGAGTGGAATTTAGTATTTCCTTAGGCATATTCTACATTTTTAGATTGTCATATCGATTTGTATGCCTAAGAGGATTTGATACAACGGTTATATTAAAATTCAAAACCACTCAAATCCTCTATTTTTATTATTTCGCAAGGATTGTCAATTTATTATGTTTATGGATCTTGATCTTAGTAGTGAACTGAGACCAATTGGATGATGTGCTTCTATTTTATGTAATTTATCCTTTTTGTCTAAATATTTTTTTGTAACCTAAAAAGGTTTAGATTTCGTTTGATTCATTATTTGATTAGGTTTGGGTTCTTTTTTGAATTCAAATATATTCATATTTGAAGCCTATCAAATATGAACGTTTATATGTGCAATACTTAAAAAGGGTAAACTAGGCAAAATAAAGTCTATGTATATACATGTATATATTTATATATGTGTGTGTGTATACGTATATATGAAATTATACTCTATTCTTGGTTCATTACTAGAATCATTCCAATAGCCTAGGATGCAAGTTGAAATTATATGTATGTTGTGCTTTCCATTACTGTTATCTGTTATTATGCAACTATGCCATCATGCCTTAAATGTAGCGGTTAAAATATGGAAACTAACTTGTATGCCTTGAACTTAGGACAAGTTGACAATTTTTATCTCGTTATAACGTTCTCTTGTTCATACGAAATTAACGTTATTTCTACGTACTAAATATTCTACTTATATAGCGTAATTAACGTAATTAGCGTGTAAAGGCCTGTAAATCCGTACCAATTTGAGCTGACTAATATCCTACACATTCAACTCAAAGTGCACGAAAATAAAAATCTTTAATAGAAAGAAATAAGAGGATGAGAAAGATAAGAAAGAACTAATAGAATAGAAGAATAAGAAGAAATCAGAGTTAGAGTAAACACGAATCTCACAGCAGAAAGAATAAAATATATATAACATAAATTTGAAATACAAAACTGTATTGTATATACATACCATTATCAGAGTATAACACATATACATCATAGCGGAAATAATCTCTACATAACTAGTGGTGAAATCTCCTGCTTCGAGTTCCTCCAAGTGTATCTGTAAAAGCCTGAAACACTTGGCTGCCCGTACAAATTTGGGCACCCAAGAGTTTAGGGAAAACAAATAAAATAACTCTGGGTCAGTCGTGGGACTGGTGTGAGTAAACTCCAATCATATTATTTAACTTTGAAAATCCTTTTGAAAGAAAAGGTAATAGTAAGACCAACCCACACATAAACATGGACGGTTTTTTCCTTACTATAACCAAAACATTTTTTATATTAAAATCCGGTAATATTATATTAATGTCTAATAAAATTATAACCAAATAGTAGAACGCTTACATCTCACGCTCTACATACATAGTATGAAATCAAAAACCGTAGGCGCTTATTGGAGATTGGATTCCAACAGACAAGGTATGGGATCACCTTCCGATCAGTGTACTCTAGAGGGGATACACCAGGGTTCAACAAGAACGTCTTACAACCTGGCCACACATGACCGCCCACTCATTTAGCTTGAGTGAACCGAATATATTGTCACCCATAGTTGTTGGCCATCCAACCAAAATCTGAAGATACAGAAATGAAAAGAAGAACAAATATAAATTTTCTCTAGATCGGTGACAATACACCCTGCTTGGGTATGACCCAACAAGCCATACTGCCCACCCGATTTCTGTCATTTCCCGGTTGTGAGGCTAGAGGCTACGTCTATCTTTCAGAACATCTGATCATCATTCACTTTGAATTCCACATCGTCAAACCCATCAATTCACTAATCGATTTCCAAAAACATCATGGGTATAAAAATCTAAGAGGAACGAATTCCTCTGCTACTAGACGTAATACCTTTAAGAGATCAACCGTACATTATTTATTAGGTATACTCTATCAGACACTCGTCCATACAAGTTGTCCTAGGACTGGACAAACCGAAAGCACCCTTCTGGAACAGAACGACCCTTGCATTTCACTCCGTCTTCAATTGTCTTCAGCACAATCTAATTCACAGCGCTTATGCCTATACGGAGTGGTTTCCAGATAATAAATCCAAAAGGTCTCTCCGTATTGACAACGATGGTCATAACACTTCAATAGTCGATTATTTAACTGTCGAAGTAAAAACAAACACCCATTCAAATGTACAACTAAACATCACAAAACCACGGGCACTCTTTATTTAACATTCATTTTTAATATTCAAATACCCATATCTTACCAGATATTTCTCAAACCCTGTTTTAGCCTTTTCACACTTCTTGAAAAAACATTCCCAATTATTATAAACTCTTATTCTCCCATGTTCCAGAGTATATACGTTATTAACGTTCGAAACATTTCCATTCTTTATTTTCTACACTTGGATAATATACCATATCTATATTGGAAAAATATTTCCAATTTCATTATAAACATGTTAATCTGCCAAACGTTCACTTTTAAAACATTGTTCACTTTAAAATGTGGATATCATCCCTATTATAGAAATCTGAATACCTTTATCAAATAACTCATTATTCAAGTAATAAATACCCTAATCTTGTTTACCGAAATCTCTTTCATAAATTTATATTCCCATTCCACTTTATAAACTTTGTTTCTAAGTCAACTTCTTGTTAAATCAATATCAAGTTTATAACTAAATATTGATTACATATCCTATTATAATTTATTTGTTTAAAACTAAATATCAACTATCCTATCAGATTATAATTCCTAAAAATAATTTACTTTAATACATTTGACATCGTCAAATTATAGTTCCAAATCCTAATAGTGTTATTTTGTTCTAATCATATTCCAAACATCGTAATGATGTCATCGTTTTCAGAAATGATTCTCCAATTTCTCTTTCTAACTCATTCTTATATTTCCTTGGACAAACATCGTTACTTATTACTTTAGAATAAATGGATTTCAAACCAAACTATTTTCATTTCCTAGGGATAGTGCTATGTATAAAAATCATGCTTAAGCTTGGTCAGCAACGTTAATTTATCGTTACAGTTCAAAAATTTACAATACGCTGCGATATTCCCTTTATAACTAATCTTTACATCTCTTTCTGTTACAAACTGATACCATTCCTCGATAATAGCGAAGTCCTTCGAGTTGGGGTATTTTATTTACCTCTCAGACCTTGATCGACAACGTTCTTACCTTAGAACATATATAAGTCCGTAACTCTAAACTCCTTATTACTAATAATATCAATTAAACCGTATTTCTTGCTTTATTTTAAATATGGTTTTGATGATGCCATATCCTTATTTTGAAAACTCGGTTGTTTATAATTATTTACCTTAGTCATTAACTCTTCGCTTCATCTTCCTTATACAAATCCATTATTAAACATTTCTCTTCGCTTCGTCTTCCTTAGACAAATCCATTTTTAAACATTACTCTTCGCTTCGTCTTCCTTAGACAATTCCGTTTAAAAATTCTCTTAGCAAATATCAATAACATTCTTCGTCTTTTGACCATTTACTTTTTATTTGAATTATTATGCCCAATTCAAGTAAATATCTCATTACAACTCAGTACCATCTTAGATGAAATTCATTTAAGAAACAATTACTTTAATTAAATAGTGATTAACTTTATCATTTGCTGAAGTAATACAGTTTACTTCATTATTAATAAACAATACTAATTATACTAGTTCAATAATTATTTAAACTTCATTAATTAAAAAGGTAATTAAATATTATTAATTTCGATTAATTTATTTCTAAACTATTTTCATCAGATTAATTGAAGACCAATTAATCTAATAATCAATTTCCAATAAACAGTTGATTTAATCAACTTCAAACCATCAGCTAATTTGTTAACTGATTTTAATTACTTCTTACCATTAGATTACTTAACCATTTGTTTCCAAATATTTACACGCAGGATGGTTACAGCTTTATAACTTATTTAAATATAAAACAATCGTTTATATTTACTTTAATAAACGAACTATAAAACGCTAGTTTATAATAGAACCTCTATTTTAATTTAAACTTCGCGTTAATTATAAAAATATAATTTTTATAACCAACTTCGTTGATTCGCCTACTGGCAAATCAATTTCTTAACCAAACGATGGATTTATGATCGGTTGCTTCCACTTTCTTAATCGATATCGTCTATTGATTTAATAAAAAATAACGTTGAATTTCCATTCAACATCAATATCCACACAGGGTTTTCAATGTCATTTTGGGTTCAAACAGTGCATATATAAATAATATAAAGCAAACAATATATATAAATATTAAGGAATCCGGTTGGATTCCTCCAGCCAGTTTCCTGCATCCATAGATGTTAGTCAACATAATTAACATTAATTCCATACTAGGGAGTATTATAATTGATGGAATCAGTATCCATCCAATGATGTATACATATGCAACGATATATATTATTCAACCAATTTAATTGTAATCTACCTAATCGACCATCACACTGCATTCAACCATTATTTATTAATATTAAAATCTAATTATAATATTTTAAATAGAACAGAGTCAGTGAATTTACTCACCTTTGCGCGTTAACTGTTAAATAACGATTTGCGTTAGTTGATTATACCCGGCGCTTTAATTACCTAAAATTGTAATGTGCTTCAAACCGTTCCCAAACCAGCTCATAACGTAGCCTGCCTCCGTATGATTTCAACGAATCTGACCATCCATAATTCAATATCGATTCAGCCTAACTCCACTACCCGATCTGCGCTGTGTCCTTCTCCCATCGATTTAAAACATAACTCCGTGCTCCTCCTTGAAATGTATATTTTATTCCACTTATTTCCTTTCTTTCCCGTTAACAAAACAACGCTACTCCTATTAGTTTTTGACGCTTCTCACCACCTTTCTGTGCTTAACACCTGACCAACCTTACCCCGCGTGAAACAGACTGTAGGGTTTTGTGAATTAAAGCGCAGCGGAAATAATTAAACCCTAGAACAGGATCCAGACAAAATAAATTAAATTGAGTTCAAATTATATACCTGCCATGGATTATCCAAGAAAACCGAATTAATATCGAGATCGAAAGGAATTGGAGCATCGAATTCAAGCAAAACAAAGTCGCCTTGCCACTACAAGTATCCACACGAACAATTTTCTTCAATCGTCGCACGATGGAAGAGGAGGAGGAATCAGGGGTGCTAGCCGCCATTCGTGATTTTGGATCTAGGGTTTTCTCGAAAAATTAGGTCAAAGAATAGTATACGCGTATATTAATAAAAGAGGTAGAATTACCCTTTTAATAAACGTGTGTACCATAAAACAAGGAACAATTCCTTGTACCATTTCAAATGAAATATCAATGGTTTATATTTCATTTTACCCTAAAAACAAAACCAGTATTCCCCTTACATTGTTCTAAGTGTGTGACCCTATAGGTTATTACAACGTTGGCAATGATTTTAAATCGTATTTAAAATCATAAACAGTGATTGGCATCTAGCAATACGTCGCTGCTACCCAAGTTATAATAAGATCAATGATTCGATACTACCTTTCTGTGACCAGTGTATCAATGTAATATAATCCTTTTAACCAATATATCCAGGATCAAACTAGAGGCATGGATCGTATCATCCTCATTATAATTTAATCCGTTTTTCTTGATCGATGAGTAGACTGTTTAAAACAAATCAGTATTTGAGCACGGCCATGCATTTCACAGTCTCACTCAATCGAGAGGCCCATGGATATCACTACGAATATATCGTAGGGTTAAATTCCATCTAGATCATTCATAATTTTCATTCGACTCGAGATGTATCCAATAATCACCGTTATCGTTACTCTGTTACGAAATAACTTTAGATGATATCAAAACACAAATATCCTCGAATAAAATTATAATGATTTCAGGTCTGACGACCATTACATCACTGTCAGTATGAGAATAACTTATGATACTGTTAATTACATTCCATGGAGTTATCTCACGGTGGGTCAGCCCAATACGATATTCTCTAATACGTATTTATGTTTTGACATTAATATCACTTATATTAATGATCAATGAGATGTGATCATCTGCCAATCAACATACTAGTCTTAATGCTTTATTGTTGTCCTATATTAACAATAAAACTCGACTAGTGGCATTTAAGAATAATAATACTTATCACATTATATAATCTCAAGTTCAGTCTTACTCGAACTATATAATTCCGTATTATTATTCTAAGGACTTCTATTATATCATTATTTATATTACGCAGTAAATACAATATAATAGAATAATATTTTATTCCAAATAAAATAATAACATCAATAGTGTTATCAGTCTCATCAAATGAATTGCCTCTAGGGCACAAACTCTAACAATCTCCCACTTGCACTAGAGTCAATCATTTATGTATCGTATACTTATGAAACTAGTGTGACTATTAAACTTCTGCTGCGATAGAGTTTAATTCTGTAGGTATGCAACATTATAACTTTTTGTAAATTTGCAGATATGTTTATTTCTTCTGTGAACAACTTCACATAAGAATTATATTTCTCAAAATATATGTTTGGATTCATAATGAGTTTAATGTTTTAGGCCTGAGCAATAGCCACATTGTTATCGCAATGTATATCATTGGATCAACAATGAATTAAGTCCAATTATGAACTTCTTAATCCAAACATTTTCTTTCTCAGAATCAGTATTTATTTCTTGTTTTTAAAACTAACATTATTCACAATAATTAATGTGTTATCATTATATAACATTGTAATTATTGTGTCACTCCCACTCAATTTCTTGTCTATACAAGATTCAATGGTATTTTGTGGTCTCCGAGACATTTCAGATTCTATTTTATTCTCATTGGTACGTTAGAGACTGGCTCTCCATTATTAGGATACCAATTCGAGCAATAAACATTTTATTCTCTGAGGATTTACAGAATTAATACCCATTTTCTTCTTTTGGATATTCCACAAAATATTTATTTGATTTGGGTCTGATCTTATCAGAGGAATGACGGTTAACAAGCGCCATACATCCCAAATCTACGCATTTAGACATACTATAACATTTTCTAATCCATATCTTATATGGCGTCTTAAGACTTGTTTAGTAGGATTATGTAACGACCCGGATTTTTCTGCTGTTTTGATTTGAATATTTAAATTTATTTTAAATATTTTATTTGATCTATTTATGGAATTTAATATCGAAATCGTTAATTAAACGACGACTGAGCGTTTATATTTATATTTAATTATAAAACGAACTCGAAACAGCACGGTAGTTCGTAAAATTGAATTTCAACTTCAATTGATCGTGCTGAATCCGTGTTAAGTCGGATTTCGGTGAAACAAGAAGCGTCTGAATCTAGTTGATAATATTTTTCTAAGGGAGGAGAAAAATCAAATTTCCGTATTGTAGATTTTATTTTACGTCCAAATGAAATTCTGAAATAGTCGCTGTGGAATCGTTTATACGCCGTAACGGATTATTTGATATAATTAAGTATTGGCTTCGAATTTAGATAAGTTCTTTTGAGGCGTAGTCATAATTTAATTTTTAGAAATTTAATGTAAATTTTAATTAATTAAATATGCAACTTTTTATTTGGGTATTTTGCATCCTGTGTCAACATTTTTGGGGTTTCACAGAATGAGTTAAACTACCGATATTATTATATATTTGTGATCGTGGCACAATGCTGAACGTGACGGTATAGTTATTTCTGTCGATGGCAAGTCATACACGAACAAAGCTTTATGACGGGGTACAGTACACGAAATATTTGCTTCAGCTACATCCAGCTTTTCTTTCATTTCGATGATAGAACAATACATACACAGTTTTTTTGAGAACAGTGAATCTACCAATCCGCAACAAATAAACGAATCAGTGTCTAAATCTAAATGTATATTGCCGTAGTACAACTACACTATGGCCTATATACTGTAGCTAATAAAATGAACAAATAGACACAGCTATCTCTTTTTGAAGCTGCTACCGTATATGTCCTGAGAGGTCGAATCAAATTGCAGCACCCTATTTTCTTTTTACAGCTCAGTGAAGCACATGTAAATGTACTCAACTCGGCCAACATGTTCCCTACCTTCCCCAGTTATTCACCATGACAACGTCTCATCTTAACAATCAAAATGGCAACCCAAGCACAGCTAGTGAAAATCGACATCATAACCTTGGGAAGATAATAGTCCTGCAGACCTATGCTATGGGTTACAGTCCCTACCATTGGATGTCGTGCTCCCCAAACATTAAACCGTGATGGTCACGGTTACTCCCACTATAAATACAAAGTGATTTTGTTCATTTCTCATTCTCCAATAACACGAACAGAGCCTTCTTTAAACTGAAATGAAAAAAAAAAAAAGGGGGAAGAGTTTGTTGAACGCAAGTATGGGGAGGCTGGCGCCTGGCAGCATGGTACCGTTTGCATGCATGGGTACCGTGACCAACAAAATGGAACCATGGGTTCTAGTTCATAAGGAAGATGCGGCTAATTGCTTATGAAATGGCAGTGAAGTGAAGATTTGAACGCAACAAAGTACGTTGCGATCATATGGACTGAGACGACGCTGCCAAACTGGTTTGAAAGGATTCGGATCGAACTGGAAAATTATATAGTTTCGAACGCTCGGATGAAACTATATAAAATGACGCTGAAACCGTAAATTGAAAACAAAGGTGAGTTAATTCTCACACATTTCTGAAATACTAGGATGTGCTAAATTCGTATATTTAAATTTAATTGGTTGATTGGATGCCTTGGATGCCTATGGTTGATTTAATGGTGTTTAAATATTTCTATGTACTGATATGAAATATTTTAATGATCCGTGATGCAGGGAAGAACAGGTAGGAGGAATCAAACCGGTTCCTCAAATATTTAATATGTTGTTATTTCATATTTATGAACTGTTCAAAACCTGTTGGCTTTAAACCCTATTGATTGTTGAATGTGGTTGTGTTTTGAATCAATAAATAGCATCGTTGATAAATAAATAGCAGATGGCCATGATATCCACCGTTTAATAAAAGATCGATTCAACGTCAAGTGAATCGCTACAAATAAAGTTATAGAAATTTATTATTTAACCGGTTATAGATTTTAAAATATATTATTATTATTTTAAGTGAAGTTTTAAAAAGAGAATAAACCAACCACATAAATACATTGATTGGTTTAACCAAATTCTACCGTGCGCGAAGCACGTGGTCATTAAGTGATTTGGAAACGGCTTTATTTAGCTAATGCAAATGGCCAGAATTAACGTAACACTTAGAATGGTTTTATATTGATATAAATCAAAGTGAATAAAATTATTTAAATTAATTAATTATTAATTAATTTAAATGACAAGATCGATAACGATTAACTAACGAGTTAGTCATGTTTAGAGAAAACAAGTTAACGGCGTTAGCTGAACTTGTTATTAAATTAGTTCATTAATTTGAAAGGGATAGTTAATGGTAATGAAACCATTTTTATTTTAACAAAATGTGGACGCTTGATTTTTTTGTCATTTAATAATAATCGAAGTGGTAATTGAGAATGTGGAATATATTAAGGAAAGTTTGTGAAGTTTAAAGCCATGGTTATAGTTATAAGCGATTTAATATTTATGTAAGGTCAAAGTTTTAACTTGATCTGAACTGAATTATATTTAATTGGAATATATGAATCCAAAGTATACGAAGATATATAACCAGAGCTTTATTGAATAAGGTAAACGCCAAGATTGGAAATTTAAGTACACTGGCGAAGATAGGAAATGGGAAATCAAAATTTGAATCAGAGTAATTAAATGAGATAAGTTATAAAGATTCGATATAGGACCGCCATTGGTAAGAAGAGATGATATTCCATTAAGATGGAATTATAATGGAATTTGTCGTATTGGAATGAGTATCGGCTTTTTTTTACAACGGATATCTATCTGACGATAAGAACGTTGTTGAACAAGGTCTGAGAGGTAATTAAAATACCCCAACTTGAACAACTTCAGGATTATCAAAAGATGATATTAGTCGTAATGATGAAAGTGTTAGAATAAAATATTTTGGGCAAATAACAGTGTAACGCCATTGAAGATTTGGAAATATAAGATTCCAAAATAAAAGGATAATAAAGGGGTTAGAGAATATGAAATGTTATTTCCTAATAAAGAAAATAAAAAGGGAAATTGGTAAAAGTATAACGGCATTTTCAAAGTTAGGAAATGAGATTTAATGGGTTTATTCTAAAAGAATAAGTGGTGGTTTTGGTATTCAAATAATGAAGCCAAGGAAGATGTCGTAATAATTATTTTACGAATGATAAGTGATTCGATAAGATAATGAGAAATGTAGGGCCAAGTGATGCTGTGTAATAAACCAATGGATTTGATTTATTTTTATGGTTATTTATTTTGTTAGTCAAATAACCAACTATCAAAATCTGACCCAACGTTATTGGTACGGGAAGACCGGGATCGAATTTATCTTCGAAAACCATTCCGACCAAAATACGAATACGTCAAAGACGCTGATCGTGATGGAGCAATTGAAGACCGTAGATCTTCATGAAGCGGAAGAGTTACTTACAATCTCTGGCTGATCCCTAGAGATATACTGTGATTCTGTCGTGATTGGAATCTATGGGTTGCAAGGACTTCTCGCTACTAATCTATAGGGTGATTCCTAGGATTGTGGTAGGAGGGTGCCTTCGGTTCATCCTGTTCCTGGATGACATGTATAGATGATGTGAATGGTGGCCAAATGTTTTCAAAAGACAATTATAGCCTCAAGCCTCATCAACGGGGAAATGACAAAAATCGGGCAGGCAGCATGGCTATGTGGGTCGCACCCATTAGGGTGTATTGTCACCATCTAGAGAATATTCATATTTGTTACTTCTTTTCATTTCTGTATCTCCCGGGGATTACGGTGGTCGCGCGACAAAAAGCCGTAAGGTGACAATATGCTCGATACACTCAAGAGAAATAAGTGGTCGGTCATGTGTGGGCCGGGTTGCAAGATGTTCTTGTTGAACCCAGTGTATTCGTCTCTAGAGATATACTATCGGCAGGTGGTCCCATACCTTGTCATAGTTGGAAATCCAATCTCCAATAAGCGCCTGCGGTTTTGATTGTATATTATATATGTGGAGCGTGAGATGCAAGCGTTCTGCTAGATTCTATTTACATGTATTTAGACACTATGATAATATCAGAAGAAGGTATTGATTTCAAAACGTTTTGGGTTATAGTAAGGAAAAAAACCGTCCGTGTTTATGTGTGGACTGGTCTTACTATTATCTTTTTATTTCAAAAGGATTTCAAAGTTAAACAAGTTTGTTGATGTATGAATTTATCACTGAAAAGTATTTCAGACTGATCCGGGTGAATTTTGTTTTAAATCAAATGTGCTCGGGTCAGACCAAGCATATTTACAGGTCAGGTTTCTGCTGGAAGCAACAGAGATGGAGTTGAAGTTGAGACGTATTCCATATATATACTGGTACTAGTTTATTTCCGCTGTGTGTTGTATTGATCTGAATGTATACTCTGATGTTGTAATATACAGTTCTTTTAAAAAGTATTATTGATTATTATATTTTGTCCATTCCGCTGTGAGACTCTGATCTTCTTACTCTTCCATTCTAATATTTCTTTCTTTCTTTTCTCGCCCTCTAACTTCTTTCTATTAGCTTTCTGGGTTTTCGATACTGGAGTTTAGACAACGAGATGTATTAGTGTCAGAATTCTAGTGTCGAAATACCCGGGTCGCTACAGTTGGTATCAGAGCAATGGTTTAGGAATAACCTTGGCTCTGTGGTGTAACTCGATAGAGATTGGGCTAGGAATACCCTAGGTCGAGTTGAGTGTATATATATACACCAGAGTGCGTATTTGTAATTTGAATATAAAATTATTTTTATATTGTTTCGACCAAAATTATTTTATAAGAAGGTAAAATTTATTATTTTCTCAAATTATCATTTAATTCAAAACTTGTATGAAGTTGGAAACATTTCAAATATGAAATGGGAATTAATTTTAACTTGTATGAGTTAAAATGAATCATTTGAGTTGGAATTGAGAAAAGCCAACAAGAATTTGACTTGTGTTGGGCAAAACAAAAAGTGAATGTATCCAAACAGAACAAATGAAAATTTGTTGGATTGTATGTTTGGAATAAAATTCATGAATATGGATTTAAATTGGATTTAGAACCAATGAATGAGTTGGGCTTGTTAAAATGAGACCCGGGTGTAATAAATTTGAATGATTTAATAAAACCAGAAGGAAATTTAAATTATAAAATTGGTGAATATGAAATTTGATATAGAATTAAGTGAATCAGAACTTAACTTAACTAGGTTATATATTGGATGATTTGTTTGTGTTGTATGATCTAGTTTATTAAATGATAGTTGGTTATGTTAAATTCGACAAACAAGTTAATAAGAAAATTGAATGAATTGGAAACAGAGAGATAAATTCCAGTATAAGGAATTGAGATTAAAAATCAATTAAGAAATGAAACTGGGAAAAAAAATTGATTTGATTAAGTGATTGTTGCTTACTTGGCTGGATTAGATTAAATTGAAACCATTAGCAGTTAATTAAGAAATTGAATGGATTGAAAGGAAAGGAAAGTTTCCAAGGTTATACAAACCTGAAAATGAATGGTTTTGATTCGTATGTACTGGAAGGGTGACAACGTGAATTAACAAGGAGTTCGGGTAGCAAGTTATATATTTAGCATGGGGAAAGGCCGTGGTTCCTCTCGACTGGATGGAGGTGGTTCCATTTAGGTGCCGGGGTCTGTGAATAGGCGAACGGTGGTAATGGCGTGAGAAAGGAAATCCAGCATAACAACTTTTGGATGGGATTATATGATATAACCCAGTATTAGTTTATGAATTGGAAGCTGAGTAAAGGGCAGACGGCCAGAAGGCTATGATAATTAACTTGATCACGGAGATTGAAGAGCAGATTGGGAAATGAAGAGCTGTTGATTGATTTGCTTCGAAACTGGATGGAGTTGCCCGACAAAAAGGTAAACCTTAATATTATTGATTGGGCATTTGAATTTATACCCAAGATGGGTAGCCGCTTGGCTTTGTTTTCTTCGGATCAATATGAGAGGCCGAGAGTGCCATTTGTAGTTGTTTGGATCGAACAGTACAGAAGAGGTGCTGACGAATTTTTCGTAAATTTTTGAAATTTAGAAAACATTTTTGATAATACTTTAAAAGAATTATTTTGAAAATAATTGCTGTTGGAGCATTCTTTTTACTTAGCAATTTCGAGGACGAAATTTATTTAAGGGGGGAAGAATGTAACGACCCGGATTTTTCTGCTGTTTTGATTTGAATATTTAAATTTATTTTAAATATTTTATTTGATCTATTTATGGAATTTAATATCGAAATCGTTAATTAAACGACGACTGAGCGTTTATATTTATATTTAATTATAAAACGAACTCGAAACAGCACGGTAGTTCGTAAAATTGAATTTCAACTTCAATTGATCGTGCTGAATCCGTGTTAAGTCGGATTTCGGTGAAACAAGAAGCGTCTGAATCTAGTTGATAATATTTTTCTAAGGGAGGAGAAAAATCAAATTTCCGTATTGTAGATTTTATTTTACGTCCAAATGAAATTCTGAAATAGTCGCTGTGGAATCGTTTATACGCCGTAACGGATTATTTGATATAATTAAGTATTGGCTTCGAATTTAGATAAGTTCTTTTGAGGCGTAGTCATAATTTAATTTTTAGAAATTTAATGTAAATTTTAATTAATTAAATATGCAACTTTTTATTTGGGTATTTTGCATCCTGTGTCAACATTTTTGGGGTTTCACAGAATGAGTTAAACTACCGATATTATTATATATTTGTGATCGTGGCACAATGCTGAACGTGACGGTATAGTTATTTCTGTCGATGGCAAGTCATACACGAACAAAGCTTTATGACGGGGTACAGTACACGAAATATTTGCTTCAGCTACATCCAGCTTTTCTTTCATTTCGATGATAGAACAATACATACACAGTTTTTTTGAGAACAGTGAATCTACCAATCCGCAACAAATAAACGAATCAGTGTCTAAATCTAAATGTATATTGCCGTAGTACAACTACACTATGGCCTATATACTGTAGCTAATAAAATGAACAAATAGACACAGCTATCTCTTTTTGAAGCTGCTACCGTATATGTCCTGAGAGGTCGAATCAAATTGCAGCACCCTATTTTCTTTTTACAGCTCAGTGAAGCACATGTAAATGTACTCAACTCGGCCAACATGTTCCCTACCTTCCCCAGTTATTCACCATGACAACGTCTCATCTTAACAATCAAAATGGCAACCCAAGCACAGCTAGTGAAAATCGACATCATAACCTTGGGAAGATAAGAGTCCTGCAGACCTATGCTATGGGTTACAGTCCCTACCATTGGATGTCGTGCTCCCCAAACATTAAACCGTGATGGTCACGGTTACTCCCACTATAAATACAAAGTGATTTTGTTCATTTCTCATTCTCCAATAACACGAACAGAGCCTTCTTTAAACTGAAATGAAAAAAAAAACTGAAGACGCTGACGGTAGGAGCAACAAGAAACAGTGGGGGATGTGGTAACATGGCCTTTACTGGTGCATGGCGGAAGTTTTCTTCATGAGGTGGGAGTGTTTGCATGGCAGAAGGCATGTGAGAAGTAAGTGGTGTTGTAGCAGGAGGTGGTTACACGTATAAAAGAAGATGTATGGTGCAAAAGGTGGCTGTGAAGGAAGAATGTTTCGCTTCCTGTAACAATTTCTGTAAAAAAAAAAAAGAAAAAAAAAGGGGAAGAGTTTGTTGAACGCAAGTATGGGGAGGCTGGCGCCTGGCAGCATGGTACCGTTTGCATGCATGGGTACCGTGACCAACAAAATGGAACCGTGGGTTCTAGTTCATAAGGAAGATGCGGCTAATTGCTTATGAAATGGCAGTGAAGTGAAGATTTGAACGCAACAAAGTACGTTGCGATCATATGGACTGAGACGACGCTGCCAAACTGGTTTGAAAGGATTCGGATCTAACTGGAAAATTATATAGTTTCGAACGCTCGGATGAAACTATATAAAATGACGCTGAAACCGTAAATCGAAAACAAAGGTGAGTTAATTCTCACACATTTCTGAAATACTAGGATGTGCTAAATTCGTATATTTAAATTTAATTGGTTGATTGGATGCCTTGGATGCCTATGGTTGATTTAATGGTGTTTAAATATTTCTATGTACTGATATGAAATATTTTAATGATCCGTGATGCAGGGAAGAACAGGTAGGAGGAATCAAACCGGTTCCTCAAATATTTAATATGTTGTTATTTCATATTTATGAACTGTTCAAAACCTGTTGGCTTTAAACCCTATTGATTGTTGAATGTGGTTGTGTTTTGAATCAATAAATAGCATCGTTGATAAATAAATAGCAGATGGCCATGATATCCACCGTTTAATAAAAGATCGATTCAACGTCAAGTGAATCGCTACAAATAAAGTTATAGAAATTTATTATTTAACCGGTTATAGATTTTAAAATATATTATTATTATTTTAAGTGAAGTTTTAAAAAGAGAATAAACCAACCACATAAATACATTGATTGGTTTAACCAAATTCTACCGTGCGCGAAGCACGTGGTCATTAAGTGATTTGGAAACGGCTTTATTTAGCTAATGCAAATGGCCAGAATTAACGTAACACTTAGAATGGTTTTATATTGATATAAATCAAAGTGAATAAAATTATTTAAATTAATTAATTATTAATTAATTTAAATGACAAGATCGATAACGATTAACTAACGAGTTAGTCATGTTTAGAGAAAACAAGTTAACGGCGTTAGCTGAACTTGTTATTAAATTAGTTCATTAATTTGAAAGGGATAGTTAATGGTAATGAAACCATTTTTATTTTAACAAAATGTGGACGCTTGATTTTTTTGTCATTTAATAATAATCGAAGTGGTAATTGAGAATGTGGAATATATTAAGGAAAGTTTGTGAAGTTTAAAGCCATGGTTATAGTTATAAGCGATTTAATATTTATGTAAGGTCAAAGTTTTAACTTGATCTGAACTGAATTATATTTAATTGGAATATATGAATCCAAAGTATACGAAGATATATAACCAGAGCTTTATTGAATAAGGTAAACGCCAAGATTGGAAATTTAAGTACACTGGCGAAGATAGGAAATGGGAAATCAAAATTTGAATCAGAGTAATTAAATGAGATAAGTTATAAAGATTCGATATAGGACCGCCATTGGTAAGAAGAGATGATATTCCATTAAGATGGAATTATAATGGAATTTGTCGTATTGGAATGAGTATCGGTTTTTTTTTTACAACGGATATCTATCTGACGATAAGAACGTTGTTGAACAAGGTCTGAGAGGTAATTAAAATACCCCAACTTGAACAACTTCAGGATTATCAAAAGATGATATTAGTCGTAATGATGAAAGTGTTAGAATAAAATATTTTGGGCAAATAACAGTGTAACGCCATTGAAGATTTGGAAATATAAGATTCCAAAATAAAAGGATAATAAAGGGGTTAGAGAATATGAAATGTTATTTCCTAATAAAGAAAATAAAAAGGGAAATTGGTAAAAGTATAACGGCATTTTCAAAGTTAGGAAATGAGATTTAATGGGTTTATTCTAAAAGAATAAGTGGTGGTTTTGGTATTCAAATAATGAGGCCAAGGAAGATGTCGTAATAATTATTTTACGAATGATAAGTGATTCGATAAGATAATGAGAAATGTAGGGCCAAGTGATGTTGTGTAATAAACCAATGGATTTGATTTATTTTTATGGTTATTTATTTTGTTAGTCAAATAACCAACTATCAAAATCTGACCCAACGTTATTGGTACGGGAAGACCGGGATCGAATTTATCTTCGAAAACCATTCCGACCAAAATACGAATACGTCAAAGACGTTGATCGTGATGGAGCAATTGAAGACCGTAGATCTTCATGAAGCGGAAGAGTTACTTACAATCTCTGGCTGATCCCTAGAGATATACTGTGATTCTGTCGTGATTGGAATCTATGGGTTGCAAGGACTTCTCGCTACTAATCTATAGGGTGATTCCTAGGATTGTGGTAGGAGGGTGCCTTCGGTTCATCCTGTTCCTGAATGACATGTATAGACGATGTGAATGGCGGCCAAATGTTTTCAAAAGACAATTATAGCCTCAAGCCTCATCAACGGGGAAATGACAAAAATCGGGCAGGCAGCATGGCTATGTGGGTCGCACCCATTAGGGTGTATTGTCACCATCTAGAGAATATTCATATTTGTTACTTCTTTTCATTTCTGTATCTCCCGGGGATTACGGTGGTCGCGCGACAAAAAGCCGTAAGGTGACAATATGCTCGATACACTCAAGAGAAATGAGTGGTCGGTCATGTGTGGGCCGGGTTGCAAGATGTTCTTGTTGAACCCAGTGTATTCGTCTCTAGAGATATACTATCGGCAGGTGGTCCCATACCTTGTCATAGTTGGAAATCCAATCTCCAATAAGCGCCTGCGGTTTTGATTGTATATTATATATGTGGAGCGTGAGATGCAAGCGTTCTGCTAGATTCTATTTACATGTATTTAGACACTATGATAATATCAGAAGAAGGTATTGATTTCAAAACGTTTTGGGTTATAGTAAGGAAAAAAACCGTCCGTGTTTATGTGTGGACTGGTCTTACTATTATCTTTTTATTTCAAAAGGATTTCAAAGTTAAACAAGTTTGTTGATGTATGAATTTATCACTGAAAAGTATTTCAGACTGATCCGGGTGAATTTTGTTTTAAATCAAATGTGCTCGGGTCAGACCAAGCATATTTACAGGTCAGGTTTCTGCTGGAAGCAACAGAGATGGAGTTGAAGTTGAGACGTATTCCATATATATACTGGTACTAGTTTATTTCCGCTGTGTGTTGTATTGATCTGAATGTATACTCTGATGTTGTAATATACAGTTCTTTTAAAAAGTATTATTGATTATTATATTTTGTCCATTCCGCTGTGAGACTCTGATCTTCTTACTCTTCCATTCTAATATTTCTTTCTTTCTTTTCTCGCCCTCTAACTTCTTTCTATTAGCTTTCTGGGTTTTCGATACTGGAGTTTAGACAACGAGATGTATTAGTGTCAGAATTCTAGTGTCGAAATACCCGGGTCGCTACAGATTAATTTAATTGTTCCCAATTTAATTTATTGGAAGATCTATATGACTTATCTTGGTCGTACCATATCTTATAAGGTGTGATTACTCCTTTCAGGCACACCATTTCAATATGGTGTTCTAGGTGGTGTGAGTCGCGAAACAATTTCAAACTCATCTGGATAGTCATTAAATTTATTGGCTTAATTATTCTTTTTCGAACTATTCGAAAAGTATTTATATACTATTAAAATTGGTTTCTAACTCCACTTTCAATTCTTTGAACCTTTCAAAGGATTCTAATACGTGTTTCATAAGATACACATATCTGTATCTACTGATATCATCAGTGAATATAATGAGGTAATAAACCTGCCTCTAGCTTATGTATTCATTGTTCCATATACATCATTATGTATGAGACCCAATACTTATCACTCATTCGCTGTGTCAAGTGAAAGGTGATTCAGTTATTTTGTCTTATTAACAAGATTTGCATTCTTCATATGATTCAAAATCAAATGACCTCAAAATTCCATCATTATGAATTTTTGATACGTGTTTCTTGTTTATATTGGTTAACTGACAATGCTAAAGATGTGTACGATTTAAATTATTAAATTTAATCCACTCAGTGTTTATGTCAAGTACATTATAGTTAACAATTTATAAAGATCGTTAACTATTTGTGAAATTCCGTAAGATATTTCATTTAAATAAAATGAATAACAATTGTCCTTTTATTACAAATGAAATTTAAACTTGTCTGAACAATATTTATAATAACATTTATTTTAAATGGAATTTCATAATAACAATTATTTTATTAATTTTATTAAGCCAGTATACATAACAAGAATCAACTTTCTATGGATAATCCATCAACTTTTGTTTCATTTCCATTCGTAAGTCCACTTGTCATTTTATCATATTTCTACTTATTTTGCAATTTCCGTAAATTAACATACATGTGATTTATATATAGTATCTAATACTAGAAATGTATAAGTAGATTCTTATGACATTTATATATTATTCGGTTGAAGTCATACCTCAATCTTTCATTCTAGATCCTCTATGTTTATATAACAATTACGTTTGATTTGTTTGAGGACAATCCTCAAATTTCAATGTTAGTCAAGAAATTTGATTTTAATTCAATTTATCTCCTTCTTAAGGATTAATTTAAATTATCAAGTTATTTATTATTTAATATCTACATTAGATAATAAAATAATAACTGATTCTATAATATTTATTTATTACAAAATTTTGACAATCAAAATTTATGTTAACATAAATATGTGATTTAAACTAAAATACGCTCCCACTCAAATTAACATCCCTCTGTTTATATATACATATCGGTATACATATATAACGGTGTTCCAAGATCCATATCTAGTCATGCCTTGACCCTGCTTTGGCTGAACTCAAAACACAACCTTTTAGGTAGACATCTTATGTCAATTATATTTTCTATATAACTCTTGGATCGCATGTTGAACATTTTGTTCAGTATTATTCATTTGCTCAAAATGTAGAATAATTCATGTTGTTGTCTCTAAGGCCATAATCGTATTATGCAGCCTAGTTAAGTCAGACCCAATAATAGGTTGGAGCACCACATTTTACTCCATCGCATATAACCAAAATAAAAGGTGCACAACGCTTTGGCGTTAGTTACAACCATTGATCTTGGACAGTGATGAGTATATTATTGGAAGACTTCACCATGACTCAATATATCAGAATTAATCTGCTTTAAAGGGAATTTTATAATTCGTAATGGCGAACAATATTAGAGTTATCTACATATATCAATTATATGTATTTTATATTCGTAATATAAATTGAATTTAAATAATATAAGCGTTTTAAATCTAATGTAATATAAGTCGCATGTAATATAGGTCGCATACCTTTTCCTTTTGAACAATTCAATATAGATGGTGTGGATCTTATCATCTCAATCTAATCAGATTTGGAGATTTTAATTTAAACAGCATTGAACATTTCAATGTAGGTTTTGAACATTCCGATCTAATCTATCTTAACATTTCATCATGAATGTGAAGTCACAGATGTATATAAAACAGGTCATATGGTTTATATAAATAGATATGGATACACATAACATTTTATATATACATTCTTATATGAAAACGGTACAAATGTTACATATGCTTTACAATACATGAAAATTACAGGCCAAAAGAGATTTAGTAATTCTCAATTACATTTTCTTCACAAGCAGCATCACCTTTGCTCCAGCATATCCATCAAATGCTAGCATTAATTTCATTTTAATTGATCCATGCTGAGCATCATCGGCTGAAACAATTTCAGCTTACATGAACAGGTCAGCACGCTACAATATGATCATATCACATTAAGCCTTTCAAAATTAAGTTTCATAACAATACAGGTGCCTATAACTTAATTCAGATTCATACATAATTATAATGTCTCATGTAACACTTACACATGTGTGTTTAATGAAATACAACATAACAGAGATAAATATAACTGTACAGAAAAGGCAATTCTAAGCTAAACTATTTACATTTTATTGCACTGTAACAGAAACATATTTTAATACTTATCACAGATGTATAGCTTAGTCAGATAGCATAAAACAACATGTTTACATATCAATATCATAAGAGAACATGTATAATTTCATGTTTCCAGATCATAGCATATCATTATATACTATGCTAATATTTCATAAATATTCGTTCTGAAATTTTCTGGACTAGTATATCAATATATACAGCTCAGATCAATTTGATCACAAACATGCTTATGACCTTTCAAGGATACATGTATTCTCATATTTTATAAAACCAGAAAACATATATTCTTATTCTAATCAGATGCTCACACATGTTTATGAAGTATATATGTTTGAAACCAGACCATGTGAGTGGTATATGAAGCATATTCTCATATATATGATCATTAAACAACCCAGATTGAACCTATTCAGATTTAATTATAACTCTAACCCAGATGTGAAATAAATTTAGCAACTGAGTACAAAGAAAAATCAAAACGAGCAACAGTTTTACTAGCATAACGATTATGCCATATTGTAAATACAGAGACCCAGTATATATTATGTGCACATACATCTATATATCTTGATATAAGATGTGTATTTTCATAGCTGTATACTAAAACAATTTTAGATTTATATTCAGTTTTAGGGTCAAATCCTATATGTTTAATTGCCCAGCTTTATAACATACATATTTATATGTATAAATATAAGCTTAATACATACAGTATAATATCAAATATCAATACCATATAGAGGATCTTCACATAATTCTTAATTGGCATTACAACCAAGTGTTTAGGTAACAAACTTAAAGTTTATCTTAATAATTTAGTAAGCTATGTTCCTTAATATAGCTTATATTCAGATCACAATGGAATGTCAACAGGATAGTTGATCATACATGAATATCAGTACACAAGGAAATTCTGTAAATAGTGTAACAGATGTAATATGCATATATTATATCTCAATACAAACAATACACATACCGCTGTTGCATGACTAAATGCACATCTATAAACATATATGTATATTTACACAATGGTATACCAGAATCAATTCAATATTATAAACAGTGATCGGTATAAGGACCTTAAGGGTATAACATATAAAATTTGATTAGAATATATGGACATACTTTAAGATTTACAAAACTCAAAATGAACATTTACATACATACATATCACTAGATGGGTCAATGATGTGAATCATTTAATACCAGATTTATATTAATAAACTGAATTTATTACCCAGGTTCACATCAGTATATCAGTATATTATGATATCAGTATATCATATTCTACTAATCATTCTGTGTGCAATATGGTAACATAGAATAACCAAAAGTGGCCAGTTTATAGATTGTTATACTCATGTTACATGTAACACCCCGAATTTCAATTAACACTAATGGTTAGTAATTAAAGTATAATTAATCTCAGATATGAGAATCAGGGGAAACAGGCTGCGTCATTGCGTTCGTCTTGGAAAAATACGCGAAATAGAGTCCGAGTTTGCGTAAAACGGGTACCGTATGAAAGAGATATGGACGAACGAAGTTAGGCAGAAAAACCCGAAACAGGCCAGAAATGCACTGGCGCACTTGTGAAGTGCGCCAGTACAAAAATACACTGGCGCACTTGGGAAGTGCGCCCATGTCGGGACAGGAAACCTGCACAGTTTCTAGAGAGTTCTGTGGTTGGGTGCACCAGTTTGGGGTTTGGGCTTGGTCTTAGGGCTGGTTTCTGGAAAGTTCCGAAATCTAAGGGTCCTAATCTAATTTAGGGTTAATCTAAGGGCCTAAAACACTCACCTAATCTATAAATACACCCTAAACCTACCCTAATCCATACTAAAAATAGAATTGAGGGCTACATGCCGCCAAATTAAATCTTAGAAGGAGCCTCCACTAATTTATGAAGAGGGTTGCAAGCTAATCACTCTCTAATCAACCTCTAATCCATTCTAAGCATCTTAATCTTCTTTATTTGGAGTGCAAATTGGCTAGTTGTGAGTTTCTATCACTCTAATGATCAATTGCTAAACTAAGTAGATGAGATATGATGAGATCATATGGTTTTGTTTGGGGATTAATGGGTTTTAAGTCATATGACATGATGTTAGTTTGCTAATGTATGTGGGTTATGCAAGTTTTGTGCTTTGTGATCATATGTTAATATGCAAGTTACATGTATGATAATTATGCAAGTTGTATGTTTCTTCATATGCAAGTTTATGAGTTCATATGCAAGTATGTAACATGTTATGCAAGTTCATATGCAAGTTATGAGTTCATATGCAAGTTATGTAACATGTTATGCAAGTTCATATGCAAGTTATGTGACATATTATATGCAAGTCATGTATTTGTTAATATGTAAGTTTATGTAACATGTTATGCAAGTTAATATGCAAGTTATGTGACATGTTATACAAGATTATATGCAAGTTATGTAACATGTTATGCAAGTTCATATGCAAGTTATGTGACAGATTATATGCAAGTCATGTATTTGTTAATATGTAAGTTTATGTAACATGTTATGCAAGTTAATATGCAAGTTATGTGACATGTTATACAAGATTATATGCAAGTTATGTGACATGTTATACAAGATTATATGCAAGTTATGTGACATGTTATACAAGATTATATGAAAGTTATGTGACATGTTATACAAGATTATATGCAAGTTATGTGACATGTTATACAAGATTATATGCAAGTTATGTGACATGTTATGCAAGTTCATATGCAAGTTATGTGTTTGTTAATATGCAAGATGGCACCTTTGAAACATGTTCATACATATGCAAGTTGACACCTTTTATATGTGTTATGTCATGAGAACGAAATTACGTGGGAACGATGGGGTTAATTAAATGCATATGTTAATAAGATTGTGTGAAATTAATATAATTATGCATAACATAAAATAAATGAACATAGTATGGGAATTTGCCAATTAAGTTAGGTGTACCCATACTATGTGTTGGGAATTTGCCTATTAAGTTAGGTGTACCCACACTTTGGAGTTGGGAATTTGCCTATTAAGTTAGATGTACCCATATTCCTAAAATAAACATGATAATTAACACAAATTATGGGGGTGATTAATTAGGAGTAATTAATCGATTAAGACACGAGGTTGGACCCGTTTGTAGTATAAGACTGCCCGGAGTTTACCGGCTTAACCAGGCATCTACAAATGACGGTCCAATGTGAGGGGTCTTAATCATAAATTAAATACGTAACAAGGGTAAATGACACGAGGTTGGACCCGTTTGTAGTGTAAGACTGCCCGGAACCTACCGGCTTAACCAGGCATCTACAAATAACGTTCCAATGTGAGGGGTCCTTTACACGGTTACGGTGTTAATCAATTAAGAAACACTTAACCAGATAATCATGTAGTGGGGCATGGGGGTTAAGTGGGTACCTTGGGTGGTATGTGGAAATTGCTAGTGGTTGCCAATAGAAAATATGATAAAATACTTAACCAAGATGAAACATGTAATTAAACATGATTAAAGGGTTAAGTGGGAAACACTAGTGTGTGGGCCAAGCTTAGGGGGATGGCTTGTGCTGGGGGCCCATTTCAACCAGTAACCCATACGTATCTTAGTGAGCTCGACCCATGTCGAGGACGGGACACGCATACTGGGCTTGACTATAAGAGGCCAAAATGGGTTAGCGGTGGCAACGCATGACCAACGGGTTTCATATGCGTGTGTGGACCCGGGCTGGTAAATAAGACGTTGTTGCATCGTGTAGATATAAGCCGTGCACCGTTAATTTTATCAGGTTGCCACGTTGGGGAATGGTACACCCCACGGTGGGGCCAGCATGGGTATCTACGTTAGGGAGCCGATCGAATGGGGAGTAGTGTGTACACCTAGTGGATTGTAGGGCCCCGTGGCGTCTACTTAAGTCACCTAGGGGTACGCGAGAACTATTAAGTTAATTTTATAAGTCCATGGGTGGGATCAACCTTTAAGTTAGGAACGACTGGTGTGGTGCAGTTTAGTAATTTACCTTTGGAAGGGTAGATGCGTCTTTATCTTTTATCTTAGTTTAGTTGACTGCTTAGTGTAGCCATTCATCCCCGTTAGTTACCGTATATCAGTTTATGTCTTCTCTGGTTACTTTAACGATTGTATTGTTAAAGTTATAGGACTCGCTCAGACTTATGTCTGACCCCGTTGTTTTTATCTTTTTTTCCCAACCCTCAGGTCCTACGGTGGATCCTAGCAGTAGTGGAGCTTGATCGGATTGCTGTTCCAGTCTTTAGGAGCTTGGATAGATGTAAAGCTCCAGTTACCCAGTTATCTTTTCTTTTGTCATGGCTATTGTATGAGAGTGGGATTATGTACTTCTTTATTTTGATGGATATTGTACTTGACTTTTATTGTGGTTTTATGACGTAACCAGACATGTTTTACTTCCGCTGTTATGAGATGATGTTTTAAATTTCAAGTACTATTTATATCTGTCTTGTTGTAATTTTTCTGTTCTATATTCACTAAAATACTCCACCGATGCTATGGCATTCCCTTAGTGAGTGATCATAGCGGGAGTGGGGTGTTACACGTGGTATCAGAGCTGAAGGTTACCGGAACAGATAAATTTTTGAGAAAAATACATTTTTTAGAAAATAGTAAAGGTATTATTTTTGGAAAAAGTATTTTCAAAAACATGTCTTTTAAGAGAAAAGTTTTTGAAAAAGAAAAGCATAATCCCCAATAGCCATATCTTTATCTTTCGGAATCTCCTTTTTGAATCTTTCCTCTTTCGTTTCAGCATGGCTGAAGATCATAACATCCCGGAGGGCTTAGTTATACCACTATGGTATAGGAGGTTACAAGAGGCTAGGGCTGCGGCTGCGGGTCCAGCCAATGCTACTACACTAGAGGCAACCGCTCCTCCTCCTCAGCCTAGAGTGGATAATTTTGCTAAGATTTGCAAGGAGTTCAAGGCTATAGGAGGAAAACCTTTTCTAGGTTCAGAGACTTTCGTAGAGGCTAGAGATTGGCTTAAGGAAGTGGAAGAGTTGCTGGATATCTTTGAAGTGGAAGAGGGAAAGAAAGTCAAGTTGGCGGCTTGGTTAATGAAGGGAGAGGCCTCATTCTGGTGGGAGGTCACTAATGGAGAACGCCCTGTTGACTCTTGGGCAGATTTCAAGCAAAGGTTTGGGGCTAAGTTTCTCTCAAGGGCGGAAGAGAATCTGTTTATGGAGAAGTTCTTGAATTGGAAGCAAGGGAATCTCACGGTGAAAGAATATGTCAACAAATTCAATCAATTAGCAAGGTTTGGCATAGAGTTGGTGAATACACCGGAGAAGAAGGCTTTGAGGTTCGTTAGAGGCTTGAACGAACCATTGCAAGGAATAGCTATGACTCACATTCCTATGGGGGCCACCTTTGAGAAGCTTGTCTACATGGCACTTATGCATGAGGATGATAAGAGTTCTAAGGCACCAGAGAAGAAGGGGGATCAGAAGAAACCGCAACAACAACAACAAGGCAAGGGTGGAAAAGGCAATGGTGATAAGGGGAAGAAGAAGAAGAAGAAGTGCTTCAATTGTGGGACCCCAGGCCACCTCAGCAAGGATTGTCGCAAAAAGAAGAAGACCGGTTGCTTTCATTGTGGTGAAGCAGGACATCTTGTGAAGGACTGCCCAAAGAAGGGGCAGAAGACGAGGTCTACCTCAGGAGGTCAGGTGCAAGCTCTTATGGCACCAGCTCAGGCAGGGGGGCAAGTTCAGGCTCTCTCAGTTCCACCGATTCAGCAGAGAGGTAGAACTATTTCCGTTGAAAGTCTGGTTTTTCTGTTTGATCATCCAGTTCGTACTTTGTTTGACTCTGGCGCATCGCATTCTTTTATCTCATCATCGTTAGTTGAGTCACTGCACTTAGACACCAGTCTAGTTGATGATCCCTTGGTTGTTTCAAACCCAATTGGGGGCTCCATATATCTGTCTATGATATGTTTGGGTTTGAAGATTTCTATACTTAGCGTTGAGTTTGGATGTGATGCTTTTGTATTGGGCTTCACGGGCTATGGGTTGATTTTGGGCATGGACTGGTTATCCCGTAATGGTGCCGTTCTTGATTGTGAAAGGAGAGTTGTCAGGCTTATGACCCGCTTGGGTAATACTCTCGAGATCTCTTGTAATCCCATGGAATCTGTTTTGCTAAGTTATCTTGAATCGCTCGATGCTTCGGTCGAGAGTTTGCGTTCTGTCAGAGTGGTCCGGGAATATCCGGATGTGTTTGAAGAGGTGAAGGGTTTGCCTCCGAAGCGGGAGATAGATTTCCGAATTTATTTGGTGGATAATGCCAAACCAGTGTCTTTGCCAGTGCGCCACATGGCTCCTCGTGAGAGAAGAGAACTTCATAAGCAAGTAGGGGAGTTGCTTGAGAAGGGGTTCATAAGGCGAAGTATATCGGAGTGAGGAGCTCCAGTAGTGTTTGCCACGAAGGCGGATGGGCCCCTCAGACTTTGTGTGGATTATAGAGAACTTAATAAGCTCACGAAGAGGAATAGACACCCATTACCGAGGATAGATGATCTCTTTGATCAGTTGGTTGGCGCCTCAGTGTTTTCGCAGATGGACTTAGCTATAGGGTTTCATCAGTTGAGAGTGGCGGAGGACAGTATAGAGAAGACTGCTTTCCGGACTCCGGATGGTTTTTATGAGTGGCTTGTGATGCCATTTGGGTTGACAAACGCCCCTGCATACTTTGTTGATCTGATGAGTAGAGTGTTCAGAGAGTATCTGAATAAGTTTGTAGTAGTCTTTGTGGATGACATCTTGGTCTTTTCCAAGAGTGAAGAAGAGCATGCCTTACATCTCAGAGAAGTGTTGGAGACTCTTCGAGCACATAGTCTTAAAGCTAAATTCTCTAAATGTCATTTTTGGAGAAGAGAAGTGCGATTCTTAGGGCATGTGGTCTCTAAGGAAGGGATAGCTGTGGATCCCGCAAAGATAGTATCTATCCAGGATTGGAAAGTTCCTAGAAATGCTACCGAAGTAAGAAGTTTCTTGGGGTTGGCAGGATATTATAGGAAGTTCATCAAAGACTTCGCGAAGATATCAGCCCCATTAACCCGCTTGACGAAAAAGAATCTGGTTTTCTCATGGGACGTAGATTGTGATGATGCTTTCCGACGGTTAAAGAGAGCTTTGACCACCGCTCCAGTTTTAGTGCTTCCAGATGGGAGTAAGCCGTTTGTTGTTTATACCGATGCTTGTGGGACAGGATTAGGCGCAGTCTTGATGCAGGAGGGAAGGGTAATAGCCTATGGAGGGAGGCAATTGAGAGTGCATGAGAAGAATTACCCTACCCATGATCTAGAGTTGGCTGCGATTGTTTTCGCCCTTAAGTCTTGGCGCCATTATCTTCTTGGTGAGAGATTCGAGTTGTTCACTGACCATAAATCATTGAAGTACTTATTCTCTCAGAAGGATTTAAACTTAAGACAGCAAAGGTGGATGGAGTTCTTAGCATCCTATGATTTCGAGATAGCGTATACCCCTGGCAAGGGTAACGTGGTGGCGGACGCCTTGAGTAGAAAAAGGCTATCTTTGAGTCCATTGTTCGTGGAACGGCGAAGCTTGGAGTTTCTTTCTTTGTTCGACTTCAGACCTTCTGTTGACTTTGTACCTGGTTTGTTGGCATCCTTGGAGGTTAGACCTACTCTTTTGGGACGGATTGGCGAGGCTCAGCGAGACGACCCACAGTTGGTTGAGTTGGTAGAGAAGCTTATAAGGGGGGAGTCGTCCAGCCATTTGGGTAGATACACCATAGATGATAGGGGATGGTTGCATAGAGACGGTAGACTTTGTGTACCGCAAGATGAGGGTTTGAAGAAGGCTATTTTGGATGATGCACATCGTTCAAGAATGACTATTCATCCCGGTGGAGACAAAATGTACCAAGATATGAAGAGAGTTTTCTTCTGGGCCGGTATGAAGAAAGATGTGGCCGAGTATGTGGCTAGATGCTTAGTGTGCCAACAAGTTAAAGCGGAGCAAAGGAAACCCAGTGGGTTGCTACACCCATTGGAAGTTCCGCAATGGAAGTGGGATAGTGTCTCGATGGATTTCATCGATGGGTTACCGAGATCGAGGAAGGGCAATACGGGAATTTGGGTTGTGGTAGACAGACTTACCAAGAGTGCCCATTTTATACCCGTGAAGAGTAAGAGGACCGCTCCATGGCTTGCTTCAGTCTATGTTAGAGAGATTGTTAGATTGCATGGCGTACCATCCAACATTGTGAGTGATCGAGATCCTATCTTCACTAGTGAGGTTTGGAGAAGTTTGCAAGAGGCGGTAGGGACTCAGTTGTGTTTGAGCACCGCATATCATCCTCAGACGGACGGTCAGACCGAGAGGGTGAACCGTATCTTAGAAGATCTTTTGAGGCTTTGTATCTTGGATTTTGGAGGTACATGGGAAGAACATCTTCCTTTGGTGGAGTTCGCATACAATAACAGCTTTCAGTCTAGTATTGGCATGGCACCTTTCGAAGCTCTTTATGGAAGGCCTTGTCGATCTCCTACATGTTGGTGGGAATCTACGGATAAGATCTTGCTTGGGCCAGATATGGTTAGAGAGACTTCAGAGAAGATTGATTTGATTCGAAGAAGGATGAAGGCAGCGCAAGATAGACAGAAATCTTATGCGGATCGGAGAAGGACGGATCTTGAGTTTGAGGTTGGGGACATGGTTTTTGTCAAAGTATCTCCGTTGAGAAATGTTGTTCGCTTTGGGTCCGTTGGGAAGTTAGCACCGAGGTTTGTTGGGCCGTTTCCTATTAAGGAAAGGATTGGACGGATGGCATATAGGGTGGAGTTGCCCGACAGACTTAGTGGTGTTCATGATGTATTCCATGTATCACATTTGAGGAAGTGCTTACATGAGACCGCAGAGGTGGTAGAGCTGAGCTTTCTTAGAGATGTAGAGGTAGAGCGTGATGCGACGATTCGACGAGCTCCTACTCGCATCCTTGGGTCAGAAACTAGGAAGTTGAGGAACAGAGAAGTTCAGCTAGTTAAAGTGCAATGGGGAGATGACGAAAGCAATGCTACTTGGGAGACGGAAGCGAAGATGCGTTCTTTGTACCCATTTCTTTTTGAGAGTATGTCTTTTAACTTCTCCTTTATCGCTTGTCTAGTACTTATCTTATCTTTAGTATATCCTCTCGCTAGTACCTATGACCTTTAGATAGGGTAAAGCCTATGGTTGAAACATGTGTTTGAAACATGTTATGGTTGATGGATGCATGTGGATGCAATTGGTTGCTAGTGGTTGCTCGTGGATGCATATACACACACATTAGGCACTAGATCGGCTCAGTCACTTCATGTTGCATATCTCATAAATGGATGTGGTAGTTAGATTGATGGATGTATCATGGCTGTGTTATCATGTGGATGATGCATTTTTGTGTATGGTTGTGCACGCATATAGAAATTGTATGTGTCAATAGGGTTTCGCATACATATTGGATGCATGACACTATCATGGTTTGCATTAAGGAGGTCGACTGAATCAGTAGACCGCCTGATTTTGCATTAGTATACGGACATATACACACACTTTCTGCATATGTTCATACATCATTAGAAGTTTCTAAGGATAATGGTTGCTTGTGGTTGATGGTTTAGTAGATGGTTGTTTGGTTGGTAGGATACGTTCTTCTTGACTTAGAGATTTCGAGGACGAAATCCTTTAAGTAGGGGAGAATGTAACACCCCGAATTTCAATTAACACTAATGGTTAGTAATTAAAGTATAATTAATCTCAGATATGAGAATCAGGGGAAACGGGCTGCGTCATTGCGTTCGTCTCGGAAAAATACGCGAAATAGAGTCCGAGTTTGCGTAAAACGGGTACCGTATGAAAGAGATATGGACGAACGAAGTTAGGCAGAAAAACCCGAAACAGGCCAGAAATGCACTGGCGCACTTGTGAAGTGCGCCAGTACAAAAATACACTGGCGCACTTGGGAAGTGCGCCCATGTCGGGACAGGAAACCTGCACAGTTTCTAGAGAGTTCTGTGGTTGGGTGCACCAGTTTGGGGTTTGGGCTTGGTCTTAGGGTTGGTTTCTGGAAAGTTTCGAAATCTAAGGGTCCTAATCTAATTTAGGGTTAATCTAAGGGCCTAAAACACTCACCTAATCTATAAATACACCCTAAACCTACCCTAATCCATACTAAAAATAGAATTGAGGGCTACATGCCGCCAAATTAAATCTTAGAATGGATTAGAGGTTGATTAGAGAGTGATTAGCTTGCAACCCTCTTCATAAATTTGTGTTAATTATCATGTTTATTTTAGGAATATGGGTACACCTAACTTAATAGGCAAATTCCCAACTCCAAAGTGTGGGTACACCTAACTTAATAGGCAAATTCCCAACACATAGTATGGGTACACCTAACTTAATAGGCAAATTCCCATACTATGTTCATTTATTTTATGTTATGCATAATTATATTAATTATGGGGGTGATTAATTAGGAGTAATTAATCGATTAAGACACGAGGTTGGACCCGTTTGTAGTATAAGACTGCCCGGAGTTTATCGGCTTAACCAGGCATCTACAAATGACGGTCCAATGTGAGGGGTCTTAATCATAAATTAAATATGTAACAAGGGTAAATGACACGAGGTTGGACCCGTTTGTAGTGTAAGACTGCCCGGAACCTACCGGCTTAACCAGGCATCTACAAATAACGGTCCAATGTGAGGGGTCCTTTACACGGTTACGGTGTTAATCAATTAAGAAACACTTAACCAGATAATCATGTAGTGGGGCATGGGGGTTAAGTGGGTACCTTGGGTGGTATGTGGAAATTGCTAGTGGTTGCCAATAGAAAATATGATAAAATACTTAACCAAGATGAAACATGTAATTAAACATGATTAAAGGGTTAAGTGGGAAACACTAGTGTGTGGGCCAAGCTTAGGGGGATGGCTTGTGCTGGGTGCCCATTTCAACCAGTAACCCATACGTATCTTAGTGGGCTCGACCCATGTCGAGGACGGGACACGCATACTGGGCTTGACTATAAGAGGCCAAAATGGGTTAGCGGTGGCAACGCATGACCAACGGGTTTCATATGCGTGTGTGGACCCGGGCTGGTAAATAAGACGTTGTTGCATCGTGTAGATATAAGCCGTGCACCGTTAATTTTATCAGGTTGCCACGTTGGGGAATGGTACACCCCACGGTGGGGCCAGCACGGGTATCTACGTTAGGGAGCCGATCGAATGGGGAGTAGTGTGTACACCTAGTGGATTGTAGGGCCCCGTGGCGTCAACTTAAGTCACCTAGGGGTACGCGAGAACTATTAAGTTAATTTTATAAGTCCATGGGTGGGATCAACCTTTAAGTTAGGAACGACTGGTGTGGTGCAGTTTAGTAATTTACCTTTGGAAGGGTAGATGCGTCTTTATCTTTTATCTTAGTTTAGTTGACTGCTTAGTGTAGCCATTCATCCCCATTAGTTACCGTATATCAGTTTATGTCTTCTCTGGTTACTTTAACGATTGTATTGTTAAAGTTATAGGACTCGCTCAGACTTATGTCTGACCCCGTTGTTTTTATCTTTTTTTCCCAACCCTCAGGTCCTACGGTGGATCCTAGCAGTAGTGGAGCTTGATTGGATTGCTGTTCCAGTCTTTAGGAGCTTGGATAGATGTAAAGCTCCAGTTACCCGGTTATCTTTTCTTTTGTCATGGCTATTGTATGAGAGTGGGATTATGTACTTCTTTATTTTGATGGATATTGTACTTGACTTTTATTGTGGTTTTATGATGTAACCAGACATGTTTTACTTCCGCTGTTATGAGATGATGTTTTAAATTTCAAGTACTATTTATATCTGTCTTGTTGTAATTTTTCTGTTCTATATTCACTAAAATACTCCACCGATGCTATGGCATTCCCTTAGTGAGTGATCATAGCGGGAGTGGGGTGTTACATTACATATGCATCAATACTTTAAGTGTCCTTAAAACCAGAACAGAGAATCAGATTCTCTGTATTGTTTAAAATCAGATTTCAAAATTATTGGTTTAGTTGATCAAAATCCATATGCATCTATTTCTGATTCTATAATCTTATAAACTTGTATTGATTTGAAAACAAAACCAGTCATGAGTTCTGATCTTACATCCAAGTATAAAGATCAAAACCAAAATTTGTCTTAACAAATTTATATATATTGATTTCAGTAAATCAAAATTAATCAGAAGACTTTCTTTCTGATTTATCAATCGGCAAAACTAGTTTTGATGGTGAGAACAAAATTATGATTAAGACCGGTCAAGTATACTTATTAATCAGACATTTTGATAATGTGCTTATCATTATTTATCAGTACAAGCAGATCAGGATACTATTTTATGCAAATTCATAATTTCATTTAGAAATTTGTATCAAATACAAGTTTTATAAGCAGTGAAACAATTTCACTTCATTCATGAATTTTTCATAAAACTCACATCAAAATTCACAAGGATTTAATTTGTGAGAATTCAAATAAGCATAAACTAATTTCAATAATTAATGAACTATGCTCTTAAATCTGGCTTTAAAATATCATTTTTTTAAACTATTGTCTTGAAAAGTAAAATCACATCATTATGTAATCAAATAACATAGATGCAAAATTAATCAACTAAAATCAGTTTAAACGACTTAAATGAACAACATTTTAACATTTAAAATCGTTGTTCAGTAAAATCCAATTCCCATAATTAAGATAGAGTAACAGCTACATGAAACTGAATCAGTGTTCAGTACTAATGAAGAATCCCCTTTTGTAATTAAATAAAAAAAATTTACTGCAGCAAACAATTTTGCTTTAGTATCAAATACTATTTTGATTGCAGTTGAACAATTTGATTTTATAAATGAAATTACTTCATATCCTAAAATCAGTGGATACAATACATAATTATCTAGGATTACAAGCATGCAGAAACCACAAACATGGTTCAAAATACTAAATATCGCAAGCTTATTTCAAACAGTCTGATCGAAGGTAAGTTTATTTTATTCAATAATAAACTTTGTTCTTTGATCTAAATCAAATATATACAACAGAGTCATACTCTGATTTATCAACGCATTTGTTTCATAAACAAATTATTATTACAGTCCCAATTCTGATTACTACATTTTAATTCCCAGATCTATATAAAAGGAAATCGTATCCAAATAAGTTCGTGACGACTTAAAGGTGAATATAATGACTGGCTTTTATACATGACTGTAGGTCATATGATATACAGGATTAAAATCATGTGATACTAGATCGAAAATTTTAATACATACAATCAACCAGCTCGAATACAAACAATGTTGAAACAATAGATTTGCGTTCAATTTCAGATAATATTGATGAATTGATCCTAAACAGTTTAAAGGATCTTGACTGCTTTCAAAACCAACGATTGTTTTGAAGAGCTGATCCAAAATATTAACATCTAACACAGATCTAAATTAACTCAAAATACGATTTTGAAAGTTGCTCTGATACCACTGTAGGGTTTTGTGAATTAAAGCGCAGCGGAAATAATTAAACCCTAGAACAGGATCCAGACAAAATCAATTAAATTGAGTTCAAATTATATACCTGCCATGGATTATCCAAGAAAACCGAATTAATATCGAGATCGAAAGGAATTGGAGCATCGAATTCAAGCAAAACAAAGTCGCCTTGCCACTACAAGTATCCACACGAACAATTTTCTTCAATCGTCGCACGATGGAAGAGGAGGAGGAATCAGGGGTGCTAGCTGCCATTCGTGATTTTGGATCTAGGGTTTTCTCGAAAAATTAGGTCAAAGAATAGTATACGCGTATATTAATAAAAGAGGTAGAATTACCCTTTTAATAAACGTGTGTACCATAAAACAAGGAACAATTCCTTGTACCATTTCAAATGAAATATCAATGGTTTATATTTCATTTTACCCTAAAAACAAAACCAGTATTCCCCTTACATTGTTCTAAGTGTGTGACCCTATAGGTTATTACAACGTTGGCAATGATTTTAAATCGTATTTAAAATCATAAACAGTGATTGACATCTAGCAATACGTCGCTGCTACCCAAGTTATAATAAGATCAATGATTCGATACTACCTTTCTGTGACCAGTGTATCAATGTAATATAATCCTTTTAACCAATATATCCAGGATCAAACTAGAGGCATGGATCGTATCATCCTCATTATAATTTAATCCGTTTTTCTTGATTGATGAGTAGACTGTTTAAAACAAATCAGTATTTGAGCACGGCCATGCATTTCACAGTCTCACTCAATCAAGAGGCCCATGGATATCACTACTAATATATCGTAGGGTTAAATTCCATCTAGATCATTCATAATTTTCATTCGACTCGAGATGTATCCAATAATCACCGTTATCGTTACTCTGTTACGAAATAACTTTAGATGATATCAAAACACAAATATCCTCGAATAAAATTATAATGATTTCAGGTCTGACGACCATTACATCACTGTCACTATGAGAATAACTTATGATACTGTTAATTACATTCCATGGAGTTATCTCACGGCGGGTCAGCCCAATACGATATTCTCTAATACGTATTTATGTTTTGACATTAATATCACTTATATTAATGATCAATGAGATGTGATCATCTGTCAATCAACATACTAGTCTTAATGCTTTATTGTTGTCCTATATTAACAATAAAACTCGACTAGTGGCATTTAAGAACAATAATACTTATCACATTATATAATCTCAAGTTCAGTCTTACTCGAACTATATAATTCCGTATTATTATTCTAAGGACTTCTATTATATCATTATTTATATTACATAGTAAATACAATATAATAGAATAATATTTTATTCCAAATAAAATAATAACATCAACAGTGTTATCAGTCTCATCAAATGAATTGCCTCTAGGGCACAAACTCTAACACAGACACCCTACTCCAACATTTATACTGCGCATGGCTCCCTTAACCAATGCTTTTAAACCCCCTAAAACAAATCAGTTTGAACTAAATTCTTTAATTAAAATGGCACGCACATTCCCTTGTTTGTTTCCATCTTCAGCGTGGTACCAATTCACGAAGGCCAGCTTCGTTGCAAATTCACGTCTGCATACGATCCCATGTTATTCATTCCCCCTGCCATTTTATAAATGCACATCTCTATTTTCACACTGCCTTTATTCCCAACTTGCACGCAATGCTACAACACTTTATTTCTCCAACTGTAAATGCCGAACTTTTGGAAGCTATCCACCGCAACATGTATACTCGCGTACATGGCAACCGTTCCAGCTCTTCCCTCCCCCCTTTACATATGTGAACCGCTCCAGGCTCTCAGCCAATACACCGCTCCTAACAAAGGTCATCTCCTCATGCACTCACGATATACACCAGCTTACCATGAAGCCATCGAATCGTTTCATGCTGAAACAAGTTCCAAGTTTTCAAAACAGTCCTGCCTGCTAGTACTTCACACAACTCCAGTGCCATTTTCTCCACTAACAACAGTGCGCATCACATACACCACCTCCCCTTGCTTCCTTTGATGACCAAGCCCCCTTAGTCTTTGCATTAAAACAAGAACCCAGCCCATACTCGTATACATATTTTCCAACAGACTTCTTTCATCGCCCTCTCCAATGCTTCTTCAAACTCTTTACCAGCCTCAACAAATCAAACGCGGCACTCATCATTTAACAACGCACAAAACTACACCTCCTATATGACATAGTCGCTCCATTTCTCCTCTATGATTTTCGCATCACAGTACCACTCACTTCAACTTTTCCTCAGGTTAAAACCATAAATTTTCAGCGTCTTCAATCTCCCTTAAAACCAACTAGCTGTACCTTCTCTTTTGACCTCTACAACTAGCATTAGTATCCCATACACCTTAGCTTCTTTCAAAAGATCTACCCCCATGCACTGTTGTGAAGACTGAAGTCCATACAACAAGTCCACAGGCCTCCTTTCTTCCATGTTCACCTTATCCGCAAGCCTCAACAATAAGCTCATGTTTACCCCTTCATGCCACATGACTCCACACCACTCTGTAACCCAACGTCAACCTCGACAAGCCCTCTGGTCATCACCATTTACCCCAGTGGTCAGCCCTAGTTCGGCAAAAAAAATTCCAGGTTGGATAAAATGCATCGAGTTTACTGAAAAAAACATAAAACCGAAGCCCTTCCTCTCGTGATCTCATACATATACTTTTCAGGATTTTTAATTGGAGATATCATTTATTGTTTGATTTAAAGCTTGCGCTTTGATTTAAAGGCCATCACTGCAAGCTCGAAACTTATTGGGTGAAGATGATGGAGTACGTGCTAACATTTATATAAACATGAAACTTGGCAACCACGTAGTAGGATCATAGGGTAGGGAAGTAGTTTATATTTCCGAAGTGTTTATATTTCCAAAGTGTAGCTGTTGGCATAGGTTATGACTTTACTTCCTTGGCCATGAAGTTTTTTAAATATATATATATATATATATAAACAATAGAGAAATGGGTATTCACGCTTATAGGGTAGGTGATATGTTTTAGAGTCTATGTTTTCTTAGCAGGGAAGGATTGTTTATTTATATATATGAATTCCTTCTTGATGAAGGAATAGCTTCTGGTAGGGTGTACACACCTTAAACGTTTAGGCTTGTATTGTTGGATTGGACTTGACATAACTTCTGCAGTTGATAGAGTGTTTTCGTGTAGAGGTGAGGCATTTGAAAAATGAGCCTGTACCCCTTACTAACAAAGGAAACTATTAATTGGTTTAAGTGGAAAGCTTGGAGACAACGTTTGTAAATGACAATTCAACAGGCTGCTAAGGACAAAAATAAAAACACATTCGTGTTCAACGAGGTGCCACGATCCCAAAAATATAATAATATCGGTAGGTTAACTCATACTGTGAAACCCCAAAATATTGATATAGGGTGCAAAACACTCCAAATAAAAAGTTGCGTATTTAATTAATTAAAAATTACAATAAAATTCTAAAAATTAAATTATCATTATGTCTCAAAGATCCTGTCCAGATTCGAAACCGATATTTAATTATATTAAATAATCCGTTATGGCTTATAAATGCTCCATGGCAATTTTCTGGAAATTTGATTTGGGCATAACTTGCAATCTATTAAGCGACATCTCAATTTTTCACTTCCGTTAGAAAATTGCAGTTTATTAGATTCAAACGTTTCTTGTTTCGAGGAAATCCGATTTATAACGAACCCTGTATAGTCGTTTAAAATTCAGACTTTAAATTATGAACTGCCGCAACATTATAAGCTCGATTATATTTAATATATATTTTTATATGTTCAACTTCATTTTTAATTAATATATAAATCCACTTATATTACGAATTCAATATTTAAACTGATTTAAATATTCAAATACAAACGGATAAAAATGCGGGATGTTACATTCCTTCCCCCCTTAAAAGAATTTCGTCCCCGAAATTACTAAGGTAGGAAAATACTACAATCCATTTTATAAGCTGGTTAAAAAAAATTTATTTAATTTCTTAACTTCAGTTTTAATAGAACCGATTAATTCTAATTAAAATATTAATTCCTTCTTATTAACAAATACTTTCAGAAAATCTGAAAATTCCCAAACACTTAAATTTTTGGAGAATTTCGCCAGCATCTCCTCTGCATGACTCATTTGCTACTACTACACTTGCCTCTCTAGGCTTTCTCCAATGCAAAAGAAAATAAATAGTTAAGTGGCTTTCCCAAAATAGCTCATAAATCTCATATCGACGTATAATATGAACTCGTATCTTTTTGTCGGGCATTGAACGCTATCTCTTTGATTTTCCACCACCTCAGCGTATACAAATTCATTTCCGTTTAATCTCCCATCGATTCATTCTCAAACTGATAATTCTCATATACTCAAGCCAAATTTCATTTCAACTTCTAGTCCCAATCTCAATTCCAAATTCTTACTCAATAATTTAATTCCATTCTGGATCGTTCCAAATTCAGTCCAATTTTGTTATCTTAGTTTAAGTTCCACTTTTACCATTTTAACTCCATAGGTTAAATATTTATTTCAGAATTCAAATTCCTAGGATTTTTTTCAAATTAGTTTGAAATCATATATTATTCAAAACATTTGAATTTCTGACAACTTGTTTTCTCACAATAATTCAAAAAAAATCTTGAGTAGTAATCCGTCACTTAGAAACTCGAAAATGAACACTGATGATGTGGCTGCCATCATCAGAATTATTTTCCAGTGATCAAAGTGAGTTCAATACTATATCACTTCTAAAATTCATTAAAAACACTTCCATTTTTGAATTTTACTTCAAAATATACTTTTTAACACTTGGAAAGCAATTTCAAATCTCCCAGGATTTTAAAATTCCCATATATTCAATCCAAAATTCAACTTCAACACTCTTCTAAGTTCCAAAGTTTTAAATTCCAAATCTGATTTAAATTCAGATTTAGTTCATCCTATTTCATATATTATATTTATAGGAATTTTCGATTGGTTACATAACCAACTCAATTATAATCATATTTAATGTTGATAACAATCAACACATCTAATATCTATAATAATTCCAAGATATATACTTCTTTTTATATCAAAAATATATTTTAGGTAAAATTATTTCATTTACCCCGCTTTTAAAATGATACTATGTCGAATTTCTCTATCCAAGCATTTATATATCCTTATCGACCTCGTTAGCTAAACGCATCGATCTGGAATTTATATACCACTCACTAGATTAATCAACACAATATAAAACAGTTTTTATATCGATTTACAAATACGCACTCATATATATATACATATATATATATATATATATATATACTCAAACTCAATCTAGAGTATTACTAACTCCATCTCTATTGAGTTACGCCACGAAGCCAAGGTAATCACTTAACCTTCAGCTCTGATACCAAATGTAAAGGCCCGTAAATTCATACCAATTTGAGCTGACTAGTATCCTACACATTCAACTCAAAGTACACGAAAATACAGATCTTTAATAGAAAGAAATAATAGGATGAGAAAGATAAGATAGAACTAATAGAATAGAAGAATAAGAAGAACATCAGAGTCAGAGTAAACACGAATCTCACAGCAGAACGAATAAAACATATATGGCATAAATTTGAAATACAAAATTGTATTGTATATACATACCATTATCAGAGTATAACACTTATACATCACAGCGGAAATAATCTCTAAATAACTAGTGGTGAAACCTCTTGCTTCTAGCTCCTCCAAGTGTATCTGTAAAAGCCTAAAACACTTGATGGCCCATACAAATTTGGGCACCCAAGAGTTTAGGGAATACAAACAAAATAACTCTGGGTCAGTCATGGGACTGGTGTGAGTAAACTCCAACCATATTGTTTAACTTTGAAAATCCTTTTGAAAGAAAAGGTAATAGTAAGACCAACCCACACATAAACATGGACGGTTTTTACCTTACTATAACCAAAACATTTTTGATATCAAAATCCAGTAATATTTTAATAATGTCTAATAAAATAAATAACCAAATAGTAGAATGCTTGCATCTCACGCTCTGCATACATAGTATGAAATCAAAAACCGTAGGGGACTTATTGGAGATTTGATTCCAACAGACAAGGTATGGGATCACCTTCCGATCAGTGTACTCTAGAGGGGATACACCAGGGTTCAACAAGAACGTCTTGCAACCCGGCCACACATGACTGCCCACTCATTTAGCTTGAGTGTAGCGAATATATTGTCACCCATAGTTGTTGGCCGTCCAACCAAAATCCGAAGATATAGAAACGAAAAGAAGAACAAATATGAATTTTCTCTAGATCAGTGACAATACATCCTGCTTGGGTATGACCCAACTAGCCATGCTGCCCACCCGATTTCTGTCATTTCCCGGTTGTGAGGCTAGAGGCTACGTCTATCTTTCAGAACATCTGATCAACATTCACTTTGAATGCTACATCGTCAAACCCGTCAATTCACTAATCGATTTCCAAAAATATCACGGGTATAAAAAGCTAACAGGAACCAATTCCTCCACCACCAGACGTAATACCTTTAAGAGATCAATCGTACGTGATTTATTAGGTATACTCTGTCGGACACTCATCAAAACAAGTTGTCCTGGGACTGGACAAACCGAAAGCACCCTTCTGGAACAGAACGACCCTTGCATTTCACTCCGTCTTCAATTGTCTTCAGCATGATCTAATTCACAGCGCTTATGCCTATACGGAGTGGTTTCCAGATAATAAATCCAACCGGTCTCTCCGTATTAACAACGATGGTCAAAACACTTCGATAATCGGTTATTTAACTATCGAAGTAAAAACAAACACCCATTCAAATGTACAACTAAACGTCACACAACCACGGGCACTCTTTATTTAACATTCATTTTTATTATTCAAATTCCCATATCTTACCAGATATTTCTCAAACCCTATTTTAGCCTTTTCACACTTCTTGGAAAAAACATTCCTAGTTATTATAAACTCTTATTCTCTCATGTTCCAAAAAATATACGTTATTAACGTTCGAAACATTTCCATTCTTTTCACATTCTTTATTTTCTACACTTGGATAATATATCCTATCTACATTGGAAAAATATTTCCAATTTCATTATAACCATGTTAATCTGCCAAACGTTCACTTTTAAAACATTGTTCACTTCAAAATGTGGATATCATCCCTATTATAGAAATCTGAATACCTTTATCAAATAACTCTTTATTCAAGTAATAAATACCCTTATCTAGTTTACCGAAATCTCTTTCATAATTTTATATTCCCATTCCACTTTATAAACTCTGTTTCTAAGTCAACTTCTTGTTAAATCAATATCAAGTTTATAAATAAATATTGAATACATATCCTATTATAATTTATTGGTTTAAAATTAAATATTAACTATCCTATCAGATTATAATTCCTAAAAATAATTTACTTTAATACATTTGACATCGTCGAATTATAATCCCAATTCCTAATAGTGTTATTTTTTTCTAATCATATTCCAAACATCATAATGATGTCATCGTTTTCTGAAATGATTCTCCAATTTCTCTTTCTAACTCATTCTTATATCTCCTTGGACAAACATCGTTACTTATTACTTTAGAATAAATGGATTTCAAACCAAACTATTTTTATTTCTTAGGGATAGTGCTATATATAAAAATCACGCTTAAGCTTAGTTAACAACGTTAATTTATCGTTACAGTTCAAAATTTTACAATACACTGTGATATCCCCTTTACAACTAATCTTGACATCTCTTTCTGTTACAAACTGACACCATTCCTCGATAATAGCGAAGTCATTCGAGTTGGGGTATTTTATTTACCTCTCAGACCTTGATCGACAACGATCTTACCTTAGAACATATATAAGTCCGTAACTCTAAACTCCTTATTACTAATAATATCAATTAAACCGTATTACTTATTTTATTGTAAATATGATTGTGATGACGCCATATCCTTATTTTGAAAACTCGGTTGTTTATAATTGTTTACATTCGTCATTAACTCTTCGCTTCATCTTCCTTATACAAATACATTATTAAACATTTCTCTTCGCTTCGTCTTCCTTAGACAAATCTATTTTTAAACATTACTCTTTGCTTTGTCTTCCTTGGACAATTCCATTTAAAACTTCTCTTAGCAAAAATCAATAACGTTCTTCGTCTTTTGACCATTTACTTTTTATTCGAATTATTATGTCCAATTCAAGTAAATATCTCATTACAACTCAATACCATCTTAGATGAAATTCATTTAAGAAACAATTACTTTAATTAAATAGTGATTAACTTGATCATTTGCTGAAGTAAAACAGTTTACTTTATTATTAATAAACAATACTTATTATACTAGTTCAATAATTATTTAAACTTCATTAATTAAAAAGGTAATTAAATCTTATTAATTTTGATTAATTTATTTCTAAACTATTTTCATTAGATTAATTGAAGACCAACTAATCTAGTAATCAATTTCCAATAAATAGTTGATTTAATCAACTTCAAACCATCGGTTAATTTGTTAACTGATTTTAATTACTTCTTACATTAGATTACTTAACCATTTGTCTCCAAATATTTACATGCAGGATGGTTACAGCTTTATAACTTATTTAAATATCAAACAATCGTTTATATTTACTTTAATAAACGAACTACAAAACACTAGTTTATAATAGAAACTCTATTTTAATTTAAACATCGCGTTAATTATAAAAATATAACATTTATAACCAACTTCGTTGATTCGCCTACTGGCAAATCAATTTCTTAACCAAACGATGGATTTATGGTCAGTTGCTGCCACTTTCTTAATCGATATCATCTATTGATTTAATCAAAAAATTGACGCCAAAAAGTGGTCATCAACGGCCAAAAGTCAGATTTGAGCATGATATATGAATAAATATCAGAAAAAGCAAGACAACAGTGTTTCTATAGTGGTTCGGCATTAACAAGCCTACGTCCACTTTATAATCTCATAATAATATCATAAAGTCGGGGATACAATGAATGAGATCGTCAGAACCTCTATTACATAATCGTTTTAGAGGAATATAGAAAGTATTTCATGATGAAATTGGTTGGCAACCATGATAGAGTCATGCGTTGGCCAAAGAGTTAGGCTCTAATATGAGCCAAAGAAGATCCCCTCTTTTTTGTATTGCTTGGTGTATTTATAGGTAGTAGGCTTCAACAATTCGAGTTTCCATGTGTTAGTTGATCCATGTGAATAGCAGATGATGGAGTTGAGTCTTGATTACGTGGAGAGGTCCCCTCCAATATGTGGCAGCATAAGTATAGCTTGATCCAAGCTTATAGGCTCAGAAAAGGAAGTTGGAGCAAGTAAGTAGGCTATTAAATAGATCTCATGACCAGGTCATTGCTGTAGTGTAAGCTTATCTCAAGACCATCTAGCCTAGGTATTTCGAGCTAAAATATTTCGATCCAAGAGCCCTTGAGCCAAGGAGCTACAAGCATGAATGTCCGGGCTTGTCCAAGCCAATGCTCGAGCCCTAAGTTGTAACAACTCGGAAAATCTGAGCCAGTTTAAAAATTTTAATTTGGCTATTTTAGTGGATTTTAAATATTTAAAATAAATATTTTAAATAATAACGACGAAAAGTATGTTGGAATCGATGTTTGAAAATAAATATAATTATTTTAAATTATAAACAAGGCCTGAAATGGCGCGGTAGTTTCAAAATTGGAATTCAAACTTTGACTGACTGTACCGGGTGCAAAATAAAACGGGTTTTGGTGAAACCAAAAACATTTAAATCTGTTAATGAATATCTTTCTAATGAATCTAAAAAATCGAAGTTTCATAGCGGGAATCAAAAGTTATGGCCAAATGAATTTTTAGAAAGGTCGCTATGGAGAATTTATAGCCTTTGAAAATAGACATTTTGCAAATGACTTCGGAATTCGACGAAACCACTTTTGTTGGATCCGGGATGTCAAATTATTGCTAGGATTCAAATTTCATAATTTTTGAAGTTAATATGTGAGCGTGGAAAAAGAAAATGTATTTGGTGAATTTCTGTTAAATTAGATTAACTAGAAAATGGCCATTTTTCAAACAGTCTCAGAATTTGACGAAACTAGTTTTATTGGGACCGTATCGTCAAAACATAGCTAGATTTATTTTTCGGGAATTTTTAGAATCAGTATGTGGCCCTGGCAAATTGAAATGTACGTTCAAATCCAATATTGAATGTTTTATATTTTAATTTGAAGGAAAACTGACTGAAACAGTCGAATGGGCCTACGAAACATATCCCAATGTGTTCGGAATGGGGGTATTTAGCTAGTGACGATAGTCGTTGGTTTCGGATTGGAGTTCGTATGAGAAGAGGGGTATTTTGAGATTTTAATAATATATATATAAATAAAAAACCCTCAGCCAATCAAAATTATCCATTTTCTCTCTCTCCCCGATACGCTTCAAAAACGAATGACGGAAACCGATTTGATTCTTCTCTCCTCTCTAACTTTTTAATCGTTCAACGAAATCCTTTGCTCTAGTCGAAGATTTTGTAGAGGGTTCTTGGATCTTCAAATCTATAGTGGTTGGGTATTTTATTGTGGCGTGTTTCTCGAGATCAGGGCACCTGAAGTCGTCGTCTTCGAAGCGCAGCATCTCCCCGGATCCAGCGTCGAGTTCATCAAGGTGGGTCCCCTCAGGCGCATCGTTCGAAGCTCCCCACCGTGGCGAAGTCTGATCGTCCTGAAACATTGTGGATTGATCGCAAATTCGTGCCCTAGTTTCGAACATCCTGCTGAGGTATACGACCTATTTTATTTTAAAATATTCTATAGCACTTTAAAGCGCTACGGTTTCTGATTTCACTATAAAAATCATATCTTTTCCGTTTGTTGACGAAATTCAGTGAAACAAGAGACAGTGGACTCGTGCGGACATCTTCTACATTCTGGAAGAGACCGCATATTTTTCTGACCCTTATGCTATTTTTGGTGGAGTGGAACCCAATGTGAGATTTCTAAATTATAAACGATATGGAAAACAACGATGTATAAATTATATAGTTGATGTATGAGTTATATAAGCGTTGTACACCTCATGTATAAGCGTTGTATAAGTTGTATGTTCGATGTATAAGTTACATATGCGTTGTGAAAGTGATATATGCGTCGAAATAAATTGAAATGATATTGAAGTGAAATCGAAATATATTTATATACGAATATATATATATATATACACTCCCCTCGTCCACAGACCATGGACGATATATATTGGTTGTGATATTGTTTGGATTATTGGTTGATGTGAAATTTGGTGAAAATCATGAATGGTTGATTGTGGTTGAAAAATACCTGTTTGTGGTTGAGAATTATTTTGCATGAAACCACGTAGGATTAGTTTGTGGAAAAGAAAAATAAACATGCTCGCCTGCATGCGAATAAGATATTGAAAATCCCCATTGTTAAATTTTAATTTGGCTATTTTAGTGGATTTTAAATATTTAAAATAAATATTTTAAATAATAACGACGAAAAGTATGTTGGAATCGATGTTTGAAAATAAATATAATTATTTTAAATTATAAACAAGGCCTGAAATGGCGCGGTAGTTTCAAAATTGGAATTCAAACTTTGACTGACTGTACCGGGTGCAAAATAAAACGGGTTTTGGTGAAACCAAAAACATTTAAATCTGTTAATGAATATCTTTCTAATGAATCTAAAAAATCGAAGTTTCATAGCGGGAATCAAAAGTTATGGCCAAATGAATTTTTAGAAAGGTCGCTATGGAGAATTTATAGCCTTTGAAAATAGACATTTTGCAAATGACTTCGGAATTCGACGAAACCACTTTTGTTGGATCCGGGATGTCAAATTATTGCTAGGATTCAAATTTCATAATTTTTGAAGTTAATATGTGAGCGTGGAAAAAGAAAATGTATTTGGTGAATTTCTGTTAAATTAGATTAACTAGAAAATGGCCATTTTTCAAACAGTCTCAGAATTTGACGAAAATAGTTTTATTGGGACCGTATCGTCAAAACATAGCTAGATTTATTTTTCGGGAATTTTTAGAATCAGTATGTGGCCCTGACAAATTGAAATGTACGTTCAAATCCAATATTGAATGTTTTATATTTTAATTTGAAGGAAAACTGACTGAAACAGTCGAATGGGCCAACGAAACATATCCCAATGTGTTCGGAATGGGGGTATTTAGCTAGTGACGATAGTCGTTGGTTTCGGATTGGAGTTCGTATGAGAAGAGGGGTATTTTTGAGATTTTAATAATATATATATAAATAAAAAACCCTCAGCCAATCAAAATTATCCATTTTCTCTCTCTCCCCGATACGCTTCAAAAACGAATGACGGAAACCGATTTGATTTTCTCTCCTCTCTAACTTCCTAATCGTTCAACGAAATCCTTTGCTCTAGTCGAAGATTTTGTAGAGGGTTCTTGGATCTTCAAATCTATAGTGGTTGGGTATTTTATTGTGGCGTGTTTCTCGAGAACAGGGCACCTGAAGTCGTCGTCTTCGAAGCGCAGCATCTCCCCGGATCCAGCGTCGAGTTCATCAAGGTGGGTCCCCTCAGGCGCATCGTTCGAAGCTCCCCACCATGGCGAAGTCTGATTGTCCTGAAACATTGTGGATTGATCGCAAATTCGTGCCCTAGTTTCGAACATCCTGCTGAGGTATACGGCCTATTTTATTTTAAAATATTCTATAGCACTTTAAAGCGCTACGGTTTCTGATTTCACTATAAAAATCATATCTTTTCCGTTTGTTGACGAAATTCAGTGAAACAAGAGACAGTGGACTCGTGCGGACATCTTCTACATTCTGGAAGAGACCGCATATTTTTCTGACTCTTATGCTATTTTTGGTGGAGTGGAACCCAATGTGAGATTTCTAAATTATAAACGATATGGAAAACAACGATGTATAAATTATATAGTTGATGTATGAGTTATATAAGCGTTGTACACCTCATGTATAAGCGTTGTATAAGTTGTATGTTCGATGTATAAGTTACATATGCGTTGTGAAAGTGATATATGCGTCGAAATAAATTGAAATGATATTGAAGTGAAATCGAAATATATTTATATACGAATATATATATATATATATATACTCCCCTCGTCCACAGACCATGGACGATATATATTGGTTGTGATATTGTTTGGATTATTGGTTGATGTGAAATTTGGTGAAAATCATGAATGGTTGATTGTGGTTGAAAAATACCTGTTTGTGGTTGAGAATTATTTTGGATGAAACCACGTAGGATTAGTTTGTGGAAAAGAAAATTAAACATGCTCGCCTGCATGCGAATAAGATATTGAAAATCCCCATTGTTAAATTTTAATTTGGCTATTTTAGTGGATTTTAAATATTTAAAATAAATATTTTAAATAATAACGACGAAAAGTATGTTGGAATCGATGTTTGAAAATAAATATAATTATTTTAAATTATAAACGAGGCCTGAAATGGCGCGGTAGTTTCAAAATTGGAATTCAAACTTTGACTGACTGTACCGGGTGCAAAATAAAACGGGTTTTGGTGAAACCAAAAACATTTAAATCTGTTAATGAATATCTTTCTAATGAATCTGAAAAATCGAAGTTTCATAGCGGGAATCAAAAGTTATGGCCAAATGAATTTTTAGAAAGGCCGCTATGGAGAATTTATAGCCTTTGAAAACAGACATTTTGCAAATGACTTCGGAATTCGACGAAACCACTTTTGTTGGATCCGGGATGTCAAATTATTGCTAGGATTCAAATTTCATAATTTTTGAAGTTAATATGTGAGCGTGGAAAAAGAAAATGTATTTGGTGAATTTCTGTTAAATTAGATTAACTAGAAAATGGCCATTTTTCAAACAGTCTCAGAATTTGACGAAACTAGTTTTATTGGGACCGTATCGTCAAAACATAGCTAGATTTATTTTTCGGGAATTTTTAGAATCAGTATGTGGCCCTGGCAAATTGAAATGTACGTTCAAATCCAATATTGAATGTTTTATATTTTAATTTGAAGGAAAACTGACTGAAACAGTCGAATGGGCCTACGAAACATATCCCAATGTGTTCGGAATGGGGGTATTTAGCTAGTGACGATAGTCGTTGGTTTCGGATTGGAGTTCGTATGAGAAGAGGGGTATTTTTGAGATTTTAACAATATATATATATAAATAAAAAACCCTCAGCCAATCAAAATTATCCATTTTCTCTCTCTCCCCGATACGCTTCAAAAACGAATGACGGAAACCGATTTGATTCTTCTCTCCTCTCTAACTTCCTAATCGTTCAACGAAATCCTTTGCTCTAGTCGAAGATTTTGTAGAGGGTTCTTGGATCTTCAAATCTATAGTGGTTGGGTATTTTATTGTGGCGTGTTTCTCGAGATCAGGGCACCTGAAGTCGTCGTCTTCGAAGCGCAGCATCTCCCCGGATCCAGCGTCGAGTTCATCAAGGTGGGTCCCCTCAGGCGCATCGTTCGAAGCTCCCCACCGTGGCGAAGTCTGATCGTCCTGAAACATTGTGGATTGATCGCAAATTCGTGCCCTAGTTTCGAACATCCTGCTGAGGTATACGGCCTATTTTATTTTAAAATATTCTATAGCACTTTAAAGCGCTACGGTTTCTGATTTCACTATAAAAATCATATCTTTTCCGTTTGTTGACGAAATTCAGTGAAACAAGAGATAGTGGACTCGTGCGGACATCTTCTACATTCTGGAAGAGACCGCATATTTTTCTGACCCTTATGCTATTTTTGGTGGAGTGGAACCCAATGTGAGATTTCTAAATTATAAACGATATGGAAAACAACGATGTATAAATTATATAGTTGATGTATGAGTTATATAAGCGTTGTACACCTCATGTATAAGCGTTGTATAAGTTGTATGTTCGATGTATAAGTTACATATGCGTTGTGAAAGTGATATATGCGTCGAAATAAATTGAAATGATATTGAAGTGAAATCGAAATATATTTATATACGAATATATATATATACTCCCCTCGTCCACAGACCATGGACGATATATATTGGTTGTGATATTGTTTGGATTATTGGTTGATGTGAAATTTGGTGAAAATCATGAATGGTTGATTGTGGTTGAAAAATACCTGTTTGTGGTTGAGAATTATTTTGGATGAAACCACGTAGGATTAGTTTGTGGAAAAGAAAAATAAACATGCTCGCCTGCATGCGAATAAGATATTGAAATTCCCCATTGTCAAAAACCGCGAGGTTTTAAGGTAGAGCGAGGAGCCATACTAGGGACGGTCCCTGTTTTAATTACCCTGCCGTTATGCTGCCGAAATTTTCAATAATATTCATGTGTTAGAATTATTTTCACGTGTTGAAACTATATTCGTGTTGAATAGAAATTCATTTGTTGAGTAGAAATTCATGTGTTGAATGAGTTCAAGTGTTGAGTAAATTATTTGAAAGATAAAAATCACATTTTTATTATATATATAGTCTATATAAAATATTAGTATTTTAAATAAATTGTTTTAACACCAAAAATAACATTTTTACCTTATGTATAGACTATATAAAATAATCGTGTTTTGAAATAAATTGTTTTACAATAAAAATCACATTTTTAATTATATATATAAAATATAGAAAATATTCATGTGTGGAATAAAGGACTAGAATGATAAAAATCATATTTTTATCGTATGTGTGAAGTCGAAAACGTTCATGTGTTGAATATATAGATTGAACAATAAAATCTACATTTTTATTGTGAATATGAAGTATTAAAAATGGTGATGTGTGGAATAAATATTTCGATGATAAAAATATCATTTTTATCAAATATATAAAGTGGATATGGTTTTGAAATCGAGGAATGAAATATATTTATATAAATATAAATATAAATAAAATATATCGAATAACGAAGCTGCAGTTCATGTTTTGAAACCGTGATTTCAAACGACCATTGCGGGAGATCCGACCATCGGATTTTCCCGAAACCGAAACCGTTGGGTTCGCTTTGGAAATATCTTTCCAACGACACCAACTTTGTGAAGATCTAACGGTTGGATGGTCTGGAATGTTTAATTCAAATATGAAGAAAAATAGCGCCAGAATCGATTATATATATATAATTAAATTAAATCGAATAACGACGTTGTAGTTCGTATTTTGAAATCGTAACTTCAAACGATTAGTGCGGGAGATCCAACCGTCGGATTTTCCCAAAACTGAAGCCGTTGGATTCATTTTGAAAACATCTTTCTAATGATATAAAATTTGTGAAGATCCAACGGTTAAATTTTCAGATATGTGTAAATCAAATTTGAAGAAAAATAGCGCCATGGTCGCGTTATGGCCTGAAGCTTCGTTTGAATGAATTGGCTATTTTTAAATAAATAAAAATAGCGATAAATCATGATAAAATATTATAAATGATATGGAATGGAAATAAACTGAATTTGCTCGGTTTATGTGATATTTGATGGTTGAATGTGTTTGGCGTGAAATTACATTAAAGAACATAATTGGTGATGTCGAATAATTTAACCATTGAAATGAATTGATTTGAAATTCTAAATATTCATGAATTATTTGAAAAGGCCGAGTTAATTCTCATTTCAAATAATTGATCGACGATTGAAAGTCGAAGATATGAAGATGGTGCAAGACCGATGATCTTCACGTCGAATGGAGGGGTGCTACTAATGCTCATGATCGGAGTAGCTACCTTGGAAGGGGCTGAAGTAGTAGCCGTCCGGACGTACTTGTTGATTGTACGTATATGCGAGGTATTGAGTGCCTTTGGTTTCGTTCAGCCCTAGAACGAACTTGAAAACGGACTGTGTGTCTGACATTGGATTTTGTTCTGTGCTGATTGATCTCTATTAAATATATATCTGTTTGGCGGCGGAGAATTTGTTCTCTTGCTTAACGCCCTTCTCTGAGATGTACGAGCTCAGAGGTTATATATCGATAAAAATTGGTCGCATGGAGTGAATTGGCTGTGTGGCATGCCTAAGTGGCAGATGATCAAGGCTTCTGTTGAAAAGCAAAGTCTTGTGGTTGACGATCAAAGCGCGGCCTGTGTGGCATAGCTTTGTGTATAGCGTTGTTTCGCGAGCCTCACACCTCGGTATGAGCCAGAAATGGGAGAGGACATCAGGGAGGACATGCATTTCCTTCTAGCTAGGAGTGGTGCTTTGGGTTTGGCATACCTGGGTATTTTACTTATGTGGATGATGGAAAGCAAGGCCTCGGTTTGCTTCGGTCTCTTCGGAGCCGATGGTGTGGTCGGATATGACCAGTGACGCCCCATAGGGCAGGGAAACGCAGTGTTCAGGAATTTTAATCCACATCGGTGGACCGGCCCTGACGATCCAAGGCTTGACTGAGTACTTGCCTGAGACATGGGCTAGAGCGTCTCGAATTCGGTAAGGACTATCTTTTGCCTTGGTTCATGATGGAAATCCAATTTCCAAATACGACCTGTGCGGTTTTGATTGTATATATATATGGCGACATAGTGGTATGAGGCATTAATGCCGTCTATGATTGATACTTATGATTGAAATTGTTTTTGAAACATATATACACTACCAATAATATCGAATGATTTGTTTTGCTCGTATCAAGCATATTTTGGCCATTATAAGGTAAAACTGTGTCCTTCGGTTTGTTTTGCATTGTGTGATGGGAACCGAGTCTTATAATGGCTTCATTTTTATAAAAAGCATTGCGATGTTTAAAAGATTTATTTGTTTTAAAACACTGGCAATCCAATGGAGTAAACCCGTTCCGCGAAAGTGGCATGGTCCTGTGATTACCCATATTGTAAGATGTGTTAAGTATATTTCTCATACCAGTCCCATGACTAACTCGTAGTTTGTTTCACTTGCAAACTCGAGTGCCCTTTTTCTACACGGGTAGCCTTGTATTCAGGTTTTAGCATGCTCTTTCTGGATAGCTGGAGCTGAAGATAGATTCTATCATTTATCTCTTTTTATGTTGCTCAGCTCCTGTTGTACATATTATGTTTTCTTTTCCGCTGTAGACATTTATATATAGCTGAACTATATTTGTACTAAGTATGATCCTATATACTGTGTAACTCTAATGATTATGTTGATCCAGTGTATTCTATTGTACATTATTTGGTGTATTTAATTATTTATGTTCTGTTGTTATCTGTTTATGTGTTATATTCCAAAGATTACCCTTGCCACCGTCTTATGGGGTTTGGGTTCGTCACATGAGCGATCCTGTGATGGGTCCATAGGTAGACGGCCTTGCCAAAAGGCGGGTCAACACTTTTCCCCCCAAAGTACATCGTGTGGCAGACAGGATGTACTTTGAATAAGCTGAACTGCATCTCTTTGGAATGTCATTCATCTTCGGGAAAGCAATGTCGAATTGTCATGTCTTTGGGAGTAGTCCTGAAGCTTGAATTCTTTTTTTTTGTCCAAACAGCATGTCATGCATTACACCATCATCTGTGGTACCTATCGAACCAAAGTTCTAAGCTGGAGTAGTTGAGATGAACAGGTAATCACTTACGCCTCATCGAGTCAAGAGGTCGAATGAAATCATCATAAGTCAAGCTGGGCTCCTGGATTCTGCACGTGGTCGTTCATAAATAGGTTATCGCCAAATGGTGTCATCTCCTTATGGAAGTCGAAAGCATGGTCAAGTGTAAGGTCAAGTCAGACCATTAGTCACACACAAGGCAGTGCGTGGTTTGGTTATCCAAGTTATGAGATAGTGTAGAAAAACAAAAATGGCATGTGAACTTGACATTGCATATGGGTTTTTACTTCCCCAGTCATTGGAACAGTAGGCTAGGAATCCATGATCGCGCCATATCTTATCAATATAAAGCCAGAAAACCACGATTGCTCGGGATCATTTTTATGGTCCAATGAGCATGTACAAGTCAGTACGAGATATTGTTGAAATCATGTGAGCCAATGCCTAGTATGATTGTCAAAATCATAAGGAAGTAGAAAAGTTGGTTTCGCTCTTCATTCAATGTAATTCGATTTTAGTCTTCAATGTTATGCCTAACTCATAAGCTGTCTCGCTTGAATGAGTAAGGCAAGTCATGTCGAGCTCATAAGTTGTCTTGCTTGAATGAGTAAGTCAAGTCCTATCGAACTCATTAGTTGTCTCGCTTGGATGAGTAAGACAAGTCGTGTCATGGTCCGAAGGTATAGTATATATTCTTTGAATCACGTGTCAAGTCAAGGACATGTTCAAAGTCAATCTATAAGATGACGCTCATGCCCATATCGTCGATGGGTGACAAACGAAGCTAGTGCTCATGCCCCCAGCGTCAGTGGGGGTCGAGCTAAGACAGTCGAATGTCCAGTCCTTAAGCCTTTATACTCTTTGTCGTTGTTTCAGGTTAGAGTAGCGGGTTTGGCGGTCTTAGCCAACCCAAGTCATTTTGTACTTTCTCTCGAGTCGGCGAGAGTTGAAGTTGAACGTACGAGCAGTCAAATCACACTTGTATAGGCATTGTTCCTTCACTTTAGTCGGAAAGTGAGGATCATTTCATCGTATGTCAATGAACTTAGTTACTCTTATCTGATTAGTCGTGGACTTGAGTAAGCTCATAAAAAATACAAGCGAATGAACTACATTAGGGAGTTAGTCGACCTCCCTATGTATATGTTTCATCACAGTCCAAAACTCTTGTTGAATTTGTTCTTTATGCCCGGTTCCATTGAGGTCGTCATTTTTTGTTGTAGTTTGGGATCCTGCGAAACTTTAAGAAGTTGAAAATGTGCATAAAGTAGTCGAGAAGTAGATTCGTGCTTTTCATGGCTCGAACTCTTTGTCCCTAGTCATTGGGGGCTTGACTGAGTGGCAGACTTCAAATCCATGTCTTCTCAAGATTCATACTTCCTCATCATGTCATGAGTTAGAGTTGGATGCAAAATGATTTGTTGTTACTCAACCCATACTGGTTTCTGCTCTACCATCCAAGCTCTGAGGATCGAAGTTGGGCTGTGAGAGGTCGGACTGCAGTTACTTTGAATACTCTTATTCTTCCCCTTCCAATTGGGAAGTAGGTTGGGATCAGTCAATGGATGGTCACTCTGCACCCCTTTCGTGGCCCACATGTGGCCTGTCAGGATCAAAGCATAAGTTATGTACATGCAAATAAGTTATGCCATTTGTAAATACTTTCAATAATTATGCCTCCCGGTCCGGGGGTAATGACAAAAGACAGATGGTCAGACAACACTCATTTCAAATTTAGACATGTATGCATAAAAATGCATCGCTCTCAAAGCTTAAGTGTTTGTGTTATCTAAGTGCTCGAGTCATTGCGTATTTCATGCGGTGTACTTGCAATGTGAAACTCGTCGTTGCACTTAGGCTATATTTAGTCACATATAGGCATGTGTGTCGATACTAGATATCACTCTCAAGGCCTTCTTTCAGTCATTGCCTTAAGTTGTGTGATGTGTTATTGAACATCCCACTCTTAAGGTCTCCTTTCGGTTGTTGCATTGAGTCGTGTGGGAAGTTTAGCATTGGAAGCCGACATCAGTCCTTCGAACACGACCCATTTGTTGTTGTGTGTGAGTGTGTCCCTTGTGTCTTTGCTTTGTATCTGCAAATAATCTTGCAATTTGAATAGAATAATTTGTTTAATTTGCAAGTTACTAAGTCAACCTTTATGTCACAAGCAAGTCTGTCTTGAAATGAAAATGTGTTAAGTGCTAAGCTATCTAGCATAGAACTATTAAATGTCAAAGTGTAAGGTGTCGTAGTTTGGAGGTATAGTGTCTATAGCCTCCATTTAACTTTGAAACACGGGTCGTGTCCGAAGCGTGTTTGAAGTTAATTTAGAAATCTATGCATGTGCCCCCAGTGTTGGTGGGAACCAGGATAAGTCTTTCGGACGTCCAGTCCGTAAGTCTTTTATAATCCTGTCCTCAGTCGGAGGGCGATGGAGATTGCATGCACATCGCAGCACTGTCCATTATACTCTCTTCCAAGTCGTGAGTGTTGGAGTTATAAGTTTAGTGGTCTTAAGTCGTGGTGCACCATTCACACTAACCCAACAGATTTATACTCTCTCTCAAATCGTGAGAGTTAGAGTTATAGATGTCGCGGCTCGTCCTTTATACTCTCCCAAATTCAGTTTGGGTTAGAGTTGTGGACGTCGTTATTCATCCTTTATACTCTCCCTTTGTTAGTCAGGGTTAGAGTTGTGGATCAAGTGGTCTTAAATCTTGGCACGCCCATCACACTCGTCCTAGATTTATACTCCTATCCGAGCTCTGAGGATTAGAGTTAGTCGAGAAAACAATCGGATCATATTTGCCTTGGCATCATCCCTTTGCTCCCACGTCAAGGCCAAAGGTTGCCGTCAGGGATAGTCGGTTCACGTCCCTGTTGAGTTTATACTCCTCCCATCCGAAGCATGGGAGAGAGTTACAGACGTCGCTGGAGAACAGTCGAGTAATACTCATCCTTGTCTTAACATTTTTCTTTTGCCCCCACGTCAAAGGAAAAAGTTGTTATGTTGTTCATGGGATCGTGCCCCTGTCATTGTTGCGTTCTTCCCGTCGGGTCAAAAGATGGAGTCATCGATCTGCTGGGTGGTTATGTCCCACCCAAATACATCCCTACGTCTTTCCTGGCGAATCAAAGGCTAGAGGCTGAAGAGTCCTCATTAGTAGGTTCATGTACAGATAGTTCATGTCGAACTCATGTGCGTATATTCTCTTGCCCCTACTTCAAGGGCAAAAAGTTAGTGAATGAATGGTCGAACTTCATTTACGTCAGATTGTTGGCGTCTGGCCAAGACTAAGCGGGTGAATAGTCGAATCACATTTGCCAAAGCTTTACGTTCCTCCGATCAAACTATGGAAGGAATGGTTGGTACCAAATCTCGGGTACCTGCATCATTTATATACAAATTTGCATGAGTTAGTCATGTCAATAACTCAAGAAGCATGTAAAAGCAAAATGCATGATTGGAAGGAATGTTGATGGGCGATGCTGCCTCCTCTATTTAGATCCACGTAATCCGATGGCTTCAAGCATAGGATCCATCCATATGGAATGTCGAACTGCATCCACTCTGAGTCGGATTCAGACTTTGAAATGCAAAAGTCAATGCACAATTGTCTTGAGTCAAGCCACTCATGAGCAAAGTATTGGACAGTCATGTCAGATCCACCTTGAGTTGTATAACTTTCCTTGGACGGGGGGAATGGTTTTGTAAATGAGTGGTTCAATCGGGCTCATTATGGAAATGTCCTATAGTTCTATATGCAGGCGTTGGAAGTCTGATTAGTACCAGACTCTGCTTACCTATATCATTCACACGTAAATTTATATGAGTTAGTCACATCAATTACTCATAAAGCATGCGAGGATAAGAGATATGGGTAAAAAATAATCATGTTAAAGGAATGAGTATTATTCGGAATGAGAATGGTGTCGCATATCCTTTGCCAATTGTTGACACACTTTTTGGTAAAAGCCGTCACACTGAATATCTGGATAGCATCGCGCTCGGATATGGAGAACATCGTCAGAAGACAGGCATCGATTTGGTCAAAGTCGCATCACGAACAAAGAATGGCCCGAATCTCCTATCAGATGACCTCTTTTGGGCCCGAAAACAACAATTATGGAGCTGAGCTCTATAATTCTTGTAGATCTCTGAATTAGCTTCAGTTTAAGCTTTGGCTTGGCTCAATCGGACTTACGGTTTGAAAGTTATGTCCGTTTCCGTAAAATGGTGTAATCTGGCAATTTCCTGGATAAAGCAACGAAGCGTCACACGATCGGAGTATGGCTCATGCACCCTCGGATTGCCCCTCATCGGATCGCCCCCCTCGGCTCGTGGTACACCTCCTGATCACGACCCGACCGTGGACACCAGCTTCCCACTCCAGCTCACGACCAGACTTCGGTTCGTGGAGACCTCATCACGACCCGACCCCATGACCACGAACCGACCACCGAATCTGCTAATACATGCATAGATCTTGACTTATTCTCTAGGCTATTCCACTCCTATTTTCCCGGATCGGGTGCCATGTACCCCATCACGAACCAATCTTCTCAGAAGCTCTCCTACAGTTATAAATACACCATTTGAAGGCATTTTCAGGGATCTTTTGGCTCTAACTCCTCACAGCTTCCACCATTGCTCTCTGCAAAGCAATTTCAGCAGCAAATGAGCCAAATTCCACATTATAACATGAGGATTTCATGTATAATCTTATGATTTTTTACCCCTTTTCATTGTAAACACGAGGATTTCGTGTATAAACCAAGAGAATTGTACTTGTAACTTCTTTGGATTTAGGAAGGGATAAAGTGGACGTAGCCTTGGTTCGAGCCGAACCACTATAAAAACTTCGTGTGTCTCCTCTTTATTTACTGTTTTCTACATTCTGTATCTGTGATATGCAATTGGGTGTTAGGCCCAGACTTTGGTCCAACACCAGTCTATTCTGATTTGTCCCATCTCGGACAGGTGATGACCGCTGAAGTTCTAGTTGATAAAGGAAGTCTTTTCAACTCCTCGTGGGGTGGCAATGCCAAGAGCGATCAGACACTGATCGGGATATTGGGATAATAAAGGCAATCAGGCGGCCTTTGTGGGTGAATGATGAGTGTGTGTTTCCTTTGAATCGCCTTCTTCCCCCACGTCGAGGGCAAGGAATAAAGGGCAGGTAGTCAGATCAGAACCGCTAATGATGACATCTCATCTTGTCGGTGCTAAGGTGGTGATCGGTAGGAGAACAATGGATTCATGCTTATAGAAGCTTTGTGTTTTCCATGTCAGGAAGTGAGATACGGAGGCTAGGAATGTAGACTGCCTCGTCCATCCGCGATTATGTCTTTGATTCCACATCGGGAAATGAGAGCCGATACACAGACAATTAATAAACATCCAGGCTTAAGTCTTCCAAACTTTTAACTCGTCGGTTTTTTGGCAAAACTGAAGCAGTCTATCAGGATTGAATAACCTCAGTAAATGGGGGTGATGGCTCTAGGAAGATACCTAGTCGTTGCCATCTTGCTGTTGATATTCTCGGACCATCCGTCGAATCTTGGATGATAAGTCTTTGCGATTATTATTGGCCAAAATATATGTCGAGTCGAAGACGAGCAGTCAAACTGGTCCGAGCGCAGCGCCGGTGGGGATTTGGGGCCCCACAGTCACGGTGGCGATTGACCTAGCCGGTTAGGCCGAATAGGTGGGCACCGCCCGATTCATTTGATTTCGGAAGATCGAGCCTTCTTTGAAACGACCAGGAAAATGCATTAAATTACCCCGTTTCGTGTCAATGTGCAGGGCTTTAGAAATATCTAGTATCCGGGTTGGTATATTTGGAAGAGTTAGTTGACCAAGAGAGTTTCATAAGAGTCGTTCGATCTGTAGTTGGTCGATCTGGGCTTGAACACCATTATGATGATGGGTATTCGAACCAATCTCACTCTGACCTACGACCTACCAAGCTACATACTGTGAGCTTTACAAAGTGAAATCCCTACTGGCTGGTCCTCTGGTTGGGTCGATGTTGACCCAGGAAGAGTCAACCCGACTAGGGTTGAACCCAAAACTGAAAAAAAAATCGGTTTTTTTAATGCAGATGTTGCTGCTTCTGCTTTCCAAAGCATGTACATAAGTATTGGAAACCATGGCTGTTGAAGATGACTGAAACTAGGATTTTGTCTTGGACTTGGTGATCCAAAAGTTGAGCAAAACCCTTAAGACGGTGAGAATTCATCTCTCAATGAAAGCACCAAATTGTTGACGCCAAAAAGTGGTCATCAACGGCCAAAAGTCATATTTGAGCATGATATATGAAGAAATATCAGAAAAAGCAAGACAACAGCGTTTTTATAGTGGTTCGACATTAACGAGCCTATGTCCACTTTATAATCTCATAATAATATCATAAAGTTGGTGATACAATGGATGAGATCGTCAGAATCTCTATTACATAATCGTTTTTGAGGAATATAGAAAGTATTTCATGATGAAATTGGTTGGCAACCATGATTGAGTCATGTGTGGGCCAAAGAGTTAGGCTCTAATCTGAGCCAAAGAAGATCCCCTCTTTGTTGTATTGCTTCGTGTATTTATAGGTGGTATGCTTCAACAATTTGAGTTGGCATGTGTCTGTTGACCCATGTGAATAGCAGATGATGGAGCCGAGTCTTGATTACATGGAGAGGCCCCCTCCAAAATGTGGAAGCATAAGTATAGCTTGATCCCAGTTTATAGGCTTTAGAATAGGTAGTTGGACCAAGTAAGTAGACTATCAAATAGATCTCATGACCAAGTCATTGCTGTAGTATAAGCTGATCTCAAGACCATCTAGCCTAGGTATTTCGAGCTGAAATATTTCGATCTAAGAGCTCTTGAGCCAAGGAGCTTCAAGCATGAATGTTTGGGCTTGTCCAAGCCCATGCTCGAGCCCTGAGCGATTCTGTGATGGGTCCATGGGTTGACGGCCTTGCCAAAAGGCGGGTCAACAAATAACGTTGAATTTCCATGCAACATCAATATCCACACAGGGTTTTCAATGTCATTTTGGGTTCAAACAGTGCATATATAAATAATATAAAATAAACAGTACATATAAATATTGAGGAATCCGGTTGGATTCCTCCAACCGGTTTCCTGCATCCATAGATGTTAGTCAACACAATTAACACTAATTCCATACTAGGGAGTATTATAATTGATGGAATCAATATCCAACCAATGATGTGTACATATGCAACGATATATATTATCTAACCAATTTAATTGTAATCTACCTAATTGACCATCACACTGCATTCAACCATTATTTATCAATATTAAAATCTAATTATAATATTTTAAATATAACAGAGTCAGTGAATTTACTCACCTATGCACGTTAACCGCTAAATAACGATTTGCGTCAGTTGATTATACCCGGCGCTTTAATTGCCTAAAACTGTAACGTGCTCCAAACAGTTCCCAAACTAGCTGATAACGTAGCCTGCCTCCGTATGGTTTCAATGAATTTAACCATCCATAATTCAATATCGATTCAGTCTAACTCCACTACTCGATATGCGCTGTGTCCTTCTCCCATCGATTTAAAACATAACTCCCTGCTCCTCCTTGAAATGTATATTTTATTCCACTTATCTCCGTTCTTTCCCGTTAACAAAACAACGCTACTCCTATTAGTTTTCGACGCTCCTCACCATCTTTCTGTGCTTAACACCTAACCAACCTTACCCCGCGTGAAACAGACACCGTACTCCAACATTTATACTGCGCATGGCTCCCTTAACAATGCTTTTAAACCCCCCCCCCCCAAACAACTCATTTTGAACTAAATTCTTTAATTAAAATGGCACGCACATTCCCTTGTTTGTTTCCATCTTCAGCGTGGTACCAATTCACGAAGGCCAGCTTCGTTGCAAATTCATGTCTGCTCACGATCCCATGTTATTCATTCCCCCTGCCATTTTATAAACGCACATCTCTATTTTCACATTGCCTTTATTCCCAACTTGCACGCAATGCTATAGCACTTTATTTCTCCAACTGTAAATGCCGAACTTTTGGAAGTTGTCCACCCCAACATGTATACTCGCGTACATGGCAACCGTTCCAGCTTTTCTCCCCCCTTCTACATATGTGAACTGCTCTAGGCTCTCAGCCAATACACCGCTCCCAACAAAGGTCATCTCCTTATGCACTCACGATATACACCCAGTTTACCATGAAGCCATCGAACCGTTTCATGATGAAACAAGTTCCAAGTTTTCAGAATAGTCCCGCCTGCTAGTACTTCACACAACTCTAGTGCCATTTTCTCCACTAACAACAGTGCACATCACATACACCACCTCCCCTTGCTTCCTTTGATGACCAAACCCCCTTAGTCTTTGCATTAAAACAATAACCGAGCCCATACTCGTATATATATTTGCCAACAGACTTCTTTCATCTCCCTCTCCAATGCTTCTTTAAACTCTTTACTAGCCTCAACAAACCAAATGCTGCACTTATCATTTAACAACGCACAAAACTACACCTCCTATATGACATAGTCGCTCCATTTCTCCTCTATTATTTTCGCATCACAGTACCACTCACTTTAACTCTTCCTCAGGTTAAAACCGTAACTCTTCAACGTCTTCAAGCTCCCCTAAAGCCAAATAGTCGTACCTTCTCTTTTGCCCTCTACAACTAGCGCCAGTATTCTGTACACCTTGGCTTCTTTCAAAAGATCTACCCACATGCACTGTTGTGAAGACTAAAGTCCATACAACAAGTTCACAGGCCTCCTTTCTTCCATGTTCACTTTATCCGTAAGCCTCAACAATAAGCTCATGTTTACCCCTTCACGCCACATGACTCCACACCCTCTGTAACCCAACGTCAACCTCGACAAGCCCTCTGGTCATCACCATTTACCCTAATGGTCAGCCCTAGGTCGGCAAACAATTTTCCAGGTTGGATAAAACGCATCGAGTTTACTGAAAAAAATATAAAACCGAAGCCCTTCCTCTCATGATCCAATATATATACTTTTCAGGATTTTTAATTGGAGACATCAGTTGTTGTTTGATTCAAAGCTTGCGCTTTGATCTAAATGCCATCACTGCAGGCTCGAAACTTACTGAGTGAAGATGATGAAGTCCGTGCTAGCATTTATACAAACATGAAACTTAGCAACCATGTAGTAGGATCATAGGGTAGGGAAGTAGTTTATATTTCCGAAGTGTTTATATTTCCAAAGTGTAGCTGTTGGCATAGGTTATGACTTTACTTCCTTGGCCATGAAGTTTTTTTAATATATATATATATATATATATATATATATATATATATATATATATATATATAAACAGCAGAGAAATGGGTATTCACGCCTATAGGGTAGGTGATATGTTTTAGAGTCTATGTTTTCTTAGCAGGGAAGGATTGTTTATTATATATATGCCTCTTGATGAAGGAATAGCTTTTGGTAGGGTGTACACCCCTTAGACTTAGGGCTTGTATTGTTGGATTGGACTTGACATAACTTTTGTAGTTGATAGAGTATTTGCGTGTAGAGGTGAGGCGTTTGAAAAATGAGGTTGTACCCTTTACTAACGAAGGAAACCATTCATTGGTTTAAGTGGAAATCTCGGAGACAATGTTCATGAATGACAATTCAACAAGCTGCTAAGGACAGAAATAAAAGCACATTCATGTTTAGCGAGGTGCCACGATCCCAAAAATATAATAATATCGGTAGGTTAACTCATACGTGAAACCCTAAAATATTGATATAGGGTGCTAAATACTCCAAATAAAAAGTTGCGTATTTAATTAATTAAAAATTATAGTAAAATTATAAAAACTAAATTATCATTACGTCTCAAAGATCCTGTCCAGATTCGAAACCGATATTTAATTATATTAAATAATTCGTTATGGGTTATAAATGCTCCACAGAGATTTTCTGGAAATATGATTTGGAGATAACTTGCAATTTATAAAGCGAAATCTCGATTTTTCACTTTCGTTAGAAAAATGCAGTTTATTAGATTCAAACGTTTCTTGTTTCAAGGAAATCTGATTTATAACGAACCCTGTATAGTCGTTTGAAGTTCAGACTTTAAATTATGAACTGCCGCGACATTATAAGCTCGATTGTATTTAATATATATTTTTATACATTTAACTTCATTTTTAATTAATATATAAATCCACTTATATTACAAATTCAATATTTAAACTGATTTAAATATTCAAATATAAACCGATAAAAATGCGGGACGTTACATAACGTAATAATGACGTAATAAATGTGATTAGGATAGGATTTGAATTTGAAATTTCACCATATATTGATTGCTTGTGTGTTTGTGTAGAATGGCTTTTTTGTGTGTGTGTGTGTATATATATATATAATGACACACAAATACAAGGTTAGTTGCCACTCATGGTATAAGTCTTCCCGGAGCCGACTAGAAAATCCAGCAGCCACAAGTAGACCCAACTAATGTGAGAGGCCTGGGTGCCATGGGTCATTCAAATCTAGTACACTATGACATGAGGTTAAACTTACTTATTATAGAAGCCTTCCCGGAACCACTCGGTATATCCAGCATCTACAAGTATATGGTTTAATATGAGAGGTCTACTGTATATATATACATACATATATATTACCTATTGTGATGAATAGGCAGGTTTACTACACCTTGGGAAGGTCTGGTTGACTCTCTTCTTATCTGGTTTGGGTCTTAATTGGTTAGGACTAGGATCCCCACTGAAGGTTTATTCCTTGGAGAGGAACCAAAGTCATAGGACCCACATTTATTAGATTTGAAGTAAGTCTATGGGTCCTCCTTCTCTAAAGTGATTAGGCATAGCGGTAACGGAGTTGGGTAGTCCAAGGGGGATGTCCACTTCCTCTAGAAGCTTATAGGGGCTCAACTAGGGACAAGACTGGTTTATAAAATATATATGGCCATAGCATGCTCACCAACTGTCTAAGGGAAGTCTTAAGCGACATAGGTGTTCTACCGTAATATCAGTTAAGTAGTAACATTCGTAATACTACTTCTCATATTACAAGTGAGAGTATAGACTTAAGAACATTGACGCATTAGGACAGGGTCTTAAGAGGCTAGGGTCCGCCTCTAGGTTATAAGAGATCATAAGATTCTTCCTTTAATAGGGCCATAAGTGACCAAGAATGCCCGCCTCGTTGGTCTTTACCCTAAAAACACAAATGAAGGTCTTATGCGATTGACTGGGATATCCACCTCATTGGTTTGATACATTGCGTTTGTGTGTAGCATAGACATACCTTGACATATATAACCTGCTAAATCTAGGGTATGGTCTTCAAGTAAATACTATTTTCAGTCACACATGACTTTATGTTCTGACAACTCCCCTTAACATATCCAACTTGTCAGTAGGTGGGGTAGATTCTATGGATGAAGCAATGATGGAGGCTGAAGACGAAAAAGGAGATATTATGCTATTATTAGTTATCATTGTTGTACTTCTTATGAAAACAATTGATAATGAATTTATTGATGTACCTATAGAATAATTGTATCTTGACAATCTGCATTTGAATTTTGTGGTTTTAATAAAGTGGTACATTAACATCATATTTAAGTATTATATTCTCTCGTTCCGCTGTGTGAGATTTCCATAACGAAACGTCTATATATTATTATGTGCAAATGTAGTTACTTACAGGAACCAATGACCCGTTTAAATGGCTCAAAGTTTTGATGGGCCTTCTCTAAGTCGAAATTTAGGCCCATTCTAGGCGGATTGTTACAGTTGGTATGCAATATCACCAATATTGAGGAGGACTGCTCTTGACCTAGCTTACTAGAAAGCATGGCATGTTGAGGGCTAATATTGGTATCATTCTCTTTATGATGAACATTCGCCAATACTACAACTTCATTAGATATAACGCACACAGCCTACTTAGTACTTACAGTTTTTTCTACAATACTTATATCTGTTTTACTAAAAGGTTATACATGTTCATTGAATTTGACATGTCTTGATATATAAATTTTCCCTTTTTTGTATAAACATTTATATCCTTTTATCTTGTTACAATACCCCAAAAATGTACATGTAGTTGACGTGAAATTTAATTTATGATTATTATAAGGTCTTATATGAGGAAAACGCTGACATCCAAAGATTTTTAAATGCCTATGTTCTGGTTTAATTTTTGTTAGTTGTGGACATTTGAAGTTTAACACCTTTATAGGCATTATATTAATCAAATGTACAGCTGTACTAAAGGCATCTGCCCAATATTGGTTTATACTTCTATATCATTCACAGTTCGTCCAGCCAGGATTTGCTGAGTCGGAGATTCTGGTTTACATGGATTTCGAGTATGATCTCTGAACTCATCGTTGTAAATATTTTATTTGTTTATTCCTCCATCTATCCCTTCTAAATTTTTTTTGTTTGATTTGACACTGCCATATTTTTGCTTCTTCTTGGGCTTTCTTAACTTCCAATTGCAGTCATGATCTTCTGGAAATTCACTTTATTTGAATACAACTCTGATGTTTTAATTATTTCCTGATCTTGAACTTAAACTTGCAAATATCTGCAATTGTTTTGAAGTTTATTTTTGGACTTCTGAATTCATAACAGTGTTGATGTATTCTTGTCATATCTTGAACACTATTAATTTGGATTCTAAATTTTTGAAGATCTGAATATTTAATGAAATTTCACGCATTTCAACTGTTTTGAGTTTCTTTTGATTCATTTTGCAAAAGGCTTAAAATAATATACTGATTACAGCATACTACTATTTTTTAGTTGTGAAAATTTAATTAATTTTTAGATTGGATTTATTATTTCTGAATTGAAATCTTAAGATTTGATTTATTGTGTTTCATCTAGAAATTTACCTTTATTCATGATCATTTGATTTGGAATTTGTTTGTTTGAAATTCTTGATATTCTGAATCTCACGCACCTCTTAGATTTGAAATTAATAACCCTATGTGATTGATTCTTTATATCTCAAAATCTACATCCATTCAAGTAATTTTAAATAAATTATTTATATTTTTGGATCATGAATATGTCTTCAGACTTGATGTAAATATTATGGAAAAAAAATCTTTGGGCTTGTCATAAATAATTTGAAAAAATTCTTTGAAAATCAGGTCTTGAGACTTACTGTCATTTCATGATTATTTGATTTAAATATTTGTTTCTGTAAAATCATTTGAAATTATTGATTTCTTGAATCTCACACATATCGAATCTGAAATTTATAATATGATGTGATTGATTCATTGAATCGTGAATTTTTCATATTTCCTCAAATGATTTCAAATAAACGGTATTTTTAATCTTGGATCATGAATCATATTCTATGACCATCAGAAATGTCTTGACAAGTGTGCTTTGAAACTAATTTTGTGCTACTCTGATACTATTGTGAGAATGATTTAAATGACTGCTTGTTTTGAGAAGAACTGTTTGCGGCTCTGATAAAAGTGCCTGATTTGTTAGTCTTGTCTATTTGGGCTTTGTGCTTAAAATTCTTTTGTCTATGATATCCTTGTTTGTCTCCAGTGTCTTGTTACGATTCGCATTAATAGAGATATCAAGTGGTATTAGTTCAGAAGTGCTGAATTTGTTTTTGCTGTATATATTTTTAATCTCTATGTCTTGTATAGATCTTCATATCACTCTTGTAATCGATTTTCAATTTAAAAATTATTTATTGATTATTCATTCAGAAATTGAAATCTATATCCAAATTGAACTATACTTATAATTCATCAAAATTATTAACAGATTTTGAAATTGTGATGAATTGTGATTGCATTATATTTCACAACAAAAGGAGAATTTATTTAGATTTTTATGATGGTTGAACAGTTATTATAATATCTTTGAATTGGTAGTTATTTCATGACCATCTTCATTATCTATCATATTTCTACCATCCATCGTGATTTTATTTTAATGTGGAGAGTTTAATATTTTTTTTAAAATCATTTTGAATAAACAATGGAAATATTTGTGATGGAATTGTGGTTATATTATTATTCAAAACTAGTGATAATTGAAAATTTTCAATGATCTCGGTACAGTTGATCATATTTCATAATATGATTAATTTAGAAATTTATTTCACAAACCATTTCTATACCTATCACATTTCTGTCATCTATATTAGTTTTATATACTGAGGAGTTTTTCATTTTGAAACTAAAAATAATAAAAATATAATATTCATAGGTGTTTCTCTAACCTCATTTAAAAATCCAAGATCTGGTTATGCATGGTTATGAGATTACTTACATTTAAGTTGCAACTGATCTCATTTAAAATCCAAGATCTGGTTATGCATAGCCAATGAACTCTTAAATTAAAAGAATTTTTTAAAAATAAATGTGTATATGAATTTCTCCTTGATATGTAAAAACCAGACTTTCAATCCATTTTCTAATTTTTGAAATGTATTAATATTTTAAGAAATATTATGATTTGTTGATTGATAGCTGTGGGATTTGAGATTATTTGATTGCGTCACTTAAATTGAATTTATAATTATAGTCCAAATCCATCACTGTTTTTGTGCCTCATCTTTATAAAAATTTCTTTGGAAAATAATTGGAAATCATGTTTTGAATTCTCTCCATTTTTATAAATTTCATCGTAAATCCGTCATTCTCCAATGTGAAATATGTCACCTGTCCTCAGAATATTATGATTTTTGTTCGACTGATTGAGATTTATGATGATCGTTCTTCATCTTAAGATGATATTGTATTTGTTAGTCATTTTTCATCAATATTTTAAATTCTTTATCCTTTTGATGATAACAAAAGGGGGAGAATGGGTCGAGATTTTGATTTATGAGTGAATATTTTAAAATTGTAAATTTCATTTTTCATTCTATGTTCACTCATGCACAGTTATAGGGGGAGTTTCTGTTGTAGGGGGAGCTTTAAAATAGGGGGAGTTTAGTCCTTCACCGTCAAAACACATTTATTATATTCAAAATCTTAATTTTTGTTTGTCATCATCAAAAGGGGGAGGTTGTTGTATATAACAGTGTTGTATACACAATTATATGATTTTTGTTTGATGATAACAACCAAATATTTATTTTTTGAAATGTGTTTGTTATTGTACTGTTTCAATTTATACATCACAGACAGGAATATAATATTTATATTTAAATAGAATACGACTGTACAGACATTCATATATTCACACAGTATTTTATTTGACTATAATATTATATTTCAACATTTAAACAGTAAAAATTTATAACTCCACTATTTGAACACATCACTGATATATAGTTCACTTCTCATGAATGTGTACTTGTAAATAAACTGAATACGATAGACAAATTTGTTTGAACACAAAGAAATAATATTTTATTTCATTCAAATTTGTTTATTACAAATATTAGTACAATTTTTTTGTACATCAGCTCCTCACTACATCACTCATCACTCAGCTTAAATTTCAGATATACAAACACACTGACACTCTATTTTTCTGTCTTCTGACTTCACAGCCTTCAGTCAGAGTCTAGTCTTCATACCTGTCATATACAGAAGCACACACAGTATCTAACACAGAAATAATTTCATATTCTATGAGATATAACTTTTAATTTTAAAAATTTTATTTATATCAGTTTTCTGGTGTGTTTCTTATCATTTTTCATGACTTGATCTGATTCATCATTGTCTAGACAGCTTGTGATATTCACAGTGAAACACTGTAAATACCACAAGGCAAACAACATATATGTATATATATATGTATATATCAACGCAGGGACAAGAAAATGTTTTTGGATGGCTGCATATACGCACGTGTATATATATACATGTGTGCACTGCCTCACCAATCCAATGTGCATCTGAGGAGTAGGCACGTGGACCATCTCGACTCGGTACACATATATGGTTACATATCAGTCAACACATGCACAAAGTTGTCAAGCCATGCAAATTCAAGTCAAGCCGGTCGAACCCAAGTACAAGCCAATTCATATTTTTCATGTCAGTATCAAATTGAATGGCAACAACAAGAATGGCTCATTTTCATGACAGCAAAATATAAGCAAGTGTCACAACATGTCAATGTGACAAAGTTGGTTCAGTAAAGCATGTGAAGATCAAAAGTACTCAAAGGCACAACATTCTGGTCAACCGACATATACTGGATGGGTCAAGTGAAACAACACAACATTTTCAAAAGTGAAGCATGGATACACAACACAGTGTTAAAGTGTGCACAAGGCATTGGTGTAGCAAACAAGCATATTTTAGTATAAACAAGCTGTCTTCACAATAATACATATGGAGCAGCTTTTTAAGTGGACAACAAATTTAGTAGTTCAAGTCCAAATGCATCAAGCAAAACATGGTGCAATCTAACCAATTTTCTATTTCAAGTCTAGAAGAAACATGCATGAATGTACAAGCATATACAAGTGGTGGAGCTACAGCAACAAGTGGTGGGGCTACAACATGATTCAACAATACAAAGCATGAAACAGTTTTTGTCAAGAAGATTTCAAGCAAAAGCCATAAAGACTTCTCAATCAAAAATGGCAACTCAAGTATTATTTGTTGCCAGAAATTATCAAATCATATTGGGAAATATTCTAGTTTCCCGATTTTATAATGGAGAAATATTTGGGAAAGTTTTTTATCATTTCCAGAAATCACTGAGAAACAAATGCATATGTTAAAGGATTTGCATATGGGACAAATTTGATATTATTTCCTGAAATCAACATAAACAAACTCGGCATGATTAATCAATCAAGCAAAGGTTCAAATGTGTCCAGTTTGCAGTAAGAAATGTTTGGCAAGAAATCAATTAATTCGACTGCTCATTCTTGGCAATTGCTTTAAAAAGGGGAAAATAGATAATACAGATTCTTTCAAAGGGACAGTTCATTAATAAATCGCGCAAGCTATTTCAATGCCAAGAAATAAAATTTAAATCGAGTTATCTCTGAAATCTACACGTCATGCATGGGATAATCATCAATCTCGCAACAATTTAAAACCGCCAAGTAAAAGAGGAAACCGTGCAAAATCAAGCCAAATCATGTGTGATGAATCAGAGAAATCATAGGATCTTATACTCCTATTTAAACGTTTCATCACTGGCAAATTTGATTCATTGAATCAAAAAACAACTCGAGAGAAATTCTAATAAATATATTCAAATTACTCATTGTTTCGATCACCAGAGAATATCCTAAATCAATCGAGCAAGATAGTGAAGCCATCGAAGACTCAAGCATCAGAAGAATCGAATTCTTATTTGAACAACATCATCGATTTGGGAAGAATGAAGAAACCCTAGCCCCAACTTTTTTACTGCTGCCATTTCTCAACAAAGGAAAGTGATCGGGGACAAATGAAATAAGGGTGGAACCATCTTTGAAATGGCCAGCCAGGTCAATGTTTTTAAAGGGGAGATTTAATTTTCATTTAAATCTAGGATTTTATCTATTGTCTTGTTTTATTGTTCTTAATTTGTGTTGTAAATCAATCCGAACAGTTTCTAGGTTTGTAAAATCTAGGAAACCAGTTAGGGTGTTAACTGGCAGTTTACTAGAGTCTGTAAAAACTAGGGTTACTGGTTATGGAGTTGTAATCAAGGGAAATCTGATCTAGGGATTAGATCAGTCTAGGGTTTGAAGCGTAGGGTTAGAATAAGGGCGAGAGGTTCGCGAGTTTACTTGGTCCTGTAAGCAGGATCTGTTCTTTCACCTAGTAGAAACCATAGGAATGCAGCAGTAGGAAGGATTTTGCCAAAGCTGGGTATATCTTGTGTCATTTACTTTTCTACATTTATTTTCTGCAGCATTCTATGATCTATGATTTATTTTAATATCCCGTAAAATTTGAATAAACCCTATTCACCCTCCCCCTCCCCCCCCCCCCCCCCCGGGTTAATCTAGATCCAACAAGTGGTATCAGAGCCTAGTAATTTCATTAACCCTAGAATCATGGATCCTAGTTGTCAGTCCATAGAGAGTTAGTCCAGTCGTATTCCAACTAATTTTAATGGTACATATTTTTTGAATTGGAAATCATAAATATAATCCTATTTAAAATATGTTAATATTAAATGTTGGAATAGCATTATAGATGGGTATGATATGGTCAGTAGAAACGATATTGGATTTAATTCTCGTGCTATTCACATTTTGCATTCTTATATTGATGATGTCCAATATAACATTATCTCTCATTGCTTGACTGCGCAGGAAATCTGGAATACTCTCAATACGAAGTATGGACAAATTGACAACTACAGCTCAAAACCCAAAATGGTCAACTCAGATTCAGATCTATACTCGGGAGAAGAAACAAATGAAAATTTAAGTAGATCAGACGATGGAGACTTAACAGACAATGAGACTGAAAGCTTCTCATATGAAGATTTGGTTCATACGTGTAACGACCCGGAAATTTGGCGATCTTGGTTATCCGATATACAACACATTATTGAACATCCAAGGATCAAAAATAACCGAATAGTTAATGAAAGAAATTAGAGGGTGAGGAAAGATAAGATAGAAACTTAGAATAGAAGAAGAAGAACACAACATCAGAGTAACACGAATCTTACAGCGGAATGAATAACATATAATATATGTAACATAACTTTGAAATATACATCTGTACTTGAATATACATCATTATCACAGTACAACACTTACAACACAGCAGAAATAACTATAGCTATATGATCCTGAAGCCTCCTGCTCGAGCTCTTCAAGTATCTGTAAATTCCTGACTACTTGACTGCCCGTACAAAATTGGGCACCCAAGAGTTTAGGGAAAACAAAACAAAATAAACTCCGGGTCAGTCATGGGACTAGTGTGAGTAAAACAGTTTAAAACAGTTCAAGCAGGTAAATGATATCTCATAAGACCACGCCGTATAACGGAACGGGTTTTTCCCCTTATGAGAATCCAAAATATCTTTATATCAAAAACCTTTTGATATTATAATAATGTCTATCAACACAATATAATAATCATCTAGCAGAAACGCTTTCATCTCACGTTCTACATATATAGTATACAATCAAAACCGCAAGCACGTATTGGGTAATGGATTTCCAACTATGACAAGGTATGGAACCACCTTTCGCTAGTGTACCTCTAGAAAGGAATACACTGGGTTCAATAAGAACAACTTGCAACCCGGCCACACATGACCGACCACTCATTTCGCTAGAGTGTATTGAATGTATATCACCAACGGTTGGGATCAGCAAACGTTTCCCGAATGGGACAGCATCAACAATAGATTTTAGAAGTAAATGAAACTCTAGATCAGGTGATTATACACCCTACTTCGGAGCGACCGACTTAGCCATGCTGTCTGTCCGATTTCTGTCATTTACCGGATGTGAGGCTAGAAGCTACGCTTTGTCATCACACCAGATTCACTTTGAATGCCACATCGTCAAATCCATCAAATCACCGGTTGATGTCCTCAACCATACATTATGTGTTAGCTAAAAGAAGTTTACTTCTCCGCTTCCACTCTTGGTACGGTTGGAGAAATCAATATACGTGATCGTCTGTAAATACTCTGCCAGACATCCGTCCATACAAGTCATCCAGGAACAGGATGAACCGAAGGCACTATTCAGTACATCCATCTTAGGCACTGTTATCTAAGACTTATACAATAGCCCTTGCACTTTACTCTGTCTTCAATTATCCTTGGCATATATGATTCGCAACGCTTATGCCAATACAGAGTGGTTCTTTGGATAATAATCCAACTGGTCTCTCCATATTAACAACGTTAAAATGGTCAAAACTTCGATAATCTGTGACTTAACTATCAAAGAAAAACACGTGTGCAAACAACGATATTATTTCCAGATGGAAATTATACCGATCAAACATCATTTAACTTTTATCTCCTTTTATCTCTATTTATTTTAAACAAATAAATATCTCCTTTTCTCTCTATTTATTTCCTAAATAAATAAATCATTTTTCCTTTATTTATTTCCTAAATAAATAAATAATCCCATTAAATCTATTTGTAAATGTTCTACAAATATTTCCTTTTCTATTCTATTTGTAAATGATTTACAAATATTTCTCTTTCTATTTGTTTTGCAAATATCTTTCTTTGTATTTGTTTTACAAATATATTCCTTTTCTACTCTTTTGATTTTATAATTATTTCCTTTATAAAATCCTTTTCCTTTGATATATAAAATCCATTGATTTTATATAATAATTTATTTTCAAAATATTTTCTTTTTATAAAATCGGTTGATTATATAAAATTTCTTTATTGCAATATACATTGAAATAATTCTTTTTACATCCCAGGGTCTTTTTATGATATTAAAAATATCGAATCACAATGATCAACATCATTCTAACACACATAATCAAACAGATTATATATCATATCATATATTACAATATATGAACATAACAGTATCATAAATATTGAGGAGTCTAGTTGGACCCCTCCAACCTGTTTCCCTGCATCACAGATGTTAAACAATATAGATAACATCACTTTTAGTTCCATATGATATATTCTGTTAAACAGAATCAATATAGAAATTCAACTAACTGACTAGTAGTTCAATCAAACAGTCAACACACAGTCAATCAGCCAATATTTAATAGTTCTAAAAATACAACATGAAATTATAAACTGTTCAGAGTTAGTGAGATTTACTCACATTGGCAGTTCATCGTTAAAGAACGATAAACTGTTTGTTTGATTTGAATCAAACAATTTATTTCGCCATAAATTGTAACGAGCTCCGATGGACTTCCAGTCAGTTTGACATAGCCACCGTCCATACGATCCTAACGCAACTTACAGTTCTCGATTCTGACCTCGTATGGATGAGATATCACATTTACAAGCTATACGATTATTTAAATAAATAAAAACTTAATTTATTTACGAACGGACCTTAACCTTTTCAATTCCCTTCTGGCCCAACAGCACCCCAGGCCCAACCTCGTTTTAAAAACCCATCCGCTCCTGTTCTTCCCCAAATCAGTAAAAACCGATCCTCTTGCTCTTGTTTCCATCCTTTCCCAACATACCATGGCTCGGTTCTTCCATGAAAATTGAAACAGAAGCTTACGTTCAACCCCTCTTCAGATCCTCTCCGGCCTCATCACCAAAATCCTCATCTCGCCCCACGTTCCTCCCTCGCGGATCCTGGTGATCGTACGCACACCAGAAGATACATCGACCACTTTTCATACGGATTCACCCCACTATTTGTCACCAACACCCATTCAGTTTGCTGAACCAAATTTCAAACTCAAAAACAGGTATTAAAACCTCAATCCGCTACACTCTTCAACCCTAGCTGTTCGGCTAGTTTTCCAGCGAACGAGAATGGAGTTCAAACAGAAAAAAAAACTGTATGAGATGGTTGCCAACGTTGATTCAAGTTCATTCATATGTATAAATGAATTTACAGATTTATATAGGAATTTATTGGGAATTCTTCTTGATTTATTTTACTTGCGTTTGGTTTCTGAAATGGGAATTTTGTTCTTGCGTCTTTATAGCTAAGGTTGTAAAGGTTTGTGGCTGAAATACAATGGTGCGTGGCCACCAATTTGGCCAAGAAAAATATTAGGATATTTTTATATTATGGTTTTATATTTTATTTTCTCGATTATATGCTTGTCTCTTGTCCTTAAAAATCCCTGCGACCACATACGATCTCCTTAAATCTCGAAAATTGACATGCCACTAGAGTTCGACATTACGGTCCCAACGAAACTGGTTTCGTCGAATTCCGACTCCGTATGCTCATACAGCGTATTTTTAAAGGTCAATTTACTGACTGTTTCTCACTCTAAAAATCCGTACGACCACACACTGAATCTAAAAATCACGAAACTTGACATCTAACAATAATTTAACATTGCGGATCCAACAAAATTAGTTTCATTGAAATCCGATTTTGTTTGCAAAACTGGCTATTTTTAAAGCTCTAAATAGACCATTTAAATATATAAATATATTTAAATATAATTAAATTTAATATTTAAAAATAAATATTATCGTCTATATTCATAGTGGAATACCATACAGCTCTAGAATATTCCTATATGAATTTCTAACTTGATATTTCAAATCTGGGTCAACCCGATATTCGTTTTATATTGAAATTCCTTTTTAAAATATAAATAATTCCTTTATAAATTATAAAGGAATTCCACAACGACTTTTCTAAAATTTGATTTGGACATATCTCAAAATCTACATGACGAAATCCCGATTTTTCTCTTCCACTAGAAAGATATACTCCACCAGCTCCTAACGTTTCTTGTTTCACAGAAATTCGATTTAAAATGGCTTATGTATATTCAGTTGAAGTTCGAATCGCCAATTTACGAACCGCAGCGCCATTTCGAGCTCGATTTTAATTATAATATAATTATACGTTCTAACTGTCGTTCAAATAATATATTCGTTATTCTAATTCAATTTTAAACTAAATTAAATATCACAGATGATCCAGTTCACACCATATCGCCATTTCAGCCAATTCTGATTATTTCAGAATTAAATATATTATTTAATTTATTTTTTTCATTAAATATTCACCATTATTTAATTCCACGATCATTAAATTTCTCTAAACCACCATTTCAATAATTAAATTAATTAATTATTATACCGCTGAAGATGCGGGGCATTACATTCTTCCCCACTTAAAATAATTTCGTCCTCGAAATTGTTAAAGCTAGAAGACGACCCTATCTACTGGCCAGACTTATTTGTTCACTTCTTAACTTCAGTTTCAACTGAACCAATTTAATTTCAATTAAATTATTAATTAATTCTTATCAACGAAAATTTTCAAAAATCCTGAAAATTTTCTAACGCCTTAATTTTTTTGAAAAATTTCGCCAGCACCTCCGTTGTACTGGTTAATACGTCAAACCACCACTCGCCTCTCTGGGCCATCTCCAACCCAAAATAAAATCAAATAGCCAAGTGGCTTACCAATTCGGCTCATAAATCTTATATTCAATATAAATATAAACTTGTACCTTTTGTCGGCATATCATTTTATCCTTTCCACCTGTTATCAATTCAGTAGATACAAGGGTTATCCCAATCAAATCCCAATCTGCTTTTATCCACGACACAACCATTCGCTTATATCCGAGCCAAATATCATTTCAACTCGAGTTTCTTCTCGATTCCCAACTCTTAACTTGATTATCCTATTACACTTCAAATTTGAATCTCACAATCCAATTTGTCTTGATATTATTCTAATTCAATCTCAGTTACCACTTTACGGCTTTACTTTAATTCAATTTTGCTTTCACAAATTTCTGTTAAATTTGTTTTTAATTCAAACAGTCTTTCCTTGGGAGTTTTTAAACAGTTTACTCTTTTCAAAAATCAGTTTTTCCTTTTGAACATGTCACTAAGCCCTTAATTAATATTCCATTAGTTAAATCACTTCTCTTATTTCTTTGTCAATATTTGTTAACCAAATATTTTCAATAACCATATTGGCCTTTTATGTTATTTGGAAAACATTTCTGAATATCGCCTTCCTTTATTTTCTAAACTTTAGAAAATATATGCTATTTATAATTGGAAAATATTCCAATTACTTATCTCTTTTCCGATCTCGTTTATTTCTATACTTAGGAAATATTCTTTATTATATTTCCAAGCTTACACTTATTTGGGTTAAAACGGATGTTGTGTAAACATCGTTACGACAACCCAAATACTATATTCAACTAACTCTTATTCAACATTGATCTCCGAGCCTGAAATCTTACTAGTTATTTGTTAATAATGAAATCAATCAAGTTGGGGTATAACTACCTCTCAGACCCTAACTAAATAACATTTATAACGTCAAAACAGATATGACTACTTACTCGAATAATCAATACCATACAACTACTTATTCACTTTTAAACACGTATACGCTTCCTCTTTCTATTCTTACTAGATTTTATTCTTAGTATTCCTTTTTGATTTTACTATTCTATTTCTAAGTTCGTTTCCTGAAACGACCCAAACTTCCCCGGTCTCCGAAGAGAAGAGAAAGAACGAATTGTTTTGAGAACACGACAAAATAGAACGCAGACGAAAGAACATTTCATTGCTTATTACAACAATTCATCAGAATACAAGAATATACAGAGTATAAATGAATAAATATTACACAGAAATATCAGAGATTTAAATACATTACATAGCAGCGGAAAATAGTACAATACATAACTAGAAGTAATACGCGGATACAAAGCTTTCCGAGAATCGTTCCAGCTGTAAACCGGATCCTGTGAATATAAATCTGCAAAAACCAAAACTACTAGCTGCCCGTGTCAAAATAGGGGAAGCCAGAGTTTAGGTTAAAACAATAAACTCCAGGTCAGTCATGGGACTGGTGTGAGAACTAAAACAATTATAAATCTTTATTTTAAAGTTAGGTAAATCAAGGGACCACGCCGTATAACACGGAACGGGTTTCCTCCCAAGAATACCAGTGCATAAAACAACAACGCAATGCTAAATAAAGAACAATGAAGCTATTATAAGACCCAGGTCCCATCACACAATGCAACGCAAGCCGAAGGATAGGGTTTTTACCTTATAATAGCCAAGAATGCTTGATACGTTTAAAACAAATCATTTGATACTATTGTAAGTGCATAGTGTATAAAACAACTTCAAATCATAAGTATCAATCATAGACGGCATAAGCACCCCATCCCACTATGTCGCCATACTAGGCTCTACAAATAAAACCGCAAATGTCACGTATTTGGAAATTGGATTTCCATCTGTGAACCGAGGCGAAAGATAGTCCTCACCGACTTCGAGACTCTCTAACCCGAGCCTCACGGTCAAAGCGCATCGACCCTTGGATCGTCAGGGACGGTCCACCGATGTGGATTAAAATGCCTAAACATTGCGTTTCCCCACCCTTTGGGGCGTAAATGAGCCAACGAATGGCTCCATCGGTTCGAGAACGACCGATATATCCGAGGTGCCTCGCAACAGCAACAACCACATAAGTCAAACTCGTCAGGGCGTGTAAAACCACTGACGCCACTTCTAACTAGAAAGAAATGCATGCCCTCCCTGAGGTCCTCTCCCGTTTTTAGTTCACCACCGGAGTGTGAGGCTCGCGAATCAACGTTACACAAAGCTACGCCACACAGGCCGTGCTTTGATCATCAACCACAAGACTTTGCTTTTCAAAAGAAGCCTTGATCATTTGCATCTTAGCATGCCACAGAGGCAAACCACTCTATGCAACCGATATCAGTCACACAGAATGAAATCCGATGTCAGACACACAGTCCATTTACAAGTCCGTTCTGGGTCTGAACGAAACCGGAGGCACCTAGTACCCCGCATATCCATCGATCTCTAAGTAAGTCTGGACGATCACCAACTGTTTCCATCTTCCTGGGTGTACATCCCAATCAAGATCATCAGTAATCACCCAAACGATGTGAAGACCTCCGGTCTTCGACCACCGTCTTCATCTTCGACTTATCGTCGTATCGGTTATTCAGAATGGGATAAACCCGGTCTTCCTGAATAACTCGCGTATATAATAAACATGTGTTACACAAACACAACATACGCCTCATTCCAATTCATCAGTCACTAACCGTAAATTAATCAAGAGAATAATCCCCCGAATATTAACCCCGAAGGCCGAAATCAACATCAGATCAATACCCAGGAAATCACTCTGCTTAGTCAACCTACAGTTAGTTTCTAAATTTCACATTCTTAGGGAAAGGTTCCCATTAATTGTATCAAAGATAAATTCTTTCAAATTCATTCTTTAATCTTCCTTTTGAATATCACTTCAAACTAGTCGGGATTAACGAACCTTACCGAAGTAATCATTTGTTTTAATTTCCCAACCCCAACCTATTCATCCCATGAAGTAAAACTGGTTATACTTCATATCTAACACCACGGTGTTATCGGTAAATTCAATTACCATTTCACGTTTAAATCTAATTAAAGATTTAACTATCGCCTGGAGCAAAACTGGTGATACTCCATTCTCGATATTTTCAATCTAATTAAAGATTCATTAAAACTCCACTTAGTTTTAATCTGTGACTGGGTTAAAGAATCAATGTCAATTAAAACACGGTTCACTATAAATCCAAAATCACATTACATTTCAATCAGTCCCTAACCGTAAATTAGCAAGTGAGCAATTCCCTAAGTATTAACCCCGAAGGCCGAAATCAACATCAGATCAATACCCCAGAAACCATTCAACTAAACTAATCTCCAATTAGTTTCTGATTTTCTTAACTCCTTTGGGTCTAAGAACAGTATTATTGAAGATACCGTTCACGACAACCCAAAATCACATTTCATTAATTTCCGGGTTAAAGAACAAGTGTTATTTAAAACACTGTTCACGATAAACCCAAAAATCAATATCAATTCAATTCCAATTAAATATCATTTAATTGGTACTCTTCATTAAATCTAAATAAAAAGATTTAATCTTTTCTCAACTGGGTTCAAGAACAGTGTTAATGAAGACACCATTCACGACAAACCCTAATCACATTTGATATTAAATACAAGGCTCTGAATAGAAAATATATCGGCTTATATTCAATATCAAATTCTACGACCAACAAATATCATATTGGAAATAACGATATAAATATATCTTTCAAATTTCCATAACAATATCTGTATAATCACGAAATCCAACATCGAAATAATCCAAAGACAATTTCGATTCAAATCCATTCCAATTCTATTATTGGAAATTCTGGTTACTTTTAAAACCCTTTTCAAATCCAATTTATTTATTTAAAAATAAATAGAATTTTAATTCTAGTTCAAAACTAGTTCATTTCGATAAAAATCTATTTTTATCTTTTCAAATATGGAGTTTTTCATCCCGATTCTTTCCAAATCATTTCTTATGATTTTACATAATTTATTGATATTTTTAATAATTTTATCAAGGCCCGTACAGTCGATTTCCATCAATGGCCATCGAACTGCACTTACAGCGACCTTTTCCAAATTTGATTTGGACATAATTCCAAATCCAACTGTTAGATTTCTAATTTCTAATATTCGTTAGAAAACTCTTTTCGATACGAACCCAATGGTTCCGGTTTTAGGAGAATCCGACGGTCGGATCTCCCGTAATATCCATTCGAAGTCAATGGTCGAAATTCGCGAACTACCGCGGCGCGGCGCGTTCTATTCAGACCATTATATATAATATATATATATTATATGTATTTCGTCGATTTCCTTTCAAAACGTATTTTCTAAATCGTTTTAAATTTGTTTTCAAAACGATTTCAACTTCTATTTCAAATTCAAATCAAAATCGAATTTTTCAACATAAATTCATTTTAATTTCATTTCAAATCGATTCAATTCAAATTGATTTCTAATTCAATTTCAGTTTGTTTTCAATTCAATTCAATTTCAATTCGAATTCATTTCTATTCAATTTCAATTCGAATTCAATTCTTTTCAAAATATCAGATTTTGAAATCACTTTCGATATTCATTATAAAGTGAATAAAATCGATATAAATATCGTTCACGTCAAAATGGCGCCAATCTAATCAACACGGCTTCATATATTTCTATTTCCAAATATTCTATTTCAAATATTCCTTTTTCAAATATTTCTTTTTCAAATATTCTATTTCTAAACTGGAATGAGGCCCAATCAATTACCATATAATGTTAATTATATGGATTTTCTACAACACATGTATACAATAACAACGATGAATAATCAACCATCATCCAAAGTGCATTCTACACTGTATAAGCATCAAATATAAATATTTAACGCTCATAACAGTGTGTCAATCAATCGATCGACATACAACTAATTATTGGGATTAGTGTATGTCATATATCAACCCAATACCCATGTGGGGTTTCAAACAATCAAACACAGATTTTATTTGTGCAGTTGGGCGATGTGTAAAATTTATCGTCCCAATCAATATCAGTCAAATGTGTATATAAACAAATCTCCGATTTGTTTATAAATATTTATTCACGTTCATGTTAAAAATTATATTTTCAACTATAAAATATTTTTAACTACATAAATATTTTATTTCATTTCACATCACATCACACAATCAACAACACATCAAAATTAAACAAACAAGCATACAAGCCGTCCATGGTCTGTGGACGACGGGTGTCGGGTGCTACTAAACACCGTTTACATCCTAGTATATATTTTTTAACTAGAAAAATTAAATTAAAGGTGAGAAGTTCTCACCGACTAGCTAATCCAAACGCCACGACTCTTCTTATGTAGGATATCTTCATCGTTCTTCCTTTGGTCAATTCCACCATCCGTGTTCGCTACATATATAAAAATCGAATTTTTACTTCGCTATTCAATATATAAAAATCGAATTTTTACTTCGCTATTCAATATATAAAAAACGAATTTTTACTTCGCTATTCAATATATAAAAATCGAATTTTTACTTCGCTATTCAATATATAAAAATCGAATTTTTACTTTGCTATTCAATATTTAAAAATCGAATTTTTACTTCACTATTCAATATATAAAAATCGAATTTTTATAATCTCTACTTTATAAAAATCATATTTTAATAACCTCTACCATATCAAAATCATATTTTTAAAATCTTTTCACTATATAAAAATCATATTTTTATTGTCTCTTCACTATATAAAAATCATATTTTTATTATCTCTTCACTATATAAAAATCATATTTTTATTTAAACAAGACGATATATTTTTCTCTTCGTATTGCCTAAATAAAAATCATATTCTTATAGATCTGCTCATACAATAAAAACCATGTTTTTAAATTGCCATTCAAGCGATGAAAATCATACCTTTACCTTGCTATTCAAACGGTAAAAATCTAATTTTTATCAATTGTCTTTCCTTATAAAAAAAATATAAAAAGTAATATTTATATCTCTAAAAAATATAATAAAACTCAAATTGAAACTAAACACTAAAACTCACTGTGTTATTCAGAGATGGTGGGGGTACTGGGCGTCGCCGGAGCAGCTATGGCGCGGGGAAGGCAGTGGAGGCGGTCAGGCGATGGGGTGGCGCCGTGGGTGAAGGAGGCGTCGGATTTCAAGGGTTGGGTGTAGTTGGGGCTACGGCGTAAGCCAAAGGAGGGGGGATCTTCAGCGTCTCGGCGAGGAGGAGGGGAGGAGAGGGCAGCGGGGTGGTTGGTCGGAGGGGCGGCGGTGGTGGCCCACCCCCCTGGTGGCGCGCGACAGGATTAGGGCTCGAAGCCCTTTTCCTCCTTTTTTTCCTGGTTTAGAATGAACGGGGGGGGGGGGGGGGGGTCTGATGGTATAGAGAGAGAGGAAGTTTTAATTTTTATATTATTTTATTTCCAATTTATGTTGACTTTTTATTTCGACCTCGAAATGAGGCCCACCGCCTGTCGTCCGTAGCTAATTACCCCCATTCCGAACACAATGGGATATGTATCGTAGGCTGATTCGATCATTTCGATCAGTTTTCGTTGAATTTACATTTAAATCATTATATTGAATTTTAAACGTACATTTCAATTTACAAGGGTCACATACTAACACGAAAAATTCCAGAAAAATATTTTCTGACTTCGTATTGATGATACAGTCCAAACATAACTAGTTTTGCCAAATTCTAAACCGTTTGAAAAATGGCCATTTTCTAGTCGATTAAAATCAACTAAAACTGGTCAAACGCGTTTTCCTTCGCCACGCTCACATATTGATTCGAAAAATTACGTAAATTGGAATCTAGCAATAACTAGACATCACAGATCCAACAAAAGTGGTTTCGTCGAAATCCGAGGTCGTTTGTAAAATTTCCATTTTTAAGGGCTAGAATTCCATAGCGACTATTCTGAAAATTCAACTGGCTATAACTTTTGATTCCCGCTATGAAATTTTGATTTTCCGGATTCGTTGGAAATATATTATCAATTAGATTCAAATATTTTTGGTTTCACTAAAATTCGGTTTATTTTGCATTCGGTACATTCATTTGAATTTTGAAATCGAATTATCGAACTACCTCGCCATTTTCAATTCCTTTTATAATTTAAAATAAATATTTATATTCTAACGACGATCTATATAAATACATTCGTTCGAATTCTATTCAAAATAAATTTCTCGTCGTTATTATTTAAAATAATTCATTTTAAATAATCAAAAATCACTAAATTGGCCAAAATAAAAATTTTAAATTGGCCCAGATTTCCGGGTTATTACAATCTCCCCCACTTAAAACTTTTCGTCCCCGAAAAGGAACGAAGCCGAAAGTTGTTTTAAAAACCAACTCAACTTTCTTTGTTTTGACTACGGCTTAAGTTCTTCAACTTTTCAGTTTTTAAGAACTTTTCAAATTTCTCAAAAATTTGGCTAAGAACTTTTCAAATTTCTCTAAAATTTGGCTAACACCCTAAATTTTCGAAAAATTTCGCCATAACCTCCCCTGCACCGGGAAAATCCCAAAATTGCCATATAGGCCCTCTGATCTCAAAAAGAAAAAGAAAAGGCCAAGCGGCTAGTCAATCGGCTCATAAAATCATCATCACCCAGACAAAACAGTAAATTATGGTAAACATGTACCTATTTGTCGGGCAAACAATTTTATTTCTCTGCTCTAGCCTCCTTGTTATGACCTGTTCAATGTAAGTACATGTATATGCAAGCAAATGCGATAAATTTCAATACAATTCACCATTTGGTTCAATTGGGCTATATGGTACAAATTTTAATTAATCAAACAACACAACCATCAATCAATTAGTTGATTAGCTTTTGAAATTCATAACTTTGATACATAGTCAAAAAATCACATTTTTGATGCCAAATCACCACAATAAGCCCTATCTAGTTTCGGTTCTCACACCAGTCAATTGGAAATATATAGAAATCACACTTTCGTCGCTCGAAAATAAATACTGGCGATGGTGCCCCGTCACCAGAATTATCCCCGGGCAACTAGAGTGTGATCCTATAACTATCCAGTACATTAAAACTTCAAATACACGTTTGCAAGACATATATGCAAAATCTTTATATATTGGATTGTCCCAATTCAATATAAAATAAATAATCAAAATACGAATAATTGATTTAGATTTTCAAAACAAAAATTGTTTTCATTTTAAAAATATACTCTTCACACTCGTTCTGGGATACTACTGATCCCATCTCTAACGAGTCATTCCCATTGGATATTACTAATCCAATTTCTGATGAATTCTTTCGCATGGTTCTAACGTGTCTTGTTCTCTGAGCTTTGTAAACCAAAGCTCTGATACCACGATGAAACGACCCGGACTTCCCCAGTCTCCGAAGAGAAGAGAAAGAACGAATTGTTTTGAGAACACGACAAAATAGAACGCAGACGGAAGAACATTTCATTGCTTATTACAACAATTCATCAGAATACAAGAATATACAGAGTATAAATGAATAAATATTACATAGAAATATCAGAGATTTAAATACATTACATAGCAACGGAAAATAATACAATACATAACTAGAAGATATACGCGGATACAAAACTTTCTGAGTATCGTTCCAGCTGTAAACCAGGATCCTATGAATATAAATCTGCAAAAACCAAAACTACTAGCTGCCCGTGTCAAAATATGGGCACCCAGAGTTTAGGTTAAAACAATAAACTCGAGGTCAGTCATGGGACTGGTGTGAGAACTAAAACAGTTATAAATCTTTATTTTAAAGTTAGGTAAATCAAGGGACCACGCCGTATAACATGGAACGGGTTTCCTCCCAAGAATACCAGTGCATAAAACAACAACGCAATGCTAAATAAAGAACAATGAAGCTATTATAAGACCCAGGTCCCATCACACAATGCAACGCAAGCCGGAGAATAGGGTTTTTACCTTATAATAGCCAAGAATGCTTGATACGTTTAAAACAAATCATTTGATACTATTGTAAGTGCATAGTGTATAAAACAACTTCAAATCATAAGTATCAATCATAGACGGCATAAGCGCCCCATCCCACTATGTCGCCATACTAGGCTCTACAAATAAAACCGCAAATGTCACGTATTTGGAAATTGGATTTCCATCTGTGAACCGAGGCGAAAGATAGTCCTCACCGACTTCGAGACTCTCTAGCCCGAGCCTCAGGGTCAGAGCGCATCGACCCTTGGATCGTCAGGGCCGGTCCACCGATGTGGATTAAAATGCCTGAACACTGCGTTTCCCCGCCCTTTGGGGCGTAAATGAGCCAACGAATGGCTCCATCGGTTCGAGAATGACCGATATATCCGAGGCGCCTCGCAACAGCAACAACCACATAAGTCAAACTCGTCAGGGCGTGTAAAACCACTGACGCCACTTCTAACTAGAAAGAAACGCATGCCCTCCCTGAGGTCCTCTCCCGTTTTTAGTTCACCACCGGAGTGTGAGGCTCGCGAATCAACGTTACACAAAGCTACGCCACACAGGCCGTGCTTTGATCATCAACCACAAGACTTTACTTTTCAACAGAAGCCTTGATCATTTGCATCTTAGCATGCCACACAGGCAAACCACTCTATGCAACCGATATCAGTCACACAGAATGAAATCCGATGTCAGACACACAGTCCATTTACAAGTCCGTTCTGGGTTTGAACGAAACCGGAGGCACCTAGTACCCCGCATATCCATCGATCTCCAAGTACGTATGGACGATCACCAACTGTTTCCATCTTCTTGGGCGTACATCCCAATCAAGATCATCAGTAATCACCCAAACGACGTGAAGACCTCCGGTCGTCGACCACCGTCTTCATCTTCGACTTATCGTCGTATCGGTTATTCAGAATGGGATAAACCCGGTCTTCCCGAATAACTCGCGTATATAATAAACATGTGTTACACAAACACAACATACGCCTCATTCCAATTCATCAGTCACTAACCGTAAATTAATCAAGAGAATAATCCCCCAAATATTAACCCTGAAGGCCGAAACCAACATCAGATCAATACCCAGGAAATCACTCTGCTTAGTCAACCTACAGTTAGTTTCTAAATTTCACATTCTTAGGGAAAGGTTCCCATTAATTTTATCAAAGATAAATTCTTTCAAATTCATTCTTTAATCTTCCTTTTGAATATCACTTCAAACTAGTCGGGATTAACGAACCTTACCGAAGTAATCATTTGTTTTAATTTCCCAACCCCAACCTATTCATCCCATGAAGTAAAACTGGTTATACTTCATATCTAACACCATGGTGTTATCGGTAAATTCAATTACCATTTCATGTTTAAATCTAATTAAAGATTTAACTATCGCCTGGAGCAAAACTGGTGATACTTCATTCTCGATCTTTTCAATCTAATTAAAGATTCATTAAAACTCCACTTAGTTTTAATCTGTGACTGGGTTAAAGAATCAGTGTCATTTAAAACACGGTTCACTATAAACCCAAATTCACATTACATTTCAATCAGTCCCTAACCGTAAATTAGCAAGTGAGCAATTCCCTAAGTTATAACCCCGAAGGCCGAAACCAACATCAGATCAATACCCCAGAAACCATTCAACTAAACTAATCTCCAGTTAGTTTCTGATTTTCTTAACTCCTTTGGGTCTAAGAACAGTATTATTGAAGATACCGTTCACGACAACCCAAAATCACATTTCATTAATTTCCGGGTTAAAGAACAAGTGTTATTTAAAACACTGTTCACGATAAACCCAAAAATCAATATCAGTTCAATTCCAATTAAATATCATTTAATTGGTACTCTTCATTAAATCTAAATAAAAAGATTTAATCTTTTCTCAACTGGGTTCAAGAACAGTGTTAATGAAGACACCATTCACGACAAACCCAAATCACATTTGATATTAAATACAAGGCTCTGAATAGAAAATATATCGGCTTATATTCAATATCAAATTCTACAACCAACAAATATCGTATTGGAAATAACGATATAAATATATCTTTCAAATTTCCATAACAATATCTATATAATCACGAAATCCAACATGAAATAATCCAAAGACAATTTCGATTCAAATCCATTCCAATTCAATTATTGGAAATTCTGGTTACTTTTAAAACCCTTTTCAAATCCAATTTACTTTTTTAAAAATAAATAGAATTTTAATTCTAGTTCAAAACTAGTTCATTTCGATAAAAAAACTATTTTTATCTTTTCAAATATGGAGTTTCTCATCCCGATTCTTCCCAAATCATTTCTTATGATTTTACACAATTTATTGATATTTTTAATAATTTTATCAAGGCCCGTATAGTCGATTTCCATCAATGGCCATCGAACCGCACTTACAGCGACCTTTTCCAAATATGATTTGGACATAATTCCAAATCCAACCGTTAGATTTCTAATTTCTAATATTCGTTAGAAAATTCTTTTCGATACGAACCCAACGGTTCCGGTTTTAGGAGAATCCGACGGTCGGATCTCCCGTAATATCCATTCGAAGTCAATGGTCGAAATTCGCGAACTGCCGCGGCGTGGCGCATTCTATTCAGGCCATTATATATATATATATATATAATATATATATTATATATATTTCGTCGATTTCCTTTCAAAACGTATTTTATAAATTGTTTTAAATTCGTTTTCAAAACGATTTCAACTTCTATTTCAAATTCAAATCAAAATCGAATTTTTCAACATAAATTCATTTTAATTTCATTTCAAATCGATTCAATTCAAATTGATTTCTAATTCAATTTCAGTTTGTTTTCAATTCAATTCAATTTCAATTCGAATTCATTTCTATTCAATTTCAATTCGAATTCAATTCTTTTCAAAATATCAGATTTTGAAATCACTTTCGATATTCATTATAAAATGAATAAAATCGATATAAATATCGTTCACGTCAAAATGGCGCCAATCTAATCAACACGGCTTCATATATTTCTATTTCCAAATATTCTATTTCAAATATTCCTTTTTCAAATAGTTCTTTTTCAAATATTCTATTTCAAATATTCTATTTCTAAACTGGAATGAGGCCCAATCAATTACCATATAATGTTAATTATATGGATTTTCTACAACACATGTATACAATAACAACGATGAATAATCAACCATCATCCAAAGTGCATTCTACACTGTATAAGCATCAAATATAAATATTTAACGCTCATAACAGTCTGTCAATCAATCGATCGACATACAACTAATTATTGGGATTAGTGTAAATCATATATCACCCCAATACCCGTGTGGGGTTTCAAACAATCAAACACAGATTTTATTTGTGTAGTTGGGCGATGTGTAAAATTTATCGTCCCAATCAATATCAGTCAAATGTGTATATAAACAAATCTCCGATTTGTTTATAAATATTTATTCACATTCATGTTAAAAATTATATTTTCAACTATAAAATATTTTTAACTACATAAATATTTTATTTCACTTCACATCACATCACACAATCAACTAATAATCAAAATTAAACAAACAAGCATACAAGCCGTCCATGGTCTGTGGACGACGGGTGTCAGTTGCTACTAAACACCGTCTGCATCCTAGTATAAATTTTTTAACTAGAAAAATTAAATTAAAGGTGAGAAGTTCTCACCGACTAGCTAATCCAAACGCCACGACTCTTCTTATGTAGGATATCTTCATCGTTTTTCCTTTTGTCACTTCCACCATCCGTGTTCGCTACATATATAAAAATCGAATTTTTACTTCGCTTTTCAATATATAAAAATCGAATTTTTACTTCGCTATTCAATATATAAAAAACGAATTTTTACTTCGCTATTCAATATATAAAAATCGAATTTTTACTTCGCTATTCAATATATAAAAATCAAATTTTTACTTCGCTATTCAATATATAAAAAACTAATTTTTATAATCTCTACTTTATAAAAATCATATTTTAATAATCTCTACCATATCAAAATCATATTTTTAAAATCTTTTCACTATACAAAAATCATATTTTTATTTAAACAAGATGATATATTTTTCTCTTAGTATTGCCTAAATAAAAATCATATTCTTATAGATCCGCTCATACAATAAAAACCATGTTTTTAAATTGCCATTCAAGCGATGAAAATCATACCTTTACCTTGTTATTCAAACGGTAAAAATCTAAATTTTTTCAATTGTCTTTCCTTATAAAAAAAATATAAAAAGTAATATTTATATCTCTAAAAATATAATAAAACTGAAATTGAAACTAAACACTAAAACTCACTGTGTTATTCAGAGATGGGGGGTACTGGGCGTCGCCGGAGCAGCTATGGCGCGGGGAAGGCAGTGGAGGCGGTCAGGCGATGGGATGGCGCCGTGGCTGAAGGAGGCATCGGATTTCAAGGGTTGCGTGTAGTTGGGGCTACGACGTAAGCCAAAGGAGGGGGGATCTTCAGCGTCTCGGCGAGGAGGAAGGGAGGAGAGGGCAGCGGGGTGGTTGGTCGGAGGGGCAGCGGCGGTGGCCCACCCCCCTGGCGGCGCGCGACAGGATTAGGGCTCAAAGCCCTTTTCCTCTTTTTTTTTCTGGTTTAGAATGAACGGGGGGGTCTGATGGTATAGAGAGAGAGAGAGGAAGTTTTAATTTTTATATTATTTTATTTCCAATTTATGTTGACTTTTTATTTCGACCTCGAAATGAGGCCCACCACCTGTCGTCCATAGCTAATTACCCCCATTCCAAACACAATGGGATATGTATCGTAGGCTGCTTCGATCATTTCGATCAGTTTTCGTTGAATTTACATTTAAATCAATATATTGAATTTTAAACGTACATTTCAATTTACAGGGGTAACATACTAACTCGAAAAATTCCAGAAAAATATTTTCTGGCTTCGTATTGACGATACAGTCCTAACAAAACTACTTTCGCCAAATTCTGAGAACGTTTGAAAAATGGCCATTTTCCAGTCGATTAAAATCAACTCAAACTGGTCAAACGCGTTTTCCTTTGCCACGCTCACATATTGATTCGAAAAATTACGAAAATTGGAATCTAGCAATAACTAGACATCACGGATCCAACAAAAGTGGTTTCGTCGAAATCCGAGGTCATTTGTAAAATTTCCATTTTTAAGGGCCAGAATTCCACAGCGATTATTCTGAAAATTCAACTGGCCATAACTTTTGATTCCCGCTATGAAATTTTGATTTTTCGGATTCGTTGGAAAGATATTATCAATTAGATTCAAATATTTTTGGTTTCACTAAAATCCGGTTTATTTTGCACCCGGTACATTCATTTGAATTTTGAAATCGAATTATCAAACTACCGCGCCATTTTCAATTCCTTTTATAATTTAAAATAAATATTTATATTCTAACGACGATCTATATAAATATATTCGTTTGAATTCTATTCAATATAAATTTCTCGTCGTTATTATTTAAAATAATTCATTTTAAATAATCAAAATTCACTAAATTGGACAAAATAAAAATTTTAAATTGGCCCAGATTTCCGGGTTATTACAATCTCCCCCACTTAAAACTTTTCGTCCCCGAAAAGGAACGAAGCCGAAAGTTGTTTTAAAAACCAACTCAACTTTCTTTGTTTTGACTATGGCTTAAGTTCTTCAACTTTTCAGTTTCTAAGAACTTTTCAAATTTCTCAAAAATTTGACTAACACCCTAAATTTTCGAAAAATTTCGCCATAACCTCCCCTGCACCGGGAGCACCGGGAAAATCCCAAAATTGCCATATAGGCCCTCTGATCTCAAAAAGAAAAAGCCAATCGGCTCATAAAATCATCATCACCCAAACAAAACAGTAAATTATGGTAAACATGAACCTATTTGTCGGGTAAACAATTTTATTTCTCTGCTCTAGCCACCTTGCTATGACCTGTTCAATGTAAGTACATGTATATGCAAGCAAATGCGATAAATTTCAATACAATTCACCATTTGGTTCAATTGGGCCATATGGTACAAATTTTAATTAATCAAACAACACAACCATCAATCAGTTAGTTGATTAGCTTTTGAAATTCATAACTTTGATACATAGTCAAAAATCACATTTTTGATGCCAAATCACCACAATAAGCCCTATCTAGTTTCGGTTCTCACACCAGTCAATTGGAAATATATAGAAATCTCACTTTCGTCGCTCGAAAATAAATACTGGCGATGGTGCCCCATCACCAGAATTATCCCCGGGCAACTAGAGTGTGATTCTATAACTATCCAGTACATTAAAACTTCAAATACACGTTTGCAAGACATATATGCAAAATCTTTATATATTGGATTGTCCCAATTCAATATAAAATAAATAATCAAATACGAATAATTGATTTTGATTTTCAAAACAAAAATTGTTTTCATTTTAAAATTATACTCTTCACACTCGCTCTGGGATACTACTGATCCCATCTCTAACGAGTCATTCCCATTGGATATTACTAATCCAATTTCTGATGAATTCTTTCGCATGGTTCTAATGTGTCTTGTTCTCTGAGCTTTGTAAACCAAAGCTCTGATACCACGATGAAACGACCCGAACTTCCCCGGTCTCCGAAGAGAAGAGAAAGAACGAATTGTTTTGAGAACACGACAAAATAGAACGTAGACGGAAGAACATTTCATTGCTTATTACAACAATTCATCAGAATACAAGAATATACAGAGTATAAATGAATAAATATTACACAGAAATATCAGAGATTTAAATACATTACATAGCAGCGGAAAATAATACAATACACAACTAGAAGTAATACGCGGATACAAAGCTTTCCGAGTATCGTTCCAGCTGTAAACCAGGATCCTGTGAATATAAATCTGCAAAAACCAAAACTACTAGCTGCCCGTGTCAAAATAGGGGCACCCAGAGTTTAGGTTAAAACAATAAACTCCAGGTCAGTCATGGGACTGGTGTGAGAACTAAAATGTAAAGACCCGCAACCTCCCCGTAAAGGAAAGCGTCGGATAGTTCGAGAACAAACCACAGCAGAACGCATACAGAAGAACATTTCATTGTATATTACAACAATGCATCAGATTACAAGAATATACAGAGTATGAATAAATATTACACAGAAATATCAGAGATTTAAATTACATTTAAATACATAGCAGCGGAAAATAATACAATACACAACTAGAAGAGATATACGGATACAAAGCTTTCCGGATATCATTCCAGCTGTAAACCAGGATCCTGTGAATATAAATCTGCAAAACCAAAACTACTAGCTGCCCGTGTCAAAATAGGGGCACCCAGAGTTTAGGTTAAAACAATAAACTCCAGGTCAGTCATGTGACTGGTGTGAGAACTAAAACAGTTATTAATCTTTATTTTAAATCATTAGGTAAATCAAGGGACCACGCCGTATAACACGGAACGGGTTTCCTCCCAAGAATACCAGTGCATAAAACAAACAGCGCAATGCTAAATAAAGAAAAATGAAGCTGTTATAAGACCCAGGTCCTATCACACAATGCAACGCAAGCCGGGGGATAGGGTTTTCCCTTATAACAGCCAAAGAATGCTTGATACGTTTAAAACAAATCATTTGATACTATTATAAGTGCATAGTGTATAAAACACTTCAAATCATAAGTATCAATCATAGGCGGCATGAACGGCCCATAACACTATGTCGCCATATATAAGTTTACAATCAAAACCGCAAGACGACGTATTGGAAGTTGGGTTATCATTTATGGTATGAACCGAGGCAAGGGGCAAGATCCTCTACCGATTCGAGACAATCTAGTCCATGTCTCAGGATCAGAACGCATCAACCCTTTAGATCGTCAGGGCCGGTCCACCGATGTGGATTATTATGCCTGAACACTACGTTTCTCCGCCCTTTGGGGCGTAAATCTGGCCCGTCAGCCGACCAGAAGCATCGGCCGAAACCGATATCACGAGGCGCCTCGCTTTTCAGCAAGTAATAATAAGTAACATCCACATGAGTCAAACTCGTCAGCCAGTTCAAGCACTGACGCCACTCATAACTAGAAAGAAACGCATGCCCTCCCTGAGGTCCGTCTCCCGTTTTTGATTCATACCGGGTGTGATACTCGCGAATCAACGTTACACAAAGCTACGCCACAAAGGCCGTGCTTCGATCATCAACCACAAGACTTTGCTTTTCAACAGAAGCCTTGATCATTTGCCACTTAGGCATGCCACACAGGCAATTCACTCCATGCGATTGATATCCATCAATATATAACCCCTGAGCTCGTACGTCTCAGAGAAGGGCGTTAAGCAAGAGAATAAATTCTCCGCCGCCAAACAGATATACATTTAATAGAGATCAATCACACGGACTAAAATCCAATGTCAGACACACAGTCCATTTACAAGTCCGTTCTGGGTCTGAACGAAACCGGAGGCACCTAGTACCCCGCATATCCATCGATCTCCAAGTACGTCTGGACGATCACTAACTGTTTCCATCTTCTTGGGTGTACAGCCCAATCAAGATCATCAGTTATCACCCAAACGACGTGAAGACCTCCGGTCTTCGACCACCGTCTTCATCTTCGACTTATCGTCGTATCAGTTATTCAGAATGGGATAAACCCGGTCTTTCCGAATAACTCGCGTATATATTATAAAAGTGTTACACAAACACAACATACGCATCATTCCAATTCATTAGTCACTAACCGTAAATTAATCAAGAGAATAATTCCCTAAATATTAACCCCGAAGGCCGAAACCAACATCAGATCAATATCCAGAAAACCATTCTGCTTGGCTAACCGACAGTTAGTTTCTAAATTTCACGTTCAAATCTAATTAAAGATTTAACTATCGCCTGGAGAAAAACTGGTGATACTCCATTCTCGATCTTTTCAATCTAATTAAAGATTCATTAAAACTCCACTTAGTTTTAATCATTATCTGGGTTAAAGAATCAGTGTCATTTAAAAACACGATTCACGATAAACCCAAAATCACATTCCATTAATTATCGGGTTAAAGAACAAGTGTTATTTAAAACACTGTTCACGATAAACCCAAAAATCAATACCAATTCAATTCCAATTAAATATCATTTAATTGGTACACTTCATTAAATCTAAATAAAAAGATTTAATCTTTTCTCAACTGGGTTCAAGAACAGTGTTAGTGAAGACACCATTCACGACAAACCCAAATCACATTCGATATTCAATACAAGGCTCTGAATAGAAAATATATCGGCTTATATTCAATATCGAATTCTACGACTAACAAATGTCGTATTGGAAATAACGATACAAATATATATCTTTCAAATTTCCATAACAACACCTGTAATATCACGAATTCCAACATCGAAATATTCCGAAGACAATTTCGATTCAAATCCACTCCAATGCAATCATTGGAAATTTTGGTTATTTTCAAAACCATTTCAAATTCAATTTATTTATTTAAAAATAAATAGAATTATAATTCTAGTTCAAAACTAGTTCATTTCGATAAAAATCTATTTTTATCTTTTCAAATATGGAGTTTTTCATCCCAAACTTTCACAAATCATTTCTTATGATTTTACACAAATTATTGCTATTTTTAATAATTTTATCAAGGCCCGTACAGTCGATTTCCATCAATGGCCATCGAACTGCACTTACGGCGACCTTTTTCGAACTTGATTTGGACGTATCTCCAAATCCAACCGTTAGATTTCAAATTTCTAACATTCATTAGAAAGCTTTTTTCGATACGAACCCAACGGTTCCGGTTTTAGGAGAATCCGACGGTCGGATCTCCCGTAATATCCGTTCGAAATAAATGGTCGAAATTCGCGAACTGCCGCGACGCGGCGCGTTCTATTCAGGCCATTATATTATATATATAATATATATAATATATATTTCGTCGATTTCTATTTAAAACGAATTATATAAATAGTTTTAAAATCGTTTCAAAACCTATTTCAACTTCCATTTCAATTCAAAGCAAAATTGAATTCTTCTTTATAAATTCGTTTTAAAATTCATTTCTATTCAATTCAAATTTCAATTCAATTTGAATTCATTTCAATTCACTTCATTTCGAAATCGTTTTCAATTCAATTCATTTCGAAATCGTTTTCAATTCAATTCATTTCGAAATCGTTTTCAATTCAATTCATTCTGAAATCGTTTTCAATTCACTTTGAATTCGTTTTCAATTCACTTTGAATTCGTTTTCAATTCAATTCATTTCGAAATCGTTTTCAATTCATTTTGAATTCGTTTTCAATTCAATTCATTTCGAAATCGTTTTCAATTCAATTCATTTTGAAATCGTTTTTAAAATCGATATAAATATCGTTCACGTCAAAATGGCGTCAATCTAATCAACACGGCTTCATATATTCCTTTATTTTCAAATATTCTATTTCAAATATTTCTTTTTCAAATATTTCTATTTTAAAACTGGAATGAGGCCCAATCAATTACCATATAAGGTTAATTATATGGATTTTCATACAACACATGTATATCATAGCATTGAAAAATAATCAACCATCAACCAAAGTGCACTACACTGTATAAGCATCAAATATAGATATTCAATGCTTATAACAGCCTGTCAATCAATCGATCGACATATTTAATCAATCAGGATGAGTGAACTTCAAATTTCATCCCAACACCCGTGTGGGGTTTTCAAACAATCAAACACCTATTTTATTTGTGCAGTTGGGCGACGTGTAAAATTTATCGACCCAATCAATGTCCTTCAAATAGGTGTACATAAACAAACCGTCAGGTTTGTAAATGAATATTTATTTATTCACATTCACGTTAAAAATTATATTTTTAACGATAAAACATTTTATTCCAACATATGAATTTCTATTCAATTCATTTATTCAATAAAAATGATATTTTTATTTTTCTAACATATTTTAGAAAATTTCGGCGGCATAACGGCACGATACTAGAAACGGGACGAGGCCTAGCCTTATCCCCGGTCTAGTGAAGGCCCACGCCATTCACACATCAATTTCAATCAATTTCCAATTCAACCAAACGAATAAATCAATCACCCAACATTCAATTAAACAAACAAGTCCATGGTCTGTGGACGGGTGTCGGGTGCTTCTAATAAGCACCGTCTGCATCCTAGTATATATATATATAACTAGAAAAGAAATTGAAAGGTGAGAAATTCTCACATATAGCTATTCTAGCTCCACGGCTCTTCATTTGCAGAAGTCTTCGTCGACTCGCCTTTTTATCACCATCGTTGCCCGTATACACTGTATATAAAAAATCACATTTTTATATTCTCTATTATATAAAAATCATATTTTTATCGCTCTTCATATTGTGAAAATAGAATTTTCATCGCTATTTCATATTTGTAAAAATAGAATTTTCACTTCGTTATTCAATATATAAAATCGAATTTTTATTTCGCTATTCAATATATAAAAATCGAATTTTTATTTCGCTATCAACATATAAAAATCCTATTTTTATTTCGACTTTCAACATATAAAAATCACATTTTTATTTCGTATAGATTTCGCCTTTTCCATTTCAAAGATCTAATCTTTTCTTTTACTTTTCAAAGTTTAAATCTTTTACCTTTTAAAATTCAAATCTTTTACCTTTTAAAAATTCAAATCTTTTTAAAACCTTTTTAAATAAAGAATCAGTTTTAAATCTTTATTAAAATTTCAGTTTTAAAATCCTAAACAAAATCAGTTTTAACTTTAAATAAAATCAGTTTTAACTTTTCTTAAAAATCAACTGTTTTTATTCTTTTTTTTAAAAAAATTCAGTTTTACCACTTCTTTAAAAATTCTGTTTTACTACTTCTATAAAAATTCTGTTTTACTTCCTTTAAAAATCAAATCAGTTTAAAAATGCTTTTATAAAAATTCCTGTTCTTATCTTATAAAAATTCTGTTTTTAACTTATAAAAATTCTGTTTTTAACTTATATAAAAATCAGGTTTACATTTTTAAAATAATCAGTTTTTACTTTAAATAAAATTTCAGTTTTAATTACCTGTTTAAAAAATCGAAATTATTAAATAGAAATGAACTAAAATAAATAACGTACCTTTACCTGCGAAGGGGGGGGTCTGGCGGCTACTGACGTCGGCAGGTGGTGGCTGTAGTGGGCGGAGGCGGTGGCGGCGGTCTCCACGGGTTGGGGGAAATTGGGGTACAGCGGTGGTTTCGTTGGAGGAAGGAGTGGAGAGAGGAGGAGGACGGCGGAAGGAGGGGAGCCTGCGTCGAGGTCTGAGGAGGAGGAGATCGCCAAGGGATGCGGCGGCGATGGGTGGGGGCGTCGATCGCCTGGAGCGATTCTTTTTTTTTTTTTTTCTTTTGATTTCTGTTTGAACGTGGGGGGGGGGGGGGGCCAGAGAGATAAGAAAAGGGGGTTTTTTTTTTTTTTATTTAATTATTTTATTTGCAAATAGTTGACTTTTACTTATGACCTCGAAACGAGGTCCACCGCCTGTCGTCCATAGCGTTCTACCCCTATTTCGAACACAACGGGATATGTATCGCAAGCTGATTCGGCTGTTTGAATCAGTTTTCATTGAATTTACATTTAAATCACTATATTGAATTTTAAACGTACATTTCAAATTACCGGGGTCACATACTTACTAGAAAAATTTTAGAAAAATATTTTCTAGCTTCGTATTGACGATACGGTCCTAACAAAACTAGTTTCGTCGAATTCTGAGACCGTAAGAAAAATGGCCATTTTCCAGTCGATTAAAATCAACTAAAATGGTCAAAACACGTTTTCCTTTACCACGCTCACATATTGATTCGAAAAATTATGAAATTTGAAATCTAGCAATAACTTTACACTGCGGACCCAACAAAAGTGGTTTCGTCGAAATCCGAGGTCGTTTGCAAAATTGCTATTTTTAAGGGCCTTATATATATAAAAATATATATAAATTCCACAGCGACTATTTCTAATTTTAAACTGGACATATCTTATCATATCTAAGATGAAATCTCAGTTTGTCAACTTCGTTACAAAGATATAGTTATACCGATTCAAATATTTCTTGTTTCGTTCAATTCCGACTTATATTGAATTCTGTATATTCATTTGAAATTAGAAATCGAATTTTCGAACTACCGCGCCATTTTCAATTCCTTTTATAATTATATATAATTATTTTATATTCTAACGACGACGCGTATAATATATACGTTCGAATTCTATTCAAAATAAATTTCTCGTCGATTATATTTAAAATAATCTATTTTAAATATTCAAAATTCGCTATAATCGCCAAAATAAAAATTTTAAACTGGCCCAGATTTTACGGGTTGTTACAATCTCCCCCACTTAAAACTTTTCGTCCCCGAAAAGGAACAAAGTCGAAAGTGGTTTGATTATTCAGCTCTACGTTCGATCTGGTTTCCATTCTCCAACTCTTTAGTTTATGAGAATTTCCAAAATTTCAAAAATTTGGCTAACACCCTAAATTTTTGAAAAATTTCGCCATAACCTCCCCTGCACCGGGAGCATCGGGGAATTTCAAATAGCTTCCCCGGTCCTTCAGATCTCAAAAAGAAAAAGAAAAAGCCAAGCGGCTAGCCAATAGGCTCACAAAATCATCATCACCCAAACAAAGAGAGTAAATATGTTAAACATGTACCTATTTGTAGGGCAAAACAATTTTATTCCTTCGCTTAGCATCCCTGCTATGACCTGTTCAATTCATACAAGCATGTACATATATGCAAATACAAGAAATTTTCACGTTAGTTCAAATTTTGGTATATTTGGCTAAATTTGCCTTATAAGCACATATTAGTTTAAACAACCAATCACACAACACAATCAACAATCAATTAGTTGATTAACGTTTTCAAATGCATATAAGGTTGATACATAGTCAAAATCACATTTTTGATGCCAAATCACAACAAATAAGCCCTATCTAGTTTTGGTTCTCACACCAGTCTATATGGAAATATATAGATAACCCACTCTCGCCAGTCGAACACAACACAGATGACGATGCCTCATCATCAAAATCATCTCCGGCAACTAAAGTGTGATCCTATATCTATCCAGTATATTAAAACTTCGAATACAAGCCGCTAAGCGTGTATGCAAAATCTTTATATACTCGATTGCCCAAATTCAATTTAAATAGACTATTCAAATACGAATACTTAAGATTTGAATTTCCAAAACAAAGTGGGTTTTCACTTTTATTTTCAAAAACAACACTCTTTCGACTCGTTCTAGGACACTACTGATCCCATCTCTAACGAGTCATCCTCATTGGATATTACTAATCCAATCTCTGATGAATTCTTTCGTATGGTTCTAATGTGTCTTGTTCTCGAGCTTTGTAAACCAAAGCTCTGATACCACGTGTAAAGACCCGCAACCTCCCCGTAAAGGAAAGCGTCGGATAGTTCGAGAACAAACCACAGCAGAACGCATACAGAAGAACATTTCATTGTATATTACAACAATGCATCAGATTACAAGAATATACAGAGTATGAATAAATATTACACAGAAATATCAGAGATTTAAATTACATTTAAATACATAGCAGCGGAAAATAATACAATACACAACTAGAAGAGATATACGGATACAAAGCTTTCCGGATATCATTCCAGCTGTAAACCAGGATCCTGTGAATATAAATCTGCAAAACCAAAACTACTAGCTGCCCGTGTCAAAATAGGGGCACCCAGAGTTTAGGTTAAAACAATAAACTCCAGGTCAGTCATGTGACTGGTGTGAGAACTAAAACAGTTATTAATCTTTATTTTAAATCATTAGGTAAATCAAGGGACCACGCCGTATAACACGGAACGGGTTTCCTCCCAAGAATACCAGTGCATAAAACAAACAGCGCAATGCTAAATAAAGAAAAATGAAGCTGTTATAAGACCCAGGTCCTATCACACAATGCAACGCAAGCCGGGGGATAGGGTTTTCCCTTATAACAGCCAAAGAATGCTTGATACGTTTAAAACAAATCATTTGATACTATTATAAGTGCATAGTGTATAAAACACTTCAAATCATAAGTATCAATCATAGGCGGCATGAACGGCCCATAACACTATGTCGCCATATATAAGTTTACAATCAAAACCGCAAGACGACGTATTGGAAGTTGGGTTATCATTTATGGTATGAACCGAGGCAAGGGGCAAGATCCTCTACCGATTCGAGACAATCTAGTCCATGTCTCAGGATCAGAACGCATCAACCCTTTAGATCGTCAGGGCCGGTCCACCGATGTGGATTATTATGCCTGAACACTACGTTTCTCCGCCCTTTGGGGCGTAAATCTGGCCCGTCAGCCGACCAGAAGCATCGGCCGAAACCGATATCACGAGGCGCCTCGCTTTTCAGCAAGTAATAATAAGTAACATCCACATGAGTCAAACTCGTCAGCCAGTTCAAGCACTGACGCCACTCATAACTAGAAAGAAACGCATGCCCTCCCTGAGGTCCGTCTCCCGTTTTTGATTCATACCGGGTGTGATACTCGCGAATCAACGTTACACAAAGCTACGCCACAAAGGCCGTGCTTCGATCATCAACCACAAGACTTTGCTTTTCAACAGAAGCCTTGATCATTTGCCACTTAGGCATGCCACACAGGCAATTCACTCCATGCGATTGATATCCATCAATATATAACCCCTGAGCTCGTACGTCTCAGAGAAGGGCGTTAAGCAAGAGAATAAATTCTCCGCCGCCAAACAGATATACATTTAATAGAGATCAATCACACGGACTAAAATCCAATGTCAGACACACAGTCCATTTACAAGTCCGTTCTGGGTCTGAACGAAACCGGAGGCACCTAGTACCCCGCATATCCATCGATCTCCAAGTACGTCTGGACGATCACTAACTGTTTCCATCTTCTTGGGTGTACAGCCCAATCAAGATCATCAGTTATCACCCAAACGACGTGAAGACCTCCGGTCTTCGACCACCGTCTTCATCTTCGACTTATCGTCGTATCAGTTATTCAGAATGGGATAAACCCGGTCTTTCCGAATAACTCGCGTATATATTATAAAAGTGTTACACAAACACAACATACGCATCATTCCAATTCATTAGTCACTAACCGTAAATTAATCAAGAGAATAATTCCCTAAATATTAACCCCGAAGGCCGAAACCAACATCAGATCAATATCCAGAAAACCATTCTGCTTGGCTAACCGACAGTTAGTTTCTAAATTTCACGTTCAAATCTAATTAAAGATTTAACTATCGCCTGGAGCAAAACTGGTGATACTCCATTCTCGATCTTTTCAATCTAATTAAAGATTCATTAAAACTCCACTTAGTTTTAATCATTATCTGGGTTAAAGAATCAGTGTCATTTAAAAACACGATTCACGATAAACCCAAAATCACATTCCATTAATTATCGGGTTAAAGAACAAGTGTTATTTAAAACACTGTTCACGATAAACCCAAAAATCAATACCAATTCAATTCCAATTAAATATCATTTAATTGGTACACTTCATTAAATCTAAATAAAAAGATTTAATCTTTTCTCAACTGGGTTCAAGAACAGTGTTAGTGAAGACACCATTCACGACAAACCCAAATCACATTCGATATTCAATACAAGGCTCTGAATAGAAAATATATCGGCTTATATTCAATATCGAATTCTACGACTAACAAATGTCGTATTGGAAATAACGATACAAATATATATCTTTCAAATTTCCATAACAACACCTGTAATATCACGAATTCCAACATCGAAATATTCCGAAGACAATTTCGATTCAAATCCACTCCAATGCAATCATTGGAAATTTTGGTTATTTTCAAAACCATTTCAAATTCAATTTATTTATTTAAAAATAAATAGAATTATAATTCTAGTTCAAAACTAGTTCATTTCGATAAAAATCTATTTTTATCTTTTCAAATATGGAGTTTTTCATCCCAAACTTTCACAAATCATTTCTTATGATTTTACACAAATTATTGCTATTTTTAATAATTTTATCAAGGCCCGTACAGTCGATTTCCATCAATGGCCATCGAACTGCACTTACGGCGACCTTTTTCGAACTTGATTTGGACGTATCTCCAAATCCAACCGTTAGATTTCAAATTTCTAACATTCATTAGAAAGCTTTTTTCGATACGAACCCAACGGTTCCGGTTTTAGGAGAATCCGACGGTCGGATCTCCCGTAATATCCGTTCGAAATAAATGGTCGAAATTCGCGAACTGCCGCGACGCGGCGCGTTCTATTCAGGCCATTATATTATATATATAATATATATAATATATATTTCGTCGATTTCTATTTAAAACGAATTATATAAATAGTTTTAAAATCGTTTCAAAACCTATTTCAACTTCCATTTCAATTCAAAGCAAAATTGAATTCTTCTTTATAAATTCGTTTTAAAATTCATTTCTATTCAATTCAAATTTCAATTCAATTTGAATTCATTTCAATTCACTTCATTTCGAAATCGTTTTCAATTCAATTCATTTCGAAATCGTTTTCAATTCAATTCATTTCGAAATCGTTTTCAATTCAATTCATTTCGAAATCGTTTTCAATTCAATTCATTCTGAAATCGTTTTCAATTCACTTTGAATTCGTTTTCAATTCACTTTGAATTCGTTTTCAATTCAATTCATTTCGAAATCGTTTTCAATTCATTTTGAATTCGTTTTCAATTCAATTCATTTCGAAATCGTTTTCAATTCAATTCATTTCGAAATCGTTTTTAAAATCGATATAAATATCGTTCACGTCAAAATGGCGTCAATCTAATCAACACGGCTTCATATATTCCTTTATTTTCAAATATTCTATTTCAAATATTTCTTTTTCAAATATTTCTATTTTAAAACTGGAATGAGGCCCAATCAATTACCATATAAGGTTAATTATATGGATTTTCATACAACACATGTATATCATAGCATTGAAAAATAATCAACCATCAACCAAAGTGCACTACACTGTATAAGCATCAAATATAGATATTCAATGCTTATAACAGCCTGTCAATCAATCGATCGACATATTTAATCAATCAGGATGAGTGAACTTCAAATTTCATCCCAACACCCGTGTGGGGTTTTCAAACAATCAAACACCTATTTTATTTGTGCAGTTGGGCGACGTGTAAAATTTATCGACCCAATCAATGTCCTTCAAATAGGTGTACATAAACAAACCGTCAGGTTTGTAAATGAATATTTATTTATTCACATTCACGTTAAAAATTATATTTTTAACGATAAAACATTTTATTCCAACATATGAATTTCTATTCAATTCATTTATTCAATAAAAATGATATTTTTATTTTTCTAACATATTTTAGAAAATTTCGGCGGCATAACGGCACGATACTAGAAACGGGACGAGGCCTAGCCTTATCCCCGGTCTAGTGAAGGCCCACGCCATTCACACATCAATTTCAATCAATTTCCAATTCAACCAAACGAATAAATCAATCACCCAACATTCAATTAAACAAACAAGTCCATGGTCTGTGGACGGGTGTCGGGTGCTTCTAATAAGCACCGTCTGCATCCTAGTATATATATATATAACTAGAAAAGAAATTGAAAGGTGAGAAATTCTCACATATAGCTATTCTAGCTCCACGGCTCTTCATTTGCAGAAGTCTTCGTCGACTCGCCTTTTTATCACCATCGTTGCCCGTATACACTGTATATAAAAAATCACATTTTTATATTCTCTATTATATAAAAATCATATTTTTATCGCTCTTCATATTGTGAAAATAGAATTTTCATCGCTATTTCATATTTGTAAAAATAGAATTTTCACTTCGTTATTCAATATATAAAATCGAATTTTTATTTCGCTATTCAATATATAAAAATCGAATTTTTATTTCGCTATCAACATATAAAAATCCTATTTTTATTTCGACTTTCAACATATAAAAATCACATTTTTATTTCGTATAGATTTCGCCTTTTCCATTTCAAAGATCTAATCTTTTCTTTTACTTTTCAAAGTTTAAATCTTTTACCTTTTAAAATTCAAATCTTTTACCTTTTAAAAATTCAAATCTTTTTAAAACCTTTTTAAATAAAGAATCAGTTTTAAATCTTTATTAAAATTTCAGTTTTAAAATCCTAAACAAAATCAGTTTTAACTTTAAATAAAATCAGTTTTAACTTTTCTTAAAAATCAACTGTTTTTATTCTTTTTTTAAAAAAAATTCAGTTTTACCACTTCTTTAAAAATTCTGTTTTACTACTTCTATAAAAATTCTGTTTTACTTCCTTTAAAAATCAAATCAGTTTAAAAATGCTTTTATAAAAATTCCTGTTCTTATCTTATAAAAATTCTGTTTTTAACTTATAAAAATTCTGTTTTTAACTTATATAAAAATCAGGTTTACATTTTTAAAATAATCAGTTTTTACTTTAAATAAAATTTCAGTTTTAATTACCTGTTTAAAAAATCGAAATTATTAAATAGAAATGAACTAAAATAAATAACGTACCTTTACCTGCGAAGGGGGGGGTCTGGCGGCTACTGACGTCGGCAGGTGGTGGCTGTAGTGGGCGGAGGCGGTGGCGGCGGTCTCCACGGGTTGGGGGAAATTGGGGTACAGCGGTGGTTTCGTTGGAGGAAGGAGTGGAGAGAGGAGGAGGACGGCGGAAGGAGGGGAGCCTGCGTCGAGGTCTGAGGAGGAGGAGATCGCCAAGGGATGCGGCGGCGATGGGTGGGGGCGTCGATCGCCTGGAGCGATTCTTTTTTTTTTTTCTTTTGATTTCTGTTTGAACGTGGGGGGGGGGCAGAGAGATAAGAAAAGGGGTTTTTTTTTTTTATTTAATTATTTTATTTGCAAATAGTTGACTTTTACTTATGACCTCGAAACGAGGTCCACCGCCTGTCGTCCATAGCGTTCTACCCCTATTTCGAACACAACGGGATATGTATCGCAAGCTGATTCGGCTGTTTGAATCAGTTTTCATTGAATTTACATTTAAATCACTATATTGAATTTTAAACGTACATTTCAAATTACCGGGGTCACATACTTACTAGAAAAATTTTAGAAAAATATTTTCTAGCTTCGTATTGACGATACGGTCCTAACAAAACTAGTTTCGTCGAATTCTGAGACCGTAAGAAAAATGGCCATTTTCCAGTCGATTAAAATCAACTGAAATGGTCAAAACACGTTTTCCTTTACCACGCTCACATATTGATTCGAAAAATTATGAAATTTGAAATCTAGCAATAACTTTACACTGCGGACCCAACAAAAGTGGTTTCGTCGAAATCCGAGGTCGTTTGCAAAATTGCTATTTTTAAGGGCCTTATATATATAAAAATATATATAAATTCCACAGCGACTATTTCTAATTTTAAACTGGACATATCTTATCATATCTAAGATGAAATCTCAGTTTGTCAACTTCGTTACAAAGATATAGTTATACCGATTCAAATATTTCTTGTTTCGTTCAATTCCGACTTATATTGAATTCTGTATATTCATTTGAAATTAGAAATCGAATTTTCGAACTACCGCACCATTTTCAATTCCTTTTATAATTATATATAATTATTTTATATTCTAACGACGACGCGTATAATATATACGTTCGAATTCTATTCAAAATAAATTTCTCGTCGATTATATTTAAAATAATCTATTTTAAATATTCAAAATTCGCTATAATCGCCAAAATAAAAATTTTAAACTGGCCCAGATTTTACGGGTTGTTACATAAAACAGTTATAAATCTTTATTTTAAAGTTAGGTAAATCAAGGGACCACGCCGTATAACACGGAACGGGTTTCCTCCCAAGAATACCAGTGCATAAAACAACAACGCAATGCTAAATAAAGAACAATGAAGCTATTATAAGACCCAGGTCCCATCACACAATGCAACGCAAGCCGGAGGATAGGGTTTTTACCTTATAATAGCCAAGAATGCTTGATACGTTTAAAACAAATCATTTGATACTATTGTAAGTGCATAGTGTATAAAACAACTTCAAATCATAAGTATCAATCATAGACGGCATAAGCACCCCATCCCACTATGTCGCCATACTAGGCTCTACAAATAAAACCGCAAATGTCTCGTATTTGGAAATTGGATTTCCATCTGTGAACCGAGGCGAAAGATAGTCCTCACCGACTTCGAGACTCTCTAACCCGAGCCTCACGGTCAAAGCGCATCGACCCTTGGATCGTCAGGGACGGTCCACCGATGTGGATTAAAATGCCTAAACATTGCGTTTCCCCACCCTTTGGGGCGTAAATGAGCCAACGAATGGCTCCATCGGTTCGAGAACGACCGATATATCCGAGGTGCCTCGCAACAACAACAACCACATAAGTCAAACTCGTCAGGGCGTGTAAAACCACTGACGCCACTTCTAACTAGAAAGAAATGCATGCCCTCCCTGAGGTCCTCTACCGTTTTTAGTTCACCACCGGAGTGTGAGGCTCGCGAATCAACGTTACACAAAGCTACGCCACACAGGCCGTGCTTTGATCATCAATCACAAGACTTTGCTTTTCAACAGAAGCCTTGATCATTTGCATCTTAGCATGCCACAGAGGCAAACCACTCTATGCAACCGATATCAGTCACACAGAATGAAATCCGATGTCAGACACACAGTCCATTTACAAGTCCGTTCTGGGTCTGAACGAAACCGGAGGCACCTAGTACCCCGCATATCCATCGATCTCTAAGTAAATCTGGACGATCACCAACTGTTTCCATCTTCTTGGGTGTACATCCCAATCAAGATCATCAGTAATCACCCAAACGATGTGAAGACCTCCGGTCTTCGACCACCGTCTTCATCTTCGACTTATCGTCGCATCGGTTATTCAGAATGGGATAAACCCGGTCTTCCTGAATAACTCGCGTATATAATAAACATGTGTTACACATACACAACATACGCCTCATTCCAATTCATCAGTCACTAACCGTAAATTAATCAAGAGAATAATCCCCCAAATATTAATCCCGAAGGCCGAAACCAACATCAGATCAATACCCAGGAAATCACTCTGCTTAGTCAACCTACAGTTAGTTTCTAAATTTCACATTCTTAGGGAAAGGTTCCCATTAATTTTATCAAAGATAAATTCTTTCAAATTCATTCTTTAATCTTCCTTTTGAATATCACTTCAAACTAGTCAGGATTAACGAACCTTACCGAAGTAATCATTTGTTTTAATTTCTCAACCCCAACCTATTCATCCCATGAAGTAAAACTGGTTATACTTCATATCTAACACCACGGTGTTATCGGTAAATTCAATTACCATTTCACGTTTAAATCTAATTAAAGATTTAACTATCGCGTGGAGCAAAACTGGTGATACTCCATTCTCGATCTTTTCAATCTAATTAAAGATTCATTAAAACTCCACTTAGTTTTAATCTGTGACTGGGTTAAAGAATCAGTGTCATTTAAAACACGGTTCACTATAAACCCAAAATCACATTACATTTCAATCAGGCCCTAACCGTAAATTAGCAAGTGAGCAATTCCCTAAGTATTAACCCCGAAGGCCGAAACCAACATCAGATCAATACCCCAGAAACCATTCAACTAAACTAATCTCCAGTTAGTTTCTGATTTTCATTGCTCCTTTGGGTCTAAGAACAGTATTATTGAAGATACCGTTCACGACAACCCAAAATCACATTTCATTAATTTCCGGGTTAAAGAACAAGTGTTATTTAAAACACTGTTCATGATAAACCCAAAAATCAATATCAATTCAATTCCAATTAAATATCATTTAATTGGTACTCTTCATTAAATCTAAATAAAAAGATTTAATCTTTTCTCAACTGGGTTCAAGAACAGTGTTAATGAAGACACCATTCACGACAAAACCAAATCATATTTGATATTAAATACAAGGCTCTGAATAGAAAATATATCGGCTTATATTCAATATCAAATTCTACGACCAACAAATATCGTATTGGAAATAACGATATAAATATATCTTTCAAATTTCCATAATAATATCTGTATAATCACGAAATCCCACATCGAAATAATCCAAAGACAATTTCGATTCAAATCCATTCCAATTCAATTATTGGAAATTCTAGTTACTTTTAAAACCCTTTTCAAATCCAATTTATCTATTTAAAAATAAATAGAATTTTAATTCTAGTTCAAAACTTGTTCATTTCGATAAAAATCTATTTTTATCTTTTCAAATATGGAGTTTTTCATCCCGATTCTTCCCAAATCATTTCTTATGATTTTACACAATTTATTGATATTTTTTATAATTTTATCAAGGCCCGTACAGTCGATTTCCATCAATGGCCATCGAACTGCACTTACAGCGACCTTTTCCAAATTTGATTTGGACATGGTGCCAAATCCAACCGTTAGATTTCTAATATTCGTTAGAAAACTCTTTTCGATACGAACCCAACGGTACCGGTTTTAGGAGAATCCGACGGTCGGATCTCCCGTAATATCCATTCGAAGTCAATGGTCGAAATTCGCGAACTGTCGCGGCGCGGCGCGTTCTATTCAGGCCATTATATATATAATATATATATATATATTATATATATAATATATAAATATTATATATATTTCGTCGATTTCCTTTCAAAACGTATTTTCTAAATCGTTTTAAATTTGTTTTCAAAACGATTTCAACTTCTATTTCAAATTCAAATCAAAATCGAATTTTTCAACATAAATTCATTTTAATTTCATTTCAAATCGATTCAATTCAAATTGATTTCTAATTCAATTTCAGTTTGTTTTCAATTCAATTCAATTTAAATTCGAATTCATTTCTATTCAATTTCAATTCGAATTCAATTCTTTTCAAAATATCAGATTTTGAAATCACTTTCGATATTCATTATAAAGTGAATAAAATCGATATAAATATCGTTCACGTCAAAATGGCGCCAATCTAATCAACACGGCTTCATATATTTCTATTTCCAAATATTCTATTTCAAATATTCCTTTTTCAAATATTTCTTTTTCAAATATTCTATTTCTAAACTGGAATGAGGCCAAATCTATTATCATATAATGTTAATTATATGGATTTTCTACAACACATGTATACAATAACAACGATGAATAATCAACCATCATCCAAAGTGCATTCTACACTGTATAAGCATCAAATATAAATATTTAACGCTTATAACAGTGTGTCAATCAATCGATCGACATACAACTAATTATTGGGATTAGTGTATGTCATATATCACCCCAATACCCGTGTGGGGTTTCAAACAATCAAACACAGATTTTATTTGTGCAGTTGGGCGATGTGTAAAATTTATCGTCCCAACCAATATCAGTCAAATGTGTATATAAACAAATCTCCGAATTGTTTATAAATATTTATTCACATTCATGTTTAAAATTATATTTTCAACTATAAAATATTTTTAACTACATAAATATTTTATTTCATTTCACATCACATCACACAATCAACTTCACATCAAAATTAAACAAACAAGCATACAACCCGTCCATGGTCTGTGGAAGACGGGTGTCGGGTGCTACTAAACATTGTCTGCATCCTAGTATATATATTTTTAACTAGAAAAATTAAATTAAAGGTGAGAAGTTCTCACCGACTAGCTAATCCAAACGCCACGACTCTTCTTATGTAGGATATCTTCATCGTTCTTCCTTTTGTCACTTCCACTATCCGTGTTCGCTACATATATAGAAATCTAATTTTTACTTCGCTATTCAATATATAAAAATCGAATTTTTACTTCGCTATTCAATATATAAAAAACGAATTTTTACTTCGCTATTAAATATATAAAAACCGAATTTTTACTTCGCTATTCAATATATAAAAATTGAATTTTTACTTCGCTATTAAATATATAAAAATCGAATTTTTACTTCGCTATTCAATATATAAAAATCGAATTTTTACTTCGCTATTCAATATATAAAAATCGAATTTTTACTTCTCTATTCAATATATAAAAATCGAATTTTTATAATCTCTACTTTATAAAAATCATATTTTAATAATCTTTACCATATCAAAATCATATTTTTAAAATCTTTTCACTATATAAAAATCATATTTTTATTATCTCTTCACTATATAAAAATCGTATTTTTATTATCTCTTCACTATATAAAAATCATATTTTTATTTAAACAAGACGATATATTTTTCTCTTCGTATTGCCTAAATAAAAATCATATTCTTATAGATCCGCTCATACAATAAAAACCATGTTTTTAAATTGCCAATTCAGCGATGAAAATCATACCTTTACCTTGCTATTCGAACGGTAAAAATCTAATTTTTATCAATTGTCTTTCCTTATAAAAAAAATAAAAAAAGTAATATTTATATCTCTAAAAATATAATAAAACTGAAACTAAACACTAAAACTCACTGTGTCATTCAGAGATGGGGGGTACTGGGCGTCGCCGGAGCAGCTATGGCGCGGGGAAGGCAGTGGAGGCGGTCAGGCGATGGGGTGGCGTCGTGGGTGAAGGAGGCGTCGGATTTCAAGGGTTGGGTGTAGTTGGGGCTACGGCGTAAGCCAAAGGAGGGGGGATCTTCAGCGTCTCGGCGAGGAGGAGGGGAGGAGAGGGCAGCGGGGTGGTTGGTCGGAGGGGTGGCGGTGGTGGCCCACCCCCTGGCGGCGCGCGACAGGATTAGGGCTCGAAGCCCTTTTCCTCTTTTTTTTTCCTGGTTTAGAATGAACGGGGGGGGGTCTGATGGTATAGAGAGAGAGGAAGTTTTAATTTTTATATTATTTTATTTCCAATTTATGTTGACTTTTTATTTTGACCTCGAAATGAGGCCCACCGCCTGTCGTCCATAGCTAATTACCCTCATTCCGAACACAATGGGATATGTATCGTAGGCTGATTCGATCATTTCGATCAGTTTTCGTTGAATTTACATTTAAATCATTATATTGAATTTTAAACGTACATTTCAATTTACAGGGGTCACATACTAACTCGAAAAATTCCAGAAAAATATTTTCTGGCTTTGTATTGACGATACAGTCCTAACAAAACTAGTTTCGCCAAATTCTGAGACCGTTTGAAAAATGGCCATTTTCCAGTCGATTAAAATCAACTGAAACTGGTCAAACGCGTTTTCCTTTGCCACGCTCACATATTGATTCGAAAAATTACGAAAATTGGAATCTAGCAATAACAAGACATCACGGATCCAACAAAAGTGTTTTCGTCGAAATCCGAGGTCGTTTGTAAAATTTCCATTTTTAAGGGCCAGAATTCCATAGCGACTATTCTGAAAATTCAACTGGCCATAACTTTTGATTCCCGCTATGAAATTTTGATTTTTCGGATTCGTTGGAAAGATATTATCAATTAGATTCAAATATTTTTGGTTTCACTAAAATCCGGTTTATTTTGCACCCGGTACATTCATTTGAATTTTGAAATCGAATTACCGAACTACCGCGCCATTTTCAATTCCTTTTATAATTTAAAATAAATATTTATATTCTAACGACGATCTATATAAATATATTCGTTCGAATTCTATTCAAAATAAATTTCTCGTCGTTATTATTTAAAATAATTCATTTTAAATAATCAAAATTCACTAAATTGGCCAAAATAAAATTTTTAAATTGGCCCAGATTTCCGGGTTATTACAATTCCTTATCGACTTCTATATATATCGATACGTTGATTTCTAACTATCAAATTATCTTAAAAATATTCTAACTCCTTAAATTCTCGGAAAAATTCGCCATAACCTCCTTTGTACCAGGAGCATCGGGATATTTCAAATAGCCTCTCATAGCCCTCACCAATCCAAAAGAAAAATCCAAGAAGCTAGCCGATACGGCGCATAAAATCTCATTTATGAATTAAATACATACCTTTTCGTCGAGCATTCTATTTATATATCTTCATACCTTATCCATACCTATCTCATGTATATTTATACTTGCCCAATCTATTTTAACTATACCTGGTCATTTTAACTCAATTCGTTAATTTATTTGTTAATTAACTCTTTATTCTATTTCACTTTTATATTTGAACATGACATGTTCAAATATATTTTAACTTGCTTATTAAATAATTTGAATCCAAATTTCAAATTTAAGTTCTATATTCGATTTCGAATATCCATTTACAAATCCAATTCACCTTTCAAAGTTCAACTTCAAATTCGAAACTTGATTAACTAATTCCTCTTCGACTTAGTTAATTCTATTCAATTTCTATTCAAATTTTATATCACTTCTATTATTCAAATCTATATATCAAATTCTATTCAAATTCTATATATCAAATTCTATTCAAATTCTATTTTGAAATTCTATATATCAAATTCTATTCAAAATCAAATTCTATTTTATAAATCCCATTTTGAAATTCAACGCAACTTGTCTTTCCCAAAACAAGTTCAAAACAGTATCTCTGGTAGTAATTCGTCACTTACAACTCGAAAATGAATACTGATGATGCAGCTGTCATCATGAGAATCTTTTTTCTAGTGATCGAAGTGAGTTCAATACTATAAAACCATTTCTAAACATTTCCACTTTGAAATTCATTTCAAAATAAAATTCACACTGCTTGTAAAACAATTTAAAATTTCCCAGGATCTTAAATTTTCCTTACTTTTAATCCAAATCCATTTACAAACACTTATCCAATTCTCCAGAGTTTTAACTCAATTTCTGGTTTAAAATTTCAGATTCAACTCATTTGATTTCACGTATTTCACTTATATGAATTCTGATTGGTTATTTACATAACCATTTAATTTATAATCTTACTTGATTATAATAACAACCAATATATCCACTATATTATAATTTTGATATACATATCTTTTATATCAAAATTTATTTCGGGTAAAATTATATCATTTACCCTCTTTTCAAAACATATCGTGCTGACACATCGTATTTGAGTGTTTATAAACTCCTAACGATACAGTGGATCAAACTGATCGACCAGAACTCATAAACAACTCAACCAATAAATCTCCATAATATAAAATTATTTTTATATCAAATAACAAATACGTTCACTCGTATATATACACTCAACTCAATGCAGGGCATTACTAACCCCATCTCTACCGAGTCACGCCACAGAGCCAAGGTAATTCATAACTAAAGCACTGATACCAACTGTAACGACCCGGAAATTTGGCGAACTTGGTTATCCGATATACAACACATTATTGAACATCCAAGGATCGAAAATAACCGAATAGTTAATGAAAGAAATTAGAAGGTGAGGAAAGATAAGATAGAAACTTAGAATAGAAAAAGAAGAACACAACATTAGAGTAACACGAATCTCACAGCGGAACGAATAACATATAATATATGTAACATAACTTTGAAATATACATCTGTACTTGAATATACATCATTATCACAGTACATCACTTACAACACAGCGGAAATAACTATAGTTATATGATCCTGAAGCCTCCTGCTTCAGCTCTTCAAGTATCTGTAAATTCCTGACTACTTGACTGCCCGTACAAAATTGGGCACCCAAGAGTTTAGGGAAAACAAAACAAAATAAACTTCGGGTCAGTCATGGGACTGGTGTGAGTAAAACAGTTTAAAACAGTTCAAGCAGGTAAATGATATCTCAAAAGACCACGCCGTATAATGGAACGGGTTTTTTCCCTTATGAGAATCCAAAATATCTTTATATCAAAAACCTTTTGATATTATAATAATGTCTATCAACACAATATAATAATCATCTAGCAGAAACGCTTTCATCTCACGTTCTACATATATAGTATACAATCAAAACCGCAAGCACGTATTGGGTAATGGATTTCCAACTATGACAAGGTATGGAACCACCTTTCGCTAGTGTACCTCTAGAAAGGAATACACTTGGTTCAACAAGAACATCTTGCAACCCGGCCATACATGACCGACCACTCATTTCGCTTGAGTGTATCGAATGTATATCACCAATGGTTGGGATCAGCAACTGTTTCCCGAATGGGACAGCATCAACAATAGATTTTTAGAAGTAAATGAAACTCTAGATCAGGTGATTATACACCCTACTTCGGAGCGACCGACTTAGCCATGTTGCCTGCCCGATTTCTGTCATTTACCGGATGTGAGGCTAGAAGCTACGCTTTATCATCACACCAGATTCACTTTGAATGCCACATCGTCAAATCCATCAAATCACCGATTGACGTCCTCAACCATACATTATGTGTTAGCTAAAAGAAGTTTCCTTCTCCGCTTCCACTCTTGGTATGGTTGGAGAAATCAATATACGTGATCGTCTGGAAATACTCTGTCAGACATCCGTCCATACAAGTCATCCAGGAACAGGATGAACCGAAGGCACTATTCAGTACATCCATCTTAGGCACTGTTATCTAAGACTTATACAATAGCCCTTGCACTTTACTCCGTCTTCAATTATCCTTGGCATATATGATTCGCAACGCTTATGCCAATAAAGAGTGGTTCTTTCGATAATAATCCAACTGGCCTCTCCATATTAACAACGTTAAAATGGTCAAAACTTCGATAGTCTGTGACTTAACTATCAAAGAAAAACACGTGTGCAAACAACGATATTATTTCCAGATGGAAATTATATCGATCAAACATCATTTAACTTTTATCTCCTTTTATCTTTATTTATTTTAAACAAATAAGTATATCCTTTTCTCTCTGTTTATTTCCTAAATAAATAAATCCTTTTTTCCTTTATTTATTTCCTAAATAAATAAATAATCCCATTAAATCTATTTGTAAATGTTCTACAAATAATTCCTTTTCTATTCTATTTGTAAATGATTTACAAATATTTCTCTTTCTATTTGTTTTACAAATATGTTCCTTTTCTACTCTTTTGATTTTATAATTATTTCCTTTATAAAATCCGTTTCCTTTTATATATAAAATCCATTGATTTTATATAATAATTTATTTTCAAAATATTTTCTTTTTATAAAATCGGTCGATTCTAGAAAATTCCTTTATTTCAATATACATTGAAATAATTCTTTTTACATCACAAGGTCTTTTTATGATATTAAAAATATCAAATCACAATGATCAACATCATTCTAACACACATAATCAAGCAGATTATATATCACATCATATATTACAATATATGAACAGAGCAGTATCATAAATATTGAGGAGTCCAGTTGGACCCCTCCAACCTGTTTCCCTGCATCACAGATGTTAAAAAATATAGATAACATCACTTTCTGTTCCATATGATATATTCTGTTAAATAGAATCAATATAGAAATTCAACCAACTGACTAGCAGTTCAATCAAACAGTCAACATACAGTCAATCAGCCAATATTTAATAGTTCTAAAAATACAACATGAAATTATAAACTGTTCAGAGTTAGTGAGAATTACTCACATTGGCAGTTCATCGTTAAAGAATGATAAACTGTTTGTTTGATTTGAATCAAACAATTTATTTCGCCATAAATTATAACGAGCTCTGATGGACCTCCAGTCAGTTCCATGACGTAGCCACCGTCCATACGATCCTAACGCAACTTACGGTTCTCGATTCTGACCTCGTAGGGATGAGATATCACATTTACAAGCTATACGATTATTTAAATAAATTAGAACTTAATTTATTTACGAATGGGCCTTAACCTTTTCAATTCCCTTCCGGCCCAACAGCACCCCAGGCCCAACCTCGTTTTACAAACCCATCCGCTCCTGTTCTTCCCCAAATCAGTAAAAACCGATCCTCCTGCTCTTGTTTCCACCTTTTCCCAACATACCATGGCTCGGTTCTTCCATGAAAATTCAAACAGAAGCTTTCGTTCAACCCCTCTTCAGATCCTCTCCGGCCTCATCACCAAAATCCTCAACTCGCCCCTCGTGGATCCTGGTGATCGTACGTACACCAGAAGATACATCGACCACTTTTCATATGGATTCACCCCACTATTTGTCAGCAACACCCATTCAGTTTGCTGAACCAAATTTCAAACTCAAAAACAGGTATTAAAACCTCAATCCGCTACACTCCTCAACCCTATCTGTTTGGCTAGTTTTCCAGCGAACGAGAATGGAGTTCGAATAGCAAAAAAACTATATGAGATGGTTGCCAACGCTGATTCAAGTTCATTCATATGTATAAATGAATTTACAGATTTATATAGGAATTTATTGGGAATTGTTCTTGATTTCTTTTACTTGTGTTTGGTTTCTGAAATGGGAATTTTGTTCTTGCGACTTTATAGCTGAGTTTGTTAAGGTTTGTGGTTGAAATACAATGGTGCGTGGACTCCAATTTGGCCAAGAAAAATATTAGGATATTTTTATATTATGGTCTTATATTTTATTTTCTCGATTATATGCTTGTCTCTTGTCCTTAAAAATCCCTGCGATCACATACGATCTCCTAAAATCACAAAAATTGACATGCCACTAGAGTTCGACATTACGGTCCCAACGAAACTGGTTTCGTCGAATTCCGACTCCGTATGCTCACACAGCGTATTTTTAAAGGTCAATTTACTGAATGTTTCTCACTCTAAAAATCCGTACGACCACACACTGACTCTAAAAATCATGAAACTTGACATCTAACAATAATTTAACATTGCGGATCCAACAAAATTAGTTTCGTCGAATTCCGACTTTGTTTGCAAAACTGGCTATTTTTAAAGCTCTAAATAGACCATTTAAATATATAAATATAATTAAATTTAATATTTAAAAATAAATATTATCATCTATATTCACAGTGGAATACCATACAGCTCTATAATATTCCTATATGAATTTCTAACTTGATATTTCAAATCTGGGTCAAACCGATATTCGTTTTATATTGAAATTCCTTTTTAAAATATAAATAATTCCTTTGTAAATTATAAAGGAATTCCACAGCGACTTTTCTAAAATTTGATTTGGACATATCTCAAAATCTACACGAAGAAATCCCGATTTTTCTCTTCCACTAGAAAGATATACTCCACCAGCTCCTAACGTTTCTTGTTTCACAGAAATCCGATTTAAAACGGCTTCTGTATATTCAGTTGAAGTTTGAATCGCCAATTTACGAACTACAGCGCCATTTCGAGCTCGATTTTAATTATAATATAATTATACGTTCAAACTGTCATTCAAATAATATATTCGTTATTCTAATTCAATTTTAAATTGAATTAAATATCACAGATGATCCAGTTCACACCATATCGCCATTTCAGCCAATTCTGATTATTTCAGAATTAAATATATTATTTAATTTATTATTTTCACTAAATATTCACCATTATTTAATTCCACGACCATTAAATTTCTCTAAACCACCATTTCAATAATTAAATTAATTAATTATTATACCGCTGAAGATGCGGGTCATTACAATATGTGTACTGATTTAACAAAAATTGTTGATAAACTCCATTGTAAAAACAAATCTTTAAAATCTAAAAATCAGGAGTTGACCAGCAAAATTAGCTGTTTGGAATCAGAATTTACAAATGTCAAGAAATTAGAAAATTCTGGCTGTGAAAGTTGTTTGAAATGGAAAACTGAGCTCGTTCATCTCAACAAAAATATTCAAAGGCTTAAAGAGGAAATTTTGATTTTAAAAGATAAGATTGAGCTAAAAGATTCAAACCATTCTTTGCAAAAAGAATTTAATAATTTTAAGGCCATCAAAAATTCTGAACATGAAATTGCTGAAATAGAAAGCTTGTTGAAAAGTGATTTGATTTTAAATGAGCTTGAAAAAGAGATTGAAAATTTCAAGAAACTTGAATTTGGAAAACAAATTAATTTTGAATCTAAGATTCTTGAATCCAAGATCGAAATCAAGTTGCTTGAAAATGAAAATTTGTTTTTGAAACATAATGATATTGAAAAGAGAAAGATCAGCATTAATCGTTGTTCGAATCTAATGAAAGAGAATTCTGATCTTAAATCTAAAATTCAACAACTTGAATTAACTCTGATCAAATTTTCTAACGGAGAAAAATCTTTAAATATGTTGTTGAAAAATCAACTCTTTTCAGGAAATAAAAATGTCTTGGTTTTGGGAAAAGAAATCATTTTGAAAATTTGAACTCATGTGATTTTAAAAATCCTGCAAACTGCTTCAAGAAGGGTTATTTTGAAAATTTGAATTTTGAAAATTCCAAAAGGTTTTTTAATCACAAAAGAGATAAGAATTGGTTTGATAATAATCCATTTAATTCATTTTGGACCCCAAAAAGAGATAAAATGATTTTTGGAAAAACTAAATGAATTTGGGTTCCAAAGGGTACTTTAGTTGATTCTAACGGATTGTTATACAAACAGATTTTGGTACCAAAAGATGTTAACAAAACTATGAGTGGTTTTACAACCCTTGTTAGACCACTCGATCATCCAAACGTTTAGGTACCAGAGGAGGCTGAGGAACTACTGTGCAAAAATAAATTTGAAATCAAGCTGGTTTATACTTCTGTATCATTCACAGTTCCTCCAGCCAGGATTTGCTAAGTCCGAGATTCTGGTTTACATGGATTTCAGGTATGATCTCTGAACTCATCTTTGTAAATATTTTATTTTTTAATTCCTCCATCTATCCTTTCTATTTTTTTGTTTGATTTGACACTGCGATATTTTTGTTTTTTCTTGGGCTTTCTTAACTTCCAATTGCAGTCATGATCTTCTAGAAATTCACTTTATTTGAATACAACTCCGATGTTTAAATTATTTCTAGATCTTGAATTTAAACTTGCAAATATCTGCAATTGTTTTGAAGTTTATTTTCGGTCTTCTGAATTTATAATAGTGTTGATGTATTCTTGTCATATCTTGAACACTGTTAATTTAGATTCTAAATTTTTGAAGATCTGAATATTTATTGAAATTTCACGCATTTCAGATGTTTTGAGTTTCTTCTGATTCATTTTGGAAAAGGCTTAAAATAATATACTCATTACAGCATACTACTATTTTTCAGTTGTGAAAATTTCATTAATGTTTAGATTGGCTTGATTATTTCTGAATTGAAATCTTAAGATTTGATTTATTGTGCTACATCTTGAAATTTACCTTTATTCATGATCATTTGATTTGGAATTTGTTTGTTTGAAATCATTTGAAATTCTTGATATTTTGAATCTCACACACCTCTTAGATTTGAAATTAATAACCCTGTGTGATTGATTCTTTATATCTCAAAATCTACATCCATTCAAGTGATTACAAATAAATTACTTTTATTTTTGGATCACGAATATGTCTTCAAACTTGATGTAAATATTATGGAAAAAATAATTCTTTGGGCTTGTCAGAAATAATTTGGAAAAATTCTTTAAAAATCCGGTCTTGAAACTTACTGTCATTTCATGATTATTTGATTTAAATATTTGTTTCTGTAAAATCATTTGAAATTATTGATTTCTTGAATCTCACACATCTCAAATCTGAAGTTTATACTATGGTGTGATTGATTCATTGAATCGTGAGTTTTTCATACTTCCTCAAATGATTTCAAATAAATGGTATTTTTAATCTTGGATCATGAATCATATTCTGTGACCATTAGAAATGTCTTAACAAGTGTGCTTTGACACTAATTTTGTGCTGCTCTGATACTGTTGTGAAAATGCTTAAAATGATTGCTTGTTTTGAGAAAACTGTTTGCTGCTCTAATAAAAGGGTCTGATTTGTTTGTCTTGCCTACTTGGGCTTTGTGCTTAAAATTCTTTTGTCTGTGATATCCTTGTTTGTCTCCAGTGTTTTGTTACAATTCTCATTAATAGAGACATCAACTGATATTAGTTTAGAAGTGTTGAATTTGTTTTTGTTATATATATTTTTAATCTCTCATGTCTTGTATAGATCTTCATATCCCTCTTGTAATTGATTTTCAATTTTAAAATTATTTATTGATTATTCATTCAGAAATTGAAATCTATATCCAAATTGAACTATACTTATAATTCATCAAAATTATTAACAGATTTTGAAATTGTGATGAATTGTGACTACAGTATATTTCACAACAAGAGAAGATTTTATTTGGATTTTTATGATGGTTGAACAGTTATTATAATATCTATGAATTGGCAATTATTTCACGACCATCTTCATTATCTATCATATTTCTGCCATCCATTGTGATTTTATTTTAATGTGGAGAGTTTAATCTTTTTTAAAAATCATTTTGAATAAACAATGGAAATATTTGTGATGGAATTGTGGTTATATTATTATTTCGAATTAGTGGTAATTGAAAATTTTCAATGATCTCGGTACAGTTGATCATATTTCATAATATGATTAATTTAGAAATTTATTTCACAAACCATTTCTATACATATCACATTTCTATAATTCATATTAGTTTTATATACTGAGCAGTTTTTCATTTTAAAACTAAAAATAATAAAAATATAATATTCATAAGTGTTTCTCTAACCTCATTTAAAAATCCAAGTTCTGGTTATGCATGGTTATGAGATTACTTATACTTAAGCTGCAACTGATCTCATTTAAAAATCCAAGATCTGGTTATGCATGGTCAGTGTGCTCTTAAATTAAAAGATTTTTTTAAATAAATGTTTATATGAATTTCTCCTGGGTATGTAAAAACCAGATTATCAATCTACTTTCTAATTTGTGAAATGTGTTAATATTTTAAGAAATATTATGAATTGTTGATTGATAGCTATTGGGATTTGAGATTTTTTGATTGCTCACTTAAATTGAATTTATAACTATAGTCCAAATCCATCACTGTTCTTGTGCCCCATCTTTATAAAAAATTCTTTGGAAAATAATTGGAAACCAAGTTTTGAACTCTCTCCATTTTTATAAATTTCATCGTAAATCTGTCATTCTTCAATGTGAAATATGCCACCTGTTCTCATAATATTATGATTTTTGTTTGACTGATTGAGATTTATGATGAACGTTCTTCCTCTTAAGTTGATATTGTATTTGTTTGTCATTTTTCATCTATATTTTAAATTTTATATCCTTTTGAAGATAACAAAATGGGGAGGATGAGTTGAGATTTTGATTTTTGAGTGAATATTTTATAAATATTTTAATATTGAAAATTTCACTTTTCATTCTTTTTTCACTCATGCACAGTTATAGGGGGAGTTTCTTTTGTATGGGGACCTTTCAAATAGGGGGAGTTCAGTTCTTCACCATCAAACACAATTATTATATTCAAAATCTTAATTTTTGTTTGTCATCATCAAAAGGAGGAGATTGTTGTATATAACAGTGTTGTATACACAATTATATGATTTTTGTTTACTGATAACAACCAAATATTTATTTTTTTGAAATGTTTTTGTTATTGTACTGTTTCAATTTATACATCACAGATAGGAATATAATATTTATATCTAAATAGAATACGACTATACAGACATTCATATATTCACACAATATTTTATTTGAATATAATATTATATTTCAACATTTAAACAGTACAAATTTATAACTCCACTATTTGAACACATCACTGATATACAATTCACTTCCATGAATTTGTACTTGTAAATAAACTGAATACGATAGACAAATTTGTTTGAACATAATGAAATAATATTTTATTTCATTCAAATTTGTTTATTACATACATCGGTACAATTTTTTTCTGTACATCAGCTCCTCACTACATTACTCTTCACTCATTTTACATTTCAGATATACACACACACTGACACTCTATTTTTTTGTCTTCTGACTTCACAGCCTTCAGTCAGAGTCCTGTATTCATATCTGTCATATACAGAAACACACACACATAGTATCTGGAACAGAAATAATTTCATATTCTAGTAGATATAATTTTTTTATTTTAAAAAATTTATTTGCCTCAGTTTTCTGGTGTGTTTCTCATCATTTTTTCATGACTTGATCTGATTCACCTTTGTCTAGACAGCTTGTGTATTCACAGTGAAACACTGTAAATACTACAAGACAGACAACATATTATACATACATATATATATATATATATATATATCAATGCAGGGACAAAAAAATGTTTTTGGATGGCTGCACATACACACATGTATATATAAATGTATGCACTGCCTCACCAATCCAATGTGCATCTGAGGAGTAGGCACGTGGACCATCTCGACTCAGTACACATATATGGTCTACATATCAGTCAACACATGCACAAAGTTGTCGAGCCATGCAAATTCTAGTCAAGCCAGTCGAACCCAAGTACAACCCAATTCATATTTTTCATGTCAGCATCAAATTGAATGGCAACAGCAAAAATGGCTCATTTTCATGGCAGAAAATTATAAGCAAGTGTCACAACATGTCAATGTGACAAAGTTGGTTCAGTAAAGCATGTGAAGATCAAAAGTACTCAAAGGTATAACATTCAGGTCAACCAACATATACTGGATGGGTCAAGTGAAACAACACAACATTGTCAAAAGTGAAGCATGGATATACAACGCAGTATTCAAGTGTGCACAAGGCAGTGGTGCAGCAAACAAGCAAGTTTTAGTATAAACAAGCCGTCTTCACAATAATATATATGGAGCAGCTTTTTAAGTGGACAAGAAATTCAGTAGTTCAATTTCAAATGCATCAAGCAAAACATGGTGCAATCCAACCAATTTTCTATTTCAATTCTAGAAGAAACACGCATGAATGTACAAGCATATACAAGTGGTAGAGCTACAACATGATTCAATAATACAAAGCAAGAAACAGTTTTTATCAAGAAGATTTCAAACAAAAGCTATAAAGACTGCTTAATCAAAAATGGCAATTCAAGTATTATTTGTTTCCAGTAATTATCAAATCATATTGGGCAAGATTCTAGTTTCCAGATCTTATAATGGAGAAATCTTTGGGAAATTTTTTTGTCATTTCCAGAAATCACTGAGAAACAAATGCATATGTTAAAGGGTTTGCATATGGGAGAAATTTGATATTATTTCCTGAAATCAACATAGACAAACTCGGCTTGATTAATCAATCAAGCAAAGGTTCAAATGTGTCCATTTTGCAGTAAGAAATGTTTGGCAAGAAATCAATCAATTCGACTGTCAGCAATTCATTCTTGGCAATTGCTTTAAAAAGGGGAAAATAGATAATATCCAGATTCTTTCAAAGGGACAGTTCAACAATAAATCACGCAAGCTATTTCAATGCCAAGAAATCAAATTTAAATTGAGTTATCTCTGAAATCTACACGACATACATGGGATAATCATCAATCTCACAACAATTTAAAACCGCCAAGTAAAAGAGGAAATCGTGCAAAATCAAGCCAAGTCATGTGTGATGAAATCAGAGAAATCATAGGATCGTATACTCCTATTTAAACCTTTCATTACTGGCAAATTTGATTCATTGAAACAAAAAACAACTCGAGAGAAATTCTAATAAATATATTTCAAATTACTCACTGTTTAGATCACCAGATAATATCCCTAATCGATCGAGCAAGTTAGTGAAGCCATCAAAGACTCAAGCACCAGAAGAATCGAATTCTTATTTGAACAACATCATCGATTTGGGAAGATTGATGAAACCCTAGCCCCAGTTTTTTTACTGTCGCCATTTCTCTACAAAGGAAAGTGATCAGGGACAAATGAAATAAGGGTGGAATCATCTTTGAAATGGTCGGCCTAGTCAATGTGTTTAAAGGGGAGATTTAATTTTCATTTAAATCTAGGTTTTATCTATTGTCTTGTTTTATTGTTTTTAATTTGTGTTGTAAATCAATCCGAACAGTTTCTAGGTCTGTAAAATCTAGGAAACCAGTTAGGGTGTTAACTGGCAGTTTACTAGAGTCTGTAAAAACTGGGGTTACTGGTTACAGAGTTGTAATCAAGGGAAATCTGATCTTGGGGATTAGATCAGTCTAGGGTTTTGAGCATAGGGTTAGAATAGGAGCGAGGGGTTCGCAAGTTTACATGGTATTGTAAGCAGGATCTGTTCTTTCACCTAGTAGAAACCTTAGGAATGCAACAGTAGGTAGGATTTTGCCGAAGCTGGGTATATCTTGTGTCATTTACTTTTCTGCATTTATTTTCTGCTGCATTCTGTGATCGATGATTTATTTTAATATCCCGTAAAATTTGAATAAACCCTATTTACCCCCCCCCCTCCTTTAGGGTTAATCTAGATTCAACAAGAACTTCTGTTTGTGCTTTACTGTTATCTTTAGCAGCATTAACCATATTAGCACTAGCACTGTTATTTTGTTGTGGAGGAGTATAATTGGTATTGAACCTAAAATATCATTTGCTTGCACTATGCCCCACTTTTTCTCAGATTTGACACCTGGTTCTATTATTATTACTACTTCTATCAGCTCTTCTTCCTTTAGCAGACGAACCCCCTCTTTGATTGTTAAACTGGTTTCTTGATCCCCTTCCTTTATCTTGATGTTTCCCTTTGCCATAAGAAGTGTACTTAATAGATAGGTCAGAATTGATACTCATTTTATGTTTTATTCTACCTTCATGAGACAGAAGAGTAGAATATACATTGCAATGAGGGAGTTGGATCCACTAATAGAATGATTGCGATAACTGCTTCATACTCATTGTCTAAACCACTAACAACACTAACAATTGTTATAACTTGTTCCGATTCTGGTATGCTCTGGCCTACAAAATTTAATTGATCATTTTATTTTCAGCAAATATTCATTCATTGATGATTCCTCTTTTCTTATGCTATGCAATTGTCTTCTATGAGACATAACCCTTGTAGAAGATTGATTAGAAAATATCTTTCAACTTTGCCCAAACTTCTTGAGCAGTTTTTACCCCTATTAACTGAGGTAAAATGTCTGGACCAATAAAGGACATCATCCATGCACAAACTAACCCATCTTGTCTTTGATGCAACTTAGATGGTCTACATGAAGAATAATCTTTATTTCTTTGATAAGAACAGAAAATAACTCTGATAAACTATCTAAGATGGCACTGATACCATAGTGATGGTTTCTTGATTTGTCTTGATCGGTTTCTTGAGATTTAGATCTGATCCAGCACCAAACTTTATATTGAAATCAAGATGCAGCCACAAATTTGTACATGAGGCACTTGAATTTTGGATAAAGCAACAACCTTCAAATGAGAAGTGGAAACTTTAATGAAGGGAGATCCAAATGATGAATCTACTCTGATGGATCGACTATTGATCAACATTTCTGATAATCAACACGCTGAGCGGCTCTGATACCAAGTTAGAAATGCAAAAAATAATGCACCAAAATAATGGTGGAAGAAATAAGCTTGTATATTGCTTTTGAGAACATGTAAAATGAAATTAACATAGTAGTGTTTACGTTACAGCTACTATTTATAATATACAGGAGCGGTTTGGGCCAAAGCCCAAATACAAAGACTAGAAAAAGAAAAGATATATAATATATTTATAATCAACGGAGCCATTATTATTTCATTTGATACGAACTCAACTTGATGGTGCTTAACAAACCTTATGATTTTGTAAGTTATTTTTAATTTTTTAAGTTGCGGTAACTAACTAATCGTCAAAACTTTTCCCATGTTACATATCATGATATAAGCCTTTGTTCTTTTTTTTTGGAAAGGCCATAAGCCTTTGTTCTTAGTTAGGCTATAAACTCGTATTTAGTGCTTACAAATGCTAAAATTAGCTATAAGTTACTGAATATATGCACTTATCTCTATCATGGTGAATAGGAAAAAACAATTGAGTACTATGTGTCATATAGGTGAAAATGGATGTTGATATTAAGCAGTTTATGCATATTTCAGAAATATTGAGCCTATTTTCATAGGTTTTAATGGTTCATAGAATCAAAGTTTCATTACAAGAATATGGGAAATTTTCCAACCCAGATTTCCCTATGCCATCCCTACGTCGCATAGGCACGGTGTAGGAAAAACGTGAAAATATGTAAAAGACATAGGGACTGTATAGGGAATTCTCTACTTATTCCCTACACTCGGTAAAGAGGTTGGAATTATTCAAAATGGCTTTCTAAAATTATGGGCCATGGTTAAAAAGAGAGAACCAACGTAAAACATCAACCCTCTCATTTCTTTCTTCATTCAATCACGGTTTCAGATTAAAAAATAAAACCCTAAATTGCTCGTGCCACCGCCCCTAGTTGCTCGTGCCGCCTCCCTGGTTACTCGCGCCGCCGCCTCGGCCTGCTCGCACTGCCGTTCCCGCTTGCTCGCATCGCTTCCCCTAATCGTCTACCAAAGCCGCCTCCCTTGTCTACTCCGCGCTGCCGTCGCCGCTTTTTCTTTCTTGTTCTAGGTATCACAAAATAGTTTTTGTTCACTCTATTGTTTGGTAATATCGATTAATTCAACGTTTGACCCGATTTAATTTGATGTTATATCAAATTTTGTATGAAACCATTAAGAGATCTTTGTTTTTGTGAAATATATTTTTTCTTCTATTTTATTACATCCAAAAACACAGTACATATCATGGGCCTCAATGGAAAGCGGCATTTACATTTGTTGTTGGATTTTAGATATTAATTAGATTTTGCAAACAATGTCGTACAAGTAGGCTTAGCTAGGATTTGGATATCATCTTGCTAGGAGCTACTGTTGAAGTATGGCTCGAGTCTTTGTCCCTGCTATCGCTTACTCTTTTATTGGGGAATAATGTTTTCTTTTAATTCCTATGTACTCTGATTATGCAAGATAGATGTATTTTGTTGTAATGGTTTTATGAATTATGGTATTATAAACCACGGGATTATGATTTATGTCTGAAATAATTTTTTTTGAAACTTCCGTTGCTATCTTTATTTATATATATCTTGTAATTATTTTGTGTCTGTTTACCTACAATGCTTCACAGAACTTAATGCATTCCCTTAATGAGTGACATAAATAAACTGATTATGTTTCTCCTACACGTTTTCCTTACTGTTTTGAAGAAACATTAGCTATTTCAGATGGCATATACTAGTATTTAATTCAAATAAAATATGTATGGTATTGAACCCTAAAATATTGTAGGGACCAGCTCGAGCTTTGATGCAGATTTACCAGGTTTCTTTTAGTTTATTTGATGACAGAACACTTACTTCTTCTTCCTTGAAGTCTAGAATATAAAATGAAATTTATTTACGTTTTTCCTTAACCATAGGTCAATATGGCTACAATGCAGCAAATGCAATATTTGCATCTTGGATGGATTTTGGAAACATTTTAGGTTACTCTTCCGACTCAACTGGACAATCGCACAAGAATATATCCTACCTAAGTTGAAGTTAAATTTAAAATTTGTCCAAATGTACATTATGCAATATGCATATTTAAGTTTCCTATTATGGCCTGTAATCCCTTGTTTGAATGATGGGCAGTTGGTTCCCTTTCCTTAATACAAGAACCTGCTGCTATGCTTGCGCAAATTTAAAGGGTGCATTTTTAGTTGCTGTGGTAAGTTATTACTTTTTATCTATATATCTGAAATATCAATATGTCTTAGATGTATCATTGAATAACTATGCATACTAAATATCATTTTCCAAGCAGTTGTTCCTCCTTGTATGCATGACAGTGACGATTATAGTAGCAAAAGAAATTCCTTTATCTCGGTTAAATAAAAAGGGGGAAGTAATACCAAAAACAGAATTCCTTGATATTTTCAGAAGCATTAAAAACTTGCATCTAGGAATGCACTCCATGCTTCTTATTACTGCTATCACCTGGATATGTGCATAATTTTAGATGATGCTTTATTTTCTACAATGGTGGTTTATGCATTTATGTATTTTCTGCAAGTTGAATACTAAAGAGAAGAAAAAGCTTGGGAAACCGTTACCAGGTAAGTATATATTTAATCATTGTATCCAGTATGTTCTATATAGTTGTGTTTGATGCAAAAGTTAATAGATATAAGAAATGTGTTAAAACAATTGAAAGCCTGCAACTTTGAATGCACGTATATGTCAATATTCTAAGTACCTAAAGTATAAAACTCAAGTCCACTCATACTGTTTTGTTAACGATATGGGCTATAAAGAAGAAATTGAGTTAAAACATGCAAGAATAAATGTTTTAGGTCAAAGACAGAATTTTAGCTCTCAACTGAAGTAGATATAAACTAGTGTCTAAGATGGCCCATACTAAAGAAATAGTGAGGGAATAAAGTAAACTACTGTCACCGGCAATTAGCTTATGTATGTGTATTAAAGTAGGAATTATTGAAGATGGAAAAAAGGGAATTGGAAGTAATTCAAAATAATAGAAATTGGAAGTTTGTACTAAAATCATGTCATTTTCAAGTATCTTTTAATCATTCATCGTAAGACACTGGTTATGTAAGGTGTCATGTGTGGCAAGCATAAATGGAATGTCATTTCATTTTGCTTGCAATTCTTTATAATCTGTCCATTATTGGGTATATAGATTTGTAAGTGTCTCTTCCTCCACCGTGTAAACAATTGAAATGTATTCGGATAATGTTTAGTATAGCCCTCCTCAAAGAAGAGATGGTCATGGTCCGATCTTTTCGCAAATAATTTAGTTTTTGTTAATACATTTATTCCTATATATTCATATAATATATCTAATAGGTAAAATTAGATATGCATGGAGGAAGAGTTGGTCATAGATCTATCTCATAAAATTGAAATTGAAATTAGCTTCCTTAATAAACCTTTGTCTTGAGTATCTTTTGTGTTATTTCATTCATTAGATTAGACGCAAAACAATCATTTTGTTACAAAAATTGAAAACTTCAATTAGCCTATGCATTGTTATTTTAATTATTTATTTTATAAGATTTTTTTCCCTATTTTATCTCAATTAAAATTGATATGACAAATTTAGTATATCATATAATAAGTTTATAATGTTACGTTAGTATTCCCATTTGGACTTTATAACTATGCTACATCTAAATAATATGTTTTATCACCTCTTCTGCATGTTTGATAAATCTAACCACCTTTCTATTCATTTATTTGCATATATGATGTATTTTTTTATAGTCGTGTTTACCTATGAATGAGTTTTAAATTTCAAATTTTTATTGGCTTCAGAATTCAATATAAATAAGCACACAGAGATTATGCACATTGCACAATAATTCAGCGTTTCCCACATGGATGGAAAGTGATAAAAATTTCTTTAAGAGGTTGCTAAGGATTGAGCTGGATAATTTGATCCTAAGATCGCTTGGTTGAGTGTACATGACTATACGAAAAGTTTCTTAAGAGAGCTATATTACTTGAATTAAACTCAAAACCTAAATATGGTATACGTGCTTGCTAATTACATAGGTGATTTTTTTTCTGTATTTTAATATTATAAAATAAGTAAGTATTGATTGTGTTTAGTGCTTATGGCATTATTTGCTTACTCTTTAGTTCAATTGTATTTATATTCCTACATGATGAAATTACTTTTTTTTATTAACCAATATAATTTAATTATTTTGTTCCATTCATACTTTGTCTAAATATGAAAGTTGTTATCTATATTTAGTGGGAAACATTGATGTTCATGATTGTATCGAGAGACTGCCTATTCCCCCAAATGCAAAGTTAGTGTAATGATTTGGCGCTCATAAAAAATATATTTATAGCAAAGAATTATATATATGTTTTACGGAGCCAAAACTAAAGAAATAGAAAAACTGAGCCGAAAATGTATGTTTTACGGAGCCAAAACTAAAGAAATAGCGAAACTGAGCCTTTCGGCTCAGTTTTGCTGAGCCTTAAGGCACAGCACTGAGTCGATCGGCTCAGCATTAATGAGCCGATCGGCTCAGCATTACTGAGCCATTCGACTACGTATATATGAGCCTTAAGGCTCGGTAATGCTGAGCCATTCGGCTACGTATAGTTAAGCCTTAAGGCTCGGTAATGCTGAGCCATTCGGCAAACTGGTCCTAGTACTCATTGGCTTGTTTAGCAAATTATTCCGCCTTCCATACGTTTTGAGCTTATTAGCTTGTTTATTTATGCTTGTTTATCCCCTATTTAGTGCTTGTTTATTTATTCTTGTTTATTTGTTGTGCTAATTGGATTAAACCATTTATGCACAGAAGTATAGAGACAATACATAGGTTTGATGTTTCAGATGATAGAGAGAAACTTATGGAGGAAGTAGAAGAGCTAAGAAGCAAAAATAAAGAAATGAATGTTACGATTAACAAACTACAAGGAGATTTAGGTTCCATGCAGGAGAAGATGAGTTATGTGCAAGAGTTTATACGAGGGTTGAGGCAGGGGAAAAAAATCGGAGATATGACATGCTTTATGAGTTATTCTTATTTGGACAGTGGGTTTGATGTTCTATTTGTATAAGGTACATTATATGATGTTTGAATTAGATGAAACGACCAAGTTTGAGTTATGTAGCAATTTTATTTTGTTGTTTGTTGGATATGATTTGCACTAAATACATTTGTAGCAACTTTATGGTAATTTGATCATGATACTCTTTCTACATCAATATTTTTATTGGTATATATTGTTATGATTTTGCGTGTGTTCAATTTTATCAAATTTTGTTATGATATGTGTGGTAGATGAAGATAAATATAAAAGAACCATGTTGAATTTTGGTGTACAGTGGCGTAAGGAATAAATAAGGAAAATCTAATTTTTGCATTTTAAACCGAAATAGGCAAGGCGTGGAGAATGCGTATGAGGTTAGGCGTATAGAATGCGTGGGAATGTTGCGTAAGGAAGGCGTAGGGAACTTGGCGTAGGGATCGCATAGAGATAAGGGCATAGGGAAACGTTAGGGAATTTTGTGCGATGTGCTATTTTCCAACTTCTGTTTTGGCGTAGGGAAATTTCAATTTCTACGCCATCCCTGCGCCAAACTGGCGTGGGGAATACAAAGTTCTTTTGTAGCGTTTCATCCACAAATCGCAATTGATGTTACATTGGCACATCTCAAACTACTTGACAAACATTTTTTCATTGGAGTTATGGTTATCACTACAAGAATACAGGGCTATTCCAATGGCTTATAGCCGTTGGCGGCCGTTGGAACAGCCGTTGAAATAGCATTCACGACTTCCAATGGACCGAACGGAATATTTCTAATGGCTTTACAAATGGCTTCGAATGGCTTACACCGTTGGAAACCGTTACAAAACAATGACCAGAAAGCCGTTGGAACCCGTTGGTGACCGTTGGAAAAACCGGGTTATTTTTATAATAACAGCAAGCATATAACCTTCCAGCCACAACATTTCCAATCCAATCCATTTTTAATCCAATTCCACATATAAACAACACATATATACCAATAACAATATAAACAACTAAAATAAATTAAAGAAACATCAATATAAACAAAACAAAACATCCAAAAACCAACACATACATGTTCATAAACCAAATACATCAAAGTTACATGTCCACAAACTATCTAAACATATCAAAAGTATCATCCTCACTCACCCCGTGCCAAAATATACAACATTCAAACTAAATGTCATCATTTTCAAGTCATAAAAAACACATACCTCAAGCATCACTTCCGGAATCAATATACGACGAAGTACGACTATCATGAATGTGCACATACTTCGCAAACTTGTGATTTAGCTGCTCCAACTGCATCCACTACACCAAAACAGGTGATTCCCAACGAGTATAACTGCCGCAAACAATTTCCACAACGCTTATAAGCGTTGCTATGAAGGCGTGGCAATTTAGTACCAACGCTTATAAGCGTTGGTAGATTTTCTTTAGCAACGCTTATAAGCTTTGGTAGATTTTCTTTAGCAACGCTTATAAGCGTTGGTAGATTTTCTTTAACAACGCTTATAAGCGTTGGTAGATTTTCTTTACCAACACTTATAAGCGTTGTAAGATTTTTGTGCGCAACGCTTATACATGTTGCAATATATTTGTTTGCAACGCCTATACATGTTACAAAATTTTAATTCATAAGAAATATAAATTTTAATAATAACAGAAATATGTATTCACAACTCGCATATTCTAACATTAATAGTCAATTAATAACCAACATGATGATAATATAGACGATATTTAATATGAATCAAAAACTAATATTAAACTCAATGCATACTAATAGATAACATTCATAATCACATAACGATATATAATATCAGTTAACAATAAACAAGCACAATACATAATTAAGATGTCAAATTCAATAAATAATTAGTTTACTAAATTCAATACATAAATGAGATTCTACAAATACCGAATACGAAACTCTGACCATATAACGAAGCCTCCACCTGAAAATTCACATAACTTGTACAGTCCATTTTGTGGACCATCATAAATTAGTGCATCCGGTTTTCCGCTGCCTCTGGAAATTCACATAACTTGTACTGCACCATTAGAACTACCATCTAATTTTCCGCTGCCTCTAGAAGTGCCTGCATTTAATGAATATCACATTAAATTTAAAATTTTGGTTTCTTGTTAAAAACAGAAAAACATGAATTTACATCTCGCACAACAGAAAATTTCGGAGTAACTAAATAATACCAAACGGCTGCGACTCAGTTTTTCTGAGCCATAAGGCTCAGCAAAACTAAGCCATACGGCTCAGTTTTCTGAGCCACAAGGCCCGGTTTTGCTGAGCTTATGGCACAGCAAAACTGAGCGCTAAAGGCCCAGTTTTTCTGAGCCGATAAGCTCGGAAAAACTGAGCGCTATAGGCTCAATTTTGCTGAGCCAAAAGGCTCAGCAAAACTGAGCCTTACGGCTCAGTTAACCTGAGCCATAGGCTCAGTTTTTCTGAGTTTATGGCTCAGCAAAACTGAGCGCTATAGGCTCAGTTTTTCTGAGCCGATAAGCTCGGAAAAACTGAGCGTTATAGGCTCAGTTTTGCTGATCCTTATGGCTCAGAAAAACTGAGCCATAGGCTTAGTTAACCTGAGCCATAAGGCTCAATATTTCTTAGCTTATGACTCAGCAAAACTGAGCGCTATAGGCTCAGTTATGGCTCAGCAAAACTGAGCCTTACGGCTGAGTTAACCTGAGCCATAAGGCTTAGTTTTTCTTAGCTTATGACTCAGCAAAACTGAGCGCCATAGGCTCAGTTTTTCTGAGCCGATAAGCTCGGAAAAACTGAGCGCTATAGGCTCAATTTTGCCGAGCCATAAGGGTCAGCAAAACTGAGCCTTACGGCTCAGTTAACCTGAGCCATAGGCTTAGTTTTTCTGAGCTTATGGATCAGCAAAACTGAGCGCTATAGGCTCAGTTTTTCTGAGCCGGTAAGCTCGGAAAAACTGAGCGCTATAGGCACAGTTTTGCTGAGCCTTATGGCTCAGAAACCTGAGCCATAAGGCTCAGCAAAACTGAGCCTTACGACTCAGTTTTTCTGAGCTTATGGCTCAGCAAAACTGAGCGATATAGGCTCAGTTTTTTCGAGCCGATAAGCTCGGAAAAACTGAGCGCTTACGGCTCAGTTAACCTGAGCCATAGGCTCAATTTTTCTGAGCTTATGGCTCAGCAAAACTGAGCGCTAAAGGCCCAGTTTTTCTGAGCCGATAAGCTCGGAAAAACTGAGCGCTATAGGCTCAATTTTGCTGAGCCAGAAGGCTCAGCAAAACTGAGCCTTACGGCTCAGTTAACCTGAGCCATAGGCTCAGTTTTTCTGAGCTTATGGCTTAGCAAAACTGAGCGCTATAGGCTCAGTTTTTCTGAGCCGATAAGCTCGGAAAAATTGAGCGCTATAGGCTCAGTTTTGCTGATCCTTATGGCTCAGAAAAACTGAGCCATAGGCTCAGTTTTGCTGAGCCATAAGGCTCAGCAAAACTGAGCCTTACGGCTCAGTTAACCTGAGCCATAAGGCTCAATATTTCTTAGCTTATGACTCAGCAAAACTGAGCGCTATAGGCTCAGTTATGGCTCACCAAAACTGAGCCTTACGGCTCAGTTAACCTGAGCCATAAGACTTAGTTTTTCTTAGCTTATGACTCAGCAAAACTGAGCGCCATAGGCCTAGTTTTTCTGAGCCGATAAGCTCGGAAAAACTTAGCGCTATAGGCTCAATTTTGCCGAGCCATAAGGCTCAGCAAAACTGAGCCTTACGGCTCAGTTAACCTGAGCCATAGGCTTAGTTTTTCTGAGCTTATGGATCAGCAAAACTGAGCGCTATAGGCTCAGTTTTTCTGAGCCGGTAAGCTCGGAAAAACTGAGCGCTATAGGCACAGTTTTGCTGAGCCTTATGGCTCAGAAACCTGAGCCATAAGGCTCAGCAAAACTGAGCGATATAGGCTCAGTTTTTTCGAGCCGATAAGCTCGGAAAAACTGAGCGCTTACGGCTCAGTTTTTCGGAGCTTATGGCTCAGCCAAACTGAGCGCTATAGGCTCAGTTTTTCTGAGCCGATAAGCTCGGAAAAACTGAGCGTTATAGGCTCAGTTTTGCTGAGCCATAAGGCTCAGCAAAACTGAGCCTTACGGCTCAATTAACCTGAGCCATAGGCTCGGTTTTTCTGAGCTTATGGCTCAGCAAAACCTCACGGGTTGATCCACGTTAAACTATGATATTTATAAATGAAATTCTCATTTACGATTCATAAATACTGTAAATTTATCAAAGAACTATCACGGTAAAAAGTAATTAACGTATTCATTCACTAGCGAGCCAAAAGGATCTCTACAACAAAATACTTAAATAATTTGTACAACAAAACAGTATGGTATTAGTTGATTACCATGACAGTAAAGTTCCATAGGCATGGGAAATGAAACAAGCCAAGCCTCATCTGCCATAAGCGTGTGTGACGCAACTATGCTAAAATGGCAAATTCAAGGAAACCAATGTATGTATGTCCTTCCTCTACCCAAATTCTACACCAATTATAATTATATATATATATATATATATATAACTCCTGGAAAACACAGATGTTTTACCGATATAGGTTCAGTAAAACTTGTAGTGTTACGACCAGAATACATTGAGAATAAAAACATTAATGATCATATGTGTTATGACCAGCAACAACAGACAAGCTAAGCAGAATTTGACTAGCAGTGGAAGAAAATAAATGAATTTCAGAAGTACTTACATCGACAAACTTGTAACCAATTTCATCCTTTATCCCCCCAGCAAATTGGCTCAGATAATATATGCTAGCATTGGTTACATCCGTCCAAAACAAAATAAAACATTAAATCAACATTAGGCATATGTTGCATGTTATGCATCTGCTTCCAATTGTTGTTGATGAAGACAGACCTGTTTGCCTTCAGTAAGTTCGATTTTCCCTTCCTGATTAGAAATGTGATAACCACATTATGTTAAGTCATATGATCACCCATGATTTCACATTTGTTTATATCACTGGAAGATTGTCCACCTGATTTTGTTGCTAGAAACAAAATAAGCAACTTAAATTTAATTCTCATATATCGAGTATGCAGCAAAAAGATCATTATTCTGTGTGATACTAGAATGCAGCAAGAAAACATCATTAGCAATTTAGGTGAGCCTTGAGATAAAATTATTATGAAAGAGGTTAATGTGGATCGCACTGAATGTCATCACAATCACGCGCTGCTCAAGACAGGTGACCAAGAAAAAAGTTACAACTTGATAGAATAACATGGGTGGTCACCTCCATTAGCAATGATTGGAAAAGAAAATAGAGGAAAAATAACCATAAAAAGATTGCAAGCAAACTGCACCTGTAATTATAAGAACCGTCAATGTTTTGAGCTTTTGAAACAATGCCATTCCTTTTTTTCCCTTTCCCCAGATCTACAATGTTTTAAAAAATAATCAGAGCATACACCGTAGAACAAATCATTTCTGCCCATGAAAGATAGCTTATCCATTCACATCATGTAACTAGTATCCACATCTTGAAATAATGAAGTATATCCAAGGTTAAAATCTCTTAACTCTTGCCCAAAACAATTGAGGGCTAAGCTTTGAACAGTGCAAGGACACCAAAATGTTTGCTTTATGGATTTATAGTTACTAAATATCTTCAGAATCTTCATTTTATTGTTAATTTCTGGTCTGGTAAATAATAGTTTGAGTGTCATCATATTTTTTTTCATACTGTTAAGTGGCAAGAAAAAGGATGCACTTTTCATCTCACTACTCGAACATCAAAAATGATACGCACTTCAAACTATATACATCACGTAGAATAAAACGTCAATGCAAAATCAATGTTTTGCATGTACATCCATCTTTGTCATTAAGTAAAAAATGTTGGACGGCTAAGAAAACGATGAACTCACAAATCAGTTAAACGAGCTTATAATAATGAAAGAAAAATTTGACCACATAAAATAAAACATACCAATTATGTGCCTCTTAGCCTTGGTTCTAATGGATTTCCCCGGTGAGTTAGGGCATACATCAATCTCCTACAAACACACAAAGCAATTAAAAGGTCAGATCTTAACCACAATTTACCAATCGGAGCCCAAACTTCTAAACTCAGTACGATTTTCACCTTACTAAAACTAGATATGTTCATTTCAGGCGTTATATAATCAAGAGTACTGCAAATCAAATAAAAAAGGTTAAATTAAAAAGAAATCCATGAAAATAAACGGACAAAAATGGTAAAATACCTAAAGAAATCTTGGCTAAGAATTAGAATTTCTTCAGATTTTGTGGCATCATCCGCAGTGTTGGCAGTTTCGTCGGGCTCTTTCACAAGCTTAACTTTCTGGAAATAGACAGTGAGGTCAGTCGTCGGTGAACTTTCTACAGCTGTCACCGATTTGGAGGCTCTTCGGCATCTGAATTTGGGATTCAGCGTTTTGCTGCTCTTTCTGTACCAATGATTATTTACTGCGGTTATTGCTTTTATACCTCTAAATTCAAACCTAACACCTTATACAACCTAACTCATTGTGAATCCTAAAAACTGGATAAATGAAATTTATAGCCGAAATCAACAAAGCACTAATCGAACAAAATTTATACCTAAAGCGATTGAATTCGAGTTAAATGTGAGTTGAATGCAGCACAAATCGAACAAAGATCCCAAAATCGAACGCGAGTTGTTCGCAGAAGCGACCCCAACACCCGATTAGAGAGGAACGAATTCGAATTTTTTAATATTAGACATGTTGGGATTCGAGGGATTTGGATGCGATTCTTTTTCCTTCTGAAATCATGAGATTTGGATTTGTGATTTAGGCGGTCGTTCTTGCTAAAAGCGTTGGCCAAAGGAAGGATAGATGAGAAATAGGGTTACGGATGGTAGTTTACGTTTTTACCCTTAGAAAACACCCTTAACAACCCAAATAAGCGTTGGGACTAAAAAAAATATTATTATGTATTTTTGGCAACACTTTTTTAATATAGCAACACATATTACGGTGACTACCCTACAACACAAAATGTGTTGGCAATTGAAAAAAAAAGGGTTACCAAATGGCCATTTTGGTGCAGTGATAGTCTGAAGACAACTCTTCTCATGTAGCTGCTCAATCATGATTATAAGCTCTTTAATTTCTTCTTTTTATTGGGTCATCTTAGATTGTCGAGTCTGCAAATAGAATGAATAGTAAAAAATGTTGTTTCAGCATATAAAATATTATAACACTATATATTTAAACATTAATTTATTGTATATATGCAAAAGGATTCATTACCGTCAGGTTACTGAAGCCATTATTCTCATCGCCACGTCGTCGAGAGCCAGAATAATATACCTGCCACATTGATACATATACAAATCATAATAATTATGATATGATTAACTGTTAAAAATGCAATATTAAATATAGCTAAATGTAATGTGAATAGTTGTGAAAATTAACAAATTTTACTCAGTCTTCGTCGTTTTCTAATTCAGACTAGGTTTCATATTCTATGTCGTTTTCCTCATCTACACTCTTAAATGCATCGACTAATACATTTGCCCCATCAATTAAAGGTCTAAAATCAGTTTGATTGTCTGCAATTGTGTTACGACCGCCCACAACCCTTGCACTAAACAAGTGGAATAATGCGCTGTAAGGCATGCGAGGCAGTTGTGGACGATCATCAAGGTAAGAAGCACAAGTGGAACCTGTCGTATAACTCACAACGCAAGGATAAAATATAATAGAACATATACAACAAACAATAATAGTGAAGCATATTTAAGCAGAAATCTCAAACTTTCAAAACAACTAGAAAGTATATCCATGCACCAGGATTGCAATATATGTCTGTATAAATTTGCCTCACTACAACACTAGAGTAGAATAACAAACAGCGGAAATCCAAGTACTATATAGTAGAAAAGATAATACGCCAGCCTCCAGCTCGCCTCCGAACTACAACATCTCCCACACTAAGATATCACCTGCCACTTAGTCTGCCCATCCACAGCCGGATGAACTGCCCAAGGTAATAAGAGGGAAACATAAAACCTTGAGTCAGACAACAGTCTTAGTGAGCGATAAAACATCAAACAAACATCATCAATAAAGTATTTGAGAATGGGTAAATAAACAAACTAATCTACCCACAACACAAGAGAAGAACTCAACCCGTCTTTCCCATATCAGACAGTGATAGCCTTTACAATCCATTCAACCAAAGGAATAACAATCCATCGATGGCATTCAGGACAGCCATTCATTCAATAGCAATCACAACAACTAGTTATATCTTACGTAAACCATCCTAATCGAGCTCAACATCCCTCAAGCACAAGCCCCAAAGGCCTAAACCAATATCAGACAAGCACCCAAGGAACATCTTCTTCGACGTTGAACAATCTAAGTGAGATGGTACAAACATACCATTCAGTCATTCATGACAGACTCTGGCTATCACCGCTAATCTTGCTTCGAAACCATCTTTATCGTATGACGACCAACCTTGCCATATGTCAAGAGCTAATGGTAACCCCAGTTCTAGCATAAACTCCATACGCCTTTCAACGATACGTATGTATGTCCAACCTTAGCAACTAGGCCTTTCAACGATACCCAAGGTACTCGACCAGCAACCTTCCAGTCTTTTGGGTGCCCCGTTGTACCCCTTCTTTGAGCTTGCTAAAACTTACGACAACGATAATCTCTCGAGCTCCGAATCTCTAGTCATCCAACCCGAATTTTCATAGCTCAAGCAACCTTCTCGAGCAACCATTATCCCTCAACTCATGACCTTTGAATTGTCATCTCATTCGTTGTTCTACACGGATCAACGAACACCTTCAACACTTCGAATATTCCCACTTGAATTCTCCTCGAAGTCACAGCATCTCTGAACCAAATAACATCGATATATGGTTCAACACAATTCATAGCGCTACATCCATTTGCTATGAAATAAACCATAGCTTTCATGCCACCAACCACATCGTTTGGAGCGTACTGCGCTGTAGCATGGGTTCGGGGGGTTGCCCCCAATTTTTTTTCATGCCCTTTTATTCAAATCTGGGTCGTACCGGGAAAATATAATTATTCAGAAATGGTCACGTGCGACCGACCCATTTTCTTGGAACCGACCGACCCGAACTCACTACGACCGACCGATCACCTCCCAGAACATGACTGACCCCATGCTCAACCGACCGACCCAACACAAGGAATGCTCCCGACCGATCCAATCCTGATCGACCACCCTGGAACGATCCACCCTCCTGCACCCTTGACGACCAACCCCTAGGGTGCACAACCGGCCCTATGCTTTGCCAACCGACCGACCACCCTTGCTTTGCACGAACAACCGACCAGCCCCTTCCCCGACCGACTGACCAAAACCATTCCATATCCGATCCATCACGATTTCCACCCGAAATTCGACCAAAACTCCATCAAGAAACAATATCGATGAAGCTGATTCATGCAATTCATCCGTAGACATATTATGAAGCTGCGAACAACATAAAAATGACAATTTCATTGATAATTATGTAAAACTCACCCAAATCATGATAAATGAACATACGAACAAAAACAATGGATCTAACTTGCATAAACATATGAAATTATATAAAAATTTACGGAAACCGGATACTAGATTAGATCCTATGATGATTCATATGAAAATATACTTATTATTATGTAGATCTGAGGAAAACAACTTGAATTTGATGAAAAACAAGATCAAACACTCATATACTTGATTGAATCTGTGTGAAAGATGCATATCACTCACCAATTCTTCAAAATAACCCAAAATGATTGAAATATGATTCTGGAAAGTGAAGAATTTGATCCAAACTCTATGATTCGATGATCTCTCTCTTAGAATGGGGGTAGATCTAGCTTCAAACGATGTAGATCTTTGATTCTCTAAGCTTTAATGGTGGAAAGGTGAAGGGAATAGAGGACCATAAGCTCTTCCAAAATGAGAGAATGGAGAAAGTAAACTATTCTCCATTCTCCTACCCCTATTTATAGCCTCCACCAGCCCATTAAAAGGCCTCCCCAAATCAGCCCATCATGGCTTACAAAAAATGAACAGCCAACTGAAAAACCTTAAAATAGCGATTCCTCTCATACCGCTGAACCAAATCATTAATGTGACCACTATATGGAAAGGGAAACATCATTTCCTTTCCAACGGCACAGGTCTCTACACCTGATTCGATTTGAGTCAAAAGTTATGCCCTGTACAAGACTGATAGGGGTAAAATGGTCACAAACAAAATTGGAAAAAATTATGGACATGTCTCACATCCCCATAAACAACATACTAAAATATGAGAATGGTCCAACCCTCTGGGAATAAAATAAAAATATTTTATGATCCTCCGATACGTAAAATACAGGCTATTACAAATTGTTATTTCAACATTTTTCTCTAGATCTGCTTGATAGGCTTGTTCATCAGGAATATTCTGTCCATCAAACGTAAATTTTTTCTTGGTTTAAAAAACCACAGACCGATCTGCTTTATTAGAGACGGAGAAGGGGCATATAAGCTTGTAGGGCTTGTTTGGTTAGTACAAAAGGGTCGTACTTTTGATAACGTGAGGTATGTTTAATTTATACAAGATTATACTTTGGATGCACATTAATACCAGAACCTGGAACATTGCTGAATCAGTTGCATCTAAACAAATAAACATCTTCTACGGGCCCTGTAAAATATGTCAATTGCAAAAACTGAGTTAACTCGCCATAAAAATCATTTATATGATTATTAAGATCAAACACACCAGTATTGTTTGTTAACTTTTCAACACCGTATTCTTTGGTGTTGAATTTATACCCATTAACAAAAAATATTGGATACATTTTGATTTTTCTTTTTGGTCCAAAGGCTAAATGTTTTAGTTCGACGTCGAGCACACGATTTGTGGGATCAAAAACATAGTTCCTAAACCAATTACTGAAATCTTGGCTTAAATCACCGCTTGGATTTTGTGATTAATAAATATTGCAAACACAAATATTACATGTTACATTATTATTAACATGTTTAACTTAAATTTAGTAAAACTTAAAGAAAAAAAATGATTACCTGACAAAAGGAGCAACTTCAGGACATTAAGAAGAATATATGTGTGTATTACATGACAATCTTTATCATTTAGCCTTATTTCCACACATTTTCCAGCATGTCGACCATGTTATCTAAAAATAGATAATGTTGATTCAGAAGAAGAATCTTATTTAACCCTTTCATCATTACGCGGAACGCTTCCAAAAGATAAGTTAACATGATCATTAAAATAATGAGAGAAAAAAAAGCTTCTTCTTCGATAAATGATTTGCAAATAGAATCTTCAACTCGAGCTTTTGTCTCACTTTTCTTTAAATGATTTAAGTACCTAATAAAAAAATAGTTCGATTCAATATTAAGTTCTATTTATAATTAAATTAACATTTGAATACTTAGTATAATAAGATACCTTTCGAATGGATACATCCATCCTTATTGCACAGGACCTCGAAGACGTGCTTCCTTTGGAAGATGAACAGGTAAATGCTCCATTACATTAAAGAAACGCGGAGGAAACATTTTCTCTAGTTTGCAGAGCAGCATAGGGATTTCTTCTTCAAGTTTAAGTAGATGGTCAATTTTTAACGTAGTTGAACAAAGCTCCTTGGAAAATAAGCTAAGTTCTGTTACTACATTCCAAACTTTTCCAGGTAACAATTCTTTGAATGCGATGGGTAACAAATTTTTCATCATTACATGACAATCATGGCTTTTCATTCCACTCAGCCTTCCGTTTTTATAGCCGACACATCAATAAAGATTAGAGGAAATTCCATCAGGAAAACGTAATTCTTTCACCCATTTTAACAGTACTTTAACTTGGTTGTTGTCTAGTTCAGAGCATGTTTTGGGTTTTTTTACTATCATTGGGCTTCATATGAGCTCAGAACAATTGCATATTTCCTCTATATCACATTTAGATTTTAGATCGTCCTTAGTCTGGCCCTTCATATTTAGAACTGTATTAAACACATTATCAAATACATTTTTCTAGTTATGCATCACGTCAATGTTATGATAGATTAAGAGATGTTTCCAATAAGGCAATTCCCAAAATATACTCTGTTTGCACCAATTATGAATCGTCGATTTACCTTAAATATCAATTTTCCGGTTTCATGTATCTTTAGATAATCTTTTACAAGTTCATATATTTCCTCACTTAACCAAACCATTGGTGGTCGTAGAGCCTCATGTCAATTAGACATGAAGTTTTTTTGTCTCTTCTAAAAGTATGATTAATATGAAGAAAGCATCGATAACAATCAAATCATGAAATTTTCTTTCCATACGGTAACGAAAATGCTTGTGTCTATTCCATGCAATAAGGACAAGCAAAACTACCGGTCGTACTCCAACCCGAAAGCATTGCATATGCAGGAAAATCACTAATGGTCCATAACAAAGAAGTGAACATCCAAAAAAATTTCATTTTTGATACGTCGTATGTTTTAACTCCTTCATTCCATAATTTTTTAATTCTTCGATTAACGGTTGTAAGTAAACATCAATACCCTGTGTTGGATCATCAGGGCCACGGACAACAACTGTGAGAAACATGTATGGAGTTTTCATACACATCCACGGGGGTAGATTGTAAGGTGTGATTATTATAGGCCGAGATGAATATTTAGAACCAAACTAAGAAAAAGGTGTGAAGCCATCTGTACGTAAACCTAGTCTAACGTTGCTGCTCTCCGCTGCGAAATCGGGATATTTCTTATCAAAATGTTTCCATGCTTCTCCATCCGATGAGTATGTCAACATACCTTGAGGTGTTCTCACACTGTGTCATATCATATGCTGCGATGTTACAGATGATGCATATAATCTTTGAAGTCTAGGGGTGATGGGTAAATAATGCATACGCTTGTACGGAACTTCTTTTCCATTCTTTTTTCTTGGTTTGTATCTTTCTTGATTACAAAACTTACATTTTCTAAGATTGTTGTCTTCTTCCCAATACAACATGCAATCCTTTAAATATGTATCTATTTTCTGATATGGCAAACCAAAAGATGACATAAGTTTTTTCACTTTATAATAATTTTCGCACATTAAATTATCGGACGACATATGGCGTTTAGCTGCTTGAACAACAGCCGTAAATCCAGCTTCTATAAGGTTGTATTTTGATTTAATTGCAATGTATTCTGCAGTTACTAATAATTGAGTGTCGCTTTCACATCCGTTCCAAAGGAGTTTTTTTAGCATTATTCAATAAATTATATATTTTTTAGCTTTAGCATTTGGTTCCTCTTCGACGTTAACATCGTCGACACCAATTTGAACGGTAGGGAACATTGATCATGCAATATCTTCGACCATATTTTCTATGAGATTCGTGCTAAGTTCAACACTATTGACCTCCATCGACTGTTTTTGAGTATTAGGGGCTACAATTTCTCCATGACGATCCCACAGCAAATAATTGGGTAGGAAACCGTATTGGCGCAAATGAACTTTAACCATATTCGGTATTAAATAATTCAACAATTTGCATCTACTACATGGACAATGAATTTCTCTATTGTTTTTATCACAAATTCAATGAACACTTTTACTCCATTTTCAAAATGTTCAGTTATTGCACCACTAATTTCCCTTCTTTGATACATCCAACTTCGATCATCAAAGTAATTGGCCATTTTTCCTACTTTAAAATCTATGATGGAGTAAAAAAAAAGTAAACGTTAATTTTATATGTTGTTTAAATTTTATTTACTGATTTAGTAAACGTGTACTGATTAATTTTATGTTTTTTTACAAACTTTATTTTAAAATAAATAACAATTGGTTCATTGACGCTTATGTATCTTCTTTGATGGTCGATCATCTTACTTCCCATTATAAACACAATAGTAATTATATTTCGTAAATCATATCATTTTAAACGATTTCACAAAATTTCGGCAGCATTTCCCCCCGTGTTCCTTGTATCGTACACACGTGCGTGTACACAAGAAACGTAAAGGAAATGCCGTCGAAATTTTGGAACCGTTTAAAGTGATATGATCTACGAAATATAATTACTTTATAATGTTTGTAACTTGTCCAGTACAAGGACAAATCCGACAAATGATGTATCAGATGAATAGAGATGTTCGTTTTGTAAAAAAAAAAAGAATATCCATATAACGATCATGTACAACACTTGTCATACGGGGTCAAATAATAACTAAGGGTTTAGATATTTGTCTATATTAAATTTAATATACAATTTGTAAATATTTTACCGTTTTAGTACATGTGTACTAAGTTATATATTTTTGTAATTTACTAGATTCTAACTACGACGATTTCTATTAAAATCGTTTATACACCAAATCATTTCGCATGAGCACAAAACTCATGTTCGCACATATTATATCCAAAACTACAATCGCTCAACATAATATAAACTTCGTGTTTGCATAAATTATATTATTAGCAAACTCTATCACACACATATAACGTTTACTAACCAAAGTTACCTAAACAAACACAATTAAACCCTAAATCAATTTAACCCTAAACAATTTGATCATTATGATGATAATAATAGCAATTAGAGGGTAACATGATGTAACATACATATACAAACAAGTAGGAATTAAGCAAATTACAAATTAAACCTGAAATCAATTAAAACTAAAAATTAGGTTTAATGAAATTACCTAATTTGGAGAACGAGAAGGGTGGAGATGGGTTGGAGAAGCTCGTAGATGGCTCCCAAAGAGGTTGGAGTGGTGGAGGAAGCTTTGGCAGCAAATTTGAAAGAAGAAGAATGGTGGGAAGAGAGAATTATTTAGTTAAGGGAGAAGAATGGAGCTCTCGGTTTGCTGAAGCAGGCAATATCACGTAAATTTGCAACGACTTCCAACGGCCTTTGTTCCATCGATTTTCAACGGCTCCTCAGTAACCATTGGCGGTTATTGAAAAGTGGATGTTGGAATACCTGCCTATTCTAACAGTGTATGCACTGATCTAGCTATCTTATAATGCCATTTTGTAAGTCTGTGACTAGGATGTTCCTGAAAACTACCAACTATATACAAATCAAAAATAATTTTCATTTTTATTTTCTTTCGTTTGAATCTGATAACCAGGTTAAAGTTTATCAAATTACTCTTAACTATTGAATTAAAATTTTCAAATTTAATTGGTAAAATTACGGTCTAGAGAAATCAACAATAAAAAGAAATTAGCACCTTATCAATTTAAACGGAGCAGGATACAACTGCTGCCTCCTCTTAATTCGTGTTGGATTGCTTTTGTCCTCCTTGAATCGCGAGAAATGTCCCATAGTGAGTGCTTCAACGACTTGATTTGAGATTAGAATTTCCAGCTTGATTCAATCCCCTTAACCCTTGATCGTGATTTGGATGAGACAAAGATGCATGAAAGGGTCAAAATGCACAAATCTTGGTTCTAGTATTTTCTAGCTTCGTATTGACGATACGGTCCTAACAAAACTAGTTTCGTCGAATTCTGAGACCGTAAGAAAAATGGCCATTTTCCAGTCGATTAAAATCAACTAAAATGGTCAAAACACGTTTTCCTTTACCACGCTCACATATTGATTCGAAAAATTATGAAATTTGAAATCTAGCAATAACTTTACACTGCGGACCCAACAAAAGTGGTTTCGTCGAAATCCGAGGTCGTTTGCAAAATTGCTATTTTTAAGGGCCTTATATATATAAAAATATATATAAATTCCACAGCGACTATTTCTAATTTTAAACTGGACATATCTTATCATATCTAAGATGAAATCTCAGTTTGTCAACTTCGTTACAAAGATATAGTTATACCGATTCAAATATTTCTTGTTTCGTTCAATTCCGACTTATATTGAATTCTGTATATTCATTTGAAATTAGAAATCGAATTTTCGAACTACCGCGCCATTTTCAATTCCTTTTATAATTATATATAATTATTTTATATTCTAACGACGACGCGTATAATATATACGTTCGAATTCTATTCAAAATAAATTTCTCGTCGATTATATTTAAAATAATCTATTTTAAATATTCAAAATTCGCTATAATCGCCAAAATAAAAATTTTAAACTGGCCCAGATTTTACGGGTTGTTACATAAAACAGTTATAAATCTTTATTTTAAAGTTAGGTAAATCAAGGGACCACGCCGTATAACACGGAACGGGTTTCCTCCCAAGAATACCAGTGCATAAAACAACAACGCAATGCTAAATAAAGAACAATGAAGCTATTATAAGACCCAGGTCCCATCACACAATGCAACGCAAGCCGGAGGATAGGGTTTTTACCTTATAATAGCCAAGAATGCTTGATACGTTTAAAACAAATCATTTGATACTATTGTAAGTGCATAGTGTATAAAACAACTTCAAATCATAAGTATCAATCATAGACGGCATAAGCACCCCATCCCACTATGTCGCCATACTAGGCTCTACAAATAAAACCGCAAATGTCTCGTATTTGGAAATTGGATTTCCATCTGTGAACCGAGGCGAAAGATAGTCCTCACCGACTTCGAGACTCTCTAACCCGAGCCTCACGGTCAAAGCGCATCGACCCTTGGATCGTCAGGGACGGTCCACCGATGTGGATTAAAATGCCTAAACATTGCGTTTCCCCACCCTTTGGGGCGTAAATGAGCCAACGAATGGCTCCATCGGTTCGAGAACGACCGATATATCCGAGGTGCCTCGCAACAACAACAACCACATAAGTCAAACTCGTCAGGGCGTGTAAAACCACTGACGCCACTTCTAACTAGAAAGAAATGCATGCCCTCCCTGAGGTCCTCTACCGTTTTTAGTTCACCACCGGAGTGTGAGGCTCGCGAATCAACGTTACACAAAGCTACGCCACACAGGCCGTGCTTTGATCATCAATCACAAGACTTTGCTTTTCAACAGAAGCCTTGATCATTTGCATCTTAGCATGCCACAGAGGCAAACCACTCTATGCAACCGATATCAGTCACACAGAATGAAATCCGATGTCAGACACACAGTCCATTTACAAGTCCGTTCTGGGTCTGAACGAAACCGGAGGCACCTAGTACCCCGCATATCCATCGATCTCTAAGTAAATCTGGACGATCACCAACTGTTTCCATCTTCTTGGGTGTACATCCCAATCAAGATCATCAGTAATCACCCAAACGATGTGAAGACCTCCGGTCTTCGACCACCGTCTTCATCTTCGACTTATCGTCGCATCGGTTATTCAGAATGGGATAAACCCGGTCTTCCTGAATAACTCACGTATATAATAAACATGTGTTACACATACACAACATACGCCTCATTCCAATTCATCAGTCACTAACCGTAAATTAATCAAGAGAATAATCCCCCAAATATTAATCCCGAAGGCCGAAACCAACATCAGATCAATACCCAGGAAATCACTCTGCTTAGTCAACCTACAGTTAGTTTCTAAATTTCACATTCTTAGGGAAAGGTTCCCATTAATTTTATCAAAGATAAATTCTTTCAAATTCATTCTTTAATCTTCCTTTTGAATATCACTTCAAACTAGTCAGGATTAACGAACCTTACCGAAGTAATCATTTGTTTTAATTTCTCAACCCCAACCTATTCATCCCATGAAGTAAAACTGGTTATACTTCATATCTAACACCACGGTGTTATCGGTAAATTCAATTACCATTTCACGTTTAAATCTAATTAAAGATTTAACTATCGCGTGGAGCAAAACTGGTGATACTCCATTCTCGATCTTTTCAATCTAATTAAAGATTCATTAAAACTCCACTTAGTTTTAATCTGTGACTGGGTTAAAGAATCAGTGTCATTTAAAACACGGTTCACTATAAACCCAAAATCACATTACATTTCAATCAGGCCCTAACCGTAAATTAGCAAGTGAGCAATTCCCTAAGTATTAACCCCGAAGGCCGAAACCAACATCAGATCAATACCCCAGAAACCATTCAACTAAACTAATCTCCAGTTAGTTTCTGATTTTCATTGCTCCTTTGGGTCTAAGAACAGTATTATTGAAGATACCGTTCACGACAACCCAAAATCACATTTCATTAATTTCCGGGTTAAAGAACAAGTGTTATTTAAAACACTGTTCATGATAAACCCAAAAATCAATATCAATTCAATTCCAATTAAATATCATTTAATTGGTACTCTTCATTAAATCTAAATAAAAAGATTTAATCTTTTCTCAACTGGGTTCAAGAACAGTGTTAATGAAGACACCATTCACGACAAAACCAAATCATATTTGATATTAAATACAAGGCTCTGAATAGAAAATATATCGGCTTATATTCAATATCAAATTCTACGACCAACAAATATCGTATTGGAAATAACGATATAAATATATCTTTCAAATTTCCATAATAATATCTGTATAATCACGAAATCCCACATCGAAATAATCCAAAGACAATTTCGATTCAAATCCATTCCAATTCAATTATTGGAAATTCTAGTTACTTTTAAAACCCTTTTCAAATCCAATTTATCTATTTAAAAATAAATAGAATTTTAATTCTAGTTCAAAACTTGTTCATTTCGATAAAAATCTATTTTTATCTTTTCAAATATGGAGTTTTTCATCCCGATTCTTCCCAAATCATTTCTTATGATTTTACACAATTTATTGATATTTTTTATAATTTTATCAAGGCCCGTACAGTCGATTTCCATCAATGGCCATCGAACTGCACTTACAGCGACCTTTTCCAAATTTGATTTGGACATGGTGCCAAATCCAACCGTTAGATTTCTAATATTCGTTAGAAAACTCTTTTCGATACGAACCCAACGGTACCGGTTTTAGGAGAATCCGACGGTCGGATCTCCCGTAATATCCATTCGAAGTCAATGGTCGAAATTCGCGAACTGTCGCGGCGCGGCGCGTTCTATTCAGGCCATTATATATATAATATATATATATATATTATATATATAATATATAAATATTATATATATTTCGTCGATTTCCTTTCAAAACGTATTTTCTAAATCGTTTTAAATTTGTTTTCAAAACGATTTCAACTTCTATTTCAAATTCAAATCAAAATCGAATTTTTCAACATAAATTCATTTTAATTTCATTTCAAATCGATTCAATTCAAATTGATTTCTAATTCAATTTCAGTTTGTTTTCAATTCAATTCAATTTAAATTCGAATTCATTTCTATTCAATTTCAATTCGAATTCAATTCTTTTCAAAATATCAGATTTTGAAATCACTTTCGATATTCATTATAAAGTGAATAAAATCGATATAAATATCGTTCACGTCAAAATGGCGCCAATCTAATCAACACGGCTTCATATATTTCTATTTCCAAATATTCTATTTCAAATATTCCTTTTTCAAATATTTCTTTTTCAAATATTCTATTTCTAAACTGGAATGAGGCCAAATCTATTATCATATAATGTTAATTATATGGATTTTCTACAACACATGTATACAATAACAACGATGAATAATCAACCATCATCCAAAGTGCATTCTACACTGTATAAGCATCAAATATAAATATTTAACGCTTATAACAGTGTGTCAATCAATCGATCGACATACAACTAATTATTGGGATTAGTGTATGTCATATATCACCCCAATACCCGTGTGGGGTTTCAAACAATCAAACACAGATTTTATTTGTGCAGTTGGGCGATGTGTAAAATTTATCGTCCCAACCAATATCAGTCAAATGTGTATATAAACAAATCTCCGAATTGTTTATAAATATTTATTCACATTCATGTTTAAAATTATATTTTCAACTATAAAATATTTTTAACTACATAAATATTTTATTTCATTTCACATCACATCACACAATCAACTTCACATCAAAATTAAACAAACAAGCATACAACCCGTCCATGGTCTGTGGAAGACGGGTGTCGGGTGCTACTAAACACTGTCTGCATCCTAGTATATATATTTTTAACTAGAAAAATTAAATTAAAGGTGAGAAGTTCTCACCGACTAGCTAATCCAAACGCCACGACTCTTCTTATGTAGGATATCTTCATCGTTCTTCCTTTTGTCACTTCCACTATCCGTGTTCGCTACATATATAGAAATCTAATTTTTACTTCGCTATTCAATATATAAAAATCGAATTTTTACTTCGCTATTCAATATATAAAAAACGAATTTTTACTTCGCTATTAAATATATAAAAACCGAATTTTTACTTCGCTATTCAATATATAAAAATTGAATTTTTACTTCGCTATTAAATATATAAAAATCGAATTTTTACTTCGCTATTCAATATATAAAAATCGAATTTTTACTTCGCTATTCAATATATAAAAATCGAATTTTTACTTCTCTATTCAATATATAAAAATCGAATTTTTATAATCTCTACTTTATAAAAATCATATTTTAATAATCTTTACCATATCAAAATCATATTTTTAAAATCTTTTCACTATATAAAAATCATATTTTTATTATCTCTTCACTATATAAAAATCGTATTTTTATTATCTCTTCACTATATAAAAATCATATTTTTATTTAAACAAGACGATATATTTTTCTCTTCGTATTGCCTAAATAAAAATCATATTCTTATAGATCCGCTCATACAATAAAAACCATGTTTTTAAATTGCCAATTCAGCGATGAAAATCATACCTTTACCTTGCTATTCGAACGGTAAAAATCTAATTTTTATCAATTGTCTTTCCTTATAAAAAAAATAAAAAAAGTAATATTTATATCTCTAAAAATATAATAAAACTGAAACTAAACACTAAAACTCACTGTGTCATTCAGAGATGGGGGGTACTGGGCGTCGCCGGAGCAGCTATGGCGCGGGGAAGGCAGTGGAGGCGGTCAGGCGATGGGGTGGCGTCGTGGGTGAAGGAGGCGTCGGATTTCAAGGGTTGGGTGTAGTTGGGGCTACGGCGTAAGCCAAAGGAGGGGGGATCTTCAGCGTCTCGGCGAGGAGGAGGGGAGGAGAGGGCAGCGGGGTGGTTGGTCGGAGGGGTGGCGGTGGTGGCCCACCCCCTGGCGGCGCGCGACAGGATTAGGGCTCGAAGCCCTTTTCCTCTTTTTTTTTCCTGGTTTAGAATGAACGGGGGGGGGGGGGTCTGATGGTATAGAGAGAGAGGAAGTTTTAATTTTTATATTATTTTATTTCCAATTTATGTTGACTTTTTATTTTGACCTCGAAATGAGGCCCACCGCCTGTCGTCCATAGCTAATTACCCTCATTCCGAACACAATGGGATATGTATCGTAGGCTGATTCGATCATTTCGATCAGTTTTCGTTGAATTTACATTTAAATCATTATATTGAATTTTAAACGTACATTTCAATTTACAGGGGTCACATACTAACTCGAAAAATTCCAGAAAAATATTTTCTGGCTTTGTATTGACGATACAGTCCTAACAAAACTAGTTTCGCCAAATTCTGAGACCGTTTGAAAAATGGCCATTTTCCAGTCGATTAAAATCAACTGAAACTGGTCAAACGCGTTTTCCTTTGCCACGCTCACATATTGATTCGAAAAATTACGAAAATTGGAATCTAGCAATAACAAGACATCACGGATCCAACAAAAGTGTTTTCGTCGAAATCCGAGGTCGTTTGTAAAATTTCCATTTTTAAGGGCCAGAATTCCATAGCGACTATTCTGAAAATTCAACTGGCCATAACTTTTGATTCCCGCTATGAAATTTTGATTTTTCGGATTCGTTGGAAAGATATTATCAATTAGATTCAAATATTTTTGGTTTCACTAAAATCCGGTTTATTTTGCACCCGGTACATTCATTTGAATTTTGAAATCGAATTACCGAACTACCGCGCCATTTTCAATTCCTTTTATAATTTAAAATAAATATTTATATTCTAACGACGATCTATATAAATATATTCGTTCGAATTCTATTCAAAATAAATTTCTCGTCGTTATTATTTAAAATAATTCATTTTAAATAATCAAAATTCACTAAATTGGCCAAAATAAAATTTTTAAATTGGCCCAGATTTCCGGGTTATTACAATTCCTTATCGACTTCTATATATATCGATACGTTGATTTCTAACTATCAAATTATCTTAAAAATATTCTAACTCCTTAAATTCTCGGAAAAATTCGCCATAACCTCCTTTGTACCAGGAGCATCGGGATATTTCAAATAGCCTCTCATAGCCCTCACCAATCCAAAAGAAAAATCCAAGAAGCTAGCCGATACGGCGCATAAAATCTCATTTATGAATTAAATACATACCTTTTCGTCGAGCATTCTATTTATATATCTTCATACCTTATCCATACCTATCTCATGTATATTTATACTTGCCCAATCTATTTTAACTATACCTGGTCATTTTAACTCAATTCGTTAATTTATTTGTTAATTAACTCTTTATTCTATTTCACTTTTATATTTGAACATGACATGTTCAAATATATTTTAACTTGCTTATTAAATAATTTGAATCCAAATTTCAAATTTAAGTTCTATATTCGATTTCGAATATCCATTTACAAATCCAATTCACCTTTCAAAGTTCAACTTCAAATTCGAAACTTGATTAACTAATTCCTCTTCGACTTAGTTAATTCTATTCAATTTCTATTCAAATTTTATATCACTTCTATTATTCAAATCTATATATCAAATTCTATTCAAATTCTATATATCAAATTCTATTCAAATTCTATTTTGAAATTCTATATATCAAATTCTATTCAAAATCAAATTCTATTTTATAAATCCCATTTTGAAATTCAACGCAACTTGTCTTTCCCAAAACAAGTTCAAAACAGTATCTCTGGTAGTAATTCGTCACTTACAACTCGAAAATGAATACTGATGATGCAGCTGTCATCATGAGAATCTTTTTTCTAGTGATCGAAGTGAGTTCAATACTATAAAACCATTTCTAAACATTTCCACTTTGAAATTCATTTCAAAATAAAATTCACACTGCTTGTAAAACAATTTAAAATTTCCCAGGATCTTAAATTTTCCTTACTTTTAATCCAAATCCATTTACAAACACTTATCCAATTCTCCAGAGTTTTAACTCAATTTCTGGTTTAAAATTTCAGATTCAACTCATTTGATTTCACGTATTTCACTTATATGAATTCTGATTGGTTATTTACATAACCATTTAATTTATAATCTTACTTGATTATAATAACAACCAATATATCCACTATATTATAATTTTGATATACATATCTTTTATATCAAAATTTATTTCGGGTAAAATTATATCATTTACCCTCTTTTCAAAACATATCGTGCTGACACATCGTATTTGAGTGTTTATAAACTCCTAACGATACAGTGGATCAAACTGATCGACCAGAACTCATAAACAACTCAACCAATAAATCTCCATAATATAAAATTATTTTTATATCAAATAACAAATACGTTCACTCGTATATATACACTCAACTCAATGCAGGGCATTACTAACCCCATCTCTACCGAGTCACGCCACAGAGCCAAGGTAATTCATAACTAAAGCACTGATACCAACTGTAACGACCCGGAAATTTGGCGAACTTGGTTATCCGATATACAACACATTATTGAACATCCAAGGATCGAAAATAACCGAATAGTTAATGAAAGAAATTAGAAGGTGAGGAAAGATAAGATAGAAACTTAGAATAGAAAAAGAAGAACACAACATTAGAGTAACACGAATCTCACAGCGGAACGAATAACATATAATATATGTAACATAACTTTGAAATATACATCTGTACTTGAATATACATCATTATCACAGTACATCACTTACAACACAGCGGAAATAACTATAGTTATATGATCCTGAAGCCTCCTGCTTCAGCTCTTCAAGTATCTGTAAATTCCTGACTACTTGACTGCCCGTACAAAATTGGGCACCCAAGAGTTTAGGGAAAACAAAACAAAATAAACTTCGGGTCAGTCATGGGACTGGTGTGAGTAAAACAGTTTAAAACAGTTCAAGCAGGTAAATGATATCTCAAAAGACCACGCCGTATAATGGAACGGGTTTTTTCCCTTATGAGAATCCAAAATATCTTTATATCAAAAACCTTTTGATATTATAATAATGTCTATCAACACAATATAATAATCATCTAGCAGAAACGCTTTCATCTCACGTTCTACATATATAGTATACAATCAAAACCGCAAGCACGTATTGGGTAATGGATTTCCAACTATGACAAGGTATGGAACCACCTTTCGCTAGTGTACCTCTAGAAAGGAATACACTTGGTTCAACAAGAACATCTTGCAACCCGGCCATACATGACCGACCACTCATTTCGCTTGAGTGTATCGAATGTATATCACCAATGGTTGGGATCAGCAACTGTTTCCCGAATGGGACAGCATCAACAATAGATTTTTAGAAGTAAATGAAACTCTAGATCAGGTGATTATACACCCTACTTCGGAGCGACCGACTTAGCCATGTTGCCTGCCCGATTTCTGTCATTTACCGGATGTGAGGCTAGAAGCTACGCTTTATCATCACACCAGATTCACTTTGAATGCCACATCGTCAAATCCATCAAATCACCGATTGACGTCCTCAACCATACATTATGTGTTAGCTAAAAGAAGTTTCCTTCTCCGCTTCCACTCTTGGTATGGTTGGAGAAATCAATATACGTGATCGTCTGGAAATACTCTGTCAGACATCCGTCCATACAAGTCATCCAGGAACAGGATGAACCGAAGGCACTATTCAGTACATCCATCTTAGGCACTGTTATCTAAGACTTATACAATAGCCCTTGCACTTTACTCCGTCTTCAATTATCCTTGGCATATATGATTCGCAACGCTTATGCCAATAAAGAGTGGTTCTTTCGATAATAATCCAACTGGCCTCTCCATATTAACAACGTTAAAATGGTCAAAACTTCGATAGTCTGTGACTTAACTATCAAAGAAAAACACGTGTGCAAACAACGATATTATTTCCAGATGGAAATTATATCGATCAAACATCATTTAACTTTTATCTCCTTTTATCTTTATTTATTTTAAACAAATAAGTATATCCTTTTCTCTCTGTTTATTTCCTAAATAAATAAATCCTTTTTTCCTTTATTTATTTCCTAAATAAATAAATAATCCCATTAAATCTATTTGTAAATGTTCTACAAATAATTCCTTTTCTATTCTATTTGTAAATGATTTACAAATATTTCTCTTTCTATTTGTTTTACAAATATGTTCCTTTTCTACTCTTTTGATTTTATAATTATTTCCTTTATAAAATCCGTTTCCTTTTATATATAAAATCCATTGATTTTATATAATAATTTATTTTCAAAATATTTTCTTTTTATAAAATCGGTCGATTCTAGAAAATTCCTTTATTTCAATATACATTGAAATAATTCTTTTTACATCACAAGGTCTTTTTATGATATTAAAAATATCAAATCACAATGATCAACATCATTCTAACACACATAATCAAGCAGATTATATATCACATCATATATTACAATATATGAACAGAGCAGTATCATAAATATTGAGGAGTCCAGTTGGACCCCTCCAACCTGTTTCCCTGCATCACAGATGTTAAAAAATATAGATAACATCACTTTCTGTTCCATATGATATATTCTGTTAAATAGAATCAATATAGAAATTCAACCAACTGACTAGCAGTTCAATCAAACAGTCAACATACAGTCAATCAGCCAATATTTAATAGTTCTAAAAATACAACATGAAATTATAAACTGTTCAGAGTTAGTGAGAATTACTCACATTGGCAGTTCATCGTTAAAGAATGATAAACTGTTTGTTTGATTTGAATCAAACAATTTATTTCGCCATAAATTATAACGAGCTCTGATGGACCTCCAGTCAGTTCCATGACGTAGCCACCGTCCATACGATCCTAACGCAACTTACGGTTCTCGATTCTGACCTCGTAGGGATGAGATATCACATTTACAAGCTATACGATTATTTAAATAAATTAGAACTTAATTTATTTACGAATGGGCCTTAACCTTTTCAATTCCCTTCCGGCCCAACAGCACCCCAGGCCCAACCTCGTTTTACAAACCCATCCGCTCCTGTTCTTCCCCAAATCAGTAAAAACCGATCCTCCTGCTCTTGTTTCCACCTTTTCCCAACATACCATGGCTCGGTTCTTCCATGAAAATTCAAACAGAAGCTTTCGTTCAACCCCTCTTCAGATCCTCTCCGGCCTCATCACCAAAATCCTCAACTCGCCCCTCGTGGATCCTGGTGATCGTACGTACACCAGAAGATACATCGACCACTTTTCATATGGATTCACCCCACTATTTGTCAGCAACACCCATTCAGTTTGCTGAACCAAATTTCAAACTCAAAAACAGGTATTAAAACCTCAATCCGCTACACTCCTCAACCCTATCTGTTTGGCTAGTTTTCCAGCGAACGAGAATGGAGTTCGAATAGCAAAAAAACTATATGAGATGGTTGCCAACGCTGATTCAAGTTCATTCATATGTATAAATGAATTTACAGATTTATATAGGAATTTATTGGGAATTGTTCTTGATTTCTTTTACTTGTGTTTGGTTTCTGAAATGGGAATTTTGTTCTTGCGACTTTATAGCTGAGTTTGTTAAGGTTTGTGGTTGAAATACAATGGTGCGTGGACTCCAATTTGGCCAAGAAAAATATTAGGATATTTTTATATTATGGTCTTATATTTTATTTTCTCGATTATATGCTTGTCTCTTGTCCTTAAAAATCCCTGCGATCACATACGATCTCCTAAAATCACAAAAATTGACATGCCACTAGAGTTCGACATTACGGTCCCAACGAAACTGGTTTCGTCGAATTCCGACTCCGTATGCTCACACAGCGTATTTTTAAAGGTCAATTTACTGAATGTTTCTCACTCTAAAAATCCGTACGACCACACACTGACTCTAAAAATCATGAAACTTGACATCTAACAATAATTTAACATTGCGGATCCAACAAAATTAGTTTCGTCGAATTCCGACTTTGTTTGCAAAACTGGCTATTTTTAAAGCTCTAAATAGACCATTTAAATATATAAATATAATTAAATTTAATATTTAAAAATAAATATTATCATCTATATTCACAGTGGAATACCATACAGCTCTATAATATTCCTATATGAATTTCTAACTTGATATTTCAAATCTGGGTCAAACCGATATTCGTTTTATATTGAAATTCCTTTTTAAAATATAAATAATTCCTTTGTAAATTATAAAGGAATTCCACAGCGACTTTTCTAAAATTTGATTTGGACATATCTCAAAATCTACACGAAGAAATCCCGATTTTTCTCTTCCACTAGAAAGATATACTCCACCAGCTCCTAACGTTTCTTGTTTCACAGAAATCCGATTTAAAACGGCTTCTGTATATTCAGTTGAAGTTTGAATCGCCAATTTACGAACTACAGCGCCATTTCGAGCTCGATTTTAATTATAATATAATTATACGTTCAAACTGTCATTCAAATAATATATTCGTTATTCTAATTCAATTTTAAATTGAATTAAATATCACAGATGATCCAGTTCACACCATATCGCCATTTCAGCCAATTCTGATTATTTCAGAATTAAATATATTATTTAATTTATTATTTTCACTAAATATTCACCATTATTTAATTCCACGACCATTAAATTTCTCTAAACCACCATTTCAATAATTAAATTAATTAATTATTATACCGCTGAAGATGCGGGTCATTACAATATGTGTACTGATTTAACAAAAATTGTTGATAAACTCCATTGTAAAAACAAATCTTTAAAATCTAAAAATCAGGAGTTGACCAGCAAAATTAGCTGTTTGGAATCAGAATTTACAAATGTCAAGAAATTAGAAAATTCTGGCTGTGAAAGTTGTTTGAAATGGAAAACTGAGCTCGTTCATCTCAACAAAAATATTCAAAGGCTTAAAGAGGAAATTTTGATTTTAAAAGATAAGATTGAGCTAAAAGATTCAAACCATTCTTTGCAAAAAGAATTTAATAATTTTAAGGCCATCAAAAATTCTGAACATGAAATTGCTGAAATAGAAAGCTTGTTGAAAAGTGATTTGATTTTAAATGAGCTTGAAAAAGAGATTGAAAATTTCAAGAAACTTGAATTTGGAAAACAAATTAATTTTGAATCTAAGATTCTTGAATCCAAGATCGAAATCAAGTTGCTTGAAAATGAAAATTTGTTTTTGAAACATAATGATATTGAAAAGAGAAAGATCAGCATTAATCGTTGTTCGAATCTAATGAAAGAGAATTCTGATCTTAAATCTAAAATTCAACAACTTGAATTAACTCTGATCAAATTTTCTAACGGAGAAAAATCTTTAAATATGTTGTTGAAAAATCAACTCTTTTCAGGAAATAAAAATGTCTTGGTTTTGGGAAAAGAAATCATTTTGAAAATTTGAACTCATGTGATTTTAAAAATCCTGCAAACTGCTTCAAGAAGGGTTATTTTGAAAATTTGAATTTTGAAAATTCCAAAAGGTTTTTTAATCACAAAAGAGATAAGAATTGGTTTGATAATAATCCATTTAATTCATTTTGGACCCCAAAAAGAGATAAAATGATTTTTGGAAAAACTAAATGAATTTGGGTTCCAAAGGGTACTTTAGTTGATTCTAACGGATTGTTATACAAACAGATTTTGGTACCAAAAGATGTTAACAAAACTATGAGTGGTTTTACAACCCTTGTTAGACCACTCGATCATCCAAACGTTTAGGTACCAGAGGAGGCTGAGGAACTACTGTGCAAAAATAAATTTGAAATCAAGCTGGTTTATACTTCTGTATCATTCACAGTTCCTCCAGCCAGGATTTGCTAAGTCCGAGATTCTGGTTTACATGGATTTCAGGTATGATCTCTGAACTCATCTTTGTAAATATTTTATTTTTTAATTCCTCCATCTATCCTTTCTATTTTTTTGTTTGATTTGACACTGCGATATTTTTGTTTTTTCTTGGGCTTTCTTAACTTCCAATTGCAGTCATGATCTTCTAGAAATTCACTTTATTTGAATACAACTCCGATGTTTAAATTATTTCTAGATCTTGAATTTAAACTTGCAAATATCTGCAATTGTTTTGAAGTTTATTTTCGGTCTTCTGAATTTATAATAGTGTTGATGTATTCTTGTCATATCTTGAACACTGTTAATTTAGATTCTAAATTTTTGAAGATCTGAATATTTATTGAAATTTCACGCATTTCAGATGTTTTGAGTTTCTTCTGATTCATTTTGGAAAAGGCTTAAAATAATATACTCATTACAGCATACTACTATTTTTCAGTTGTGAAAATTTCATTAATGTTTAGATTGGCTTGATTATTTCTGAATTGAAATCTTAAGATTTGATTTATTGTGCTACATCTTGAAATTTACCTTTATTCATGATCATTTGATTTGGAATTTGTTTGTTTGAAATCATTTGAAATTCTTGATATTTTGAATCTCACACACCTCTTAGATTTGAAATTAATAACCCTGTGTGATTGATTCTTTATATCTCAAAATCTACATCCATTCAAGTGATTACAAATAAATTACTTTTATTTTTGGATCACGAATATGTCTTCAAACTTGATGTAAATATTATGGAAAAAATAATTCTTTGGGCTTGTCAGAAATAATTTGGAAAAATTCTTTAAAAATCCGGTCTTGAAACTTACTGTCATTTCATGATTATTTGATTTAAATATTTGTTTCTGTAAAATCATTTGAAATTATTGATTTCTTGAATCTCACACATCTCAAATCTGAAGTTTATACTATGGTGTGATTGATTCATTGAATCGTGAGTTTTTCATACTTCCTCAAATGATTTCAAATAAATGGTATTTTTAATCTTGGATCATGAATCATATTCTGTGACCATTAGAAATGTCTTAACAAGTGTGCTTTGACACTAATTTTGTGCTGCTCTGATACTGTTGTGAAAATGCTTAAAATGATTGCTTGTTTTGAGAAAACTGTTTGCTGCTCTAATAAAAGGGTCTGATTTGTTTGTCTTGCCTACTTGGGCTTTGTGCTTAAAATTCTTTTGTCTGTGATATCCTTGTTTGTCTCCAGTGTTTTGTTACAATTCTCATTAATAGAGACATCAACTGATATTAGTTTAGAAGTGTTGAATTTGTTTTTGTTATATATATTTTTAATCTCTCATGTCTTGTATAGATCTTCATATCCCTCTTGTAATTGATTTTCAATTTTAAAATTATTTATTGATTATTCATTCAGAAATTGAAATCTATATCCAAATTGAACTATACTTATAATTCATCAAAATTATTAACAGATTTTGAAATTGTGATGAATTGTGACTACAGTATATTTCACAACAAGAGAAGATTTTATTTGGATTTTTATGATGGTTGAACAGTTATTATAATATCTATGAATTGGCAATTATTTCACGACCATCTTCATTATCTATCATATTTCTGCCATCCATTGTGATTTTATTTTAATGTGGAGAGTTTAATCTTTTTTAAAAATCATTTTGAATAAACAATGGAAATATTTGTGATGGAATTGTGGTTATATTATTATTTCGAATTAGTGGTAATTGAAAATTTTCAATGATCTCGGTACAGTTGATCATATTTCATAATATGATTAATTTAGAAATTTATTTCACAAACCATTTCTATACATATCACATTTCTATAATTCATATTAGTTTTATATACTGAGCAGTTTTTCATTTTAAAACTAAAAATAATAAAAATATAATATTCATAAGTGTTTCTCTAACCTCATTTAAAAATCCAAGTTCTGGTTATGCATGGTTATGAGATTACTTATACTTAAGCTGCAACTGATCTCATTTAAAAATCCAAGATCTGGTTATGCATGGTCAGTGTGCTCTTAAATTAAAAGATTTTTTTAAATAAATGTTTATATGAATTTCTCCTGGGTATGTAAAAACCAGATTATCAATCTACTTTCTAATTTGTGAAATGTGTTAATATTTTAAGAAATATTATGAATTGTTGATTGATAGCTATTGGGATTTGAGATTTTTTGATTGCTCACTTAAATTGAATTTATAACTATAGTCCAAATCCATCACTGTTCTTGTGCCCCATCTTTATAAAAAATTCTTTGGAAAATAATTGGAAACCAAGTTTTGAACTCTCTCCATTTTTATAAATTTCATCGTAAATCTGTCATTCTTCAATGTGAAATATGCCACCTGTTCTCATAATATTATGATTTTTGTTTGACTGATTGAGATTTATGATGAACGTTCTTCCTCTTAAGTTGATATTGTATTTGTTTGTCATTTTTCATCTATATTTTAAATTTTATATCCTTTTGAAGATAACAAAATGGGGAGGATGAGTTGAGATTTTGATTTTTGAGTGAATATTTTATAAATATTTTAATATTGAAAATTTCACTTTTCATTCTTTTTTCACTCATGCACAGTTATAGGGGGAGTTTCTTTTGTATGGGGACCTTTCAAATAGGGGGAGTTCAGTTCTTCACCATCAAACACAATTATTATATTCAAAATCTTAATTTTTGTTTGTCATCATCAAAAGGAGGAGATTGTTGTATATAACAGTGTTGTATACACAATTATATGATTTTTGTTTACTGATAACAACCAAATATTTATTTTTTTGAAATGTTTTTGTTATTGTACTGTTTCAATTTATACATCACAGATAGGAATATAATATTTATATCTAAATAGAATACGACTATACAGACATTCATATATTCACACAATATTTTATTTGAATATAATATTATATTTCAACATTTAAACAGTACAAATTTATAACTCCACTATTTGAACACATCACTGATATACAATTCACTTCCATGAATTTGTACTTGTAAATAAACTGAATACGATAGACAAATTTGTTTGAACATAATGAAATAATATTTTATTTCATTCAAATTTGTTTATTACATACATCGGTACAATTTTTTTCTGTACATCAGCTCCTCACTACATTACTCTTCACTCATTTTACATTTCAGATATACACACACACTGACACTCTATTTTTTTGTCTTCTGACTTCACAGCCTTCAGTCAGAGTCCTGTATTCATATCTGTCATATACAGAAACACACACACATAGTATCTGGAACAGAAATAATTTCATATTCTAGTAGATATAATTTTTTTATTTTAAAAAATTTATTTGCCTCAGTTTTCTGGTGTGTTTCTCATCATTTTTTCATGACTTGATCTGATTCACCTTTGTCTAGACAGCTTGTGTATTCACAGTGAAACACTGTAAATACTACAAGACAGACAACATATTATACATACATATATATATATATATATATATATATCAATGCAGGGACAAAAAAATGTTTTTGGATGGCTGCACATACACACATGTATATATAAATGTATGCACTGCCTCACCAATCCAATGTGCATCTGAGGAGTAGGCACGTGGACCATCTCGACTCAGTACACATATATGGTCTACATATCAGTCAACACATGCACAAAGTTGTCGAGCCATGCAAATTCTAGTCAAGCCAGTCGAACCCAAGTACAACCCAATTCATATTTTTCATGTCAGCATCAAATTGAATGGCAACAGCAAAAATGGCTCATTTTCATGGCAGAAAATTATAAGCAAGTGTCACAACATGTCAATGTGACAAAGTTGGTTCAGTAAAGCATGTGAAGATCAAAAGTACTCAAAGGTATAACATTCAGGTCAGCCAACATATACTGGATGGGTCAAGTGAAACAACACAACATTGTCAAAAGTGAAGCATGGATATACAACGCAGTATTCAAGTGTGCACAAGGCAGTGGTGCAGCAAACAAGCAAGTTTTAGTATAAACAAGCCGTCTTCACAATAATATATATGGAGCAGCTTTTTAAGTGGACAAGAAATTCAGTAGTTCAATTTCAAATGCATCAAGCAAAACATGGTGCAATCCAACCAATTTTCTATTTCAATTCTAGAAGAAACACGCATGAATGTACAAGCATATACAAGTGGTAGAGCTACAACATGATTCAATAATACAAAGCAAGAAACAGTTTTTATCAAGAAGATTTCAAACAAAAGCTATAAAGACTGCTTAATCAAAAATGGCAATTCAAGTATTATTTGTTTCCAGTAATTATCAAATCATATTGGGCAAGATTCTAGTTTCCAGATCTTATAATGGAGAAATCTTTGGGAAATTTTTTTGTCATTTCCAGAAATCACTGAGAAACAAATGCATATGTTAAAGGGTTTGCATATGGGAGAAATTTGATATTATTTCCTGAAATCAACATAGACAAACTCGGCTTGATTAATCAATCAAGCAAAGGTTCAAATGTGTCCATTTTGCAGTAAGAAATGTTTGGCAAGAAATCAATCAATTCGACTGTCAGCAATTCATTCTTGGCAATTGCTTTAAAAAGGGGAAAATAGATAATATCCAGATTCTTTCAAAGGGACAGTTCAACAATAAATCACGCAAGCTATTTCAATGCCAAGAAATCAAATTTAAATTGAGTTATCTCTGAAATCTACACGACATACATGGGATAATCATCAATCTCACAACAATTTAAAACCGCCAAGTAAAAGAGGAAATCGTGCAAAATCAAGCCAAGTCATGTGTGATGAAATCAGAGAAATCATAGGATCGTATACTCCTATTTAAACCTTTCATTACTGGCAAATTTGATTCATTGAAACAAAAAACAACTCGAGAGAAATTCTAATAAATATATTTCAAATTACTCACTGTTTAGATCACCAGATAATATCCCTAATCGATCGAGCAAGTTAGTGAAGCCATCAAAGACTCAAGCACCAGAAGAATCGAATTCTTATTTGAACAACATCATCGATTTGGGAAGATTGATGAAACCCTAGCCCCAGTTTTTTTACTGTCGCCATTTCTCTACAAAGGAAAGTGATCAGGGACAAATGAAATAAGGGTGGAATCATCTTTGAAATGGTCGGCCTAGTCAATGTGTTTAAAGGGGAGATTTAATTTTCATTTAAATCTAGGTTTTATCTATTGTCTTGTTTTATTGTTTTTAATTTGTGTTGTAAATCAATCCGAACAGTTTCTAGGTCTGTAAAATCTAGGAAACCAGTTAGGGTGTTAACTGGCAGTTTACTAGAGTCTGTAAAAACTGGGGTTACTGGTTACAGAGTTGTAATCAAGGGAAATCTGATCTTGGGGATTAGATCAGTCTAGGGTTTTGAGCATAGGGTTAGAATAGGAGCGAGGGGTTCGCAAGTTTACATGGTATTGTAAGCAGGATCTGTTCTTTCACCTAGTAGAAACCTTAGGAATGCAACAGTAGGTAGGATTTTGCCGAAGCTGGGTATATCTTGTGTCATTTACTTTTCTGCATTTATTTTCTGCTGCATTCTGTGATCGATGATTTATTTTAATATCCCGTAAAATTTGAATAAACCCTATTTACCCCCCCCCCCTCCTTTAGGGTTAATCTAGATTCAACAAGAACTTCTGTTTGTGCTTTACTGTTATCTTTAGCAGCATTAACCATATTAGCACTAGCACTGTTATTTTGTTGTGGAGGAGTATAATTGGTATTGAACCTAAAATATCATTTGCTTGCACTATGCCCCACTTTTTCTCAGATTTGACACCTGGTTCTATTATTATTACTACTTCTATCAGCTCTTCTTCCTTTAGCAGACGAACCCCCTCTTTGATTGTTAAACTGGTTTCTTGATCCCCTTCCTTTATCTTGATGTTTCCCTTTGCCATAAGAAGTGTACTTAATAGATAGGTCAGAATTGATACTCATTTTATGTTTTATTCTACCTTCATGAGACAGAAGAGTAGAATATACATTGCAATGAGGGAGTTGGATCCACTAATAGAATGATTGCGATAACTGCTTCATACTCATTGTCTAAACCACTAACAACACTAACAATTGTTATAACTTGTTCCGATTCTGGTATGCTCTGGCCTACAAAATTTAATTGATCATTTTATTTTCAGCAAATATTCATTCATTGATGATTCCTCTTTTCTTATGCTATGCAATTGTCTTCTATGAGACATAACCCTTGTAGAAGATTGATTAGAAAATATCTTTCAACTTTGCCCAAACTTCTTGAGCAGTTTTTACCCCTATTAACTGAGGTAAAATGTCTGGACCAATAAAGGACATCATCCATGCACAAACTAACCCATCTTGTCTTTGATGCAACTTAGATGGTCTACATGAAGAATAATCTTTATTTCTTTGATAAGAACAGAAAATAACTCTGATAAACTATCTAAGATGGCACTGATACCATAGTGATGGTTTCTTGATTTGTCTTGATCGGTTTCTTGAGATTTAGATCTGATCCAGCACCAAACTTTATATTGAAATCAAGATGCAGCCACAAATTTGTACATGAGGCACTTGAATTTTGGATAAAGCAACAACCTTCAAATGAGAAGTGGAAACTTTAATGAAGGGAGATCCAAATGATGAATCTACTCTGATGGATCGACTATTGATCAACATTTCTGATAATCAACACGCTGAGCGGCTCTGATACCAAGTTAGAAATGCAAAAAATAATGCACCAAAATAATGGTGGAAGAAATAAGCTTGTATATTGCTTTTGAGAACATGTAAAATGAAATTAACATAGTAGTGTTTACGTTACAGCTACTATTTATAATATACAGGAGCGGTTTGGGCCAAAGCCCAAATACAAAGACTAGAAAAAGAAAAGATATATAATATATTTATAATCAACGGAGCCATTATTATTTCATTTGATACGAACTCAACTTGATGGTGCTTAACAAACCTTATGATTTTGTAAGTTATTTTTAATTTTTTAAGTTGCGGTAACTAACTAATCGTCAAAACTTTTCCCATGTTACATATCATGATATAAGCCTTTGTTCTTTTTTTTTGGAAAGGCCATAAGCCTTTGTTCTTAGTTAGGCTATAAACTCGTATTTAGTGCTTACAAATGCTAAAATTAGCTATAAGTTACTGAATATATGCACTTATCTCTATCATGGTGAATAGGAAAAAACAATTGAGTACTATGTGTCATATAGGTGAAAATGGATGTTGATATTAAGCAGTTTATGCATATTTCAGAAATATTGAGCCTATTTTCATAGGTTTTAATGGTTCATAGAATCAAAGTTTCATTACAAGAATATGGGAAATTTTCCAACCCAGATTTCCCTATGCCATCCCTACGTCGCATAGGCACGGTGTAGGAAAAACGTGAAAATATGTAAAAGACATAGGGACTGTATAGGGAATTCTCTACTTATTCCCTACACTCGGTAAAGAGGTTGGAATTATTCAAAATGGCTTTCTAAAATTATGGGCCATGGTTAAAAAGAGAGAACCAACGTAAAACATCAACCCTCTCATTTCTTTCTTCATTCAATCACGGTTTCAGATTAAAAAATAAAACCCTAAATTGCTCGTGCCACCGCCCCTAGTTGCTCGTGCCGCCTCCCTGGTTACTCGCGCCGCCGCCTCGGCCTGCTCGCACTGCCGTTCCCGCTTGCTCGCATCGCTTCCCCTAATCGTCTACCAAAGCCGCCTCCCTTGTCTACTCCGCGCTGCCGTCGCCGCTTTTTCTTTCTTGTTCTAGGTATCACAAAATAGTTTTTGTTCACTCTATTGTTTGGTAATATCGATTAATTCAACGTTTGACCCGATTTAATTTGATGTTATATCAAATTTTGTATGAAACCATTAAGAGATCTTTGTTTTTGTGAAATATATTTTTTCTTCTATTTTATTACATCCAAAAACACAGTACATATCATGGGCCTCAATGGAAAGCGGCATTTACATTTGTTGTTGGATTTTAGATATTAATTAGATTTTGCAAACAATGTCGTACAAGTAGGCTTAGCTAGGATTTGGATATCATCTTGCTAGGAGCTACTGTTGAAGTATGGCTCGAGTCTTTGTCCCTGCTATCGCTTACTCTTTTATTGGGGAATAATGTTTTCTTTTAATTCCTATGTACTCTGATTATGCAAGATAGATGCATTTTGTTGTAATGGTTTTATGAATTATGGTATTATAAACCACGGGATTATGATTTATGTCTGAAATAATTTTTTTTGAAACTTCCGTTGCTATCTTTATTTATATATATCTTGTAATTATTTTGTGTCTGTTTACCTACAATGCTTCACAGAACTTAATGCATTCCCTTAATGAGTGACATAAATAAACTGATTATGTTTCTCCTACACGTTTTCCTTACTGTTTTGAAGAAACATTAGCTATTTCAGATGGCATATACTAGTATTTAATTCAAATAAAATATGTATGGTATTGAACCCTAAAATATTGTAGGGACCAGCTCGAGCTTTGATGCAGATTTACCAGGTTTCTTTTAGTTTATTTGATGACAGAACACTTACTTCTTCTTCCTTGAAGTCTAGAATATAAAATGAAATTTATTTACGTTTTTCCTTAACCATAGGTCAATATGGCTACAATGCAGCAAATGCAATATTTGCATCTTGGATGGATTTTGGAAACATTTTAGGTTACTCTTCCGACTCAACTGGACAATCGCACAAGAATATATCCTACCTAAGTTGAAGTTAAATTTAAAATTTGTCCAAATGTACATTATGCAATATGCATATTTAAGTTTCCTATTATGGCCTGTAATCCCTTGTTTGAATGATGGGCAGTTGGTTCCCTTTCCTTAATACAAGAACCTGCTGCTATGCTTGCGCAAATTTAAAGGGTGCATTTTTAGTTGCTGTGGTAAGTTATTACTTTTTATCTATATATCTGAAATATCAATATGTCTTAGATGTATCATTGAATAACTATGCATACTAAATATCATTTTCCAAGCAGTTGTTCCTCCTTGTATGCATGACAGTGACGATTATAGTAGCAAAAGAAATTCCTTTATCTCGGTTAAATAAAAAGGGGGAAGTAATACCAAAAACAGAATTCCTTGATATTTTCAGAAGCATTAAAAACTTGCATCTAGGAATGCACTCCATGCTTCTTATTACTGCTATCACCTGGATATGTGCATAATTTTAGATGATGCTTTATTTTCTACAATGGTGGTTTATGCATTTATGTATTTTCTGCAAGTTGAATACTAAAGAGAAGAAAAAGCTTGGGAAACCGTTACCAGGTAAGTATATATTTAATCATTGTATCCAGTATGTTCTATATAGTTGTGTTTGATGCAAAAGTTAATAGATATAAGAAATGTGTTAAAACAATTGAAAGCCTGCAACTTTGAATGCACGTATATGTCAATATTCTAAGTACCTAAAGTATAAAACTCAAGTCCACTCATACTGTTTTGTTAACGATATGGGCTATAAAGAAGAAATTGAGTTAAAACATGCAAGAATAAATGTTTTAGGTCAAAGACAGAATTTTAGCTCTCAACTGAAGTAGATATAAACTAGTGTCTAAGATGGCCCATACTAAAGAAATAGTGAGGGAATAAAGTAAACTACTGTCACCGGCAATTAGCTTATGTATGTGTATTAAAGTAGGAATTATTGAAGATGGAAAAAAGGGAATTGGAAGTAATTCAAAATAATAGAAATTGGAAGTTTGTACTAAAATCATGTCATTTTCAAGTATCTTTTAATCATTCATCGTAAGACACTGGTTATGTAAGGTGTCATGTGTGGCAAGCATAAATGGAATGTCATTTCATTTTGCTTGCAATTCTTTATAATCTGTCCATTATTGGGTATATAGATTTGTAAGTGTCTCTTCCTCCACCGTGTAAACAATTGAAATGTATTCGGATAATGTTTAGTATAGCCCTCCTCAAAGAAGAGATGGTCATGGTCCGATCTTTTCGCAAATAATTTAGTTTTTGTTAATACATTTATTCCTATATATTCATATAATATATCTAATAGGTAAAATTAGATATGCATGGAGGAAGAGTTGGTCATAGATCTATCTCATAAAATTGAAATTGAAATTAGCTTCCTTAATAAACCTTTGTCTTGAGTATCTTTTGTGTTATTTCATTCATTAGATTAGACGCAAAACAATCATTTTGTTACAAAAATTGAAAACTTCAATTAGCCTATGCATTGTTATTTTAATTATTTATTTTATAAGATTTTTTTCCCTATTTTATCTCAATTAAAATTGATATGACAAATTTAGTATATCATATAATAAGTTTATAATGTTACGTTAGTATTCCCATTTGGACTTTATAACTATGCTACATCTAAATAATATGTTTTATCACCTCTTCTGCATGTTTGATAAATCTAACCACCTTTCTATTCATTTATTTGCATATATGATGTATTTTTTTATAGTCGTGTTTACCTATGAATGAGTTTTAAATTTCAAATTTTTATTGGCTTCAGAATTCAATATAAATAAGCACACAGAGATTATGCACATTGCACAATAATTCAGCGTTTCCCACATGGATGGAAAGTGATAAAAATTTCTTTAAGAGGTTGCTAAGGATTGAGCTGGATAATTTGATCCTAAGATCGCTTGGTTGAGTGTACATGACTATACGAAAAGTTTCTTAAGAGAGCTATATTACTTGAATTAAACTCAAAACCTAAATATGGTATACGTGCTTGCTAATTACATAGGTGATTTTTTTTCTGTATTTTAATATTATAAAATAAGTAAGTATTGATTGTGTTTAGTGCTTATGGCATTATTTGCTTACTCTTTAGTTCAATTGTATTTATATTCCTACATGATGAAATTACTTTTTTTTATTAACCAATATAATTTAATTATTTTGTTCCATTCATACTTTGTCTAAATATGAAAGTTGTTATCTATATTTAGTGGGAAACATTGATGTTCATGATTGTATCGAGAGACTGCCTATTCCCCCAAATGCAAAGTTAGTGTAATGATTTGGCGCTCATAAAAAATATATTTATAGCAAAGAATTATATATATGTTTTACGGAGCCAAAACTAAAGAAATAGAAAAACTGAGCCGAAAATGTATGTTTTACGGAGCCAAAACTAAAGAAATAGCGAAACTGAGCCTTTCGGCTCAGTTTTGCTGAGCCTTAAGGCACAGCACTGAGTCGATCGGCTCAGCATTAATGAGCCGATCGGCTCAGCATTACTGAGCCATTCGACTACGTATATATGAGCCTTAAGGCTCGGTAATGCTGAGCCATTCGGCTACGTATAGTTAAGCCTTAAGGCTCGGTAATGCTGAGCCATTCGGCAAACTGGTCCTAGTACTCATTGGCTTGTTTAGCAAATTATTCCGCCTTCCATACGTTTTGAGCTTATTAGCTTGTTTATTTATGCTTGTTTATCCCCTATTTAGTGCTTGTTTATTTATTCTTGTTTATTTGTTGTGCTAATTGGATTAAACCATTTATGCACAGAAGTATAGAGACAATACATAGGTTTGATGTTTCAGATGATAGAGAGAAACTTATGGAGGAAGTAGAAGAGCTAAGAAGCAAAAATAAAGAAATGAATGTTACGATTAACAAACTACAAGGAGATTTAGGTTCCATGCAGGAGAAGATGAGTTATGTGCAAGAGTTTATACGAGGGTTGAGGCAGGGGAAAAAAATCGGAGATATGGCATGCTTTATGAGTTATTCTTATTTGGACAGTGGGTTTGATGTTCTATTTGTATAAGGTACATTATATGATGTTTGAATTAGATGAAACGACCAAGTTTGAGTTATGTAGCAATTTTATTTTGTTGTTTGTTGGATATGATTTGCACTAAATACATTTGTAGCAACTTTATGGTAATTTGATCATGATACTCTTTCAACATCAATATTTTTATTGGTATATATTGTTATGATTTTGCGTGTGTTCAATTTTATCAAATTTTGTTATGATATGTGTGGTAGATGAAGATAAATATAAAAGAACCATGTTGAATTTTGGTGTACAGTGGCGTAAGGAATAAATAAGGAAAATCTAATTTTTGCATTTTAAACCGAAATAGGCAAGGCGTGGAGAATGCGTATGAGGTTAGGCGTATAGAATGCGTGGGAATGTTGCGTAAGGAAGGCGTAGGGAACTTGGCGTAGGGATCGCATAGAGATAAGGGCATAGGGAAACGTTAGGGAATTTTGTGCGATGTGCTATTTTCCAACTTCTGTTTTGGCGTAGGGAAATTTCAATTTCTACGCCATCCCTGCGCCAAACTGGCGTGGGGAATACAAAGTTCTTTTGTAGCGTTTCATCCACAAATCGCAATTGATGTTACATTGGCACATCTCAAACTACTTGACAAACATTTTTTCATTGGAGTTATGGTTATCACTACAAGAATACAGGGCTATTCCAATGGCTTATAGCCGTTGGCGGCCGTTGGAACAGCCGTTGAAATAGCATTCACGACTTCCAATGGACCGAACGGAATATTTCTAATGGCTTTACAAATGGCTTCGAATGGCTTACACCGTTGGAAACCGTTACAAAACAATGACCAGAAAGCCGTTGGAACCCGTTGGTGACCGTTGGAAAAACCGGGTTATTTTTATAATAACAGCAAGCATATAACCTTCCAGCCACAACATTTCCAATCCAATCCATTTTTAATCCAATTCCACATATAAACAACACATATATACCAATAACAATATAAACAACTAAAATAAATTAAAGAAACATCAATATAAACAAAACAAAACATCCAAAAACCAACACATACATGTTCATAAACCAAATACATCAAAGTTACATGTCCACAAACTATCTAAACATATCAAAAGTATCATCCTCACTCACCCCGTGCCAAAATATACAACATTCAAACTAAATGTCATCATTTTCAAGTCATAAAAAACACATACCTCAAGCATCACTTCCGGAATCAATATACGACGAAGTACGACTATCATGAATGTGCACATACTTCGCAAACTTGTGATTTAGCTGCTCCAACTGCATCCACTACACCAAAACAGGTGATTCCCAACGAGTATAACTGCCGCAAACAATTTCCACAACGCTTATAAGCGTTGCTATGAAGGCGTGGCAATTTAGTACCAACGCTTATAAGCGTTGGTAGATTTTCTTTAGCAACGCTTATAAGCTTTGGTAGATTTTCTTTAGCAACGCTTATAAGCGTTGGTAGATTTTCTTTAACAACGCTTATAAGCGTTGGTAGATTTTCTTTACCAACACTTATAAGCGTTGTAAGATTTTTGTGCGCAACGCTTATACATGTTGCAATATATTTGTTTGCAACGCCTATACATGTTACAAAATTTTAATTCATAAGAAATATAAATTTTAATAATAACAGAAATATGTATTCACAACTCGCATATTCTAACATTAATAGTCAATTAATAACCAACATGATGATAATATAGACGATATTTAATATGAATCAAAAACTAATATTAAACTCAATGCATACTAATAGATAACATTCATAATCACATAACGATATATAATATCAGTTAACAATAAACAAGCACAATACATAATTAAGATGTCAAATTCAATAAATAATTAGTTTACTAAATTCAATACATAAATGAGATTCTACAAATACCGAATACGAAACTCTGACCATATAACGAAGCCTCCACCTGAAAATTCACATAACTTGTACAGTCCATTTTGTGGACCATCATAAATTAGTGCATCCGGTTTTCCGCTGCCTCTGGAAATTCACATAACTTGTACTGCACCATTAGAACTACCATCTAATTTTCCGCTGCCTCTAGAAGTGCCTGCATTTAATGAATATCACATTAAATTTAAAATTTTGGTTTCTTGTTAAAAACAGAAAAACATGAATTTACATCTCGCACAACAGAAAATTTCGGAGTAACTAAATAATACCAAACGGCTGCGACTCAGTTTTTCTGAGCCATAAGGCTCAGCAAAACTAAGCCATACGGCTCAGTTTTCTGAGCCACAAGGCCCGGTTTTGCTGAGCTTATGGCACAGCAAAACTGAGCGCTAAAGGCCCAGTTTTTCTGAGCCGATAAGCTCGGAAAAACTGAGCGCTATAGGCTCAATTTTGCTGAGCCAAAAGGCTCAGCAAAACTGAGCCTTACGGCTCAGTTAACCTGAGCCATAGGCTCAGTTTTTCTGAGTTTATGGCTCAGCAAAACTGAGCGCTATAGGCTCAGTTTTTCTGAGCCGATAAGCTCGGAAAAACTGAGCGTTATAGGCTCAGTTTTGCTGATCCTTATGGCTCAGAAAAACTGAGCCATAGGCTCAGTTAACCTGAGCCATAAGGCTCAATATTTCTTAGCTTATGACTCAGCAAAACTGAGCGCTATAGGCTCAGTTATGGCTCAGCAAAACTGAGCCTTACGGCTGAGTTAACCTGAGCCATAAGGCTTAGTTTTTCTTAGCTTATGACTCAGCAAAACTGAGCGCCATAGGCTCAGTTTTTCTGAGCCGATAAGCTCGGAAAAACTGAGCGCTATAGGCTCAATTTTGCCGAGCCATAAGGGTCAGCAAAACTGAGCCTTACGGCTCAGTTAACCTGAGCCATAGGCTTAGTTTTTCTGAGCTTATGGATCAGCAAAACTGAGCGCTATAGGCTCAGTTTTTCTGAGCCGGTAAGCTCGGAAAAACTGAGCGCTATAGGCACAGTTTTGCTGAGCCTTATGGCTCAGAAACCTGAGCCATAAGGCTCAGCAAAACTGAGCCTTACGACTCAGTTTTTCTGAGCTTATGGCTCAGCAAAACTGAGCGATATAGGCTCAGTTTTTTCGAGCCGATAAGCTCGGAAAAACTGAGCGCTTACGGCTCAGTTAACCTGAGCCATAGGCTCAATTTTTCTGAGCTTATGGCTCAGCAAAACTGAGCGCTAAAGGCCCAGTTTTTCTGAGCCGATAAGCTCGGAAAAACTGAGCGCTATAGGCTCAATTTTGCTGAGCCAGAAGGCTCAGCAAAACTGAGCCTTACGGCTCAGTTAACCTGAGCCATAGGCTCAGTTTTTCTGAGCTTATGGCTTAGCAAAACTGAGCGCTATAGGCTCAGTTTTTCTGAGCCGATAAGCTCGGAAAAATTGAGCGCTATAGGCTCAGTTTTGCTGAGCCATAAGGCTCAGCAAAACTGAGCCTTACGGCTCAGTTAACCTGAGCCATAAGGCTCAATATTTCTTAGCTTATGACTCAGCAAAACTGAGCGCTATAGGCTCAGTTATGGCTCACCAAAACTGAGCCTTACGGCTCAGTTAACCTGAGCCATAAGACTTAGTTTTTCTTAGCTTATGACTCAGCAAAACTGAGCGCCATAGGCCTAGTTTTTCTGAGCCGATAAGCTCGGAAAAACTTAGCGCTATAGGCTCAATTTTGCCGAGCCATAAGGCTCAGCAAAACTGAGCCTTACGGCTCAGTTAACCTGAGCCATAGGCTTAGTTTTTCTGAGCTTATGGATCAGCAAAACTGAGCGCTATAGGCTCAGTTTTTCTGAGCCGGTAAGCTCGGAAAAACTGAGCGCTATAGGCACAGTTTTGCTGAGCCTTATGGCTCAGAAACCTGAGCCATAAGGCTCAGCAAAACTGAGCGATATAGGCTCAGTTTTTTCGAGCCGATAAGCTCGGAAAAACTGAGCGCTTACGGCTCAGTTTTTCGGAGCTTATGGCTCAGCCAAACTGAGCGCTATAGGCTCAGTTTTTCTGAGCCGATAAGCTCGGAAAAACTGAGCGTTATAGGCTCAGTTTTGCTGAGCCATAAGGCTCAGCAAAACTGAGCCTTACGGCTCAATTAACCTGAGCCATAGGCTCGGTTTTTCTGAGCTTATGGCTCAGCAAAACCTCACGGGTTGATCCACGTTAAACTATGATATTTATAAATGAAATTCTCATTTACGATTCATAAATACTGTAAATTTATCAAAGAACTATCACGGTAAAAAGTAATTAACGTATTCATTCACTAGCGAGCCAAAAGGATCTCTACAACAAAATACTTAAATAATTTGTACAACAAAACAGTATGGTATTAGTTGATTACCATGACAGTAAAGTTCCATAGGCATGGGAAATGAAACAAGCCAAGCCTCATCTGCCATAAGCGTGTGTGACGCAACTATGCTAAAATGGCAAATTCAAGGAAACCAATGTATGTATGTCCTTCCTCTACCCAAATTCTACACCAATTATAATTATATATATATATATATATATATAACTCCTGGAAAACACAGATGTTTTACCGATATAGGTTCAGTAAAACTTGTAGTGTTACGACCAGAATACATTGAGAATAAAAACATTAATGATCATATGTGTTATGACCAGCAACAACAGACAAGCTAAGCAGAATTTGACTAGCAGTGGAAGAAAATAAATGAATTTCAGAAGTACTTACATCGACAAACTTGTAACCAATTTCATCCTTTATCCCCCCAGCAAATTGGCTCAGATAATATATGCTAGCATTGGTTACATCCTTCCAAAACAAAATAAAACATTAAATCAACATTAGGCATATGTTGCATGTTATGCATCTGCTTCCAATTGTTGTTGATGAAGACAGACCTGTTTGCCTTCAGTAAGTTCGATTTTCCCTTCCTGATTAGAAATGTGATAACCACATTATGTTAAGTCATATGATCACCCATGATTTCACATTTGTTTATATCACTGGAAGATTGTCCACCTGATTTTGTTGCTAGAAACAAAATAAGCAACTTAAATTTAATTCTCATATATCGAGTATGCAGCAAAAAGATCATTATTCTGTGTGATACTAGAATGCAGCAAGAAAACATCATTAGCAATTTAGGTGAGCCTTGAGATAAAATTATTATGAAAGAGGTTAATGTGGATCGCACTGAATGTCATCACAATCACGCGCTGCTCAAGACAGGTGACCAAGAAAAAAGTTACAACTTGATAGAATAACATGGGTGGTCACCTCCATTAGCAATGATTGGAAAAGAAAATAGAGGAAAAATAACCATAAAAAGATTGCAAGCAAACTGCACCTGTAATTATAAGAACCGTCAATGTTCTGAGCTTTTGAAACAATGCCATTCCTTTTTTCCCTTTCCCCAGATCTACAATGTTTTAAAAAATAATCAGAGCATACACCGTAGAACAAATCATTTCTGCCCATGAAAGATAGCTTATCCATTCACATCATGTAACTAGTATCCACATCTTGAAATAATGAAGTATATCCAAGGTTAAAATCTCTTAACTCTTGCCCAAAACAATTGAGGGCTAAGCTTTGAACAGTGCAAGGACACCAAAATGTTTGCTTTATGGATTTATAGTTACTAAATATCTTCAGAATCTTCATTTTATTGTTAATTTCTGGTCTGGTAAATAATAGTTTGAGTGTCATCATATTTTTTTTCATACTGTTAAGTGGCAAGAAAAAGGATGCACTTTTCATCTCACTACTCGAACATCAAAAATGATACGCACTTCAAACTATATACATCACGTAGAATAAAACGTCAATGCAAAATCAATGTTTTGCATGTACATCCATCTTTGTCATTAAGTAAAAAATGTTGGACGGCTAAGAAAACGATGAACTCACAAATCAGTTAAACGAGCTTATAATAATGAAAGAAAAATTTGACCACATAAAATAAAACATACCAATTATGTGCCTCTTAGCCTTGGTTCTAATGGATTTCCCCGGTGAGTTAGGGCATACATCAATCTCCTACAAACACACAAAGCAATTAAAAGGTCAGATCTTAACCACAATTTACCAATCGGAGCCCAAACTTCTAAACTCAGTACGATTTTCACCTTACTAAAACTAGATATGTTCATTTCAGGCGTTATATAATCAAGAGTACTGCAAATCAAATAAAAAAGGTTAAATTAAAAAGAAATCCATGAAAATAAACGGACAAAAATGGTAAAATACCTAAAGAAATCTTGGCTAAGAATTAGAATTTCTTCAGATTTTGTGGCATCATCCGCAGTGTTGGCAGTTTCGTCGGGCTCTTTCACAAGCTTAACTTTCTGGAAATAGACAGTGAGGTCAGTCGTCGGTGAACTTTCTACAGCTGTCACCGATTTGGAGGCTCTTCGGCATCTGAATTTGGGATTCAGCGTTTTGCTGCTCTTTCTGTACCAATGATTATTTACTGCGGTTATTGCTTTTATACCTCTAAATTCAAACCTAACACCTTATACAACCTAACTCATTGTGAATCCTAAAAACTGGATAAATGAAATTTATAGCTGAAATCAACAAAGCACTAATCGAACAAAATTTATACCTAAAGCGATTGAATTCGAGTTAAATGTGAGTTGAATGCAGCACAAATCGAACAAAGATCCCAAAATCGAACGCGAGTTGTTCGCAGAAGCGACCCCAACACCCGATTAGAGAGGAACGAATTCGAATTTTTTAATATTAGACATGTTGGGATTCGAGGGATTTGGATGCGATTCTTTTTCCTTCTGAAATCATGAGATTTGGATTTGTGATTTAGGCGGTCGTTCTTGCTAAAAGCGTTGGCCAAAGGAAGGATAGATGAGAAATAGGGTTACGGATGGTAGTTTACGTTTTTACCCTTAGAAAACACCCTTAACAACCCAAATAAGCGTTGGGACTAAAAAAAATATTATTATGTATTTTTGGCAACACTTTTTTAATATAGCAACACATATTACGGTGACTACCCTACAACACAAAATGTGTTGGCAATTGAAAAAAAAAGGGTTACCAAATGGCCATTTTGGTGCAGTGATAGTCTGAAGACAACTCTTCTCATGTAGCTGCTCAATCATGATTATAAGCTCTTTAATTTCTTCTTTTTATTGGGTCATCTTAGATTGTCGAGTCTGCAAATAGAATGAATAGTAAAAAATGTTGTTTCAGCATATAAAATATTATAACACTATATATTTAAACATTAATTTATTGTATATATGCAAAAGGATTCATTACCGTCAGGTTACTGAAGCCATTATTCTCATCGCCACGTCGTCGAGAGCCAGAATAATATACCTGCCACATTGATACATATACAAATCATAATAATTATGATATGATTAACTGTTAAAAATGCAATATTAAATATAGCTAAATGTAATGTGAATAGTTGTGAAAATTAACAAATTTTACTCAGTCTTCGTCGTTTTCTAATTCAGACTAGGTTTCATATTCTATGTCGTTTTCCTCATCTACACTCTTAAATGCATCGACTAATACATTTGCCCCATCAATTAAAGGTCTAAAATCAGTTTGATTGTCTGCAATTGTGTTACGACCGCCCACAACCCTTGCACTAAACAAGTGGAATAATGCGCTGTAAGGCATGCGAGGCAGTTGTGGACGATCATCAAGGTAAGAAGCACAAGTGGAACCTGTCGTATAACTCACAACGCAAGGATAAAATATAATAGAACATATACAACAAACAATAATAGTGAAGCATATTTAAGCAGAAATCTCAAACTTTCAAAACAACTAGAAAGTATATCCATGCACCAGGATTGCAATATATGTCTGCATAAATTTGCCTCACTACAACACTAGAGTAGAATAACAAACAGCGGAAATCCAAGTACTATATAGTAGAAAAGATAATACGCCAGCCTCCAGCTCGCCTCCGAACTACAACATCTCCCACACTAAGATATCACCTGCCACTTAGTCTGCCCATCCACAGCCGGATGAACTGCCCAAGGTAATAAGAGGGAAACATAAAACCTTGAGTCAGACAACAGTCTTAGTGAGCGATAAAACATCAAACAAACATCATCAATAAAGTATTTGAGAATGGGTAAATAAACAAACTAATCTACCCACAACACAAGAGAAGAACTCAACCCGTCTTTCCCATATCAGACAGTGATAGCCTTTACAATCCATTCAACCAAAGGAATAACAATCCATCGATGGCATTCAGGACAGCCATTCATTCAATAGCAATCACAACAACTAGTTATATCTTACGTAAACCATCCTAATCGAGCTCAACATCCCTCAAGCACAAGCCCCAAAGGCCTAAACCAATATCAGACAAGCACCCAAGGAACATCTTCTTCGACGTTGAACAATCTAAGTGAGATGGTACAAACATACCATTCAGTCATTCATGACAGACTCTGGCTATCACCGCTAATCTTGCTTCGAAACCATCTTTATCGTATGACGACCAACCTTGCCATATGTCAAGAGCTAATGGTAACCCCAGTTCTAGCATAAACTCCATACGCCTTTCAACGATACGTATGTATGTCCAACCTTAGCAACTAGGCCTTTCAACGATACCCAAGGTACTCGACCAGCAACCTTCCAGTCTTTTGGGTGCCCCGTTGTACCCCTGCTTTGAGCTTGCTAAAACTTACGACAACGATAATCTCTCGAGCTCCGAATCTCTAGTCATCCAACCCGAATTTTCATAGCTCAAGCAACCTTCTCGAGCAACCATTATCCCTCAACTCATGACCTTTGAATTGTCATCTCATTCGTTGTTCTACACGGATCAACGAACACCTTCAACACTTCGAATATTCCCACTTGAATTCTCCTCGAAGTCACAGCATCTCTGAACCAAATAACATCGATATATGGTTCAACACAATTCATAGCGCTACATCCATTTGCTATGAAATAAACCATAGCTTTCATGCCACCAACCACATCGTTTGGAGCGTACTGCGCTGTAGCATGGGTTCGGGGGGTTGCCCCCAATTTTTTTTCATGCCCTTTTATTCAAATCTGGGTCGTACCGGGAAAATATAATTATTCAGAAATGGTCGCGTGCGACCGACCCATTTTCTTGGAACCGACCGACCCGAACTCACTACGACCGACCGATCACCTCCCAGAACATGACTGACCCCATGCTCAACCGACCGACCCAACACAAGGAATGCTCCCGACCGATCCAATCCTGATCGACCACCCTGGAACGATCCACCCTCCTGCACCCTTGACGACCAACCCCTAGGGTGCACAACCGGCCCTATGCTTTGCCAACCGACCGACCACCCTTGCTTTGCACGAACAACCGACCAGCCCCTTCCCCGACCGACTGACCAAAACCATTCCATATCCGATCCATCACGATTTCCACCCGAAATTCGACCAAAACTCCATCAAGAAACAATATCGATGAAGCTGATTCATGCAATTCATCCGTAGACATATTATGAAGCTGCGAACAACATAAAAATGACAATTTCATTGATAATTATGTAAAACTCACCCAAATCATGATAAATGAACATACGAACAAAAACAATGGATCTAACTTGCATAAACATATGAAATTATATAAAAAATTACGGAAACCGGATACTAGATTAGATCCTATGATGATTCATATGAAAATATACTTATTATTATGTAGATCTGAGGAAAACAACTTGAATTTGATGAAAAACAAGATCAAACACTCATATACTTGATTGAATCTGTGTGAAAGATGCATATCACTCACCAATTCTTCAAAATAACCCAAAATGATTGAAATATGATTCTGGAAAGTGAAGAATTTGATCCAAACTCTATGATTCGATGATCTCTCTCTTAGAATGGGGGTAGATCTAGCTTCAAACGATGTAGATCTTTGATTCTCTAAGCTTTAATGGTGGAAAGGTGAAGGGAATAGAGGACCATAAGCTCTTCCAAAATGAGAGAATGGAGAAAGTAAACTATTCTCCATTCTCCTACCCCTATTTATAGCCTCCACCAGCCCATTAAAAGGCCTCCCCAAATCAGCCCATCATGGCTTACAAAAAATGAACAGCCAACTGAAAAACCTTAAAATAGCGATTCCTCCCATACCGCTGAACCAAATCATTAATGTGACCACTATATGGAAAGGGAAACATCATTTCCTTTCCAACGGCACAGGTCTCTACACCTGATTCGATTTGAGTCAAAAGTTATGCCCTGTACAAGACTGATAGGGGTAAAATGGTCACAAACAAAATTGGAAAAAATTATGGACATGTCTCACATCCCCATAAACAACATACTAAAATATGAGAATGGTCCAACCTCTGGGAATAAAATAAAAATATTTTATGATCCTCCGATACGTAAAATACAGGCTATTACAAATTGTTATTTCAACATTTTTCTCTAGATCTGCTTGATAGGCTTGTTCATCAGGAATATTCTGTCCATCAAACGTAAATTTTTTCTTGGTTTAAAAAACCACAGACCGATCTGCTTTATTAGAGACGGAGAAGGGGCATATAAGCTTGTAGGGCTTGTTTGGTTAGTACAAAAGGGTCGTACTTTTGATAACGTGAGGTATGTTTAATTTATACAAGATTATACTTTGGATGCACATTAATACCAGAACCTGGAACATTGCTGAATCAGTTGCATCTAAACAAATAAACATCTTCTACGGGCCCTGTAAAATATGTCAATTGCAAAAACTGAGTTAACTCGCCATAAAAATCATTTATATGATTATTAAGATCAAACACACCAGTATTGTTTGTTAACTTTTCAACACCGTATTCTTTGGTGTTGAATTTATACCCATTAACAAAAAATATTGGATACATTTTGATTTTTCTTTTTGGTCCAAAGGCTAAATGTTTTAGTTCGACGTCGAGCACACGATTTGTGGGATCAAAAACATAGTTCCTAAACCAATTACTGAAATCTTGGCTTAAATCACCGCTTGGATTTTGTGATTAATAAATACTGCAAACACAAATATTACATGTTACATTATTATTAACATGTTTAACTTAAATTTAGTAAAACTTAAAGAAAAAAAATGATTACCTGACAAAAGGAGCAACTTCAGGACATTAAGAAGAATATATGTGTGTATTACATGACAATCTTTATCATTTAGCCTTATTTCCACACATTTTCCAGCATGTCGACCATGTTATCTAAAAATAGATAATGTTGATTCAGAAGAAGAATCTTATTTAACCCTTTCATCATTACGCGGAACGCTTCCAAAAGATAAGTTAACATGATCATTAAAATAATGAGAGAAAAAAAAGCTTCTTCTTCGATAAATGATTTGCAAATAGAATCTTCAACTCGAGCTTTTGTCTCACTTTTCTTTAAATGATTTAAGTACCTAATAAAAAAAATAGTTCGATTCAATATTAAGTTCTATTTATAATTAAATTAACATTTGAATACTTAGTATAATAAGATACCTTTCGAATGGATACATCCATCCTTATTGCACAGGACCTCGAAGACGTGCTTCCTTTGGAAGATGAACAGGTAAATGCTCCATTACATTAAAGAAACGCGGAGGAAACATTTTCTCTAGTTTGCAGAGCAGCATAGGGATTTCTTCTTCAAGTTTAAGTAGATGGTCAATTTTTAACGTAGTTGAACAAAGCTCCTTGGAAAATAAGCTAAGTTCTGTTACTACATTCCAAACTTTTCCAGGTAACAATTCTTTGAATGCGATGGGTAACAAATTTTTCATCATTACATGACAATCATGGCTTTTCATTCCACTCAGCCTTCCGTTTTTATAGCCGACACATCAATAAAGATTAGAGGAAATTCCATCAGGAAAACGTAATTCTTTCACCCATTTTAACAGTACTTTAACTTGGTTGTTGTCTAGTTCAGAGCATGTTTTGGGTTTTTTTACTATCATTGGGCTTCATATGAGCTCAGAACAATTGCATATTTCCTCTATATCACATTTAGATTTTAGATCGTCCTTAGTCTGGCCCTTCATATTTAGAACTGTATTAAACACATTATCAAATACATTTTTCTAGTTATGCATCACGTCAATGTTATGATAGATTAAGAGATGTTTCCAATAAGGCAATTCCCAAAATATACTCTGTTTGCACCAATTATGAATCGTCGATTTACCTTAAATATCAATTTTCCGGTTTCATGTATCTTTAGATAATCTTTTACAAGTTCATATATTTCCTCACTTAACCAAACCATTGGTGGTCGTAGAGCCTCATGTCAATTAGACATGAAGTTTTTTTGTCTCTTCTAAAAGTATGATTAATATGAAGAAAGCATCGATAACAATCAAATCATGAAATTTTCTTTCCATACGGTAACGAAAATGCTTGTGTCTATTCCATGCAATAAGGACAAGCAAAACTACCGGTCGTACTCCAACCCGAAAGCATTGCATATGCAGGAAAATCACTAATGGTCCATAACAAAGAAGTGAACATCCAAAAAAATTTCATTTTTGATACGTCGTATGTTTTAACTCCTTCATTCCATAATTTTTTAATTCTTCGATTAACGGTTGTAAGTAAACATCAATACCCTGTGTTGGATCATCAGGGCCACGGACAACAACTGTGAGAAACATGTATGGAGTTTTCATACACATCCACGGGGGTAGATTGTAAGGTGTGATTATTATAGGCCGAGATGAATATTTAGAACCAAACTAAGAAAAAGGTGTGAAGCCATCTGTACGTAAACCTAGTCTAACGTTGCTGCTCTCCGCTGCGAAATCGGGATATTTCTTATCAAAATGTTTCCATGCTTCTCCATCCGATGAGTATGTCAACATACCTTGAGGTGTTCTCACACTGTGTCATATCATATGCTGCGATGTTACAGATGATGCATATAATCTTTGAAGTCTAGGGGTGATGGGTAAATAATGCATACGCTTGTACGGAACTTCTTTTCCATTCTTTTTTCTTGGTTTGTATCTTTCTTGATTACAAAACTTACATTTTCTAAGATTGTTGTCTTCTTCCCAATACAACATGCAATCCTTTAAATATGTATCTATTTTCTGATATGGCAAACCAAAAGATGACATAAGTTTTTTCACTTTATAATAATTTTCGCACATTAAATTATCGGACGACATATGGCGTTTAGCTGCTTGAACAACAGCCGTAAATCCAGCTTCTATAAGGTTGTATTTTGATTTAATTGCAATGTATTCTGCAGTTACTAATAATTGAGTGTCGCTTTCACATCCGTTCCAAAGGAGTTTTTTTAGCATTATTCAATAAATTATATATTTTTTAGCTTTAGCATTTGGTTCCTCTTCGACGTTAACATCGTCGACACCAATTTGAACGGTAGGGAACATTGATCATGCAATATCTTCGACCATATTTTCTATGAGATTCGTGCTAAGTTCAACACTATTGACCTCCATCGACTGTTTTTGAGTATTAGGGGCTACAATTTCTCCATGACGATCCCACAGCAAATAATTGGGTAGGAAACCGTATTGGCGCAAATGAACTTTAACCATATTCGGTATTAAATAATTCAACAATTTGCATCTACTACATGGACAATGAATTTCTCTATTGTTTTTATCACAAATTCAATGAACACTTTTACTCCATTTTCAAAATGTTCAGTTATTGCACCACTAATTTCCCTTCTTTGATACATCCAACTTCGATCATCAAAGTAATTGGCCATTTTTCCTACTTTAAAATCTATGATGGAGTAAAAAAAAAGTAAACGTTAATTTTATATGTTGTTTAAATTTTATTTACTGATTTAGTAAACGTGTACTGATTAATTTTATGTTTTTTTACAAACTTTATTTTAAAATAAATAACAATTGGTTCATTGACGCTTATGTATCTTCTTTGATGGTCGATCATCTTACTTCCCATTATAAACACAATAGTAATTATATTTCGTAAATCATATCATTTTAAACGATTTCACAAAATTTCGGCAGCATTTCCCCCCGTGTTCCTTGTATCGTACACACGTGCGTGTACACAAGAAACGTAAAGGAAATGCCGTCGAAATTTTGGAACCGTTTAAAGTGATATGATCTACGAAATATAATTACTTTATAATGTTTGTAACTTGTCCAGTACAAGGACAAATCCGACAAATGATGTATCAGATGAATAGAGATGTTCGTTTTGTAAAAAAAAAAAGAATATCCATATAACGATCATGTACAACACTTGTCATACGGGGTCAAATAATAACTAAGGGTTTAGATATTTGTCTATATTAAATTTAATATACAATTTGTAAATATTTTACCGTTTTAGTACATGTGTACTAAGTTATATATTTTTGTAATTTACTAGATTCTAACTACGACGATTTCTATTAAAATCGTTTATACACCAAATCATTTCGCATGAGCACAAAACTCATGTTCGCACATATTATATCCAAAACTACAATCGCTCAACATAATATAAACTTCGTGTTTGCATAAATTATATTATTAGCAAACTCTATCACACACATATAACGTTTACTAACCAAAGTTACCTAAACAAACACAATTAAACCCTAAATCAATTTAACCCTAAACAATTTGATCATTATGATGATAATAATAGCAATTAGAGGGTAACATGATGTAACATACATATACAAACAAGTAGGAATTAAGCAAATTACAAATTAAACCTGAAATCAATTAAAACTAAAAATTAGGTTTAATGAAATTACCTAATTTGGAGAACGAGAAGGGTGGAGATGGGTTGGAGAAGCTCGTAGATGGCTCCCAAAGAGGTTGGAGTGGTGGAGGAAGCTTTGGCAGCAAATTTGAAAGAAGAAGAATGGTGGGAAGAGAGAATTATTTAGTTAAGGGAGAAGAATGGAGCTCTCGGTTTGCTGAAGCAGGCAATATCACGTAAATTTGCAACGACTTCCAACGGCCTTTGTTCCATCGATTTTCAACGGCTCCTCAGTAACCATTGGCGGTTATTGAAAAGTGGATGTTGGAATACCTGCCTATTCTAACAGTGTATGCACTGATCTAGCTATCTTATAATGCCATTTTGTAAGTCTGTGACTAGGATGTTCCTGAAAACTACCAACTATATACAAATCAAAAATAATTTTCATTTTTATTTTCTTTCGTTTGAATCTGATAACCAGGTTAAAGTTTATCAAATTACTCTTAACTATTGAATTAAAATTTTCAAATTTAATTGGTAAAATTACGGTCTAGAGAAATCAACAATAAAAAGAAATTAGCACCTTATCAATTTAAACGGAGCAGGATACAACTGCTGCCTCCTCTTAATTCGTGTTGGATTGCTTTTGTCCTCCTTGAATCGCGAGAAATGTCCCATAGTGAGTGCTTCAACGACTTGATTTGAGATTAGAATTTCCAGCTTGATTCAATCCCCTTAACCCTTGATCGTGATTTGGATGAGACAAAGATGCATGAAAGGGTCAAAATGCACAAATCTTGGTTCTAGTATTGTAACTAATAATTTTTGTGGCCAAAGATAAGAAGCAGTGTTAGGATCAAGGTGGACGCACAAGATAAAAACCTATTTTCATTATATTGCCGCTACCCGCCTTCTATTTCGAACAATACCATGTATTTTGAAGGTTGTATGCATGGGGATTGAAATAGAGACAGAAAAGAGATTTTTTATTTTTATTTTTAGTAATTCTTTTTTACTTAGCAACGATCTATAAGTGTCGTTGTATGCCAATGGGAAAATGTGTTGGCAAACAGAAAGTATGTTGGAATATCATTAGTGTCTGAAATCACCTCATAAATGGCTGAGCACCAAATTCGATTTATGAAGTGCACCATAGTGGACAGTACAATAACCCAAAAGCCACTAGATAAACTCGGTGTACTTTCAGCGACCTCATTAAATTGCGGATCTCCAAATACAGTAAAAAGATCTTTATGTATCATGTTGCCTATAGAAATCAAAGAACTTAAAAACGAATTCGTTGACATTACAAGATCCAAGTATCTTCAACCAACAACTAGATTGGTTTTCAACTAGCACAATCCAAGCCTCAAAACATCTCAAAACTATCTGATTTGATCTTCACCAGTGGAAACTGTAACTATAAGTTCTCAAACGTCTATATACATATAATCCAAGTGCCCTCTAAACTACGAAATTTGCAACCAAAAAATATATTCATCTAGTTACCTAACATATTCCTAATAAAAATCTAAGTTGACAAAGCTTTTTTCCTTTGATAACTCTAACCTCTTTTCTGAAATATGACCTAATACGAGTGTCAAAGTCCGGTGGCATCGAAAGCAAGAAAACCACAAACTATAACGTACAGTAGCCCCTTTCAACAGATACAAATTCTAACAAATCACCCTTAATCAAGACTAGCATAGCCCATAAACCCGTCTTCATATCTTCAAATGTAAAAAGTATATTTCCCATACATCAGACTGAACTTGTGTAACACTCCAATGGGAAATACAAAAGAATCATCTTCCGCTCTTCATCTACCTTCAGATTCAGTCTTCATAATCTCAAGGTGTGTCCTGACTATAATCATCATAGTAAAAACATCTTTAGTAAAATCAGACGGTTAATAAGCAACTTCTTCCAGTAGAAATTCTCAAATTTGACCCAAATTACTTTAACCATGATTACAGAGCTAATCGCCAAGATAATATTCTCCCTCGTTGCTAGCTGTGTAATAAAAATCCATCATCTCCTATTAAAATATAGTTGAACAATCTCTCAATATCAGATACGTGAACCTTGCCTTTTTTGAATGACTCTCTTCTTCCATTGCCACTTTTCGAAGTCAAAGTCCACATTCCACTTCTCTATTGTCTGTGAAGACTCTAATATTACTAATACAACTGGAGTACCTTCATCTCTAGTCGCACTGTCTAGACCTTCTCTCCACAACATAATGCTCGAATACCAAACCACTGGGGAAAATTCCACAATAATCGAATCAACATCAAACATTGCAAAAGCAAGAAACCAAGATCAAATTGATAATGAGGTAGAACAAACAGAAAATTAATATCTATAATCATAGATCACATATGCAAATAATGGCAAAAGACATCATATTCATAATATTCCCACTATCACAAGATGATATATGTCTACATTGGAAGAAAATATTTATTACTTTCTAGAAGCAGCATTACAAAATTGATAATGGTGGCTAACTCTAGAGAAAAAGAAGCAAAACAAAATTTCTCTTATTATGGTGGAGCACATACGGTAAACCCTAACTATGTCTACCTACAGTGCTCCAATCTATTTCCTATCATTGGATCAAATTTGTGCAGAAATCTACGATGAAACTCCAAAACATCCGAAAAAACGAAAATGCTGCCGAATTTTTGAATTTTAATTCCTCAAAAAAAGGCCATGTCATCCAATTGGAAATAGCTACCAGTCGACTAACAGGTATCACCGATTGGTTGAGAGATCAAAGCTCCTCTCAGATTCAAAATTGCACAAAACTCAATCAGACAGTAGAGCTATCGGTCGACTGGAAAATATTCCAAGCGAAAGTTGACTGGATGTCAGTAGCTCATGCTATATAGTCCTCCACTGCTCTACCTCTCTCTTTTGTCTTTGTCTGTTGCGCTTTCTCTGGTTTACAAACATCCGCTGCGCTTTCTTTAATTCTCCAAACGACGCCTTGCTTCTACCAATGGCACAAATTTTATATCACGGCTTATAACATGTAGAACTATAACACTGTCCTAGATAGCCATTACCATGCATCAGATCCAACCCAGAAGATGTAACATCTGAAGTAATGTACTCAAAAATATGTTGAAACATCATCGATCTTGTACATTTTGAAGGCCGATCATTTAACAATCTAGCTCATCTTAGATACAATAGAATCTGGTTTTTAAAATATTTTTCAATGCCATGAAAATCTTCATCCAAGTAACTGTGTTCCCTATATATCAAGCTGCAACAATTAGCATCGCCAATACAAGTCGTGAGCATTGCCATTGCCAATACTTCAATTATGGAATCACTAAGTTACAATATTAGAGTTAAATTACTTCTGGATACAACAATTTACATAGGTAAATGCGTTGGCAAGCATGGTCAACAGCAGGAGTATAAAACTTTAATAGCAAGTAAAGACTAAAGCAGCTCAGAAGTCGTAGGTGCTTAAGAAATACTTACAAAATTTAGGACTGCTGCATAAAGGAAATAATTCTATCAAACAATTATATTTCTGACATTCTTTGAATTAGAAGATTTTTTAGCTTCGTTTTAAAATCTTCATCCGTTCGACTCTCTGGAGGAAAAAATTGGATAGAGGAGCAAAGGACTAAAAGGGTTAAATCATCCAGCTCTTTCAGGATTAATGGGTCGCGATCAAAATCCTACAATGTGAAACTTGTTTGGTTAGAGTACACAAGAAAATAAAGGTAACACAGAAATTTATGATCCTGATGCTAGTATGCTTTTATTTCCAAGCTAGTATTTATTACTGATATTACTGTACAAGATCACTTGGGAACGTATTTTATCAAGTCCAGAATGTACCTTCTCAGTGACCACAACAGCAACTTTGCTCTTCAAACGATTTTGAAGTTTATGAACATGGTCTCTGATCATACGTAGATCCTGGACAATAAAAATGAGAGTAATCTCGACATTGCTCAGAAAAGATTTTATATATACACTCCCCCCCCCCCCCCCCCCCTCTCTCTATTCAAAATCGACCTCTTGCAGGAGATGCCCTAACAACTCGGTATAATCTGGTTCGGTAATACCAATTTAATATGGAAAGAGCTATTCAGATGACTGCATTTGTTATCTAAAATTGAAATAGCCGTTAGTAACAAATAACATGGCCAATAGAAATGTGGCTTTGCAGATCTGGGATGATTGAAACAACAAATGACAGTTATTTTCAAATAAAATAAAATAAAATACTGACAGCATATTGGAATTGATGATGATCACCAAAATCCAGCCTATCAATATGGGAAGGTCCAATCTGCATAGTGCAATTAAAAATGATGAGAAGTATACGGAATAGGTAACAAAAGCAAATAGGCTCGTTCACAGAGACTCAAAGGATGGTATTGAGATATACCTGGCGAATTGTGAACACAAAGGCGTCTGCGCAGCCAATTCCAGTAACACACAACACAACAGTATCGTATAGAATACTCAACGGCAACTTGCAGTCTGTATTATTGACTTCAAAGAAGTATAATGGCGCTAATCTGGTAAAATAAATCAATGCTGATGTGGTCTCCTTTCTCACAGTAGACTCAATTACTTTGAGTTGTTCATATGAAACCTGCAAGAAATGTGAATTTGTGAATTCATTAGCATGCATGTGAGCATGCACGCGTGCACACACACACACACACACACACACACACACACACACACACAGATATACACATATCTATAATAAACAAAAGAACACGCAAGCACACAAAAATGAAGAGATTACCTTTGGGTACGGTACAATCATTCCACACGCTGTGCATATAGAGACTAATAATAGGAAGTAATTTGAAGAAAAAGAAAAAGATGGAAGCTCAGTCATTTACAGTTCCATACCAAATCGGCATGATGGATGACTATGATATCTGCTCTCCCAAGTGCAGTTAGAGGCTCTCTTAAAGAGCCACGTGGAAGTAAGTGGTTGTTTCCCCATGGCATCAAGCTATTCACCATGACAAGATTAACATCGCGATGCAAACTCAAATGCTGTCTATCACAAAAATTACATTCAGTCCAAAGTTTGTTCGTAAAATCCCAAATGAACTTGTTAAAATTTATCTTGTGGTTCACACTGCACAACTTGACGAAAATATGCCAGTTTTATTACAGAAGTACTAAGATGGATGGTTTTCCTCCTACTTCATATGCAAACTACAATGAAGTGGGTATTAAGGCTGAGAATACTGAACTTGAGCCATTAAGGTACTATTCAACTTCTTTGTATGCCACGGTCCGATTCCCCATGCATCGGACGTGGCAACAGGCCTTTTTTGTTTTTGTTTTTTGTTTTAGGAGGGGGGGGGGGGGGGGGATGCATTTGCATCCAACGCGTAGAGCTGTTTGTCCCTAGTCCTTCCCCAAACCTCCCACTTCATATTCCAACTCCACACCTTCAAGCCGGAAAATCAACAATTTTTACCTGTTAATGCGATTATCTTTTAGGGTATACTTTAACATTTCTGTAAATATATTTTGTGTCTACAATATTTAAACACACATGTGTGCACGTGTGTATGTATGTATGTGTGTGAACTTTTCAATTTTCAGAATGTCGCATAACGCCTGAAAGAGTCCACATAATCGATCGTCTGAAGATGCTCAAGTTCTGTTGAAATGTATTGTAGAAGCATATGCAGCTTGTAGTAGTAATAAAAAAGGTGTGCACAACGCTGTAGCGGAAAATTTCAATCAAGCTGTAAAAGTGTTTTATACATGCATTACAGTTTTCTGTTATATTGCATAATTAAATTTATTTTATTTTATTTTTATTTTTTGAGTTTTACTTGTAGGAGGTAGGGCAAATTATTTTGAAAAATAAAAGATAACCAACTACTAATTTGAAATTGATGCAACGATTATTTCAAGTGATAAATGTAACTAGACAAACATCGTATACGTCTGCTGCCAACGAAGAACCAGCACAACAACAAACACCTTCCACTACGCAAACCCAATTTGATATAACATGGAATTTTAATGGGTTTTACAGTCAACTTGACGAAACAAAGACTCACTGTGAACAAATTCCATGCTTGAATTCATCAAACAATCTTCTATTGCAACAAACTCTACACTTTGGTTCTATTGTGCTAATAAAGCATGCAATGGTGGGAGAAGACGTCGTGAAGAAACGGACAAGAATCTTGTGAGAACACTGGCCAAATGCACAAACAATATATGGAAAAAATCTCGCATATATTCAGAAAACCCAAATACAGGCAACACAAACAGTGTAGATTGCACAATAAAAATAATTAATTAACCATAAATCAATTAAATTGTAAATCAAATTTCAAATACCTCTATCACATCGTCAAATCCGGTTTTTTTTTAACCAACTTCCACACTTAAACACACCACACAAATTCTCTGCTCACTTCGTACAGTACGGACTCCAATAGTCAAAAGCATGCAATAATTATAAAAAACATTGTACTTCACTGAGAACTAGATCAGAAAGCAGTAATTTCAATAAATACCTGCATTCCATCATCCAATATCACAACACCAACTTTTTTGTTTTCTTGAGCCGGTTGAAAGTTAGAAGAGGATGATAGCATTTCAGATATGAAACTGTGATCCATGTGTCCAACCTGTTTCATAACCATAGAAGCAATGGCCTTCCTGTTTGCACCAACCCCAATTCTCACAGAAGTTTGAGATAGATGCCTGTGAAGCATTTTAGCTTCATCTCCACCAGCATAACCCTGTTCACAGGTATTCAATCGACATAAGAAAGGATGAAATGGTATTGTAGAGAACTTATTCACATTGCATAAAAAATCAATCACATGTCAATTTCGCTCAACCATTGCAGCTAGCACTTAATCTTTGGCACCAACAGACATATATAGCATTAATGTCACAACTCTGTTCTGGCTCTCTTGTCCGGAATCCTCGTCTATGATTGAGGCTGCAACCTCCAAATTGTGGAGCCGTCTTTTCTCAAATTTAATGCGACAATTGAAAATAATCAATCCCCCGTTATACAAGTGTCGCTTATTCATATACAAATACTAGAATTCAAACCATTAAGAGTATAAGATTGAAGGTTTTTTTTTAAAAAAAAATAAAAAAAAAATCTCCTACACATTCATAATGTATTACAACAAGATTTGCATAGGATCGTCATTTTGATCCATTTCATGTATCAGAATTAAGCTTCATAACAAAGAGAAAAGTCTTCACTCGAAGTTTGTCCCATAACAATTCCCACAAGGATCTGATTCTAACCACCCAAACAGGGGAGAAAAAATTGAAAATGTAACATCATGACCAATACAGACCTGGTGAAGTAGTTATACGATCTATGTTTTATATCGTGCTTACCTATCTTATAAAGATTAAAGGTTAAAACCATTGGCTGATTCAAATGCATTCATTTAGACAATATATAACATCGACTATATTATACAGACCGCACACGCACAAAGGCAGACACACACACACACGTGTGGGTGTATACACACACACACGTGTGGGTGTATACACACACATATACATATATACACACACATACATACTATATATGCATGTGTGTGTATGAGGACTGTTCAATTGTACTTTAAATGATGCAACGCAGCAAATACCCCATGAATTCCAACCACAAGCTCATGTTTAAATAAAAAGTAATTCTCTCTCTTCCCGCTACCACAATTATTTAAATAGGAACTTGAGGTGGAAATCAAAGGGCAATTAGAATGCGACACTATTTGGGATGACACTGAACGACCATATATATATATATATATATATATATATATATATATATATATAGGCGAGCGTTCAATGGCACCCCAAATAGTGCAGCACCCCTAAATGCCCCCCAATTTCAACCATACATTCTGTTTCTCTCTCCCTCCGCTATTTCTCTCTCCTTCCACTAGCATAATTTATAATAAATGAGAGGTCGAGAGATGGGGGCAATTGGGGTGCTCACTATTTGGGGTGCCAATGAACGCTCCTCATATATATATGTATGTATATCAATGTATTAAAACGCAAAAGGTGTACGTGAGGCGTTTTCTTGTCCGTGAGGCGAGGCGTAAGCCTCGAAGTGTTGAGACGTAAGTCTTTCGGGTAAAAAAAAAACGCAACATATATACTTAATTTTTAATATGAAATAACATCAAACGTCAATTAAACAAGTATTGCTAAACAAAATCAATACAGAAAAAAAAACAACGACTGACCTTGCTACTAGCGAGAATACCATCACGGCAAAAACGATACAGTAAAAAAAAGACAAAAAAATACAATAAATACAAAAAAAAAATATAGTAAATAAATAATGGAATCGAACTCAAATCCTTCGCTGGAATCGAGCTCGATTCAGGAACCGATGTCGATTTCAGTTAAGTAATCGAGCTCGATTCCGGTTGAATCGTGTTTCCCATTCCAAAATTTCAAGCTCATGGTGAAAAATGAAGCAGGTAAGTTTTGTTTTTGTTTTTTTATATACATACGTACGCCCCAGCCAGTTGAGGCTTTGAGGCGTACGTTTTTTGTGTTTTTCACGCCACAATCGGTTGAGGCTTAAGCTTCAGAGGTAAAATGCCTCCCGAGTTGTCGCTTCAAGGCGTTTTTGCTTACGCCTCGCCTTGAGGCGCGCCTCAGGCATGTTTTTTAAAACATTGATATTTCTCCTCTCTCACCTTCCACTCATTCTCATACCGTCCACTAACTTAAATTAATATAAACGAAAAGTGGAAATCAAGGGGCTATTGGGGTGCTCCATTTTTAGGATGTCATTGAACATATATATATATATATATATATATATATATATATATATATATGTATGTATGTATGTATGTATGTATATATATATAGTGGAGCATTCCGAGACACCCCTGTTTTGTAGCACCCCTACCCGTTCGTGAGCTACACCAATTCAAATCCAACATGAATTTGTAGATGTTGAATCCACAAATATATTATCATCTATCCAAAATTTGAGCTTGTTCCGACATTCGTAGAATAACATATTTGATGTTTAAATTTAACCGTTCGAACAATGTCTAAACAATGAATAATTGAGCTAAGATTTTGAAAACGTTCCTCTATACATACCCACATATGTATGTATGAATGTATGTAGCACATGCAAAACCCCAAGCAAACAAAAGGTTATAAAACCATTTATAAATCTGATTAAGTCGTATTTACCATAAAAATATGTTTCCGAAAGTTATTCAAAAGGAAAAAAACAGAGACCGAGAGCATAACTTTCTCACAAATCCACACCAAAACAGATTGAATTAAAAATATATTTGATATGAACTAAAAGAATAATATTATTCAAAATCTATGCCAAAATAGATTCAACCATAAACAGGCACATGCATATATGACCACAGAAATATACAAATATGACCCCAAGCAATAGACGTTTATGAATCAAGTCGGAGTCCGCTGTACGTCTAAGCAGATTATCTATAGATTAATAGTGCATTATTTAAGATCTTTTGTCTTATATCACATCCAACCATTGATATTTGACTGTGTTGCGGTCAATATTCTCATTTAACTAACAGCTATATATTTCCTTCAAAATAATTTATGATTTAACAGTCTTAAACCCATGCAGACAACTCATTAACAAGTCACCTGATATACACGTAAATGTGTATATTTTATCCGTTTATTTATCTTTAAAATAAGTGATATTGTGTATTTATAATTGTGTTTCCAGATTATTTGAGATGAATGGATTAATGCACTTAATTGTTGTAAAGCTTGAAGAATTTGTGCAAGGAGAGTGTTGATTTTTAGAGATGAATTAAAGCTTGAAGATCTGAAGAGATGTTGTTGTTCATCTACTTTCTGCTGCATATTTCAAAGTTAAGATTCAATGTTTTTCTGATCACTTGGAGTTCTTATTCATACTCAAGGCAATTGGAGTTGAAACCCGCAACCTATTTTCTCTGCATGCGTTCACACTAGCTCATTTGAAAGGCCTTCATTCAAACGCGTTAACACTTGGCTACTTGATTTACTTGTTATTTTGGAAAAGGGATTTTGTCCCACATTGTGGAATGAGCCTCTTAGCCTTGGCCAATACAACTATGAATACCTTGTACCTTATTCATGTAAAGACACTTAGTTTTATTCTATAATCTTTCTCTTGGAATAAAACTCTTCTTCCTTATTCTCTTTAGTTGTAGGTTTTTATTTACATGTTATTTTCTTTTCTGCAAGTAGATTAGATTTATTTTATGCAAATAGAATAGGTTGTCCTTTATTTTTATTTTTATTTTTGATTTTTGTTCTAAGTTGCAATTTACGTTCGTTGTTAGAATAATAAACATGAGAGGTTAATCCCTTTCAACTTAGGGGTAATGAAGCTCTCTTGATCATGTAGTTGCAACATAATCCTTTCATTCTCTCTTTGTGTTTCATGTTATGTTGCAACTACATGATCAAACTATATCATACCCACTAAATCACCATACCAGATCTAATGAAAAATGAACAAGTTGAAATTGAAATATACTTTAAGCATGGCCTATGAACTATTAATTAGAACTATAGACCATCAAATTTTTGGTTTCAACCTCCACTTAATCACCATGACATCAACATAACATGAAACACAGAGAGAATGAAAGGATTATGTTGCAACTACATGATCAAGAGAGCTTCATTACCGCTAAGTTGAAAGGGATTAGCCTCTCATGTTTATTATTCTAACAACGAACGTAAATTGCAACATAGAACAAAAATAAAAAAAATAAAAAAAAAAGGACAACCTATTCTATTTGCATAAAATAAATCTAATCTACTTGCAGAAAAGAAAATAACATGTAAATAAAAAACTACAACTAAAGAGAATAGGGAAGAAGAGTTTTATTCCAAGAGAAAGATTATAGAATAAAACTAAGTGTTTTTACATGAATAAGGTACAAGGTATTTATAGTTGTATTGGCCAAGGCTAAGAGGCTCATTCCATAATGTGGGACAAAGTCCCTTTTCCAAAATAACAAGTAAATCAAGTAGTCAAGTGTGAATGCGTTTGAATGAGAAGCCTTGCAATTGAGCTAGTGTGAACGCATTTGAATGGAAGACCTTTCAAATGAGCTAGTGTGAACGCATGCAGAGAAAATAGGCTGCGGGTTTCAACTCCAATTGCCTTGAGTATGAATAAGAACTCCAAGTGATCAGAAAAGCATTGAATCTTAACTCTGAAATATGCAGCAGAAAATAGTTGAACAACAACATCTCTTCAGATCTTCAAGCTTTAATCCATCTCTAAAAATCAACACTCTCCTTGCACAAATTCTTCAAGCTTTACAATAATTAAGTGCATTAATCCATTCATCTCAAATAATCTGGAAACACAACTATAAATACACAATATCACTTATTTTAAAGATAAAATAAGATAAATAAGCAGATAAAATATACACATTTACGTGTATATCAAATACCCCCACACTTATCTTTTTATTCGTCATCGAATAAACTAAACTAAGATATGTCACACTTTCGTAGGAAACACGATTGCATTTAGCGTATGCAACAAGCCGTTAAACCCCTAGGTGTCCCTAGTGAGAGTGAGTTTGTTGACACTTTTTTAACGTGTGTCACCATGACATACTAACGGTGTTAGTGATTGTGTTGCTGAGATCAAAAAGGTGGAATTCAGGGGGTAATCATAGCCTCACACCACTAACACCGTTAGTGGTGTCATGGTGACCCACGTTAAAAAAGTGTCAACAAACTCGTATTGGTCCCTAGTGGGACGAGTGTTGTCTCGTGAGGGTTTTCAGCGGATATTACCCACAAAATCCAAAGCATCTTATGTACGCAGATTAATCAGTGTTGTCAATAGCGAATAGCGCAAGGCCTGCGCTATGCGCTATAGCGCGCGCTATAATGTTTTTTTTTTTTTTTTTTTTTTGCTTACAGAAAAGAAGATCTTAAAAAAAAACACAGGAAAAAGGCACAAAAGGAAAAAACTGTATGTTTAAAATCTACAAAAAGGAAAAAAACGAAAATGCATGTTCAAAAAAGAAAAAGCAAAATAGCGCGCTATTCATGGCTGCGCTATGATAAAATAGCGCGCTATAGCGCGCTATTTTTGCGCTACACGGGACCCCTGCGCTATAAGAACCAAAATAGCGCAACCTGTGCGCTATTTTGCGCTATAGCGCTCGCTATGACAACTATGAGATTAATCAAATGATATATTTAAGGTCTTTCACATTTCAAGGACTTTACCTAAATTCAATAATAACTGTTCAGTCCTAAATTGTCCATCCCATTATTGGTGCAAAAATGAATAAAAAAATTCAAGCTGAATCGTAATTCCTTGATAACACTGTAATTGTCTTGAAGGTTAAGAGTGTGGTGTCAACCAAAGTTCTACACATCGACGATGTGCACCCAATCATTTCTTTACTCTTTTTTTTTTTTTTTTTTTTTTGAATAATTCTGCACCAGTGTAACTGCAATGTATTGGATGTGAATTATGCATAGATGAAGGAAAATTTTGTAAGTTCTAAAAAATATTATAGATAAGAGGGCAAGTGTATTAGTTGAACTTCAAGCTACAAAAGATAAAGTAATACTAATGCACATATAGATATTTATTTCCTTTCATCTTCTCTACTACAATCCTCGCTTCCAAGTACGGTGTAGTGGATATGGATGGAATGGAAATGAATGCTTTATAGTCATCACCCAACAACTCCTCATTTCAAAGCCCAACCGCCTCAAAGTTTATCGCATAAATACAAGGATACCATCAAAAATAGTCTTAACTTTCGACTTTAGAAATCATGTTTATATTGCATGCAATACTCAAACAAGAGAAATACATGATTTTTTAAATTAGTACAATGAAAGTTGTAGCCATGCGGATAAACACTTTGAAACGGTTTATTTCACAAAAATCCAATGAGATAACAATAACTATAGCGGCTTAACCATACAAACAGCTTTACAAAAAACATCATCTTTTTATATTAATAATTTTTGGGAATGAAATCAAGAATTTGGAGAGGAAGAAAAAACATGGATGAAAGTTACAGACAAAGAAATAAGCTTTTCTAAGACACTTAATACCATTAAAATATGACTAGAGAAACACAGATTTATGTTGAACTAAAATACAGAGATCTGAATTGATGTACAACAGCGAGCATAGCTGAAGTTACACCGAACTTTTGAGACATTAGAACTTCAAACAAGAAAAAAAACAAAACACAGAAGTTTTAGGACACACAGTTATGTTTCAAACAAACTTGACTAACCACAAAAAAAAAAAAAAAAAAAAAAAAAAAAAAAAAAAAAAAAAAAACACAGAGAGATCAAGGATTAAAGAGAACTCAAACAATCGATTAATACAATTCAGGCTCTGGTACCACAACTCAGTTTGAATCAAATTCTTGAGGTATCAACTAGTTTAAGTCAACAACAAAAATGTTTTGCATGAAAGTTGCAGTGCATGCAAATATATTTTAAACAGACATGGCTAAAATAAAAACATGTGTCAATTTAGGTCTATCAGACTGAAGAAATTGCAAGTTATCATAGATTAGTTCAGGCCCAAAAAAAAAAAAAAAAAAGAAAAGAAAAAAATAACTTTTTCTAACTTCCATTGAAAATTTAAGCTATTTACTTTGTGAAATTAAAAAAAATAACATGAAAGTTATAACATATAAAAAATATCAAACTAAATTTGAGAAAAGTAGAATAAACAAATTAAAAATAGGTCCACGGAACCATATGGATTTGATACGAATCATGTTACATAAAGTGTAGATCATGCATTTCATCACTAAGCAACATGAAATTTTAAAGATAGATAGTTTTCTCTTTCTAGTCATCTATGTTATAAGTTGTAGCTCGAATTTCTTGATTTCTCCTGGACTGACTGGTTTTCATGCCTTCAACTAGTTTCGAAATGTAGGTGCCTTCTTCATGGTAATGAATCCATTCATAGCCTTACGTAAGTGTATTTTAGACACACTTGAAACGCTTATTTCATGCATACTATGACAGTGCTTTTTGTGTAAAAAGAGGGGAAAAAAGGACAAGCATGCATGTTGAACACCCCAAGTCTCCACATGTGTGTGCCTCCAACTGTATGTTGAACTCCTCTGACATCCCATCATTATCCTATGCCATTTTACATGGTACTCTCGTTTCACAAGTTTGCTTGGTTCAAAAATTATTTGGTCCACCAAAATTTACTTAGTTCAAGCCAAATGTTTAGGTAGTTCAAAAAAATTCACGTCCAACTTGTACGAGCAAGACCAAGTAATTGAAACTCTATGCGATTTTCATATTTCACGGTCATTCTTACATGAATCTCATGCCCGTGGTGCTCAGTTACAGGTAGGCAATCTTGAACACTAAACTTATGTATCATACTTGGTTAATTTCATGATATTCATGTCCAGCGTACACGGTATATTCAAAACACATTTGCCAACTGCATCATTTTCTTTACCTTAAATCAAATAATTTGCTCTTAGAACGTAAAACTTCTGTATTATACTTCGTTAATTTCATGATATTCATGTCCAGCGTACACGGTAGATTCAAAACACATTTGCCAACTGCATCATTTTCTTTACCTTAAATCAAATAATTTGCTCTTAGAACGTAAATGTTTAGGTAGTCCAAAAAAATTCGCGTCCAACTTGTACGAGCAAGACCAAGTAACTGAAACTCTATGCGATCTTCATATTTCACGGTCATTCTTACATGAATGAATCTCATGCCCGTGGTGCTCAGTTACAGGTAGGCAATCTTGAACACTAAACTTATGTATTATACTTGGTTAATTTCATGATATTCATGTCCAGCGTACACGGTAGATTCAAAACACATTTGCCAACTGCATCATTTTCTTTACCTTAAATCAAATAATTTGGTCTTAGAACGTAAAACAAGGTTATAGCTCAGTCTTTTAACTTTCGAGTCATGCTAGTTCCATCGTATTTTGATGGGTAAAACTTAAAAATACGAATTGGTCATGACCTTCAAAATTCTACCCCTTTAAATCAAGATTTCATCCATAAAATTCAGATTTTAAGTAACTGCGAAAGATCTTATGAAAAAATGACTTGGTTTCGCAAGATGCTCCAGTTACATGATAATGACTCCATTGAATCTTCATCGATATAATCTCTTTCAATCGTATTCTTGACTTTTATATCAAGGATTGGGCTAGATTGTATATAAATGTACATGCTACCAGTTTTGACTTCGATTTTATTCAAGTAAATCTGATGCAATAGAGGAATACACTTTCATAACATCAATATGTAGAACATACCATGTACATACATACATACATATAGGGAGAGGCTATTTAGACACAAAATTAGACATAAATTAATGGACACACAATCTTAACCGTTGGATTATTTTGTCTTTATATGAAAGAATGGAATTCATGGGGTGACCCAATGGTGTAAATTCGTTGTGTCACCAACTGTGTCTAAATCTTGTGTCCAAATAGACTTTCCCGTATATATATATATATATATATATATATATATATATATATATGGTATTACACATACGTGTGCGCGCACGCGCATATTCACACACACGCACATGCAAATCAGTATGCAACCATGCTCTTCTATCGGTATTCTTAAATCGACTTGTAAAAAATTTCTTCTTTCCAAACTCCTATTGTATGTTCTTAGTCACATATCCTATCAAGAAAGGTCTTTATCAACTATGTCATGTTCTTGATTTTCCCCAAAGAAGCCGCATTAAATTATGTTTGTACCAAAGATACAAAATCAATTTCCTTCTTGGAGGTAGTGACAACATATTATTGAAGTACTTTGTCGAAATTACACTACACATGATTTTGATTCGTTAAATATCTTCATTCAAATTTTATGCATAAATAGACTGGATCATCCAACAAGAATGTATAATTGATATGAGCTCAAACAGAAATCATTTATATAAAATATATTTTTGTTGGTCATCACTGATATGAATAAAAACTTTAGGATTCACTTCCTTCTTCACTTTACATCTTAATCATCATACATTTTGAAAGTTGACACATGCCACATAAACAACACAACTTCACGAATCGACACTAAATAGTTTTGTACTGTTAGTCTTTATTTCCAGTTCTGGTGGTGGTGAAAACCCAAGTTGAAGATGACCTCTTTCGACTTGCTTACACGGAACTTTGGCTTTTGATAATCATTTTTATGACCTTGTTCACCACAAATGTAGCTAATTTAAGTATGCACTTGAAGATGTGAACACATTCATGCATAATAAGTATTTTCTCTAAACAACTGTGACAACGTCATCTTCTATTTGTAGATGGAAATACATTTGGTTTTGCTAGTTTTTCTGTGCTCCATGTCATTCTATTTCTTCTTCTGTTTGTAAATTCTTTGTTGCATGGCCGTTTTTTTAATGGTCTTTGGTCGTCAACCTATTTTTATGTATGCGGCATTTTTCATATTTCTTTGTTGCCTTTGGCTTATGGCTAATAGTGGAAGTTCATACCTTTAACTAATTCGAAGTTTTTTTTATTTGTTGTAAAAATTAATCTCTATTGAGATGATTAATCTTTAACTCATGCTTACTGCGTAACATCCACCTACTAATTTTTAAAACCATGCTCTTTACAATCCAATCGAAATTGATTCATTTTTTGTTTGATTATCTTCAAAGTTCTAAAATTTCCAGAATAAGTCAAATCACGGTATAACTAATTAAGCATGCATTCAAAGAATATGGGCACTTGTACACAATATAGTTTTTCTTTAAACCATTGTGACAATGTCATGTTCTCACCTTGTAGATAGAAATATATTCGGTTTTGTTTGCTTTTCCATGCTCCACGACATTATGTTTCTTCTTCTTTTTTGTGATGTTTTCCATTTTTTTTTTTTTTCTTCTGCATTGTTAACTTTGAAAAAAAAATGGTCCTCGGTTGCCAACTTATTTTGATCTGTGCTACATTTTTCATGTTTCCTTGTTGGCTTGGGCTTATGGTTGACAGGAATTCTTACCTTGATTAATTCAAAGTTGTTTGTACAATCAATTCAACGATACTTTATCTTTTGCTTGATTGTCTTTTACATTTTGAAATTCTCAATGTTAGACAAATCACGATATAGATTGTAGATATGTTCAATTAAGCAGTCAAATAAAAATATCTCATTATTTGTTTTTCTCTTTTCCACCAGCACAAGTTTTGTCCCAAAAAACAGAAAAGGAGCGGGGAAAAAATGTTTTCAGTTTTGTATATAAAATTTGTCTTGAAAATTATGCCCTGCAAAATGCATTTTCGAAATTAACAAACCAAATTAGTTTTGAATGTTTCCAGAAACTAAAAACTGAAAATAGATTGAAAACTGCAAACCAATTAACCGAGCAGCCCAAAATTTCATCAAAATCCAGCTAGGGAAACACAAGGTATGTTCATTTAAAACAAAGAGAGATAGACCGCCTGAGAACAGCGAGCAATGCATAGCTCGACTTGTACTGAACATTAGAAGTATAAGGAAGTACAAGGAAGACAACCATGATGAGTTTTCTTGAAAGTTGTGGCATCAGGAACAAAGAAAACTCGAGAAATCGATTAATTTGGTGAGTTTTGCAACTATAACTCAGTGAACGTTGGGCTTATAAGACTAACTATTTGAGTTAGCGTGCAACATAAAAGGCACAGAATATGAAAATATCTTTCAAACAAACATATCTTAAGAAAAAACGAACGGATAATTCAAATTAGATCCTCTAGACTCTGCTCCAAGTTACCATGGACCGGTTTAACTTCCACCGAAGTTTTAGAGCATTTACTCTTTGGATCAATAAAGTATGCAGCATGAATGTTGCAGCGGATGCAAAAGGGTTTTGAATAAATATGACAGGTAAAAAAAAAGAACAAAGAAAATTGGAAGACGGACGATGGGACCAAAAGGAGTTATGTAAAATACACATAAAACCTGAGCAGAATTATGAAGCAACGCAAAATTTTAGAATTGGATACTGTTCCTCGCACTAACCACATGTGTTTTAAGCACTAGCTCAAAAAGTGGTTCGTAACAGAGCCATTTTTAACTTCCACTAAAGTTTTAGGGAATTTATTCTATGGATTACTAAAAACACATAGCATGAATGTTGAAGCATATGAAAATATCTTTGAACAGCTATGACAATAATAAAAAGTGAAACATTTAAACTAGAAGAAGACTGATAGGAACCAAATGGGTTAATGTTACATATAAAATTAGCATCCCGGTCCTAATCACATCACGAAGCAACGTAAAGCTTTAGAACCGGATAATATTCCTCACCTGATCACATGTGTTTCAGGTCCTGGCTCAAAACTCATCTTTTCTCTTGCGTTTGTATTGGTCTTTCTTGCTTACGGACTAATTTTCAAACAAAATAAAAATCATCTCTATGGTAAATGAGCCCAGATGTATGCTTCATTTATGACATCTTGACATTTTTCACTTGTAACACTAGCCTATTGCGTGCCATGCAAAATATGATGTGGGGAGACAGTGCAAGATGTGTCAAAAGAGAGCTCGAGCACTCCATGCATCACCATTCCATGCTTCCTCACATGGTTGTCTTCCACGCATTCCACATTTCACTTATATTTGTCACATACACACTTCCATATCACAGGTCCTCTTAATCTAAAACGTTTAGTTCAACTCATAGGCACTAGAGGTGAGCAATACTCGGTTAGATCCGAACAAATTGACCAAGCTGGTTCATTTTGGTTGGACTCGTATGGCTATAAAGTTAGATTGGCTATAACCGGTTTGTAAAATAGTTTTATTTGGCTATCAGCTAAACCAGAAAAGGTGGATACCCAGTGTCAAAGGCTCCCGTACTCAAGCGCGAGAGGACTTCCCGACAGTCTCACATCCTAGTACTATTCTCACTTTCCAGAAACCAAAAATTTAAAACGCTAACAAACTCAGTAACCTTTTGATAACTTCTTATGGTTTAGCAATCAAAATCATTTCTATATATCACGAATAAATCGATATTACACATGAAAAAAAAAATCTAAAATGTTGAATTTGTGCTATATTCATAACTTCATGCTTCCATTTGAAATACACTGAACATCATAATATTTTTTGCTTCAACCAAACCAAAAGACCGACCAAACCGACCAAAATTATTTTGGCCGATTTGATTTTCAAATATTTTGGATTTAGTTCAGTTTATCATTTGTGACAGTAAAACGAATCACATTCACTAACATGTGATTTCATGGGGTTACATACACGACTTTCAAGCCCATCTTACAATGTAATGGACTAACTGTTTGCAAATCCATAAGACCTTGTGTTCTAATTAGGGTTGTCAACGAATATCTGAAACTTCAGAGATCGATTATATACACATCAAAAAATGTGAAAAACATTTAATAACCAAAATAAATGGATATGGACATAATAGAATACCTACTTATTCATCTGTCATCCAATCGTTTGTATATTGTGTGTATTTTAACAAAACAGGCAATTAAAAATTATACTAAGTATGTTTTTGGCACAAACTCAAATTGCTACATTTTTTTTATTATTATCATCATATTTGTTCCATTATTTTAAGAACTACTATTGAGATAGTTCCACATCAACTATACATTCCCATCTATTTTTTTAATGTATCAACTATTAGCAAGTAGACAAAAATCCAATATTCGTCTGACTTCCGAGTGCATGCGTATTGTCATGAAAACAGTTTTGAATACATATACAATGTTATCCTCGTTTTGAAGTATATGTTTGTAGAGCCAGCTTTAAGATCTTACAGTGTTGTACTTAGTAACAGATTAACGATCCCTAATACTAGAGTCATGCGTATTAGGATGTAATGTAGATAATTTTATCATTCTTCATACTTGATAGACCTAAAGTAAGGTAAGTTACATTTGCACTGTTTTTCTAATCATGAATAATCTGTTATCGGAGCATAAAACAAAAAAATTGCTTAGTCATTAACCTTTCAAGGATGCTACTTCTATCTTGTTTCAATATCTACAACTTGAAGGCACAAACTGGTCAGATTCTTAAAAGTCACCATGTCCGTTTGGTACGTTTGATCATTTGTACAAGAATCCAAAAATTCTGTCATTGCAAACCATTCATTTTCCATATGTTAATCGAAGTATCATAATAGTAAATTATGTACTGTATTACAAAAGAAGTTGAGGTACTAGTACAAGTGCATGAAAATGCAGACTAAAGTACCAAAAAGGGTCGAACTACAAGAACAAATGTCGTGATGTAGATGACTAACTATAATAATATACCTTGGATATGCAAAACCGTAAAGGCCTTATAATGGGAGTTAAGTGATAGAGTAGATCTAGAAAATCTAAAAAGGATAATTAGGCAACTATCACCATGGCTCCCTCTTTGAGAAAAGTATATAAAACACCAGTTAATCAGAAAGGGATCACCCACAACCACGTACTACAAATGAAAATACCTGGCCATTGAGTTGGGATTGAATGGGAATAATAAACACGAGAGGTTGTTATATTACATAATACAACACAACATAGTTGAACATCTGTGCAATCAAGCTAACAACTCAATAGGATAATCACCATCATGCTTTCATAATAGATATTGTTCTATATGTGTGTGCAGCGGAAAATGCAAGATTTTAATGAAAATATGTAAAAATAGTTATATAGATATGTATATGCATATTTTCCTTTTATGGTCATGAAAATATTCATCAAATTGCACAATAATTGTTTTAACGAGGCACAACCGATTGTCATAACAAATGATATAATTTTAAATTAATTACAAACCGGAAATATCCATTTTATTAAACAATTAGAGCAAACAAATGCTATATTTATTAGGTATTAATAACCAATAAGCATGACAAATAAAAGCACCAAACTATAGAAAACTTCAAACTCAATTAGAATGCTCAATAAAGTATTCATGCAAGCTTAGAGCACAAAATGTCAAACAAATGCTTTTTCTTTAAACAGTGAATTCACTTTCTTACATCTCCACTTTCTTTCTATCAAAATTTTGAATTTCAGCTCGTTCTTTGAAAATTGCCTGGTTCCAATCAAATGTAGATCCGTTCTAACGACATGTATTTTACATATCACAGGATCGTAAAGTAATTCTATTTAATTCCTAGTGGTTGTATCGTTCTCTTATTTTAGTATGCTGCTCATGGGGATATGATACGTGTCCATGATTTTTACCAGATCTTTTGTGATCATTTTACTAATGTGATTTACTCTTTTAGCCATAAATTTTGTTAGAGACTGAATTAGGTGTTCTAATTGGTCTCATTGAATAGAGACGGTGGTTGGTCATTCCGTAGAGTGGTCACATTGAGGATTTGATTCAGCAGTTTGGAACAAATAGTTGTTTTAAGTTTTCATTTCACTAGCTATACCAACCACTCTAATAGTTGTTGATCTAATAGTTGTTTTAATTTTTCATTCCACCTAGCTATTCCGATGAGATTCATGTAAGTGGTCACATTGAGGATTTGGTTCAGCAGTTTGGTCATTCAGCTAATGGGTTGTTATGAATGCAATGGTTGTTTCTGTATTTTCTTTAGAAATGATATCGTCGTAGGACACTGAAGAGAAGTGAGGATTGAGAATACTATTCTGACTTGTGTATACTCTTATGTTGTTTGAGTAGCATATTTTATGAGATTATTACGTGTTAACTCTTTGGTTGCAAGGAACAGGTCAAGTTATACTTAAACTGTATAGTATCATATTTTCTTGTATGGTTGTTGATGGTTATTTATCGTTCACACCAGACTGTTGTTTGACTCCATGTTTTATTTCTCCTTTTATTACATTGAGATGCTCATTGACAATGTTGTTGAATAGATTGAGTAGCATGTAGAAGGTTTGATGATGATGCTACAGTGTGATGACGAGCTGGAGACTTGTGTATTACCATCCTATTATAGCTATTTGGATTTCCGCTATTTGACTGTTATATACTTTGATGAGAGATGCAGTGATGCTTGATGTATTCAAACATTGAGATGCATTGTACATGATTTCTAAGATTTTATGAAGATGGAATTTTTTGTTTTATCATGCTTCACTATTAGATCATGTTGTATATTTTAATATTATATGTTATTCATATGCCGTGAGTTATGGGACAGATTTTATTTCACTTTATCTTTCTTGATGATTGTTCCATATCGGTCTAGCACGACACACAAAGCACTTTTTCTGTAGTTTTGTGCAGAAGATATAGAACGGTCATCACATCCGTCCCTATGAACGTGGAAAGGGGTAGGGGTCATAGTTTACAGTACAATACAACACCAAGACTTTCAGATTATTTATAAATAACCACGAGAAGTTAAATTCCAATTTACAGGTCAATCATTGGCTATAAGGAGCTTCAAATCTACAAAGTTCATTACTTATATCTGCTTACTGTAATATAAACCTACTAGAGAACCACTTACATGACCCGAAAAATTGTCGACACAGAAAGCAATCTCTTAATATTTAAATATTTATACAGGTCCATTTCATTATAATTATCTGATATTGAGTTTGCTCAACATAACCAATTTAATACCACATGCACCAAAATCTTGCAGTTGTAAGAACCGCAGTGCATATCCTATAAACATACACAGAAAACTTGAACTATGTAGCAATATCACAAAAACACAAGTTAAAAGGTATATACCCGGGTTAGAATGAGAGGTGATATCCCAGCTTCATCCATGGCACGAGCAATGAACTCTGTCATGGGTGTCTTCCCGTTCCCTCCCCATGTCAAATTGCCAATACTAACCACAGGCACCGGCAACCTGACATAAGACGGTAATCAATAAAAATAAATTTAAATGAAAATTCCAGAATAAGAAAACGGAAAAAGAAAAAAAAATCTATAAATCTTAAATTTGAGTGCATAATTAACTACACAGCAAATTACTAACAATATGGTGAAGGAATCAAATGAATGATTACGGCAAAGGTGTCCAAATGCCAAATAAAAAAGGATAATAGCAATAATGTTTACCTGTGCTTTTGGAATAGATTGTAAAAATAAAGTTTGTGTCGGAGAAAGAGCGAGACTTTGTATACGGAGGAAGCGAGAGACAGTAAAGGGAGAAAAGGTAGATGCCGAGAACAAGGATTCTGGGTGGTGGCAATCAAGCTTAAGGTTTTTCTCATTTTCTCCATTTTATGACAATATTGTAATGATCAAAGAATTGATGATTAAAGCCTAGGGGTGGCGGTGGCGGTGGCGGTGGCGGTGGCGGTGGCAATCATTCGTTTTGAGAAGAAATTGAAACTGGGCGGTTTAACCAGCCTGCACAAAACTCGAAGAACCTCCCTCGCTTCCCAAAAATATCATGGCAATGGGAAAGTACAGCTAATTCGAAACCGACCGAAAAGGTTGAAACCAATATAACCAATCAAGAAACTAAAATCAAGCCAAAAGCTATTTTTTTTTAAATCAAAACCAATCAAACTAAAAATATCTAGTTTGGTTTTGTTGGTTTATTAGGTTTATCACAAAATGAATTTAATTTTTCAACGGTTGACATAATATAATATTAATGCATTGTTATTAACACTCCAAATTTTGTTAGGAGGAAGTCAATCTAAAAATATATATATATATACATTAAGGAGCGTACCAACGAAGGAAGTGACCTCTTAACAAATAAAGTACCTTATTATGTCCATTTATGCTTAATTTCACTCTTCTGTTCATTAATCTACTTTTTAGTTGTTAATCAACACTATTAGTTGTGAAAATTTCAAATCCTACCAAAAAAACATGGCCGAAAAAGAAAACAATATAATATTGACACATGAGAGTGAGCGTTATGTTGGAGTTGATCAGAGTGATGAGATGGTAAGATCTAATTTCAGTTTATTAAATCATATGCACATGTTGTTTGGGTTAAGATCTAATTTCAGTTTATTAAATCGTGTGCATATAATATCAACTATTCCTTCACGTTATTTGTAGTTAAACGATTTAGGGTTTTTTAATTTAGGGGTTTGATGATGTTACGGTGCGTAAGTCTTTAAAAGAAAGGGTAAAAGCGTAAGAAGATAAAAAAAAATTAGCTACCTACATTAACCCCCTCTTAACAATTTAAACAAAGTGAAGTGTCCTTAAAATTTGTCCCTCCCTCCCTCCCCTCCCCTCCCCCCCCCCCCCCCAAACATAAATTGTAGTGTCAATAATAAACCTCTAATATTTAAGCAGCTAAATGAGTTCATACGATTTAGATTTTTTTTGAAAAATAAACCCATCCTCTAATAATACCGAAATGAAATGAAAGAAAAATAATATTGCTATTTAAATATTATAAATAATAGCAATATTAATAGTAATTTTTTAACTTTAAAATAACATAATTATAAATTATGGTTTAATTGGTTGGTTTGGTTTTCAAATATTGAAACCCACAATCAACCAATAAACCAAAGTAATATAAAGTCAAAAACCAACCAATTAACCTGCAAAACTGAACCAAACTTCATTGGTTTATTTTGTTTTAACTAATAAATGTACATCCCTAACAATACGGATGCATTTGCTACTAGCATGGACAGGTATCTAAAGCAGTATTGAACGGGTTATAGAAGGTGGTTTGTAACGGCCCAGATTTTTGGTTAGTTAACTTTGAACATTTAATATTGTGTTAAATGTTGAGTTGATAATATAAAATGGATTTTTATATGGAGTTTAAGGATTTAATAATCAAATACGACTTAGATTCGAGTATATAGAACTATCGTAATATGAAAATGAAAATAATTGAATTATAAGTTAAAAATGAATCAAAACAATTCTAACGATTTATATAAATTCTAGTTGAATTAAAATTAAGTTAGTAAAGTTTTTAAAACAGAAATTTAAGTAATTTCATTTATTGTTGAAATCGTCGATTTAATCGATGAATTGAAATAGTCAATTTTCAAACGACCTCGAATTTCAACGAAGCCAATTTTATAAAATCCATAATAGCTAATTATAACTAGATTTCAAGTTTCGTATCAATGGGAGTTGTTATGTGAGCGTTGATATACACGTAAATGTGTATATTTTATCCGCTTATTTATCTTATTTTATATTTAAAATAATTGATACTGTGTATTTATAGTTGCGTTTTCAGATTATTTATGATCAATGGATTAATGCACTTAATTGTTGAAAAGCTTGAAGAATTGGTGTATGAAGAGTGTTGATTTTGAGAGCTAGATTAAAGCTTGAAAAAATGTTGTTGTTCAACCACCTTCTGCTACATATTTTAATGATTCGATGCCTTTTCATAAGGATAGCTTGTCGCAGATGTTATGGAGTTCCTACTCATGCTCAAGACAATTGAATTTGATGTCATTTGATGCCCGCAAGCTATGCCAATTGCAAATCCATTCACATTGCGTTCACATTAGCTCATTCGCAGGGCCTCTCATTCATGTTGCATTCACACTGGTTTATTTGTTATTTTAGAAAAGGGATTTTGTCCCACATTGTGTAATGAGCCTCTTAGTCTTGGCCTATGCAACTATAAATACATTGCACCTCATTCATGTAAAAACACACTTAGTTTTATTTTGTAATTCTCTTCTTGGAATAAAACTCTTCTCCCTTTCTCTCAGTTGTTATTTTATTTTATTTATGTTCATGTTATTTAGTTTCTTTTTCTCTTCTTCTTTAGCTATGTCTAGCTAATCCCCTTTGATTAGGGGGTGATGACGCTAATAGATATGATTCAACATGAGTCACATAGCCAATAGAGGAGGACTTTATACATGTAGATCTGGATATGAATCAAGGGTTAGATCTGAACCTTCATATTCTGTGTCGTTTAAGAGCTATGCTCCTTCATAGGGTATATTCGTGTTCGATCTAACAATTATCAGGTTTAGATCTAATTTTAGGGTTTTAGAAATTAATTAATGAATCTATCCTGATAGCCTATGGTTGTTTAAGAGCTCAGCTCCTGCATAGGCTATGCTTGTCGCTATTTACTTTTTTGTTTCTAAGAACCTAATTATTGTTGATTCATGTTTGTGACAGAAACATGAATTAGATCTATATTTATTTGTTGGCTATTGATGAGTATGAATCCGATCTATGTCATTATCCCCTAATTGCTTTCTCTTATTATATAAATCTCTCTTTTTATTTAATTGCTGTTATTTTCTGTGTTTCCAATCAATTAAAATTCTGGAATAACTTGATTGGATTTATTAATTAAAATATTTTTGGTCCCAGAGTTCGACGCCCTCTACAACAATCCTTGTTGTTTAGGAAAGCCGAACGGATCTTACAGTTGTTTACAATTGTTTGATTTGTTCGCAAACAAATTTTGGCGCGTTGCCGGGGACTAAAATAATTTTTATTTTTATATCCTTTGAGTTATATATTTTTTTTTCTTTAGTTTTCCTTCATATAAAAAAAGCAACACAAAAAAAATAATTTTTTTCCTTTTATTTTCTTATTTTTCCATTATAAAAAAAACACAAAAATATTTTCTTTATTTGTTTTATTTTATTTTCCTTCATTTATAGAAAAAAATCTCTTGATTAGTTGTGATTTGGTATTGCTGATCTTCTAATTTAGAGAGGAGAAAAAAAGGTTTTCAGATTAATTTCTTTCCCTTTTCATTGCCTTTCTTATTTCTTTCATGTTTCATTGCTTTCCATTTTTACAAATTAAATTTTAAAAAAAATATTGCTTTCCTTTTCCTACGTCTGTGAATTTCTTTCCTTTTCTCGCTGCCATTTTTCACCAAATCTTCCTTTCTCTACATCTCTCACCTCCATCAATAAAACTACATTCTTTCCACCATCAAGCAAAAAACCACATCACCCCAAACCATTCACAGCAAACAATTCCAAAAAAAAAAAAAAAAAAAAAAAAAAAAAAAACCTCTTTCCTCTTTTCAACAATTCCAAAAAAAAAAAAACAATTCCTTTTTTTCCTTCTTGCAAATAAATAATTTCTTTCCCTTCTTTCATCTATTTTCCACCTTTTCTGCGAATTATAAAAAAAATTGCTTTCCTTTTGTTCATTTCTTTCCACTTTTGTGTTTCTTCAGCCATAATCATTTGCCAAATTTTCCCATTTCTTTCTATTTGTTTTTTTTATATTTCTTTCCTTACAATTTCTTTCCCATTTGTTTCAGCTATTTCTTTCTTATCTCTGAATTCTTTTCAAAATTCCCTGTATAATTACCTTCCTTCTACGACATATTTTTTTCCTTTCATTTGTTTACACTTTTTACAAAGTAAAAAAAAAACTTTGATTCCCTTTCCTTACTTAAAACTTGCATTTTTATTTTCCAGGTTTCTTTCTCTTTATTAACCTTCCTTTCAATCTCATTACATTTCCTTTTTCTCTTTTCTGAAACAAATAAAAAAAACAATCTTTCCAAATTCTTTTTTTTTCATTGCTTTATATTTCACATGATTCACTTCTCAACTTCCTTCAACAATTCTTCTCCAACCATCCGCAAAGTCTCCTCAACTTCTTCACAAAACTTGCCTCCTTAACTCAGTCACCCTCTTCACAATCCTTACATCCTCCTTCCACATTCAAGCGCACCACTTGAAAAGTCAAGCCACAAACCAACGTCAATCCCAATTTTAGATCATCACAATTACCAGCAACTTCCTTAGACCCTCCTTCAAACCATCCGTCACGACAATAGCTCACAAATCGTACCACAATCCCCAGTTTACCACATACCGAACCCGAAATCGCCATCTACCTCAGATCGAACGCACCCAACCAGATTTGATCCTAAAAAAAAGGTCGTGAAAGTTTTATAATTTGGAGGAATAATTTGTTGCCATATTTTCGTTTGAATTCTCTGAGAAACAGGGGGCGTGGGTCTATATTGTTGGATTGACTTGTAGCCATCTGTGTTTGCTTATTTGTTTGGAGTTGACTGATTGAGTGTGTGAATATTTATTTCTTTTGTGCGTGATTGGTGTTTTGAGTCTGGTTTCTTGTTTCTTTAGGCATAATCATCTTGTCTTGTTTATTTTTTTTTATTTTTTTTTCTTTTCTAAAAAGCCAGTTTTTAGAGTTACCAGGTTTAGTTTGTTTTCCCTTTTGTTTTTGATATAGATTTTTTTTTAGTTTCTTATCTTTGGCTTGGATTTAGTGTAAAAAATAAATCATTTGTTTTTCACTTGTGAATCTTAGTGTGATAGTTTTCAGGTTGCAGATCAAGGAGGGAATTCAAAGGTCACGCTATTTGTAATTAGCAGAATTCGAATTGTTGGAGCGGTTGCACACCAAGTGGGGTGTGAACACGCTGATGCTACTCAATTGCACTGGACGGACTGCCGATCACTGTAAAATTTTCTAAATCCTATAGGTGCTCTGCTGTAAGGAAAAATATATAGAAATTGCGTGTAAAAAATTTCTGCAAGTGCCGCGGCTTGCTTGTAAAAATTTTATTTCTGTGACTGAATATTTTGCCTGTTGATGTGTGGTTTAAAATTTTAAAACGAACATGGGATTAATTGAAAAGTTTATTTTTGAAATCGAATCGAGGATTCCCCAAAGCTCATAGGACAAAATATTTGTTAAATTTACAATTAGGATTGATACTCTGTGAGGTGTCTAAGGAACGGTAGAGACTTGAACTCAAACAGGTTCTTAAACCTTCAGTCGTGTTTCTACGATGATTCGTGGCACACTGATAATTCCTGTCCGAACCTGGCCTAGACTTGTATTTATATAATCCGAAGTTGTTAATTTTAACATACTTTTTTTAGGAGCTTCTTTAGAGCCACAACTTTGCAACTGATTTTTCAACGAAAAACTCTCTACTTCTAGTACATGCGCGCTTGCCCCATGTACAACCAAAATTGCAATTCTTTTCAAACTTTAAATGATTTTGGTTTCACTTCAAATCAGACTGAATTTCAAGCTGAATTTTTTTCGAATAATTTCCACCAATCTCATCAAACAGTTGTACCTGAATATGAAAACTGTCATTCTATGATTAATGAGAATTTATCTAAGGCGAGACGACTGTTAATGCAAATGGCTAAGCAAAGTGCTGAAAATCAAAACAATTGCAACACGGGTTTTAACGAAATTTTTGAAAACCAAAATGATTTTCAAACGAGTGAATATCAAATGTTGGTTATCGAATATGCAAAATGTGTTGCGAACAAGCTAAATTTTTGGCGATGTTGGTTTTGGAAAATAAATAATGGACGACTTCTAAGAGATGAGGTGGATGAATTTTTAAGGTCAACCAGTGAGGAACACATAGAAATGACGAATCTAAAAACAACATTTTTAAGTCTTGTGTGTTTACCAATTTGATAGAAGAGAGCCTGAGTGAAATTGATCAATTAATGCATGACATTTGGAATTGTCGCGAGGACATCAAGGAATGGGCACGAATTTTAGATGAAAAACAAGATTCTGAAAATAAATATATCGAAAACATGCGTAACATTGAACAACTGGCTCAATACACTATTGAACTTTGACAAAATCTAGAGAAGTTATTACTTGAGGGAATTGATGATGTTGATGAATTTGATAACTTAATGAAACTTGGCTTGACTTACGTCGAAGAACTTGCTCAAAGAATAATAGACAGCAAACAAAGTTGCACTAGGATAATTTATCACATTTCTCTTCTTCAAACTGAAGTTACGAACTTGTACAACAACTACAAATCCCAATCCAGTGACAAACAACTTTCTGCCAATGTTTCTTTTGAAACAAATAGTCAGCCATTAACTTCGTCACAACAATACATAACGATTGTTGATGATTCTGACGATATGACTGTTGATGAAAATGAAAATTTTGAAAAATCTCTGGTGCAAAACTCTGATTTCTACAAAACTGAAATTCAAACTCAAACTGATGCTTCTGCTGAAAATTCAACTCTTACTGGAATCGAAAATCTTTAACTAACAACTTTTAAAATTGATGAAAATCTTAATGAAGTTGTTGAGATCTCTGTAATTGATTTGAATTTAAATTCTCTTGAAAACAAAGACGTCAATCTTCAATTTGATCTTCCTCTCATAGATTCTGAAAATTTTGAAATTTTAACAACTTTAGATTGTCAACTTGAACGAAATGACGAAGTTAGTAACAACTGTTTGAGTGAGGACATCTTTGATGAGCGAAAACTTCTTGAACTGTTTAGCGATAAGGTTGTTGGGTCTGAAATTGAAAATGAAACATTTGAAAATTTTGAAATTCTTGAGGTTGAAAACAATGAAATTGCTCAATGTGATCTTAAGCACAATAACGATTTTTCTGAAACTATTGAAACTTCTTGCGACTTGATCATTTCAACTGAACCTCACTGTGATCACTTGTTTTTTAATGATAAATTTCTGCTGTATATGAACTCTTTCTGGAATAACACTGTTTTTGAGAAAACATGATTTCGAAATTTACTGAAAATTCATTTGTTTGGTTTTAACTTTATGTTTAAGAATGAACCTTTAGTCAACAAAATTTCAAATATCAAAGCAAAACCGAACAATATTTCTCAAAACAAGTGTGGGCGTGAGAACGATGCACACATCACTCAATTTACACATCTTCTGAGCAAGTCAAACTTTGTTTTTGAAACTTTTTCTGAACCCCTGCTTACAGACTTCTCTTTAGTTACTATAGATATTCAATTCGATTTTCGGATCAATTGTAAGCTCAAAATTTTAAAATTAGCAACTCAAACTTTTGAAAAAACAAAATTTGTTTTTCCAAATCTGAAATGCAATATAAAATCCTTTATAATTTGGTTTTCTGTGCTTAAGCTGTGTCTCATAATCTTAATGAGGTTGATCCATTGGTCCATCATGGACCGGTTCATCTATTCGATGACTGCATATTTTCTGCACGCACATTTGGTAAGTTGCACTAACCCTCTTTTGTACATATGTAAATATTTATCTTCCGTTCATTCATTGTGTCATGCATCGACTGTGGGGACACAATCGAAATCAAGTGTGGGGGGAGTCTCATTTTCATTCTGTTTTGCATAGTTTAAGTTTGCATTTTTTTTCCCTTTCTCCTTTTGCATTTTGTTTTTCCTTTTCTAAAAAAAAATCGCACTTCTATTTACTTTTAAATAAGACATGATGGAGTATAAGCATATAATTTTGGTCGTTCGATTGAAATATTTGGAAATTTACTTCTCTTAGCGGATAACGAAAGGAAAGTTTGAATTATGAGCAAATTTGGTGTAACTGGTATATTAGAAAATTCGTAGGTGATGAGTATGAAATGTTTTATGAATTGTAATCTGATTAAATGAATGGTTGATTTTGACTACTTGCGATAACATTTTAGATCTTTTAAGTGAAGTTGTGCTAAGATATTCTCGCTTAATTCTCTCTCTTATGTAAAGAAAAAGTATATATAATTATCCAAGGGTATCCAACATTGCTGGTACATCTGGCGTTGGTGTGCAAACCCGCCAAGTTATTTCCGACATCTTGTTGACAAAGTCAGCGTCGGTATATCTTGGTCTCATTTTATGAGTCGGACACCTAAGGATTACCAACATCTTGTTGACAAAGTCAGCGTTGGTCTGCACAATCCGCCAAGCTCTGTCCCAAACTCTCACGTCAGTCCGCGAGGCAGTGCACGGGTGGTATACCTTGGTCTTTTTGGTTAGGTGATTGTAAATAGTAATAATGTAAGTATTTTGTAATAAAGAGAGATTAAAGCACTTGAAATCCACGCACGCTCTTCACTTATTCGACTTAACTTGTTAACAAAAAGGAAGTTGAGATGTCGTTTTACGACTGTTGATATCGATTACAGAATTCATTTCATATTTGCACTATGTTTCTACCAAAACAGCTGGCCAAGCTGGAGGAGTTTGTGACGATAACATGACTTTTGTTTGAAGTTTTGATTAGTAACGGACTCAAATTTCATAGTGACGACCGAAATTTGTGTTAACTCATTCATGTAAAATTTAAAAGTAAATTGTTCATTTGTAAATATTCCTTTAAAAGCTTGCATTCATCTTGTAAATATTTTTTAATCTTACATTTTGTATATATTTTTTGCGTTCAACTTTTGGATTTTGTGGGTAGTATTCGCTGAAAACCCTCACGAGGCAACACTCGTCCTACTGGGGACACCCAGAGGTTTAAAGGCTTGTTGCATATGCTCAATGCAATCGTGCTCCCTACGAAAACGAATTTTTTTTTATATACTTTATTCGAGGACGAATAAAAAGATAAGTGTGGGGGTATTTGATATACATGTAAATGTGTATATTTTATCCGCTTATTTATCTTATTTTATATTTAAAATAATTGATACTGTGTATTTATAGTTGCGTTTTCAGATTATTTATGATCAATGGATTAATGCACTTAATTGTTGAAAAGCTTGAAGAATTGGTGTATGAAGAGTGTTGATTTTGAGAGCTAGATTAAAGCTTGAAGAAATGTTGTTGTTCAACCACCTTCTGCTACATATTTTAATGATTCAATGCCTTTTCATAAGAATAGCTTGTCGCAGATGTTATGGAGTTCCTACTCATGCTCAAAACAATTGAATTTGATGTCATTTGATGCCCGCAAGCTATGCCAATTGCAAATTCATTCACATTGCGTTCACATTAGCTCATTTGCTAGGCCTCTCATTCATATTGCGTTCACACTGGTTTATGTGTTATTTTAGAAAAGGGATTTTGTCCCACATTGTGTAATGAGCCTCTTAGTGTTGGCCTATGCAACTATAAATACATTGTATCTCATTCATGTAAAAACACACTTAGTTTTATTATGTAATTCTCTTCTTGGAATAAAACACTTCTTCTCTCTTTCTCTCAGTTGTTATTTTATTTTATTTATGTTCATGTTATTTAGTTTCTTTTTTCTCTTCTTCTTTAGCTATGTCTAGCTAATCCCCTTTGATTAGGGGGTGATGACGCTAATAGATATGATTCAGCATGAGTCACATAGCCAATAGAGGAGGACTTTATACATGTAGATCTGGATCTGAATCAAGGGTTAGATCTGAACCTTCATATCCTGTGTTGTTTAAGAGCTATGCTCCTTCACAGGATATATTCGTGTTCGATCTAACAATTATCAGGTTTAGATCTAATTTTAGGGTTTAAGAAATTAATTAGTGAATCTGTCCTGATAGTCTATGGTTGTTTAAGAGCTCAGCTCCTGCATAGGCTATGCTTGTCGTTATTTACTTATTTGTTTCTAAGAACCTAATTATCTTTGATTCATGTTTGTGACAGAAACATGAATTAGATCTATATTTATTTGTTGGCTATTGATGAGTATGAATCCGATCTATGTCATTATCCCCTAATTGCTTTCTCTTATTATATAAATCTCTCTTTTTATTTAATTGCTGTTATTTTCTGTGTTTTCAATCAATTAAAATTATGGAATAACTTGATTGGATTTATTAATTAAAATATTTTTGGTCCCAGAGTTCGACACCCTTTACAACAATCCTTGTTGTTTAGGAAAGCCGAACGGATCTTACAGTTGTTTACAATTGTTTGATTTGTTCGCAAACAAGCGTGTGCAATTTATATGTGTATCGATCAATAAAATATATAGTGTTTTAATTTCAAATGGTATCGAAATTCGATGAAATCAGTTTCATTGAGTCGGGAACATTAAACTGTAGCAAAATGTAAATTTTCACAGCGATCATATTTCGTATGCAATTGTACGAATTAAAAATGTCAAACAATATATGGCGCATGATTATAATTGAATAAAATATAAAATGTCTTTATTTATATCCCTATTCTCCTGCCTCTCTTTTCATCTTGTTCACAACAAAAAAATCGAACCCATCTTCCCCTTTTATTCGAAATCTGCAAACAAATCTTAAAAATAGAATTCTTAATGAAATTCGACGATTCTAAATCCGTCGAATTCCTTTTCTCAAGATCATCATCTGGTATAGGCAACAAAGGGTGCGATCGAACTTCCGGTCATTCAAAATTAGGGCATCACGTTGGGGATTTTCAATTTTTAGGGTTGCGATGATGTTGCAAGGGCTGTAGAGGTACATCAATGATCGGGGGGTGCCAAAAAGGGTGGTGCGATGCTTGAAAATGTATGAAACGACGATGGTTTTTAGATGGAACAGAGGTACTGACTGGCTCGTTCTCGAGCTATAAGATGAACGTTGGAAGTGGGGGTTTTGGTGATTGAAGATGTCGCATTTTTCTGGTTTGTGATGTTGGAGAATAGAATTTTGATGACAACAACCTTATTTCAATATTAATTGATTATAAAATATATACTAACAATTTAATCTAGAATATATATATATATGTACATATATGCAGGATTTATATACAGGAATTATTACTGAAGACTGTACGGTTTAAAGTTTTAAGAGATTCAGATTTCAGAGATGATTCAAGGCTCATGAGTAATCAAGATTTCAAGGGTTCAAGATAAATAGAGTAATAGAGTCTAGTTATGTTAGACTTTGAATAACACTCTAGGTTCTAATTCAAATTCTGATTTTCAATCAAATTCTATTCCATCTTCAATCCTTATTTTCTATATTTTACTCACTCTATTTTATTTTGATTTTAAACCTAATTTTTATAATTTTATGCTTTATATACTTTATATTTATATAGTTTTAAACTTTTTAATTTTATAAATATGTTTATGAAGTTTATATTTATGTTTTCATATGATTTTCTACTTTATAATACTCATTTACAACACTATGTTTTAATTCAGGAATTTCCAGAATTATATATATATATATATATATATATATATATATATATCAAAACACTTCAAAAATGCTCAAAATCCAATTTTACAGGGGCTTATGTCGACATACATTTATGCCTATGTCGACATATAAGTATCATATTTTCTATTTTCAAAGGAAGTGTCTTTTCACTATTTGTAACGTTCCAGAAGCGTTGCAACCCTTCAAATCTTATAAATAGGGGATGATTTTGAATTTTTTTAATCATTCTTCTTCTCCATCTTCATCTCCTTTTTTACACCATTATATTTTCTTATTTTTATACTCTACCGAATTCAATTCTATTTACATAAAAAAATTCTCTTCTCACTCTCTTCTCATTACTCTCTAAATCTAAGTGCCACTAAAGAGTTATAGGGCTATTGTAATCATTTGGGAAGCGTTTGGGTAATTTGTGTTTTCCTTATAGCCATGGAATCAAGGAACGGGAGCGCTGTTAACCTTGTAGTCGTGAAATCTGGGGGAATATACTTGATCAAGTGTGTGGAATCAGTGTTAACCTTGTAGCCGTGAAATCCAGGGGGTTATACTTGGATATTGATATAGTAATAAAACTCTGTGCAATCCAGCGTTGTGTGGGACTGCACGTAGGAGCAATTCCGAACCAGTATAAAATCCGGTGTGTTATTTTCTTTTCTGCATTTTATTTTTGTTTATCTTTGTGTTTGTGATTGATTCTGTGTCTATGATTGTTCCTATGGTATGTGATTCATATAATAGATCATATAAGTTTTAGATTTTGTTTAACTTCTCAAAAACACTATTCACCCCCCTCTAGTGTTAGTTTTGTCTTAACAATCCATTCCACAGTCCCTAACAATTGGTATTAGAGCAAGGTTTTTCAAAAAGTTCATAATCTGATTTTTGAAAATGTTAAATGCAAATTTTGAACACTAGTTTATATTCATGCATTGCATCAGTATTAGATGAGTCTGCATTCAATTTTATTGAAGAATCAAGTAATCATGATATGATTTCTTGAAAAATTTAAATGAATAAATCATATAATCATCATGATGTTATTATCTCAATTTACAATTAGTTATTTTGAAAAGTCACTTGATCCTTTGAAAAGGTATGTTGTTTTGCCGAAAAGAAATTATATCTGACGACTATTGGCCAAAAGACACCAAGATGATCATTCATCAATCAAGAAAACCAGGTACGCCTTATTTAATTTTTAAATTTTCTTTGGTTGAATGGTTGCTTTGTTTGTTTTAAATTTAAAAATTAAACTTTAAAATTCAAACTTGAAATTCAAAATTGAATTTTGAAATTCAAAATAATAATATAGTAATAAAACAATTTTTTTGGATGCTTGTTAGGATTAGAATTATTTCAGGAAATCGTTTAACCTGAAATATAAATCGATAATTTAAATCCCATTTCACAAAAACCAAATTTCTGTTGAAAAATTATACACATGTCCACATACATATGGTTATATGTCGACATATCTGACTTGAAATTTGAAATTTAAATTTTGAATTTTAAAGGTTTAAACTTTCCATTTTCCCTCCAACTTTTCACCAACTCCCAAGGTCTGCAAAGGTGTCATTAACTTCTGAAAAGTTGTGCCTATTCAATTCATATCCATTCAGTTTCTATATATACACCTATTCTCTCTACCTTTCATTCACAATTCAAAACAATATTCTTTATATCTATTCTCTTCAAAACTATCAATTCAATGGCTTCCTCAAGTTCATCCTAGAAATTGAACTTAACCAAAACCATCAAAGGTTATCTTCATAATGACAAAGAATCTATCAAAACCTATATTAACTATGTAGCAAATGCTAAAGTTAATATGGATGCTTTCACCAAAGACTTTCCTTCTTATGATCTTATCTCTCTCTTTCAACACAATGAAATCTTGAGTCTAATTGAATCACGGGATAATGACGAAGTGTGTTATCCTAAGCTTGTCAAGATGTTAATCTTAATCTTGGATTTTACGAAGGCAACGAAGACCAAATTTGGAGTAGCGTCAAAGTCACGCAAATTGTTCTTGATGCCGAACTCTTAAGCACTATTTTAAATTGTAGAAGCACGGGCTCGGATTTTTCGGATTATATAATCGATGAAACCGAATTAGAGACTTATCACGACATGTTTGAAGACGATACTCAAATGGATTTCAAAAATCGCTTTTTCTGTCCAAAAACAAGAATTGTCAACTTCACCTTTAACATACCATCACTCCCCGTTCCAGAAATTGTAACAACCTAACTCTTAAGGTCCAAAAGGCTCTATTTGCCATTATTAGTGGCTATAACATCAATTGGGCCGATATGATCTTAAAAGAGATCAACCCATAGAATTGTCATCAAGAGAAAACACTATCTACTATGGAGTTTATCTCACCCACATTTTCAAATACTTTGGAGTTGATCTTCACGGAGAATAATTTGTGCCAAGGAAAGTGTTTGACTCTTCAAACATACATCTCATGCAAATTCCTCTCACTTTCCAACCATATGAGACATTCGAAGCCAATCAAGCTTGAATGCAATAAGAACAAGCGCTTATGGAAGTCGAAGAAGAAGAAGAAACTTCTTTAGAAAGTGTTGAGTGTCCCATCAACACTAGACATATTTCCAAAGAGACGATTGTTCAAAATCAAGTGAAGATTGTCAACAATCAAAAGAATCTCAAAAAGAACTTTTCCAAAGTGACCAAGTTCATGGTCAAGATAGGAAGAAATCTTGGAATTTCATCTTCCTCATCATCATCCACTGAAAACTAGTCTATCTAGTTTAATTTATCTTTATGTATTCGCTTGTATTTGGTTATATTTGTTTTCGAATCTCGTATTTAGTGTGTCTTAATTAGTTGGATGTATTTGCTTTTATGAAGTAATGAATGGAGTTTTATTTATGTCAAAATTATCTTTAAGTTACTGCAAAATCTATAGGTTCAATTATAGTTTAATATAAGATCAAAAGTTGAAAATTTCCAAATTTTTTAATAGGATATGTCGACGTATAACTGCCAGATTTTCAAAACTTTTCAGGTTTTAAAATTAAATAACTAACTCATATCCATTCAAAATCCAATGAATTCCAGAGCCTATTTAAGCCTATTTCTTGCAGAAAACTTCATTAAATCATTTCTCCTTCTTCTCTATTCAATTCTTATCAAAACTATAGAAAATACAATTCATAACCTAAGTGAAAATCTTGAAGATTCTTTGAATTCCTTCAAGAAAATCCTCTCCAAAGTACTATGTATTCAGCTTCATCCAGAATTAATTCAGATGAGAATGGTTGAATATCAATAGAAACATTTTGATGTTATTCTTTGGTCACATTTCAGAGATGAAAACAACCAAGTATCACTCAACAATAAAGAAGAATGGAATGATATCAAGAAGAACCCAATCACTAGACAAGATGAATGAGTAGAAGTCCCAAGAAACGTTTAATTGTTTGGTATGATTGGTTTGTTTGAATTTGGATTCTATGACTTAAAACTTGTATATATTAAACATATGGTATGGTATGCTTGATTTAGTTTGTAAATATAACTTATAACATATGTAATTATGTTATTCAAATTGGTTTGCTTAAATAATTAGTATTGATTATTGTATAATCATAAATTTAAGGGGATTATTCTTTAATATAAGGATTATATATATTTATTTAGGATTAAGGGGGAATACTTTACTTTTTTTTGAAAATTGGTACGCTTTTATTAACTTATGAAATATCGGTACAAGGCAGATTAATACATGCAAAAAGAAAAAACACTAAATACATAAACAAGATAAAAACTGAACATAAAATTATTCTTAGACCGACCCACGATGAGGTCATCTGAAATCCTGCTAGCTGCACATCTTGTGCATGTTCTTCCAAGCTATATGAAAAGCCGCTGATACTCCACTTTTTACATGATACATGAAGTAGCACCCACATTCTATTTCGTTGTAACCAAGCTGCTCCACTTGTGAGCCCATGAATTAATCCAAGATTGTTCCTAAGATAGAAAGTTTCCCCACATCTTCCACAGCATGGAGTACTTCCATCATGTTGTTGAATTCATTTCTTTGATTAATGAGAAAACTTATGAAATATCGAATTAAGGAAACCCAATCAAATATCTATGACATAACAAATTAAAAACCCCATCGCATATTGGAGAGGAATTCATTTCATTTGCTGGTAAAACTTGTGAAATATCCAACTAAGACCAATCGCAAATCTGGAAGGACCCTCCGAATAAAACACATTATACTGGTAGCAATCCGTTAGATTACACCGGTGCAGAATATCCTTTAAGCCAACCAAAGCATCGGGTTGACAAGGAACCGTGCTTGAAATCCAATGAAAGTCAGTCTGTCCTCATATATAAACCATCCTCCACTTGTATCTATCCAATTTAGCACCACATTCTTAGATTGAAAGTTTCATCTTCCTGTAAAGTAACTGCTCCAATGTTCCATTTTGAAACCTGCACTACTTTCATTTTGGGTTTCAAGACTACCATCATTTATCTTCAATATCATCTCAAAATAAAATTCCAAACCACTATTTGAGATAATAAAAAGGGTACATGATCACAAAATAAGATAGGAAATTAACTTGAGATAATATTACATGATTTTATTAAGCCATGCAAATAAACCCAAATGGATAGGACTGAACAGGCTGAAAGCCTTAAACAATTAGATTGCAGTATCCATTAAATGCAGAAATCACTTTCAGATAACAACATCAACCAGAATTGATAATCGTATGCGAAATATGTTAACCCCCTAGTGTATCAACCAAATCTGAACGTTATAGATTCCATACCTAATCACCATGTAATCAAAATGGGATATAACACAATTTTGAACGACGGAGAGAATCGGTCGTGAGATGTTGGAAGTGAACTCATACGCAGGGGAATACTTTACTTTAGTATAATATATACATATATATACATATATTTAGGACTCAGGGAAGTACTTTACCTTGGTATAGGAATTATTTAGATAGTTATAAGATTTAGGGGGAGTAGTTTTAGAATTTCTTTTTGATAATGCCAAAGGGGGAGAAATTATAAAATACAGAATTAGTTTATAGGGTTCATATAGACAAGGGGAGTATTAGTAGGATCATCATCAACAGGTATGTATAGGTATGATATTTTATAAACTAAAGTTGTCATCATCAAAAAGGGGGAGATTGTTGGAAAATGGAGTTTTGATGTAAACAACCTTATTTCAATATTAATTGATTATAAAATATGTACTAAAACTTTTATCAAGAATATATATATACACACACATAAGCAGGATTTATATACATGAATTATTACTGAAGATTGTACAGTTTAAAGATTTAAGAGATTTAGATTTCAGAGATGATTCAAGACTCATGAGTAATCAAGATTTCAAGAGTTCAAGATAAATATAGTAATAGAGTCTAGTTATGTAAAACTCTGAATAGCACTCCAAATTCTAATTCAAATTTAAATTCTGATTTTCAATTGCTGATTTCAAATTCTATTCTATCTTCAATCTTTATTTTCTCTATTTTATTTTCTATATTTTACTCTCTCTATTTGACTTTGATTTTAAACTTAAGTTTTATAAGTTTATACTTTATATACTTTATTTTTATATAGTTTTAGACTCTATAATTTTATATATATGTTTATAAAGTTTATATTTATGTTTTCATATGATTTTCTACTTTATAATATTCATTTACAACTCTATGTTTTAATTCAAGAATTTCCAGAATTATATATGTATATATATATATCAAAACACTTCAAAAATGCTCAAAATCCAATTTTACAAAGGCTTATGTCGACATATAACTGTCATATTTTTTAGTTTCAAAGAAAGTGTCTTTTCACTATTTGTAACGTTCCAGAAGCATTGCAACCTTTCATGTCTTACAAATAGGGGCTGATTTTGAATTTTGGCATCATTCTTCTTCTCCATCTTCATCTCCTTTCTTTACACCATTATATTTTCTTATATTTATGATTTCTACACTTATACTCGGCCGAATTCAATTCTATTTACATAAAACTTCTTCTTTTCTCACTCTCTACTCATAACTCTCTGAATCGTATGCTATTGAAGAGTTATAGGGCTATTGTAATCATTTGGGAAGTGTTTAGGTAATCGATGTTTTCCTTATAGTTGTGAAATCAAGGAACGGTAGCAGCGTTAACCTTGTAGCCATGAAATCAAGGGGAATATACTTGACCAAGTGTGTGGAATCAGTGTTAAACTTGTAGCCGTGAAATCAAGGGGGTTGTACTTGGATATTGAAATAGTAATAAAACTCTGCACAATCCAGCATTGCGTGGGACTGGACGTATGAGTAATTCCGAACCTGTATAAAATCCAGTGTGTTCTTTCCTTTTCTGTATTTTTTAATCTTTGTGTTTGTATTTGATTTTGTGTCTATGATTGTTTCTGTGGTGTATGATTCATATAATAGATCATATAAGTTTCAAATTTTGTTTAACTTCTCAAAAATACTATTCACCCTCCCATTAGTATTAGTTTGCCTTAACGATCCATTCCTTATTCCCTAACACTTGAGGCTGCTGGAGTTGCACCTCTATAGAGATGCACAAGTTCGAAATGAAGGAGAAGTATGTGTGCAGCTCGCAAAAGGGAGAAGCTTAGTGGTTTCGGGTGGTGAAAGTGTGAAGTATTGATCGGGTTAAGCAGGACTGAAGTTAGCGTTATTGGTTGGGGATGTTCACAGGAGAGGGCGACCTGAAATTCCAGAGGTGGAAAGATTTAGTGAGGTTATTAAGGTACTAATTAATAATTAAATTAGCTAACGACGTTTAATTCTTTCAAAACTTACAACACTCTTAACTCCGTCATGCTATTTCATATTCGGGGCAAAACAAAGTGCGTTAGAATCATATCGAAAGTATCTATGCATACGAATTTGGAGTTATTGGAGTTAAATGGAATTTTTGATTAAATTAAACATCTGCTTAATTTAATCTAGAAAGAATCGTTATTTTGACGATTAAAAACCAATGTGAGTAAACCCACTCTTTGGTTCATTTATAATTTATTATAAATGAATTTTTATTTAGTATTTAATTTTTGTATGCTGGTTGTTGGCTGTTTGGATGAATTGGTGGTTGGATTTTCCCGCGGTATCATTAGCGGATGATCCTGTGCTCCCCACAATATATATAGTGGATGGCTTTCTATACCACGATATCCTGCCATGAAGCGGGATTGACATTATTTATGTTGTCTAACATATGTGGATGCAGAAAAACAGGTTGGAGGGATCCAATCGGATCCCTCAAAAATTTATTTATTGTTGTTACATATATATTATGTTATATGATGTATGATGGATTATTATTGTGTATTTAGATGGTTGAACAACGCTGGCCCTAAAATAATTGGTATGTTAAATACCATAAATATATTTGAATGAAAGCGAAAAAATTAAAGTTTTAAAAGGAAAAAATATTTTTCCAAAAATAGAAGTTGAATTTCGAATGGGATAGGAAACATTAACTTGTTTTAATAATAATAAAACAAGTAGTTAATTTACGAATGATGTTTATAAATGAAGTAAATAAATTATCGTTGGATAATTTTGGAAATGAGAATTCAAGTATGAATTTAAAAAGGAATTTATAATTGGGAATCATTTCGGGAAAAGGAAACGATGAAATTATTTTCGATGTTCGGAATGTAAATTGAATTGAAACAAATTCATATTATGATTAGAATTCAACTATGTTGAATTTGTAAAAGTAATTATCTCCAGAAAGGATATTAGAATTATGTTTAGTAGAGATTATAATTTAGAAACTATAATCTCTAAGAATCCAAAATGCCAATACCTATATTTCATGTATCTAGGACAAAGACGGTTTGCATTGTACCTTTCAATCTTCTATTCAAAATGCTTTATAGACTACTTTCAGAATTCTCTTGGATCTGATCACTCTTTTTCCACCTCCCTTGATCAATTTGAAATGTTCCAGTTACCGTACATTTCCACACAAATGAGATGTAAGCTTATTGAAGAAATATTTGATGAGGAAATTAAAAAAGCAATCTTTGGCATGAAACTTCCAGCTCTCCTGGGTCTGACGGATTTAATGCTTACTTCTTTAAAGTGACATGGAGTATTACTGGTGGAGATGTGACTAAGGCAGTCAAAAAAATATTCACGCATAGTAGAACGGTTAGGGGTATTAATGCTACCAGGTTGGCTTTGATATCTAAAGTTCCACAGCCAGCGAATGTAACACAATTTAGACCATTGCATGTTGCATTGTTGTATATAAACGTATTGCTGGAATCATATCTGATAGAATAAAGTGTGTGATATATGATCTTATATCCCCTAATCAAAGTGCCTCCATTCATGGTAGAGATATTTCAGACAACATTTTACTTTCTGCTGAATCGATGAAGGGATACAATAGAAAAACATATCTCCTAGATGTGTTCTTAGACTTGATCTTCAAAAGGCTTATGACTCGATACACTAGAAATCTAGTACATATATTATTTTCAAAATGAAGTTTCCTATGCCTTTTCTTTGATGGGTCTACACTTGCATATCCTCGGTTGATTACTCTTTGAGTTATAATGGATCTAGTTTTGGCTTTTTCAAAGCTACGCAAGGTATAAGACAGGGTGACCCTTTGTCACCCTATCTCTTTGTTTATGTCATGGAACTTTTTACTTTCATTTCTAATCATGCACATATTAATCAGTTATTGGACTATCACTCCATGTGCAAGAAGTTATCCATGTCTGCTTTGCTTTTTGTTGATGACTTATTGTTATTCACTAAGCCCAATCATAAATCTATTAATGGGGTTCTCAACATCTTATATCAACTCAATTGTTTTACTGGGTTATCTATTAACATAAGTAAATCCAAGATTCATTTAGCTAGTCTTACTGAGCTTGTCAAATCTTCCATACATATTAGTTCATGGCTATTTCCTTTTAATGAAAATGAGACTTACCTTGGTGCACCTATGTGTACTTCCAAAATCATAACGTCTCAATGTCTTCAATTGTATAAAAAGATCACTGCTAAAATATCTAACTGGCCAAGCTCCAATTTTTCGATGGTGGGTAGATTAATCATTATTAAATATGTTTCTACTTCTATATACATGTATTATGCAAGAATTTTCATACTTCCAACAAAACTTATCAATATAATCAATTCTGTCCTTAATCACTTCCTTTGGCATGGTAACTCGTTTTCTAAGAAATTGATTCTTATAGCCTTTAAGTATATCTGTTGCTCTATGGAGAATGGTGGGCTGGGTGTTATGAACATTAAAAAATGGAAAAAGTTGCCTTATCTGCTAGATTTGACATGCTTATGAGGTATGATGATATTCTGTGTGCTTTATGGGTCAGAATTTACCTTATAAAGGATGCATACTTCTGGACCATGTTGCCGAATGCTGACTGTAGTTGGTCGTGGAGGAATATTTTAAGAAATTGGGATGTACTTCTTCCTATGGTGCAAGTGAGTATGAAATGTATGAATATGGTGGCTTTCTGGCAAGATCCTTGAGTTTCAAAAGGACTTATTCTTAGTGATATTATTTCATACAATCATAGATTGATGTCTGGAATTCATGACAATGCAACAGTTGCAGATTACTGGTGTGATGGGGTTGTTTCCATTCCTTATAGCAGTTTGGCTGATATTAGAATTGCGTGAAATCTCATAAAAAAATAACTCCTACATTGATTTATCTCTTTATGCTAGTTGGAATGGTGCTGCTCACAAGATCAGTTTGGTTTATAATTGTAATTTACACGTTGCTTGCATGGATTGATTTCCTTGGCATGCTCGGGTTTGGGATTGCGGTTCAGCGCCAAAAGAAAATATAATGTTGTGGAAGGTACTTAAAAATGGGATTCTTACTCTCAACAAGATGAAAAGAATGCATATCGTGGATCATGATATTTGCTTATTTTGTAGGAGAAGTGATGAATCTGTGGCTCATTTATTTTTTGAATGTGGCTATACTCATTTCATTTGGTCTAAAGTGCTTCTGCACTTTAACCTACACACGCCGTCTTGTAATTCAGGGATTGAATTGTTCACTATTTTTAAATTGACTAGATGGAAGAATGATAAAGGGAAGTTGCTTTTAAAATTGCTCAAGAAATTTATTTATTTGTCATGGATGGAGAGGAACATTAGAGTGTTTAATGGTGTTATTATAACAAACACTCAATGATGCTTTCTATCATTAGTTATATGAGATAATTTCTTATATTTAGTGTGCTGGCACTTCAAACCAGTTTTGAGTTATGTGCATGTGCAGACTCTCTCTATATTCTCTTTTTCTTATAAACGGTGGCACGGTCCACTATGAAAAACTGGCTTGCCTTGGAAAATAATAATAATTTAGAAACTATAAATCCTAAGAATATAATATTTCAGTATTTAAAATATGGAAAATAGATTCTGTGTTATATATATATATATATATGTGTGTGTGTGTGTGTATAAGTTATAATAACAAAATATTCCAAGTAGGAATCGAGTTTCAAATGGAAGCTTGTATTAATATATACAATAGGGAATTAATTTATAAATAACGCTTGTAAATGTAATGAAGTAATTTTCATTGGATAATTTGAAAATAGATTTTTCCAAATGTGATAAATGGCATATAAAAAATCATATTTCAAATGGGACAGAACATGAGATTTTTATCGGTTTTTGAATTATGAACTTTTATCTGTCTCAAGATAAGAACGTTGTCGATCTAGGTCTAAGAGGTAAATAAAATACCCTAACTTGAATGACTTCACTATTATCAAGGGATGATATTAGTTTGTAATGGTAATGGATGTTGAATTAATTGATTATTTCCATAAAATGAACATTGCAACTTATTTGCAAGATTTTGAGATATAATCAAAACTATTGGGTTTTAAAGTGAACAATGTATAATTTAACATTGTTTGGCCTAAGTATGAAGTGTGATTATACTTATACCATTTGGTTAAGTATATAGCACTATTTTCAAACGATGAAAATAGAACGGTATTGGGAATCGGTATATTACCAAAAGTAAAAAGGGATTTGTGAAATATAGTAATATTTCCAAAGCTAAGGAAATAAAATGAGTTTTTTTTATAAAATTATAGCAATAGTTTCAAATTATAAGAGATGAGAGAAGTTTGGTGAATACGCTATTATATATAAAAGTATGGTTATTGTTCCAAGGAACTGGAAACAGGTTCAAAAACGGAATGATAGATTTTATTCCGGAATTCGGAATATAAACTGAAATTGGAATTTGATTATGTTGAATTTTATAAAATAATTTTATGACTAAGGAAGTTGGAATTTAATATTGAGATTGAGTAGTGAATAATTTATAACCGAGTCATGGATTTTGAATGAAGTAATCAACGATTTTGGATAATCGAAATGTTAAAGTAAAAATTCGGAAACTAGTTTAATTATATTAAAATATGGAAGAAGAGAGTTGAAATTTACTTAATAAATAAAGTTTAAACATTTATATTTAAATATTATTAAAACGAACTCGCTACTGTGCGGTAGTTCGTAATTTGACGTTTTGAACTTCAGTTGAACATATAGAACTCAATATAAGATGGAATTCTTCAAAACAAGAATCGTTTGTGCCTACTGAATAAAAATTCTAATGGAAGAGGAAAATTTAGATTTCTTCTATTAAATTTTGAGTTATGTCAAAATCAAATTTTCAGAAAAAGAGCGGCATAATCATTTATAAACAATAATGATTTATTTTAATAAATAAAAGGAATTTGAGTAAATTAAATTCGGATTTTCATTAGAAGGATCTAGACTTGAATTAAAATAAATATGAACTCAACTGGAGTAAATGGATTGATTTTTGAAAAAAAAAATCAGATTTTTAATCATTGAATGAAGTAAACTAATTTGAAAAGTAATTAGTTAATGAGGTTTTGGATTGAACTTAACTTCGATTAAGTAAATGAAATTTGTGAGTTTAAAGTCGAAGTTGAATATGGAACTCGAGTTAGAAATGGAATGCGATTTGTAAATAAGTAGAAAAAAATTGAATGTGATATGTTCAAACTAAAAGTAGTCTAAGCAAAGAAGCTAATTAGAAAATTAATTAGTGAATGGAAGGTGAATGAACTAAAAGTATTGAATGGAATTGGAATGGTTGAATATGTATGAGATAAGTATGGAATGAAGCGAATGGAAGTATAAAATTAAGTGCTCGATAAAAAGGTACGTATTCAATTGAGTATGAGATTTTATGAGCCTATTGGGCAAGCTGCTTGACTTTTTTGATTTTCTTTTTGAATGAAAAGGGCCTAGATAGGAGATTTGTAGTTGTACCGATTGGGCCGTACAAAGGAGATGCTAGCAAAAAAATTCGAAAATTTAAGGAGATAGAAATTTTTTGAAAATTTGATAACTAGAAATTGATTTATCGATTATATATGGAGTTTGATAAGAGAATCAACTTATAATGGAAGTTTATATGTAAAGAGGAAATTTATAAGGTTTAATCATGAAAGGTTGGAAGGAAAAATGTATACACGTTTAAAAATGGATAATTGGCAGTGTTTTGGGTTGTCGTAATGATGTATTATACAACATCCATTTAAACCCAAGTAAGTGTGATTTTGGAAATATAATAACGAATATTTCCTAAGTATAGAAATGAACGGTTTCATGGAAGGGATAATAATTGGAAATGTTTTCCAATTTTAAATAAAAGATATTTTCTAAGTATGGAAAATAAAAGAACGCGGAATATGGAAATGTTTTCCATATATCGTAACATATATCTCGATAAAGATATTGAATTATTTATGGGGAAAGAAATTAATTACTGAATATTAGTTAAAAGGGCTCGTGACTGTTTGGTGCTAATCAATTGTGTTCCCTTTGGGAATAAGATTTTTGGATGGATGTTTGTTTCTTCGATAGTTAAATAACCAACTATCAAAGTATTGACCAACTAAATATCATCGTTCACAATACGGAGGGACTGGTTGAATTTATTATCTTAAAACCACTCCATATATGCATAATCGTCGTGAATTAAATTATGTGAAGTAACTTGAAGATAGATTGAAGTGCAAGGGTTGTTCTGTTAATCCTCGGTAGAAACTGCCTAAGATGGATTTATGCGATGGTGCCTTCGGTTTGTCCAGTCCCATGACAACTTGTATGGATGAATGTCTGATAGAGTATTACCAAATGATCATGTACATTGATTTTTACAAATATACCAAGTTTGGTGGCAAAGAAGAAAACTTCTTTTAGCTTAACACTTAGAGTATATTTGTGGACGTCAATTAGTGATTTGACCGATCTGATGATGCGGCATATAAAGTAAATGTAAGGTTCTAAAAGGTAATCGTGACCTCAAGCCTCATCAACTGGAAAATCATAAAAATCGGGCAGGCAACATAACTGTGTGGGACATTCTCATTAGGATGTACTATCACCTAATCTAGAGAAAATTCAACTTCTTCTTATTCTATCGCTGTTGTATGCTTTCACTAATGGTTGTTGATCACAACCGTTGGTGACATACATTCGATACACTTAAGTTGAATGAATGGTCGATCATGTGTGGCCGGGTTGCAAGATGTTCTTGCTGAACCCAGTGTATTCCTCTCTAGAGATACACTATCGGAATGTAATCCCATACCTTGTTATAGTTGGAAATCCATTCTCCAATAAGTGTCTTGCGGTTTTTGATTATATACTATATATGTGGAGCGTGAGATGCAAGCGTTCCGCTAGGTTGTTATTTATTTGATTTAGACACTATTATAATAGTTTCGATACAAAGAATGTTTTGGGTTATAGGGTAAAAACCATCCATGTTTATGTATGGATCGGTCTGACGATTATCTTTCCTTTCAAAAGGGTTTTCAAAGTAAATCAGGTGGATGGAGTTTACTCATACCGGTCCTATGACTGACCTAGAGTTTATTTTGTTTTGCTTTACCCTAAACTCTTGGGTGCCCAAATTTGTATGGGCAGTCAAGTAGTTTAGGTATTTCCAGATACCCTTGCAGGAGCTTGGAGTAAGAGGCTTCAGTGTTAGTTATCTAGTGTTATTTTCCGCTATGTTATATATGTGATATACTTTGATGATGTAAGTACAGATACATTTTTTTATTCCAAAATTTGTTATATATATTATATTTTATTCTGCTATGATGTGAGATTCTGTGTTTTTATTTATGTTCTTCTTCTATCTTTTTCTTCTTTACCAATAATGATTCATATTTCTTTGCAATTTGGGTTGGGTGTGGGGTGTGTTTAGTCAACTATAATAGTATGGAAATTCAGGTTGTTACATTTGGTATCAGAGCTTAGGTTGAGCAAACACCTAGGTTTTGATGGGTTTACTCATTAGAGATAGGGCCACTCGTACCCTAGAATGAGTTGAGCATGTATATATGTATATATATATACACACACATGAGCACGTATTTGTTAATTGTTATAAAAATTGTTTTATATTATGTCTTCTTGTCAGTTGACAAACAGAAGAACATTTCATTGCTTATTACAACAATATACATCAGAGTACAAGAATATCACAGAGTATAAATGAATAATATAGATTTTGATAAATACAATAATATCAGAGATTTAAAATTACAATGTAGCGGAAAAATAATACATAACACAACTGGAAGGAATACACAGATTCAGAGCTTTCCGAATATCGCTTCAGCTGTAAACCAGGATCCTGTGAACATAATATCTGCAAAACCAAAACTACTAGCTACCCATGTGGAAAATATGGGTACCCAGAGTTTAAGTTAAAACAATAAACTCCAGGTCAGTCATGGGACTGATGTGAGAACTAAAACGATTATTAGCTTGATTTTAAAGTTGGGTAAATCAAGGGACCACGCATAACAAGGAACAGGTTTACTCCACATGACCCCTAGTTTAAAAGAAAACAACGCAATGCTTTTTGGAAAAATGAAGCTATTATAAGACTCATGTCCCATCACACAATGCAACGCAAGCCAGAGGATAGAGTTTTCCCTTATAATAGCTAAAAATGCTTGATACGCCAAATTTCTCTTTTATTATTACTATAAATGCATAGTGTAGAAATCAATTTCGAAAGTAAATGTATCAATCATAGATGGAATGGGTACCATATATCATGTCGCCATACTAGTTCTACAATTAAAACCGTACGATGTCATTTTGGAAGTTGGATTTCCATCATGAACCAAGGCAAGAGATAGTCCTTACCGAATTCGGGACACTCTATCCCGTGCCTCAGGATCAGTGCTCAAGTGATCCTAGGAGCGCCAAGACCGGTCATCCGTCGATGATTAGTTATACCATAAACTATATGTTAGCCTGCCCTACGGGGCATAAAATAATCCGGTCAGTAATGTCGACCAGACCACTATCAATATATATATATCCGAGGCGCCTCTCTATCCAGCAAGTTATAATAAGCAACATCCACATGAGTAAAATGCCAGGGCTTATAAACGTTGACACCCCTCCTAGCTAGAAACTAACATATATCCATTTCCTTGGGGTCCTTCTCCCGTTTCTAGTTCATACCGGGGTGTGAGGCTCGCGAAGTAACGCTGTATACAAAGCTATGCCTAAAATGGACTGTGCTTTGATCATCTACCACAAGGCTCTGCTTTTCAATAATTGATCATTTGCATCTTAGCATGCCACATTGTCATTCCATACCATACCATTGATTTCTGCCAATATATAACCTCTAAGCTCGTACGTCTCAAAGAAGAGTGTTAAGCAAGAGAAAATACATCATAAAGGAATACAACGTCAAACATACCGTCCATTTACAAGTCCGTTCTGGGTCTGAACGAAACTGGAGGCACCTTATTCCTCGTCCCATATGTCCAATACAGGAGAGAGGTCCTCACATATCCGTCGATCTCCAAGTACGTTTGGACGATCACTACTTATTATCTTGTCTTGGGTGTACGGCCCAATCAAGACATCAGTAATCACCCAAACGATGTGGAGAACTCCGGTCTTCAACCACCGTCTTCATCTTTGACTCTTAATCGTCGTAGAAATTATTCAGAATGATTTAAACCCGGTCTTTCCGAATAATTCGCATATTTTATAATCAAGTGCTATAAAAACAATAATACGCCTCATTCCAATTCAGAATATACTTTTAATAAAATATTCATATTATTAGGGAAAGGTTCCCGTAAATTTTATCAAAGATAAATCCTTTTAAATTTATTCTCTAATATTCTTTTGAATATCATTTTTCAAAAGATTTATTTAACTAGTCGGGGTTAGAAAACCTTACCGAAGTAATCATTTATTATTAATCCCAATCCCAACCTATTCTTCCCATGGAGCAAAACTGGCAGTACTCCATATCTAACACCCACGGTGTTATCAGTAAATTTAATTATCATTTCACGTTCAAATCTAATTAAAGATTTAACTATCGCCTGGAGTAAAACTGGTGGTACTCCATTCTCGATCATTTCAAGAATTTGATAAATCTAATTATCTCGTTTCCATTTCAATCTAATTTAGTATAACTCCAATTTGGTTTTATATCAAAAATTATTACTTTATGATTATTCAAATTTAAGAAATTAATCTTATCTTGAACTGGGTTAAAGAACCAATGTCATTTAAAACACAGTTCACGATAAACCCAAAATCATCTTCCATCAAATATGGAATCTTCACATAATTTAGATCAATATATAATCGATATGAATTTCCATATCAGACTAATAATATAAATGGAATAACGAAAAAGCCTTTTAAATTTCATAAATAGTAACAGTCTTCATTCACCGAAGCTTATCTCAATTATTAACAAATCGAATTCCATTCAATTCCAATTTCTTTCATTAAATTGGAAAAAATTACTTTGGAAAATTTCCATTTAAATCTTAATAAAAGATTTATAAAGGGGTATTTGGTTTTAAGGACACATTCCTCAAAAAAAATTAGATCAAAGGACAACTAAGTTTGATAATTAAATGAAGGACAATGACCAAGTTGTATTATATCAACATGATTTTCACTTTAATTTTATCATTATTACTAAATTAATTAAAAAATAAATGATTTACATTAAAATTGAAAGAAAAAAAAAGTGATTTCAAAATTATTTTAGTTTATTGATGTTATTATAAACATATATAAATATTCAGCTCGGAAAGCTAAGTGAATATAGCTTTATTACTTAAAAATATAGCTTTATATTGTATCACTCAAATACAAAATTAAGTCATTTTAAAGCTAATCTCATTTGCACCAGAGAAAAGCTATATCGTAAATAACGAAGCTATATGCATATAGCTTTCCGTCCTGCATTTTTTTATACTCATTTTCTCCTATATTTATGATACCAAAAACATTTCATAATTAATTTTTATTAGTTTTTAATCTTATAATCACAGAAAAGGGTTTTTGTATTAGTTTTTATTATTTGTGAAATGTAATGTGTGTCCTTAGTTTAAAATATTTTGACATTTTTCAATGAAATCATGAAAGTTGTCCTTGATTTACATTACGAAAGTAGCTTGTCCTTAGATCTAATTTTATTTTAAAATGTATCCTTGAAACAAATATCCACATTTATAAATTCCAAATTATATTTTCACTGTAAATTGGGTTAAAGAATGAATATCGTTAAAAACACAGTTCACAATAATCCCGATTCACATTTCATTTTATTTCAATTACTAAACATAATTGGAAACTCTAATAACCTTAATTAAAAGATTTATAAATTCCAAAATTATATTCTATTTAATTCCAATTAAATATTAATTGGAAAACTTCATTAAATCTTATTTAAAAGATTTATTCTTTTCTAATCGGGGTTTAAGAGCAATGTTACTAAAGACACCATTCACGATAACCTAAAATCCATTTTATTCTCTTTAATTCCAATTAAATATTAATTAATTGGATTTTTGATTCTAATTAATAACTAGTTCTTTTCAATAAAAATATATTTTTATCATTTCAAATATGGAATTTTTCATCCAAAAACTTTTCAAATCACTTATGATTTTACATAATTTTCCCATATTTTTTAATAATTTTATTAAGGCCTTTATAGTCGGTTTCCAATAACGGCCACCGAATTGCATCCATAACGACCTTTTCTAAATTTGATTTGGACATAATTCCAAATGCAACCATCAGATTTCAAATCTCTTATATTCATTGGAAAGCTCTTTTCAATACGAACCCAACGGTTCCAGTTTTAGGAGAATCCGATGGTCGGATCTCCCGCAATGTCCATTTGAAGTTAATGGTCGAAATTCACGAACGGTCGCTGCGCGGCGCGTTCTATTCAGGCCATTAAATATATATATATATATATATATATATATATAATATTCTGTCGATTTCCATTTAAAACGTATTTTATAAATCGTTTATATATTCGTTTAAAACGATTTTAACTTCATTTTCAATTTTAAATCTAAATTGAATATTCTATATCTTTATCATATTAAAATGATAATATTTCCAAAATATTATATTTTAAATAATTTATTTTCGATGTTCATTATAAAATGAATCAAATCGATCGATAAACCCATTCGGGTTAAAATGGCGTTTCTATACTTAACCCGGCTTCATATTTATATTTGTGTGTCCATTCATAGACGGACATCAAAATCATTATCTTATTCTTCACCGTATATTATTTTAAAATATTATTTATTTTAAAATATTCTTTACTTTAAAATATTCTTTATTTTAAAATAATATTTTACATTAAAATGTTCTTTACATAAAAATGTTCTTTTACATTCTTTTACTTTAAAATGTTATTCTACATAAAAATGTTCTTTACCATTCTTTTACATTAAAATGTTATTTTACAAAAAAATGTTCTTTACCATTCTTTTACATTAAAATGTTTCTTTACATAAAAATGTTCTTTACCATTCTTTTACACAAAATGTTTCTTTACATAAAAAATGTTCTTTACCATTCTTTTACATAAAATGTTACTTTACATAAAAAATGTTCTTTACCATTCTTTTACATAAAATGTTTCTTTACATAAAAAATGTTCTTTACCATTCTTTTACATAAAATGTTTCTTTAACATAAAAATGTTTGATTACATTAAAATAATTCTTATACTTTGTTGACAATTATATTTCAACAAAATGACTAAAAACCGATAACTTCATTTTGTTAACAATTTTATTTTAACAAAATGAAGTAAAATGATAACTTCATTTTATTTACAATAATCTAATTCAACAAAATTGACATTTTTATTTTAACATAAATCTATTTAACAAAAATGATTTTTTTTTATTATTCCATTTCAACCAAAAAAAAAATGATATTTCGGTTCCAACTACTTTATAACAAAATGTAAATTTTAATTCTAAAATGTCATTTTACTAGAACATTATTTATTTCTGAATCGGAATGCGACTCAATCAATTACCATATTATTTTGATTATATGGATACATCGCATGTGTGCACAATAACGATAAATAATCAATAAACAGTCCATTCACAACCAGAGTCAAATTTACAACTGTGTGAGCATTAAAATAAATAAATAACGCTCATCACAGGCTGTCAATCCATCGATTGACATACAACTAAATATGGGCTAGTGTATGTCAAATATCATCCCAATACCCGTGTGAGGTTTTCAAACAACAGTTGATTTAAATAAATTATTGGTTAAGAAATTCAACCAATTTTCACTGCTCAATTTTTAAATGAATATTTATAATCTAATTTCACTATCACATTAATATTAACGTTTTTAATGTGTTAAACATTTCTCATCATAAACAACATGCAATACAGTCAATTTAAATCGTCCATGGTTTGTGGATGAGGAAGGTGATCTAACAAGCACTGTATATAGTTTATAATGATTAAACTGATAAAAATCTAAACTGACAATTTTATATATTTTTCTGTTATAAAAATAAATAAATAATAGTGCAAAAATTTTAGTGAGGAGTTCTCACCTTCGTTTCCACTCCGTCAGTCTTTAACTGATGATTTTGGTTCCGTTCTGCTTCCAGTCAGTTCCGTCGCAATCTGTTTCACGCGGTATATATATTAAAATCATAATTTTAATGTTGTTCTATATATATGGTAAAGATCATATTTTTATTTACGTTATGTTTATATAAAAATCATATTTTTATATTGTTATTTCTATTTTAAAACAAATGCGATTTTTATTTTAAAAACAATGTGATATTTATTTCAAAAACAATGTCTTTTCATTTCAAAACAACATTCTTTTCATTCAAAACAATGTTCTTTGTTTTTCATATTATCAAAACCATGTTATTTTCTTTTATCAAAACAATGTTAATTTTCATTACAAAACGATGTTAATTTTATTTGCAAGCTGATGTTAATTTTATTTGCAAAACGATGTTTATTTCTATTTGCAAGATGATGTTTATTTCTATTTGCAATTATTTCTTTACAAAACATGCTCTTTTTATTTTCAAAAACATGTTATTTTTATAAAAGTCCTATTTTCCTTTACAACTTGATTTTATATAAATCATGTTTTCCTTTACAACGCTATTTCTATTTTATAAAATAATGCTATATATTTTATAAAATCAATTTCAAAACCGTGCTTTATATTTTCCAAAACCAGATTTAAAACAATGCTTAATTTTTTATTGTAAAACCGTTCTATTTTATATTATAAAACCATTCTATTTTTATTGTAAACAATTCTATCTTTAAAAACATTACTATTTTATTTTGAAACAATGCTTTATTTATATTTTCAAAGATTATGTTTATTTATATTTACAACATTAATTATAGCTTAGTATACAGGACTAAATAAACTAATGTGATTAAAAAGAAAAATAACCTTTTTTATAACGTTTAGAACGTTGTTGTTCGTTCTTCCCCCTTCTATATAACCTGCAAAACACACCCGACATCGCAACCGAACCATCGATCCAAAACTACACTACGCGTCGCCACTCCAAACCACATGCCGTCAATCTGTTGTTGCCATTTTAGTTGTCAGAGCATCGTCACCCAGTGCCGGAAGCCAGGTGGAGCTTGGCCCTCCCTCGGCCATGAAAAACAAGCACAAACTCCGGCCATTTGAGGCCCAAATTCTCTTGATTCTGCTAACTAGGGATGATCTCAACCGTTGAATTTCACGAGCTCATGTAGATGAAGAGAATTGCCATTGAAAATTTCTCATTTTGATTTGTGGGTGAAGAGGAATTGGAAGAAGAAGGGTGGAAGGCATCAGCCATTGATTAGTGTTGGCAGCTGCGTATAGGTGATAAGAGAATTAGGGTTAAGCATACACCGACCGTATTTATATAGTATATTATTTATTTATTTTTTCAAAAATGGCTTGTTAAACCATCCGAACTCCAAATGAGGCCCAACGACTGTCGCCCCCTAGCTAAATACCCCCGTTCCTAACACAATGGAATATGTTTCGTAACCCAATTCGGCTTTTACGATCAGTTTTTTATCAAAATCAAAATATAAATCAATATATATTAAATTTAAACATACATTTTAATTTACCGAGGCCACAGACTGACTCTAAAAATTACAGAAAAATAAATTTAGCTATTTTTTGATGATATGGTCCTAACAAAACTAATTTTGTTGAATTTGGAGACCGTTTGAAAAATGGTCATTTTGTGGTCGATCCAATTTGACTGAAATTGACAAAACACATTTTCTTTTGCTACGCTCACATATTGATTCCAAAAATTACGAAAATTGGAATCTAGCAATAATTTGACATTCCGGATCCAACCAAAGTGGTATCGTCGAAAACGGAGGTCATTTGAAAAATGGTTTTTTATACGGACTATATATTATATTAAATTCCATTGCAACTATTCTGAATATTCAACTGGCCATAACTTTTAATTCCCGCTATGAAATTTCGTTTTTTCAGATTCGTTGGAAAGATATTTTTAATTATATTCAAATATTTCTTGTTTTTACTGAAATCCTCTTTATTTCGAATCCTGTACATTCATTTGAAATTTGAAATTGAATTTTCAAACTACCGCGTCATTTCTGGCTCATTTCATAATAAAATTATTCCTTCTAACTTCGATTTAAATAAATTTTTCATCGTTATTATTTGAAATAATTATTTAAAATCCATAAAAATTGCTAAAATAGAAATTTTAAATTGGTTCGGATTTTCCAGGTTGTTATAGGTGGCTTATGAATTCTGGTCGAATCAAGGGACGCGACGACGTCGATAGGAGTTTCAAAACACTTGAACAGAGAAATTCAACATAATATTGTTTTAAAGTGAGTAAATGAAATAATTTTACCCGAAATTCTATTTTGATATTGTTAATTGGCCTATTGGTCCGGTTCCTTTAAGTACACCAGACACGCTCGACTCAACGCATCGCGTGGTGTTAAATCCTGAAATGTTGCCAAAAAGCCAAGGATACTGGCTGGGAAGAAGTTGTATGAGAAGGAGCCTCACGACTCCTCGAAATCACGAGCTAACCGCATTTTCATATCCCTCCTACCAAAGATTTCGAACCCTTTTCGTCCTGTATCCCTCACAGGTCAGAAGTCTCGAACCCCTTCCCCTCCCCCCGTGGTTCAACTCCCTCCGCTTTGAATCCCTCACTCACCCTAAATTTCGGATCCCAACCATTTCGAACTCACCCGCTTCGTAGCTAAAGTTTCGACTCCCTCCTCTCACTAAAAGATCTAACTCCCTCACCTTTACAAAAGTTCGGACCCTATGATACTAGTATTTTCGTATCCCTACGCCTTCAACATTTCGACCTTCGTGACAACAAGAGTTCTGAACCCCCTCAATGCAACATAGAAAATGTATCCCTCGGGATACGGGTTCGTATCCCTTGAGGTACACGAAGTACTCACATCCTTGGGGTATACGAAGTACTCGTATCCCCTGGGGATACAAAATTACCGTATCCCCTTGAGGATATGCAATTTCATATCCCATGAGAGGGATAAGAGTTCTTCTAAAAACGATAGGGGGAGCGAAATTTTGCATGCCGCCTCCTAGGGATACGAAAATACACTGTGTGGTCCCCAAATCCTACCTACTCCCACCTAGCCTTTCCAATATAAATAACCCCAAGCTCACGCTTCAAATAGGTTGGATTTTTTGCTGATTTGACATCCCATAAAGCTTCAAGAGACTCATTAATGTCATCCCTGCTTTGAGGAAAAAGAAGCATAAAAGTGATTGTTTCCCAACACTCGTATATGATAGTTATGACTCAAAATTACATGGAAATAATTGTAATCAAATGTCTAAATGATGTTCATAGCTTGTAATCCATTGTTGTGAATAAAATATCAGCAAAATCCTTCAAAGTGGACGTAGGCCCCTCATGGGACCAAACCACTATAAATCCATTGTGTCATTTACTGCTTTTATGCACTTACTTTCCCACACGAAACATAATTCTCTAAATAATGGAAAATTTTTGGGTGTTATGTCATTTTTTCCATCAACATTCTGCTGCTTTCACTGGGAAGCATAAACTCGCCTCTTTGTTGCACATTTCCATCTCGACTTCAATGCGCCTTAGGTTTCTTCCCTAACCTGCCGCCGAGTCCTCTTACGATGGTTAAGCGAACAAAGAATTAGATGCTCAGTCCCTCTATCGCAACTGACGCTGGTACTTCTCAACAACCTCTATTGATAGAAAGCTCGACTGAAATGAAATTGCTTCCTCCTGTGGACTCCGAAGCTCTTACGACTCATGTGCAGATTTAAGCGCTTAATAAGAAGTATGAAAACACACGGCTCTTGACCTTAATGAAGCATTGAAAAACAACATCAACCTTATGCGTCAACTTCAAGACAGTCAACGCCTATCGTCCGACTTCATTTTTTTTAGAACAACGCCCGAGTGGGGAAAAATGCCTCCGAAACCTCTTCTTCCGAGTCCTGGGGCTCACATCAAAGAAGGTTCAGCCTCAACAATAATGCTAATACCAATGGCAATAGAAACAGTGATAGAACCACCGTCACCTACAATGGGGGAACGCATCACCATGAACGCTCCTGGTTGGTCATCAACAATGAACCAGGTCTAAGTAATCGACCCCCTCCTCGACAAAAACCGTATGTCGCCACTCAGAACTTGGGGCTCATGCTCCTGGCAAACCAGCAAGCCCAAGTTCCACCGAATCAGGATGCACAACAGCCCGCTTAAGCTCATCAGCCATACTGGAACCAGGCAATCGAAACAAGACTCCTGAAGTTCGCAGAAACCAATAGGTTCCGTCGAAGGATGTACAACCAACGTATCTCCTCGACATGGTCCGAAGGATCATGAGAGATATGCGGGGAAACGCCAATGAATCGTGGGAAACCCACTTGAGGTGTAACCTTTTCACTAGGGTTATGCATGAGGCCAAGTGGTCCTAACGCTTCAACATGTCACAAATGGCACTCTACGAGGGCATGACTGACCCTTGTGCCTTTTTAAACCACTATGTGTGGCAGATAGACTCCAGTCACGCCAACGACGTCGTCAAATGCAAATGCTTCCCAGTTTTCTTAGCAGGCACAACATTGCTTTGGTTCTCTCGCCTTTCACTCCAATCCATGAACACCTTCGACCAGCTGGCTACGGAGTTGGCTAGGCAGTTCAGGATGCACATTCTGACTTCGAAGAACGCCTTCACACTCTCCAACCTTTACCAGAGTCCTGTAGAATCCCTCAAGAGCTACCTCGAGTAATTCAACATTTCCCTCGCTGAGGTCGACGACACGGAACCCGCATCGTCCTTTTCCATCTTGCAAAAGGTGTTTTCCCTATTTCCGAGTTCAGGGTCTGGATTGACAGAAAGCAACCGAAGACCTTATAAGCTTTCTATGAGAAGGCCGGACAGTTCTTGTGCCAAGAAGAAGTAAGGTGCAATCGAGCTTCTCGGAGCAGCCACTTCAACAACCCACACGTAGGCTCCACCGACGATGGTGCCAAAGGAAAGTAGGTAGGGAATCCTACGACAAGGGTAAGAGAACAACCCTTACAAGCCAAAGCCGAACAGCGGAAAACCCGGTGGCCGTAACAATAATCAAGCCCTGGCAGATCCTAAGAAGCACGACCGCTATCAGAATTACTGGAACTACACTCCGTTGAACCGAGATATGGAGATAATCTTCTTAGTAACATATAATACTCTCCAATACAAGAAGCCCAATGTTCGGGAATCCACCGACCGCGAGAAAAATTCTGGGAAATATTGATGGTTCTATGATATGTATGGGCACAATACTAACGATTGTCTCCACCTCAAGGATGCGATTGAAAAACTCATCCGTAAGAAGCATTTAGAATAGTACGTTCAGGATCCCGCTCCTCCCGAAGTAGCTACTGGCCCTCCGACGCCCGCACTTCCAGCACCTGCTAATGCGGCCCAGGACCGTCCAATCAGAAGTCATTTGGCATCATGATTAACACCATATGTGGCGGGCCTCATCTCACGCATGACAGTTTCTGCAAGCTGGAGGAGTATGCCAATTCTATAAAGCATTCCACTTACGAAGCTTGCTCTATTCTGGATGAGTCTGTCCCCGCCAGGCTCTAAAAAACAATGCGGGATGATATTGTCTTCTACGAGAGAGAATCTACGGGATCGAGATCCCAACCATAGACCATCTCGTCATCTCTGCCTAGATTAGCCCACCATTCGTACGACGAATTCTTATCGACTTAGGAAGCTCGATCAACATCATCTTCAAGGCGTCCTATGACCAAATGAAATTTGAGGCCAAAGACTTAAAGCATGTAACTTCATGATCCATGGATTCAGCAGATCATCCAATCAGCCAATGGGCATAGTTGACCTCTCTGTAGGGCTCGGAGAAGGGGATCAAAGTCGGGTCTGAATCCTCACTTTTGTGGTCATCGACGTCATATCTCCATATAGTGTCTTCTTCGAGCGTCCTTTCTTTGCAGAGTTTTGAGTCTGCATGTCATCATGGTCCCTTCTGATGAAGTTTCCGACAGAAAGCGAGATGGCACACTTAAAGGCGACCAAGCAACACTGAGAGTTGCAACCTCATAGAATGGAGGAAAGCGCGCAACAAGGATAAAGGCAAGGCAGTGCTTCAACCTCTTGTGCCAAAACCGTCTCCGTACAACAATCAAAGGCATTTGAGTCCTAGCTCAGGTGCCACTGCCATCTTTACGACGATCTCGATCCAAGGGAGGACGAAGATCCCGATTTCGAGAGGGCTACCTCAGGAGAACAACAGTGGATGTTTCGATCAGCATCGACGACCTGATAAAGGTCATGAAATTTGGATCGCAACTCCACCACGTAATAAAGGAAGAGCTCGTGGGATTCTTAAGGGCAAACCTCAACATATTCACTTGGACCCACTCTGACATGTGTGACATCGATCTAGGAGTCGCTTATCTTAGGCTTGCTATCATTCCCTTGCAACTTCTGATCAAATGGAAACGTCGAATCTTCGGAATCGAGAGATCGACTGCACTTAAAGAGGAGGTGTATAGGTTATTCAATAATGGATTTATTTGAGAAGATTTATACCTCAAATGGGTCTCTAACCCCGTCCTGGTCAAGAAAGCAAACGACAGTGGCAAACGTGCGTCGACTTCTCCGACTTGAACAAGGCATGCCCTTAATACACCTTCTCCCTACCGAAGATCAACCAGCCTGTTGATTCAACCGCCGACTACTATCTCTTTTCCTTCATGGATTCCTATTCAGGCTACAATCAAATTTCAATGTACCTCCCGGACCAGGATCATACTTCTTTCATAACTTACCTCGGGCTCTATTGCTATCTAGTAATGCCCTTTGGTCTAAAGAATGCTGGAGCCACTTATCAATGACTGATCAACCACATGTTCAAGGACTGGATCAGGAGATCTATGGAGGTATACGTGGACGATATACTCATTAAAATGAGGGTACCGAACGACTACGTCTGTGGCCTCTCTAAAATGTTCGGTGTCCTCCACCAATACGACATGAAACTCAATCCCTTGAAATACTCTTTTGGCGTTGCATCGGGAATTTTTTTGGGTTTCATTGACAATTCGCCGAGAATCGAAGTCAACCCAGGTAAGATTAAAGCTATCCCAAATATCCAAGCCCCTCGGAACATCAACGATGTTCAGAGTTTAAATGGGAAGGTCGCTGCCCTAAGTCGATTCATTTCCAAGGCTATTGACAATTGCATTCCCTTTTTCGACTTGCTCAGAAAGGGGAAGCACAACTTCTCATGGACACCGGAGTGCGTTACTACATTCCAGGACCTCCTAAATCACTTAGTACGACCACCTCTCTTGTCCAAACCTATGAATCATGAGGACTTATACGTATATTTGGTTGTTTCCATGCAGGCAATTATCTCGGTGCTCGTTCTAATTGAAAACCATGTCCAACGACCTGTTTATTACATCAGCAAAAGATTAAGGGGGACAGAAAAGAACTATCAAAAGCTTGAAAAGTTGGCCTACTTCTTGTTTTTCTCTTCCCAAAAGCTACGATCCTACGTTTAGTCCTATCCAATCAAAGTCTTCACTGGCCAGCCGCTACGACAGGTCCTACAATGACCTGACGTATTGGGCGACTTATGAAATGGAATATAGAACTAAGCCAATTCGAGATCAAATTCATTCCCCGTTGAGCCATCCTCGGACAAGCCCTTGCAAATTTCACCATGGAGTTCATCGTTCCGAAAGACGCTCCTCCGGAAGCATCGAGACTCCAGACATTCAATGGAAGCTGTTCGTGGATGGATCCTATAACAACCGGTGTTCCGGCGCTGGAATCGTGCTCGTCACTCCTGGAGAATTCTCGATATGCTATGGTTTGAAACTTGACTTTCTCACTGCCAACCACAATGCAGAATATGAAGCCTTGATCGCTATAATCAAAATTGCAACCTAACTTAACATCAAGGCTGTCTAAATTTACTCCGACTCACAGCTCGTCGTACGCCAGGTACAGGGAGAGTATCAAGCCAAGGGGGCACGACTCGCTCCCTTCCGTGCTCGAGTTCGTGAACTACTCACCAACTTTGACCACTATATCATTACACATATCCCCCGAGGACAAAACAAGAAAGCTGATTCATTAGCCAAATTGGCGAGCTCCGAGGATGCGTAGCTTATGGGATTTGCCCCAGTCGAAGTACTCGACTCTCCGAGCATTGATCAGATGTAGACTGATTTGGTAGCAACAACAAAGACCAAATCCTAGGCCGAGTCTTGGATGATGCCAATCAGTAACTACTTGCAACATGGAATCCTTTCGGAGAGCTACAGAGAAAGATGGACACTCACTCGCAAATCGTCTCGCTACATCATCTTAGAGGGAGTGCCCTACCGAAGTTGGTTCTTTGTTCCCTTACTCCGATTGTAGCCTACGATGCTGTCGGCCATGTGTTGCTAGACATGCACGATGGTGAGTGTGGTGACCACACTGTGGGGGTATACTCTAGCAAGGAAGATTATTGGACATAGTTATTTCTGGCTAACACTCGATCAAGACGCCGCAAACTATGCCCACAAGTGTAACAAATGCCAGAGACTTTCAAAGATTCCAAGGGCCCCGCCTAACGAGCTTGTGCAAATGGTCGTTCCTTGGCCATGCGCCATGTGGGGAATAGACATTATTAAATCCCTTTTGATGGCCAGAGGCGGGGAAAGTTATGTTATCATCATAGTTGATTACTTCACCAAGTGGGCCGAGGCTGAGTCCCACGCTACAATTACTACCGAAAAGGTGATCAACTTTATTTTATGCAATATAATCACTTGATATGGAGTCGTCCAAGCAATCATATTTGACAACGGGACCCAGCTAGAGAGCACTGAGTTCAAGTCTTTCTACCAACTGCATTACATTGAAAAAAGGTTCTTCGTAGTGCACACCCTTAAGCCAATGGAAAAGTAGAGGCTGTCAACAAAGTGATCAAATCCATCATAGAGAAGCGTCTGGAAAAATCCAGAGGCTTAAGGGTAAATGAGCTCCCTTTAGGCCTACTGGACCACTCACAAGTCAATGACTGGCCGTACTCCTTTTGCTCTTGCCTATGGATCTGAAGACGTCATTCCCATTGAGATCAAGCTTCAGTCTTATCGAGTCACGTACTACGACCTAAAGACCAACCAGGATCTCCTCTTGGAATCACTCGACTTACTCGAAGAAAAAAAGATGAAGCCGAAATCAGAGCTACCGTCCAACGCCAACGAGTAGCTTAATACTTAAATTTTAAACTCCGCCATAAGGACCTCAACATCGGTGACCTCGTCCTGAAACAGATTTTTCCCACATCGACTGGTTTCAGTCCTCGTTGGGAAGGCCCATACGTCATATAATGAAGGCTTGGAGACGGGACCTTCAAGCTTGTGACTTTTGATGGCGCTGAACTCCCGAGGGCATGAAACAGTGAACATCTCCACCACTATTTCATATAACTTAGTGTACGGATTTACCGCTTTCCAACAATGTTCTGTTTTCTTTAAACTCAAGGCATCGTAAAGGCTGTAACTGCAAAAGTTATTAGTAAAGATAGTGCTCAATTCCATGTGCTCTTAATTAATATACTTTATGCATAGTATGTTTAATCAACCATCATAACTAACTTGCACATACGAACACACAACATCGGATCAGCACCCTGAGCACGGGAGTCGGTACCGCTACTTGAGTCATAAGTCAAGGACGAGATCGAGTATAAATAACACCATTCGAGTCTCGAATCAACGACGAGACCAAGTATAAATAACACTACTCGAATCTCGAATTAACGACGGGACCGAGTACAAATAACACCACTCGAGTCTCGAATCAACGACAAGACTAAATATAAATAACACCACTCGAGTCTCGAACCAATGACGAGATTGAGTATAAATCATCCCTTTCCTAAGTATCCGGACTTGGGGGAAGCCCATCAGTCAAGCTAGAGTGAAGTTGACCAATCCCATGGCTCCATCCTACCCGCAGGGTCTGGATCTGGGCACAATTTGGCGAATCGACGACGCCCTTGAACTCTAACCCGAATGAATCGACGGGAAAGTCTAAAGGACGAATACGCGACATCCATGCCATTTCACGACTTAGGACCAACAACCTCTGGGAGGTCCTAAGGGAGAGGGCACAGAACCTGAACTCCGCATGACTCGAGACTTTTGGCTAAAGGAAAACCCAAGAGTGGAGCCAGCACATAACCTCCTCACGACTAGGGTACCCCCAGCACCGAACCCCCGATCACGTCTGCTTAAGTGTAATGACAAGTAAGCTTACGCAAGTATAGGAAACTGGAAAACGTAAGACAAGCATTTGAACACTTGACATAAAATGCGATGTAAGAAAATTTAACTAACACTTTCATTCACATACTTAAAGAAAACTACATATCTAAATATCTTTATTTCTAGCGACATGGTGTACATGAAAACCTCACCATAACTCCAAAAGCCAAAAGCGAGGGTCGTACTCGCATATACTGTCGGCCTATATAAACAAAATATATGTGATATGTATGACGATCACTTAGATGTCTCATCATTCTTCCTCTTCTTTTTTTGGATAGATTCAACACTAGACGGGTCACCACCAGTTATGGACCTCATCCTTTCGGAGCCGCTGCCACATTTCCCTCTTCTTCCCTTCATAGGGGTGATGGACTCGATAGACACCGATGTACGCTTTTCACCGCCTTCCTCTCCACCTGTGATCACTATGACCTCCCTGGGAGGAATACATTGCAGCGGTCTATGAGTGGTATCAGAGGCAAGGGCTAGCACAGCCTCAGTTTCTCCCTAAGCCTTCTTGGCTCCAACTTCGCTTTATCCTTAGCATCTATGGCGACTTTTTGATTGAATGGCTTCTTGGCTTTGAGCCACGCTTCGCATCCGCTTAGAGCTTTTTGAATGCCTCCTTGCCTCTCTTGTTGGCATCCTTTGTAGCTTTATTCTTCCTAGCTCTTTGTAGGACATCTTCCTCTCGGCCTCACCGACAGCTTTCTTTCTTGCTATCAGCAGCAGCGACCTTCTTATCGTCGTCCTGCCTAGCCTTACCTGGGCCTCATATAGAGTTGTTTTGTCTGCTACCCTTTTCTCCACTTGCTACTCGGATTTTGCCACCATCTAGGCTTTTTGAGCTTCCAACATGTCATGTATTGTTTGCACACTTGCATTAGCCGCACCCGTCACCTGAGCACTTTGGCCATCCATCACCTCTCCTCCCTCAAGCAAATCCTTGTAAACACTAAATGCTAAATCCATACCCAAAAACGTATCCAAGTGTCCTCCTCCCTCTTCAAACTGTATTTCCTGTAACCCCAATCTAGACTCAGATGTTTGGGGAAGCATGGGGGCAAAGCCCGTTGTCGTTTCCTCTCCGAAGAGGTCTACACAACAAAGTAGAAAGCTACTTATTCTCTTTTAACCCAGTTCTTATATCCTTTCCAATTGCTCATGATAATGAGACATTATCTCCAGAAACTAATGGTACGGGGGCAATAGGCAGATTGCCCGTTGTTGTGGCAAGAGACGAGCCTGACATCCAAACTCCTGGAAATCATGATGGTACTTAGTTGAAACGTGAGTTGGTACCGTGGGACCGCCAACTGTGGCAGATAGCGTAGCCTCCGGCCGATACGAGCTTACCTCTGCAAACTCAAGAGTAACAAGCACACTCTTATTAGGTACAAACTTCCACATTTCGGCAGCACGCTCCACCAACCTCGTTATCTCAGCGTCCTCCAGTAACAATCTCCTACCTACCTCCAGTACTTTGCGCTCCGACTCAGTCAAGAGTTCTACCATGAGTTGGTTTTTATCCACTGTCTCCACCTTTCGCAACTGAGCCTCGAAGGGCACCAACCTCTCCCATGTTCGAGCCATCTCTCGAGGACAATCTCTAACCCATGAGATTCTGCGGAACCTTAATGCCTTAACATACATACCCCAGATAGGCTCCTCAAGTGGTTCCTCACCCTGGCCTCGGTATCCTAAATCTCCTCCATAAATTCTCTCCACTTCTTTTTGATGCTCACCCTTTAGCCCTTCCAGCAAGCTCAGTACATCCCTATTGTTGGCCTCGGCCTCCTCCTTCTCCTTCTTAACCACTTCTAGTTGTCTCCTCAGCTCATTGTTCTCCTTCTGCAACCTCTAAACCCCCTCATTCTCAGTTTTCAGCCTCTCGTTCTCCAGTACCAAGGCCTCGTTGTCCATTTGGAGTTGTTGTAGTTTCTCATTTTCTTTAGACAAGTGGATATTCACCTTCCTCAGCTCAGAATTTTCCATTTTCAAATAAGCATTCTCAGTCGACCCGAGACCACTGTATCTTTAAAGGTCTCAGAAGCGTGCACCGCTTCCCTATCTAGCTTCTCATACTTCTCCTTCAGCTCCATTGTTTCAACAACAAATGGTTAACATTTAAGTAAGTTACAATGAACATAGAAGCAGTCACGCTACAAGGGTAGGCCTTACCTATCTCTCTTTCTACGTTTCAAACGGTAGTCCGCTCGCTATCTATGGTCAACCCCAGGCTCTGGATTTCCACATTCTTCTATTTGATCAAATCCGAAAGGTTATCGAAATACTTCTTAAATGCGTCAACATAGTAATAAGCATCCTTCACCTTCATCCACACTTCCTCGGTATTAGCACGAGGAATCGGGTTGATTTCAGGAAGGAATATTATCTCTTCAAAGTAATGCCTGGGAAATTTCTCCTTCAGCAAGACTTTCCTCTCCCCAATAGTATGCTCTCGGGTCTCAGGAACAACCAGATCTTGTCCCTTCTTCTTCGCCACTTCTTTCCTTCTCTGATGACTAGGCTCCCACTCCTTCCCTCTGGGGACATAGGCGGGAACCGAAGGTGCAATATGAGGAGGAACCGTCGAAGAAGAATGCCTAGTACTCGATACATCAAATCTCGTGTCTTCCCTAGATGTCCAGGTATGGAATGAAAGAAACAGAGACCGCCATGATCGTTCTCTGTGATGGTGTTCACTGCCATGATCACGGGGATAGGGGCTCGTTAAGCAAACTGGCACTTTTTCTGAATTCTAAGACGAATCCACCCATCCAGGGTCGGTGGCTCCCATATTTATAACCTCGTCCACTTCCTCCTGGATCCATGTCACTTGTAAAAGAAACAGGTTCAAGTTTAGACTCGAACATCCTATGCACACAAACAAATGCTGTGTCATGCAGTGTTTATGGATGTGTGCCCTAAGTGTTCTCTCAACAGACCTGATAACGAACCGCTCGAAGGAGTGATCTCCCCCGCAGCCAGAGCTAATTCCTCTATACTTGTGGCGCTAGGCTAGGGAAACGTAATAAGTGGGAGCTTATTAAGCTCGTCAAACCGACCCTCCTTTTCTAGTGAGACGGCGGTTTAAGAGGGAGTTACCGGAGACTGCGGCCTAGTTAACACTTCTGTCCTTGCCTCGCATGCCGAAGGCATGGCAGGAGCGATCGGCGGTCCCTCATCCCTGACAATCACCTCCTCATCGTCAGTATCTCCCCTATCGGTTTCCTCTTGAATCTTTGCAGCCTTGTGCGACTCAGAGCCAACAGGGGATGCCTTCCTTTTCTGACTCGAAGAAACAACCTCTTTTCCAGTCTCCATCTTCTTTGCACCCCATCAATGATAGGTATGATCATTGCATGGTTAGCAGAAAGCAGACCCGCACAACGAAGTCGGTCCTGACCAAGACGCTTTGGTAGAATGGGCCTTAGGCGGGATAGCCAGTAAAGACTCAAGACGCTGCTGATATATGGGATTTGTAGGTGCAACAGGGTTCTCTGTCACACAAGAATGAAGTTAGTACTGAACTATTAGCTTGAAAAATTCCGAGCACAAAGCGACCAGGTATACATACTTCCTTCTGCCCATCTCCTCGCAAATCCAGGAGGACAACGCGCAAAGAACCAGTCATACTTATACACACTCAACTTGAGCCATGTCCCATCAAAGAACTTGGTGTTGGGTAGAGCTTCCAAAAATACTGAGACGGTGCAACATTGGCTCTCTTATATAACTGAAATAGATATCCGATGTCCTCTCCGATAGGCTCTAAGTGCAGGTACTCTTTATAGAGAACGCAGGTACCTAAGAGTGAAGCATACACATTTTGATGGAGTTGCGATGACGCAAAGCGGAAATAATGTACTATATCCCAAATAAAATCATTAGCCGGGGGTACACACCCAGAAATGCACGTCTTCCTGTTCCAGGCAGTCGGTGGTATGTGGGCCCTATCGTCCTTTCCAAGCACGCAAACATCTCTTTGGGGAATACCGAACTGGGTTTCCATGCGTCTAAATGTCGCCTCATCCATATGCGATGGCATCGTGTCCGGTGGGTTTTCTAGTAGGACAACGCCCACCATCATATCCGGTGCCACCAACGTATTTCCTTCCACGATATCTACATGCTCTTCCTCTTCATGTTCACCCCCAATCGTTCTGAGCCTTCCCAATGCCGATGACCCCGCCGAACGCTCGACCGACGGTTGATGTCCTTCCGGCAGCACTCCACGGTCTGGCGCTTTCAACTAGCATATAAATTGAGAAGGAGTGGACTCTTCGGAGGTCTCAAGCTCGCTGCCCTTGAGCATGCATCGCTAGTTGAACCGAAGGGGATGGTGAATACTGCGAAGCTTCGGCTTCCAGAATCTATTGTGTTATAGATCTTGTTTCCATTGCTAGCTATACTTTCAATATACTTGTGTTATCCATCGCACTGTATAATGTGTACCTCTCATGTTGGTGTAAGCTAACATGTATGTGCAGTGCAGTTTGTGCTAATACAATTATAACATAGAAACTTGGGCCACGGCGACAATCATAGATCTTCAAGATTGTAACCATCGTCGTTGTCGACCAATGCAACTAGATTCGCATCGAGTCGTGATTACGTTACGATTAAAGCCAAAACAAAGCATGTTTAACAATTCGACAGTTCAGTCAAAGTCCAATTGTATGCTCTATTCCCATGTGCCAAACGAAATTGCCGATTAAACAATGGCTAACATAAGCATCGGCTCAATCGTACAAACGTTACGGAAGCGATGTGAATCCCGAGGCATGGAGTCATGAATTCATAGTCTCAGAAAAGAAACATAACACTGGAACAAGGCTCGAAATCCACGGACAAGCAGAGCACCTCTTATCCCGATCTTGGGTACAAAATTTCGTACCCTCTTAGGGATACGAAATTTTGTATACCCCCAGGGATACAAAATTTTGTATCCCTAAAGGGTACCAAATTTCGTATCCCTAACAAAGGGGTATGAAGTTCATCCTTTCGATTCTCAAAATTTTGGCGCCCTCTTCCACTGCCTTATGCCCCTTCATCCGATACAAACTTTCGACTCCCCTATTCTCCTTCTTCCCCAAATTCATTCACAATACGTTTCCTCTTCTCCTGATTCTCCTTCTTTCCAATTTCAAACCCAAACACGCGCCTAGATTAGACCGAGACAACGATGGTCGGTCTCGATTCCGATCCGAAACCCGGTCTTGAGCCCTACAAACTCCGACCTGGAGCTCGAGAGAACGACTTCAGATCCTCCTCGAGGCTTATCTAAACGCCACGGCTAAGCTCGAACTGAGGATCGACTTCACCTCAACGACCGAGATCAACGATTCGGCCCCACCTGTTGTTCAAAGTTCAGAGTGTTCAAAGTCCTTGGGTCCAATTTTTCTTAAGTCATGGGTTCAGAAAAAATAGAAGAAGAAGTGGGGGGAGAAGGCGTATTCAAATTTATAGGGGGAGGACCATTTGGACTGGACCCAAGCCACATTTCTTATTCCAGCGGGATATGAAACTTTGTATCCCACCAGGACTCGAGATTACGTGTCCCCACTCACGGATATGAAAGTCTCGTATTCCCCATATGGGACACAATATATATAAGAATGTAGAATATATATATGTGTGTGTGTGTATATACACATACATAACATATATGTATATTACAATATAGTAGGTATGAATGTATGTGTGATTCCATGTGCACACGCATAATTACGTTGTTATGGGCATATCTTTCACATACGAGCTCTCTGAGTCTCAAACTCTTGCAAGCATGAGCTCGCGAACATTCACACTTACATGTGCATTTACATTCTGCTCTATTTTCGTATTCCATGTCACATCACGCAATACCACGTAAAAACTATGCGATGCCATGTCGACAACAACTCGTCTACGTTACAACGTAAACGAGAATCGACGACGGACGTTTACATTCATGAGTCAATAGGAATTAGATGATTCAACAAGAATAATTCTATTAACTCAAAGCACATCATGTCAAGATAAGACGTACTTTGAGGTGAAAATGTTAACCGACCTTTTGGTCCGGTTCCCAAATGTACACTAGACACGCTCGACTCAACGCATCGTGTGGTGTTAAAGCCTGAAGTGTTTCCAAAAAGCAAGGGATACTAGCTTGGAAGAAGTCGTACGAGCAGGAGCCTCACAACTCGTCAAAACCACGAGCTAACCGCATTTCCGTATCATTCCTGCCAAAGATTTCGAACCTCTTTCAGTTCGTATCCCTCACAGGTCATAAGTCTTGCACCCCCTAGTTCGACTCCCTCCGCGTTGAATCCCTCACTCACCCTAAACTTTGGATCCTAGGCACTTCGAACTCCCCTGCTTTGTAGCCGAAGTTTCAACTCCCTTCTCCCACTAAAAGATCCGACTCCCTCGCCTTTACAAAAATTCGGACCCTACAATACTAGTATTTTCGTATCCCTATGCCTTCAACATTTCGACCCCACAACAACAAGTGTTTCGAACCGCTCAATGCAACATAAATGATGTATCCCTCGGGATACAGGTTCGTATCCCTTGAGGGGTATGAAGTACTTGTATCCTCTAGGGATACGAAATTATTGTATTCCCAAGGGGATATGCCATTTCGTATCCAATGAGAGGGATATGGGTTCTTCTGAAAACGATAGGTGGGAGTCAAAATTCTTGATGCTGCCTCCCAGGGATACAAAAATACACTGTATGGTCCCCAAATCCTACCTACTCCCACCTAGCCTTTCCATTATAAATACCCCGAAGCTCACACTTCAAAGGGGTTGGAATTTTTTGCTGATTTGACATCCAATAGAGCTTCAAAAGACTCATTAATGACATCCTTACTTTGAGGAAGAAGAAGCATAAAAGTGATTTTTTCCCCCCAAGAATCATATATGACGGTTATCACTCCAAATTACATAGAAATACTTGTAATCAAATTCCTAGATGATGATCATAGCTTGTAGTCCATTGTTATGAGTAAAATATTAGCGAAATCTTTTAAACTGGATGTAGGCCCCTCACGGGACCGAACCACTATAAATCCATTATGTCATTTACTGCTTTTCTACACTTACTTCCCCACGCGAAACATAATTCTTTAAGTAACGAAGAATCTTTGGGTGTTAAGATATTTTTTGCCATCAATAGCTATAAAAGGAGCAATTTTCTGAAATTATTATAGTATATGGATGCATTGGTTGTTATGTGTTATAATCAAATAAGATTATAAAAATTAAATAGTTATATATAACCAAATATAATTCGTATAAGAACGAAATATAGAAATAAGATGAACTTGAATTGGATTCAAACCAAAATTTGGAATTTAAATCCCGGGAGGTTAGTAAAATATTTTTCGAAGTATATTAAAATAATATAGCGTTGGTTCGAAGGATTTTTGAATAAAATCATTTTGAATGGATTTTGAAATTGTTAAAGCACTAAACTCACTTCAGTAGCTGGAAAATAATTCTGATGATGATCACGACATCATCAGCATTCATTTTCGTGTTTCTCAGTGATGGACTGCTACCATAGTAAAAATTTCCAATGGAATTTTATTTTAGAAAACGAGTTATTTTGGAAAATTCAAATATTTTGAATTTGAGATAGTTATAAATATAAGTATATATTTATGTGATTTCTAAAGGATTTGAAATAAAAACATGGGAATTTGAATTATGGAATTTAAATTTAACTTAAGCAAGTTAAATGGATTGAAATGAATAAATTGATATGGAATCAATCTAAAAAAATTCAGAGATATTAATGGCTATTTTATTAACCAAATAATACTAAATATGCATAGAAAAATTTTCGGTTGTCGTAAACAAAGTAAATAAATTGATTAGAATCAATTTGAGTGCACAAGAATGGAAGTATGAAATTGAATTTGACCTGGTTAAGTTAGGAAAAGATTGGTATGTAGTTGAAATTTAACTTAAAGTATGTTGAATAAAAATTGGGTTGGAAATAACCCTAAATGAGGTAACATAAATTGTTAGATTGCAAAATAAGTTGTATAGCTTATAAGATGGTAAGATGTATCAAATATATTTGAACATGGTTGGTCCAAACAAAATTTGAATTAAGCAAGTAAACTAATTAGAGTTTGATTAGTGAATTAAAAGTAAAAGAATGAATTGATTTAAATTCATTTGAAATAAATGTGACAACGGGAGTGCATGTGAATTGAAAAAAGAAAAAATGGCATGTGAATTAATTGGATTAGAACGTAATGTCATATAAATTGAAATTGGAGGTATAAAGGAATATTAGATTATGAATCTATATATATATATATTAAATGTACATGTTGAGTAAGGAAATTCATTATAAACCCATGTAGAAAAGGGTTCAAAATAAGTTTTGGGTGAAATATAAATCGAATTCATGTAATATTGATTTTAATTCATTCAAATTGAAAAAAAATGTGGATCAAATTAAATAAGTAATTAGATGTTGAAAACCCGATGATGGCTTATCAAAACGAATGAATAACATGTTGAATATGAAATTTGAATGGTCGCATAAGCTAAATGGGTGAAATTGTAACGACCTGGATATTTCGATCATTTGAATTCGAATATTTAAATTGGTTTTAAATATTATATTTGGATTATTATTGAATTTTAATTCGTTTATTAAATAGCGATTGAACGTTTAAATTTATATGCATATAAATCGAGCTTGTAACGTCGTGATAGTTCGTAATATTGAGTTTTGAACTTCAGCTGAATATATAGAATCTGTTCTAAATCGGAATTCTGTGAAGCAAGAAACGTTAGGATCAGATTGATTATAATTTTCTAATGAAAAAGAATAATCGAGATTTCAGCTTATATATTGCAAGTTAAGCCCAATTTAAAATAGTCGTTATGGATTTCGATTATAAACGATAACGTTTATATATTAATTTATAAAAGGATTTCTTTTTAAATTTGAATATTGTTTAACTCGAAAATATTTAAGTTGAGTTATTATTCTATATTGAGTGAATCTAAAGTAGTATATTATTTTTATTTAGATATATATACGATAATAATAATTTATTATTATTGTTTTGTAATTTAATTATATTTTTAATGATATTGTATAAGCAGTAGAAATAATTATTTTTCAAACAATATCCGTTTTCGATGAAATGAATTTTATTAGGATACGTATAATTAATTATTGCTAGATTTCCAGTTTGGAGCCAAACTGAGTTGTTTTGCCGGTAGACGAAATTTAAAGATGAACCGATAAATTAAAATAACTTCTTTGTGCAGACGAAGTCCGTTTTCAACAAAATTAATTTTTTTTAGACCCAGAACGTCAAGACATAGCAATGTGCCAAATTTCATTGTGTTTGGAGTTGATGTGTAACAGTGCATATATTTAGTAATGACATTAAATAGCGGTAAATATTTATTTAACCGCACCCTAAGCTATATAAAAAATATATACGTAGCTTCACACTCAAGGAAACCAATACATCATGTAGCTTCACATCAACACTGCATATTGAATTTAAAAACTCATGCATCCCTATTGCATAAAGCTAGTACCCTATATACTAAGTCGTGATCAAACATGAGAAATATATATATATATATATATATATATATATATATATATATCACACAGCTACCTCTATGAAGAAAAACAATGGTGCAGACCCTAAAACGACACGCATGAAAAGCTACCCTGTCATTTTCCCTGTGCTACACTGAACAAACACATGCTATCTCCATATCCAGTACCGTATTTTCAACAACACACAAACCTACCATTCTACTTCCTTCGTCTCTAAGTTCTGCAAACACCATCACCCAGCTGATTGAAAGGGACAGAAAGCACAACCTATTTCCAGCTACCCTAAATCTTAACATCTCATAGACGTGAATTTACACTGCAAACTCACCATAAATCTTGAGCTACAATCACAGCCTGTACTGTATGAGATGGACGTCGTTCTTATCTGAACCTCTTCCCGTCCTATAAATACTACCCCTTTCGTTCCTATTTCCAACAAGACTAAAAGTAAAACCAAAAACATTCCTCCTTCCATTATTTGTCTGAATCTCTCTTTTCCTCTTAACCAATAAAAAAAACCATATATATATAAGAGAAATAGAAAAGAAAGCTGCCGACGAAGGCTTGACAACGTGAGCAATATATTTTTGCACATGGCAGAAGTTTCCAGCATTGAGGAAATGATGCTGATTAGCAGCGAAGGATGCATGCTGTTTTGCGGAGTGGCGCGTGCAATTCAATGGTGTACGGCAGAGTTGGGAAGAGGAAAGCAGGCTGGCAGATGATGGGGATAATGCCGGGGGAAAGTAAGGTCGGAGGTGCAGCCTTAGCGAGGGGTATGGTTTGTGACACAGCAAGTAGTTTGCGGATTTAAATACGAGGTCCAAGACTGGAGAGGGGTCGCAGGCAAAAGAGAATGGAACCAAGAGCATGTGTATTAAGGGAGGCGTGGGAGTGAACTGGGATAATTATTTCGGTGGTTTGGTGAAGTTTTTATGGTGCCAGGTAAGGATTCAAGAAGGATGGAGCTTCAGGCAATTGTTGGAGAAGAAACGTTACTGTTCATTCAGGTTAGTTTTAACGTGGGTTCGATGTTTGTTTGTGGGCCTTTGGGCCATCGTATGGAAAGAAAAAAAGAAAAAAAGAAGGGGACTGGAACAAAAAATACAAGGAGAAAAGGGTGGAGAGTTGATGCATGAAGCAACAGAACGCAGAAGGGTTTAAATATTTATCAGATGAAGAATATTTTGGTAGAAGAAAGAGTTGTTCGGTAGGGTGCAGGGTGCTTATAACGTGGGTTGAACAATGATGGGCTTGGGGCTAAATGTTTTAAAAGAAAAGAAAAAGAGCTTAGCGTGAAGTTCTCATTTGTATTCAGAGAAGACGATCATTGAGCAGCGGGTATAGGTGTGGCTTTGGGCTGATATGGAGTTGGAAAGGCCCATCATTATCTAAAATTAAAGTTAATATTAAATTAAATTGTTTATAATCGTGTCATATCTCAATCATACATTATCAGAATTTCACATGGTTGGTCACGTTGGAACCATACGGATGTAAGCTACATTCTTGAGCGGGTTTGGTCAGCACGAGAAGCAATGGGGAGTTTTAATTGAATTAAACGTCGGTTTAATATAATTAAAAATAAGTCATTTCAACGCAGATCAAAATCAAGGTGGGTTAAACTCACATAGTTCTCTCACTTATAATTATTATAAGTCGGGTTTATTGTTTGTATGTTATGGCTGCTAATTTTTGGTTGTTTGATGATTGTTTGGATGCATGTTGAATATTTTTATATCAATTATTAAAATTAAACGGTTTTTTAATTTAAATGAAATGACATCGTTATTTTTAATGATGATTTCCAAATAAGGTAACTTACCTTGTTGGTTACGTTTATAATAAAATAAACGTATTGAATTTAAATTGGATGTTTGAAATGTCGTCATTGATTGACCGTGATTAGTTGAATTAATTTATCATATTTGTATTATATTATCATATTGAATGATCTGTTGCATTTGCGATAACCTATTGGATGCTGGGAAGGACAGGTTGGAGGAATCCAGCAGAATTCCTCAAATTTATTGTTTATTTTCATATAATCATTATATGAACTGTTGAACCCATATGATTGGATTACTGAATTGATTATTGATTGTTAAATCCAAATTCAACATTTGTTTGGTTATTAACCAATGAGTGATATTGATTGAGAAATTTATAGTAGATGGCAAAAATACAAACTATTTTATAGAGATTGATTTGTCGTCAGGTGAATCGATAAAAATGAAGTTATGAAATTTATTTTATAACTAAGTATAGATTTTTAAATATATTCTTTTTAATGAAGTTTATAAAAAGGAAATAAATCGACCACATATATATTGTTTGTTTTAATCACCAAACATCATTTTGGGTACCAAAATCTACCAGGTGCCTTATCTTAATTACTAAATGATTTATAAAGCAAATTCTTGTATTAATAAGATTGTTAAGCAATGATGCAATGATTAATGTAATGATTAATAACTTCAATTAATTGTTGTTAAGAAAACATTTAAAATTGGATTATATTTAATCGATTATTATTTATTCAATAATAATCAAAGTAAAAGGGACTAGTTAAATTAATTATATTATTAATTAATTTGAATGGAAAGGCTAATTAAGAATTGATTAACAAGTTAATCACATTTTAGAATTGACCAAGTCAACAATTGTAACAGAAATTGATTTTTTAAATTAAATTAGTTTGTACTAGTCAATCTAATGAGATAATTTAATGAACAGTTGTTTAACTTAAGTTTTTAGAAAGTGAATTGGATATTTATTCCAATTAATGATAAAGTAAATTAGTAATAGTTTAAAGAAATTTACTCTTAAATAAAGTTCATTTAAGAAAGTAATCAAGGTTAGAAATGAAATATAATTGAATTTTCAAAGTAAGTTTATGAACGGGTCGATGTTAAACCAAGTTAGGAAATGGAGTTATAAAAGTGATTTTAAGCAAATACGATAAATATTACTTAATATTTGAATTAAGTGAAGGAAACCGATATGGAAAAGGGTTTTGTATTAAACCAGCATTGTATAGACGAGTTTATAAAAAAAAGATGGGAAGCTAAAGCGTTAATTTAAAATAAATGTTACATGTTAATGGTATTAAGTAAAATTGATGAGATTTAAAATAAGATTTCTTAGAATAAACGATTTAAAGGTTTAGAAAAGATTTTTGTAATTGGATTGGGTAAAGAATCAAGTAATGGGATTTTTAATAAATACCAGATAGTGAAACAAATAGTTTAAAGACGCTAATGTTTAAAAGTTGATGTTTTGACAATCATTTACTAAATCAATAAATTTAGTAATAATAATATATTTGTAAAGGGATTTCAAAAGTAAGAAGGTTCCATAAAACTGTATGTTAAATAAAATAGTGAAATGGTAATTGTTGAATGAATATGGGTTTTTGAAGTTACAATCGTATTTATCTTAAGATAAGAATGTGGTCGATCAAGGTCTGAGAGGTAATTAAAATACCCCAACTTGAACGACTTCAGGATTATCAGAGGATGATATTAGTTGTAATGGTGAAGATGTTAAAAGTGATTTAATTTGGACAATTAATAGTGTAATGTATTTTGAAGAATTTGGAAATATATATATATAATGGGATTCTAAACATACAGAAAGGAAATAAAGACGGGCTTGAGAATATGGATGATATTTCCATAATAAAAGAGATAAAAAGGAATGCGTGAAATTGTAATGATATTTTTAAAAGTAAGGCGATGAGATGTAGAATAAGGATAAGTGACGATTATTTTGTTTTAAATAACGAAATAAAACGAGGTTATTTAATGATTGTTTTACGATGATAAGTTGAATTGATTTCCCAATTACAGAAATAGATAATGTTGTAGAAAATGTTTTGGAATGATAGTGAATGGAAGAATTGATATGATTTTAAGTATATAAATAAAATAATTTGAGAACATTATATGTATGGAAACTGATATATTACGTTAAAGGCCAAGTGATGATGTGCACTCAACCAATTGATCTGTTTTTATTTTTATGGTTATTTGATAGTTAAACAACCCACTATCAAATTTTACCTATATGATTGTTGATACGGAAAGACCGGGATCGAATTTTATTCGAAAACAATTCTGACCAATAAATACGAATACGTGAAAGATGCTGATTGAAGATGGAGCGTTTGAAGATCGTAAATCTTCATGAGTGGAAGAACTATTGTTAAATATCTCTAGCTGATCCCTAGAGTTAACAGTTGTTCCGCCGTGATTGGAATCTACGGTTTGCAAGGACTACTCGCTACTGATTAATAGGGTGATTCCTAGGATGTGGTAGGAGAGTGCCTTCTGTTTGTCCTGTCCTAGGACAACTTGTATGGACGAATGTCTGACAGAGTGTTTCCAAAGGAGTCACGTACGTTGGTTTCTTCAAACGTACCGGGTTGGTGGCATAGAAGGGAAACTTATTTAGCTTAACAACCAGTGTATTTTTGTGGAAATCAGTTAGTGATGTTTTCTGGCGGATCTGACAATGTGGCATTCAAAGTGAATGGTGGTGTGCTATTAGAAAGAAGATTCAAACCTCAAGCCTCACAACCGAGAAATGAAAAAAATCGGGCAGGCAGCATGGCTATGTGGGTCGCTCCCAATAGGATGTATAATCACCTATCTAGAGAAATTCCTTTTGCTTCTTTAATCTATTTCAATTCCGTCCCTTTTCGGGAAACGATGGGTCGAACCCAACCGTTGGTGATGTGCATTCGATACACTCAAGCGAAATGAGTGGTCGGTCATGGGTGGGCCGGGTTGCAAGACGTTCTTGTTGAACCCAGTGTATTCGCCTCTAGAGATACCCTGTCGGCAGGTGGTCCCATGCCTTGTCATAGTCGGAATCCAATCTTTAATAAACGCCCGCGGTTTTGTTTGTATATTGTATATGTATAACGTGAGATGCAAGCGTTCTGCTAGATTCTATTTATTTGTATTTAGACACTATTATAATATCAGAATATATATACGATTTCAAAATGTTTTGGGTTATCGTAAGGTAAAAACCATCTGTATTTATGTGTGGATTTGGTCTTACGATTATCCTTTTCTTTCAAAACGGTTTTGAACTTTAAAATCAAGTTGGATGATTTCCCTTAAAACTTTGCGAGTTATGCTCACTCTGGTTCACCAGACTGACCCGATGTTTGTAATGCTCGGGTTAGACCGGGATGTACAGGTTTAGGTTATCGGATGTTGTGGAGTCCAATGATGAGCTGAAGGTGTTCAGACGTATGTTATTATTTAGTATTATCCCGCTGTGTGATGTATATGAGGACAGATTATTATAACTGTCCCGGTGTATTGACATACCCTGATGATTGTAAGTTTTTATTTCAAGCTCTCTATAAAGTTTATTTATACATTATATTTTATTCCGCTGCTATGTGAGACTCTGTATTGTGTTGGTTCTTCTTCTTCTTCTTCTATTCTAGTATTTCTTTCTTTCTTATCTCACCCTCTAAATTCTTTCTAATAACGATCTGGTGTTTTCGATGCTTGAATCTTCGGCATGGTGTTTTTGTGTCGATTTTCGGGGTCGAAAATCCCTGTTCGTTACAATGGTATCAGAGCGAGGTTTAGTAATAACCTTGGCTCTATGGTGTAACTCGATAGAGATTGGGTTAGTAATACCCTATATCAAGATTGAGTGTATACATATATGAGAGCGTATTTATAAATTTTATATTCAAATGTTTTGTATTGTGTTGTTTGATAGGTTCAAGATGAACTGGCAATTGATATAATATTGTTTTGAAAAGTGGGTAGATGAAATTATTTTTCCCAAACTATATTTTCATATACAAAATTATAATTTTATTATTAATATTCATTTGTTGATTGGTTTGAATGAAAAATCAAATTTTGATTTATAAATTTGAATGGTTTAATAAAACCAGAAGAGAATTCAAAATAGGGAATTTATGAATAAGAACTTAAATACAGAATTTAATAAATCAGAAGTTAACTTAAAAATAAGTTAATATAGATGATTTGGTTATGTTGACTGTTTATTGAATAATTTGGTTGAATTGATTGCCCATTGTTTGCCTGTTGAATAATAGACTGGTTGTATAATTAAATTCATCAGCCGTTAGATGAATTGGAAAATAGAGAGGTAAATTTCAATATAATTTGAATTAAAATTAAACATGAAATGAAACTGAAATGATTTAATCATGTATCTATTATTAGCGTTGGATATTGAGTTAAGTGCAGGTTGGGAAGAGGAAGAGCTGTTAGTGCTGTGTTGAGTGATTTGAGTTTGAGTTCCTGACAAATAGGTAAACCTTAATTATATTGATTCGGTGTTTGATTTTATACCCCTAGGTTGGGTAGCCGCTTTGCTTTTTTTTTTTTGGTAATGTGAGGCCCAGAGTGGCATTTGTACTTGTTTTGATCGAATGATGCAGAGGAAGTGCTGGCGAATTTTTCGATTTTTTTTTTAAAACTTAGAAATATTTTTTATAATGATTATTTTGAAAATAATTGGGTTGGGTTTAAATCATTCTTCTTACTTAGCAATTTCGGGGACGAAATTCTTTTTAAGGGGGAAGAATGTAATGATCCGGATATTTCGATCATTTGAATTCGAATAATTAAATTGGTTTTAAATATTATATTTGGTTTATTATTGAATTTTAATTCGTTTATTAAAAACAATTGAACATTTAAATTTATATGCATACAAATCGAGCTTGTAACGACGTGGTAGTTCGTAATATTGAGTTTTGAACTTCAACTGAATATACAGAATCCGTTCTAAGTCGGAATTCTGTGAAACAAGAAACGTTTGGATCGAATTGATTATAATTTTCTACTGAAAAAGAAAAATTGAGATTTCAGCTTATATATTGTAAGTTTAATCCAACTTAAAATTTAAAATAGTCGTTATGGATTTCGATTATAAACGATAATGCTTACATAATAATTTATAAAAGGGTTTCTTTTTAAATTTGAATATCGTTTAACTTGAAAATATTTAAGTTGAGTTATTATTCTATATTGACTGAATCTAAAGTTGTCTATTATTTTTATTTAGATATATATACGATAATAATAATATATTATTATTGCTTTGTAATTCAATTATATATTTAACGATATTGTATAAGCTGTAGAAATAATTATTTTTCAAACAATATCCATTTTCGACGAAACGAATTTTATTGGGATACGTATAATTAATTATTACTAGATTTCCAGTTTGGAGCCAAACTGGGTTGTTTTGTCGGTAAACGAAATTTAAAGATGAACCAATAAATTAAAATAACTTCTTTGTGCAGGTGGTGTCCATTTTCAACAAAATTAATTTTCTTAGATCTGGAACGTCAAGACGTAGCAATGTGCTAAATTTCGTCGTTTTTGGAGTTAATGTGTAATGATGAGCATATTTAGTGACGACATTAAATAGCGGTAATCATTTATTTAACCGCACCCTAAGCTATAAAAAAATATACGTAGCTTCACACTCAAGGAAACAAATACATCATATAGCTTCACATCAATATTGCATACTGAATTTAAAAACTGCCGCATCCCTATTGCATAAAGCTAGTACCCTATATACTAAGTCGCGATCAAACAAGAGAAATATATATAGATCATACAGCTACCTCTATGAAGAAAAACAATGGTGCAAACCCTAAAAGGGCACGCATGAAAAGCTACCCTGTCATTTTCCCTGTCCTACACTGAAAAAACACATGTTATCTCTATATCCAGTACCGTATTTTCAACAGCACACAAACCTACCATTCTGCTTCCTTCGTCTCTAAGTTCTGCAAACACCATCACCCAGCTAATTGAAAGGGACGGAACGCACAACCTATTTTCAGCTACCCTAAATCTTAACATCTCATAGACATGAATTTACACTGCAAACTCACCCTAAATCTTGAGCTACAATCGCATCCTGTACTGTATGAGACGAACGTCATTCTTATCTGAGCCTCTTCTCGTCCAATAAATACTACCCCATTCGTTCATATTTCCAGAAAGACAAAAAGTAAAACCAAAAACATTCCTCCTTCCATTATTTATCTGAATCTCTCTCTTCCTCTCAACCGATAAATAGAACTATATATATAAAAGAGAAATACAAAAGAAAGCTGCCGACGAAGGCTTGACAATGTGAGCAGTATATTTTTGTGCATGGTAGAAGTTTCCGGCATTGAGGAAATGGTGCAGATCAGCAACGAAGGATGCATGCTGTTTTGCGGAGGGGTGCATGCAGTTCAATTGTGTACAGCGGCGTCGGGAAGAGGAAAGAAGGCTGGCAGATGCTGGGGATAGCGCCGGGGGAATGTGAGGTCGGAGGCACAGCCTTGGCGAGGGGTATGGTTGCATAACATAGCGGGGAGTTTGCGGATTTAAACCTGAGGCCCAATACTGGAGAGGGGTTGTAGGCAAAAGAGAATGGAAACGAGAGCATGGGTATTGAGGGAGGCGTGGGAGTGAACTGGGATTATTATTTCGGTGATTTGGTGAAGTCTTTCCAGGTACAAATTCAGGAAGGATGGAGCTTCAGGAAATTGTTGGAGAAGACACGTTACTATTCATTCGGGTATAGTTTTAACGTGGGTTCGATGTTTGTTTGTGGGCCTTTGGGCCATCGTATGAAAAAAAAGAAGGGGGCTAGAACGAAAAATACAAGGAGAAAAGGGTGGAGAATTGATGCGTGAAGCAATAGAACGCAGGCGGGTGTAAATGTTTATCATGTGAAGAATATTTTGGTAGAACAACGAGTTGTTCGATAGGGTGCAGTGTGGTTATAACGTGGGTTGAACAATGATGGGCTTGGGCCTAAATGTTTCAAAAGAAAAGAAAAAGAAAAAGAGCTTGGTGTGAAGTTTTCATTCGTATTCGGAGAAGAAGATCATGGAGCAGTGGGTTTGGGTGTGGCTTTGGCCCGATAGGGAGTTGGTAAGGCCTATCTTTATCTAAAATTAAAGTTAATATCAAATCAAATTGTTTATAATCGTGTCAACTAAATATCTCAATCATACATTATCGGAATTTCGCATGTTTGGTCACGTTGGAACCATACTGATGCAAGCTACGTTCTAGAGTGGGTTTGGTTAGCACGGGAAGCAATGGGGATTTTTAATTGAATTAAACATCGGTTTAATTTAATTAAAAACAAGTCATTTTAACGTAGATCTAAGTCAAGGTGAGTTAAACTCACTCCGTTCTCCCACTTATAATTATTATAAGTCGGGTTTATTGTTTGTATGCTATAACTGCTAATTTTTGGTTGTTTGATGATTGTTTGGATGCATATTGAATATTTTTGTATCAATTACTTAAATTAAATCGTTGTTTAATTTAAATGAAATGACATCGTTATTTTTAATGATGATTTCCAAATAAGGTCACTTACCTTGTTGGTTACGTTTGTAATAAAATAAATGTATTGAATTTAAATTGGATGTTTGAATCATCGTCATTGATTGACCATGAGTAGTTGAATTAAATTATCATATTTATATTATATTATCATATTGAATGATCTGTTGCATTTGAGATAACCTATTGGATGCAGGGAAGAACAGGTTGGAGGAATCCAACTAGATTCCTCAAATTTATTGTTTATTTTCATATGATCATTGTATGAACTGTTGAACCCATATGATTGGATTATTGAATTGATTGATTGTTAAATCCAAATTCAACATTTGTTTGGTTATTAACCAATGAGTGATATTGGTTGAGAAATTTATAGTAGATGGCAAAAATACAAACTGTTTTATAGAGATTGATTTTCCGTCAGGTGAATCAATAGAAATGAAGTTATGAAATTTATTTTATAACTAAGTACAGATTTTTAAATTTATTCTTTTTAATGAAGTTTATAAAAGGAAATAAATCAACCACATATATATATATTGTTTGTTTTAATCACCAAACATCATTTTTGCTACCAAAATCTACCGTGTGCGAAGCACGTGCCTTATCATAATTACTAAATGATTTATAAAGCGAATTCTTGTATTAATAAGATTATTAAGGAAGGATGCAATGATTAATGTAACGATTAATAACTGCAATTAATTGTTTTTCAGAAAACATTTAAAATTGGATTATATTTAATCGATTAATATTTATTTAGTAATAATCAAAGTAAAAAGGACTAGTTAAATTAATTATATAACTAATTAATTTGAATGGAAAGGCTAATTAGAATTGATTAACAAGTTAATCATGTTTTAGAATTAACCAAGTCAACTACTATAACGGAAATTGATTTTTTAAATTAAATTAGTTTGTACCAATCAATCTAATGAGATAATTTAACGAACAGTTGTTTAACTAAATAATTCTAAAAAAGCGAATTGGATATTTATTCCAGTTAATGATAAAGTAAATTAATAGTAATTTAAAGAAATTTATTCTTAAATAAAGTTCATTTAAGCAAGTAATCAAGGTTAGAAATGAAATATAATTGATTTTTCAACGTAAGTTTATGAACGGGTTGATATTAAACCAAGTTGGTAAATGGAGTTATAAAAGTAATTTTAAGCAGATAAGATAAATATTACTTAATATTTGAATTAACTAAAGGAAACCAAGATGGAAAAGGGTTTTATATTAAACCAGCATTGTATAGACGAGTTTAAAAAAAAGACGGGAAGCAAAAGCGTTAATTTAAAATAAATGTTACTTACTAATGGTATTAAGTGAAATTGATGAGATTTAAAATAAGATTTCCCAGAATAAATGGTTGAAAGGTTTAGAAAAGATTTTTGTAATTGAATTGGGTAAAGAATCGAGTAGTGCTATTTTTTATAAATACCAAATAGTGAAACAAATAGTTTAAAGACGTTAATTTTTAAAAGTTGATGTTTTGATAATCATTTACTAAATCAATAAATTTAGTAATAATAATACATTTGTAAAGGGATTTCAAAAGTAAGAAGGTTCTATAAAACCATATGTTAAATAAAATAGTGAAATGGTAATTGTTGAATGAATATGGGTTTTTGAAGTTACAATTCATATTTATCTTAAGATAAGAATGTGGTCGATCAAGGTCTGAGAGGTAATTAAAATACCCCAACTTGAGCGACTTTAGGATTATTAGAGGATGCAATTAGTTGTAATGGTGAAGATTTTGAAAGTGATTTAACTTGGAGAATTAATAGTGTAACATATTTTGAAGAATTTGGAAATATATATATATGATGGGATTCTAAACATACAGAAAGGAAATAAAGAGGGGCTTGAGAATATGGAATGATATTTCCATAATAAAAGAGATAAAAAGGGATGTGTGAAAATATAATGATATTTTCAAAGTAAGGCGATGTGATGTAGAACAAGGATAAGTGACGATTATTTTGTTTTAAATAACAAAACAGAACGAGGTTATGTAATTATCGTTTTACGATGATAAGTTGAATTGATTTCCCAATTATAGAAATAAATAATGTTGCAGAAATTGTTTTGAAATGATAGATAACGGAAGAATTGGTATGATTTTAAGTATACAAATAAAATGATTTGAGGACATTAATGTATGGAAACATATATATTACGTTAAAGGCCAAGTGATGTTGTGCACTCAACCAATCGATCTGTTTTTATTTTTATGTTTGTTTGATAGTTAAACAACCCACTATCAAATTTTACCCATACGTTTGTTGGTATGGAAGGACTGGGATCGAATTTATATTCGAAAACCATTCCGACCATTAAATACGAATACGTGAAAGATGCTGATTGAAGATGGAGCATTTGAAGACTATAAATCTTCATTAGTGGAAGAACTATTGTTAAATATCTCTGCTGATCCCTAGAGTTAACAGTGGTTCTGTCATGATTGGAATCTACAGTTTGCAAGGACTGCTCGCTACTGATATATAGGGTGATTCGTAGGATGTGGTAGGAGAGTGCCTTCGGTTTGTCCAGTCCCAGGACAACTTGTGTGGACGAATGTCTGACAAAGTGTTTCCAAAGGATCCATGTACGTTGTTTTCTTCAAATGTACCGGGCTGGTGGCATAGAAGGGAAACTTCTTTAGCTTAACAATTAGTGTATTTTTGTGGAACTCAATTAGTGATGTTTTCTGGCAGATCTGACAATATGGCATTCAAAGTGAATGGTGGTGTGCTATCAGAAAGAAGATTCAAACTTCAGGCCTCACAATCAGGAAATGACAAAAATCGGGCAGGTAGCATAGCTACGTGGGTCGCTCCCATTAGGGTGTATAATCACCTATCTAGAGAAATTCCTTTTGCTTCTTTAATCTATTTCGATGTTGTCCCTTTTCGGGAAACGGTGGGTTGCACCCAACCGTTGGTGATGTACATTTGATACACTCAAGCGAAATGAGTGGTCGGTCATGTGTGGGCCGGGTTGCAAGACGTTCTTGTTGAACCTAGTGTATTCGCCTCTAGAGATACACTATCGGCAGGTGGTCCCATACCTTGTCATAGTCGGAATCCAATCTCCAATAAACGCCCGCGGTTTTGTTTGTATACTATATATATGGAGCGTGAGACGCAAGCGTTCTGCTAGATTCTATTTATTTGTATTTAGATGCTATTATAATATCAGAATATATATATGAGTTCAAAATGTTTTGGGTTATCGTAAGGTAAAAACCGTCCGTATTTATGTGTAGATTTGGTCTTACGATTATCCTTTTCTTTCAAAAATATTTTGAACTTTAAAATCAAGTTGGGTGATTTCCCCATAAAACTTTGCGAGTTTTTCTCACTCTGGTTCACCAGACCGACCGGGTGTTTGTAATGCTCGGGTTAGACCAGGATGTACAGGTTTAGGTTATCGGATGCTGTGGAGTCCAATGATGAGCTGAAGGTGTTCAGACATATGGTATTATTTAGTATTATCCTGTTGTGTGATGTATATGAGGACATATTATTATAACTGTCTCGGTGTATTGATGTACTCTGATGATTGTAAGTTTTTATTTCAAGCTCTCTATAAAGTTTACTTATACATTATATTTTATTCCGCTGCGATGTGAGACTCTGTGTTGTGTTGGTTCTTCTTCTTCTTCTTCTTCTTCTGTTCTAATATTTATTTCTTTCTTATCTCACCCTCTAAATTCTTTCTAATAACGATTTGGTGTTTTCGATGCTTGAATCATCGACATGGTGTTTTTGTGTTGATTTTCGAGGTCAAAAATCCCTGTTCGTTACAGAAATGTTGTATAAATTTCCTGTATTTGAGACTTATGTGTTTAAATTGAGTAAGTACAAATACATGGAGTTGTCTGGCTTAGTTTTGGGTGCATGGATTGCATAAACGCAAAGCGAATGCACTTAATAAATGCTTATATAGGGTACGCCTATGCAAATATACCAAATTCGGATATATGAACTATTTACCGACTGTGTGGGTCGATGTATACTTTTTTTCTCTTTTGGTATATTGCAAAAGCTTCTCTGTATAGGGGAGACTCTTCCAAAAAAATTCCAAATTTAAAGAGTTAGAATTTTTTTCAAAAATTTTGAAACAAAATTGTAAGATGAAAGAAATGATTTTCAACAATTTTAAGGGTTTTGAAATAGGAAATTAATGGTTTGCCTCAAAAATAAAAGTTTTATGCAGAACTAAAGTTGCGGAAATATAAAATCTCGAGTTATAACTAAGTGGATTTTTTTGGAAGTTAATGGAGTTTGTAGCATTTTTCCTACTATAGTAATTTCGGGGACGAAATTCTTCTAAGGGGGAAGAATGTAACGACCCAGATTTTTAATCGATTAACTTTGAACATTTAATATTGTGTTAAATGTTGTGTTGATAATATAAATGGATTTTTATATGAAGTTTAAGGATTTAATAATCAAATACGATTTAATTTCGAGCATATTGAACTATCGTAATACGAAAACGAAAATAATTGAAGTCTAAGTTAAAAACGAATCGAAACGATTCTAACGATTTATATAAATTCTAGTTGAATTAGAATTAAGTTAGTAAAGTTTTTAAAACAGAAATTTAAGTAATTCCATTTATGATTGAAATGGTTGATTTAATTGATGCGTTGAAATAGCAGATTTCCAAATGACCTCGGATTTTAACGAGACTAATTTTATGAAATCCGTAATAGCTAACTACAGCTAGATTTCAAGTTTTGTGTCAATCGATGTTGTTATGTGAGCATGCACAATTTAAATGCATATCGATCAATGATTTCTGATTTAAAATAGCGTTTTAATTTCAAACGGTATTGGAATTCGGCGAAATCAGTTTCATTGAGTCTGAAATGTTAAATTGTAACCAAATATCAATTTTCACCGCATTCGTATTTCGTATGCGATCGTATGAACTAAAAACGTCGAACGATATATAGCACATGATTATAATTGCATATAATATAAAATATCTTCTTTATTTATATCCCTATTCTCCTACCCCTCTTTTCATCCCGTTCACAGCAAAAAAATGAACCCGTTTCCCCTTTTATTCAAAATATTCAAACAAATCTTAATAATCGAATTCTTAATGAAATTCGACGATTCCAAATTTGCAGCATTTCTCTTCTCAGGATCATCATTTTGGTTTAGGAAATAAAGGGTGCGATCGAACTTCTGGTTATTTGAAATCAGGACAACGCATTAGGGATTTTCTATTTTTTAGGTCGTGATGATGTTGGAAGGGCTGTGGAGGTACGTTAGTGATCAGGGGTGCCAAAAGGGGTGGCGGATGCCTTGAAATGTACGAAGCAACGATGGTTTTAAGATGGAACGGAGGTACTGATTGGCTCATTCTCGAGCTATAGGGAGGAAGTTCGCAGTGGGGGTTTTGGTGATTGAAGTTGTTGCATTTTTTGATGCGTGAGGCTGCGGGAGTCGCACCTCTATAGAGATGCGCGAGTTCGAAATGATGCAGAAGGATGTGTGTAGCTCGCAAATGGGATAAAATTAGTGGTTTCGGGGGGGGGGGGGTGAAAGTGTGAAGTATTGGTCGGATTAAGGAGCATTGAAGTTGCATTATTGGTTGGGGATGTTCACAAGAGAGAGGGCCTGAAATTCAAGAGGTAGAAGAAATATTTAATGAGGTTATTAAGGTATTAGTTAATAATTAAATTAGTTAACGATGATTAATTTTTTCAAAACTTCCAACATTAATAACTCTGACATACTATTTCAAATTCGGGTGAAACAAAGTGTGTTAGAATCGTATCGACGGTATCTATGCATACGAGTGGAATTTAGATTCATTGGAGTTAACTAGATGTTTGATTATATTGAAAACCTATTTAATTTAATCAAGAAAGAATTGTTATTTTGACGATTAAAAACAAATATGAGTAAACTCACTCTCTAGTTTGTTTATAATTTATTATAAATTAATTTTTGTTTAGTATTTAATTTTTATATGTTGGTTGTTAGCTGTTTGGATGCATTGGTGAATTGTTGATAAATTATGGTTATTATATATATATATATATGTATATATTAGTTATATCTAGGCTTGATGGTTGGATTTTCCCGTAGTATCATTAGCGTATGACCCTATGATCCCTACAATATATATAGTGGATGACCTTCTACACTGCGAAATCCTGCCTTGAAGCAGGATCAGTATTATTTATGTTGTCCAACATATGTGGATGCAGGAAAACAGATTGGAGGGATCCAAACGGATCCCTCAAAAAAATTGTTTTTATGGTTGTTACATATGTATTGTATTACATGATGTGTGATGGATTATTATTGTGCGTTTAGATGGTTGAATAACACTGGCTCTAAAATAACTAGTATTTTAAATATCGTAAAAATATATTCGAATGAAAGGGAAAAGAATTGCAGTTTTAAAAGGAACTTTTTTTCCAAAAATAGAAGTTGAATTTCGAATAGGCTAGGAAATATTAACTTATTTTAATAATTAAAAAAAGTAACTAATTTATAAACGATGTTTATAAATGAAGTAAAATAAATTATCGTTGGATAATCTGGGAAATGTGAATTCAAGTATGAATTTAGAAAGAGATTTATGATTAGGAATCGTTTTAGGAAAAGGAAACAATGAAATTTTTTCCGATGTTCTGAATGTAAAATGAATTGAAATAAATCCATACAAATTTATGACTAGAATTCGACTATGTTAAATTTATAAAAGTAAATTATTTCTAGAAAGGATATTAGAATTATATAAAATTATAATTTAGAAACTATAAATCCTAAGAAGCTAATATTTCAGTATTTAAAATATGGAAAATTGATTCTATGTCAAATATATATAAAGATAAAATATTCCCGTGGTAACAATTGTGTGGGTTCGAAACCCGGGATGTCATGCTAAGAGCTTACCAAGTGCATATGCTAAGATCCACCACTTATGTAGTGCTCGTGGAGCAGGCTAGATGCACTAGGGAGGGTTTTACGACTCCGGTCGGTTTCCCTCCTGAACAAATTCAAAAAAAAAAGATCAAAAAAATATATATATTCCAAATAGGAATCGAGTTTCAAATGGGAGCTTGTTTTAATATATAAAATAGGGAAGTTAATTTATAAACAACGTTTATAAATGTAATGAAGTAATTTTCATTGGATAGTTTGGAAATAGATTTTCCAAATGTGAGAAATGTCATTTAAAAATCATATTTCAAATGAGATAAAAGATGAGATTTTTACCAGTTTTTGAATTACGAACTTTTATTCGTCTCAAGATAAGAACATTATCGATCAAGGTCTGTGAGGTAAATAAAATATCCCAACTTGAACGACTTCACTATTATCAAGGGATGGTATTAGTTTGTAATGGCAAAGGATGTTGAATTAATGGATTATTTCCATTAAAGGAACATTGCAACTTATTTGCCAGTTTTTGAGAAATAATCAAAACTATGGGGTTTTAAAGTGAACAACGTATAATACAACATTATTTAGCCTAAGTATGAAGTGTGATTATACTTATATCATTCAGTTAAGTATATAGCGCTATTTTCAAAAAATGAAAATAGAATGGTATTGGAAATATGTTTATTATAGGAAGTAAAAAGAGATTTGTGAATTATAGTAATATTTCCAAAGCTAAGAAAATAAAATGAGTTTTTATGAAATTATAGCAATAGTGGTGAATAGCTATTTTATATAAAACTATGGTTATTATTCTAAGGAATTTTCAAAAAGGGAACGATAGATTATATTCCGAAATTCAAAATATAAATTGAACTAAGATTAATCCGAGGGATTAAAAATTGGTATTCGATTTTATCAAATTTTATAAAATAATTTTATGACTAAGGAAGTTCAAATTTAATATAGAGATTGAGTTGTAAATAATTTATAACTGAGTTATGAATTTTGAATGAAGTAATCAGCGATTTTGGATAATCGAAATGTTTAAGCTAATATTGGGAAACTAGTTTAATTTATTTTAAAATACGGAAGAATGGAGTTGAAATATATTTAATATATGAAGTTCAAACATTTATATTTAAATTTAATAAAAATGAACTTGCCGCAGCGCGGTAGTTCGTAATTTGACCATTTGAATTTCAATTAAGCATGTAGAACTCAATATAAGTCGGAATTTATAAGGACCCAAACTTCTCCGTAAAGGAAATTCTGGATTGAGTTGAGAACACGACAAATCAGAACACAAACAGAAGAACATTTCATTGCTTATTACAACAATATACATCAGAGTACAAGAATATACAGAGTATGAAAAAATAATATACATTTGATAAATATCAGAGATTTACAAATTATAATGCAGCGGAAAATAATACAAAAACACAACTGAAAGAGATAAACAGATACAGAGCTTTCCGAATATCATTCCAGCTATAAACCAGGGTCCTATGAATATAAATCTGCAAAACCAAAACTACTAGCTGCCCATGTGGAAAATAAGGGCACCTAGAGTTTAGGTTAAAACAATAAACTCCAGGTCAGTCATGTGACTGGTGTGAGAACTAAAACAGTTATTAAATATTTACTTTAAAAATAAAGTAAATCAAGGGACCATGTCGTAAAACACGGAACGGGCTTCCTCCCAAGAATACCAGTGCATATAACAAACAACGCAATGCTTTTTGGGAAAATGAAGCTATTACAAGACTCAGGCCCCATCACATAATGCAACGCAAGCTGGAGGATAGAGTTTTACCTTATAATAGCCATACATGCTTGGTAAGTTTAAAACACATTATGTTGATACTATTATGGTGTAAAGTGTATGAAAACAACTTCAAATGTAAATGTATCAATCATAGACGGCATAGTGCCCCATCCTACTATGTCGCCATACTAGGCTCTACAAATAAAACAGAAATATCACGTATTGGAAATTGGATTCCCGTCATGAGTCTAGGCAAGGGATGTACTCCTTTCCGCTTCGAGACACTCTAGCAAATGCCTCGGGACTACTCACTTTAGGCAACCCCTGGATCCTCCAAGGCCGGTCCACACTTACGTTAGTGGATTGGCAATTCCTGAACACACGTTTCCCGGTCCTATAGGACTTATTCATCGGCTCCGTAGAGACCGATATAACCGAGGCGCCTCGCATTCCAACAACCACATAGGTAAAAATAATATAAATGTCAGGGCGTGTAAAACCCTGGCACCACCCATAGCTAGAAAGAAAGGTCATGTTCTCCTTGGGTCCCTTATTGCGTTTTTAACTCATACCGAGGTGTGAGGCTCGCGAATTAACGCTATACACAAAGCTATGCTATATTAAAGTCATGCTTTGATCATCAACCACAAGACTCTGCTTTTCAATAGAAGCCTTGATCATTTGCATCTCAGCATGCCACACAAGAAATTCACGCTATGCGACTGATGTCTATCGATATATAACCTCTGAGCTCGTACGTCTCAGAGAAGGGCGTTAAGCAAGAGAATAAATTCTCCGCCGTCAAACAGATATATAACTAATATAAATCAATCAACCCAGAATAAAAACCAATGTTAGATACACCATCCATTTGCAGGTTCGTTCTGGGTCTGAACGAAACCGAAGTCACCTTATTCCTCGTCCCATATGTCCAATACAGGAGAGAGGCCCTCGCATGTTCGTTGATCTCCAAGTATGTCTGGACGATCACCACTTATTATCTCGTCTTGGGTGTACAACCCAATCAAGACATTAGTAATCATACAAACGATGTGAAGAACTCTGGTCTTCAACCACCGTCTTCATCGTCGACTTATCGTCGAATCAGTTATTCAGAATGGGTATAAACCAGACCTTTCTGAATAACTCGCCTATATAATAAACAAGTGCTATAAAAACACAACATACGCCTCACTCCAATTCTGAATATTATTTTATTCAAATATTCATATACTTTGGGAAAGATTCTCATTAATTTTATCAAAGATAAATCCTTTAAATTTATTCTTTAATCTTCCTTTGGATGACAATTCAAACTATGTTACGGTTTTCCAAACTAGTCGGGATTAGCGCACCTTACCGAAGTAATCATTTATTTAATTTCCCAATCCCAACCTATTCATCCTATGGAGCAAAACTGGTAATACTCCATAACTAACACCATGGTCTTATCGATAAAATTAATTACCATTTTCCGTTAAAATCTAACTAAAGATTTAACTAACGCTAGGAGCAAAACTGGCGTTACTCCATTCTCGATCATTTCCCAAATTTGATAATCTAAATTATCATATTCCCTTTTTCAATCTATTTAAAGATTCATTAAAACTCCACTTAGTTTTAATCTTCCTAAAAATCAATATTAATGATTATTTAACTTTGGAAACACAAACATGTCGCATTGACAATCCACACCGTACTATTGATTTCTGTCGATATATAACCTCTAAGCTCGTACGTCTCAGAGAAGGGTGTCAAGCAAGAGAATAAGTTCTTTGCCACCAAACAGATATATGTTTAGTAGAGATCAGCCATACATTTCGAAATACAATGACAAACATGTAATCCTGCCTTTAATTGGATTAAAGAACTAATGTCATTTAAAACACGGTTCACGATAAACCCAAATCACATTCCATTAATTATGGAATCATCACGGAAAAACAAATCAATATATAATCGATATCAATTTCCGTATCCGACTAATAATATAAATGGAATAACGGTAAAGCCTTTTAAATTCCATATGTATTAACAGTCTTCCTCCACAGAAGTTCACTTCGATTATTATCAATCGAATTCCATTCAAACGTTACTTTGGAAAATTCCCATTAAATCTTAATAAAAAGATTTATAAATTCCAAATCACATTTAACTGTAAATCGGGTGGAAGAACGAATGTGGTTAAAGAACGAATGTCGTTAAAAACACAGTTCACAGTAAACCCAATTCACATTCCATTTTCAGTTCCAATTAAATGTTAATTAACTGGTAATTCTTCTTTAAATCTTAATTAAAAGATTTATTCTTTTCACATTGGGTTTAAGAACAGTGTCATTTAAAACACAGTTCACGACAAATCCAAAATCCCATCAGTCTCTAACCGTAAATTAGTAAGAGAACAATTTCCTAAGTATTAACCCTGAAGGCTGAAACCAACATCAGATCAATACCTAGGAAACCATTCAACTTAGCTAATCTCCAGTCAGTTTCTAATTTGCTTAACTCCATTGGGTTTAAGAACAGTATTATTAAAGATACCATTCACGACAAACCCAAAATCCAATTTGATATTAAATACAAGGCTCCGAATAGAAAAATATATCGGCTTATATTCAATATCAAATTCTGAAACCAACAAATATCGTATAGGAATAACGATATATATATCTTCCAAATTCCTCCACAATATCTGTATAATCACGGAATCCAATATCGAAATATTCCGAAGATAATTTTGATTCAAATCCATTCCAATTTATTTATTGGAAATTCCGGTTATTTTTAAAACCATTTCAAATCCAATTTAATTATTTAAAAATATTGGATTATAATTCTAGTTCATAACTAGTTCATTTCGATAAAATATATTTTTACCTTTTCAAATAGGGAATTTTTCATCCTAATTTTTTCCAAATCATTTATTATGATTTTAAACAAATTATTGATATTTTTAATAATTTTATCAAGGCCCGTACTGTCGATTTCCATAAACGGTCATCGAACTGCACTTACAGCGACCTTTTCCAAATTTGATTTCGACATGATTCCAAATCCAACCATTAGATTTCAAATCTCTTGTATTTGTTGGAAAGATCTTTTCGATACGAACCCAACGGTTCCATTTTTAGGAGAATCCGATGGTCGGATCTCCCGTAATGTCCGTTCGAAGTCAATGGTCGAATTCGTGAACTACCGTGGCGCGGCACGTTCTATTCAGGCCATTATATATATAATATATATACTATATATATTTCATCGACTTCCATTTAAAACGTATTTTATAAATCGTTTTAAATTCATTTTAAAACAATTTCTACTTCATATTCAATTTTAAATCAAAACTGAATATTCCATATCAATAATATATAAATGATAATATTTTCAAAACATTAAATTTTGAAATCACTTCCGTTTCGATATTCATTATAAAAATTAATAAAATCGATATAAATTTCGTTCACGTCAAAATGACATTAGTCTAATCAACACGCTTTTATTCAACACATGAATATATTTTATTCAACACATGAATATATTTTATTCAAAACATGAACATATTTTATTCAAAACATGAACATATAATTTTAAAATATTCTTTATTTATTCTATTCAACACATGAATATATTATTTTAAAATATTCTTTGTTTTCCCAATTGGAATAAAACTCAATCAATTACCATATAATGTTAATTATTTGGATTCCATAAAACATATGTATATAATAACAATGATAAACAATCAACCATCACCCAAAGTGCACTACACAACTGCATAAGCATTAAATTTAAATAATTAACACTTATAACAATCTGTCAACCCATCGATTGACATACAACTAAATATTGGGATTAGTGTATGTTCAATATCATCCCAATACCCGTGTGGGGTTTTCAAACAACAAACACTGATTATTATTTTTGCAGCTGGGCGATGTGTAAAATATATCGTCCCAATCAATATCAGTAAAATGTGTGTACGTAAACAAATCATCCGATTTGTAAGTTCAAATTTATTCATATACACGTTAAAAATTATATTTTTAACTATAAAATATTTATTTCATCTCATGAATATTTTATATAGTTCATTTACACAATAAAATGATATTTTTATTATTCTAACTTTTTTAGAAAATTTCGGCAACACAACGACGCGATACTAGAACCGGAATAAGGTCTAGCCTTATCCCTCGCCTAATAATGGCTCGCGCCATGTACAAACCAAATCTAATCAATTCATTTCACCCAAACAACCAATTTCAAACAAATAATCCAATCAACTAAACAACCAAACCAACATGGTTTCAAACAAAGGTGTCGGCTGCTATTAAACACCGTCTGCATCCTAGTATATATTTTAAACTAGAAAATAAATTTAAGTGAGAAGTTCTCAACTTTGGGATCCATTCCGTCATTCTTTAATTGGCGGATTTTATCGTCGTGCTCCGTTTTGTAGCCTTCTCGCTCTTGAATTCGCCTCTTTGGCTCTAGCATTTGTATACGACCTCCAATCTTCACCAAACTTTGTCACTGGACTAAACGCGATTCCTTTTATAATTAAAATAAATATTTTTATTCTAATTTTGATTCAAATAAATTTATATGTTCTAATTCTATTCAAAATAAATTTCTAGTCGTTATTATTTAAAATAAATCATTTTAAATATTCAAAATTCATTAAAATTGCCAAAATAAAAATTTTAAATTGGTTCTGATTTTTTAGCTTGTTACAGTCTCCCCCGCTTAAAAATTTTCGTCCTCGAAAAGGAATGGAGCTAAAAGCTTTTTAACCAATCAACTCAACTTTCAGTTTGGCTTTCATTCTTCAACCTTTCAGTTTCTAAGAATTTTCAAAAATTTCAAAAATTTGGCTAACACCCTAAGTTTTCGATTTTTTTGCCATAACCTCCTTTGTACGGGGAGGGGTTTGGAAATTTATTAGGCCGTATTAGGCACCCAATAAATCCTAAAAAGCATACACATATTTATAGTGATATAACTTTGTGTCCACAGGGGAGTGTGTATAGATTATAACTCCACAGAATAAATTCTCGTCACCCTATAAATAGTTTTTGTGCCTTAATGACTAGAGAGACGTGAGTCAACTCCAGACCCGTGTAGGGAAATTTTATTAATCTAGAAATATACCATTACATTTTATATAATCCATATCAGCCTTTGGTTCAACCTAAAATATAGTCATCGCCATATAAGCCTCTCGCTTGTATGGTAAATCTTCAACCTCGTCACACAAGCTTTAAGGGCTTATGTGGTATATGTTAGAGTATGCTATCTTCATGTAGTATGCCATGTAGTGTATTTCAAAATTAATTGTTACTATCCTATGGCGACATTTATAATCTCACACAGAACAACCAGCACTCCGCATCCAATGGCATTCACAGGAGTTGATATATAAATAAAATTGCGCATCCAACTCATTAAGGTTTACCTATTTGTCGGACACGCAAATAAATTCTTTACTCAACAGCAGATCCATTTAAATGTTCAATGTATATGCATGTATACATATGCAATTTCAGTCAAATTTCAATTTAGTTCAATATTTGACACAATTTGGCTAAATTTGTCTTTCATTCGCATGTTGGTTTAATGAATAATCAAATAACACAATCAACAATCAGCAATCAATTAGTTGATTAAATTTTCAAATTCAATTTCTCTCTCTCTCTATATATATATATAAATCCATTTTTGATGCCAAATCACAACAATATACCCTATCAAGTTTTGGTTCTCACACCAGTCAATTGAAAATATATAGATATCCCCTCTTCGTTACTCGAAAATAAATGCTAATAACGCTGCAGCATTATCAGAATCATCCCCAGGTGATTAGAGTGTGATTCTATATCTATCTAGTCTATTAAAACTTCAAATACACGTTTGCAAGGCGTATATGCAAAATCTTTATATATTGGATTGTCCAAATTCAATACAAATAAAATATTCAAATACGTATAATAGGATTTTAAATTTTCAAAACAAAAGTGATTTTCATTTTTATTTTAAAAACACAACCTTCACACTAGTACTAGGATACTACTGATCCTATCTCTAACGAGTCATTCTCAATGGATATTACTAATCCAATCTCTGATGAATTCTTTCGTTCGGTTCTAATGTGTCTTGTTCTCGAGCTCTGTAAACCAAAGCTCTGATACCAAACTATAACGATCCAAACTTCCCCGTAAAGGAAAGCCTGGATTGAGTTGAGAACACGACAAATCAGAACACAAACAGAAGAACATTTCATTGCTTATTACAACAATTTACATCAGAGTACAAGAATATACAGAGTATGAACAAATAATATACATTTGATAAATATCAAAGATTTACAAGTTACAATGCAGCGGAAAATAATACAAAAACACAACTAAAAGAGATAAAGGGATACAGAGATTTCTGAATATCATTCCAGCTGTAAACCAGGATCCTGTGAATATAAATCTACAAAACCAAAACTACAAGTTGCCCATGTGGAAAATAGGGGCACCCAGAGTTTAGCTTAAAACAATAAACCCCAGGTCAGTCATGTGACTGGTTTGAGAACTAAAACAGTTATTAAATTTTTACTTTAAAAATAAAGTAAATCAAGGGACCATTCCGTATAACATGGAACGGGTTTCCTCCCAAGAATAGCAGTGCATATAACAAACAGCGCAATGCTTTTTGAAAAAATGAAGCTATTATAAGACTCAGGTCCCATCACACAATGCAACGCAAGTCGGAGGATAGAGTTTTACCTTATAATAGCCAAACATGCTTGGTACGTTTAAAACAAATTATTTTGATACTATTATACTGTAAAGTGTATAAAAACAACCTCAAATATAAACGTATCAATCATAGACGGCATAGTGCCCCATCCCACTATGTCGCCATACTAGGCTCTACAAATAAAACCAAAATGTAACGTTTTGGAAATTGGATTTCCGTCATGAGTCTAGGCAAGGGATGTTCTCCTTTCCGCTTCGAGACACTCTAGCAAATGCCTCAGGACTACGCACTATGGGCAATCCCTGGATCCTCCAAGGTCGGTCCACACTTACGTTAGTGGATTGGCAATTCGGGAACACACGTTTCCCGGTCCTATAGGACCTATCCATCGGCTCCGTAGAAACCGATATAACTAAGGCGCCTTGCATTCCAACAACCACATAGGTAAAAATAATATAAATGTCAGGGCGTGTAAAACCCTGGCACCATCCATAGCTAGAAAGAAACATCATGTTCTCCTTGGGTCCCTTATCCCATTTTTAACTCATACCGAGGTGTGAGGCTCGCGAATTAACGCTATACACAAAGCTATGCTATATTAAGGTCGTGCTTTGATAATCAACCACAAGACTCTGCTTTTCAATAGAAGCCTTGATCATTTGCATATCAGCATGCCACACAGGCAATTCACGCCATGCGACTGATGTCTATCGATATATAACCTCTGAGATCGTACGTCTCAGAGAAGGGCGTTAAGCAAGAGAATAAATTCTCCACTGCCAAACAGATATATATTTAATAGAAATCAAACAACACAGAATAAAATCCAATGTCTGACACAAATCCATTTACAATTTCGTTCTGGGTCTGAACGAAACCGGAGGCACCTTATTCCTCGTCCCATATGTCCAATATAGGAGAGGGGCCCTCGGATATCCGTCAATCTCCAAGTACGTCTGGACGATCACCATTTATTACCTCGTCTTGGGTGTACAGCCCAATCAAGACATCAGTAATCATACAAACGATGTGAAGACCTCTGGTCTTCAACCACCATCTTCATCGTCGATTTATCGTCAAATCAGTTATTCAGAATGGGTATAAACCCGGCCTTTCTGAATAACTCGCGTATATAAAAAACAAGTGCTATAAAAAAAAACATACACCTCATTCCAATTCTGAATATTCTTTTATTCAAATATTCATATACTTTGGGAAAGAATCCCATTAATTTTATCAAAGATAAATTCTTTAAATTTATTCTTTAATCTTCCTTTGGATATCAATTCAAACCATGTTACGGTTTTCCAAACTAGTCGGGATTAGCGTACCTTACTGAAGTAATCATTTGTTTAATTTCCCAATCCCAACCTATTCATCCCATGGAGAAAAACTGATAATACTCCATAACTAACACCATGATCTTATCGGTAAAATTAATTACTATTTCTTGTTCAAATCTAATTAAAGACTTAACTATCGCTAGGAGCAAAACTGGCGATACTCCTTTCTCGATCATTTCCCAAATTTGGTAATTTAAATTATCACATTCCCTTTTTCAATCTATTTAAAGATTCATTAGAACTCCACTTAGTTTTAATCTTTCCAAAAATCAATATTAATGATTATTTAACTTTGGAAACACAAACATGTCGCATCGACAATCCACACCGTACTATTGATTTCTGCCGATATATAACCTCTAAGCTTGTACGTCTCAGAGAAGGGTGTTAAGCAAAAGAATAAATTCTTCTCCACCAAACAGATATATATTTAGTAGACATCGACCATACATTTCGAAATACAATGAAGACATGTAATCCTACCTTTAACTGGGTTAAAGAACTAATGTCATTTAAAACACAATTCACGATAAACCCAAATCACATTCCATTAATTATGGCATCTTCACGGAAAAACAAATCAACATATAATCAATATCAATTTCCGTATCCGACTAATAATATAAATGGAATAACGACAAAGCCTTTTAAATTCCATATGTATTAACAATCTTCCTCCACAGAAGTTCACTTCGATTATTATCAATTGAATTCCATTCAATTCCAATTTAATTTATTAAATTGGAAAACATTACTTTGAAAATTCTCGTTAAATCTTAATAAAAAGATATATAAATTCCAAATCACATTTCACTGTAAATCGGGTTAAAGAACGAATGTCGTTAAAAACACAGTTTACAATAAACCCAATTCACATTCCATTTTCGGTTCCAATTAAATGTTAATTAATTGGTAATTTTTCTTTAAATCTTAATTAAAAGATTTATTCTTTTCACACTGGATTTAAGAATAGTGTCATTTAAAACACAGTTCACGACAAACCCAAAATCCTATCAGTCTCTAATCGTAAATTAGTAAGAGAACAATTCCCTAAGTATTAATCCCGAAGGCCGAAACCAACATCAGATCAATACCCAGGAAACCATTCAACTTGGCTAATCTCCAGTCAGTTTCTTATTTGCTTAACTCCATTGGGTTTAAGAACAGTATTATTAAAGATTCCATTCATGACAAACCCAAAATCCAATTTGATGTTAAATACAAGGCTATGAATAGAAAAATATATCGGCTTATATTCAATATCAAATTCTGAAACCAACAAATATCGTAGTGGAATAACGATATATATATCTTCCAAATACCTCCATAATATCTGTATAATCACGGAATCCAATATTCCGAAGATAATTTCGATTTAAATCTGTTCTAATTTATATATTGAAAATTCCAGTTATTTTTAAAACCATTTCAAATCCAATTTAATTATTTAAAAATATTGGATTATAATTCTAGTTCATAACTAGTTCATTTCGATAAAATATATTTTTATCTTTTCATATATGGAATTTTTCATCCCAATTCTTTCAAATCATTTATTATGATTTTACACAAATTATTGATAATTTTAATAATTTTATCAAGGCCCGTACAGTCGATTTCCATAAACGGTCATCGAACTACACTTACAGCGACCTTTTCCAAATTTGATTTGGACATGATTCCGAATCCAACAACTAGATTTCAAATCTCTTGTATTTGTTGAAAGCTCTTTTCGATACGAACCCAATGGCTCTGGTTTTAGGAGAATCCGACGTTCGGATCTCCCGTAATGTCCGTTCGAAGTCAATAATCGAAATTTGCGAAATACCGTGGCGCGTTCTATTCAGGCCATTATATATATATAATATATATATATATATATATATATTATATTTCATTGATTTCCATTTAAAACATATTTTTTAAATCGTTTTAAATTCGTTTTAAAACGATTTCAACTTCATATTCAATTTTAAATCAAAACTGAATATTCCATATCATTAATATATAAATGATAATATTTTCAAAACTTTATATTTTTAAATCACTTCCATTTCAATATTCATTATAAAAATGAATAAAATCGATATAAATATCGTTCACGTCAAAATGACGTTAATCTAATCAACACGCTTTTATTCAACACATGAATATATATTATTCAACACATGAATATATTTTATTCAACACATGAACATATTATTTTAAAATATTCTTTATTTATTCTATTCAACACATGAATATGTTATTTTAAATTATTCTTTATTTTCCCAATTGGAATGAGACTCAATCAATTACCATATAATGTTAATTATTTGGATTCCTTACAACATATGTATATAATAACAATGATAAACAATCAACCATCATCCAAAGTGCACTACACAACTGCATAAGCATTAAATTTAAATAATTAACGCTTACAACAATCTATCAACCCATCGATTGACATACAACTAAATATTGGGATTAGTTTATGTCCAACAATAACCGTGTGGGGTTTTCAAACAACAAACACTGATTATTATTTGTGCAGTTGGGCGATGTGTAAAATATATTGTCTCAATCAACATCAGTAAAACGTGTGTACGTAAACAAATCGTCCGATTTGTAAATGAATATTTATTCATATACACATTAAAAACTATATTTTTAACTATAAAATATTTATTTCATCTCATGAATATTTTATACAGTTCATTTATACAATAAAAATGATAATTTAATTGTTCTAATATTTTTAGAAAATTTCGGCAGTACAACGGCGCGATACTAGAACCGGAATAAGGTCTAGCAATATCCCTCGCCTAATAATGGCTCACGCCATGCACAAACCAAATCTAATCAATTCATTTCACCCAAACAACCAATTTCAAACAAATAATCCAATCAACCAAACAACCAATCAAACATGGTTTCAAAAAAAGGTGTCGGGTCGGGTGCTACTAAGCACCTTCTGCATCCTAGTATATATTTTTAACTAGAAAATAAATTTAAGTGAGAAGTTCTCACCTTTGGGATCCACTCTGTCATTCTTTAATTGGCGGATTTTATTGTTGCGCTCCGTTTTGTCGCTTTCTCACACTTGAATTTGCCTCTTTGGCCTTAGAATTTGTATACGGCCTCCAATCTTCACCAAACTTTGTCACTAGCCTAAACGCACCATTTTCAATTCCTTTTATAATTAAAATAAGTATTTATATTCTAATTTTGATTCAAATAAATTTATACGTTCTAATTCTATCAAAATAAATTTCTAGTCGTTATTATTTAAAATAAATCCTTTTAAATATTCAAAATTCATTAAAATTGCCAAAATAAAATTTTTAAATTGGTTCTGATTTTCCGAGTTATTACAGAATTCTTTGAAACAAGAATCGTCCGGTCCTACTGAATAAAAAAATTCTAACGGAAGAGGAAAATTTGGATTTCGTCTATTTGATTTTGAGTTATGTCAAAATCAAATTTTCAGAAAGACAACAACATAATCGTTTATAAACCATACTAATTTATTCAAATAAATAAAAGGATTTTGAGTAAATTAAATTTGGAATTTCATTAGAAAAATCCAGACTTGAGTTATAAAATAAATATGAATTCAAGTGGAGTAAATGGATTGATTTTTGAAACAAAAATCAGATTTTTCATTATTGAATGAAGTAAACTAATTCGAAAAGTAACTAGTTAATGGGGTTTTGGATAAAACTTAACTTTGGTTAGTTAAATGGAATTCGTGAATTTAAAGTTGAAGTTGAACACGACACTTGAGTTAGAAATGGAATGCGATTTTTGTGTAAGCGAAAATAATTTGGACGTCATATGTTCAAACTAAAAGTGGACTAAGCAAAGAAGATAATTAGAAAATTAATTAGTGAATGTAAGGTTATTGAATTAAAAGTATTGAATTGATCTGGAACAGTTGAATATGTATGAGACGGGCATGAAATGAAACGAATGGAAGTATAAAATTAAGTGCTCGACAAAAAGGTACCTATTCAATTGAATATAAGATTTTATGAGCCTATTGGGCAAGTCGCATGACTTTTTTGGTTTTCTTTTTGAATGGAAAGGGCCTAGAGAGGCGATTTGTAGTTGTACCGATTGACCCGTACAAAGGAGACGCTAGTGAATTTTTTTGAAAATTTAAGGAGATAGAAAAAATTAACGAAAATTTGATAACTAGAAATTGATTTGTGGATTATATATGGAGTTTGATAAGAGAATAAACTTATAATGGTAGTTTATAAGTAAAGAGGAAATTTATAAGATTTAAACGTGAAAGGTTGGAAGGAAAAACGGATAAACGTTTAAAAGTTGATAATTGGCAGTATTTTTCGTTGTCGTAACTATGTATTATACAACATCTGTTTTAACCCAAGTAAGTGCGATTTTGTAAATATAATAACGAATATTTCCTAGGTATAGAAATGAGCGCATTCATGAAAGGGATAAGTAATTGGAAATGTTTTCCAATTTTAAATAAAAGATATTTTATAAGTATAGAAAATAAAAGAATGTGGAATATGGAAATGTTTACCATATATCGAAAGGTATATCTCGATAAAGATATTGATTTATATATGGGGAAAAAATTTCGGATGATTGTTTGTTTCTTCGGTAGTTAAATACGCAATATCGAAGTATTAACCAATTAAATATCATCGTTGTCAATATGTGGAGAACAGTTGGATTTATTATCCGAAAACCACTCCGTATAGGCGTAAGCACTGCGAATTAAATTATATGAAGATAATTCAAGATGGAGTGAAGTGCAAGGGCAGTTATGTAAATCCTAGGTAGAAATTTCCTAAGATAGATTGATGGGATGGTGCCCTTGGTTTGTCCAGTCCCAGGACAACTTGTCTGGATAAATGTCTGGTAGAGTATTTCCAAATGAACATGTACATTGATTTTTACAAATATATCAAGTTAGTGGCGAAGGAGGAAACTTCTTTTAGCTTAACACCCAGAGTATATTTGTGGACATTAACTATTGATTTAATGGATCTGACGATGTGGCATTCAAAGTAAATGTAAAGTACTAAAAGGTAACGTGACTTCAAGCCTCATCAATTGGGAAATGACAAAAATGGGGTAAGCATCATGGTTATGTGGGTCATTCCCATTAGGATGTTTATCACCTGATCTAGAGAAAATTCAATTGCTTCTTATTCTATCGCTGTTGTATGTTTTCGGTAACGGTTGTTGATCACAACTGGTTATGATATACATTCGATACACTCAAGTTGAATGAGTGGTCACTCATGTGTGGACGGATTGCAAGATGTTCTTGCTGAACCTTGTGTATTCCTCTCTAGAGATATACTATCGGAAGGTGGTCCCCTACCTTGTTATAGTTGGAAATCCATTCTCCAATAAGCACCCTGCGATTTTTGGTTATATAATATGTATGTGGAGCGTGAGATGCAAGTGTTCTGCTAGATTGCTTTTTATTTGATTTAGACACTATTACAATATCAGAATAGTTTCAATACAAAGAATTTTTTGCGTATTAATAAGGTAAAAATCATCCATGTTTACATGTCGATCGGTCTTACATTTATCTTTCCTTTCAAAAGGGTTATCAAAGTAAACCAAGTGGTTGGAGTTTATCCACACCGGTCTCATGACTGGCCCAGACTTTATTTTGTTTGGCTTTACCCTAAACTCTTGGGTACCCAAACTTGTATAGACCATCAAGTAGTTCAGGTATTTGGAGATACCCTTGGAGGAGCTTGGAGTAGGAGGCTTCAGTGTTAGTTATCTAGTGTTATTTTCAGCTCTGTTGTGTATGTGATAAACTCCGATGATGTATGTAAGTACAAATACGTATTCCAAAAGCAATTATATATATTATATTTTATTCCGTTGTGATGTGAGATTCTGTGTTGTTATTTCCGTTCATCTTCTATCTTTTTCTTCTTTACCTATAATGATTCGTATTTCTGTGCAATTTGGGTTGGACGTGTGGTATATTTAGCCAACTCAAACAGTATGGAAATTCAGACCATTACTGTAACACCCCACATCCGTTAGTGTCACTCACAAAGGGAATGCACTAAGTTCTGTGGAGCATTATGGGTAAAAGATGCAGATAAATTACAAGACAGACAAACATTAAACAGTGGAAAATAAAACTTTGCTTTATTGACAAAATAATTTGTACAAGGTTCCTTTACAATATCAGAGTATCAACTGTCTTTACAAAATAAAGAAGCATAAAATACATTTATATTCCCCAATGTAACAAAAGCCAGCCATAGCAATCCAAAGCCAATGCATCCAAGATTCTTCAAGCTTGGAAAGAGAAATCATCCCAAAACAAATCTGAGCTATCCTATTTCCTCCTTAACAACCTGGGGGAGGGGGGAGAACGGAAGAAAGAAGACGAAAGAAAAACAGAGTCAGACATAAAGCCTGAGTAAGTTCAGTAACTTCTAGCATGTGAACATGGAAAACAAAATGACATGAATTAACTGAATACAAGATTACACCATGACGATAGGGTCAACAAGATTAGACAAGGTAGTCACAAGATATGCTAAGATAAACTGGATACGCTCTAATACTTTCGCTGCGTCGCTATTTACTTGTTATACTGGTTTCTATATCTCTGCACCGCCTAACTAGTGTTTCAACTAGTAACGATAACGTGATCCCAATCCCTGTATTTTCCATCGCCTTCAGGCATCCATTTATTAGTTGTTACCTAGATCTAATCTAGGGTTTACTATCCACTGCTTTCTAGATTTAACTATAGTTTTACGCTATCTGCTGAACGCTTTTCGAGTTCAGGGTTTATGCCGCCTAGTCCAACTAGGGATTACGCTACCTGTCGAACAATGCCCCCAAGTCTAGGACACACTACCTAGAGTGGTATATGTTCCTAGGCTTCCCCACGTATGTATCGCGAATCGTTATCGCTTGTTTAGATGCACATGTCCTGTAATGTGCGATCCGAGTCCTGTGACAGGGCAAATCAAGGAATACAGAACTCGGTCGGGAGCTTTCAGATATCTGCCGATGCAGATGCTAAGGTCTGTTTTTACTCCAGTGGCTATGGTCCCACTTGACCCCTCCCTCAGCTAATGAAAGGCACACCTTGTAAAATGAGAACTATACGCCGGCCCCCGGTGCCCCACTATCCTATGGCCATCCGCAACCATAACTAGATAGCAAGTATATGGTCTTTTGGAGTTCTCCGCCTTTCCGCTTCACGTATCTCGATTGACTCAAGATGGATGGTAGACGACGAGTTGCTATCACAGGGCTACCGTCTTCTCGCCGAATCACGCTGGTCCATCCTAGTCTTTAGGTTGCCACATATATATTGCAACCAAGGCATACCCTCGGTTCTTCTAACGCAGACCTTAACCTCTGTGAGCCCAGGATGATCATCTGCAGCCTCACAGAGGGATACCAAGAGTACCCTCACGTCCCCTCGAAGCCTCGGGCTTCGTAACCCAATTCGTTGGAGCCTTCTTAAAACCAGATGGATGTCTGCTCCTTCGTGTTATACTAAGAATTACTACTTAGTTCTACTAACTAAGGTTTACCACTTAGTTTCCAAATTCCTTGTTTTCTTAACTAAGTTTTACTACTTAGTCCCTTTTTCAACTGAGGTCTACTACTTAGTTTTCTTTCTCGCCAGGTTGGGTTGGTTAAGTGTATTTAGTCGATTCAAGCTATCTTAACCCTCTTCCCTTATCCTATTACACTGGTTAAGTGTTATCCCTTCATGCTTTTTACTTAACCCTATTCATTTATCATATTCTGATGGTTAAGCGTTCAAGTTTACTTAACCCTATGGTCTAGTCCAGTTAACATATTAATTTGGCTAAGTGTATTACTTAACCCCAACCTCTAGTCTAATTAACATGTTAAATTGGCTAAGTGTATTAACTTTACTTAACCCCACCTTCTAGTCTAGTCAACATGTTAATTTGGCTAAGTATTCCCATGGACTTAACCCTCCCATTCTAGCTTTAACTGTGCTAAGTTGGTTAAGTGTTCCTTAACCTTCCCATTCTAGCTTAACCGTGTTAGGTTGGTTAAGTGTTCCTATGGACTTAACTCTCCCATTCTTGTTCTAGCTTTAATTAATAAATTAAAGCCGCAACCTCTCACATTAGACAGATATTGCTGCGGTTACTGGATGTGTCGGTCGGTTCCGGGCAGGTTTACACCGCAACTCAGTCTAACCTCGGGTTAGGCATATTCATGTTTTCTAAGTTCAAAGGGTTTTTGATTAATTTCCAAATCTGGTTTTGAAACAACCATCCCGTCCTTCGGATCAGTTAGGGATAGCCAGGGAGGGCAGGAAACTTGTATTTTCCAAACCCAAGCCTAGACACTATCCTCTCTGTCACCCTAGAACCTTCTGGTCTATGTGTTATAAAAAGGGATGTTATCAAAATACTTTTCTTTTGTTTATAAATTGTTAACAATTTATTTCAAAAGCCCATTTCCCCTTTTTAGACAAATTTGGCCTATATTTATTTGTCAAGCCTACTAGTATACTTATATTCTAGGCCCAAGTCCTAACCCAACATGCAGTTTAGGCCATTTCCTATTTCATTGCCGAAACTAGATTAAATATCCTAGTTTATAATTTATGGCCAAAACTTAACCAAGTTACATATTTTGTGGTAAATGAACAATTTAACATTTATGACGAATTCTATAAGTAAATTACTCCTAGTTTACTTATTTCATTACTACTCTTTTAATGTACATTGTCACATTTATTATTATGGCCCATTCTCTCTTATTTATCATATTTATACTTTTTGGTATGTAAATTATACCAAATTTAGTGTCGCTAACCATAATTTATTCCAAACATGACAATTGCTCACAATTATGAATAAATTCAAAATTGTGCTAATATACTTATTCCAAATCAACCTTAATTAACCCAATCTTGGTTTAACATCCTAATTCACAATTTATGGCAAAACTAGAATTATTTTTCTAGTTTACATTTTATGCCTAAAATTTAGCTTACTTACTAACGCTAAATTTAATATGTCAAAATCACATATTCTCTAATCCATGTCAAATTTCCCCGTTTTCATTTTAATATGCATGTATAATACATATTCCAAATTATGCCAATTTCCAAGTTTACAATTACGTTCATATTCATTTCCATGTTTTTCCCCAAATCGCATTCCCACCGTTCGAATAATCGTGATTCAACCTAGATTATAAATAAATCTAGATTCGTAGATAAAAAGGGAATGAATCAAAATGACAAGAAGGAATAATTGACACAAAAAGGTTTGGATAACAATGTAGGTTCAAGAATATGGGTAGACCTAACTAAATAGGTAAATTCCCACTGTCTTAAAACCAAAGAATGGGCAAAATAGGTTCAAGAACGTGGGTAGACCTAACTTAATAGGTAAATTCCCACTATCTTAAAACCAAAGAAAAAACCAAGGAACAGGTAGAATAAATAATTGGGTTTAGACCCAATTTCACAATCACCAAACTAAAGCAATATTTTCCTAATCATGAATCATGGGTGTCAAAATCACAATTGTCATCATTATGTCATAAGCAATAGTTTATGTCTAATTCAAAGGCTTATGTTCTTAGTCATAAGTAATGTCCATGGTCATAGGCAATATAGGCGATGTTCATAGTCCAAAAGGGAAAATAATTCCCATAGTCCTAAGTCATTGTCATAGGCAATGTTTATATGTCCCAAAATCAAAGGCTTATGTCATAGTCCAAAGGCATATGCTTTCAAAGGCCACAGTTCTATAGTCATAGTCACGGTTACAGTCTTATTTGTCCTCGAATCATAACAGTTCTTAATTCAGTCCAAGAGTATAAACACAGATTCGAAGAGAGAGAGAGAGAGACTTGGCATATTCCTTTATTCCTTTAATTTCATGTCACAAATAAAACAAAATATTCAGATCTAGAAATAACCAACTTACAGAAAATAGATCTAGAAAAGAAGGAAAGCGTGGCTATGATTCGTGCGTCGTTGCTTGAAACTTGTTTGAGCTAGCCTTTGAATTCTTCACTTGAAACTTTGATTTGAATCCCTCCTTAAAAGTCTTTTAGCAGCATCTCCTCATCTTGAATCATATTTTATTTTATTTATTTAAGAAAATTTAGAAGAGGGGAAGAAGCCATGAATCTTAGCAGCATAAGGATAGAAGAGAATTGGTGCAAAGAGAATGAAGACTAGGGCTGTTTATATAGCTGCTCAAGACCTTATCGTACACGCAGCGCTGAGTCAGCATTGAACCTAGTTAAGAAAATAGTCCAGGTACGTAGATGAATCTAGCCAAACCTTATCATACACGCAGTGCTGAGTCAGCATTGGGTCCTACAAGCTATTTTGGCGTAAAAGTTTGATTTTCAAACTTTTGAATTTCTGGAATTTATTTAACTGTTTTATTCACATGAAATATTCTTATATGTATACAATTCCTCTAACGACCATTTTACGCGTATATATATATACGCACAACTTTCATTTTATTTTCAAAATTCAAATGATGTTGCCATATTTCATTGACTGTAGCCTTATCTTGAATTTTATCTTTCGTATACATATATTTTTGCATATATATATATATATATATATATTTATATTCTCATATATATATATATATATTCTTTATTTCCTTATATGTACGTTCTTATCCTTTCAAATTTTGAATTTGTATACGTACATATATTTGCATGTTCAGTTGGTCCTTTCTAAAACAAAGATAAAAAAAATTATGCCGCCGCCGAGGTTCGAACCCCCGACCTCCATGCTACAAATCCAATGCCTTAACCAACTGAGCTACAGAGGCTTTTGTTAATAAGTCTTAGAACAATAATAATTATTGTTCTCTCCTTACTTCTCTTTTTCATGTTAGTTACAATACTTAGATTAAACAACTGCATGGATCTTTTTCTTTTAATTTTTCTTTTAAAAATTAATTATACTTTAATTTGAGAATCTTAATGTCGCAGAATTACGGGGTGTTACATTCTCCCCCACTTAAAAGGATTTCGTCCCCGAAATCTTCAAGTTAGGAAGAATGTGTCCTACCATCCAATCACCCATCTACTCAACCATTCAATCACAGGCATTCATTGTCCTTAAAAGATTTCTAATGCTTTCATGTTCATATGCATAGTGTGTGTATATGTCTCTATCTAATGCAAAATCAGGCGGTCTACTGATTCAGTTGACCTCCTTAATGCAAATCATGTTAGTGCCATGCGTCCAATCATGCATGCAAACATCCCTAGTCATGTAAATACTACATGCGTGCACAGCCATTCATCCATATGCAACGTCCATATGATATCATATCAAGTTCAACTTAAAAACAAATGCATATATGTAAATGCAATATGAGAGCGTCCGAACTTGATCTAGTGCCTAATACGTATGCATATGCATCCACAAGCAACCATTTGCAACCACTTGCAATCATTCAACCATAACATGTTTCAAATACATGTTTACATCCATTGGCTTCTACCTAAGGATTGCAGATACGACCTAGAGGGTATACTTTGGAAAGAGAGAAACAACTACGCGTAAAGCTCCTAAACAGAGAAATCAAGAATGCACCCTTAAGGAAAAAGGGCATGTTGCTAGTATCTAGCCTTCTTGAGCTTTACTCCACTGTATCTTAACCAATTTAACTTCACGATTGTGAAGTTTCCGACCTCCAATTCCAAAATAAACACATGTCAATCACGGTACCAAGTATACGTACTAAGATGATTAGAGGTTTCCCTCTTATCCGTCATGCCATAACTGTAAGAGTCGAAAGGTCACTACATGCTCTTTGGGGTGCCTACCACAACTATTCATCTCTCCCGCAAACCATCCAAACCGAACTCGACATTCCTCAAGTACAAGCCCTAAAGGCCTAAACCAATATCAGACAAGCACCCAAGGAATATCTCCCCGAATTTAGACGATCTACGTGAGATGATATAAGAAAACTCGATAGCTATTCTCAAATCCCTACTAAAAAAATAAACTGGTTGGACCACCAAATGGATTTGAGACTCTAATGGGATCTTTCTACTATACAAGTACTATGGTGCAGAGACCCAACTATGGAAGTGGATATGAACAAATGAGAAGCGCTAGAACCTAAGGAAATAGCACGAACAGAAAACTAGACTCTTCCAACCGAACTACCTTTCTCCTAGGTGCGCTTCGTGGCGAAAGCATGTACTTGTCCTTCTGAAAATCTTGTCCTCGTTCTTGCCCTTGTCCTTAAGTATATGCCCTATCATACCCTAGTAAAAATACTTCCTCTTGTCTTAGGTTTTATAATTTCTTCCTCCTTCGTGTGCTAAGTCTACATCCATGAATTCCTCAACCTAGGGTTATGCTCCTTAGCCAAACTCCTCATCCCCTTCCGTGTGTAGTCATGTTGACAAATCTCTCGAAAACTGCCTCCATCGTCCGGAAAACCTTATAAGCTTTGAAAGAAAACTGCCCATAGATGAAACAACTACGGCTATGGATGGAAGCCGGGCACTACTTTGCCCTTCGATGAGGTTACCTCCCAGAAAGCCAGGAGCCCCAGAGACTCAAGAAAGAAGGAGACAAGAATTTAAACAGAGGAAGAGAAGATAGTGCGTATGGCTTTGGGGAATATGCCTTTAAAACAAATCACTTCTTTTGAAAATACTTCTTTTAAAACCGTTTGAAAATAATTTTTCAAATCCTTTATCTGACCTGGTAACCTCGCTCTGATACCACGTGTAACACCCCACATCCGTTAGTGTCACTCACAAAGGGAATGCACTAAGTTCTGTGGAGCATTATGGGTAAAAGATGCAGATAAATTACAAGACAGACAAACATTAAACAGCGGAAAATAAAACTTTGCTTTATTGACAAAATAATTTGTACAAGGTTCCTTTACAATATCAGAGTATCAACTGTCTTTACAAAATAAAGAAGCATAAAATACATTTATATTCCCCAATGTAACAAAAGCCAGCCATAGCAATCCAAAGCCGATGCATCCAAGATTCTTCAAGCTTGGAAAGAGAAATCATCCCAAAACAAATCTGAGCTATCCTATTTCCTCCTTAACAACCTGGGGGAGGGGGGAGAACGTAAGAAAGAAGACGAAAGAAAAACAGAGTCAGACATAAAGCCTGAGTAAGTTCAGTAACTTCTAGCATGTGAACATGGAAAACAAAATGACATGAATTAACTGAATACAAGATTACACCATGACGATAGGGTCAACAAGATTAGACAAGGTAGTCACAAGATATGCTAAGATAAACTGGATACGCTCTAATACTTTCGCTGCGTCGCTATTTACTTGTTATACTGGTTTCTATATCTCTGCACCGCCTAACTAGTGTTTCAACTAGTAACGATAACGTGATCCCAATCCCTGTATTTTCCATCGCCTTCAGGCATCCATTTATTAGTTGTTACCTAGATCTAATCTAGGGTTTTCTATCCACTGCTTTCTAGATTTAACTATAGTTTTACGCTATCTGCTGAACGCTTTTCGAGTTCAGGGTTTATGCCACCTAGTCCAACTAGGGATTACGCTACCTGTCGAACAATGCCCCCAAGTCTAGGACACACTACCTAGAGTGGTATATGTTCCTAGGCTTCCCCACGTATGTATCGCGAATCGTTATCGCTTGTTTAGATGCACATGTCCTGTAATGTGCGATCCGAGTCCTGTGACAGGGCAAATCAAGGAATACAGAACTCGGTCGGGAGCTTTCAGATATCTGCCGATGCAGATGCTAAGGTCTGTTTTTACTCCAGTGGCTATGGTCCCACTTGACCCCTCCCTCAGCTAATGAAAGGCACACCTTGTAAAATGAGAACTATACGCCGGCCCCCGGTGCCCCACTATCCTATGGCCATCCGCAACCATAACTAGATAGCAAGTATATGGTCTTTTGGAGTTCTCCGCCTTTCCGCTTCACGTATCTCGATTGACTCAAGATGGATGGTAGACGACGAGTTGCTATCACAGGGCTACCGTCTTCTCGCCGAATCACGCTGGTCCATCCTAGTCTTTAGGTTGCCACATATATATTGCAACCAAGGCATACCCTCGGTTCTTCTAACGCAGAACTTAACCTCTGTGAGCCTAGGATGATCATCTGCAGCCTCACAGAGGGATACCAAGAGTACCCTCACGTCCCCTCGAAGCCTCGGGCTTCGTAACCCAATTCGTTGGAGCCTTCTTAAAACCAGATGGATGTCTGCTCCTTCGTGTTATACTAAGAATTACTACTTAGTTCTACTAACTAAGGTTTACCACTTAGTTTCCAAATTCCTTGTTTTCTTATCTAAGTTTTACTACTTAGTCCCTTTTTCAACTGAGGTCTACTACTTAGTTTTCTTTCTCGCCAGGTTGGGTTGGTTAAGTGTATTTAGTCGATTCAAGCTATCTTAACCCTCTTCCCTTATCCTATTACACTGGTTAAGTGTTATCCCTTCATGCTTTTTACTTAACCCTATTCATTTATCATATTCTAATGGTTAAGCGTTCAAGTTTACTTAACCCTATGGTCTAGTCCAGTTAACATATTAATTTGGCTAAGTGTATTACTTAACCCCAACCTCTAGTCTAATTAACATGTTAAATTGGCTAAGTGTATTAACTTTACTCAACCCCACCTTCTAGTCTAGTCAACATGTTAATTTGGCTAAGTATTCCCATGGACTTAACCCTCCCATTCTAGCTTTAACTGTGCTAAGTTGGTTAAGTGTTCCTTAACCTTCCCATTCTAGCTTAACCGTGTTAGGTTGGTTAAGTGTTCCTATGGACTTAACTCTCCCATTCTTGTTCTAGCTTTAATTAATAAATTAAAGCCGCAACCTCTCACATTAGACAGATATTGCTGCGGTTACTGGATGTGCCGGTCGGTTCCGGGCAGGTTTACACCGCAACTCAGTCTAACCTCGGGTTAGGCATATTCATGTTTTCTAAGTTCAAAGGGTTTTTGATTAATTTCCAAATCTGGTTTTGAAACAACCATCCCGTCCTTCGGATCAGTTAGGGATAGCCAGGGAGGGCAGGAAACTTGTATTTTCCAAACCCAAGCCTAGACACTATCCTCTCTGTCACCCTAGAACCTTCTGGTCTATGTGTTATAAAAAGGGATGTTATCAAAATACTTTTCTTTTGTTTATAAATTGTTAACAATTTATTTCAAAAGCCCATTTCCCCTTTTTAGACAAATTTGGCCTATATTTATTTGTCAAGCCTACTAGTATACTTATATTCTAGGCCCAAGTCCTAACCCAACATGCAGTTTAGGCCATTTCCTATTTCATTGCCGAAACTAGATTAAATATCCTAGTTTATAATTTATGGCCAAAACTTAACCAAGTTACATATTTTGTGGTAAATGAACAATTTAACATTTATGACGAATTCTATAAGTAAATTACTCCTAATTTACTTATTTCATTACTACTCTTTTAATGTACATTGTCACATTTGTTATTATGGCCCATTCTCTCTTATTTATCATATTTATACTTTTTGGTATGTAAATTATACCAAATTTAGTGTCGCTAACCATAATTTATTCCAAACATGACAATTGCTCACAATTATGAATAAATTCAAAATTGTGCTAATATACTTATTCCAAATCAACCTTAATTAACCCAATCTTGGTTTAACATCCTAATTCACAATTTATGGCAAAACTAGAATTATTTTTCTAGTTTACATTTTATGCCTAAAATTTAGCTTACTTACTAACGCTAAATTTAATATGTCAAAATCACATATTCCCTAATCCATGTCAAATTTCCCCGTTTTCATTTTAATATGCATGTATAATACATATTCCAAATTATGCCAATTTCCAAGTTTACAATTACGTTCATATTCATTTCCATGTTTTTCCCCAAATCGCATTCCCACCGTTCGAATAATCGTGATTCAACCTAGATTATAAATAAATCTAGATTCGTAGATAAAAAGGGAATGAATCAAAATGACAAGAAGGAATAATTGACATAAAAAGGTTTGGATAACAATGTAGGTTCAAGAATATGGGTAGACCTAACTAAATAGGTAAATTCCCACTGTCTTAAAACCAAAGAATGGGCAAAATAGGTTCAAGAACGTGGGTAGACCTAACTTAATAGGTAAATTCCCACTATCTTAAAACCAAAGAAAAAACCAAGGAACAGGTAGAATAAATAATTGGGTTTAGACCCAATTTCACAATCACCAAACTAAAGCAATATTTTCCTAATCATGAATCATGGGTGTCAAAATCACAATTGTCATCATTATGTCATAAGCAATAGTTTATGTCTAATTCAAAGGCTTATGTTCTTAGTCATAAGTAATGTCCATGGTCATAGGCAATATAGGCGATGTTCATAGTCCAAAAGGGAAAATAATTCCCATAGTCCTAAGTCATTGTCATAGGCAATGTTTATATGTCCCAAAATCAAAGGCTTATGTCATAGTCCAAAGGCATATGCTTTCAAAGGCCACAGTTCTATAGTCATAGTCACGGTTACAGTCTTATTTGTCCTCGAATCATAACAGTTCTTAATTCAGTCCAAGAGTATAAACACAGATTCGAAGAGAGAGAGACTTGGCATATTCCTTTATTCCTTTAATTTCATGTCACAAATAAAACAAAATATTCAGATCTAGAAATAACCAACTTACAGAAAATAGATCTAGAAAAGAAGGAAAGCGTGGCTAAGATTCGTGCGTCGTTGCTTGAAACTTGTTTGAGCTAGCATTTGAATTCTTCACTTGAAACTTTGATTTGAATCCCTCCTTAAAAGTCTTTTAGCAGCATCTCCTCGTCTTGAATCATATTTTATTTTATTTATTTAAGAAAATTTAGAAGAGGGGAAGAAGCCATGAATCTTAGCAGCATAAGGATAGAAGAGAATTGGTGCAAAGAGAATGAAGACTAGGGCTGTTTATATAGCTGCTCAAGACCTTATCGTACACGCAGCGCTGAGTCAGCATTGAACCTAGTTAAGAAAATAGTCCAGGTACGTAGATGAATCTAGCCAAACCTTATCATACACGCAGTGCTGAGTCAGCATTGGGTCCTACAAGCTATTTTGGCGTAAAAGTTTGATTTTCAAACTTTTGAATTTCTGGAATTTATTTAACTGTTTTATTCACATGAAATATTCTTATATGTATACAATTCCTCTAACGACCATTTTACGCGTATATATATACGCACAACTTTCATTTTATTTTCAAAATTCAAATGATGTTGCCATATTTCATTGACTGTAGCCTTATCTTGAATTTTATCTTTCGTATACATATATTTTTGCATATATATATATATTTATATTCTCATATGTATATATATATATATATTCTTTATTTCCTTATATGTACGTTCTTATCCTTTCAAATTTTGAATTTGTATACGTACATATATTTGCATGTTCAGTTGGCCCTCTCTAAAACAAAGATAAAAAAAATTATGCCGCCGCCGGGGTTCGAACCCCCGACCTCCATGCTACAAATCCAATGCCTTAACCAACTGAGCTACAGAGGCTTTTGTTAATAAGTCTTAGAACAATAATAATTATTGTTCTCTCCTTACTTCTCTTTTTCATGTTAGTTACAATACTTAAATTAAACAACTGCATGGATCTTTTTCTTTTAATTTTTCTTTTAAAAATTAATTATACTTTAATTTGAGAATCTTAATGTCGCAGAATTACGGGGTGTTACAATTACATGGTTGATGGACAGGTAAGCATTACCCATTTTCCAGCCCAGAACATGACATTGAGAGTTATATTGAGTATGGTATTTCATCTTTGGCAAATTTTATTTAAACTAGTTGAATTTCCCAAAAAAAAAAAACCACGCATCCTTTTATTTTCTTTGAGTTTCCCGCCGCATTTTCCACTTTTCCTCTTGTTTACTTCTAACGTACCCACGCGATATTTTTCTCATGCTTCAGTATAAATAATTCACAATCTTGATCTTGGAAAAATAAAAATAAAAAAAATAAAAAATCTTAATTCTTCAAACCTAATTTAGCAAGATAAAAGAGCAGCAAAAATCATACACTGCTTACAATGATTGCAAAAACAAGAAAAATGTTATCTTCAACCACGTATTGCCTATGCGTTGTTGTTTAAAAGAACCAGGCATTGGCACTGCGTGGTTCTTTAGAACAACCACGCAAAGAAACTGAATGGTTTCCTGGAGAATCACACACGATCTCTGTGTGGTTGCACAAACCAACCATGCTCTCTCTTCTTCGTGATGTTGTTGCTTCCATTATTTTATGAAAAGCTAAATGCATAAAAGATTACCATCTCCTTTACAAAATCCGAGTTAATCTCGTCTATCTCCATCATCGCAGCATCATATGTTTGGATTTGCTTGATTTTTGTTTAGGGCTTTTTAGCTTTTTCTGGGACATAGTAAGTGAAAAATGGATGAACGGTAATTTAGGGTAGAGGTAAAGTAATTCGAGGTATTTTTATATTTATTTTCTGAACACTATCTTGGGGGGGGGGGGGATCATCCAAAAATTGAGTTTAAATAGAATTTGTCTTCATCCTTTTGTGGTATCTCGAAATGTTGTCATTTCTTTATTCAGATGTCATTGAATTGGCTTGGTTACTATGTGTGTTTTAGTTCTCATGCTATAATATTTCTTTAGATATTACTCCATAACAATATCGGGAGTATTGTCATAAAACATAAAATTTGGATTATTAAAATTGTATTGGCATAAGAAATTGTGAATAGTCATTGTTATAACAACTTTTTATTTAGTATTGAACAAATCTTTTGGTGTATTCTTCAAAATAACCAAAAAAAAAACTTTCATATTTCGAAGGTCATCTCGACTTTCATATGTAAACTTGCATAGTATAAATTAAGATGTTAATTATTTGATTTCGGTTGATTTGCGGTATAGCAAAAAATAGTAATATGATATCTAACAATACGATGTGGCGGTAAATAATCGTTTCTAAGTGGATATTGTAAATCAACTACATAATATTGTTAAGATGGATGATGAGAGAAATTATATGTTCCCACATACCACTGAACTAAAACTCTACTGTTATGCACGTTACCTTTTTAACTAGGCACAACATAAAAAGACAGTAAATCGAATGAGTATGCTGCAAAAATATTATGTACGGTATAACATTTTTGTCATGTGTATGGAACTATTTCATTTGTTGGTAGGTATATTGTTACTTGTGTACCGTATATAGTGTCCACATGGTTTCTAAAACATGGGTAGTAGCGGTTTGAACTTCTGACTTTAAATTTAATATTATTTAACTGATCGTTACATGGCTAGATAATATACATAACGAGCAATTGTACAATATTTAAAACAATATGAAAACAAACTGAAATTATACTACCAGACATTTTAATTTTTTCTCTTAGTTGTTGATTTGGGACCATTGCAGTTACAGTATATATGAATATGTCAATTGTTTCTCGGATATCAATGTCTTTCATTATAATCCGGCAATCTTTCACATAGCAAAAAACAAAGGTCTTTTAATTTGTAATTTTGACAGCGTTCTTAATTTTTATTCAGTATGTAATCTACCCACTTTTAACCGGTATGTTCTTATGTGAGAATTCTAACGATATCACATTTTTTTACTTAAATAGTACATTGCTACAACAATCACGTCTTCGGGGCCAAAATCTGATTGTGGATTAGACAATGTGAAGAAAATGGAGGAAGAGGAAATAAAGAGAGGAAGGATTAAAGGATGAAGGATTTGTATGGGCGGTGGAAGGATATAAAGGGTCAAACCGACACGTCTGATGGAATGATTTTATTTTCCTTATTCGTCCAAACGTGGTTGTCAGGGTATGTGCAATGTTGGGGTGCCAGATGCATCGATTATTTTCCTAACAGTAAAAGTCTAGATTTGGAATGTGAAATAACTTTTGTAATAAAAGTAATAATAATTGAGGTTTAAATATACATGAAAAACACTATAATAATAATTCAGTAGCGATCAATTTACGGAGCAAAGTTAAACTTCAAATATATAAAAAATTCATTTTATTTTCCATGTTTCAAAAAATAACAAAAACATGGAATTAATGTATCCCTTTTGTGGGTATAACAACTTAGAATATTAATGTTTTTCATATATTTTGTAATTTAGAATGCAAAAAACAAGCCAGAAATGAAACAAAATTATCCTAATGATTTTGCATTTTTTGTATTTGAGAATATTTATAGGTTTTCTTCAAATATTTGCATTTTTTGGGGGAAAGAATTGGGAAATTAACCTTCGATTATGTGTAAATTTGATTTCCTTTACGAGAAAATTACTAAACATTATGCTAGTGAATTTAAAACAAGTTCTTAGAAAGTTTATCGTGAATTAAGTTTAAAAATAATGGGTTGATCCTGATTTTTCTCTTAAATAAAATCATGGTTTTAATACACTTTTCTACAACCGTTGCAACGTGCGACGACTTTTAAAAAATTATTGCATGACAAAACTTCTTGTGACGACCTCGCTCGATCTCAATCAGTCGTTAAACCGATCTAGACCGTTCGAAACCCCTGATCGTTTGAGAACATGACAAATCAGAACACAAACAGAAGAACATTTCATTGTTATTACAACAATTCCATCAGATACAAGAATATACAGAGTATAAATGAATAAATTACATTCGATAAATATCAGAGATTACAATAAATTACATAGCAGCGGAAAATAATACAAAGCACAACTGAAGGTGATATACGGATACAGAGCTTTCCGGATATCATTCCAGCTGTAAACCAGGATCCTGTGAATATAAATCTGCAAAACCAAAACTACTAGCTGCCCGTGCGGAAAATAGGGGCACCCAGAGTTTAGGTTAAAACAATAAACTCCAGGTCAGTCATGTGACTGGTGTGAGAACTAAAACAGTTATTAAAACTTTATTTTAAAAGAGAGTAATTCAAGGGACAACGCCGTATAACACGGAACGGGTTTCCTTCCAAGAATACCAGTGCATAGAATAAACAGCGCAATGCTTTTTCGAAAAATGAAGCTATTATAAGACTCAGGTCCCATCACACAGTGCAACGCAAGCCGGAGGATAGGGTTTTCCCTTATAATAGCCAAACATGCTTGGTACGTTTAAAACAAATCATTTGATACTATAATAAGTGTATAGTGTCAAAACAATTTCAATCATAAATATAAATCATAGACGGCATGGGTACCATATATCATGTCGCCATACTAGTTCTACAATTAAAACCGCAATACACGTATTGGAAATTGGATTTCCGTCATGAGTCGAGGCAAGGGGCAAGCTCCTCTCCGCGTTCGAGGCACTCTAGCAAATGTCTCAGGGCTACGCACTCTGGGCAACCCTTGGATGCTTCAGGGCCGGTCCTCACTTACGTTAGAGGATTAGTATTCCTGAACACACGTTTCCCGGTCCTTACAGACCTATAATCGAGGCGCCTCATTCCAACAACCACAAAGGTGAAAAGTATATATATGTCAGGGCTGGTAAGTAACTGACACCACCAAAGCTAGAAAGAAACGTCGTGCTCTCCCTGCTGTCCGTATCCCGTTTTTGACTCATACCGAGGTGTGAGGCTCGCGAATACACGTTATAGACAAAGCTGCCACGTAGGCGTGCTTTGATCATCAACCACAAGACTTTGCTTTTCAACAGAAGCCTTAATCCATGCAACTCAGCATGCCACACAGGCAATTCATGCCGTGCGATTGATGTCCATCGATATACAACCTCTGAGCTCGTACGTCTCAGAGAAGGGCGTTAAGTAAAAGAATAAATTCTCCGCCGCCAAACAGATGTATATTTAATAGAAATCAATCAACACAGAATAAAATCCAATGTCAGACACACAATCCATTTACAAGTCCGTTCTGGGTCTGAACGAAACCGGAGGCACTTTCCTCGCATATCCATTCATCTCCAAGTACGTCTGGACGACCACCAACTGTTTCCATCCTCTTGGGTGTACAGCCCAATCAGGATCATCAGTAATTATCCAAACGATGTGAAGACTTCCGGTCTTCGACCACCGTCTTCATCTTCGACTTATCGTCGAATCGGTTATTCAGAATGGGTATAAACCCGGACTTTCCGAACAACCCGCGTATATTAAAACAAATGTTACATAAACACAACATACGCCTCATTCCAATTCATTAGTCACTAACCGCAAATTAGCAAGAGAACAATTTCCCAAACATTAACCCCGAAGGCCGAAACCAACATCAGATCAATACCCAGAAAACCATTCTTCTTAGCCAACCTACATCTAGTTTCTAAATTCCACATTCTTAGGGAAACGTTCCCATTAATTTTATCCAAGATAAATTCTTTAAAATTTATCCTGTAATCTTCCTTTGGATGTCATTCCAAACCAAATTATGGTTTTTCTAAACTAGCCGAGATTAGCGAATCACACCGAAGTAATTATTTATTTTATTTCCCAATCCCAACCTATTCATCCCATGAAGCAAAACTAGTAATACTCCATATCTAACACCGTGGTGTTATCGGTAAAATTAATTACCATTTCACGTTCAAATCTAATTAAAGATTTAACTATCGCTTTGGAGCAAAACTGGTAATACTCCATTTCTCGCTCATTTTCTGAATTCGATAATTTAGATTGTAAATTCACATTTCAATCTAATTGCAGATTCGTCAAAACTCCTTTTATTGGGTTTAAGAACTAGGTGTTATTTAAAACACAGTTCACGACAAACCCAAATCACATTCTATTTGTTATCGGGTTAAAGAACTAGTGTTATTTAAAACACCGTTCACGATAAACCCATTTCAAATCCAATTAAATATATTAGAAATTCCGATTATTTAAAATCCCTTTTTAAATCTAATTTATTTATTTAAAAATAATTGGGTTTTAAATTTAGTTCAAAACTAGTTCATTTCGATAAAAATCTATTTTTATCTTTTCAAATATGGAGTTTTTCATCCCAAATTTTCCCCAAATCATTTCTTATGATTTTACACAAATTATTGATATTTTTAATAATTTTATCAAGGCCCGTACAGTCGATTTCCAACAATGGCCATCGAACTGCACTCACAGCGACCTTTTTCGAATTTGATTTGGACGTAACTCCAAATCCAACCGTTAGATTTTGAATTTCCAATATTCGTTAGAAAGCTCTTTTCGATACGAACCCAACGGTTTCGGTTTTAGGAGAATCCGACGGTCGGATCTCCCGTAATGTCCATTTGAAATTAATGGTCGAAATTCACGAACTGCCGCGGCGCGGCGCGTTCTATTCAGGCCATTATATTATATATATAATATATATAATATATTTTTCGTCGATTTCTATTTAAAACGAATTATATAAATAGTTTTAAAATTCGTTTCAAAAGCAATTTCAACTTCCATTTTAACTCAAATCAAAATTGAATTCTTCTTTATAAATTCGTTTAAAAAAATTCATTTCTATTCAATTCAAATTCCAATTCAATTTGAATTCATTTCAATTCGTTTTCTATTCAATTCGAATTCGTTTTCTATTCAATTCAATTCAAATTGGTTTTCTAATCGATTCAATTCAAATTAGTTTTCTAATCGATTCAATTCAAATTAGTTTTCTATTCATCCATTTCGAAATCGTTATATATTCAATTCATTTCGAAATCGTTTTATATTCAATTCATTTCGAAATCGTTTTATATTCAATTCATTTCGAAATCGCTATATATTCAATTCATTTCGAAATCGCTATATATTCAATTCATTTCGAAATCGCTATATATTCAATTCATTTCGAAATCGCTATATATTCAATTCATTTCGAAATGAATAAAATCGATATAAATATCGTTCACGTCAAAATGGCGTTAATCTAATCAACATGGCTTCATATAATTCTATTTTCAAATATTCTATTTCAAATATTTCTTTTTCAAATATTTCCTATTTCGAATATATCGTTCAACACATGACTAATCTCAACGGATGAGTACAGTCAACACATGAACCTTTGTTTTATATTGATAAAGATGTAAATTTTATTGTCAAAAACATTTCGTTCAACACATGACTAATCTCAACGGATGAGTACAGTCAACACATGAACCTTTGTTTTATATTGATAAAGATGTAAATTTTATTGTCAAAAACATTTCGTTCAACACATGACTAATCTCAACGGATGAGTACAGTCAACACATGAACCTTTGTTTTATAATATTCTTTAATTTCTAAATTGGAATGAGGCCCAATCAATTACCATATAATGTTAATTATATGGATTTTCATACAACACATGTATATAATAGCATTGAAAAATAATCAACCATCAACCAAAGTGCACTACACTGTATAAGCATCAAATATAGATATCTAACGCTTATAACAGCCTGTCAATCAATCGATCGACATATTTAATCAATCAGGATGAGTGAATTTCAAATTTCATCCCAACACCCGTGTGGGGTTTCAAGCAATCAAACATAGATTTTATTTGTGCAGTTGGGCGATGTGTAAAATTTATCGACCCAAACAATGTCCTTCAAATAGGTGTACATAAACAAACCGTCCGGTTTGTAAATGAATATTTATTTATTCACGTTCACTATATTCATATTCACGTTAAAAAATATATTTTTAACGATAAAACATTTTATTTTAACATATGAATTTCTATTCAGTTCATTCATTCAATAAAATCGATATTTTTATTTTTCTAACATATTTTAGAAAATTTCGGCGGCATAACGGCACGATACTAGAAACGGGACGAGGCCTAGCCTTATCCCCGGTCTAGTGAAGGCCCACGCCATTCACACATCATCAAATCAATTCATTTCACCACACAATTCAATTTCAATCAAATAATCTAACTAATTTTTGCAATCAAACAAACAAGTCCATGGTCTATGGACGATTGTGTCGGGTGCTACTAAGCACCGTCTGCATCCTAGTATATATATATAACTAGAAAAAAAAAGAAATTGAAAGGTGAGGAATTCTCACAAATAGCTATCCTAGCTCCACGGCACTTCATTGATAGAAATCTTCATCGCTATCGCATCTTCGTCATCTTCTTTGCCCGTAGCCACTACATATATAAAAATCACACATTTTTATATTTTGATGTCTTTAAAATAAAAATCACATTTTTATTTATTCACTTTCAATTTAAAAATCATATTTTTATAATCGCTTCATACCTTTAAAAATCGAATTTTTTTATTCAATGTATAGAAATCGAATTTTTACTACTATGTTATATAGATAAAAATTATATTTTTATCACGCTATTTTCCATATAAAGATTTCGCCTTTTCTAAAATAAAGATTTCGCCTTTATAAAAACATAGACTTCGCTTTTTCAAATTTAAAGATTTCATCTTTATAAAAATCTCATTTTTATTTTTCTACACATATAAAGATGATATTTTTAATATTCCTATCATGTAAAAATTATATTTTTAACTCTCTACATAAACAAAAATCACCTTTTTATATCATCTATATAGTAAAGACTATATTTTTAATACTTTAAAAATATAAAAATCATATTTTTATTACTTTAAAAATATAAAAATCATATTTTTATTATCCTACTTACATAAAAATTATAAATTTCATTTATTTCAAAATCCAATCTTTATTTCAGCATCAGTTTTAATTATTATATACAATTAGTTTTTATAATCCCCAAAAAAAAATCGATTTTAATATATATATAAAAACAGTTATATATAAACAAAAATAATAAATAAAAAAAAAGGGACTTACAGCCAACGGTGAAAGGGGGGGAAGAACTGTCGGAGGGGTGCTCGATGGGGAGGGGGCGGTCGCGGCTCACGGTGGCGCGAGGGGGGGGGGGGGTTTGCGGGTTCGGGACTGGGGGGGGGGGTCTGCGTGCATCGATGCAGGGGGGGTGCTTCGCGATAGGGGGGGGACGGGAATCGAGGAAGGCGGAGGCAGCAGGAGGCAGTGGAGGGGGGGGGGGGGACGTCGGTGGCGGCGGCTCCGTCGAAGGCTAGGGCAGCGCGGTTTTTCTTTTTTTTTCTTTTTTTTCGCTTTGAAAATGAACGGGGGGGTGGGGGGGTCGGCTGATAAAAGGAGGAGAGGGGTTTTTTTTTCTTTTATTATTTAATTATTTTAATTACCAAAATATTGACTTTTACATACGACCTCGAAACGAGGCCCACCGCCTGTCGTCCATAGCGTATTACCCCTATTCTGAACACAATGGGATATATATCGTAAGCTGATTCGATCGTTTGAATCAGTTTCCGTTGAATTTACATTTAAATCATTATATTGAATTTTAAACGCACATTTCAAATTACCGGGGTCACATACTAACTAGAAAAATTCCAGAAAAATATTTTCTAGCTTCGTATTGACGATACGGTCCTAGCAAAACTAATTTCGTCGAATTCTGAGACCGTTGGAAAAATGACCATTTTCTAGTCGATTAAAATCAACTGAAACTGGTCAAACGCGTTTTCCTTTGCCACGCTCACATATTGATTCAGAAAATTATGAAATTTGGAATCTAGCAATAATTTGACACTGCGGATCCAACAAAACTGGTTTCGTCGAAATCCGAGGTCATTTGCAAAATTTCCATTTTTAAGGGCCTGAATTCCATAGCGACTATTCAGAATTTTCAACTGGACATATCTTTTGATTCCCGCTATGAAATTTTGATTTTTATGATTCGTTGGAAAGATATCATCAATTAGATCCTATGATTTTTGGTTTCACTAAAATCCGGATTGTTTTGCACCCGGTACATTCAATTGAAGTTTGAAATCGAATTATCGAACTACCGCGCCACTCTCAATTCCTTTTATAATTATATATAATTATTTATATTCTAACGATGACGCGTATAAATATATACGTTCGAATTATATTCAAAATAAATTTCTCGTCGATACTATTTAAAATAATCTATTTTAAATATTCAAAATTCGCCGAAGTGGCCAAAACAAAAAAATTTAAACTGGCCCAGAATTTCCGGGTTATTACAATCTCCCCCACTTAAAACTTTTCGTCCCCGAAAAGGAACAAAGTCGAAAGTGGTTTGATTAATCAACTCTATGTTCGATCTGGCTTCCATTCTCCAACTCTTTAGTTTCTGAGAATTTTCAAATTTTCAAAAATTTGGCTAACACCCTAAATTTTCGAAAAATTTCGCCATAACCTCCCCTGCACCGGGAGCATCGGGGAATTTCAAATAGCTTCCCCGGCCCTTCTAATCTCAAAAAGAAAAAGAAAAAGCCAAGCGGCTAGCCAATAGGCTCATAAAATCATCATCACCCAAACAAAACAGTAAATTATGTAGTAAACATGTACCTATTTGTCGGGCAAACAAATTTTATCCTCTGCTCTAGCCTCCTTGCTATGACCTGTTCAATATAAGTATATGTATATGCAAGCGAATGCGACCAATTTTCAATACAATTCAATATTTGATCAAATTAGGCATAATGGTTCAAAGTTACCAAACAATTAAACAAACAACACAAACATCAATCAATTAGTGGATTAACGTTTCAAATTCATAATTTTGGTATATATAAAGAAAATCATGTTTTGATGCCAATTCACAACAATGTGTTCTAACTATATAAGTTTTGGTTCTCACACCAGTCTAATGGAAATATATAGAAAATCACACCTTCGAAACTCGAACATAAATGTTGATGATGGGATCGCTATCATCAATACCATCTCCGGGCGACTACAGTGTAATCCTATATCTATCCAGTATATTAAAACTTCGAATATACGTTCATGACGCGTATATACAAAACCTTTATATATTGGATTGTCCATATTCAATATAAATAAATAATCAAATACGAATAATTGATTTAAATTTTCAAAACAAAATTTGTTTTCATTTTAAAAATATACTCTTCACACTCGTTCTAGGATACTACTAATCCTATCTCTAACGAGTCATTCTAATTGGATATTGCTAATCCAATATCTGATAAATTCTTTCGTATGGTTCTAATGTGTCTTGTTCTCGAGCTCTGTAAACCAAAGCTCTGATACCAAATGTGACGACCTCGCTCGATCCCAATCAGTCGTTAAACCGATCTAGACCGTTCAAAACCCCTGATCGTTTGAGAACATGACAAATCAGAACACAAACAGAAGAACATTTCATTGTTATTACAACAATTCCATCAGATACAAGAATATACAGAGTATAAATGAATAAATTACATTCGATAAATATCAGAGATTACAATAAATTACATAGCAGCGGAAAATAATACAAAACACAACTGAAGGTGATATACGGATACAGAGCTTTCCGGATATCATTCCAGCTGTAAACCAGGATCCTGTGAATATAAATCTGCAAAACCAAAACTACTAGCTGCCCGTGCGGAAAATAGGGGCACCCAGAGTTTAGGTTAAAACAATAAACTCCAGGTCAGTGATGTGACTGGTGTGAGAACTAAAACAGTTATTAAAACTTTATTTTAAAAGAGAGTAATTCAAGGGACCACGCCGTATAACACGGAACGGGTTTCCTTCCAAGAATACCAGTGCATAGAATAAACAGCGCAATGCTTTTTCGAAAAATGAAGCTATTATAAGACTCAGGTCCCATCACACAATGCAACGCAAGCCGGAGGATAGGGTTTTCCCATATAATAGCCAAACATGCTTGGTACGTTTAAAACAAATCATTTGATACTATAATAAGTGTATAGTGTCAAAACAATTTCAATCATAAATATAAATCATAGACGGCATGGGTACCATATATCATGTCGCCATACTAGTTCTACAATTAAAACCGCAATACACGTATTGGAAATTGGATTTCCGTCATGAGTCGAGGCAAGGGGCAAGCTCCTCTCCGCGTTCGAGGCACTCTAGCAAATGTCTCAGGGCTACGCACTCTGGGCAACCCTTGGATGCTTCAGGGCCGGTCCTCACTTACGTTAGAGGATTAGTATTCCTGAACACACGTTTCCCGGTCCTTACAGACCTATAATCGAGGCGCCTCATTCCAACAACCACAAAGGTGAAAAGTATATATATGTTAGGGCTGGTAAGTCACTGACACCACCAAAGCTAGAAAGAAACGTCGTGCTCTCCCTGCAGTCCGTATCCCGTTTTTGACTCATACCGAGGTGTGAGGCTCGCGAATACACGTTATAGACAAAGCTGCCATGTAGGCGTGCTTTGATCATCAACCACAAGACTTTGCTTTTCAACAGAAGCCTAGATCCATGCAACTCAGCATGCCACACAGGCAATTCATGCCGTGCGATTGATGTCCATCGATATACAACCTCTGAGCTCGTACGTCTCAGAGAAGGGCGTTAAGCAAAAGAATAAATTCTCCGCCGCCAAACAGATGTATATTTAATAGAAATCAATCAACACAGAATAAAATCCAATGTCAGACACACAATCCATTTACAAGTCCGTTCTGGGTCTGAACGAAACCGGAGGCACTTTCCTCGCATATCCATTCATCTCCAAGTACGTCTGGACGACCACCAACTGTTTCCATCCTCTTGGGTGTACAGCCCAATCAGGATCATCAGTAATTATCCAAACGATGTGAAGACTTCCGGTCTTCGACCACCGTCTTCATCTTCGACTTATCATCGAATCGGTTATTCAGAATGGGTATAAACCCGGACTTTCCGAACAACCCGCGTATATTAAAACAAATGTTACATAAACACAACATACGCCTCATTCCAATTCATTAGTCACTAACCGCAAATTAGCAAGAGAACAATTTCCCAAACATTAACCCCGAAGGCCGAAACCAACATCAGATCAATACCCAGAAAACCATTCTTCTTAGCCAACCTACATCTAGTTTCTAAATTCCACATTCTTAGGGAAAGGTTCCCATTAATTTTATCCAAGATAAATACTTTAAAATTTATCCTGTAATCTTCCTTTGGATGTCATTCCAAACCAAATTATGGTTTTTCTAAACTAGTCGAGATTAGCGAATCACACCGAAGTAATTATTTATTTTATTTCCCAATCCCAACCTATTCATCCCATGAAGCAAAACTGGTAATACTCCATATCTAACACCGTGATGTTATCGGTAAAATTAATTACCATTTCACGTTCAAATCTAATTAAAGATTTAACTATCGCTTTGGAGCAAAACTGATAATACTCCATTTCTCGCTCATTTTCTGAATTCGATAATTTAGATTGTAAATTCACATTTCAATCTAATTGCAGATTCGTCAAAACTCCTTTTATTGGGTTTAAGAACTAGGTGTTATTTAAAACACAGTTCACGACAAACCCAAATCACATTCTATTTGTTATCGGGTTAAAGAACTAGTGTTATTTAAAACACCGTTCACGATAAACCCATTTCAAATCCAATTAAATATATTAGAAATTCCGATTATTTAAAATCCCTTTTTAAATCTAATTTATTTATTTAAAAATAATTGGGTTTTAAATTTAGTTCAAAACTAGTTCATTTCGATAAAAATCTATTTTTATCTTTTCAAATATGGAGTTTTTCATCCCAAATTTTCCCCAAATCATTTCTTATGATTTTACACAAATTATTGATATTTTTAATAATTTTATCAAGGCCCGTACAGTCGATTTCCAACAATGGCCATCGAACTGCACTCACAGCGACCTTTTTCGAATTTGATTTGGACGTAACTCCAAATCCAACCGTTAGATTTTGAATTTCCAATATTTGTTAGAAAGCTCTTTTCGATACGAACCCAACGGTTTCGGTTTTAGGAGAATCCAACGGTCGGATCTCCCGTAATGTCCGTTTGAAATAAATGGTCGAAATTCACGAACTGCCGCGGCGCGGCGCGTTCTATTCAGGCCATTATATTATATATATAATATATATAATATATTTTTCGTCGATTTCTATTTAAAACGAATTATATAAATAGTTTTAAAATTCGTTTCAAAAGCAATTTCAACTTCCATTTTAACTCAAATCAAAATTGAATTCTTCTTTATAAATTCGTTTAAAAAAATTCATTTCTATTCAATTCAAATTCCAATTCAATTTGAATTCATTTCAATTCGTTTTCTATTCAATTCGAATTCGTTTTCTATTCAATTCAATTCAAATTGGTTTTCTAATCGATTCAATTCAAATTAGTTTTCTAATCGATTCAATAAAAATTAGTTTTCTATTCATCCATTTCGAAATCGTTATATATTCAATTCATTTCGAAATCGTTTTATATTCAATTCATTTCGAAATCGTTTTATATTCAATTCATTTCGAAATCGCTATATATTCAATTCATTTCGAAATCGCTATATATTCAATTCATTTCGAAATCGCTTTATATTCAATTCATTTCGAAATCGCTATATATTCAATTCATTTCGAAATGAATAAAATCGATATAAATATCGTTCACGTCAAAATGGCGTTAATCTAATCAACATGGCTTCATATAATTCTATTTTCAAATGTTCTATTTCAAATATTTCTTTTTCAAATATTTCTTTTTCAAATATTTCCTATTTCGAATATATCGTTCAACACATGACTAATCTCAACGGATGAGTACAGTCAATACATGAACTTTTGTTTTATATTGATAAAGATGTAAATTTTATTGTCAAAAACATTTCGTTCAACACATGACTAATCTCAACGGATGAGTACAGTCAACACATGAACCTTTGTTTTATATTGATAAAGATGTAAATTTTATTGTCAAAAACATTTCGTTCAACACATGACTAATCTCAACGGATGAGTACAGTCAACACATGAACCTTTGTTTTATAATATTCTTTAATTTCTAAATTGGAATGAGGCCCAATCAATTACCATATAATGTTAATTATATGGATTTTCATACAACACATGTATATAATAGCATTGAAAAATAATCAACCATCAACCAAAGTGCACTACACTGTATAAGCATCAAATATAGATATCTAACGCTTATAACAGCCTGTCAATCAATCGATCGACATATTTAATCAATCAGGATGAGTGAATTTCAAATTTCATCCCAACACCCGTGTGGAGTTTCAAGCAATCAAACATAGATTTTATTTGTGCAGTTGGGCGATGTGTAAAATTTATCGACCCAATCAATGTCCTTCAAATAGGTGTACATAAACAAACCGTCCGGTTTGTAAATGAATATTTATTTATTCACGTTCAATATATTCATATTCACGTTAAAAATTATATTTTTAACGATAAAACATTTTATTTTAACATATGAATTTCTATTCAGTTCATTCATTCAATAAAATCGATATTTTTATTTTTCTAACATATTTTAGAAAATTTCGGCGGCATAACGGCACGATACTAGAAACGGGACGAGGCCTAGCCTTATCCCCGGTCTAGTGAAGGCCCACGCCATTCACACATCATCAAATCAATTCATTTCACCACACAATTCAATTTCAATCAAATAATCTAACTAATTTTTGCAATCAAACAAACAAGTCCATGGTCTGTGGACGATTGTGTCGGGTGCTACTAAGCACCGTCTGCATCCTAGTATATATATATATATAACTAGAAAAAAAAAATTGAAAGGTGAGGAATTCTCACAAATAGCTATCCTAGCTCCATGGCACTTCATCGATAGAAATCTTCATCGCTATCGCATCTTCGTCATCTTCTTTGCCCGTAACCACTACATATATAAAAATCACACATTTTTATATTTTGATGTCTTTAAAATAAAAATCACATTTTTATTTATTCACTTTCAATTTAAAAATCATATTTTTATAATTGCTTCATACCTTTAAAAATCAAATTTTTTTATTCAATATATAGAAATCGAATTTTTACTACTATGTTATATAGATAAAAATTATATTTTTATCACGCTATTTTCCATATAAAGATTTCGCCTTTTCTAAAATAAAGATTTCGCCTTTATAAAAACATAGACTTCGCTTTTTCAAATTTAAAGATTTCATCTTTATAAAAATCTCATTTTTATTTTTCTACACATATAAAGATGATATTTTTAATATTCCTATCATGTAAAAATTATATTTTTAACTCTCTACATAAACAAAAATCACCTTTTTATATCATCTATATAGTAAAGACTATATTTTTAATACTTTAAAAATATAAAAATCATATTTTTATTACTTTAAAAATATAAAAATCATATTTTTATTATCCTACATACATAAAAATTATAAATTTCATTTATTTCAAAATCCAATCTTTATTTCAGCATCAGTTTTAATTATTATATACAATTAGTTTTTATAATCCCAAAAAAAAAAATCGATTTTAATATATATATATAAAAACAGTTATATATAAACAAAAAAAAAAGAAAGGGGACTTACAGCCAACGGTGAAAGGGGGGGAAGAACTGTCGGAGGGGTGCTCGATGGGGAGGGGGCGGTCGCGGCTCACGGTGGCGCTAGGGGGGGGGGGGGGGGTTTGCGGGTTCGGGACTGGGGGGGGGGGGGTCTGCGTGCATCGATGAAGGGGGGGTGCTTCGCGATAGGGGGGGGGACGGGAATCGAGGAAGGCGGAGGCAGCAGGAGGCAGTGGAGGGGGGGGGGGGACGTCGGTGGCGGCGGCTCCGTCGAAGGCTAGGGCAGCGCGGTTTTTCTTTTTTTTTCTTTTCGCTTTGAAAATGAACGGGGGGGGGGGGGGGGGGGTCGGCTGATAAAAGGAGGAGAGGGGTTTTTTTTTCTTTTATTATTTAATTATTTTAATTACCAAAATATTGACTTTTACATACGACCTCGAAACGAGGCCCAACGCCTGTCGTCCATAGCGTATTACCCCTATTCTGAACACAATGGGATATATATCGTAAGCTGATTCGATCGTTTGAATCAGTTTCCGTTGAATTTACATTTAAATCATTATATTGAATTTTAAACGCACATTTCAAATTACCGGGGTCACATACTAACTAGAAAAATTCCAGAAAAATATTTTCTAGCTTCGTATTGACGATACGGTCCTAACAAAACTAATTTCGTCGAATTCTGAGACAGTTGGAAAAATGACCATTTTCTAGTCGATTAAAATCAACTGAAACTGGTCAAATGCGTTTTCCTTTGCCACGCTCACATATTGATTCAGAAAATTATGAAATTTGGAATCTAGCAATAATTTGACACTGCGGATCCAACAAAACTGGTTTCGTCGAAATCCGAGGTCATTTGCAAAATTTCCATTTTTAAGGGCCTGAATTCCATAGCGACTATTCAGAATTTTCAACTGGACATATCTTTTGATTCCCGCTATGAAATTTTGATTTTTATGATTCGTTGGAAAGATATCATCAATTAGATCCTATGATTTTTGGTTTCACTAAAATCCGGATTGTTTTGCACCCGGTACATTCAATTGAAGTTTGAAATCGAATTATCGAACTACCGCACCACTCTCAATTCCTTTTATAATTATATATAATTATTTATATTCTAACGATGACGCGTATAAATATATACGTTCGAATTATATTCAAAATAAATTTCTCGTCGATACTATTTAAAATAATCTATTTTAAATATTCAAAATTCGCCGAAGTGGCCAAAACAAAAAATTTTAAACTGGCCCAGAATTTCCGGGTTATTACACTTCTCATGTTAGCTTTTTTCTTATAATTTAGAGTTGCAGATGAAGCTTAATACTTGAGATTTTAGTATATTAAAATTTATATTACCAAATTGCATTTGTACAGTTTTTCTATTAGATTACCTAGAATATTAATAGATTCAGACATTCGGTTGATATCAAATGTGTTGTAATACCGTGTATAGTGTAAAAAGATTATTGGAATAGAGAGATTTGGATGATGTGAACTTTGAATTAACTGGTTTACTTACTAATTAATCGGTTAGTATAAAATGTGTAGCCTTAACTTATATTTTGAAATTCAGTAGCCATGTTGATTAGTATAAATTGATATTTTGTGTAACGGCTCACAGTATAAGATCTGAAAGTTACTCCATTAACATTGTAGTCATCACTGCAATTGTTATCAATTAACTAAATGGAATTTAATTTTTTTTTCAATGACATTAAGTAACAGATAGATAAATATTTCTCATTATATAAATTGTCTTAACATTTTTTTTGTATATTTCAAACTGTGCCCATGCTGTCAAATATAATTAAAACATAATAATATTGACATGCATGATGTAAAAGGATGCCAACATTTATATAGTTTGGTTTTACAGCAATGGAATTTGTAAAATTCCACTTATTAATGTCATTAAAGTCAGTAATAAAATCAACTTAAATCGTTGTAAACAGCTGTTTTAACTATAAGGTTTAACAAAATCAAGTCATAGAACACACACATATCACAAATACAAAATAGCAGAATAACTTGTAGTGGAATAATAACTTAGTAGTTTATGAAGCTACAAATTACAAAATCTCAAAAACAAAATACAAAATATCAAAGTCATAAATTATTACTTTAGAAAATTTCGGATACATAACTGCCTAGTATATAAGCAAATGAAGGAAACATAATAACATAATCACTAAGAAAGCAGTACTAGATAAATAAGTAGCTGAATCTCCAATAATCGCCATCTCTCAAAAGATGAATCAACAAAGTTGAACTCCTCGGTCTAACTTGAGCATAGAGTAAAAACAAAAGATTCGAGTCAAGATTAATGTTCTCAATGGTAAATCAACTAAAGTGAAATGCTCAAATGAAATACACAAGTAACTTAAAGAATGTTTGGGATTCCATTATTAAGGATCTGTTAAAATAGATATTATATAATATAATACACTATTATAATTTGTCTATGGTAAATGTACTAAATAGTGTAAGTGGGATTACCATTATTACTCTTACACCATTAGTAAACGATGTCGTAAACACTACATATAAAACACCAGTTAAACGGCCGGTGGATAGGGATGCGCCGCCATACGACAACGTCAAATCAAAATTGTTGGAGGCACGATCAGGATAATATAATAAGGCACACGAGGCAATACCCTGGGTAAGATTCAACTAATGGCAGGCTCAGACCGGTCGTAGCACATAGCCGTAACTACTGCCCAACACTCTCATAATCAAAGGGTCCCAATCAAATCACAAAGTAATAAATATGCTATCGAAGAAGTGCGCCCAATAAGAGGTGTTATCTCTATTAATCATGATATAGCTCATGTTTAAGAATTTTAGTCATTTTAGTTTCGGCCCAAAGGTCAGGGTTATCCATCATCGTGCTCTTACTTCATTGCTATATCGTTCACCAAACCTACCTACACCATTCTCGATTATGAACCACATGCACAGTTGTTAAAGCGGTTCCTGGAATTGGTAGAGAGTATGACAATATCCAGCTCCGGTCTCTTTAACAACCAAACACGTATTTCACACCATGGTCATTTATTCTTAAAATATTATAAGTCAATAATAGCAAGTGGAAAATAGGGAGAAGGACAAACTTAACAAAAAATTAGTGAAAAGTATGGAAACTTTTGAATTTAGTGAGGACAAACATTAGTGTAAATGGGGAAAGGATAGTAGGCCCCCTGAATTCCACTTTTAGTGTAAATGTGTCCTTCTCCCTGATTTTGAAACTTTCCATACTTTACACCAAATTTTCTGCTAAGTTTGTCCTTTAAAAGAAAATCCTTGCGAGTGGAAAATAGATTTATTTCAAACAATTTCGTTCAAATATTTCAATGTCATAAATCATTTTCAAATCAATTCATTACTTTATTTAAGTTCAAGATTCAGATTTCATATTTTAAAACGGTTTTTTTACAAATTACATTTGATTTCACATTCCTATATCTCAATTGCCATTATTTCAAAAATCTTTATATTTTCATTTATGATTCAATAGCTTAGACTCGAAATAACTTTACTTAAAATAGTTATTATAATACAAAATAGTTGTAATTAAAAATATTTGTATTTATATAAAATATTTTAATTTAAAAATAAACACAAAATATACAATAGTTACTTAAGAAAAATGATATAATTAAAATAGTTATAGAACATATGATAATTAAGTTAAAAATATATACATTAAAATAGTTATAAAATAATAGTTGACTTTAAATAGTAATATTTAAATTAGTTTAACATAAAATAATACAAATTCCAAATAATTCAAAATAGTCCAATCCAAACACTCGTCTGCATTTCCAACGTTCAACCTATTATCAGTTTAGATTTCAAAATTCAATTCAATCAATTTAACTTTAAACAATGTATTGTCAAGTCAATTCATTCAAAATAGTATTCAAGTTGGGTTATCTGATTCTATTTTTAAAGATTTACATTACCTTTAAATCACATCTTAATAAAGTTCAAATCAATAAATCTAAATTTTCAGTTTAATATATTGTAATATTTTAACTTCAATTAAATTTAGATTCAAAACATTTACTTAATAAATGATTATTAAATCGATTTATTAAGTTTTATAATCATAACAAGTTCATATAAAACCCATTTGTTATTTAAATTCACATCTTAAAATCATTTTATCTTAACTTGTTAAATTCCATTTTAATTAAGTCATTTAAACAGTATGTTATCATTAATTTCTAACTTCTCTTTAAAACCTTTGTATACTTGTATTTTATAAAAGACTATATATATATATATATTTAAAATTTGAATAATTATGAAACTATATTAAAAGATGTACTTATTTAATTATAAAATAATTTAAATTATTTAAATTTTAAAACTAAATAATATTATAATTTAAATTCTTACATTTATATTTTAAAAGCATATATTAACTTATAAATTAAGTTGGTATAACAAATAATCTAAATTTAAAGCTTTGTTTAACTATCAAAATATAAGTTTAAATAAAGTTCTAAATTTAGATTTCTAAAAGTCTTTTATCAAGTCAAAATACTTTTATAAATTAAGAAAATAGTTTTTAAAAATAGACCTACGGTGTCCATATATAATTTGCTATCTAGGCCAAGTGATACAGATATATATCATTTCATCCATTTAATATTTAACTTATGGGTATTTATCATATCAACCCACATCCCAATAAATTCAGTTTTAAATTTATAAATCTATATAGTTGGTAGGGTATCATTTCAAGTTGTAGTGAAAATATAACAAATACAACATTACAAATATTACACATGCATCACAATATATATCGTGAAAACCAAATATCGCTTGCAAATAATTCGTGTCATGTATGTCAATAGTTTGCGTGTCACATGTGCACAAATTTATAACAAACAATCCAAATTTTCTTGATCAACCATAACATTTCATATGTCGTTTCAAATGGTGTTAATTCACTAAATGAAAATGTTAATCATAAGCGAGGGATTCTTACCTTGCATGACAAATAGAAAGAGATGACATAGTCTGATACGAACACGGATACAGAAGCCGACACGATACAAGCAAGCATGATTGAATCAAACAAATTCTAACCACTAATTTGAATTAGAATTTCTCTAAGACTATTCAGCACAATCAACCCAAGCTCTAACTAAATATCCAAATTGCCACTTCTTCTTATTTTGTTATATATATATATATATATATATATATATATATATATATTTGCATGAAGCAAAAAATATATATATATATACTATATAGAATATTACACACACAAAATACTCCTCCAATCAACAACTAGCAGGATTGAAAATTAGACTTCACACATCTCATTCACATGTAATACCACTTTAACTACATCACTCTTTAATTCACACACACAACAAAACCACTGAAACACACCAAGCAACACAATCACCCACCCCCCCACCCCCCACACACACAATTACAGTAGGCTTGATTTCAAGGCTGGATCGATGGAGGTGGTCGGAGGCAGAGTGGTGCAGCTTGGCTGCTTGGCTGCGTGGCAAAGGCTACTGGTTCTATGGTTTTCATCAGTTTGGTTTTTCGGTACAACTTTATTCACACAGAGACCATGGTAGGTGGAGGAAGAAGCGGTGGTCCTGGCATGGTGGCGCTGAGTGGTTGTGCTGTGGAAGGAGCATGCCAGATTGGTGGCACCGGCAAAGGGGAGAAGATGGTCACAGATTTATTGGTTTTTTCCTTCATTAGGATAGAGGGTTTCACGGTTTTAAAGATGGGGCGCAAGGCTGGGCCGAGCGAGGTAGGGAGGAGCATGAGTAGAGGTCGGAGCATATGGTGGTGGACATTGCGATGGTGAAGGGTGTGGCAATGGAGATGAGGGGTAAGGCACGGTGAAATAACCACCCTACACTTCTGACATCCCAGACAATTTAAGGTGACCAATTAGGAAGAAGAGAACTAAAACTACACAGAACCTGTCGTGTCTCCTACAACACATGGAATAAAATATGATAGTAAATATACCAATATAAAATAGGCAAGATAGTACTGAAATGAATCCCAGAAATCAGAGTAACGAATTCAAAAAGCAAACCATAATGTTATAGAGTTATACAGAAGAAATAACTCGAACATGAACTATCTCTAAGAAGAATGAAAAAGAAACTACCAATACCCACAATAGTGAACAATGAAATGAGATAAAGTACACATAATAATACGTGGATAGCCTCATGCTCGTCTCCCGATCGGCTACTCGTGCTCACTCTTGACCTGCCTTTAGTCTGCTCATGTGAGAGCAGGCAGAGTAATAAACACAAAGCTTAAAATTCTAGGTCAGACAAAGTCTGGTATGAGCGATAAAATCTGAAGTACATAAAATAAATGGAACACACAATATGATAAACCATACGTGATTTTTTTCTGTATCCAAAGAGTTAACACATAGGAGTATATACTACACTAATAAAATCAGTAATATAGGTGCAATCTACATTTGAGCACTGGGATGTCTAAATGTCTGCATCTGCAATGCCTATATATGTGGTAATGTCACCCACATCTAATAACGTCCCTAGGGTGAAAAATGATTTAAACAAGCATAGCAAACAATATCCATCCTCACATTCACTCACTATATGTGTTAGATATATGGTACGTTAGTTCCATTGTAATTGTACCCTATCTGAGCTGAAACAGTCTACATCAAACTGACAACCTAAGCCTGTTTGAGAATGAGCATAAATGGTATTCATGAGTTCTTCTAAATTAACCACCTATTCAATGGGCAGCCTCCGAACTGGCTTACAATCTACATCAGGTCGAAGACTCGATAGACACTCAAGCCTCGGCTCTTTAAGTACCCACTCGAACCACATACTAATGATCGCTTTGCATATGTATCTCCACTATAGAACTACTATGGAACTGTCTTCCTACTCTGTCTGTAGTTCACTGATCGGGTACTACCTAGACAATTACATCTTTCATTCTACCCTGCTCCCTAACCTTCTCTAGACAACTTTCCTATCTTGACTCATGGTTCACTGCTCTGCTCTAGGAGTTCGACTAGTCATTATTGGAGTTGCTCTTCAAGAAGATAGAACCGTCGATCTGGTTAATCACACATGTGTCGATCCAAAGTGGCCCAACCTAAAGGTTATCAAATCCAAAATTTCACTCTTCTAAAGTGTAGATCTCTCTACCATGAATCCAATGCAAAAAGGCATCCAAAATGGAAATATTATGTAAATGTTATACCCATTTGAAGTTAGCTTGGAATGAAGGTAGTTCACCACCTAGATTTTAAGGAAGCACCGACCCGAGTTTTCATTAAGCCGGATTTTAAGGAAATACCGAACCATATTTTAAGGAAGCACCGACCTGGATTTTAAGCAAGCACCGAACATGATTTTAAGGATGAATCGACTCGGATTTTAGGGAAGACCAATCCAAATTTTAAGGGAGGCCGACCCGGATTTAAGGAATCTGGATTTCTTATCTTCAAATATCCTTCATTTTTTATTCATTCGACTTGAAATTTGAAACATAGGCTCCTCAGGAGGTTCTCTAGCTCCCATAAAAATTCATCCAATTCAGGACACTTTTTAATTTTGGTTGACCCAAACTTATTCAACCATAACTCCATTATACGAACTCCAAACGACTCTAAATCTCTCACACAACCTCTGGAGACCTTCCAACTCATTTGCTCCAAATTTGGTGTGATTCTGAGCAATTTTGATTTATGGACTTTTTTGCAAAATCCTAGCTCTAGGCCACCATCGTAGGCGTTTTTGAACATTCAAGCCACAACAAAACAAACATACAATAACATGCAACATCAACAAATTAACCCAACTTTTCTATAAAGTCTGGATTTAAAATAAAAATCATAGATTTGCACAGATCTACATGTGTTTTCATGAGAAACGTTGTCACATATTCCTAACCTTTTAAATTCATAGTTTTAGTCCAAAGTTGTAAATTACTAACATGTTTAACTATTATAGAATTATTTTAACATTAGAAAATTTGAAATTCAGTAAATAAGATTTAATCACTCACCTTTGTCTGTGAAATCTCAAATCCGAAAAGAACCACAAAATCTAAAGAGACCAACCCTCCTAGCAGTCACAAATGTGTTTCTCTAATCTGGATCTATTAACCTCTATATTTGGATTTAAGTTTTTATGGATATTTTAGGTTTTGGAAGAAGAAAAGTTCGCTACAATCGAGGTAGAAGCTCTGGTAATAAGGAAATGGAAATGACAGAATGAGTTACAATAACTCACTCTAGCCATTTATATCCCCAATCTCGAAAATCCCCACTGGGCCTACCTTAAAATGGGTCCACATGGCTGGGAATGGACTGTTTGTGTCTTAAAAATCCTTCCTACAGCCATGTCTCTTGAACAATTTAGTTGTTATCAACACATAACAACTCTATAGAAAGAGAAACCATCACCCGGATTAAATGGAAGTGGTTTCGAATCAAATTCCACCCACTCAAAAGTTATGGACAAAATTAGATTTTGTTAGGGGTAAAATGGTCACAGAAAAATCCCAAAACTGAGAGTGTCTTTAAAAATCATCTCTCAAATTTACAAAATGATGCGACCTTATATGAAAATAATATTTCATATTTAAGTGTTAAATACATGTAAAACTATAGGATGTGACATTCTCCTCCTCTCTAAGAATTTCGCCCCCGAAATTTCACAAACAAGTCAAAAGGGTCATCCAGCATGTGTAACAACTATGTGCAATCATCAAAAGCTAAACATGCATCTGTAGCAACAAAAAAGGAAAAGAATAAACTAGTCATATCCTAGCATGCAGGATTCTGCACTAAGGAACATTAATGACATCTCCTATGAAAGTAAAGACAATAACAGGAAATCTTACTAAGTAAAGAGCTCTGGGTACAACTTCTCCATGCTCTCCCAAGTATAATCGTTTTCACTTTCACTCCACTGAAGCTTCATTAACTTCCCCACTTTCCTCCTTAACTGCTTCGTATTATGTCCAATAAATACGAATTGGTCTACGATATCTTGAAGCTTCTGGATCAATCTCAATATCATTCAATTGATCCGGTTCAATGGTTGTCTTAAGGCCTTGCGCAAATTTCTGCAGTTGAGAAACATGGAATACACTGTGCACTCCCTTCATCTTCTAAGTTAAGTCAACTATGTAAGCAAGGTTTCCAATCCTTTCTAAGTTTAGAAAAGGACCCATAAATCTTGGTGCTTACTTCCCTCTTCTACTGAATCGAACAACACTTCTCAAAGGATAATCTTGACAAACACTGCATCACCAATGGAGAATTCCAAATCTCTATGCCTTATATTGGCATAACTCTTCTGTTTGTCGTGAGCGGCTTTCATCACTGCCGAATAAACGCAATCTTCTTAGAGATCTCCTTTACCATCTTTGGCCGAAGTATTAGTTTCTCGCCCACCTCCAACCAACATGAGGGAGCATTGCATGATGGTCCATACAATGCCTCGAATGCCATACCAATGCTCGACTGATAAGTATTGTTATACGTGAATTTCGTAAGATGCAAACGATCATACCACGAGCCTGCGAAGTCTATTATGCAAACACGAAGAGGATCTTCTATGATACGATTCACTCTCTTGGTCTGATCGTCGGTCTAAGGATGATAAGATATATTAAGGTGAAGCTCAGTCCCTAGTGCCTCTTGTAAGCTTCTCCAAAACCCACTAGTGAATAACGGGTCTCGGTCACTCACAATACTCTTCGGTGTACCAGAAAACCATACTATCCATTTCAAATACAAATCAATCAGCTTGGATGTCGTGTTACTCGAATTAATAAGTATAAATCTAGAACTTTCGATCAATCGACCAACTACGACCCAAATCCTATCGTACCCTAGTCGAGTTCTCGGCAGTCCATCGATGAAGTTGATTGACACCTATTTCCATTTCCACTTGGGAACTTATAGTGGTTGCGTTAAACCACTAGGCTTCGTCTGCTCTACCTTAACCAACTTTCAATTCATGCACTTTGTGATGAATAATCCTGCATCCTTTTTCATCCCTTTCCAATAATACATCTGCTTCATATCATGGTACACATTGTTACCACCGGGATGTATAGTCAATCTTGGAAGATAACTTTTTTTAAGCACTTCATCTCCCAAACCTTCCACCTCCAGGACAACCATTCTTCTCTTCTTACGGAGCTAATCTTCGAATCTGTATTGCTTTATGTCCTCCGACTAAATCTCAGACTCCCCCCTAGTGATGATCTCAACCAATTTAGGATTAATCTTTTGACTATCTCTAATTCTCTCAATCAAAGTAGGTATGGTAGTCAAGTTTGCCAACATCTCTGGCTCCAACTTACATCTTGCTCGAAAATCATAACCTGCAACATATTCCAACTACTTCTTCTCAACGAACATGACCCTCAAACTGGCATGTCTTTGATTCAAAGCATCAATGACTGCATTACCCTTCCTAGGTGTATACGCTATTCCAAAGTCATAGGAAGTTAGAAATTTAACCATCTATACTGGCAACATTTAATATACTTTGAAAAGGGTACTTTAACGAATTATGATCGGTAAAGAACTCAAACCACTCTCTCAGAAGATAGATCCTCCACATCTTAAGCGTAAACACAATCAATGTTACTACTAGTTCATGTGTAGGGTAGCTATTTTCATTCGATTTTAACAGTTAGCTAGCATAAGCTACAACCTTACATTTCTGCATTAGTATCGCTCTCCAGTACAAGAAAACCTACCTTTGGTAACACTTAGAGGTAGCGTTTGTAGTGTGAATGCAGCTGATACTAGTTTCCCATTTTATTTTATTTTTTTGGTTAATTTTAGATCTTGTTGCCTCCCCTGCGCATTAGTAAAAATGCATCCCATATTATCTTCACTTTCCCTCATCTTTTTCTATTCTCCCTCTTCAACAAAATTTCCCTCCTCTCGCTTTCATCTTATGTCACTCTCGTTTTCTATTCTACTTGTCACTCGTTTTCATCTTCCATCACGTGTATGTTATCTTGTTGATCCGCTCCCCTCTAGTCAGTTAATAGGGATCCCCTCACCTCGTCGATCGCGTCCCATCCGCTTTGTTCATAAGCCCTAAATCAACAAATCGAGGTAATCACTATTTTTTAGTACAAATCATTGTTATTTTACAAATCGATATATTATTACTTATTAGTTAAGATGTACATCTATGTTCTTTTTTGTACTCAAACATCATGCCTAATGTTTTTTTGTCAAATTTAGAAGGAAAAAAATTTATTTATTCAGTATGGATATTATATCAGATTAAATTGATTGGTTTAATTTGGAACCTGTAGTGGATCTATTGGCAGTATAAGCTCCGTTGCTTTTGGTATCGGTTTCCATGTATTGCTTTATTTGGTTCTTGAAAGGTATTTATTTGGATTTGTTTGATCAATTTGATTCAATATACTTGATATTTTGTGTAAACTGGATATCAAGTATATGCAAATTGTTGCAATGGATATGAAGACTGTATAATAAAATACGATACAACTTCACATAGACTAGGCATGAACCTAACCAAATTCTTGTTTTTGCATGCTTCCTGGAAAATGCTTCTCCTTTCAGACATTACACATGATGACAGCCAAGGCGATGTAAGTAATTTCAGGCATTAAGCTCTTGGCTTTCCATTTTATGGTCAATCATGATGCTTCTTCATAAAACATTTATCTTCTAAATGTTGCAGTTTAACTTACTTTACATGTGATTCCACAAGTTTGCATACTGTGATTACATCCCAGAAAAGGTATATTGTGTGATTCTTCTTCTTGTTTACATGGTGAATAAACTAATTCTTGGACATTAGAGCTTTTAGTCTTTTTCTGGTTAGTAAGTGCATTAGGACTTTGTAAGTAGACCAAATATCTTAGGGACGTTTGTTGCATTTTAGTTGATCCGAGTCCAGTATATTTCCTTCTTTTTGTTTGGTCAAGTTTCCCATGATGATTTAATTGAGAAATCATCCTATGTAGGCTTCCAGACCCATGTATCTTGTTATAGATTCTTCAATTATGTCTAAGAAAGTCTGTGATTGCTAACCTTGGCATGTCATAGTTAACCAAACCTCTCAACATTTTGTTGTATAAAGCTACACTAGATTTGTATCCTCTATGAGTAATGCAGAATTGAAATCTTTAAGGGCATGCATAGCTATTTTGTTGTTGTTGCATCTTAAGTTTAGTTAATCCACTGCAACATGTCAATTGTGTTCTATTAGCTTAATATGCATAGTTAAATAATCGCTCCCATTTTTTTAGATACTTTCATATTTCTGCACTTGTAGACTCTCTTGTTTTCAAGAGTTAAAGTAGTTTTTTTTATGATTTATTCAATTATAGTGTTGAGGGCTATAAGAACATGGTAAATACCTTTAGTTCAGTCTGATTTTACATGCTTTCATTTTGATTTGTGCAACTAGTTTTCTATTGTAGCAAGTTGATCCTTTTAACTATTTTTATAAGATGATTCCTACAACATTGAAGCGAATTGAAAATTTCAAATATAATCAAGGTTTTGTGATCATTAGAGCTTATAGTCAATGTATTGGGTTGTATGCAGAAATTTGGTTAGGACTGATGTACTAGGATTTCAAAATTTTGTTTGCAGAAATGAACAATATTAAGTACAACAGACACGGATATGAATAACAAAAACATGGTATACTGGGAATAACAAAATGAAATAAAAATGAAAGTGCAAATCCAAAGTTTTTGAAAGAAACCGAAATTTAATGTGTTCATCGAATGGAACATATCCTAAACCAAAAATTTAAACCTTGAACATCAAATGTAATTTTCAAAAATTACTGCCTGAATCAAATTTAAGAGTGAGCACTCTAATTTTCTACCTCCCTTCCTCCCTCCGAAGTATGTTTAAAATATGGAAATTGTATACAACAAGATCTCCATAAAATCAAAAACGTGGAAATTGGATTTACTTAGTGTTTGACAACTAAAGTCTTCAATGACTTGTAGTATCAGGATGTCTAATTGAAAATTGGTTTACATTTTTGACATGTGGTATCAGGATGTATTGCTTGGGTGTAGTAAGTGGATTCCTTCATTGAAGGTCATTTCAACCGGTACAATTTTTTTATTGTGGTTTCAGTATCTTCAATTGTTTTGGTGTTTTCTTTGCCGCATTAAAATAGTGAGATGTTGTTTTTTTACTTGATTCTCCTTCACTACGTTTCGGTAGGGGCGAGCATTCTTTTGTTTGGACCAAAATAGCTAAACGAACCAAACTGGTTGTTGGAAATGAATGAGCAAAGAAAGGGGAAAGTAGGAAGAAGAAGAGATAAGGAAGAAGAAGAGATAGCAACATTTAAAGTCCCACTTCATAGAAATATTAGCACAATCTCTCCTAATATATTAAAAGCCAAATAGGCTTATGTAAAATAGAAAGGAGAGGGATGATATGAGGATGTGGGCTTGGCCATGACATAATAATACATTAAAATGTCAAAGATAAGGGCCTTAGGGCTCTTGGGGTCTCTTGATTGGATATGGACGATGGTTGCTGATTGGGCTAGTGCACTGACATGAGAATATTTTTTCTCATAATTTTAAAGGTGTGTCCGTTCAGTTCAGAATTCGAAAGGAATGTCTGTTAGCTGAATAAAGACAACCATCTGAATTCTCAACAGATGCATATTAATAACCGGGCGGTTAAAGGGTCGCAACTTTTCCTATTCTGACGGTTACTAATGCATGCGAACAAGCACTACTCCTTGCCTATATATACACTGCCCAAAACAAGACAGAATTCACCTTTTTTCTGCTTGCATTGCTTCTTCTTCTTCTTCAAATTAATCCTCTGATCTGGTTTCTATAATCAACTTCAGTTCTTCAGAGCTCCGTTTACTGGCACTACGCAACGGAGTTGGTCTATTTTATCCTGGGAAGCAAATTGCAACAACGTCGATTGGTGCATACGACGGCAATATTGTTTCAAGGAAATAGAAAACTTATGGACTCGGACATTACTGAAACAGAATATTTTCTGTTTATCTTGACAAATCGATTACGCTTTCTGTGATTATTGTACACACAGTTTGACGTAACAATTGTGGCATAATTGATTAACGTTGATTGTTGTTGCTGTATGTTTGTAATACAATTGTGTAATTACAAAAGTACTAACAATCTTGAAATAATATTTTTGTTGCAGATGACGAAAAATAGCAGCACTAATTCTGCACCGATTCAGACGGTGAAAACTGCTCAGCCAGCGCCTGTGCTACCAACAATGGCTCTGTCTCATGGCGAAAGGCCAAAGAAGTTTAATGGAATCAATTTCAAGCGCTAGCAACAGAAAATGTTGTTTTATTTAACAACATTAAGCCTTGCCAAGTTTCTGACTGAAGAGGCTCCTGTGGTAGATGAACTCGAACCTGACGCTATTAAAGTAGAGGCACTCAATATCTGGACAAACTCAGATTTCATGTGCAAAAATTATATTCTGAATGGTCTGGATGATAGCCTCTACAATGTCTACTGTACTTTTGCAACGTCCAAACAACTCTGGTTGGCTTTGGAGAAAAAGTACAAAACTGAAGATGCAGGCATGAAGAAATTCATTGCTGGAAAATTTCTAGACTTCAAAATGGTTGACTCAAAGCCGGTGATAAGTCAAGCTCAAGAACTGCAACTTATCATCCGTCAATTAGAAGATGAAAAGATGACTCTTAACGAGACTTTTCAAGTTGCTGCAACTATTGAGAAATTGCCTCCTTCTTGAAAGGACATCAAAAATTAACTTAAGCATAAACGTAAGGAAATGACAATGGAAGATCTCATAGTTCGGCTACGCATTGAGGAAGATAGCAGAAATTCGGAGAAAAAGATTTCTTAGAATATTGCTACCAAAGCAAATGTTGTCGAGTCAGACATGACTAACAAAAGAAAAAGGGAGAATTCTCCTAAGAAGTCAAAGAAATTTCTGGGTTCTTGCCACATCTGTGGAAAGAAGGGGCATAAAGCAGCCGAATGTCGTGCACCTAAAAAGAAGAAGTTAGAAGCAAATACGACTGATGTTTCGAAAGACATTTCTGATCTTGATTTATGTGCAGTAATATCAGAATGCAACCTTGTTGGTAACTCAAAGGAATGGTTTGTAGACACTGGAGCCACCCGACACATATGTGCTAATAAGTGGATGTTTACAACCTATAAAACTACAACTGATGCTGAACAACTTTTTATGGGCAATTCTTCTACTTCAAAGGTCGAAGGCAAAGGAAAAGTTATGTTGAAACTGACTTATGGAAAGGAACTAACTTTAAATGATGTTCTCCATGTTCCAAAAATTCGCAAGAACCTGATTTCAGGATCATTATTGAGCAAGCATGGCTTCAAATTGACCTTTGAAGCCGATAAATTTGTGCTTTCCAGGAATGGAGTGTATGTTGGAAGAGGATATGTGTGTGATGGTTTGTTTAAAGCAAATGTAACCACTATTGTACCATGCACTGAAATGAATGAAAGTGAATCTTCTGCTTATATTGTTGAATCTTCTAACATATGGCATTCTAGATTAGGGCATGTAAGTTTTGGTACATTGCGAAAATTGATTAATCTAGAATTTATACCAAAATGCAATATAGATTCAAACTATAGATGTCAAGTTTGTGCAGAAGCAAAATTGACAAGAACCTCGTTTCATCATGTTGAACGAGATAACGAACCTCTAGACTTAATACATACCGATGTATGCGATTTGAAAATGTGTCAAACTATAGGTGGAAAAAGGTACTTTATTACATTCATTGATGATTGTACCAGATACTGTCATATATATCTCCTCAGAAGTAAGGACGAAGCATTCGAAATGTTTAAACAGTATAAGGAAGAAGTTGAGAATCAACTCAACAAGAAAATCAAATCTTTAAGAAGTGATAGAGGAGGAGAATACGAGTCTCCATTTGAGGAATTCTGTGCTGAGCATGGAATTATACATCAAACTACAGCTCCGTATTCACCTCAATCCAACAGTATAGCCGAACGAAAAAATAGAACTCTTAAAGAAATGATGAATGCCTTACTGATTAGCTCTGGCTTGCCAGATAATTTTTGGGGAGAAGCTATTCTTTCGGCAAATCATATTTTAAATAAAATACCCTGAAAGAAAACATCTAAAACTCCTCATGAACTTTGGAAAAACAAACCACCATCCTATAAATACCTAAAAGTGTGGGGGTGTCTTGCCAAAGTAGAGGTACCAAAACCAAAGAAGGTCAAAATTGGACCAAAAACTATTGATTGTGTATTCATTGGATATGCACAAAACAGTGCTGCATATCGATTTTTGGTACACAAATCTGAAATCGATGATATTCATGAAAATACCATCATTGAGTCGAGAAATGCTAGATTTTTCGAACATGTATTTCCCTTGAAACATGGTACTGAAAATCATGCACCTAAGAGACCAAGGGAAGATGAAGTTCCTTATTCTATTGAGGATGTTGAACAAAATAACACTCAGCAAAGTAGTGTTGAGCAGCAAATGGAGGAACCAAGAAAAAGTAAAAGGTCAAGGACTTTAAAAACCTTTTGACCGGACTTCTATACATTTATGTTAGAAGATGATCCATTGACATATAAACAAGCTATGTCTTCCAGCGATGCCCCTTATTGGAAGGAGGCAATTAACAATGAGATTGAATCCATTATGTCCAATCATACATGGGAATTGGTTGATTTACCTCAAGGATGTAAGGCCTTAGGTAATAAATGGATATTTAAAAGAAATTGAAACCTAATGGTTCAATAGACAAGTACAAAGCTCGTCTGGTAGTCCAAGGATTTAGGCAAAAAAAGACCTGGACAATTTCGATACATATTCACCTGTAACGAGGATCACGTCAATTAGAATGCTCATTGCAATTGCATCCATACATGACTTGTAAATACATCAAATGGATGTTAAAACTGCATTCTTGAATGGTGAACTAGAGGAGGAAATCTATATGAAACAACCTGAAGGATTTCTAAGCTCAGAAAATGAGCATAAAGTTTGCAACTGGTAAAATCACTTTATGGCCTTAAGCAAGCTCCAAAACAGTGGCCTGAGAAGTTTGATAATACTATGTTATCAAATGGATTCACGATAAATGAATCAGATAAATGTGTGTACATAAAACATACACATATTGGATATGTTATTGTTTGTCTTTATGTTGATGACTTATTGATCCTAGGCAATAACAAGTCCATAATAACATCTACAAAGGATATGTTATCCTCTAGATTTGATATGAAAGACCTAGGACTGGCTGATGTGATATTGGGTGTAAAATTTCTGAGAACACCACAGGGATATGCATTATCCCAATCGCATTACATCACCAAAATACTTGATAAATTCAAGCGATATAATGTAACTATTGCAAAAACACCAGTAGATACGAACCAAAATTGGGTAAAGAACATTGGTGATGGTATTTACCAACTGGAGTACTCTCGTATACTAGGAAGTATCATGTATGTTATGAACTGTACTAGGCCTGATATCGCTTATGCTGTAAGCAAACTAAGAAGATTTACCCGCAATCCTGGTAAACATCATTGGAAATCGATAATCAGGGTTCTAGGATATCTAAAGAATACACAGAGTTATGGTCTATACTATACAAACTATCCTTCAATAGTGGAAGGATACAGTGATGCAAATTGGATCACTGGATCAAATGATACAAAGTCTACAAGTGGATACGTGTTCACATTAGGAAATGGAGCAATTTCATGGAAATCATCCAAACAGACTTGTATTGCTAGATCTACGATGAAATCAGAGTTTATTGCACTAGATAAGACTACAGAAGAAGCATAATGGATTCGAAGCTTCTTGGAAGACATTCCTAATTGGAGCAAACCTATGCCTCCAATATGTATACATTGTGATAGTCAATCAGCTATTGGAAGGGCTTATAGTACACTATACAATGGTAAATCTAGGCATATTCGTCGTAGACATAAAACGATAAGACAACTTCTCTCTAATGGTGTTATCACAATAGATTACATTCGATCTAAAGATAACCTAGCGGATCCACTTACAAAAGGCTTGCCAAGAGAGAAAGTTCAAACCTTATCGAAGGGAATGGGGCTAAGGCCTAACGACTAAAGGTTTTTCTAAAATGGAAACCCCACCTAGTTGACTGGAGTTCCCAAGATCTAGGTTCAAAGGGACAACGAAGTTTAAGAGAAACTTGATGGCACTGTTACACACAAACAATTCCTATGATAAGTCAGTGCATTATATGTTGAATAAGGATAAGTATGAGTACTTTTAATGATGTCTGTATTTGAGGAAGTAGAGAATGCCCTTTACAGAATCACCTACGTAAGTGCGAAGGCGCCGCTTCAAAGAGAATTATGAGGCCAAATTCTCTAAGCATTTATGAGATCAGGCAGGTGTTCAAGGCAAAAACGAACACATATAGAGAACGAAGGGTTATAAGAAACATTTATCACGTGTTATCTACTTTGGAATTACACAAAAGGCTTACAGTTCAAGGATAGTCTATGTCTACTGATTCACAAGTGATTCAAATAGGTAATCACTAGGAAAGTTCAAGGCCCATGTGCTACTTTCACCGATGCAATAAATGATTCGTGAAACTAAGATCAACTGCTCATTCATGTGGGGGATTATTGGAAATGAATGAACAAAGAAAGGGGAAAGTAGGAAGAAGAAGAGATAACAACATTTAAAGTCCCACATCATAGAAATATTAGCACAATCTCTCCTAATATATTAAAAGCCAAATAGGCTTATGTAAAATAGAAAGGAGAGGGATGATATGAGGATGTGGGCTTGGCCATGACATAATAATACATTAAAATGTCAAAGACAAGGGCCTTGGGCCTTGGGGCTCTTGGGGTCTCTTAATTGGATATGGCTAACGGTTGCTGATTGGGCTAGTGCACTGACATGAGAATATATTTTTTCAGAATTTTAAAGGTGTGTCCGTTCAGTCCAGAATTCGAAAGGAATGTCTGTTAGCTGAATAAAGACAACCATTTGAATTCTCAACAGACGCATATTAATAACCGGATGGTTAAAGGGTCGCAACCTTTCCTATTTTTACGGTTACTAATGCATGCGAACAGGCACTCCTCCTTGCCTATATATACACTGCCCAAAACAAGACAGAATACGCCTTTTTTCTACTTGCATTACTTCTTTTCTTCAAAGTAATCCTCTGGTCTAGTTTCTATAATTAACTTCAGTTCGTCAGAGCTCCGTTTGCTGGCACTACGCAACAGAGTTGGTCCGTTTTATCCTAGGAAACAAATTGCAACAACGTCGATCGGTGCATACGATGGAAATATTGTTTCAAGGAAACAGAAAACTTCTGGACTCAGACATTACTGAAACAGAATATTTTATGTTTATCTTCACAAATCAGTTACGCTTTCTGTGATTATTGTACACACAGTTTGACATGACAATTGTGGCATAATTGATTAACGTTGATTGTTGTTGTTGTCTGTTTGTAATACAATTGTGTAATTACAAAAGTACTAACAATCTTGAAACAATATTTTTGTTGCAGATGACGAAAAACAGCAGCACTGGTTCTGCACCGATTCAGACAGTGAAAACTGCTCAGTCAGCGCCTGTGCTACCAACAATGGCTCTGTCTCATGGCGAAAGGCCAGAGAAGTTCAATGGAATCAATTTCAAGCGCTGGCAACAGAAAATGTTGTTTTATTAAACAACATTAAGCCTTGCCAAGTTTCTGACTGAAGAGGCTCCTGTGGTAGACGAACTCGAACCTGACGCTACTAAAGTAGAGGCACTCAATATCTGGACAAACTCAGATTTCATGTGCAAAAATTATATTCTGAATGGTCTGGATGATAGCCTCTACAATGTCTACTGTACTTTTGCAACGTCCAAACAACTCTGGTTGGCTCTGGAGAAAAAGTACAAAACTGAAGATGCAGGCATGAAGAAATTCATTGCTGGAAAATTTCTAGACTTCAAAATGGTTGACTCAAAGACGGTGATAAGTCAAGCTCAAGAACTGCAACTTATCATCCGTCAATTAGAAGATGAAAAGATGACTCTTAGCGAGACTTTTCAAGTTGCTGCAACTATTGAGAATTTGCCTCCTTCTTGGAAGGACTTCAAAAATTACCTTAAGCATAAACGTAAGGAAATGACAATGGAAGATCTCATAGTTCGGCTATGCATTGAGGAAGTTAACAGAAATTATGAGGAAAAGATTTCTCAGAATGTTGCTGCAAAGCAAATGTAGTTGAGTCAGACAAGACTAACAAAAGAAAAAGGGAGAATGCTCCTAAGAAGTTAAAGAAATTTCTGGGTTCTTGCCACAACTGTGGAAAGAAGGGGCACAAAGCAGCCGAATGTCGTGCACCTAAAAAGAAGAAGTTAGAAGCAAATACGGCTGATGTTTCGAAAGGCATTTCTGATCTTGATTTATGTGCAGTAATATCAGAATGCAACCTTGTTGGTAACTCAAAGGAATGGTTTGTAGACACTGGAGCCACTCGACACATATGTGCTAATAAGTGGATGTTTACAACCTATAAAACTGCAACTGATGCTGAACAACTTTTTATGGGCAATTCTTCTACTTCAAAGGTCGAAGGCAAAGGAAAAGTTGTGTTGAAACTGACTTCTGGAAAGGAACTAACTTTAAATGATGTTCTCCATGTTCCAGAAATTCGCAAGAACCTGATTTCAGGATCATTACTGAGCAAGCATGGCTTCAAATTGACCTTTGAAGCTGATAAATTTGTGCTTTCCAAGAATGGAGTGTATGTTGGAAGAGGATATGTGTGTGATAGTTTGTTTAAAGCAAATGTAACCACTATTGTACCACGCACTGAAATGAATGAAAGTGAATCTTCTTCTTATATTGTTGAATCTTCTAATATATGGCATTCTAGATTAGGGTATGTAAATTTTGATACATTGCGAAAATTGATTAATCTAGAATTTATACCAAAATGCAATATAGATTCAAACTATAGATGTCAAGTTTGTGCAGAAGCAAAATAGACAAGAACCTCGTTTCATCATGTTGAACGAGATAACAAACCTCTAGACTTAATACATACCGATGTATGCGATTTGAAAATGTGTCAAACTAGAGGTGGAAAAAGGTACTTTATTACATTCATTGATGATTGTGCCAGATACTGTCATATATATCTCCTCAGAAGTAAGGACGAAGCATTTGAAATGTTTAAACAATATAAGACAGAAGTTGAGAATCTACTCAACAAGAAAATCAAATCTTTATGAAGTGATAGAGGAGGATAATACGAGTCTCCGTTTGAGGAATTCTGTGCTGAGCAATTATACATCAAACTACAGCTCTGTATTCACCTCAATCCAACGGTATAGCCGAACGAAAAAATGGAACTCTTAAAGAAATGATGAATGCCTTACTGATTAGCTCTGGCTTGCCAGATAATTTTTGGGGAGAAGCTATTCTTTCGGCAAATCATATTTTTAATAAAATACCCCAAAAGAAAACATCTAAAACTCCTCATGAACTTTGGAAAAACAGACCACCATCCTATAAATACCTAAAGTGTGGGGGTGTCTTGCCAAAGTAGAGGTACCAAAACCAAAGAAGGTCAAAATTGGACCAAAAACTATTGATTGTGTATTCATTGGATATGCACAAAACAGTGCTGCATATCGATTTTTGGTACACAAATCTGAAATCGATGATATTCATGAAAATACTATCATTGAGTCGAGAAATGCTAGATTTTTCGAACATGTATTTCCCTTGAAACATGGTACTGAAAATCATGCACCTAAGAGACCAAGGGAAGATGAAGTTCCTTATTCTATTGAGGATGTTGGACAAAATAACACTCAGCAAAGTAGTGTTGAGCAGCAAATGGAGGAACCAAGAAAAAGTAAAAGGTCAAGGACTTTAAAAACCTTTGGATCGGACTTCTATACATTTATGTTAGAAGATGATCCATTGACATATAAACAAGCTATGTCTTCCAGCGATGCCCCTTATTGGAAGGAGGCAATTAATAATGAGATTGAATCCATTATGTCCAATCATACATGGGAATTGGTTGATTTACCTCAAGGATGTAAGGCCTTAGGTAATAAATGGATATTTAAAAGGAAATTGAAACCTGATGGTTCAATAGACAAGTACAAAGCTCGTCTGGTAGTCCAAGGATTTAGACAAAAAGAAGACCTGGACTATTTCGATATATATTCACCTGTAACGAGGACCACGTCAATTTGAATGCTCATTGCAATTGCATCCATACATGACTTGGAAATACATCAAATGGATGTTAAAACTGCATTCTCGAATGGTGAACTAGAGGAGGAAATCTATATGAAACAACCTGAAGGATTTCTAAGCTCAGAAAATGAGCATAAAGTTTGCAAACTAGTAAAATCACTTTATGGCCTTAAGCAAGCTCCAAAACAGTGGCATGAGAAGTTTGATAATACTATGTTATCAAATGGATTCATGATAAATGAATCAGATAAATGTGTGTACATAAAACATACACATATTGGATATGTCATTGTTTGTCTTTATGTTGAAGACCTATTGATCCTAGGCCATAATAACATCTACAAAGGACATGTTATCCTCTAGATTTGATATGAAAGACCTAGGACTGGCTGATGTGATATTGGGTGTAAAAATTATGAGAACACCACATGGATATGCATTATCCCAATCGCATTACATCACCAAAATACTTGAGAAATTCAAGCGATATAATGTAACTATTGCAAAATCAGCAGTAGATACGAACCAAAATTGGGTAAAGAACATTGGTGATGGTATTTACCAATTGGAGTACTCTCGTATACTAGGAAGTATCATGTATGTTATGAACTGTACCATGCCTGATATCGCTTATGTTGTAAGCAAACTAAGTAGATTTACCAGCAATCTTGGTAAACATCATTGGAATGCGATAATAAGAGTTCTAGGATATCTAAAGTATACAAGAGTTATGGTCTATACTATACAAACTATCCTTCAATAGTGGAAGGATACAGTGATGCAAATTGGATCACTGGATCAAATGATACAAAGTCTACAAGTGGATACGTGTTCACATTAGGAAATGGAGCAATTTCATGGAAATCATCCAAACAGACTTGTATCGCTAGATTTACGATGAAATCAGAGTTTATTGCACTAGATAAGACTGCAGAAGAAGCATAATGGATTCGAAGCTTCTTGGAAGACATTCCTAATTGGAGCAAACCTATGCCTCCAATATGTATACATTGTGATAGTCAATCAGCTATTGGAAGGGCTAATACAATGGTAAATCTAGGCATATTCGTCGTAGACATAAAACGATAAGACAACTTCTCTCTAATGGTGTTATCACAATAGATTACATTCGATCTAAAGATAACTTAGCGGATCCACTTACAAAAGGCTTGCCAAGAGAGAAAGTTTAGGGAATGGGGCTAAGGCCTACAGACTAAAGGTTTTTCTAAAATGGAAACCCCACTTAGTTGACTGGAGATCCCAAGATCTAGGTTCAAAGGGACAACGAAGTTCAAGAGAAACTTGATGGCACTGTTACACACAAACCATTCCTATTATAAGTCAGTGCATTATATGTTGAATAAGGATAAGTATGAGTATTTTTAATGATGTCTGTATTTGAGGAATTAGAGAAGTGAAAATTAGGCTCACATCCTTAGAATTAATCCTAATTATGCTCACATCCTCCCTATAAAAAAAGTTTAAATTACATCCTTCTTTTTAAACTAACCTCCTATTTGTGACTAATTTGCCCCTTTTCAATATTTCGGCTGAACGTAAGGATCTAAATACCGATTAGGGCTCCAGAACCAGGGATCGCCGCTCCAGAACCAAAACCTAAATCGTGAGCCCCTATTTGCAGCAACCAGGGATCGCCGCTCCAGCACCATCGATCATCCCCCCTTCAGTAGACGCCACTCCAGCACCAGGATCCGCCGCCAAAGGAAATCGCGATCAGCCCCCCTTCCAGCAACCAGCTATCCGCTCCAGCACCATCGATTGCGATTCACAAATCAACGTCAGTGATCCATGGAAAAGAAGAAGAAGGAGGAAATCGCGATCTGTAGATCAACAACAGTGATTCAAAATCGGAAATTGACCCCAACGGCGGGCGATCCAAATCACGTTCTTCAGAGTCAGAACTTGAAAGGCAGGCCGCACTTCTTCTATAAACTGTAGCTGCCATTTTTTTGGATGTAAGTTTTTAATTTTAGCCATGTTCTTAGGCTCTCTTAGCTTTTGATTTTTGCTGAATTTTTGATTTTTAATTTGAGCTATATATTTTGGTTTTTGGTTTGAAAATGGGAAGGACAACATTCATTATTTTCGTTGTAGGATGTAGGAAAATACAAACAGAAAAACATTCAAAATCGCGATCTGTAAGATATAGGAAAATATCTTTGATTTTTGCTGAACTTCTGATAAAAAGTTGCGGACAAATATGCATCTATTCTTAATATATGCATATATGTATGCAATTTTTTATCAAACAAACAGAAAAACATATTATTTTACAAATATATTCATATTTCTATGCATATATCTGGAATACTTGCATATAAATATTCAGAAATTATTGCTTTTTGCTGAATTCTACGCATGTATTTATATTATTTTGAAGCAGTTTTTGTAATTTAGGTTACTGCACATTAAGCTTATTAATGTTGATTTTCTTTTTTTTGATAACAGTGTTCCAGCGGATATTGGTGTAGTGGTGTTGTTGAAGCTTGGTCCTCCATCATTTTCCAAATGATTGAAATCTGCAGTTGTTTTAATAGAGACTACTAAATGTTCTGAAATTTTTGATGTAGTACATGTAAATGTAGTCTATACTTATTTTTTGATGTAGTACATGTAAATGTTATGAAATTATTCATGTAAGTATGCACATATTTCTGTTATTTGCATATATATATGCATCTTGTTATAATTATATGTATTTACTTTTTTGTCATTTCTTTTGTTTCAGCAATTATGCAGTACAGTTCTGTATATGTATGCAATTATTTCACTTTTTTGCATAAATGTATGCAATTTTAATTAATATTTGTATCTAATTGTCTAGTTTTTCGTAAAAATCAAAAAATCTTAATAAAAAAATTGTAGTCCCTACATTCAAGTAATTATTTATTTCTGAATAATATTAATGTATGCACGTCTACTTCATTGTTGCGCAAAACTAATAATTTATTTTCTGCATAATATTAGTAAATGTATGCAATTATTTCACTTAGTTGCATAAATGTATGCAATTTTACGTAATATACGTATATAATTGTCTATATTTTCGTAAAGATCAAAAAAAAAAAAAAAAAAAAATCGCTGTTGGAGTGATCAACGGTTTTCCAGAATTGTAGGATTAGGTTTATGAGCGAGATAATAGGAGCGATAGACTGAGTAAATGAGGACAAACAGTTGTTGGATAGTTTTTTAGGTGTGTAAGGGTAGATTTGGAATTTTTTTAGCGGAAATTCAAAAATAGGGATGTATTCTATATTATTTTTATCACCGTTTTTTTTTATATTTTGAAACTTAATAGGGACCTGTAAAAAACGCACCCATTAGAGAATGCCCTTTACAGAATCACATACGTAAGTGCGAAGGCGCCGCTTCAAAGAGAATTATGATGCCAAATTCTCTAAGCACTTATGAGATCAGGCAGGTGTTCAAGGCAAAAACGAACACATACAGAGAACGAAGGGTTATAAGAAACATTTATCGCGTGTTATCTACTTTGGAATTACACAAAAGGCTTACAGTTCAAGGATAGTCTATGACTACTGATTCGCCTGTGATTCAAATAGGTAATCTCTAGGAAAATTCAAGGCCCATGTGCAACTTTAACCGATGCAATAAATGATTCGTGAAACTAAGATCAACTGCTCATTCATGTGGGAATTGTTGGAAATGAATGAGCAAAGAAAGGGGAAAGTAGGAAGAAGAAGAGATAAGGAAGAAGAAGAGATAGCAACATTTAAAGTCCCACATCATAGAAATATTAACACAATCTCTACTAATATATTAAAAGCCAAATAGGCTTATGTAAAATAGAAAGGAATAGAAAGGAGAGGGATGATATGAGGATGTGGGCTTGGCCATGACATAATAATACATTAAAATGTCAAAGATAAGGGCCTTGGTGCTCTTGGGGTCTCTTGATTGGATATGGCCGATGGTTGCTGATTGGGCTAGTGCATTGACATGAGAATATTTTTTCTCAGAATTTTAAAGGTGTGTCCGTTCAGTCCAGAATTCGAAAGGAATGCCTGTTAGCTGAATAAAGACAACCATTTGAATTCTCAACAGACGCATATTAATAACCGGGCGGTTAAAGGGTCGCAACCTTTCCTATTCTGACGGTTACTAATGCATGCGAACAGACACTCCTCCTTACCTATATATACACTGCCCAAGACAGAATTCACCTTTTTCCTGCTTGCATTACTTCTTCTTCTTCAAAGTAATCCTCTGATCTTGTTTCTATAATCAACTTCAGTTCGTCATAGCTTCGTTTGCTGGCAGTACGCAATGAAGTTGGTCCGTTTTATCCTGAAAAACAAATTACAACAACGTCGATTGGTGCATACGACGGCAATATTGTTTCAAGGAAACATAAAACTTATGGACTCGGACATTACTGAAACAGAATATTTTGTGTTTATCTTCACAAATAGATTACGCTTTCTGTGATTATTGTACACACAGTTTGACGTGACAATTGTGGCATAATTGATTAACGTTGATTGTTGTTGCCGTCTGTTTGTAATACAATTATGTAATTACAAAAGTACTAACATTGGTTAATTCAGTTTGGGTTTCATCATTGATTCGTTGATTTTGGTTTTTAGTTTTTGATTTAATTTGGTTTATGGTTGGGGTTTAGTTTTCATTTAAAGAACTTTGGTCTAATCGATCTTACTGAACATTTATAATAGTTGGATAAAATAGTGTCAACTACAATTATTTTTCCCTTCAAACTTTTAAGCTTCTCGTTTTTCAATGGCACTATGAAATAAATGAAGAGCCTTATTCTTGGAATCGAGGTAGCTTTCCATCTTTCCGCTGAGATTTAAATCTCATCATCCTGCATAAAAATCATCTAATTCTCATCAACTTTCTTCTCAGATCATGCTTGAACACATCTACGTATGCTTTCCTTTTATTTTTATTCCTAAATTATTTTTTGTTTTGTTTTATGCTGTCTTTCCCAATGGCACAAGAACTTGCACTTCTGCTGCTTTGCTAAATTGCATGACTCTTCGATATTAAGAGGTACCGTTAGTGTTGTTAAAATTTGTCATTTGATTGGGTTCTACCTGAAGATTGAACTATTGTCAGGCCTGTGATGTATTTTAGGTGCAACTACAATTTGTTTTTACTTTTTAATGATTTTGACGGAATGAGATCCATTTATCTAAATATTCCTTGATGTGGAACTGGGTTGACTTTCTACCAATAAATAGCATTGAAAATTACAAAAAGGTTATCCAAATTCTTGTTTATGATAAACTCATTTTTAAAACATCAATGCAACCTAGTTGTATTTCAGATATCTACTTTTTTTTTTTTTTTTTTTTTTTTTTTTTTTTTTTTTTTTTACTTGTTTAGTATATAAGATCACTATTTTTTGTTCTCAAATAAAAGTTAAAAAACAATTAAATTGGTTTAAAAAATGATATTGAATAGAGAAATTATATAAATGAAATGAAAATAGAAGAGCCAATGTGGTTACATTTTTACAAAAAGGGCATATATTCCGACTTTTTAATGTGAATAAATAAAATTTTTGTATGGATTAGGTTATAAGAAATATTACGAATTGTTGTTTGGAATTTGGAATAGGTCTCTGCAGATTGACTTTTTAAAGAGGCAGCAACATTTTGCTATGGGGCATGGTTGTTGGCATTCCCGACTATAGGGTTATATTCCCATTATTTTGAATGAAATCTAATAGTGTTTCAGTTTTGTAAATCATTTTTATTGCTATTTACAACCTACACGAACTTATATTTTCTTTTCTTAGTTGGAAACATGGGTCACGCTACGTGGGTCACGCTGGACTCAAACGATTTTTTGTTCAGTTTATCACGAATAATGATTGGGATTCCATTTTCATGTCATCCTATGGAATTGCAGTTTACGTTTCTGGTTTTTTGATGTGGTTGTTACCAGTGTAATGTCCATTTGTTATGGTTCCAGCTTTTAAATTATGAATATACACAGTAACATGCCAACTACCGTGGTCAATATGCATCTTGAGTCTGTTAAGTTTTCATTAAAAAAAAAAACAATTCGCTCACTCCTACTACTTGAAGTCAGATGCAGGTTTTGGGTTGCTAGGGTGAGTTTTCATTAAGAACAGTGCTCTAGTTGTTGAACCTATTGCATATATTTGAATTTTTTCATTATTTTCCTGTAAATTTTCATTCTATGATGAATTATTCGTTTCTGTGTCAGACTGAAGTGAACAGTTACTATGTGGATACCTAAAGTGGGACGGAATTATATGCCTGGCCATAAAATATATTGCTTGCAACCAGTTTGCAGTACAGATTATGTTAACATTTGTGGTGCATGGTGTTTATGTGCAGCTCATAATGCGTAGCCTAGTAATTCATATTTGTTTCTTCTACCGTTGATCTCTACTTGTTTTTTATAATATATCTGGCTATAAGTATGATGTTTATAATTGTGCTGCATGATGTTTTGATCCTATGTTTCAGCAAATGAATTTTATTTTCCTGATTGCACTTTTGAACTTACCTGCTCGGCTAACTGCTTTATTTCGGTTTTGATGTAATTCGTTGTTTTATAATAATTTACATTGTATTTACTAGCTTCAAATATTATTCATTCGTACAACAAATTGTAGCAAGTTGGAAAAGAGAGAATATGTGTGATGCTGCTTCCACGGAGACTGTAGATGTGGGAGACATTAATTGCAGTAAGCTTTAAACAAAAGAATATTACAAATTGTTGCATTTCCAGGTATTACAGGGCTTCTGCAATGTGGATACTATTTTTCACAGTATATAGCTAATTGTTTGCATTCACAAATGACGATATTCTTATCTTTTTGAGACTTCCTTTTATACATTTTGTTTTGCAGGGCTTGTACTTGATATTAGTGAAAACAAGCTGGGAGTATTGTTATAAGGAGTTTCACCTTTTGAAATTTAGGAAAAATGAACTACTTTAGTCAGTTTGAACTTTTCAGCGTATATATGTTTCAGTCCCTTTTCTGTCAATTGATAAATCACAATAAGGTGTTGGTTTTGTTAGAGCTTTTCATATGTTTTCTTTTTCAGGTCTATTATGATATATATTGCGCTATGAATCATATTCAACGTACTATTATGTTAGAGTTTTTCATTTGTTTTCTTTTTTAGGACGCATGTGCATGAACTATTTCGATTAGTGATAGTGAAAGAATCAATTGTCAACATATTTGCCAAGTCAGTACACGTGGTTACAACAAAATTCGGATCCAAGGAAATCTCATCAAAAGTAAAATGGAGCTCACCGCTTCACAGCTGAAAGAATTCGACAAGTCGGACCCAAACAAACCAATATATCTGTCAATTAAATCCACCATCTACGACATTAGCACCATCGCCAATTTCTACAACCCAAGTGCGCCCTACGCACTCTTCGCTGGACGTGAATTGAGCCGGGCGCTGGCAAAGATGACCAAGGACGAGGCTGACGTCAATGGAAGAATTGATGACCTCACGTACAAGGAAAAAGGAGTTCTCGATGACTGGGTGAGGAAGTTTGAGGCTAAGTATCCCAATGTTAGTTGCCTTGTTTGATTATATTGTGTTCTTTAGCAGTATTTTATGAAATATGTTGTCAGTTTGTTGTTAAAAAGTACACGTAATTACACTATATATTGTTAGGTTATGCTACATATTATTTATCTATTTGACTCAGACCAACATATTCGACTCTTGTCTTCTTTTTGAGCAGTTTGCAATATGGTTATGTTATACTATATATTATTTGTCTATTTAGACGAGATGAATCTGGTTACTTGTTCACATGGTTAGATAAGATGAAAGTAGATTTGTGCTTCATAATTTAGTTCTAATGGAAGCAACATCTGCTCATTTATTGTGCTGCCTCATCCAACCTTGAGTATCTAATACAAGTTGGCTTGTTACGATTGTTTGGAAAAAGGTAGGATGAAGAAGGGAATTTGGGTGACGGGAACAATCATTGCACTGATTGATGGACCTGGACTTATCACCATAGATTTATATGATACACCCATAGGCCGAAGTGTTGAAGTATGCGATACTATGCGTTAGATTGAAGAGGAAATTTCGGGTATTTTGAATATTTTGGATCTGGAGGAAATTTTGGGAATGTCGGATCAGGAGAATTTCGGGTATTTCGGATCTAGAGGAAATTTCGGGAATTTCCATATACTTCTCTATGCTTGTATAAGCTATCCTCTGGATTTCAAAATGCAAGGATCAAGAGCTTCAAGACTTATTCAAATCAAGGGTTTAATTAGGGTTTATAACCTAATTGCAATTCTTCAATTCTATTCTCCTCAAACTCTTTTCTATATTGAAATATAGTGATCATTGGATCAATCTCTTGTATTCCTTTCATTGTGGTAATAAAATACTCTCGCCAAAATGGATGTACACTAACAAGATGTTAGTGGAACCACTATAAATCCTCGTGTGATTTATTTTTGCTACTTTTGTCATTAGTTTCTTGCTTGTGATTGAGATTTGGATTGTTCGTGATTGGTTGATAATTGTTTGTGATTAGAGTTATTGGTTTGGTTGTTTTTGCAAGTCTAACAACGATCTAGTCTTCCGCTAGTGCTTGTCATTTAGATATTTGATTCGAGTGGTCTTGAATTGGATTAATCATAACAGTTGCAACAGTTGGTATCAGAGCAATTGGAGCCTGTTAGGTATTTGTGAAAATGCCGGAAACGGATAATAGCTCGGTAAGTCTTTCAACCGGAAGTCCGAATAGTGTGGCGCCTTATGTACGGGGTTCGTATACGGCGTCGAGTTCTCAATTGGTAATTGATAAGTGGAACAGTGATAATAACTTTGAGAAATGTTAATGGAAAATGAAAGCGGTTCTTAGGCGAATCAGTTGCACCGAGTGGTACTTGAAACTCACTTATTGCCAAGTGATATCTCGGATGTTGAGAGAGAGATGGAAGAATGGGCTTACACTACTCTTCAACTTGCTATGGGGGAGAATGTGATCTCCGAAATTAGTGGTGAGACGACCGCTAAAGGCATTTGGGACAAGTTGGAGGAATTGTATGTGAAGAAATCGCTCACTAACCGTTTGATCTTTTTGCGGATGTTTTTCACCTTCAAGATGAAGGAGGGTAATTCGCTTAAGGCACACTTGAATGCCTTTGATGACTTGCTCATGAAGATGAAGGCCGCATTATCCTTCATTTGTTTAGCGATTTCAAAAGATGCTTTTGAAATCGGAATTTGAAACGAAAGATCTTGGACAAGCAAGGAAAATCTTGGGCATGGAAATTGGTAGGGACCGAAAGCGTTTTGAGTTGAGATTGACTTAAAAGGAGTACATTAAGAAAGTGCTTTGCCGGTTTAGCATGGAGAATGCAAAGGCGTTAAATACACCTTTACCTTTGCATATGAAGCTTTCGGATAAGGGATCACCTATCGGGGAGAAAGACAAGGCTTATATGGCAAAGGTGTCATATGCAAGTGCAGTTAGTAGTTTGATGTACGCAATTGTGTGTACAAGGCCCGATATTGCAAATGCCATCGGGGTGGTTAGTCGGTTTATGGCTAATCTGGGGAAATCGCATTGGGAAGCCATAAAGGCTATATCGAGATACTTGAAAGGCACAACATCTCATGGTCTTGTTTTTGGCAGTAGTGATGAGAGGAGTTGCAAGTTGGTTGGTTATTGTGACTCGAACTACGCCGATGATAGGGATCGCAGGAAATCGACTTCCGGGTATGTCTTCACACTTGACGGGACAACCATTAGTTGGAGATCGAGATTGCAAACCGTATTTTCTTTATCCACTATAGAGGTAGAGCTGATTGCCACGGTGGAGGCGGCGAAGGAGGCACTTTACTTGAAGCGATTGTTGTGTGTCTTGGGTTTCGAACATGAGAGTATCGATGTTCAATGATAGCCAGAGTGCTATACATTTGGCGGAGAATTTGGCGTTTAGCTCATGTACCAAGCATGTTGAGGTGAGAGAGTCATTTCTTGTAACCATGGATGAGGGTAAGCTAGTATACCTTTGGAAAGTGCACACAAAGGATAATGCGGCAGATATGTTTACTAAAGCAATGCCAGTTGGGAAGTTCGAGCATTGCTCGAACTTAATTCGCTTGTTGAGTTGTTAGGTGCCATGGGGTGGCACGGTTGGAGAGAGTGGTTTGTTTGTTTGGAAAGGAATATCAGTGAGAGATTAGAGATTAATCTTCACGGTAAGTACTCGTTTTCACTCCCGAATACATTTTCTTTTTGTGAGACTGGTTTAGGAATTGGATGTTTCAACACTTCAATGACGGGTGGGGGCTATGCTTGAACTCGTTAGTGAAGTGCAATGGGCGGTGGCCATGTCGGAGTTCAATTGGGAAACATTCAAGCTTTCTTGGTTGAAGGTAGAAGGAAATGCTTGGGTGCATTAGAGTTTATGATGGAGATGGATATAGTATCAAGGTGGAGTGGTAAAGCATGCGATACTATGTGTTAGATTGAAGAGGAAATTTCAGATATTTCGGATCTGGAAGAAATTTCAGGAATTTCGGATATTTCAGATCTGGAGGAAATTTCGGGTATTTCATATATTTCAGATCTAGAGGAAATTTCGGGAATTTCCATATACTTCTCTATGCCTATATAAGTTATCCTCTGGCTTTCAAAAACAAAGGATCAAGAGCTTCAAGACTTGATCAAATCAAGGGTTTAATTCTCAAGGGTTTAATTAGGGTTTATAATCTAATTGCAAATTTTCAATTCTATTCTCCTCAAACTCTTTTCTATATTGAAATATAGTGATCATTGGATCAATCTCTTGTATTCCTTCCATTATGGTAAAAAAATACTCTTTCCAAAGTGGATGTACACTAACAAGATGTTAGTGGAACCACTATAAATCCTTGTGTGATTTATTTTTGCTACTTTTGTCATTAGTTTCTTGCTTGTGATTGAGATTTGGATTGTTCGTGATTGGTTGATTATTGTTTGTGACTAGAGTTATTGGTTTGGTTGTTTTTGCAAGTCTAACAACGATCTAGTCTTCCGCTAGCACTTGTGGTTTAGATATTTGATTTGAGTGGTCTTGAATGGGATTAATCACAACGGTTCCAATAGAAGTATGTTTTTTTTAAAAAAAAAACCAGAGATTTCAATTCATTTGCAAGAAACCAAAATGTATAGCCAAAACAGTTAATTGGTTATTTGCTGTACTTTTTGGTAGACTTATGACTTCATATCATTTTATTTGATGTTTAAATAAGGAAAACATTCATCCAGTTAAAAAGAATCAAAATAGTGCAATGCTAATTGGTTTAATGTACAACTAAGGTAAATATATATGGTTAGCTCATATGTTTTCCGGAATATGGATTCCCGCATGATAAGTTGTAATCATTTTTGTTTCTTGTGCTTTTTGGTGGCGCGAGTAGTTTTTCTCTTCACATTGTTTTTTTAGAGGAACATGTCCTGAATCAGGCTGTTTTAATGTTGAAGCAGAAAATTTAGCATCCTCTTTTTTATGATGTTGAAGGCTCCATGTTTGTTTCTTCTTTCGAACTAGTGTTATTTGGTATTTGCTGACAGGTATGTATTGACTTGAGTGGTAAATTGTTTTGCATGTGCGTTTTTATTTTTGTATTATCTCATGGTGAAGTGAAGAAATTACAACAAGCCTTGAAGATTCTTTTAGATGCCGACAAGCAACTTCAGTACTCAAGTGAGAGAGCAACATGGTTGAAATTAATAATAGCAGGCACAAGAAACCTAAAAGTTCATTTTTTTCAATTTGTAAAACCACTAGTGGATGTTCGTTCTGATCACACAGACATTCCGGTACCCTTTTGAAAAATATTTCTATCATTTTTTCATCAAGTTTGACCGTATTTTCATAGGTTCTTGATATGTTATAGCAGGTCATTTAGGAGGTACATTAATAAGTGGAGAACAGTTTCTTGTCTTATAATGTGCTTTATTTCAGTTTATAACATTTATCGGGTATCATCATCATTGCATAGTTGCTAACTTAATTATCATTTTTTGCTAACTTAATTAAAGGAATGGATGTCGCTTCAGTTGAAGTTAAAATTGCCAAATTTAGAAAAGAAAATGTTGAATGCATATATGATGTTGAAGCTCGTAAGGTATATGCTTCCTCATAAACTTTGATTTATATGGCCGTATTTGCCTTTTGTTGTATTTTTATATTGATAATACATATCGAAGAATTTTTCTGAAGTATTGAATGCTAGCAAAGGATTTCTATTTATAGCCACCAAACGTTGAGAGCTGGCAAAATTTGTTTAGTATTACAAAAAAAGTAACTAATCAATTTAAAAATTGACAAGTTTATGACAATAATAAGTTATAAAATATAAACCAAATTAACTGAGTTTTATAAAAGTCAAATGAACTTATAATAGTAATACACATAATTAAAATAAGTTTTATAAATAATAATAATTAATTAATTAAACTTTACGAAAACCAACTAAGATTTATAAAAATTAACAAGTACTATTAAAAATTAACTAAGTTATTGACTTTTCCCAAAAAAATTAACTAATTTTGATACGAACTAATTTTGATACGAACTGACTTTTCCCAAAAAAATTATATTATAATCAATTTGGAAAATTAAAATACTCATTAATTCAAACATGTTATTTAAGTTTAAGTTTTAAGAATACTCTTTAATTCAAATAACATAAATTGAATCAATTTAACAATTACATTCTTATTTGACAGTTGCTTAATTTCATTATTCAAATGGTACATGTTTTTGTTCATATACAAAATCAAATTCACCTTTTTCATTATAATTAAGAATAAACTAGGATTTAAAAATTAAAAAAATCTAATCAAATCCTTGCATAAAATCTATTAAAAATTTCAAGTTGTTACAATCTCCCTCATTCAAACCTTTTCGTCCCCCAAAAAGGAAAGAGGCATGGAAACAACAATAAAGCAATAATATCTATACAAATTCAAGTTATACATACTTGTTAACTTACTTAGATTGTTATGCTGGAATATATTTAAATTAATCTTTTGGATATTTTCAACCATTTTGAAATTGTTTTCGGTATCCACTCGACTTCGCAATTTACACACACACACACACATATCTCATTTTTGAAACCTGAAAATAAATATTGGGATGCTGCAACAATTCTCAGAATCATTTTCAAGCGACTAGAGTGTGATTCTATATTCTACCAAGTACATATAGTATTTAACACATACGTTGATCCGACGTATACCCAAATTACTAAGTATGCGGTAGAATAATTTTAACTTCAAGTAAATACTCGAAACTTTCCTTTTAAACTATAATATATATAATTTTCAAATATAAATATACTTTAAATCATTTAATTATTACAAAATTTCAAATAGGGAAATTTTTTATGTCTCCCCCACTCATTTATTTTATTATCTTTGACTCATATCATATATTCAACTATAACAAATTTAAAATTACGAGAGAGATGATATAAAGTTTCTCAATTATATATCCTATATGGCACCTTAACTTACAGTAATATTTCACTTAAACCATCACGAGAGAGATACGTGTGGAACTATGGATTTCTATTGCTGCAATTGCCTTAAACTATGAAAATAGATTCTTGTGAAATTTTAAATAACCAACCAAACAGGAACATGCATAACTTCCTAAAGAATAAATTTACAAAGACGGAAAGAAAAAGGGTAACATAACTAAAAGATGTTATGTAAAGAAAAGAAATAAGAAATCAAGTTCAATACTTAATATCTAGAAAGGAATGTAACCTATTATGATAATTGTACGGACACATAAATTGATTATAAAAAGGCAAGTTGAACATGTTGGCAAGAATATTATGATAATTATGTAGATGATTAGCACAGAAATATGTTTATTTTATGCTCTTATATCTTATCTTTTGTAAGTAAATAAATATTACTTTGGGTATTTTTCTCACGTGTTTTCATAGGTTTAATAATTGTCTTCTTCATTCAATTAAAGACCACTTATAAGAAAAAAAGCCACTTTCCTATGTCAACAAGTTTTCAATCACAAAAGAAGCTGTAGCTCACTAGTAAAGGCATGAGAATCTGGACAAAGAGATTAGAGTTCGATCCTCGTCAAGCCCTCTTTTTGCTGAAGAAAGGAACATTCACACTTACCTCCTCTGCTCTGAAGAATTTATGGATTAGAATTGGGCATATTCTTCATAGAGAAATCAAAGGGAATCTTTCATAATTACATGCCATAGAAAAGAAGATTTCATTAAATTATTGTCAAGGAAAAGCAAATCAATCTGCTATATATCACTAATCAAAAAGAGGAAACCTGCATGGACTATTTGAAGTTTATCTTCAAATCTCTTTTATTCGTAAATATTTATTTCAAGAGATTTAGCCTTATCCTAATTATTATCATAGGAAGGAGATTACATCTCCTATAAATACCCTTTGTATCATTGTAAATATTATCCATTATTTTGTATTCTATTCTCCATTAATAAAATTCACTTTTATTTTTTTGCATTCTTTTATTTTCATGGCAACTTGTGTTGTCTAGTCAATTAGATTTGCTAGAACACAATTGCTATTGCAACTACTTTTCTCATTAGTGATTGACTGTTTGATTAGATTCAACAGTAATCCTAATTTTTATTTCTGTTTATTAATTTCCTTTTTGCAATTATTTTACTTCAGTACGCTGTTTCATTTTTAATCCTTGAATTGATTATAGATTCGATTAGATTCAAATCTATAATTAATTCAATTGTAATTTTTTTTATTTTTGTTGATAATTACAAATTTAGTTATCGGTTCAATTAGATTTGTTCTGAACTAAATTGTGATTTCAACTTTAATCCATCTCCAGGCTTTGTCTAACTCGCCTGAGAAATATATAAATAATTTATTTTAATTTACCTCCCTGTGATTCGACCTGCATACTACACGATCTGTGCGCTTGTAGTATTTATTACATAATTCGCGCTTTTCTATTCTATAGGAAAGCGACGATCAGTAAACACAAAAATGAATCATAATAGACAGTTTTGAGATATGTGTAAGCAAGTTTGTAATACGAAGGTTATAATTAAAAGTGAAATGAAGGCTTATTACAAATAAACTTATAATTGTGAATTAAGTTTAATAAGCATTATTCTACGACTGTGGTTCTATGGTGGAAGTAATATTATAACATAAGATTTATAATTAAAAGTGAAAATAGTAAGAAGAGCTTATTATGAATACACTTACATTTGTGAACTAAGTTTAATAAGTGTAGTGGTCCGTTCTGCCAAAGAAGGCTGATTAGAGAAAATAAGTGGTCAATAAAGCTAATAGACAAATAATTAAAAGTTATGATTTCAGATTATTTGAATGATAATGTTAATTAGCAAGAAGAAAAGTAGGGTAAATGCATAGCGAATACAGATATAGCGTTTAATAATATATCGAGATGCGTTTGGACCAGTCGGAATGAATTATGAATAAAGAGCCCAACGGGGAAGATCATTGTAGGTTTCCGAAGACACGGTGGGAGCACATCCAACTTAATATTCAATAGGACTGGAGAAAGACCTCTAGGGGAAGTTCATCGCCAGCTGAGCCCCAAAGGAAGGAAGTTCTAGACTTATATGGGATATGTGGATACTCTGAGATGGCCCTCTGGGGATGCTCATGGTCAGCTACCCTAGAGGCAGGTTCGTATGTTCCATCCATAGAATATGTCCTGTTTGCATTTTTGTTGAGGGCAGCTAGAAGACTAATGGGATGTTTTTTTTTGGATTTGACGGGTACCTTGGCTCCGAGAGCAAGCTACCAAATATGGATGGTAGACCATCGATACCCGTCATTGTCTGTTAGAGCATATACATGAAAGACTGGAGCTAAACCAATAGGCCAATAGCCTTTCACTATCGAGACATTTGAAGACATTTGATGGGGGACAATGCCAATTGGATTTTTAGATTGTTTTTTAAGGGCACAGTTACTTATCTCTTGAAATGGTCTTTCATTAGTTGAGGGAGGGGCCGAGTGGGGCCATATCCATAGAGGGAAAGATACAAACCAATCTATAGATATTTGTATCATAGGTAGATATAGAAATCTCCCGACTGAGTTCCATGCAAGGGTTTTGCCTGATAGCGAAACTCATATAGTAGACAGTACGGTCGCAAATAGGTCCTCGTTGTATGCACTGGGTCGTGCATCGTGGATGCCCAAGTATTACCTCCATGCAAGGGTTTAGCTTAATAGCGACTCTCGAGTAGCAGATGATCCGCTTTCTTAGCGTAGCGATGGAGATTTAGTACGCTTTCATAGCATGTTGATGGAGATATAGTATGCTTTTGTAGTATGATGACAGAGACCTTTCGAGGAGGATACAGTGGGTAATACCTATATATTAGGCATATAGCTACATATATATAAATTATTAGGTTTGATCTACTGAGGAGTAGATGAGTACGATGTACACGCAGAGGCGAGTGTTATAAACCCTAAAAACCTAATAAAGTAAATTAGTAATGGAATGGTATGTGTAGTGTTATCTTTAAAAAGTATAATTTGTCCATTCATTAAAACTTTCGCTGGCCTGCTCCTCGTAAAAGTTATATAGGTGATAGATATTTCACAACTTAGAGACACTCGCTAATTAGTGTCATTATCATGGTAAATATTTACTTATTATATGTTATTCAGTTCCACTAAGAGATATTCTATCATGAGCTCTGATGTATTTATCCTTACCCTTTTGCAAGATACTAGATAAGCCAACTTGGGTTTCAGTGGACTTAGATTTTAGCATTTTGCAAAAAAATTGGGCCCTTTGATATTTGGGTTGTTACACTTTTGTCTTCCCTAGGGTCAATGCCCTTAAAAAGACGCCTCTGCTGCCCCAGCCAAGATCGCTTATTTGGCTGTTATGCATCTATATCTAGAGAGGGGTTTCCACGTCTTTACCTTTTTCTCTGCGATGGACATCCTTCCATTCAGCAAGATAGCATAACCATCCAAACTTTTGATATCCCCTGATTCCCGATTCCAATCCTGGTTGGAAATTTCATGAGCAAGCACGAGGGAGAAATGCAAGTTTTGAAGTCACCGAGGGTCGGTCGGCCCTAAAAGGTGTTGTATGAAGATTAAATGTCCAACACAGTAAAAGAAAAGATCTGCACTCTCCAGAGGGCCCTCCAAGCTCAACCGATGGTTTGAGCATCCCTAACGGCTCGTTAATAGTTCTATTGAAGCCACAAACATGATCCGTGCATGGTTCCAAGTACTTGGCCTCAAGCATCACTTGGTTATAAGCCTTTTTGAACAATGTACGTATGGAACTCCTGCAATCCACCAAAATTTACCATACTAAAGTAAGACCTACTATGGTCGAAACAACAAGCGGATCAATGGTCGAAGCTTCTATTCCATCACAAAAAATGACATCATTGGTCATCGTCTTCCTTTTTTGGGTAGAGCAGACTCCACAGCACGACACTTTTCATAATCAATGCACTTAATTTCGCTGATGTTCTATGTTATAGCTCTTTAGTTGCTACCGCCTGGGTGAAGCCTACCGACAATGGTTTCAATAATTATTATTTTTTCTGCTTTTGTTGAGCAGCAGTTTTAGATGCTACCCAACCTTGACGATTTGAATTAGAAGGTCCTTTCCCTTTTAATGTGTGGAAAACTTATACTTATCTAACTTTCCTTCTCTTTTCAACATCTCAACAACATCTCTCAAGTGACGACACTCGTTATTCATATGCTTGTACTTTTCATGCAAAAAACCTTCTCCATTTGTTAATCTTACTTCCTTGATTCTGGCGGAGCAGACTTTTGATATTTCATGGTACTACAGGCGTCCAGGCAAACATTCTCTAAGATGCCATTAAAAGGAGTGTTATTGTCATAAGTTAGGAATCTCGGGGGCTTTCTCAAGTCTTGTCTCTGATCCAACCAACCACCTCCACTGTTAACTCTCTTAAAGTTTCTATTCCACTTATTTTGATTTCGAAATTTTACCTGCAATTTGTAGGAGTTCTTTTCGATTTGTCTGGCTGTGAATTGCTTTGAATTTCTTCATTAATAAAACCTTCAATATCCCTCTTCCTCGTCCTTTTAAATCTTTCCTTTCTTAAAAATGAGCTATCTTTTTATAAAAGTTGTCTAAATCTGATGGAGGCTTCCCAACCAACAAGTCTCCTAATTCTTTAATGGGATCAATGACCTTATCAATTCCATTAAGATGGTTTTGTCATTATGATTTCTAATCTCTATGACTACGATATTGAAAATTAAAAAATCTCTGAGTGGCTCATCTGTTCCTTGTGTATACTCGACAACATCACGCTTTAGGAAATTTGCATGGATGCGAAACTAATTCAAAAACTTACTCTCTAGTTCTTCGAACGAGGAGATAGATTTTGGCATCAACTTAGTGAACTACAACATCGCCGCACCATCCAGATAGATCAAGAAAGCCTTTCACTTGATCGCATCTGAGTCCTAGGCCAAATCCATATACCATTGGTATTTGTAAGGTACTAAATGGGGTTGAGTCTTTCCCATATAGGGTGGCATCACGGAAAATTTAACCTGCATGAATATTTAACATTCGAGATGTTGATTGCGAATGGTGTGTGACTCCCGTCTACTGCCCAGTCCTCATTGAAGTAGTCTTACATGTTTACACTTATCTGACTGACCATAGCAGTTAGCTTTGTAGTATGAATTATCACATGATGTTCCGCACATGCTCAATGATGTGTCTCTCGATCTTCCTCCTTTTCAATAGTACGACTTGCGTTGTATTTTTAGTAATATTTCCTTAACCCTTTGCACCCGTTTAGTCATAAGAGGCATGATGGAAGAGTGGTGGTGAATGAGGGTCCACCAGCATCTCGGTCAAGGATATAAGTTTTAGAGTTTGGGACAGTGCACATAGTTAGATCTAGATCGGTAGGATGTGTCCGTTCTAAGTCAGCACCAGCAGACCGATCTGGATCGTCCTGACCAGCATGCCCGGGATCGACCCCGTTTACGACTCACCTGCTGCATATCCAATTGCTTCTAGGTTCAGTCTTCCATGCTAGGAACATATAGCTCTTTTCCAATGAAGAAGACCATTTTGATCCATAATATTAAAGGATAGGAGATCACCTCCTCATTTCATTCCATTCATCCCTCATTCTATTCGTCTGCTTCCTCATATCAGTGTTGTTCCTAATATATTGGTTCAAAGCTTTATGAGTTTCTTCCCGCTTTCTCATAAGGGTTGTAAGGTCCGCATGAGTGACGAGATTTGTTGGAGTTGGCGAAAAAGGCCCTGTAGTGGATGCATGGTTACGTTAATTCTCTTATTGCGCACTTGTTTCATTATGTGCCTGAGTACTAGCCCTTGAGCTTGATGATCCTTCCTTTCCGACCATGATTTTGCTCCTTTTAGAATTGCGGATAGACCAAGTTAACAAGGGCAAACTACAAGTTGAGGACTCGGATCTTCTCAATGATTGGAGTATCCACCAGTAGAGTAAAGAACCTAAGATTGAGAATCATCTGTCAGAGTGACACAAAAAATGTTAGCACCAGAAATGGTAGCAACACTCGTGAATCATATTTAAGAAGAGATAAAATGAAAAAAATCAATATAAATTAGTGGAAGTAACAATTAAATATCAAAAAACAAAATACAATTATTTATAATGGTTTGACAATGGTAAGCCAATGGCCACTCCAAAATCTAGCTTGATTTTATTATTTATAAAAATTCGGGTCGAAATAAATCAAAAGTACAATGACAATGGTTTAAAATAATAACCAAAATCATTATTCAGGACCATTCGCTTCATAATCATCAAAGTTGTGTTACTTGCATTCTCTAGAATAGTCAGACCGAAAGGCCAGGTAACATATGTATATGCCCGAAATCGAGCTGTGACATTCCATGTTATATATATTTTTTGAATTTTTTTGAAAATTTCCATGTTATATATATATATATATATATATATATATACACACACGCACATATTTGTTGGATAGGAAAAGCATGGCTATCGAAAGAAGAAAATACCCATATTTTCGACAATTTCCGATGGTTTGTGACATTGTATTGGTTAAAAATTTCTGATGGTTACTGTCTGATTCCGACGGCTATTTAATCACTAATTTCCAATGGTTTTCGACATTATACTAGTCAGAAATTTCTGATGGCTACTATCCGATTCTGACGGATATTCATTCATTAATTTCCAACATCTTTCGATACATTTCAACATCATATTTAGCTCCTTAATTACCACGTGTACAATGCTAATGATCGAGATTACGTTGGAAACCATTGGAAATATGAAGTCAGAACCATTGAAAAAAATGTGGATGCTATTCCGATGGTTTTAACATCGTTTTCCAACTATCACCGACAACGTACAGCTATCGGAATGAGCCTTGTTCTTGTAGTGCATCATCCAATTAACTGATAAACATCTTGTACTTGAATGGTGAATATTTTCCAATCGATTGCTAGCCAAACAAATTGATTGAGTTTTGTACAATTTTGTGACTGAAAATGCTTTATGAAGCAATTCACTTCCATAATCCAGTGAAATTTTCTTCTTTTTCTGGATGTTTTAGAGTTTCATCATACATTTTTATGAAGATTTGATGGAGTTTTGTGGGATATATAAAAATACTAGGAATAGATCATGTCAGGTTTTATTGTATGTATGCTACCATAACAAAATGAGAATTTTTATATTGTTTCTTCTTCTTCTTTGGGCTTAGACTCCATTATCAATTCTGTAAAAAAAAAATCAAAATGTAGTAAAATATATTCTTGTGAAGTGGATATACACAATATCCTGGTAGTGAAATCACTCGAAACCAGCTTTTACATTTATGTTATTTCCATTCGGGATATGTGATTTGAAGGTTTTTTTTCTTAGTGGTTAACTCGATCCCGATTATTAATTTTCGCTGCATTGGGATTTGATTCACTTTGTGGTGAGCTTAGCTCAATTTGATGTTATGGCTAGCCTCGAATACAGCCATATCAACATCTTTTCTTGATGTGCTACTTGGAGATGTAGCCATGGTTTAAGGGTATGGACGAAATAAAAGAACTAGTAGTAGGTTAAGGGTGAAAGCAAGGAGGTAAAGGATAGATGAAGGTGGGTCAAGGTGTCGAACAGGGAGGGAGGAGATAGACGAGAAGATCACCTGGAATGGTGATATATAGTACAAGAAATTGAGCAAGATTAAAGAGATAAGAAGATTATAGGAAACAGAAATCAGAATTGTTAATATTCAACATGTCTGTACAAAATGAAGTAGCTATCTATTTATAGCTAAATTCATAACGGCTAGTTGCTATATCATCTAATCATAACAGCAAACAGGTTGTGTGCATTAGGGCTTCACAAATATGTGTGCACATGCACACTGATAAGCATATGCACAGGCCTTCTAGAGCTTCTACTCCTTTCCTACTACCTCTATACACTGTCTCTGAACCTCCTCCTTACTGACCATGTCCAGCGTGTTCTTTGATGATCCAACCACTGGAATTTGAGTGTTTGTCAGAATTTGAGTTTTTCCTATATTTGTGCATAAGCTCAGTAGTGAATGGCTATTACATCTCCCTCCCTTTCAAAAATAGACCGTGTCTCAAGGTCTAAGGTGGGAAACCTGCGTATAAGTGCCCAATAGTCCTCCCACGTTGCTTCATCATCAGATTTACCTCGCCATTTCACAAGTATTTGAACTACAGCTTCTCCCTTTCTTGGAATCATCCTTCTATCCATAATTCTTTCTGGTGTTAAGACTTCTTCATGCTCATAGCTTGGAAAATCATCCTAGATTACCACTTGCTCACCTTTTTTTTAACAATGAAACATGGAATACTGGGTGGATCTTCACATGCGCAGGTAGCATAAGTCTGTAAGCAACTGATCCTATTTTCTCTTCAACTTGAAAGGGGCCATAGTTTCTAGGGGATAGCTTATGGGTACACTGATTTCTTGCAGTTATTTGTCTATATGGTTGAAGTATCAAGTATACCCAATCACCAACATTGAAATGAATTACAGATCTTTTTTTTATCAGCATATTTCTTTATCCTATCTCGAGATAATTTCAAACTGTCTTTTAGAAATTCCAAGGCAATATCTCTATTGAATAAAGCATCTTCCACTTGTTCTACCTTGGCTGTGTTAGGAATGTAGGATAAAAGGGTGGGAAGTTCAACACCATAAACAACCTTGTATGGAATAGTATTTGTAGAGGCTTTCCAGGTTGTGTAATACTAGCATTAGGTCAATGATAACCACTCCACCTATTCATGTGGTTTATAGTTTATAAAGCACCTCAAGTAGGCTTCCAAAATTTTGTTGATAATTTCTGTTTGCCCATCACTTTATGGGTGGTAGGCAGAGCTCATATTTAGTTTACATCCTTGCAGTTTGAATAATTCCTGCCAAAAAATGCTAGTGAATAAAGCATCTTGACCACTAACAATAGTTTTAAGCATTCCATGAAGTTTAAATACTCCATTAGAAAAACACTTTAGCCACCTCCTTAGCAGTCTAAGGATGGTTTAAGGAAAAGAAATGAACGTACTTACTTAACCTATCACCACCACATATATTACAGTTTTATTATGGCTTTTTGGAAAACTTGTAATGAAATTCATAGAGATATTGGTCCATCTTTTTTCTGGTATAGGAAGAGGATCAAGGAGTCCAGGCAATTTAACATCTTCTGCTTTATTTCTCTGACAAGCATTACGTTCTTTAACAATTTTTTCTATAGTTCTTTTCATGTGCTTCCAGTAGAAAACTTGTTTAATTTTATTCATTATAGCCTTTATGCCTAAGTATCCACCTAGAGGAGTAGCATGGTGTTCTTCAATTATTATTTGTACCAAGTTATTTAAGCGATGATCAATAAGATTCTTCTTTTTATAGAATATTAAACTATCAACCACTTGGTACTTGTTACTTCCGATGCCCTGTTCTTCAATCTTCTATAGCAACTGGGTGTACCATTCTGAAGCTTATAAAGTTTTCTTTATCTCTTGTAGCCATGTAGCACGTACAATAGATATTGCATGTAAGTGTCCTTCACATATATTTCCTTCTTTTCTGGATAAAGCATCTGCTATGACATTTTCTTTTCCAGCCTTGTATTCCACTATATAGTCAAAACCATGCAACTTTGCTAACTACTTATTTTGTATACCAGTATTAATCTTCTGAGATAAAAGATACTTAAGACTCTAGTGATCAGTTTTTATAATGAATTGTCTTCCCATCAGGTATTGAGACCATTTTCTTATAGCAAAAATTATGGCCATTAACTTTTTCTCATATGTAGATAAGGATAAATTCCTTCCTTTTAATGCCTTACTGAGATATGCCAATGGTTTGTTATCCTGCAGTAGTACAACACCAATGCCATGACCACTAGCACCACATTCCAATACAAATGGTTTAAAGAAGTCTGGCATAACTAGTATGGGTTGATTAACCAAACACTGCTTCAATATTTCAAATGATTGCCTTGCCTCTTCAGTCCATATAAATGAATCCTTTTTAAGCACGTTGGTGAGAGATTTGGCTATAAGTCCATAGCTTATAATAAATTTTCTATAATATCCAGTCAGTCCTAAGAATCCTCTGAGTGTCTTCAAGCTTGTAGGTAGTGGCCATTCTAGCACAGCTTTTACTTTGCTAGGGTCTACTGAAATACCATGTGCTGATATAACATGCCCCAAGTATTCTAATGATTCTTTTGCAAAGCTACATTTGGACAGTTTGATAACTAGATAATTATCTTTGAGAACCTAAAAAGTTGAACTAAGATGCTTGACATGCTCAGACATGGTCTGGCTATATATTAGTATATCATCAAAAAATACTAGTACAAACTTTCTTAAATAAGGCTTAAATATGTGATTCATCAAAGACTGAAAAGTAGATGGAGCATTAGCTAACCCAAAGGGCATTACAACAAATTCATAATTTCCATCATGAGTTTTAAATGCAGTTTTATGTATGTCTTCATCACACATTCTTATTTGATGATAGCAAGATCTAATGTCAAGTTTAGTAAGGTATTTTGAACCATGTAATTCATCAAATAAATCATCTATTAAAGGAATGGGATACTTATCTTTGATGGTTAGAGAGTTCATGCTTCTGTAGTTAATGCACAACCTCCAAGTTCCATCCTTCTTGCGAATCATTACTATAGGAGATGAGTAAGGGATGTTACTATGCCTTATAATCCCATTTTCCAGTAATTATTTGTTAATCTTTTCCAGTTCATTTTTTATGTGATGTGCATGCACGTAGGGTTTAAGACAAACTTGATTTGTTCCAGCTTTCAATGGTATTTTATGGTCATGCTCTCTGGAAGGTGGAAGAGCAATTGCTATAGAGGTTGCTTCAGGGTAATACTCTAGTAATTTCTGGATTTCTGGCAATATCTCCGAGGATTGATCTTTTGAAGCTTTTGATTGTGAGTTAACCATTGCATACATCATTAACGCAACTTGTCCAATGGCTTATTCTTTGTCTAGAATCTTTTTGTCCACTATTTTCACATCTTATTGTTGCACACCCTACCATATATTTTTTATTGCCATACGTAAATTTTACCTGTAATTTTTCTAGGTTGAGGGTGATTTCTCCAAGCTTCTTCATCCATTAAGCTCCTAAAACTACCTGACATCCTTCCAGGGGAAGAATCAATAGATCAAAAGGCATCTTGCAACCTTGACAATTAGGGATTACACCATTGAAAATTACAGAACCTTGCAGCTTTTCAAGATTGGCTACCATGACTTCATAAACCTTTGAATCATCTATCTTGAGTTGTAGTTTATGAGCAAGCTTTTTGTCCATAAAATTATGGGTTTAACCAGAATCAATTAGTGCATGAACCAATTTACCTTTTATTGTGCATTGAACCTTAATTATTGACAATTCTGGAATGCCACGCATAGCTTGTAGAGTTATAGTATGTTTCTCCTCTATACTTTCATCAGATTCATTATTTAATTTTGGAGCTTCTTCAACAATATTTTCATTATCAGAAAAAGACATTATGCCTTCTGTAATTCGTACCTAAAGGCTTTTGCATTTATGATCTATATGCCAAGGCTCTTTACAACCATAGCAAATATTTTTCCTACTCATTTTTACCAATTTATTGGGGTCAACCCTTTACTCTTAGCTAACCTTTCTAATGTAGTACCCCTTCTTTCTTGATTCTGAGATGAATTTTTTTAATGCAGGAAAAGAAGTGGTAGGGTTACTTTTGAATGTAGGAAAGGTATGAGTTAACTTTCCTTTCTTTGTTTTAATCCATACCCTTTCAAACAATTTAGCCAAGGATACAGATTGCTTAAAATTCTGAGGAGTGGAAGTCAACACATCATACCTGATTGCTTCTTTAAGTCTTCCAATGAATCGTTCTAAGAGAAACGGTGGAGGTAGAGTTTCAATGGTTGCTTGTAAACCCTCGAACTTAGAAAGCTAGGTAGATACTATAGTGATTTGTTTAAGTTTGGCCAGAGATTCATATGGTTGTTCCATATCCTCCACATTGAATCTGATCAGAATTTCCTCCTTAAAGATAATCCACAATTGGCGATCCTCAACATTCTTGGTATACCAATTATACCATTTCAGTGCATCTTTTCTTAAGTAGAGAGAAGCAATTTCTACCCATATGTGCTCCTCTGTTTGATGAAACTTGAAGAACTGCTCAGCTTGGTTGATCCATTCGAGAACCATGTCATCCCCTTTGAATATAGGGAAGTCCAATTTGAGGTTAGGAAAAGGGGAATTTTTATTCCAAGAATTATTTTCTTGGCTGGTCTGGGTCTGAGTTGTTCAACTGGTAAATTAGAATGGAATGTTAAGGGTAATGGAATGGAACTGGTATGATTTCTTTGTGGATTAACAGAAGTTGCTGGAGGATTTGTAGTGGTTACTCGAGGGATTGAGGGATTGGTAGAGGTTGATGGTGGAACTCTATCAGTAGGGTTTCAAGCAAGTATTCCAGTACCTTTCATTTGTTGCAAAGTTTGAGAGACAGATTGTATCATGGTGTAAAGTCCTTCCATTTTCGTGTTTTGTTGATCAATTTTTCCATTTAACTCTCTTACTCCTTGGTCTACTTTAAGATTTAGATCATGTAAGGATTGAACAAATTTGTTATTAGCCTCTTCTTGTTTTCCCCATGCATCTTCTTGATCTTGTACAAAAGTGAGGAACGAATGATGTCGATGGTGATCCGGTGACTGAGGGTCTGAATCATGCTCAGAATTGTGCTCTGATACCATTTTGTTATTGCTAGCCTCAGATACAGCCATATCAACAACTTTTCTTGATGAGCTACTTGGAGATGTAGCCATGGTTTAAGGGTATGGACGAAATAGAAGAACTAGTAGTAGGTTAAGGGTGAAAACAAGGAGGTTAAGGATAGAAGAAGGTGGGTTAAGGTGTCGAACAGGGAGGAGATAGACGAGAAGATCACCTGGAATGGTGATATACAGTACAAGAAATTGAACAAGATTAAAGAGATAAGAAGACTATAGGAAACAGAAATCAGAATTGTTAATATTCAACATGTCTGTACAAAATGAAGTAGCTATCTATTTATAGCTAAATTCAGAATGGCTAGTTGTCACAACATCTAATCATAACAATAAATGGGTTGTGTGCATTAGGGCTTCACAAATATGTGTGCATGTGCACACTGATACGCATATGCACAGGCCTTTTAGTGCTTCTGCTCCATTCCTACTACCTTTGTACCCTGTCTCTGAGCCTCCTCCTCCTTACTGACCATGTCCAGCATGTTCTCTCATGATCTAACCACCGGAATTTGAGTGTTTGACAAAATTTGAGTTTTTCCTGTATTTGTGCATAAGCTCAATAGTGAATGATTATTACATTCGATTACTTTAATGTAGGAAATGTCAAATCAAGTCGAAATCGATTTTTTTTAAAATCAAATAACATTAATTCGATTAATCCAATCGATTAACAATTTAAACAAATTTGAAAAATATATTACTATTTAAATATTTAATCTACTCAAAGTAAAATATAGATTCATGTTTGAAGAGATTTGATTTAGTAAATTTTATATTTGCAAAAAATTTGATATATTTTTAACCAATGGACTTTGAATTTTATCACTGCAACAACTTCTTTTAAAATTACCCTAGGAATTTTGTCATGATAATTCCATGTTTTTAATAGTGAAGACTGTAGAAGATGTACGAACTTTAAAAGTATGTTCTATTGACGTTTTGGGTGTAAAATTTGAACCTTGGTATTCATTGTCTATCCGGTGCCATTGCTTTTGGATATATATATATATATATATATATATATATATATATATATATATATATATATACACACCCACTACCAACTTTGTGAGTATTAGGGGCAAAAGAATTTTTTTCCCTTATTAATAATCAATTAGGGGCAAATTAATAAATAGCCTCAGTAAATATTGAACAAGGCCCCTACAAGTGCCCTTAAAGAGAATTTCCAAAATTTTGGTGTTAAAGGTAAAAATACCACCACATTTATTCTTCTGTCGCTTTAGGCTACGTTTGTTTAAAATGGATGAATGTTTATTGCTGAATGCTGATTGCTGAATGGAAATGCTTAATGCTGAATGCTTTTTACGTTGTTTGATTATTTGCTTATCCAAATTCTAAGTTGTTGTGATATATTTTTTGTTGACAAATTTGTCCTTCGTTTTTGTTGTCTGATCATTTTATTCTTATAATTAAGATCATTTTGTTTGAATGGCTTTATTCCTATAATTAAGATCATTTTGTTTTAACATGAATTGAATCAAGTCATGGAAGGATAAACCAGAAATTTGCATAGCTATCTAATTGTCGCTTTTTCACCCGTAAAGAATTATATTACGGTACGCTTGCAATGTCTAATTTCAAACACTTTTTCCAAATTGCTATTAAAAATATTTAATGATTCACTTTTTGAATAGTTTTTGGATTCTTCTATATCAAAGAAGAAAATGTATTGTTCATGCTTTACTTAGATTACACTGATGTCCACCATATCTATATGCGGATGTATATTGCTCAGAACATTAATCATAATTATGTTTGAAATTTTATGAGTTCAGACATAAAAGAGAAATTTATAACACACAAATGATCATTGTTCTCTTTGCTATTTCTTAAATCTATTTTTTATTTGATGTTATTACAGCGTGAAGCTTCACTGGCACAATTTGAGGCATCTCCATTATATGAGTTCAGAAACATTTAAGAATCTGGCAAAACCGCAGAATTGAGTACAAAGACAGCCCTACCAGATACATAAATGCAATATAAAGATAGAATTCTCTGTTCTACGCACAATATAGAGAAAGAAATTGAATAGAAAATGAAGAACTTACCTTGTTTGTATATGCTACTGTCAGAAAGGTAAAAAGGAACTGCTCTCCTTTAATGTATGGTGTAGTGTTTTCTGATGTTGTACGTAAAAAGGATTAGTTGCTGTATATAAAAGAGGACAGCTTGAGATGAAAACAAATAGGGGCAGCGACGGAAATCTTCATTCAGCAGCTCAAAATATCAGCTTTTTACCATTCAGCTAATTTGACTGATTCATGGCTGAATGAGTCTCCCAACCAAACGGTTTAAAACAACTGACATTCAGTTTTTTAGTTTAGCACTGAAAAAGCACTTTTAAAAAAACAAAACAAAGCCTTACTCTCTCGTTTCTGTCATGGAGAAAGAAATCCCACCAATGACGATTTAATCTTTGTATCTACAGGTATTTTAATCCTCTCTTCTTTTGATTTATTTAATTATGTTAAATTTTGAATTATCTTATCCTTTCATTAGTTAGAATTTCTATTTTAGGGTTTCTATTTGGTGTTTTGAATTAGGGATTTTATGTACAATTTTTACACTTGTTCAGATTTATTGCGTTCACTTTATCTATGATGTACTGAATTTCATTTGTGTGTGTGTGTGTGTTTTTGTATATTTTTCTTTATTGAAGACAGTTTTGACATCCAAAATTACTACTTGAATGAAAGCTGGAATTTTAGAAGTGTGACTTTCAGTTTAGGAGTTTTGGAGTGAATTTTTAATAACTTTCTCTCTTTCTCTTTTTTTCTGAATAATTATACATTTTCCTTTTAAGTTAAGAAAAAGTTTTTAGCTTTTATCCATGAAAAATAAGATCTATTCATATTATTCAAGTACAAGTATTCATGTGTTAGAAATATGATAACACAGTGGAAAATTATTGTAGTGTCATAATTCAACCAATGGAGGGAGTTGTTCTAATTTTGTGGACCAAATGGGATGCCTATTCATTGTTTATATTACCGTCCTCCCTCCTACCTTACTGCATTCTTTTGACTTGTCCACTTGGGAATTTTTACCAAATTGCATTGCCATGTTTACTACATTAGTACTTACCTAATTTTTTCTATGTATATATTGCTTGCTTCTGCAACAGTTTAGATGCATGTTTATGCATTGTAGTACTTATACCTCTTATATCATTCCCTTTTTAGTAGTTTGTCATTGCTTTGGAACTTAACAATCATGCAGTCCCTTCTAATTCTAAATTGAAGGAGCTTTAGGAAGAAAATTTTGAAATGAAAGTTAAAGGGGATGAGGAGAAAATAAAAAGTATGCAAAAGAAAGCCAAGCAAATTGTATCAGCAGTAGAGAAAGAATTTCTAATATGCTAAAAAAATGCTGAGAAGAACGCCTATAATGCTCTCTATGCGACCTATGTGCACGTGAAGAAAATTTCTTCACAGAGCTCTTAATGGCATAGAGGTAGAGGTGAGCTTGGACTTTTTGTTGGATGTTGACCTTGTCAAAAAATGCCATGATTATTTTCATGTTTAAAAGACTAAGGATCACTAAGTGGAGCTCACATCACCATCAATTTTTACATAATGTGCTTTTATTAAATCTTCTTCAAAACAAATTACGGCTTCTATGTCACCTTCGTGTTCAATGCAAACTCCTAACAGTACTTTAGACAACTCCGGTTTTAAGAAAGTAACTTTTAACTTTGTCTCATAATTTAATGTGCGGGCCTTCCAACCAAAAAGATGAGATAGATTATCTATCAAAATATGAAAATAGCTAACAACATGGTAAGGCTACATGCAAGATCTAATTCATTTATGGTGTTGGTAAGTCATGGAAGGACCAAATGGACATGCATTTGTGCACTTATATTTTATATTAAACTAACAAAATCAATGAGCTTACAAATATTTCAACTGGTCATGAAATCTATTTATTTGATTAATGGTTATGTTAAAATATTCATATTTGATAATGTTTGCAGACGGTCGATTGATATCATGTACGGTGGTGTAAAACCCCCAACCATTAGATTTCTTCGAAGCAGTCCTTAATCAAAACTTGGTATTTCATTACACACATCTTTATTTCAAGGAAGACATGCAGTACCTGAGGTAAACAAATCTCTTCTCTCTACAACCACTTCAACCAATTAGCATGTACAACCATTAAAGAGTTCTGGTGCACTTATTTTTCCTTGTGCTCCTTAGAGGTATTCTTTTCTTAAGGCCTAGGATGGTACTCAAAAGTCTTCTAGGCCCATTATCTCTCATGAAATGCTCATATTTCCACTTGAGCGCTCTTTTGGCCTAGCCGTGATCAATGGTATATTGTTGTACTTTTTTTCTGAAACTAAAATTTCATGAATAATGTATGAGATTCTGTTTTGATAATAATTCATTTATTACAGTTGTAATTTTTCTAAAATAAGTAAGAGATACATATGGTCACAATAATAGTTTTAAAACACAAAAGCATACGCAAGGCGTATTGGTTCTTGTGAGCTTTGTTTTTAAAAACCTGCATTGATACTCGTGTCATGCCCTCCTCGAAAAAATAAGAGATAAAATGCCTTGAGGCTTATTCCAAAAGGCATTTGACCTCTAAAGCTTATGCCTCAACAACTTGAGGCATACAACAAAGCGCATAAAACGTACGTCTCGCACGCCTCAAACAGCTGAGGCATATGACTTAAAAACCTTTTTATCTTTAGTTGCAAATGTTGACACAAATAAATGTCGTTAAACTTTAATTATTTAGTAGAAATAAAAAAGATAATTTTAAAAGATAAAAATTAGAATTTTTTTACTTTTCAATTTCAATATTAACATAATCAATTAAGGTTGTTTATGAAATAATGATCGTGAACAATGTAATGAGTTTTCTAATTGTTATTTAAAGAATGTTTTTCAATAAACTTTGTTAATCTCGAAATAAATTTTGCAAATCGGTCTCAATTGATAGAACGTACGTATCAAAATTGGAGTTTGATGTAATTTTCAAATAGTTTTATCAAAATTTGAAACATATGAGTTTCGATTATTTACTTATTGTCAGAATGTGATTATTTGTTTTGCGTTTTATTTCTACCAGAAAAGCTTACGCCTCGATGTTTCGAGGCTTACGCCTCTCCTCGCCTCGTAGACCTAAAAACGCCTTATGTACACCTTTTGTGTTTTAAAAATTTGCTTATGTGGCAAGGCGTAATCCTCGTGACATTGGGGAAGAAGTTTTCTAGATAAAAATAATAAATGCATAACGTATAAAGAAATTATATAAAGAATCATATAATAACACTAATATCTAATATTAGATATGATATATAAGCATTTGAAGTAACTCAAACCAAACATAATCAATCATAAGCATTTGAACATTTAATTTGAATAAATTGCAAATATAAAGCATTCAAAATAGGAAGTTTTTTAGAACTCTGATCTATGCAAGTAAAAATAAACAAATTAAACTAGCGTAGTTTTTTTTTAATGCATGACTACAATTGTTTTTTTAAAATGTGAAGAGCAGTAGTAGTTTTCTAATGTACAAAATAGAGAATGCAGGGTATTATATATAGTTAATATGTAATTAATTTAGCAGCGTAGCAAGGATTTTTAATACAGCTTGCGGCAAAACATAGTTGCCAAAATAGTACGCAGAGGAGAAGAATGCCCAGGCATTTTTTTTCCTTCTCCTCTATATTTGACTCTCTTTTTCTTCAAAATGTTTGAGCAAGTCGTGATTGAGGATGATCAAGGATTTAACTCAAAATTGATTGGGAACCCCTTATCAAATCCAAATTAACGGAACCCCATTGACTTCCGATATCGATCAGGATTCTTGATCGATTATGAGGATCATGGTTCAAGTTAAAAGAAAAAAAATATAAGCTCATTTCTATTGTGTATTCTTCCTATTATTTAAAAAAATGAGTAATGAATTAGCTTTAGTAAACAAGTAAAACTAGTCGAGGTTTACCAAAAAAACCTAAGCTATCAACTTTTTTTAAGGCGTAAAAAACGAAAAAACCTATGCCGATGCGCCTTATGATAAGAGAACCACATTTTCTAAGGAAAACGTTATTTGAAATGCCTAAACCTTATGATGGCGCTTAATGAAAATTTGATATTGCATGCATGTTTTATATGGAATAAAAGGATAGCAATCAATGTGGTTTATATATATTGTGCTAGTTCTAAATACAGTGATTATTTTCTTTTGAAGAAGTTGTAGTGTAGTTTGTCTTTATAATGCAACAATACTAATATTTTTTCAATACAAATCAAGGTGCATGGAGTGAGTATTATAGATTATATGGTAGATATGTGGGCTATTATACGATGTTGATAGAGATTAAGATATATATATATATATATAGATATATATATATATATATATATATATATATAATTATGGCATCAAACTACATGTAATGTCTCATTCCAATAAGAAATAATTTTTACATATTGGTTTAATTTTATCCTAGGTTGAATATGGTGAGAGTTGCAAAGTACATTAGCTTCAGAAAAGATGGAGCCAATAAAGCATATTCATGTATTTCCAGTTCGTGGCCTGAGCTATCATGCCAAGCAGGTACATTTATGTTTTTATTGATGGTTACATTTATTGATTTCATTTTCGTATTCTTTGTCATAAGATCATTTGTATCATTATGTGCGCCTTTATTAAGTTCTAATAAGATGTGAAACTTCTTGTTCATTGGTGACCTTATCACATCCGGATAAAGCATTTACTGTTATTGTATATCTGTTTATTTTTTCTATACTAATATTATTGAATCTCAAAAGTTTATTCAACCTCATTTCACTAGTAAAAATCATCTTTTTCCAATAATCTTTCAATTTCTACCACTACATATGTTTCGTTGCCCAACTAACAATACATACTTGAAAAAAACTTCATACGATTGGATAAGTGTAACATCTATCAACTATGAAGTAAATTGTTAGAGCTATTTAAAATGATAAACATAATATATTAAGTTTGAAAATAGAACAATTCTGTAAAACTCCATACGTATAACCTGCATTAACTTTAGATTCAATTTTATAGATATAGTTTATGTTGTCAATAAATAATCGAGTCTAACAAAGCAGAACTGACATATTGAAGTTTGCTGACTCATATCAAGTGAATCATAAATAGGCTAATTTTTTAGCAGTATTTAAAACATGAAATAATTAAAGTGAGTTGAAACTTGGTGTCCTTTTGCAGTTCTCTTTTCTTTGGATAACGACATGTAAATGATAATTGATTTTCACAACTTTTAAACAACTAATTCATATGGAAAAAAATGAATAGGATTTTAATTTTTTGTTGGTTCAGAAAAAATATACATTTTGTTGGTTTGAATAAATCACCGTGATCGTATAAATTATTTTATCAATGTTTCCGTTTACAGTATGACGGATGAGATTTTGACAAACCTTCTTAGGTGTAATTGTAATTGGATATGGATTGCGGTTCACATGTGGAATATTTTAAAGATTTTTTGTAGGAAAAGATGCTTTGCCTATATACTTGTATCATATTATTAGCAATATAATCATCTTTATACATGTTTCCAAATTGTATATGTGCTAACTTATGGAAATGGAAAAGGAGCAAGGAACCTTTTGAATCCATCGCTTTCTAAATGAGAGTATTTTTTAGAGTAAAAGAATGTAGGGAATCAGAAAAAATTCTTCATGAAGAAATGGCTCAACTAAGATCTATGGTCTACAAAACGGGACCTGTGGCATTATGTCACATATAATATGTTACGACAACTGAATTGTTGAATTCATGATGAAAGGACCAAGTTAACCAATTTTAACAAGATACCCGCTCAAAAGAAGCACTAGCTTGAAGTAGTACATAAAGTAAAAGGAAGCTTAGTTATGACACAAGAAATGTTACTAGCAGAAAGTCCATTGATGTCTAGAATGGAATGGAATGGAACATGGAAAACTAGTACGCAAATTTATAGGAAATGAGATTGAATTTAAGATTAGTTGATTCACATTTTAGTTTGTATTTGATTTGAATCAGAATATGAGTTACATTGTACTAAATCAACGCTTTTGTTATGAAAAGTATGTTATTGGCTAGCCAATTTACACATCTGCATGAATTCTCGTATAATAATGGTTGTAGAACGATCTGTTTGTAGTATGGAAGTCTATGATATTTTATTATAATCTCTGTTCAACATTGCTATTTGATTATATAGCATATTTCCAGTTGTATTTGCATATTTCCCTTTTTACTATAAGTTTTAGAGGCGGATGTATTTGCCTTCAGTGGGGTTACATCTGGTTCCTCCTTACGTGGACTAGTGAATTGGAGGCAAATTAAAGGAACCATTTGCCCTTAAAATTCTTTAACGACACCATCTTTTGAGGCATAACAAAATCTGCCTCTCATAATAATAAGGGTAGTTCAAGCAGCTTTTTGGCCCCTATATATAACATGAGGGGCATTTATAAATGCCTTCACACACTACAAAGAACATAGTCTTTTGCGACAGCCTGAAGCCGTCGGCGGCCATCGCAACCCGTCGTCCGTCGTCGCTAAAGGTTGTCGCTAATTAAGTCCTCGCCAGTAGAAAAAGCAACGGCCAAAGCGACGGTCTCGTTGCTGAATTAGCAACGACTAGCAACGGTCTGTAGTCATGTGTCATCTTACGTGGCAAGTAGTTTCACTACAAGAAAAATACTCTTTTGCAACTAGCTATTTGCAACAGGCAACACATGACCGTTGCAGTAAATGATATTTAGCAATAGACTTATTATAGCAGTTGCAATAGATGAGATTTAGCGACAGGCTTTTTCTTTCTGTTGCGAAAGACATATTTTTAGCAACTTTGTTTCTCATCCTGTTGCAAAAGCATACTTTTAGCAACTATGTTTTCATAACAGTTGCAACAATCATATTATTTGCAACTGCGCTTCCAAGCCAGTTGCGAATAGATATCTTTAGCCACGTTTTTGGCCACTGCAATAAATGTTTTTTTTACAAGTGGTAAAGCTGGTTCCGAAAAACATAGTATTTAAAATAAGTTTCAGCATTTAATGATTAATTTTAAATAGTTAATATTAAATTATTAACTACTAGTAATTATATAATTATTAGGATTAATATTTAAAAATCATTAATTCATAATAAAATTTAAGTATTATACAATGATATTTATAACTGATTAACTACGCTTTCGTTAAGAATTGCATTTCTTTACAGATCACAATAAATATTTTACGTTTGAATATTTTAATATTTATCTTTATAACTCATGCGAACAACTAAATAACAAATATTAATTAATAAATTTTTTTTTGAAAATCATAAGTAATATTATATATTTATTATTAAGTAGCTAATAATTAGTACGTAATATTTAATGTTCAACTTATAATATTTAATTAAGAAATATTTTTATTATTTAGCATTTAATATTTAATAATTTAATTATTAATATTCAATAATTTAAAACACTCATAAAATTCAAAAAAAAAATTAACTTTCTTTGAATTCAAAATTAAAATTTTCAGATATTCAATTTTTCATAGTACTAGAAAATATTAAAATAAATTAGTAGATTTTTTTGTGATTCTTTTAACATATACATTTTTATTTAACTCGAAGTAATATTTTCAATGTTTGTTACGTCACCTTAAATAACAAGCTTTTCTCAAGACTTAAACCTTTTAGATTAAATTAAAATTTCAGATCTTAGATTATTTATTACTATACATAAATTTCTAGTGATAATTTAATAAATATCAATCATTTAATCTGCATTTTACAACCAAGTGAACAATCAAACTTACCTAAAATATAAAGTTTTCACAGTTTTACAAGGCGAAAAGGGAAGCGTCTTCTAAAATTTGGAAGCCCGCTCTAATTTCAATTTCACCGCCTTATAAAATTTTGAAGCCCATTCTAAAATTTCGAATTCGCGTTCTCTTCTCTACTTCCCAAATCAGTTTTTCTGCTAATCGTCTTCTTCACCATATCAATCTAAATCCTAAATCGCTCGTCGTGTCTTCCTTCTCTAATTTATCAACCCTAAATTCCGAACCCAATTTATCGCTTCATGCTTCTCAGTAGCATCTCAACGCAAGTGTCATGGGAGATCTCAGCAGCATCTCAACACGAGTTTCATGGGAGATCTCAGCAGCATCTTAATCCTAATCGCAATTTGGATGGAGTTTGGGTTGGTGATAGCATGTAGGTAAGTTGGGAATTGTGGAGTTTGGATTTGGATGAAGTTTGGAGATTTTGGATTGGTGATAGCAGCATCTCCACCATTGTTCAAGATACCTAAACAGTGCTAGCAGTTAAGTTAAAATAAATAAATTAGGTTATGTTTATCTTTATGCGTACTATATATTTCAATTAATTATCAACCAAATATTTACTTTCTGGACCTCCAATTGGCATGACCATCATGTTTAATTCTTGTTTACAGCAGTTTTTGCTGTGTGAAAGTCCTTTTCTGATTTGTACTTCCAGATCTGGTTAAACTTGCATTATAGATCTTAACTATGTCATCTTGGTTGAATCTTTTGGAGACTTTCTCCAGTTCCTCTGCTACGGCTACTATGATCCTGGTTTTCACCTGGATAGTATGGTTAGAATGTAAATCCTTTCCTTTAACTCTAAATCAAATAATTTTTTAATAGTGGCTAACAAGTTTTTATATATTTACTCTTCTTAAACAGGTACTTAGGCTAGTGCAATTCACTTTTCCCTACCTTTATAGGGCCATGAGTCCGCAGGAAGTAACGCTGCACAGGGTCAGTTGTTGGTTGCTTCTGTTGGTATCGGTATTATGTATATTACTTTCGTGTTCATATGCCAATGCTAGACTTTATGATATTTTGGTTGTGTTTTAAAGTCATTCTCTTTTTATACCCAGATCTGGAAGTAGAAGATTTTTTGTACAATCATTTTATATTAGAGTTTCATAGAATCGTATATGGTAGAAAACATTACTACCAAATTACTTTATTTGAACATGATTTGCTTCAATGTGTAAACGATTATTTTATAAGAACATGAATGAATGAGATACTGGTGAGTTTCTTTGGTAGAATAACTAGGTTTTTGCAAATGACAAGGACATTGATTAGGATTTATTAGAATACAAGAGGTTTGCTTGTTTCGCTTACATTACATTAATAAAAAATGGGGGACTATGTTGGCACAAGTGCTCAATATGTTTTATATTTGATCATATGGTTATCATACATTCTATGTTTATGTCCGCTATTACATATATGTTTTATCCCTCCTGCGATGGTCATGGTAATAATTTTCTAATAATTCTATGCATTTTACATTTAACAAAAGGAATGAACTTGGTTTAACATGAATAAACAAAGAACAAAACAGTTCACACATGGTAATCTTAAAATATACACATATTATATGAGAATTATGTATATTATAATTCACAAAATATGAAGTCTGTTTCAATTGAATCTACTTATGATCCTCATGGTGTTTCCTTCTAAATTGTCATCTATCTTTAGAGTTATGATTGAACGTTATGATCATATCAAACTGCAGGTATTTAGGTTGGTAACAACGACCGTTTCAGGTGGTCATACAAGAAGTAGGTACTAATATCTTTGTGTTCATGATATCCCATATTATGTTTTCTCCGGTATACATCCCAAGATACTCTTTAATCTTTTCTTCTGAGTTAATAATTCACTAACATCCTAATGTATCATGATGTAGCGGTGGTTTGTTTAAAGTGATCATGTGTGTCAGAATCACCCTTCGTCATGTATTTCAAGCTGCTGCAAAATAGAACCTGGTGCTAACACCTGTTAATCAACATATAAATAATATTTTTTTTTTACATGATTTTTAACAATGATCCTATGTATCGCAAGGTTGTGCTTATGCTTACTACAGATTTAATAATCACTACTCGAAATGTTGCCAAGCCCTGTCCCATTCTGGAAAACGATACAATAACATGCTTGCTTTTAAATTTATCTACTGGTTTGTAGATTTTTAAAGATGCACAATCTAGACTACCAAATAACACATTTTAATTTTTTTCTAAACCATTGGAGTAATTCTGATGACATATATACGATTAGATAAGGTAAATGAACTCAATGTGGATGACATTGTTTTGTTTATAGAACTGCATTCTAAAGTGCCTATCAATAGCAGAACAAATTTCAACGAATTAGAGGTGTCGACAAATTGACCATGAAGGTCCTTAATGAAATCCTTTAGCTTTTGTGGTTTAGTTCATGACACAAATTAAGAATGAGGGGAAAAGAAACATTAATTTTTAGTCATACTATTATGAGTACTGAGCACAACAAAAATTTAAACAAACATAGATTATAAAATAGGGTATTTTTACTAGCAAATGAGAAACGACGCATAGTTTTTTGAAAAGCAGGAGAGTTTTGTATTCATATTTAGCTATTTGTCTACATAACATATGAGTGTACACAACCCAAAGATCATTCCTGCAACCAACTTTTCAAAAAAGAAAAAGAAAAAAAGAGGCATACTTTGGATGATGTGGTCGGTAACACAGTTGTAGTGATTATTCATTATATTTGTTTGACATGTGTTGTGCTTGTTAAGTTTACATACATGCATCAGTTTTCTTGGTGTATGCTGAGATGTCATTGAATATTTTACCCATTTGTTGCATAATGATTAGAGGGTTTTTATCCTTGGATTTTGATCGTGTCTCGTTTCTAGAATTGTATATACAACGTCTCATATTGGGCGAGATGAGTGTATCTCGAGTGCAATAGTTGTGTATATAAATGCAAATATGGTATAAAATCATGACGAATTGATGCATTAACAAATTGCAGCAAATTTATAGATTGATAACAAACTGATGTAGTTTATTGTGTATATATTATACTACACTTGCAGTTTGTTGTAAACTGATGACAAGCTGACGCATAAATGTAGTTATATGAATCTAGTGTACTTAATCCTACTGCACTTGCATTTATATACACAAAACTTCTAGTTGTAAATTCACATACTAGCGAAATGGTTGTTCTCATAAGCGCTAATAATACTGTACTCAATGTAATTTTTTATGCAGGGATTGAGCTGATGAACTCAGACGCGATAATGCTTCATGGAGTAGAAAATCCGAAGAAATAGATTATATATATCTTTCTTATTAGATCATATTTAGGTAATTTTCATGTTTTCAAATTTTATGCTAGTTTTGGATTATGGTACATTCCAAGATTATTGGTAACTTCCCTTTCCTCCTTTCCGTATTCATATATTTATATAAAATTAAATAGAAATGATTTTTAACTAAAAAATGTTTTGTTTTGTAGCTTTGCAAAAAGCACAAGGTTAATTCGCTTGGCACAAAAGTACATTTCAGTAGGCTAGTATGTGTATCTTGGTTTTATGATTTTGTACTGTACTATATTGTTGAAACTGTCGCTTGTAATAATATATGTATGATAGAGTAGATATATGATTAGAAAATATTCTTTTTGAAAAAATGTGTTGTGTGACAGAAGAAATTGTTATACATGAATGGTGCATGAAAATTATAGAAATTTTTGTTGTAATTGTTTGTATTATTAAAACTTTGTTAAATAAAATAAAAAATTTATTTGTTTATTTAATTTTGTAATTTACATTATTACTAAAACGAATACATTTAATATGTAATATCTATAAGCTGTATTTTTTTTTTACAAATTTATGAATCTATTGCAACGGGCATATACTGTTGCAAAATGGTCTGTTTCAACAGCAAAAGCTTATTGCAAAAAAATCTGCCGCAACAGGAAATAACCGTTGCAAAAAGGGACCGACCTATTGCAACTTTGGCTATACAGACGGGCCCTTGCCTGTTGCAATAGGTCTATTGCAACAGATTTTGCCTGTTGCGAAAAGAGTTTTTTGTTGTAGTGTTTCTTTTACCGAAAAGCCGTTGTAAACCGTCGCAAAACCGTTACAAAAAACCGTCAAACGCCATCGCTATGTGTTGAACAATAGGTTGTTGCTAGCCATCGCAAATCTGAAGGAAATTTTTTTGCACTGCACAGCAGTTTCTTTCCATCAAGCCACACCACACTATCATCTCATCAACTCACTATTATTTCACCAATTTTCATCAAAAATCAATTCAATTCACCAATATTATCTCATCATTTCACCAATACTTATCAACAATCAATTCATCGATTAAAAAACAAAATTATAAACACCACACATATAAAAACAATTAGAAAAGCGCGATTTTTAAATTAAATTCTGCAAGCGCACAGATCGTGTAGTATGCAGGTCGAATCACAGGGAGGAAAATTAAAAATTATTATTTATAGAATTTCGTGGGCGAGTTAGACAACTTTTGAGATTTGGTTGAAAATAGAACAATTGAAATTGCAATAATTAGGATTATGTTGAAACTAATCAAACGATTAATCACTAATGAACATTTAAATTGCAAAACAAGAATAAAAATGCAGAAAATAAAAGTGCAAAATAGAAATAACAACTGAAATAAGATTAGGATTACCGCTGAATCTAATCAGACGGTCAATCACTAATGAACATTTAAATTGCAAAGACAACTTGTGCTCTACCAAATCTAATTGTATAGATGGCACAAGTTGCTTATAAATAAAAAATTGCAGATAAAAAAGAACTTTATTGATGGAGAAAAAAGTATAGAATAATGGTACGGTGGCTACAATGATATTACAAGGGTATTTATAGGAGATAACCAAACCCTAACCCTAATTACAAATGGGCCTAGCTATTTCAAATAAGTTTTAGGCCTTTTGTCATTTGGAACAAGTTCTAGGCCTTTTCTCCTTTTCTCTTGCAAGCCTCCTTTAATTTGAGATGTGCATGGCCTATTTATCAATCATTTTCTTGTCCAACAGCAACTAGATGTGAGATCTTCATCTACAATTTTTCAAAATGTAAATATATAGCAATCTGATCTTTATTTCTCTACTTTTCTGGTTGCATGCGGGCTGGGTTGGAACATCTGTAAAAGTAACAAAACAATACCCAAGTAATATTTATTTATATACAAAAGATAAGATATAAGAGCATAAAATAAACACATTTCTATGTTAATCAAATACCCCCACACTTATCTTGTACTCGTCCTCGAGTAAAACAAAAATTAAAAACTAACTAGATAGGTCACACTTTCGTAGGAAACACGATTGCATTGAGCGTATGCAACAAGCCGTTAAACCTCTAGGTGTCCCTAGTAGGACGAGTGGTGTCTCGTGAGGGTTTTCAGCGGATACTACCCATAAAATCCAATTACAGTATGCTATGATTCTAATGAAACTACATGAGTGCAATGGGCATATGCAAAATAAAAACAAAAAATGGAAACATGACTTGTTTCAGGAAAGTGGTACAACAATTTAAGTTAACAATTTCTAATCAGTTGATTGTACTTTAGATACCTCAACCTGTCACAGATTTTCAATATAAATCAGGTTTTCAAATGTTAAATTCCAGTTTGGCCATTTGGTTCGGTCGATAACATAGTGCAGCCATGAAATAGATTCTTAGTTTGCTTGTCACAGTTCGTGAAGTGGCATTCTAAATTCCTTGTGTATGACTAATCAAATCAATAAGGTCAAGAAGTGCTTGGGCATCATCACTTATTCTCTATCTCTATAAAAATTGAAATTTACAATTAATTACATACACCTAACTTAAAGACCAAGGTATACCACCCATACACTGCCTTGCGGACTGACGGAGAGTTAGGACAGAGCTTGGCGGATTGTGCAGACCGACGCTGACTTTGTCAACAACATGTCGGTAATCCTTAGGTGTCCAATCTCATAAAATGAGACCAAGATATTCCAACGCTGACTTTGTCAACCACATGTCGGATAAAGCTTGGTGGGTTTGCACACCAACACTCGATATACAAGCAATGTTGGATACCCTTGGATTGCTATTATTATTATTTTGAAAATATAAGAACAAGAGAGAGTTACACGAATTCAGCTTAACACCACTTAGTTTCAAAGATTCAAAAAGCCAATATAAGTATTTTAAGTCCCCCACTTATATAAACAAATACTACAATATAGAATAGACTTCATGGCCATCACCTAAGAGTCTCCTTATGTACCGGTTACACTATTATCCCTCAAAATTCAACTTTTCATTATATTTCATATTCGATCTAATGTTGAGAGAAAAAATTACTATCAACTGACTAATAATTGTTAACTTATTTTGTTGTATCAATCAAAAAAGAGTCGTATTTTCCAAAAAAAATGGCATGTTACTACGATCTAAAATGCATGATGATCCTATATGAAAATAAAAATAAAAGGATGTAATTCAGACTCCCCCCACACTAGAACTAAACAGTGCCCACACTGTAAATGTTTTCTAAATTTGAAAGATCGTACCCAAAGGTGAATGAGATGCAAAATTATTTGTAGAATAAAATGCAATCTAGCTATATCTAAAAATGGATCATATGTACAATGGTATATGTGTTTGCGATGTATGCGATGCAAGGAACGCCACCAACTTCCCCCCCCCCCCCAACCCACACTTGGTTCTGGCCCGATGAATCCCATTCCCACTATGTCTAGGCATGTTTTCTAATAAGCAAATGTTTTTGAAAACCATCTCATCTTTATACCTAGATTTATAGTCCACTAAATGAATGTCCAATGTCATCCTATCATGAAGTTTTTCAACCAAGCCAACATTCCAAATATAATTCATGTGTTCAACAAATTTATCAGTGTAATTGTTCAAAAATTTGTGATCGTATATAAATTCAGTGAAATTTGAATTCTGAGTGTTGTTCAAAACTATGTGATTACATTTCTCAACTTTATCAGTTGACAACATATTTTCGACACTAACAAATTCTAGTTTGTTTGAAACCTCAAAATCGAAATTTTCGAACTTGGATTGGTGGTTTGATTCAATTTCATCCTCATTTGGCAACTCATCCTCATACAGTCCAAAAAATTCATGTTCATTAAAATCCTTTTCCAACTCTGAGTTTTTGAAAAATTCAACATTTTCATTTTGTTCAAATTCAAAATTTTCAAATTTCTCGCATCCTAAAAGAGAGAGATCAAAATTTGAGCTTAAATCGTTTTCCTAAAAAGAATCGAAGTCCAAATCATTTGTTGAATTTTGAACAACTTCATTTAGAACGTTATTCTCAATTTCGAAAGTTGTTGTTTGAAAATTTTCACTATCAATAAAGAATGGATTATTTTCTGAATCATCGCATGTTTGAGTTTAATTTTGTTGCTCTCGTTGTTCTTTCAAAGATGTCATTAAACAAAGAAGTTCATCCATCTTTTTATTTAGCTTTTCTTCACTCTCTTTAAGAATGTTAAGATGATATTCTTCGGAATCGTTGATTTGAGAGCTCTCATTTTGGAATTCTTGATTTTCAAAATTATAGTCCACATCAATTTCACGATTAACATTATTTCCAATGTGGTGGTTGTTTGAATTTTCAGAAAAATGACAATGATATTGGAAATCATTTTGATTTTGAAAATTATGTTCGTAACTAAAACTGTTGGAATTTGAGGGAAAATTGCAATTTTGGTTTTTTTTCAAGATGTTGATATGGGCTATAATTTTGATTTACAACCCCGTATTGATGTTGATCAAAACTATATTGGGATTCAAAGCTGTTTTGATGAGTATGTGGCCCATAATCGAAATTATTAAAGTTAATTAGAATTGAAATCGTAATTTCGATCATTTCTATGATTTTGAAAATGTTGGTCATTTGGAAAATTTTGAAAATTGATGACACTGGGTCCACGAAATTTTGGAAAATCTCGCCCTATGAATTGTAATTCATACTCATACTCTTCAAGAGGACGTCCACTCCGATTATTATCCCACATTTCTCTCAATGATTTTTTTGAATCAAACATTTAAAGAAGTCGCGACAAGACATAAATTATTCTCACTTCAAAATAGCATAAAATACTAAGCGGCGCTCTATTAATTAACCGACTCAATTAGAAGGGGGAAGAGGGTCTTATGGCCGTTCACGAATAGTATAAATACTAAGGGATACGACCAATGTTTTACGGGTAGTATGCAACCTCTTTTGCTAATAGTTCAATAAATTGAACTACTATATATCCGCGATCCAATTATACGAGATAATCAACTTCACAAAGCACCACTTTTCAATTATATTATTTTGCAGCATCTATTTTTATTGTTGAAAACAATGAGAGTGAAGATTTCAATTATGGAAATATCAGTCAACCACAAAAATCAAACAATAATAACTGCAGAAATTTAAAATATTGTACAAGCAAGCCGCTGCCCCTGTAGAAAATCTTTACAAGAAATGACTATGTTTTTTTTCCAAGCACAGCAGACCTTGTAGAGTTAGAATTTTTTTACAGTGGGGTATGGTTGTCTGCCCAGAAAATTTGAGTTGTGTTCACGCTTCAAACTCGGCTACTTGCAATCAATTTGACCTCTAATTTCGTGCTTGCTTTGCTTTAGTTCCTTCTTCACTTTGGCTTTGATCTGTTTTTTTTCCTCTAAGGAAAGCAGCAAAACAAGACAAAGTTCTCAATCGATAACAAAAAAACTAGGTTGCTTATCACAACCAAGGACTCACACATGCCAAATAAAATAAAGTAGAGGGAAATACACTCAAGAAAAAGAGAAAATAAACAAATTGACTTGAATAAAAGTTCTCAATCAACCAAAAATAGGGAAAGAAAATTAGAAGGGAATCAAGTCATGAGTCAAGTTCAACCAAGTATCACCAATCACGACCCACGCCTATAAAAAATATTTCAACCTTCCCACTTAACTAAAGTTAGTCACGCCCTTCTTTTGTTCCAGGAACTAATTCTCGCAAAGATCAGATTTTTTTCTTTTTTTACATTTTTTTCTGGAATTCGATTCGAAAATCTGACTCCACAATTCAAATTTTTGCTTCGAGAATCGGATGACTTCGGGTTCGAATCTGTTTGATGTATGGGTTTCGGTGGTGAAATCGGCGAAGAAGATTTCTGTTTTGTTAATTGTGAAGGAGGGTGCGAATTGGGTGTCCGATTTGATGAAAGGGTTCCGATGGACTGGCTTCTGAAATGTATTGGCAAAGAGGAGGTTTGAACTTGTGTGATACTGCGTTTTAGGCTGCTGTTGTGAGGTTGTGGTATGGGTTTGGTTGCGGTTTGATATTGATTTGGGTAGGGGATTTGTAGAGGACGATGATGAAGTTGGGATTGTTGAAGGTGAGGAAGGTGCGTGTGATGGCTTGCGAGTTTGTTGTCTGGACTGAAAGTTGGCGGAGGTTGATGGTTTTGTGAAGATGTGGCTATGGAAATTTGTTGATGAAGTACTGTATTGAGTGGATATCGATGATGGATGCGGAAGAAGATGAAGCTGGACGTGAGGATGATAGAAGCAGAAGAAAAATACAAGAGAAAGAGAATTTAGAAAGAAACTTTTTTTGGAAAGAAATAAATTGTAGAGAAGTATAAAAAGGAAAAAAAATTGAGAAAAGGGAAGAGAATCAATGCTGAGCAGAAACAACAATGGAAAACCCTTTTTTTTAGATTTTTGACTTGTAGAAAAAGAAGGAAAGCTATGTACTAGGGATTGGAAAGAAAAAAAGAAAAAAAATGGAAAGAAAAAAAGAAAAAGTTGATAAGATTTTTTGTTTTTTTAATTGTTGAAAAAGGGGAAAGAAATTGTAAGATGGAAAGGAACTGAATGTAGGTTTATTTATTTTTTTATTTTTTTTATTTTTTGAAATTATTAAAAGAAGAAAGGAAAGATTATGTACTGAAAAGAGGAAAGAAGGTTAAAAGGAAAGAAATCAAAGAAAATTTGGCAACTTTTTCTTTCTCTTGCTTGGAAGATTGTAGTATCAATGAATAATACCAAATCAATCCAATTAAGATTTTTTTTCTTTATATACAAGAAAACAAAAGGAAAGTAAAATAAAATAAAAACTAACACGAATCAGAAATTAAATAAATAATAAAATTTAGTGTTTACCTCCCCAGCAACGGCGCCAAAAACTTGATCGTCGCTTTCTAAGAACTGAAAAGCGCGATATTTAAATTAAATTCTGCAAGCGTACAGATCGTGTAGTATGTAGGTCGAATCACAGGAGGCAAATTAAAAATTATTTTTTATAGAATTTCGTGGGAGAGATAGACGATTTTTGAGATTTGGTTGAAAATAGAACAATTGAAATTGCAACAATTAGGATTATCGTGGAAACTAATCAAACGATTAATCACTAATGAACATTTAAATTGCAAAACAAGAATAAAAATGTAGAAAAATAAAAGTGCAGAATAGAAATGACAACTGAAATAAGATTAGGATTACCGCTGAATCTAATCAGACGGTCAAACGCTAATGAACATTTAAATTGCAAAGATAACATGTGCTCTACCAAATCTAATTGTATAGATGGCACAAGTTGCTTATAAATAAAAAATTGCAGATAAAAAAAAGAACTTTATTGATGGAGAAAAAAAAGTATAGAATAATGGAATGGTGGCTACAATGATATTACAAGGGTATTTATAGGAGATAACCAAACCCTAACCCTAATTACAAATGGGCCTAGCTATTTCAAGTAAGTTTTAGGCCTTTTGTCATTTGGAACAAGTTCTAGGCCTTTTCTCCTTTTCTCTTTCAAGCCTCCTTTAATTTGAGATGTGCATGGCCTATTTATCAATCATTTTCTTGTCCAACAACAACTAGATGTGAGATCTTCATCTACAATTCTTCAAAATGTAAATATATAGCAATCTGATATCCATTTCTCTACTTTTCTGGTTGCATGCGAGCTGAGTTGGAATATCTGTAAAAGTGACAAAACAATACCCAAGTAATATTTATTTATATACAAACGATAAGATATAAGAGCATAAAATAAACACATTTCTATGTTTATCAAAATCCATATCAAAACACATCATAACATCGTCAAATACCATAGTACATCGTACAATACAAAACACATCAAGCCATAGAACATCATACGTACATATAGCATATATAAAAAACCAAGTATATGTACATACCAGAGCATAAACCAAGAAATGCGCGCCTACACTAATCTTCCTCGTCATCGTCTTCTTCTTCCTCCCCTCGATAAACGGCAGAATCTCCTTCATCTCCTCCCTCCCCAGGCATAAACTCATCCTCCTTAAAGTAAGCTGCAATGTGCTCATCTATATCCCATTGCGTCTGCGTTTTTCGCCAGTCCATCATCTCATTCATCTGCTCCTGCATCCGAGCAATAGTCGCCTCCTCCATCGTCCTCATATAACTACGTTGAACATCCTGCAAAATAAGTAAGTTTACATTAAAGTTATTTAAACATATATATGGTTAAACATGTATATAGTTAAACATGTATATGGTTTGTGTTAAACATTTATTTGGTTTGTGTTAAACATGTATAAGTTTAGTGTGGTCCAAATGTAAACAAATCTTAATATTAAATAGCATAATTTCTCATATTCTAAAACTGTAATTTATGTTTACAAAGAGTCTAACCTCCTGATTGCCGAAACCATATCGCCTTCCTCGAGTAGGAGGATCGGTGATAAAATGCCATATACGATCGGACTCTGCGACCGTAAGCTCCTGTCCAGTGGCCTCTATCACTCTAGCAGCCTCTACGTCATACTTCCCATACAATAGCAATATAATTTTAACACAAATGCTATAAAATTTACTTATATACTGTGATAGGGACGAATATGGAATATGTTAATTTATACGGATAAGCATATATATATTTACCACTATACGCTCACTCTTCGGATCCGCCCAATCATATGTAATATTTCCTTCTTTATCAGTATGCTCCACTACATGTGTGTGTCTGAATATGTCTGCCAGTGAAGGCTCTCTTCCGTAATTTATAGTCTGAGTAAATATTTATAAAAAATAAGAATGAATTATATACACTAAATTTTTACGTGAACATATACTACAAGTATTTAAATTTTATACCAAATCCCTTCTATGTTATTGAAATGATTTTGAGCCACCGCAGTGTAGAGCAGGATTCTTTTCTCTATTGGCTTTATTTCTAGCTGCTACTTTCTATTAAATTTTAAACACGATGATGTAAAATAATGCAATCAATATTATAACCGTGAATATTTATCATTATGTCTTACTTTAGCTTCTTCCGACTCCCAATACTTTTGAAAATCTACCCAAACATCATCACTCATAAATAGAGGCTTTTTTTTAGATGTCTTCGCCCTTAAAACCATTTCTCGTTAATTTTTGCGCATCTTCATATTCCAATGAGTCATAAAAATAGTCATGTCCTGATCCTCAACGCGTACAACAACCTGTATATTACATTTATTTTTAATTATTTACAGTATATTAATTTTTGATGATAGTATAAAAAAATACTTACCAATAAATCGGCTAGAATGACATTCTTAATATGAGGTGGAATACTATCCCAATGTGGCCAAGCCCCCGTCATTCTGCTCACGTAAGACTGCCTCGATACCTCTAATATGAACTGTGCGGGCTCAATCTCAAATCCCCTGTGTAGAAGTTGATATAAGTATTTCATATATTTTAAATAAACTAAATTGAAATAAATTTGACATTTACCCGCCACTCTTCGGAACAATCTCCGCAATTCGGCGCAGATCCGACACTGAGTTGCTCGCACCTGCCCCTGATCCTCCTGGAGATGGTGAAGGAGTAGGCTGAGATGCACTCCTTGATCGTCGTCTATCGTCAGACATATCTGTTACAATAATATAATGTGCATACAAAATAACTTGAATTATTAACATTAGTCATCATTATCATAACATAAATCGCAAATGAGAAGAACAATATTGCATAACATACATAGTCAACATTATCATTACATAATTCAGAATAGTAACAAACGAAAGTAAATGCATAGCTAAGAGCAATCAACATCATTATTATTACATAGCTCTGAATAATAACAAACGCAAGTAAATGCATAGCTAAGAACAATCAACATCATTATTATTACATAGCTCGGAATAATACATAACATAGTACATAGCTCAGAATATAGTACAAAACCTCAGTCTTCATCATCTTCGGATGCAGACTCGGTCTCATACTCTATATCGTTTTCTTCAGTACTTACAAATGCATCTACTAATACATTAGCTTCATCATTCAACGACCCTACATCAATGTCATCAGCTATTATTATTTAAGTATTTGGCTCAAGAGCCGCTTGATACGCTGCTTCATCTGAAATATTATTTCCATCAAATGTAAATCTTGCCTTTGTTTTAAAAACAGCCCACCAATCTGCTTTATCTTTTTTTAAGGATGAATATGGAGCAAAATAGACTTGTAATGCTTGCTTAGCTAACACAAAAGGATAATACTTATAGTAATGCGAAGTATACCTTATTTCGATTAGCTTATAATCTTTGTGCACGTTGATTTCAGAACCAGGATCATTGCTAAACCAGTTGCATTTTGAACAAATAAATTTTCTCTATAGGCTGAACATAATATGTCAACTCTACAACTTGTGTTAAGACGCCGTAAAAATCTTTTATATGCTCCTCTGGATCATCACTACCTTTGACAAATACACCGCTGTTATACGTTAATTTTTCATCTCCGTAATCATTGGTGTTGAATTTAAATCCATTGACAAAGTATACTAGATAAGTTTTGACATTTCTTTTTGGTCCGATAGCAAGATGTCGTAATCCTTTGTTAACAACACAGTTATTTGGATCATGAACATATTCTGAAAACCATCTAGCAAATTCTTTACTGAGATCACCAAATGGATGTTGTGATTCGTAGATACTGCATATATGTGTTATGTTTCTTTTTATTAATAGACACAAATAAATGCATATGTATATATAATCGAATTGTACATGAATTTAGTATTACTTGACAAATGGTGCAACTTCCGCACAATTTAAGAGAACATATGTGTGCGCCACATTGTAGTCTTTATCGCTTAACCATATTTCTACACATTTTCCTGCAGGTCTTTCATGTTGTCTAAAAATAGATAACATTGTTTGAGAGGACTCTTGCTCAATGACTTGTTCATTAAGGAGAACAGTTACAAAAGACAAGTTCACATCTTCACTAAAGTAATGAGAGGAAAAAAATGAAGCTTCTTCTTCAAGGTACGATTTGCAAATCGAACCTTCTACTCGAGCTTTTTGCCTAATTTTTTTCTTCAAATGATTCAAGTACCTATAATAAGATTAATTTAGTTTATATGTCGGTACAATAATCTAAGTTATAATCTAGACTGGTTACTGAAATTATATACAAAGTTACCTCTCAAATGGATACATCCATCCATATTGGACTGGACCTTGAAGAAGCGCTTCGGGCGGAAGATGAATAGGTAAATGCTCCATTACATTAAAAAAATTAGGTGGCAATATTTTCTCGAGTTTGCAGATCAGTACAGGGATTTCTAGTTCAAGATTACATAGACGATCTACCTTTAATGTCGTTGAATAACGTTGTTTATAAAACAAACTTAATTCTGTTATAACACTCCAGATTTTTGTAGGCGACAGTTCCTTGAAAATCACAAGTAAAAAGTATTCCATCATGATATGGCAATCATGGCTTTTCATTCCACTCAATTTACTGTTTTTAAAGTCCACACATCTACGGAGGTTTGAAGAAATCTCATCAGGACATCGTAATCCTTCCACCCACTTTAGCACGAGTTTTACTTGCCTGTTGTCTAGCTCATAACATGCTTTAGGTTTTTTATTTTCGTCATACAAGTGCAGTTCCAGCCGTTTACAAAAGTGTAATATATCGCGTCTCGAATTCGCACGTCCTTGGTTTTACCCTTTACGTTCAAAACTGTATTAAAAACGTTATCAAACACGTTTTTTTCATTATGCATCACATCAATATCATGCCGAAGTTTTAGATTTTTCCGGTAAGGTAACTCCCAAAATAAACTTTGTTTGCATCAATTATGAATGTCCGATTTACCTGGAATTTCAATCTGCTTTCTAGTTTCATGTATCTTTGGGTACTCACTTACAACTTCATATATCTCTTCACTTGTCCAAACTTTAGGCGGTAACATAGCCTCAACTCTATTAGCTTTAAAGTTCTTTTTATCCGTTCTAAATTTATGATTAATATGGAGAAAGCAACGATGACAGTCAAACCAAGATTTTTTTTTTCCATACTTTAATGAAAATGCTCGTGTCTCCTCCATACAATGAGGACAAGCTAGACGTCCAGCTGTGCTCCAACTTGAAAGCATGCCATACGCGGGAAAATCACTAATATCCCATAATAAAGAAGCAAACATATGAAAATTTCTTTTTTTCGATGTTGTATGTTTCGACTCCTTCATGCCACAGTGTTTTCAACTCTTTAATCAACGTTGTAGATAAACATCAATTCCTTAATTCGGATCATCGTGACCGGGGATGAAAACCATTAGAAACATATTTGGATTTTTCATACACATCCATGGAGGTAAGTTATATGGAGTAACAATGATAGGCCGTGATGAATATTTACTACCAAACTGAGAAAATGACGAAAATCCATCCGTGCATAAACCGAGCATAACATTACGGCTTTCTGCCGCAAATTCAGGATAAGTTCTATCAAAGTGTTCCCATGCTACACCATCAGACAGATGTATAATAGTTCCTTCTTCTGATGTTCTCACGCTATGCCATCGCATATGACACGTTGTAGCAGAAGATGCATATAACCATTGAAGTCTGGGAGTTATGGGTAGATAATGCATTCTTTTATATGGAACTTCTTTTCCTTTCTTTTTCCTTGGTTTATATTTATCTTCGTTGCAAATTTGCATTTTCTATGATGAGCGTCTTCTTTCCAATACAACATGCAACCTTTAACATATGTATCTATCTTATGATATGGTAGTCAAAAAGAGAATATAAGTTTTTTCACTTTATAATGACTATCGCACATCAAATTTTTGGGCGGCATATGTCGTTTTGCAGTTTGTACAACTGCTGTAAATGCAGCTTCTGTAAGATTGAATTTTGATTTCATAGTGATGAATTCGGCGGTTACAGAAAACTCAGTTCCGCTTGTACACTCTTCCCACAACGACCTCTTATCAAAATTCAATAACTCATAAATTTGTTTCGCTTCCGCCGTTGGTTCTTCAACATTTCCAGTTTCATCGTCGTTTTGCTCAATGTTAGGAAACATTGATCGTGCTGCATCTTGCACCATATTTTCTATCGGATTCATCAATGTACTATCATTCATCATTGTACTATCGTCCTCTACCACTATAGGGTTAGATGTAGGTTGAACAAGTTCTCCATGACGATCCCAAATGTGATAATTCAACACAAAATCAAATTTATACAGATGTACTTCTACTACATCTGGCTTCCAATGCTTCAGATGTTTGCACTTACTACACGGACAACGAATGTCTACGTTACTCCGATTATTAGATTTAGCGAATCTAATAAATTCTTGGACTCCATTACAAAAATGTTCCTTTATCGACCCTTTCTTACCGGTTCGGGGTTGATACATCCAACTGCGATTAAAAATAATCGAACATTTTCCTGATTTGCAACAAATATGTTAGAAAGTTCGATCGAACACTTTATATTATTTTAAATCTTGTAAAATTTCATTTATAACTATTGCATGTTTTTGGTATTTTTGTTTATTTATTTTTTACTTTGATGGTAGGTCTACCTACTTTCCATTACAAATATAATAACGTAAGAATATTTTATAAATCATTTCAGGTTAAACGGTTCAACAAAATTTCGGCAGCACTTCCCTTTGGTCCCTGTATCGTATACAAATGAGTGTACACAGGAAACAAAAAGGAAGTGCCATCGAAACTTTGTTAACCGTTTAAAATGAAACGATTTATAAAATATGCTTACATTATTATATTTGTAACTTCTCCAACACTAGGACAAATCCAACGAATGTTTCAGATGAATATAGATTTCTTTTTTGTGTAAAAACGAATACTCATATGACGATCATATACCACACTTGTCGGACGGGACCAAATTTATCTAAGGGGTTCACATATTTAGTCAAAAAAACATTCAACCTAAGTTTAAACCAAAAAACAATACTAATGAAAAAAGAGAGCTTTTTGCGCTTTGGGCTTTTATGCGCTTCACTAATAGGTGCGTCCTTAAATTTCAAAAAAGCCTCTTAGTTGCGCCTTGCGCCTTTTTCCGTCTGCGCTCGCGCGTTAACTACATAGCGTCTATATAATATTTTCCAGTACTTTCAATTTGTAAAATAACATGACAGTGAAAATTATGAAGAATAAATTAGTTTTAGTAACTTTTAGTTAATTTTAGTTTATAGTATAAATTTGCAAAATAACATTTTTATATTAAATATTATAGCAACAATTTTTTTTTATATTGCAAACGCATTTTTCAAATTTGTTTGGACCGACTATTCTTGCATCCAATGATGACATAATTAACAGTGCATGCGGGCACATCATTACACCGTTTCAATAGTCATAATCAAGTTAATTACTAGCGCTAAACAGTCACGTTTGTCTCATTTTTTCTCAAATGATCTCAAATAATCCTACAACACACTCAGCCTACAACACAATTAATGTAAACCCAATTACATACATGGTAGTCATCGTTTTCATGCTCCCAAATCAAGTACATATGTGATAATCAATGATTTCAACCTCCTAATCAATTCCATTTATTCCCAAATCAATGTATAACTAAATCAACATCATATGCATCTCACAAGACAACCAATTTCATATCCATAAACAATGAATTTACAACCCCATATAAACATACATAAATTAATCCTAAATAACCCTAAGTAAAGATGGAATATGGTTTAGAAGACATACCTTTCCGAATTGAGATGATGGAAGGGAGTTTGGATGGTTGAAATCACTGCAAGGGAGGGTGACGACGCAACAGTGGATGGGTTTATTTTTAACTTTCACGGGTAAAATGAATTGGGGAAGAAAGCTCAGTTGTTTATTGCTTCAGACCCGTGCAACGGCTAGCGACGGCTGCTTTTTTGGTCGTCGCTGGCCGTCGCCCACCCCCGTTGCAATTTCAGCTGCTCCTTATAGTGACAACTTATATATATATATATATACACACACACACACACACACACACACACATACACACATATATATACATAGGCCAGTGTTCAATGACACCCCAAATAGTGCAGCACCCCTAAATGCCCTCTGATTTCCACCACATATCTCGTTTCTCTCTCCTTCCACTCATTCTCTCACCTCCCACTCACCTATTCCAATATAAATGCTTGGTTTATATAGGGGGGTAAATGGGGTGCTCACTATTTGCGGTGCCTACTGCTGGTCCAGTGGGGGCCGCCGCCCCCACTGGATTTTTTAATAATCCAGTTTAGATGCTTTCTAATATGTAAGGGCTTATTACTTTTTCCTAGGTTGATAATGAGTTAGTTGTCTATCGCCTCATGCAGTTTTGTTATCATGATCTGCAGCCAATCCCTTCCAAATTTTGCAAACCCCAATGCATTTTCCAATGCATTCTCTAACATTTTTTAAATGTAAATTGCTGGTATTGAATTCCGATATATTTCTAGTTTAGTGTGAAATAAGGCACGTTATTCTTGCTGACATGGTATATCATATATAAGATTACTTTGTTTTGACACGCATTGTTTTGATTTGATAGCTTTCTGTTACCTCAATTTGGGTTGTTTGAATGCGTATTCCTATTGTTATCCAATGCTGTTATTTATTTTACGTTTCTAGGTTTTTATGCTAAAATACACGAGTAGATGCTGCTTTCATGTTAATGTTTTACCCCCATCAACGTTTTAAATGAATTATTAAGGTTTCTTAGCCACTTGTGTTTTTGCCCTTTCTCCATTTCACTGCTTTATGTTCAAAATGAAGTGTTCATGTCTCGCTTATCTACTGCTGTTGTATTCTTTCTAATATTAGTTCTTGTTAGGAAGTTCTTACCCCATGAAAGACAGAAATTGCTTAGATCTTATAGTAATGGTTTTTATATTTGAAGGCGAAACAGATGATGATGTTATTTTATGTTTTCCGATCATAGTTTTAAGATTTGTAAATGACTTGATGTAATTTCTTAATCTAATTAATAATTAAAATAAAAAGAAAGGCTTTTGGTTGGAGCATGAGATTCCGAAAAGTGAAAATTAGGAAGGCATCTCTATTATACTTTCTTATTATAAAGTTGGTCCATGTCAAAGTTTTATTGTAAATCTGGTCGCTATTTTCTAGAAATAAAGAAAATTATAGCTGATATATCAGCAAGTTTTATGAAATGTTGCTAATATAATATAACAAAAAAGCCGTAGAAATTAGCCACATCATTCAAAATATGAAATCTGAACAGATATGTTTGTGTTGGATCTAGATTAACCCTATTCACCCCCCCCCCCCCCCTCTAGGGTTAATCTAGATCCAACATTTGGTATCAGAGCCAGGTATTCGGTTAACTCTAGAGCAATGGTGATTCCTAGTTATCAGTCCATAGAGAGTCAGTCCAGTCACATTCCAAATATTTTTGATGGTACAGATTTTTTAAACTGGAAATCCAAAATGGAATTTTATTTAAAATATGTTAATATTAAATTTTGGAATGTTGTTATCCATGGATTTAATAGTGTAGATATTACTTTCAATACCCGTGCTATGAAAATTATATTTGATTATCTTAGTACTGAACAGTTTAATCTTATCTGCCATTGTTTATCTGCACAGGAAATCTGGGATACTCTCAATACGAAATATGGAAAATCTGACAACGACAGCTCAAAACCCCAGAATGTCAACTCAAATTCAGAATTCTGTTTAACAGGATTTACAAATGAAAATTCAGAAGGATCAGATGATGGAGAATCAACGGATGCTGAAGCTGAAAATTTCTCATACGAAGATTTGGTTTACATGTGTCTTGATTTAACAAAATCTGTTGATAAACTCCAACTGAAAAATAAGTCTCTGAAATCTAAGAATTTTGAGTTGACCAGCAAAATTGATGATTTGGAATCACAACTTGAATATGTTAAAAATTCTTCAAATTCAGTTTGCAAAAATTATTTGAAATTGAAAACCAACCTTGTTCATCTCAATAAAAATATTCAAAAGTTTGAAGATGAAATTTTGATCTTAAATGAGAACAAGACCGAGTTATCAAATTTAAACAACCTTCTGCAAAAAGAATTTGAAAATTTTAAAACAGATATATATTCCAAATTTGAAATTGCTGAAAATGAAAATTTGTTGAAATCAAATTTGATTTTAGAAGAACTTGGAAATGAGATTGAAAAATCCAAGAATTTTGAATCTGAAAAACAAAAACAATTTGAACTTAAAATTTCCGAATTCCAAGCCAAAATTGAATTGCTTGAAAATGAGAATTTGTTTTTGAAACAGACCAATGCTAAACAGAAGATCGCTATAAATAATTGCTCAAATTTATTAAAAGAGAATAGTGATCTAAAGTTCAAAATTCAACGATTAGAATCAACTTTGGATAAATTTTCTAATGGGGAAAAATCGTTGAATATGTTGTTACAAAACCAAGTTTCTATTGGAAATAAATCTGGTTTTGGGTTCGGGAAAAATGATGTTCTTGGAAAAACAAATGAGTTTGAAAAACGGAATTCATTTGGTTTTAAAAATCCTTTAAATCACTTTGGAAATGTTTGTTTTGAAAATTTGAACTCTAACACTCTCTAAGGATTCTTAAATAAAAAACGTGATGTGAATATGATTGATAACAAATCATTTAAACAATCTTGGATCCCAAATAAAAGTAAAAGGGCCTCGACTAAATTCAAACAGGTTTGGGTCCCGAAAGGTACAAAAGTAGATTCGAATTATTTGTTATATAAACAAGTTTGGGTACCAAAACAAATGAATACAACTATGAGTGGTTTTACTAATTTTGTTAGACCACTTAACCCTCTTAACAGTTAGGTACCAGAGGAGGCTGAGGAACTGCTGTGCTAAAAGAAACCGAATTCAAGCTGCTCAATATTTCTGTAATACTTCTCAGTTCCTTAGCCAAGTTGGTTGAGTTAGAGATTCATTTGCTTACATGGATTTCAGGTATATCTCTATACTCATTCTTCTGTATATCCTTTGTTTTTATTTTTTATTTTAATTTTATTTATTTTCCTCCTTCTATCTCTTTTGCCTATTTTCTTTGATTTGTCACTACCATAATTTTATTTCCTCTTGGGCTTCATTAACTTCCAATTGCAGTAATCATGATCTTCTGGAAATTTGCTTTAGTTGAATATAATTATGATATTTTAATCATTTCCAGACCTTGTATTTAAAATTGTAAATATCTGCAATTGTTTTGAAGTTTGTTTTCTAATTCTCTGAATTCATAACAGTGTTGATGTATTCTTGTCAAATCTTGAACACTGTTAATTAAAATTCTAAATTTTTGAAGATCTGAAAAACAATTGAAATATCACACATCTCTGTTGTTCTGAGTTTATTCTAATTCAGTTTAGAAAGGCTTGAAAATTTATACTCATTACAGCACACTGTTACTTCTCAGCTGTGATAATTTCTTTAATTTTTTCAGATTGGCTTGAATTTTTTTTAATTGACTTGAATCATTGCTTACATCTCGAAATTCATCGTTATTCATGATCGTCTGGTTTAGATTTTTGTTTGTTTGAGATCATTTGAAATTTCTGATATTTTGAATCTCACACACTTCTCAGATGTGAAGTCATTAATTATGTGTGATTGATTCATTGTATCTCATGACTTACAGTTGTTCAAGTGATTTTGAAATAAACCATTATTTTTTGGATCATGAGTTATTGCTCAAACTTGATGTAAATATTCTGAAAAAATTCTTTGTGCCTGTCAGAAATACTTGTGAAATTTTATTTGAAAATTTGGTCTTAAAATTCTCTATTATTTCATGGTTATTTGATTTTAATATATGTTTGTTTAAAATCATTTGGAATTATTGATTTATTGAATCACACACATATCTTGAATCTGAAATATAATATTGTGTGATTGATTCGTTAAATCCTGATATATTCACATCTCTTCAAATGATTTAAAATAAACTAAATTTTATAATCATGGATCATGGAATATATTGTTTTTTTGTGACCTTCAGAAACATCGTCTGACAAGTCTGTTGTGATATTGTTTTTTCTGTGTTGCTCTGATACTGTTTTAAAATGTTTGTTCTAGAATCACTTACTTGCTGCTCTGATACATGTGCATAATCTATTATCTCGTCTGTTTGGGCTTAGTACTTAATTATTCCTTTGTCCGTAACATTCTTGTTCAGTATCATGATAAAATTCCTGGTAAATAGAAACACCAAGTGGTATCAGAAGCGCCTTATATTTGTCTCACCCATCTGTACTGAGATTCAAATTCTCACCTTGTATAGACCCATAAATTTTTTTTTGCCTTATACAAATAAATGTGCTAAATTTGTCTGGCTGGGTTTGTGATTAATTTTCTTTAGTCTGAGATGTCCATGATAGTCCATCAGGGTGTAATTAAATTCCTCGATAAGCGAGAACGTTTGGTATCAGCCTTTTTCACTCTTCTGTTTTTTGAATTATCACCCTGTATAGATTCATTTTTTTTTGTATAAATCTGTATAAATTCTTCTTGTAATTGATTTTCAATTTTAAAATTATTTATTGATTATTCATTCAGAAATTGAAATCAATATCCATATTGAACTGTATTTGTAATTCATCAAAATTATTATTAGATTTTGAAATTGTGATTAATTGTGACTGCAGTATGTTTCACAACAAGAGGAGAATATATTTGGATTTTCATGATGGTTGAATATTAAATATAATATCTTTGAACTGGCAAATATTTCATGACCATCTCCTTTATCTATCACCCGTCTGCCATCCATCATGATTTTATATTAATATGGAGAGTTTTTTTTTAAGAAAAATCATCCTGTTTTAAAACAGTGAAAATTATTTTTACTATATTATTATTCAGAATTAGTGAGAATTGAAAATTTTCAATAATCCCTGTACAATCAAGCTTATTTCATAATATAATCAATTTAGAAATTTATTTCACAGTCCATTTCTATGCCTACCACATTTCTATCATCCATATTGGTTTCATATACTGAGGAGTTTTTTTTAAAAGCTGAAAATGATAAAAATATAATTAATATATAAGAGTGTCTCTAACCTCATTTAAAAATCCAAGCTCTGGTTATGCATGGTTATGAGACGTCTTATAATTTAAGCTGCGACTGATCCCATTTAAAAATCCAAGCTCTGGTTATGCGTGGTCAGTGTGCTCTTAAATAAAAAGGAAATAAAATGCTAAAAATAGAAATAAATTTTGAAATTCTCCTCTGAGTATAAAAGCCAGCCTATCAATCCATCTTCTATTCTGTGAAATATGTTGAAATTTTATGACGTATTATGATTTGTTGATTGATAGGTATTGGGATTTGAGGTTATTCGATCTTGTCACTTAAATTGAATTATTAATTATAGTCCAAATTCCATCTCTGTTTTTGAACCTTATTTTTTTTTGAAATAATTGGAATATTTTTTTTACTCTCCCCATTTTATATAAAATTCATCGTAAATCCGTTATTTTCTACAATGTGAAATATGCCACCTGTTCTTAGAATATTATGATTTTTGTTTGACTGATTGAGATTTATGATGACTGTTCTTCCTCTTAAGCTGATATAGTATTTGTTAGTCATTTTTCATCTATATTTTAAATTCTATATCCTTTTGATGATAACAAAAGGGGGAGAATGGATAGAGATTTTGATTTATGAGTGAATATTTTATAAATATTTTTAATTTTGAAAATTTATTACTATTCATACATTTCACTCATGCACAGTTATAGGGGGAGTTGTCTGTTGTAGGTGGAGCTAATAAATAGGGGTAGTTCAATATTCACTGTCAAACACATCTATTGTATACAAAATCTTTTATTTGTTTGTCATCATCAAAAGGGGGAGATTGTTGTATATAACGGTGTGGTATACACAATTATATGATTTTTGTTTGATGATAACAACCAAATAAATATTATTTTAATGTGTTTGATATTGTACTATTATTGTACATTACAGACAGGAATATAATATTTATATTTAAATAAAATACGACTGTACAGAAATTCAAATATTCACAGTGTTTTATTTAAATATAATATTTTATTTCAATATCTAACAGTACAAATTTTATACTCCACTATTTGTTCATCTCTGTATTACACTTCAAGCCATATCAGATTTCATATATACAGCTCCTCATTACAGATTAAGTCAATCACTCTTTTTTGTACATACATTCAGTCTCAGCACTCATATTTACATACATACACTTTGACACATTCACTGACACTACACACTGTCTTCTTATATTCAGTCTTCTGTCTTCACAGCTCTCTGTCAGTCCAGTCATCTACACCTGTCATACACAGAAACACACACACACACAGAGTACACTGCAATAGAAATAAAACAGAATTCATGCAAATATAAATTTTATTTTTACAATTTTATTTGCCTCAGAATTTCGGTGTGTTTCTCATCATTTTTCTGACTCGATCTGAGTTGATCAGCCTCGACATAATCACACTAGTTTGCTGATTTTTGATCAGCCTCAACATAGTGTGACTAGTCTGCTGATATATCTTAAAAACAAAATGTCAAACATTTAAAATTCAAAATGGTCGAGCACAAGAGATGGTATACTCATATTTCAGGTGCAAAACAGTGAAACCAAACATGTCAATACAAGAAGAAAAGTAGTTCAGCTAACAGCCAACATGTTGATAATATATAATGACAGTGTGGAGGATGAAAGCATACAAACACAAGCAGGAAATCATGGCAGATCAACAATGGAGCATACACAATACAAGGCAGGTACTTGGTGCAATGTGTACAAATAACATGAATGGCAGCAGACAACATGAGTTAAATTGCATGGTGTATGGGTGCATGGTCGAGCATGATCGAGAGTGTGAAACACAATGATGGACTCGGTGGAAAAACTGGTGCACACAGCAAAAATGATAAGTTTGCATGGGTTCAAATAACTAAACAATGGCCAGCATACATGAAGCTGTACATGAGTGTGCATCGAGCAAAAGGTGATAAAAGTTCAAGGCAGTAAACATTTTCAAGCAAGAGCAAGACAGGAAAATGACATGTAGATGGAATATTGTGACATGCATAAGCATGACAGTTTATATATGAGCATGCACAAATTTATATATACTCAACCAAGAAATTTGCATGTTGTTTTAGACACAATGTCAAGCACTAAACAAAGCAGAACTCAAGTTTAACAAGGTTTTCAGTACATCAAAGTGTGCACAAATTTAACAGCGAATAGGTGATCAAAGTCAATGCATGGCGCAATACAATGTGACACAAGCTCAACACCAAGGCAGGTCCAATATGGTGCAGCCAAGACATAGTGGACACAAGCAGTCGAGCCAACATGAAATTCAAGTCAGCATGGTCAATGATAAATGTTCACATATAGGTTGACAAATAAAGCATGATGTTCAAAGTGGTTGAGGCATGAAAACACACATGCAAATGGTCGAGATAACAAATAAGCGAAGCAGCATAATTAAATTGGCAACAATTTAATTCAGCAAATTTTCTTCAACACTTTCCAGTATTAACAAAATAAGTTTTTTTTTCAGAAAATTAAGAAAATGTTTTGGCATGTTTTCAAATTGATTCCAGTTTTACTTCAAGGAATAATACTTGGCAAGAATCAGGAAGATTGAAAACAGTTTTTTTTGGCAAGTGTTGAATTCATGAAAGGGAGCATATCAAGGGGATTTAGTCAAATTAAAGCAGTTGTTAATTTCAAACAAGGCAAGAAGAAATGGTCTGATTTATTCCAAGAATTCACAGCACAAATTTTTGGGCAACAATATTGGCAATAAATCAGAATGTCACGCAGCAAATAAATGATTCAATGGCAGTGTATTATAAACATGAAATCTATGTTTGGCAAGTCTTTAAAGCTCTCCAGATTTTGGGAAAGTAATTTTAACAATAACAATTTTTCCTAAAACCATTTTTCAAGATGGGCAGATTTAAATCAATTCAAGTACGGCAACATCTCAATCAGACAACAAAAGGCCACAATCAGTCCAGAATATCATCTATGTTCATTGAGACAGTCAAGGCAACAAATTTACAGCAAGTATTCAAAGAAGAGGAAAACAAAAAGAGGAAACCATATTGAATTTCTTCCAAAGTTCATTCAAGAACAAAATCACATCCGAATTCATCAAGGAAATCAAGGCAATATTTTTCAATCAGAAAAATCATTAAAGTCGAGCATGTCAAAAGGGGAAAGCATCAATCAGCAAATCAGCCGAGTCATTCAATGAAATCAGTGATTTAGGGTTTTCGATTCTACCCTATATTAGACACCAATTCATCATCGGCAAAAAATGGTATCGAGACCACAAACAATTCAATCGAAATCAAAACTAGTTCATACGAGAACAAAGAAATCAAAATCAGAATAACTCACTTTTTCCTCAAGCGTTTCGATCGACAGAAGTCTCCAAATCAAAGCACCAAAGCTACTCAAAGATTCGAGCTTCAGAGAGCAGCAAATTCATCAGGCATCGCGATTTTATTTGGGGATTCAAAGAAACCCTAGCCACCGCCATTTTTTCAGAGTACCAAGGGATCAGAGAAAATGAATAACCAAATGGGCCGACCAAGAAATAATAAGGAGCTTGGGCTTTGTTTTTAAAAAGGGGATAACCCCCTACATTTAAACTCCTACATTCAATTTCAAAAGGGCTTCTTTTTGTTTTTATTTTGTATTGTATTTTAATTTGCTTTGAATCATCTGAACAGTTTTCTAGTGTCTGTATAAACTAGAGTGAATCAGTCAGGGTGTTGACTGTCAGTTTCAGAGTCTGTAAAATTCTGGGATACAGATTACAGGGTTGTAATTCGGTAAATCTGGTCGAGGGGATATCATCCAGTCTAGGGTTTTGAGCGTAGGGTTAGGATAGGAGCGAGTGTCACATTGTATTGCGCCATGCATTGACTTTGATCACCTATTCGCTGTTAAATTTGTGCACACTTTGATGTACTGAAAACCTTGTTAAACTTGAGTTCTGCTTTGTTTAGTGCTTGACATTGTGTTTGAAACAACATGCAAATTTCTTGGTTGAGTATATATAAATTTGCGCATGCTCATATATAAACTGTCATGCTTATGCATGTCACAATATTCCATCTACATGTCATTTTCCTGTCTTGCTCTTGCTTGAAAATGTTTACTGCCTTGAACTTTTATCACCTTTTGCTCGATGCACACTCATGTACAGCTTCATGTATACTGGCCATTGTTTAGTTATTTGAACCCATGCCAACTTATCATTTTTGCTGTGTGCACCAGTTTTTCCACCGAGTCCATCATTGTGTTTCACACTCTCGATCATGCTCGACCATGCACCCATACACCATGCAATTTAACTCATGTTGTCTGCTGCCATTCATGTTATTTGTACACATTGCACCAAGTACCTGCCTTGTATTGTGTATGATCCATTGTTGATCTGCCATGATTTCCAGCTTGTGTTTGTATGCTTTCATCCTCCACACTGTCTTTATATATTATCAACATGTTGGCTGTTAGCTGAACTACTTTTCTTCTTGTATTGACATGTTTGGTTTCACTGTTTTGCACCTGAAATATGAGTATACCATCTCTTGTGCTCGACCATTTTGAATTTTAAATGTTTGACATTTTGTTTTTAAGATATATCAGCAGACTAGTCACACTATGTTGAGGCTGATCAAAAATCAGCAAACTAGTGTGATTATGTCGAGGCTGATCAACTCAGATCGAGTCAGAAAAATGATGAGAAACACACCGAAATTCTGAGGAAAATAAAATTGTAAAAATAAAATTTATATTTGCATGAATTCTGTTTTATTTCTATTGCAGTGTACTCTGTGTGTGTGTGTGTGTGTGTTTCTGTGTATGACAGGTGTAGATGACTGGACTGACAGAGAGCTGTGAAGACAGAAGACTGAATATAAGAAGACAGTGTGTAGTGTCAGTGAATGTGTCAAAGTATATGTATGTAAATATGAGTGCTGAGACTGAATGTATGTACAAAAAAGAGTGACTGACTTAATCTTTAATGAGGAGCTGTATATATGAAATCTGATATGGCTTGAAGTGTAATACAGAGATGAACAAATAGTGGAGTATAAAATTTGTACTGTTAGATATTGAAATAAAATATTATATTTAAATTAAACACTGTGAATATTTGAATTTCTGTACAGTCGTATTTTATTTAAATATAAATATTATATTCCTGTCTGTAATGTACAATAATAGTACAATATCAAACACATTAAAATAATATTTATTTGGTTGTTATCATCAAACAAAAATCATATAATTGTGTATACCACACCGTTATATACAACAGTTTGTGAATATTTGATGTTGTAATATTGGTTATGCCTAAACTGAATATTAATATAATTTTGCATATCAAACATTTATTAACTTTTATTATGAAAAATTGGTTAAATTTTTTTCCTTTCGCCCCCATTGAGCTAAAAGTCTGCATACGCATATATATATATACATACATACATATATATATATATATATATATTGTTAGAAATGTTTTACAAACATTAAGTGAATTATTAAAAATGTTGAATAAGTGTATGAATGGCTCCTATGTGTGAATAATCCCACATCATGGGATTATATGGAAGAGGCAAGGATTTATACTTGTTTTTAAGAAATCATGTTGGGGCCTTAGGCTCCCAATACATGCTTCGTTGTGAGGAGGGAGACCATGCATCATGAACACCACACACACGCGCGACCGACCGACTCGACCCGACCCGACCCGGTCCGGTCTGGTTCGGGCTTGGGCTTTGTGGTGTAGACACTTATATTTTTGGACCATAAAACTTTGCAGTTTTTGAACCGTTTTTTTATGGAAAATTATTTTCTGCATCGATAATTTTTTCTACAACGGTAGAAAAAATTTGCAACGGTAAAAACTTTGTCCTCCGAAATTTTAGCAGATCCGATTTTTTCTCCTAAACCCTAATCCTTGTTCTATATATAATTTTTATCTGCAGACAAGAAAATATACCGACTTCTATTTTTCCTTCTAGCCTCCGCCATTAAATCTTTCTTTCAGAAAATTCGAGCAACATTATTTTCAAAAGCGCAAATCTGCACTAATTTGTTGTGCAAGCAAATCGGTTATCGTTTTTAGAGGCTTCTTTATCCTAAAGGCGGCGGTGAAGGAACGAACTGGTTTGCACCTCTGACCAGATCGCCGAATCGTCTTCAAGAAAGCGACCTAGTCCGCGACTCTGCCATTGTTTTCCAACAACTTGAAGATGATCTAAAACAATGGCTTCGAACTCAACCGTAGACGATGCTGCTCCACCCTCTGCTTTCCAGAACCCTCTCGTGACTGCTACTCCATTCAAATTTGAAGGCTTGCATTTCAAGCGATGGCGTCAGAAGATGGAGTTCTTCCTCATGATCAGAAAGGTTGTGGCTGCGCTGACTGCTGAAAAACCGCAGCTACCAGATAAACCTGACGAGGTTGATGCAGCGAAGATGGCATCATGGACTGAGCAGTCAAAGCAACTGCAGACCTGGACTGAACAGGATTATCTATGCAAGAACTTCATTCTGAATGGATTGAGTGATGATCTGTATGATTACTATAACTCATATGAGAAGACAACAAAGGAGATCTGGGAAGCACTGAAAAAGAAGTATGATACAGAGGAGGCAGGGGGAAAGAAATATGCTGTAAGCCGCTACCTAAAATACAAGATGACTAACAACAGACCAGTTAACATGCAGTCTCATGCGCTGCAGAAAATAGCTCATGAGATCATCTCTGAAGGTATGGCATTGGACGAACAATTTCAAATTGCTGTTATCATTGACAAATTACCCCCTGGCTGGAAAGATTTTAAAAATGTTTTACGTCATAAGACTAAGGAATCTTCCTTAGAAAGCTTGATCACGCGCCTCCGTATTGAGGAGGAGGCACGCAAATAGGACCAGAAAGAAGAGGTGTTGATTGTCAATAACAACAACACTAAAAAGACCACACCCGCTGTTCTGAAACCGAATCAGAAATCTTTTAAGAATCAGAACAGGCGCAACAAACATAATGGGAATCTGCAAGGAAACCCAGAAGGACAGCAGAAACCAACCTAAAAGAACGATTCTGGACAGTTGTTTCTTTGCTACAACTGTGGAAAACCAGGTCATATGACATGAAAGTGTCGGAACAGGCCAAGCTCTGCACCGCAGGCTAACCTGACTGAAGAGCCTCTTTCGGCAATGATTACTGAGATTCACCTTATTGGTGGATCAGAGGGTTGGTGTGTAGACACTGGTGCCTCTCGCCATGTTTGCTATGATCGTGGCTTGTTCTCTACATACACGACTGCTGAAAATCAGAAAGTGTTGTTGGGAGATTCTCACACCACTAAAGTTGCAGGGATTGGCAATGTGGAAATTAAGTTTACCTTTGGAAAGACTGTAATACTGAAAGATGTTATGCATACTCCAGAGATTAGGAAGAATCTGGTGTCTGGCTTTCTCCTTAATAAGGTTGGGTTTACTCAAGTTATTGGGGCTGATTTGTATACCCTAACTTATAAGGGAACTTTTGTGGGAAAGGGTTATGCTTGTGAGGGTATGTTTATACTGAATGTTGAAACAAATAAAGTGACTACTTCTACTTATATGTTGTGTGATTTTAATATTTGGCACTCTAGATTATGTCATGTTAATTAACAAATAATTCACAATATGGGCACCTTGATATGATTCCTAAATTGACAGAATCTGAACTTGATAAATGTGAATTCTGTACACAAGCAAAAATCACAAAGAAACCTCATATATCTGTTGATAGAATTTCTGAGCCCTTAGGCTTGATTCATTCTGACATATGTGAACTTGATGGCACTTTGACTAGACAAGGACATCGTTATTTTATCACTTTTATTGATGACTGTTCTGATTTCACATATGTATACCTTATGAAAAATAAAAGTGATGCTTTTGACATGTTTAAAACATTCAAAACTGAGATTGAGAATCAAGCAAATAGGAAAATTAAGAGACTTCGTAGTGATAGAGGAATAGAATATGAATCCACTTCAATTCTGGAATTCTATAAACAACATGGTATAGTACATGAAAGAACTGCACCATATTCTCCTGAGATGAACGGTAAAGCTGAAAGGAAAAATATGACCTTTACCGAACTTGTAGTTGTCATATTACTAAATTCTGGTGCAGCAAAACATTGGTGGGGGGATATTTTATTGACTGTATGCTATGTTCTGAATAGAATCCCCAAATCTAAGAATAAAATTTCACATTATGAAATTTAAAAGAATCATAAACCCAATGTCTCATATTTTAGAACTTGGGGTTGTTTAACATATGTTCGCATTCCAGACCCTAAGAGAATAAAATTGGCAAGTAGAGCATATAAATGTGTATTTATAGGCTATGCGATTAATAGCAAAGCAAACAGATTTTATGACCTTAATGCACATAATATAATTGAATCAAATGATGCCGATTTTTATGAAATTAAATTTCCTTTTAAATTAAGGAATAGTGAGGGCACTTCAAGTATGCCTATTAGAACAGAACTTAATGAAAATTCTGAAGCTGAACCTAGAAGAAGTAAAAGAGTAAGAACCATAAAAGACTTTGGTTCAGATTTTTGTGCTTTTACTATTGAGGAGGATCCCATAAACCTCCAAGAGGCCTTATCTTCCTTAGATGCCAATTTTTGGCAAGAGGCTATAAATGATGAGATGGATTCTTTAGAATCCAATAAGACTTGGCACTTGGTAGATTTACCCTCTGGTTGTAAGTCTATAGGCTGTAAATGGGTACTTAAAAAGAAATTAAAACCTGATGGCACTATTGATAAATATAAAGCACGACTAGTAGCCAAAGGTTTTAAACAAAAAGAAAACATAGATTTCTTCGACACTTTTTCACCTATTACTAGAATCACATCCATTCGGGTATTAGTCTCACTTGCATCTATTCATAATTTGGTAATACACCAAATGGATGTGAAAACCGCATTTTTGAACGGTGAATTACACGAAGAAATATATATGGACCAGCCTGAAGGATTTGTGGTACATGGCCAAGAACATAAAGTATGCAAATTAGATAAATCATTATATGGTTTAAAACAAGCACTTAAACAATGGCATGAAAAATTTGATAATTTAATCATTTCACATGGTTTTAAAGTTAATGAAGGTGACAAATGCATTTATTACAAATCTGAGAACGACATTTGCACTATTATATGCCTTTATGTAGATGACCTACTCATTTTTGGGTCAAAAATTCATGCCATAAACTCATTCAAATCCTTATTAAGTGCCAATTTTGATATGAAATATCTAGGTGAGGCGAGTGTAATCCTTGGTATTAAAATTACTAGGTCAGAAAAGGGAATTTCTTTGGATCAATCTCATTACATTGAGAAGATCCTAAAGAAATATAATTACTTTGACTGTAAACCTGCAAGTACGCCATATGATCACAGTGTAAAGTTATTTAAGAACACTGGTGAAGGTGTAAGACAGTCTGATTATGCGAGCATCATTGGCAGCCTTCGGTATGCCACTGATTGTACTGGACCCGACATTGCCTATGTCGTGAGATTATTGTGCAGGTTTACCAGTAGACCTAGTATAGAGCACTGGCATGCTATTGAAAGGGTGATGAGATACCTTAAATGAACCATGAACCTTGGATTACATTATGAAAGGTTTCCAGCTGTACTTGAAGGATATTCTGATGCAGACTGGAATACCTTATCTGATGATTTTAAAGCGACCAGTGGCTATATATTTAGCATCGCTGGAGGAGCTGTTTCTTGGAAATCTAAGAAACAGACTATTTTGGCTCACTCTACTATGGAGTCTGAGATGATAGCACTAGCTACAGCTAGTGAAGAGGCAGAGTATTTGAGAAACCTGCTAGCTGAGATTCCCTTATGGGGAAAACCGATACCGGTTGTGTTGATACATTGCGATAGTACCGCGGCTATTGTAAAAGTTCAGAATCATTATTATAAAGGTAAGAGACGACGGATACGTCGTAAGCACAACACGGTTAGAGAACTGCTTTCCACAGGTACCGTTAGAGTGGATTACGTACGTAGTGAAGAAAATTTGGTAGATTTTCTGACGAAAGGACTGTCAAGAGAGAAAGTCCACAATTCTTCTAAAAGAACGAGACTATTGCCCTTTGTTGAGTCACGCACAATGGTAACCCGACCTAAATGACTGGAGATCCCAAGAACTAGGTTCAATGGGTAAAAAGAAGTTGTGTAGTGATAGGAGTCGAGCATGCTATTTAATAAACCAAGAAGCATGTATTCCTGAAGTGATTAGAGGATGAGTTAATAGAAACTCTTAATGAGATTTATACTCTATTTGGAGTGGAGTACCTACCTTCAGGAGTGCTCTTGATAGACTCACCTTTGTAAATGTGGTCGTTTCCTATGGAGTTTTGGGAAAAACTTCTAGAGCATTCACTAAACTAGGATAGACGTGCATGGCCATAAATGCACGGGCTTATTTGATTGCACTATAGAAAAGGTTATGTGTGGTTTGATGTCAGGAATAGAGTTCAAGACTACGTGTCACTCTAGTAAAAACTGAATCTTACTCACTATGCAAAAGTTCAAGTCGGATGACACTTTTGTTTATGCACAATCTTATGCTTTTAGAAATTGCTCGAAAATATTTTTAAAAATTCAAGTGGGGGATTGTTGGAAATGTTTTACAAACATTAAGTGAATTATTAAAAATGTTGAATAAGTGTATGAATGACTCCTATGTGTGAATAGTCCCACATCATAGGATTATTTGGAAGAGGCAATAATTTATACTTGTTTCTAAGAAATCATGTTGGGGCCTTGGGCTCCCAATACATGTTTTGTTGTGAGGAGGGAGATCATGCATCATTAACACCACACACGCGCGCGACCGACTCGACCCGACCCGGTCCCGCCCGGTTCGGGCTCGGGCTTGGGCTTGGGCTTTGTGGTGTAGACACTTATATTTTTGGACCATAAAACTTTGCAGTTTTCGAACTGTTTTTTTTATGGAAAATTATTTTCTGCACCGATAATTTTTTCTGCAACGGTAAAAAAAATTTGCAATGGTAAAGACTTTGTCCCCCGAAATTTTAGCAGATCTGATTTTTCCTTCCAAACCCTAATCCTCGTTCTATATATAATTTTTATCTATGGACAAGAAAATATAGCGACTTCTATTTTTTCTTCTAGCGTCCGCCATTAAATATTTCTTTCAGAAAATTCGAGCAATATTATTTTCGAAAGTGTAAATCTGCACTGATTTGTTGTGCAAGCAAATCAGTATCGTTTTTAGAGGCTGTTTTATCCTAGAGGCGGCGGCGAAGGAACGAATTGGTTTGCACCTCTGACCAGATCGCCGAATCGTCTTCAAGAAAGCGACCTAGTCCGCGAGTCAGCCATTGTTTTACAACACACATACACACACATATATATATATATATATATATATATATATATATATAGCCTCCCACTTTTCAACCACTCATTTCCCACTAACTCTCATTCTCTCTTTTTCCACTAACTCTTTCACTTCACACTCACTTTCTTTATTATAAATGAAAGGCTGAAAATCGGATGCAAATGGAGGGCTGAAATTCAGGGGACTCCCTGATCATATATATATATGTGTGTGTATGTGTGTGTATGTATGAATGATCCCATAGCTGTCAGTAATTTCCTACAGGGCTAACCTTTCTGTGCGTCAGGATGTATTTATATTCTGGCAAAACAGTTGATCAAATGGTTGATGAGTTATCTTCCAAATTCTCCCGATTTGAAATTGTTTTTATTTTCCAATCAAATTTGGAAAGGATTTTCAATTTTTACACAGATATCTGCTGCTCTTTTATGAGAATTTCTGAACTTGCTGTATGTGTGGTAACTTATCATTTTCCCTCTTTGGAAATGTACTGTTAGGTTAACAAATTCTGTAACTTGTTTCTTTTTGTCCAATAGCTTAAATAATGTTACTGTTTCTAATTCAACAGCCGTACCATTTCAATAGGAATTTGTGAAGACTCATACTCACAACTGTCCTCTTCATGAAACAAAGCAGAAGCAACGACCATGGACAAAGATTGAGTTTGTTGGCCTCACAGAAAGTGAGGTCAAATAACTCACTCCTCCTGTTGAAGAAAATCAGGAAAACCTCATATGGATCCCTTTATTTCATCCAATAGGAGGAGGAAGTCATGGTGATCTCACTTAAGTGAACATAGACTCATACACAACCGACCTGAAGAAAAATAAACAGATTTCTGTGTTACATGATTGCAATTTTGTCTCATAACATGGGCTTCCAATCAATTCGATGTGATGGTGATTAAAAAGGAAACAGAAGGTATTAAATTGGGAAATGGACTGCAAACAGTAATGATGTTAATGCTGCAAAGAAACATAACTCAAATCTTCTGGTTGACGACAGCATTACCTACCATGGTGAGATCACATTTAATGTTCTTTATAGACTTTATCATTACTTACTATTATTATGCTACTCCATATATGCATGGCTCACGTAATATTATATTTCTTCAAGATCTATATTTTAAATGTCTACAATGGTGCATCTATAGGCTATATAACCATACTGTTATCAATTTCTATTGCTCAGCTGTTTCGATCGCAGCTTCATATATAGTTTCTCCATGCTGTACATAGCCTGTTAAGTATGCAAGCATGCTGGTCTTTTTCACCATCACACCAGTAGCAAACTGAGCATGTGTACATAATGATAAATGGTTCACTGATTGAAATTTCGTGCTTGCAGTACAGGGCAAATTCATATTTGGTTAAAACTGAAATAAGATTCGGGGCACTGATTTTTTATGCCACTGACCAATTCTCAGATCAGTACAACCTAGGGTGGACACCAGCAAAAAAATAGGCACTTAGTGTATTTGAAGAGCTCTCACATTTGTGCTTGTGAGAAAGGAGTGTGAGTTTGGCTTTGTATAAGTACAATTGAATGCATGCGCCTTTATTTTTTTTTAGGAAAAACAGATTAGTTTCTCCTGTCTGATAGATCCGTATGGAATTTAATGAGATTTCGTAATAAAGAGCTATGACACTTGATTTAACTACACATGCATATTATTATTAAGATGTTGCAAAAGTAGTTGTATTTGCTAGAGAATCTATTTATCATCACCAGTCCCTACTTCTGTCTATATTTATTTTCTAGATTGATCAAGCAACCCTTCTTTCTTCATTTCCTACCCCTTGCTCTTCTTTTTTTCCCTCCAATATATATGTTTACCAGTGAAATGGTAAAAGTGGATTGAAGGCATAAATTGCACTATTTTTGTTTTAAATTCAGTGTTTATGATATTTACTCTTAAGTGATATGCTTTGGTTGTTATAAAACTAAGCAAAAAATCCTGTTAGTTTTGTACTTCTTAGTGAATTGCTTTAACGTAGCAATTAATACTTTAACCGCATGGATGTAAAAAGGTAAGCATGTAAAGGTAAATAACTAATTACTGCAGACAAGCGTGTGGTAACTTGCATTTTTCTAAATAGAGAGGCTCAATAATACCCAGAAAAACATTCGGAATCTATGCAGGCCTCATTCATTCACTTCACCTTTTTTTCCTTCTTTCATTGCAAGTACTCCATACATTTAATGCATTGCTTTATCATATTTCTTCATTTTACTACGTATCCATGAGAACTATCCTTTACATAAGTTGAGCTCGGTTTTGTTTAATATAAATGTGGGAGGGGTGAAGTGAGGTGTTTAAATGAGTTTTAGACCATGTCACCATACACCCATTGAGTTTGGTGATTGAATATATTTTTAACATGGGAAGTGCCAACGACTGCCCAGTTGACATATGTTACAGTTAAGGTACCGTTTGCAATTTCTCTGCCACCATTCTTCACCTCTACCATCATTCTCACTTCTAATCTTCAGTTCCTTCCTCATGTCGTTTAGTGATGATTCTGATCTCGAAGATTTGCAGAATTTACAAGACATTGCTCGTATTCGACAATACATGGCAAATCGGAGACCGGAAAGAAACAGAATACATGATTATGAAACGTTTGGTATTACTTGAGTAAATGAAGTACTGATTGGACATGCGGAACGCTGTCAGCCAAATTTCCAAATGAAGAGGCTCTGTTTCACTTCATTGTGCGAGCGGTATGAGAATTATGGCTTGGAGACAACTAAGCACATAACAGTAAGAGAAATGTTAGTTATTTTCTTGTATACCATCGCTTTGGCTCTTCCTACATGGCAGGTTGCTAAACGGTTTCAACGAGCAAATACTATGGTTTGTCAACTATTTCATAGAGTATTGAAATTCGTTCTGTTATTGGCGGTGAATATTATTAAGCCGATATACACAGTTTAATAGTGTAACAATCCGAATTTTTAATAACATGTTAAAACGAGAAATCAGGGCAGAATTAAATCATAAGTTAAGAATCAATAGGAACGGGTTACGTCATTGCGTTCATCTCGAAATTTTACTTGAAAACGAGTCCGAAATTTCGCAAATCGGAGTCCGTATGACCAAGATATGACCCATAGAAGATTTCAGAAAATTCAAAATTCAGCCCGAAATTCAAAATCAGCTCCAAACAGATTGGACGGGAAAATTTCCCGCCCAACCCCAAGTCGACTGGGGAGTCGACCTGCCCCAGCCCAGCTCGACTGCCCAGTCGACTTGGGTGTCGACCTGGGGGTCGACCTCCCTGGTCGGCCATGTTTCCCTGGTGCACCTGTTTGCTCCTTTGGTCTGGTCAGTTGGCCTGTGACGGGATTTGATGGTTCAGATCTAAACTAGGGTTAATCATATGGCCTAAACTAGTCCCTACACCTATAAAAACACCCTAAGACCTAGCCTAAACATCACAAATCATCCTAACAAATAAATTCAGCCAAAATGCTCCCTAATCATGGCCTCCATCTTCATCTTGAGAGCTTCTAAGGCAAAGGAGCAATCTTTCTCCATCAAATCAAAGGAGCTACTTATTTTTCAAGGCTTCTAGTGTTGCTACATCATTCCTAGAGCTTCTACAACGTCTCTATCTTGTTCTAGTTCTCATAGCCACGCTTTGTAAGCCCCACTCTACTCTTAGATTTAAACTATGAAATTAATATGAACATGTAGCAAGTTGAAATGAGATTCTTGTGTAATACTTGTCTTTGGTCTATCATTGTATGCGTAGATCCATTTATGGCTCTTTTGATCTATGATTGTGGAACTATCATGAACCTAGTACCGTTCATCTTGATTTTTGGGTAGAAAGCTATGAGCTTTATTTGGGGATTATGCATAATGCAACATAGAACCCCTCATAACCTTGATGTTAACTTGCCTATGATGTTGAACTACATGCTAGTCACAAGTTTATCACTCTATGTCAACTATTATCATGTTATCACCTTTGCCTATGATGTTGAACTACATGCTACCCACAAGTTTATTTGCTAAGTTTGATGTCATACACGTTTTGAGGCCAAAAATCCTATATGCTAGTTGTGATGAACACCTTTGCCTCAAATATCCTCATGTTTAACTTATGACCAACTTTACCACCTTATGCCCATCTTGATCATATTTTTATGTTCCTTGATTCACTTGTGTTGATGCGAATTTACGTGCGAATGGGAATACGTTATGGGTAGTTAGGCAAACTTGAAATGACATGAAAAACATGACTTGAAATGTGACATGAAACTTGATTATGCTTGAAAACGTGAATGTGGTCATGACATGTAGAAAACCATTAAGTGGCCAACTCGAGGTTGGGTTGAGTTTGTAGCGTAAATCTGCCCGGAACCGCCCGGCAAATCCAGTTGCTACAAACAATAGGACCCAATGTGAGAAGTTGGTCATATCACGCTTGAAACCCGAGGTTAGACTAGGTTGTGGTGTAAAGCTGCCCGGACCCGCCCGACATATCCAGTAACCACAACAAAGTCTAATGTGAGAGGTTGGGTGCATTAAATTAATTAATGCCACATGTTAGGGTTAAGTCATGAACCACTTGGATACACTTAACCAACTTGATACATGATTGGATAGGGTTAACCACACTTAACCCATTGGAAACCCTAGTTACGTGGTCCTTTTCAGCAGTAACCCTCTTGGATGTATCACGATACCCTAGGGACTAGGCTAGGGTGGGGTACGATTACTGGGCTGATTGTAAGAGACCAGAAAGACAGCAGAGTAGGTGCGCCAGTGTAGGTTCAGGCGGACTATGGTCGTGCACATAGTCCGAAGTTGAATAAAACAGACATGGGCACCAGTAGGTTTTGACTGTGCGTGCTTGATTCGTGTCAGTGGTTGGCACCCTAGGGCTTGATACACCCTAGGGTGGACCTAGCACAGTTCGACTACATTCCGTGATTGGGCTGTATGACACCGACACTCGACGAGTTAGGCTTATAGGGAGCCGATCGACTAGATTGTATAGTTGGACCTTGACTTGGGTCAACTCATGATATTGGGCCAAGGGATCATTTCTTGTTTATACTTGACATGGGTTGGAATACTAGTACTATTGGTGCAAAACTAAACCTTGTATATGCGATGCCGCACTTGATCTACCTTGTTATCTATTTATCATGCCAGTTAGTTACCATCTTTATGTTTCATCTCAGTTTCTCATGTTTATTTAACTTCATTAGTTTTTATACTAATAGTAGGTAGGACTTACCAATCTTTATGACCGACCCTTTTTCTTTCGACTCTTTTCTTCCGTTACCCCCCCTCATGTTCTCAGGGAGGGAACACTAGTGCTTAGCTTGGACATTTGGCTTGTTTTCTTGAACACTCATGTACGGTTTGGACTTGAGCTTGCTATGGCTTCACCATATATATCTTGGGGATAGTTTACTTTATGTTTTCTAGACTTGTGGTAGTTGGAAAATAATGACTAAGTACTTTGATGTAAGTTGACTACTTGGTTTTCAAATGGTTAACTATGGTTTTTAAATTTCTACCACTGCTTTACTTATTTATTTACCTATGTTCTGTCTTGTGATATCTCTGTGCATGTTTACCTAGACAACACCCCTCCAAAGCTAGTGCATTCTCTTGTGAGTGACCCTGGCGGAGGTGGGGTGTTACAAATATAATTCCGGAACAAATTCGTTCATCACCATGATATTATCCATTTTTTAAAAACTGTATTGGAGCTATAGATGACACACATGTAATGGCTCATATGACTTAAGCGAACATGCAATGATTTGTACGACGCAAAGGATTTCCTACAAAATATAATGACTGCATGTGCTTTCGATTTAACTTTTACGTTTGTAAGAGCAGGATGAGAAGGAACAACCCATGATGCTAAAGTCTTTTGTGAAGTCATAAATACTCCTGGTCTGAATTTTCCCCATCCGCCTGCCGGACAACACTATTTAGTCGATTCAGGATATCCACTAATGGAAGGATATATAACTCCTTACCGCTTTGTGAGATATCATATTCCAGACTTCAACGATACGCAGAATGAATCAAAGTCAAACAATGAAGTTTTCAACTAATACCATTCAAGTTTGCGGAAATACATTAACATGTACGTGTAATGCATTGTATATTTTAAATTCTGCATTGTGAATTCTTCAATTTGTATTCTGCAATTTGAATGTTGAAATTTGTATTCTATATTCTGCTATTCAATTAACATATAAAACACAAACAAACAAATAATAAAATAATTACTCCGCCCCTTCCAATTTGCCCATTTCGTAGAAAAAAACACGTTCTCTGTTTGCGAAAATGCCCCTTCCCCAGCCCCTTTCAAATGCCCCTTTCGGTTCGTTTGCAAACGCACCTTAAATATTAGTTCTTTCAATTTTTGCACTTTAAGCAGAAAAAACGTTGTTATTTAATTTGAGCACGTTCTGATATTCGTAAAATTTTTAACATCTTAGCTCAATTATTCACCGTTCAGACATTAATTTGAACCGTCAAATTTAAACATTAAGAATGTCGGAACGAGCTCAAATTTTGGATAGATGATTATATATATATTGTTCAACATCTACAAATTCTTGTTGGATTTGGATTGGTGTAGCTCATGAACGTATAGAGGTGCTAAAGGGGTGCTGCAAAACATAGTTGTCTCGGAACATTTTTGTAACACCCCGAAATTTTAACGATACTAAAGATGACAAATTAAAGAATAATTAATTTGAAATACACTATTAACAATGAATTAAGGAAAGCTTAATTAAATATTCAGAATTAAGTAAAACGGACAATGGCATTGTGTCCATCTCGAAATTTTGGTCAAGATGGACACCAAGTTTGCGTAAAACAGACATCGTATGAAGTAGTTATTAAGGTTTGAAGTTTGTATGCATATAAGGAATATATACATATATTATTCAGAATTCAAAATCCAAAAATTAGCAAAATATCAAATCGACGCGCCAAACAGGGAAAGAGACGACCGTTTGGGGTCGACTCGAGACCCTGGTGGGTCGACCCCAGGGTCGACATCCATGTAGGGGGGTCGACCCCTCCTGCAGATCTGGGCATTATACTTTTTCAGAACTTTGGACTGATTTGGAGCTAGATTCGTGAACCCTAGGCTATAAAGGACCCTAAACCTAGTTTTATTCATCTGAAAAATAATGGTGACGGCGAGGCTCTACTGCAACCTCAATTAAATTGCCTATTCTTCTCCAAAATCAAGTTTAAAAAGATTAAAGCGTTTCAACTATAGATCTGAGATTCAACACCAACAATTTATTTTCTATCTTCTAAAACCCAAACACTGTGAGCAAGTTACTTTTAGATTTAAATGATTAAAAGTAAACGTGATATGACTGTGATTTGGATTTGTTATAAATCATGAATCTATGACATCCTTGAATCTTAAATATTATCATGTCATGTTAGATCTAATTCGTTTGAGGTTAATTTATCATGTCATGTTCGATCCAATTAGTTTGTGACTAATTTATCATGTCATGTTAGATTTAATTCGTTTGAGGTTAGTTTATCATGTCATGTTAGATCCAATTCATTTATCATGTCATATTAGATCTATCTTTTTAGATCTAATTCGCTTGTGGTTAATTTGTTGTGTCACAATTGTGGATCTTAAATTATTATCATGTTAGATCTACCTTTTTAGATCTAATTCGCTTGTGGTTAATTTATCATGTCATACTAAATCTACCTTTTTAGATCTAATTCGCTTGTGGTTAATTTTTCATGTCACAATTGTGGATCTTAAACTTTATCTATCGTATGGTCATTAATTTAGATCTATCATTAATTGGAAATATGAATCCTTATTTATTCAAGCCTATTATGACATCCTTGGTATGTTAGATCTGGTTTTATTATCACATTCTCACTAGATCTATTTTTATATATCCAACTTATCACTATGCCAATTACATGTTTATGTCACTTTTGTTAAAATAATCACTATTGTCATCTTTCCCTTTTATTGTTTATGGCTAGGCTACTTTTTAGCCTAGACATGATGCCAAATATATGCGAATTCGTTAGTTATGGAAGGGGGGAAAACCTTAGAACTGGCATAACTTGAATGACAAGTATGAATTTGGACAAATAATCCATTATGAATATAATTGGGTAAATGAGCATGAACACCCATAAAGACATAGGTATAATTAATTGGTTAATAATTAAAATGCCTAGGATTGCAGTAACTAGAAAACTGTAATGGCACTTATAACACGAGGTTAGATTGCATTTGTGGTGGAAGTATGTCCGGACCCGAACGGCATATCCAGCAACTGCAAATGTTTAATCTAATGTGAGGGGTCTAAGTGCACAAATACGAGACGGGCTAAGACACGAGGTTAGGCCCAACTTGTGGAAGAAGTCTGCCCAGACCCGACCGGCATATCCAGCATCCACAAGTTGTAGGCCTAATGTAGGAGGTCTAGCCCATTATAACCATAAATGGACTTGGTAACGAATTGGAATACTTAACCTAGATGAATCCATAGGGATTGTATGGACACATTAACTTGAATAGGGGTAAAGTAAACTTGGTTGAAACAGTGGGTGGGTTAAGTAAATCTTGTGGCAGTAGGTAATATCTATATATATAGGCCCACAAACTTAACCTATTTTTTACTTTTGGGTTATGCAATTTTGTTAAGTAAACTTGCTTGGATCGGTGAGGGTTAAGTAAATCTAGTGGCGGTGGGGTAATATTTACATATATAGACCCAACAACTTAACCTGTTTTACATGTTGGACTGTTAGGCATAACTAGTTGAAATCCTAGTAGTGGGGATACAAGACAAAGAGGAGAGCATGTATCATCTTTTGTTGGGACCTATTTCAGTCAGTAACCCATCTAGGTATCAAACGAGTACTCCGAACTAGGTCGAAGTAGGGGCACGCTTACTGGGCTGATTGTAAGAGATCCAAAAACGAAGGGGAGGTTTCAGCAGAGCAGGAAACCAACGGAGTCATGTGCATGCATGGGTCCGGCTTGCTATGGGAATTGTGACGTTGTGACATCAGTAGATATGGTTGTGCACGTCTTGAAAATGAAGGGTTTCCACTTTAGGAAGTGATACATCCTACTGTGGGGCCATCACAGGGTATCTACGGAGTAGGGAGCCGATCGATTAGGGTAGTAGTTTGGGTACATCTAGACTCTAAATAGTTTAGGAGTCCGTTATTGGGGCTTCCTGTGGATTGTATGTGGTTAAAACCTCTCACCAGAAGTACGCCTAAGTCTACCATTTCATACATGTTGGGGATCATCTCATTCTGGATATACTAGTAGTAGTGCAGAGTAATCTTTAAGGAAGCGTATACACCCTATCCTTTTTACCTAGTCATACCTGCCATTTTGTAGTCATCTCTCTTATCCACTTTATATGTTTGTTATGCTACTTTTATTTATTTACTTGTTAAAAGTAATTGGACTCGCTAGACTTTATGTCTGACCCTTTTTGTTTCCTCTTCTTTCTTCTGTCCCTACCCCCTAGATTCTCAGGGCGGGAACACTCAGGATTAACTGTGATTCTACTTACTTTTGTTGGAGCTGCTGAGATGTATGGCTCAACCTCCTATCCTTGTTGTTATGGCTATATTTTTGTTTTTGGGGAATTTCATTTCTTTTATGTATTCTGATATTTTTGAAGTACAAGACAGTAGCTTTTATGTTGTAATGGGCTTTTATGTTTCAGACATGTGATGTTTTTGGACCACGTTGTCTTATGACAAATAAATTTTTTATTCTGTTGTTATTTTTATATGCCTATCTTGTAATATTTCTTTTCTATTTACTATAACGTTTCACGAAACTTAATCCATTCCCTTTGTGAGTGACATTAACGGACGTGGGGTGTCACATTTGGTATTAGAGCTGAAGTTTACCAGATTAGATAAAAGTTTTTGAAAACTATTTTCAAAAAGCTTTTAAAAAGGAAGCATTTTCAAAAGAAAAGTCTGTTTTTAGAAGCATATTCCCCAAAGCCATATGTAATATCTCTCGATTCTCCGCTTGATTCCTTTTTCCTTTTTGTCTGAGGAACCGATTCTTCCCGAAAGGTATCCCCATTCCGGCATGATGTCGTAGGCATGTTTAAATTGCGGCACATGTCAAACGGCAATGAAGTGCCTAACTTCCATCTATAGCTGCAGTAGTATCACCTACAGCTAATTTTCTCGAGCTTCGTAAGGATTTCCGTGCGATGGAGGCAACTTTCGAGAGAGTTATTAGCTTGTTAAACAAGAATGGTGAAAAGGAGAACAAGGGAGTTAGGGCTAAGGGGCATAGCCCAAGGATGAGAAAAATGATGGCCTAGGAAGGGAACACAAATAATGTTCAAATAAATCTGAACAGGAAGAAGTTATGGTTAAGGAAACACAAAATAAAAGGGTATGGCCTAAGAAAGGACATTAATAACAACAGAAGAAGGGCGGAAAGAATGACAAGGATAAGGGTAAGAGGAAGTGCCATAGTTGCGGGTGAAGGTCACTTGGCCAAGGACTGCAGGAAAAGGAAGAATGCTTGCTTTGTTTGTGGAGAGGTCGGACACTTTGCTAGGGAGTGGCCGAAGAAACAGGGATCACAGGGACAAGGTCAAAGGACAGGAACTTCTGAAGGGCAAGTGCATGCTCTCGCGATCAGTGCTCCTGATAGAGGTAGAAAATTTCTATGGAAGGTTTAATTTCTCTTTCTAATCATCCTATTAGAACACTTTTTGATTCTGACGCTTCACATTCATTTATATCTAATTATATGGTTGAATCTCTGCACTTAATTACTAGTATGGTAGTGGATCACGTTGTTGTCTCAAACCCCATTGGTGGTTCAGCTCATTTATCTATGATTTGTCGGGGTTTGAGGATATCTGTGTTAGGCGTCGAGTTTGAGTGCGACACATATGTGTTCGGGTTTATGGGTTATGGGTTGATTCTAGGAATGGATTGGCTTACCACGTATGGTGCCATTCTGAATGTGAGAGGAGGGTCATTAGACTGTTGACTTCCCAAGGGAGGACCCTTGAGATTTCTTGTGACCTAAGGGGTCTATTATGTTGAGTTTCCTAGAGTCACTTGATGCATCTATCGATGATCTAAAATATGTTCCAGTAGTCCGTAAGTATCCTGATGTCTTTGATGAGGTTCGGGGTTTACCCCAAGGCGTGAGATTGATTTCCGTATATATTTAGTGGATAATGCAAAGCCAATTGCATTACCTGTGCGTCATATGGCTCCAAGAGAAAGTAAGGGAGCTACTTGAGAAAGGGTTTTCTTTTGGGATGGGATGAAGAAAGATGTAGCAGAGTTTGTTTCTTAATGTCTGATTTGCCAGCAAGGCAAAACTGAGCAAAGGAAGCCCAGTGGTTTACTTCATCCTTTAGAGGTCTCCATGGATTTCATAGATGGTTTTCCTAGACAAGAAAGGGCAACACTAGCATTTGGGTGATAATAGACAGGCTTACTAAGAGCGTTCATTTCATACCAGTTAAGAGTAAGAGGACGGCAGCATGGTTGGCAGCAGTTTACGTTCGTGAGATAGTACATCTTCATAGAGTACCTTCCAGTATCGTAAGTGATCAAGATCCCATTTTCACCAGTGAATTTTGGAGGAGCTTGCAAAAAGCATTAGGTACACAGTTATGTTTGGGCACAGCTTATCATCCTCAGACAGTGGACAGAAGGAGAGGGTGAACAGAGTTCTAAAGGATCTTTTGAGGCTATGTATCCTAGACTTCGGAGTGACTTGGGAAGAGCACCTTCCTTCAGTAGAGTTTGCCTACAACAACAACCATCAAGCTAGCATTGACATGGAACCCTTCGAAGCATTATATTGACGACCCTGTAGATCGCCAACTTGTTGGTGGGGATCTACAGAAAGACTTTTACTTGGATCGGAGGTTAAGAAGCTACGCAAACGAGAAGTCAAGTTGGTGAAGGTTCAGTAGGGATACAACCAAGCAGATGCAACTTGGGAGACCGAAGATAAGATTTTGCGCTACGTACCCTTTTCTTTTCAAGGGAATGTTCTTAACTTCTTTTTCCAAAGCTTTTATTTGCACTTGCTTCTATCATCTGAGTATATCCTATCGATCGAATCATCGACCTTTAGGTAGGAAATCCCATGTTTGAAAACATGTGTTTGAAACATGTTATGTTTGATTGATGCAAGTGGATGCAAGTGTTTGCTAGTTGTTGCCTGTGGATGCATATACACACACATTAGGCACTAGATGGATCAGTCACTCTCATACTGCATATGGATGTGTGTGCATTTTTCTTTTCTTTTAATGGATAAAATGGATGTATTATCAAATGGATATTGCATTTGGACAAATGATTGTGCACATATATAGAACTTACATGTTATAATAGGATTATTTGCATACATGTTGAATTCATGACACTAACATAAATTGCATTAAGGAGGTCAACTGAATCAGTGGACCGCCTGATCTTTCGCATTAGTGTTGGGACAAATACACACACCTTTACATATGTTCATATAAGCATTAGAAAATTTTAAGGACAATGGATGCCTGTGATTAGTGGATGAGTAGATGGATGGTAGGATGGTAACGACCCGGATTTTGAGAGACTTTGGTTATCGACACAAACACGATGTCGATAACCAAAACACCGAAAAATCCTGGTAATTAGTGAAAGAAATTAGAGGGTGAGGATAGATAAGATAGAAATTTAGAATAGAAGAAGAAGAAGACAACATCAGAGTAACACGAATCTCACAGCGCAACGAATAACATATAATATATGTAACATAACTTTGAAATATACATCTGTATTTGAATATATATCATTATCATAGTACAACACTTACAACACAGCGGAAATAACTATAGCTATAACATCCTGAAGTCTCCTGCTCCAGCTCTTCAAGTGTATCTGTAAAATCCCGACTACTTGACTGCCCGTACAAATTTAGGCACCCAAGAGTTTAGGGAAAACAACAAAGTAAACTCCGGGTCAGTAATGGGACTGGTATGAGTAAAACAGTTTAAAAAAAGTTCGAACAAGTAAACGATATCTCATAAGACCACGCCGCATAACGGAACGGGTTTTTCCCTTATGAGAATCCAAAATATCTTTATATCAAAAACCTTTTGATATTATAATAATGTCTATCAACCACAGTATATATATAATCATCTAGCAGAAACGCTTTCATCTCACGTTCTACATATATAGTATACAATCAAAACCGCAATCACGTATTGGGTAATGGATTTCCAACTATGACAAGGTATGGAACCACCTTTCGCTCGTGTACCTCTAGAGAGGAATACATTGGGTTCAACAAGAACATCTTGCAACCCGGCCACACATGACCGACCACTCATTTCGCTTGAGCGTATCGAATGTATATCACCAACGGTTGGGATCAGCAACCGTTTCCCAAATGGGACAGCATCAACAATAGATTTTTAGAAGTAAATGAAACTCTAGATCAGGTGATTATACACCCTACTTCGGTGCGACCGACTTAGCCATGTTGCCTGCCCGATTTCTGTCATTTACCGGATGATGAGGCTAGAAGCTACGCTTTATCATCATACCAGATTCACTTTGAATGCCACATCATCAAATCCATCAAATCACCGATTGACGTCCTCAACAATACATTATGTGTTAGCTAAAAGAAGTTTCCTTCTCCGCTTCCACTCTTGGTACGGTTGGAGAAATCAATATACATGATCGTCTAGAAATACTCTGTCCGACATCCGTCCATACAGGTCATCCAGGAACAGGATGAACCGAAGGCACTATTATGTAAACAGGATTGCCCTTGCATAACTCCGTCTTCAATTTCCTTTGGCATATATGATTCGCAACGCTTATGCCAATACAGAGTGGTTCTTTGGATAATAATCCAACCGGTCTCTCCATATTAACAACGTTAAAATGGTCAAAACTTCGATAGTCTGTGATTTAACTATCGAATAAAAACAGATGTGCAAACAACGATATTATTTCCAGTTTGGAAATTATATCGATCAAACATCATTCAACCTTTATCTCTTATTTCATTAATCTACTTATCTCTTGTTCCCTATGTTCAATATTCCTTATTTTCTAAATTGGGAAAATATACGTTATTAACAATGGAAAACATTTCCATTTCTCGTTTTCTTTATTTGAAAACATTTCTGGTTTCTTATTTGGAAAACATTTCCAAAGCTTCTTCATTGGACTTAGACAGATGTTTTTTTAAACAAACCATCACGATGCCAACTCAAACCATTTCCTTTACTGCCGAACCTTAACTATTCCTTAGTTAAAAACGAAGCCAATCAAGTTGGGGTAAAACTACCTCTCAGACCTTAAATGAACAACATTTCTAACTTTGAAATTGGCAAAGTTCACTTTATATTCCTTTTACTAACTCTCTTACTTAACTCTCGTTCGAATAAATCTCTATTCGATTTATTCTATTTGATTTACTCTATCCACTTAACCCCTTTCGAATAAACTATATTCGATTTACTAACTTTATTCGAATAACTATATTCTATTAACTCCTTTTACTTCAACTCTAATCGATTAAACTAACATCGATTAACTCCTTTTACTTTAACACTAATCGATTAAACTAACATCGATTAACTCCTTTTACTTTAACACTAATCGATTAAACTAACATCGATTAACTCCTTTTACTTCAACTCTAATCGATTAAACTAACATCGATTAACTCCTTTTACTTTAACACTAATCGATTAAACTAACATCGATTAACTCCTTTTACTTTAACAGTAATCGATTAAACTAACATCGATTAACTCCTTTTACTTTAACACTAATCGATTAAACTAACATCGATTAACTCCTTTTACTTTAACACTAATCGATTAAACTAACATCGATTAACTCCTTTTACTTTAACACTAATCGATTAAACTAACATCGATTAACTCCTTTTACTTTAACACTAATCGATTAAACTAACATCGATTAACTACTTTTATTCTATTCGAATAAACTATTCATTTATAAAGATTTACCTTTAGTGACAGTTCTTCACTTTTCAAATGATTTCCCTTTTATAAAACTCTATTCATTTTAAAAACATTTTTCCCTTTTATTTACTTTCGAAATATTTCCTTTAATAAAATCTGTTGATTTTATAAATATTTCTTTTGTAAAAATCCTTTTCCTTTTCTATATAAAATCCATCGATTTTATATAAATAATTCATTTTCAAAATACACTTTGAAAATATTCTTTTTTCAACATTCGGTATGTTATGGTATGCAACATATCAAATCACGATGATCAGTATCGTCCAAACACATATAATCGACAACAGATTATATATCACATCATATATCACAATATATGAAAAACAGTAAAATAAATGTTGAGGAATCCAGTTGGATTCCTCCAACCTGTTTCCCTGCATCACAGATGTTAAACAATATAATATAACATCACTTTCAGTTCCATATGATATATTCTGTTAAACAGAATCAATATAGAAATTTAACTAACTGACTAGCAGTTCAATCAAACAGTCAACACACAGTCAATCAGCCAATATCTAACAGTTCTAAAAATACAACATGAAATTATAAACTGTTCAGAGTTAGTGAGATTTACTCACTTTGGCGCGTTAACCGTTAAATAACTGTTTGCGTTATTTGATTCAGTCCGACAATTTATTTCGCCATAAATTGTAACTGTCTCTGATCCACTCTCGGTCAGTCTCATTGTGTTGCTCCCGTCCATACGATCCTGACGGATCTTATTTTTCTGAATTTCGATGTCGTATGGTAAAGTTATCAATTTTTGAAGTTATACGACTATTTTAACTTGAATTTAAAACTAAATTTCTAATTTTTTTTCTTCTGGGCTCACCTTTAACATAAGGCCCATGACCTTATTTCTCAAATAAAACGGACCGACCCACCTTCCACTCCACAAAATTATCTGGACATCGATAAAAACCAAAAACCCACGGTCGACCGCCTCCTTTGACCATCAACCACTCCCTCGTCGGCCACCCATCGGCGCCGCCATCATCACCAGAGGGCTCCTCGCCTCCTCCTCTATCCGACCATCCCCTTCATAGCTAGTTCGATGTCGCCCCTAAAATCTCGATCTGACCTTATTCCGCTGCCATGGTGTCGCACCCACCAACCGATCATCGAGTGCCTCCAACCTCCATCCAACGGATGCGCTTCGACCTCACAAACCCTCCAGTGTCATTACTTCGGCTCAACTCCGCCCCCAATCGCATCCAAGCTAAACCCTAGCTTCGCTGCTCCTTTCCGCCGAGTTCAGGTACTGATCGCACCAAGTACAAAGCATCCTAGAACGAAGAGGAGCATAGCAGGAGCTTGAATATATAGGGGTTCAGATTTATGGGATTTTAATGGAATTGTTTTGATTTTCTCTTTAGGCCAATTTTTGTCTGTATAAACACTTGCGGTTATATATATGGTTGTGTTGGTGGTTGGTGCCATTTGTGGTTGAAATTGAAGGGGCGTGGGCTGGTTGTGATCATAGAAAAATAGGGGGAAATATTTTATATTTGATTTTCTATTTTATTTTATTCTCATTTCTGGTCTTTAAAAATCCCTGCGACCATACACTATACCCAAAAATCACCAAACTGGACCTGTAGCTAGAGTTCGACATTTCGGTCCCAACGAAACTGGTTTCGTCGAATTTCGACTCCGTATGCTCACACAGCATATTTTAAATCGTCAGAATACTGACTGTTTCTCACTCTAAAAATCCGTACGGCCACACAGTGACCCTAAAAATCACGAAACTGGAAATCTAACAACTATTTGATATTGCGGATCCAACAAAACTGGTTTCGTCGAATTCCGACTTCGTTTGCAAAAGTGGCTATTTTTAACGCTCTAAATAGCCTATTTAAATATATAAATATATTTAAATATAAATAAATTAAATACTTATAATTAAATATTATCGTCTATATTCACAGTGGCATACCACACAGCTCTAGAATATTCCTGTATGTATTTACAACTCGATATTCACTTCTGGGTCAACCCGATATTTGATTTATATTGAAATCCCTTTTAAAAATATAAATAATTCCTTTATAAATTATAAAGGAATTCCACAGCGACTTTTCTAAAATTTGATTTGGACATACATCAAAATCTACACGATGAAATCCCGATTTTTCTCTTCTACTAGAAAGATATACTCTACCAGCTCCACACGTTTCTTGTTTCACAGAAATCCGACTTAAAACGAATCATGTATATTCAGTTGAAGTTCAAATCGCCAAATAGCGAACTGCCGCGCCATTTCAAGCTCTATTTTAATTATATTATAATTATACGTTCAAACTGTCGTCGATTTAATATATTCGTTATTCAAATTCAATTCCAAGCTGAATTAAATATCACAGATGACCCGGTTCACACCATATCGTCATTTCAGCCAATTCTGATTATTTCAGAATTAAATATATTATTTAATTTATTATTTTAAATTAAATATTCACCATTATTTAATTCCACGACCATTTAATTCACTATACCACCATTTGTACAATTAAATAAATTAATTCTAATACCTCTGCCAATGCGGGTCATTACAAGGATACATTCTTCTTAGCTTGGAGATTTCGGGGACAAAATCCTTTGAGTAGGGGAGAATGTGACACCCCGAAATTTTAACGACACTAAAGATGATAAATTAAAGAATAATTAATTTGAAATACACTATTAACATTGTATTAAGGAAAACTTAATTAAATATTCAGAATTAAGTAAAATGGACTGCGCCATTGCGTCCATCTCTAAATTTTGGTCAAGATAGACACCAAGTTTGCATAAAACGGATTTCGTATGAAAAAGTTATTAAGGTTTGTAGTTTGCATGCATATAAGGAATATATATATATATATAATTCAGAATTCAAAGTTCAAAAATCAGCAAAATATGAAATCGATGCGCCAAACAGGGGAAGGACCAATCATTTGGGGTCGACCCAGGCTCTTTGGGGTCGACCTCGAGGTCGACACCTATGTAGGTGGGTCGAACCCCTGCTGATCTAGGCAGTATATGTTTTTCTGAACTTAGACCGATTTTGGAGCTAGATTCGTGAACCCTACGCTATATAAAGGACCCTAAACCTAGTTTTATTCATCTGAAAAATAATGGTGACATCGAGGCTCTACTGCAACCTCGATTAAATTGCCTATTCTTCTCCAAAATCAAGTTTAAAAAGATTCAAGCGTTTTCAACTATAGTTCTGAGATTCAACACCAACAATTTCTTTTCGATCTTCTAAAATTCAAACACTGTGAGTTTGTTACTTTTAGATTTAAATGATTAAAAGTAAATGTGATATGACTGTGATTTGGATTTGTTATAAATCATGAATCTATGACATCTTTGAATCTTAAATATTATCATGTCATGTTAGATCTAATTCGTCTGAGGTTAATTTATCATGTCATGTTAGATCCAATTGGTCTGAGGTTAATTTATCATGTCATGTTAGATCTAATTCATTTGAGGTTAGTTTATCATGTCATGCTATATCCAATTCGTTCATCATGACATACTAGATCTACCTTTTTAGACCTAATTCGCTTGTGGTTATTTTTTCATGTCACAATTGTGGATCTTAAATTATTATCATGCTAGATCTACCTTTTTAGATCTAATTCGCTTGTGGTTAATTTATCATCTCATACTAGATCTACCTTTTAAGATCTAATTCGCTTGTGGTTAATTTGTCATGTCACAATTGTGGATCTTAAACTTTACCTATCATGTGGTGATTAATTTAGATCTATCATTAATTGGAAATATGAATACTTATTTATTCATGCGTATTATGACATCCTTGGTATGTTAGATCTAGTTTTATTATCACATGCTCACTAGATCTATTTTTATATGTCCACCTTATCACTATGCCAATTACGTGTTTATGTCACTTTTTTTAAAATAATCACTATTGTCATCTTTCCCTTTTATTGTTTATGGCTAGGGTACTTTTTAGCCTAGACATGAAACCAAATATATGCGAATGCGTTAGTTAGGGAACGCAGGAAAACATTAGAATTGGTATAACTTGAATGACAAGTATGAATTTGAACATATAATCCATTATGAATATAATTGGGTAAATGGGCATGAACACCTATAAAGACATAGGTATACTTAATTGGTTAATAATTAAAATGCATAGGATTACATTAATTAGAAAACTGTAATGACACATATGACACGAGGTTTGATTGCATTTATGGTGGAAGTCTGCCCGGACCTAACCGGCATATCAAGCAACCGCAAATGTTGAATGTAACATGAGGGGTCTAATTGCACAAATACGAGATGGGCTAAGATATGAGGTTAGGCCCAACTTGGGGAAGAAGTTTGCCCGGACCCAACCGGCATATCCAACATCCACAAGTTGTAAGCCTAATGTGGAGGTCTAGCCCATTATAACCATAAATGGACTTGGTAACTGTTAGCCCACTTTGTGAACTGGGCAACACAAAGTCGAGATGTGAAACGTTGAAGAATTTAGTTAGCATCATAGTGGATCGGATCGGAGAGATGTAGCGGATCAAATTGGAGAGGTGTTGTTGTTCGGATCGGAGAGCTGCTACTATTTAGATCGAAGAGACGCTGCTATTCGGATTGGAGGGCTACCTACTATCAGTCAGATCGGAACGGAGCAGAGCAAAGTGGATAAAGATTTAGTTCTAGGTTAATCCGGGTCGGATCGGATATCCCGATCCGAACCCCCTTTGCAGGCTCCTCCGAACCGAACCAGCAATCCACGTCATTTCCCCCCACAGTCACCTGAAGATGCGGAGCGGTTATGACTAGTTCCTACCCACGATAATCTCTGTTCTGATGCGCTGTCAACACTGGATTCCATCCGAACCCGAGGACGATGGGATGGAGGACACGTGGCTCCGATCCGGATCGGGTTCTGACTAAATTTTCACCTATAAATACCTTGCCTTGAGACAGTTAAAGGGATCTTCTTTTTGGCACTTTGAGAGTTCAACCACTTTCATAAACCGAATTCCAGCTCTCCCGGATAATCCAAATCGTCTTTCAACATTTGTTTTGAAACAATTGAGTGAATATGTGAGTTGTGAGTGAAATTGAGTGAATATCTCATTGTAATTGCAACTCTATCATCGAGAATAGTGATTGACAAGTGGACGTAGGCTTTTCAACGCCGAACCACTATAAATTCTGTGTCTCCATTTTATTTTTGTTCTTATTTTATTCTAATTTTAGTCAATTTGGGTGTTAGAACCACTTTTTGGTCTAACATTTTGGTGCTTTCATTGAGAGTCATCTGAATTCTCTGTTTTCGGGATTATCGTTCTACTTTTTGGACCGTTGAGTTCAAAGAAGTTAATCCTCAAGTTTAGACGCTCTTGAATATTTGTTGATTGATTGTTGAAGAACTATGGCCAAAGGAAAAGGCAAGGAAGTTCAAACTAGTCGAGGAAACGGAGTTGGTGAAGATCAGCAAAATGCGGTTGTGACAAGGTCTCGTGGGCAGAGCTCGGCAGTGGAACGAACTGATACAGGAAATCCGAACCGCAATCAAGGGGAGAGCTCCGATCCGATCCGGGTAGGAGAATCTGAAGCAGTGCACTCCCCCAACCTGAACCGACCCGAGAAACTCGCACTACACCGACCCGAACTGGTTTCCCAGCTCCGACCCGAACCAGTCTCCCAGCTCCGACCCGACCTGATTGCAAATCTCCGAACCGACCCGACACTTGGTGATGTTGGAACCTCTACTCGAGCCCCTTCAAATGCTCCGACTCCAGCCACCAGGGTCAATGATCAGGTCAATCCATCCGCGCCTATTACTCAAGGAGATTTCTCGCGCCTACTTGACATGCTTGAGAGTACCAGGGAGGCTATGAAAATCCACGAGCGCACCAATCTCATGATGCAAGAAAACATGAGACTCATGAGCAGGGAAATTAGCGAACTCCGTAGACAGAGAACCCCATCCCCGGTTCGCCACACACCAATGGATCAGTCTTCTTCTTCCGAGGAAGAACGGCCTCGTGAAAGAAGGCCGCTCGAACGACCTCAGAATTTGGAGCAGCTGACGTTCGGATCTTTGGGATCCCGCGAGGATGCTGCACGAGTACTAGGACCCAATGATCCAAACTTGAGAGACCCTAACCTTACCAATCCCACTCAGGGGCAGAGGCTCCAGCCCCTTCCTCCCGAGATCGACCGGGAGCGTAGGGAACGAAGCAGAGCAGAAGCAGCTCAAATAAGAAGGGCATCTCCTGAACAAGAGCCCAGAAGGAACCCGGATACCAGGGCCAGGGAGCCTGAACGACCCCTGACTAATGCTGACGTATGGGCAATGGTACGCCAGATTATGTCTGAAAGCCGGAACCACACCAATGAAGATTATGGCATTGAGCGAAGCCATACTCCTTTCACTGATGACATCCTCAACTTTCAATTTCCCCGACGTTTTAACTTGCCGCAGATGGACAAGTACAATGGAAGAACCGATCCGGGACAGCATTTAATGCGATACTCATGGCTCATGAATGCTGCTGCTGCCCCTGACGCAGTGAAGTGTAAAGCATTCCCGATCTATTTAGAAGATGTGGCGCTGCTATGGTTTACCCAACTTCCCCCTCGTTCGATATCGAATTATAGGGAATTGAGCGAACGTTTTATGAATCAGTTCCGACTCCATACCCAAAAGTCTAAAAGTGTTATTGAATTATCAAGAATTAAGCAGGCACCGGGAGAATCTTTGAGGTCATATCTCGACCGTTTCAACTTAGCTGTGACTGAAGTTAGTGACCCGCACGAGCCCACCATCTTGATGGCTTTGATGGAAGGAGTCGATCCTGACTCCAAGTTTGGAGATTACCTTTCTGGGAAGCCACCTCCCACGAGAGAGTTATTTTATGAAAAGGCCGATATTCAGTTGAGACGAGAGGAGGCCAGGGAAAACCGAAAGAGAAAGTCTGGAGCGGCTTCAAAAGAAAATGTCCAGAGTAATGTCGCCGTGAAGTAGTCTGGAGAAAGTTCTGGAAAAGTTGAGGTGAATGTGGGAAACAAAAGTGGAAACGACAATAATGGAAACGGGGGCAACAACAACAACCGTAACGCGAATGGTAACAGAAGAAATAGAAATAGGGGAAGTGATCCTAACAAAAGACCCCGGTTCCAGACTTATGAGAATTATACACCGTTGAACGATACTCTGGAGAACATTTACTTGGATACATACAATGTTTTGCAATATAAAAGACCGCCACCTCGCGACTCAACCGAGCAAGAAATGGCAACTGGAAAGTTTTGTTTGTTTCATGGAACTCATGGGCATTCAACCAATGAATGTCGACATTTGAGAGACGTGATTGAGAAGCTGCTGCGCGAAGGAAAATTGGATGAATATAAGGTCGCCCCGAGAGACAGGGGGCAAGGAGAACAGGCTCCGAAACAGATCCAATCAGCTCCCATGCCTACAACGCAGCAGAAAGGCAAGGGAATTGTTATCCACTCCATAGTGGGTAGACCTCACCCATTGATCCACATTTTTAGAGCAATGGATCAATATGTAAACGCAGCTAAGCACGTAGATGTGGATGAATGTGATGATTTGGAAGATATCGCTCCCATAAAGCAACAAAAGACAATGTTTGACGACGTGGTATTCCGTAGCAGAGATAATACCGGGATCCAGTCACCCACCGACGATCCGTTGGTTATTACCACCACCATTGGGCCGGCATTGGTTCATAAGGTGTTAGTAGACAATGGAAGTTCTGTTAATATTTTATTTAAAAAGTCATTCGATCAAATGAAGCTTGAATCTGAAGATTTGAAGCCATCCGAAGGTTGGATCCGAGGATTCAACGGAGCATCGACAGCTCCAATGGGGTACATAGAATTGCCCGTAACCTTGGGGCAAGGAGAACGCCGAAGAGTACGGATGCTTCAGTTCGTAGTATTGGACGTAGATTCGCCTTATAATGCATTTTTGGGAAGGCCTGCCCTTTCTGAGTTCAGGGCTTGCATCGCCCCTAGGTGTTTATTGATTAAGTTCCCAACTGAAGCCGGAACCGGAGTAATGAGAGGAGATCAAGTCTCCAGACGTGCCTGCTATGTTGCCGAATTAAAGATGTTGATGAAGGGACTTAACATCGAGAGTAAAGTTGCCTCGCCTCCTCCAAAGGAGAGCTCGGCATAGCAATTAGAGGGATCGGCCCCAAAGGAGTTGCCCAAAGGAACGCTTGAAGACCTGGATCCCAGAAAAGATGAGGAACCAGAGACTAGAAATGCAACTCCTAATGAAGCGACAGTGGACATTCCCATTGATGAAGCTGATCCAACAAGAGTTTTGAAGATTGGATCCCAGTTGGATCCACATCGGGCCAAAGAACTAACTGACTTCCTGAAGGCAAATTTGGACGTGTTTGCCTAGACCCATGCCGACATGTGTGGGATATCGCCATCCGTCATAAGTCATTCACTAAATGTAAACCCGAAACACCTGCATGTAAAGCAAAAGAGACGTATGCTGGGCCCAGAGAGGTCGGCCGCTCTGAAAGAAGAAGTGGAGAAGCTGAAACAGAACGGATTTATTAGAGACTCGACATATCCCGACTGGATATCGAATCCCGTCTTAGTAAAGAAGCCGAATGGAAAGTGGCGGACTTGCATTGATTTTTCAGATTTGAACAAAGCTTGCCCGAAAGACAGTTTCCCACTTCCCAGGATTGACCTGCTTGTAGATTCGACAGCGGGACACGACCTTCTTTCTTTCATGAACGCATACTCCGGGTACAACCAAATTCCTATGCACGTGCCAGATCAAGAACACACGAGCTTCATTACAAATTTGGGGTTATATTGTTACGAGTACATGCCGTTCGGATTGAAAAACGCTGGAGCCACTTATCAGCGCTTGGTGAACAGGATGTTTTATAACCAAATAGGGAAGACTATGGAAGTTTATGTGGATGATATGCTTGTCAAATCGAAATAGTCCTCCAGCCATACGCAGGACTTGGCAGAAATGTTCGTTATCCTGCGAAAGTATCAGATGAAGTTGAATCCTTTGAAATGTTCGTTTGGAGTGGCATCGGGAAAGTTTCTAGGCTTCATTGTGAGCTCCCGAGGGATTGAAATCAATCCCATCCAAATAGCGGTGATAAGAAACATTGAAGAACCGAGGAGGATTAAAGATGTCCAAAGTCTTGCGGGGAAAGTAGCCGCGTTGAGTAGGTTCATCTCCAAAGCCACAGACAAATGCGTCCCATTTTTTGATTTGATTAAAAGGGGAAAGAAGAACTTTGAGTGGACTCCGGACTGTGTTGAGGCCTTTCGAAATTTATTGGAATTGCTACAAAAACCGCCGATTTTGTCAAAGCCAGTGGATCACGAAGAGTTATTTGTTTACTTGGCAGTTTCGGCTCACGCTGTTAGCACAGCCTTGGTTCGAGAAGAAGACAGAGTGCAAAGGCCGGTATATTATGTAAGCAAGAAATTGGCAGCGGCAGAACGCAACTACCCAAAGATTGAGAAGCTCGCTTACAGCCTCCTAATCGCCTCCCGAAAACTTCGTCATTATTTCCAAGCTCACCCAATAACCATATACACTGACCAACCTCTAAGGCAGGTGTTGCAGAGACCCGAAGCATCAGGATGATTGATCAAATGGAATATTGAATTAAGTCAGTTTGATTTAAATTTTCAGCCGCGGAGGTCGATCAGGGGGCAGGCTCTGGCTGACTTTATAGCAGAGTTCACAATCCCAGAGGAGGAAATAATTGATGACAAAGTGGTCAAGTCCGAAGATGAGTTAAAGTTAGATCCCTGGAAGCTATACACTGACGGAGCCAAGAATGACCGAATGTCTGGAGCTGGAATCGCCTTAGTCACTCCTGAAGGACGGTCGTTATATTACGCTCTTCGATTAGAATTTTCGGCGACTAACAATGACTCTGAATATGAAGCCCTGATTGCCGGGCTAAAGCTTGCTAAAGACCTCGGAATAAAAACATTGGACATATTCTACGACTCCAAAATCGTTGTTTGCCAAGTGCGAAAGGAGTTTGTGGCTCGGGGACCTCGACTTATCGCCTACCTCGGGAAAGTGGAAAAGCTGTTGAGCAACCTGGAACGGTACAACATAAGGCACATCCCAAGAGCCGAAAACCAGAAGGCAGACAGGCTGGCAAAGCTAGCTAGTTCCGACAACCCGGAAGAAACTGAAATAATTCCAATTGAAACGTTGGAATTGCCAAGCTTTGAGTCGATGGAAATTGAGTTCGCTTTCGAAGCAGAACCGGAAAAGGAGTCGTGGATGACCCCAATTAAGAACTTCCTTAAGAATGGAATGCACCCATCAAAGAAGAGTGAGAGACGGGCTATAGTTCGCAAGGCTACCAGATACGTCCTTCAAGACGATACTCTTTATAGACAAGGATTTTCTATGCCCCTGTTATGATGTATAGCACACGACGACATCAAACGTGTACTAAGAGAAGTACATGAAGGTGAGTGTGGAGATCATACAGGAGGTCAGACATTAGCGAAAAAGATATTACGGTATGGATACTTCTGGCCCACAATTAATAAAGATGCGGCTGATTATTCACGACGCTGCGATAAGTGCCAGAGATTCGCCAAAATCCCCAGAGCACCGTCGACCCAACTCAAATCAATGGTGAGTCCTTGGCCTTTTGCCATGTGGGGAATTGATATCATCGGAGTTCTACCAATTGCTAAAGGAGGAGCGAAATACGCACTAGTCGTTGTGGACTATTTTACGAAGAGGGTGGAAGCTGAGCCTCTAACCAAGATCACGGTAAGAAAGGTTATAAGTTTTGTGGTTCGGTATATTATATGCCGATTCGGGATCCCAAGGACTATTATAACTGATAACGGAACCCAGTTCGATGGTGCTGAATTCAGAAATTTCTGCCAGAAATATAAGATCGACAAACGGTACACTGCGGTTGCCTATCCGCAGTCGAACGGGCAAGTAGAAGCAATAAACAAAGTTATAAAATCCATCCTCAAGAAACAGTTAGAGCGCGCAAAGGCAAAATGGGTTGACGAATTGCCCTTAGCTTTGTGGGCATATCGAACAACGTTTAAGACAGCTACTGGTCATACCCCTTTCTCTCTCTCTTTTGGTTCAGAAGCAGTAATTCCAGTAGAGCTTGAGGTTCCCTCCCACCGGGTGACGTATTATGACCCGATGACGAATCGGGCACTCTTACTTGAGTCTCTTGATGAAATCGAAGAAAAAAGGGACGAAGCAGATCTGCGCGCAGCAAGACATCAACGTCAGATGGCACGCTATTACGACAAAAAAGTTCGCCTTAGGACTTTTGAACCAGGAGATTTGGTGCTAAAGAGAGTCTTTCAATCCCTTCCTCACCTCGGTCCAAAGTGGGAAGGACCCTTTGTCATCCAACGGAAACTTGAAACAGGAACCTTCAAGTTAACGACCGTAGATGGCGAAGAGGTACCTAGAGCATGGAATGCCCAACACTTGATGCGATATTTGGATTAGAAATGTTGTACTCTTTGCTATTTTTCTTATGAACTCTGTAAAAAGGCACGACTTGCCTTAGGAAAGTCTGATGATATGAATAAAGAACTATAAAGTGGATGTAGGCTACGACTTAGCCGAACCACTATAAAAATATCGTGTGTCGTTTACTTTCATGCATTATATATATACTTTCATCTACTATTCTGTTGTGATTATGGAATATAAGATGATTTAAAACCTGAAAGGTTGAGAACAGTTTATACGCAAGAAAAAGCACAACGACTATTTGTGCGATAAGGCATAAAAGAATGGGAAGACGACATTCTTAACTCTAACTCTCGGGAATTGAGAGAGAGTATAAAGGACGGGAAGACGACGTCCTCTGAGGCGTGAAGGTGCACCCAGACAAGAGACCGCCTCAGTAAGAACTCTAACTTGAGTATAAGACAGGAAGTATAAAAAATGCCAGAAAAAACGACAGGCATTGACAGTACAGAGAATGCATTCCCGTCGAAGAATCGGGGACACTCAGACTACTTGATCAAGTCTTGAATAGTTTTTTGAGATTGACTGGGGGCATATATGTGTACACATATTTTCCCCCACCATAACTTCATTACACAACTATAGTAAGACATGCATTCTTACATAAGTGCAAAACTAATGGCTAACAGACATTGCAGAAAACGAATTATTTTTTATTTATGAATGAATGAATTTGTACAGGAAAACAGTCAAAAAGAAGGTGCAAGAGTCACCCTTATAGCAACAATTATTGGTCAACCAAATGCTAAAATAACGCAAGACAGCCCACTATTTAGACTTCGAGGGAGGCTTGGACTTCTTGGCGGCTTTCTCCGCATCCTTTGCCTCTTTCTCGGCCTCCATCAAGATGCGCTTTGATTTTTTCTTTCCTGAAGCTGTGGTGCTGGAATCGGTTGACTTCTTCCCGGAGGGCGGAGCGCTAGAATCAAGAGAAGACTTTTTAGCGAGTTCCTCTGTAATAGATCTAGTTGAAAGCTTAACAACTAACCTTGATCCCGCATCCACAACTGCGAGGGGCTTGAGGCTTTCAGGGTCTAAGTCTTCAGCTTTTAACTGCAAGCGTTTATCTTGGTCAGCTTTCAGTGCAGCCAAAGTAACATCATCTGCGCTTTTCGACTCCCCGACTATTGCCACCTCCGGATCTTCCTCATGTCCTCCGTCGCCACAATCATCCTTTAAGGCATCTATCATTTCGTCATCACGAGGAGTGTTAGCTTTAGACGGTTCGCTTCCTTCTCCCAAATCTATGGGAGAAGCCTTGTCCTTTCCCCCTTTTGCCTTCTCCGTAGGCTCCGCCCCAGAGGCGGTTCCCTGGGTCACATCTGTCTTTCCGGACGGCTCAATACCTATAGAGTGAGAAGCAACAATTATCAACTCAGGAGAAAATAATGGGTTTTTCATCGATTGCTCAATCACGTGGCGAAAGGTAGAGATAGCCTTGACGAATTGAGGTGAAAATGTAGAGATACCTTCCGAAGACTTCTCGGCTGGGGTAACTGCTGTCTCCGATGCCGTTTCAGGAATAGGGGATAACAGAGTTGTTCGAGGGATCCCCGGGTTTTCAGGATCATATCCCTCTACTTCAGAAGTTGCGGGGGCAGTAGAAGAGGAACCAACCTCGGGAATGTTCTTTTGCTTAGCCCTCCGCTTCTCTTCATCCATAGCAGCTGCAATGAGGCGGCGCCCTTCAGCTAGGCGTTCTGGCTCATCATCCCTTAAATATTTCTCCATCAGCTTGTCCTCGTCAATGGAATCAACCTTGAGCTCCTCTTTCTCCCACTCAACGATCTGACTCCATACTTGGACTAGAGTAGATGGATAATCTTCAATCCAAGAAATGTTCCGGCGACGGATGATATGCGCAAAGAATTCAATCATTAATTCGCCGAAACCCTGAATCTCTCCCTCAGCCTCTGACAATTGTTTGCGGGCCTCCTCAGCGGATTTGATAGCACATTCAACGTTACCCTCCGCCAGGGCAGCTCTATTCTCCGCCTCCGTTAGCTTAGAAGCCACGTCAGCATTTTTCTTTTCTAGTTCAGCATTCCTCCTTGCTAACTCGGCATTTTTCCGTTCAAGGTCAGCGTAAGCAAGGCGCGTTTTAGCGGCATCTGACTTAGCATCTTCGGCTTGCTTTTTTAACTCAGAACGCTCTTGAGTATGAGATTCAAGCAAATCATGGTAACGTTTCTGCATATCTTCAAATTGTTGTTTGAAGCTAGTAGCGTCCCTTTGAGCAACAGCAAGCTGGGCATGTGTGTCCTCCAAATCTTTTCCTAGATTCTTTAAGGCCTTTGCATCGTCTTCAGCGGTTTTTTGCATCGAGTCAGCATTCGTTATTAAAGTGCAGATAATTCTGGAAAGGTTGCGTGAATACTTGAACATTTCAGAAAACTGTCTCTCGACCGCGTCTATCTTCGCTTTGGCCTCATCTGCCCACCTTGAAGAAATAGGCTCAAGAGCAAGTAAAAAAGTCAGATTTTTGAAGTAATGTTCGGGAAATTGTTCCTCCAGATACGCCCGCTTAACTGCAGTTTCAGCATCTAGTGGTGGAGGGGCGGGGATTGTCAGCTCAGTATCCCTGTGCATGGAGGATTCAATAGCCTCTTTATCTGTTCTAGGCCGTTTAGCAAAGACCTTGCGTTTGCTTCGCGACTCAGTATCTTTTGGCGGACTCCTCTCCCTGCTGCGCTTTTCTTGAGAAGAGGTTGAGTCTTTCGGTTGCGACCTGTCCTCTTCCCGACGACCTTGGTAACCTTTATATTTCTCTGGGTCCGTCCGGACAGGAGAGCGAGAACGCGAGGTTCGAGAGAGATAGGGTTCATAGGGCCTTCTCTCCTCCCTACTGCGATCGTCGCGGCGATCATACTCAGTATCGTAAGGTGGATTAGACATACTGCGGCGGAGTTTCCTGATATCATAGTAAGATCGGGACATCGTGCCTGCACAATAAGACAAATGAAATTTAGAATCAATAGTTTCACAAAGAGAAAGATGCAATGAGTGGTAATGCTATTGTGAAAAGTGTGTCCTAAGTGGTGTTTTTCCCCCCAACCAACCCGAGTCTGAAGCTAGACTAGTACGAGCGGGCTCTTTGGCCTTAGCAGGAGTGGTTTCTTCGGAAGAAGTGAAAACTAAATGATTCTTCCTAAAATCCTCTGAAGTGTAAATGGTTTCAGGTAAGGGGAGATCCCCCAAACCCGGAAACAGTGGGTCATCGGTTCTAGGGACATCTCCCTCAGAAGCATCAATCGGAGACTCTTGGGAAGACGTCGACCTTCCTGGAGAAATGGCGGCCTCGGGAACAATATACCCTTCGCGATGCTTTTCGGCCATGTTAGCCAATTCATCATCTTGGGCAGAAGAAGGAGAGGGTGAAGCTTGAAGAGGCACTGTAGGAGCTCTCGAACTTTCGCCCGTTTCAGGGATTACGTCCACGGGGGAATATAAACATATGGAGCCGTCCCGTGACCAATGCTACGAGTAACAGATAGCAACCCATGAAAATGAAGATATTTGTCCTTAAGGACTTCATCAATAGTCAAAAACTTCTGATCGCCATTAAGGAGCTGGTGCATCCGGTCAAAGAATACTTGGTCTGATATTTGTTTTGGGTTATCGACTGCAAACAAAAAGAAAAACGAGTTAAGGCGATGACTTGAATGTATAGAGTCGAGATTTAGAAAACCAGTGCTTTACTTGATTTCGTCCACCTCCTAGCACACCCTGGTTGTCGCTTCACATAAAACCATTCCAGCCTGGAATCTCCAGCTTTACTACTGAATGGCGCTGGAATTATTTTCCTCTTAGGGACAGACTCAAAGTAGCAGAAAGAAGGAGTCTCTCGAGTCCGATGCTTGATGTTGTAGAAGAAATGAACGTCATCGAAAGTGAGCTCTAAGCCTAAGATCTCATGGTACGCAACATATAAGGTGTACAAGTAAGCATAAGAATTGGGGTGCAGCTGCATGGGGGCAATCCGCATTTGTCTTAGAATATCGACGATGAAAGGAGAAAATGGAGGGATAGCACCGACCATGCACATCAACCGAGTAATTACCATATACCCTTCTGGAGGGTTGTGGGGACGGTCAGTTCTCGAAGGCACCAGGGTGTCCCTTTTTAGTATCCCGTATTTTAAACAAATTCGGATAAGTCTGTCGTTGTCAATTGTTGATTCAACAGAATCTTGGGGTGATTCCAATATAACGGCAGATTCAAATTCATCAGGAGCTCGGTCATCACCAATCCCTCCTTCCTCTTCACAACCTAGAGAAACTCCACTCTCCGAAGACACATTGTCACTTTCGCGATTTCCAACCTCGTAGTCTGAACCCTCATCATTCCATTCTGGATTCGAGGGAGAAGATATGTCCTCGAGAGTAACTTTGTTGGATGTCTCCGGGGCCTCCTTCTTCTCAGCAAGTCTAGAAGAGCGTCTGGGTCTCATGGTCACAAAACTATTGAAGAAGCAATAGCACAAATTAGAGTAAATTAGCCTGTATCCCCCTGTGCATGTGCGCAAACTAAAGTGTAAACAGTGTATGCGGAAAGTGTAAAGTTAATATTTGAAAGTGCAACGCAAAATTTTGGCAAAGTAATAAGGGTCAAGGCAGTTCTTGATGTCCAGTTATGTTCGCAAGGCACTATCCTAACTGTCCATTAAGTTGAAGATTATGCCAAGAGTTGATTGGGCCAGTTAAACGAGTTTTTATGCCTTAAGATGGACTGCCCTTCGGTTCGGTTCGGGCGCATTCATTGGGATCGGAACGGGGGCGTAGCCTCGCCTTGGGCTCGGATAAACTTTGAAGCTCAGGAATCAAAATCGGATCGGCTCGGAGGTAGATTCCCCTAACGGTTCGGGTCGGATCACGTAGTCATGCCTCTCCTCCTTTATCTTACAGTCCGACCCGATCCGGTTAGGTGAGCTCCATTCTCCCCTTCTTTAACTACTTGCTCCGACCCGATCCGACCTTCTGGACTTCTTTACTTTTTCCCTTTCTCTACTCGCCCTGACCCGATCCGACCTTCTGGACTTCTTTTCTTTTTTCTCCACTTTCCATACTCCATCGCCCGAACCGATTCCCTATGATCTTCTTCTTCCTCCTCTTCTTTAGTCTTGGACCCAATATCATCTCCAGCGCCCTAGTCATGACCGAATAAACTACGACTTTCTCTTCCAACGACTCGAAGCAGCAACGAAGCCACCTACGACAACAACGAAGGAAGAAGATGCTGTAGCATGGGAGTCGCATTCAGATCGGTCGAATTGACCGTGAATTTCGAGTAAAACCTATTATCATGAGGTCGATCAGGGATTTAAACCTACCGAGGTATATAAGTTGAAGATTCGCGCGAGAATGGTAAAGAGTTCTTTTTTCATTTTCTCTGAATTCTGGAGTTCCGAAGCAGAAATGATAAAACGATAAAAAGAAAGTGGGAGGAAGATGAAGACTGAATTTATATAAAAACGAGGTGACTATTCATATCCCCGTTCGGACCGGATCAACAGTCCAGTAGCAAAGCTTGGCCCACTAGTCCAATGAGAAATAGAAAGAAGAGGGGGATCTGTTCGGATCAGAATCCGAACCGAACAGAATGTTGTAACTCAGTATTGAATTAAATTAAAGTTCGAAGAAAAGGATGAAAGCACAAAGAAAATCAAAGGGAAAATTACCTAAAAGACACTGTGCGATGATGATCAAAGCATACTCCGTCTCCAACAGAAGCATCCTTTGAGGGGGCAAAATGTTACTTTGTGAACTGGGCAACACAAAGTCGAGATGTGTAACGTTGAAGAATTTAGTTAGCATCATAGCGGATGGGATCGGAGAGATGTAGCGGATCGAATTGGAGAGGTGTTGCTGTTCGGATCGGTGAGCTACTACTATTTAGATCGAAGAGACGCTGCTATTCGGATCGGAGGGCTACCTACTATCAGTCAGATCGGAGGGCTACCTACTATCAGTCAGATCAGAACGGAGCAGAGCAAAGTGGATAAAGATTTAGTTTTAGGTTAATCCGGGTCGGATCGGATATCCCGATCCGAACCCCCTTTGCAGGCTCCTCCGAACCGAACCAGCAATCCACGTCATTTCCCCCCACAATCACCTGAAGATGAGGAAAGGTTATGACTAGTTCCTACCCACGATAATCTCTGTTCTGATGCACTGTCAACACTGGAGTCCATCTGAACCCGAGGACGATGGAATGGAGGACGCGTGGCTCCGATCCGGATCGGGTTCTGACTAAATTTTCACCTATAAATACCTTGCCTGGAGACAGTTAAAGGGATCTTCTTTTTGGCACTTTGAGAGTTCAACCACTTTCATAAACCGAATTCCAGCTCTCCCGGATAATCCAAATCGTCTTTCAACATTTGTTTTGAAACAATTGAGTGAATGTATGTGAGTTGTGAGTGAAATTGAGTGAATATCTCATTGTAATTGCAACTCTATCATCGAGAATAGTGATTGACAAGTGGACGTAGGCTTTTCAATGCCGAACCACTATAAATTCTGTGTCTCCATTTTATTTTTGTTCTTATTTTATTCTGATTTTAGTCAATTTGGGTGTTAGAACCACTTTTTGGTCTAATAGTAACAAATTGGAATACTTAACCTAGATGAATCCTTAGGGATTGTATGAATATGTTAACTTGAATAGGGGTTAAGTAAACTTGGTTGAAACAGTGGATAGGTTAAGTAAATCTTGTGACGGTGGGTAATATATATATATATATATATATATATATATATATATATATAGGCCTACAAACTTAACCTATTTTATACTTTGGGGGTTATGCAACTTTGTTAAGTAAACTTGCTTGGATCGGTGAGGGTTAAGTAAATCTTGTAGCGGTAGGGTAATATTTACATATATAGGCCCGACAACTTAACATGTTTTACATGTCGGACTGTTAGGCATAACTAGTTGAAATCCTAGTAGTGGGGATACAGGACAAAGGGGAGAGCTTGTACTATCTTGTGTGTGAGACCATTTCAGTCAGTAACACATTTAGGTATCAAACGAGTACTCCAAACTAGGTCGGAGTAGAGGCACGCTTGCTGGGCTGATAGTAAGAGATCCAAAATGAAGGGACAGTGTCAACAGCGCAGGAAACCAACGGAGTCATGTGCGTGCATGGGTCCAGCTTGCTATGGGAATTAAGACGATGTGACATCAGTAGATATGGTTATGCACGTCTTGAAAATGAAGGATTGCCACTTTAGGAAGTGATACATCTTACTATGGGGCCAGCACAGGGTATCTACGGAGTAAGAAGCCGATCGATTAGGGTAGTAGTTAGGGTACATCTAGACTCTGGTAAGTTTAGGAGTCCGTTATTGGGGATGCTTGTGGATTGTATGGGGTTAAAGCCTCTCACCAGAAGTACGCCTAAGTCTACCATTACATACATGTGGGGAATCATCTCATTCTGGATATATTAGTAGTAGTGTAGAGTAATCATTAAGGAAGCGTATACACCTTATCCTGTTTACCTAGTTGTACCTGCCTTTTTTGTAATCATCTCTCTTATCCACTTTATATGCCTGTCATGCTACTTTTATTTATTCACTTGCTAAAAGTAACTGGACTCGCCAGACTTTATGTCTGACCCTTTTTGTTTCCTCTTCTTTCTTCCGTTCCCCCTCCCCCCCCTCCCCAGGTTCTCAGGGCGGGAAGACTCAGACTTGACCGTGATTTTGCTTACTTTTGCTAGAGCTGTTGAGATGTATGGCTCAAGCTCCTATCATTGTTGTTGTGGCTATATTTTTGTTTTTGGGGAATTCCATTTCTTTTATGTACTCTGATATTTTTGAAGTGCAAGACAGTCGATTTTATGTTGTAATAGGCTTTTGTGTTTCATACATGTGATGTTTTTGGACCACGGTGTCTTATGATAAACAAAGTTTTTATTCTGCTTTTATTTTATATGTCTGTCTTGTAATATTTCTGTCCTGTTTACTATAATGCTTCACGAAACTTAATGCGTTCCCTTTGTGAGTGACATTATCGGATGTAGGGTGTCACGGTTTTTATATACATACATCTGTGTGTGTGTATATATATGAACACAAAATTATCACATAAAATTGGACACAACAAATCTGAACCACTAGATCCTTCCTTGAATTCTACTTTCCACAAACAAATCTAATGGTTTACAATTTATGTTTTTAATATTGCGTTCAATTTTTTGTCCTAACAGTCGTATCTAAAGGAGTTAGGCATGGTAATAAGCTGTATCAAAAACTGGCATATTAAATTATTAGATACGGCTATAAACCGTATTTCATTTGACGTAACATACACCTTTTAGCCATATCTAAAGTGTAATCAGAAATGGCCTTGGACTGTATATATATATATATATATATATATACATACATGTGTGTGTACACATATATATACATATACATATACATACATACATATATATATATATATCATATGTAGTGTGTGTATATATAAGCAGAAACTGTAGCACATATTTTTCATAACACAGAGCATATATACCACAAATTATACATAGGAATAACACAATTTATATATATATATATATATATACTTAAAGCATTACAAGTTTTTTCATAACACGAACACAATGTACATACAAACATAAACATATACAATAAAAGGAAACTGTTAAAGATTTTCATCACATTACGAACTAACAAAAAGCACCAAAATCTCCAACAGGACTGCATCCTGAGTTCCAGCACACAAAAGCACCAAAATACAAACATAACTGAATTGTGATATATATATATGTATATGTATATATATATATATATATATATATATATATATATAGCCTACAGCCTGAGTTCCAGCAGCACAAAAGCACCAAAATCTCCAATAGGATTGCCTATAAAATACAAGAAACAAGTTACAAGTATCTCACTGGACATGAGATCGACATTGTAACTCACAGTGACTGAGATGCAAACATGAACACAGATCAGATAAGTATATATCGATCAGTGTGTTTGTGTAATTTCATTGGGCACCAATAACAGTGAAGGGCATATCATGCCGATCAGTGTGTTTGTCTAATTTCACAATAGTCGATCAGTGTGTTTGTGTACAAATACTTCACTGGACACCAATAACAACCTAGCCGAATCGAGTAGATGAGCGCCGTACTGATAACAATGAACTTGCATAGATAACCTAGAAACATACCAGCATCTCACATGCTTTGTGGTTTAACATGACCGCTAACATCGTATATTGGAGATCGACATTGTACACATGAATACAGAGAAACTAAATAGCATTCGGTTTGATCAGTATATGTCTCAAAAATGAATGAATACACATTGTAAACTGGTTTTGCTATGACTATAGGCTTTTAAATGAAATTAACTGTACATAGGAATGAAAAATTGACAATCATTAAAAATGCAAACCCAAAAGAAGAATCACCTGAACTGTAGTTGATCTGCAACATCAGTAGTTCGTACCCTAGCATACAGAACATCCTCCTATACACACAAAAAGGAACAAATAAACCAAATGTCAACTTTATGGTTAAGAATTTACTGGGCTTTCTGATTAAGTGTAAAATAATATATACCTGCTCTAATGTCTAAAGATATTGAATCATCATCTTCTGATGACACACATACTAGACTTTCTGATTAAGAATTTACTGGGTGGTCCACCAGGTGGATGCATACTAGCTTACGTGCAGGGTCAGTAATCCATGCTTATTAGCTTTATGCAAATGTCGAATTCCCCTTCACTTAACCTTTGGAAAAAGCTGCTTTCACTTGCAACTTTCAGTTTCTTTGAAGCAGACTATGTAGTGCAAGTTAACTTACACTACAATCTGCAACAAAGTAGGGGAAAGTTGCGAGTGAAAGCAGCTTTTCACTAAGCTTAATTGCCGCAGCAGCCGGCATTTGGATAAACCTAATAAGCATGGATACCCGACCCTATGCGTGAGCTAAATTGCATCCACTTGGTGGATCACCTATTAAAATATTAACCAGAATGTCTAGTAATCATCCATCTTCCAAAATTTTCAACAAACCTGTTAAAATATTTTCAGTACACTTGTTATCTTTCAAAACAGAGTAAACTTGTTATAAGACAACCCAATTTGAATTTTAAGCATAAGGCAAACAAACTGTCAAATGACGATGAAATCATGGTAAACTAACTCATTGTTATTTCTTTGTTTCATGGATATACTGCAATATAAAATTATATCATACATGTTTCCAATAGCAATTCAGATTTTTTTTACATTATCACAAATCATGATTCAAAATTGATTTCTCTGATTTCAGGGTATAACCACAGATCTGTCCTTAACACAAAGTAGCAATCAGGTAACACACTTACAAAAACCAGTTCAATTGAAACGGCTAACACACTAACCAGTAGCAGAGCTGTGGATTTTTTTCCAGATAGGGCAGAAATAAAAAAACTGCTTACAAATCATTTTCAGTTGGAAAAACTGACAGTTTTTACATAGGATGTATAATTTTGAGCTAGGGCTTGTGCCCTAGCTGGGGATACAGTGGCTCCGCAACTGACACTAATACAAAATAGCAATCAACTATCACACAAAGATTTCAGTTTGTTCCCTACTATCGATCATGCATGCCAAAATTCAATTGAAACAATAACCTGCGTTGTCGAAGGAGGGCTATGGAGACCAAGGGTTGCTACGTTTCTGCCGAAGGAGAGGGTTGTTCGTCTCTGTCGAAGGTAAAGGCACGATTTGGTGACCGGAAACCCTAATTTTGGTTTTCGGTCACCATTAGTATAAAACAAATGGAAAACGGAGCGGCCAATTTTTTTTTCCGAGTGCCTAGTGTGATGCACAATATGATACAAATTTGATTTGGCCCGAAGCCGTATCAAATTAACTAATCCAAGGCTTCGTTGATGGACGATTAGATTTAGGGCGTTTGGGGTAGTGCGGATCGCAAAATTAGTTTGATAAGGATCTGAGCACTATCAAATATGATACGAATTTAACCCGTATTATATCTCTGCATCCATCTGTGCCAAATTGGCTGTTATGGTGTAGTGTATAGCTAAGAAATTTCCAAAAAAAAATGATTAAGAGCATCCTAAATAGTACAACTCCCCTTTAACCCCCTAATTTACACTACACATTACACATTCTATCTCTTACCACTAACTCTATCTCCCTTCACTGACATATTCAATTATGAGCGGTCCTTATCGAGTGACAAATGAGGTCCCGAACCCCTTTTGCATCCCAATAATAGCCATGTATTTATAATTAATTAAACAAATTAGGCATGGGAGAAATAATTAGTCGGAAGAGAGAGAAATATAAATATGTGATGGAAATCAAGGGATATAGGGGTGATGCATTATTATTATTATTATATATATAGGGGATAGCTATTTGAACACAAAATTAGGCACAAATCAAGAGACATAAAGGCTCGATCGTTGGATTTTTTTGGTCTTTATATAGAGAGGTGCAATTCAGGCGGCAATCCAACGATGGAGATCAATTGTGTCACTGATTGTGTCTAAATTTTGTGTTTCAATAGACTTTCTCTCTCTATGTGTGTGTGTATATATAGTGACAACTGCGGGACTTGAACCCCCGACCTCTCGTAAAGCAACACTAAGCACTAACCATTATGCTAAAAGATATTTGTGTTATCTTTTCGAGTGGAGTGTTACAGACTACACCCTTAAAGAGCCTAACGTCCTCGTTGGCTCATATCATTCACCACCCTGTGCATGTAACCCGCGTCAGTACCACATCGAATGACATTCGCAGCATTACACACACAACTCCGGCAGTTATTAGCTCAGATACCAAAATTTGACAACCGCGGGACTCTAAACATTGACCTCCCGTAAAGCAACACCAAACATTAACCACTGTGCTAAAAGGTATTTGTGTTAACTTTTCGAGGGGGTGTAACATACACACACATACACACACACACACACACATATGTATATATATACACACATATATTATGCATATATATATATATATATGAAAAGTCTGTTTAGACACAAAAAATAGACACATTTGGTGCCGCAAATAATCTGCACCATTGGATTGCCTCAAGATTTTTGCATTGCACATAAAGATAAAAAATTCAATGGTTAAGATCCAGTCTCTCCTAATTTGTGTCTAATTTTGTGTCAAAATAGCCGGCAGATATATGTATGTATATATATATATATACATACATACGTACATACATATATATAGGCATGCTCTAGAAAGCACCAATATTTGAAACCACTATTTTTACATCCCATTTTAGGTCACTCATTTATAATTTAATAAGTTAGTGTAAGAGTGAGAAATAGTGAAAAGAGAGAGAAACGAGAATGTGTTGTGGAAATCAAGGTGACTACAAGAGTAATGAAAGCACCTATATATTGTACCATCCCTTTTACATTACATTTTAGTTCAGTCATTTATAATTCAATAAGTTAGTAGGGGAAGGGTGGAGAGTTAGTGAGAAGAGAGATAAACGAGAGTATGTAGTGAAAATCATGGGGCTATAAGAGTGTTGCACTGTTTGGGGGTGCTCTTGATCATATACACACTTGTGCTTCGTTCTTATGAGGTAGTTTTGAATTGTGTTATTCTCATTTACTAGCATGTAACTCATGCATTACACACGATAATATTATTAAAAGTTAAATTTTATCATTTTAATGTTAAAATAAGAATGTTATTATGTAGTATATGATAAATTTTGATGTGAAATACATAAACTATTAATTAAAATTATTATTATTATTATTATTGTTTGTGTATAGTTTATGTTCAATGCTTACACAAACAATATGTACATATGTGTATTTGAGATTTTTTTTTAGTCTTTTTCATTAATATATAGGTACATGTTAAAATTGATGTATGTTAGTAATTTATTCGATGAATTAACAAATATTATTTAATAGAATTTGTTTAAATTAGTTAAATGTAAAATTATGAAGTTAATTTAAATGTATTGCATAGTAGGAAGAATTGAAAAGAATTTTAGAAAAAAAGGGTGTGGAGTTATTGATGTTCAAGAAGAATTTTATGATATAATATATGATAAATTCTTGATATATAACTAATTTACAAATTAGTTTTGTCATTAATATTGGTATACATAGTTCATGTTATGTGATTTATATATCTTTATAGTTGGGTGAAAAATTAAATATGAGTATACGTAGTACAACTGATGTATGTTTTTAAGAGCTGTTTGAAAAATGGACTAATTAAATAATATATATATAATTATATAAATAATTATAATTTATGATTTCATGAGTAATTTAGACATATGGATCGAAATACAAATTACCATGATAGAATTTGAGGAGGTTCAGCAAATAATTGTAGAATTGTTAAAACATAGGTATTTAAAGCAGAATTTATTTTCTTCAATTTATGATAAATTTATCAAGATAAGTGTACCACATATTAATTATTTTTTGGCAAAGCAGACCGGTTTTTAAAGTTGCATATAACCCTTTTATTATAACAAATAATAAAAAAGAGTAAGTACAGGAGATAGACTATTTGTTTAACTACTACTACAAGGTCTTTACAGTGGTCCGCCCATTAAGTGGCTTATTGCCCCTCCTCACCATCATAAGAGGAAAGACTATAAGATCCAGAAGACACTAGACCAGTAACATGCGAAAAACCTGAAAAAATGGAAGCTAGGTTGGGCACAAAACATGTGTTGTCTTTCTCATAAATGTATTTTCTGTCCTAACTCACGTCTTCCGAAATATCCTTGTTCGCAAAGCCAAATTCGCCTTCTTCATGTAATATAAGATCAATCCCTTTATCATAGTAGTGTAGTTGTTTATGTTCGCCCACAACTTCGCTTACAAACATAAAGAAATCTTTTCAGACATGATGGTAGTGCATATTGGTCTGCTCATGAATCCATGCTGACTGTAACGACCCAGATTTTTGGTAAATTAATTTTTAATATATAATATCATTTTAAATATTGTGTTGATAATATAAATGGATTTTTATATTGAGTTCCTTGATATAATGATCGATTAATATTTAAATTCGAGTATATCGAATTATCGTAATACGAAAAATAATTGAATTTAGTATTAAAACTAAGTCAAAACAATTCAGATGATTTATAGAAATTCAATTTGAATAGAAACGATAATAATAATATATTACTAAGGAATTGGTTATTTCTGAATTTAAATTATATTATATCAATTTATTTTGTTATTTTATAAATTAATAAGTTCAAATTAAATGTCAAAATCTATTCTGTTGAGTTCAGTATGGCATTATAATATTGAAACGTCGGTCGATACGTTAAAATAGCAGTTCGTAATTTCAAGTCGTGGACTCCGAGATATTTGATTTGTGGATAAGCTCGAAATTAAATCGATATATTTTTAAAAGGAATAAAAATCTCTATAAATCAAATCATATTAATGTATAATTAAATCAGAATTTAATGAAATGTACTTAACCTATCGCCTATGTTGTACCATATACAGACTAATTCCTTCATGCTGAAGTATCTTCGTCTATAAAAGGTGACATCTTTATTTTCTTTCATTCCTTTCTTCTGTAAATCAATTCCCTTTAAGAAAAATTAAATGGCCGCCTTCCTACTGTTAAACCGAACTACCCCTTTCTTACTTCAAGAACAAATCCGAACCCCTTTCTCTAATAGCAAAATCGAAGCCAACATTTCATTTTTCTCATTTTAAATCATATCCGCTTCTTTTCTTCTTCCTCAATACCAAAATCGTGATTCCACCTTTTCCTTTTCCTAAAAAGCAAAACTTCTGAGAAATGAAATCAAACTATGATCACTCGCGATATCCTCTGAAGCCCTAAAACACTGGAAGTAGTCAGTATCTGGAATGAGAAGAAGGTTCGAACTCGAACTGGTTGAGTTCGGCAAGGGATTGACGGAATTCGGAGGGGTATGTGAGGCTGAAATTGAAGCATGCAATAGGTTTTGTTTGCAAGGATACGGTGTACAGAATTGTCGATCTACTGTAGCACTGGGCATGGGAGTCGCGATTCTTGCTAGTTGCAAGTAACGGGATGCCGTGAGTTTTTGAAGATGGAAGTCGTGATGGGTTTTTTGGTTTGGAGATACAAAGGAAAGGAGGTGCGATCAGTATTGGGGAGGGACGCTGCGAGTAGAAATGGGTTCATTGTCGATGGTCAGTGCTGAAGAACAATGGTGAAGAAGCTGGAACGGATTGAAAAAAAAATCAGGTGAGTAAACTCACTCTCTGGATTTTATTTAAATAAATTTTTATACTGTTTGTTGGTTATTTGGATGCATCTAAATATTTTTGTGGGTATTATAAATATATTAGTTATTTAGGCTTGGTGTTTGTAGCTATTATATATATATATATATATATATACATATATCGGTGGTTGGATATTTCTCATAGTATCATTAGTGGATACCAGCAGTATCATTAGCAGACGACCCTATGCGGCCCGCAGTATGATAGTGGATGACCTTCTGTACCACGATATCCTGCCTCGAAGTAGGATGGGTATTATTTATGTTGGCTAACATTCGTGGATGCAGGGAAAACAGGTTGGAGGGATCCAACTAGATTCCTCAAAAATATTATTATTTGTTTGTTTTCATATATATTATCATATATGATGTGTTAGAAACCTATGATTGATAATTGGGTGTTTTTGAATGTTTAAATATCACTGGGCCGGAATGTTGATATGTAAAAATATCGTGAAATGGGATTTTGAGATTTAAGAGGAAATCTATTTTTCTAAAAATAGAACTTGAATTCTAAATGAGCTATAAAGATATTAACTTATTTTGAATAAATAAAACAAGTATCGAATTTAAAATCAATGTTTATAAATTAAATAATACAGGAAATTGAAGTATCGAAATTATAAATGATGTTTATAAATTAGATAATGCATGGAACTGAAGTGAATTTATAAACGGTGTTTGTAAATGAAATGAAAAAAATATTAGTTTGATAATTTGGGAAAAGGAAAATTGAAATTAGTTTCAAAGAGAAACGATTAATCTATTCTGATATTCAGAATGTAAATTGAATGAAAATAAATCAATATGGGTTTATGATTTGAATTCGATTAGATCAAAATTATTTTTAATAAAATATTTTTTAAAAAGATATTAGGATTGTATTAAATAGAAGTTTAAATTTTAAAGATGAAAATAGATTCACTGTATATATATATAAGTAATAATCAATAAAATATTCCATAATAGGAATTGGATTTCAAATGGATTTGAAATGGAAACTTGTTTTAAATTATAAAACAAGGAAGTTAAATTTATAAAACGACATTTATAAATTCAGTGAGATATATTATCATTAGATAATTTAGATGTTTATATTCAAGTATGAATGTAAAAATAAATTGGAAATCGTTTCAAAATGGGGATGATGGATGTTATTCCGGAATTCGAAATATAAACGGAATTGAGATAAATCTAAGAATTTATAATTAGAATTCGATTATATATAATTTTATAAATAATTTTTTTATAAAGGGAATTGGAATTTAATATAGCAAATTGGGTTATAAGTAAATTTATAAACGAGTAATGAAAATTCGACAATTCGAGGTAATCGGAAATATTAAGCTCGATTCGAAAATTGGATTTAATATACATTAAAATATATATTAGAACGAGATTGAAATGTAAATTAAACGAACATTTATATTTAAATATAATTAAAACGAACTCGTCGTAGTGCGACAATTCGTAAATTGGTGTTTCGAACTTCAATTGAGTATATAGAACTCAATTTAAGTCAGAATTCTTTAAAACAAGAACTGTCAGGACCGGTTTGGTAATAGTTTTCTAATGGAAGAGAAATTTTCGGATTTCATCTTATACATTTTGAGTTCTATCAAAGTCAAATTTACAGAAAAACAGCGCCATAATCGTTTAAAAACCATAACGATTTATATAAAATTAATGTAAGGATTTTAAGTAAATAAAAATCCAAATTTCCTTTAGAAAAATCCATATTTGAGTTATAAAATAAATATGAACTCAAGGGAAGTAAATGGATTGATTTTTGAAACAAATATCAGATTTTTTATTATTGAATAGGATTAACTTATTTGAAGAATAATTAGTTAATCGAGTTTTGATAGTGGCTGGGGCATTGGATAAGTGAATGTGATTTGTAAATTTATAATTGAAATCAAATATGAAACTTGAATTAAAAATGGAATTCGATTGGTTATAAGCAAGTTAAAAATATTTTTGAACATGATATGTTCAAAAAAAAGTGAAATATGTAAAAGAGCTATTTAATGAATAAGTTAGCGAATTGAGTTAAAAATGATCGGATTGAGTTGGAATATATTACGAAAGGGCGTGTAAGGGTTAGAAAGGAATGGAATGAGGTGTATGAAGATTATAGTTGGAGTGCCTGACAAAAAGGTACACGTTTAAATTCCATAAGAGTTTTTATGCAACGAATCGGCAAGCCGCTTTCCTTTTTGATTTTCTTTTTGAATGGAAAGGCCCTAGAGAGGCAAGTTGGGGTTTGAGCTATTAACCGGTACAAAGGAGGTGCTGGCGAAATTTTCTGGAAATTTAATGAGATAGAAAAATTTAACAAAAGTTAGATAACTAGAAATTGACTTATCAATTACATATGAAATTTAATAAACAAATAAATGTATAATGAGATTTTATGAAGAAAGGGAGTTTATAAATTAAATCCTGAGAGATTGGAAGGAGAAACGTATATACGTTTTAAAGTGAACGATGATTTAAAAACAAACGATTTGTAAATTAAAATGATTTGTATTGATAAGAAGTTAATAAATGGAGATGAGAAAATTAGAAATTGACTAGAGACGGGTTGAGTTGAATGATTTCTTGAGTGTCGATCTGATGTTGGTTTCGGCCTTAAGGTTTAATACTCAGGAAATTGTTCTCTTACTAGTTTACAGTTAGGGACTGATAAATGGGGAAGAATAGTGATATGTAAATAAGAAATGGAAATGTTTTCCGACATTAAAAAGTGATATTTTCTGGAATATTAAAAATAAATAGTTATGAGAGATGGAAATGTTTTTCCAAGAATCGTGAGAGGCTAAACGAGTTTGGAGAAATACTTGGGTAAAGATATTGAAGAGATATTGGGGCATGATAAATTTAAATTAATAAAATATATATTAAGGGGCCTAGTGATTGTTTAATGCTTTGAACGGATGTTTGTTTTTCTTCGATAGTTAAATAACCGACTATCGAAGTATTTGCCAATATCGTTGTGAACATGGAGAGAATGGTTGGATTATTATCCGAGAACCGCTCTGTATTGGCACTAGCGTAGTGAATCAGATTATATGAGATAATCGAAGACGGAGTAAATTGCAAGGGCTTTTTCTATAAATCCTTGGAAGAAATTGCCTAAGATGGATTAATGAAAATTGTGCCTTCGGTTTCGTTCAGTCCCAGAACGAAGTTTTATGGACGAATGTCTAACAGAGTATTTCCAATGATTCACATATATTGGTCTGTACAAATATATGTATGGTGGCGGAGAATTTATTCTCTTAGCATAGTATCCAGATTTATATTTGTGCAAATCAATTAGTGTTAACGGATTTGACAATGTGACATTCAAAGTGATTGTGCTATCAATGAATGGTAAGTAATCACAACCTCAGGCCTCAACAACCAGGAAATGACAAAAATCGGGAAGGCAACATGACTAAGTGGACAGCTCCCGATTAGGGTGTATCATCACTTATCTAGAGAAATTCATTTAATTCTTTATTATATTCGATGTTGTCCCATTCGGGAAAATGGTTGCTGGTCCCAATCGTTGGTGATATACATTCGATACACTCAAGCGAAATGAGTAGTCGGTCATGAGTGGCTGGATTACAAGATGTTCTCGTTGAACCCAATGTACTCCTCTATAGAGATACACTATCGAAAGGTGGTTCCATACCTTCTCATAGTTGGAAATTCATTACCCAAAAATGATCGCAGTTTTGATTGCATATTATATATGTGGAGCATGAGATGCAAACGTTCCACTAGATTGTTATTTATTTGATTAGGACACTATTACAATATCAGAAGAATTTTGACATAAAGATTGTTTTGGATTTCCATAAGGGAAAATCCCGTTCCGTGTTAGACAACGTGGTCTTATAAGATATCGTTTATTTTCTCAAACTGTTTTAAATTGTTTACTCATACCAGTCCCATGACTGACCCGGAGTTTATTTTTCTATGTTTACCCTAAACTTTTGGGTGCCCAAATTTGTACAGGCAGTCAAGTAGTTCAGGATTTTACAGATTCATTTGAAGGAGCTTGGAACAGGAGTCTTCGGTGTTAGATATTTGGAGTTCATTCCGCTGTGTTGTGTTTGTGATATACTCTGATGATGTATGTAAGTTCAAATACAGTTGTATTTCAAAAATGATTATTTATATATTATATTTTACTCCACTGCGATTGTGATATTCTGTGTTGTTGTTTCTCTTCTTCTTCTATATTTTTTCTTTTTTATTTGATAACGATTCGTATTTCTGTGCAATTTGGGTTAGATGTGTGATGTATGTAGTCAACTCAGATAGTACGGATTTGTGGGTCTTTACATTGACTCAAAGAAGTTCCGAACAATGGCAGAGAAATAGGAACATCAATAGGATCTGGAATTTGAACAATTACAAGAGAGGGTACAACCTTCGGTACAATAGGAGGCACATAATCAGGCACAATAGCAGGGATGGAAACTTTTCGGACCCATTTTCTGACAAGAGGACGTGGAAGTGAAGTTGTAGGAAGTACGGGAAGAGGTTCACCATTGGAGGAGTGTTTACATGATTTCTCTGTATGACTAGGGCTGTCAATGGATATCCGAAAAATACGAAATTCGTCTGAATCCGTATCCGAAAAGCGGATAAATATCTGATAACTGGGAAAGCGGATGCGGATATAGGCATATCCGCATCCGAAAATTATCCGTCCGCTTTTTTCCCCGACTATGGCATAAATTATGTGTATTTTAACATAATTAAATATACTAATTTATTAATTTGCAAAATTAAAAGTCTACTAAACGCATGTTAATTGCTCAAAATTGTATATTATTATCATATTTATTTATTTTTAGCACTTTGGTAATCAATTAGGTTGAAAAAGATTAATATTAAGCTAAAACAATTCATTTATGTTTATTAATTTATCCATTGTTGGCGGAGCAGATAATTATCCGATATCCTTCCGTATCCGCGGATACAGACATCCGATATTCGAAAATGGTTTCGGATGCGGATACAGATATAGCACTATCCGCATCCGAAAGGATCCGTTGACAACCCTATGTATGATCAAAGGATTGACATGCTACGCATATATCTGGCTTTCAACTATAGCTAACGTCTAACATTACTTTACGACCTTCAATAAGTACCTCAATCTATGAAGGAAGAAGTTTCCCAGGGGTTATTTCAATAAGGTCCCAAGCAAAAGAAAGTTTCCTTTTGGCCACTGTATTTGCATCAAAACATTCCAATTTGCCTAAGTTATAAGCCAGCTAGTTTAATCCCAAAAGTAACTGCAAAACAAATGGAACATTAAAAAATAAGCCAAAACAAGGATAGAGAAAACTTGATACGAGCTTGTTAAATCCCTCTTTATAGCATTTTGACTATGACAGCTATACATGTACATGTATTAGCATCAACAATTTCTGCTTTGCAGGAGGAAACTCTACAGCAGGTTCCAAGAGCTCATTAAAGATTATATATGATTAGAGTCTGTATGTAGTGGTATAGATTTTGTTGAAATCTTACTTAGTGGTACACACACATGCATGTTTTAATTTATAAGTTTTCTTATATTACACGCACAAGAAATAGGCACATAACAACAAACAGACATCTGAATATTTCAATTTAGATGTCTGTCTGTTGAAACAAAGTTATATATTTAGCATAATATTCAAATGACTGTTTTGAATATTTCAGACATTTGAATATATCCCGAAATAGCCTATTTACTTGCTGCTTATATATTTAATTTAAAATAGAGTTCTGAATTTTTAATTCAGACTTCTGAAAAAATTCGGACGTTTGAATACTAGCCAAAATAGCCTAATTCATTGTTGTTTGAATATTTATTTAAAAACAAACTTCTGAATTTTTAATTTAGACATCTGAATATGAATGGATGCAACTATTCGGCGAAGAGTAACAACTTTTAATTCATGTCTACTCATAGAATCTCTTCATGAATGATTGCAAAAATTTGTATATTATAAACAGAGTTTCAAACAAACATTTTCTTAACCGAACATTCTAATTCTTTGTCTTATCTATAGCATTCAGATTCACAAGAGCACTGTATTTTCATGTTTCTAAGATTTCAATTCTTTTCATTCTTCAATATTCTTTCACGAAATACATTATTATCATCAAGGAAAGATTATTGGAAGGGTGTACATTAATTTGACATATTATTGTTATTAAGAACACAAGTAGTCAACAAATTTTTGTATTGTCGAATTCCACTTCAGAAGTTGAGGAAATAAATCTCGTTCGGTTTTTCGGGTACTTGTAAACCTATTCCTCTAGGTGGTGTGAGGTGAAACACCCCACCTCCATTAATGTCACTCACAAAGGGAATGCATTAACTTCAGTGAAGCATTATAGGTAAAAGAAGTAGATAAATTTCAAGATAGACAAATAAAACAACGGAAAACAAAGTCATTTTATAAGCAACATAGTTCAGTCGAGCTTTTACAACAATTGACTCAATCATACTTGTAACACCCCACCTCCGCCAGGGTGACTCTTGCAAGCACTCTGACTTTGGAGGGGCGTTTGAATCAGGTAAACATGCATAATGATATATCAAGGCAGAACAAGAACATATGTATATATGTAAACAGAGTAAATAACATAGATAAAACAGCGGAATATTTTCAAACCATTTCAAAACAAGTCGGTACAACATAATGTTAACTTTCCAAATACACAAGTCTAGATAAAAACAACATTACTGAAACTGAAATACATAAGTACTATCCCCAAAATAAGTGATAACCATAGCTAGCTTCATGTCGAAACCGTACATGAGCTGAAATCCCACAAGCAAGCAATCCGAAATCCAAGCTAAGCTCCAACGTTCCCACCCTGAGAACCTGGGGGGGGGGGGGACGGAAGAAAAGAGGCGAAAGAAAACAGGTCAGTCAAAAAGACTGAGTAAGCCCTACTACAATCAATGTAAACTGATAAAGTTAACTGGCATGAGAAGCAGGGATGAACATAAGGATAACAACATACTAGCATGATGATCAACTAACAAGGTAGATAAAGGTGTCATCGCATAATCAGGATTAAGATTTTTTTGCACCACAGGTGTACTAGCAAACTAACATGACTTGAATAAACAAGTATTGATCCCTTGGCCCAAGCTTTGGCCCAATAACATGTAGTGACCCCAATACGAGGTCCAAAGTGTAAACAAGAAGTGATCCCCAGGCCCAAGTTTGGCCCAAATATCATGAATGACCTAAACCAAGGTCCAACTAGCACGGTCTAGTCGATCGGCTCCCTATAAGCCTAACTCGCCCAACTACGAAGTGTAGCTAAACTGTGCTAGGTCCACCCTAGGGTGTATCAAGTCCTAGGGTGTCAACCACTAACACAAATCAATGCACGCACAGTCTAAACCTACTGGTGCCCGTGCCTGCTTTATCAACTTCGGACCATGTGCACGACCATGGCCCGCCTGAACCTACACCGGCGCACCTACTCAGCCGTCGTTTTGGTCGCTTACATGGCATCCAGTAATCGTGCCCCTCCCTAGCCTAGTCCCTAGGGTATCATGATACAACTAAGAGGGTTACTGGTGCAAAGGACCACGTAACTAGGGTTTCCTTAATGGGTTAAACGTGGTTAACCCAACCCATTCAAGTACCAAGTTGGTTAAGTGTACCCAAGGTTCGTGACTTAACCCTACCAACCCATCGTGTTTAATTGGTTAAGTATTCAAGCGGTCCATGACTTAACCCTAATCATGAGGCATTAATTAATTTAATGCGCCTTAACCTCTCACATTAGACTTTGTTGCGGTTACTAGTTAAGCCGGTCGGTTCCGGGTAGCTTTACACCAAAACTTGGTCTAACCTCGGGTTCAAGGTACAACATGACCAACTTCTCACATTGGGTCCTATTGTTTGTAGCAACTAGTTAAGCCGGTCGGTTCCGGGTAGGTTTACGCTACAAACTCAACCCCAACCTCGAGTTGGTCACACTTATATTTTCTAAGTGTCATGTCCTTCATGTTTCCAAAACACATTACAAGTTTTTAAGCAATTGGGTAGACCTAACTTAATAGGTAAATTCCCAATAGGTAGACCTAACTTAATAGGTAAATTCCCAAGCTTATGTTTTTATGTCTTTTAAGTTTACCCAACCCCAAACGCAATCCCATCGCTTACATATCGCAATAGCGCATAAAGGATAGAAAGAGGGAACTTGGCATAATCATGACATAAAGGTGTTGAAGCCACAAGTTCAACATGGTGGCATATGAAATGTACATATGTTCATATACTTGCATATTACATTTTAGGCCTCAAAAGCATGCATAAAACTAAACTTAGCATATTGGTGATACATGGTGATAAATGACATGTAGAAATGGCCATAAGTTCGCATTTAGTCTCACATGCAAGTTATCATAAGGGATATGACAACTTACATGTTGCCAAAATGCAACCTTTAGCATAAAGCTTGAAGCTTTATGTTCAAATACTCAAGATAAGCTTGTATAACATGATAACATGAACAAAAGGATCAACCCAAACTTGCATAGCATAACTTGCATATCATATGACAAACTTGCATATCAAACTTGCATAACATAACTTGCATATCATATGACAAACTTACATATCAAACTTGCATAACATAACTTGCATATCAAACTTGCATAACACATCATAGTAAACTTGCATATCATGGCAAACTTGCATATCATACATTTAACTTTAGAGTTTAAGTATGAAAGTAGAATAGGGCTTACAAAGCTTATGAAGACTCAAATGAGTATAGCAAATATAAGAAAGCCCTTATGCAATCAATTAAACCCCAAAATGCAAGCTTTAATATAACAACCCTTGAGCCAAAATGATCAAAACTCTTTCTTTATGATGCAAATATAGAAACTTGACTTGAATGCAAGCTAATGATGCTCATACAAGTTTGAAAACACTTGTATGCATGGAAAATCACTTAGAAATTTGTTTAGGAATTTTATGAAGAGAGTGGAGGCCATGAGAGGATTGATTTTGCCATAGTTTAGTTACTAGAATGAATAATGATGATTTAGGGTTAGGTTAGGGCCTTATTTATAGATTAGGCAAGTGTTTTAGGCCATAGGATTAAACCCTAGTTGCAATCTCAACCCTTAAAACCGAATCTGGCCCCCAAGCTCAACACAATCTCAAAATGGTGCACCAGGCTAAACAGCCCGGCTGGACCAAGTCGACAGCCAAGTCGACAGGGCTGTCGACTTGGGTCCAACCAAGTCGACTCCCAAGTCGACAGGGCTGTCGACTTGGGTGCTATGGCGGGATTTTTCCTGCCTAGCCCAATCTGACCTAATTTTCAAATTCAAACTTGAATTTGAAATCTGTTTTTACTTTGAAATTTTCTGAAAACTTCGTTGGGCCTTAATCGGGTCATACGGACTCCGATTTTCGAAAACTCAGACTCTATTTCGCGTATTTTTCCGAGACGAACGCAATGGCATAGCCCGTTTCCCTTGATTCAGATTTTAGAATTAAATTCTGCCTCGATTTATGTTATAACAGATTATTGAAAATACGGGTTGTTACATTCTCCCCTCCTTAAAGGATTTCGTCCCCGAAATCTTCAAGTTAGGAAGAACGTATCCTACCATCCAACATCCATCTACTCAAAACATCATCCACGAGCAATCATTGTCCTTACAAGATTCTAAATGTTGTATGAACATATGCAAAGGTGTGTGTATATGTACTTATCTAATGCAAATATCATCAATGCAAATTATGTTAGTGAAATGAATCCATATGTATGCAATTCCTAACATAATGTATAATATCTATATGTGTGCACATAACATACATCCATATGCAGCATCCATGTGATAACACAAAAATTTTCATCCACGAATAAGCGTAAACACTCATGCATATGCAATATGAGGAGTGTGTGAGCCGATCTAGTGCCTAATGTGTATAATGCATCCACGAGTAACCACTTGCAACTATCAAGCATAACATGTTTCAAACACATGTTTCATCCAAAGGGTTTCTACCTAAGGTTCTCATGACAAGATTAACACGATAAACTAGATAAACATGGATAGCAAAAGATATGCTACAAATAGATCGGGAAGATAAGCAAGATATACTCCTATTTTGGATTACAAGAAATCCCTTCCTAACCCAACCCATATTCTATAAAAGCCCAAAAGGTTTAGTCCACCTAACGGACCCCCTTCAAACCCTGACATGTATTACTAGCAAATAAGTCATACCTCCCGGCAGAAATAGGACCGAGAATGGGACCGAGAGGATATACGTAAAAAGATAACATGCGAGTAAGTTCCACAGGAAAACAAGGATCAAGGATATGCTCTTAGAAAGAGATATGATGCGCGTATCTAGCATTCAATCTTCTAAGTCACGTTTTCTTGAGCTTAACTCCACAGTGCTTTGACCGTCTTTTACCTCATGATTTCTTAGCTTCTTAACTCTTATTTCCAAATATGAGTTGGAACCCATTTCATTCTCGCCTCTCGTCTTCCTTTTTCACTTACTCTTCTATCATTCTTGGCTTAAGCATAACTATGACCTCATGGTTTCATGCAAGCTCTCCAAAATTCACTAGTGAATCCTGGATCTCGTTTACTTACTATAAAGTATTCCACGCAGCAGAACTTTTCTTGAAAATACCAATCCACGTTGCCAATTGCTCTTACTAACGTGATTTTCTATAACTCATGCTTGAACGAAATGAACCATCCGCCTGCGAATGATAGGCCGTACTTAGATTCAGTTGCTTGCCCATGACTTCTCGTAGACTATCTCAAAACTGACTGGTGAAGATTGAGTCATGGTTACTAACTATACTTTAGGGAACCTCGTGCAACCGCTTTATTTCTTGAAAGTAATCCGTCGCTAGCTAGGATGCAGTCCTTTCGCTCTTTACCGGGGTGAAATGAGCACTCTTCGTGAGTCTACCTACTATGACCCACATGCTCTTATTCCCTTTCTTGATCTAGGCAGTCCATCCACGAAATCCTTCGTGACGCTTTTCCCCCTTCCATTGCGGGGACCTCCAATGGATATAATAGCCCACCGGGCTTCTATGACTCGGCCTTTAACCTGTTGGCACAACATGCACCTTGGGACAAACTCGGCCACCTCCTCGGGTGATGTGCACCTTCAAGAACCTTCTTTCTCTCATCGCGTCTTAGCCATCCCTTGTCATCTATAGCGAGGTGACTTACCATCTCGCCTCGAGTCAACTTGTCCATGATCTCGACTAACTGCGGGTCTTCTTTCTGTGAAGTCCCTACTTGATCCAGAAGGGTAGGTCTAAACTCAAGGGACGCTAACTAACTAATTAAACTGAAAGAACTTCTTACTTCGGTTGCATTCCTTGGAGTCTTCCAATCCTGAACTGCAACTACCTTAGCGGGATCCACTGCTAAGCCTTGCTTAGAAACTATGTGCCCAAGAAATCTAACTCCTTTTTCTCCAAAATGACTCTTGGAGAACTTGGCCTTCTACTGATGCGCTCTAAGCGTATCCATCACCTCCTTGAGATGTCTAACATGTTCTTCCTCGTCCTTAGAGAAGATCAGAATATTATCTACGAAGACCACGACAAACTTGTTCAAGAACTCCCTAAACACCCTACTCATCAAGTCCACGAAGTAGGCGGGTGCATTAGTCAAACCGAATGGCATGACTAGCCATTCTAAGAATCCATCCGGAGTTCTGAACGCAGTCTTGTCTATACTATCCTCAGCTACTCTGAGCTGATGGAATCCAGTAGCAAGATCAAGAGAAAACAGATGTTCCTACAAGCTGATCAAACAAATCATCGATCCTTGGCAATGGTTGTCTATTCTCTTTAACTCACGATAATCAACACGAAGTCGAAGAGAACCATCTGCCTTGGTAGTAAATACTACAGGCGCTCCCCATTCAGATATACTTCATCTAATGAAGTTCTTCTCAAGCAACACCTTGACTTGCTTTCTTAACTCTCATCTTGCGGGGCCATGTGCCTAACCGGCCACAAAACTATCTTGGCATTATCAACCAAATAAATGCGGAAATCTATCTCTCGTTTAGGGGTAACTCCCTTCACTTCACCCAAGATATCAGGATATTCTCGGACCACCCTCACCGATTACAAACTATCGATAGACGAGTTGAGGGATTCAAGACAACACAACATGACGGGACTCATAGGGTTACTAGAAATTCTTAGGGTATTACCGAGGCGAGTCATGAGCCTCACAACCCTATGCTCAAAAATCAAGGATGGCTCCACAACTGGACAACCCATCCATGCCCAAAATCAACCCATACCCCATGAAACCGAGAATATAAGCATCACACGAGAATTCAAATCCACCTAGATAATAGACAAATGGGCGGAACCCCCAATTGGATTTGAAACACACACGGGATCATTAACTAGACTAGTACTTAGGTGCAAACTTTCAACTAGATCAGATGAAATAAACTATGCGATGCACCACAATCAAACAAGGTACGAACTGGGAAAATCAGAAATATATACAAGGCTCTCAACAGAAATACTACCTCGATTGGGAACTGGAGCGGCATTGAGAGCATGAACTTGCCCTCCCGAAGGTCCAGCACGCTGAGTCTGACCCTGGCCTTGCCCTTGCTTCCTAGGGCAATCCTTGTTAAAATGTCCCGTCTCTCCACAGTGAAAGCATCCACCCAATTTCCTTCTCTTTTTCCTACAGTCCTTGACTATGTGCCCAACAATCCCACAGAAGTTGCACTTTCTTGTTTCCTTTGCCTTGTTCTTGTTGCCCTTGTTGTTCTTGTTGTTCTGATTACCTTGACTGCTCTGACCACTTGGATTACCCTGATTTCCTTTTCCCTGGGAATCAGTCTTCTTAGCTTGAGTATCATTTTTCTTGACATCTCCCTGAAGTAACGCCATATCAACCAAGCTCTCAAACGTGGCCCCATGGGGAATATGTGACATAGCCAATCCCTGCAACGGCTCATTCAATCCTCTAGCAAAACGAAGAGCCTTCTTCTGAGGAGTATTCACCATATCCAAGCCAAAACGAGCTAACTGATTGAATTTGTTCACATATTCTTTGACAGACATATCTCCTTGTTTCAAAGTTATGAACCTCTCCATTTGCAGATTCTCCTCAGCAGAAGATAGAAACTTAAGCACGAACCTTGCCCTGAAATCGGCCCAAGTCTCAACAGGCCTAGTACCATTGGTGACTTCCCACCAATAAGCGGCCTCATCCTTCATAAGCCAAACCGCCAACAAGATCTTCCTCTGATCATCTAACCCAAAGATAGCAAATAAATCCTCGGTCTCTTTCAACCAATTTCTGGCCTCTACAAAAGTCTCAGTGCCTTGAAAGTTCTTGCCACCCATTGCTTTGAAATCCTTGCAAGTCTTTGCGAAGTCAGCCTGAGGATGCTGAGCGGGAGGAGGAAGAGGAACCTCAGCGACAGGAGGAGGAGGAACATTAACTACCGGAGGAGGAGGAACATCTGCGGGGCCGGCTTCGGTCGCCCCAGCCTCCAAAAGTCTCCTATACCAAACAGGTACGTGTACTCCTTCCGGAATAGCAGAGTTATCGGCCATACTGAAAACGAAGAAAAAGATAGATTCAGAATGGAGAAAAACGAAGGAATTTTTGCTAATGGCTTTTTGGGGAGTAGCCTTTAAAATAAACTAGACTTTTCCTTGGAAAATACTTTATACTTAGTTTTGAAAATAGTTTTCCAAAAGTTTTCTAAAAACCTTTTTGTTCCTTCTCGTAAACCATATGCTCTGATACCAAATGTAACACCCCACCTCCGCCAGGGTGACTCTTGCAAGCACTCTGACTTTGGAGGGGCGTTTGAATCTGGTAAACATGCATAATGATATATCAAGGCAGAACAAGATCTTATGTATATATGTAAACAGAGTAAATAACATAGATAAAACAGCGGAAGATTTTCAAACCATTTCAAAACAAGTCTGGTACAACATAATTTTAGAATTAAATTCTGCCTCGATTTATGTTATAACAGATTATTGAAAATACGGGTTGTTACAATACTTAAAAGTACTACATAAAACTTTTGTCTTTATTCGAAAACTTCCAAGTATATAAAAAGCATAAAATACAACAAAGTAGCATAAGTCCCCAAATTAAAGTGCAAACACAGCCATGGCCTAAGATAATAGGATCGAAGTAATACATCAAAGAATCTTCAAGCTTGGAAAGAGAAACGGTCCAAACTAAGCTGAATTATTCCCTCCCTGACAACATGGGGGAAGAAACGAAAGAAAACGGGTTAGACATAAAGCCTGGTAACTCCAGTGATTTTCAGTATGTAAACAGGTAAAAGCAACATGACTTGAATAAACTGAATATAAGACAATACCGTGATAACAGGGATAACAAGATAACATAAGATTAACATAAGATATGATAAGGCAAGATAATCTTAATGCGCTTCTACTCTTTCTCTGCTTCGCTACTACCCTGTTATTCTGATTTCTATATCCTTGCACCACCTAACTAGTGTCCCAACTATTAATCTGTATAAAATGATAATGTGGTCCCAATCCCGCAATTGTGGTAGCCTTCAGGTGTACATCTATTATGAGGATCCCACCTTTTTCTGCATAATTGCCATGGATTTGTTAGATGTACCCTTACTACCCTATCGATCGACTCCCTAACTCGCATGTGTTTATTAGTTGTGTCATTCGACCTCGCTTGTATGTATTCATTACTTGTGTCATTCGGCCTCGCTTGTATGTATTCATCACTTGTGTCATTCGGCCTTACTTGTATGTATTCATTACTTGTGTCATTCAGCCCCGCTTGTATGTATTCATCACTTGTGTCATTCGGCCCTGCTTGTATGTATTAATTACTTGTGTCATTCGGCCCCGCTTGTATGTAGATACCTGTGTTGGCCCCATCATGGGTTGTATCAATTCCCATGATGGAAACCCGACACGATTCAAGATGCACAGTGTACACAGTGTCTACTTTTCCACTCTGCAGCACGTGTCGCCCATACTCCGTCGGAACTACACTGCTGCACCACCCACCGCTATTTTGACGGCTTATAATCAGCCCAGTAATCATGCCCCATCCTGGCTAGCTCAGGGTACCATGATACATCTATGTGGGTTACTGTTGAAATGGGTCCCCGTTACTAGAGTTTCCTAATCAACATGTTATAATGGTTAAGTGTTCTCAATTTAACTTAACCCCACCCATTTGCTCAATAAACATGTTGTACTGGTTAAGTGTTTCATATTCATATGTTACTTTACCTTCTCACTGATTCACGCATGTTTATTCAACAGTTAAGTTTGTGGGTCTATATATACTAATATTACCCACTTACCCAAGATTTACTTAACCCTTTCCCCTTATCAAGTCCATATGAATTATTAGTTAAGCTTGCCTTAACCCTATCCACTTTGTTCATGTAATATTGGTTAAGTTGTCTTCTTGTCCATGTTAACTTAACCCACCCACCTAACATGTCATATTGGTTAAGTGTTTCTTATTAACTTAACCCTTCCCATTCATCATGTTATATTGGTTAAGCGCTTCCTATTAACTTAACCCTGTTCATTCATCATGTTATATTGGTTAAGTGTTTCCCCTTAAATTAACCTCACTCGTTCATCATGTTATGTTGGTTAACTTAACCCTACTCATTCATCATGTTGAATTTGATTAAGTGTTTTCTATTAACTTATCCATGTTCATTAGCTTTAATTCATTCATTAATGCCTTAACCTCTCGCATTAGAACTGTTGTTTGCGGTTGCTGGATGTGCTGGGCGGTTCCGGGCAGACTTCTACCGCAAACTCATTCTAACCTCGGGTTTTGGGCTTTATACGCTAACCTCTCACATTAGACATGTTGTTGCGGTTGCTGGATGTGCCGGGCGGTTCCGGGCAGACTTACACCGTAACTCAATCTAACCTCGGGTTAGGCATGTTCATCTTTTAACCAATTTACCATACATGTCCAAGTCTAGATTTTTTATGCTAATTATCCCAAATTTACAAAACTAATCATGTTCCAATTCTGTAGTTATACCCAACTAAGTCAATTGCAAGTTATGCCCCACAAATTCAATTACAAATTATTGCTCAAAATAGGTTACACCCAATCTTCCCAAGTTTGCAATAATAGTCATGCCCCAAAATCACAATATATATTATGCTTGGTGTCCCAACCAATAGTTATGCCCAATCTAGATTTAATATTTCCATTTACCCCAAGTTCATAACAATAACAATTATGCCCCCAAATCACAAGTTATAAATTATGTTCCACTATTACCAAATAGATTATTCCCCAATATCAATTACAAGTTATGCCCAACAATTTCACCAAAATAGGTTATACCCAAATATTTCCCGTATTCCAATCATTCGTATTTCGCGATTTCAGCCTAGGTTCGATGGTAACTCAGGTTCATAAAAGAAAAAGGAAATAGGGGAAGAGAGAGAGAGAGAGGAGCATAAAATAAGAATAGGCATGTAACAACAGACTTACTACAATAAATTTAGATCAATCAAAGATAGATTCTTGTATAAGCTGATATAATCATTATCGCAGGCATAAGAATAACATCATGAACCAAAAAGGATTATATATTCAATGTTCAACAAAGATAGGCATGATTTAATCGATATAATAACTTCTTAGGCATGTAAAATCATAGATTCAATATAAAGATAGGGGTAAACCTGAAAAGATTGTATCATCATCAAGCATAGACTTAGATCCATTTTATTACATGCCAAGGTTACTATTAGGTGTTTAAATCTGAAAATAACATGAACTTACCTTGCTAGGATTAAGAAAAGATAATTGAATCGTTGTTGTTATAGAGACTCTAATTTGATGTTGATTAATCTTCAATGTTGATTTGAGGCTCTCTAATTTGAGATTTGGTTTGGAGAAGATGGCGGTGGCTAGGCTAGGTTGAAGATGAACAGCATGACGACGTCATAGCTTTGGGACAATAGAATTAGGGTTGGGTTATGAGTGTATATATAGATGTCTAGGATTAATCGTGACCTTTAGGTTAGTCTAGGAGTAATCCGAGCCATCCAAACCAAAGAGATGTGTCATCCAGCCAACCACAGCACGACACATAAGCCCTAATACCTCAGAAATTGGTCATCAGGCCAATCAAGGAAGGCCACATCATCTCAGGGCTATAAAAATTCGTCACTGGATCTGGATCAAAAAGGGGTCGACTCCCTCCAGGGGGGGTAGACACCTATGTCGACTCCCCTTGGGGAGGTCGACACCTCTGAGCAGGAAATTTCTCGCTCAGCCCGCTCTGACCGAATTTCGAATTTTGAGCAGTTTTGAATTTTAATTATTATTTTAATTTAATTTCTGTTTAAACTTGAAATCTTCTGAACTCCATAACTTCTTCATACGGAGCCTGATTTACGCAAACTCAGACTCTATCTCAAGCAGATTTCCGAGACGAACGCAACGGCGTAACCTATTTCACCCAATACTTCTTCTAAAAATTAAGTGTTCTTAAATTTGTTAATTTTAATATTCATAAAAAATACTGGGTGTTACATTCTCCCCTTCTTAAGGATTTCATCCCCGAAATCTCCAAGTCAAGAAGAATGTATATCCTACCATCCAACATCCATCTACTCAACCATTCAATCACAGGCATCCATTGTCCTTAAAAAGATTTCTAATGCTTTCATGATCATATGCATAGTGTGTGTATATATCCTTATCTAATGCAATCGGGCGGTCTACTGATTCAGTTGACCTCCTTAATGCGAATCATGTCAGTGCTATGAATCCATCATGTATGCAATTATTCCTAATCGTATTTTGTAACTTCTACATGAGTGCACAATAATTCATAAAAATGCAATGTCCACATGATAAAACATCAAGTTTCAATCCATATATAAATACATATATGCATATGCAATATGAAAGTGACTGAGCCGATCTAGTACCTACTGTGTGTATATGCATCCACGAGCAACCAATAGCAACCACTTGCGACCATCAATCATAAAACGTTTCAAATACATGTTTACATCCATTGGTTTCTACTTAAGGATTAAGAATAGGACTAACGAGATATACTTAAAAGATAGATACAAGCATGCGTAAACTTATGGAAAAAGAGATCAAGGATGTGCCCTCAAAAAGAAAAAGGTAGGATGCACTTATCTTGTCTTCAGTCTCCCAAGTCACGTCTTCTTCAGCGTCACCCAATGTACTTTAACTAGCTTGACTTCACGATTTCGAAGCTTCTTGACCTCCATTTCCAAAACTCACTAGTAAAGATAGGATCTCGATCACTTACTATGCTAGAGGGTTTCCCATGTAGTCGGACTATCTTTCCAAGACAAACAGATGTTAACCATGATACCAAGTGTATATACTAAGATGATTAGAGGTCTCTCCTCTACTTAGCTTATCCATCATGTCACAAATTTGAGGGTCTACATGTTACGCCGCTCCTATCCGATCCAAAACGCAGGCCGCTCTTCTAGCATTGTTAACAAACCAGGTACAAACTTGACTGAGGGTCTAAAGCTAAAGGTTGCTATGTACTTCAAATTTTACTCCTCTAAAGGTCAGTCTCTTTCTACGTAGGGCGCCTGCCACAACATTACCCTTACTAGGGGTATAAGCAATCTCAAACTTGTATGAGGCAAGAAATTCCATCTATCGTTGTTGCCTCAATTTCAAATATTTTTGCGAGAACAAATACTTTAAGGATTTATGATCCGTATATAGTTCAAACTTTCTCTCTTCAAAGATAATGATGCCATGACTTAAGAGCGAACACTATAACAGCTAATTCCAAGTCATGGGTAGGATAGTTTTTCTCATGTACTTTTAGTTGTCTTCTTCCATAACTAACTACCCTCTCTTCTAGCATTAAAACAACGCCTAACCCTATCCCGCATGCATCCGTATAAACTGTAAATGTCTTGTTCCCTTCGAGCAATGTCAAGAGTGGGGTTGTCGTCAGGGTTCTCTTCAGTCGTTGGAAAGCAACATCGCAATCCAAATCCCAGGCAAAAGTTAGGTTCTTCTTCGTCAATCTAATAAGTGGGGCTGATACCTTCACAAAGTCCTTAATTAACTTCCTATACAAGCTCGCTAATCCAAGAAAACTTCTTACTCCCATTGCATTTCCTATGACCTTCTAATCTTGCACCACAACTACTTTTGTGGGATCTACTGTTATCCCTTCCTTGGATATCACATGTCTTAGAAACCTCAATTCTTTCCAAAAATGATATTTGGAGAACCTAGCCTTAAGCTGATGCGCTTGGAGGGTATTCGAGACTTCCCTTAGATACAAAGCATGTTTTTCCCCACTCTTAGAGAAAACCAAAATATCATCTATGCACAAGCGAAGTGAACCATCCACTGTTTTAGCGAAAACAACTGGAGCACCATATTTATAAATACTTCGCCTTATGATCCCTTTCTCAAGTAACTCTTTTACTTGTTTACTGAGCCCTTCCTTTCCCTTGGAGTCACGTGTCGTACAGGTAATGCAACTGGATTTGCATTGTCAACTAGATATATGCGGAAGTCTATCTCGCATTTTTAGGGGACAAACCCCTAACCTAATCAAAAATCTCTGCGTACTCATGGACTAGTCTAACAGATCGTAAATCGTCGATAGAAGCATCAAGTGATCCTAGGTAGCTAAGCCAAACTGATCCCTTAGGATCGCACGAAATCTCGAGGGTATTCCTGAGGAAAGTCAAAAGTCTAACTACCCTCCTTTCACAATTACTAGCTAACCAATCCATGCCTAGAATCAACCCATAGCCCATGAAACCAAAAACATAAGCATTACACTTAAACTCAATACTTAATATAGCTATTCTCAAATCCTTGCAAACCAAAGATAGATGAGCCGAACCACCAATTGGATTTGAGACAATAATGGGATCTTCTACTATACAAGTGCTAAGGTGCAGAGACTCAACTATGGAAGCAGATATAACCAAATGTGAAGCGCTAAAATCAAAAAGAGTACTAACAGGATGATTAAAAAGAAAAAAATAAACTTTCTCAACATAAACTTTACTACCTCTCTATCCGGTACGCTTGCGGTGAGAGCACGCACTTTCCCTCCTGAAAATCCTGTCCTTTGTTCTTTCCCTTGTCCTTAATTATATGACCCGTTATACCATAATAAAGACACTTACTCTTGTCTTAGGTTTTACTATTCTTTCCTCCCTTCGTGCCCTGTGGATCTTCCACTTACACCTCTTTCTTTTTACCTCTTTTGTGAACCAAGTCCATATGATTTTCTCATCCTTGGGTTGTGCTCCTTACTCCCTCATTCTCATCTTTACCATCCTTGTGTAACATGTTGACAAGTCTCTCAAAAGCTGCCTCCATTGCATGGAAAACCCTACAAAGCTTGAAAGAAAATTAGCCGCAGGTGAAACTATTGCAGTTATAGATGAAAGTTGGGCACTTCTTCGCCCTTTAACAGGTGTTGTAGTGTCATCAAGCCTACGAAACCATGCCGCGATGAGGTTACCTCCCAGAAAGCTAGGAGCCCCGGAGACTCAGGAAAGAAGGAAATAAGGATTTAAATAGAGGATCAAAAGTTAGTGCATATGGCTTTAGGGAATATGCCTTTAAAACAAAACTTTTCTTTTGGAAATGCTTCTTTAAAACTGTTTTGGGAAATAATTTTTCAAATCTTTTATCTGATCCGGTAACCTTTAGCTCTGATACTAAGTGAAACACCCCACCTCCATTAATATCACTCACAAAGGGAATGCATTAACTTCAGTGAAGTGTTATATGTAAAAGATGCAGATAAATTTCAAGACAGACAAATAAAACAACGGATAACAAAGCCATTTCATAAGCAACGTAGTTCAGTCGAGCTTTTACAACAATTAACTCAATCATACTTAAAAGTACTACGTAAAACTTCTGTCTTGATTCGAAAACTTCCAAGTATATAAAAAGCATAAAATATAGCAAAGTAGCATAAGTCCCCAAACTAAAGTGCAAACACCACCATAGCCAAAGATAAGAGGACCCAAGCAATACATCAAAGAATCTTCAAGCTTGGAAAGAGAAACGGTCCAAACTAAGCTGAGTTATTCCCTCCCTGACTACCTGGGGGAAGAAACAGAAGAAAAGAAGATGAAAGAAAACGGGTCAGACATAAAGCCTGGTAAGTCCAGTAATTTTCCATATATAAATAGGTAAAAGCGACATGACATGAATAAACTGAATATAAGACAATACTGTGATAACAAGGATACCAAGATAACATAAGATTAGCATAAGATATGATAAGGCAAGATAAACTGAATGCGCTTCTACTCTTTCTCTGCTTTGCTACTACCCTGTTATTTTGATTTATATATCTCTGCACCACCTAAATAGTGTCCCAACTAGTAATCTGTATAAAATGATAATGTGATCCCAATCCCCGCAATTGTGGTAGCCTTCAGGTGTACATCTATTATGAGGATCCCACCTTTTTCTGCCTGATTGCCATGGATCTGTTAGATGTACCCTTACTGCCCTATCGGCTCCCTAACTCGCATGTATTTATTAGTTGTGTCATTCGAACTCTCTTGTATGTATTCATTACTTGTGTCATTCAGCCTCGCTTGTATGTATTCATTACTTGTGTCATTCGACCTCGCTTGTATGTATTCATTACTTGTGTCATTCGGCCCCGCTTGTATGCATTCATTACTTGTGTCATTCGGCCCCGCTTGTATGTATTCATTACTTGTGTCATTCGGCCCCGCTTGTATGTATTAATTACTTGTGTCATTCGGCCCCCACTTATATGTAGATACATGTGCTGGCCCCATCACGGGGTGTATCAATTCCCATGATGGCAACCCGATAAGATTCAAGATGCACAGTGTACACTACTAATGCTCAATGCATGGTTTTCCACTCCGGAGCACGTTAATGACCATACTCCGTCGGAACTACAATACTGCACCACCCGCCGCTATTTTGATTGCTTATAATCACCCCAGTAATTGTGCCCCACCCTGCCTAGCTAAGGATACCATGATACATCTATGTGGGTTACAGCTGAAATGGGTCCCTGTTACTAGGGTTTCCTAATCAACATGTTATAATGATTAAGTGTTCTCAATTTAACTTAACCCCACCCATTTTCTTAATTAACATGTTGTACTGGTTAAGAGTTTCCCATTCATATGTTACTTAACCTCCTCACTGATTCACGCATGTTTATTCAACGGTTAAGTTTGTGGGTCTATATATACTAATTTACCCACTTACCCAAGATTTACTTAACTCTTTTCCCTTATCAAGTCCATATGTATTATTAATTAAGCTTGCCTTAACCCTATCCACTTTGTTCATGTAATATTGGTTAAGTTGTCTTCTTGTCCATGTTAACTTAACCCACCCACCTAACATGTCATATTGGTTAAGTGTTTCTTATTAACTTAACCCTTCCCATTCATCATGTTGTATTGGTTAAGTGCTTCTTATTAACATAACCCTGTTCATTTGTCATGTTATATTGGTTAAGTGTTTCCCCTTAACTTAACCCCACTCGTTCATCATGTTATGTTGGTTAACTTAACCCTACTCATTCATCATGTTGAATTTGGTTAAGTGTTTCCTATTAACTTAACCATGTTCATTAGGTTTAATTCATTCGTTAATGCCTTAACCTCTCACATTAGTACTGTTGTTTGCGGTTGCTGGATGTGCCGGGCGATTCCGGGTAGACTTCTACCGCAAACTCATTCTAACCTCGGGTTTTGGGCTTTATGCGCTAACCTCACACATTAGACCTGTTGTTGCGGTTGCTGGATGTGCCGGGCGGTTCCGGGCAGACTTACACTGCAACTCAATCTAACCTCGGGTTAGGCATGTTCATCTTTTAACCAATTTACCATACATGTCCAAGTCTAGATTTTATATGTTAATTATCCTAAATTTACAAAACTAGTCATGTTCCAATTCTCAAGTTATGCCCAACTAAGCCAATTGCAAGTTATGCGCTACAAATTCAATTACAAGTTATTGCTCAAAATAGGTTACACCCAATCTTCCCAAGTTTGCAATAATAGCCATGCCCCAAAATCACAATATACATTATGCTTGGCGTCCCAACCAATAGTTATTCCCAATCCAGATTTAATATTTCCATTTACCCCAAGTTCGCAACAATAACAATTATGCCCCAAAATCACAAGTTACAAATTATGTTCCACTATTACCAAAAAGATTATTCCCCAATATCAGTTACAAGTTATGCTCAACAATTTCACCACAATAGGTTATACTCAAATGTTTCCCGTATTCCAATCGTTCGTATTTCGCGATTTCAGCCTAGGTTCGAAGGTAACTCAGGTTCATAAAAGAAAAAGGAAGTAGGGGAAGAGAGAGAGAGAGAGAGAGAAGGAGCATAAAATAAGAATAGGCATAAAAATAGGCATGTAACAACAGACTTACTATAAGAAATTAGATCCAACAAAGATAGATTCTTGAATAAGCTGATATAATCATTATCGCAGGCATAAGAATAACATCATGAACCAAAAAGGATTATATATTTGATGTTCAACAAAGATAGACATGATTTAATTGATATAATAACTTCTTAGGCATGTAAAATCATAGATTCAACAGAAAGATAGGAGTAAACCTGAAAAGATTGTCCCATCATCAAGCATAGACTTAGATCCATTTTATTACATGCCAAGATTACTATTAGGAGTTTAAATCTGAAAATAACATGAACTTACCTTGCTAGGATTAAAAAAGATAATTGAATCGTTGTTGTTGCTGAGACTCTAATTTGATGTTGATTAATCTTCAAAGTTAATTTGAGGCTCTCTAATTTGAGTTCTGTTTTGGAGAAGATGGCTGTGGCTAGACTAGGTTGAAGATGAATAGCATGACGACATCATAGCTTTGGAGCAATAGAATTAAGGTTGGGTTATGAGTGTGTGTATATACATACATATATATATATATATATATCTAGGATTAATTCTAGCCTTTAGATTAGTCTAGGATTAATCAGAGCCATCCAAACTAAAGAGATGTGTCATCCAGCCAACCACAGCACGACCCATAAGCCCTAATACCTCAGAAATTGGTCATCAGGCCAATCAAGGAAGGCCACATCAGCTCAGGGGAATAAAAATTTGCCACCGGATCCGGATCAAAAAGGGGTCGACTCCCTACAAGGGGGCGGGGTAGACACCTATGTCGACACCCCTATAGGGGGGTCGACACCTATCCCGACTCCCTCTAGGGGGGTCGACACCTCTGAGCGGGAAAATTCCTGCTCAACCCGCTCTGAACGAATTTTGAATTTTGAACAGTTTTGACTTTTAATTATTATTTTAATTTTTGTTTAAACCTGAAATCTTCTGAACTCCATAACTTCTTCATACGAAGCCCGATTTACGCAAACTCAGACTCTATCTCAAGCAAATTTCCGAGATGAACGCAATGGCGTAACCCTTTTCACCCAATTCTTCTTCTAAAAATTAAGTATTCTTAAATTTGTTAATTTTAATATTCATAGAAAATACGGGGTGTTATATGAGTGTTTCTTTTGTTTAGTGAAAAATCTAGAAGGGAGTCTAGGACTGGACGTAGGACGGTGATCCGAACCAGTATAAAACCTATTGCATCCCTATTTACTTATTACTACTATTTATCCATACTGCACGATCCTATTGTTGCACAGACTCTAATAATTGGTATCAGAGCCTGAACATCCTATAAACGTAACACCGTTATTTGACATATTGATAATATAGAAAATAACATAAGCACCAGCACAACCACTACCTATACCTCTACTTTTGTAAAAGGAAAATCTACCCAAAGACCTCTATTATTCAATGGTTTACAGTATAGTTACTGGGCAACAAGAATGGGAATATATATGCAAGCAACTGCCTTTGACACTTAGAATGCAACTCAAATGAAATTCACAACACCCACAATTGATTATTCTTCATGGACAACCAATCAGAAAAATGAAGCAAGTGTAAATGCCAAAGCTATGAATATGTTATTTTGTGCTTTGGATAGAAATGAATTCAATCGTGTTAGGATTTGTACTACTGCACACTAGATATGGTAAACACTCAAAACTATTCATGAGAGTACAAACAAGGTCAAACAAACAAAGATCTCAATGGTCAAAAACCAATTCCAGAAATTTAGAATGAGATAGAATGAAACCATCAATGACATGTACTCAAGATTTTAAGACATTCTTCATGCCTTAATAGGGTTAGGAGAAAAATATAATGACTTTGATATTGCATCAAAGGTACTATACTCCTTAACCAACGAATGAGAAAGAAAGGTTTTAGCCATTGAGGAAGCCAATGAATTATCTACAATGAAACCAGAAGAACTAATAGGTAACCTCGTATCTTATGAAGTAAATCTGCAAGCCAAAAAGGATTAGGCACAAGAAAAGAAGGATGTAGCATTTCATGTTGAAAACGAAGAATCGGAATCTGAAGATGAGGATCCAACATTTATTGCCAAAATTTTTAAGAAATTCTTGAAATACAGAAAAGGAAATAGAAATGGTTTTAAAAAGAATCTCTCAAATAAACCTTCATCCTCAAACCTAGAATGCTTCAATTATCACAAGAAAGGACACGTGCATAAAGACTATCCAGAACAAAAGAAAGAAAATCAGAAAACCTTCAACAACAAAAATAAGAAAGATAAATTCAAAAAGAAGGCTTTTTAGTAACATGGGACGATTCAGATTCAGATTTGTCAGATAGTGGTAGCAACATTGAAAATGAACAAGCAAATGTGTGCTTCATGGCTCAAGAATCCGAGGTCAGTGATCTTATGATGATTTAATAGAATTAAACACTGAAATTTTAAATACTGTTAAAATTCTCAAAAAGAAACATAATGAAATTCGTGAAAATCAGAATAAAGTAGAATTTGAAAGAGGTATGCTAAAAGACAAGAAGAAAATTCTGGAAGGACTTGAAAAAGTTGAAGAATCACTCCCAAATTCGGATAATCAAATTTCACTTTTGAGTCAAGAAATTGAAACTCAAAAGGCGAAGAAAGATGAAATTATTTTTGAAAATCACAATTTAAAAACTAAAATAAAACAAATATAGTTAGAAAATATCAGTCTTCAAACCAGATTAGATAGCATTACTAAAAATGTTTCTAACTTTAATAAAGGAAGAGAAAATTTATCTAGAATTATAGAAAATTCTCAATCTTCTTCCAATAAAAATAGACTAGGTTTCAAAAAGGAGTCAAAATCTCCTTTAAAGAAAAATGATTCAAAATATAATGTAGTATTGAAAACTAAGGTATCACATAATAAACCAAAACACACTAAAAAGAAAAAGGAAATCAAAATGTGGGTTCCAAAGACAAACAATAATTTAATTCAGAACAAATATATAAAGTCTTTTTTAGAAACAGTTCATAAAATAATAGTTATCTTTATAAGAGGGATATTGAACCTACTTGAGTTTGGTTTCCTAAGATCTAACTCTTAGGACCCTAATAAAAGGTGGGTACCAATGTTTATATATTTATATATTTGTTTGTTTTAGGTTTCACTCAAGAAGTGAAAATGGATATTAGACAGTACTTGCTACTATGTTTGAAATATTTATCGTCTGAATGTTTGTATGTGAATATTTATGCTTGTCGTCTATGTCGTGTTTGTTGTGCATATTCGTGTGTATTTCATTGTATCCATATATCTTTTTGTCAATGTCAAAGGGGGAGAAATATACGACAATATATGCATATTGACAGCGAGAGTTACATATATAGTTGTCATTATCAAAAGGGGGGGAGATTATTGAATCTCGCTTTATAGCATTTTGATTATGACAACTATACATCTACATATATTAGTATCGACTAACTCAGTTTTGTAGGAAGAAACTCTACAACAGATTCCGAGAGCTCAGTTGAAGATTATATATGATTAGAGTCTATATTTATTGGTATATATTTTGTTAAAATCTTCCTTGGTGATACACACACATGCACGTTTTAATTTATAAGTTTTCTTATATAACATGCACAGGAAATAGGTATATAATAGCAAATAGACGTCTGAAATTTTCAATTCAGATGTTTGTTTGCTAAAATAAAGTTATATATTTAGCATAATATTTAGACATCTGTTTTGAATATTTCAGATGTCTGAATATACCCTGAAATATCCTATTTACTTATTGTTTATATATTTGATTTAAAACAGACATCTGAATTTCTAATTCAGACTTCTGAATTTCTAATTCAGACTTCTGAATTTCTAATTCAGACTTCTGAATTTTTAATTCAAAGTTCTCAATTTTAATTCAGACTTTTGAATACTGGCTGAAATAGTTTATTTCATTGATGTTTGAATATATTTTTAAAAATGGACTTATGAATTTTTAATTCAAACATCTGAATACGAATGGATGCAACTATTCAGCGAAGAGTCAAAACTTTTAATTCATATCTACTCATTGATTCTCTTCATGAATGATTGCAATCATTTGTATATTATAAATAGAGTTTCTTTTTTTTGAAAGGAAAGCATTATTTTATTCACAGCAGAAACAATTACAAAGAGTTATAAGATAAATGTACAATAACTTTCCAAACCACTCTTGTCACTCATCTAAGCAGTATTGAGAAAAAAAACATATACGGTGTTACAAATAGAAATGTAGAAAAAACTCAATAATGCAATTACAAACACTACAAGTATTAACCAGTAACTAGCAGGCTACATTCTAATATGCCATTCAATTAACACCATTATTAGCTCCTCACTCGGCATCATCTAGCATCACTGGCATTACTCAACTACACTTGAGCTTCAGCCTTCAAACATGCACCTAACCTGATTACACATAACTATAGAAACCAGTGATATAATTATATCATTATGTCAAAAAGAACCCAAGCAAAACTTCATCAACCTGTTGAAACAGATTTAACATGCACTGAAGGATATGCACCATTATTGGCCAATCATCAACCAAAACTGATACAAGAACACACAACCCTGCTCGAAAGTAGCATTAACAAGTACTATTAACATGCATGTAACTTGATCACATTTAGATTGGATTTCTCCTTATATGTCCAGGTGGAAATTTCATTGAATTGGGAAGAAACTCCTCTAACATATAATCAATCCCCTCATCCAAATCATCATCGACACTCTCAGCAACCTTCTTCTTACGAGCACGCCTCTGGGCATTCTTTGAAGCATTTAAGTTTGTGCTGATGAAGATGGCTTAGATTTATATGTTAATTTAGAAGGAGGTGGCAAAATAATGTGAGGAGGAGGTTTTAAATGCGCATACGAAGAATTACAAGGAGCAGAGGCATTAGTAATTTTAGAAGTATAATTATTAGCATTGGTTGTTACATCAATATTGCACTTAATTGATAACACCTCAGCTTGTCTGGTATCATTTCCCTCATCGGCGTCATCCCAAAACTTCCCTTTTAATCTAGATAAAAAAGGACTAGAAGATGAAGACTTAGATAGAAGGCTGACTTGAGCTTTAAGAGATAAAGAGTGGGTATTTGAAGTGGGTGGTTGATCTTGAGTGGTGGAGACGTTAGAACCATGAACATCAGCGTTAACCTGATTACCCTTCTCATGAGTTTGCATATTTTCTCCATCAAACAAACATCCTAAACCAAAATCCATAGTCTTATTCTCAAAAATATTACCCTTATTACCAGTAGGATAAGCATTAATATCAACATGAGTATCACTAACACAATTACTACCATTTCCCAAAGCAATATTCAGATTGTTTGTTCGACAGTATTAACCCTCTTATTACATTCAAACATACCATTATTAACCAAACCAAAATTTTTATTTAAATCCACAGCTGAATCCTGTGCTAATCCACAATTATTATTTGTACAACCATTTTCAAAAGAATCAGAAGAATTACCACTCACGTTCTCAGCTCCAGTAACACTATCTACAACATTATTTTTGGTACTGACATTCTTCTTCCTCCCAAACTGCTTTTTCTTATTATTTATTGTTGTCCACGTACTTATATTAACTTCAACATAAACTTTCTAATTTTGATTATCCATATGAACAACCTCATCTACATCAAACTGATCAATTTTTTGCGTATTGTCCATAGGAAGAAATTCATAAGCAATATTAAGATGTCCAAAAACCCTTCAGCTAGTACAGATTATAAGCCTCTAATCATATTTTATTTGCATTGAAGGGCATTTATCTCCCAATCCATCGATTTCAATAAAATCAGATAGTTCCACCTCTACTAACGCCTTAGCATATCAGAATCTATTCATCCTCTCAGTACTAGTGTCATAACAGATTAATCTACTAGTGTGATTAACTAGCCAATTTATACCTACCAATGTCCATAGTATCATCGGAATTCTAAACAATTGAGTCCAAACTAGTACTTTCCTGATCTGAGATTGTGAGCATCCAATTGATGGATACCATTTTGTGATGATAAACATTCTTCCCCATATAAATATAGGATCAAAGAGTAGAATTTTCTCTCTATCAGAATCATCAGAAAAATTAAATAGAAATGGAAGTCGTCTGATCTTATATCAATCTCTCCACCAAGACGCCAATGCCTCTTTTAAGTAATTTGAAACTGAGAGATAAGATAACGTACCATCAAGAAAGAATCCGACTAAGAAGTTACTCCAGTATTTAATATCTTCATACTTGACCATATTGGGAATTGATTTACGTAGTCCATCTCTTGCGATTTCAAATTGTTGAGGCTGATAGCTTCCAGCATTATATGGAAGTGATTTGAAGAGTGAGGCATAGTCTAATTTCCCGAAAGAGGGAAAAGAAGCGTTGGATGTACTGAAATTTACATTAGGGTTTACATGACCTAACGGATCTGCCGAGCTAACATTAGCTCCAGAATTATTAAAAGAAGACGATTTCACACTGGATGGAGAAGGATCAGGGGGTTTAGAAGGTGAAGGGTGAGATGGAAGAGGAGGCAAAGCTGACTCGAAGGCAAAGGAAGAGGATGGAGAAGAAGAAGTAGATGCCATTGCCGTCATTAACGATGTTCCATCAAAAACCCTCAACACGTTTTATTAACCGAATCTCACTCTAATTCTTTCTATCTTATCTATAGCATTCAGATTCACAAGAGCACTTTATTTTCATGTTTATAAGATTTCAAATATTTTCAATCTTCCATATTCTTTCATCAACTATACTATTGTCATCAAGGAAAGATTATTGTAAGGGTGTACATTAATTTGACATATTAGTGTTATTAAGAACATTAGTAGTCAACAAACCTTTTTTATGTTCGAAGTCCTCTTCAGCGTTGAGGCAAGAAATCCCATTCAGTTTTTTGGGTAGTTGTAAACCTATTCCACCGGGTGAAGTGAGTGTTGCTTATGTTTAGTGAAAACTCCAAAAGGGAGTCTAGTACTGGGCGTAGGACGGTGATCTGAACTAGTATAAAATTGACTATGTCACTATTTACTTATTACTACTATTTATCCATATTATATGATCTACCGCTGCATAGACTCTAACAATTGAGATTAAGTGCGCAGAGGCTAGGAAGTAATATAGGTTATGATTATTTATTTAATTGTGTCTTAGATGTGTTATATACTGTTAAAGTCTATCCTCAAATAACTCTACACTAATGCACTTTTGAAAAGACACTTCGTGAAAAGACACTGCCTTTCACCAACTGTCATATTTCCTAAAGGTCACATCTCAGCAGAAAGACACTTCGCGAAAAAACACTTCCTTTCACCAACATATTTAATTAGTTGACCAATCGTTTTACTAGTTTACTAGTAGTCTCACCTGCCATATTTTAATGAAAAGACACTTCCTTTCACCAAGAGTTTCAATCCAGATCCATGAAAAATAGACACTTCATTTAATTGAAACTCTTCGTAAATAATTACTACTCTTCATATACTATTTAAACACTTCAATATCACTTTCCAAAACATTAGCTCTTGCTCTAATTTCTGATTCTAATCTCCTTATATTTTGTGCATTCGAAAGCTCTCAAAACTATTTTTTATTGCTTGAATCTTCAATTCTATATTCATACTTCTTGATTCAAAAGTAATTTACTTCCTAAAAATCTTCATTACACTTCAAATATTTGAGTATAAGAATATAGGAAGGGTGTACTAAAAGTATGAATGATCTGTGTTATTTAGAACACGTATATAGTCAAAGCTACTGTTGTATTTGTAAAGTTCTGTTCCGCTGCTCAGGCAAGAAGTCGTCTTTGGTTGCTGAGGCAAAATCATGTCTTGTTGCTCAGGTGTTTGTAAACCCGTTCCTCCGGGTGAAGTGAGGGTATTATTTAGTAGAATTTCAAAAGGAGTCTGGGAATGGACGTAGGACGGTGCTCTGAACCTGTAACACCCCACCTCCGCTAGGGTCACTCACAAGGGAATGCACTAGGTTTGGTGAAGCATTATCGAGGTAAACATGCACAGAAATATTACAAGACAGAACATACATACATATATATATATAAAACAGCGGAAGTAAAACAAATTTCATTACCTTATAAAATAAGGTCTAAAGCCTTTTACATCAGAATACATCAAAACCTGTCTTGCAATAATAAAGAAGCATAAAACCATTTCATAAATTATTCCCCAAGTAAACCAGTAAAGTAGCCATAGCCAAGAAAAGTCCAAGCCATGCGTGATGACCTTCAAGCAGAAGAAGCCCGAACTGGATAACAGTGTTTCCTCCCTGAAACCTGGGGGGGGGGAACGGAAGACAAAGAGGCGAAACAAAACGGGGTCAGTCATAAAGACTGGTAAGCCCTATCTACTATCAGTATATAAACTAGTAAAGTTAACTGGCATGAGGAACTAAGATGAACATAAGTATGATGACAAGATAGATAAGCTAAACCAAAATAACAGGATGCACTACTGTACCAAGATACACGAGTGTGTCATAATAAACTACGGTGTCAAGATAAATCAAGGTATCACATTGTCAGGTTTCTATCAAGTATACTATCCCAAGGTATCTATCTTGTATAACATCCCACGATATCTATCATGTATATTTCCCCTGGTTCTAACATGTATATTTGCTCTGCACCTCTCGTACTAGTATCCCAACCCGCGTCATGTGTTAACTATGAATGTCCCTTGCCCAATGTCATGTAATGGTCCATGTCAACCTAATATATAGCATATGTAGGTTTTCCTAACTCGTATGTTTCTTTCCATGTATAAGTTCAGTCCTTTGCCATAGGCCATACGGGCTTTCCCATGTGAACGTTTTATCCTTGAGGTTATTTTGGACTGCTACCCTTGATCTAGTTATGTTTTCTTACCATGAACTATCGCGTGTCCACTTAGGATTTATGCCACCTAGGACCACTAGGGATTATGCTACCTAATGAACGTTTCTGTGTCTCGGTTTGGGCTCAGCCACCTAGAGCCACTAGGGATTATGCCACCCGTCAACCGCGCCCTTTATCCCACGTATGTATCGTGAATCGTTTTCCATGTCTAGATGCACATGTTCCTCAATGTTCCATCCGAGTTCCGTGCCAGGGAAAATCAAGAAATACGGAACTCGGTCGGGAGCTTTAAGTCGTCTGCTGATGCAGATATCAAGGTCTATTTTTGTACCCGTGGCTATGGTCCCACGTGACCCCTCCCTCAACTACTGAAAGGCAATCCAAGAAAAATCATGTATGAGAACTACACTAAGGCCCATCGATGCCCACTTCCAGATAGCCAACCTCACCCATAACTTGATAGCTAGTATATGGTCTTTTGGGAGTTCCCTGCCTTCCCGTACGTACACGCTTGACTAAAGATGGTAGGTAGTCGGCGACATGCTATCCCGGGGCAAAATCAAGTATCGTCGACTCCACGCTAATCCATCCCAGTCTTTAGGTCGCTCGCATAGCAACCAAGGCATACTCTTGGCTCTTCTACCGCAGACCTTAACCCCTGTGAGGCCGGGTTTCATGGACCACTTGCCACCTCACAGAGGGATACCAAGAGTACCCTCACATTCCCCGAAGCTTCCGCTTCGACACCCAGTTCGCTGGAGCTTTTATCCAAGTCAGATAACTTGCTCCTCCTCGTATACTAAGCGATGACCTACCGTACCAGGTTACTCATCTCTTTATGAACAAGTCCCATGTCCTTAGCTAAGAATTATTACTTAGTTATCCTTAACTAAGGTTTACCACTTAGCTTCTCTTCCCGCTATCCTTGTTAACCACGATTTCCAACCTAGTCCCCTGAGCTAGGGTTTTGTCAAATGGGTTAAGAGTTGTGGTCCAAGTTCGTGACTTAACCCGCCTACGAATCATGTCAAGATTGGCTAAGCACTCAAGTCTAAGGTTTAGCCCTACAAGTTGGTTAAGTGTACTAAGAAGCTCATGACTTAACCCTATCAAGTCAAATTGGTTAAGTATTTATTTGTCTTAACCCTATCAGATTATCATGTTAGATTGATTAAGCATAGACTATCTTAATCCCATCAGATTGTCGAGTCGGATTGGTTAAGTGTAGGTTAACTTAACCCCATCCACTAATCGTATTACAATGGTTAAGCCTAATTTAAAAGGTCTTGTGACTTAACCCTACCAGACCCACGTATTAGATTGGTTAAGTGTAGGTTACTTAACCTCATCAAATCATCACGTATAATTGGTTAAGTATAAGTTACTTAATCCCATTAAATTATCATATTAAATTAGTTAAGTATTGGTTACTTAACCTCATTGGATTGCCAAGTTTAGATTGGTTAAGTGTTTAACTTAACCCCATCGAATTGCCGTGTTTAGATTAGTTAAGTATAGGTTACTTAACCCCATCTAATTACCATGTTTAGATTAGTTAAGTCTTAATTACTTAACCCCATCTAATTACCATGTTTAGATTAGTTAAGTCTTAATTACTTAACCCCATCTAATTCCCAAGTCGGATTAGTTAAGCGTAAATTACTTAACCCCATCCCCTAATTGTCTTGTATGGTTAAGTGTCATTAAGAAATCAAGCCCGGTCCCACTTAACCTACCCATTCATGTCATATCGGTTAAGTGTCATTAGTCAAATTTACTTAACCTTATCATGTGGCATTAATTTAATTAATGCACTCTCAACCTCTCACATTAGACCTTGTTGTGGTTACTAGTTAAGCCGGGCGGGTCCGGGTAGTTTTACACCACCATCTAGTCTATCCTCGGGTCTTAAGTGCGACATGACCAACTTCTCACATTGGATCCTATTGTTTGTAGCCACTAGTTAAGCCGGGCGGGTCCGGGTAGATTTATGCTACAAACTCAACCCAACCTCGAGTTGGCCACTTTCATGTTTGGTCTAGTGTCATATTACACTTACAACCCATACATGTCTAGTTTTCCAAGTTTCCATGTTCATAGCCAAAATTACATGTTGCCATGTTTATACCAATTTACCCAAATCATGTTCATGTCATTAAAGTTTATCCATAACGTAACCCCAATGCTTTTGAACTCGCATATACATTCGCAACAACGCATAATGGATTAAAAGAAGGAACTTGACAAAGGCAAGACAAAAAGGGGTATAAGGCCACAAGTTAATCATGGTGGAAATGAGGCATAAATGTGCTCACAAACTTGCATGTTACATTGTCAAGCCTCAAAAACATGCATAACATTCAAACTTGGCAAATAGGTGATACATGGTCATAGATGACATGAAATGATGACAAGTAACTTGCATATAACATCACATAAGGGTTATGAATTCATATGCAAGTTAACCTAAAGGTTATGAGGGTTCTCATGTTGCATAATGCAACATTTCAACATAAAGGTTATAGCTTTTTACCCACAAGATCAAGGTAATGACTTTATAGACTTGCATAACATGATAGCATGTATCATACTTAATGATCAAACCCAAACTTGCAACATTCATTTAACTTTATAGTTAATATCTAAGAGTAGGAGGGGGCTTACAATGCTATGAAGGCACAAATCAACATATAAAACAAAGATTGAGACGAAGCCATTCATGCTATCACCCAAAAACCCCAAAAGAACAAGCTCCAAATGAAACCCTTGAGCAAATATCAATAAAAATCCTTGCTTTGAAGAAGAAAGGTTTCAACTTTGGCTTTGAATGAAGCTTATGAGCTCTCATGCAAGATCCTTGCTTTTTGGTCAAGAAAAGGTTGCAATTTTGGCTAGAATGCAACTTATGAACTCTCATACAAACATGAAATCACTCAAATGATCATAGAATCTCTCATGAATGAAGAAAAGAGGCTCCTTTACTTTGATACTAGCTTAAACACTTAAGCTATCATGAAGAAGAAGATGGAGGCCATGGGTTGAAGTGGAGGCCATGACGAGGAATCATTTTGGCATAGTTTAGTTGTAGGATCAATTTATGAGGGTTTTAGGAGAGGGTTAGGGGTCTTTTTATAGAAGACTAGGATAGTTTTAGCCATAGGATAAACCCTAGTTTAGATCCTAGCCATCCAAAGCATGTCTTGGAGAAGAAGTCAAGTCTAAAAAATGGAGTGATGTCTTAACCAGGCCTAAAAATGGAGTGGTGTCTTAACCAGGCCTAATAATGGAGTGGTGTCTTAATTGGGCTGAATTTCAAATCTGTTTTCGGATTTGAATTTTCGTGAAACTTTGTGAGGCCATATCTCGGTCATACGAACTCCGATTTACGAAATTTCAGACTCTATTTCGCGTATTTTTCCGAGGCGAACGCAATGGCGCAACCCGTTTATCCTGATTCAGGTTTTATAATTAAATTCTGCCTTGATTCTTGTCTTAACACGTTGTTAAAATTCGGGTTGTTACATTCTCCCCTCCTTTAAGGATTTTGTCCCAGAAATCTCCAAGTTAGGAAGAACGTATCCTACCATCCATCATCTATCTACTCAAAACATCATCCACAGGCAACCATTGTCCTTAGACGATTTCTAATGCCATATGAACATATGCAGAACGTGTGTGTATATGCTCCTTAGCTAATGCTAATGATCAGGCCTGAATGATCTTTCTAATGCAAAATATGTTTAGTGCCATGAGTCCAACATGTATGCGAATAGTCCTAGTCATATAAGTACTATATGCGTGCACAAACATTCATTCATATGCAACATCCGCATGATAACACATTCAAATTCATCCATAAACAAGTATAAATACTCGTGCATATGCAACATGAAACGTGACCGCGTCAATCTAGTATCTAATGTGTATTCGCGCATCCACGAGCAACCACTTGCAACCATTTGCAACCATATCAATCATAACATGTTTCAAATACATGTTTACATCCATAGAGTTCTATCTAAGGTTCCCAAGATAAGATCGAGGAGATAAACAAGACAAACTCCTTACGGGGTTTGTAACAGAAACAGGACCGGGAGGATACCCACCAAGCGATAGCATGTAAGTAAGCTCTACAGGAGAACCAGGGATCAACGATATACTCTTACAAAGAGACACGATGCGCGCGTCTAAGCCGCATTTCCTCGAGCTTAATTCCAGTGTGTCTTGACTGCCTTTGTCTTCATGATTTCGTAGTTCCTTGATTCCTATTTCCAAGGTATGAGTCGGAACTCTTTTCACTGTCGCCTCTCGTTCCACTTCCATTTATTCTTTCCCTAGTATACTTGGCTCAACCATATCTACGTACTCATGCAACCTCTCCAAAATTCACTAGTGAATTCTGGATCTCGTTTGCCAATGCCAATCCATGTTACGACGTGCACTTACTAGGGTGGTTCCTGTAACCCATGCTCAAGCAGAATGAACCATCCGTCTTATTGGCGGACGTTACTCGATTGGATCAGAGATTTCCGATAAATGCATCAAGAGATTCTAGGTAACTAACCATGACAGAACTTAAAAGGTTACACGAGACTTCGAAGGTATTACCAAAGCAAGCCAAGAGTCTGACTACCCTCTTTTCAAAACCGAGAATGGTATCCCTTACTGGATAACCACTTTACCCTTAGAATCCATCCATAGCTCAACAATAGAAGTATTGCTTCTAATCTCAACACTTGGCATAGACGTTCTCAAATCCAACAAGTCATGAATAAATGGACCGACTCTCCAACCAGATTTTGGGACAAAAACTGGGATCCTCTACCATGCTAGTACTAAGGTGCAGAGACTCAACTATCCAAGCAGACTTAAATGATACGATGATCAAGACAAAGTCTGGACGGGATGATAGAAAAGAACGACTAAACCTTTACCAGAAACGGTACCATTTCTTTTAGGTACCCTAGAAATGGGAGCGTACAATTGCCCTCTCCGATGATCTTGTCCTTGTCCTCCTTGATGGACTAAGCCACAGCAACAAGTTGCTTATCCTTAAGCTTGTATCCTTTATCCTTGTTCTTATTATCCCTTCTTATAACTTCGGTAACCGGTCTCTCGAGAACTTCCTCCATCGCACGGGAAAACACTTACGTAGCTAGACAAGGATTAGTCGCAGTCAAAACTACTGTGACTACAGATGGAGGAAAGAAAGGAAAAGAGATTCAATCAAGGAATCAAAGGATAACGCTAATGGCCTTTGGGGAATAGCCTTTTAAAACAAACCTTTCTTAAAAAAATGCTTCTTTGTAAACGGTTTTTCAAATACTTTTCAGGAGGTTTTAAAAACTTTTGCCCAGTCTGGTAACCTTCTGCTCTGATACCAAATGTAACACCCCACCTCCGCTAGGGTCACTCACAAGGGAATGCACTAGGTTTGGTGAAGCATTATCGAGGTAAACATGCACAGAAATATTACAAGACAGAACATACATATATATATATATAACAGCGGAAGTAAAACAAATTTCATTACCTTATAAAATAAGGTCTAAAGCCTTTTACATCAGAATACATCAAAACCTGTCTTGCAATAATAAAGAAGCATAAAACCATTTCATAAATTATTCCCCAAGTAAACCAGTAAAGTAGCCATAGCCAAGAAAAGTCCAAGCCATGCGTGATGACCTTCAAGCAGAAGAAGCCCGAACTGGATAACAGTGTTTCCTCCCTGAAACCTGGGGGGGGGGGGAAACGGAAGACAAAGAGGCGAAACAAAACGGGGTCAGTCATAAAGACTGGTAAGCCCTATCTACTATCAGTATATAAACTAGTAAAGTTAACTAGCATGAGGAACTGAGATGAACATAAGTATGATGACAAGATAGATAAGCTAAACCAAAATAACAGGATGCACTACTGTACCAAGATACACGAGTGTGTCATGATAAACTACGGTGTCAAGATAAATCAAGGTATCACATTGTCAGGTTTCTATCAAGTATACTATCCCAAGGTATCTATCCTGTATAACATCCCACGATATCTATCATGTATATTTCCCCTGGTTCTAACATGTATATTTGCTCTGCACCTCTCGTACTAGTATCCCAACCCGCGTCATGTGTTAACTATGAATGTCCCTTGCCCAATGTCATGTAATGGTCCATGTCAACCTAATATATAGCATATGTAGGTTTTCCTAACTCGTATGTTTCTTTCCATGTATAAGTTCAGTCCTTTGCCGTAGGCCATACGGGCTTTCCCATGTGAACGTTTTATCCTTGAGGTTATTTTGGACTGCTACCCTTGATCTAGTTATCTTTTCTTACCATGAACTATCGCGTGTCCACTTAGGATTTATGCCACCTAGGACCACTAGGGATTATGCTACCTAATGAACGTTTCCGTGTCTCGGTTTGGGTTCAGCCACCTAGGGCCACTAGGGATTATGCCACCCGTCAACCGCGCCCTTTATCCCACGTATGTATCGTGAATCGTTTTCCATGTCTAGATGCACATGTTCCTCAATGTGTCATCCGAGTTCCGTGCCAGGGCAAATCAAGAAATACGGAACTCGGTCGGGAGCTTTAAGTCGTCTGCTGATTCAGATATCAAGGTCTGTTTTTGTACCCGTGGCTATGGTCCCACGTGACCCCTCCCTCAACTACTGGAAGGCAATCCAAGAAAAATCATGTATGAGAACTACACTAAGGCCCATCGATGCCCACTTCCAGATAGCCAACCTCACCCATAACTTGATAGCTAGTATATGGTCTTTTGGGAGTTCCTTGCCTTTCAGTACGTACACGCTTGACTAAAGATGGTAGGTAGTTGGCGACATGCTATCCCGGGGCAAAATCAAGTATCGTCGACTCCACGCTAATCCATCCCAGTCTTTAGGTCGCTCGCGTAGCAACCAAGGCATACTCTTGGCTCTTCTACCGCAGACCTTAACCCCTGTGAGGCCGGGTTTCATGGACCACTTGCCACCTCACAGAGGGATACCAAGAGTACCCTCACATTCCCCGAAGCTTCCGCTTCGGCACCCAGTTCGCTGGAGCTTTTATCCAAGTCAGATTACTTGCTCCTCCTCGTATACTAAGCGATGACCTACCGTACCAGGTTACTCATCTCTTTATGAACAAGTCCCATGTCCTTAGCTAAGAATTATTACTTAGTTATCCTTAACTAAGGTTTACCACTTAGCTTCTCTTCCCGCTATCCTTGTTAACCACGATTTCCAACCTAGTCCCCTGAGCTAGGGTTTTGTCAAATGGGTTAAGAGTTGTGGTCCAAATTTGTGACTTAACCCGCCTACGAATCATGTCAAGATTGGCTAAGTACTCAAGTCCAAGGTTTAGCCCTACAAGTTGGTTAAGTGTACTAAGAAGCTCATGACTTAACCCTTTCAAGTCAAATTGGTTAAGTATTTATTTGTCTTAACCCTATCAGATTATCATGTTAGATTGATTAAGCATAGATTATCTTAATCCCATCAGATTGTCGAGTCGGATTGGTTAAGTGTAGGTTAACTTAACCCCATCCACTAATCGTATTACAATGGTTAAGCCTGATTTAAAAGGTCTTGTGACATAACCCTACCAGACCCACGTATTAGATTGGTTAAGTGTAGGTTACTTAACCTCATCAAATCATCACGTATAATTGGTTAAGTATAAGTTACTTAATCCCATTAAATTATCATATTAAATTAGTTAAGTATTGGTTACTTAACCTCATTGGATTGCCAAGTTTAGATTGGTTAAGTGTTTAACTTAACCCCATCGAATTACCGTGTTTAGATTAGTTAAGTATAGGTTACTTAACCCCATCTAATTACCGTGTTTAGATTAGTTAAGTCTTAATTACTTAACCCCATCTAATTACCATGTTTAGATTAGTTAAGTCTTAATTACTTAACCCCATCTAATTCCCAAGTCGGATTAGTTAAGCGTAAATTACTTAACCCCATCCCATAATTGTCTTGTATGGTTAAGTGTCATTAAGAAATCAAGCCCGGTCCCACTTAACCTACCCATTCGTGTCATATCGGTTAAGTGTCATTAGTCAAATTTACTTAAGCTTATCATGTGGCATTAATTTAATTAATGCACTCTCAACCTCTCACATTAGACCTTGTTGTGGTTACTAGTTAAGCCGGGCGGGTCCAGGTAGTTTTACACCACAACCTAGTCTATCCTCGGGTCTTAAGTGCGACATGACCAACTTCTCACATTGGATCCTATTGTTTGTAGCCACTAGTTAAGCCGGGCGGGTCCGGGTAGATTTATGCTACAAACTCAACCCAACCTCGAGTTGGCCACTTTCATGTTTGGTCTAGTGTCATATTACACTTATAACCCATACATGTCTAGTTTTCCAAGTTTCCATGTTCATAGCCAAAATTACATGTTGCCATGTTTATACCAATTTACCCAAATCATGTTCATGTCATTAAAGTTTACCCATAACGTAACCCCAATGCTTTTAAACTCGCATATACATTTGCAACAACGCATAATGGATTAAAAGAAGGAACTTGGCAAAGGCAAGACAAAAAGGGGTATAAGGCCACAAGTTAATCATGGTGGAAATGAGGCATAAATGTGCTCACAAACTTGCATGTTACATTGTCAAGCCTCAAAAACATGCATAACATTCAAACTTGGCAAATAGGTGATACATGGTCATAGATGACATGAAATGATGACAAGTAACTCGCATATAACATCACATAAGGGTTATGACTTCATATGCAAGTTAACCTAAAGGTTATGAGGGTTCTCATGTTGCATAATGCAACATTTCAACATAAAGGTTATAGCTTTTTACCCACAAGATCAAGGTAATCACTTTATAGACTTGCATAACATGATAGCATGTATCATACTTAATGATCAAACCCAAACTTGCAACATTCATTTAACTTTATAGTTAATATCTAAGAGTAGGAGGGGGCTTACAATGCTATGAAGGCACAAATCAACATATAAAACAAAGATTGAGACGAAGCCATTCATGTTATCACCCAAAAACCCCAAAAGAACAAGCTCCAAATGAAACCCTTGAGCAAATATCAATAAAAATCCTTGCTTTGAAGAAGAAAGGTTTCAACTTTGGCTTTGAATGAAGCTTATGAGCTCTCATGCAAGATCCTTGCTTTTTGGTCAAGAAAAGGTTGCAACTTTGGCTAGAATGCAACTTATGAACTCTCATACAAACATGAAATCACTCAAATGATCATAGAATCTCTCATGAATGAAGAAAAGAGGCTCCTTTACTTTGAAACTAGCTTAGAACACTTAAGCTATCATGAAGAAGAAGATGGAGGCCATGGGTTGAAGTGGAGGCCATGATGAGGAATCATTTTGGCATAGTTTAGTTGTAGGATCAATTTATGAGGGTTTTAGGAGAGGGTTAGGGGTCTTTTTATAGAAGACTAGGATAGTTTTAGCCATAGGATAAACCCTAGTATAGATCCTAGCCATCCAAAGCATGTCTTGGGGAAGAAGTCAAGTCTAAAAAATGGAGTGGTGTCTTAACCAGCCCTAAAAATGGAGTGGTGTCTTAACCAGGCCTAAAAATGGAGTGGTGTCTTAATTGGGCTGAATTTCAAATCTGTTTTCGGATTTGAATTTTCCTGAAACTTTGCGAGACCATATCTCGGTCATACGAACTCCAATTTACGAAATTTCGGACTCTATTTCACGTATTTTTCCGAGACGAACGCAGTGGCGCAACCCGTTTATCCTGATTCAGGTTTTATAATTAAATTCTGCCTTGATTCTTGTCTTAACACGTTGTTGAAATTCGGGTTGTTACAGAACCAGTACAGAAATACCTGGTCTCGTTTATTTTTATTTACTGCATATTCTCTGCTTATATGTGATATTGGTTTCTTTTGTTATTCTCATTAAATGTTTATTTGCGTAACTATATCAAGTATATTGTATCACACTATCAACTCTTCCACGTATACACTTAGTTCCATATTACTCGATCCTATTTTAGCACTGTATTTTCATAGCTGAGTCAACAAAAGTACACCAAGTAGTAATAATGAAGGGCATTCTAGCTAGAATTTAAGTTTTAGACTTAAGTACTCGCCTTCTCTTCATCGAGTTAGTGAACCTAAGTTAGAACATGTCGTCAACATTTCTTACACGCAATCCTCGTCTAATTTTCTAAGCACGACTCACATACCTGAACACATCTATCTCAGCAGGGGTAGGACTCAAGAAGAATCTCACTAAACAATCTGACCAAAAGCTAACACCCACTTGCACAACTATGTCCAGCAGCTCCATGGGAGAATCTGCAGTTTTAAAGTGTACAAGGGTAAAGTCACCCGCAATGCTAGGCGACTTGTCAAACATTGAAACCCAAACACTGTGTTTTGGTGTAGGTGCAGTAACTAACCCATTCACATCAACCACATTGCTAATAGATCCAAAATCATCTAACTTACCTTCACCCGTACGTAATTCCAATACAACACTTTGCAAAACAGGAGAGGCCAACCCTATAAGAGCATTGGCCGAAGCCAGCAACGACGTGAGAGGAGAGGACCGTAAATCCGCAGCCAATATACCTGATAATGGAGCTACAAGAGAAACCTGAAGTGCTGGATTGATCTGTCACTGAGCAGGTCCGTAGTTGGGGACGATGTATTCCCAACAGCTGAGGTTCCAGATTTAGGCATAGAAGGGTTTGCAGTTGGATTTATAGGAGTGCTCGGAAGCAGTGGAAAGTTAACTACACAGCCAACCCTAGGCGGTGAAGGAGAACCAGGGATCAGATTGGAGTACGCACGCCCAGATTGGGTTAACGATTATGTCCAAAGGGATGAAGGGGAAGACGACATGAGGAGGGAGTTCGAGATTTGAGGAGGCGAAACACGGTAAGGAAGAAAGGGGCGAAATGACGAACATTCTGGAAATCAATTACCAAAAAAGGAAATTGGTCGCCATTGTTTAGCGTGTGTTGAATTTTTCTTTTTGCCCATGTTAATTTTTTTTTATTTTTTTTACATATATTATTTAAATTGTGTCACTTATTTAACTTTATATTAGAAAGAAAAATTATTTTTGCCATTTTTATTGATATGAACATAGTGAACATTTTAAAGCATCACAATTACCGTTAATTAGATGAGTTAACAGTAATTTATTAATTGAATTTATTTGTTAAATTCAAAACCACTTAACTAATTTAAACATATTGACTTAAACGTACAATGTTAAGTGATATTGTGCGTTATTTTGTAAATAATTAAATAAAATTTAAAATCTTTCGTGTGGGTTACACTCAATTTTCCATCCCTACTTATCCATCCTTTCAGACTTATAGGGTAGCGTTGGAAATGCCCTGATGATTTTCCATTACCTATCTTACCCATAATTTCTGCTAACTCCTTATCCTCCCTTTGTCTAGAGCCAATTAGCTTCCAAGGTATATGCTCGACTTCCAAAGCTTCTTGCAATCCATGGGTAAGATAGGCAGAGGGCTTGAAGTCAAAATGTGAATATAAATTCCAAATGCCTCTTCTCTAAAAATAAAGAACTCAAAGCTCTTTCTTTCAACTTATTGCATCTTCCACAGCTTTCCTCTTACCAGGGGTGTATGAAAACTCAAAGCCATAAGAAACTACGAACTTTATCCATCATTGCCCACTTAAGTTTAAGTCCCTGCTAGAAAACAAGTACTTCAGAGACTTGTGGTCCGTGAATACCTCGAATTTCTCTCCCAATAAGTAATGCCTCCATGGATTAAAAGCAAAAACAATGGCAGCTAACTCTGTGTCATGGATAAGGTAGTTCTTCTCTTGAATCTTAAGGTGTCCTCTTGCATAACTTAACACCCTACCATCTTGCATGAATACTACACCAATTTGAGTACCGTATGCATCAGTGTAGATATTAAAGGGGCTTAGTACCATTAGGAAGCAACAACACCAGTGCACCGGTAAGGGTTCTCTTCAATCTCTTAAAGGCTTCATTACAATCTTTCTCACAAGAAAAAACTAAGTTCTTCTTGTTGAGTAAAATCAATGGCACTAAAACCTTTGCAAAGTTCTTGATTAATTTCCTATAGTAACCTATGAGACTGAGAAAACTTTTAACTTTTGTGGCGTTTTTGGGGACTTTCCAATCTTAAAGTGCTAGTTCTTTGGCAGGATAGACAACTAGCCCTTTCCCAAAAACTATATTCTCCAAGAAGAGGACCTCCTCTCTCTAAAAATGACACTTGAACATTTTAGCCTTTAGTTTATGCAAGCGTATTAAGGACCTCCTCCAAGTTCATAACATGTTATCCACAATCTTTGAGTAAATCAAAATATCACATCTACAGATATCACTAGCTATTCAAGATATCTCAAAATAACCTGCTCATCAAGACCACAACATAAGCTAAGCGTTGGGTAGTCTGGAGTCCATGGCTAACCACTCGTAAAATACGTATATTGTCCTGAAAACAATCTTATAATTACTGTCCTCTGCTTCCCTCAGTTAGTGACAGCCAATACCTTTGTCTTACTGAGAGAAAACTATTGCCCGTACTAAACAGTCGAAGAGATCATCAATAAAGAAGGGGTAGCATTTCTTTTCTTCAACTTGTTCAATTTTGGGGAATTCATATAAAATGCTAGGGAACCATCCGCCTTTGTAGCATAGCCGACTGGTTTTACCCATTTTGAAATACTTCTTCCATTGAAACCCTTTTCTAGAAGCTTATTTATCTACTTTCTCAACTCTCTCTTTTCCTTAGAAGCCATATCTTATAATACTAATGCCACGGGTTCGGCATTGTCAGCAAGATATATATTAAACTCTATCTCTATTTTTGGCGAAAGTTCAGTCACCGCCTCAAAAATATCTGGAAAATCACCAACGATGGGTAAGGACCTCATATCATCTAAAGATATGTCCAGGGAATAAAGATAACACAACATGACTAAACCTTTAGGTTTGTAAGAAATCTCTAGGATGCATCTAGTACAAGTCCATGGAATGATGACCCTCCTATCGTAGTCAAGGATATCCCCATACATGGCTAGCCAATCATTCCTTAATATCAATTCGTACTGTGAGAATCCCAAGGCATGAACGTCACAATTATACTTTACATCGAGGATCATAAGTTCTGAACCTCGACATATTATATATAAAAGTCGATTCTCCAAAGAGATTAGATATACAACTGGTTCTTTGGCTATAGAAATATCTAGGGGCAAACAATCAATTAAAGTGCCATAAATAACGGATTGGGATGCTTCAGAACTAGAGAAAGAATGAATGAGAAAATCAAATATAGAAATCACACCTTCCACCATTATCTTTTTCCCTTTGTCTTGTCGTCCGCCAATAGATAGAGTAACATCTAAGGCCTGTATCTTAGCCGACTGAGTGGCATCCGTAGGTATAGCCCCAACTCTTTGTGGGTAGTGCCTACTTGTATGTCCTAGTTGCTAACAGAAAAAGCACTTCCCTTTAAGATGGTTATATTTGCAGCCCTTGGTTTAGTGTGTAGCTTGTTCGCCATTATGACAACTTGAATCCTTCTTAATTTGACCTTTTCCTAGTGGTCATCTTCCTTTCTTCTATTTCTTATCCTTCTGGAAATTTTTTCCTTTTCCAACATCTACATTAGGAACCACCATTTTATGTACCTCTACTTTCAAGGTCATTTCAATAAGTGTCTAAACGTGACTCCTATGGGCGCATGACCGATTGCCTACCCTTGCAATGGTCAGTTCAATCCCTTAGTGAACTTCAGTCCTTCTTATGGGGAGTGTTAACAAGCTCCATTCTAAATCTTGGTAGTTCATTAAATGGGTTGATAGATTTTTTAGTGGACATTTCCTCTTTGTTTATGTTAATAAACCTCTCCAGTTGAGCTCCTTCTTCTGCTTATGATAGAAATTTCCATTCAGGCCTCCCTCGAAAAATAATCCCACTCTATCTTCCCTAACTCAGCCTCAAGAACTTCCCACCGGCAAAGTGCCTCACACTTCAACTGCTAATTGGCAACCTGTCTCCTGTCCTTATCCACGAATCTCATCGGTCCAAAAATCTTCTAGCAATTCCTTATCTAAGCTCTGGCCTCCACAAATGACTTAGTGCCATCAAAAGTGTTCCCTTATACATTATCAAATCCCTTACAAAGTTTAGAAAAATCTATATTTCTATAGTGGATGAGCAGGGGCTCCACCGGTAGGTTCCTTCGCTTGCACATTATTTCTGGGGATCTGGGTGTGTCGTAACCTGCAAGTACCTATAGAACCACATAGGTATATTGGCATTTGGTATATTGAGGAGATCAGGAGTAGTAGCCATTCTATGGAAGATAAGACAAAAGTTTAGATAAAAAGGGAAAGAATCAAAGAAATAAGGGATCTTTGATATATATTTTCTCTCGAACACTATTCTTCGAATAACCATTTTGAAATAATACCTTACCTTTAAAATAATCTTTTAGGATTGCCAAAACATTAGGCTTTGAAATCAAATGTTACAACATATGCCTTTTGGCATATCTCAATAATGGTCATATCAAAGGACGTGGATCATCTAGGTATAGCTAAAGCATACAGAGACTAAGATATCATAACATAAAAGTACACTAGCACAACAGAAATAAATAATTGTACTAAAACTCTTTTAGAAAAGCATCATTTACAATTATCATAACTGAATGTGCATACATCTAAGCTTCAAATTACCACAAATTATAGTATAAAATATATCAAAATATCAATCTCTCAAATCCAAATACATTTAAACCAATATGAAGATAAAATGAAAATGGGAACACATAATAAGAACGCATCATCCAAGCAATGTTCCAAGCCTATCAAGAATCGGCTATTTCCTTGTGTGCCTATGGTGGGAGAAAAAAAGAAATTGTTCAAACATAAATGTCTGGTGAATAAGGCGTAAACTACTAGAAAAAAGAAGATCAAGTGCTAACAGTCATAAAACTATTCTTGATATTATAAAAATTCTGTGTTCATGCTTTCTTTCATAAAGTGATTTTTTTGCACCATTAGTTCTTACTTAAATGGTCATGCCTAATCTACCTTATGATTGGCTATCCTCCACTACTTCATCATGCATGAAGGAGGGCACAAAGTGTTCTCATGTAATGACTCATCAAAAATGATTTTCCCCTCTCCTTTCATACGTAGTAGCCTAATATATTTTGCTAACCAGAACCCACCTAGTCAATCTTCGTTAGGACGGGTCATCCTGGTTGTGGTCGGTTGTTTCCATAGCAAAAGTTGCTCGCATATCCATTTAAATCTATTAGCTCACAAGATCCCAAAGCATCTTATTTCCTGCTCCAATGCGTGCACACCCAAACATCGTTAGGAGCACTTCCTCCAATACTTTTTTTTTCTAGGCCAGTTATTTCCAACGCCGACATGCATGTCTCTTCGTTAGGAAATCCTCCAAACAACGATCCTATTTTCTCTCCTATCTAAATCTCCATTGAGTCTTTATTTATAAGTTTCAACATATCATGAAAGTGACTATATAGACTTTACCTATCATGATAACGCCTTTGTTTTTTATATCTATCATAATAATGATAGTCATCTACGTATCAAGAAAGTGCTTGTTCTTTACCTATCATGATAGTGCATGTCTTTTCAACCTATCATGAAAATGTTGGTTTTTTACCTATCCTGATAGTGCCTATCTTTTTAACATATCATGAAATTACCTATAAGTGCCTGTCTTTTTCTTATTATAACTAGTGTTATAATTCAAATCCCAAGTGTTAAACTCGAGTCTTTACTTTCCTATTAAAACATTTAATGATAGCCATTGTCATATCCTGCAAATTTTCATTGATAACATATAGATTTAACTTGCATAAATAATTAAACAGTCTTGCTAATAAGTTTACATCTTTTATTTAGATCCATATTTACTTAAAGTCCTATTTTGTTTCACATACTTACATATGGATCTAAAGATTATCTTTAAGCCCAGTAGTTCCAGAATGGGTATGTTCATACACGTTATTTAGATGTAAATTAGAAAAACTTTTAAGCCTATGATATTAATCTTCTTAACTCATAAAAATAACAACTTCCTATTCATCTAAGATCCTAAACTTTGTTCCTTAGCCTTTGTCGATCCTCCCCGTCCCAGCGTCTTCTTAAAAAAATAAATTTATATTTGTTACAAAATTATAAATTTTTGTCTCAGCCTAAAAAATAAAGAGGGAGCGGGAAAGGCGGTCTGGTTATGGAGGAAGAAGGTGAAAAAAAATATTTAGAATGAAGTGAGGGTTAAGTTGAGCCTTCTATTTATAGTTTCAGTTTAAGATATAGGGCCATCAAATCAAGCTTGATTTAATCTGGTGCTATCGTGTCATAGTTCTAAGTCTAGCATCAGACTAATATGTAGACCTAAATTTGCCCTTGTGTAAGTTTTTATTTAAATCTGTCCATTCAACTCTCTCTTAGATTCAAGCATGACCATCCAGTCCAGGTCTGTTAACCAGGCTTGAACCTATCTAAAATATCTCCTAAATTCATCTCGTGCCTGCCCAAGTAAATGGATAGATACCACGTATGGGTCAACTATCCCCTAGGTGCAGTTGACCTCCACGGTTGACTTTCCTTAGGGCAATCAACCCGTATGTACGTGTGTGTACATATATATTAAATATATATACTTGGATCTACTTTTATGTTTAGCCATCTCATTTGCTCATAACTCTCCCGTACTAACCCCAGTCACGATAAGTCATATACGAAAATTGTCTAAAAATTATCACTCACAGACTTAATGTTTTAGTTTCCATGGTCAAAAATCCACATAAGTTAATTTCTCATTAGTTTGTTTCTTTATTAATCTTATAATTATTAGTTTCTGGTGTGTTACACATATTCTACTGTATTCGGGATTTGAGATTCAACCTTTTCTTCTTAGATTTTTTTTTGTATAGAAACCCATCGTTGAACCATTATAAATTTTATGTGATCTTCACTCTTAAGCACTTTGTGATCTACGATTATGTGATTGCATGTGATTTGTATTTACTAGGGTGTTAACGACCAAATTTGAAGTTATGAACAGTTTTTTAATTTTGTGAGTATGAAACTGAATTAAACTTGATTACAATTTAAATCAAGTTTTATTGACGAATTATAGTAAACGCAACTTTAGCAGCCTATCTAAACAACCCCTTGCTCGTCTTGACCTTATGAGTTCAAACAAAAAACCTCTTAATGGACGCATCTCTCCATCACTTTTTAGACTAATTAAAAAAATTAAGGATTAGCAACGAAATATTATAACTTTATTTAAAAATTGATTTAAACATACCATATCATACTTATAGCCTAAAGAGGCCTTATGTCATCGAAGTGTAATCTTTGGTTACACATTATATTTGCTGCTTTTATTTTTTCATGCATCTTCACATCTTCCCACTTCCAATACAACCCGAAATGGTCATAATTGACTTGAGCATGTGCATTAACATTCTTTTTATATTTCTTTATTCTTTACATTATTTCTTTGGATTCTTTTCTTACTTTCAGCTTACAAAATTCTATGATATATGCTTAGGATGTGTCGGGTCCTCATCGATATTTACTATGCATTTATATTGAAATATATGTTATCAATTTGAAATTTTATATATGTAAAGTATGCTTTAAATTTGTTTACCAAAATTCATTGAATACAGCCTCTTTTACACCAGGTGGGCAGTCTAAAAGCCTAGGCCATATTTGATTCACCTTGATAAGAATCAAATCACGAATTTTATCGCTATGATTCTAGTGCTAAATTCAGCTTTAAGTGTTAATCTATTTAAGATGACTATTCAGTGAATTAAAAATAAATATAATTTTACCATTTATTCTCCTTTAACATGTGGAATAACGTCGTCTAGATTTGAGGATACACTAGAATTCATTACAGATGCATATGTAAATGGACCTATATGGCTACATCATTGCGCTCATCAATGTGAATTGAGTCATGATAACATATAATGTGGATTGTCACCCACAATGGATGATCAAGACCTTCCCTTGTCCAACGATGTTCTAGTAGAATGATATGTTACGGGTTTCAGATGACGCTAGGTGATGGATTTCCATGCCAATTTTTTGAGAATTTTAATCAATGTGGATAGTTGTATTTGTTAAATTTTGAACTACATAGTAAAATAAAATTGGTAGACTTTATATTTAAAAAAACAATTTATATCAAATCATTTTATAGTAGCAATAGGGAAATAAATAATTCATGTCATTTTTTAATAGCGCAACTACTTAAGTGTGCAAGTGTTTCAAATTATGATCCAAATAAAAATGAAAAAAACAAAGCAATTGTGAAATCAAAAATTCATAATGAAGAATAGTCGAGTGATACTGAAATAAGCAATTTGTTATGATGAAGAATAGCCATATATTCATACCGGTAGATTTCAAAGGGAAAATGCGTACTGACTAGATTGACTATACTCTAATTTATGTCCATGGTAGCATCAAAATGCATTACAAAAGATATATTTAAATCTTCACAATCAAATATACATACTGTGGATTTACATTTTGTCATCACTGTCATTATTTACACTATTTCTTCGTATTTTTAGTTGTTGTCTTTAACTTTGGCTTCAGTCTCAGTGTCAGTGCCATCTTCATTTCCTTTGTCACCAATTGAATACGCCAACATCTTCATTCAATTTAACTCCACAGATTAATTCATTGGTAAGTGTGGTCCTCTATCATTTGCGTCTTTTGTGATAAACATTACTTTGTTCGGATTTACATCATGTTGGTATGGCTGATTGTACATTATGACCATATCCAAATTAAAGTGCAATCTTGGTTATGTTTTGACAACCCACCAAACTACAATATTGTAGTTACAGCATGGTAAGGGACATAAAACACTTGTGTTGCTTGTGCTACCAAAACAAATGGACCATAACCTTAGCATAACCTTTTGTAGTTTAATTTAATTTACAGGTAGTCTTTATATGCACATTGAGTTCCTCCCTCTTAGTATCAAACCAACCATGTAATAACCCACCTTTTGGAACAACTTAAATTGACAATATATTACACAAGTCTAACTCAAACCACCCCCGAAATCATGGTTTATTAATTATGGTTTAATACAAGAATAGAAAATAAGATGAGAAGGAACAAAACAATACATAGAATCACACAATAATAAAGTAGTCCATGAAATTGTATAACAATACATTCTGGATTTCAATTTACAATATATTAAACTTATACATTTAATTAAACATCAATAATTCAATGGAAATAAAAAAATTAGTATATACGATCTTCAAACTTCAATTTTCTTTTCAAGTAACTAAGGTCTTAGATAACTTAAAACAAACTACTTAAAGTACATCCTCAATAGGTTATACTCAGGTTCTTAATATACCTTCAAAACAAATCATTTATTACTCAAAGTGACGAAACAATTTTAACTAATATTCATAACTTCGTAAATAATATTGTTGTTTATTTTGCAAATAATAAAAATTCATTCAGCTCACCATGTTTTACGTTTTCGAATAGATCAAATTGAAGTAAATTTAAATTTTAGAATAGATCAAATTTAAAAGTATGTAAAATTTGAACTAAACAAATTTGTATGTCAATTTCATTTAAAGCATATTAATAATTCGTTTCAAGTTCTAAGCGGATTTTAAATTAAAATCTAAATTAAAGTAATTCAAATCTAGTTCAAACTTAACTTTTAACTAATTAATTTCTAATTCAATATAAAACAAGTTTAAATACCAAATTTCATTAAATCGTATTTAAATTTCCAAAATAAGTTTTAACAAAATTCATTACACAAACTCAAATCTAAATTTCAAGTTTCATTAAATTAATTCGATTTAAATAATTGAAATAAACTTTAGCTTACATGAGTGTATATCATTTCAACTCATACTCAAACATCATAGGTATATCCTTTCAACCTAATTCTTATTTTCAAGTCTAGACATGATATATAACCATTCAGTGATAATACCATTCAAGAAACAACAAATGGTGCTATGGTTATATCACACAACTACAAAATATCATCCATCGTAACAATCAATAAATTCATCGTACGTAATCAAATACAAGTTAGATCGTACCAAAACAAACATATAACAATGTGTTCAATTATCGATAATATTAAATCAATAAATCTCAAATCTATTCCAACTTAATATTAAATGTTCATATATTCAATTCAAATATAGTTATAACTTCTATTAAATTGATAATCATATCTGTTTGGTTTACTTTCAAAACGGCCATTTTTAGTTTAATTTTTATTTAGCTATAAACATATACCAACCATTTCATCTAGTTTAATCCAATTTCAATATTGGACGTTGAATAGAAATAATGTCAACTATCAATTTCTACATAAATCACTAAATAACAATTTAATAAATTGACTTGCATATTAACATATATTTTATGGATTAAGTAATTGAACTCGCAAAAAACATATATTGTCAGTTCTAGCACTCACTTTTGCATGTGAGTAGACGACTTGTGTGAATAAAACAATACAGGTGTAGATAATAGTATGATTATGTCAGGATTTCAATATACTTTATCAACAATTGGTCATGAAACCCTAAATCCAAATATGTAACCCATATTGATTTAATTAAGAATAAATTAGAAAACGGATAAATAAATTAGCGAAGTATACCTGAAATTGTAGTTAATCATTGCAATACCTAAATCCATGGTTGGCTGCTAAGGAGAAGATGAAATTGGTTTGGTCTTCAAATTGACACAAACCCTAGACCTGAAATTAGCTCTCCATATAAGAGGGTTAGAGAGTGGCTAAGGCTTGTGTTATTTTAGGACTATAACCCCTTATTTACAAGGCTGACATCAGTGCAGTGCCAATAAAATATAACGGTAAAAAATGGTTGCCCTCTGGAACTGCTAATCTCCTTCTCTTCTTTGCTTTCTCGCTTCTGCTTCTTATCTTCTGTCTCTCCTAATTCGTACTATTGTTCTTCCCCTCTTCCGTGCGTGCGTGCTCACGCTCTGTCATTCGTTTTTTTTTCTTTCGCCGTTTCCCCCCTTTTTTTAAGGCATGGCAGATTGTTCCCCCCCACTGTTTTTGTGCTCGAAGGATCCTCCCTAAAGCCATGTCCGGCTTTCGAATCGATTGCTGAAGCATTGTTATTGGTGGCGGCTCCACCGCTTTCCCTTTTTATGACCGGTCTGACAAAGTTTGAAGTACACCTGCCTTCTTTGCAAGCGTTTGTGTCTCTAACGAAATTCAGGTACCTGCTTGTAGAGGGGAGCTTCCTGGAGCTATCTCCAAAATTCTCAGGTACTCTGGCTTCTTGCTTGCCTCCGCGCAGAGTTGATGTTAGTTTCCCGGATCTGGTTGTTGTGGGTGAGCAGAGTTGCCCTGACCTTAACCGAGAGAATAGGGAGTTCATCACCCAATTTCATCCTCGGTTGAGCTTCAAGGCAACGATCTCTTCTTGCATTGCGGCTGTTCATGGCTTCTCTGTTGGATCTTTGTTATGTGGCGGAGTTTTCGGTCCCGGGTTCGGGACTGTTGTGGACGCCATTGAGGCCGGAGCTGGAGATTCGACCGCTCCACTCCAATCTCAGCCGAGATTAGCCTCTGAAACTGCGGTGAATCGTCCAGTTAGTGCTATACAACAGTCTTACTTTTTCCATCAACGTCGCTCTTCTCAACGATGGCCGAAAGGCAAGGCAGTTGTGGTTCCCACTGATGTGGTTTCTTCCCCTCCCTCTTGCTCCTTGGCCAGAATGGTAGCTGGCAAATGTTTCCAGGCTTCTTCGGTTGAGTTGTTCAATGCTTTCTCTCCTCTTATTGACGATTTAAGGGCATTGTCCTCTTCTGAGTTTTCTTTCGTTGAGCAGAGTGAAGCGGAGGATTTCATCACCTCATCTTCTATTGCTAACGAGGAAGTGGAGGCGGCTACGCCTTTTCACTCTCCAGGTTTTTCTTCTGAAGTGGTTATAAGGACGGAAGTGGATTTCACCACCACTTTAGCCCCAGATCATGCTTTTTCTGTTCTGGGCCTGTTTGTTGGCGGTATTGGGTACACCAACCAAGTGCTGAACTCCACTCCTTGTTGGTGGCTTTCGAATCTGCTTGCTAATTTTTGCATGGATCCAGTGATGGGTTTGGATGCTGCTGTGTTTTTTTCAGCGTTGAATCCTTCGGCAGTTTTTGCAGGCGCTGCACCTTCTTTGTTTTCACATGTTGGGTCTAGCTTTGACTCCCCGGTTTTTTTGGCAATAGAAGCATCGATAGAGATGCTTTAATTGCCGCAGAGGTATGGTCTTTCCTCAATGGTTACTGTGAAGTTTCTTTCTTATCTGCAACTTTGCCCTTTGAAATCTCTCTGATGTTGTCCCCTGGTGGATCTTTCCCTGTTGAGGGATATGATGCTCTTTTTCTCTTTGGTTATTCTTTCTTGTCTTGCTTGGGTTTTGCTTCTGTAGTCGCTGCTGCGCATGAGGTGTGTGATCTTTTTCTTGTGGATGTTTGTATGTGTTTGAGCATTTCCATACGGTTGTGTGTGCTCCCCACTACTGCTGTTTTATGCGGTGTGGGTCTTGTGTGTGTTGGTTTGAGTGTGGGTGTTTTCTTTGGTTTTGATCCCCTTCTGGTCATTTGTTCTTCGGTCATTTCTTCTTCCGATGGTCGTTGTCAGTTTATCATGGTTGTTTGCATTTGTGTAGGCAACGTGTTTTTTGTTGCCTTTTTCTGCTTTGGTGGCTTGATTCTTTCTGCTTGCGTCTTCGCGTCGTGGACCCCAGAGTTTTTTTTTTGCGTGTTGGCTCTTGGCGATGCTAGGTTGGCTCTTTCTTTTCTACCATCGTTCTGTGGATTTGTCGCTGACACGGTTCGTTACGGTACACGGCAGACCTGCCAGTGGTCTGTGTGTGTTCTTTTTGTTGGTTATTTACCACTGTCCATCGTTTTGTTGGTTTTCGGTTGTCCCTTGGGGGTGCTGTAGGTTGGGCGTGTGTAGAGACCACCGTGGCAGTTATTCCTCTGTGGACTGCATGGACTCTACATGTACCCCTACTGCACCGTCGCTCTTTTGTTTGGAGCTTCTGTTTGGTCGTGTCTTTTTTGTCGCTTTCAGAACTGTTCCTATTAGCCAGATCTGTCAATATCATGACAGAGCGGCTTCGGCACAGTACACTCAGCATCTGGTATTGCCTATTACGGGCAACTCCACATCCTCTTTCTTTTTTTCGTTGTTTTCTACTTTAGTTTCTCCATATCCCATTGTCCCCTCTAGAGTCTTTTTCTCCTTCGCCTCGCCTCTTGAGTCCCCCCCCCCCCCCCCCGGGTAGCTCCGGACGGCTTCTTAGTAAGGGCGAGATAACAATCATTAATGATCGCTTATCTTGCCTTACTAAGAACTCTTATCCTGCTAGGCATAGATTGGTTGTCCCAACTAGTGTCCCGCCATCTTGTACCGCTAGCAGGTTAGAACCTTGGATACTCTTCTTTCCCAGGCCGGTAGGCTGGTTCTAATTAGGTCTGTTCTTGAATCCATAGGATCCCACATCTTTGCTGTCATGACTCCGACCGCGTCTTTTTTCCGTTCGTACAAATCCTTGGCCTCGTCCTTTTTTTTGGGGTCTAAGGAGAATGGGTCTCGCCATCACTAGATCTCTTGGAGCACCGTTTGTCGTCCCAAAGAGGAGGGCGGCCTTGGCCTCCGTAACCCCTAGGATATCTGCATGGCCTTTGCTTGCAAGCTTTGGGCAAGGTTTGGAGCGGACGACTCCCTCTGGGCAACATTCCTCCACGCTAAGTACCGTAGACTGGCAAGTTCGAATTACACCGGCGCCCTATCTTACGCTAGTGAGACGTGTAAATGGATGCAATCCGTGAAGGCCTTATCGGATGCTCATTGGGGTGGTTCCTCTTGGGACGGCAACCCATTCTCGTTAGCGGCTGCGTAGATGTCCACTAGAACTGTCACTCCTTCGAGGCCTCTGTTTGCTATCATCTGGAATGTGCGCATTCCCCCTAAGGTTTCTTTGTTTATGTGGAAAACCCTGCATAATGATCTTTCCATAGATGAGAACCTTCAGAGAATCGGCATCCCGTTCGTCTCCAGTGCAGATGCTGCCGTGCTGGTAGCACCGAATCCTGTTTTCATTTACTTATTGCTGGGGATTATGCCAAGTCTGTCTGGAAATACTTCGGGAATCTTATGGCTTGCCGAAGAGATGCTAGTTCGATTGATGATCTCCTAAGCTTCTGGTGCTCTGGGGTCTCCGTCAGGAGCTTTCGTGGGATCCTTTGTCGTATGATTCCTTGTTTGATCTGCTGGCACATCTGGTGTGCAAGGAACAAGGCAATATTCAATGAAGTTGCTATGAACCCTGCGGCTATTATCCGAAAGGTAAGAAATGATGTATATCTGGCTTTTCGGGGTAGACCGTTCAAGGGTGTTATTGTCTCCCGCTCTAGGACTTTGGCGATTGCCTTCGATGTTTCAAGGCAGTCCGCCACTCTCAGAGATGGTATTGGTTGATTTTTGGGTTCAGGATTCCTCCTTATCTGTTACTTAGGCTTTTCATGTTTCAATCCTTGTTATTCCCTACACCCCCTGTTACTGACGATGGTTTCTAGTTGTGCAGGTTTAGACTTGCCGCTTGCGGATCAGTGGATGCTGGATGTTGCCCTTCCTTCTCCTTGCTAGGTTAGTATTCTGGACGCCTTACTTCTTGTATTAGCAGCTTGGTGCTCTCTTCCCAGTTGTTCCATGGAAGGTTCTTGGAGCTGGTCGCTTTCTCTGTCAGGTCTTCCAGGTTCTTCGTGGTTTCCTTCTCCACAAGACAAAGATCATTCCGTATTGTTCGTTTGATAGGGATGTTGGTGTCTTCCCTGCTGACTTCTTTTGTATTTTATCATAGTTGTACTGTACTATTATTTGCCAGCTATTCCCTTTGTTCGTATAAAAAATATTACAAGACTGACATTTTTTAATTAGACCATTCAACAAATTAAAACGCCTTGGTATCTACGTATTAGGCATATGATAATATAAGCTTTAAGCCTCATAAATCTAATTTAAAATTAGATCACTTTAGTTTGACTTTACACCAAAATAGCATAACAAAATTTATTTTACATATGTGATCCAATTGTCAAAATATTCCAACAATCTCCCCCTGGACCACATATGAAATTGCCTTAAAAATGTGTTTAAATTTATGAGCTCTAAAATTTTCTATTTATAACACATGGTGTATCTGAAATAATCTCGTCCATTAATTACGTTGACACATGATCAAAGTGGCATTCGTTACATTTATCATAACTAAACCCATCAATGGTCACATATATCAATACAATCAAATGATATAGATTAATCGTGGAAACGTTGCATGGAAATTACATGCAATGTGATCTATACATGTCAATTTCCAACTGGTCCTTCTTTAGTGAGATTAAATTGTTAAATATTTATACAATCTGAGTGCAAAGAAAAATTATCCCTATATTTTTTATCAGAAAAGAACTTGATATAACTAAAACATAGAGCAATGAGTACGATAGTACAGTTGACGGCAAAAATGGTCGTCACACCCAAAGGTTCTCTAAACTCGAGAACTAACATTTCACGCACGAAAAATTAAAGTGTAGAAAGTAGAAATAATATAGATATTTATAGTGGTTCGATTTAGATTAAACCCATGTCCACTTCGAAGGTGTTTATTGATCTTTATTCACAAAAGAGGGTTATAAGAATTCAACCTCATTATGACATTTGTTTACAAGTTATTCTAAATATTCAGGAGTCATAATTTTCATATGTTAAGTCTTGGGGAAAAGTATATAGTCTTCTTCCTGAAGAACTATACTGCCATTAATGGTGTTCTAAGACTTGTAGAGCCATCAAATCAACAAAAATTTATGAAGTGTGAAGAAGGGGGTATTTATAGGTAGTGGAGTAGGTGGGAGTAGGTGAGATTTGGGGACCACACAGCAAAAATTCGCATCTTGGGGGAGCAGTACCAAGAAAATCGCATTCCTCCCCCCGCCATAGCAGAATTTCGCATTCCTCAGGTGGGATGTGAATTTTCTCTTCCTGAGGGATGATGAAATTCACATCCCAAAGTGATGCGGTCTATGACCTTTGGAGGGAATATGACTACGTCACATCTTGGGGGGGTGTGATATTCTGCATCTCGAGGGATGCGATACTATGCTTCTGCGAGATGTGGAGATGCGATGCTGGGAGATGCGGAATTTGGTATGCAGGCCAGGGGATGCAAAATTTATTGGGCTGGAATCTAGGGTACAAAAGTTGCGTTTTGAGGGCTGTGAGGCAGACACTCGCATGACTCCTTTCGGGCTTGAATTCTTAGTGATCTGGCAAAACTTCAAGCTTTAATGACACGCGACGGACCGAGTCGAGTGGGCCTGGTATGCTTTTGGGAACCAAACCAAAAGGCCGTTTAAAACTTGCCCCTCTCCTTAAGTATGTCTTTTCTTAACATGATGTCCTTTGAGTTGAAAAGATCATCTTTGGAAAATGGAAAGATCTCCAGGCTGGTGAACACTTAGTCATGATCACTCTATAGAGCGTGTCGAGAATCTCGATCCATTGGTGGTTCCTATAAATATCTAGTTCCTGTCGACTCATGAAATTAAACGTTAGTTGTGGACTCTCATTACGCCGGGATGTAAACGAGTCATTGTCGGCGCAGGGTCACACATGCACTCACGCATTTTCATGTGGTTTCACACAATACGATCAGAGTTTGAAAATAGAATTGGAACAGTAGATGTGTTGTACGTTTACGACTACACGATTTGGACTTCGAAGACGATATCGAGTCGTGGATTTGATTGCTTGTCGTACGTTCTTGAGTCGTTTAGACTTACGAGTGTACGATTGGTTAGCTAATCGAGTCGGTGTCGACTATTGTAATATTGAAAGCATGTACGTGTGGTCATAACTGGAGTCACAAGTCAGAAATATCTCGAAATTCAAGAAATTTCATTCTCGTGCATTCATTATTTTAATGTATGTATACATACATACATATATATATATATAAAATATAGGTCATTATTGTCATTTTTCTGAAGTACTTCGAATCCCCGATGGCTTGCGAACAGTTGAAACGGTGTAAACCCGCTCTCCTTCCTCTTATGAATAAAACCCCACAGCCCGAAACACATCCTCCTATTTTCTTGCCTAAACTTTTTTGCATACTAGGACCTCCAATTTTTTTCCCCATAGTGTTTCAAACTCGAACAAATTTGGTAAGTCTCCGAATCGAAATCGATTCCCAAATCGTGACTGTTTGAATCAAATTTGGCTAAGCGCCTTGTGGTTGAGGTGGTCGAGACCGCGTTGGGAAGCAGGTCTCGAATGCCTCGGGACATAGCATCAAACGTTTGGCGGAGTGAGAACGGCGAGGAGGTAAGGAGGCATGGTGAGGAAGAAGAGAGGGGGGAGAAGAAGAAGGGGATGTCATGTCGTGTCACCTCCTGAGGATGTAGAAACTCGCATTTAGAGGGATGCAATTTTTCACCTTTTAGAGGTGCGAAAAGTCACACCTGGATGATGCGAGAATTCACATCCCGAGGGATGTGAAAGATTGCATCTGAGGGGTGCAGATTTTCACATTCGATGGATGCAGTGCGGGCATTTTACACAGGGACTCAAATTATTGTGAAGGACGTAGGATGCGAAGATACATGGGATGTGAATTTATCATGGTTTGGGGATGCAAAATTTCATATCCCTCGAATTTAGGCAAATTTATCCCGTTTTCTTTTGATGTTTCGCATGTTCCTTATCGAAAATCCTAATCCCAAGAGACCTACTTCTCGGTTCGTGTCATACCCACGGTTTTATACACTTGAACTTGGACCAAAGTCGATAATTAAGACTTGCACATAAGATTCAAGTATAAACTCGGACTATGGACACATGGCCAACTATCGAACTTTAGACTTGTTCTTCGATTCCAATCATGATGTAGTCACGACTTGATGTGAATCTGACGGTATCAGTTGACGACGACGATGGTTATAGTCGCAGGGACTAGCAATCCTCGCCATGTCCCGTATTCCTTTATTATAATAGTATTAGCATTGCACTTCACTACATGTACATGTTAGTTTACACCAACACGAAGGGTATAGGTTATTCAATGCGATGTCTAATGCAAGTATATTAGCAATGGAAACAAGGTCGTTCAAGAAAAAACAAACTTTGGAAGTTGAAGATTCTCATCCCTCGCCATCCTAATCTGGGTCACTAAGCAGTACCATGATCAACGGCAGTGGCACAATAATCCTCAAGTTTAAGTTTGGAAAAACTATCAAGTTGAATGGTGTCTTTCACGTTACAGACATACACAAGAATATCATCTCTGGTCCAGTGCTACCAAAAAATGGACACAAAATGATCTTCGAGTCAAACAAAGATGGTTTTGACTAAAGCTAGAATGTATAGGAAGAGGATATTTATGTGATGACCTATTTAAGGAAAATGTAGCCGTATTCAGCAACAAAACTATGTATTCTTATTGTGTTATTAATAAAACTGAAGTTTCGTTTTTGCTTGAGTATGTAATTTTATTATGGCAAAATAGATTAGAACTCATAAATTTTTGAAAAATTAAAAAGCTAGCAAACTTGGGATTAATTCCTAAATTCCATGAAGATAAGAACTACAAATGTGAGACATGTGTAGAAGCAAAACGGTCAAGAAACCATTTCATACTATTTATAGAACTTAGAAGTACCGAACCACTATGTTTGGTTCATAAGATTTATGTCATTTTAAATCATTACCTACGAAAGGTGAAAAAAGCATTTTTATCATTTTTATTGATGATTATACGTGATATTGCTATGTATATCTTTTGAGCAGAAAGATGGAGCAATTATATCGTTTATTGTGTACAAGGCTGATGTAGAAAATCGGTTAAATAAAAAGATCAAGTTATTGAAGCCAGATCGAGGTGGAGAATATGAATCACTATTTAGACAATTCTATGCGTAAAATGGAGTAATTCATCAAATAATAGTCCTATATTCACCACAACAAAATGGTATGGCTGAGAGAAAGAATAGAACATTAAAATATATGATTAATGCAATGATATTGACCTTTGGCTTACCGACAAACTTGTGAAGGGAAGCCTTAAATATGTCTAATCATATTTTAAACAAGGTTCGTTACAATAAGACAAGTACAATTCCATGTGAGTTATGGAAAGGATATAGACCAAGCTTTAAATACCTCAAAGTGTGAGGGTGCTTGGAAAAATTTCTAGTTCCACCTCACAAGAAAGTCAAGTTTGGACCAAAAACAGTGAATTGTTACTATCTAGGGCCAGCCCAAATGGTAGTGCTAATAAATTTTTTGTATTAGAGTCTGATACAGATGATATCAATGTAAATACCATCACTGAGACAAGATGCCACATTCTTTGAAGTTGTATTTCCGCACAAAAGGGATGAAGGAAATTCTATCTCTAAAAGGATAGGAGAATAATCAAGCAAGCCACATGAAGATGAAACTCATAATGAAATTGTGTATGTTAAACTAAGAAGTAGCGTAAGGGAAGGAACATTTAAGATATTTGGTTCGGAATTTTTAGAATACATGTTAGAACATGAACCTCAAACGTACAAGGAAGCAATGTCATCTCCTTAATCTTCGTTGGGAAGAAGCAATCCTAAGTGAAATCGATTCAATTCAGAGTAATAAAACATGGAAAATAGTTAATATCCTACAAGGAATAAACCCGATTAGATGTAAATGGATTTTTAAGAAGAAAATGAAACTAGATGGCTCTATAGAAAAGTATAGAGCCATATTAGTACCCAAAGATACCGCCAAAAGGATGGTGTTGACTTCTTTGGTACCTATTTACCGGTTACACGAACAACCTTTATAAGAACGTGCATCCATTTATAATCTAGAAGCCATCAAATGGATGTAAAGACAACATTCTAAAATAAATATCTCGATGAGAAGATCAACATGGAGCAATCTAAAGGTTTCATTTCCAAAAGAAATAAAAATAAAGTATGTTGCTTGGTCAAATAATTATATGGACTTAAACCAGCTCCAAAACAGTTGCACACAAAATTTGATAGTGTCATGATGAAAAATGATTTTCGTATAAAGGAATATGATAAGTGTGTTTATTATAAACAAGCTGGACAATCATACGTGATGTTTTGCCTGTATGTAGATGATATGTTAATCTTTAGTCCTAACATTAAAGTTATAGAGAACATAAAGAAAATGTTAATAAAACATTTTGATATCAAAGATACGTTATTTTGGGAATCAAAATAATAAGACCACCAAATGGAATTGAATTATCTGAGCCACACTATGTAGACAAAGTGATTGAAAGATTTCAAAATTTTGGAATAAAAGAAGTATGAACACCTTTTAATCCATCGATAGTGCTTCATGAACACATTAATGAGAGTGAAAAGCAGCTGAAATACTCTCGTGTAATAGGATGTCTAATGTATCTCATGAATTGAACAAGACATATATAACTTATGTATTAAGTCGACCGATTAGGTATACAAGTAATCAGGAAAGGAACACCGAAAAGCACTAATGAGAATGCATGGATATTTAAAAAATAACACAAACTATCCTTACATTATGGAAAATATCATGCCGTCTTAAAAGGATATAGTGATGCAAACTGGATTGCTGATTCAGAGTAATCAAAATCAACTAGTGGTTATGTCTTTACCTTAGCAGGGACAATAATGTCTTGGAAAACTATTAAACAAATATTCATATCTCGATCCACTATGGAGTCGGAATTCTTTGCTTTAGACAAAGCAGGCGAAGAAGCATAATGGCTTCATCATTTTTTAGAAGATAATTTGTTTTGTCCTAAACCTATACCAGTCATATACATACACTGTGATAACCATGCACCATATAGCAGAGCATAAAACTTTGTGTATAATGGGAAGTCATGACCCATTCGTTGACGCCATAACACAGTTAGGTAGTTACCTTCAAATGGAACTACTTCCATTGATTATCAGAGAACAAATGGTAATCTAGCAGATCCATTCACTAAAGGTTTATCAAGAGAGAAAATTGATTTTGCAGCAAAGAGAATGTGTTAGAAAGCCTAAACCAACAAGAGTTATCTTATATGGAAAGCTATCCTAGTGACTGGAGATCCCATGGACTAGAATCAATAGGCTAACCAATTATGAGTAACTCAAGATATAATGCATTTATTTGAACATATTCCATGCTTATGATGCAAAATATGAATGCATGCCTACAGGGGTACTAAAAGGTTAAAACTTTTTTTTAATGATGACCGTAACTTGAAAATAAAATGTGGGGTATATATAGGATATTCTTAATGGTTGCGATCACCTATGTTAGTTTGAGTTGGCTCGTCTTTATGAGAACATTACAGGATTAAATTCTCTATAGCACTCACATAACCAAATAGTGTTCAGGACCAAAATGAACATCACTATGAGATTGGATGAGAAAGGGATTAATGTTTCATAAACCTTATTGTTTGGATATACAATAAAGGCCGACAGTTCAAGATGAAATAATTTACCGATTAGCCAAGTAAATCCATTTTAAAAATCGAATGAGTTGTTTTGTTTTTGATGATTTTTGGGATAGATTGAATAATGGATTGAATTTCATTTTTATTTTCACCAAATTGAATTTCAAAATTGCCATTGAAAATTTCTTTTGAATTATCGATTTCAGAATCAAAATGGTGATTCAAATCTACCTCTTTAAAATTCAACTCATTTTAAAAAAGTCCAAAAAAATCATATTCATTAAATTTGTCTTCCTTTGGTGAATTGTCAACAACTTTAGTGCACGTGTCATTTTCAAAATCCAAAGTTATTGTTTGAAAGTCGTTATTTTCAGAAAAAGGAACATCGAATTTGAGATTTGGTTCCACCCTCTCAAAAGAATTTGAAATCCAACTTAATTACCGTGTTTTCAACAACTATGTTAAGATTATTATTTTCAGTTTCAAAAGTTGTTATTTGAAAATCGTTGATTTTGGTAAAAGATGGATTATCATTCGAATCGTCACACATTCAGTTGTGATTATTTTGTTTTTCACAAAAACTCAAGTAGTCTTGAAACAACAAATTCGTGCGATTATCGTGAATTTCATTCACTTGCTCAGCAGAATCAAAATAATAATTATTTATATGAGAATTTGAAATTTGAAATTGCTGAGAACAAAAAATTTTCAATTGCATCACAATTGAAATTATTCCCATTGCCAAAACCATTTGAAAAGTTATTCACATTTCCATTTTGAATTTGCAATTCATTTTAGAGTTCGAAATTGGATTGACAAGGGTTATAATCAAAATCATTTGGATTTGGATTTGAAGTTGAAATTGAATTTTGATTATTTTGAAAACTTTGACTTGAATTGTTGCACAAATATGAATCACACCATTAATTCTTTGATTTTGTTGTGTGCTCATTTCAAGTAAAGATTCAATTTTTGTTTCAAGAGTTGAGGGTTGATCATCATTTTGAAAATTTTGTGGTGCAAAATCAGGATTATTTTGAAAATTTTGACTTGATGTTGTAAAATCGAAATTTTTTGTACAATAGTTTTTATTAAAATATCCATATGAATTTGGTGTAAAATTATATGGATTATATTGATTTTCATAACTATCGTAAAATCCATAGGAATAAGGAAATTGGGACATTTTCAAGAAAGTTTTTTTTTTTGAATTTTTTTTAAGAAAAAAAATATTCATGAAAGATTTTTTTGGTTTTTTTTTTATGTATGCATGAACCTAATGCAACTATATGAATGCAAATTACTTATTTACAATTTTCTAAAATTATATAATGACGGTTAGATTAATTTCAACAAAAAAATTCTCAGTCAGTTAACGGATAGGAGTTAACGGTGCACCAGGTATCACCCTAGCAGTGCAGCCGAAGGTTTAAGTACCTTCAGAGGAACAATGATATAATATTTACGAATCACCGTAATATATATAAATAGTTATTACTCAGCCGTAGTCTAGATACCGAGTAATAAATCGTTAGAAAGAAACCAATTTGTCAAAATATAACAATGTCCTTAGAAAATAAAATTTAAATGAGATGAATGCAAAACAGAAATTAAACGTAAATTACAATGCAGCTACGAATGATTTTTATTTTGATAAATGCAAATGCAAGCAATCAACAATGGAAGAAAAATAAAAACAAGTGTTCGAACACAATAAAGAGCGTGCGAAATTATTAGCAATTTTTTTTAAAGCGGCAATTTATTTATTAGCAAGCAAAGAGGTGCATGGAAAGCAAGCAAGCAATTTTCTTCCGCTAAATTCTGCAAATCTGAAAAGTGACTACAGTGTATATACAAGTGAACGGCAAATGATCCCCTTTTTTTTGAAACTAACACAAATGAAAGTGAACACACATGAACAACAAAAACAACAAATACAAGAGCAAATCAAAACACAAAAACAAATGCAATCACACAAAAATGAACTTGAAGCAAAGGGAAACAAAACAAATGGAAATTTTATTTTTAAGGAATTTAAGCTCAAATAAAACAAAGAAGGAAACACACACAAACAACACTCAAATGAAAAAAAATGCAACATACACAACAAATCCTTTTTTAAGAAGAGAGAAGAGTTGGTTTATGAGAAGAGGTGGTTTATGAGGATGCTAAAGGTTGACTATTGAAAGGGAATGATTTGAAATGCAAGAAAATAGGAAAATAATCTATGTAATCTTGTAAAAGAGGGAAAGAGCCAAGTGTATTAAGAACAGAAAGATAATAAAGAAAGGAAAGAAATAAAAAGATGGTAGGTCGTATGTTGGTCACGTTGATGGGGTGGTGATATGCAGAGAAGAAGTTAGTGAATGTAGATGGCAGATTGATAGGGTATTTGGTAGGAATTATATGGAGAAGGTAGAAAAATGGAATTCCGATGGGCTTGGGTGGAGAGTTATATACTGGTGATGAAATAGAAGATTGTGAATTGGCAGAGAACTTAAAGTAATAGTATTACCAGAGAGGAAAGAAAAGAAGAATTGGAAAGAAATAAATTTAATTAATTACTGGAAAGAAAAGAAGGAAGGCAGTCTGTAATAACCCAGAAATCCGAGCCAATTTAAAATTTTTATTTTAGCAATTTTGATGAGTTTTGAATATTTAAAATAAATTATTTTAAATAATGATGACGCGAAATTTATTTTGAATAGAATTAGAATGAATATATTTATTTGAATTGACGTTAGAATATAAATATTTTATTTTAATTATAAAAGGAATTGAAAATGGCGCGGTAGTTTGAAAATTCAATTTCAAATTTCAAATGAATGTACAGGATTAAAAATAAACCGGAATTTAGCGAAACCAAAAATATTAGAATCTAATTGAAAATATCTTTCCAATGAATCCGAAAAATTGAAATTTCATAGCAGGAATAAAAGGATATGCCCAGTTGAAAATTCAGAATAGTCGCTATGGAATTCTGGTCCTTAAAAATGGAAATTTTGCAAACGACCTCAGTTTTCGACGAAACCACTTTTGTTAGATCCAAGATGTCAAGTTATTGCTAGTTTCCAAAATTCGTAATTTTCTGAATCAATATGTGAGCGTGGCAAAAGAAAACGTGTTTTGACAGTGTTAGTCAATTTTGATCGACTGGAAAATGGCCAATTTTCAAACGGTCTCAGAATTTGACGAAATTAGTTTTGTTAGGACCGTATCGTCAATACAAAGCTAGAAATAATTTTTCTAAAATTTTTAGAGTTAGTATGTAGCCCCGATAATTTAAAATGTATGTTTGAATTTAAAATATATAGATTTATATTTTAATTTAAATGGAAACTAATCGTAACAGCCGAATTGGATTACGAAACATGTCCCATTGTGTTCGGAATGGGGGTAATTAGCTAGGTACGACAGTCGTTGGGTCTCGTTTAGTGTTCGAATTAAAACTCAACTTTTTCGAAGCATAAAATAAAATAATATAGTAATATATATATATATATTATACCCCTCTTCTCTATTTCACTCAGAACCAAGCCCCCCACGTCGTTACCAAATCTGCACCTCCTACCAATTCGATCTCCGCCTGGCCATAATTTCCCCCTCCTCCGACCTCCTATGGCAGTGCGCCCACCCCCTAGACCCTCTCTCTCCTCCGCTCGTCCTTCTCCTCTCCCTCTTCCACGAAAATCCAAACACCCCAAACCCTAGAACGCCACCACCTCCCACCTTGATGCCTTGGCTGTCGACCACAGTGGCCATCGGACCTCCGACGAGCCCTCCTTCGACCAACAAGCCTCTGCATTCCCCCTTCCCCTTTTCTCAGTTTAAGCGTGATTGTAAGTTTTTTTATTTTATTTTATTTAGTTTACTTATTTCGTATAATCAGTTTTATATACATAAGCGGCGTTATAAAAGGAGCGATTTTTTTTGACTTGCAAAGAAATGATAGGATATTTAGTTATAAAAGATAATAGTTTTAAACAAGGAAAGATTAGATTTTTAATCAAAGAAAGAATAGATTTTTAACGAGGTAAAGATCGGATTTTTATATATTATAGAATAGAATAAAAATGTGATTTTTTATTTATGGAGTGGCGAGATAAAAATATGATTTTTATCAATACGAAGTAGTGTTAAAAATTGGATTTTTATTGTATGAAGAGCACTATAAAAATATGATCTTTTATATGTATGTAACAATATAAAGATTCGATTTTTAAAAATATAAAAATTCGATTTTTTTATATATATGAAGTAGCGATAAAAATTTGATTTTTATATATATGAAGTGGAAATAAAAGTATGATTTTTATCATATGAGTAGCGTTATAAAAAGGTGATTTTTAAATAAATAACGCGGTATTAAAAATGTGATTTTTAATGTGAACAGCGTGAAAAAGATTGCACTGGAAGTTTGGGCAAATCCAGATGGTTCTGAAGTACAGAAATAGAGAATGGAGGAGTGTAACCCTCGGTGAGAACTCCTCACTTTTATTTTAATTTCTAGTTTAAAATATATACTAGAATGCAGACGGTACTTAGCAGCACCCGACACCCGTCGTCCACAGACCATGGATGACTTGTTTGTTTGATTGATGTATTGTGAAATATTGATTGTGTGATGTGGAGTGAATAAATATTTTAACGTTAAAAATATAATTTTTAACGTGTATATAAAATAAATATTTATAAACAAATCGGACGGTTTGTTTATGTACACCCATTTGATTGATATTGATTGGGACGATAGATTTTACACATCGCCCAACTGCACAAATAAAAATACGTGTTTGTTGATTTGTAACCCCACACGGGTGTTGGGATGATATTTGGCGTACACTAATCCCAAATAATTAGTTGTATGTCGATCGATTAATTGACAGGCTGTTATAAGCGTTAAATATTTATATTTGATGCTTATATATTTGATGCTTATGCAGTGTAGAATGCACTCTGGATGATGGTTGATTATTTATCGTTGCTATTATATACATGTGTTGTAGGGAATCCATATAACTAAAATTATATGGTAATTGATTGGGCCTCATTCCAAGTTGGAAAATAAAGAAAATTCATGTGTTGAATAAAAGAAAATTCATGTGTTGAATAAAATATAAATTCACGTGTTGAATAAAAGAAAATTCATGTGTTGAATAAAATATATATTCATGTGTTGAATAAAATATATATTCATGTGTTGAATAAAAGATAATTAATGTGTTGAAGAAAATATTCATTTGTTGAATAGAATAACGAGGTTATTGAAATATATAAAGTCATGTTGATTAGATATGCGTCATTTTGATGTGAATGATATCTATATCGATTTTATTCATTTTTATAATGAATATCGAAAAGGAATTGATTTCAAAATATAATATTTTGAAAATACTATCATTTATATATCAATGATATGGAATATTCAATTTTGCTTTGAAATTGAATATGAAGTTGAAATCATTTTGAAAACGAATTTAAAACGGTTTATAAAATACGTTTTAAAAGGAAATCGACGAAATATATATATATTATATATATATTATATATATATATATATATATATAATGGCCTGAATAGAACGCGCCGCGCTGCGGCAGTTTGCGAATTTCGACCATTGGCTACGAATGGACATTACGGGAGATCCGACCGTTAGATTCTCCTAAAACCTGAACCGTTGGGTTCGTATCGAAAAGAGCTTTCTAAAGAATATTAGAGATTTGAAATCTAACGGTTGGATTTGGAATTATGTCCAAATCAAATTTGGAAAAGGTCGTTGTAAGTGCAATTCGATGGCCGTTGATGGAAATCGACTGTACGGGCCTTGATAAAATTATAAAAAATAGCAATAATTTGTGTAAAATCATAAGAAATGATTTGGAAAGAATTGGGATGAAAAATTCCATATTTGAAAAGATAAAAATAGATTTTTATCGAAATGAACTAGTTTTAAACTAGAATTATAATCCATTTATTTTTTAGATAAATAAATTGGATTTGAAAGGGTTTTAAAAGTAACCAGAATTTCCAATAATTGAATTGGAATATTTGAACCAAAATTGTCTTTGGAATATTTCGATGTTGGATTTCGTGATTATACAGATATTGTTATGGAAATTTTAAAGATATATTTATATCGTTATTTCCAATACGATATTTGTTGGTCGTAGAATTTGATATTGAATATAAGCCGATATATTTTCTATTCAGAGCCTTTTATTTAATATCAAATGAGATTTGGATTTGTCGTGAATGGTGTCTTCATTAACGCAGTTCTTATACCCAATTGAGAAAAAGATTAAATCTTTTTATTTAGATTTAATGAAGTATACCAATTAAATGGTATTTAATTGGAATTGAATTTGAATTTGAATTGATTTTGGGTTTATCGTGAACGGTGTTTTAAATTACACTTGTTCTTCAACCCGATAATTAATGGAATGTGAATTGGGTTTACCGTGAACTATGTTTTAACGACATTCGTTCTTTAACCCGATTTACAGCAAAATGTGATTTGGAATTTATAAATCTTTTGTTCAGATTTAAAGGAGATTTTCCAAAGTAAAGTTTTCCAATTTAATAAAATAAATTGGAATGGAATGGAATTCAATTTGATAATAATCGAAGTGAATTTCTGTGGAGGAAGACAACTAATATATTTGGAATTTAAAAGGCTTTGCCATTATTCCATTTATATTATTAGTCGGATATGGAAGTTTATATCGATTATATATATCGATTTGTTTTCCATGAAGATTCCATTGTAAATGGAATGTGATTTTGGATTGTCGTGAAAGGTATCTTTAATAATACTGTTCTTAGACCCAACGGAGTTAAGAAAATCGAGAATGGAGTATCACCAGTTTTGCTCCAGGCGATAGTTAAATCTTTAATTAGATTTGAACGTGAAATGGTAATTGAATTTACCGGTAACACCGTGGTGTTAGATATGAAGTATGACCGGTTTTACTTCATGGGATGAATAGGTTGGGGTTGGTAAATTTAATAAGTGATTACTTCGGTAAGGTTCACTAATCCCGACTAGTTTGGATAAACCATAATTTGGTTTGAATTGATATTCAAAAGAAGATTAAAAAATAAATTTAAAGAATTTATCTTTGATAAAATTAATGGGAACCTTTCCCAAAGTATAAGAATATTTGAATAAAAGAATATTCTGAATTGGAATGAGGCGTATGTTGTGTTTGTGTAACACTTGTTGATTATATACGCGAGTTATTCAGAAAGACCGGGTTTGTCCCTTTCTGAATAACTGATTTGGCGATGTGTCGAGGATGAAGACGGTGGTCGAAGACCAGAGGTCTTCACATCGTTTGGATAATTACTGTTAATCTTGATTGGGCTGTACACCCAAGAGGAGGGAATCAGTTGGTAATCGTCCAGACGTACTTGGAGATCGATGGATATGCGAGGTACAAAGTGCCTCCGGTTTCGTTTAGACCCAGAACGGACTTGTAAATGGACTGTGTGTCTGACATTGGATATCATTCTGAGTGATTGATGGATATCGGTGCATGGAGTGGTTTGCCTGTGTGGCATGCTAAGATGCAAATGATCAAGGCTTTTGTTGAAAAGCAAAGTCTTGTGGTTGATGATCAAAGCACCGCCTGTGTGGTATAGCTTTGTGTAGCGTTAATTCGCGAGCCTCACACCCCGATTGTGAACCAGAAACGGGAGAGGACCTTAGGTTAGACATGTGTTTCCTTCTAGCTAGGGTGGTGTCAGTGACCTACCAGCCCTGACATTTATATTATTTTCACCTGTGTGGTTGTTGGATTGCGAGGCGCCTCAGATATATCGGTGACTATGTGGAGCCGATGGATTCACTTGGCTCATTTACGCCCTATAGGGAGGGGAAACGCAGTGTTCAGGCTTTTTAATCCACATCGGTGGACTGGCCCTGACGATCCAAGGGCCCACCTGTGTCTGGGTCCTGAGGCTCGGGCTAGAGAGTCTCGAATTGATGAGGACTATCTTTTGCCTCGGTTCATAGATGGAAATCCAACTTCCAATACGTGACTTTGCGATTTTGATTGTAGAGCCTAGTATGGCGACATAGTGGTATGGGGCACTTATGCCGTGTATGATTGATACTTATGATTGAAGTTGTTTTATACACTATGCACTTATAATAGTATCAAATGATTTGTTTTTAACGTACCAAGCATGTTTGGTTATTATAAGGTAAAACCCTATCCTCCGGCTTGTGTTGAATTGTGTGATGGGACCTGGGTCTTATAATAGCTTCACTGTTATTTATTTAGCATTGCGCTGATTTTTTATGCACTAGTATTCTTGGGAGGAAACCCGTTCCGTGTTATACGGCGTGGTCCCTTGATTTACCGAACTTTAAAATAAAGATTAATAACTGTTTGTTTCTCACACCAGTCACATGACTGACCTGGAGTTTATTGTTTTATCCTAAACTCTGGGTGCCCCTATTTTCGACATGGGCAGCTAACAGTTTTGATTTTGCAGATTTATATTCACAGGATCCTAGTTTACAGTTGGAACGATACTCGGAAAGCTCGGTATCCGTGTATTACTTTCAGTTGTGTTTTGTATTATTTTTCCGCTGCTATGTAATGTAAATTGAATCTCTGATATTTTTCTGATGTATAATATTTATTCATACTCTGTATATTCTTGTAATCTGATGAAATTGTTGTAATATACAATGAAATATTCTTCTATTTGTGTTCTGATTCGTCTTGTCCTCAAAGCAATCGGGGGTTTCGAACAGTCTTGGTCGGTTTAGCGATCGATTCAGATCGAGCGAAATTCTCAATTGTTACATTGGGTATCAGAGCTCTGGTTTACAAAGCTCGAGAACAAGACACATTAGAACCATACGAAAGAATTCATCAGAGATTGGATTAGTGATATCCAATGGGAATGACTCGTTAGAGAAGGGATCAGTAGTATCGTAGAACGAGTGTGAAGAGTGATGTTTTTAACATAAAATTTGAAAACAAATTTTGTTTTGAAAATTTAAACTTTATTATTAGTATTTGAATATTTATTTTAAATTGATTTGGACAATCAAGTATATAGAGATTTTAGTATACGTCTGATCCACATGTATTGAAGCCTCAAATATATTCGACAGATATAGAATCACACTCTAGTTGCCCGGGTCTGATTCTGATGATGGCGCACCATCATCAGTGTTTATATTCGTGTGCTGAAAGTGGGATATCTATATATTTCCAATTGACTAGTGTGAGAACCAAAGCTAGATAGGTCTTATTGTTGTGATTTTGCATCAAAAATCTGATTTTTGGAATATGTATCAAAGTTATGAATTTGAAAAGCTAATCAACAAATTGATTGCTGGTTGTGTTGTTTGATTATTTGTTGATTAATTAAAAGTTGAACCTTTAACAAAATTGAACCAAACAATGAAATGTATTGAAAAATTTCGCATTTGCATACATATACATGTACATTGAACAGGTCATAGCAAGAAAGCTAGAGAAGAGGAATAAAATTGTTTGCCCGACAAATAGGTACATGTTTATTGTATTTCTTGGGTTTTGGATGATTTTATGAGTCGATTGGCAAGCCGCTTGGCTGTTTCTTTTTCTTTTTGGATTGGAGAGGACTGTATGGCAATTTCGGGATTTTCCTGGTGCTCCCGTGCAGGGGAGGTTATGGCGAAATTTTTCGAAAATTTAAGATGTTAGCCAAATTTTTGAAAAGTTTGAAATGTTCTTAGAAACTGAAAAGTTGAAGAACTTAAGCTGTAATGAAAATAATGAAAGTTGAGTTGATTAGTTAAACAACTTTCAGCTTCGTTCCTTTTTGGGGATGAAAAGTTTTAAGTAGGGGAGATTGTAATAACCCGGAAATTCGAGCCAATTTAAAAATTTTATTTTGGCAATTTTGATGAGTTTTGAATATTTAAAATAAATTATTTTAAATAATGATGACGAGAAATTTATTTTGACTAGAATTAGAATGATTATATTTATTTGAGTCGACGTTATAATATAAATATTTTATTTCAATTACAGAAGGAATTGAAAATGGCGCGGTAGTTTGAAAATTCGATTTCAAATGAATGTACATGATTCAAAATAAATCGGATTTTAGCAAAACCAAAAATATTAGAATCTAATTGAAAATATATTTCCAATGAATCTAAAAAATTGAAATTTCATAGCGGGAATAAAAAGATATGCCCAGTTGAAAATTCAGAATACTCGCTATGGAATTCTAGCCCTTAAAATGGAAATTTTGCAAACGACCTCTGTTTTCAACGAAACCACTTTTGTTGGATCCGCGATGTCAAGTTATTGCTAGATTCCAAAATTCGTAATTTTCTGAATCAATATGTGAGCGTGGCAAAAGAAAACGTGTTTTGAGAGTTTCAGTCAATTTCGATCGACCGGAAAATGGCCAATTTTCAAGTGGTCTCAGAATTTGACGAAATTAGTTTTGTTAGGACCGTATCGTCAATACAAAGCTAGAAATAATTTTTCTAGAATTTTTAGAGTTAGTATGTGGCCCCGGTGATTTAAAATGTACGTTTAAATTTAAAATATATAGATTTATATTTTAATTTAAACGGAAACTGATCGTAACAGCTGAATTGGGTTATGAAACATGTCCCATTGTGTTCGGAATGGGGGTAATTAGCTGGGTACGATAGTCGTTGGGTCTCGTTTGGTGTTCGAATTAAAAGTCAACCTTTTCGAAACATAAAATAAAATAATATAATATATATATTACCCCTCTTCTCTATTTCGCTCAGAACCAAGCCCCCCCACGTTGTTCCCAAATTCGTACCTCCTACCAATTCGATCTCTGCCTGGCTGCAATTTCCCCCCTGCTCCGACCTCCTATGGCGGCGCGCCCACCCCTTAGACCCTCTCTCTCCTCCGCTCGTCCTTCTTGAAATATATACTAGGATGCAGACAGTGCTTAGCAGCACCCGACACCCGTCGTCCACAGACCATGGTTGACTTGTTTGTTTGATTGATATGTTGTGAAATATTGATTGTGTGATGCAGAATGAATAAATATTTTAACGTTAAAAATATAATTTTTAACGTGTATATAAAATAAATATTTATAAACAAATCGGAGGGTTTGTTTATGTACACCCATTTGACTGATATTGATTGGGACGATAAATTTTATACATCGCCCAACTGCACACAAAAAATATGTGTTTGTTGATTTGAAACCCCACATGGGTGTTGTGATGATATTTGGCGTACACTAATCCCAAATAATTAGCTGTATGTCGATCGATTGATTGACAGGCTGTTATAAGCGTTAAATATTTATATTTTATGCTTATGCAGTGTAGAATGCACTCTGGATGATGGTTGATTATTTATCGTTGCTATTATATACATGTGTTGTAGGGAATCCATATAATTAACATTATATGGTAATTGATTGGGCCTCATTCCAAGTTGGAAAATAAAGAATATTCATGTGTTGAATAAAAGAAAATTCGTGTGTTGAATAAAATATATATTCATGTGTTGAATAAAAGAAAATTCATGTGTTGAATAAAATATATATTCACGTGTTGAATAAAAGAAAATTCATGTGTTGAATAAAATATATATTCATGTGGTAAATAAAAGAAAATTCATGTGTTGAAGAAAATATTCATTTGTTGAATAGAATAGCGAAGTTATTGAAATATATAAAGCCGTGTTGATTAGATATGCGCCATTTTGACATAAACGATATCTATATCGATTTTATTCATTTTTATAATGAATATCGAAAAGGAATTGATTTCAAAATATAATATTTTAAAAATACTATCATTTATATATCGATGATATGGAATATTCAATTTTGACTTGAAATTGAATATGAAGTTTAAATCATTTTGAAAACGAATTTAAAACGATTTATAAAATACGTTTTAAAAGGAAATCGATGAAATATAATATATATATATAATATATATAATGGCCTGAATAGAACGCAGCGCGCTGCGGCAGTTCGCGAATTTCGACCATTGACTTCGAATGGACATTACGGGAGATCTGATCGTCGGATTCTCCTAAAACTGGAACCATTGGGTTCGTATCGAAAAGAGATTTCTAATGAATATTAGATATTTGAAACCAAACAGTTGGATATGGAATTTTGTCCAAATCAAATTTGGAAAAGGTCGTTGTAGGTACAGTTTGATGGCTGTTGAAGGAAATCAACTGTACAGGCCTTGATAAAATTATTAAAAATAGCAATAGTTTGTGTAAAATCATAAGAAATGATTTGGAAAGAATTAGGATGAAAAGTTCCATATTTGAAAAGATAAAAATAGATTTTTATCGAAATGAACTAGTTTTGAACTAGAATTATATTCCATTTATTTTTTAGATAAATAAATTGGATTTGAAAGGGTTTTAAAAGTAACCAGAATTTCCAATAATTGAATCGAAATTGTCTTTGGAATATTTCGATGTTGGATTTCGTGATTATACAAAAATTGTTATGGAAATTTGATAGATATATTTATATCGTCATTTCAAATATGATATTTGTTGGTCGTAGAATTTGATATTGAATATAAGCCGATATATTTTCTATTCAGAGCCTTGTATTTAATATCAAATGGGATTTGGGTTTGTCATGAATGGTGTCTTCATTAACACTGTTCTTAAACCCAGTTGAGAAAAAGATTAAATCTTTTTATTTAGATTTAATGAAGTATACCAATTAAATGATATTTAATTGGAATTAAATTTGAATTGATTTTTGGGTTTATCATGAACGGTGTTTTAAATAACACTTTCTCTTCAACCCGATAATTAATGGAATGTGAATTGGGTTTACCTTGAACTGTGTTTTAACGACACTCGTTCTTTAACCCGATTTATAGTGAAATGTGATTTGGAATTTATAAATCTTTTGTTAAGATTTAAAGGAGATTTTCCAAAGCAAAGTTTTCCAATTTAATAAAATAAATTAGAATGGAATGGAATTCGATTTGGTAATAATCGAAGTGAATTTCTATGGAGGAAGACAACTAATATATCTGGAATTTAAAAGGCTTTGTCGTTATTCCATTTATATTATTAGTCGGATATGGAAGTTTATATCGATTATATATATATCGATTTGTTTTCCATGAAAATTCCATTGTAAATGGAATGTGATTTTGGGTAGTCGTGAACGGTATCTTTAATAATACTGTTCTTAGACCCAACGGAGTTAAGAAAATCGAGAATGGAGTACCACCAGTTTTGCTCCAGGCGATAGTTAAATCTTTAATTAGATTTGAACGTGAAATGGTAACTGAATTTACCGATAACACCGTGGTGTTAGATATGAAGTATGACCAGTTTTACTTCATGGGATGAATATGTTGGGGTTGGGAAATTTAACAAGTGATTACTTCGGTAAGGTTCGCTAATCCCGACTAGTTTGGATAAACCATAATTTGGTTTGAACTGATATTAAAAAAAATTAAAGAATAAATTTAAAGAATTTATCTTTGATAAAATTAATGGGAACTTTTCCAAAAGTATAAGAATATTTGAATAAAAGAATATCCTGAATTGGAATGAGGCGTATGTTGTGTTTGTTTAACACTTGTTGATTATATACGCGAGTTATTCAGAAAGACCGGGTTTATGCCATTCTGAATAACTGATTCGACAATGTCTCAAGGATGAAGACGGTGGTCGAAGACCAGAGGTCTTCACATCGTTTGGATAATTACTGATAATCTTGATTGGGCTGTACACCCAAGAGGAGGGAATCAGTTGGTAATCGTCCAAACGTACTTGGAGATCGATGAATATGCGAGATACAAGGTGCCTCCGGTTTCGTTCAGACCCAGAACGGATTTGTAAATGGACTGTGTGTCTGACAATGGATATCATTCTGTGTGATTGATGGATATCGGTTGCATGGAGTGGTTTGCCTGTGTGGCATGCTAAGATGCAAATGATCAAGGCTTTTGTTGAAAAGAAAAGTCTTGTAGTTGATGATCAAAGCACCACCTGTGTGGCATAGCTTTGTGTAGCGTTAATTTGCGAGCCTCACATCCTGGTTGTGAACCAGAAACGGGAGAGGACCTCAGGGAGGACATGCCTTTCCTTCTAGCTAGGGTGTCAGTGACCTACCAGCCCTAAAATTTATATTATTATCACCTGTGTGGTTGTTGGATTGCGAGGCGCCTCGGATATATCGGTGACCATGAGTAGCCGATGGAGTCATTTGGCTCATGTACGCCTCAAAGGGTGGGGAAACGCAGTGTTCATGCATTTTAATCCACATCGGTAGACCTGCCCTGACGATCCAAAGGCCCACCTGTGTCTGGGTCCTGAGGCTCGGGCTAGAGAGTCTCGAATCAGTGAGGACTATCTTTAGCCTCGATTCATAGATGGGAATCCAACTTCCAATACGTGACTTTGCGGTTTTGATTGCAGAGCCTAGTATGGCGACATAGTGGTATGGGGCACTTATGCCGTCTATGATTGATACTTATGATTGAAGTTGTTTTATACACTATGCACTTATAATAATTCGACACGGGCAGCTAGTAGTTTTGGTTTTGCAGATTTATATTCACAGGATCCTGGTTTACAGTTGGAACGATACTCGAAAAGCTCTGTATCCGTGTATTACTTTCAGTTATGTTTTGTATTATTTTTCTGCTGCTATGTAATGTAAATTGAATCTCTGATATTTTTCTGATGTATAATATTTGTTCATACTCTGTATATTCTTGTAATCTGATGAAATTATTGTAATATACGATGAAATGTTCTTCTTTTTATGTTCTGTTTCGTCTTGTCCTCAAAGCAATCCCGGGTTTCGAACAGCCTTGGTCGGTTTAGCGATCGATTCGGATCGAGTGAAATTCTCAATTGTTACACAGTCAAAGAATGTAAGACAAAGAAGGGAAAGAAAATTACAGAGGGAGGAAAAGGAAAATAATAATTTTATTTTATTTTAAAATTATTTGTAAGAAAAAAGGAAAGAAAAGTGGAGAAAATTTGGAAAGAGATAAAAGAGAAAAATAAAGATTTTTTTTATTTGTAAGAACTGAAAATAAATTAAAGGAGGATAGAAATAGATGACATAAAGGAAAGAAATAAATGAAAGAAAGAGAAAGAAATTGTATTGAAAACAGGAAACAAATTAAAAATAAAAGGCATGTGTTTTTTTCTTTTGTCCCTGAGATTATGGTATCAATCAATAATACCAAATCAATTAAACAAAAATTTTCTTTCTATATATACAAAAAATAAAAGGAAAAATAAATAAAACAAAGACTTTTTTTAAGAAGAACAACAAAATTAATCTGAAGGATAAAATCAAAATTAATTAACTTTCCCAGGCATTGGCGCCAAAAACTTGTTCGACGACAAATATTCTATGAATTAGAATATCATCGCGAAGTGTAATAAACTGCAAGCGCATGGCGTACACTTGTAGTACGTTAGCGAGTACGAGTCGATCCACAGGGAAATAAATAATTTTAATTATATTCAATCAAATTAAACCAAATTCGAGTGGAGTTTTAACTACAACTAAACTAGCAAACTAAAATTAATAAAAACTATGAGATAAATGACAACTTAGGAATAAATCCACTTTCTAGATCATTTAGTTCAACAAGTTATGAAATCATGATCTCTTTTTTTTGGTTATTTGTTAATTTAGTTCTAATGAAAGTGAACAAGTTAAATTGAAATATACTTTAAGCATGGTCTATGAACTATTAATTTGAACTATAGATCATCAAATTTTTTATTTCAACCTCCACTTAATCACCATCATCATATGTATATGAAGAGACAATTAGTGCTAAGTATATCCTATTTGGTGTCAACAATACAGGCTATCAAATTCAATAATGAACACAAGCCAATAACATCAACATGACATGAAGCACAAAAAAGAGAGCATGAATAAACAAATTATGTTGCATCTACATAAGCAAGAGAGCTTCATTATCCTTAAGTTGAAAGTAATTAGCCTCTCATGTTTGTTATTCTAACAAAAGTAGATTGTAACATAGAACAAAAACAAAAGAAAAAGAAAAGAAAAATAAAGAACAATCTATTCTATTTGCATAAAAAAAAGAACATGTAAATAAAACACAACTAATTGAAATTGCAAAAGAGAGATTACAGAAAAATGGCTAAGAAACCATGGAAAAAAAGAAAAAAAATTTGTTTTTGATCCTAAAAACTAACTAAAGGTAAGGATAAAAAAAGAAAAAAAGAGAGCCTTTACATGATCATAAAGGGGTCATATATACATGTTCTAAACCCTAAAACCCTAATCAACTTTGCTGGGGACTACCACAAATACCCCTTCATTAAGCTTCTTTTTATCTTTAGCAATAATGATTTATGAAGCCTTTTTGTCTCCACTAAAGAAGGAGGGAGAGTGAGTGGGGTCCTCTACTAATCTTCTCTTTGAATTGATTCCTTCTCCATTGATTGATTTCCTTTTTCTGGCAAGGCATTGATTTCCTCTTTTTTGGAAAGGCATTGATTTCCTTTTTTCCTTTGTATGCATTTATATCTTTATGAAGTCCTCTTCTACATGCATCAAATTTCTACAAAAACATGAAAAATGTGCAAGTAAAAATTCTCAAAATAACATAAGCACAAAAATGACCATTTTCCCACTATATGATGATGATTGCATGATATTTTGAAATCAATCGAATTATGGTTTAAACATGTTAAAATACCCACATATGACATTTATTTGCATTAAACAAGAATAAATATGTGAATATAAATGTGCATTTTTACCTGCACATCAACCCGATAAATTTTAACTAAGGAATGATCAAAGTAAAATATCTACTTATTCAAGATAAAGCGTTATTTCATGCGTACTTTGTGAGATTCCACTTTGTGTGTGTGTGGGGGGGGGGGGGGGGATATATACTATCATACATATGGGGATTGTTGAAGTTAACATGAATTGAATGAAATATCTTATTGTGCGACATCACCAAAATTAGAAAAAATATTCAAGTATATGAATAGCCTTCTAATGAGAAGGTTGAGGCCTTGAGGCTTCTAAATGTGCATTTTTGTGAGGAGGGAAGTCATGCATCACCACCATACACGCGCGCACCACAGCCGCCGCCCGATGGAACCGAATCGGGCTAGGCTTGGGTTTGGGTCTAGTATGATCCTACCTTTACTTCAAAAACTGGGTCGTTTTTGAATATTTTCAAGCAGTAGAAGCGGTTGTAACATGCGCACCCTTTAGCGAACAGTAGCAGTAGGAGGCACGTCTCTTAGCGAACAGACATGGGGGCGGCCCGTTAAAATAGTAGGTAGGCGGGTACATCATTTGGAGAATAACAACAGAAAAAGGCGGATATGTGCGTCTTTTATCAAACAATAGCAGAAAAAGGCGGGCGAATGCGACCTGTCAGAGAGGTTGTGACTATTCGAAAGGGTGCAGACGAAAATAAAAAAATGGGAGAATACTGATCACATTCACTGTGACACCCCATGTCCGTTAATGTTACTCTTTAACAGAATCCATTAAGTTCCGTGAAGCGTAATAGGTAAACAGAACAGAATCTCACAAGATATATAGATATGAAATAGCAGCAGAAATTTAAAACTTTATTTTCCAATAGAAAACTTCGTGGTCCCAAAATCCAGTTACAGCATCAGACTGAAATACTAGAACAAAATACATCAAATAAAAACATCTGTCTTGCGCTAAAACCATCAGATTACAGAAATGAAAAATCATAATTTCCACAAGTAGCGATAAACAAGTAGACTAGTAGTCAAAGCGATACATTGAAGTAGATTCAAATCCAAGCAGAAACAGAAGAGTGAGTCTTAATCAAGCCTTAGCATTCCCACCCTGAGAACCTGGGGCGAAAAAAGAAGGGGGAGAGAGAGAAGGAACAAAACGTGTCATACATAAAGTCTGGCGAGTCGAGTGACTTTTAGCATATAAAGGAGTAAAAGTATCATGACAGGCATATAAAATGGATGAGAGATAACAGTATCATATAACAGGTATGAATAGGCTAAACAGAATAAGCAGAATAAACAGAGTAGATTATGCTTCTCAAATACGTTTCTCTACACCAATACTAGTATACGAATTAAGTTTTTTCCAATAACTTAATAGAAACAAAATGGTAGACTTAGGTGTACTTCTAGCAACGAGTTTTACCCTAACAGGAATAACAGGTACCTAAACAGAAATAATGTGTTACGCCAAACAGAAATAATAGGTACCTAAGCACGACTAGATGTACCCTAATTACTACCCCCAAATGATCGGCTCCCTGACTCGTAAATACTATATGTCGGCCCAACAGTAGGGTGTATTACTTCCTAAAGTGGCAACTTACAGAAGGACACAGACCTATTTACTGGTGTTATAGCGGCTTAGTTTCCCAAGCAAGTCGGACCCATGCACGCACATGACTTTGTTGGAACACGCCATCATAACACCTCCACCCAAATGAACCTCTAATAATTAGTTCAATAAGCACGCCCTGACCCCTACCTAGTGCAGGGTCCCCCTTTAATACCAGAATGACTTACTGACTGATACGATCCCCACACAACAGATGACACAAGCCACCCCTGATGAAACGACCCAAACTTGCCCTTATGGGAAAGCCTGGATCGAGTTGAGAACATGACAATTCAAAACACAAACAGAAGAACATTTCGTTGCTATTACAACAATTACATCAGATTACAATAATATAACAGAGTATGAATAAATAATATACATCAGAAAAATATCAGATATTAAATTACATTAGATGGCAGTGGAAAAATAATACATAACACAGCTGAAAGAAATACACGAATACAGAGCTTTCCGAATATAGCTTCAGCTATAAATCCAGGATCTATATAAAGAAATATCTGCAAAACCAAAACTACTAGCTGCCTGGGTGGAAAATAGGGGTAACCAGAGTTTAGGTTAAAACAATAAACTCCAGGTCAGTCATGTGACTGGTGTGAGAACTAAAACAGTTATTAAATCTTTACTTTAAAAATAAAGTAAATCAAGGGACCACGCGTAAAACACGAAACGGGTTTTCTCCCAAGAATACCAGTGCAAAAAACAAACATCGTAATGCTTTTTGAAAAAATGAAGCTATTATAAGACTCAGGTCCCATCACACAATGCAACACAAGCTGGAGGATAGAGTTTTCCCTTATAATAGCCAAACATTCTTGGTACATTTAAAACAAATCATTTTGGTACTATTATAAGTGTAAAGTGTATAAAAAAACTTCAAATATAAATGTCTCAATCATAGACGGCATAATATCCCATGCTACTATGTCCACTACAAGAAAAGACCGAGATTAGCGACAGATTTTTAGCAGTAGAAAATTCCGTCGCTAATTAGCCGCGGATTTTCGAGGAATCTGTAAGGGATATTATTTAAGAATTTTATTTCAACTTATTTTAAAATATTACCGTCGATTTCTTTTTTCTATCGCTAAACCATAGCAAATTGCAACGGTTTAGCATCGTCATATTTTCGTCGCAGTATTCCATCGCAATTTGTGACAGTTTACCGTCATGTATTTTTTGACGCTATTTTGCAGTAGGTTTTCAAGGGATTTGCAAGGGATTGATATGCTTAATCTTTATAAAATGTTTTACTTTTATGTCTTTACTAAGTAATTGATAAGTAAAAATAAATTTTAAATAATTAATGTTAATAATTACTAAATAGTTAAGAAGTAATAATAATTAATAATATAGATTAATAAGTAATTTCTAATAATCAATGATTAATAAGTTTTAATAATTAACAAGTAAAATTTATTATCAAGTGTCTAAAATTCAATAATTATAATTGATAATTATGTTTAATCGTATTAATTCAAAAATTAAAACTTCCATTTTTTCTAAAATAAATATAAAGTTTAAATATAAACTTTTGAAGTTTTCATAATTTTGAAATAAATATAAAGTTGTAACAAACACATTTTTAAGACAATGAGTTTCCTCTAGTTGCAATAAACAAACTTTTAACAGACTTCATTTTTTTACCAGTTAGAATAAAAATATTTTTTTACAAATGATTATCAATATCAAAATCAAAATCTAATATAATATTGAAAAAATCAAAGTTTTAGGTAATTTTAAATTACATGTAATATTCAAATTTGTGTAGAATTCAAAAGTGTTAGAAAAAAATGGAAATATAAGTTTTGTAACTAAATATTTTAGTATTTGTTAAAAAAAACCACCTATTGCTAATCATAAATTCCTAAAATTTAATAAACACAGATCTACGTAAAAAGTATGAAAACCTTCCTGTTACTAAAAAAAGTGGCATCCTAAAATTTTAGATCCCGCTCTCATTTCATTTTCACCGCTCTCATTAATAAGTAAATATAAATTTTAAATAATTAATGTTAATAATATATTAATAATAAATAATCAAACCGACTTTGTCGGTTTTTCTTAATTCTACTGAGCGTTTGATAACTTCCGTCCGTCTGAAGCTTTTTTACAGTACCCATTTTGTCCTCCTTTGTATGATGCATTAATTACAATGTCTATTGAATAATCATGACAAGCCTTATATATCAGTTGCTTGTATTTTCTTTCTTTATGTGCAATTATGACCAGTTTTAATTAGTGTGTAATTACAATTGTCTTTTTTGGCATTTTATGAATTCTCTTCCACAAATTTATCATTTGTTGCCCATTTGTAATTGCTTTAAATTAACTTACTAATTCTAGCGTCTGATTATTTTATATGACTATGAATTTAGTTTTAGTAAGTCATCGATTATAAAATTATTTTGATTTATTTTATATTTGTAGAATAAGGAAAAATATAAGAATATTTTGTAAATGCTATTAAATGCAATATTATTGATCCAACATTAGATGTTCAAATTTATTGTGAGTTATATTTTCTATTTTTAACATTTTTCTCTTTGAACCACTATAGTAATAGTATGAATAAATTACTATTAGTGTATAAATGTATCATAAAAACTTTCCAAACTCAAATATTGACCATATAAGTTAACTGTAGGAATTGTGCAAATGCTTGATTATTATCACATGTTTTAAGATTCATGAATGGTTGTCTTAGGAAACAGAAATCTCAAAATGGAAATAGAAAATGCTTTAATTTAGCATTGGTAGCCGAAACAAAAAAAGAAGGTTAAATACTCTACTAAATTTATTAGTACACAAATTTGGCATTTATTATAATAGCAAATGTGATACTTTATAGAAGTTGAGCATTCAATTGAAACCTTAATAGTTCAACTGATAATATCTAGCAGTCGGTTTTCCCACCGTTATGATGTTATACTAGTAAATAATTACTATTAAAAGTAAATAATATTAAATAGTTAGTATTGATTAATTATTAATTACTATAAAATATAAATAAAAGGTAATAATTAATAAATTGATTAATATTCACTGTTTAATTGAATTTATTTTGATAATCAATGACTTTCTACTTGTTCATGATAACAAACTAAAGCAGCAAGTCTTGACAACATTTATTCCTAATAATCACCTACTAACCTTGTAATCGGTATTCAAAAGGTTATAAAAAACATTGGTTCCAATTAAATAATAAGTTATCATGAATTGTTTAGAAGTAATTTTACTTTTTACATATGTTCATGGTAAAACGATTAAAAATATTTATTATTTCTTATAGTAACAAACTATTTATAGTTAATAACATATATTAAGTATACAATTAATTAATTTATAAACGATAATTAATAATTTATAATTTATAATTGAAAACTTAGAAGGGTTAATTATCTATAAATTATAATAAATGATTACAAATAAATAATTTATAATTCATAATTATTGTTTATAATCACTAACTAAATTTAAATTTAATATTTTATTATAATTAATTATGAATAGTTAGTAAATTAGACATAATAATAATCTATACTTTAATTTTTGTTTGATGTTAGTTAATGCTTTTGGCTCCAAGTTCAAATTTCAAATTTTTACTTAAGTTTAGGTGGAAAGGGCCAAAATAATTGGCTCCAGAGACGAAATAGTTTCACCTTCCACACTCAATACTAACGCTGCATATCTTTTATTCCCCAAAATCAAAACTACCCCTTCGCATTTTAATGGCCTCGTCCTTCAAAAAAAATACGTCGATTACTTTCCCCTTCTACCAAATCGCAAGCACCCTAATCTGCCAAAAATTCATGGCCGCCTTCACCACAAAATCAAATCGCTCCTTCTTCAACAATCCAATTCAAACACAATTCCCATAACCTATTCTCCAAGTATTTCAAAATCGATTTTTTCTAATGTCTACAGAGGTTATTGGGGTTGTCGCTGAATTCTGGTATTCTTAGATTTGGAAGATTTTTTGGTAGTTTGAAGTTTGAGATCTGATTAAGTTGGTTATTTGGTTTAACAAAGATTCAAGTTTGAACCTTTTGGTCCCCCTTTTCAACTGTAAAATGATATAGTTGATTCAATCCGTACGTAAATAGGAGTTTTAACCTATTTCAGTTACGATTCTGTATTCATAAACTTGTACCTGGTCTTTTAGAGCCTATGGTCATTACACAAAATCATAGTGCAGTAACAACTGAAGAAAAAACTGCCATGGTGTTCATGTTTTGATTCTAGACACCAGTAATTGTATATTCATCAGTACTATGAAGTTATTGATGACTAGAAGACGTTATTATACGTTCTTTTAAGTGCTAGCAATTTACAGTTGTCTTCTCAATGATGTTGCAACAGTTTTCAATGAAACTTACATGCTTAACATGAAGGAGAAATTAGGATATATTATTTAATGTTGAAACCTGTATGCTGACTTAATCAAGTGCCCCTGTCATATTGAAACCTATATGTTGTACATGATACATTTGAAAATGAACATACTTTTAGCATATATTATTTAAGAAGGGTGCCTAGATTAATTTTTAAAAAAGGAAAGCGCTTGGCAAACAGGCCTGCAAAGGGAGCAGTCCATGAAGCAGCTGTAAGGGCAAGTATAAGGGTACAAGTTGGAGGCAATGTGGCAGCATGGAAAGTATGGTAGCCTGCACCTTACTCTGCGTCGATAACCTGTATGCTGCTATATCCCTTTTTGCTTTCTTTGTCTCCATAAGTTAATGCAGGTAATATAAGAGTTATAGCGCATAGAAATATCAATGGTATGGGGTTCATTTTTTGTTTTAATTTTTTGATTGCTTGTTTTGGATGAATTTTATAAGTGGGCGAGTTGAGTTGTGTTGGGAAAGTTGAGGCAGAATTTGGAAATATTTCGTGATGGTGATGATACATGATTATTGTTTAATAAATAAGTGTGGGTAATTTTAGAGATGACCTGAAATGTATAATTACTTTATTAAGTCGGCATTTGCTGAAGTTTTAATCATCATTTGAATTTTTTTTTGCATTGAGTATTATTTTATATTTTTGTTTATTTACATATGCTACTTTCACCATGTAGACTATGAGACGTCTTGATGGAAGTGGATCTGGAAAAAGATTGACCGCGCTTGTATCCCAAGCTAGCCAGTTCCTGATCCTCATCAGCTCTTGGATGATTTGGAACAATCTCTTAAAGAAATAGAAGATGCTAATTTACGGTGAGTGAAGTATATCCCTGAAAAAAGAAAGTATATTCGTGGATGGTCGAAAAGAAATGGCAGGGATTGCAAGGAATGAGTTTGAGGTGAAGGAAGGTTGTGAATAGTGAAGCAATAGATTTGTTCTAATGAATTGATGATATTGATTTTCTTGTTATAACATATGTAAATTAACGAGAGTAGAATAAGATGAGAAAATATTCTATTTAAAAAAATGTAATATTGAATGTTGATTATGAGATGAGTGATTAATATAATACATTGATTATGAGATGTGTGTGTTGATATTAATTGTGCTATATTTACATTAGGAATTGTGTATTGAATGGAACACAAATTATGTGTGATGACTATGTGTGTGTGTATATATATATATATATATAGACAGATCAAAAGGGGAATAGCAGCGGATTACCAACAAAAAAAGGACGTTAAGTTTACCTATTTAATTTTCGTCGCTAATCCCTTGGTAATTAGTAAGGATTTACTAGCATTTTTTATAAATAATATTTTATTATAAATTAATTATCCATCGGTAAATAGTCGGTATATAAATTAAAATTAAATTAATAAATAAAATTTTATTTTTATTATAAAATTAGTAAAATGACAGAAAAATGTCGGGAAACTCATGCTAAATTCCGTCGCTAAATCTGACACAAATACCGTCATGGTTTTTAGCGACCACACCGTTATGTAGGAAATCCGTCGCTAAGGCCTGTTTAGCGACGGATTAGAAGCGGATTCTGCCGCTGCTATATGCAGTTTTTCTTGTAGTGGTTGTCATACTAGTTCTACAACTAAAACCAGAAGATCACATATTGGAAATTGGATTCCATCTATGAGTCGAGGCAAAGGATGGCTCCTCACCGATTCGAGACACTCTAGCAAATGTCTCAGGTTTACACACTCTGGGCAACCCTTCGTTCCTGCAGGGCCGGTCCGCTCTTACGTTTGAGGATTGATAATTCCTTAATACACATTTCCCGGTCCTATCGGACCTATCCATCGGCTACGTAGTAACCGATTTATCCAAGGTGCCTCGCAATCCATCATCCACATAGGTAAAAATAAATAAATGTCTGGGATCCAAAGCATGACACCACCCATAGTTAGAAGGAAACGCCATGTCCTCCCTGCGTCCCTAATCCCGTTTTTGACTCATACCGAGGTGTGAGGCTCGCGAATTAACACTATACACAAAGTTATGCTATTTAAAGTCGTGCTTTGATCATCAACCACAAGGCTCTGCTTTTCAACAAAAGCCTTGATCATTTGCATCTCAGCATGCCACAATGACAATTCACGCCATGCAACTGATGTCTATCGATATATAACCTCTAAGCTCGTACGTCTTAGAGAAGGGTGTTAAGCAAGAGAATAAATTCTCAGCCACCAAACATATATATATATATTTAATAGAGATCAATAAACACAGAATAAAATCCAATGTCAGACACATATCCATTTACTAGTTCGTTCTGGGTCTGAACGAAACCTGAGGCACCTTATTCCTCATCCTATATGTCCAATACAGGAGAGAAGCCCTCGCATATCCGGTCGATCTCCAAGTACGTCTGGATGATCACAACTTATTACCTCGTCTTGGGTGTACAACCCAATCAAGACATCAGTAATCATCCAAACGATATGAAGATTTCCGGTCTTCAACCACCGTCTTCATCGTCGACATATCGTCGAATCAATTATTCAAAATTGGTATAAACCCAACCTTTCTGAATAATTCACGTATCTTATAATCCTGTGCTATAAAACACAACATATGCCTCATTCCAATCCAGAATATTCTTTTCACAATTTAAACCAAATTAAGGTTTTCCAAACTAGTCGGGATTAGCGAACCTTACCGAAGAAATCACTTATTTTATTTCCTAATCCCAACCTATTCATCCCATGGAGCAAAACTGATAATACTCCATATTTAACACCACGGTGTTATTAGTAAATTTAATTACTATTTCACGTTCAAATCTAATTAAACATTTAACTATTGCCTGGAGTAAAACTAATGGCACTCCTTTCTCGATCATTTCCCTAATTTGATAATTTAAATTACCACATTCTCATTTCAATCTAATTAAAGATTCATTAAAACTCCACTTAGTTTTAATCTTCCAATAATCATTATTTAAAGATTATTTAACTTTTGGAAACACAAACATGCCACATCGACAATCTACACCGTACCACTCATTTCTGCCAATATATAACCTCTAAGCTCGTATGTCTCAGAGATGGGTGTTTAGCAAGAGAATAAATTCTCCGCCACCAAACAGATATATATTTAGCAGAGATCAACAATATAGTTCGAAATACAATGTTAGACATGAAATCCTGTCTTTAACTGGGTTAAAAAACCAATGTCATTTAAAACACGGTTCACGATAAACCCAAAATCACATTCCATTAATTATGGAATCTTAACAGAAAACAGATCAATATATAATCGATATCAATTTTCGTATCGGACTAATAATATAAACGGAATAACGACAAAGCCTTTTAAATTCCATATATATTAAAAGTCTAAAAGAAATGGCAGGGATTGCAAGGAATGAGTTTGAGGTGAAGGAAGGTTATGAATAGTGAAGCAATAGATTTGTTCTAATGAATTGATGATATTGATTTTCTTGTTATAACATATGTAAATTAACGAGAGTAGAATAAGATTAGAAAATATTCTATTTAAAAAAAATGTAATATTGAATGTTGATTATGAGATGAGTGATTAATATAATACATTGATTATGAGATGTGTGTGTTGATATTAATTGTGCTATATTTACATTAGGAATTGTGTATTGAATGGAACACAAATTATGTGTGATGACTATGTGTGTGTGTGTGTATATATATATATAGACAGATCAAAAGGGGAATAGCAGCGGATTACCAACAAAAAAAGGACGTTAAGTTTACCTATTTAATTTTCGTCGCTAATCCCTTGGTAATTAGTAAGGATTTACTAGCATTTTTTATAAATAATATTTTATTATAAATTAATTATCCATCGGTAAATAGTCGGTATATAAATTAAAATTAAATTAATAAATAAATTTTATTTTTATTATAAAATTAGTAAAATGACAGAAAAATGTCGGGAAACTCATGCTAAATTCCGTCGCTAAATCTGACACAAATACCGTCATGGTTTTTAGTGACCACACCGTTATGTAGGAAATCCGTCGCTAAGGCCTGTTTAGCGACGGATTAGAAGCGGATTCTGCCGCTGCTATATGCAGTTTTTCTTGTAGTGGTTGTCATACTAGTTCTACAACCAAAACCAGAAGATCACATATTGGAAATTGGATTCCATCTATGAGTCGAGGCAAAGGATGGCTCCTCACCGATTCGAGACACTCTAGCAAATGTCTCTGGTTTACACACTCTGGGCAACCCTTCATTCCTGCAGGGCCAGTCCGCTCTTACGTTTGAGGATTGATAATTCCTTAATACACGTTTCCCGGTCCTATCGGACCTATCCATCGGCTACGTAGTAACCGATTTATCCAAGGTGCCTCGCAATCCATCATCCACATAGGTAAAAATAAATAAATGTCTGGGATCCAAACCATGACATCACCCATAGTTAGAAGGAAACGCCATGTCCTCCCTGCGTCCCTAATCCCGTTTTTGACTCATACCGAGGTGTGAGGCTCGCGAATTAACACTATACACAAAGTTATGCTATTTAAAGTCGTGCTTTGATCATCAACCACAAGGCTCTGCTTTTCAACAAAAGCCTTGATCATTTGCATCTCAGCATGCCACAATGACAATTCACGCCATGCAACTGATGTCTATCGATATATAACCTCTAAGCTCGTACGTCTTAGAGAAGGGTGTTAAGCAAGAGAATAAATTCTCAGCCACCAAACATATATATATATATATATATTTAATAGAGATCAATAAACACAGAATAAAATCCAATGTCAGACACATATCCATTTACTAGTTCGTTCTGGGTCTGAACGAAACCTGAGGCACCTTATTCCTCATCCTATATGTCCAATACAGGAGAGAAGCCCTCGCATATCCGGTCGATCTCCAAGTATGTCTGGATGATCACAACTTATTACCTCGTCTTGGGTGTACAGCCCAATCAAGACATCAGTAATCATCCAAACGATATGAAGATTTCCGGTCTTCAACCACCGTCTTCATCGTCGACATATCGTCGAATCAATTATTCAAAATTGGTATAAACCCAACCTTTCTAAATAATTCACGTATCTTATAATCCTGTGCTATAAAACACAACATATGCCTCATTACAATCCAGAATATTCTTTTAATCAAATATTCTTTTCACAATTTAAACCAAATTAAGGTTTTCCAAACTAGTCGGGATTAGCGAACCTTACCGAAGAAATCACTTATTTTATTTCCTAATCCCAACCTATTCATCCCATGAAGCAAAACTGATAATACTCCATATTTAACACCACGGTGTTATTGGTAAATTTAATTACTATTTCACGTTCAAATCTAATTAAACATTTAACTATTGCCTGGAGTAAAACTAATGGCACTCCTTTCTCGATCATTTCCCTAATTTGATAATTTAAATTACCACATTCTCATTTCAATCTAATTAAAGATTCATTAAAACTCCACTTAGTTTTAATCTTCCAATAATCATTATTTAAAGATTATTTAACTTTTGGAAACACAAACATGCCACATCGACAATCTACACCGTACCACTCATTTATGCCAATATATAACCTCTAAGCTCGTATGTCTCAGAGATGGGTGTTTAGCAAGAGAATAAATTCTCCGCCACCAAACAGATATATATTTAGCAGAGATCAACAATATAGTTCGAAATACAATGTTAGACATGAAATCCTGTCTTTAACTGGGTTAAAAAACCAATGTCATTTAAAACACGGTTCACGATAAACCCAAAATCACATTCCATTAATTATGGAATCTTAACAGAAAACAGATCAATATATAATCGATATCAATTTTCGTATCGGACTAATAATATAAACGGAATAACGACAAAGCCTTTTAAATTCCATATATATTAATAGTCTTCCTCCACAGAAGCTCACTTCGATTATTACCAAATCGAATTCCATTCCATCCCAATTTATTTTATTAAATTGGAAAACTTTACTTTGGAAAATTTCCATTAAATCTTAATAAAATGTTTATAAATTCCAAATCACATTTCATTGTTAATTGGGTTAAAGAACGAATGTCGTTTAAAACACAATTCACGATAAACCCAATTCACATTCCATTTTATTCCAATTACTAAATATATTTGGAAACTCTAATAATCTTAATTAAAAGATTTATTCTTTTCACATGGGGTTTAAGAACAGTGTTACCGAAGACACCATTCACGACAAACCCAAAATCCAATTCGATATTAGTTATAAGGCTCTGAATAGAAATTATATCGGCTTATATTCAATATCAAATTCTGAAACCAACACATATCGTATGGGGAATAACGATATATATCTATCTTCCAAATTCCTCCACAATATCCGTATAGTCACGGAATCCAATATCGAAATATTCCGGCAATGATTTCTATTCAAATCCATTCCAGTTTATATATTGGGTATTTCTGTTTTTATTAAAACCCTTTATAAATCTAGTTAATAACTAGTTTATTTTAATAAAATTGTATTTTTATCTTTACAAACATGGAATTTTTCATCCTAGTTCTTTTCGAATAATTTATTATGATTTTACACAAATTATTAATATTTTTAATAATTTTATTGGCCCCTTTCTGTCGATTTCCATAAATGGTCAGCGAACTGCACTTACAACGACCTTTTCCAAATTTGATTTGGACATAATTCTGAATCCAACTTTTAGATTTCAAATCTCTTATATTCATTGGAAAGCTCTTTTCGATACGAACCCATCAGTTTCAGTTTTAGAGAATCCGACGGTTGGATCTCCCGTAATGTCAATTCGAAGTCAATGGTCGAAATTCGCGAACGGTCGCAGCGCGACGCGTTCTACTCTGGCCATTAAATGTATATAATATATATATATATATACTATATATTTCGTCGATTTCCATTTAAAACGTATTTTATAAATTCGTTTTAAAACGATCCCCACTTTCATTTCAATTTTAAATCAAAATTGAATACTCCTTATCATTATAATATTTAAATGATAATATTTCCAAAATATCAGATTTAGAAATCATTGCCTTTTCGATATTCATTATAAAATCGATATAAACATCGCTCGCGTTAAAATGACACATGACTAATCAACACGGCTTCATATATTTCAATATTTTCGTGTACATCCAAAATTGGACATCAAATTCACATTCTAATCCTTTACAGAATATTATTTTAAAATATTCGTTATTTTAAAATATTCGATCTTTTTGAATTGGAATCGGACCAAATCAATTAACATATAATTTTATTTATATGCATTTCATACATCACATGTACACAACAATAATTATACACAGTTAACCATCATCCAGAGTGCATTACACAACTGCATAAGCAATAAATATAATTAATTAATGCTTACAACAGTATGTCAACCAATTGATTGACATACAACTAAACAATTGGGATTAGTGTACGCCAAATATCATCCCAGTACTTATGTGGGGTTTCAACTAACAAATACTGAATATTATTTGTGTAGTTGGGCGATGTGTAAAATTTATCGTCCCAATCAATATCAGATAAATAGATTTACATAAACAAATCGTCCGGTTTGTAAATGAATATTTATTTCCATTTCAGGAGAATTTTACGCCGTTCATATATGCGTTAAAAATTATATTTTTAACGATAAAATATTTATTTCAACACATGAATATTTTTAATAGTCCATATATTCAATAAAAATAATATTTTTACTATTCAAACATTTTATTCAACACATGAATATTTTAAACGGTTCATATACACATCAAAAATTATATTTTTAATGAATAAATATTTATTTCAGGAAATTTCGGCATTATAATGGCGTGGTATTAGAACCGGTGTAATGTATAGCATTACCCCTCTCCTGATACTGGCTCGCGCCATACATAATAATCAATCACATTCCATACAGCACAAAACAACCAATAATCACAATACAGTCAATAATTACAATTCAATCCAAACAAACGTCCATGGTTTGTGCAATAAACAGTGTCGGGTGCTACTTAGCACCGTCTACATCCTAGTATATATTCAACTGTAAGATAATTTAAGCGTGAAAGTGTTCTCACCATTGGTTTCCACTCCGTCGTTCTTTTATTGATGATTTGCTCGTCACGCGCGCCTTTTGTCGCTTTCATCGTCCGAATTTGCCATTTTGATTCGCACTTCTTCATACGACCTCCAAACTTCACCAAACTTTTTTCCTAGCACAAACGCGCCATTTCGGACAACTTTTGCCTAGGGGGCTTTCTTCCAAAAATGCACCAATTCGCCATAAATTGTGAAAAACAGCAGCAGATCCGCGGAATTTGGACGCATTTTCCGAACAGCTCTGAACTCTAAAATTTGACTTTCATACATCCAAATCGAAGAGAAAATCGTGCTCTACAACTTTGACACTGTGGAGTTTTGGCAAGAAACGCACGGTTTGGGAGTTATTAGTGAAATAGTGACAGGGTGTTATTTTCAAAACGGAATTTTAGAGAAAATGAGTTTTAAGGTGAAATGGAGCTTACGACCGGAGCTGGACTGAGGGGGGCGGCGCAGGCTTGCCAGGGCGGCGGAAGGGTGCGGGTGATGGTGGTAGGGCCCGGAGTGGTGGTGGTGGTTTTTAGGTGTAGGGTTTTTGAAAATTGGAAGAGGAAAAGAGGAGAGGAGGAAGAGGAGGAGGGGAGATGGCCGAAGGGTAGCGGCGCTGGTGGGGGCCGTTAGTAAGCAGGGAGGGGCAGGCTGAAGGATTTGAGGAGGAGCCCATATTTGGGGGAAATGAAGAAAGGGAAGGAGGAAAGAAAGTGAAGAAAGAAAAGGAGGAAAAGTGAATATATGCCAATTTCTTCCGAATCGTTCAACAGCAAACGATCTCCGTTTGCCGCGGATTTCAGATAGACATAGTACACGTGAAGGTGAGTCCAACGAAACAAGTTTCGTTGAATTCCGAGTTCGTGTGCCCATCCGTTAAAATTGTCAAAGATTCTCAAATATTGTTCAAAAATGCGATTTTGGCGCACCTTTTCTTCTTGCACACCCACACACTAACTCCAAAAATTATGGCCTTTTGGATTTAACCATTATTAGACGATACGAATCCAAAAAAGAAGACGGAATCGAATTCTGAGGTCGTATCAATAATGTTTCTTTGTAAAATGACTGCTTGTTTTTGAACAAATGGTTTTGCTTCGCACGGCCACATACTGACTCCGTTCGATGCGCTTTTTGGAACTCAACAATGATTTGTCATTATGAATCAAAAAATAATTATCTCGTCAAATTCTGAGCTCATACGCAAAATTTCACTTTAAAGGGCTATGTATTGCTAACCGAAAACCCTAGCTAATTGCCACTATTCCGATCTCGGAATATATCGAAGTTTATACTTTTCGAAGTCGCAAACGACAATTTGAAAGTGGTTTCAAGTCCAAACTCATCTGCATGCAAAATGTGACTTTTTGGGCTATATATAATATTAGAATATATATATATATATATTTCATAGCGACTATTCTAATTTTTAAACCGGACATAACTTACAGTTTATATTATGAAAACTGAATTTTTCACATCTGTTAGAAAGATATTGTCAAACAGATTTAGATGTTTCTAATTTTACTGAAATCCAATTTATTTTGAATTCTATACATTCAATTGAAATTTAAAATCGAATTTTCAAACTACCGCGCCATTTCTAACTCCTTTTATAATTAAAATAAAATTTATGCGTTCCAACTTCGATTTAAATAAATTTTTAGTTGTTATTATTTAAAATAAATCATTTTAAATATTCAAAATTCATTAAAATAGCTGAAATAAAAAATTTAAATTTGTTCTGATCGGGTTGTTACATATTAGGCTTATATCCCCAATTAACTAGGATTTGACAGGTTATGCCTAACAGATTGACAAGCCGACATAACCCCAACAGATCAAATAGGTTAAGTTTAACGGGTTCGTATAACCCTTCACAGATTTAATAGATTTACTTAACCCCACGGGCTCAACATGTTTACTTAACCCCACCCACAGATTAAATAAGCCACATATTAACAAGTTTATATGTATATAACCCCCACAGATTAAATAGGTTAAGTATTACAGGTTAACAGTTATGAATAACCCCAAACATGCTTCATAGGTTACTTACAGTCTCATTAATATGTTCCACTTAATCTTTAAATTAAACCTACAGATTTATATGCACAAATCTCAAGTCATAATTCACAGTACAATATATTCCCCAAATTTTTGTCATACTTCACAGTATAGGTTATGCCCCCAAATTATCATTCCTAATCATTCACAAATTATCCCAACTTCGTTCGTATGCATGTTTCAGCAATATTAGCCTAGGCTCGAAGGTAGCCTAGGTTATAAAGATAAAAGGGGAATGAGAGAGAGAAGAACAGAATAGGCATATACAACAAAATAAGCATATAGTAACAGAGATGGGCATATGACAGCATAAATAGGCATATAAGAACTGAACAGCAGATCAGGTGTACAGAAGATACATGTAATAACAAAACTGTTTAGGTATGAATCAGATTCTTAACAGGTATAGGTTTAGATCCAGATTTATAAACATGTCAGGATTACTTATTAAATTCTTTATATATCTAAAAGTAACATGAAATCACAGAGAATGGACCTAAAGAACAGAGAATAATATGTTGAAGCTACAATAGAGATTCTTGTATGAATATAAGTTGATATTTGAAGAAAATAGCCAGATTTAATCCAAGCAGAGGCACCATTCCATTGTCCCCATTGTTTTTAGGTGTAGAAAACAATAGAAATGATGTCCTATATATAGCCTACTGCAAACGAACCCGGTCAAATATTGCGTGCAGATTCAGAAAAGAGAATTCACCCAGATCCTTGTTCGGTCGACCCACCCTCACCTGGGTCGACCCATAGGTCGACCCATATGGCCTTGGTTCGACCCAGCCCAGGTGCGGGTCAGACCCAAAGGGTCACTTTCCACCCGGTTTTCCTGCTTCGTGAACGGGAATTGATTTGAATTTCTTGTTTGAATTTATTTATACATAAGAGTCTTATACGTATACAAACTTCTAACCTTTATATCTTCCTCATACGATGTCCGTTTTCTAAAAACTTGGAGTCTATCTTAAGCAGAATTCCGAGATGAACGCAATGGTGCAGTCCGTTTTAATTAATTCCCACTATTTTAATTAAGTATTCTTTAGTTTAACGTTTTAATGTCCCTTAAAATTACGGGGTGTTATATTCTCCCCTACTTAAAGGATTTCATCCTCGAAATCTTTAAGTTAAGAAGAATATTTATACTAACATCCATCAACCATCTACTCATACATCAATCACAAGCATCCATTGTCCTTAAAAGAATTCTAATGATGGTATGAACATATGCAAAGGGGTGTGTGTGACCCTATATAAATGCGAAAAATCAGGCGGTCTACATTCAGTTGGCCTCCTCAATGCAATGTATGTTAGTGCCATGAATCCAATATGTATGCAAATAGACCTAGTATATCATGTAAACTCTATATGTGTGCACAATCATCCATTTAAATGCAACGTCTATATGATGATACGGTCATTTCCATCAATAAAAATTTAAAATGTACACACTTTCGTATTCAGTATGTCAGTGCTTTGAGGGGATCTAGTGCCTACTGTGTGTATATGCATTCACGAGCAACCACTTGCATCCATCAAACATAACATATTTCAAAAACATGTTTACATCCACTGGTTTTCTACCTAAAGGTCGAAGATTAGATCGATAGCATATAATCAAATGACAGAAGCAAGTATGATTAAAAGCTTGGAAAATGAAGTTAAGAGAATACTCTTGAAAAGAAAAGGGTACGAAGCGCGAATCTTTTCTTCAGTCTCCCAAATTGTATTTTTGCGATCTTCTCCCCATTGAACTTTCATCAATTTGACTTCTCGATTGCAATGCTTCTTAACTTCTGATCTAAGTATACGAGTAGGAACTCGTCTAACGGTCGCCTCTTATTCTACCTCTACATCTTCAAGCATGCTCGGCTCAACTACCTTTGCTATATCATGTAGATACTTCTGCAAATGATAAATGTGGAAAACATCACGAACACCCGTCAATCTCTCTGGTAGCTTTACTCTATAGGTCATTTGACCTATCCTTTCCACTATGAGAAATGGCCCTACGAACCTTGGAGCCAATTTCCCTATAGATCCAAAGTGAACCACATTCCTCAAAGGTGATACTTTGATGAAAACCACGTCTCCCACCTCAAACTCAATATCCATCCTTCTCCTATATGTGTAGGACTTATGCCCATCATGATCTGTCTTCATGCATCTACGGATAAGATCAACCTTTTCTGAAGTTTCTCTAATCATCTCAGGTCCAAGTAGAAGTCTATATGTAGACTCCAACCAACAAGTCAGTGATCTACAAGGTCATCCGTAGAATGCCTCGAAGGGTGCCATACCTATACTAGCTTGATAATTGTTGTTGTAGGCAAACTCAACTAATGGAAAATTCTCCTCCCAAGTTACTCCAAAGTCTAGGATAAACAGCCTCATAAGATCCTCAAGAACTCCATTCACCCTCTAAGTCTTCCCATCGGTCTGAGGGTGATATACGGTGCTCAGACAAAACTGTTTATCTAATGCCTCTTGCAGGCTCTTCAAAAACTCACTAGTAAAGATGGGGTCACAACCACTCACTAAGCTAAAAGGTACTCCATGTAAGCGGACTATCTCATGAAGATAAACTAATGCTAAATAAGCTGTCGTTCTCTTACTCTTAACAGGAATGAAATGAGCGCTCTTAGTAAGCCTGTCAACTATAAACAAAATACTGTTGTTGCCTTCCTTGATCTAGGCAAACCATCGATCAAATCCATAGTGACGCTCTCCCACTTCCACTGTGGGACTTCTAAAGGATGAAGTGAACCACCGGGCTTCCTTTGTTTAGCTTTATCTTGCTGGCAAACTAAACATTGAGAGACAAAATCCGCCAAATCCTTCTTCATCCCATCCCAAAAGAAAACCCTCTTCATATCTCTATACATCTTATCACCGCCCAGATGGATAGTCATCCTAAAATGATAGGCTTCCTCAAGGATTGTCTTCAATTAACTCCCAAGTCGAGGAACACAAGCCTTCCATCCATCGCGACCACCCTCTATCATCCGTGAAATATCTACTGAGGTGACTAGAAGTCTCTCCTCTACTAAGCCTATCCAAGATGTTTGCTATCTATGAGTCCTCTCGCTGCAAAGATCCTATCTGATCCATAAAAGTAGGTCACACCTCTAAGGATGCCAACGAACCAGGTGTAAGATCCGTAGATGGCCTAAAATCGAAGGTCGATATGTACTCCAAGCTCCGCCTCTCTACGAATAGAGGACTCAAAGTCATCCTATGTGTTTAAACCAAAATTGGTCTAAAACAACAATGGTACTTTAGTAGTACTTCACCAAACGGTAAGAAGTAGAGAATGGAGCCACAATCATAAAAAGTAAGTAAAAAAACACAAGAATTTTATAGTGGTTTGATCTAAAATAGATCTACGTCCACTTTGGCAAGAGTTTTTATTATCATTTTCAAGTTTACAAAATACATGAATTCACTCGTATTGTTCAGCTCTCTCTTTATGTTCTAAATTTCACTTGAATTTGCAAAGGAATCGGCGAGATCTCTTGCTTTGTGATGGTGGTTGTATAAATTTTCAATCGCTTAAGTAATTGAATGATCTTCATGGATTCCATGGCGATTTAGCGTTAGATCTAGGTTTTGGAGAGGATTAGCGGAGATTATAGTAGCTTGGATTGAACTTGAGAGAGAATTAATGGTGTTTGAAGAAGATTAGGTCCTCTTGATGTTGGAGCAAGATGGAGTGAGCTCGGGAAGCCATTAATGGAGCTTGGAATGAAGCTTGAAGTGTTGGAGAAACGATTTAGCAGCCTTTCGGGGTAGAATTTTTTTCCTCCCTCTTCAAGTATGATGTAGTGGGGTATTTATAGGAGTGTTTTAGGGGTAGTGGCACACTTGTAAATAAGGGTGTATAGCTGGCACATGGTTGGCGCAAGGTTGGCATGCGACATGCTCCTAATCATGGCATGGTTGAATTTAGCAGCTTGGCCTATAATGCGTTCGACTTGGCATGAACGACTTGAGTCACTCTGGCTTGCGGCATGAATTACCATATTTTCATCTGCATGAATAAAGTTGGCAATCACCTCTTTACAGCTGGCACTAGCTGTTTATCACGTGCGCCTCTCAATTTGGAATCTTAATCTCGATAACTTTGCTGAACCCGTATGGATAATGACCTGGGACTTGATCTTTAACGTTATGCTTCTAAGCGTCTTGCTCTATTTTTTGTACAACTGGCGCTTTACCTTCTAGATTCTCAAACTGAAGGAGTGACACGTCTATCCTGTCCTAAGTTGTCTGAACATCATTGTATCAAGTGGTATGAATGCTCTTTCGACATGAGCATTTACGGCTTGAGTTCCTCCTTTATATCATGTGACTTTCTTACATGGGTTCAGAAGCATGCAGACTTGTGCACGTGGCCATCTACCCACGTTCTATGACTTCATACCAACGTTTACAATTGCTCCGTGATACAGCCACGTGGCATTCCATTTATATAGCGGCCGTCATGCAATCCATTTTAACCGAGTTGATTAATAGCATGCATCATGCTTTCAACAACTTAGCCTACCCCAACTTGCCTGTCCTTACACGCCATGACTTGCCATGACTTTCATATATTGACAACCAGGCACTTCATTCTTAATGGGATAGTAATGACATGATTTTTATGAATATATCACCGACATGCTTATGAAGCCGCACTTTTATACCATTGCATATGTCCCATATGAAACAGTGCTACCATATGTATGTGTGGCTCTCATATATGCATGCTATGTCATCAAGAAAATAAAGGATATATACTTTTGTATTATGTATATCACATAGCTGTTGCATTATCATCTTGAATGCATATCCAGGTTTCAACGGCATGAATACGGTACTACTTGATATGGTTCACGATATGAGATCCCGACGCCATGATAAATTGATGACATGGGAGACCAATGCCATGACTAAATTGAATGACATATGGAATGTCTTGAGGACATAGCGTCATGGTGAAAATCGCTATGCGACATGGAGTTTCAATGTTGCATAAGCGAATATAAGCACTTGCGACATGGACATTTGCACGGGTTGGCTAATATCGCAAGTACCACTTGAATAAGCTTGAAGCTAATGATATGATTACAACGATACGATGATATTCACGGTATGGATGTTGAACGACATGGTTTCTCGTGGCATAAAAACTTGACGACATACGGCATGGACCATGTAGTACCGAACAGTTTTTACCAAGTCATGTGAACCATCTTGAGTCATGCCGCCAGAATAATATGGCACCATGTCGTTAGAACGTGTTTTATGAAACTGCCCGGTCCGTTGTGCATTATATCGTCACCATATTTTTTCGAACCGTGTTTTTATAACGGGGTTAACATTTGCCCTTCGAAGCTTATATTTCTTGCTTGCGAGAAATGCGAGCTTCGAAATGAACACAATTTGCATTGAGATCCAACTTTAGCTTTTTTGTTTGCTATGGCAAGACATGCTTTGAATTTATATATTCCATGCTACCTGTTCTATAATTAAAACAAGTATTTGCACGATTTTGGACTTATACTTTGTTATTGATCGTCCACATCAATAACATATTAGTTTAATCATTAGAAAATGAATTATAGCGAATTTCAATTTGAATTGAATATAGTGTTTGCACATGATTATTTTATTCAACAGTTTAAAAGTCATCGAATATTATTTACACAAACACGATATTCTAATTTGAACTCGCGTTTACGCTTAAGATCAATTAATCAACTAAAGCCGACTGTGGATTTCAGGCGTCACTGTTTTAACGACTTATATGAGGTGTACGACATTTCACATTTGGGAAATATGTATCTGTGATTTGTTTCCATTCCTTCTTGAAGAAGCTTTGAATATTTGAATATCTGTGCCCCAACCTAGGGAGTTGTCATTAGTCTTTGTTATGATAAGTATTTTTACTGTTCAATGTTTGTTTCTTTATTGATCAGTTCTGACATCGGAGACTCCATTAGACGCCCCGTGTTTCGGAGAAGTCATTTATAATCCAACGTTCGTCTTCTCCTGTCAACTGAATCAACATTGCAGACTTCATTGAGGATAGTTGATCTCTACTATGGGGAAGTTTCTCTTTCTATGATAGGACTGCCCCCACTTGGGAAGGACTTTGAATCTCATGCCTTTGCTTGGGCTAAAATTTAACACTTGTCGCGTCTGGGGTATTCAGACTCTACGCAAGTTAATTGGTTAAGGTCCAACACTTGTCGCAACTGAGATATTCAAACACTACGCAAGTTAATTGGTTAATGTTCAACACTTATCGCATCTGAGATATTTAGGCACTACGAAAGTTAATTGGTTAACGTCCAACACTTGTCGCATCTGAGATATTCTGACACTACGCAAGTTAATTGGGTTAATGTCCAACACTTGTCGCATTTGAGATATTCAGACACTACGCAAGTTAATTGGTTAATGTCCAACACTTGTTGCATTTGAGATATTCAGACACTACGCAAGTTAATTGATTAATGTCCAACACTTGTCGCATCTAAGATATTCATACCCTACGCAAGTTAATTGGTTAATGTCCAACACTTGTCACATCTGAGATATTCAGACATCACACAAGTTAATTGGTTAATGTCCAACACTTGTCGCATCTGAAATATTCAAACACTATGCAAGTTAATGTGTTAATGTCGAATACTTGTCGCATTTGAGATATTCAGACACTACGCAAGTTAATTGGTTAATGTTGAACACTTTTCGCATCTGAGATATTCAGACACTACGCAAGTTAATTAGTTAATGCCCAACACCTGTCGCATCTAAGATATTCAGACACTACGCAAGTTAATTGGACGAATATTGCATCATTTTACAGGTTTGGCACCAATTCCTTTGTCAGACGCTTGTCTTGGCAAGCTATCTCAGTTTAGGCACTAGGGCTCTGAACCTCTCACTTAGGGAAGTGCCCCTTCGATGAAAGTTACAACCCTCTTGTTTGTTTGTCATGACGCTTGTTCGTTGTTTGAATCTTTGCGACTCTTTCCATTCACTTTCCAAGGCGGTGCTTTTCTATTTTTGCACTTGTGCATGTTGATATTTACCGCGTTTGGCGCTTGAACTAGCGTTGTTGGGGTTGCTATGTTTTGTTAGATTCTAAAGGAAAAAGTGCTCGATAGATAGTCTGCAATACGAAATCAAATTTTGATTTAACATAAAATTCTATAGGCAAGGGATTTATTCAAGTAGATACGCTCTTAGTCATAGAGCTAATGTTTAGTATAGTGTTTGTAAAATATTACAGACTTTTTACAAGAACTCTGAATACGGTAGTAAGTAAAGCATGAATAAAATAATGGTGATAGTGATCGCTTATTATAAGCCATTGAAATTAGAGCACCAATGGTTGTCAGTAGATGATTGGCTTCGGTTTGGTTGGAGCAGGAGCTTCATTGCTTGGAACGAACTGGTTGCTTGATGCCCCTTGCTCCTGGGGAGTTGGAGCAGTGTTTGAGGATTGTGGATTTTTCACATGTTATTGCAGACGATTCTTCCTTATCAACACTTCAATCAATGATTTCAAATGCCTACATTCGTTGGTATTATGGTCTGGTTGATTGTGGAACCGGCAGAACTTTCCAGAGTTCGCTTGATCGTCACCTACTCTCCGAGGTTTTGGTATTGGATAATCTTTGGTATCTTTAGTCGCAGCAAAGATTTTTTGGGAGTTTTTGTTAAAAGGGTTAATTCAGAATTTTTGAATAATAGGGGCCTCTTACTGATTTGGTCAACCCTTCTGTCATTTCCCCTTTTTTGACCACCCCCAAGATTCTTCTGATTGTATTGAGTAGCAACATTTTTTGGAGCTTCAATAAGTTGGTTAGCATCAATAATCTGAAGAGGCACATGATTATTATCCACTCTCATATACTCCTTAGCTTTTCTTATAGAACTTATCAAGCGTGTTTGGTTCTTTCATTTTAATCCATCAACCAAATTTGCTCTTCTCGTCTATGGCACCGATTAGAGACATGAGAATTATACGAGGCTCTGGACTTCAGACAAGGCAACATTAAATCGACTGAGAAAAGATTTAACAGATCCCCCTGGATTATGTTTCATCACTGAAAGTGTTATAGCATCCTTGGCTTTGGTAGCATACAGGCGGAACTACTCCTTTAACTTTTTGTTCAAGTCAGAGAACCGATCTACGGACTTTGCTAGGTGGTAGCTTTGTGAACCATAGTGACGTAGCACCTTCTACATAGAGAGGGAAATATAAGCATCTCATCTCGTCTATTGCCTTTGTTGTGCTCATTTTCCACTTGTACTTGAACAAAAAGTAGTTAGGATCAACGGGGCCGTTGTACGGAGGCAAAGTTGGAGGATTGAACTTCCTTGGACACTCTGTATCTCAGATTCTCTCGGTAAATGAAGTCCTATCGGGAGACAAATCCCAGTCTCTTTCATCGTCGTTGCGAGCTTGATTCCTCCTTATGATTTGTTCTACCATATCCGAGATTTATTCTTCAATGTCATGTCGCTCTATGAAGCTGAGCTCTTTACCAAATGTTCATCTAGGCATGCGATCCTGGTTGGAGAGCTTAGGTCCTTTACCTTCCCGGCGGGGAGGTGCCCTCGTGGAGGGACTAGTAACCCTTCGAATATTTCCCTCAGAATAATTCTTAGCTTTCGGCTTTAAGTCTTCGTTGTTAGCTTCGTTTTTGTCGCTCAACCATTCATTATCATCTTCCATGTTGTCATTTTGATTATGGTCGGAAGCGGATGAATTGGCATTCTCTTCGAGATCAACATGGACCTTTTGAGGTGGTGGATTTGTTGAGCATTAAGAATAGCGTCAAGTTTTTCTATCATAGCTTCGGTAGAACTATCCATCTCATTAGTTAATATTGGCAATAGCGACGTCCAATTCATTCCTAGTCACTCCGGCTTCACCTACCGAGTTTTCGCCAACTTCAAAGAGGTTAGTAAGTGGTGTAGCCTTATTAGCAAATTTGTCGATTTCTTCAATGGACTTACTTGTAGCTTTCTTAGATTTGGCTATGATTTTGAACAAGGTTTATAACTTCAATGCAAAGCTCTTAAGATTGAGAGAAGTGCGAACGAGGCCCGACGGTGGGCGCTAAATGTTTAAACCAAAATTGGTCTAAAACACCAGAGGTACTTTAGCAGTACTTCACCAAATGGTATGAAGTAGAGAATGGAGCCACGATCATAAAAAGTAAGGAAAAACATAAGAATTTTATTGTGGTCCAATCTAAAAAAAATCTATGTCCACTTTGGCAAGAGTTTTTATTATCATTTTCAAGTTTACAAAATACATGAATTCACTCGTATTGTTCATCTCTCTTTTCTCTCTCTTTATGATCTAGATTTCACTTGAATTTGCGAAGTAATTGGTGAGATCACTTGCTTTGTGATGGTGGATGTATAAATCATCGATCATTTTAGCAATTGAACGATCTTAATGGATCCATGGAGATTTAGTGTTAGATCTAGGGTTTAGAGAGGATTAGCAGAGATTAGAGTAGCTTGGATTGAACTTGAGAAAGAATTAATGGTGTTTGGAGAAGATTAGATCCTCTTGATTTTGGAGCAAGATGGAGTGAGCTTGGGAAGCTATTAATGGAGCTTGGAATGTGCTTGAAGTGTTGGAGAAACGATTTGGCGGCCCTTCAGGGTAGAATTCCACCTCCCCTCCTTCAAGTATGATGTAGTGGGGTATTTATATGAGTGTTTTAGGGGTAGTGGCACACTTGTAAATAAGGGTGTATAGCTGGCGCATGCTTGGCGCAAGATTGGCATGCGACATGCTCCTAATCATGGCGTGGTTAAATTTAGCGGCTTGACTTATAATGCGTGTGACTTGGCATGAACGACTTGAGTCACGCTGGCTTGCGGCATGAATTACCATATTTTTATCTGTATGAATAAAGCAGGCAATCACCCTTTACAGCTGGCACCAGCTGTTTATCACGTGCGCCTCTCAATTTAGAATCTTAACCTAAACAACTTAGCTGAACCCATATGGATTATGACTTCCGACTTGATCTTTATCGTTATGCTTCTAAGCGGCTTGCTTTATCTTTTGTACAACTGGCGCTTTACTTTCCAGATTCTCAAACTGAGGGAGCGACACGTCTATCCTGTCCCAAGTCATCAGAATGTCATTGTATCAAGTTGTATGAGTGCTCTTTCGACATGAGCATTTACGGCTTGAGTTCCTCCTTTATATCATGCGACTTGCTTACTTAGGTTTAGAAGCGTACCATCTGCCCACGTTCTTGATTTCATACCAACGTTTACACTTGCTTCATGGTACAGCCACGTGGCATTCCATTTATATAGCAGCCGTCATGCAATCCATTTTAACTAAGTTGATCAAGAGCATTCGTCATACTTTCAACAGCTTAGCCTACCTCGAACTGCCTTGTCCTTACACACCATGACTTGCCATGACTTTAATATAGTGACAACCAGGCACTTCATTCTTCATGGGATAGATGTAACAACATGATTTTTATGAATATATCACCGACATGCTTATGAAATCGCACTTTTATACCATCGCATATGTCTAATATGAAACAGTGCTACCATGTATTTATGGATCCCATATATGCATGCCATATCATCGAGAAAAATAAAGGATCCATACTTTTGTATTATGTATATCACATAGCTGTTGCGTTGTCATATTGAATGCATATCCAGGTTTTAACGGCATTAGTATGGTATGACTTGATATGATTAACGACATGAGATACGGACGCCATGAGAAATTGACGACATGGGAGACCAACGCCGTGAATGAATTGAGTGATGTATGGCATGTCTTGAGGACATAATTTCATGGTGAAAATGGGTATGCGACATGGAGTTTCAGCATTGCATAAGCGACCATGAGGACTTGCGACATGGACATTTGCACGGGTTGGCTAATGTCGCAAGCACCACTTAAATGAGCTTGAATGTGTAACGATATGAATACAACAACATGATGATATTCATGGTAAGGTTGTTGAACAACATGGTTTCTCGCGGCATAAACACTTGACGACATACGACATGGACCATGTCGTACCGAACGGTTTTTACCAAGTCATGTGAACCACGTTGAGTCATGTCGCCAGAATAATATGGTACCATGTCATTAGAACATGTTTTGTGAAACTGCCACGTCCGTTGTGCATTATATCGTCACCGTATTTTCTATGAACCGCGTTTTTATAATGGGGTTAACACTACGCTTATTCAACGCGTCTGCCACCACATTACCCTTATCGGGGGTATAAGCAATCTCAAAATCATAGCACGCTAGGAACTCCATCGATTCTGCTATTTCAAGTTGAGATCCCTTTGCGAGAACAGATACTTGAGATATTTGTGATCCGTGTGTAACTCGAATCTCTCTTCAAGTAGATAATGTCGCCAAGTCTTAAGCACAAATACTATAGCAGCCAACTCCAAATCATGGGTAGGGTAGTTCTCTCATGGACTCTCAACTGTCTACCACTGTAACATACCCTTCCCTAAATGTAAGGTAGGGCATGCTCTTCCTCGCTCTTCGAGAAGATTAGAATGTCAACAACAAAGACCACAATGAACTTATTCAGAAACTCCCGAAACACCCTACTCATTAGATCCACAAAATATTAGGGTGCATTCATCAACCCAAAAGGAATGACTAGCCACTCAAAGAAACCATCTGGAGTTCTGAAAGCGGTCTTGTCTACACTTTCCTCGTCCACCCTCAACTGATAAAACCCCATAGCCAAGTCTAACTGAGAGAAAACAGATGCGCCAACAAGATGGTCAAATAGATCATCAATCCTCGTAAGTGGGTGCTTATTCCTCTTAGTGAATCTATTCAACTCCCTGTAATCTACACATAAGTGAAGCATGCCATCCGCCTTAGTTGCAAAGATGACAGGAGCACCCCATTCTGATATGCTTCGCCTAATAAACCTCTTCTCAAGTAGCTTCCCTACTTGCTTGTTAAGCTCCCTCCTTCCTGTAGGAGCCATGTAGCGCACAGGAAATACGATTGGCTTCGCATTATCCACCAAATATATCTGGAAATCAATCTCGCGCCTCAAGGGTAAGCCCTAACCTCCTCAAAAACATCCGGATACTCACAGACAATAGGTATAGATCGTAAATCATCGACAGAAGCATCAAGTGATTCTAGGAAACTAAACATGGTAGACCCCTTTGGGTTACAGAAAATCTTGAGAGTCCTCCCTAGGCTAGTCAAAAGTCTAACGACCCTCCTCTCATAGTCCAGAATGGCATCATACATGGCTAGCCAATCCATCCATAGAATTAGACCATAGCCTATAAGACCAAGAACATATGCGTCACACTCAAACCGACACCCAACACATATATCCTCAAACCCCGACATATCATAGACATATGAGTTTTCCCCCCAATGTGGTTTGACACAATAACAGGATCAGAAACAATACTAGTACTAAGGTGCAGAGACTCAACCATAGAATCAGATATAAAAGAGTGAGAAGCGCCAAAATCAAAAAGAGTCCTAACAGGATGATCGGAAAGAGAAATCAAACCTTCAACATAAACTTTCCTACCTCTGTCTGGTACACTGGCCTCGAGAGCATGCACCTTACCTCAAGAAGATCCTTCCCTTTGGCCCTGTCCCTGCTTCTTCGGACACTCCCTAGAATAGTGTCTGACCTCACCACAGTGGAAGCATGCATTCTTCTTTTTTCTGCAATCTTTGACCAAATGACCCAAGCTTCCACAACCATGAAATTTCTTCGTGCCTTGAGCTTTATTGTTCTTTCCTCCCTTCTTTTTTGTTCTTTCTTGGGCCACACTTTCTTGTTTTGTGTCTCATCAGTATTATCCTCCTTTTTCTCATCTTTACCATCTTCGTGCATCAATGTCATATCAACCAGTCTCTCAAAAGTAGCCCTCATCGGAATGTGAAATAATGCCAATGCTAGAAGGGGATGATTCAATCCTCTTGCAAACCTTAAATCTTTCTTGTGCAGGGTATTCACCAGCTCCATACCAAACCTCGCTAACTAGCTAAACTTATTGACATACTCTTTGACATACATGCTTCCTTGCTCAAGTGCCACAAACCTCTCCATCTGCATACTCTCTTCTGCCTGAGAAAGAAACTTCGTCTCGAACCTCTGTCGGAAATCATCCCAAGTTTCTACTGGATGCTGCATTACTGCCCACCAGAATGAAGCCTCGTCCTTAAGCTGCTATGCAACCAACTGTATCTTTCTGCGGTCATCAACCATGAAAATCCTCGTCCTTAAGCCTCGTCCTTATGTCCGATCTTGTAACCTTATGCTTTGATGCCAAATGTGACACCCCACGTACGTTAATGTCACTCTTTAGCATAATGCATCAAGTTCCGTGAGGCGTTATAGGTAAACATAATAGAATCTCACAAGACAGATATATATATATATATATATATATATATATATATATATATATAACAACAGCGGAAATTTAAAACTATTTTCCAACAAAAAACTTCGTGGTCTCAAAATCCAGTTACAGCATCAGACTAGAATACTGGAACAAAATAAATCAAATAAAAACATTTGTCTTGCGCTAAATACCATCAGAGTACAGAAATAAAAAATCATAATCGCCACAATTAGCCATAAACAAGTAGACAAGCTGTCAAAGGGATACAACGAAGCAGATCCAAATCCAAGCAGAAACAAAAGAGAGAGTGCTAATCAAGCCTGAGCGTTCCCACCTTGAGAACCTGGGGGGAAAAGGATGAGAGAGAGAGAGAGAGAAGGAAACAAAACGGGTCATACATCGAGTCTGGTGAGTCCAGTGACTTTTTGCATATAAAGGAGTAAAAGTATTATGACAGACATATAAACTGGATGAGAGATAACAAAATTATATAACAGGCATATACAGGCTAAACAGAATAAGCAGAATAAACAGAGTAGATTATGCTTCTCAGATACTTTTCTCTGCACCAATACTATTATACTGGATTAAGTGTTTTCCAATAACTTAACAGAAACATAATGGTAGACTTAGGTGTACTTCTAGTAATGTGTTTTACCCCAAATAGGAATAACAAGTACCTAAACAGAAATAACGGGTGCTACTCCAAACAGAAATAATAGGTACCTAAACAGGACTAGATGTACCCAAATTAATACCCCCTAACGATCGGCTCCCTAACTCGTAAATACCCTATGTCGGCCCTATAGTAGAGTTTACTATTTTCGAAAGTGGCAACCTACAGAAGGACACAGACCTATTTACTAGTGTTATAGCGGCTTATTTTCCCAAACAAGCCGGACCCATGCACGCACATGACTTCGTTGGAATGCGCCATCAGAACGCCTCCACCTAAATGAGCCTCTTATAATCCGTTCAGTAAGCGTGCCCTGACCCCTACCTGGTGCGGGGTCCCCTTTAATATTAGAATGGGTTGCTGACTGATACGGGCCCCACACAACTGATGACATAAGCTACCCGTTAGGCTTGTATTCCCAATTAACTAGGATTTGACAGGTTATGCCTAACAGATTGATAAACTCACATAACCCCAACAGATCAAACAAGTTAAGTTTAACGGGTTCGTATAACCCCCTACAGATTTAACTGATTTACTTAACCCCATAGATTAACATGTTTAAATGTATATAACCCCCACAGATTAAATAGGTTAATATTACAGGTTAACAGGTATGAATAACCCCCAACATGTTTCACATGTTACTTACAGTTTCATTGACATGTTTTGCTTAATCTTTAAATTAAACGTACAGATTTATATGCCTAAATCTCAAGTCATAATTCACAGTATAAGATATGCCCTAAATTATTATCATACTTCACGGTATAGGTTATGCACATAAATTATCATCATTCCCAAATTATCCCAATTTCATTCATATGCATATTTCAATGATATTGGCCTAGGCTCGAAGGTAGCCTAGGCTATAAAAATGAAAAGGGAATGAGAGAGAGAAGAACAGAATAGGCATATGAAACAAAATAATCATATTGTAATAAAGATAGGTATATGACAGCAGAAATAGGCATATCAGAAATATGCATATAAGAACTTAATAGTAGATCAGGTGTACAGAAGAATACATGTAATAACAAAAATGTTTAGGTATGAATCAAATTCTTAACAGGTATAGGTTTAGATCCAGATTTATAAACATTTCAAGGTTAATTGTTAAATTTTTTATATAACTAAAAGTAACATGAACTCACAGAGATTGGATCTAAAGAACAGAGAATAATACGCTAAAGCTACAATAGAGATTCTTGTATGAATATAGATTGATATTTGAAGAAGACAAGCAGAATCAATCCAAGCAGAGGCAGCATTTTATTGTCTCCATTGTTTTTAAGTGTAGAAAACATAGAATTGTTGTCCTATATATAACCTACTGCCAATGAACCCAGTCAAACATCGCGTCCAGATTTAGAAAATAGAATTCGCCCAGATCCTCATTGGGTCGATCCACCCTCACCTGGGTCTAGGTTGACCCACGTGCCCTTGGGTCGACCCATAGGTCGACCCAGCCTAGGTGTGGGTCAGACCCAACGGGTCACTTTCTCCCATGGTTTTCCCGCTTCGTGAATTTGAATTGCTTTGAATTTATAGTTTGAATTTATTTACACATAAGACTCTCATATGTACACAAACTTCTAACCTTAATATCTTCTTCATACGATGTCCGTTTTACGCAAACTTGGAGTCTATCTTAAGCAGAATTCTGAGCCGAACGCAACGGTGTGGCCCTTTTTACTTAATTCCCACTATTTTAATTAAGTATTATTTAGTTTAATGTCCTGGGGTGTTACATTCTCCCCTACTTAAAGTATTTCGTTCCCAGAATCTCTAAGTTAAGAACATTTATCCTAACATTCATCAACCATCTACTCATCTATCCGTCACAAGCATCCATTATCCTTAAAAGAATTTTAATGCTGGTATGAAAATTTGCAAAGGTGTGTGTATATGTCCCTATACTAATGCGAAAAATCAGGCGGTCTACTGATTCAGTCGGCCTCCTTAATGCAATGTATGTTAATGCCATGAATCCAATGTGTATGCAAACTGGTCATAGTATATCACGTAAACTCTATACGTGTGCGCAATCATCCATCCAAATACAACATCTGTATGATGATATAGTCATTTCCATCCATAAAAATTTAAAATGCACACACATCCATATGCAGTATGAGAGTTCTTTGAGCCGATTTAGTGCCTAGTATGTATATGCATCCACGAGCAACCACTAGAAAACTCTTGCATCCACTTGCATCTATTAAACATAACATGTTTCAAGCACATGCTTGCATCCACTGGTTTTCTGCCTAAAGGTCGAAGATTCGATTGATAGGATATACTCAAATGACATAAGCAAGTATGAATAAAAGCTTGGAATAGGAGTTAAGACCATACCCTTGAAAAGAAAAGGTTACGAAGCATGAATCTTGTCTTCAGTCTCCCAAGTTGCATCTTCGTTGTCTTATCCCCATTGAACTTTAATCAATTTGATTTCTCGGTTGCGAAGCTTCTTAACCTCTGATCCAAGTATACGGATATGAACTCGTCTATCTATCGCCTCCTGTTCTACCTGTACATCCTCAAGCATGCTCCGCTCAACTACCTCTGTTGTATCGTGCAGATACTTCTGCAAATGAGAAACGTGGAAAACATCATGAACACCCGCCAATCTCTCTGGTAGCTTTACTTTATAGGCCATCTGACCTATCCTTTCCACTTTGGGAAATGACCCTATGAACCTTGGCACCAATTTCCCCATAGATCCAAAGCGAACCACATTCCTCAGAGGTGATACTTTGATGAAAACCATGTCTCCCACCTCAAACTCAATATCAGTCCTTCTCCTATCTGCGTAGGACTTCTGCCTGTCCTGAGCTGTCTTCATGCGTTTGCGGATAAGATCAACCTTTTCTGAAGTTTCTCTAATTAACTCAGGTCCAGGTAGAAGAATCCTATCTGTAGATTCCGACCAACAAGTTGGTGATCTAAAAGGTCATCCATACAATACCTTGAAGGGTGCCATACCTATACTAGCCTGATAACTGTTGTTTTAGACAAACTCAACCAACGGAAGATGCTCCTCCCAAGTCCCTCTAAAGTCTAGAAAACAACCCCATAAGATCCTCAAGAACTCTATTTACCCTCTGAGTCTGCCCATCGGTCTGAGGGTGATATGCGGTGCTCAGTACAACTGTGTACCTAATGCCTCTTGCAGGCTCTTCCACAGCTCACTAGTAAAGATGAGGTCATGATCACTCACTATTCTAGAAGGTACTCCATGTAAACGGACTATCTCACGAAGATAAACTAATGCCAACCACGGTTTAAGGAAATTTCAAAGGCAAGCCTAAGAATTACATTTATTTAATTTGTAGGAACAAATCACTGCCATTTGTTTGTTACTACACGACAGTTTTTATGCTTGCTTTTATATTATTTCCCTAATATTAACAAAGCTTTCGTGATCCATGAAAAATCCTATTAAATAAGTAAAACAAGTTTACCCATTCAAAAGTCAATCTAATTTTAGTTTGATATACGGTACATGCAAATCCAAATTAATGTATGCATCGTAATCCCAAATTCAACATGCTCTATATCCACATCAAGTAGCCAAAAACACGAAATAAAATATCGTTGTGTTTGGTGTGTCCATACAAACGTAATAACACACTAAAAAATTATATATTGTTGTTTATGTATAATTCCATTATTTTCATTATATACCTTACCGATAGTTGTAACATCCCTAGTTTTCCAATTACCTATAAAAACGATAAACTAAATTATAAAGGATCTCAATTTATTAATTAAGAAGTATATACTATTTGGGGAAGATAACTTAAATAAATATCTATGTTGAATTTAATATTGAGCTTGTGTTAACTGTGGAAATTAAAGAAAATGGTTATTTAATCATTAAAATTATTAAATAAGGAGTTTGGGAAATAAACTGAATTTGTGGTCAAATTGAAGAAAATAAAACTACATACGAGAAATTAAAGCTAAAATTTTTTATAATGTGAAATTGAGATAAAATAAGTGTTTATAATATTTTTATGTGACTAATTGTAGTAAATTGCAAATTAGTGTTGAACAATGAGTTTTGATGCAAATTGTGTTTTCCATATATAATCGAGTTGTAAATAAAATATAAGTACTGATTTTGAGTCAATATTCAAGTGTGTTAAAATATTTTTGACAAGGTTTTGTGTATTCTAACAAGGGAATGAAACTTACATGAATCTAAACACAAAAACGCATATTTTAAATAATTAAATTGTAAAATGTGTGTTATAATAAAAATGTGAATTTTTAGAGTGTGTTGAAATAATAATAGTGGTAAAATGTTTACACATGTGTGTAGTTTTTTAAAAAGAAAATGCAAAGTTGTTTTGAGGGCTGTGTTGTTAGTATAGGCTAAAATGTTTTAGAATAGTGTAGAAAGCGGTTAAAATGGGGTAACCTGGCTTAAATTAAGTTAAACAAATCACATTTGGTCTTAATGGATTTTCATTTCCCCAAATGCAAGTAATTAGCGAGAAGTCTGGAAACAAGTCACTACGTTCATTTTTTTCTAAGACATTCTTTCTCCTTCTCCTTAAAACATAGAGTAAAAGTAAACTTACCATTTCTTCTTCAAAAATCAAAACCAAAAGCTCCGAACTCTAAACTAAAAGTGAAAATAGCTTGTAATCTCAAATATAGATACAATTAATCCTTATAAAACCATGAATTTATTCCACTACTTTTAGATTTGTGAATTTTATCCTACTGTACATTCGATCTTTGCTTGTGTGTTGCTGTAATCTTTTTCTACAGATGTTTGATACCTTCTCCTGACCTAAAAGCTTCATCTTTGCACAAAAACTTTGCTGTGCGTTCTCAAAATCTCTAACTTGATGAGTATAACTCATACTGTGTAGTTTATTTAGTAATTTTTGATCACCTATAGTCGGTTCAGTGAGAAATTATGCCGTTGTAAACATAAGAGTGTGTTTTATGTTTACAGTGGAAAATTAGCTCTCTATCCAACTTTGTTATGTTTTATCTTGCTCGTTTATTAATGAAGTCATGCCAAATCTTATTTAGATGTTAATATTATTCATGGACTATATGCTTGTCAATTTTCAGGTCATTCCAACCTTTATAACCGATCAAAACTTATTATTGAACTTTGAATCAAAAGAGATGTATTCCAAGATGAATTTCCCATCATCCAGGTCAATTTGGTCTCCAGGGTCGACCCAAAGGCCACTTAGGTGGACCTATGTTGTTATGTCAACATGACTTCTTTCACTTAGTTTCCAATGACTTTCAATGAAACACCCGCATACTTAGCATTCCCAATTAAGGTCATACTAAGGAATTTAGAGCATTGTAGGTACAAAGAAACTCATCACTGAGACTAAGATTCACACGACATAAAACAAAAATAGTAGAAATATTTATTTTTTAGTAACTACTTATTATAAAGCAATACTATACATAAGATAAGTCTTAACACAAAACGTATGTCATATATAATCTCAACTTAAACCAGAGTATTTAATAAAACAATTACCATCTCACGTAAAAATCAGGACTATGCCAAGTAAACCATTATAAGATCAGGTACCCCAAATAGGATCTTTAACATTAATCTTCCCAAGCTACTAATATCAATCAATTCTCAACCCTACGAGCCTACAAATAAGAAAAAAGAAGAAGAAAGAGGAGCGTGTCAGATATAAAATCTTAAGAGTTATGTAATTACTAGCATGACCGAGTAACATAAGAAAATAGACTCAGTAACAGTTCTAGTATAAGATAGGGTAAGTGTCTATTTACAACTACAAAAGGTATACATACTAGGATAATGTACAAGGTAATATATTTGAACCATACGAATATAGGTTTGCTCGATTGGTTATCTAGTTCAACTGGTCATGATTTTTTGCACTTTCTCAATTATTGAACATAGTAAACATGATTAGGATAAATTCATAATACTACACATTGATCGGCTACTAGTCCACCATCTTACATGGTAGCTTTTGCCACTTTGGATCACAGGCTTTATCTGACCCGACCTATAAGAAGAATATGTAGAATTAATGAGATCGGTTGCTGATTCAAGTATGCATGGACATAACATAAACGTTGTTGGATGCAGAAGTGACTTATTTTCCATTGTCGATGTATATGCATGCTCATTGTATCGTCGGAATACACCCGCACACGCCTTTGTCTCAATTGTCCCTTTATCTACCCCAATCAACATAAGCGCGCCTAGCCTCCACCACTATATATTGTGACATGAAAGATATTACTGTCGGTAATGGTCCTAGCAAACAAATATATCAATTTTCCACCTACCTAGATTCCCTGTGATATAAGGCTTACTTATTGGGCACTTGTTTTCCCCAGCCAACTAATTGCTGTCGGAACAGACCATAACTAATATATGCTTATTAACCTATGTTGCTTATTTTCCCAAATCAGACTATTGTTGTTGGAATGGACCATAATCAGTTCATATATATTAAACTTAACCTCAGTTTTAAGTTTATGTCAATAATAAGCATTTCCATCATTTCATTTAACTATATCTTTGTGTTATATTTGTAATTAAGTCCAACCCATCAATTATGATTTCTATGCACGCGTGAACAAATTATTATAATATTACTTTGCAAATATGCTTAGTCTTTTCCAATTACAACATGTATCATAATTTAATTGCAAATATGCTTAGTCTTTGTGTTATATTCGAGTGACTACTTAGTTAGAAATCTCGTTAGAATCTCCTATTGAATACATGTAACAATATAAGATGTTTTACTAAGGCTATGCACATGTGCAAACAGTTAGCTGAATTGTAAATTCAGCTGGCTGAATTACCGAATATTCATGAATTCATATGAATATTCAGCTGGATGAATATTGTGTCTTGTAGATGTGCACAACAACTTTTTAAAACTAGCCCTTTTTTAGCCAGCTGAAATTTATTTTCAACCGGATAAACTGAAGGGTTGAGAACTTTTAAATAGACGTAACTCTTTATTCAAAGAGTTATCCAAATCTTTGATCAAAACTATTTACGAATGAATGCAACCTTTTATTTACTATAAATAAACTCCAAAATCAGTTGTTTCAACTTACCGAATTAACCGAACTTCCTTGATTCTAATATTCTCTGACTCTGAGCATATTTCTAAAATACTCTCTTGTGCTCTCATTTTTTATATTCCATGATTATAAATAATCACTTTTCTTCTTAGTTCTTCATATACTTATATATATATATATATATATATATATATATTCAAAGGAGAAGATTATAGGAAGGGTATACTGTAAAATGACCCATCCATGTTATTTAGAATACAATTATAGTCAATCAAACTTTTGTATTGGCTTAAGTCCTATTCCGCTGCTCAGGCATGTCAAGTCCTCTTCGACTACTGAGGTGAAATCCTATTATGTTGCTCATGTCTTGTTCTGTTGCGTAGGTGTTGTAATATATGTTCCTCTGGGTTAAGTGAGGGCTTTTGATTAGTTGAAATTCCAAAAAGAGTCTAGGAATGGACATAGGGCAGTGCTCTAAACCTGTATAAAAATCTATGATGTCATTTACTTTTATTCACTACTTATATATTATTTACTACATCTTCCGCACTTAGTCCAATACATGTATTTCCATATTACACGATCCTGCTCGATTTTTCATTTGGTATCAGAGCCTGGTGTTCTATTGATTGCAACATCTTAGAACAATGGCTAGAAAGAGAAGATCCACTCAAAATTCAAAGATAGGGAAAAAGCAAATTATGAAAAGCAAGCTACAAGATATAGAAACTCAACACAATTTAATACAGCTATAATCAGATCTAAATCAGTATGCAATAATTTTATTTATAATGATCTTTTTGCATCACATGGCAACTTACTTCAAGATTTCAAATTATTACAAAAGATCAACTATGCTACTTTAGAGAAATTAAAAAATTATGAACTAAAATATGATAAATTAAGGGGAAAAAAATGATTTTTTAGTAAAACAAACAAAAATATTTGAAATTTCTCTTGAAGAACTTGTTTTACAAAATAATTTCCTTATAAAGTAAAATGATAACTTGATTGATAATAATAGCAACCTTTCAAAGGAAAATGAGTTTTTGCTAAATAAAATTATAATTTTAGAGAATTCGTTGAATAAATCTAATTCTAATCTTTAGTATCTCGAAAAAGATAATGGTGCTTTAAATGATAAAAATTTATATTTAATTAAAGAATATGAGCTTTTAAAACAAAATCTTTCAAAAGGAATTTGTGATTTGAAAAACCAAGATAATTTATTACAATCATCTTTAGATAATTTAAAATCTCAAATTTGTCATCTAAAAAATGAGAATATTACTCTAAAAAGGGAAACTTCTAAATTAAATAAGAAAATTAACATTTTGAAAACTAACAAAATGTCTTTTGAAAGTGTCAATTGTGACTTTAAGCCTAAATTTGAGAAACGTACCGATAAATTCGCAAAATTTAGTAAAGGTCAAAATGATTTAAATGTGATTTTATCTAGTTCTAGACCTTTACATGATAAAAGCGGTTTAGGATTTTGATCATAGAAATAGTACTAAATATGTTTTTATGTATAATAGAAATATTACTGCTAGTACTAAGCTCTATTAAATTGTAGATTTTTGCATAAATTCAAATACTTCCATGACTAAAAATATTTATGATTTAGAAATAATCATTGACAAGAAATATGAATTATATAAGTGTTTGGGTTCCTACTAGATGGATAAATAAAAAAACATTGATGATTATTTTAATAATATAATTAATAATGAAGATTATATTTATAAAGGTTCAACCATACCCAAATGGGTACGGTTTCCTAAAACTTAGGATATTATAAGAATATTATGTATTGTTTGCTTTAAATATTATTATTTTGATATCATAATTTGTAAGTAGTGGTTACTTTTATTTGATAAAATTGTTTCATTATTTTATTCTCTTTTAAAGGATGCAACCACAACTGTTTTTGGGTAAGGTTTTTACCCATAATTAACCCTTAGACCCAGACGTAGGAAGTAGGTACCAAAGTATATATCTTATTTTTTTTTTCTAGGTACACCATAAACAAAAGGTAGGTTATTTCATCATCTCTGATATCTTTGAAAACAAAGCTAAAAATGATGAAAAAATTGTAGAATCTGGTAAAACTTATATTGTGGTATCTCATTTTTAAATCCAACCCTATTCTCCACAGGTTAAAACCTCATTGCTCTTATTGAAATTAATCTCCTTTTTGTTGATGAAAAAAAAGGAGGAGAGAAAATAAAGTCATATCGACATGGGGAGGTCATATCAATAGGGGGAGTTTAAATTTAGGGAGAAGAATGTTTATATTCTAGTTAAAAATGCCTATACAATATTCAGTATCTATACGTTTAAAGAATCCATATGTTTCAATGTCATAATTATTAAATCATACATGCTTATATGAAAAAACTGTTGATACTAATATTTTTGTTTGATGATAACAAATAGATTTTTGTTACTGGAGTGTTTGATTGTGGAATATCTAGTATTATTGGAAAATAAAATAACACAGAATTTACACAGAATATAGAAAAATCAAATAAATTTTATTTCCAATAATATTATTTATTTTACAATTCATTTACACACAAGACTTTACAAATCACTTTACAAGTAATTTCAGTACATACAATTTTTTTTACAAGCACTTCATTTTTTTTCTTCTCATTTCTAGCTGGATTATTCTTGTAGAGAACACCTTAGCTGTCCAAAGCATCATCTTGTAACCTGTCACAAAAGAAAGAAAAATACACAGTACACTGGAACTAAAACAAATACTTTTGACAAAAATGATTTTCTGTGTGATTGATTCATTTTGTCTCAGCTTTCTGTGTGTTTTTCTCATCATATTTCAGACTTAAACAGCCACATCAAAACCATACTGGTTTGCTGATCAGAACCAACTGTTTCTGACCAGCCTCAACACAGTACAGTTTGACTGCTATTTTTTTTAATGTTTCAGAGTCACAAGACAAAATCAAAAGACAAAAAGAAATATGGCAGTGCAAATACTTCAGCTCAAAAGAGAGAAACAAAGGTGGTAGATCAACAAAAAGAAACATGGCAGATCAACATGGATTGTGTATATGGTGTACAAGTGCATGGTGCACCTGTGTAAAGCATGGAGTAGTTCTACATGTACAAGACATGCCAAAAGAAGAGTGGTAGTGCAAACTTTCAGATCAGAAAAATGCAAATGAATATGGAGCAACAAAATCAGCATGTGTACAGAATTTCAAGTGCACAAATCAGTAAAAAATGCAACTGAAATGTTCATGGATGATACAAGCATGTATGGTGTGGTGAATGCAACATCAAAAGCAAGCACAAGTGAACAAGGCAACGTCAGAGAGTCAAAAGTGTCGAGGCAGTTTTTTAAAATGCAAAACACCAAGTGTGGACTAGCAAAGTTCAAGATAAGTGCAAATGGTTCAAGACAAATAGCAAGCCTCAGTTAAAATGCTCACAACAAAAAAAAAAAAAAAAAAACATGGCCGAGCACATGCAAACAAGCCGACATGGCAACAATCAGTATGACAACCATTTCAGGTTGTAAACACGCACAGAAATGGTCATGATGCAAACTCATATATACATATGAACACAGCAACAAATTCAAAGCAGTACAGCAGTATACACAAATTCAGGCATGATGTAGCTCAGATACTAAACTACAAGTGGACTGCAAGTACAAAGATGAGGGTGCAATGTCATGGTTTCAAGTCAGGGATCAAAGCAAACTCAAGTGTACATATGGAAGTGCACAAGTGCTGCTGAAACAAGTGATGGCATCAGCAAAGTGAAACAAGTTTTTTTTTTCACAGAAATGAAATGATGAGTGTAGTGTAAGTATGAATGTGCAAGAAAGTCAGTACAAATGATTTGAACATACTGAAATCCCTTGTTAGTACTAATCAAGTCAGACAGAAAAATAAAAGATCAAAATCCGGCAAAGGGGTTTAAAATTATTCAATGCAGTGTAGGATTCACACTATGAAAAGAATGCAACAAATCAGGAAGGAAGTTTTTCTTCCTTTCCTTTTTTTTTATCTCAATCGGATAATGACTAGGCAGAATTTAACTCAACAAAATTATTGGATTTCAAATTGATTTTTAACCGAGTTATTTGAAGAAAGTTTTTTTTTTCAAAAACAGTTTTTTTTGGTTAATCAGTGAAATAGATCAATCAGGAAATCCAAACAAGGAAAGAGGAATCTGTCACATTCATTCAAGGCCAGGATTATTTCAATCAAAGCCGAAGCTCATCAATCAAACAAGACAAAGCAAGAGAATTTTTAATGCTCAAAGAAAGAAATTCAAAAGGGATTTCCACAAAACTCTCAAGGGCCGATTCATTCAAGGCCGTACAGATAGCAAAAAATTCAAGGAATTCCAAAATTCAAATCGAGCAAGTCATTAACGAAATCAGAGCACCAGGGTGTAGAAACCCTTATAAAAGCACACAATTCATCATCGACATCCTCATCGATTCACACAAAAAAGAATTTCGAAACCCTAAATTACAAGAGTTAATAAAACTCACTCAGATTGATCGCAAGAACGAAGGAGACATACTGGAGAAGCAAAAACAAGCGTCTAGAAATCCATTACACACTTCACCGAGACTGATTTAGGGAAAAATCACTGAAACCCTAAATCGCCGCCGCCATTTTTGTTTCAGAGAGAAAGAAAGGATCGGGCTAAAGAAAATACAAGGGAGCACCGCAAAAAATAAAGTGGCCCGACCACTTTGGACTAGTGCAAAGGAAAAGGGGATGACCCCCTCTTTTTAACTCCTTGTCTTATTTTCTTTTTAGTCTTTTTTATTGATTTTTTTTTAAAATTTCTTTTCTAGTTTTATTGTAAAAACTAGTGAGCACAGAATAGTGAAGTATAGTCTGAGAAAATCTAGTCTAGGGTATACAGACTAGTCTAAGATTTTGAGCTTAGGGATAAACAGGAGCAGGAGTTGCGAGTTTACATAGGATTGTAAGCGGGATCTGTTTGTATCTCCTAGTAAAAATCTTAGAAAGGCAGCAGTAGGCACAGTTTGCCGAAGCTGGGTATATCCGCATGTGATTTTATTTTTACTGCATTTCTTTATTACTGTGTTTAGTTTAAATTTATTGTTAAAAACCCTATTCACCCCCCCCCCTCTAGGGTTATTATCGATCCTACAATTGGTATCAGAGCCGGTGTTTGAACCCTAGAATCATGACTTCAATGAACAATGCTTTTTCTGAAGGTCAATCTATTGCTAGACCACCAATGTTCAATGGTAGTGATTACGCGTATTGGAAAGCTAGGATGAAAATTTATCTAGTGTCTGTTGATTATGATGTCTGGGATATCATTGAAACTGGATATACACCTCCGACTGAAACTGTTAATGGTATTGTAACACCTAAACCAAAAAGTAGGTGGGATGCAAATGATAAGAAATTATACTCTATAGATTCTAAAGCTATGAATGCTTTGATTTGTGCTCTTGATAAAACAGAATATAACAGAATTTCTCATTGTAATACAGCCCAGGAAATTTGGCATACTCTGGAAGTTACACACGAAGGAACTTCTCAGGTTAAAGAATCCCGTCTTGCCATGTTAAGTAATGAATATGAAAACTTCAACATGCAGAAGGACGAGAGCATCAAGGACATGTATGGACGCTTCTCCGTACTAGTCTACAATGCCAGAGCCCTTGGGAAGGTCTATACAGAAGTGGAGCTTGTGAGGAAGATTCTGCGTGTTCTGCCCATGAACTTTGAAGCAAAAGTCACAGCCATTCAAGAATCCAAAGATCTGAGCAAGCTGAGCATGGAAGAGCTTATCGGAAATCTGATGACATATGAAATGGAGCTGAAAGCAAGAGAAGATCGCAACAACTCAGATCTGAAAAAGAAGTCAATAGCTTTGTCCAACACCGTCACCAGCGATAGTGAAGATCCTATTGAACAGCTTGCCATGGCAGTCAGACAGCTCACGAAGTGGAGAAAATTCAAACCTCGAAGAAATAAACCAAAGACCAACAATTCAGAAGATGAACCACTCTGCTACAACTGTCAAAAGCCTGGACACATAAAACCAAATTGTCCACTTCTCCAAAGAAACAAGAAGAAAAAGAAAGCTTTTGCTGTAACTTGGGATGACGAGGAAGGAGAAGAAGATTCAGACAGCAGCGAGGAGGAAACCAACTTGTGCTTCATGGCAAAATCAGACCTTGAAGATACTGACGAAGAAACCACTGAGGTATACAGTTATGACGATCTAGTTTCAATGTGTAAACATCTTTCTGAAATTATTGACATGTTAGAATCAGACGCAGAGAAACTGAAAGCGGAAAATTTCAACCTTGTTCACAATAATAAGAAGTTGGAATCTGAGATTAAAAATGCTTCAAAAACCAATAATCTAGATTGTGAAATGTGTAAAGATGTGAATCTAGAAATTTTAACACTCAAAAGCACCATTAAGAATCTTGAAAAAGAAAACTTGACTCTAAAAGTTGAAGATGACACTAAAAGAAAGAACTACATTAAACGATGCACTTCACTTGTGAATGAGAACACAATCTTAAAAACAAGAGTCCAAGATCTAGAAGCCACATTGAACAAATTCTCAATCGGTCAAACATCTTTTAAAATGTTACTTGGAAACCAATTGGTTGGGAATAATAGAAAAGGACTTGGTTTTGGGAAGATACAAGAAATAACTGGAAGTGACAATGCTAAAGGTAAAAGTATTTTTCCCAAATGTGTAAAATGTGGGGTGATTGGTCACAGTCATGAAAATTGCAAGATTAGTAGTAAAATTCAGAAGTTCAAAAAGGTATGGGTCCCTAAACACTTGGCACACAATTATCACAAAGATTGGAACACAAAGAAAAATCAAATTTGGATTCCAAAAGAATCTTATGACTATCATTCTTCTACTACTGATATGATTAGGCCTAGAAGTTTCTCTAGGTCATCTCCTTCTTTGTTTGTGTAGGTATGTTGGCGGGCTAAGGAGCAACAAAAATGGTACTTGGATTCAGGTTGCTCCAGACATATGACGGGTGATAAAAGACTGTTCCTTAGCCTGGAAAAACATAAAGGTGGGAATGTGACGTTAGGTGACAACAGCAAATGTAAAATTATTGGTAAGGGAAAAGTAGGTAACAATATCTTTGCCTTAACTGATGTTTTGTATGTTGATAATCTCTTTCACAATCTTTTCTCTATCAGTCAGCTTTGTGATAAAGGAATGAATGTTGTGTTTGACAGTAATAGTTGCAAAATCATTGAGATCTCCTCTGGAAAGGTTGTGTTTACAGGGAAAAGAAAAGGAAAGGTCTATACTCTCTCATTCGATGATGTAACAGTATCTAGGTGTTTGGTAGCAACAGAAGAGGAGGCAATCCTATGGCACAGAAGATTGGCACATGCAAGTATGGGTCTTCTTGAAAGACTAAAAACAAATGAACTTGTCAGGGGTTTACCACATCAGAATTTCAAAAATAACAAAGTATGTAAAGCTTGTACCATGGGAAAACTTAGTCGTTCATCTTTTCGTCCAAAAAATGTTGTTAGCACTTCACGAGTGCTTGAATTGATTCATATGGACTTGTTTGGACCTACTGATACTGCTAGTTTAAATGGTAAACGTTATTGTTATGTATTGGTTGATGATTACTCTAGGTTTACATGGGTTTACTTTCTAGCCAAAAAGTCTGAAGCTTTTGATTATTTTTTAAAGTTTTCAAAACTTGTCCAAAATGAAAAAGGGGTTTCAATTAAAACTTTAAGAAGTGATCATGGAGGTGAATTTGAAAACTTAGACTTTGAAAATCTTTGTGAAGAAAATGGTTTCAAACATGATTTTTCCGCTCCTCGAACACCTCAACAGAATGGGGTGGTTGAAAGGAAAAATCGTACATTACGAGAAATGGCTAGATCTATGTTATGTGAATATCAATTGCCTCAAACTTTCTGGGCTGAGGCAGTTAATACTTCGTGCTATGTAATGAACAGAGTTATGATTAGACCAATGCTTAATAAAACGTCATATGAACTATGGTCTAACAAAAAGCCTAACATCTCATATTTTAGAGTGTTTGGATGTCCTTGTTATATTTTGAACACAGGTGAACAGCTTGGGAAATTTGAGTCAAAAACGGTTGATGGGATCTTCATGGGTTATTCATCAAGAAGTAAGGCTTACAGAATCTTCAATAAACAATCAAGAACAATCGTGGAAACCGTCAACGTCAAGTTCAATGAATCAGATATGGATACGATACCTGAAGATGATAAAGATGATGCTGGTGCACAAGAAATTGAACAAGAAAACAATGATGTTGAGACAAACAATGAAAAAGCCACTGAAGCAGCAACAGATATCGAAAAACTAAAATTCAAACCAAGTCACCTTCCAGATTTGGTAATTGGAAGTCCAACTGCTGGTGTTCGTACACGATCCTCTCTCAATAGGGAAGTTTGTACCCTTTGTATTCATAATGCCTTTGTATCTGAAATAGAACCAAGTTCTTATGATGTTGCTCTTAATGATGAATTTTGGTTGTTAGCTATGCAGGAGGAACTTAACCAGTTTGAGAGAAACAGAGTCTGGAACTTGGTACCCAGACCAAAAGACTACCCAGTTGTAGGAACAAAATGGGTATTCAAAAATAAGCTTGACGAATCTGGAAATGTAACAAGAAACAAAGCTAGGTTGGTCGCTAAGGGATACAATCAAATCGAAGGTGTTGACTTTGATGAAACTTTTGCCCCAGTTGCTAGGCTTGAAGCAATCAGAATTTTGTTAAGTTTTGCATGCTTTAAGGGGTTCAAATTAAAGCAAATGGATGTGAAGAGTGCTTTTTTGAATGGAGAACTGAAAGAAGAAGTGTACGTTGAACAACCCCCTGGTTTTGAGAGTCATGATTATCCAAATCATGTATACAAACTGGAAAAAGCATTGTATGGCCTTAAGCAAGCTCCTCGAGCTTGGTATGACTGTCTGTGTACATATCTCTTGGAAAATGGTTTTAAAAAGGGAAGTGCTGACACAACCTTGTTTTTATCTCATGATGGTGATGATTTTTTAATTGTCCAAATTTATGTTGATGATATCATATACGGTGCTACTAATGATGTCTTGTGTGAAAAATTTGAAAAAGTTATGCAGGGCAAATTTGAGATGAGTTTGGTTGGAGAGCTGAAATTCTTCCTTGGTTTCCAAATCAAACAAAGCAGCAAAGGGATCTTTATCTCTCAAACGAAGTACGTGATGGAGTTGTTAAAGAGATTTGGAGTTCAAGATGCAAAGCCAATGAAAACACCGATGAGTCCAACAACCAAACTTGACAAAGATGAAAAAGGCGTTGCTGTGGATCAAAAGAAATATCGCGGTATTATCGGTTCACTTCTTTATCTTTCTGCTTCTAGACCCGATATTATGTTTTCTGTTTGTTTGTGTGCTCGTTTTCAATCAAATCCCAAAGAATCTCATCTAAAAGCCACAAAACGGATTCTAAGATATTTGTTACACACACCAAATTTGGGCTTATGGTATCCTTCTTGTGATAACTTTAATTTAGTTGGGTTTACTGATGCTGATTATGCTGGTTCACTCACTGATAGAAAAAGTACTAGTGGAACGTGTTTCATGCTAGGTCATTCACTTGTGTCGTGGTCAAGTAGAAAACAAAACTGTGTTGCTTTATCCACCACTGAGGCTGAATATATTGCTTTAGGAAGTTGTTGTGCACAGATTTTATGGATGATGCAGACTTTATCTGATTTTGGACTTTGTTATAAACGAGTTCCTTTAAAATGTGACAGTAAGAGTGCAATTGACTTATCAAATAATCCAGTGCATCACTCACGCACAAAACACATTGATGTAAGACACCACTTTCTTAGAGATCATATTGCTTGTGAAGATATTTGTATAGAATTTATTCCAACCGAATCTCAACTTGCTGATATTTTTACAAAACCCCTTTCTGAAGACAGATTTTGCAGATTACGTTTGGATTTGGGAATTATAGAAATAAATTAATCTTTTAGCATTTTTGGATAAATTTTCTCTTAAGATGTTCTGTTGGCAATTATCTTTCTGACAAATAATCCATGCTTCAAATCATCAAGAAAAGACCAGTTTGTTTTTTGGACATTTATGATAAATTTGTGACTGTATAAGTTTTCAGAATATGAGATGTTTGAAAATTTGTAGATCTGATACAATCAAATATGCTTTATAATATGAGTAATTGAAGAACTTTTTGTTCACTTTCATCTTCTGTCTCTATCACCCTTCTATCAATCATTATTATTTTATATATATCAAAGGGATTTAAGTATTAAAAAAAAAATGTATTTCTCTAATCTCATTTAAAAATCCAAGCTCTGGTCATGCATGGTTATGAGAATACTTATTTTTTTTCATGCTATCACTGATTCCATTTAAAAATCCAAGATCTGGTTATGCGTGGTCAGTATAGTATTGAATTTTTTTTTGTTGCAGCTAATTCCATTTAAAAATCCAAGCTATGGTCATGCGTGGTTAGCTTGCTATTGAAATATCCCTGATATATATTAAGTATTTCGTCATTCCATTTTCTGTCTTGTGAAATGTGTTTTTCTTTTACAGATTATTCTAATTTTTTTTGTTTGATTGTTAGGAGTGTTTGAATCTGATAATGTCAAATGACTTGATTACTATTTACAGTCCATACTCTTTAAATATGTCCAGAATTGTTATTCTTTTGATGATTACAAAGGGGGAGAAGATGTTAAGATTTTGTGTTGTTTACAGACGTCTATAGATTTTATTTTGCCATTAATGCTAAGTGTTTAATTTTTTTTTACATCTTCAAATTCTTTACTCATGTCTGTTTACAACTAATAGGGGGAGCTCAAATGTAGGGGGAGTCCTTGTTCAAACACATCTCGTTATTCACAAAAATCTTAAGTCTGTTTGTCATCATCAAAAGGGGGAGTTTGTTGATACTAATATTTTTGTTTGATGATAACAAATAGATTTTTGTTACTGGAGTGTTTGATTGTGGAATATCTAGTATTATTGGAAAATAAAATAACACAGAATTTACACAGAATATAGAAAAATCAAATAAATTTTATTTCCAATAATATTATTTATTTTACAATTCATTTACACACAAGACTTTACAAATCACTTTACAAGTAATTTCAGTACATACAATTTTTTTTACAAGCACTTCATTTTTTTTCTTCTCATTTCTAGCTGGATTATTCTTGTTGAGAACACCTTAGCTGTCCAAAGCATCATCTTGTAACCTGTCACAAAAGAAAGAAAAATACACAGTACACTGGAACTAAAACAAATACTTTTGACAAAAATGATTTTCTGTGTGATTGATTCATTTTGTCTCAGCTTTCTGTGTGTTTTTCTCATCATATTTCAGACTTAAACAGCCACATCAAAACCATACTGGTTTGCTGATCAGAACCAACTGTTTCTGACCAGCCTCAACACAGTACAGTTTGACTGCTATTTTTTTTAATGTTTCAGAGTCACAAGACAAAATCAAAAGACAAAAAGAAATATGGCAGTGCAAATACTTCAGCTCAAAAGAGAGAAACAAAGGTGGTAGATCAACAAAAAGAAACATGGCAGATCAACATGGATTGTGTATATGGTGTACAAGTGCATGGTGCACCTGTGTAAAGCATGGAGTAGTTCTACATGTACAAGACATGCCAAAAGAAGAGTGGTAGTGCAAACTTTCAGATCAGAAAAATGCAAATGAATATGGAGCAACAAAATCAGCATGTGTACAGAATTTCAAGTGCACAAATCAGTAAAAAATGCAACTGAAATGTTCATGGATGATACAAGCATGTATGGTGTGGTGAATGCAACATCAAAAGCAAGCACAAGTGAACAAGGCAACGTCAGAGAGTCAAAAGTGTCGAGGCAGTTTTTTAAAATGCAAAACACCAAGTGTGGACCAGCAAAGTTCAAGATAAGTGCAAATGGTTCAAGACAAATAGCAAGCCTCAGTTAAAATGCTCACAACAAAAAAAAAAAAAAAAAAACATGGCCGAGCACATGCAAACAAGCCGACATGGCAACAATCAGTATGACAACCATTTCAGGTTGTAAACACGCACAGAAATGGTCATGATGCAAACTCATATATACATATGAACACAGCAACAAATTCAAAGCAGTACAGCAGTATACACAAATTCAGGCATGATGTAGCTCAGATACTAAACTACAAGTGGACTGCAAGTACAAAGATGAGGGTGCAATGTCATGGTTTCAAGTCAGGGATCAAAGCAAACTCAAGTGTACATATGGAAGTGCACAAGTGCTGCTGAAACAAGTGATGGCATCAGCAAAGTGAAACAAGTTTTTTTTTCACAGAAATGAAATGATGAGTGTAGTGTAAGTATGAATGTGCAAGAAAGTCAGTACAAATGATTTGAACATACTGAAATCCCTTGTTAGTACTAATCAAGTCAGACAGAAAAATAAAAGATCAAAATCCGGCAAAGGGGTTTAAAATTATTCAATGCAGTGTAGGATTCACACTATGAAAAGAATGCAACAAATCAGGAAGGAAGTTTTTCTTCCTTTCCTTTTTTTTTTATCTCAATCGGATAATGACTAGGCAGAATTTAACTCAACAAAATTATTGGATTTCAAATTGATTTTTAACCGAGTTATTTGAAGAAAGTTTTTTTTTCAAAAACAGTTTTTTTGGTTAATCAGTGAAATAGATCAATCAGGAAATCCAAACAAGGAAAGAGGAATCTGTCACATTCATTCAAGGCCAGGATTATTTCAATCAAAGCCGAAGCTCGTCAATCAAACAAGACAAAGCAAGAGAATTTTTAATGCTCAAAGAAAGAAATTCAAAAGGGATTTCCACAAAACTCTCAAGGGCCGATTCATTCAAGGCCGTACAGATAGCAAAAAATTCAAGGAATTCCAAAATTCAAATCGAGCAAGTCATTAACGAAATCAGAGCACCAGGGTGTAGAAACCCTTATAAAAGCACACAATTCATCATCGACATCCTCATCGATTCACACAAAAAAGAATTTCGAAACCCTAAATTACAAGAGTTAATAAAACTCACTCAGATTGATCGCAAGAACGAAGGAGACATACTGGAGAAGCAAAAACAAGCGTCTAGAAATCCATTACACACTTCACCGAGACTGATTTAGGGAAAAATCACTGAAACCCTAAATCGCCGCCGCCATTTTTGTTTCAGAGAGAAAGAAAGGATCGGGCTAAAGAAAATACAAGGGAGCACCGCAAAAAATAAAGTGGCCCGACCACTTTGGACTAGTGCAAAGGAAAAGGGGATGACCCCCTCTTTTTAACTCCTTGTCTTATTTTCTTTTTAGTCTTTTTTATTGATTTTTTTTTAAAATTTCTTTTCTAGTTTTATTGTAAAAACTAGTGAGCACAGAATAGTGAAGTATAGTCTGAGAAAATCTAGTCTAGGGTATACAGACTAGTCTAGGATTTTGAGCTTAGGGATAAACAGGAGAAGGAGTTGCGAGTTTACATAGGATTGTAAGCGGGATCTGTTTGTATCTCCTAGTAAAAATCTTAGAAAGGCAGCAGTAGGCACAGTTTGCCGAAGCTGGGTATATCCGCATGTGATTTTATTTTTACTGCATTTCTTTATTACTGTGTTTAGTTTAAATTTATTGTTAAAAACCCTATTCACCCCCCCTCCAGGGTTATTATCGATCCTACAAAAACATTCATACGTGACCAATGCATGTGCTCTGATAATGTCATTAATACAATCATGCTTACTATAATGTCATAAGCTCTACCTTCTTTTTGTTGATGATAAAGGGGGAGAAAATATAGCATATAGACTGTGAGCACAGAGGGAGCAAACAGAAATAGAAATATTATTTATCAATATTTTATTTTATATATATATATATATATATATATGTATGTATGTATGTATGTATGTATGTATGTATGTATGTGTGTGTGTGTACAGTTGTCATAATAAAAAAGGGGGAGATTGTTAGAACCTTTATTTTATGATATTTTGATTATGACAACTATATATTGACAATATTATAGACAGAAGAAATATTGGAGATTATGGTTTAAATACAAGAAGATTCGAAGACATGATTAATTATTATATTTTATGTTGTATTCGAGTCAGTATTATAGTTAGAATTCTTGTTAAAATCTCTCCTGGAATATATATATATATATATATAGCAATATAAGATGTTTTATTAAGGCCGTGCACATGCAGAAAGGCATATGTGCAAATAGCAGGCCGAATTGTGAATTCAGGTGGCTGAATTGCTGGGTATTCATGAATTTATATGAATATTCATCCAATTGAATTTACAATTCGGCTGGCTGAATACTGTGTCTTGTATATTTGCACAACAACTTTTAAAAATTAGCTTTTTTAGAGTTCAAATTTATTTTCAGCCTGCTGAACTAAAGGGTTGCGACTTTTTAAAGAGACATAACTCTTTATGTCCATATCTTTTGATCAAAATTATGTACGAATGAATGCAACCTTTTATTTACTATAAATAAACTCCCGAATCAGTTGTTTCAACTCACTGAATCAACCAAACTTCCTTGATGCTAATATTCTATGATTCTGAACATATTTCGGAAAGGACAAGGTGTAATACGCCAATATATGTAATTTCCTTTTAGTACCGCTTTACTTTCATATAAGATACTTACACAAAAACTAAGATTTTTATAATATGTGTCTTATTACATTTAAACCATCTATTTTATAAAAACAGAGATTTGAACATATATAAATTACAATACCCAAATCTGTGCTTTTGCATAAAGTAGATTTACAATAAAATGAAAAGAAAGTAAAGCAGAGCAAATGATATAATTACACAAACACCCAAAAATCCAATATTTTCTTACATCCATAATCCAAAACCCAAACTAACACATGATTGATCATTTTCGATTTTATTTACAGATTTAAGGTATTTATATGTATTTTATTTTCGTAAGAATTGCAAATCACTATAGGCTAAAAAATCCAATTTACAATAACAATTATGGGAAATAGTAAACTTAGAATAATTCTCACTCACAGAATAACAAGAAGAAGGAGCAGAAAACTATGTATATCCCAACTCTAGATTGTAGCCCCAAAATTGCGTGATCCAAATCTTTCTTTTAAATTATTATTATTATACATATATAGGGATCAATATAATTATATATAAATCTAGTTCCAGAATTCTATGAAGAAATAAGAATAGAGGAGATAGAAATATGTTAGATTTAGGAAGAAGAAACTAACCTAACCTATTCTGCAACTTAGATAAAATGGAGGAGAGACAGAATGAAAGAGAAGTTTAAAAGAGAATGTAGGGTTTGTAGAGGAGGCTAGGGACTTATTTACAATTGTTAAAGTGTGTGGACCGTCATATTCATTTTATAAAATCTCAACGCTTCGTTTCAACAAACAGTTTATAAAAACCTAACATAAACAAGCCTCTACCTACCCCATCCATTAAGGGTGGTCGACACCCTCTTGGGCGGTCGACCCCCTTTAGGGGAGGCAATCGATCCTCTTAAGGACTGGGCGTGGAGAATTTATTTCTCTAGGATTTTTTTTTTAATATTAATACATTATATAATGTTGATTGATTATTTTCGTTTTCTTAAGATTCTGGTCCCCTCTTATATATATTTTTTGAAAGTGGTTGTCCCCTCTTATATATATACACACATATGGACATACAAGTTTGAAATCTAAAAGGAATATCCCATTATGCCATAGGTATTTATTTTTATTCCATATTTATATTTACAATTTGAAATTCAAACGTTGTGTGTAGATTATTCTTGTCCAACTAGTTTTTTTCATAACTTTCTTATAATAACTCTGTTTTATAAAATATGAAAACGGGCTAGAATCTCGCAACGAATACAATGGTAATATTTTCATGGTCAAATTCTCAATTATTAAATACCCATATTTTCAGCCTATTAATATTTTATTAATTATTATTACTTACTCTTATTTTCATTATCTGTTAGGATTGCCTTGCATGCTATTAAGGAGGAATGATGGGTTCAAATTAATAGTCCCACACCACGAAATATATTGAAGGAATTGAGTACAAATATGAGTTGGTAGGAACGTAACATCAGGGATTCATTTTGTTATATGGGAGTTATGTGCCAGCTCATATGCGTGCAAGGAAGGGGGCTTTGTTCCGGCCATCATTACATAACAATGGTATCAGAGTCGAAGGTTACGGACTGGGCCATGCAGGCAAGGCAGTGCTCTGAAAAGATACTTGTAGGATGCAATTCAATAGGGAAACTGTTAGGATTGCCTCACATGTTATTAAGGAGGAATGATGGGTGGAATTAATAGTCCCACACCACGGAATATATTGAAGGAATTGAGTACAAATATGGGCTGGTAGGCACGAAACATCAGGTATTCCTTTTGTTATATGGGAGTTGTGTGCCAGCTCACATGCGTGCAAAGAAGGGGGGTTTTGTTCCGGCCGTCATTACATAACATTATCTGTGTCTATTTAAGGTATATTTTTATGGGGTGTTACAAAATAAAACTTGGAAAAAATGCATTAATTCCTCTCAAACCAAATATACCAAGTCTTAAAAAAATAAAGTCAAGAAGACCTTTTGAAATCATTAAAGAAAAACCTGCAATCATTCCAATAAAAATCAAAATTAAAATGATTATAATTTAAACCAAAACCAATAACCTAATACATTAAAAAGAATGATCTTTGTAGTATTACAATCAAAATATATATGGTTAATATTTTGGAAATAATTATTATAGAAATAACAATTTTTGATAATTAAAATATCTTTTGACCTAAGAAATTCAATAGTGTTCAGTCTACCATGAAGAATTAATCATATATGAATTTAACTTTTCGGAGGAGTGTTAGCTTTCGACATTTTATTAAATAAATTCACTTTAACCTTAAAAAAAATTAATAAAATAATAAAACAAATGAGATACTTATATTTCACATTTACACCTAACACCAAATGTTAATATCACTAGCATTATCAATATTAAAAAAAATCTAACTTAACAAAAAATAAGGTAAACATTTTTAAAGAATTACCTTCTAACATACGATTAAAACTAAAATTTCACGGAAAACTACAATTGGGTCTATACATACCAGAAATTAAAATATTTTATAGTTATAATAAAAGTGTTATGAATCATTTTAAAAACTGGTCAGCTCTACCAAAAAAACATTTTATAGTTACAAATATCATATAAAATCTTAAGTTGTACCATGAGATGAGTAATGAAAGTTCAACTATCATGCTAAAAAGGAGCATTATTACCTGAATGCACAATATTTTTAGTACCTAACTTATAAACCTCAAAAATAGACTTAATAGATTTCCAAATATGAGAAAAACCACGAGACTTATCAAAAGGGACATGATTTAAATTAAAAAAGCCATTAGACCTTTGATTAGAAATTATTTCTTATATATTAAAGATTTCATTAAAATCGTTAAATTTCCAAATCCATTTACTAAGTAAAGAAATATTTACATTATGAAACTAATAATACACAATCCACCGTCATTTTTAGATTTACGAACCATATCCCTATCAACTAAACACTTAGAACTGTTTTTGAGATTATCATCACTCCAAAGGAAGTCTCTCCTAACCTTATCAATTTGATCAACGTTCCATTTAAGAAACCGATAAGATGACATGCAGTAAATAAGAAGAATAGACAAAACAAAATTAATTAATAAGACTCTACAACCCTACAAGAAAAAATCTATCATTCCAATTAGATAACCAGTTGTTAATTTTATCAATAATAATCTTCCAATCTTCATGCTTAAGTTTTGAGGATGAATCCGAAAACTTAAGCATCTAATCGGAAATTTCATAATACTACAATTAAGAATATTAGTATCAGGAAGTTAGAATTGTTTAAGTTATTCAAAATCATTATGATTGACTTTTTTAACCAGAAATACCAATATGATTAGATGCACAATAATTATAATATTAAGACATTAATAGAAGCACATTATGATTAAATGCAGGCTACCCTTGATGTGCATATGTACTCATATGAATAGCTTAAATTCACTTTGAGGCGATTGACATGTCCACTCGCCTTGTTGATTGGTCAAATGCATAGCAGATTTACATTTATAATTTTTTTTTTAATTAAGGGTGGATCCCTTGCATACTGTGAAAACCAATAAAAACGCGAGTGCAGAGTTGCAGTCACCTCAAGCGATGCTCCTTAGCATTTCACTTGTCATTTTTGAAATACAAAATTAAATGTACACAAACATATTCGTGTGCACGTGTGTGTGTGTGTGTGTGTGTGTATATATATATATATATATATATGTGTGTGTGTGTGTGTGTGTGCGCGCGCGCGCATGCGCTCGAGCGCGCATGCGTGCGTGTTCGTGAGTATGTATGCGTGCCATTGGATATCCAAAAAGTGTTTTGGACAACGATTTTCTACATTTCCTTTAGGGATATTACTTGTTAATGTATGTAATAAATTGATATGCAAATGTTGTTGGTCTTTATTAGGAGATTTACTCTTATATTTTGTATTTTAACATTTGTCAAAGTAACAGCTAAATTGGGTAAATTATCTTAGGCTTAAATATAGGGTCTGTTCGGTAGTCCAAAACAGACCTTTAGGGCAACGGAGGCGTCAGACGCTTTCATTGCCCAACGGCTAGAAATCCAGCCGTTGACTCCCGACGCGTCCAACGCGTCAGGTCCAATGGCTGGATTTCCAGCTGTTGGCCCGTCCTCTTCCCCTATAAATTCTCTCCCCTCTTCTTCTCACACTTTTGCTTCTCTGTTTCCAGCTTCTCATGCTCTTCTGCTTTTGGTTTCCAGTCCGTTACAGCTAATTTTCAAGTAATTTTATTCGTTATTATATTTTAAATGTTCGTATATTCGATCTACATATGTTTTCCAATTTTTTTTTCTTTTTTTTTTCCAGCTAAATGGCACACTTTTCTGCTTTTGGTTCAGGGTCTTCTAATGTGCCCATCGCTTCACGACCACAGGAGCGAACCGAGACTTTCATAGATATTTGTCTCAACAATATTCACCTTAAAGGACTTGGTTATATATGTTATCAACAGAGAACTTTCCGTGGACGTTAGTAATTTGTTCTATTTTTAATTTATGCGTTGTGTTATGTAATATTATTATGTAGTGAATTTGATAAACTGTTTTATTCTGCATTAATGATACTGTTATGTTTTAATCATTATATAATTAAATTACAAAACACAAAAATGATCTGCTTACAGCACCAAACACATTCTCCTTTTTCGTTTTCCGTTCAAATTCTCCGCTTCCGCCAACGCTAAACACACCCATAATTTAGCCTTAATGCTCTGGTATTTTCGATCAATGAAAGTTTTACAACCATTTTACATATTGATTGCCGATCTGACTTCATGATGCATAATCTGGGAACACAAATTATAGACAAACCAAACATACTCCTTCGCGTGTAACGAGGAGAAATATAATACTCCGAACAACCTAAAAATTTGTTGAACACAATTAAAAGCAAATTGGAATTTTTACGCTCGCGGCATCACACTATTTTGCTTCCCCTTTTCAATTAATGCTTCAACTTCTTTTTTGTTTGGTTGTTAGCTCTTATTTATGGCAATTTATTTCATACTACCTTTTCATTTCTATATTTATAATTCAGTCATCCCTCTTCTCTTTTGAACTTCCCTTCTTTTACTCCTCTTTTCCCCCACCAGTCTCTTTCTTTCTAGTAAATTTCTCACAATATTCTCATTGCACTTTTCTTCTTCCTTCGCTGCGGAATATTATTTAGATTTTATAGAACATGCTGCTTTGAACCCATTTTGGTAATGAACGGGATATTGCAGCGGTTCAATTACAAAACCGTGTTCATGTATTGAACTCTGTTATTTGATTGAGCCGCGCCAATATCACGTTCTCATCTGCTATCAATTTCGGTTCTTAGTTTCAGTCTTTTCCATTTCAGTGTATTATTCATGATATGCTCAATGTTTTAAGTTTTTCTTTTCAGAATTGTGATAGAGTTATTTTACTGCTTTCATTCGTTGCATACGCTAGTATCAGTTTGTTTGTCCTTAAGATTTGTAACGTTTATGCTAAACAGTTCGTGAAATTTATAAACGTGAATGCTATTTAAGTTCAAGTTAAAGTTTATTCATTATGAATTCAAACAGAAAAGGTGCAATATCAACAATGGTGTAATGCATTTGAAGTTGATCTCTTGCAAATACTGATCAGCAGGTGAAACAATTTGTAGCTGTGTAATAATTATCATTTTGTTGGTTTTAGTTGTAGAGTCATCATTTATGTGACATATGTAGAATATTGTAGGAGAAAGTTTTTACTATTTTAACCGAAACAACAAAAGCCTTCTTCAAAGGTTTGTTAACTTTTAATGATAGTCAAAGGTCTAGGAGAAGCTCATTCAGTTTTTTATTTACATGAATTATTTACCAGCAATTTAACTGGCAATTTTCAAAATTGAACGCAGCTATAGACATTAATGTTGCCGCTAAAAATTACTTTCATTATTTATCAGTTTAATTTCTTAACCTCATCGATGTGATACATAAGATTATTTGTATGCATGTATACTAGGAGTTTGTTTTTAATGCACATTTGAAATGAAATACTACGGCTGGCAATATTGAAATATAGAACTAAGTAGTAAGTACCAACTTATTCACATGGAATCATCAAATACTAGTAAAGTTGTGGATACAAAAATAAATGAAAATAAGTCTAGAAGCTAGGTAGAAAAATATTTCTAAATAAAAGAAAATAAGACAAGAATGCAATCTAACTTGTATTTCTATTCATCATAGTTATAATGAAGCGAGGAGTATGGACAGCCATCAAAATGCAAGACATGGCAATCATGAAGATACCGTGAAGCTTCCATTCATGGTGAACATAGGATATGAAGCTGCGCTTGCAGGATTTGCAGTCGTAGCATAGTTGGGTGATCTCGTTGCTCCATGCTTGGCAGTCTCCGTATGTGTTTGGATCTATGGCCGTTTGATCTTCTGGTGATGTAGTGTTTGTTGTAGAGAACAACGAAGAGGAAGAAGGGACTGTGTATAGATTGTTTGTGTCGGATCTTGTCCAATATGTTGCGTTGATGTACTTCAGTCCGCATACTCTTGAAGGCTTGCAGCATCCCGACTTTGCAACAAATGCACACTTTTTAGCCATAAAATGAGTGATATATTGAAACATTTGCATACATAAGCTGTAGGAGAAAATTTACTTTTACAGTTTGTCCTGTGCAAATGGAGTAAGAAAGTAGGAAATGTATGTATAAGAAGTATTAGCATCATGGTTTTTGCCTGCGCAAATAGAACGGGTCCTTTTTTTGTATAGTATAGCCGTTTCCATAGGGAACATAAATAATGTACTTAACATATTACTTCTAATTGATTATCAATAATTTCGCAATTTCCGTCCAGAAAATAAATATCAACTTTCACTAAATCTAGTTTAATTTGTAAGTGCGAATTTAATTATATCAAGCATTCAAATTCCATACTTGATTTATTAAATGTTACTAAGGTAGGCATTACATTTTAACCCAAGTGCATACACAATCATATTGGCATCTTCAATTTGAATATGATAATATAAAAACAGTAACAATGTTAGTAAGTGAACTGTGATGCCGCTGTCATCATATCATATGTTAAATATAGAAAGGTGATCTCGCCCTACATGTTCTACAATAAAAAAGCTGAAGAAAACAATCAAATTTCCTAATTAATCTCAACAAACACGAATATAACAGCAAAATTTGGAAACTAAGTACCTCGATGGGAGACAAAGACTTGTTCCCAAATTCGTTCTCCGACAACTGAACAGTAGTATAAGCAAGATCGGTGCAGACATCAGAATCATAAATGCAACCCTTAACTCTCCTCCACACATTTGGATTCTGAATCCGATTCCTAATCCACAAAGGAGACGCGGGCACTGCCCTACTCTGCATCGCATAACTACCTGTCACCAAAATCCCAAAACTCAGCATCATCAGAAGCGCCACAGCCAAAACCAACGCTCCAGGCAGTACAACTTTGGCTCCGTAATGCGTCACAAAACAACTGATCACAAACACTGATAGGAATCCCACGCCAAGGGCCAATCGGAGATGGGGAATGTGCAGGTATTCTTCACAGTTGTAGTCCTTTGTTAATAGAATCCAAATGCCGTAGCATAGTAAGGGTAAGGATGATAAGTAGGATATGATCGCTATCCAAGTGCTCGGTGATGTTCTTTTTGATTGTGAAGGAGTTGGCCGTGATGGCGGTGATGGCGAAGGTGTTGTGTCCGTTTTTGTCAGTGGAAGCTCCATTGCTTTTGAGTTCTGCATGGTGTTTTTTTTTTTAATGTTTGATGGTTTATTGCAGTGAAGGATGGTTTCTGTTTTTATGTTTTGAACTAACGGACATGTATGTTTTTGTTAACGTTCTCTGATTTTTCTGTACGGAAGAATAAGTCATCTCTCCAGTATTTTCTAATCTAGCAGCAAAATAGAGATTCTTTTGCGAGATATTTGTGAAACCGTTTCATATATATTTTTTAGCAAAGTAAATAATCATAAATAGATCCATGACATATTACAATGTGATAATTTTGCATATAGAATGAACTTTTAGCTTTACAAAACTACCAGAACATAGATATTTTGCGTTTATCACACATGCAGACTTGCTTTTACAAAAGGGTTAGCTAAAAAAAACATGCCATAGCTTATTCAGAAAACTAAATTGTCGTAACATCTTGAATTGTAAAGAATTACATCACGGTAAGGGCTACGTGGAAGTTTGTGCAACATGAGCTGAAGATATACACCTGGTTGGATCACATTATTATAATAACGGCTATATGCAAGTTTGAAAATTGTATGGAAGTTGAAAATGCGATTCCCTCTTATAATTCACTTAACAGTCTTACATTGATGGGATAAACATATTCCAATGAACCATTGTACAAAGTATCAATAAGCAACCCCGCAGTTGCTTCAGTAGGATGATACAAATCCCAAAAAACAAAGCTTTTCCTGCTTGGACACAAGCTTGATATCGGAATACAACCAATCTCTGCATTCAGGTCACCTATTCCGCAACAAGCGCTCTTCGCTTCGCTGAATCCTACACCCACAAAAGTTATTTGCATTTATGCAGCAATCAGTTGAAGTAAATTAATTCAAATCTGCCTACCATAATCAGCTGGTTTGTCGATGTATTCTTCGAATTTTGAAGAGGAGTTGAAGAATGAAAAGCTCAGGCTTTTAAGTTCCAGTATCATGTCATGAAGAAGTGAAGCTACTTTGTTGTTGTACCGAACTGAAATGCTGTTTGTTTCCGAGTTGCATGCGTTCAAACTTGTGTTTCTTCTTTGGGCAGGGCAACATCCAATTGGTCCAGTACCAACAAATGCAATTTTTCGTGCACCAAGATCGTGTAACTTCTGTTAGCAAAACAAAATTTTTGCAGAATTTATCTGTGGACAGTGCTATACCTTATGAAATCAACAAATTATACCAGAGAATATTACCTTTATGTGTTTGTGCAGTGAAGAAATCATAACATCAAGTAGTTTGTTAGAGGCGATTACACCACGTTGGTCGTATGGTTTTTTTACATAATCAAGAATGTCATTGCTTCCAACTACTAGTAGAAACATAGACTTGGATATGTGATACTGAGCTTTTGCATTTCCAAATTTTTCCAGTAAATTCATGTATAGTTCAGAATAGTAATCTATTTGTCTGCTCAGTTTAAGACACTGACCCTGTAGAAATTCAAGTTTATCGTAACATATATGAATTTCAGTATAGCTGAACTGCATTAGATATGAACTCTTACTTCACGTGTCGAATCTAGGACTCCTGCTCCTGCAGATGCAAAGTTAACACCTTTCATGAATATTTCAGTAATATTGGCGTTCGCCAAAATGGAGAGGAAAGGTGGAGGCGAAACCAATCCAAGTTTATCAGCTGTAAAAAGAAATTGAAAAAACGAGTAAAATTTTCTACTTCATATTTGGCCATATAGAAGGCCTGAAATTCAAAATTTCTGAGCGTGAATATAATAATAATGATAGGAACATAAAAATACCGAGAAAGTCAGCAGGATTCTTTCCGTTACTAAATCTTCCAGTGGCATTTTGAGCAGGAAAATCGATGCCATTGTGAGGGAAATTGGCCTTCAAAAAGGAGAAGGGTAAGTAATTATTGTTGCCGACATCAACTAAAGAGTCCCCAAACACATAGAGTGCAGGTACATTTGCATTCCCTTGAATTGCAAACAAGAAGCGGAAATATAAAACAGACAAGATGAATTTGAATGACATTTTCAATTTTACCTTGTAATAGATGATAAATAGTTGTTTCTTTGGTGAATTTTATACTGAATGTGCAGATTTTGGAAAACATGGAGTAGGTTGTAAAAACAAGAATGGGATGAAGGTTGAGTCACACATATATGCATACTGCTGCTACTATTCATCCTTTTTTGATGCAGAGTGCTGCTAGTTTCAGAAAATAACCATATTCTTTTATCTGTCTTAACTGCATTTCCATTGGGATTTGGACTAAACTGCTCTCGGATAAGCTTCTCCATTAATCTTAGGGGTATTTTGAGATAATACCTTTGTGAATGCACAATTATTTGTGTCATGTAAGTGTGAGTCTCCTCTACACATTCTCACATATGCAAACTAATAACCATTGTATTTATATCAACCAGTATAGGTAAACTTTCAAACAGGCCATAGTTAATGTGATCACTCTATGGGTAAAATCAAATTTGTCTTTTATCCGAAACCCAGCGAGCTTATAGTTGGTCTTCTAGAAGGTTGTAGCTTAAACAAAGTTGTTTCAAAACATTACAAAATTTGATCTAAAATTCAAATATTTTAAAATTTACATTTCCGTTTTTAGAAAACCCAAGACAAAATGTGTAACATCCCTAATTTTTAAGAAACATTATTCAAGAATTTAACTAAAGTTAATTAACTAGGAGTAGAATGGTGTTCGAGAGAATGATATTTGTGCTTAATAAATTAATTAGAAGGTTGGTATTAGAAACAAATCAACTAATCAAATGTGCATAAGCTAGGGAGAAATGAAGAGCGCAAACATGGAACTTTCGGCCTCATACATACATACATACATACATACATATATATATATATATATATGTGTGTGTGTGTGTGTGTGTGTGTGTTACGGGGCACCCTTGTTATGCAACACCCCTTTAGCAACCCTACCTGTTTCTGAGCTCTAATAATCCAAATCCAACAAAAATTTGTAGATGTTCAATCCACATACATATTATCATCTATCTAAAATTCGAGTTCGTTCCAACATTCATAGAATAATATATTTGATGTTTAAATTTAACGGTTCGAATAAATATATAAACGGTAAATAATTGAGCTAAGATTTTGAAAATGTTATGAATGTCGGAGCGAGTTCAAATTTTGGATAGATGATAATATATATGGACTGAACATCTACTAATTTTTGTTGGATTAGGATTGGCGTAGCTCACGAACGGATAGAGGTTCTACAAAGCAAGGCTGCCCTGAAGCGCTTCATATATATATATATATATATATATATATATATATATATATATATTGAAAATTGGTTCGCTTTATTGCATGTCTATCATATACTTCATCTATATGTGTTGGCGTATAGACTCCATATATTAACTGTTCTACAAAGTAATATAATACAGACCGATGGTATAAATACAAGAATCAAATAAATCCCACTTTCTCCAACTTCTTTACCTCGATATTATCATCGCTATTAACCTGAATCCAAAAGCTCTATTCCCCATCTTTCCATGAATTCATTATTCTCTATCGTGTATCTGGATGAGCTACCATTATTCCGCACCAAATAGACAATTTCCTTTTCGATTTGGTGCAACTTGTGAAAGACGTTGCATCTCTTATCTGTGAAGATTCATGAATTCCTTTCCGACCAGATGAAGTATACCGTAGTGGTGATGGCTGCACAGGCTATATCTGTTATTTGGTCTGCCGCCTTAAATCGAGCATGGATGTTCAAGCATTCTTCTTCTAAAGCAGGCATCAAGATAGGTGATAATCCTAGCTTTAGTTTGATAGAACTCCATAGGGTCTCTATGTAATCACAGTGAAAGAAAAGATGGTTTGAAGTTTCATTTTCCCCTCCACATAGCACACATGAGGTGTTCGATTGAATGCCAAAACTATGCAGCCGCGATTTAGTGCTTAATCTATCCATTGCAGCAAGAATATATATATATATATATTCTCTTATATTGTCTTCATTCCATTCACTTCTAAAAACCAAAAGAAAAACTAAAGAGAGGTCGACTATTAAGCTTAGGAGAAAAAACTAGGAAACTCGAAGTTTGGGCATTCACATTAAAAAACTTCACAACCGCTATCTAGTCAAGGTGAATAAAATTCTCTACCCATTTAGTTTCGATTATTTATGTATACCCGAAATGTATACAGTTGTTTATTATTGTTTGTAGTTATTCATGATTGATTTCATGTTGTTCTTGATATTACATACTTATTGTGAATCACCCATGTTGGTTCGTGATATATGTTTACTATATATGAATATGAATAAGTTATAGATAAAAACTCATAGTTAGAATTCTAGAATGTTGTGAAACTTGGATATGGTGCGTTGTATGATTATGGAGATAGATTTTGATTTTCATAATTTTCTATGATTATATGAATTTATTATGAATTTCTCAAGGGTGTTTTGATTTAGGAAAGATTATAGGTTAATCACTGTGTTAACGTTTATGTTTGTACGTTTATGAATTTCAACAGTACAAAGTACTGGAAAATGTTTATACTATGGTCTGAATACTTTTGATAAACCAATAAGAATTCAACTAATATAGTGGAGTTGGTAAAAAGGTGTGCTCTATAAAGAAATAAACCAGTTTTTCTTAAAATTACCGTCAGTGCCATTTTTAGATTCGGAAGTATCCATCCTACAACGTGAAAACTACCCTTCGGTAGCGCTGAATGCTTGAAATGTCACAAGTATGATATATGAAGTATTTAGGCTTTCGCCGCTCCTAAAACTTACAATTATTTTGGTTTTGAAGATAGCTGCTCCACAAGAGGAATTTGCCTCGACTCATTCTGCTGGGTCGAAGGTTTTTTTTCTATAAAAGAACTATTTTTATAAAGAAGAATTTTAAACTTTAACTTTGAAAAGAATAGAGCCTTTCGCTTCCGCGCTTTTCGATGGAATTGAAATGGGTTTGTTTTCCTTAATTTATGCTTTATGAGGTTGTTGCCTCCATTCCTTTGGTATTTGACGAAGGGATCACTTAATGAGAAATATGTTTGAAGTGAAAGGTTATTGCTATATGACTTGAAAGTTGTATTCTAAATTTATTAAATAAAGAGAAAGTGGTTACCACCGCGCTACCATTCAGAAGCCAAAAGAGGTTTCATATTGCAAACCTTAAATGAAAGAGCAAGAGACCGTCATCTCAGCACCCTTCTAATGCGAAGGGGTGAGTTTATTAATATAAGCATTAATGTTGAATTGCTTGATGGTTGCTTATTTGGATTGTTGCCATTGAGCATATGCCGACACAAAGGATCCCAACATAATGTTGCGATGACCCGTTGCCTTAGAGATAGGCTGACATAATGAATGTTGAACAGGTTGAGTAAGATGGGTTATTGCTATCTATCTTTCTAACAGCAGATATCGCAAGGGCTGTTTTTTTTAAACTATTTCATAAATTTGTTTTATAAAATGTTTTCAAAACCTAGGGAATATGTCTATGACTGTGTCGACATCTCCAGTGTCGATAGGGCTTTTTTATACTTATTTTCTAAAATACTTAGAGGTTTATCCTTTATCCTTATCTGGAAGATATGGTCATTTATAAACTATGTTTTCTAAATCGGTGCCTATGCTTCTAAAACCCTTTAAACCGTTACCTATGATGACATGCCTTTATAAACCTATTTTCTATAAAATACTTGCTTCGAGGTAGATGGAGTCAGTAAAGATTTTTCTAAAACCAATTTTTTTGTGTCTTCACCTCTTTGGCTACTGGAGTCTGTAATGTCCCAAAAATTCCCCTCGTGGGAAATCGTCGGATACACTAACTTTGGACATACAACACATCAGAACAAATAACAAAAGACTTTTATATACATTATAATAATGTTACAACAGAGTACAGAATATATAGAGTACATCGAATAAAAATAATACGATAGCAGAAGATTAATTTACAACAAATTTAATACAACACAGCGGAAACAAATAACCTAACACAGCGGAAGACTATCAATGCTCTAGACACAGCTTTAAGCTTCGATCCAGTATTCTGCTCAAAATATCAGCAAAAACAAGCCCCTCGACTGCCCGTATGGAAAATAAGGGCACCCGAGTTTGCAAGTGAACAAACTACGAGTCAGCCATGGGACTGGTATGAGAAATCTTACTTAACCTATTTAATAATAAGGCTAATCATAGGACCACGCCGCTAACGCGGAATGGGTTTACTCCATTGGATTGTCAGTGCATAAATAAAGTAAATCATTAAACAACGCAATGCTTTTTAGAAAAATGAAACCATTATAAGACTCAAGTCTCATCACACAATGCAACACAAACCGGAGGATAGAGTTTTACCTTATAATGGTCAAAAATGCTTGATACGATAAAACGGATTTGATATTATTATTAGTGTTTTTAAGTTTCAAAAACATTTCAATCATAATGTATCAATCATAGACGGCATAACTACCATATACTATGTCTCCATACTAGTTATACAATCAAAACTGTACGTGTCATATTGGAAGTTGGATTTCCATCACGAACCAAGGCAAGAGATAGTCCTTACCGAATTCGAGACAATCTAGCCCATGTCTCAGGATATAGCCGCAACTGCACCTAGGAGCGCCTAGGCCGGTCCACAAATATGTTAGTGGATTGTTTATGCCTGAACAATACGTTTCCCCGCCCTATGGGGCGTAATATAGAGCTACTAGGGACTCAAATCTGAGGTACCCCGCTTTCCATCATCCACATAAATAAAAATATCTGGTCTTGTAAAATCCAGACACCACTTCTAGCTAGAAAGAAATGCATGCTCTCCCTGGGGTCCTTCTCCCGTTTCTGGTTCATACTGGGGTGTGAGGCTCGCGAAGTATCACTACACAAAGCTATGCTAAATAAATCTGTGCTTTGATCATCAACCACAAGGCTCTGCTTTTCAACAATAAGCCTTGATCATTTTCATCTTAGCATGTCACATTGTCAATCCGTACCATACCATTGATTTCTGCCAATATATAACCTCTAAGCTCGTACGTCTCAGAGAAGGGTGTTAAGCAAGAGAATAAATTCTCTGCCACCAAATAGGTATATATTTAGCAAAGTTCAACCGATACAACATAAACGAATACAATGTCAGACATACCATCCATTTACAAGTTCATTCTGGGCCTAAACGAAACCGGAGGCACCTTATTTCTCGTTCCATATGTCCAATACAGGGGAGAGGTCCTCACATATCTAGTTGATCTCTAAGTATGTCTGGACAATCACCATTTATTACCTTGTCTTGGGATGCCTCCCAATCAAGACATCAGTAATCATCCAAACGATGTGAAGATCTCCTGTCTTCAACCACCGTCTTCATCTTCGACTTTTAATTGTCGTTGTAACTATTCAAAATGGGTTGAACCTGGTCTTTCCGAATAACTCGCGTATTTTGTAATCAATAGTTAAATTCTGCAGAAAACACATCATACGCCTCATTCCAATTCAGAATGTTCTTTTAATAAAATATCCACATTATTAGGGAAAGGTTCCCATTAATTTAATCAAAGATAAATTATTTAATCTTCTTTTTAAAGATTCATTAAAACTCCAATTTGGTTTTAATATCAAAAATCATTACTTTATGATTATTCAACTTTAAGAAATCAATCTTGTCTTTAACTGGGTTAAAGAATCAATGTCACTTAAAATACAGTTCATGATAAACCCAAAATCATCTTCCATTAAATATGGAATTTTCACAGAAATCTAACCAATATATAATCGATATAAATTTCCGTATCAGACTAGTAATATAAATGGAATAACGGCAAAGCCTTTTAAATTCCGTATATAATAGCGGTCTTCTTTTACAGATACACATCTCGATTATTATTTAAATCGAATTCCATTCAATTCCAATTTAATATATAAAATTGGAAGACCTTACTTTGGAAAATTCCCATTAAATCTTAATAAAAAGATTTATAAATTCCAAATTATAATTTCACTGTTAATTGGGTTAAAGAAGAATGTCGTTAAAAACACATTTCACAATAAACCCAATTCACATTTCATTTTATTCCAATTACTACATATAACTGGAAACTCTAATAATCTTAATTAAAAAATTTATTCTTTTCATACGGGGTTTAAGAATAGTATTATTGAAGACACCATTCGCGGCAAACCCAAAATCCAATTCTTTTATTCAATTCCCATTTATTTATTAATTAATTAGAAAGCTTCATTAAATCTAAATTTAATGATTTATTCTAGTTGATAACTAGTTCATTTCGATAAAAAATATATTTTTATCATTTCAAATATGAAATATCTCATCCAAATTCTTTTCAAATCATTTATTATGAATTTACATAATTTTCCCTATTTTTAATAATTTTCTTAAGGCCATTTCAGTCGACTTCCATAAACGGTCATCGAACTGCACTTACATCGATCTTTTCTAAAATTGATTTGGACATAACTCCAAATCTAACCGTCATATTTCAAAACTCTTATATTCACTAGAAAGCTCTTTTCGATACGAACCCAACGGTTCCGGTTTTAAGAGAATCCGACGGTCAGATCTCCCGTTACATCAATTTGAAGTTAATGGTCGAAATTCGCGAACGGTCATTGCGCAGCGCGTTCTATTCAGGCCTATATATATATATCATCGATTTCCTTTTAAAACGTATTTTATGAAATATTTATGAATTCATTTTAAAATGATTTCTAATTTAATTTTCAATTTTAAATCATAATTGAATATTCTATATTTATATCATATTAAAATATTAATATTTTCAAAATATTGTATTTTAAAATCACTACTTTTTGATTTTCATTATAAAACGAATAAAATCGATCGATTAACCCGTTTGGGTAAAAATGGCGTTTGCTACTTAACTCGACATATTTTTATATTTTTGTGTCCATTCTAAGACGGACATAAAAATCATAATTTTATTCTTTACTAAATTTATTTTAAAATACTCTTTATTTTAAAATACTCTTTATTTTAAAATATTCTTTATTTTTAATATTCTTTATACAAAAATATTCTTTATATTAAAATATCCTTTTTAAAAAAATGTTCTTTATTCTAAATCGGAATGCGACTCAATCAATTACGATATAATTTCAGTTATATGGATTTCATACATTGCATATATTCAACGATAATGATAAACAATCATCAAACAATACATTCATATCCAAAGTGAAGTTTATAACTATATGAGTATTAAAATAAATAAATAACGCTCATCACAGACTGTCAATCCACCGATTGACAATTAATTAAATATTAGGACTAGTGTATGTCAAATATCATCCCAATACTCGTGTGGGGTTTTCAAACAACAAAAGTTTATATAAATAAATCATTGGTTAATAAATTTAACCAATTATAATTCAGTTTGAATTATTTTCTATTTAACCAATTTACATTGTTTAAAATTATAAATGGATATTTATAATTTAATTTTACTATCACATCAATGTTTACATTATTTTTAATACGTTAAACAATTCAACATCACAACATATATTTCAAGACATGATTATTTATTTCATTTCATTGACATGATACAGATGATGTTTTTATCTAATAAAACATTTTAACAAATGATTATTTATTTTAATTTCTCTTGATAAAAACGTCATTTTAATGACAATACATTCTTTTACACCTAATTCTCTTTATTCTAACTTAACATGATAAAATTGACATTTTTGCCTAATAGGACATATATTTACCTAAAATGTTTTTATTCTTGTCTAACACGACAAAAGTGATATTTTTGTTTTCACAAAAACATTATTCTAACTAATGTATTTTTATTTCTCAAAACATGTCCTAACTAAATAGCATTTTTGTAATGCTAATAATGTTAAGTGACACTATTTTTAATGAATTAACATATTCTTAATAAATGAACATTTTTCTATTTCACTAACATATAAATGATAATTTTTTAATTAACAAAACATAAATAATCAAATGAACATTTTACTATGTTTCTAACATATGAATGATAATGTTTTAACTAACAAACATATATGATCCAATGAACATTTTACTATGTTACTAGCATATGAATGATAATGTTTTAACACAAAATATATATATTCAAATGAACATTTTTCTATATTACTAGCATATGGATGAAAATGTTTTAACTAGCAAAACATATATATTCAAATGAACACTTTTTTATGTAAAACAATGCATGTTTTTAACCATTTCTAATATATAATACAAATGCAAATTTTTGTTGTAAACAATTTTCCACAATTCCTATGCTCATATGTGACAAATAAAAGATGGTTTTTATTTTCAATAATTTCAATTTTCATATATGACAAATAAAAAGGTGGTTTTTATTTTCATAACCTTGTCTACATTTCTAGTGTCAAATAAGAAAAAATGTTTATTTGTTATAACATTGTCAACATTTCTAGTGTCAAATAAAAAAAATTATTTGTCATAACAGTGTCTACATTTCTAATAACAAAATAAAAGACAACTTTGTCATATGAACATGTTTATAATTCTAGTGACCAAATAAAAAGATAATATATTTACATGACATGTTTTCAATGTTTAAATGACAATATAAAAAGATAATTTATTTGAAAACAGTTTCAATGTTCACATGACAAATAAAAATGAATGTTTTTACATGTATACAATTCCAATATGTACGTGACAAATAAAAATGAAATATTTTTATTTGTATACAATTTCCATATCTAACAATGACAAATAAATATGAATATTTTTATTTGACAACAATTTCAACATTTAACAATGAAAAATAAAAAAATGAATATTTTAATTTGTCTACAATTCTATTTTTAACATGACAAATAAAAATGACAACTCTATTTCAAAAAAAAACAATAAAAATGGTAATTTTATTTTTACAAATCTATTTCAACAAAATGATGTTTTCGTTTTGACAATAATCTGATTCAACAAAAATGATATTTTGTTTTTAACATTTCTAATTCAACAAAAGTGTTATTTTTATATTTAACATTTCTAATTTAACAAAAATGTTATTTTTATATTTAAAATTTTTGATTCAACAAAAATGGTTCATATTACAATAAAAATGTAATTTTTATTGTTTTCAAGTATTTTATTGTTTTCAAATATTTTATTCTTAACATGATAAAAAATTTAATCAAACAAAAATCGTATTTTTATATATGATTATTTTTCTAACATGATAATATTCTAAACAGACCAAATCATATTTTTAGCATATACGATTTAATCCCGCCATCCATTGTAATCACAAACAACCAATTCCAATTTTATACCACACAGATATAAATTTTATATAGCATAAATATAAATTTTACGTCACAATTAATAATTAATTTCATTTTAAGATAGAGATCACACATTGAGGGTTTTGAATTCTTCAAAATTTTAGATCGCTCCATTTCAACCCTGGTTTGTTCCACCGCGTAGATCTCATTTTTCTGATTCCAACGTAACTGAAATTTCTGAATTTCATTTCTGTTTGAGTGAGATTCCCGGTTTTAAATCTTAAACACTTTAATAACTTTAATTAAATTAATAAAACAAAAGCTACCGTTGATTTCTAATGTAAGGGCCGTTGCGTCCTTCTTCTCTTTACTCCAGATATCGACCATTCTAAACCCATTTTCCACGAACTCGTTGACTGTCCAGTACTCAACCATCTGGCCGCCCGCCGACGATCTATCACCACCCCAAGACGCGGCTCGACCAACTCCACCCACGCCCTGACCAGCGTCACACTCGCCCCCCTCCCCAGACTTCTGGAAATGCGAACGAACGGTGCCAGTTCATGGTTCAATTTCGAGTGCCAAAGTTCACGGAAACCCAACATAACTGTACAGGATTAGAGTGCGCAAGATCCTCTTCAATTTTCGCTTAAACATCATATGATAATTCATTGTATTTTGGGAAAGATTGAGGATTCGTTTTGGGTTGATTTCGGCCATTAGTTTCATATAAACGAAGTTTGAACGTATAATTATAACATAATTATAATCGAGCTCGAAATGGCGTGGTAGTTCGCTATTTGGCGATTTGAACTTCAACTGAATATACAGGGTCCGTTTTAAATCGGATTTCCTTGAAACAAGAAACGTTCGGAGCTGGTGAAGTATATTTTTCTAATGGAAGAGAAAAATCAGGATTTCGTCGTATAGATATTGATTTATGTCCAAATCAAATTTTAGAAAAGTCGCTATGGAATTCCTTTATAATTTATAACGATTTATTTATATTTTAAAAAGGATTTAAATATAAATCAAATATCGATATAACTATGATGATGAAATATCGAGTTGTAAATCCATATATATTTATTTTGGAGCTGTATGGTATTCTGTGTGAATATATATACGATAATATTTATTTATAAATATTTTGTTTAATTATTTTTAAATATATTTATTAAATGGGTTTATTTAGAGCTTTAAAAATAGTCCGTTTTACAAACGACCTCCAAATTTGACAAAACTAATTTTGTTGGATTCGTAATATTAAATTATTGTTAGATTTCAATGTTCGTGATTTTTGAAGTCCGTATGTGGCCGTACCGATTTTTAATGTGAAAAATAGTCGATATTTTGATGGTTAAAAATACGTTGTGTGAGCAAACGAAGTCAGAATTTGACGAAACTAGTTTCGTTGGTTCCGTAATGTCAAACTGAAGGTGTATGTCCATTTTCGTGATATTTGGGTATCGTGTGTGATCATACGAATTTTTAGAAGACAAATAGAAGCAATGGTTTATTATATTTAATATAATAATCAATATAAAAATATTTAAAACTTTCTATAGATACCATACTCTCTCTAAACCTAAGTCTTCACTCTCCATAGTCAAAGAAAAATGTGCCGCTACGTTTTATTTTCTAGAAAACCAAATCGAGAGTTATAAAATAGAAATCAGATGGAAAAAAATCCGATAAATCTTCAAACAAGTTTATTCAAGTTCTCATCGTCATTCTCTTCTATTCTATACTAATTTTGTGGGGTTCGGTTGTTCTTTTTGTCGTTGTGTTTTCATGGCGTTCGAAAAGCATGTGCTAGGGTTCTAAAATTTGTCGAATTGAAGCTTTTATACGTGATTTTGAGGTTGTGGTTGGGTTCAGGAGATCGAACAGAGTTTGTCGATAAAAAATTGAGGGGATTCGGTGTTGAAAAAGTTTGATATTGTTACTGGCTGTAGCGTGAACACCAGGAAGTCGCGCCAGAAATTTGTTGATCGAGTTACACAAGAGTAGCACCATGTGGAAGAGGAGAACCTGTCGAGATTTATGGTATTTTTTGTGAGATTTTAAGTGAAGAGGAGGAGCAATGGAAGGAGGAAAGTGGCGAAATGGAGAAGTTTTCCTAGAAGCTCACGGTCTATTCATCGTTGGGGAAGAAAGGGTGTTGGGATGACGGGTTTAATAAGGTATTGGGCCAAAGAAATAAGGGGTAAGGCCCAATGGAGTTAAATTCTAAGTGTTTATTTAATTTAAATAACATATTGATTTGTAAAATCAACAACTTTTCATACAATATCAGAATCGAGCGAAACAAGATCCATTGGGATCGTATGGACGGACACTACATGTTGGAACAGACTTAGAGTGAATTGGAGCTCATCACAATTTATAGCGAAATAAATTGTCGGATCTAAATCAAAGCAAAGACAGTTATCGTTATTTAACGATGATCATCCAATGTGAGCAAAACTCACCAACTCTACTAGTTCATATTTTTATAACGTATTTTTAGAATGGATAAATGATGACTGACTGCTGTGTGTTGACTGTTTGGTTGAACTGCTTATGTATTGGTTGAAATTATAGATAACGATATATATATAAATCGTTAAATCAAATATTGATTCTGTTTAGCAGAATATTTCATAGTGAAAAGAAATTGATGTTAATTATATTGTTTAACATCTGTGATGCAGGGAAACAGGTTGGAGGGATCCAACTGGATTCCTCAATATTTATAATATTGTTCTTTTCATATATTGTAACATATGATGTGATATATAATCTGTTGTTGATTATGTGTGTTGAATGAAATCGATCATTGTTATTTGGTATTTTAAATACCATAAGAAATACTGGGATGTAGAAAAGGGGATTTTCAAAGTGTATTTTGAAAATAAACTATTTATATAAAACCAACGGATTTTATATATAAAAGGAAAAGGATTTTATAAAAGGAAATAGTTATAAAATCAAAAAGGGTTTTTGAAAAGGAAATATTTATGGGAAATAAATATGATAAAATAGAAAGAGGAAATATTTGTAAAACAAATAGAAAGAGGAAATATTTGTAAAACAAATAGAAAAGGAAATAGTTAGATTATAAAAGGAATTACTTATAAAATCAATGGATTTTATATAAAAATGAAATATTTTATAAAATAAATAGAATTATCAAAAGGGATTTATTTGGTAAATAAATATATTATAAAAGGAGATACTTGAAAAATGAATAGAATTGTATAAAAAGAGAATTTTACATTTGAAAGGTTTAGACCCGTGCTTCGCACACAGGTATAACATGATATGGATTTGAAGCAAAGATTTTAAATAGAATCTGTTCTAACCAATAGATTGAGAAGATTAATTTATAAATAATATTTTATAAATTAAATAAAATATTTATCATTGGATAAATAGAATATGTAAGTCAGGACTTATATAGAGAAGTAAGAATCGATTTCAACATCGATATTTGAAACTGAATATGGAAGTAGAGTTAATCAAAGGAGTTAATCAAAATGTGTTAATCAAAATGTGTTAATCAAAATGAGTTAGAGGAGTTAATCTTTTAGTAATCGATTAGAGCTCGAGTTAATCGATTAGAGTTAGAGTTAATCAATTAGAACTAGAGTTAATCCAATAGAGTTAGTCGAATAGAGTTATCAAATATAATTTATTTGAGTAAGAGTTAGTTGATTAGAATTAATCGATTAGAGTAAATCAATCAGCGTTAATCAGTTAGAGTAAATCAATTAGAGTTATCAATTAGAGTTATCGATTAGAACTAATCGAATAGAGTAAATCAATTAGAGTAATCGATTAGAGTTAATCGTATAGAGTTATCAATTAGAGTTATCGATTAGAGTTAATTGAATAGAGTTAATTGAATAGAGTTGATCGAATTAGAATTAATCAAATAGAGTAATTGTTAGAGTTAATCGATTAGAGTAAATCGAATAGAGTTAATTAAAAAGGCAGTAATCAAATATTGTTTATTCGAAAGGAATTAATCGAATATAGTTTATTCGAATAAAGTTAGAGGAGTTAGTCGAATATAGTTTATTCGAAAGGAGTTATCGAATATAGTTTATTCGAAAGGAGTTAATCGAATATAGCTTATTCGAAAAGAGTTATCGAATATTTGTTATTCGAAAAGAGTTATTGAATATTGGTTATTCGAAAAGAGTTATCGAATATAGTTTATTCAAGAAGAGTTATCAAATATTGGTTATTCGAAAAGAGTTATCGAATATTGGTTATTCGAAAAGAGTTATCGAGTATTGGTTATTCGAAAAGAGTTATCGAGTATTGGTTATTCGAAAAGAGTTATCGAGTATTGGTTATTCGAAAGAGAGTTAATCGAATATTAGTTATTCGAAGAGAGTTAATTGAATATTAGTTGTTCGAATAAGAGTTAGTCGAATATTATTTAATCGAATAGGAGTTAATCAAATATAGTTTATTCAAAAGGAATTAGTCGAATATAGTTTATTTGAATAGAGTTAAAGGAGTTATCGAATATAGTTTATTCGAAAGGAGTTAATCGAATATAGTTTATTCGAAAGGAGTTAAGTGATAGGAGTTAATGAATTAAAGTTAATTGAGTTAAAGGTAACGGAGTTAGGGTTAATTCATTTGAGTTAATCGAGTTATATTTTGGAGTTAGATATTTTAGAAGTAGGGATTATAATGCTATGGTTATAATCGATGTTTTTCAATAAAGAAGTGGATTTGTAAATAGAATCCGAGAGTTACGTAAGGAAGTTTGTTAAAGGTTTGGGTGGTGAACTTTGTCTATTTTCGAAGTTAGAAATGTTGTTCAGTTAAGGTCTGAGAGGTAGTTATACCCCAACTTGATTGACTCCATTTTTAACTAAGGAATGATTAAGGTTCGACAGTGAAGGTTGGTTAAGTGAATATAGTTAATGAAGGTAATGGTTTGAATTGGCATAGCGATGTTTTATTTAAACATCTGTTTAAATCCAATGAATGAGTTTTGGAAACAATTTCCAAATATAATCAGAGACATTTTCTAATCCTAGAAAATGAAATGTTTGATGATAAAGAATACTGCAATGACAGTGATACGTGAAAAAGAGACGGAAATGTTTTCTAATGATTAATAACATATATTTTCTAAATTTAGAAAATAACTAATGTTGAAAATATGGAAACAGGAAATAAATAAATTAATGAACTAAAGAGATAAATGTTAAATGATGATTGACCGACATAATTTCCATCTGGAAATAATATCATTGTTCGCACACATGTTTTTCTTTGATAGTTAACTCACCGACTATCGAAGTTTTTGAGCATTTTTCTGTCGTCAATACTGAGAGACCGGGATCGGATATATTATTTGAAAACCACTCCATATGGCATTAGCGTTGCGAATCAAATATGATGAATATAATTGAAGACAGAGTTATGCAAGGGCTGTCCTGTTTACAGAATAGTGCCTTCGGTTTGTCCAGTCACAGGACGACCAGTATGGAAGAATGTCTGACAGAGTATATTTAATAGATCGCGTAAGTTGATCTCTTCAAACGTATGTACGTTTGGTGGTGGAGGAATTCATTTCTCTTAGCTGTATACCCGTTGTATTTTTGGGGAAATCAATTTGTGATTTGGCGGGTATGACGATGTGACATTTAAAGTGAATAATTGTGTGATCTGTTAGAAATAAGTGTGGCCTCTAGCCTCACAACTGGGAAATGACAAAAATCGGGCAGGCAACATGGCAAAGTGGTTGGCTGCCAAGTAGGGTGTATTATCACCTATCTAGAAATATTCATTTCATTCTTTAATCTATTCGATGCTGTCCCACTCGGGATACAGTTGCTGATCCCAACCGTTGGTGATATACATTCGATACACTCAAGCGAAATGAGTGGTCGGTCATGTGTGGTCGGGTTGAAAGATGTTCTTATTGAACCCAGTGTATTCCTCTCAAGAGGTACACTATCGGAAGGTGGTTCCATACCTTGTCATAGTTGGTAATCCATTACCCAATAAGTGCTCGCGGTTTTGATTGTATACTACATATGTAGAATGTGAGATGAAAGTGTTTCTGCTAGATGGTTATTATATTGTGGTTGATAGACACTATTATAATATCAAAAGAATTTTTGATATAAAGATTATTTTGGATTCTTATAAGGGAAAAACCCGTTCCGTTATACGGCGTGGTCTTATGAGATATCGTTGTATTGCTCAAACTGTTTTAAATTGTTTTATCACACCAGTCCCATGACTAACCCAGAGTTTATTTTGTTTTATTTTCCCTAAACTCTTGGGTGCCCAATTTTGTACGGGCAGTCAAGTAGTCGGGGTTTTACAGATATACTTGGAAAGCTAGAGTAGGAGGCTTCAACAGCGTTTATATAGCTATTGTTTATTTCCGCTGTGTTGTAAGTATTGTACTTTGATAATGATAATGATATGTATATTCAATTACAATCTTTTATTTCAAAGTTATGTTATATTTTATTCGTTCCGCTGTGAGATTCATGTTACTCTGATGTTGTTTGTTCTTCTTCTTCTTCTATTCTAAGTTTCTATCTTATCTATTCTCACCCACTGTTTTCTTTCTATTAGTTTTCTGGTTTCTAGTGCAATTTGGTTTGGGCTTGTGTTATTTGGTCAGCTCAAATTGTACTGTAATTTCGGGACACTACATTTATAAACATTATAATAATGTTACATCAAAGTACAGAATATATCAGAGTACATCGAATAAAAATAATACAACAGCGGAAGATTAATTTACAACAAATTTAATACAACGCAGCGGAAACAAATAACCTAACACAGCGGAAGACTATCAATGCTCTGGACACAGCTTTAAGCTTCAATCCAGAATCCTGCTCAAAATATCTGCAAAAACAAGCCCCTCGACTGCCCGTGTGGGAAATAAGGGCACCTGAGTTTGCAAGTGAAACAAACTACGAGTCAGTCATGGGACTGGTATGAGAAATCTTACATAACCTATTTAATAATAAGGCTAATCACAGGACCACGCCGCTAACGCGGAACGGGTATACTCCATTGGATTGCCAGTGCATAAATAAAGTAAACCGTTAAACGATGCAATGCTTTTTAGAAAAATGAAACCATTATAAGACTCAAGTCCCATCACACAATGCAATACAAACCGGAGGTTAGAGTTTTACCTTATAATGGTCAAAAATGCTTGATACGATAAAACGGATTTGATATTATTATTAGTGTCTATAAGTTTCAAAAATATTTCAATCATAATGTATCAATCATAGACGACATAACTACCATATACTCTGTCGCCATATAGTTATACAATCAAAATCGTATGTGTCCTATTGGAAGTTGGATTTCCATCATGAACCAAGGCAAGAGATAGTCCTTACCGAATTCGAGACAATCTAGCCCACGTTTCAGGATACAGCCGCAGCTGTACCTAGGAGCGCCAGGGCCGGTCCGCAAATATGTTAGTGGAATGGTTATACCTGAACAATACATTTCCCCGCCCTATGGGGCGTAAAATAGAGCCACTAAGGACTCAAATCCGAGGTACCTCGCTTTCCATCATCCACATAAGTAAAAATATCTGGGCTTGTAAAACCCAGACACCATTTCCAGCTAGAAAGAAACACATGCTCTCCCTGGGGTCCTTCTCCCGTTTCTGGTTCATACCGAGGTGTGAGGCTCGCGAAGTATCGCTACACAAAGCTATGCTAAATAAAGTTGTGCTTTGATCATCAACCACAAGGCTCTGCTTTTCAACAATAAGCCTTGATCATTTGCATCTTAGCATGCCACATTGTCAATCCATACCATACCATTGATTTCTACCAATATATAACCTCTAAGCTCGTACGTCTCAGAGAAGGGTGTTAAGCAAGGGAATAAATTCTCTGCCACCAAACAGATATATATTTAGCAGAGATCAACGAATACAGTATAAAGGAATATAACGTCAGACATACCATCCATTTACAAGTTCGTTCTGGGTCTAAACAAAACCGGAGGCACCTTATTCCTCGTCCCATATGTCCAATATAGGAGAGAGGTCTTCGCATATCCGGTCGATCTCCAAGTACGTCTGGACGATCACCACTTATTACCTTGTCTTGGGATGCCTCATAATCAAGACATTAGTAATCATCCAAACGATGTGAAGATCTCCTGTCTTCAACCACCGTCTTCATCTTCGACTTTTAATCATCGTAGTAATTATTCAGAATGGGTTGAACCTAGTCTTTCCGAATAACTCGCGTATTTTATAATCAATAGTTAAGTTCTATAGAAAACACATCATACGCCTCATTCCAATTCAGAATATTCTTTTAATAAAATATCCACATTATTGGGGAAAGGTTCCCATTAATTTAATCAAAGTAAATTCTTTAATCTTCTTTTTAAAGATTCATTAAAACTCCAATTTGGTTTTAATATCAAAAATCATTACTTTATGACTATTCAACTTTAAGAAATTAATCTTGTCTTTAACTGGGTTAAAGAACCAATATCATTTAAAACACAGTTCACAATAAACCCAAAATCATCTTCCATTAAATATGGAATTTTCACATAAATCAAATCAATATATAATCGATATAAATTTCCGTATCAGACTAGTAATATAAATGGAATAACGGCAAAGCCTTTTAAATTCCACATATAATAACGGTCTTCTTTTACAGAAGCTCATCTCGATTATTATTTAAATCAAATTCCATTCAATTCCAATTTAATATATAAAATTGGAAAACCTTACTTTGGAAAATTCCCATTAAATCTTAATAAAAAGATTTATAAATTCCAAATTATATTTTCACTGTTAATTGGGTTAAAGAATGAATGTCGTTAAAAACACGGTTCACAATAAACCCAATTCACATTTCATTTTATTCCAATTACTAAATATAATTGGAAACTCTAATAATCTTAATTAAAAGATTTATTCTTTTCATACGGGGTTTAAGAATATTGTTATTGAAGACATCATTCACAGCAAACCCAAAATCCAATTCTTTTATTCAATTTCCATTTATTTATTAATTAATTGGAAAGCTTCATTAAATCTAAATTTAATGATTTATTCTAGTTGATAGCTAGTTCATTTCGATAAGAATATATTTTTATCTTTTCAAATATGAAATTTCTCATTCAAATTCTTTTCAAATCATTTATTATGAATTTACATAATTTTCCATATTTTTAATAATTTTCTTGAGGCCATTTCAGTCGACTTCCATAAACGGTCATCGAACTATACTTACAACGACCATTTCTAAAATTGATTTGGGCATAAATCCAAATCTAACCGTTAAATTTCAAAACTCTTATATTCATTGGAAATCTCTTTTCGATACGAACCCAACGGTTCCGGTTTTAGGAGAATCCGACGGTCGGATCTCTCGTTACATCAATTTGAAGTTAATGGTCGAAATTCGCGAACGGTCGCTGCGCGACGCGTTCTATTCGGGCCATTAAATATGTATATATATATGTATATATATGTATGTATGTATCATCGATTTCCTTTTAAAACGTATTTTATAAAATATTTATGAATTCATTTTAAAATGATTTCTAATTTCATTTTCAATTTTAAATCAAAATTGAATATTCTATATTTATATTATATTAAAATATTAATATTTATAAAATATTATATTTTAAAATCACTACTTTTTGATATTCATTATAAAATGAATAAAATCGATTGATAAACCCGTTTAGGTAAAAATGGCGTTTGCTGCTTAACCCAGCTTCATATTTTTATATTTTTGTGTCCATTCTAAGACGGACATAAAAATCATAACTTTATTCTTCACTAAATTTATTTTAAAATACTCTTTATTTTAAAATATTCTTTATTTTAAAATATTCTTTATTTTAAATATTCCTTATATTAAAATATTATTTTTAAAAAAATGTTCTTTATTCTTAATCGGAATGCGACTCAATCAATTACCATATAATTTCAGTTATATGGATTTCATGCATTGCATATATTCAACGATAATGATAAACAATCATCAAACAGTACATTCACATCCAAAGTGAAGTTTATAACTATATGAGCATTAAAATAAATAAATAACGCTCATCACAGACTGTCAATCTACCGATTGACAATTAATTAAATATTGGTACTAGTGTATGTCAAATATCATCCCAATACCCGTGTGGAGTTTTCAAACAACAACAGTTTATATAAATAAATCATTGGTTAATAGATTTAACCAATTATAATTCAGTTTGAATTATTTTCTGTTTAACCAATTTACATTGTTTGAAATTATAAATGGATATTTATAATTTAATTTTACAATCACATCAATGTTAACATTATTTTTAATACGTTAAACATTTCAACATCACAACATATATTTCAAGACATGATTATTTATTTCATTTCATTAACATGATACAGACGATGTTTTTATCTAATAAAACATTTTAAAAAATGAGTATTTATTTTAATTTCTCATGATAAAAATGTCATTTTTAATGACAATACATTCTTTTACACCTAATTCTCTTTTTTCTATCTTAACATGATAAAATTGACATTTTTGTCTAATAGGACATATATTTACCTAAAATGTTTTTATTCTTGTCTAACACGACAAAAGTGATATTTTTGTTTTCACAATAACATTATTCTAACTATTGTATTTTTATTTCGCAAAACATGTCCTAACTAAATGGCATTTTTGTAATGCTAATAATGTTAAGTGGCACTATTTTTAATGAATCAACATATGTTTAATAAATGAACATTTTTCTATTTCACTAACATATAAATGATAATGTTTTAATTAACAAAACATAAATAATCAAATGAACATTTTACTATGTTTCTAACATATAAATTATAACATTTTAACTAACAAACATCTATGATCCAATGAACATTTTACTATGTTACTAGCATATGAATGATAGTGTTTTAACACAAAATATATATATTCAAATGAATCTTTTTTATGTTACTAGCATATGGATGAAAATGTTTTAATAAACAAAACATATATATTCAAATGAACATTTTTCTATGTAAAATAATGCATGTTTTTAATCATTTCTAATATACCATAAAAATGTAAATTTTGGTTGTTAAACAAATTTCCACAATTCCTATGCTGATATGTGACAAATAAAAGATGGTTTTTATTTCAATAATTTCAATGTTCATATATGACAAATAAAAAGGTGGTTTTTATTTTCATAACTTTGTCTACGTTTCTAGTGTCAAATAAGAAAAAATGTTTATTTGTCATAACATTGTCAACATTTCTAGCGTCAAATAAAAAAAAGGATTATTTGTCATAACATTGTCTACAATTCTAATGACAAAATAAGAGACAACTTTGTCATATGAACATGTTTATAATTCTAGTGACAAAATAAAAAGATAATTTATTTACATGACATGTTTTCAATGTTTAAATGACAATATAAAAAGATAATTTATTTGTAAACAGTTTCAATGTTCATATGACAAATAAAAATGAATGTTTTTATATGTATACAATTCCAACATGTACGTGACAAATAAAAATGAAATATTTTTATTTGTATACAATTTCCATATCTAACAATGACAAATAAAAATGAATATTTTTATTTGACAACAATTTCAACATTTAACAATGAAAAATAAAAAAAATGAATATTTTAATTTGTCTATGATTCTATTTTTAACATGACAAATAAAAATGACAATTCTATTTCAACAAAACAATAAAAACGATAATTTTATTTTCACAAATCTATTTCAACAAAATGCTGTTTTTGTTTTGACAATAGTCTAATTCAACAAAAATGATATTTTGTTTTTAACATTTCTAATTCAACAAAAATGTTATTTTTATATTTAACATTCTGATTTAACAAAGACGTTATTTTTATATTTAACATTTCTGATTCAACAAAAATGGTTCATATTACAATAAAAATGTAACTTTTATTGTTTTCAAATATTTTATTATTTTCAAGTATTTTATTGTTTTCAAATATTTTATTCCTAACATGATAAAAAAATTAATCAAACAAAAATCCTATTTTTATATATGATTATTTTTCTAACATGATAATATTCTAAATAGACCAAATCATATTTTTAGCATATACGATTTAATCCCGCCATCCATTGTAATCACAAACAACCAATTCCAATTTTATACCACACAGATATAAATTTTATATAGCATAAATATAAATTTTACATCGCAATCAATAATTAATTTCATTTTAAAATAGAGATCACACATTGGGGGTTTTGAATTCTTCAAAATTTTAGATCGCTCCATTTCAGCTCTGGTCTGTTCCACCGCGTAGATCTCGTTTTTTTATTCTAACACAACTGAAGTTTCTGAATTTCGTTTCTGTTTGAGTGAGATACACGGTTTTAAATCTTAAACACTTTAATAACTTTAATTAAATTAATAAAACAAGAGCTACCGTTGATTTCTAATCTAAGGGCCGCTGCGTCCTTCTTCTTTCTACTCCAGATATCGACCAATCTAAACCCATTTTCCACGAACCCGTTGACTATCCATTGCTCCACCATCAGGCCGCCCGCCGACGATCTATCACTACCCCCAAGACGTAGGTTGGCCAAATCCACCCACGCCCTGACCAGCGTCGCACTCTCCCCGCCTCAGCCTTCTAGACATGCTAACAAACGGTGCTAGTTCGTGGTTCAATTTCAAGCGCCAGAGGTCACGGAAACCCATCATAACCGTAGAGGATTAGAATGTGCAAGACCCTCTTCCATTTTCGCTTAAACATCATATGTTAATTCATTGTATATTGGGAAAGATTGAGGATTCTTTTTGGGTTGATTTTGGCCATTAGTTTCATAGAATGGTGGCTACTGTATATGTAATTAGAGTTTAGTATTTGGGGGTATATATACTAGTATATATATTTTATTAATTTCTTTTAATTCCAATAATTCATGTTTAATATCACGTACTCCAAATCGTACCCAATGATTATCGCCCCTAGCCAAATACCCATATTCTGGACACAATGGACTAGGTCCCGTCAGCCCGTTTGATCATCTCGGCCCACTTTTCTTCAATTTAAAATATAAAACATTTAATTATTTAATTTGATCCAAACATTTAAATTTATCGGGGCCACATACGGACTCCAAAAATTCCCAAAAAATAAATCTAACTATCTTTTGACGGTACGGTCCTAAAAAAAATTAATTTCGTTGAATTTCGAGACCATTTGAAAAATGACCATTTTCTGGTCGATCCAAATTGACTGAAATTAACAAAACACATTTTCTTTTGCCATGCTCACATATTAATTCCAAAAATTATGAAAATTGGAATCTAGTAATAATTTGACATTCCAGATCCAACCAAAGTGGTTTCGTCGAAAAAGGAGGTTGTTTGCAAAATGGCTATTTATACGGGCTATATATTATACTAAATTCTACAGCAACTATTCTGAATTTTAAACTGGGAATAACTTTTTATTCCTGCTATGAAATTTCAATTTTTCAGATTCATTGGAAAGATATTTTTAAACAAATTTAAATATTTTTGGTTTTACTGAAATCCAATTTATTTTGAACCCTATACATTGAGTCAAAGTTCAAATTTAGATTTTCAAACTACCGCTCTATTTCTAACTCCTTTTATAATTAAAATAAATTTATTCATTCTAACTTCGATGTAAATAAATTTTTAATCGTTATTATTTAAAATAAATTATTTTAAATATTCAAAATCCACTAAAATTGCCAAAATAAAAAATTTAAATTGGTTCCAAAATTCCAGGTTGTTACAGAGTCGGCAATGATGACAAAGAGAACTTTTATTAAAACAATTTTTAAAAGGGAATAGTGGGTTTGCCTTTATTGCCTACCACCATTAATTTGGCGGCAGACATTGATTATTGTGTGAAGCATGAGGATTTAAACCTTTCGGGATGAATTAAATATGGGCTTCGACACCTATAAGGGAGTCGAGGGAGATTGGGAACAATATAAGTGTCACGCCAATTGAAGTGTAAATTGGACTTTGATTAGAAACCAATGAAATGCTTATGTTGTTTGTAAGTTGACCATTGCTTATGACATTTTATCTGTGTGAAACAGTGAGATGTTCCAATGGGTAGAAAATTTGGAAATACCAATTAAATTGAACTGTAGATAATGGTTTCCAGACCCGTTACTTCCGTAGTGTGGGGGATTTAAAAAGGAGCTTTTGGTTTCATGTTAGCGGATAGTTACTCGACAAAGCACGAAACGGGAACCGGAAGGGAAATTTGATTATGTATTAGTGGGATATGACTCCACGAAGCATAGTATGAAAATCAAATAATGAGGTTTTGGCTATGTTGCCTAGCAAAGAAGTTCTTTGTGAAGCACAATACGGGAGTTGAAAAAAGAAAGGAAATGATGAGTAAAATGTAGAAACTGTTAAGGCGGTTGCTCAATATAACAAGGGATCAGAATCCATTGTGTAATGGATGTTATATGTTGTTATTGTTATATATATTATTGTGATAATTGTATTAACCACTGAAGTGTAGAAGCACAAGGTTAGTCATGTTTCGTGGCATGATTCTAGCAAGAGACTGTGATGATTCGCTATACATCATTGGTGCTTATAACAAAAAATTACGCTGTATAAGTACCCGATCGATGTGAAGCGATCATCAAGAAAAAGAAATAGTAGAGAAGAATAGAAAATTAAAAGAAAAGAAGAAAATAGAAGAGAAGAGAAAGGAATAGAACATGAATAAACTAGACAGAATATCTCATTGTGCACCAGATAACATATAATACGCACCAGATAACATGCAATGGTAACATTCACAAATATAAAAAAGACGAGACAGTAATAACTACATAAACCATATAATCTGAGATACAGGTCCGTACAGTTATATAAAAAAGTAACAGAGTTTATACAAGAGATAAATATACTTAGACTGATAAACTATCTCTAATATGAATACATAACACTGTCAAGGCTCCACAGTATCACATAAGGAATAAACAATGATAATACTGATACAAACGGGAAAGTCGTCATCTTTCTGCTAATCCACCTATAAAACTTCGAGTAATTCCTATACCTGTCGCTTGGTCAGCTCATCTGCATCGTCGATGAGCACCCAAGGTAATAAGAGGGAAATAAAACCTTGGGTCAGACAACAGTCGGGTGTGAGCGATAAACGAATATCAAAGTACTATAAAAGTCGTAATAGTGTACGACATGGAGGGTACGGAGAAATATACCTATCACGTCCCTGCATCTACATAGTTAGTACATAAATAAAGGTTTACGCTACTCTATGCTAAACATCAGGCATAAATGGTGCGATAGATGTCTAAGTACCAAATGGTGATAAATAGTCAAACAACCATATCATCCATCAACCATCCTCATATTCACTCACTTAGTGTGTTGGATACACGTAACTTTTGTATTATCCCATCGTCATATCAAGGACAACTACAGTCTGGGTTTCTCGTACTCAAATCCATGCCACTATAACGGCTAGGAACTAAACTCTCTAATGATAGTTTGTGACACCCAAATCTAAGAGCCATTGTCACTCCAAGGGCCATCGTCACCTAACAATCATTGCAAAGGTATCTTCGCTCTACCAGTACATGTTGGAACCTACAAACATTATGAATCACTTAGCACAAGTTTTCCTTATAATAGATTCCATCCTAGATTGTATTTATAACCTACTTTGAAGCCACCACAGTTTGGAGATCATTCTAAATTCATTGTCAGTTGTAGAATGTCAACGTCCTCATAACTTTTCTCTGACAATCCCACCATCTTGAGTCAAAGTTCCTTACTTTGTATCTAGGAAAGTGGAAAGAACAAACATCACAATAGCCTCAAGTCACAACCACTAATTGAAGAGTCACCATGTCAAACCAACTATTGAACGAACCATCATATTTTACTCTTTGAAATCGTACCATCTTCCTTGTCAAATTGTCTAGTAACTATAGTAGTCAATATTAACCATTCTATAATAATCGATAGTGATTACTCAGATCTCATACTTAACCAAAATTGGTTAAATACATATCCAAAGAAAACATTTCGCATTCGTTGCAAAATCCAGCTCATTATCAAGACCAACCTTCGTTTACAAATCGACCACCAATGTAACGACCCTCCTTTGCGAACTCGAAACGGGATGTTGTAACAGCCATTCATAGCTAATAACCCATATATCGAAAACAATGCAATTTGTTTTGAAAGCTAAATCGATCATATTTAATAGTTATTTTTAAAATCAAATTATAAATTTAATTTGTTTATCAATATGTGTTTATATCGCGCACGACCATACAACAACTCCAATGGATACGAAAATTGAAATCTTATAATAATTTACCATTTTGGATCTGATGAATCTATTTTCATTGAATTCCGAGATCTTCTAAAATCGACTCTTTTCCATACTAAAATATTCTTTAAATATCGATTCAAATCAAAACTATTTATTATCATCAATGGCATGGTATGAAATCTCGTCCGGAACCGCGAGATACCGTTCATCTCGGACCGGATCCGGTGGACGGCGAGACAAAAACGTCGTAAAATCTTGTTCCGGTTAGACAAGTGGAAAAAAAACCTAAAATTGCGAAATCAGACTAAAAAAGCACGCGCGAATTTGAAAAGAAAAAGAAAAAGCAACATCCATGATCGAACAGTAAAAAGTTTGGCTATAAATTACCATGCTTTCTTCACTCCTCAACAATTTTCAGTGGGTTCAAAATTCTCCCCAAGTCGACTTTCAAATCGCAACCAACTTTCAAAATCGAGCTGCAAACCGCGTTAATACTTATTTTCAGTTTCAAAATTGAGCTGCAAATCGAGCTGCAAATTTAGCTCCAAACCGCCTTCAGATTTCAAAATCGACTTTGAGGTGATTTATTGAATTCCCTTTTTTTGCCGCCTTCATATTTCATTTTTTTTCCAGTTTCCCTCTTTCGTGAATTGCGTGAATGTTTATGGAAAGGGGAGTTCACGTGAATGGTTATTAGGGGAGGAAATATAGTGGAAGACGCTTTCATTTTTCTTTTATGTATATGCTGGACTGACGAGTTTATTTAATTTTTTGTCTTATGTATACACTGGACTGAATATAACACACCCTTTTTTTTTTAACGTACACTCACTTAAATGGGCTGTAATGTATGGACAAAAACGATGATTGCACATTTTATACAAATGGACATTGCATATGTTGTACTGGTTGTAATGTATGGACAGTGCATATTAATGGACACTGCATATACAAATGGACATTGCATATTCTATACAAACGGACATTGCATATGTTGTACTGGCTTTAAATATATGGACATTGCATGCTAATGGACACTGCATTTACAAATGGACATTGCATTTACAAATGGACATTGCATATTTTATACAAATGGACGTTGCATATACTTAAACATTGGACATTGCATATACAAATGGCATGACTAGGACTGTATGTTGAACTGACTCGTTGAACCGATCTGAACATGTTGAACTGACCTGAATGCCGATTTGAATATGGACTAGAAAATTGAACATTGGATGTGGACATTGGACTTGACTGAAATATTGAACTTGAATGTTAAAGTTTCACGACTTTGATCAATATTTCTTATTCTTTTATATGATTATAATGTATCATTTATGTATAATTTCAGGTACGCGATGGCAAATCAAACAAAAATTGGTTGGAACTAAAGAAGTTAAACATCTTATACAATCACATATCATTAAAAAGAGAAATGAACGAAACAAAGGAAAATTAGACAAGCAACAATTACAAGAAGACTTGATGAGTAGACCACAGGTACCAGAAAATGAGAGTGAAGAAGATGAAGAATTGCAACGTGCTATGCGACAGAGCAGAGTCATGTTTAGAGATGAAGATATGCACAAATCTCGTACCACTGGACGATCGGGTGGTAGTTCAAGTCAAACATAGCGCATTCAGCGTGGTAAATCTGTTAGAGTAGATGAAGATTTTGACTCTCGTGCTATTGGAAGAATCGACTCATATATGCAAAAACGAGGTGGAAGAACTCAACCTTCTATCAAATCTACAATGAAAGGTATTAAAGATGCCAAAAAACATATCGGTCGAGCTATTTATAAGTTTTTCTTCTTTAACCATATTCCTCATAACATTGCTAATAGTCCATATTATACAACAATGGTTGATGCGATTGCCGAAAGTGGTCGTGGAATTGATCCACCTACTGCTTATGAAATATCGCACCCATACCTTGAAATGGAAATAGAAGAAATTGGACATTATATTAAAACGTTGCATAATTTCCTGGACGAATACGGTTGTACACTAATGTGTGATGGTTGGAGTACACAAAACCGATGGAAAATTATAAACTTTCTTGTGTACTCTACTCATGGAACAATATTTACCAAATCTATAGATGCCACAGATGAATTCCAAAGTGGAGAATACATTTGTGGATTAATGGATGATGTTGTTGAAACAATTGGTGAAAACATGATAGTGCAGGTTGTTATAGATAATGGAGCAAATTACAAAGCTGCAGGGCTGTTACTGATGCAAAAGAGCATTTATATTGGACACCATGTGCAGCACATTGCATTGATTTGATTTTGGAGGATATTTCAAAAGATACAAAGGTAACAAATGTTATCAAAGATTGCCAGTTAATAACAACATGTATATACAATCATGGTTGGTTACTTTCTATTATGAGAAAGGATGCAAACGACAAAGTGTTGATTAGACCGGCAGTAACACGTTTTGCAACTCACTTCATCGCACTCCAATCTAATTACAAACATAAAGATGATTTGAGAAGAATGATAGCTTCGAGACAGTGGACATCAAAACTTCCGAGGCTCAATACTAAAGATAAAAGAACCGCAATTATTGTCTAAACGCTAATTTACAGCAATGATTTTTGGACTGATGTTACTTCTGTTATACTTGTTTTTGAGCCACTAGTGAAAATTCTATGATTGGTAGATAGTGACGACAAAACAGATATGGGATATCTTTATGAAGCAATGGATCGATCAAAAGAATCGATTAGAAAAAATGTTTGTGCAAGTCAATATCAAAAATGGTGGAATATAATAGTTAAAAGATGGGAAAGGCAATTACATCGACCTCTTCTTACGGTAGGTAATTTGTTTACTTTCATCATATCGTCATACAAATAGTCAAATATATTACAATTCAATAATATATTGTACTTTTTTCATATAGGTTATTTTCTTAATCCTATCATTCAATATGGAAATCCAACAAATGATACAAAAGTAACGAATGGATTTAACAAAGTTCTTGGAAGGATGGTGCCTGATATTAATACGCAAATTAAAATTGGAAAAGAGGTAAAACTAACATCATAATAGTTTTGAAAACCATTTAACGTTTGAGACATCAAATATTTAACTTATACATTAACAAGTGCAAAGATATAGGATAAAGATTGGTGCGTTTGGTTCTGAAAAGCACATACAGCTGTAAAGGAATGTTCTCCTGCTCGATGGTGGTCAATAATTGGAGTGGTGGATGCTCCAAATTTAACAAATCTAGCAATGCGTATTTTAAGCCAAATAGTTTCTTCTTCAAACTGTGAAAGGAACTGGGCCACGTTTTCAATGATTCATACAAAATTAAGAAACAAAATAAAAATGAAAAATCTAGAAAAGCTGGTATATGTGCATTATAACATGAGACTAAGAGCAAAAAATTCACGATGACGCGATACTGAGGATCATTTGATCGGTATGGATTACATATTCCATGAAGAAGATCCATTAGCAGAGTGGACTACTGAAATTGAACCCCCCTTATTGGACAACGATCCTTGGCTAACCGACACGTTGAATGATGCAATAGCTGCCGTTGATGGCATACCTACACGAGCAACAACGAGTCAAAGCAATGAAAACAGTAGCGGTTCAGTGATGATCAAGGTAATGTTGGTGGAAGTGGTGTGGGATTGACAAGTAATTATGGTATTGGTTCTGGTTATGGTGATGATTCACATAGGTTTACTCAAACATATTCAAGAAGAGGTGCAAATGACATTCCCAACCGAAGAGATAGTAATTTAAATGTTGAATATGGACATCAACATAATTACGAACATTACAATCCATGTATTTCAAATGATCCACCAAACAATAGGCATTCTACTTCTGACTATACAAGTGGCAACTCATATTATGGAACAAATGAAATGTATAATGACATCTCGAGTGATCAAAATGGTCAATTTACGTAAGCAACACAAAGTGCAGAACCATCGATGTTTGACATTTGATGGAGACATTTATGGGTTTAGGACAAATACAATATGGTTATCCATCATATTATGCAACACAAGATATTGAAGAAAACTAGTAGTATTGTATCGTATGTTGCTTCATTATATTTTTATAAACTAGTAGTATTGTAGCTTCAAGAATAATTTCCATATGTAATACTAGTAGTATTGTATGTTACTTCATTATATTTTTGTAAATTACGTTTCTATGTGGATTTGCAACAATTATCATTAACTTTTTCATAAAAAATATAAAATTTTGATTTTTGGACCGAAACCGAAACAAAAACCGAAACCGTCCGAAACTAGTAAATTTTCAAATGACCGAAACCGAAACCGAGTTTTCGAACCATGATCAATGGATTTACAAACTGGATTTATAATCAATATCGATTAACTAAATGGTGATAAAAGAAATTATCAAATTCGTTTTAGTTAATAATTAATCACGACTTCAATTATTTAAATAACCATTAAATTGGAATTCAACTTTTAAATTCCAAAAATTCAATTATTTGAATATCTAAAATTAATTAAATATTTAATATCTAATAATCAAAAAAATCGGTTGCTACATTAAACCCACTTAAATGAATTTCATCCCCAAGATTCCTAAAGAAAAGGAATAACAACTAATTCCTAAGTTTAAACCATTGATTGATTTTACTTCAAAAATATTTCTTACTAAAATTTGTTAAATTATTCTAACACGGGAAATTTTTGAATTTTTTTGGCTACAATTCCTTTGTATGGCTCGGTCCGAAAAATTTCAAACCTCAAAATATGACACTATACATATCATCTAAATGATGAGGCATCCCAACCCATAGGGAAATGATATATAAGACTAACGTACGGTATGTAATCCAAAATACAAACCATTTTGTTGGGAATACATATCTTTACCATGGAACGAAAAATTATAAGCAAGCGAGCAAGCTTTTGCTGTCATAAACCTACAAATACTTACATAATCCGAAAAAAGAGTTAAGCAAATAAACAAGGAATAACAACAATTAATATATGTATAAACAATGCAACTATCATAGCGACGACCAAACATGATGCAACTGGCAATAATGGTGCAATAATCAACAAACAATTATATGCAACCAAATTGCATAGGGTTATCCTTTAACAAACCAATATGCATCCAAATTTCTGAAAGAAAATGTTAGAACTACCTTCTCGGGTTTAATATTCAACTTATACATTCAAATCTCTTTGAATACAAATAGAACCAAATAAAAGACAATTATGACAAGGAGATGGCTCCTCCTCCCGAAACATGGTATAACTCTAAAATAGTATGGAGCATCTAGTGGTATTCTGGTTTCTCCAAAACTAACAACTAGAGCAATTAAATCTACATGACAAGTTTTCCGATTCAAAAAACTCCAAAAAGCCTATTTTAGTCATAACTAAATATTTGAAAATTTACATCAAACATTTTTTTTCAAATTACTTTTGAAATCACTTTTATTTTTTATATTTTGGGATTTAAGTTCTAATCAAGCGACAAATTTTTCATATAACGTAGTCTGTAAAAGTACATAATCAACTAACCAAAAACAATCAAATTCCAAAAATGGAATAATACAACATAACAATCAAACAAATTCCATAAAGGAAAATCGAACACTTGGCATTATTTAAAATGTGAAATAAATAACACCCAGCTATTTGGATGAGTCATAAACTACTAGTTTAATTATATCCAAGTTCATATGATATACATAAATCATTCGTATGCTAAATTTAATCACTTGCTCGAACACATAAACTTCACTTCAGAGCCAAGACTGCTCACTCGTCCTTCCTAGTGTGGACTTCAATTGGTTTCTCGATTAGAACATCTATCTTCCTTACATGACCTTTAACTATGATGAAATTACGTATCCAAACTCTAGTCCATATATTACGTATATCATACTTGCTCAATTTGACTGGTTTCTTAGTTATACCATTTTTTTTCTAAATCACTTTCGCTATAATAGTAAATTGTTAATTTTAATTTACGAACTACCAAACCACGTTTTTTTTTGAAAAATTGATTTTGACAGCTCAAAATCTACAAGACGAAATCTTGATTTTTCTCTTAGTTAGGAAATTATAATCCAATAGACCAGACAGATTCTTGCTTGAAAGAATTTCGGCTTATACTGATCTTATACATTCATTTGAACATCAAATCGGAAATTTACGAACTACCTCTACGCGGCGAGCTCGATTTAATTAAATTAAATTTATACATTTAAACTTCATCAAATTAATAAATTATAATAATCTTCTCTTAAGTTTACTTATAAACTAAGCTATGTTTCCATGTTTAACTTGAAAATCTCGACTGTCAAAATCTTCAAATTTTTCCTTTCATTTACAGTTAACATATGAAACATCACATTAAGTGGAAAACAAAATCAGACCACTTTAATAAAAATTACTTTGTATAATATTCTTTTAATTCTTACAAGCATATGCATAGCACCAAATTTATCTTTGGTTATCAATTTATTTATTTCATTCAAAAATTCTAAAAGGTACCCAAACAAAATATGGATTTTCCAACTGAGCCAACCCCATCGACGCATTTACCTTAGGGGTCTAAAGAAAAGATGTCTAGTGGATTAGCTCAAACAATATATCGAACGATTTATTAAGCTTAGGTGTTTTTACCAAGACATGGTTTTAATAAACTAAGCTTACTAAAACTTTCCTACCCACTTAGCTCATTTGAACCTGAGTAATAATGTTTCTTTAGAAAGGAGTTTAAAATTTCTAATCATGAGCTTATTATTCAAATGAAATTTTATTCAAAACAATTTCTTTTAAGGAAACTTAAAATTTTGGAATTTCTAAACTTCAAAATATTTTTAAGTACAACCACTATTCTATTTTAAATAAATCCTTTTGAAATCATTTTAAACAACACTAGGATTATTTTAATCAATACTATTTTCAAAATATATTTCACTTTTATGCTTACTTGATTGCCAATATACATATAATCAACTTACATTATAATAAAATTTTATCAAAATTTTCTTTTCTAAATGTTCAGTTATACATATAAATATATTAACCAATCTTCTATTAAATGTTGATTTTTAACTTAATATTTATATTGAACACCTTATAGTCAAACTGTGAAACTTAATTCGCAAGGGGTTTGATTCCAATGCACTTAAGGCTATCAATAAATGTCCATAAGTTAATAGAACATACATCAACGACTAACAAACAATAGTCAACGCTCCTAAACTATTTGAGCATGACCAATCGAACATCAATGATAATTATTTAATGTTATCATTAACAAACAATATATATATACACACAACTATATAGCTTAGAAAGATTATTTATTTATATAAAAAATAAGTCTTAGGTAAAATATTTCATTTACCAATTTTTTGAAAATCAATATTGTGTCTACTTTCCTTGTTCAAGTGTTTATAAATTCCTACAACATCGTGGCATCCCACATCTCGGCCAAAATTCATAAACAACTCAACAGACTAATTAACACAATACGTTCCTATAACACTAACAAATATGCTTCCATGTTTAAATATACTCTCTCAAACTCATCTTAGAGTCTCGCTTACCCGATCTTGATGAATTACCCCACCAAAGCCAAAGTCCCGTCTAACCTTTAGCTCTGATAACAAATGCAACGACCCTCCTTTCCGTACTCGAAACGAGACGTTCTAACTGTCGTTCATAGCTAATAACCAACATTTTGAAAACAATGGAATTTGTTTCGGAAGCTAAATGATCATATTTAACAGTTATTTTTAAAATCAATTTATAAATTCAAATTGTTTATCGATACACATTTATATCGTGCACGACCACACAACAACTTCGATGGATACAAAAATTGAAATCTTTCAATAATTTACCATTTCGAATTCGATGAAACCGGTTTTGTCAAATTTTAAGATCATTTGAAAATTGGCAATTTTCCATATTAAAATATTCTTTTAAAATACGATTTAAATATTGATTCAAATGCAAACTATTTATTATCATCAATGGATTTGCAAACTGGATTTATAATCAATATCGATTAACTAAACGATGATAGATGAAATTATAAAATTCATTTTAGTTAATAATTAATCACAATTTCAATTATTTAAATAACCATTAAATTGGAATTAAACTTATTAAATTCAATTATTTAAATATCTAAAATTAATTAAATATTTAATATCCATTAACTAAAATTTTGGGTTGTTAAAACTAGGCTCCATTGTCACTCCGTCTTCAAATCTGTCGTCTAACTTCAATACTGCTCCGCCGTTGAATCCAACCATGCTCTTTGAAGCTCTTTCGAAAATTTATCTCATCCGTTCGAATTAACATCCTTGTGCACTCAATCATTGTACACCGACTTGTGCATTTAATTGATAACGCCCCGAAACTCCAACAATTGAGATTTCCTAATATTAGATCACCTACGAATGACATCTTAAGCTGAACTAAGCTAACAATTCAACCACACAACCAATAGTCATACAATTTCCTAAACTAGCATACAAGCATCCATAATAGCAGTAATAAATCAAATAAAACATATCTATAACAATCAAAATGAAATAGATATCCAACTAATCTGAATTTAACATTGCGGCCAAAATAACACATAATTGCATTTAAATGGGTAAATAACGCACAATAGCTCGTAAACAGGTAAAAATATGATAACTAGGATAAAATTACTTAAATCACTTTTTAATATGTTTATTTATTATTTACCAGGTTCAACTGCCCTAAGAATTACATTTATAATTAATAACCAGTTAAAAAATTAATTAAATACTACATGAACAACTACAGTTCAGTTAGAAAAAATATCACTCACCTTAGCCAAATAATTCCACAAAGATCTACGCATATAGCTCATCAATACGAGCCTAACGGAAGAAACAATGTCTAAATCTAACATCATATGTAAAAATTATGAAATATACAAACTATCAGATTTGATGAGAAATCAAATGTATAAATTATTCCTAATTAACAACTTAATTACCTCCCCTAACACCTCTTTCTCAAAGCAACTCCCAGTACATTTCCTATGCTATTGTCATGAATTATGAAGGATATGGAGATTCGCACTACGAAACTTGAATTTGACTTCACTGGTGAGTTTATCTTTGCAAACTCGATCTGCTGGAACCATCACTTCGAACCCTCGACCATCCTATGAAATTGCATCATCTAGGTTTCCACGTGTGTTTCTAAATGTCATATCGGCCTTAGGTTGATCAGTCCAAAAATTGAGGCTATTGAATGGATGTCCTTTGGTGAGAGAACTATAATGGTGATGATCATTTTACCCGAAAACTCTTAAATTGATATTGAGGCCAAACCCTACTCGATGGAAATATTTCGATCACGACAAAACACGAACGCACCAATCAAATCAGGTACTGGATTGAAGACATTTCTGCTGCGAATCCAACGAAGGTTGTTTCGCAATTTGTCATTTAGAAAATCTATCGGTTTTGATTTTTGATTGCCAAAAATGAGGAGGCGGACGCAAACTAATGAAACAAAAAAATTAAACCGCGGAGGGTGATGAATATTAATGAGCCAATGAAAATCTGGACATGTGGATAATATATTATTATTTTATTCACAAACGGGTCCAAACCCCGTGACATTCAATTAATATGTGCTTCTTGTCGTTACCTATGTAAAAGAGTCTTCTAAAAATAGGGGAATTTTTCTAGAGATCAAATTGACTGTATTTTTTTACTAAAGCTCACTATTAATCAGTGCTCAACTCAAGTCATATAATATACAATATTATTGTGTCAATTGTTTAAATGTATACTGATTAATTGATAAAAAAATAAGTTAGGAAAAAAAAAGACAACATATGCTCATCATCCTAAATTGAGATTCTGTCTCTATAGGAGCACTTGTAGAATTTAAGCTACATTGTGGAGTGTATTACATCAATAGTTGAGGGAAGCCATGAATGATAATATTGTTGAAACATAAAATGACCATCTTGTAAACTACATCATGGAAAGTTGTTTTGATTCTCATATGAGCGTAAGTTCTAGCTTCGTCCTATTATGCAATGTCCCATATTTTCAGCGATATAATAGTTAATTTATTTAATTATTTGAACATTGGTTGGGTAATTTAAAACGAGTTGAATTTAAAAATTTAGATTTTATTTGATTAATATAATAATTAAATAATATATTTAATTCTGAAATAATCCGAATTAGCTGAAATGGCAATATGTTGTGAATTGGGCAATTCAAAATATATAATTCAGTTTAGAGTTGAATTATAATAACGAATATATTATTTGAACGACAGTTGAACGTATAATTATATTATAATTATAATCGAGTTCGGAATGGTGCGACAGTTCGTTAATTGGCGATTTGAACTTCAATTGAATATACAAAATCCGTTTTAAATTGGATTTCTGTGAAACAAGAAACGTTCGAAGCTGGTGAAGTATATTTTTCTAGTGGAAGAGAAAAATCGGGATTTCATTGTGTAAATTTTGATTTATGTCCAAATCAAAATTTTGAAAAGTCGCTATGGAATTCCTTTATCGTTTATATCGATTTATTTATATTTTAAATGGATTTTAAATATAAATCGAATATCGATGTAACACTGGATTTGGAATATCGAGTTATAAATCCCGATATGGAGCTGTATGATATTCTATGTGAATCTGTATACGATAATATTTATTTTTAAATATTTAATTTAATTATTTTTAAATATATTTATATATTTAAATGGGTTATTTAGAGCTTTAAAAATAGCCAGTTTTGCAAACGACCTCTGTTTTCGACGAAACTAGTTTTGTTGGATCCGTAATATTAAATTATTGCTAAATTTCAGTTTTCGTGATTTTTGAAGTCAGTATGTGGACGTACGGGATTTTAATGTAAAAAACAATCGGTATTTTGATAGTTAAAAATTCGCTGTGTGAGCAATCGGAGTCGGAATTTGACGAAACTAGTTTCGTTGGGTCCGTAATGTCAAACTGTAGTTGCTTGTCCATTTTCGTGATTTTTGGGTATCTTGTGTGGTCGTTGGAATTGAAAACGTTCATCGAAAATTTATACTTATATAAAAACAAAATATCTAGATATTTTTCCAACACTATAAATACCCTTCCCTAAACCCAAGTCCATCTTCATTTTGGTCAAACGTTTTCCGCCTCCAGTTTCATTGTTTCAACGTGAAAAATCCAATCTTCGTAAATTCAAAATAAAAGATACGAAATTCTACAAATCACTAAACTTACATATTTGGCATCCTAGAGTGAAGAGCTTCGATTCTAGGTGGTTATTGATGGGTTCGATTCATCTTTAGTTCGCTGGTTTGGTGATGCCATCGTCTAGGGTTAAGGCTCGAAGGAAATTGGGGCTTCAATGATGGGATTGAGGGTCGTTTTCGGGTTGCTGGGATCAAGCAGCACACGCTTGCATACTCTTGGGGTGTTCGGTGATGTTTACTGAAGTCCTGGGTTCCCATGTGAGCTATAGGTTGCGATAGGACCTGGGTGTGCGAGTCGCGTGTGAAGGTGAGGAAGGAGTGGAGCTTTGAGCATTGTAATGAGGGGTGGTGGTGCGGACGTTGATTTGTGGTCGGAGGAGTGGGAGGTGGTAAAACATTGGTTTTCACTGTACAGTGTATTTTGATCTGGAAGTCGCGGGTTGGAATGGAAGTCGAGTTCGACTATCAGGGTATGAGGTGGAAGTGTTTTTGATGACAAGAATTATGGTATGTTTAGTTTGATTTGTAGTAGAGGAAGGAGGATGGATTGTTAATGGAGAGTTCTGCAATGGCATGGTTTGCCTAGAGCGGTGTTTGGGTGGTAATTTGGGGAAGATGGGAAGTAAGCGGGTCGAGGAAATGGGAAATGGTTTGGGCCTTAGGTAAAGGGTTAAGCCCAATTAGATTAAAGTAAATTAAGTTTTGTTTTTATTTTAAATAGTTCGAACTTATAAATTCGATATCTTTGTCACATATTATCAGAATTTTACGAAACAAGATCCGTTAGGATCGTATGGACGAACACTACCCAATGGAACTGACTAGGAGTGGATTGGAGCTAGTTATAATTTATAGCGAAATAAATTGTCCGTCTGAATCAAGCGATGGTTATCGTTATTAATGATGATCGTCCAATGTGAGTAAATCTCACTAACTCTGAACAGTTTATATTTTTATAACGTATATTTAGAATTGTTAAATGATGACTGATTGCTGTGTGTTGACTATTTGAATGAACTGCTGATATATTGATTGAAATTATAGACAACGATATATATATATATATATATATATCGTTAATCAAATATTGATTCTGCTTATCAGAATATTTCATATTGAAATGAAGTTGATGTTAATTATACTGTTTAACATCCGTGGTGCAGGGAAACAGGTCGGAGGAATCCAACTGGATTCCTCAACATTTATAATATTGTTCTTTTCATATATTGTAATATATGATGTGATATATAATCTGTGTTGATTATGTGTGTTTGAATGATATCAATCATTGTTATTTGGTATTTTAAATACTGTAAGAAATACTGGGATGTAGAAATGGGGATTTTCAAAGTGTATTTTGAAAATGAATTATTTATATAAAATCAATGGATTTTATATAGAAAAGGAAAATATTTGTAAAACAAATAGAAAAGGAAATATTTGTAAAACATTTACAAATAGAATATGAAAGGAAATATTGTAAAACATTTACAAATAGAATATGAAAGGAAATATTGTAAGACATTTACAAATAGAATTGAAAAGGAAATATTTGTTGAAAAGAAAATATTTGTTGAAAAGGAAATATTTGTAAAAGCATTTACAAATAGAATTAACAAGGAAATAATTGTAAAAACATTTACAAATAGAATATAAAAGGAAATATTTATTTAGAAAATAAATGGAATTATAAAGGAAATATTTATTTAGAAAATAAATAGATTATAAAAGGAAATACGTGAAAAATGAATAGAATTGTATAAAAAGAGAATTTTACATTTGAAAGGTTTAGACCCGTGCTTCGCACACGGGTATAACGTGATACGGATTTAAAGCAAAGACTTTAAATAGAATCTGTTCTAACCAATAGAGTAAGAAGATTAACTTATAAATAAGGTTTTATAAATTAAGTAAAATATTTATCATTGGATAAATAGAATATATAAGTCAAGACTTATATAGAGAAGTAAGAATTGATTTCAACATCGATATTTGAAACTGAATATGGACGAAGTGTAAAATTGGATAGGGTTAATCAGTTAGAGTTAACCAGTTAGAGTTAATCAGATAGAGTTAATCGATTAGAGTTAAATCGATTAGATTTAAATCGAACTAGAGTTAATCGAACAAGAGTTAGTCGAATATTAGTTATTCGAATAGAGTTAATTGAATTAGAGTTAGTCGAATTAGAGTTATTCTAATATAGTTTATTCGAAGAAAGAGGTTATCAAATATTAGTTATTTGAAAGGAGTTATTCGAATATAGTTTATTCGAAGAAAGGAGTTATCTAATATTAATTATTCGAAAGGAATTAATCGAATATAATTTATTCGAATAGAGCTAAAGGAGTTAATCGAATATAGTTTATTTGAATAGAGTTAAAGGAGTTAATCGAATATAGTTTATTCGAATAGAGTTAAAGGAGTTACCGAATATAGTTTATTCGAAAGGAGTTAATCGAATATAGTTTATTCGAAAGGAGTTCAGTGATAAGAGTTAATGAATTAAAGTTTATCGAGTTAAAGTTAATGGAGTTAGGATTAATTGATTTGAGTTAATCGAGTTATATTTTGGAGTTAGATATTTCAGAAATAGGGATTTTAACGCTATAGTTATAATCAATGTTTTTCAATAAATAAGTGGATTCGTAAATAGAATCCAAGAGTTTCGTAAGGAAGTTTGTTAAAGATTTAGAAGGTGAATCTTGTCTATTTCGAAGTTAGAAATGTTGTTCAGTTAAGGTCTGAGAGGTAGTTATACCCCAACTTGATTGACTCCAATTTTAACTAAGGAATGGTTAAGGTTTGACAGTGAAGGTTGGTTAAGTGAAATTAGTTAATCAGTGTAATGTTTGAGTTGGCATAACAATGTTTTGTTTAAACATCTGTTTAAATCCAATGAATGAGTTTGGAAACATCTTCCAAATATAATCAGAAATATTTTCTAATCATAGAAAATGGAATGTTTGATGATAAAGAATACTGGAATGATAGTGATACGTGAAAAGAGATGGAAATGTTTTCCAATGATTAATAACGTATATTTTCTAAATTTAGAAAATATGAAATGCTGAATATATGGAAACAGGAATAGGGAAATGGATAATTGAATAACAAATTAAATTAAAGTGGATCAGTGTTGATTGATGATTTGCTCGGTAAGATTTCCATTTGGAAGGACGACCGTTGTTTGTACACATGTTTTCCTTTGATAGTTAAATCACCGACTATTGAAGTTTTTGACCATATTTCTGTTGTCAATACGGAGAGACCGGGATCAGATTCATTATCTGAAAACCACTCCGTATGGGCATTAATGTGGCGAATTAAATATGATGAAGATAATTGAAGACGGAGTTATGCAAGGGTTGTCCTGTTTACAGAATAGTGCCTTTGGTTTGTCCAGTCCCAGGACGACCCGTATGGAAGAATGTCTGACACAGTATATTTAATAGATCGCGTAAGTTGATCTCTTCAAACGTATTTACGTTTGGTGGCGGAGGAATTCGTTTCTCTTAGCTGTATACCCGTTGTATTTTTGGGGAAATCAATTTGTGATTTGGCGGGTATGACGATGTGACATTCAAAGTGAATAAATGTGTGATCTATCAGAGATAAGCGTGGCCTCTAGCCTCACAACCGGGAAATGAAAAAAATCGGGCAGGCAGCATGGCTAAGTGGTTGGCTGCCAAGTAGGTTGTATTATCACCTATCTAAAGATATTCATTTCATTCAATAATCTATTGTCGATGCTGTCCCATTCGGGAAATGATTGCTGATCCCAACCGTTGGTGATATACATTCGATACACTCAAGCGAAATGAGTGGTCGGTCATGTGTGGCCGGGTTGCAAGATGTTCTTATTGAACCCAGTATATTTCTCTCTAGAGGTACTCTATCGGAAGGTGGTTCCATACCTTGTCATAGTTGATAATCCATTATCCAATAAGTGCTCGCGGTTTTATTTTATACTATATATGTGGAACGTGAGATGAAAGCGTTCTGCAAGATAATTATTATATTGTGGTTGATAGAAACGATTATAATATCAATGAGTTTTGATATAAAAATTATCGTTTTCTTTCAAAATGATTTGAAAGTTAAATCAAATTGATTTGGGTTCTCATAAGGGAAAAACCCGTTCCGTTATACGGCGTAGTCTTATGAAATATCGTTTAATTACTCAACTGTTTTTAAATTGTTTTACTCACATCAGTCCCATGACTGACCTGGAGTTTATTTTGTTTTGTTTTCCCTAAACTCTTGGGTGCTCAAATTTGTACGAGCAGTCAAGTAGTCGGGATTTACAGATGCACTAGGAGGAGCTGGAGCAGGAGGCTTCAGCAGCGTTTTCATAGCTATTGTTTATTTCTGCTATGATGTAAGTGTTATACTCTGATAATGTTATTGTATACATATACTGATTTTATTCCAAAGTTATGTATCTATTATATATTGTTCGTTCCGCTGTGATATTCGTGTTTACTCTGATGTTGTATGTTCTTCTTCTTCTATTCTAAGTTTCTATCTTTTCTATTCTCACCCTCTAATTTCTTTTATGGACTATCCGGTAATTCTGATGCTTGGATAGTCGACATTGAGTTTATGTCGATAACCTGGATCGCGAATCCCCGGGTCGTTACATATTAGGTTGTGTCTCCACCACTTCCATGTGAAACTATTTACAGGATCCTATAACAGGTGTTTGTCGACTCTTTCTTAACTAGTTGTTGCGCTTCATTTATCACCTAGTCACCGACTTTTTGTCCCTTAGCCATCAAGTATATGAGACCTTCTATGCCAAACTTTGGAATAAATACAATAAAACCATTGGACTTTACCTTCACTATTCTGGCTTCTATGTCAGTGGGCCTCTTCCTAAAATATATTAGCACGTGCAATTCAACCAAGGCTCTACTGGCCATTTGAGTATTTCTTTGGGGGTAATTCAAATTGTCTACAATGTCAGCGAGTTTTGTTCGATCAAGAAATACTGGTGGAAGCGTTGCTATTCTAGGAGTTGCAGCAAGAAATCTACAAACAATCACATACACATATCTCCGAATAAAGTGAAATGAGTATATAGAGGTGAAGCAAGCCCATAATGATGAAATTCAGATACAGTTAGATCGCAACTAGAGAAATATATAGCCCGTGTCATGCATTTAGTAGCCAAAATGCGTATCAACTTATTAAAGTATGGATTTTCACCCACATCACATTAAGAGATTCATCTAGTGCTTTTAAAGATGAGCGTCTAGGCTTAAGCAAATTGCATGAGTTGTACACAATAATGGTTCAAGCATCTCATTTGTTGGAGTAGGATGATGCCTCAATAAGTAGCACAATGGGTAATGTTTCAAGATCTTTTCTGCAACAGAAACATAAGCAGCAAGCATAAATTCTTCAATCATTCTATTTGCCTCGCGGATTTGATACATACCAATATCCATAGGATCATGGGTTTCGGTGTCAATCTGAATTTAACTTCTGTCAACGCAAGAGTAAGAGCACCTTTATCAATACGTATTTGTCTCATTGTCTTTGCTAAGGAGATCAAATTTCAAAAATCAGTTGTTAACGGATCGACTAAGCGACTATCATCCATTCTAGCTTGAGCTTCCACATAAGACATTGCAGCACAATACTTATACTGGAATTTTAGGTGATACAATATTTCCAAAATTAATTAGATTTTGGAGATATTCTCGGCAATCTAGTTACCCATTTTGTGTAAGAAAGAAATGGAAAGGAATATTTAGGAGATAGGGATACTAGAGATATTTGCCATTTATTTTGTTGCCATATTTCATGAAAGAAGAAACAGAAAAAAATTAAATTGGGCAAGAATTGATTGATGGAAAAAAGAGAAAGTTATCAATCAATTATATGACAAAAAAAATTAATGGGAATATTAGTCTTCCATGAATTAATTTATTTACATAAATCAATTACTTAATGCCTAAGTAATTTTTCCTCTATATAAATAGAGGCATAGAAAATGTTATTATCATAAGACCATCTGTATTTCTTCATTTCTTTGCTCTACTATAAAACTCTGTAATCTCTTGAATATTAATAAAATCTCTTACCCATTGAAATGAACGTACACTATCTTACGATAGTAAAACCACTATAAATATTTTGTGTTCTCTGTCGCCTTTATTGTTTTGTGATTTGTGATTGATAATCATTTCAATCTGTTTCTTCTATGACATCTGGTTTTTCCGTTGAAAGGGATTGATCTCCCCTTACAACTGCTATCGGAGCTAGATTCACAAAGAAGGTGTTTGGTAGAATGACAGAAGGAGATGAAAATAGTAAAAATAATATGTTAGTGCCAATAGTTGCTCCATACGTTAGAGGCTCCTATGTAGCGTTAGGATCAAAGTTGATGATTGAAAAGTGGAATGGTGAAGGATATTTTGAAAAGTGGCAGTGGATGATGAAAGCAGTTTTGAGAAGAAATCGCGTTCATCGAGTAATATTTGATACAGAAAAATTGCCTACTGATATTTCATCGGTGAAATTAGAAGAGATGGAAGAATGAGACTTTGCTACTCTTCAACTTGCTATGGGAAAGAATGTAATTTCTGAAATCAATCAGGAAACAACAACTAAAGGCATTTGGAAGAAGTTGGAGGACCTTACATGAAGAAATACCTAACTAATTGTGTGATCCTATTGAAGACCTTCTTCACTTATAAAATGAAGGAAGGTTCTTTAATTAAGACACACCTAAGTGTGTTTGATAACCTATTGATGAAGATGAAGTCTTTTGAGTTGAAAGTTGATGAAAAATAGAAAGAAATGGTTCTGCTATGCTCTCTCCTAGAGCGATACACTGGTTTCGCTAATAGTCTTATCTATGGTAGAGATACATTGAAATTAGATGATGTGAAGACATGTTTTCTTAATGGAGAGTTAAGAGATCATATGAAAGAGTTTGGTGTTCGTGACAGTAGTGGAGGAAGTAGCAGTTTAGGTTTATTTGTTGAGAGAGGAAGAACAGAGAAGAAAATGAAGAATAACAGGGGGCGTTCCAATTGTAGGAAGCCTCATTGGCGGAGTAATTCTAAAGATGGAAAGTGCCATGATTGTAAGAAACCAGGACATTGGAGAAGAGACTGTCCAGAATTGGAGAAGAAGACTGACGGTTCCTCATCTATTGTGATGGACAAAGATGGTAGCGATTTATTGACAGCAATTATATCGAATGTTGCAGACCACTGGATTTTAGATTATGGAGCATCGTTTCACATGACTCGTAATAAGGATTATTTTTCTTCCATCGATGCCAAAGAAGGAAGTTCCATCCTTATGGAGAACAATGCTACATGTAAGTCTATGGGAGTTGGTTCAAGTAACACCCCGTAATTTTATAACATATTAAGATGATAAAGTAAGGAATACTTAAATTAAATATTTGGAATTAAGTAAAACGAACTACACCATTGCGTTCATCTCGGAATTCTGCTCATGGTAGACACCAAGTTTGCGTAAAACAGACACCGTATGAAGAAGTTATTAAGGTTTGAAGTTTGTATACGCATAAGATATATATATATATATATATATATATATATATATATAAATACACATAACCAAGTCAAAACCGTTCAAAATAATTCAAAAACCAGAAGCGGGAAGTCTGGGGGGAAATCAACCCGTAGGGCTCGACATACCCTGGGGGTGTCGACCCATGGGTCGACACCATAAGGGGGTGTTAACACCCCCTAGATCCGAGCGAAAATCATTTCTGCATATGTGGATTGAATTCTTGGCTATATTCGTTGACCTTACGCTATAAATAGGACCCTATACCCATTGTTTTATTCATTAAAAAACAATGGAGAACTAGATGTTGCATCTGCCTAGATTGAAATAGCCTATTCTTCTTCTACAACAACAGTTAGACAAATTCAGAGATCTATACTTCTACATCTTCCATTATTCTTCTGTTTCTTAGATCCAGTCACAGTGAGTCTACGTTATTTTTAGATATGAATACTTAACAGTTAATCTAGACATGTTATGAATTGGATCTTAGCCTATGATTAATTAAATCATATCAGATCTACCATTATTTGTATATCTAATTCACTGTTTAGATCTCATATGCCTATTTGTGACATCCTTATTATGTTAGTTGCTTAATGCGGGAAATAGGCATAAGGACAAACTTTGAAAAAAAATTAGTCTGAAGGACGTTAAGTTTTATTTTTAGGCTGAAGGACAAACTTTGAAAAAAATTAGGCTGAAGGAAAATGCTAAATATAATTAGCATTTTCTATAATGTAAAACTGAATAATGCTTGTTAAAACTAGCATTTTCGTCTAATGTAAAAAACTGAATATAATGCTGATTACATTTAGCATTTTCCTTCTGCTTAATTTTGGTTCAAAGTTTGTCCTTCAGACTAAAAATAAAACTTGGTGTCCTTCAGCCTAATTTTTCGGCAAACTTTGTCCTTCTCCCTAATTACTTCTTTCTGAATCATGTCACTATGCCTACTCAGTTCTATTATTACATGTTCATCAGATCTGTTCTTATATGCATATCCTGTCCTTATGCCCGATTTTATCACTATATGCTTATTTCGTTGCTATATCGATTTCTGCCATCATATGTCTATCTTGTTATTATGCTTATTTATGTTCTTTTCCCTCCTTCTTTTCCCTTTTTATTTTGTAGCCAGGCTACTTTCAAGCCTAGGCATATCGCTGAAATATGTGAACACGTGAAATTGGGAACGAGGGGGAACGTTAAAATTGAGGAATAACTTGTATTGGGATATTTGGGGCATAACTTGGATTGAAAACATGAATATGGATTTGGGGCATAAACCAAACTATGATTAAAGATCTTAATTTGGGGCATATAATATATGATGAATATGACTTGGAAAAAAGGGCATGAAAACCTATAATGAAATAGGGATAATTGTTAAAGATTGAAATTGCCCGGAATTACAGTAATTAGAAACTGTATTCGCGCTTAGACATTGTAACAACCCGAAAATCTGGGCCAGTTTAAAATTTTTATTTTGGCAATTTTAGCGAAGTTTGAACATTTAAAATGAATTATTTTAAATAATATTGACGAGAAAATTTCTTTTGAATAAAATCCAATCGTATATGGTTATATAGATTGACGATAGAATATAAATAATTATTTATATATATAAAAGGAATTGAAAATGGCGCGGTCGTTCGATAATTCGATTTCAAACTTCAATTGAATGTACCGGGTGCAAAACAATCCGGATTTTAGCGAAACCAAAAATAATGGGATCTAATTGATAATATCTTTCCAACGAATTAGAATAATCGAAATTTCATAGCGGGAATCAAAAGATATGTCAAATTGAAAATTCTGAATAGTCGCTATAGAATTCAGGCCCTTAAAAATGGGAATTTTGCAAACGACCTCGGATTTCGACGAAACCACTTTTGTTGGGTCCGTGATGTAAAGTTATTGCTAGATTCCAAATTTCATAATTTTTCGAATCAATATGTGAGCGTGGCAAAGGAAAACGCGTTTTGACCATTTCAGTTGAATTTAATCGACTGGAAAATGGCCATTTTTCAAACAGTCTCAGAATTTGGCGAAACTAGTTTTGTTAGGACTGTATCGTCAATACGAAGCTAGAAAATATTTTTCGGGAATTTTTCTAGTTAGTATGTGGCCCCGGTAATTTGAAATGTACGTTTAAAATTCAATATAATGATTTTAAATGTAAATTCCACGGAAACTGATCGAAACGATCGAATCAACTTACGATTCATATCCCATTGTGTTCAGAATGTGGGTAGAACGCTAGGGACGATAGTCGTTGGCTCTCGTTTCGAGGTCAAATAAAAAGTCAACCTTTTTGATAATTTAAATAATTAAATATATATAATATAATAACCCCCACACCCTTTTTTCCTCTCTCTCCCTCATTCAATTCGTTCAGACCCGAATTAGAAAAAAACCGATCTGCTCAAATCGAACTCCCTCCCATCCTCCACGCTGCCGGACGCGCTCCCCCAGGCGCCGTCGATCACCAACCTCGGCGACCCCCTCCCCCTAAACCGCGAAGCCCTACCTCCCCATACCTGAACCCGATACCCCCAAAGCCCCCTTACGACGGAAACACCCTGCGCCCGCCTCCACAGACGGCGCTCAGCCCCTCCATCGCCTGGCCGTGCTCTTCCCCGACCACCAAAGGTCCGACGCCCTCCGACATCACTACCCACTTCGACGCTCAGCAACCCCATTCCCCCCCCCCTTCTCCCAATTTATACAGTAAGTTTTTTACTTTCTATTTTGTTTGTTTAGGAAGGAAAAACAACAATCTTTAATAGTGAAAAACAATGATTGTATTTGACTAATGAAGATAAAGAAAATCAGATTTATTTATTTATATTATAGCAAAGAAAGATAAGATTTTGTTTAAGGAAAGATTAGAATTTGTTCATTAAAAAGATTCGACCTTTAGTAGAAGAAAATTAGATATAGAATAGCGTTGTAAAAATATATTCTTTTCATATAGAATATAGAATAGCGTTGTAAAAATATATTCTTTTCATATAGAATATAGAATAGCGTTGTAAAAATATATTCTTTTCATATAGAATATAACGAAGTATAGTATTAAAAATATAGTCTTTACTATCTAGATGATATAAAAATATGATTTTTGTTTAGGTAGAGAATTAAAAATATAATTTTTACATGATAGAAATATTAAAAATAGCATCTTTACATGTGTAGAAAAATAAAAATGTGATTTTTATAATGATATATTTGAAAAGATGAAATCTATATTTTTGAAAAGGCGAAATCTTTATATGAAGAATAGCGGGATGGAAATGGGATTTTTATTCATATAATAGCGAAATAAAAATTCGATTTTTATATATTGAATAGTACAGTAAAAATTCGATTTTTATATATTGAATAGCAAGATAAAAATTCGATTTTTACATATGTAGTGAAAGCGGACAACGAAAGCGACAAAAGGCGAGAATGGTGAAGATTTCTATCAATGAAGTATCGTGTAGTTGGATAGCTATCGGTGAGAATTTCTCACTCTTCAATTTCTTTTCTAGTTATATATATATACTAGGATGCAGACGGTGCTTAGTAGCACCCGACACAATCGTCCACAGACCATGGACTTGTTTGTTTGGATGCATAGATTAGTTAGATGAAATTGATTTGATTGATGTGTGAATGGCGTGGGCCTTCACTAGACCGGGGGTAAGGCTAGGCCTTGTCCAGTTTCTAGTATCGTGCCGTTATGCCGCCGAAATTTTCTAAAATAAGTTAGAAAAGTAAAAATATCATTTTTATTTTGAAAATGAACTGAATAGAATTTCATGTGTTAAAATAAAATATTCGATCGTTAAAAATATAATTTTAACGTGAATGTGAATAAATAAATATTCATTTACAAACCGGACGGTTTGTTTATGTACACCTATTTGAAGGACATTGATTGGGACGATAAATTTTACACATCGCCCAACTGCACAAATAAAAATCTGTGTTTGATTGCTTGAAACCCCACACGGGTATTGGGATGATATTTGACGTACACTAATCCCAATAATTAGTTGTATGTCGATCGATTGATTGACAGGCTGCTATAAGCGTTGAATATTTATATTCGATGCTTATACAGTGTAGAATGCACTTTGGATGATGGTTGATTATTCATCGTTGTTATTGTATACATGTGTTGTAGAAAATCCATATTATTAACTTTATATGGTAATTGATTGGGCCTCATTCCAGTTTCGAAAAAGAAATATGTGAAATAGAAATATTTGAAATAGAAATATTTGAAATAGAAATATGTGAAATAGAAATATTTGAAAAAGAAGTATTTGAAATAGAAATAAAAGAAATATTTGAAATAGAAATATTTGAAATAGAAATATTTGAAATAGAATATTTGAAAATAGAAACATATGAAGCCGTGTTGGTTAGATTGACGCCATTTTGACGTGAACGATATTTGTATCGATTTTATCCATTCTTCAATGAAAATTGAATAGATTTGAAATTGAATAGATTTGAAATTGAATAGATTTGAAATTCGAACTATATAGAAATGAATTCGAATTGAAAATAAATAGAAATGAATTCGAATTGAAATCGATTTGAAAAGAATTTAAAACGAATTTATATTGGAATATTCAATTTTGATTTGAAATTGAATATGAAGTTAAAACCGTTTTGAAAATGAATTTAAAACGATTTATAAAGCACGTTTTGAATTGAAATCGACGAAGTATATATTATATATATATAATATAATGGCCTGAATAGAACGCGCCGCGCCGCGGCAGTTCGCGAATTTCGACCATTGACTTCGAACGGATATTACGGGAGATCCGACCGTCGGATTCTCCTGAAACCGGAACCTTTGGGTTCGTATCAAAAAGAGCTTTCTAATGAATATTAGAAATTTGAAATCTAACGGTTGGATTTGGAATTATGTCCAAATAAAATTTGAGAAAGGTCGCTATAAGTGCAGTTCGATGGCCATTGATGGAAATCGACTGTACGGGCCTTGATAAAATGATTAAAAATAGTAATAATTTATGTAAAATCATAAGAAATGATTTAGAAAGAATTGGGATGAGAAACTCCATATTTGAAAAAGTAAAAGTCGATTTTTATCGAAATGAACTAGTTTTGAACTAGAATTATAATTCTATTTATTTTTAAACAAATAAATTGAATTTGAAAAGGGTTTTAAAAATAACCAGAATTTTCAATGATTGCATTGGAGTGGATTTGAATCGAAATTGTCTTCGGAATATTTTGATGTTGGAATTCGTGATTATACAGATGTTGTTATGGAAATTTGAAAGATATATATATATATATTTATATCGTTATTTCCAATACGACATTTGTTAATCGTAGAATTTGATATTGAATATAAGCCGATATATTTTCTATTCAGAGCCTTGTATTGAATATCAAATGTGATTTGGGTTTGTCGTGAATGGTGTCTTCACTAACACTGTTCTTGAACCCAGTTGAGAAAAGATTAAATCTTTTTATTTAGATTTAATGAAGTGTACCAATTAAATAATATTTAATTGGAATTAAATTGATATTGATTTTTGGGTTTATCGTGGACAGTGTTTTAAATAACACCCGTTCTTTAATCCGATAATTAATGGAATGTGATTTTGGGTTTATCGTGAACCGTGTTTTAAATGACACTGATTCTTTAACCCAGTTAACGATTAAAACTAAGTGGAGTTTTAATGAATCTTTAATTAGATTGAAATAATCGAAATGGAGTATCACCAGTTTTGCTCCAGGCGTTAGTTAAATCTTTAATTAGATTTGAACGTGAAATGGTAATTGAATTTACCGATAACACCGTGGTGTTAGATATGAAGTATAACCAGTTTTACTTCATGGGATGAATAGGTTGGGATTGGGAAATTAAAACAAATGATTACTTCGGTAAGGTTCGTTAATCCCGACTAGTTTGAATTGATATTCAAAAATAGATTAAAGAATAAATTTAAAGGATTTATCATTGATAAAATTATTGGAAACCTTTCCCTATGAATGTGAAACTTAGAAACTAACTGTCGGTTAGCTAAGCAGAATGGTTTCCTGGATATTGATCTGATGTTGGTTTCGGCCTTCGGGGTTGATATTTGGGGAATTATTCTCTTGATTAATTTACGGTTAGCGACTGATGAATTGGAATGAGGCGTATGTTGTGTTTGTGTAACACTTATTTAAAATATACGCGAGTTATTCGGGAAGACCGGGTTTATCCCATTCTGAATAACTGATACGACGAAAAGTCGAAGATGAAGACGATGGTCGAAGACCGGAGGTCTTCACGTCGTTTGGGTAATTACTGATGATCTTGATTGGGCTGTACACCCAAGAAGATGGAAACAGTTGATGATCGTCCAGACGTACTTGGAGATCGATGGATATGCGGGGTACTAGGTGCCTCCGGTTTCGTTCAGACCCAGAACGAACTTGTAAATGGACTGTGTGTCTGACATTGGATTTCATTCTGTGTGACTGATATCGGTTGCATAGAGTGGTTTGCCTGTGTGGCATGCCTAAGTGGCAATTGATCGAGGCTTCTGTTGAAAAGCAAAGTCTTGTGGTGATGATCAAAGCACGGCCTTTGTGGCGTAGCTTTGTGTAACGTTTACTTTGCGAGTTTCACACCCCGGTTGTGAACCAAAAACGGGAAAGGACCTCTGGGAGGGCATGCGTTTCTTTCTAGCTAGGGTGGTGTCAATGACCTACCAGCCCTGACATTTATATACTTTTCATATGTGTGGTTGTTGCTGTTGCGAGGCGCCTCAGTTTGATCGGACGATCCGGGTCCGATGGAGTCATTCGTTGGCTCATTTACGCCCCAAAGGGCGGAGAGACGTATTGTTCAGGCATAATAATCCACATCGGTGGACCGGCCCTGACGATCCAAGGCTTGCCTGCGCGCTTTCCTGAGACATGGGCTAGATTGTCTCGAATCGGTTGAGGACTATCTTTTGCCTCGGTTCACAGACGGAAATCCAATTTCCAAATACGTGACATTTGCGGTTTTATTTGTAAACCTATATATGGCGACATGATATATGGTACCCATGCCGCCTATGATTAATACTTATGATTTGAAGTTGTTTTATACACTATGCACTTATAATAGTATCAAATGATTTGTTTTAAACATATCAAGCATTCTTTGGCTGTTTTAAGGTAAAAACCCTATCCCCCGGCTTGCGTTGCATTGTGTGATAGGACCTGGGTCTTATAACAGCTTCATTTTTCTTTATTTAGCATTGCGCTGTTTGTTTTATGCACTGGTATTCTTGGGAGGAAACTCATTCCGTGGTATACGGCGTGGTCCCTTGATTTACCTAAATTTAAAATAAAGATTAATAACTGTTTTAGTTCTCACACCAGTCACATGACTGACCTGGGGTTTATTGTTTTAACCTAAACTCTGGGTGCCCTTATTTTGACACGGGCAGCTAGTAGTTTTGGTTTTGCAGATTTATATTCACAGGATCCTGGTTTACAGCTGGAACGGTATCCGGAAAGCTTTGTATCCGTATATCTCTTCTAGTTGTGTATTGTATTATTTTCCGCTGCTATGTATTTAAATGTAATTTAAATCTCTGATATTTCTGTGTAATATTCATTTATACTCTGTATATTCTTGTAATCTGATGCATTATTGTAATATACAACGAAATGTTCTTTTGTATGCGTTCTATTTTGTCATGTTCTCAAACGATAGGGCGTTTTGAACAGTCTGGGTCGGTTTAGCGACTGGTTCGGACCGAGAGAGATTCCTTTTCGTCACAGACATGAGGTTAGATTACGCTTATAGTAGAAGTGTGCTCGGACCCGCCCGATATATGCAGCGGGCACAAGTGGTGAATATAATGTGAGGGGTCTAAGTGCATAAACACGTAATGGGCTAAGACATGAGATTAAGTCCGACTTGTGGAAGAAGTATGCCTGGTCCCGCCCGGCATATCCAGCATCCATAAGTTGTAGGCTTAATGTGGGAGGTCTAGCGCATTATAACCATAAATGAATAAATGGTAATGAACTGGAATACTTAACCTGTTTGAATCCATAGGGATTACATGAACATGTTGACTTGAGTAGGGGTTAAGTAAACTTTCTTGAAACAGTGGGAGGGTAAAGTATATCCTGGGGTGGTGTGTAATATTTATATATAGGCCCACAAACTTAACCTGTTGGGGTTATGCAATCTTATTATGCTGGTAGGGCATAACCTATGGAAATCCTAGTAGTGGGGATGCAAGCCTAGGGGGAATCTTGTATCACCTTGTGTGCGGGACCCATTTCAATCAGTAACCCATATATAGGTATCAAATGAGTACTCAGAACTAGGTCGGATTCGGGGCATGCTTACTGGGCTGATTGTAAGAGATCCAAAAGAGGGGACGGTGTGGGCGACACATTCCGACGGGGTTATGTGCGTGCATGGGTCCAGACAAGGGAGTCTAAGACGCCGTGACATCGGTAGATTTGGTTGTACACATCCTGAAAACGAAGGGTTGCCACTTTAGGGAGTGATACATCCTACTGTGGGGGCGAACATAGGGTATCTACGGAGTAGGGTGCCGATCGATTGGGGTAGTAATTAGGGTACACCTAGTCTCACATGTTTAGGAGCCCGTTATTATCCTTAGGGATAACTCCGTATGTTCAGTTGGACTGCCTGTTATTGTATAGGGTAAAATCTCTCACTAGAAGTATGCCTAAGTCTACTATCTTGTTGGGGGATCATCTTGTTCATAGTCTACTATCTTGTTCATATATGTTCTATTCGATTTATCCTATTTACCTTGTCATACCTGCCTTATAAGTTGTTATCTCTTGTCTAATTTATATGTCTGTCATGATGCTTTTACTTATTTATATGCTAAAAGTAATTGGACTCGCAAGACTTATGTCTGACCTATTTTGTTTCCTCTTCTTTCTCTTCCGTCCCCCCCCCCCCCCAGGTTCTCAGGGTGGGAATACTCAAGCTTGATCAGGATTCTTCTTTCCTTCTGCTTGGAGCTGCTTAGATGTTTTGCTTGATTTTGTACCTTCTCTATTATGGCTATGTTTTTGGGGATTATCCTCTTTTCATGTTTATTGTACTCTGATGATTTTAGTATAAGACAGAAGTTTAAATTGATGTATTGAGTTTTATGCATTTCAGACTTATGATGTAACCGTGTTTTGAACCACGATGTTTTTTGTTCAATAAAGTTTTAAATTTCGTTGTTATTTTATATATGTCTTGTAATATTTTTGTTTCTGTTTACCTATAACGCTTCACAAAACTTAATCCATTCTCTTAATGAGTGACATTAATGGAGGGGTGGTGTCACTGATGTGCACGTAAAAATGCACATTTATGTTCACATAGTTATTCTTGTTTAATCAAATAAATGAACATTTTTTGGGTATTTTATATGATCAAACCATGTTTTAAATATTTTCAAAATCATCACTCATGTTGGGAAAAAATGGTCAGTTGAGCTTGTTTTAGTTTGTGAAATCATTTACTTGTTCCTTGTAGTTGTCTTTTGTAGGAATTTAGGAGCCAAAATGATATGTACACATGAAGATATGGAGAAAAACATGCATATACACAAGAGGAGATGGAATTAATTCATACACTACTTAGTGGAGGACCCCACCCACTCTCCCTCTTTCTCTAATGCTTTATATTAGTGGCTAATGCACAATTGGATGAGATAAGAAAGACTTCGTGCATTCTATATGACTCATTAGTGGCTAAGACAAGAGTAGAAGCTTCACGAATGAGCATTTTGGGGATTTCCCATTATGAGTGATTAGGGTTTTAGGGTTTCGGATTATGTATATATAACCCCTTTATGTTCGTGTATATCCTCTTCTCTTTTATCCTCTATTTTAGTTAGTTTAGAGTGTAGGATCAAAATCAAAGCTCTCTTTTCTTTCATGGCTTCTTAGCCATTTCTCTCTTATGTAATTTTTATGTTAATACAATTTAATTTTTTGTTCATTTAATTCTTGTTATTTACTTTATGCATTAGTGTAGTTTTATTTTATGCAAGTAGTTTAGTTTATTTTTGTGAATTAGTTTATTTTATTTTATGCAATCTACTTTTGTTGTCATTATTACATATATTAGAGGCTAATCCCTTTCAACTTAGGGGTAATTAAGCTCTCTTGATTATGTAGATGCGACATAATTTGTTTATTCATGCTCTCTTTTTGTTCTTCATGTCATGTTAATGCTACTGGTTTTGTGTTCATTATTGAATTTGATAGCCTATATTGTTGACTAAAAAATAGGCTATGCTAAGCCATGTGTTCACTAATTACCTCTTCATCTCCATATGATGATGGTGATTAAGTAGAGGATGAAATAAAAATTTGATGTTCTATAGTTATAATTAATAGTTCATAGGCCATGCTTAAAGTATATTTCAATTTTAACTTGTTCATTTTTCATTTGAACTAGTATGGTGATTTAGTGGGTATGTTGTAGTTTGATAGTTTGTTTTGTGCTAATTAATAGCAAGAATAAGCTATACTTATAATAATCATATCAACTAAACTCACAAATGACCAAAAACGAGAGATCATGGTTTCATATTATGTTGATTCATGTGATCTAGAGAGTGGATTTATTCCTAAGTTGTTATTTATCTCTCATATTCTTATTTAGCTTAGTTTATTAGTTTAGGGTAGTTGTAGTTAGCTAATTAAATCTTCACTTGACTTTGGTTTAATTTGATTGAATAAAGTTAGCGAATACGGGTCGACCCATATTCGCTAATGTACTACAAGTGTACGTCCTGCGCTTGTAGTTTTATACACTTCGCGATGATTTTCTAAGTGATAGAATTTTCATCGTCAAACAGTCACACTTGGTATTAGAGCTGAAGGTAACCAGATCGGATAAAAGATTTTGAAAATTGTTTTCAAAAAGGTTTTAAAAGAGAATTTTCAAAAGAAAAGTCTGTTTTGAAAAACATATTCCCCAAAGCCATAGGAAATATCTTTCGATTCTCTGTTTGAATCCCTTTTTCCTTTTCTTTTCCGCATGTCTAACGAACCTAATATTCCTGAGGGCGTTATGATATCAGGCTTCTTCCGTAGGTATCTTGAGGCCGCGGAGCCTGCCAGTGGTCAAGTAGATGTTCCTCCCTTAGCTGCACCCGTTGTTCCTCCTCCTCCACCGTGTGCTGATAATTTCTCTAAGATATGCAAAGATTTCTGTGCTATGGGTGAAAGCCATTCTGAGGGACGAAAACTTTCGTAGAGGCAAGGAATTGGCTTAAAGAGATCGAGGATTTGTTTGAAATTTTCGAAGTTGACAATCGTAGAAAGATTCAGTTGGCCGCTTGGCTACTGGAAGTTGAGGCTTCATTTTGGTGGGAAGTGATGCAAGCAGAGCGTCCAACGGAGACTTGGGATGATTTCCGATAGAGATTCGAGATTCAACTTCTTTCTCAAGCTGAGAAAAGTATGCAAATGGAAATGTTTTTTTGCACTCAAACAAGGAGGCATGACTATCAAAGAATATGTCAACAAGTTCAATCAACTGGTGAGATTTGGTTTGGAGCTAGTAGACACCGCGCATAAGAAAGCTTTGCGGTTTGCTAGAGGATTAAATGAACCACTTCATGGGATGGCTACGTCTCATATTCCGATGGGTGCAACTTTTGAGAAACGCGTTGATATGGAGTTGATGCATAAGTAAGATAAAGGTGAAAAGAAAGAAGCTAAGGTTAAGGAAACACAAAATAAGAAAGTGTGGTCCAAGAAAGGACAACAACAACAACAAAAGAAGGGCAGAAAGAACGGCATGGCTAGAGATAAGAGGAAGTGCCAAAATTGCGGACGCGAGGGTCACTTGATCAAGGACTACAAAAGAAAGAAGAATGCTTGTTTCAATTGCAGAGTGGTCGGACACCTTTCTAAGGAGTTCCCGAAGAAGCAAGGACAAGGTCAAAAGGAAGGATCTTCTGGAGGGAAGTGGCCAGTGTGCCAGATAGAGGTAGGAAAGTTTCTGTTGAAGGTTTGATTTCTCTTTCCAATCATCATGTTAGAACTCTTTTTGATTTGGGCACTTCACATTCTTTTATATCTGATTCTATGGTTGAGTCTCTGCACCTTATTACTAGTATGGTTTTGGATCCCGTTGTTGTCTCAAATCCCATTGGTGGTACGGCTCATTTGTCTAGATTTGTCGGGGTTTGAGAATATATGTGTTAGGCGTCGAGTTTGAGTGCAATGCATATGTGCTTGGTTTCATGGGCTATGGTTTGATTCTAGGGATGGATTTGCTAGTTATGTATGGTGCCATTCTAGATTGTGAGAGAAGGGTCGTTAGACTTTTGATATGCCATGGGAGGACCCCCGAGATTTCTTGTGACCCTAAAGGGTCTGTCGTGATTAGTTTCCTAGAGCCACTTGATGCATCTTGTAGCGTCCCAGAAATTCGACTCTCGAGTTCAGACACTAATACATCCCGTGTCCAGATTCACGTATCGAAAACCCAGAAAACTAATAGAAAGAAATTAGAGGATGAGAAAAAGATAAGAAAGAAAGATTAGAGTAGAAGAAAAAGAGAAGAACAACTAACCACAATACATAGAGTCTCACATCGCAGCGGAATAAAATATAATACAAAAATAAACTTTTAATGAAAACTTGAAATAATACTTACAGTTATCTGAGTACAGCGGACATTTAATTCATCTGGACAGTTATAACAGCCTATCCATATTTACAACATATAGCGGGATAATAACTATATATATCTGATCTTATCCAGCTCGTCTTCTGGATTTCATAACAACTTATCCTTAACCTGTAACTCGGACTAGCCCGAGCACGAAAAACACCACAGGTCAGTCTGGTGAACCAGCGTGAGAAAAACTCATTAAATTTTTGGTATTATCCAACTTGATTTTAACGTTAAAAACCATTTCGAAAGAAAAGGATAATCATAAGACCAATCCACATATAAACACGGACGATTTTTACCTTACGATAACCCAAACCATTTATTTGAAATCATAATTATTCTGATATTATGATAATGTCTAAATCAAATAAATAATTATCTAGTAGAACGTTTGCATCTCATGCTCTACATATATAATATAAAATACAAACCGTGGGCTCTTATTGGAGATTGAATTTCCAACTATGACAACGTATGGAACCACCTTCCGATCAATGTACTCTAGATGGGATACACTGGAGTTCAACAAGAACATCTTGCAACTCAGCCACACATGACCGACCACTCATTTTGCCCGAGTGTATCAAATGTATATCACCAACGGTTGGGCTCAAACCACTGTTTTCCGAAAGGGACAACATCGAATAGAATAAAGAAGGAAATTAATTTTATCTAGATAGGTGATTATACACCCTAATATGGGGCGACCCACTTAGCCATGTTTCCTGCCCGATTTTTGTCATTTCCCAGCTGATGAGGCTTGAGGGTAATTCGCTTTTGAACATCTGACCACATTCACATCGTCCATATGAGTCATCTAGGAACAGGATGAACCGAAGGCACCCTCCTAACACATCCTAGGAATCACCCTATAGATCAGTAGCGAGTAGTCCTTGTAATCCGTCGATTTCAACCACGATCAAATCACAATTAGCCCTTTCGCTTATAAAGATCTACGATCTTCCTTTCTCCATCTTCAATCCGTATTTTCTACGTTTTCGTATTTGTTGGTTCGGAATTGTTTTCGAACATAAATTCGATCCCGGTCTTTCCGTACCAACAAGCGTATAGGCTAGATTTTAATAGTCGGTTATTTAACTATCAAATAAAACAACCATTCATGCATAAAAGAAAATTGAATTCACTGTTTAATATCCATTATCATTTTATCCTCTTTTCACTAACCATTCATTAATTCAAAACTTCTCTAATTTCCAATGTTTGAAATACTCATTTCTTCTTCTTATATTAATATATAAGAATATTAAAAACTATCATCTTAAAATAATTTTAAGAACATATTCCTCATTTCGGTCATTAGTCCCTAACCTTAAACTAGAAAGAAAAAAAATTCCCTAAGTACCAATCCCGAAGGCCGAAACCAACATCAGATTGTTACTCAGAATACTGTTCAACTCACTAATCTCCAGTTAGTTTCTAATTTTCTGAATTTCATTTCTTGTCTTCTAACGAATAAAAATTTCCAATTATTCATTATCACTTCAAACGATATTTTTATCTCCAATTCAAATATTTTACTTAAATATGATTTACAATACCTTTATTGAATATTCCCAAAAATATTCTTTATAAACACCTTTATAATTTTACAACTTATCTCGGTTTATCTTAATAACTTCATTCTATAAAAATATTCATATATAAATATCATTTGTCAATTCTTACTATTCAAAAATATTATCTATAAATCTTATATAAAACTCTTTAATATAAACTATATTATATTATTCAAATTAGTGCGAACTAAATCTAATTAGAATTTATAATTTAAAACCCATCCCGACTTACTTCAAATAAATCCTTATTTTCATAAACAATTTATTTTAAACTCTTATTCACTTGAATTGTGAATAATATTACTTAATACAACTTACTTGACTTAATTAGTCAAATTCAACATTTATAGTTGAACATTGAGTTTCAGTTCACTTATAACTTCTAATTGTAGAGCTATAAAATCTCTTTTATATTTTCCTTGCAAATGGGAAATTCCAATCTTTCTAAATATCGAATTTTATATTCATTTTCCATTTCTTTCCAAATACACACAATTTACCTTTTTCCCAAACAATAATATTAATTATTCCACTTCTTATAATGTCGCTTATAAAATGCCCTTTCAAACTATTTGTTTTAAACAAATATTTTATTTTTAAATTCTATTTAATTTAGGTTCTAAATAAATATTTCTATTTAAAATATTTTCTTTTAAGCTCTCTTTATATTTCAATTTCTATTTTGAAATCCGTATATCATTATTCAGGACATTTAAAATATCCAAAATCAACAACCAGTGTTACCAACACATCCAAGTATATTTTAAACTATCACAGGTTATAAACACATCATATATCGGTATATATGTGAAAACAAATAATTTAAATGTGAGGTATCCAGCTGGATTCCTCCAACCTGGTTTTCCTGCATCCACATACGTTAGTCGACAATAATAATACCCATCCTACTTCGAGGCAGGATATCGCGGTATAGAAGGTCATCCACTGTATATATTGTGGGGCGCATAGGGAAATCATCCGCTAATTGTACTGCGGGCATCCGCTAATGGTACTGCGGGAATCCAATCACCAATCACCAATATTATTATTATATAATACTATTATATATACAATCACTTTATATCATTCAATTATCAGCCAACAAGCAATAAAATAAAATTTTGAACTATTAAAAATAGCTCCTAACAATTTACTGAGTGAGTTTTAACTGACCTCGATTTTTTTCATATCTGAATATTCCATTTAATTTCCATATCGTCTCAGCTACTCAGCTACTTCCTTGTCTTGAATAAATTTATCGCCTACGATTTATTTTATTTTATAAATCAATTAAGTTATTATAAATTTAACTAACTACTAAAATGAATAATTAACTTTATTCTATGAATTTTAAATCTATTTAAAAACTTATACCTCATTGACAACCGCCCTTCTTCCTTTCAACATTCGTCCCCTTTTCCTGTTGTTGAACTACTACCACACTACCAAATGACTTCAATACCATAATGCCCTAAACCCATCAGCTCATCCTCACTGTTGCAACAAGTTCATTACCAGAAAAAGAATGCAAACCAAACTTCTAATTCCCACTACAAAATCGCACTTCAACATCCCTATTCACCTCGCCTAAACTTCAAACTCCACCCTATCATCATTGTTCATCCTTTACAGTATCAAACTCTAACACCATCTCCAAAAACAAAAGATCAGACTTCTCCATTATCTACTATCGCATCAAACTCATCTAGAAAGCCACTCCATCCTCCACAAATTCGCAGTCCCAAAATCCCCACATCCCAACGCCTATAGTCACCCTCAAATCATTATCAGAAAACACACTTTAGGACATCCCTCAGTCTTCTTCCCTATAGCACATACACTCAGCAACCCCAGTATCGTACCATACTCCACAAAACAAATCGCACCTCCTTCTTCATTCACAACCCAAAATAATAGTTCGAATTCCATACTGTTGAACCCCAAAATCAACAGACCACACATGCGTCTAATCGTTCGAACTACTCTGTCAAACTCTTCCAGATCGACTTCACCATATTCGAACTCCTCCACCTCGCAGCGACTTCCCATCCATCTCCCTACTTAATTCGCGAGTTCCAATGCTGATTCGAGCTCTATAATTGGTGGCTTTCCATTGTGAATTACAATTTAGTTTATATATCTTTTTATTTATATTTTAGTTAGATCGAAGAAAGAAAATTCACAAGTTTCTGAAGAAAGTAAAAGAACGAGTGGAAATGGAATCGAGTTTCCTTTGTTGGTCTCATTTTGGGGCATGGCGAAGGAAAACAGAGATGTGAGAGTTGAAAAGAGAGGACGCTAAACTTAACAGAGTAGCCTACGTAAACAAATTCGTCCCCTATATTTTTTTTTTATTTAATTTTATTTTGATCATACTTAATGCGGTGTCTTCAATTTAAAGGATATTACAGTTCTAAACCCCTATTTGAATGCAACAAAAGACGTTCCTAGGGTTCTACCCCTATTCTGAACGTGCTGGAACAGTTTCCACGGTCCAGTTCGACCATATACAGAAGATATTAATTTAAATGATGATTTTAACATTAAATTCAATTTAATATAAATTGACCCAATAATAATAAATAAATTATTATTATCATATATTTTTACAAACCGAATTTATACAACTTCCAGAATGAACTAATAAGAATTTAAATCTTGATATCATATTTTCAAGTTAAAAAATATTCAACTAATTTAAAATCGATTTATTTAATTAAATAAATCGTTACGGTTTATAAATGATTTCACAAGGACTATTCGAAAAATTTGATTTGGCCATAACTCTCAGTATAAAATACGAAATCTTGAATTTTCTTTTCCACTACAAAATTATAGTTCAACAGATCCAAATATTTCTTGTTTTAGCAAATTCCGACTTATAACGGATTTTGTATGCTCAATTGAAGTTCAAATTAAATATTACAAACTACCGTGCCATTTCGAGCTCGTTTATATTTAATATATATATATTTATATTTATATTTATATATATATACGTTTCCAAATTCATTTTAATTAATATAAAAATTCATTTATATTGCAAATTCAATATTTAAACTAATTTAAATATTCAAATAAAAATTGATAAAAATGCGGGACGTTACACATCTATAGATGATCTGCGATATATGATAGTAGTCTGTGAGTATCCTGATGTTTTTGAGGAGGTTCCGGGCTTACCTCCGAGGTGCAAGATCAATTTTCATATATACTTGGTGGATAATGCAAAGCCAGTTGCATTGCCTGTGCGCCACATGGCTCTAAGAGAAAGGAGGGAGCCTAGCAAGCAAGTAGGGGAGCTACTTGATAAAGGGTTTATTAGGCGAAGCATATCTGAATGGGGTGCTCCGGTGGTATTCACAACTAAGGCGGATGGTTCGCTTTGCTTATGTGTGTATTATAGAGAGTTGAACAAGCACACTAAGAAAAAAGGCACCCACTTCCGAGGATAAATGATCTGTTTGACTAGCTTGTTGGTGCATCTGTTTTCTCTTAGTTAGACTTGGCCGCAGGGTTTCATCAGTTGAGGGTGGGCGAGGATAGTATAGAAAAGACCGCTTTTAGATCTCCAGATGGTTTCTTCGAGTGTCTCGTCACGCCTTTCGGGTTGGCGAATGCACCAGCCTATTTTGTTGATCTGATGAGTGGGGTGTTTTGGGAGTTTCTAAATAAGTTCATCGTGGTCTTCGTTGATGATATCTCGATTTTCTTGAAGAACGAGGATGAGCATGCCCGACATTTAAGGGAGGTTTGGAAAACTCTCCGTGCGCACCAGCTTAAGGCGAAGTTCTCCAAATGTCATTTTTTGGGGAAAAGAAGTGATATTTTTAGGGCATGTGGTCTCTAAAGATGGGATAGCAGTGGATCCCGCGAAGTTAGTTGCAGTTCAAGATTGGCAGATCCCAAAGAATGCTGCGGGGGTGAGAAGTTTTCTTGGATTGACGGGCTATTATAGGAAGTTCATCAAGGACTTCGCAAAGATATCAGCCCCACTCGGCAGGATGACGAAGAAGAATCTGACATTTTTTGGGATGTAGATTGTGACGATGCTTTCCAGCGATTGAAGAGGGATCTAACAACAACCTCAGTCTTGACCTTGCCTGACGAAAACAAAGTGTTCACAGTATACACTGATGCATGTGGTACAGGGCTTGGTGCGGTTCTGATGCAAGAGGGAAGTGAAGTATGTTATGGAGGTAGACAACCAAGGGTTCATGAGAAGAACTACCCTACCCATGACTTAGAGTTAACTGCCATAGTATTCACGCTTAAGACTTGGCACCATTATCTACTTGGAGAGAAGTTCGAGTTGTACACTGATCATAAATCTCTCAAGTACGTGTTCTCGCAGAAGGATCTTAATTTAAGGCAACAAAGATGGATGGAGTTCCTAGCATCTTATGACTTCGAGATTGCTTATACCCCAACCAATGGAAATGTGGTGGCAGACGCATTGAGTAGGCAGAGGATGACTTTAAGTCCTCTGTTTGTGGAGAGGAAAAGCTTGGAGTTTATATCGACTTTTGACTTTAGACCCTCCACCGAGTTTATACCTAGCTTATTAGCATCACTAGAGGTGCGACCTACTCTTTTGGATCAGATAAGAACTTCGCAGCGAGAGGATCCACAGATTTCAGACATCTTGGATAGACTCCGTAGAGGGGAGACTTTCTAGTCACCTCAGTCGATACTCCATGGACGATAGAGGGTGGTTCCGACGAAATGGAAGGCTTTGTGTTCCCCGTGTTGGGAGTTGGTTGAAGGCAATCCTTGAGGAAGCTCATCATTCTAAGATGACTATTCATCCAAGCTGTGATAAGATGTATAAAGATTGAAGAGGGTTTTCTTTTGGGTTGGGATGAAGAAAGATGTGGCGGAGTTTGTTTCTCGATGTTTGGTTTTCCAGCAAGTCAAATCTGAGCAAAGGAAGCCCGACGGTTTACTTCATCCTTTGGAGGTCCCACGGTGGAAGTGGGAGCGCGTCTCGATGGATTTCATTGATGGTTTTCCTAGATCGAGGAAAGGCAACATCAATATTTTGGTTATAGTAGACAGACTTACTAAGAGTGCTCATTTCATTCCGGTTAAGAGTAAGAGGACGGCATCATGGTTGGCAGCAGTTTACGTTCATGAGATAGTCTGTCTTCATGGGGTACCTTCCGGTATCGTAAGTGATCGTGACTCCATTTTCACTAGTGAATTTTGGAGAAACTTACAAGAGGCATTAGACGCACAATTGTGTTTGAGCACCACTTATCACCCTCAAACAGATGGACAAATGGAAAGGGTGAACAGAGTTCTTGAGGATGTTTTAAGTCTATGTATCCTAGACTTCGGAGGCACTCGGGAAGAGCATCTTCCTTTTGTAAAGTTTGCCTACAACAACCGTTATCAAGCTAGTATTGGCATGGCACCCTTCAAAGCATTATACGGACGACCCTGTAGATCACCAACTTGTTGGTGGGAATCTACAGAAAGACTTCTACTTGGACTGGATATGGTTAGAGAAACTTCAGAAAAGATTAATCTGATTAGACAGCGAATGAAGACAGCTCAGGATAGGCAGAAGTCCTATGCAGATAAGAGAAGGACTGACATTGATTTTTTGGTGAGAGACATGGTTTTCATTAAGATATCACCATTAAGGAATGTGGTTCGCTTCGGATTTGTAGGGAAATTGGCAGCAAGATTTGTAGGGCCATTTCCCATAATAGAAAGGATTGGCCAACTATAAAGTAAAGCTACTTGAGGGACTATCCGGCATTTATGGTGTTTTCCACCTTTCCCATTTACGGAAATGTTTGCATGATACTGCAAAAGTAGTTGAGCCGAGTATGCTTGAGGAAGTAGAGGTAGAACGGGAGGCGACAGTTAGATGAGTTCCTACCCGTATTCTGGGATCAGACGTTAAGAAGCTACGCAACAAAGAAGTCAAGTTGAAGAAAGTTCAGTGGGGAGATAACCAAGAGGATGCAACTTGGGAGACTGAAGACAAGATTCACACTCCGTTCCCTTTTCTTTTCAAGGGTATGTTCTTAACTTTCTTTTACAAAGCTTTTATTCATGCTTGTTTTTATCAGTTAAAGTATACCCCATCGATCGAATCTTTGACCCTTAGGTAGGAATCCCATGGATGTAAACATATGTTTGAGACATGTTATGTTTGATGGATGCAAGTGGATGCAAGTGGTTGCTAGTGATTGCTCGTGGATTCATACACACAGATTAGGCACTAGATCGGCCCAATCACTCTCATAGTGCAAATGGATGTGTGTGCATTTTTTCTTTTAATGGATGGAAGAAAGTGTATCATCATGTGGATGTTGCATTTAGATGAATGATTATGCACATAAATAGAACCTACATGATATAATAGGATTATTTGCATACATTTTGGATTCATGGCACTAACATACATTGCATTAAGGACACTACAACAAAAACACCATATTACAACAACGGAAAAAGGTTATAAAAGACTTTTTACAATGGTGGGGCCATCGTCGTCTATTAAGAAGTTGTAATATACTAAAATCTTTTACAACTTTTTTGCACCGTTGTGATTTTGTATATTTTACAAGTATTTTCCACTATTGTAATAACCTTTATTACAACTTTTTTGCACCGTTGTAGTAATCCCTACTACAACTATAATGCACTATTGTGACTTTGTAATTTTTACTACTATTTCTATCGATTGTAATACACTTTATTACAACTATAATAGAATGCATTTTATACGTGCAACAAAAGCTGGGTAAACAGAAAACAAATTGATATAAATTCAAAGCAACAGATCCATTCATACAAAAAACGTTACAACTTTATATTCAAAATACAAAACTAATGAATCATACATCATTACAGTGATATATATCAATTCTTCATTACAAATTACGATTACAAAAACTAACATCCGCCTGAAAGACATCTACTTGTCTAGATATATAACAACAAATAACCTGAAATAAATTAGTGAACTTATAAAATAACTGCAAAAGATCATACCCAGCAAAACCAAGTCATAAAATGTAGGATTATGTGTTAACATAACGGGTCATATATAAGTCATAAAATACAGGATTGTAAATCCAATGGTGCCTATGTTTCTTCTTTCTGTACTGCAACATTGCTTTTTTGGTGCCTAGCTTAATTCCAATTTATCGATCTCAACTGCAATCCTCTTTCCCTATCCTTGTAAATGTTGAATGTATTCGATTGTATCCTTTACTATGGATGCCTTGTCCATCTGAACCCAAATCATAATATTCAACCACTACTTTTAGTTAACTCATCATCAATACATAATTTATATTGATTTGTGTGTTATTTTTGTATATATAAATACCTTGGTAATATTTGAAACTAGGCAACGAAGGGCGTATAGCTTATCAATGATCTTTCTTCTGCTGATTCTTTCCAGCATTAATATTGGAAGTAGAAGGAGAGTTGTTTGTTGTTCTTTCAGGTGAGCTTCTTGAATCAATTAAGATAACATCATTGATTCCTCAGCTAAATATTTAATAAAATTAATATCAACATCAACATGCAGCTTAAGAAATAATTAAATAAATTGAATGAAGCAGATATTCGTATCAACATGTATCAAGCACTAAGTGATAACCAAACAGAAGAACATAATTATAATAAAGTAAACTCACCTAAAAGATCTGAACTAAAAGAGCACCAACATATATTCAAGTTCCTAACGCATCACCTGAAGGCACAGAAATGATGATTCCATATTTGAGTTAAAAGCTGCTACAGACAAATATGCATAGGAAGACATTATACAAGTTAAATCCAAAACAAAGAGAAATAAGAGAAGCAAAGTGAGTTCCACACCTAGTACCAGCAACGTTCTCAAAGTGAATTTAATGCCTACTTCACTGTAGCCTTTTCCAGATTGCAATCTTTTCCAGTAGTAAAAAAACATAATATGCGGGCAAAGTATTTCAAACCCCAGATTGCAATCTTTATTCACATTCAGACATGATGCTACAACAATCTCCACACTTTTTGACCACTAGATCGGGAGCAATAAGCAAAATAAATTAAATAGCATCTCATGCATTTGAAAACACATATGGTTTCTCAGGCAACAGTGGCCATAGAGTTGGATTAATGGAATCTAGATCATCCACATTTATTAGATAATTGACAACACAAATTTGGAGATTAGAATGCACGGGACTTACCGAATCATGATACTCAATAAAAAAATATTAACAGAAACTACCATGCTACAAACCAACCATCTATGCCTAAGAAATCTAACAAAAAAAAACATGACTCTATCTCCTAATAGAAGTCAACACACTGACAATCATTAACTCAATAAACATCCAGTCGAACAAATATAAGGAAAACATCAACAAAAACCAACAACAAACTAGAGCTCCATGAAATTACGAACAAGCAGAAGCATTATATAGGGAATTCAGCAAGCAGTCAAGACAGGCTCATACAAAAGCCTAATCATCCTCAAAATAACAACCGACAGTGCTGTTTTTGGTAAAAGAAGAGGTGAAAGCTCGCTTTTGGGGTGGAGGAACGATGTACTTCAGAGTGATCGGAAACTGTCCAAGTGATAGCTTGGGTGGTGGCACGCGAAAGATTAACTAGTAAAATTCAAAAAGGGAATTTTGAGGATGAAAGGAAGAGACACTGCATATCAGTCGACAGAATACAGAAGCTTGAAGAGAAAGATAGGATGCGATGAGGCCACGAAAAGGAAGTACATCTAGATCTTGAATAGGTATTAAAAGGGATTTGTGCGAGCTCATTCCTAAACAACTACGTGGAAAGCAAGGAAGGACATTGAGAAGAAAAGCAAAGTGGATCATCTCGCGATGTTTGGGATGAGTAGTAGCAGCTTTTTCTGTAGCCACTTAGAAATTTGAAATTAGGGTTAAAGGGAGGAGATTTTGGTTGTCTGGAGAGGATGACATAGGAATAAATTGTGAGTCATCAAGCTGTTGACGAAAATATCGTTTCTCGCAACGAAAATTTCGCCAGTTGGAGCCAAATATTTGGGCGTTGGAGCCAAAACCTATACTTTGGAGCCAAAATGATCTATGAAGTATAATAATAACGAATTAATAAATGCATTGGAGAATGGTGGTTTATACACTATATAGGCTTCAAGGCACTTTGTACCGGAGTTACTAGAAAAATATTTCAAATTTAATTCCTTTTGCAAATTTTTCTAAAGTATTGGATATTATATAAAATTATAACTTTATTTAATTCTAGCCCAAGTAAAAAATGTATTTCTAAATTTTATAAATACTTTTAAATTAATTTTAAAAAAATTCAGAATTTTACATTTTTCAGAACTAAACATTGAACATACTATTAAGTAATACACATTGCTTAAAAGTTAATTAAGAATATTTAATAAAAAATTAGCATTTTATGAAACACTGAATATTTTACAAAATTTAAAATTATAATTTTTTCCGTTTTTTGGTTTTGTGATTTTAAAATGTTATGCATGTTTTTGAATTTTAAGAAAGTTTTTAAGAATGTTCTTAAAAAAATCATAAATTAACATTTAATTTTAAATAAAGTTATCAATTTTAGTTATTAAAAATTAAAATCATAAACATCTATTACAAGTAAAATAATAATAAAAGTTGCTGAATATAATCATCTATTACAACTGTTAGAAAAGAAATGTTATATTAGACGTTTACTACAACTGGTCAAGTAAAACAGTTGTTCTAAATGAGTCTATTACAACTTTCTAAAAAAAAGTTGTAAAAAAACTTTATTACAACTGTCAGTTTGTGACCGTTGTAAAAATACAGTTGTAATAAGGTCTTTTTGATGTAGTGGGAGGTCGACTAAATCAGTAGATCGCTTGATCTTTTGCATTAGCATAGGTACATATGCACACACCTTCGCATATATTCACATAAGCATTAGAAATCTTTTAAGGACAATGAATGTCTGTGATTGGTGGATGGGTAGATGAATGTGGATGTTAGGATATACATTCTTCTTAACTTGGAGATTTCGAGGACGAAATCCTTCAAGTAGGGGAGAATGTAACACTCGTAATTTTATAAAACATTAAGATGATAAACAAAGGAATACTTAATTAAATATTTGGAATTAAATAAAATGGACCATGCCATTTCGTTCGTCTCGGAATTCTGCTTAAGATAGACACCAAGTTTGTGTGAAACAGACATCTTATGAATAAGTTGTTAAGGTTTGAAGTTTGTATACGCATACTATATATATATATACACACACACACAAAAAAAAACAACCAAGTCAAAACCGTTCAAAATAATTCAAAAACCAGAAGCGGGAAGTCTGGGGGGAAATCAACCCATTGGGGGTCGACACACCCTAGGGATGTCAACCCATGGGTCGACACCATAAGGGGGCTACCGACACCCATGTCGACACCCCCTCCCCCCAGATTCGGGCGAAATTCATTTCTATGTATGTGGACTGAATTTTGGGCTATATTCGTTGACCCTATGTTATAAATTGAACTCTATACCCATTGTTTTATTCATTCAAAAACAATGGAGAACTAGATGCTGCCAATGCCTAGATTGAAATAGCATATTCTTCTTCTACAACAGGAGTTAAACAAATTCAGAGATACGTACTTCTACATTTGCAATTATTCTTCTGTTTCTTAGATCCAATCACAGTGAGTCTACGTTATTTTTAGATATGAATACTTAAAAGTAAATCTTGACATGTTATGAATTGGATCTAAGCCTGTGACTAATTGAATCATATCAGATCTACCATTATCTGTATATATAATTCACTGTTTAGATCTCATATGCCTATTTGTGACATCCCTATTATGCTTGTTGCTTAATCATGTCACTATGCCTAATCAGTTATATTATCACATGTTCATCAGATCTGTTCTTATATGCATATCTTGTCATTATACCCAATTATGTCATATCTATTTCTGCCACCATATGTCTATCTTGTCATTATGCTTATTTCTATTCTTTTCCCTTTTTATTTTATAGCTAGGCTACCTTCGAGCCTAGGCATACTGCTGAAATATGCGAGCGTGTGAAATTGGGAACAAGGGGAAAACGTTAAAATTGGGGCATAACTTGTATTGGGAAATTTAGGGCATAACTTGGATTGAAAACACGAATATGGATTTAAGGCATAAACCAAACTATGATTAAAGATCTTAATTTGGGGCATATAATACATGATGAATATGACTTGGAAAAAGGGGCATGAAAACCTATAATGAAATAAGGATAATTGTTAAAGAATGAAAATGCTCAGAATTACAGTAATTAGAAACTGTAACCGCGCTTAGACACGAGGTTAGATTATACTTGTGGTAGAAATCTGCTTGGAACCGTCTGGCATATCCAGCGACCATAAGTGGTGAATCTAATGTGAGGGGTCTAAGTGCATAAGCACGTAATGAGCTATGACATGAGATTAAGTCTGACTTCTGGAAGAAGTCTGCCCGAACCCACCCGACATATCTAGCATCCACAAGTTGTAGGCTTAATGTGGGAAGTCTAGCGCATTATAACCATAAATTAATAAATGGTAATCAACTGGAATACTTAACCTGTTTGAATCCATAAGGATTACATGAACATGTTGACTTGAGTAGGGGTTAAGTAAACTTGCTTATCAGTGGGAGGGTTAAGTATATCTTGGGGCGGTGGGTAATATTTATATATAGGCCCACAAACTTAACCTATTGGGGTTATGCAATCTTGTTACACTGGTAGGGCATAACTTGTTGAATTCCTAGTAGTGGGGATGCAAGCCTAGGGGGAAGCTTGTATCATCTTGTGTGTGGGACCCGTTTCAGTCAGTAACTCATATATAGGTATCAAACGAGTACTCCGAACTGGTCGGAGTCAAGGCACGCTTACTGGGATGATTGTAAGAGATCCAAAAGAAGGGGACTGTGTGGGCGGCGCATTCCAATGGGGTCATATGCGTGCATGGGTCCGAACAAGGGAGGCTAAGACGCTGTGAGATCGGTGGATATGGTTGTGCGCATCCTGAAAACGAAGGGTTGCCACTTTAGGGAGTGATACATCCTACTGTGGGGTCAACACATGGTTTCTACGGAGTAGGGAGTAGATCGATTGGGGTAGTAATTAGGGTACATCTAGTCTCTCCTATTTAGGAGTCCGTTATTATCCTTAGGGGGAACACCGGTATGTTCAGTTGGGCTGCCTGTTATTGTATGGGGTAAAACCTCTTACTAGAAGTACACCTAAGTCTACCATCTTGTTGAGGATCATTTTGTTCATATGACACTAGTATTGGTGCAGAGAGATAGAGAGAGAAAAGTATTAAAGAAGCGCTATACATATATGTTCTATTCGGTTTATACTGTTTACCTTGTCATACCTGCCTTATATGCTATTATCTCTTATCCAGTTATATGCCTGTCATGATGCTTTTACTTATTTATATGCTAAAAGTAATTGGACTTGCCAGACTTATGTCTGACCTATTTTGTTTCCTCTTCTTTGTCTTTCATTTTCACCCCCTAGGTTCTCAGGGTGGGAATACTCAAGCTTGATCAGGATTCTTCTTTCCTTCTGCTTGGAGCTGCTTGGAGCTGCTTAGATGTATTTCTTGATTTTGTACCTTTTCTACTATGGCTATGTTTTTGGGGATTATGCTCTTTTCAAGTTTATTGTACTCTGATGGTTTTAGTACAAGACAGAAGTTTAAATTGATATATTGAGTTTTATGCATTTCAGACTCATGATGTAACCGTGTTTTGAACCACGATGTTTTCTGTTCAATAAAGTTTTAAATTCCGCTATTATTTTATATATGTCTTGCAATATTTCTGTTTCTGTTTACCTATAACGCTTCATGAAACTTAATGCATTCTCTTAATGAGTAACATTAACGGACGTGTGGTATTTTCAGTTTGCATTGCATGTATGATGGGATTATTCGCACACTTTCAGATGTTCGCTATGTCCCAGGTCTTCGGATGTCATTAATATCATTAGGACTATTGATATCATTGGGATGCAAAATAACCATTTTCATAGATGGTTTGAGAGTTTCTAGAGATACATTGTATTGATGAAGGGTGTTATGGTGCGAAATCTGTATTTGTTAATGGGTACCACTATCCATGGAGAATTATGTGTTGGATTTGATAGTTCTAATAGTTTGGATGCTACCAAGCTCTGGCATATAAGATTGTGTCATACTTCGAAGAAGAAGTTATAGTTACTTCATAAGAAGAAAAAGATCAAGGGAGAAATATTCAACAAGTTGGAATTTTGCAAGGAGTGTGTATTGGCGAAGCAAACCGTAGTTTCTTTTGGTGACGGCGTGCATACTTCTAAGAGGGTACACTATTATGTGCATTCAGATGTTTGGGGGCCATACTCTATAGCTTCTATTGGTGGAGCTTATTATTTTGTTTCATTCATTGATGACTAATCGCACAAGGTTTGGGTGTATGTAATGAAAGCTAAGTCGGAAATATTTTAGAAGTTTAAGGTTTAGTTAGCTCTTGTTGAAAACCGAACAGGAAAAAAAACTAAAGATTCTTAGATCCGACAATGGTGACAAATATGTATCCAAAGAGTTCCTCGACTACTGCAAACAACATGGTATTAGAACATAGTTTACTACACCTGGTGATCCGCAATCCAATGGGGTTGCTGAGAGGATGAATATGACTCTACCTGAGAAGGCCTGTTGCTTGATATTGACTACGGGTTTGTCTAAGGGTTTTTGGCCTGAAGCTATTTTGACTGCAACGCATATTATTAATCGAATTCCATGCTCATCCATTGGTGGGAAGATTTTGGAGGAGTTATGGAGAGGCAAAAACACTTTATTAAGTTATTTTTGTATATTTGGATGTCCAGTTTATGTTCACAATACAGGAAATGATAAGTTGGAGCCTAGGGCCTCTAAATGTGGTTTTCTTGGTTATACAGATGATATAAAAGGATACAGAATTTGGAATCCAATTACGAAGAAAGTAATACATTCTAGACATGCGAACTTTGATGATTCGGCAAAGTTTAAACCTTTGAAAGGTTTATCATTTGGTTCAGATTTATTTGATGAGAAGCCTGAAAAGACCGAGATTCCCAGTTTTAACTCGAAGTAGAGTTATTACTATTGATAATATTGATAGAGCAGTTGATGATACATCACATGATAGTCCACAGATTTCCTCTAGTAGTGATGGTGATGTTCTTGATGCTAGAGAGGATTCAGGTCAAGGTTGAGCTGAAGGAGAGTCGGCAAATATAGTCATTCGGGCTAGTCAGAGACCAAAGAGAGCTCCAATTAGATATGAGAATTGACATTATGAAAATTTGAGCCTTAATGATCAGTTTGAGTATGTTTTGCATGTAATTCATGATGAACTATTGAGCCTTGAAGAAGCCATGCATTCTAGTGATAACTCGAAGTGGAACTGCGCTATGGAAGAGGAGATGCAGTCTTTGTAGAAGAACAAGACTTGGAATTTGGTACTACTACCTCAAGGAAGCCGAGCCATAAGTTACAAGTGGGTTTTCAAGGTGAAAGATGATGGTAGATACAAGGAAAGATTACTAGCCAAAGGGTTTTCATAAAGAAAGGGGTTGAAGTATGATAAAATATTTGCTCCAGTTGTTAGACAAACTTCAATTCGAATCCTACTTGCAATAGTTGCTGCTCACGATTTGGAGTTAAAACAACCTGATGTGAAGACTGCTTTCTTGCACGGTGATTTGGAGGAAACCATATACATGAAGCAGACAGAAGGAATTATTGTTGATGGAAAGTCGGATTGGGTATGCAGGTTGAAGAAATCACTTTATGGTCTAAAACAGTCGCCTAGACAATGGTAAAAAAGGTTTGATTCTTTTATGCTTTCACATGGTTTTAATCATAGTACTAAAGATGCATGTGTTTATTTCAAGCATTTAAAGATATAATTGGGTGTATTTGCTTTTGTATGTGGATGATATGTTGATTGCTTCCAAGGATAAAGCTGAAATTGATGACTTGAAGTTGAAATTAAAAGCGGAATTCGATATGAAAATTTTTGGAGAAGCAAAAATTTTTTGGGGATGGAAATCCAAAGAGATAGAAAGCTTGGACTTTTGAGACTTACTCAAAAGGTACTTGCTCGGTTTAACATGGATGGAGCAAAGGCTATCAGTACACCCATGCCTTTGCATATACAACTTTCTAACCAGGGCTCTCCAGTCTTAGAAAAGGACAAAGCCTATATGAAAAAGGTGCCTTTATGAGAGTGCAATAGGTAGCTTGATAAATGCTATGGTGGACTTGACACTGCTCAAGTTTTTGGATTAGTTAGTAGATATACGACAAGCCCGGGAAAATCGCATTGGGAGGCAGGGAAGTATATTTTTAGATATCTTAGAGGAACATCCGATTATGAGTTTGTTTTTTGTGGCATAAATAAAGATTTCAACTTGGTCGGATTTTGTGATTCAGACTTTGTTGGAGATAGAGATAGAAGGAAGTCAACCTCAGGCTATGCATTCACTCTTGGAGGAACGACTATTAGTTGTAGAGCGAGGTTGCAGACTATAGTTGTTTTATCTACTACAAAGGCAGAGTTGATAGCTGCAGTTGAGGAAATTAAGGAGGCACTTTATTTGAAGAAGTTGTGTGATTTTGGCTTCATACAATATACTTGTTTGGTGAATTGTGATAGTCAGAGTGCAATCCATTTAGTTGAAAATTTAGCTTTCAGTTCTAGAAAAAGCATATAGAGGTAAGAGAGTCTTTCCTTGTCTCTATGAATGAGGAGAAATTAGTTCATCTTCAGAAGATTCACACAAATGGCAATGCAGCGGACATGTTTACGAAAGCATTACGTGCTACTAAATTCGAGCATTGCTCAAACTTGATTCACCAGATGAAGTGCTAGGTGCCACATGGTGGCACTATGGGGAAGAGAGTGACTTGGTTGAAGTCAAGAGGAGATGTGGTATTCTTCTTGTATTGAAAGATAGGAGTTGGTTGCACGATGTGTACCTTATTTTTGGAATGCTTTCAACACTTTGTTGGTGGGCGGTGGCCTTGCAGGAGTTCATTAACAAAGTGCAATGAGGGGTGGCTTTTGAAAGAAGTCATTGGGAAGCATTCACATTGGAGTTTCTTGGTTGCAAGAGATATTGTATCAAGGTGGAGATTTTTGGAATTTTTGATGATACAATATTTCCAAAATTAATTAGATTTTGGAGATATTCTTGGTAATTTGGTTACCCATTTTGTGCAAGAAAGAAACGGAAAGGAATATTAAGGAGATAGGGATATTTGAGATATTCGCCATTTATTTTGTTGCCATGAAAGAAGAGAAACGGGAAGAAATTTAATTGGCAAAGAATTGATTAATGGAGAAAAGAGGAAGTTATCGGTCAATTATATGACAATAAAATTAATGGGAATATTAGTCTTCCATGAATTGATTTATTTACATAAATCATTTACTTCATCTCTAAGTAACTTTTCCTCTATATAAAGAGAGGTATAGAGAATGTTATTATCATCAGATCATCTGTAGTTCTTCATTTCTTTGTTCTACTATAAAACTCTATAATCTCTTGAACATTAATAATCTCTTACCCATTGAAGTGGACTTACACTCTCTCGCGATAGTGGAATCACTATAAATATTGTGTGTTCTCTATTGCCTTTTTTGTGATTTGTGATTGATAATCATTTCAATCTATTTGTTCTATCACATCATTGCAAGATCCTATTGAGGTTTTCCCACTAAAAGGGATTGATCACCCCTTACAACTTAATAACACTCTCGTGTATTTTTTAGATATTATTTCTGCATTTGGTGTAATTTCCCAAATTACAGAAAAAGCCAGCCTCTCAACATCAGAACGAAGAGAACAAACATCTTCAGTTGGGGGTTTTGGAAGCATGTCAATTCTATGTTCAACATGATAAACTGATGTTCCTCTTTGTGAAGCCTCATCATCAAGAGGAGTTCCCGGATGAACATAATTTGTTACATCAGATATATGAACTCCAACTTGATAATTTCCATCAGAAAGAAGTGTACAGTGTAACGCATCATCAATGTCCTTGCAACCTGAGGGATCCACACTAAAGACTTTTACATGTCGCAGATCAAGTCTATCAGGGTTTGCCAGATCTTCGGAAGACAAAGACTATGGCAAGGATGACAAACAAGAAAGAACTTTTGCAGAAAAATGCCTTGAATTTATATCATTCTCAATCAGTACCACCTTAGTTTCTGTATCTCTATCACCAATATCTCTTATGGTTCGTACATGATGTCCTGATGGATAACGAGATGAACAGTCCCAAGAATCTACAGTGACAATGATTCTCTTATCAAGAAGATTCCCAAGCTAACAAGTTTGAATTCTAATTTTAGGAATTCTACGATCTTTAGAGACAAATAAGGTATGAGCAACGCCACCATTTCCAGCTGGCATTGGCATCAGATCCAATGAACCACAGTAAGAGTGCCAATTTCGCTTTATAATGCCAATGACCTTTCCAAGTGGACGACTGGAAAGAGAACCAGTAGATGCAGAAGTACCTTGCATTTGCTTTGTATTTCGTGGAGCATTATCAACACTGTTTGGAGCAAAATGAAAGTCATTGTCTTCTTCATTGTTGGGAAATTATGCAAATTTCCTTATAATTAGATTTGTGGAGAAAAGAAATAGAATGTAGAATGGTAAGACACATAAACTTGATAACGGAGTTCGGCCAATTATGCATACGTCTTCAGGCTACTGTAGATCTTTTATTTAAGAGAATATTACAAAGTGATTACAAAAAACACTTTTCATTCAACACTCGATCTCACTCTTAAGCTTGCTCTCCTTTTCTTCTTATTGGATTTGAGATGAGATGAAAGTTATGAAGAATAAGGATGTATATATAGGTGAGAATATGGTTGGTAGGGGTTGGTGGCTTGGTTGGTGGCACGATTGGTGCATGGTGGGTGCAGCCCAAGTTTATTGCATGCGGCCAACAACCTTTATAACAATCTCCCACTTGAAGACTGATTTCAATTCATCTTCACAACTTGATCTATGCAACAGCCATTCTGATCCTTTTACTCTAGCAGACCAACTGAAGTTGAACACAACTTCAGTTTATCGATAATTACCGTCTTTGTCAACATATCTGTTGGATTCTTTCTTCCTTCGATCTTCTCTAGTTTAACCCATCATCTTCCATTAGAGATCTGATGAAGTGATAACGAAGCCTAATATGTTTGGTTCTGAAAGGAAATGCTAAATTCTTCGCCAAGTGTATTGCACTTTGACTATCACTGTGTAAAACATTCCTTTCCTGTTTGAATCCCAACTCAATTAACAAACCTTGAAGCCATATCATCTCTTTACTAGCTTCGGTGATTGCTACATACTCAGCCTCTGTAGTGGATAAAGTGACAATCTTCTGTACCTGTGACATCCAACTAACACCTGCAGTTCCAACCCTGAATACATAATCTGTGACACCCCACGTCCGTTAAAGTCACTCTTTATCAGAATGCATTAAGTTTCGTGAAGCGTTATAGGTAAACAGAAACATCACAAGACATATATAAAACAACAGCAGAATTAAAAACTTTATTAAATATAAAAATTTTGTGGTCAAAACCCAATTACATGATAAGTCTGAAATGATGAAAACATTAAACTTCTGTCTTGTACCAAAATTATCATCAGAGTACAATAATACATAAAAAGAGCATAATCCCCAAAATATAGCCATAGTAGAGCAGATACGAAATCGAGCAATACATCTAAGCAGCTCCAAGCAGAAGGAAAGAAGAATCTTGATCAAGCTTGAGTTTCCCACCCTAAGAACCTTGGGGGGAGGGGTACGGAAGAAAAAGAAGAGGAAACAAAAATGGGCCAAACATAATAAGTAAAAGCGTCACGATAGGCATATAAGTTGGATAGAGATAACAGTGTCAGAAGGCAGGTAGAACGAGGTAAACAGGTCAAAAAGGACAGAACATGTATTGTGCTTCTTTAATACTTTTCTCTGCTACAATACTAGTATAACAAGAACAAGATGATCCCAACAAGTATAAGATGGTAGACGTAGGTGTACTTCTAGTGAGAGGTTTTACCCTATACAATAACAGGCAGCCTAATAGAACTGACATGTGTTAACCCCTAATGACAAAAACGGGCTCCTAAACAAGCAAGACTAGATGTACCCTAATTACTACCCCCAATCGATCGACTCCCTAACTCGTAGATACCCTGTGCTAGCCCCACAGTAGGATGTATCACTTCCTAAAGTGGCAACCCTCTGTTTACAAGATGTCCACAACCATATCCACTGATGTCACAACGTCTTATCTTCTCTAGCAAGCGGGCCCATGCACACACATAACTCCATTGGAACGCGCCGTCAACACCCTCACTCAAGTGACCTCTTATAATCAGCTCAGTAAGCGTGCCCAGACCCTGACCTAGTTCGGGGTTTTCCATTTGATACCGAGATGGGTTACTGACTGAACGGGTCCCACACAATAGATGATACAAGCTTCCCCCTAGGCTTGCATCCCCACTACTAGGATTTCAACAGGTTATGCCTACTAGTTTAACAAGATTGCATAACCCCACAGGTTAAGTTTGTCAGGTTCATACGTATAACCCGTCCCTACATATTTAACAAGATTAACTTAACCCTCCCACTATTTCAAGCAAGTTTACTTAACCCCTACTCCAGTTAACTAGTTCATGTAATCCTTATGGATTCAAATAGGTTAAGTATTACTATCTCATCACCATTTATTCATTTATGGTTATAATGTGCTAGACCTCCCATATTAAGTCTACCACTTGTGGATGTTGGATGTGCCGGTTGGGTCATGGCAGACTTCTTCCACAAGTCGGACTTAACCTCGTGTCTTAGCACGTTACGTGTTTATGCACTTAGACACCTCACATTAGATTTACCACTTATGGACGCTGGATATGCCGGGCGGTTCCGGACAGGCTTCTACCACAAGTGTAATCTAACCCCGTATCTAAGCGCGGTTACAGTTTCTAATTATTGTAAATCTAGGCATTTTCATTATTAATCAATTATCATGTTTTATCATGCCCAAAATCCCCGACTGTTCTATAGTACAAGTTATGCCTCAGACTAAGGTTTAGATCAAGATATAAACTATGCTTCCAAATCTCATGTTTTGGCTTAAGGTACAAATTATGCCCGCAATTCCCAATTATGTCTACAATATGAATTATGCCCCAAATTAATCATTCCCAATCGTTTCCAATTTCGTGCATTAGCGTATTTCAATGATAGGCCGAGGCTCGAAGGTAGCCTAGCTATAACAACGAAAAGGGAAAGAGGGAGAGAAGAGAACAAGAAAAGGCAAAATGAGTGGCATATGATGATAGAACTGGTCATACTAACAGAATAGGCATACAGTGACATGATTAGGAGAACTAACATAATAGGCATATGGTGACATGATTAGGCAAACTAACACGATAGGGATATCCTGAATAGACATATGAGATCTAAACAGTAAATTAAATATACAAGAAATGGCAGATCTGTTCTGATTCAGGTTACTAACAGGCAGAGGCTTAGATCCAAACTTGTAAACATGTCAAGATTACATTTTAGGTGTTTATATCTAAAAATAAGATAGACTCACTGTGACTGGATCTAAAGAACATGGAATTGATTGTAGATGTTGTAGCACATGTCTCTAAATATGTATAACTTATTGTTGAAGAAGAATAGGCTATTTTACTCTGAGTCGGGGCAGCCCCTCGTTGTCGCCATTGATTTAGATAAATAAAACAATGGGATTAAGGTCCTACTTATAGCCTAGGGTCAATGAATCTAGTCAAGAAACGAGTCCACGTTCAGAAACTGAATTCTTCCCAGATCTCGGAGGGGGGGGGGTCGACATGGGTGTCGACACCCCTATGTTGGCCCATGGGTCGACACCCTGAGGGTGGGGTCGACCCCTAACGGGTCGAACTCCCGCCCTACCCCGCGTCTTTGATTTTGAATTAATTTGAATGTTTTGATTGGTTTTGTATATATATTATTCTCTTATGTGTATACAAATTTCTAACCTTAATATCTTTCTCATAAGATGTCCGTTTTTCGCAAACTTGGTGTCTATCCTAAGCAAAATTTTGAGATGAACGAAATGGTGCAGTCCGTTATACTTAATTCTGAATATTTATTTAAGTACTACTTAGTTCGTCATTTTAATGTGTTATAAAATTACAGGGTGTTACATTCTCCCTTACTTAAAGGATTTCGTCCCTAAAATCTCCAAATTAAGAAGAATATATATCCTAACATCCATAATCCATCTACCCATCCACCAATCACATGAATCCGTTATCCATAAACGATTTCTAATGCTTATATGAACATATGCAAAGGTGTGTGTATATGTCCCTATACTAATGTGAAAGATCAGGTGGTCTACTGATTCAGTTAACCTCCTTAATGCAATGTATGTTAGTCCAACATGTATGCAAATAATCCTATTATAACATGTAAGTTCTATATATGTGCGCAATCATTCATCCAAATGTAACATCCATATGATGATACACCCACTTTCATCCATTAAAAGAAGAAAAATGCACACACATTCATATGAAGTATGAGAGTGATTGAGCCAATCTAGTGCCTAATGTGTGTGTATATGCACCCACGAGCAATCATTAGCAACCACTTGCATCATCAAACATAACATGTCTCAAACACATGTTTACATCCATGGGATTCCTACCTAAAGGTCGAAGATTTGATCGATAGGACATACTTAAACGATGGAAACGACCATGAATAAAAGTTTTGGAAAGGAAGTTAAGAACATACCCTTGAAAAGAAAATGGTACGAAGCGCGAATCTTGTCTTCATTTTCTCAAGTTGCATCCTCTTGGTTATCTCCCCACTGAACTTTCATCAACTTGACTTCTTGGTTGCGTAGCTTCTGATCTAAGAATACGGGTAGGAACTCGTCTAACTGTAGCCTCCCGTTCCACTTCTACTTCCTCAAGCATACCTGGCTCAACAACTTCTACGGTATCATGCAAGCACTTCCGTAAATGAGAAACGTAGAAAACATCATGAATGTCGGACAGTCACTATGGTAGCTTCACTCTATTGGCTATTTGGCCAATCCTTTCTGTTATGGGAAATGGCCCTACAAACCTTGGTGCCAATTTCCCTAAAGATCCAAAACGAACTGTATTCCTCAACGGTGATACCTCGATGAAAACCATGTCTCCCACCTCAAACTCAATGTCAGTCCTTCTCCTATCTGCATAGGACTTCTGCCTGTTCTAAGCTGTCTTCATGCGCCTGTGGAAAAGATCAATCTTTTCTGAAGTTTCTCTAACCATCTCAGGTCCAAGTAGAAGCCTATCTGTAGATTCCCACCAACAAGTCGGTGATCTACAGGGTCGTCCGTACAATGCTCCGAAGGGTGCCATGCCAATACTAGCCTGGTAACTGTTATTGTAGGCGAACTCTACTAAAGGAAGATGCTCTTCCTACGTCCCTCCGAAGTCTAGGATACACAGTCTTAAAAGATCCTCAAGGACTCTATTCACCCTTTCCTTCTGTCCATCGGTCTGAGGGCGATAAATGGTGCTCAAACACAACCGTGTACCTAACGCTTCTTGCAAGCTCCTCCAAAACTCACTGGTGAATATGGGGTCACGATCACTCATGATACTAGAAGGTATTCCATGTAGACGGACTATCTCACTAAGATAAACTGGTTCCAACTATGCTGCCATCCTCTTACTCTTAACAGGGATGAAGTGCTCACTCTTAGTAAGCTTGTCAACTACAACCCAAATACCGGTGTTGCCTTTCCTTGATTTAGGCAAACCATCAATGAAATATATAGAGACGCTCTCCCATTTCCACTGTGGGACTTCCAAAGGATGCAGTAAATCACATGGCTTCCCTTGCTCAGCCTTGACTTGCTGACAAATTAAACATCGAGAAACAAACTTCGCCATATCTTTCTTCATCCCATCCCAAAAGAAAACCCTCTTCATATCTCTATACGTCTTATCACTGCCTAGATGAATAGTCATCTTAGAATGACGGGCTTCCTCATGGACTGTCGTCAACAAACTCCCAACTCGGGGAAAACAAAACCTTTCGTCTTATCGCAACCACCCTCTATTGTCCATGGAATATCTACTGACGTGACTAGAAGTCTCGCCTCTACTGGGCCAGTCCAAGATATCTGCTAGCTGTGGGTCCTCTCGCTGCAACATCCCTATCTGGTCCAACAGAGCTGGTCGCACCTCTAATGATGCCAATAAACCAGGTGTAAACTTGGTGGAGGGTCTAAAATCAAAAGTCAATATAAACTCCAAGCTTTTCCTCTCCACAAACAGAGGACTCAAAGTCATCCTCTAGCTACTCAATGCGTCTGCCACCACATTGCCCTTTCCAGGGGTATAAGCAATCTCAAAATCATAGAACGCTAGGAACTCCATCCATCTTTGTTGCCTTTAATTAAGATCCTTCTACGAGAACAAGTACTTAAGAGATTTATGATCGGTGTATAACTCGAACTTCTCTCCAAGTAGATAATGGCGCCAGGTCTTAAGTGCGAATACTATGGCAGCTAACTCTAAGTCATGGGTAGGGTAGTTCTTTTCATGAACTCTTAGCTATCTACCTCCATAACATACTACCCTTCCTTCTTGCATCAGAACTGCACCAAGCTCCGTACCACATGCATCAGTGTACATTGTGAACACTTTGTTCCCATCAGGCAAGGTCAAGACTGGGGCTGTTGTCAGTGCCCTCTTCAATCGCGGAAAAGTATCATCACAATCTATATCCCAAGAAAATGTCAGATTATTCTTCGCCAGTCTGGTGAGTGGGGCTGATATCTTTTCGAAGTCCTTAATGAACTTCCTATAATAGCCCGCGAATCCAAGAAAACTTCTCACCTCTGTTGAATTCTTTAGGACCTGCCATTCTTAAACTACAGCTACCTTCGCAGGATCTACTGCTATCCCATCTTTAAAGACCACATGCCCTAGAAATCTCACTTCTTTTCTCCAAAAATAACATTTGGAGAATTTTGCCTTAAGCTGGCGTGCACATAGAGTTTTCAAAACCTCCCTTAAACGTCGGGCATGCTCTTCCTCGCTTTTCGAGAAAATCAAGCTGTCATCAACAAAGACCACAATGAACTTATTTAGAAACTCTGAAACACCCCACCTCCGCCAGTACCACTCTTGCAAGCACTCTGACTTTGGAGGGGCGTTTGAATCAGGTAAACATGCATAATGATATATCAAGGCAGAACAAGAACATATGTATATATGTAAACAGAGTAAATAACATAGATAAAACAACGGAAAATTTTCAAACCATTTCAAAAACAAGTCTGGTACAACATAATGTTAACTTTCCAAATACACAAGTCTAGATAAAAACAACATTACTGAAAAACTGAAATACATGACTATCCCCAAAATAAGTGATAACCATAGCTAGCTTCATGTCAAGACCGTACATGAGCTAAAATCCCACAAGCAAGCGATCAGAAATCCAGCTAAGCTCCAATATTCCCTCCCTGAGAACCTGGGGGGGGGGAACGGAAGAAAAGAGGCGAAAGAAAACAGGTCAGTCAAAAAGACTGAGTAAGCCCTACTACAATCAATGTAAACTGATAAAGTTAACTGTCATGAGCAGCAGGGATGAACATAAGGATAACAATATACTAGCGTGATGATTAACTAAAAAGGTAGATAAAGGTGTCATCGCATAATCAGGTTTAAGGTTTTGCACCACAGGTGTACTAGCAGACTAACATGACTGGAATAAACAAGTATTGATCCCTTGGCCCAAGCTTTGGCCCAATAACATGAAATGACCCCAATACAAGGTCCAACCAAACGGTCTAGTCGATCGGCTCCCTAAGCCTAACTCGTCATGTGTTGGTGTCAATACGGCCCAATAACATAATTGTAGTCGAACTGTGCCGGGTCCACCCTTCGGGTGTATCAAGCCCTAGGGTGCCAACCCCTGGACACCATAAACATGAGTGCACAATCTCGATCTACTGGTACCCATGGGTGACTTCTCCAAATACGGAATACGTGCACGACCATAGTCCGTCCGGAACTACATCGGCATACCACCCGGCCGTCGTTTATTTGGTCGCTTACCTCTAGCCCAGTAATCGTGCCCCCTCCCTAGCCTAGTCCCTAGGGCCTTAATGATACCAATTTTTGGGGATTACTGCGGAGTGGGCCCCCATTGCTAGGATTTTCTAGTGGGTTAAATACGGTTTAACCCTCTTGCTAATCATGGATTAACTTGGTTAAGTGTAACGATGAGTTCACGACTTAACCCTGATTAATCTACCAAGCCCAAATTGGTTAAGTATTAAGTGGACCATGACTTAACCCTAATCACGAGGCATTAATTAATTTAATGCGCCTTAACCTCTCACATTAGACCTTGTTGTGGTTACTAGTTAAGCCGGGCGGGTCCGGGTAGCTTTACACCACAACTTGGTCTAACCTCGGGTTCAAGGTACAACATGGCCAACTTCTCACATTGGGTCCTATTGTTTGTAGCAACTAATTAAGCCGGTCGGTTCCGGGTAGGTTTACGCTACAAACTCAACCCAACCTCGAGTTGGTCACACTTATCTTTTTTAAGTGTCATGTCCATCATGTTTCCAAAACATGTTACAAATTTTCAAGCAATTGGGTAGACCTAACTTAATAGGTAAATTCCCAAGCTTATGTTTTATGTCTTTTAAGTTTACCCAACCCCAAACGCAATCCCATCGCTTACATACCGCAAGAGCGCATAAAGGATAGAAAGAGGGAACTTGGCATAATCATGACATAAAGGTATTGAAGCCACAAGTTTAACATGGTGGCATATGAAATGTTCATATGTTCATACACTTGCATATTACATTTTTAGGCCTCAAAAGCATGCATAAAACCAAACTTGGCATATTGGTGATACATGGTGATAAATGACATGTAGAAATGGCCATAAGTTCGCATTTAGCCTCACATGCAAGTTATCATAAGAGATATGATAACCTACATGTTGCCAAAATGCAACCTTTAGCATAAAGCTTGAAGCTTTAGGCTCATAAACCCAAGATAAGCTTGCATAACATGATAACATGAACAAAAGGATCAACCCAAACTTGCATAACATAACTTGCATATCATATGACAAACTTGCATATCAAACTTGCATAACATACTTGCATATCATATGACAAACTTGCATATCAAACTTGCATAACATGACATGATGAACTTGCATATCATAGCATAGTAAACTTGCATATAAACTTGCATATTACAACATGATAAACTTGCATATCATAGCATAGTAAACTTGCATATAAACTTGCATATCATACATTTAACTTTAGAGTTTAAGTATGAAAGTAGAATAGGGCTTACAATGCTTAAGAAGTCACAAAAATATGACAAAGCCCTTATGAAATCAATCAAACCCAAAATGCAAGCTCTAACACAAAAACCCTTGAGCCAAAATGATCAAAACTCTTTCCTTATGATGCAAATATAGAAACTTGACTTGAATGCAAGCTAATGATGCTCATACAAGTTTGAAAACACTTGTATGCATGGAAAATCACTTAGGAATTTATTTAGAAATTTTATGAAGAGAGTGGAGGCCATGAGAGGATTGATTTTGCCATAGTTTAGTTGTAGGATTGATTAATGATGATTTAGGGTTAGGTTAGGGCCTTATTTATAGAGATTAGGACTAGTTTCAACCCTAGGATTAAACCCTAGTTCCAATCTCAGCCCTCAAAACCGAATCTGGCCCCCAAGCTCAACACAATCTCTAAATGGTGCACCAGGCTAAACAGCCCGGCTGGACCAAGTCGACAGCCAAGTCGATAGGGCTGTCGACTTGGGTCCAACCAAGTCGACTCCCAAGTCGACAGGGCTGTCGATTTGGGTGCTCTGGCGGGAATTTTCCCGCCTGGCCCAAACTGGCCCAAATTTCCAATTTCAAACTTGAATTTGAAATCTGTTTTTACTTAGAAATTTTCTGAAAACTTCGTTGGGCCTTAATCGGGTCATACGGACTCCGATTTTCGAAAACTCGAAACTCTATTTCGCGTATTTTTCCGAGACGAACGCAATGGCATAGCCCGTTTCCCTTGATTCAGATTTTAGAATTTAATTCTGCCTCGATTTATGTTATAATAGGTTATTGAAAATACGGGTTGTTACATTCTCCCCTCCTTAAAGGATTTCGTCCTCGAAATCTTCAAGTTAGGAGGAACGTATCCTGCCATCCAACATCCATCTACTCAAAACATCATCCACGAGCAATCATTGTCCTTACAAGATTCTAAATGTTGTATGAACATATGCAAAGGTGTGTGTATATGTACTTATCTAATGCAAATATCATCAATGCAAATTATGTTAGTGAAATGAATCCATATGTATGCAATTCCTAACATACTGTATAATATCTATATGTGTGCACATCACATACATCCATATGCAACATCCATGTGATAACACAAAAAATTTCATCCATGAATAAGCATAAACACTCATGCATATGCAATATGAGGAGTGTGTGAGCCGATCTAGTGCCTAACGTGTATAATGCATCCACGAGTAACCACTTGCAAACACTTGCAATCACTTGCAACCATCAAGCATAACATGTTTCAAACACATGTTTCATCCAAAGGGTTTCTACCTAAGGTTCTCATGACAAGATTAACACGATAAACCAGATAAACATGGATAGCAAAGAGAAAGATATGCTAACAAAGAAAAGAGATTGAGAGTGTACCCTCAAAAAGGAATGGATAAAGCCCACGCATCTTCTCCTCGGTTTCCCAAGTTGCGTCTTCTTCGGCTTCACCCCATTGAACCTTCACCAACTTGACCTCTCGATTCCTTAGCTTCTTGGTCTCCGTCGCCAAGATACGAATCGGAGCTCTCCTCAAGGTAGCCTCTTTCTCCACTTCCACGTCTTTCAGAACACTCGGCTCAACAACCTCTGCTGTTTCATGTAAACACTTCCGGAGATGCGAGACATGAAAAACATCGTGTACTCCGGCAAGCTTCTCGGGCAACTTCACTCTATAAGCCATCTGCCCGATCCTCTCTATAATAGGGAATGGTCCAACAAACCTCGGTGCTAACTTCCCAACGGCTCCAAATCGGACCACATTCCGCAAAGGAGAAACCTTCACGAAAACCATATCCCCAACATCAAACTCCAAATCAGTTCTTCGCTTATCAGCATAGGATTTCTGTCGGTCTTAGGCCGCTTTCATCCGTCTCCGAATCAACTCGACCTTCTCGGATGTATCTCTGATCATATCAGGCCCAAGTATAAGCTCATATGTAGTCTCCCACCAACATGTAGGCGACTTGCACGGCCTCCCATATAAAGCTTCGAATGGTGCCATCCCTATGCTTGCCTGATAACTGTTATTATATGCAAACTCAACAAGAGGAAGATGGTCTTCCCAAGTACCACCAAAATCCAGAATACAAAGCCTCAACAGATCCTCGAGTACCCTATTCACCCTTTCGGTTTGACCGTCCGTCTGTGGGTGATAAGCCGTACTTAGATTCAACCTTGTGCCCATAGCTTCTTGCAAGCTATTCCAGAACTGACTTGTAAAGATTGGGTCACGGTCACTGACAATACTAGAAGGGACTCCATGAAGTCTCACAATCTCACGAAGATATACAGACGCTAGCCAAGATGCGGTCCTCTTGCTCTTCACCGGAATGAAATGAACACTCTTCGTAAGTCTATCCACAATAACCCAAATGCTCGTATTCCCTTTCCTTGACCTTGGTAGCCCATCGATAAAATCCATGGAAATACTCTCCCACTTCCAAAGTGGAACGTCAAGAGGATGTAATAGCCCACCGGGCTTCTTTGACTCGGCCTTAACTTGCTGGCAAATGATACATCTAGAGACAAACTCTGCCACATCCTTCTTCATCCCAGGCCAAAAGAAAATGCGCTTCATATCTTTATACATCGTATCTCCGCCTGGATGTATAGTCAACTTAGAGCGATGCGCTTCCTCAAGAACTTTTCTTACTAAATCTTCTACCATTGGAACGCATAACCTTCCGTCTTTCCTCAGCCAACCCTTGTCATCAATAGAATATCGAGCGAGATGACTAGACACCTCTCCTCGAATCAGCTTATCCATAATCTTAACTATCTGAGGATCTTCTCTCTGCGAAGCCCCAACTTGATCAAGAAGGGTAGGTCTGAGTTCCAGAGATGCTAAAGAACCGGTCATCGACTCAACCGCCAAAGAGAAATCAAAGGTTGCCACATACTCTAAATTCTTCATCTCAACGAATAGAGGACTTAGGGTCAACCTTCTTCTACTCAATGCATCTGCTACCACATTCCCCTTGCCAGGGGTATAAGCTATCTCAAAATCATAGGATGCCAAGAACTCCATCCATCTTTGTTGCCTCAGATTCAGATCCTTCTGAGAAAAGAGATACTTCAATGACTTGTGATCGGTATAAAGCTCAAATCTTTTGCCCAGAAGATAATGGCGCCAAGCCTTGAGTGCATATACTATTGATGCCAACTCTAAGTCATGAGTGGGATAATTCTTCTCATGCACTTTGAGTTGTCTACCGCCAAAGCATATCACTCTTCCTTCTTGCATCAAAATAGCTCCTAACCCCGTGCCACATGCATCGGTGTATACTGTAAATAACTTCCCTCCATCGGGCAAAGCTAGAACAGGTGCTGATGTGAGGGCTCTCTTGAGCTTCTGAAAAGCAAGCTCGCATTCTATGCTCCAAGAAAAAACTAAATTCTTCTTCGTCAATTTAGTGAGAGGAGCAGATATCTTTGCGAAGTCCTTGATGAACTTCCGGTAAAAACCCGCAAGACCTAGAAAACTTCTCACTTCGGTTGCATTCCTTGGAATCTTCCAACCCTGAACTGCAACTACCTTAGCGGGATCCACCGCTAAGCCTTGCTTAAATACTATATGTCCAAGGAATCTAACTTCCCTTCTCCAAAAGTGACACTTGGAGAACTTGGCCTTCAACTGATGCGCTCTAAGCGTATCCATCACCTCCACGAGATGCCTTGCGTGCTCTTCCTCATCCTTAGAGAAGATAAGAATATCATCTGCGAAGACCACGACAAACTTGTTCAAGAACTCCCTGAACACCCTACTCATCAAGTCCACGAAATATGCGGGTGCATTAGTCAAGCCGAACGGCATGACAAGCCATTCGAAGAATCCATCTGGAGTCCTGAACGCAGTCTTGTCTATACTATCTTCAGCTACCCTGAGCTGATGGAATCCAGTAGCAAGACCAAGCTGAGAGAAAACAGAAGCACTGACAAGCTGGTCAAAGAGATCATCAATCCTCGGTAACGGGTGTCTGTTCTTCTTAGTCAGCTTATTCAACTCTCGATAGTCAACACAAAGTCGGAGAGAACCATCTGCCTTGGTAGCAAACACCACAGGCGCTCCCCATTCAGATATACTTCGTCTAATGAAGTTCTTCTCAAGCAACTCCTTCACTTGCTTACTTAGCTCCCATCTTTCACGCGGAGCCATGTGCCGAACGGGCAAAGAAACCGGCTTTGCATTATCCACCAGATAAATGCGGAAATCAATCTCTCGCTTAGGGGGCAACCCCCTAACTTCATCGAAAACATCCGGATACTCTCAAACCACTCTCACAGACTGAAGAGTTTCCATTGACGAGTCGAGTGATTCCAGATAGCACAACATGACGGGACCTCTCGGATCACAAGAAATCTCTAGGGTGTTTCCGAGGCGAGTCACGAGCCTCACAACCCTATGCTCACAATCAAGAATGGCTCCATATCTGGACAGCCAATCCATGCCCAATATCAATCTGTATCCCCTAAAACCAAGAACATAAGCACTGCACAAGAACTCTACACTCAGTATAGAGATCCTCAAATCCCCACATATCATAGACAAATGGGCGGAACCCCCAATAGGATTTGAGACACAGACGGGATCATCTACCAAGCTAGTACTAAGGTGCAAACTATCAACAAGATCAGATGAGATAAAGTTATGCGATGCACCAGAATCAAACAAGGTACGAACTGGAAAATCAAATATATATACAAGGCTCTCAACAGAAATACTACCTCGATCGGGAACTGGAGCGGTATTGAGAGCATGAACTTGCCCTCCTGAAGGTCCAGCACGCTGAGTCTGACCCTGGCCTTGCCCTTGCTTCCTCGGGCAATCCCTACTGAAATGTCCAGTCTTACCGCAGAAAAAGCATTCACCATTCTTCCTTTTCCTCTTCTTACAATCCTTAATAAGATGCCCAACTGAACCGCAATAATGGCACTTCTCCTTGTTGTTCTTGCCCTTGTTGTTGTTCCCCTTGTTGCCTTGACTCTTGTTCTTGTTCTGATTGCCTTGACTGCTTTGACCACTTGGATTACCCTGATTTCCTTTTCCCTGGGAATCAGTCTTCTTGGCTTGAGTATCATTCATCTTGGTCTCTTTCTTGACATCTCCCTGAAGTAACGCCATATCAACCAAACTCTCAAACGTGGCCCCATGGGGAATATGTGACATAGCCAGTCCCTGCAACGGCTCATTCAATCCTCTAGCAAAACGAAGAGCTGTAACACCCCGTGTATTCTATAACTGTGGAATTAACAAATTAAAGTATAATTAATTTGAAATCAAAGAACTAAGGGAAACGAATTACGCCATTGCGTTCGTCTCGGAAAAATACGCGAAATAGAGTCCGAGTTTTCGAAAAACGGAGTCCGTATGAAGAAGATATAGCCTCCGGAAGTTTCTGAATCAGTTTAAAAATTAAAACCGGGCCCAATTGGCCAAGGCGGGAAAACTCCCGCCTAAGACACCTAGGTCGACAGGGCTGTCGACCTGGTCTAACCAGGTCGACAGGGCTGTCGACCTGGTCCAGAGACAGGTCGAACCCAGTCCAACCCAGCTGGCCTATTCTCTGTTAGTCGATTTTCTGTGGTCTGCTTTGTCATTAGGGCTAGGTGGCAGGCTCTAATTGGTCTCTCTTTCGAATGAATGGCTACGATCAATCCAAGCAACATCAATGGTCCTAATCAGTTCCTAACCTCTATAAAAAGGACCCTAGACTCTACCTAGGTTTCTTGCACAATTCTCTAGCCTCCATTGCTCTCTTCTTCTAATAAAAAAATAAAAATGGCGTCTCTGCTCTGCTGGAATTAAAACTAGAAGATAATCAACATCAGCCTAAGCAACTCAATTCAAACTAGAGGTTAAAGTTCTGCAAAGATTCTACAACAAGTTAAAGTTCTTTCTTTAATCCAATCAAGGCAAGTACAGTTATTCTCCGCTATAAACGTTAATTATAACTTTGATATGCATTTAAATCTGAGTTTGAGGTTGTATTCTCTTCTGTTAGGTTTGTTTTCTGTGACTGTTCTATATTCCTTTCTTCTTTTCTGTTTCTATAGCCAGGCTACCACGAGCCTGTGCCTAATCTCATAAGAGATGAACGTATGAACGCAAGTTTTGGGATGAATGATGAGAAATTTGACAAAACCAAATTGAATGTATGACTTTAGGTCTGAGGCATAAAATATATTGGACATATGACTTGGGATTGGATGCATAAATTTGACTATGAACATATAATTTATGCATGTTGTATGCATAGTTATGTTGTAATTTAGACCTGTAATTAATTAGAAAAAAAAAAGAAAAATAGCATATGTTATAAACTAGTTTTGGACCTATGCATATTTTGTGATAAAAGAAGAAGAGGAACCACTGTAAAGATTACATATGATTTGAGACTTTGGACAAAATGCATATAAAAAGGCAAGATCTGATTTTTAGAAGATATGGTTTAAAGATTTATATTATTGGGGATAGTTTGCATAATAATTCATGACATGAAAAGAAGGAAGATATGGAAACTTAAGATTTACATTAATTAGGATATCTATTATTGTAATTACACCTAAATAGGGATTTTTGGATATATGACATGCATTGAAATTAATGGTTATATTTGGTATAATCTATATTGGAACATATGTTATATGGCAAATTATGTCCATATTCTGCGCTTAAGCAAACATGGAATATATGTTGTGAATCATGAAAAATTATGTAGGCATATGAATTTAGGCCTAATTTATGACTAGGCAAGGCATGTAAATAGAACCTTTAGAATTATTAGGTTTGCTAAATCTGCTAATTTGCTAAGTTGCCTAAACTGCTAGTTTTGTTATATTGCCTAGACTGCTAATTAGATTGAAATGCCAAATCTGTTAAATTTGTCTGTTGAGATGCCTAATCTGTTATATGCCAAAATCTGCTAAGTGCTAAATCGGTTAAATCTGTTAAGTCACCCAATCTGCTAAAATCTGTTATCTGCTATATCAGTTGAGTTGATGTGATCATTCTGTTATTGATATAATCTGAATTGGCATATATATTGGGTGTGCGCATAAACGGTAAATAATTAATTAATTGGCCGCAAAGATGAATATGGCTAACTCGAGGTTAGAATGAGTTTGCGACGTAAATCTGCCCGGAACCGCCCGGCACATCCAGTGGCCGCAAACAATAGGTTCTAATGTGAGAAGTTAGTCATAACATGCGTAAGACACGAGGTTAGGTCTGGCTTGTGGCAGAAGTCTGCCCGGAACCGCCCAGCATATCCAGCGGCCACAAGCTACCGACCTAATGTGAGAGGTCTGTGCATTAATAATTAATTAATGCAAATCTAAGATAAGAATGACGTCTAAAACGTATTGGGGAAAAATAGGGTTAAACCAAAGGGATTAATAAATGTAGTAAAACCCGTCCATGAATTTGTAGGCCCAATACAAAGTTAGACAAATCTGAAAAATCTGTACATCTGATCTGTTAGTCTGAAAACTTGTTAACTTAATCTATGAACTAGTAAATCTGAATTTTGTATGTCTGAACTTGTAAACAAGTTAATCTGAAATCTGTTAGTCTGGGGACACAAGGTTAGGAGGGGAATTACTTGTGTCATCTGTTGTTTGGGACCCATATTAGTCAGTAACCCTTTCTGGTATCAAAACTTTGACCCAACAGTAGGTAGGGTCCGGGCACGCTTACTGAACTAATTATAAGTGGTTCATTCTGATAGTGGCGAGGGGTGTTGATGGTGCGTTCCAACCGGGTCATGTGCGTGCATGGATCCCGGTCTGCCTCTGAGGATGTAAGACGCCGTGACATCTGTAAATAGGTCTGTGCCAATTGGTTGTCACTTTAGAGAGTGATACACCCTACTGTGGGGCCGACACAGGATATTTATGTATTAGGGAGCCGATCGCTTGGGGTAGGGTTTTAGGGTACGCTTAGTTCTGTCTGTTTCTGTTGGTACCGTCTGTTTCTGTTGGGTGGTAACACCTGTCTGTTTCTGTGTGGTACCGTCTGTTCGGGTGGTAAAGGCCCATTACTAGTGTACACCTAATTCTACATTCTGTTTCCGTAGAGATAAATCTGTTCCTGCTTCTGTCTGTTTCTGATCGGGTAGTAAAGGCCCATTATTAGCATTCTGTTTCTGTTAAAGTATTCTGTACCTGTTCCTGCTTCAATTTAGACATTAGGGAGACACCTAATTCTGCTATACTAGTATTAGTGCAAGGAAGTGTAAAACAATAGTTTATATCATTCTGTTTTTCTGTTATATCTGCTACACCTGTTATAGTTATCTCACATCCAGTTTTATGTTCATATCATGTTATTGTTATCTGTTCATATGCTGAAAATCACTGGACTTGCCAGACTTTTTGTCTGACCCTTGTTGTTTCGCCTTCTTTCTTCCGTTTCCCCCCCAGGTTATCCAAGGAGGGAAATACTTTAGCTTGATCCGGATTTCTCTTTGCTTGAAGTGCTTAAAGTATGGCTTGGATCTGTATAGCTTCCGTTCCATGGGGATTATGATTTTAAACTATGCATTTTGAAGGCTTTTGTACAAGACTGATATTTTGTACTTGAATTCTGAAATTGAAAGGATGTAACCATACTAATTTCTGTTTCCGCTGTAATAAAGTTAAAAATTTTCAAGTACTGTTTTATCTGTCTTGTAAGTTTCTGTTCTGTTTACTAAAATGCTCCACCAAAGTTAAGGCATTCCCTTTGTGAGTGACCTTAACGGAGGTGGGGTGTTACAAGAGCCTTCTTCTGAGGAGTATTCACCATATCCAAGCCAAAACGAGCTAACTGATTGAACTTGTTCACATATTCTTTGACAGACATATCTCCTTGTTTCAAAGTTATGAACCTCTCCATTTGCAGATTCTCCTCAGCAGAAGATAGAAACTTAAGCATGAACCTTGCCCTGAAATCGGCCCAAGTCTCAACAGGCCTAGTACCATTGGTGACTTCCCACCAATAAGCGGCTTCATCCTTCATAAGCCAAACCGCCAACAAGATCTTCCTCTGATCGTCTAACCCAAAGATAGCAAATAAATCCTCGGTCTCTTTCAACCAATTTCTGGCCCCTACAAAAGTCTCAGTGCCTTGAAAATTCTTGCCACCCATTGCTTTGAAATCTTTGCAAGTCTTTGCGAAGTCAGCTTGAGGATGCTGAGGGGGAGGAGGAAGAGGAACCTCAGCGACAGGAGGAGGAGGAACATTAACTACCGGAGGAGGAGGAGGAGGAACATTAACTACTGGGGGAGGAGGAGGAGGGACATCTGCGGGGCCGGCTTCGGTCGCCCTAGCCTCCAAAAGTCTCCTATACCAAACAGGTACGTGTACTCCCTCCGGAATAGCAAAGTTATCGGCCATACTGAAAACGAAGAAAAAGACAGATTCAGAATGGCGAAAAAAATGAAGGAATTTTGCTAATGGCTTTTTGGGGAATAGCCTTTAAAATAAACTAGACTTTTCTTTGGAAAATACTTTATACTTGGTTTTGAAAATAGTTTTCCAAAAGTTTTCTAAAAACCTTTTTGTTCCTTCTCGTAAACCATATGCTCTGATACCAAATGAAACACCCCACCTCCGCCAGTACCACTCTTGCAAGCACTCTGACTTTGGAGGGGCGTTTGAATCAGGTAAACATGCATAATGATATATCAAGGCAGAACAAGAACATATGTATATATGTAAACAGAGTAAATAACATAGATAAAACAGCGGAAGATTTTCAAACCATTTCAAAAACAAGTCTGGTACAACATAATGTTAACTTTCCAAATACACAAGTCTAGATAAAAACAACATTACTGAAAAACTGAAATACATGAGTACTATCCCCAAAATAAGTGATAACCATAGCTAACTTCATGTCAAGACCGTACATGAGCTAAAATCCCACAAGCAAGCGACCAGAAATCCAGCTAAGCTCCAATATTCCCTCCCTGAGAACCTGGGGGGGGGGGGGGGAACGGAAGAAAAGAGGCGAAAGAAAACAGGTCAGTCAAAAAGACTGAGTAAGACCTACTACAATCAATGTAAACTGATAAAGTTAACTGTCATGAGCAGCAGGGATGAACATAAGGATAACAATATACTAGCATGATGATTAACTAACAAGGTAGATAAAGGTGTCATCGCATAATCAGGTTTAAGGTTTTGCACCACAGGTGTACTAGCAGACTAACATGACTGGAATAAACAAGTATTGATCCCTTGGCCCAAGCTTTGGCCCAATAACATGAAATGACCATAATACAAGGTCCAACCAAACGGTCTAGTCGATCGGCTCCCTAAGCCTAACTCGTCATGTGTTGGTGTCAATACGGCCCAATAACATAATTGTAGTCGAACTGTGCCGGGTCCACCCTTCGGGTGTATCAAGCCCTAGGGTGCCAACCCCTGGACACCATAAACATGAGTGCACAGTCTCGATCTACTGGTACCCATGGGTGACTTCTCCAAATACGGACTACGTGCACGACCATAGTCCGTCCGGAATTACATCGGCGTACCACCCGACCGTCGTTTATTTGGTCGCTTACCTCCATCCCAGTAATCGTGCCCCCTCCCTAGCCTAGTCCCTAGGGCCTTAATGATACCAATTTTTGGGGATTACTGCGGAGTGGGCCCCCATTGCTAGGATTTTCTAGTGGGTTAAGTACAGTTTAACCCTCTTGCTAATCATGGATTAACTTGGTTAAGTGTAACGATGAGTACACGACTTAACCCTGATTAATCTACCAAGCCCAAATTGGTTAAGTATTAAGTGGACCATGACTTAACCCTAATCACGAGGCATTAATTAATTTAATGCGCCTTAACCTCTCACATTAGACCTTGTTGTGGTTACTAGTTAAGCCGGGCGGGTCCGGGTAGCTTTACCCCACAACTTGGTCTAACCTCGGGTTCAAGGTACAACATGGCCAACTTCTCACATTGGGTCCTATTGTTTGTAGCAACTAGTTAAGCCGGTCGGTTCCGGGTAGGTTTACGCTACAAACTCAACCCAACCTCGAGTTGGTCACACTTATCTTTTTTAAGTGTCATGTCCATCATGTTTCCAAAACATGTTACAAATTTTCAAGCAATTGGGTAGACCTAACTTAATAGGTAAATTCCCAATGGGTTGACCTAACTTAATAGGTAAATTCCCAAGCTTATGTTTTATGTCTTTTAAGTTTACCCAACCCCAAACGCAATCCCATCGCTTACATACCGCAAGAGCGCATAAAGGATAGAAAGAGGGAACTTGGCATAATCATGACATAAAGGTATTGAAGCCACAAGTTTAACATGGTGGCATATGAAATGTTCATATGTTCATACACTTGCATATTACATTTTTAGGCCTCAAAAGCATGCATAAAACCAAACTTGGCATATTGGTGATACATGGTGATAAATGACATGTAGAAATGGCCATAAGTTCGCATTTAGCCTCACATGCAAGTTATCATAAGAGATATGATAACCTACATGTTGCCAAAATGCAACCTTTAGCATAAAGCTTGAAGCTTTAGGCTCATAAACCCAAGATAAGCTTGCATAACATGATAACATGAACAAAAGGATCAACCCAAACTTGCATAACATAACTTGCATATCATATGACAAACTTGCATATCAAACTTGCATAACATACTTGCATATCATAAGACAAACTTGCATATCAAACTTGCATAACATGACATGATGAACTTGCATACCATAGCATAGTAAACTTGCATATTAACTTGCATATTACAACATGATAAACTTGCATATCATAGCATAGTAAACTTGCATATCATACATTTAACTTTAGAGTTTAAGTATGAAAGTAGAATAGGGCTTACAATGCTTAAGAAGTCACAAAAATATGACAAAGCCCTTATGAAATCAATCAAACCCAAAATGCAAGCTCTAACATAAAAACCCTTGAGCCAAAATGATCAAAACTCTTTCCTTATGATGCAAATATAGAAACTTGACTTGAATGCAAGCTAATGATGCTCATACAAGTTTGAAAACACTTGTATGCATGGAAAATCACTTAGAAATTTATTTAGAAATTTTATGAAGAGAGTGGAGGCCATGAGAGGATTGATTTTGCCATAGTTTAGTTGTAGGATTGATTAATGATGATTTAGGGTTAGGTTAGGGCCTTATTTATAGAGATTAGGACTAGTTTCAACCCTAGGATTAAACCCTAGTTCCAATCTCAGCCCTCAATACTGAATCTGGCCCCCAAGCTCAACACAATCTCTAAATGGTGCACCAGGCTAAACAGCCCGGCTGGACCAAGTCGACAGCCAAGTCGACAGGGCTGTCGACTTGGGTCCAACCAAGTCGACTCCCAAGTCGACAGGGCTGTCGACTTGGGTGCTCTGGCGGGAATTTTCCCGCCTGGCCCAAACTGGTCCAAATTTCCAATTTCAAACTTGAATTTGAAATCTGTTTTTACTTAGAAATTTTCTGAAAACTTCGTTGAGCCTTAATCGGGTCATACGGACTCCGATTTTCAAAAACTCAGACTCTATTTCGCGTATTTTTCCAAGACGAACGCAATGGCATAGCCCGTTTCCCTTGATTCAGATTTTAGAATTTAATTCTGCCTCGATTTATGTTATAACAGGTTATTGAAAATACGGGTTGTTACAAACTCCCGAAACACCCTACTCATCAAATCAACAAAATAGGAGGGTGCATTTGTTAACCCAAAAGGCATAACAAGCCACTCGAAGAAACCATCTAGAGTTCTAAAAGTGGTCTTGTCTATACTATCCTCGGCCACCCTCAACTGATGAAACCCTGTGGTCAAGTCTAACTGAGAGAAAATAGATGCACCAACAAGCTGGTCAAACAGATCATTAATCCTCGTAAATGGGTGCCTATTCTTCTTAGTGAGTTTATTCAACTCTCTATAGTCCACACATAAGCGAAGTCAACCATCCGCCTTAGTTGCGAATACTATCGGAGCATCCCATTCAGATATGCTTCGCCTAATAAATCCTTTCTCAAGTAGATCCCCTACTTGCTCGCTGAGCTCCCTCCTTTCTCTTGGAGCCATATGACGCACAGGCAATGCAACTGGCTTTGCATTATCCACTAAGTATATACGAAAATCAATCTCGCGCCTCGGAGGTAAACCCCGAACCTTCTCAAAAACATCAGGATACTCACAGACTACTGGTATAGATCGTAAATCATCAATAGATACATCAAGCGACTCTAGGAAACTAAGCATGACAGACCTTTTAGGGTCACAAGAAATCTCGAGGGTCCTCCCATAGCAAGTCAAAAGTCTAACGACCCTCCTCTCGTAATCCAGAATGGCACCATACATGGCTAGCATATCCATCCCTAGAATCAAACCATAGCCATTGAAACCAAGCACGTATGCATCGCATTCAAACTCGAGGCCTAACACGGATATTCTCAAACCCCGACAAATCATAGATAGATGAGTCATACCCCCGATAGGGTTTGAGACAACAACGGGATCCAAAACCATACTAATACTAAGGTGCAGAGACTCAACCACAAAATCAGATATAAAAGAATGTGAAGCACCAGAATCAAAAAGAGTTCTGACAGGATGATTGGAAAGAGAAATTAAACCTTCAAAGGAAACTTTCCTACCTCTATCTAGTGCGCTGGCCACGAGGGCATGAACCTGCCCCCCAGAAGATCCTGCCCTTTGACCTTGTCCTTGCTTCGTCGGGCAACCCTTAACAAGATGTCCGACCTCTCCACAATGAAAACAAGCGTTCTTTCTTTTCTTGCAATCCTTGATCACATGACCCTCGCATCCGCAATGATGACATTTCCTCTTATCTCGAGCTTTGTTGTTCTTACCACCATTCTTTTGTTGCTATTGTTCTTTCTTGGGCCACACTTTCTTGTTTTGTGTTTCCTCAGCCTTATCCTCTTTCTTTTCACCTTTTTCTTCCCCATGCATGAATGCCATATCAACGAGTTTCTCAAAAGTTGCTCCCATAAAAGTATGTGACATAGCCAACCCATGGAGGGGTTCATTCAATCCTCTAGCAAACCTCAAAGTTTACATGTGCGGGGTATCTACTTGTTCCCTACCAAACCTCGCCAATTGATTAAACTTATTAACATACTCCCTAACAAACATGGCTCCCTGCTTAAATGTCCAAAATCTTTCAATTTGCATACTCTGCTCGGCTTGAGAAAGAAACTTCATATCGAATCTCTGTCGGAAATCATCCCAAATCTCCACTGGACGCATTGCTTGCGTCACCCACCAGAATGAGGCCTCGTCTTTCAGTTGCCAAATGACAAACTGAATCTTCCTACGGTCATCAACTTTGAAAATTCCAAACAAATCCTCTGTCTCTTTAAGCCAATTTCTTGCTTCTACAAAAGTCTCAGTTCCTCGGAATGACTTTCCTCCCATAGAACAAAAATCTTTGCATATCTTAGGGAAATTATCAGTATGCGGAGGGGGGGGGGGGGGAGGAACAACGACTGCAGCTGGGGAAGGGGCGTTTTCTTGGCCCTCAGTAGGTGCCATAGCCTCCAGATACCTACGAAACCAAGCCGATATCTGCACACCCTCAAGAATATTAGGTTCCCCAGACATGCTGAAAAGAAAAGGAAAAAGGGATTCAAACTGAGAATCGAAAGATATTTCATATGGCTTTAGGGAATACATTTTTCAAAACAGAATTTTCTTTTGAAAATGCTTTGTTTTAAAACCTTTTTGAAAACAGTTTTCAAAATCTTTTATCCAATCTGGTAACCTTCAACTCAGATACTAAATGTGACACCCCATGTTTGTTAAAGTCACGCTTTATCAGAATGGTTTCGTGAAGCATTATAGGTAAATAGAAACAGAAACATCACAAGACAGATATAAACTAACAACGGAATTAAAAACTTTATTAAATAGAAAAGCTTCGTGGCCCAAACCCAATTACATAATAAATCTGAAATGATGAAAACATAAAACTTCTGTCTTGTACCAAAATTATCATCATAGTACAATAATACATAAAAAAGATCATAATCTCCAAAATATAGCCATAGTAGAGCAGATACGAATTCGAGCAATACATCTAAGCAGCTTTAAGCAGAAGGAAAGAAGAATTCTGATCAAGCTTGAGTATTCCCACCCTGAGAACCTGGGGAGGAAACGGAAGAGAAAGAAAAGGAAACAAAAATGGATCAAACATAAAGTCTGGCGAGTCCAGTTACTTTTAGCATATAAATAAGTAAAAGCATCATGACAGGCATATAAGTTAGAGAGAGATAACAGTGTCATAAGGCAAGTATAACAAGGTAAGCAGGACAAATAGAACAAAATATGTATTGTGCTTCTCTAATACTTTTCTCTGCACCAATACTAGTATAACAAGAACAAGATGATCCCAACAAGTACAAGATGGTACACATAGGTGTACTTCTAGTGAGAGGTTTTACCCTATATAATAATAGGCATCCCAATAGAACTGACAAGTGTTAACCCCCAACGACAATAACGGGGACCTAAACAAGCAAGACTAGATGCACCCTAATTACTACCCCCAATCAATCGACTCCCTAACTCGTAGATACCCTATGCTGGCCCCGTAGTAGGATGTATCACTTCCTAAAGTGGCAACCCATTGTTTATAAGATATGCACAACTATATCCACTGATGTCACAACGTCTTATCTTCCCTAGCAAGCGGACCCATGCACGCACATGACTCCGTTGGAACACACTGTCAACACCCTCACTCAAGTGACCTCTTATAATTAACTCAGTAAGCGTGCCCAGACCTTGACCTAGTTCGGGGTTCCCTGTTTGATACTAAGATGGGTTATTAACTGAGCGGGTCCCACACAACAGTTGATACAAGCTTCCCCCTAGGCTTGCATCCCCACTACTATGATTTCAAGATGTTATGCCTACTAGTTTAAAAAGATTGCATAACCCCATAGGTTATGTTTGTACGTTTCATACGTATAACCCATCCCCACATATTTAACAAGATTAACTTAACCCCCCCCCCCCCCACTGTTTCAAGCAAGTTTACTTAACCCCTACTCCAGTTAAAAGGTTCATGTAATCCATATGGATTCAAACGGGTTAAGTATTACTAGTTCATAACCATTCATTCATTATGGTTATAATCCACATTAAGTCTACCACTTGTGGAAGCCGGATATGCCGGTTGGGTCTGGGTAGACTTCTTCCACAAGTCGAACTTAACCTCGTGTCTTAGCACATTACGTGTTTATGCACTTAGACCCCTCACATTAGATTTACCACTTGTGGACGCTGGATATGTCGGGCGGTTCCATGTAGGCTTCTACCACAAGTGTAATCTAACCTCGTGTCTAAGCGTGGTTATAGTTTCTAATTACTGTAAATCTAGGCATTTTCATTATTAACCAATTATCATGTTTTATCATGCCCAAAATCCCCTCCAGTCTATGATACATGTTACGCCTCAGACTAAGGTTTAGATCAAGATATAAATTATACTCCCAAATCTCAAGTTATGGCTCAAGGTACAAATTATGCCCGAAATTCCCGATCATGTTTACAATATGAATTATGCCCCCAAATTAATCATTCCCAATTTTGTGCGTTCGCCTATTTCAGCGATAGGCCTAGGCTCGAAGGTAGCCTGGCTATAAAAACAAAAAGGGAAAAAGGGAGAGAAGAGAACAAGAATAGGCATAATGAGTAAAATTGGCATATAACGATAGAACTAGTCATACTAACAGAATAGGCATACTTTGACATGATTAGGCGAACTAACATAATAGGCATATGGTGACATGATTAGGCAAACTAACAGGATAGGGATATCCTGAACATACATATGAGATCTAAACAATAAATTAGATATACAAGAATTGGAAGATCTGTTGTAATTCAGGTTACTAACAGGCATAGGCTTAGATCCAAACTTATAAACATGTTAAGATTGCATTTTAGGTGTTCATATCTAAAAATAACATAAACTCACTATGATTGGATCTAAAGAAAAGGGAATTGATTGCAAATGTTGCAGCACATATCTCTGAATACGTATTGTAACACCCCGTGTTTTCAATAAACCTTATAGTAACGAATTAAAGAATAATTAATTTTAAATTTGAGAATTAAGGGAAACGGGATATGCCATTGCGTTCGTCTCGGAATTCTGGTTGAGATAGAGTTCGAGTTTGCATGAATTGGACTTCGTATGACGAAGTTATGGCCTTCGGAAGTTTCAAAAATTCGAAATTCAAATTTAAGCACAGAAGAGGGCAGGGCAGGAAAGATTCACGCCCAGGCCAGGCCAGGTCGACCAGGAGGTCAACCCTAGTGTCGACCTACCCTACACATCGACCTGGGGGTCGACCCCCACCCCCCCCCCCCCCGAACATATCTGAAAGGATGACGATTTCTGACTCCCTGCCGAGTCATTAGGGCTGAGGTGTTATCCTATCTTGACAGGATGGTCTAGATTATTTCTAGGGTTAATCTGATGGCTCTAAATTAATTAAACCTCTATAAAAGCAACCTAAATCTCAACCCTAAATCAAACATATTCATACTAAGAGCCGCCATGCCGTCACTGGTGAACCTAGAATAGCCGTCATCTCTTTCAACTCAAAGGCAAGATTGAAGCTACGTCAAAATTAAATCTAATCTAATTTAACTAAGAAAATTCAACGATCTACATCAAAGGCGAGAAATTCAATTTCAGAATACAGATCCCAGAACTCAAGAATTCCTTTTTGTTTGTAAGTGTAGTTATCTTTCAGATGCGAATGAATTAAAGACATGGTTTGTAATGAATTGTAAAATAGAATGGTATCAAGTTGTATGTGATGCTGATTTATGTTTATTTATGTCTGTTCTATCGTATATGCCTATGAATTATTGTGGTCTATCATGTTTTGTAGAAATTGGTGAATAAACCTATGATGTTATGAAATTATCATATGTAAGTTTGGTGATATTATACAAGTTTTAGGCTAAGTCATATAGTTTATGCCTAATTATTCAGATCCATTATGCATACATGTTTAGATCACGACCTTGTGATGACATCTATATGTTGTATGTTAATTTCAAAATTATGCCATGTTTATGCAAGTTAATTGATGCTATCATGTTATGAATACATGCAAGTTTATAGGTTAAAAACATGACTATGTAAACCTATATGTTTAGATCTACAACTTTACATTTTAGAACCATATGCCTTTATGTTAGATCAATATTAACATGATTCAACCTATGCAAGTTCACCACTACACGTCTAATTAAATTTTGGTAGTTATATGCAATACTATTAGTTTATGACTCATGTTGCATAGATCTAGTTTACAAGTTCATAATTAAAAGTATATTATGCCAAGTTCATGTGACACATATGTAGTTAGATCTATATTTTTTTATGATGTTGGAATATTGCAAGTTCATCTTTTTCCCTTTTTAGTTTATTAGTTGGGCTAAAATGTCGAGCCTAACATCTTATGTAATTTTGCAAACGTACAACGGGGGTAATGTTGGGGAAAACATGAGAATTATACATAATTAACATATTTGGCTCATAACCATATAAATGGTATGGCATTGAAATGGTATAATTTACTTACCAAAAATTATGAATTTGATTTAAAAGGAAAGTGGACCATAACAATAAATTTGTTGACAAATTTACATATAAGTATAAAAGGATAAATATATAAATTTTAGAAAAGACGAATATGCCTAACCCGAGGTTAGACTGAGTAGTGGTGTAAAACTGCCCGGAACCGACCGGCACAACCAATGACCACAACAATACCTGTCTAATGTGGGTGGTTAGTGCATTAAGCCCAAAGAGGACCCAAGGTTAGACTGAGTTATGGTGTAAAATTGCCCGGCACCGACTGGCACATCCAGAGACCACAACAATACCTGTCTAATGTGAGTGGTTGGTGCTCTAATAAAGCTAAGTCAAGAGTAGTAGGGTTAAGTCAATTAAGGAAACACTTAACCAATCCAACATATTAGCTAAACTGATGGGTAGGGTTAAAGTAAATTTGGACACTTAACCAATTTAACATGTTGACTGGAAAACCCTAGCGACGGGGACCCATTTCAGCAGTAACCCACGTAGATGTATCATGGGACCCTGAACTAGGAAGGGTAGGCACGATTACTGGGCTGATTATAAGCGGTCAAAAACATCGGCGGTGGTGGATCAGTGTAGGTTCCGGCGGAGTATCGGGCGTGCACGTACTCCGGAGTGGAAAAAGCAGGCACTGGGTATCAGTAGTCATACACTGTGCATCTTGAATCGTGTCGGGTTGCCACCATAGGATTTGATACACCCCTTGGTGGGACCGGCACAGGTATCTACAGTCAAACGGGGGCCGAAAGACACATGTGATAAATGTATTCTAGTAGGAGCCGATCGATATAAAGGAATCATTTCACCATGAACACGTGGTGCTAGTTGGAGAAGTATAAATAGGTGCAGAAGAATTAAACATGGGTGCGATGTACATTCGGTTTATCCTGCCTTATATAGTTTTATGTTAGTTGTTGTTCTGGTACCGTCCTATTTTCAATTTATTCCTATCATGACCTTTTCCTTATTCACACACTGAAAAGTCACTAGACTTACTCAGACTTATGTCTAACCCATTTTTCTTTTGTCTTCTTTTCTTCCGTCCCCCCCTCAGGTAGCCAGGGAGGGAATAACTCAGCTTAATTTGGACCATTCATCTTTCCAAGCTTGAAGACTCTCTGATGTACGGCTTGGAATCTCTTATCTTTGGCTATGGCTTTGGACACACTAGACTTGGGGATTTATGTAGTTTTATTTATGTTATATGCTTCTTTATGTTTTAATCAAGACAGAGATTATGATGAAGTGTTTTGGAAGTTGTGTTGAGACAATTTACTGTAATGACTTTTGTATTGAACCATGTGTGAAATAAATGTTAGTTTTATTTTTCGCTACTTATATTTCTGTCTTGTAAATTTTTTCTGTGTCTTTTACCTATAAGGCTCCATCGAAGTTAAGGCATTCCCTTTGAGAATGACCTTAATGGAGGTGGGGTGTTTCACGTATAACTTGTTGTTGAAGAAGAATAGGCTATTTTACTCTGAGTCTGGGAAGCACCTCGTTGTCGCCATTGATTTAGATAAATAAAACAATGGGATTAAGGTCCTATTTATAGCCTGGGTCAACGAATCTTGTCAAGAAACGAATCCACGTTCAGAAACTAAATTCTGCCCAGATCTTGGGGGGGTCGACACCCCTGTGTTGGTGTCGAAACATGGGTCGACACCCTTAGGATTGGGTCGATCCCTAACGGGCCAAACTCCCGCCCTACCCCGTGTCTCTGATTTTGAATTAATTTGAATGTTTTGATTTGTTTTGTATATATATAATTCTCTTATACGTATACAAACTTCTAACCTTAATATCGTTCTCATACGATGTCCGTTTTACGCAAACTTGGCGTCTATCCCAAGCAGAATTCTGAGATGAACACAATGGCGAAGTCCATTTTACTTAATTCTGAATATTTAATTAAGTATTCCTTAATTAGTTTGTCATTTTAATGTGTTATAAAATTACGGGGTGTTACATAACCTGTAGTGCTTCTTCGATGATCGACTTTGCCTCCAAGGTCTGCATTTACATAGCCTTGAGCTTTTAATTGCCCTTTACCAAAGTACAAACCTTTCTGTATGGTGCCTCGTAGATACCTCAAAATCCACTTGACTGCTTCCCAATGAGCTTTTCCCGGATTTGACATGAACCTGCTAACAACTCCCACTGCATGGCCAATGTTTGGTCTCGTACAGACCATGACATACATCAAACTTCCAATAGCTGAGGAATAAGGAACATCAATCATGAAATTTCTTTCATCCTACGTTTGAGGGGACTGATCTTGGATAAGCGAAAGTGATTGGCCAACGGTGTACTGACTGGCTTAGCATCGTCCATGTTAAATATATACAAAATACAGTTGATGTAATCTTCCTAGGATAGCCGCAAGAGCCCTCTCTGCTTATGTCTAGTGATTTGCATTATGAGAATCTTCTTTGCTGGATCAAAGTCTTTCATGTCAAACTCCTTTGACAGTTGCTGCATCAACCTTCGGATATCATCCATATTTGAGCCTGCTGCTTACATGTCATCAACATAAAGCAGTAAAATGATATAACTGGACCTATGTCTCTTGAAGTAGCAACAATGATTAGCATTGTACTTTAGAAAGTCTTCCTTGTGCATGAATTTATCAAACTTTTTGTTCCATTGTCTTGGAGCTTGTTTCAAGTCATACAAACTTTTCTTTAGCATGCACACCAAGTTCTTCTTCCCTTTCTCAAAGAAACCTTCTGGTTGGTGCATGTATATCTCCTTATCCAAATCTCTATGAAGAAATGCAGTCTTCACCTCTAACTATTTAGGATGAAGGTCTTCAATAGCAACAATACTTAATACAGACCTGATAGTATTGAGCTTCACAATGGGAGAAAAATGTCAGTGTAATCCACTCCTTTCTTCTGTTGGAATCCTTTGACAATTGGTCAAGCTTTGTTTCTCTTGGAACCATCATGCTCCTCTTTCACCTGATACACCCATTTATTATGAAGTGCCTTCTTTCCTATGGGTAACTCAGCTAGTTCCCATGTTTGGTTCAAGATAAGAGACTTTAACTCATCTTTCATGGCAAGCTCCCACTTGCTATCACCTTCAGTCTGAGAAGCTTCATCATAACATTTAGGTTCCCCTACATCAGTCAGCAACAAATAGCTCATGTATCTTTGGAAGGTACATGAGGTCGAGAAGACCTTACAGGAGCTGGAATAGGATGTTGTAGTGTGTCAGACGGGTCCACACTACTCAAATCAATGATTTCATCAGGAAATGGATTTGCTATAGTCGGTTCTGCTATGAGATTATCTGGAATATATTTGAATCTTCAAATACTGGCTCACTCTGCTTTGAGTCGTTGGCTTCTTTTTTATGTCTGTCTTTGCACATAACTCTTTTGTTAAAAATCACATCTCGACTACGGCTTACCTTCTTGTTTTCATAGTCCCAAATGCGGTAGCCAAACTCATTTTCTCCATAGTCGATGAGAGTGCATTTCTTGGATTTGGGATCAAGTTTATTTCTGCCTTGATCACTAATATGCACATATGCTATACAACTGAAAACTTTTAAATGTGATAATTTTACCTCTTTCCCAATCCACAACTCCTCTAGTATTTTGTGCTCTAATGGGATCAAAGGACCTCTGTTGACCAAATCAGTTGCTGTGTTGACTGCTTCTACCCAGAAATTCTTTGGTAGCCTTGATTGTATATGAATGCTTCTAGCCCTTTCTATCAACGTTTGATTCATATGCTCAGCTACACCATTGTGTTGAGGCATATTCGACACAGTTCTTTGCAGTTCGATCCTGTGCTCATAGCAGAACTGCTTGAATTTGGTATCTTCATATTCACCTCCATTGTCAACTCTAAGCTTTTTGATCTTTAGATTTCTCTCATTTTCGACCATAACTTTCCATATCCTGAAAGCCTCGAACACTTCAGATTTATTCCTTAAAAAGTAAACCCATGCCTTTCGCGAGTGATCATCGATGAAAGTAATGAAGTAACGCTTTCTACCAATGGATGAGACGGTCTTTGGCCCCCAAACATCAGAATGGACAAGCTATAGCCTTTCCTTCTTTGGGGTTTTTCCATTTATTTAAAAGCTGACTCTTTTCTGCTTTCCAAGTTTGCAATTTTCGCAGATACCTGTTTCCACTGACGGTAGACGTGGAATTTTCCCCTTCGAGTGCATAATCTTCATTCCCTTTTCACTCATATGGCCCAGCCTCTGGTGCCATATATCGAAATTTTTGTTGCTAGCCGCAACAATGATCGAACTTCGTGCTCCTGATGTCATGTAAAGAGCACCACTCTTCTTTCCTTGAGCAATCATCATTGCACCCTTCGAGATTTTCCAATCATCACCATGCAAAGTCGTAGTATAGCCTTCACTAGCAAATTGTCCTATGAAGATCAAATTCTTCCTCAAATCAGGTATATGCCTGATATCCTTTAGCTCCCAAACTGACGCATTTAGCTTAATCTTCATAGAACCTTTACCAATGATATCATAGGGTTGATTGTCACCAAGATATACCTTTCCAAGATTTCTAGAGACATACCTTTCGTAGAATTCTTTCTGCGAAGTGGCATGAAACGATGCTCCAGAGTCTAGCACCCAAGACTCTTCCTTTCTCTCCAAAGAGCATAACAACATTTCATCTCCTCCTGAGTTAGAAGTAACATTTGCCTCTGCCTTTGCCTCCTGATCCTTTGGTGCACTTCTGCATCGATTTTTGTAGTGCCCGGTCTTTCCACAGTTCCAACACTCCACGGTCTTTGAGCTTTGGGAATTGTTGGGATTTCTGGATTTAGATCTCCAATCCTTCAACCTACCTCGGTAGTTCGATTTGCTATGTCCATTTCCTCATGTTGCATTTCTTCCTCTTGATTGTGTATGCAAAATTGAAAATTTTGACGACTCACTAGAACCTCTTCATCGGATCTCTTCACTGAGAACCATATCACGGATATCATCATAATTTAACTTATTTCTTCCCGATGAGCTACTCACTGCTGTGACGGTAGCATTCCAACTTTCTAGTAGAGAAACAAAAGTATCAACGCTCATACTTCTTTATCAAATTCAACTTCAATTGAACTTAGCTGAGAAGTAACTGTATTCAACTCACTGAGATGTTGAGCTACCGATGCACCTTCTGTCATCCGCAAATTGAACAATTGCCTCATCAAATGAACTTTGTTAGAGGCTGATGGCTTCTCATACAAACTGGAGAGAGCCGCCACAAGACCTTCCGTAGTCTTTTCCTTTTCTATGTTGAAAGCAACATTGCGAGATAAAGTCAATCGAGTAACTCTAAGAGTTTGTCTATCAAGAAGAGCCCAATCTTCATCCTTCATACTCTCTGGCTTCTTTTCTGAGAGAGGTTGATAAAGCTTTTTCTAATATAGATAATCTTCAATTTGCATTTTCCAAAAGCCAAAGTCTGCTCCATCAAACTTCTCGATTTTCACGCTTTCTTCACCTACCGGCATTGCTCCCACCTGAATTTGATTTCCTTTCTAACAAATTATGGCTCTGATAATAGTTGTTGGGAAATTATGCAAATTCCCTTATAATTAGATTTTTGGAGGAAAGAAATAAAATGTAGAATGGTAAGACACACTGTTAACCCCTTTGTGAAAACGTGGATCAGAAATACTATTTCGAGACCGTCCAATTCGTTCGGACACGACATAGCCTGAGTCGTCCGGGTTCAACATGAATCATGTCGTCCGCACAAAACATATCCATGTCATAGAACGGTGTATGTGACATGAAATAAAGTCGTTAATGCGACATAAGGTCATATCGTCGGCATGATGTGCAATGAAGTCATTTAGTACGCTATGGCCACCGCTATGTTCAAACATACAAGAGTGCACTGCCATGTCGTACTCACATATCACATACACCTTCTCCATCTTTTGATACAAAGGAACATGTATGGGGGGATAGCATGATGACTAAAGAGAAGCTGCTACGTGTATGAAGACACGTGAGTCCAGGTAAAGCATATTGCTCTGGAGTAAATGAACCAAGTTGCTATAGATTTCCTGAAAACACGGACTGCAGACATTTCAATATGCAAAAAGGAAACCCTGGAACTCAAGTCGTTTTTAACTGCCGTACGATATTTTGGTCCCACAAACTTTCATGACAGTTAAGTCATTCCGCATCATTCATCCAAGTCGTTTATACAATGTAAAAGCGTCTCACTTCTACTATGTTGCTAAGCCCATGTCGCTAGAAAGCTGGAGAGGCCATGTCGGACCATTTAAGTCGCCTCCACCATCTCGTATGGCAAAGATGAAGTATATATCCAGAATGCATGTCGGTAAGACGTTCAAACCATATCATTCATATTGCATGCCGCAAGTTAACTATTGGTGCCACATCAGTGTAGGCTTATGTTGCATGCAAACATAGCATAACCGGATTGGCAATCCTCTAATCCATGTCGTGAGTCGTAACATGCAATCAGGCCACCACGTCAACAAGGGTCGTGTCAATTTCATGTCGCATGGATACAGCCATATAAACTCAAGTCCAAGTTCCTTATGCCGCAAGCAGTCATCACGTAGCAATAAATATGGGAGCACTTTGTCACCAAAATGTTCATACGACATGAATATAATGCATGTATACGGCATGATGAAAAGACATGTATACAACATAAGTTATTTACTAAATAAAGAATGAGCTGTGTTAATAAGGAAAGTCGTAGTGCCCATTTATAATCAGGTGGACACGTAGGCTCATTAACAAGTATTGCCCGGATTATTTTGCATATCGTTGAACTAAGAGTCATGACGTTGGATAAGTCATGGCGTGGGCCAATCATGTCGTGAAAGTTAAGCATGTCGTTGACCCCTTTCCGTTAGAAAAGGCAAGCTGCAAATACATGTGGGGTCACGAGAAGTGTAGATACATGAGAGGACAGCTGGCCACGTGTTGGATTATAAAATCAAGTTGTTAAAGCATTACCAAAGCAGACCATTATAGAAGTCATTCCGTGTGCCACATGCCGCCAGATGATTTCATGTCGCAAGTAGCTCCATGACGCTATAAACCATGTCATATGAGATTTTCATGCAATGGTGAGAGGAGTCATAATGAAATAGAGTCATGACAAAATGAGTCATGGCGATATGAGTCATGACGTTTCTCTGCGTAATTACTGAATTGCCACCTGGGCCAAAAATCACCTATAAATACCCCTCATAATTCACTTGTGTGGGAGGGGGGAGGGTGAAATTCATTCTAAGGAGGAGACTCCGCAAAATTCAAAACTCACCTACAATTTCTATAATGGCTACCGAAGATCTAACTACTCATCATCAACTTCATGAGGATAAATTCATGTTAATGATCATTGAAGCTACAAGATAAATCTCTCAAAGACCATTCATATGATCTCGAATCTTCTCTAACTCTCTCCGAAGCTTAGACTGAATGCTAAATCACAATGAAATCAACGAAGATCATGGAAAAGGATCAAAGCATAATGATTGATGATTCATCACAAAGCTAAAAGATCTCTTCATTTTCTTCGCAAAAATCAAGTGAAATTAGATTATAAAAAGAGTGAGAAGAGAGTAAAATAAAGGGATGAATGTCATGAGGGAAAATCCATGTGTTGTAGGCTCAAATATTATAATGAGAATTGATTAAAAGTGGACATAGATTCATATTGAATGGAACCACTATAAAAATTCCTTTGTGTTCTTACTTATTTTTATCCGTTTGTTTTGTTATTATGCGGTTCCATATTCTTACCGAATCGGTGAAGTGTAGTTTTTACACCTTTGGTGTTTGATCCCAAATTTGGAGCAAACATTTGGCACCCACCATGGGGCCGCGTTCGCATCTCCTACCTTTTCTCACACTCTCTCAAGGTTAAGAGACTCACATTAAAGTTTTGAACTGAATCCTTCTCCCAAATTATGGCCAAATCTAAGAAGACCACTAGCAAAACAGTGGTAGAAGCCGATAATGTCGCTAGGGAAGAAACACCGCTTAATAACCGTTTTGAAGTTGGCGAAAATTCAGAAAGCGGAGTTGGTGTTACCAAAAATGAATTAAAAATCGCTATTGCCAATATCAACAACCGAATGGATGCCTCTACCAAAATAATGATGGAAAAACTCGACACCATCCTTAATGCTCGATCAAATCCAGCCCCTCCAAAAATGCATGTGGATCTCGAGGAGAATGATAAATCGCCCGCTTCCGATCATAACCACAACTACAATATCGAAGACGATTATGATTGGGCAAGTGAAAGGGACGAAGCTGACATCAAGAATTTGAGGTCAAAAGCTAAGGACCATTCCGAAGCGAATGCTCGAAAGGTCATTAATCATGTCACGGGGGCACCTCCTCGTCGAGAAGGCAAATAGCCAAAACTCACTAATCGAGGTCGAATGCCTAGGCGAACATTGGTAAAGAGCTCAGCTTCACAGAGCGCCATAGCACCGAAGAATACATTTCGGACATGATAGAACGAGCCATAAAAAAGAATCAGGCTAGCAAGGACGACGAAAGAGAATGGAACTTTTCTCCCGATAGGACTCCATTCACCGAAAGAATCCTTGAAGTAGAATGCCCGAAGAAGTTCAATCCTCCGACTTTGCCTCCGTACAACGGTCTCGTTGATCTAAACTACTTCCTATTCAAATATGAATGGCATATGAGTGCAGATAAGGTGACCGATGAGATGAGGTGCACGTACTTTCCTCTCTACTTAGAAGGTGCCGCATCACTATGGTTCACAAAGCTGCCACCCAAGTCCATCGATCGGTTCTCTGACCTGACCAAAAAGTTTAAGGAGCAGTTCCGCTTGTACGCTACCAAAGCCAAGGATGCTATAACACTTTCAGCAATGAAACAGAATCCAGGGGAAACTATCAAAGCCTTCCTCAGTCGATTCAATGTTGCTTTGTCTGGAGTAAGGAACGCGGAACCTCGCATAATCCTCATGTCTCTACTCAGCACCATGGATAAGAAGAGCGAGTTCGGAAGATGGATAAAAATGAAAGAACCGACTACACTTGACAAGTTCTATAAGAAGGCGGAGGAGTACATGAGAGTGGACGACAATCCTATACCTCTTCAGATCATCAGTGGTAACTAACTTCCTGAGGCTCCCAAAAATGCTGCTACTCGGTGTGATCAAAAGAGTATTCAGGGGCAGAAGCGAGCAAATGACAGGAATGACAGCAAAGCTAATAAAAAGTTTCACCTTCTTGACTCGTCTAAGTTAACTCCTCTGAATGACACTCCCGAGAACATCTACCTTGCCACAAAGGACGCAGAAGATTACCCAGAGCCTCAGCCAATAAAAATGAATGAACATCTGACTAAATCCGGGAAGTTCTGTCGATATCGTAATCAGCTGGACCACAGCACCAACGAATGCAGGCACCTGAAATCATTAATTGAAGAGTTGATTACGAAGAACCATCTGCAACAATTTGTGAAGAACTCCCAAGATGCAAATCCTTCTGCAGCTCCCCAAGGGCAAGGGGCATCAAATGATTAGTCTGGTCCAAGCAATGTAGCTTCTGCTCAGATCATCCTAAGGCTGATAATCAACTGACAACCGTTGATGATGATCTAATATCTACGGCTCAGAATAAGCGATCATTATCTCCCCTTTGCATTACTTTACTCTTGACTATGTTTTACTTTCTTGTAAAAAGTCTATAATGGTTTACATGCAATGTACGGAACAAAAGTACTACGAATGAAATGTTGCCTGCTTGTGTAAATCTCTAACTTGCAAAATATATATGAAAATTTTGCTAAATGACGATTTTCTCATTGCAGGCTATTCCATAGGCGTTTGCTTCCTCAAGATCCGACGAAATGAGGCAACTCCGATAATACCAACTCAATGGTTAAACAAGGAAGTCCCAATGAATCAAACAGCGAATAGAGCAACAAGCTGTCACGAATCCAAAACCTCATCCCCCAAAGGTTGCGGGAATCCATAGGCGTGAAATGAAGCACGGGAACTTGCTGAAGCAAGACGAAGCATGGGAGTTCGCAAGCGCGGAGCGATGCAGCCTTAACTCAAAGGTTGCGGGAATCCGTAGGCGCGAAACGAAGCGCGGGAGCTTGCTAAAGCAAGACGAAGCGTGGGAGTTCGTAAGCGCGGAGCGATGCAGCCTTAACCCAATGGTTCGCGGGAATCCGTAGGCGCGAAACGAAGCGCGGGAGCTTGCAAAAGCAAGACGAAGCATGGGAGTTCATAAGCGCGGAGCAATGCAGCCTTAACCCAACGGTTCGCGGGAATCCGTAGGTGCGAAACGAAGCGCGAGAGCTTTCTCAAGCAAGCCGAAGCGTGGGAGTTCGTAAGTGCAGAGCGATGCAGTCTTAACCCAAACCTCGCGGGAGTTCGCACTGCGAAACGATGCAACAACCAAAAATCCCTTTCCATAGAGAAAGAGACTTCTCCGTAGGAGAAATCAACAACGTTCAATGAAATCTATCATGTTGATTCAATCGCAAAAAAAGGTAAGACAATGGATTAAAAGGACCTCACTAAAACATGGGGCATCCAACGGAATCTTCAATGCCAAAGCTGATCAGCATGACAAACAAACATTAAGCAGTGAAATTCTTCGCATAATGAATGCTAACAATGCCCTCCTGACCAGGGCACCAAAAATCAAAGACTTCTCCAAAAAGTAGCAGAGAATAAATCATAAATACGTACTTCTCAAATAAGAAATATCGTACATCATCATATAAGTCACTGAAACTGTAACGTTTGAAATCCGCAGTTGACTTTAGTCAATTAATTGATTTTAAGTGTAAATGCAAATTTGAACTAGAATATAGTATTTGTACAAACAATGTTCAGTGAGTTATGAATCGCTGAGTAGAACAATTCTGTGTAGATACTTCAATCAGTTCAAAAATAAAATTCGTTATAATTCATTTTCTAATGATTAAACTAATTTTTTATTGATGTGGGCGATCAATGACAAAGTATAAGTCCATGATTGTACAAATACTTGTTTTGATTATAGAACAGGTAGCATGGAGCATCTAAATTTGAAGCAAGATTCGCCTTAGCAAACAAAAGGCTATGACTGAATCTCAGCATAAATTGTATTCATTTCGAAGCCCGCATTTCTCCCAAGCAAAAAATACAAGCTTCGAGGGGCAGATGTTAACCCCGTTGTGAAAACGCGGATCAGAAATAATATTTTGGGACCGTCCAATTCGTTCAGACACGACATAGCTTGAGTCGTCCCGGTTCAACATGAATCATGTCGTCTGCACCAAACATATCCATGTCGTAGAACGGTGTATGCGACATGAAATAAAGTCGTTAATGCGACATAAGGTCATATCGTCGGCACGACATGCAATGAAGTCATTTAGTGCGCCACAACCACCGCTACGTTCAAACATACAAGAGTGCACTGACATGTCGTACTCACATATCACATACACCTTCTCCATCTTTTAATACAAAGGAACATGTATGGGGGATAGCATGATGACTAAAGAGCAGCTGCTACGTGTACGAAGACACGTGAGTCCAGATAAAGCATATTGCTCTGGAGTAAATGAACCAAGTTGCTGTAGATTTCCTGAAAACACGGACCGCAGACATTTCATTATGCAAAAAGGAAACCCTGGAACTCAAGTCGTTTTAAACTGCCGTATGGTATTTTTGTCCCACAAACTTTCATGATAGTTAAGTCATTCCGCAGCATTCATCCAAGTCGTTTATACGATGTAAAAGCATCTCGATTCTGCTATGTCCCTAAGCCCATGTCGCTAGAAAGCTGGAGAGGCCATGTCGGACCATTCAAGCCGCCTCCACCATCTCGTATGGCAAAGATGAAGTATATATCCAGACTGCATGTCGTTAAGACATTAAAACCATATCATTCATATTGCATGCCGCAAGTTAAATATTGGTGCCACATCAGTGTAGGCTTATGTCGCATGCAAACATAGCAGAACCGGATTGGCAATCCTTTAATCCATGTCGTGAGTCGTAACATGCAATCAGGCCACCACGTCAACAAGGGTCGTGTCAATTTCATGTCGCATGGATAGAGCCATATAAACTCAAGTCCAAGTTCCTCATGCCGCAAGCATTCATCACGTAGCAAAAAATATGGGAGGACTTTGTCACCAAAATGTTCATACGACATGAATATAATGCATGTATACGACATGATGAAAAGACATGTATACAACATAAGTTAGTTACTAAATAAAGAATGAGCTGTGTTAATAAGGAAAGTCGTAGTGCCCATTTATAATCAGGTGGACACGTGGGCTCATTAAAAAGTATTACCGGAATTGTTTTGCATATCGTTGAACTAAGAGTCACGACATTGGATAAGTCATGGCGTGAGCCAATCATGTCATGAAAGTTAAGCATGTCGTTGACCCCTTTCCGTTAGAAAAGGCAAGCTGCAAATACATGTGGGGTCACGAGAAGTGTAGATACATGAGAGGACAGCTGGCCACCTGTTGGATTATAAAATCAAGTTGTTAAAGCATTACCAAAGCAGACCATTATAGAAGTCATTCCATGTGCAGCATGCCGCCAGATGATTTCATGTCGCAAGTAGCTCCATGCCGCTATAAACCATGTCGTATGAGATTTTCATGCCATGGAGATAGGAGTCATAGCGAAATGGAGTCATGACAAAATGAGTCATGGCGAGATGAGTCATGGCGTTTCTCTGCATAAGTACGGATTTGCCACCCATGCCAAAAATCACCTATAAATACCCCTCATAATTCACTTGTGGGGGGGGGGAGAGGGGAGAAAAAAATTCGTTCTAAGGAGGAGACTCCGCAAAATTCAAAACTCACCTACAACTTCTCTAATGGCTATCAAAGATCTAACTACTCATCATCAACTTCATGAGGATCAAATTCATGTTAATGATCATTGAAGCTACAAGATAAATCTCTCAAAGACCATTCATATGATCTCGAATCTTCTCTAACTCTCTCCTAAGCTTAGATTGAATGCTAAATCACAATGAAATCAACGAAGATCATGGAAAAGGATCAAAGTGTACAAGTGATTGAAGATTCATCGCAAAGCTAAAAGATCTCTTCATTTTCTTTGCCAAAATCAAGTGAAATTAGATAATAAAAGGAGTGAGAAGAGAGTAAAAGAAAGGGATGCATGTCATGAGGGATAATCCATGTGTTGTAGGCTCAAATATTATAATGAGAATTGATTAAAAGTGGACATAGATTCACATTGAATGGAACCACTATAAAAAATCCTTTATGTTCTTACTTGTTTTTATCCGTTTGTTTTGTGATTATGCGGTTCCATATTCTTACCGAATCAGTGAAGTGTAGTTTTAAACCTTTGGTGTTTGATCCCAAATTTGGAGCAAACACACACAAACTTGATAACAGAGTTCGACCAATTATGCCTACTTCTCCGGGCTCCTGCAGATCTTTTATTTAAGAGAATATTACAAAGTGATTACACAAAACACTTTTCACTCAACACTCAATCTCACTCTTAAGCTTGCTCTCCTTTTCTTCTTATTGGATTTGAGATGGGATGAAAGTTATGAAGAAGAAGGATGGATATATAGGTGAGAATATGGTTGGTTGAGGTTGGTGGCTTGGTTGGTGGCATGGTTGGTGCATGGTTGGTGCAGCCCATGTTTATTGCACGCGACCAACAACCTTTATAACAATCATCATCCTCATCGGCAATGGTTGTTGACTCATTGTCATATTGTTTCTCTTGAGACCATAGTACTACGTCAACAATGTCTCCATCAAAAACCCTATTCATGTTAGAGTGTGTGCGAATAACTATTTCATCATTGATACTCTCACTGCAGACATAACCTTCAAATGGATTGTAAAGATTGATTCTTAGTTTTTCTTGATGATATATTCCACATAACATACCGTTTGTGATCTCTGACATTGCTTTATGTTCATTGTATATTATTTTTGCTTTTGATGGTCTCAAGTCTTCAATTTCTCCATGATCATGTCCTCGGAGGACGGCTGAACAAGCAGATCCAACCGACTGGGATTCCCAAGTGATTGTAAAAATGACTCAACTATCTCTGCCTAAAGTCACTCTGCGATGGCTTTTTTTATTATCTCTATCAATGATAATAAGTAATACCTGACATTTTCCATCCAAGTGAGATTGATACCATTGTGCGGCCACTCGAATTGCTCTGTCATTACAATCATTGATAGTCTCCCCCTTCATTGGCGAACATTTATATCTCTCAAATTTTCATTGGCAAAGACATATAATTTCCTAGCCTTGTTAGTACACAGGGCACTAAGCTTGTTGTAAATTGCTTAATTTATATTCTTTACTTCATTCAACACAGTCAATAGCACAACCACCTCATCCATATCCTCATTCTCCAGCAAATTTATTTGATTGAGGACGACGTTGATATCAACAACAAGAGCGGAGGATGATCCATCAAGGCAAGCTGAAGTGGCATCACATGTGGTGCACAAGCAGCACCTGCAATAAATATCGTCTCTCAAGTAGTTCTCTCGCACTAGATTTTTTATTTTGCCGCTTCTCAATTTGACATTAAAGGATTTGTTATGAAGCATGGCATCTTTAGTTTGTGAAGGAGAGGGAGAAGTGAATTTTATTTGATTTTATTTTCCGCCAGACTAAAAAATCGATTATATACAGAAGCTAACCTTTTAAAATCGAATTATAAAATTTATTTTCTTATAGAAATCGACACATGTTTCATTTACGCACAACCGAACGGTACATTCGATCACTACGAAACTTGATGGTGTACAACAGATCACTACTACAATTCCAAAATTATAAGTTTCATCATAGTCTGATTCTATTCTCTCAAAACGACAATTTACACGTATTCCGCAATCGTTTGACCACTAATTGGTCTGAAATCGAAATATTGTGATTCATATACTTATTTTCCACGTAACGAAAAATATGGAATTGATGGATCTAGTCCTTGGTCCAAATTCAATCGTTTATGAAAATTCCTATTTTGGAACCATCAGTTGAGTAATTAACGATCAATATTTAAATATCCAATCATTAAAATGCGGGTTGTTACATTCTTTCCTCTTAAAGGATTTCATCCCTGAAATCTTCAACGAGAAAACTACACAGGCCCAACTCCCACGAAAAGTGACAATACAAGATGAACCGTCACTCACTCAATGCTCTCAACAACAATCTTTGAAGTGGTCATAACGCGGGAAATAGACTCGGAATTTAGCATGGAGCCAACATTACCATTCCTAAGTACAACCACAATCAAATCGGGGATCGTTGTAGCTTATCCTATCGCCTAAATTGTACACTTATTTTCCAAACAAATGGATAGTGGAAAATAGAAGTAACAACCCACTAGTTGGAAGACAATCCAATATGGTATCGCATGTTGAATTTCTTTCCAAATTTGGCTAAATTTACTTAAAATTTCGACATTACCTCCTTTGCACGGATTGATCAGGAAAAATCATAACTCGCCATATAAGACCCATCCCAACAAAAGTCTAAAAGTGGCTACCCATACATAGGGAACAAAATCATCAAAATGCACAAAATGGAAAAAACTACAATTCTACGTCTACTACATATTTTTTTTAAAAGAAAGCTTGGCATTTAGATGCAAATTAGCATCCAAACAAATCAAGTCTTTCCTCTGCATATCTAGCCATGTATTTAACAAAGAGGATTAGACACAATAGTAGAAATAGAAATGGAGGAAATAAGTATGTTAAATAAATTGAATTTATTTAATATAAGCATGTCAAGTCATGTATGGAATTTTATCTCGAATAAAAGGACTATACAATAGTACAATTATCCTACATTCCTAATAATTCATATAAATATAAATAGATATGCCAACATCGTTAATAACATGCATAAGCAAAACAATAGCAATTATAGAAAGTAACATTCATACCTATCCTAGCATGCAGGATACTATCCTAACTCATAAGACACATTGAATATTAAATCCATATATCACTCGATAACTTGGTTGTCATTTCAAAAATAAAAATACTAATCTAGCGTCTCTCATCAATAAATTGGGTATGACTCAAGTGCTATCATGCTTTCCCCAATTTTTGTGGCAACATATGAATGAATACCATCGAAAATTATTCCCGCATCCATCCGAAAATCTTTAATAGTTATAGAAACTATTCGATTTTTCCTATTCATCTATAAATAAATGACGTCGTATTCAACATGAAGTGAATGTGCAATCGACCCCTTCTAATGATCCCCAGAACAAGCAATGCCTCTTCCATACGGAACCAACCATCATGGTCAAGTTTATAATACCTTACATCGGGTTTTGGAGTTGTAATCCGTAATAAACTTAAGTGACATTCACAAAAGTAATATCGCTTTTGAACTAGTACACCTCCAAGTCGACTCAAACAACAAACCATTCCACACGTACATATGGAAACACAAAGTTGTAAGAGGTTAATGATTTGAACCATCGATGCTGACGAAGGTTGAGTTACATCTTGGGAAAGAGAAACTCCAACGATGTGCATCAATAAACGACTCTAACCCTTTTGCTAATAACAAGTGACTTCTATGCTCCAAAGAGAACTCTATCGCCATCGATTCTGAATCAAGAGTCGAATACTACTCATACGATTTTGGTTATGGACTAAAATACGACAACCTTCTATGTCCACACAATCAAGTGTGTTCTATTGGCTCATCGTTTCTGCATAGAATGAGAAATTTATACACGCATGTGTCAAATTCAACTTCCAAATGATTGAGCTCTCGTAGGACTCATAGCGACATCCTACTCGAGATGACATGACCCAAGTGCTTCACTTCTCTTATTGAAAAGTGGTACTTCAACATATGGTGTTTTCTGAACACCTACAACACAATCAACAAAATCTATTGAATCATTGGCTAGCCTGAATGGTAAAACTAACCACTCAAGATCAAGGCAGTGTGTAAAACGCTGTAATTGGCATACACCGTCCAACTACCCACAATTGGTAGAATAATCTCGGGATCCCCAAACAAAAGAACATCCTTAGCTAGTTCGATAAAGAATTGGCTCAAATATAGTGACAATTTGGTCATTTATCCAGTTACTCTCAAGTTACAAGTTCAGTTGGTGACTCACTATTAGAGAACCATCTCAGCGTGCTATTGTCTAATTGTAAGTGATTCACCTACCAAAGTTCTAAGTCTTAGCCCGTTATAAATTGAAGACAACTTATATTAAAGAGCATGTCCTAACCCACTATCATCATCAACAACCTATCACTACCACCGATATTTAGTCTTCTAGGAAAGTGAAATTCAAGACTTAAATATTAATTCCAGTTAAGTTCAATAATCAACAACAAGAAAACATATTGACAAACAATAAATCATGACTTGATGAAATTTATGTTTTGACGAACCGTGTATATTGTTAAGTATAGACTAGTTATTCCATAACACTCCTCCACCTCGAGGCCCAATATTAAACACTATGGATATAGCAGTCACCTATAGCATCAAATCTTGGTGATCAAACACGGGAAGTTACATACATATATAACCTAACTAAGCCCTCAATACGACTAGTCGGAATCAAGAAAATCAATTAATTATCATGAGTCCCAATTCCGTTCCATCCATCGAACCACAAGATCAGATAGAACGATGAAACCTTGGGGCCAAAGTAAAACACGTACAAAAACGCCATTGGTGGAAAACATGTATCGAGTGATGACGTATTCGCTTCTCTTTCTCAAGGGAGCACTCGACGAAATAGAATTGATGATCTATACATACGTTTCCACAATTGGTCGCGACAAAATAGAAAAAAATTCTATATTGGACACAAGCTTGAACATCGCTAGATTTCTCGATCGACTTCTCTAAGCTATCATTCCCTCATTAAATGTAATCATCCACCTTATGAATCGATCACTCAACCCAACCACAGACTCCAGACTTAGGAGTGACAATAGAAAGAATAAACTGTACTTCGATAACACTTCGAATTCGATCACACTCTCCAACACAGATATATTGCTTAAATCAGAGAACTTCTTACCGACTTTTAAGAAGTCAATACAAATCTTTTCAAAGTGAACCATGAACTGATCTCGAGTGAATCGGCTTGGAAACCCAAAGCGAAAAAGGCTCTCAATCAATCCAGGCTTAACCTTGGAGTTTGTTAGAAAAAAACTTCCACTTTATTTGATATTCAAGTCATTGAAGAGCTCCTATTCAAGTCATTGAAGAGCTCCTTGCTTGAACCCAAGCAGCTCTCATGCCACCACAGTCAATTTTGTTCCAAAGAATGCAATTCCACGTGGACACATATGTATCCATAAAATGCGACACAGTTGACTCATTGTACTTGAGCGCCATTACCAATTAGAGATATTATGACATCCTAAATAATGGATCGTACCATTTACAAAAAACAAAAGCAGTAAAGCGAGGCTAGTTGTCCTCGATTCTGCCTGACTGTCTACTCAAAAATGGAGTAATTAGAAATATTTTGCATTCGTCAGATCGTCTCAGATAAGTGGTCAGGACGATTAATCACTAATAGAGAAAACTATTCCAATAGCACTCATGTGCAAAACAACCTATACTATATATATATATATATATTTGAAAACTTTATGAAAATACATACTCTCTTGTATATATTAACTCTCAAATTCAGTATTGCTTAGGTTAAATAATGTAACTAAGCCCTGATACCAAATGTGATGACCGTTATACAACAATGATGCTCATAACCAAAATTTGCACTATACAAGCCCCCGATCGATGTGAACCGACCATCAAGAGAAAAAAACTTTAGAGAAGAAGAGAAAAGAAAATTAAAAGAAGAAAATAAAAGAGAAGAGAAAGAAAAGATTAGAACATGAACAAACCAGAAAGAACACAAATGTGATCGCAGAACCAATCGTACATCTCACCGCGCATCGAATAACATATAATAATAACAATCACAAACATAAAACAAGCGAGATAGTAATAATTATATAAAACAAATAATCATGATATATCGACCCATACAGTTATACATAACAGTAATAGAGTTTATACAAGAGATAAATAAACTCAGAATCATAAACTGTGTCTAATAAGAAAACATAATACTGTCAAGGCTCCACAGTGTCACAAAGTGGAATAAACGATGATAATATAGATATAAATAGGAAAGACATCATCTCCTTCTATTCCACATGTAGAACTTCGAGTAATGCCTATACCTATTACCTAATCAGCATCGTCAACGAGCACACAAGATGATAAGAGGAAAATAAAACCTTGGGTAAGACAAAAGTCTAGTGTGAGCGATAAACGAATCTCATGGTACTATAAAAGTTGTAATAGTATACAACACTAAGGGAATGGAGAATCATACATGTCCTACCCCTATATCCACAGAGTTAGAACATAGCAAAAGGTATATGTTACTCTACGCAAAGCATCATGTATTAATGGTAAGATAAATGTCTGAGTACCAAATGGTGATAAACATTTAAATAACCATAACATTCATCATCCATACTCATATTCACTCACTCAATACATTGGATATGTTGGGAATGAATATTATGGATCTTAAGGATAACTTAACACCAGAGGAGGTGAATGGTGTTAAATGAAAAGTTTGAATTTTTTAAAATCATTTTGAATATAAAAGAATCAAATGCAAGTCACAGATGTGAAACAATCACAGAATCAAACACATATGCAAATAATAAGTAAAAGAAGTAAAGGAAAGAAAACACTAGGATTTTATATTAGTTTGGAGTTACCTCACATCCAATCCAACACAATTGCTTATGTAGATTTTTTACAAATAAATGTCGATATTACAACCCTTGATTTCAAGGCCATAAGATGCACCCCTCCTTCTTCCGAGTACGTGGAACTCTCTTGATTTAACTAGGCTCTACAATCATCTAATTGATTTATGGGCTACATTCATACCCAATTGATTTAACATGCCACAACGACGCCTTTTTAGTAACAATTTGATAGAAGACTCGATAGGACTTTGATCTTTCGACCTTCGATTACAAATTCTCCTATATCTGTGAATAGCACTGAGATTTTTGAGAGAGGGTGATAGAGAATCAGACTAGAGATGATCCGGTTTGATTCACTCTGAATTTTAGCAGAGTTTGGTCAAAGATTCTTGAAATTTAGAAAGGAAATGGAGTAGAGAAGGAGTAAAGAATAATAAAGAAAAGTGATTTAAAATTCGTTCAAGCATTACGTATATATAGGCAAACAACGGTCATATCCCTTCGTGAAGGAAAATGACGAATGAGCACTTCTTTTAAAATTTGATATTTTGTTGAAACGACAACATGAGGGATGGCATATGTCAACATGCCTATGTTGAGAATTTAAAAAAATGTTTTCATAAGAATTTTTATTTTGAAACTTGTTAAAACAATTATGAGATTTGTAAAATATTCTAAACATAATATTAGTAAGTAATAACACTTGTTAAATATTCTAGAAAATGGTTTTAAAAATAGTAAAATATTTAACATTTAAACCATAAATAAGAATATAAGACAATTAAACTGAAAAATATAACCTGAGATTATGGCAAAAACTTTGAAATTAAAAAACAATAAATTACAAAGGTAACAAAGAGTAAAATATTAAAAAAAAGAAATATTTAGAAATCAAAAATAAGTTATTCAAAAAAGTTTTTATTTTGAGGCTAAAGTATTAAAAAATTGGAAAGGAAATTTGAAAAACAATTTTGAAAAACACTTATGAAAATTCATGGCTTCCATCCCACTATTAAAATCCGAATAAAGATGTTAGTGCTATTGTGAAGTTTTAATAAATCAAGACCCTATTATTTATCTTGATATCCTTAATTTTTCAACTTTTAATCCTCAAACTTTAATCTTTATACTGTACAGTCTTCATTCTCAATACCTATATATAAATATTCAACATATACATATATAACTCAACATAAAATGTTAGTATACATATTTTATAATAAGTCGTAAGGTTATTGCCAACAAAAACGTAATCTTCGGAACTAACAGGATACACGTTAAGCTTAAATGGTCCTATCGTCAGATAAAGGACAAATATGGTCCTGATTCCTTATACTCGAATTCATGCCACTTTGACAGCCAGGAACTAAACTATATATTGATAGTCTGTGGCACCCAAATCTAAGAGCCATTGTTGTTCCAAGGGCCATCCTCACCCAACAATCATTGCAAATGTAACCCTGCTTTACCAGTACATATTGGAATCTATAAGCATTATAAATCCCTTAGCATTCATTTTCCTCGTCACGGAGTCCATCATGGATTGTCTGTATAACCTTCCTTGAAGAAACCATAGTTTAGAGATCATTCTAGCCTCATCATCAGTCGAAGAATGTCAATATCCTCATAAATTTCCTCCGACAATCTCACCATCTCGACTCAAAGTTCCTTACTTTGTATCTAGGGGAAAGAACATCCATTGCAACAGCCTCAAACCGCAACCACCGATCAAAGAGCCACCATGCCAAACTAACTACCGAATGTACCATCATATCACACTCTTCAAAATCATACCATCTTCCTGGTAAAATCTCCCAAAGTGTCCAATAACTATAGTGTCGATATTGCATGGTTCGATGGAGACTACTAGGATCACGTATTTAAACAAAATTGGTTAAGTACACATTCAAAGAAAACATCCGACATTCATTGCGAAATTTATCTTGTCACCAAGTCCATCCTTTGCTTCAAATCGGCCACCAAACTCTAGTTACACTCCATCTTCAAATCCATTGTCGAGCTTGAATATTGCTCTGTTGTTGAATCCAATCATGCACTTTGAAGATCCTTCGAAAATTATCTCATCTATTCGAGTTAGCATCCTTGTGCACTTAATTATCATACATCGAACTATGCATTTGATCAATAAGCACCCAAGCTCCTAGATATGAGATTTCCTAATACTAGATCATCTACGAGCGACATTTTAAGCTAAACTAAGCAAACAATTCAACCAATAGTCATACAAATTGTTAAACTAACATACAAGCATCCATAATAGTAGTAATAAATCAAACAGAACACATCTATAATAGTCAAAATAAAATAAATATCCAAACAACTAGATTTAACAGTGTGGTCAAAATTACGTATAATAGCGCATAAACAGATAAATAGCACACAATAGAACATAAACAAGTAAAATTGTGATAATCAAACAGAAACTACTTAAATCGCTTTTTAATATGTTTATTTATTATTTACTAGGTTTAACTACCTTAAGAATTACGTTTATAATTAGAAATCAAACAAAAACGTCAATTAAATACTATATGAACAACTGCAGTTCATTGGAGACAATATCACTCACCATAGCCAAATCAATCCAAACAATCTCTAAGTACAACTCGTCCATATGATTTCAATGGAGAGACGACGTGAATCTAACATCATATGTAAAAGTTATGACATTTGTAAGTTATTGGATTTAACGAGCCTCTAACTCCTTCTTCTCAAAGCAACTCCCTGTACATTTCATATTCCATTGCCATGCACCTATTAAGAGTGATATGGAGATTTGCTCTACGAAACTAGAATCTGACTTCAACAGTGAGTTTCTCCTTGCAAACTCGATCTGCTGGCACCATCACTCGAGATCCTGGCCATCCTATGACATCACGTCATTGAGGTTACTATGTGTATTTCAAAATGTCGCATCTTCCCATCATTGATCGATCCCAAAGTTGAGGCCATGAACGGATGTCATTGGGTGAGAGAACCATAATGCTGATGATCATTTTACCCAAGCCTCTCAAAACAATGTCGAGACAAATCCTAGTTCGTTGGAAATATTTCAATCATGACAAAACACGAATGCACCACTAAAATCAGGTGTAGGATTGAAGAGGTTTCCATTGTGAATCCAACAAAGCACAATTTATCGTAGAGAAAATCAATTGGTTTTGATTGCAAAAAATGGGGAGTCAGCCATAAATTAATGAAATAGTAAAATAAAATTAAGGAGGGTGTTGAATAGTAATAAACCAATATAAATATAGGCTTGTACCAAGAAGTGCAGATTTATTGCGTTTTGTGATTCTTAAGATGATTTGTTGGTGATACGAGTTTGTGGGACCAACTCATATAGTGCTTAAATAAGAAAAGAGAGGTTTGAGAATTTCTAATTTAAGTATTTGGAATAAATTATATAACTTGGTTGAATAAGGAATTTATTCCAATCTATAATCTTAAGATCATAATTTAATAATTAAAAGGGATATTGAAAATATATTTTGGGAATAAATCTTTAAGGGAAAATATGTTTTCAATATGAAATTGGTAAATTGTTGATTTAATTATTAAATTACTAATTGAGGTTTTTAATACAAAGATGCATCTTGATAATAATATCAATAGAGATATTGTGTTTAAATTACATTATTGAATTTAAAGTGTACATATGGCTTTTAAAATATTAATCAATGAACAAGTAAGTTTGTTGATTTTATAAAAATATATATATTGATGTGGTCAATATTTATAGAATTGGTGTGTTTTATTATAGTTGATAATAAATTTAAATTATTGAGTTAATAAAATGTACAACAACATTGTTGTATAAATAAATCGGGAAATTTTTGTTTTTAAATACCAACTATACATAAAATAAAGTGTGTATTGTTGTATTGAAATAAAAGAGTAAAAGTGTTTTATGTGATAAACAATGAGTTAAAACCATTTATTATGGTTTGATAACGTAATTGTAAATATTTGATTAGCAAAACAATTATTGTAATTTTGGGCTATAGTATATTGTTGTATTTAATAACAAAGAATAAAAACATATGTTTTGACTTGTGAATGACTTATTTTGTTAAAATAAGTCATTGATGACATTTGTTTGTTGTATTGTAGAGATTATACAAATAAATAAAGATATGTTTGACAAACACATTTATTTTGAGATACTATGTTGAATTTGATAATTTATTAATTATAAATGTGTTTATGTGTTAATTTGTGTGTTGAATCGTTGAAATTAACAAAACCATATTAATGATAGTGTTTGTGTGTGTAAATTAGTTTTGGAGAAGTTAGTCGGATTTGATTTAGTAGTTAACTAATGTTTATACTTATAAGGGTATAATTATGTTTAATTAGCACAATTAAACTCATTTTGGGCTTTGAATGAATACTTAGCCCATTTCCTTTCCTTAATTTGTTTTGGGCAATTGCAAAAGAAAAGTATGTATACTTTCCCTTCCATCTCTTTGTCCTCCTGGAAACATAGAATAATGATAGACCCCTTCTCCTCTTTCTCTCCTAAGAGTTCTTGCATGCTCCAATTTCATGTGCCAATAGATTCAAGCTTTCCTTCCGATCATTGCTAGCCAACTTAAACTAGAGATTCATCTCCAGTAGGAGAAATTAAAATAAGAAGTAATTGTTAGAATTTAGGTTGTTGCATGTCAATTTTCTTACTACTGTGTGCTTCATATTGACCCTCTACAACTATAGATCAAGGGAATTCATCCTAAATACCAATCAAGGTAAGTCGATTGAATCACACACTCGAGTTTATATTATCTGTGTAAGATCGTGTTGTGTAGGGTGAAGAATATGTTGATTCCTATAGCTTTTCATGTTGATTTCTTCCTTGTTGCAAACATAGAAAAACCTTAACTTTAAGCCTTCATAACTACTTGATAATTACATGTTTTTTCCTGAAACCTTTTGCAGGTTGTAGTATAATATTTGGTGAGTTAAAATGCAAAATTTGGTGTCATTCTGAATTGATTCGGGTGGGTAAACTAATGCATAAAGTTAGGGTTTCGATAAGAAATCAACCGATCCCGTGAATTGGGTTGACTCACTACGCACCTGGTTCGACCTAGGTGTCAACCCACCATGGTATTGGGTTGACCGACCTTAAGAAACTCGTTCATGTGGCTTTCCAATGACTTAATTTTGCTTCTGGATCAAACATCGCACAAGTCCAAATTCCAAATTTTTGGTGTTGTATCTCCTTTGGTATTGATATGATTTAGGTGATTCTTTTTGTGTTGCAAAGTTTGGTATCTTATCTTTACGCCTGCAAATTTTTAGGCCAATCCGAGATTGTTTGGCCATTCAAACCTGGTCCCAAAGTTGGACCCGGAAGTGATTTCAGCCAAGGTTGAATTCAGTCCGGAGTCAAAATTTGGATCCTTCTAACATTTTCGTGTGATGTCGGAATTTATTGATTCCTTTTTTATTTGAAATCAAGGTCTTTCTACTTTGTTCATATCAAATTTTAGACCAATCAGAGATCGTTTGGTCATTCGAAACTATTCTGAAAGTTGCAACCCAGATTGATTTCGGGGAATATTTTCATGACTTATTGTAAATTTGGGCATCCTTCCTTAAATGTTTTCATTCTTCTCTTAGTTTTGTTTTAAGCCATGCTTTTTGTGTTATATTTTGGCTTACTTTAGTAATGGAGAAGCCTAACTTATCACTAATACATAGTTTTGGCTTTATGAATTTAGTGATGAGTTTTGCGCGCACATTGTACGTTTCAAACTAGTTTTCCGATATATGTATAAATAATGTTTTAATTATAGTTTTGAGGCTAAATTAGTTTTATAATTTTAGTTTTTAACACGAAGTGGCCTCAAAATAAAAGTAGAAAAAACTATTTTCAAATTATTGTTTTTCGAGAAAGAAAACAACGGGTTTTCAGAAATAGCTGGGGGAGTTATATCATGTCGGTACGTGTATATTTATCTGAGTTGGATCCATAATTTTCATGTTGATTGAGATTGAGAATTTGATCTTTGTGATTATATCTTGATATTTGAGTTTTCATGTTGGATTTAATTGGATAAGGATGATCCTATATTTTATATGAGTTTTGGATCTATGATCCATATATTGAGATTTCGAGGTTTTCGAGTATGAAACTCCTTTTTATTATTGATTCTAACCTCTTGAGTTACTTATGTTGATTTTGGATATTTTTGGAATTGCATTTGCTTATTTTGAGGAGTTTAGATGTACTTAGTTGAGGGCTTGGTGCATGGGGCTAATGGAATAAACTTATGAAGTGTGAAGTGTGAGTTTAACTTTGCATATTCTTCATGTTGGTTATTCACAACTCTTGAATGAAGAGTTGTATATCTTGTGCTTATTTATCTATTATACAAATTCGTAAACTAGACTGACCCGTGTCTGTATTCCTCGGGTCAGACCGAGGTGTTTCAGGTGTAGTTGTTGAACTTGGGATTAACGAGTTTTCTTTGGGTTGTCTTCACCATAGCTACTTTCATTTGAGTTCATGTAGTTGAGTAACATTCTTATGATTGTATCATGTTGTATAATTGTTGTATCCATTCTTTGTGTAGCACACATGTATTTGTTGTACTCCAACGATGTAATATTTTGTAACTGTTATATGGACTGTGATTGTGTTTTTATATGTACCGTGTTCTGAGCTGATCCTGTAGTCACTGTGGAAATGTATTACGCAAATATTAAGTATGTCGAGCCTCTTGAAAGAAAAATAGTGAGCACTTCATCGACATACATAAGACTTGCTAATGCAAATCTACGAGTGGTCTCCCTCAACCAGTCTTATTCTCTGCTCTAATAGGCAATATTACCTAATAATGCTCTTTATTAGGGTGAGTCTCGGTATGGGGCGTTACATTTTGGTATCTTTAGAGTGAAGTACATTAGACACTAGGTCTGTTAATGGGTCGTGTTGGGTCGGGTCAAGTCGGGATCGGGTTGATTTATAAATAGGTCGGGCTAACTTGTTTATTAGACGAGTCATTTTTTTCCCAACCCTAACCCGACCCGTTTATAAACGGGTAGACCTGACATGACCTGTGTAACCCATTTAACTAAACGGGTTGTGTCAGGTCGTGTTGGGTAGGGTTTACCCGTTTGACCCGTTGGCAAATATTGCCTATTAATATAAACAGCAAAAGAACCAAATTACCAATAGGAAACACTATTATATAATCACCAATAGGATGCAAGTTACAAAATCACCAACAAGCGGCAACAAGTTACAAATCAACAATAGGCAGCACACTGCATACATAAAGCATGAAATCACCATAACCAAAAATCATTCTCCATACATAAGAATATATGAGTATACTGCATAAATAGAAGACTAATAGTATGGAAGACATATAGTTGTTATAAGTGAAATATAACTAACAACATACAAGAATAAATTGGTAAAATATAACAACTTACACAAGAATATATGAGCATACTGATTACTACATACATAAAAGACTAACACTAACAGAATACATAAAAGACAAATAGTATGGAAGAGATACAACATATAATCCAGTTGGTAGGTCAAAATCGGGTTAGCGGGTCAACCCTAAACCCACCCGTTTATAAACGAGTCAAATTCGGGTTGACATGAAAATAACCCTCCTACTAAACGGGTTGGGTTAACCTACTAATTTCCATGTGGGTTTCGGGACGTGTAGGAAATTGACAGCCCTATTAGATGCAAAACAGATCCAGAATAGTACAACAACGTGGAAAGAAAACAATCGTATTTACTATACCTCTTTGTCACCCTTATCTTATGGTTATAACCTGTGAGTCGTGGGGGACCTTGTGGTTGGGGAATACATCTAGGAATAAGGGCTTTATTTTGAAAGTATTGCATTATTGATATCTCTTTCCATAGTGTGGTTTGATGAGAGGATCCTTCCACCCTTTTTATCTATCGAGTTTGAACCTTTGGGTGAAATTTTTGGGGGAAATTTTCATTATATCCTTGATATTTAAGTTGGTTGTTGGGTTTGGTAAGGGTATTTGATGATATTTGAGACCTAAAATTTAGAAGTAGTTTTTACCATAAGCGGAGAATAATATATTTTAAATAATTATGATGGGAGTTGCACAACAGAAGAAAGGGAATCATTTCGTCTGTGCTAAATTTTGAAGTAATTAACCATGGGATAAGGTATGGAAATAATGATGAATACAAATATTAATGAGTTAATTACTATGTAACCCGATGATTAAATTATAAGTTGGGGATGTGGGTTGTCTCTTTGAGTAAAACTGAGAATGCTGTTATTGAGTAATTATATAAACAACCTTTGGGTGAAATTAAATTGGTGATCATTTTAGGTGTTGAATGGTCTGATGAGTGTCTTAAGAGTTTTGGTCGATATGTCTGATCAGCGATATCGATAGAAATTTCATAAAAACTTATTCGAGACTATCTAACACTGAAGATAAGTAGAAAATGAAGTCTGTTGAAAATAAAAATATGAGATTATCACATTGGAGTAGTATAAAACCACTACGTGAGATGTAGTGTATGGTGACTTTAGCGCGAGGATGGCGATGATATGTTGACATCGCAGCCAAGTGCTAAGAAGGGTTGATGGAAAATAGTGGTTTAATGCTATTAAAATCTAATTGTAAATGAGAATTTTAAGTGTATTGGTTATAAAAGAGTTTCAAATATACTACATTTTGAACAAATGAACAAGTGCGCTATTTTGGATACACACTTATTATTACATTCACTTGACATGTTGCCGCCATTGAATTGGATATATGTACCCAGTGAATGGTGAGGCTATTTGATGATTAAAAATCCAAATATCAACCATAATTAGAGAAAAATTTAAATAGCTTCAATGGCAAGATAGCGTCAAGTAATGATGATGGAGCATAAAATCTTGAGTGTGTATTTAAAAGTACGGCTTGTGAAAGGTAAGTTGTGTTGTTTAAAGCTTGATAGTAATGAGTTAATGAATGTGATTAAAACTTTGACTAAGATTTAGGTAAATTCAAGTTTGAAACTTTGATGTTAAAATGAATTGTATTAAAAAATTTGAGTTCCATAGGGTAGTTTCTTAAACCACGTAGTACTTAAGAAATAAATTGAGACAAACAACTTGTGGAATTTAAATTGATAAAGTTCTAATCTTAAAAAAAATGTGAGGATGCAATTTATTTAAGGGGGAGTATGTAACAATATGGATTTTCGGGTATCCGGGAAGTGCAAATTTATTATGTTTTGCGATTCTTATGATTATTTGTTGATACGAGTTTGTGGGACCAACTCGTATAGTGCTTAAATAAGAAAAGAGAGGTTTGAGAATTTCTAATTTAAGTATTTGGATATAACTTGGTTGAATAAGGAATTTATTCCAATCTATAATCTTATGATCATAATTTAATAATTAAACGGGATATTGAAAATATATTTTGGGAATCAATATTTAAGGGAAAATATGTTTTCAATATGAAAGGGGTAAATTGTTGATTTAATTATTAAATTACTAATTGGGGTTTTAAATACAAAGATGTATCTTGATAATAATATAAATATAGATATTGTGTTTAAATTATATTATTGAATTTAAAGTGTACATATGGCTTTTAAAATATTAATCAATGAACAAGTAGATTTGTTGATTGTATAAGAATGTAAATATTGATGTGATCAATATTTATAGAATTGGTGTGTTTTATTATCGTTGATAATAAATTTAAATTACTGAGTTAATAAAATGTACAACAACATTGTTATATAAATAAATTGGTAATTTTGTGTTTTTAAATACCAATTATACAAAAAAATAAAGTGTGTATTATTGTATTGAAATAAAAGAGTAAAAGTGTTTTATGTGATAAACATTGAGTTAAAACCATTTATTACGGTTTGATAACATAATTGTGTATATTTGATTAGCAAAATAATTATTGCAATTTTGGGCTATAATATATTGTCGTATTTGATAACAAGGAATAAAAATGTATGTTTTGACTTGTGAATGACTTACTTTGTTAAAATAAGTCATTGATGATGTTTGTTTGTTGTGTTGTAGAGATTATACAAATAAATAAAGATATTTTTGACAAACACGTTTATTTTGAGATACTATGTTGAACTTGATAATTTAATAAGTGTAAAAGTGTTTGTGTGTTAATTTGTATGTCGAGTCGTTAAAATTAACAACGCTTGATTAATGTTAGTGTTTGTGTGTGTATTAAGTAGTTTTGGAGAAGTTAGGAGGATTTGATTGAGTAGCTTACCAATGTTTAATACTTGTAAGGGTATTATTATGTTTAACTAGCACAATTAAACTCATTTTGGGCTTTGAACTGATACTTAGCCCATTTCCTTTCCTTAATTTGTTCTGGGTAATTGCAAAAAAAAAACAGTATGTATACTTTCCTTTCCATCTCTTTGTCCTCCTGAAAACACAGAATAATGGCAGACCACTTCTCCTCTTTCTCCCCCAAAAGTTCTTGCATGCTCCAATTTCATGTGCCAATAGATTCAAGCTTTCCTACTGGTCATTGCTGGCCAACATAAACTAGAGATTCATCTCCAATGGGCAAAAATCAAAATAAGAAGTTACTGTAAGAATCTCGGTTGCTGCACGTTAATTTTCTTGCTTTTGTGTGCTTTATATTGGCTCTTTCCAATTATAGATCAAGTGAACTCATCCTAGAAACCAATCAAGGTGATTCGATGTACTCACACACTAGTTTACAGTTATTTTATATTATCAGTATAAGACTGTGCTGTGGTGGGTGAAAAATACGTTGATTTCAAGTAGCTTTTCATGTTGATTTCTTCCTTGTTGCAAAAAACCTCAACTTTGAGCCTTAATAACTTCTTGATTCTTGCATGTTTATGCCTAAAACCTTTTGCATGTTGTAGTATAATGTTTGGTGAGTCAAAATGAAAAAATTGGTATCATTCTAAATTGATTTGGGTAGGTAGATTGATGCATAAAGTTAGGTTTTCACTAGGAAATCGACCTGGAACTAATTCCATAAAGTAGGTCAACCCACCACGCATCTAGGTCAGCCCAAGGGTCGACCTACCATGGTATTCGGTCGACCCGCCCTAAGAAATTCGTTCATGTGGTATTCTAGTGACTTAATTTTGCTTCTGGGTCGAAACAACGCTTAAGTCTAACTTCTGGGTGCATTATCTCCTTCGTTATTGATCCGATTTAGATGATTCTTTTTGTGTTTAAAATTTTGGTATTTTTTCTTTATGCCTGCAAATTTTTAGGCCAATCCAAGGTCGTTTGGCCATTCAAACCTGGTCCCAAAGTTGGACCCGAAGTGATTTCAGTCCAGGCTGGAATTCAGTCTGGAGTCCAAGTTTAGAGCCTTATAAACTTTTCATGCGATGTCGGAATTTAGTTTTTCCATTAGCTGTTGAAACTCAGGTCTTTCTAGTTTGTTTATATAAAATTTTAGACCAATCTATAGATCGCTTGGTCATTCGAAACCATTCTGAAAGTTGCAACCCAGATTGATTTCGATGAATATTTTCATGCCTTACTGTAAATTTGGGCATCCTTCCTTAATTGTTTTCATGCTTCTCTTGATCTAGTTTTAAGCCATGCTTTTTGGTTTATATTTTGGCTTACTTTATTAATGGAGAAGCCTAAATTATCACTAATACATAGTTCGGGTTTTATGAATTTAAAGATGAGTTTTGAGCACACATTGCACGTTTTAAACTAGTTTTCCGATGTATGTATAATAAATTTTTAGTTATAGTTTTTAGGCTAAATGAGTTTTATAATTTTAGCTTTTAACACAAAATGGCCTCAAAAAAATAGTAGAAAAATCTGTATTCAAATTATAGTTTTTTAAATAAGAAAAAAATGGGTTTTCGAAAATTGTTTTATAAACTTGCCTTCATAAAAGCAAAGTATTTTTCTATATACAGAAACAACACGTTTCTGCACTCTTTGAGATGACGAGATTGGTTATTCCTACTATCGTCCATTGTTGTTGTTGAGACATCATGTGGATTTGGGAATTTATGAGATTCTGTGTTGAGTTTAATTAGATCTGATTGATGCTACAATATGTTGAGCTTCAGATTATAATTTATAATCCATATATTGAGATTTATGAGTTTTCTAGTGCGAAATCGACGAGCGGCTAGTAAACTAAGCAGTGTAAACGTATGGTATGGGATGCACTATTGCCACTGTTTAGGTTACTTATTGTGAGTCAGTGACGCATTATGAGTATGTATGCCAGTACTTGCTTCGGGGGGAAGCCAGGACTCAGGGGAGTCACGTATATGTATTCACTTGATCGGGATGGTCAAGATACACTAGGCTAGGGGGTCATAGCAAGCGACGCATAATTTTGGATATGTATAAGTACTTGGAAAACTACTCGGGAGAGGAAGTATATAGCTGAAGGAGCTATATCATATTGGTACGCGCATATTTATTTGAGTTGGATCCATAATTTTCATGTTGTTTGAGATTTGAGAATTTTATCTTTATGATCATATCTTGAGATTTGAGTTTTCATGTTGGATTTAATTGGATCAGGATGGTCCTACATTTCAGATGAGTTTTGGATATATAATCCATGTATTGAGATTTTGAGGTTTTCGAGTATGAAACTCTGTTTTATTGTTGATTATAACCTCTTGAGTTTCTTATATATGTTGATTTTGGAGATTTTTGGAATTGTCTTTACTTGTTTTGGAGAATTTAAATGTACTTAGCCGAGGGATTAGTACATTGGGATAATGGAACAAACATATACGGTGTGAAGTGTGAGTTTAACTTAGCATATTATACATGTTGGTTATTCACAACTCTTGAATAAAGAGTTGTATATCTTGTGCTTATCTATCTCTTGTACTGATTCGTAAACTAGACTGGCCCGTGTGTGTATTCCTTGTGTCAGACCGAGATGTTTCAGGCGTAGTTGTTGAGCTTTGGGTTAGCGAGTTCTCTTTGGGTTGTCTTCCCCATAGCTACGTTCATTTGAGTTCATGTAGTTGAGTTACATTCTAATGATTGCATCATGTTATATAAGTGTTGTGTTGTATCCATTCTTTGTGTATCACATGTATTTGTTGTACTCCAACGATGTAATATTCTGTAACTGTTCTGTGGACTGTGATTGTGTTTTCATATGTACTATGCTCTGAGCTGATCTTGTAGCCTCCATGATATTGTATTACGTTAATATTAAGTCTGTGGAGCCTCTTAAAAGGAAATTAGCGAGCACTTCATCGACATACGTACTTAAGACTTGTTAATGCAAATCTATGAGTGGTCGCACAAAACCCGCCCTATTCTCCGCTCTAATAGATGTTATTACCTAGTAATGCACTTTATTAGGGTGAGTCTCGGGATGGGCATTAAAACCTACAATCGACATGTGTCGTCTATCGTTATCTATGTAAAAAGGCCTTATGGAAACAATGGAACTTGTTTCAAGAACAAATTCGATTGAATACAGAAGTTAACTCTAAAAACATGAATTATACAATTTTGGTTTCTTACAGAAATTGACGCATGTTTTATTTACGCATGACTAATTGGTACATATGATCGTTACGAAACTTGATGACATTCAAAAACTCACTGCTACGATTCGAAAAATATAATTTTGTCGCAATCAAACACTTTGCTTCTGAAACGACAATTTACACGTATTCCAAGATCGTTTTAACCATCAACTAGTCCAAACCCGAAATATAGTGATTCATATACTTATTTTTTCCTAACGAATAATCCAAACTCGATGGACAAGTTCCGAGTCTTGATTTGATCATATGTGAAAATTCTCATTTTGAAACCATCAATTAAATAATTAACGATCAATATTTAAATAAAATATTTAAATATTCAATCGTTAAAGTATGGATCGTTATGTAAACCCATTCCGCTGCACAACATAGTCTCATTAGATAATACTTATGTTGAGTAGGAAGATTATTATTCACACTAGTCTTTTTGAATGACCCATAGATTTTGCTTTTTCCCTTTAAACTATGAGTTGGTCGAGGGTTAAGGTCTTTCAGATATCTTCTTCAAATAAGTTCCCGAAGGCGAGCAGGAGGATAAAACCACTTAGAGGTTCCATTGTGTTTTGTTTTGTCTTTTGGATGTATGTATCAACAAAACTATAACCCCATTATTTAGACTTTGATCAACCATGGGGGAATCTTCATACGTCTCTTTTGAAAATTGTATTTTGCAATAACTTATATTTTCTTTGAATGGGTCATGCAAAGGGTTATGTGAACGAAATATTGTATCAATGAATGTTTTGTAAAAGAAAGTCATACTCCCATGTTTTCTGATGTTATAGTTGATTAACATTCGATTTTCTTGCACATAAAGTTGACATTAGAGATGACTGCAACATCTGTAGTGTTAGCTTTCGGCCTTAGAGTATAGAGTGTTACAATTTGGTATCAAAGCATTAATTTATGTAAACTTAAAGTAACCTTTTTCCAAAAGAATTTTCTAACTAAAACTCAAAGACCAAGCAAATATACTATGGGTTGTGATAACAAAACTGTAACAACCCATAGCCCTTAGCATTCCTAAAATAGGAAATTCCAAGGCATGCAAAGCATTATAGGTTTTATATGCATATCTTTTAAATTTAAAAAGCTAATATTTTATAAGCCATAACCCCGAATATACAAAATTATATATCAAACCGGTCATCTCAGGGAGATCTTTGCAATGTTTATGAACATGGCATTCAGTTTATCTCTTAATAAAATCTAATTCTTAATTACTATTTTATTATGTACACTATCTATTTTAAATTCAAATGTTGCATATTAACATTTGGTACTAATTCTTTATTTTCCTTTAATGCTATAGTTACAATTTATTCCTCTGTTATTGCGAACATATTTATTACTTTTGTGATGTTATAGTTCCACAGAATTCAGTCTTTACATTTGAATTTCTTAATTAATTGTACCTTAGATTTTGGATTGCTATAGCAACTATGACGTATTTGTATTTGAACTGTATATGTATGTATATACACCGTAGTCTTAGAGACATCCTTTGGTATCTTACAAAAGTTTGTCTATAGAAAGAAAGTACGATATAGAAAGTAGGATATAGAAAGTAGGAGTGCAAGGATAAATATTGGTGGTGGAAGCAAGACAACCAACGGAAATTCTGCACCTGATGCTAGCAGAGATCAAGGTCGAAGGGCTAAGAAGAATCAATGTGCTGCTACTCCACCAGTAGATATGGGGAACTTGTTCCAGTCGTTTATTTAGATGCTGCAAGCTGAAGCTGCTATTAGTCCCGGATGAGTTAATCCCGCAGCGCAAGTTGGAAACAACTATGCGAAGTTGAGCAAAGATTATACTACCTTAAGAGGAACACCATTCCTTGAAATGGAATATGCTACTTTTGTTGATACTTGGTTGCTACACTGTGAAAGGATCTTTAGAGACCTTGGCTTGACTGGTAAGCAGAAGTGAAAGTTAGCGTCAATACGGCTGTAGGGCAATGCATAGCATTGGTGGAATGAAGTTAAGGACACCGGAGGCAGAAATTAAATATGTGATATCGGAGATGATTAGAGTTTTTGACAACTTATGATTTCAGTATGGAGTATACTCTAGGAAAAGAAAATAAGTTGTCTATGTCCTTAGTAGAAAGTACCAAGGAATGGTGTTGGCTATGTTAAATGAATGGGAGGACTCAGAAGCTTTGGCTACATGTAATGTAAGGAACAGGTCGACAACATGTTATAATGGAAGTACACTTATGGTGTTGTATTTTAAAGTTCGACAAGTTTCGATTGAGAAGATTGCTTCTAGGCCGAAAGAAGATCCTTTGTCAACTTAAAGGATCGGGAAGCTCGGAGTTACAGCGGAAAGCGATAACCATGAAAGATTCATTCTTGACTAAAACAGTTGGTTAAGGAAGAAAGGAAGGTTATGTGTTTCGAATATTGATGATCTAAGGAAAGAAGTGCTTAGGGGGTGTCATCATTCTAAGTTTGCAATACACCCTAGTGGTACCAACATGTACAAAGATATGAATAGACGCTTTTATTAGGAAGGCATGAAGAAGGGAGTAAGCTTGTGACTGAAGCTGTATTGGAACTATCAGCAAGTGAAAGCCGAACATAAGAAGCCTAGTGGTTAGCTACAGCCATTAGATATTCCAAATTGGAAGTGGGATTTGATATGGTTCTTCCGAGAACGAGAAGGGGAAATGAGAAAATATGGATTGTCATAGACAGGATAACCCAAAGCTCCCATTTTTTCCCTATTAGGTCTACTAGATGGCATCATTTTTTATTGAGTTATCATAAGGAATATAGTAAAACTACATGAAATTCCCGGCAGTGTTGTAAGCGACAACGATCCACCATTCACTAGTGGGTTATAGAATAGTTTGACGAAGGCATTGGGAACAAAGCTTAAGATGAGAACTGTGTATCATCCACAGACGGATGGGCGGATCATAAGTGTAAACATGATACTGGAAGATTTGTTGAGAGCTTGTTTTTTGGACTTTTGTGGTTCAAGGTGGAGCATTTTCACTTAGTAGAATTTCCTATAATAATAGCTTTTAGGCTAGTATAAGAATGATGTGTTCCGAAGATTTATACGGAAAAACATGTGTATCGCCACCGTGTTGGTTGGAGATAAGCGACAATTTAGCTCTTGATCCCGAATTAGTAAGAGAAGCTAAGGAGAAGATTGACCATCCGAAAGCGGGTAAAGGAAGCTCAGTCCAGGCAAAAGAGTTACATAAATGAAAGGCATAAGGATTTAGAATTTTCAGTTGGAGATAGAGTTTCAGCAAGATGTCACCAATGAAGGGGGTGTTTAGTTTCGTAAAATTAATCTCGTGCCAATGTTTATTGGACCTTTCCCTATATCGGAAAGGATTGGAAAGTTTGATTATAGAGTAGAGCAATCATGTAACTTTGCAGGAGTCAATAACGTATTCCACATATTACATTTACGAATGTATGTGCATGATCCTGATAATACCATAGATCCGAAGGCATTAAGGAAAAAAATTAATTAATCAAATGTTGGCCTTAGAAAAAATTAACTAATCAAATGTGCATTAGGTAGTAAGATATAAGGAGGGTAAAGTTGGAACTTTTGGCTCCATATATATATATATATATATATATATATATATATATATATAATATTCTCGTACATTGTCTTCATTTCGTTCACTTATAAAACCTAAAAGAAAAACTAAAAAGAAGCCTACCATTAAGCTTAGGAATAGAAGAAATAAAAATCTAGGAAACTTAGACCTTGGACATTCAATCTCACAACGTTAATACAATCAAAGTGAATAATACTCTCTACCCTTTGTGGTTTTGATTATTTATGGATACCCAAAATGCATGTAGTTGTTTATTGTTCATAGTTGTTCATGCTTTATTTCATGTTGTTCTCGATGGTACATGCTTGTTGTGAATTACCCATGTCGGTTTCATGATATATGTTTACTATGTACGAAAATGAATAAGTTATAGATCAAAACCCATAGTTAAAAATCTCCAAATGATGTGAAACTTGGATATAATGTGTGTTGTATGTTTATGGATATCTGTTGTGAAGTTCATATATTTCTATGACTGTATAAACTTATTATGAATTTCCTAATTATGTTTTGCTTTAGAAAAGATTATACGTTAATCATTGTGTTAACATTTATGTTTGTATGTTTATGAATTTTGTATGTTCGTACAGTACAAAGTACTGGAAAATATTTATACTTTGGTCAGAATACTTATTATAAACCAACAAGATTTCAACAAATATAGTGGAGTTGGTTAAAAGATATGTTTTATAAAAAATCGGTTTTTCTTAAAATGATTGTCAGTGTCCTTTCTAGATCCGGAAGCACCTATTTGATATTGTCGGAACCACCCTTTGGCAGAACTAAATGATTGAAGTATCACGAGTATGGTACATGAAGTAGTCAGGCTTCCACCACCTATATTTTGGTTTTGGTTTGGTCCCGATACTTATAGATACTTTGGTTTTGAAAGATAGCTAATCCACAAGAGGCTTTTGCCTAGACTCTTTTGGCTAGGTCGAAAGGATATTTTTCCATAAAAGAACTATTTTTATAAAGAAGAATTTTAAACTATAACTCTAAAAAGAATAGAAACTTTCGCTTTTGCACCTTTTGGTGGAATCATAAGGGGCTTATTTTCCTTAATTTATGTTTTATGCGGTTGTTGCCTCCATTCCTTCAGTCTTCAACGAAGGGATCTCTTAATGGAAATATGTTTAAAATGCACGTCTATTGCAATATGACTTGAAAGTTTTATTCTAAATTAATTATATAAAGAGAAACTGGTTACCACTTCGCAACCTTTTGGAAGTAAAAATGGGGTTTCATATTATAAACCTGAAATGAAAGGATAAGAGACCATCGTTTGGATACCTTTCGGCTAATGTAGAGAGGTGAGTTTATTAACATAAGCTTTAATATTGAATTACGTGATGGTTATTTGTTTAGGTTGTTTCCTGTTGAGCTTCTCGACACAAAGGATGCTGACAGGTTGTTGCGGTGACTCGATGCCTTAGTGCTAGGTTGGCATAATGGATGTTGACCAAGTTAAGAAGTAAGATGGAATATTGCCATCTATCCTTCCGATAGTTAATGTCGGAAGGACTGTTTTCATAAAACTGTTTCATAAAATTGTTGTATAAAATGCTTTCGAAACCCAATGCTTATGCCTATGATCATATCGACACCCTTAGTGTCGACAGGGCTTTTTTATACTTAATTTCTAAAATATTTAGAGGTTTATCCTCTATCCATATCTTGACGATAGGGTCATTTTCTAAACTACGTTATCTAAACCGAAGCCTACTCTTCCAAAGCCCTTAAAGCCATTACCTATGAAGACATGCCTTTATAAACCCGTTTTCTATAAAATTCTTCCTTCGATGCACGATAAGGAACTTTTCTAAAACCAAATGTTTTGAGGCTTCGCCTCTTTGGCTATTTGCATCAGTAATGGTGACAAGGAGAACTTTTATTAAAATATTTTCTAAAAGGGGATAGAGGCTTTTCCTCTATTTCCTATCACCATTTATTTGACAACAAGCATTGGTTATCGATTGTTGTGTGGAACCAAAAGGATTAAACCTTCTAGGATGAATCGAATATGGACTTCAACACCTATAAGGGAGTCGAGGGAGATTGGGAACGACACAGGTATCGTGCTCACTGAAGTGTGATTGGACTTTGATTAGAAACCAATGAAGTGCTTATGTTGTTTGATTGCTGGCCATTGCAATTGTGCAAGACATTAGAAGGGTCCTATCGGTGGAAAATTGGGAAAAACCAATTAATTTAAATTGTAGATAATTATATTCAGACACATTGTTTAGCGCAGTGCAGGGGTCTTATGCAGAAGTTTTCGGCTTCATATTAGGTAGTAGTTATGTAACAACCTGAGTTTTCGATTAATTACGTGCTATAATAAATAGTAGATTAAAATAGAATATTGAGATAATAATTAAGTTGAAACCATCATTATGACTTAATTATTTGTAATAACCCGGAAATCTGGGCCAATTTAAAATTTTTATTTTGGCAATTTTAATGAATTTTGAATATTTAAAATGAATATTTTAAATAAAAATGACAAGAAATTTATTTTGAATAGAATTCAAACGTATATATTTATATAGCTCGACGTTGGAATATAAATGATTATTTATAATTATAAAAGGAATTGAAAATGGCGCGGTAGTTCGATAATTCGATTTCAAATTTCAATTGAATGTACCGGGTGCAAAATAAACCGGATTTTAGTGAAACCAAAAATATTTGAATCTAATAGAGAATATATTTCCAATGAATCCGAAGGATCAAAATTTCATAGCGGGAATCAAAAGATATGTCCAGTTGAATTTTCAGAATAGTCGCTATGGAATTCTGGCCCTTAAAAATGGAAATTTTGCAAACGACCTCGGTTTTCGACGAAACCACTTTTGTTGGATCCATGATGTAAAGTTATTTCTAGGTTTCAAATTACATAATTTTTCGAATCAATATGTGAGTGTGGCAAAGGAAAACGCGTTTGGCCAGTTTTAGTTGATTTTAATCGACTGGAAGATGGCCATTTTTCAAACGGTCTCAGAATTCGACGAAACTAGTTTAATTACGACCGTATCATCAATACGAAGCTAGAAAATATTTTTCTACAATTTTTCGAGTTAGTATGTGACCCCAGTAAATTGAAATACGCGTTTAAAATTCAATATATAGAGTTATATGTTGATTTTGACAAAAACTGATCGAAACAATCGAATCAGCCTACGATACATATCCCATTGTGTTCAGAATGGGGGTAATTAGCTAGGGACGACAGTCGGTGGGTTCGATTTCGAGTTGAAAATAAAAAGTTGCTTTAAGAATTTAAAATAAATTAAATATTTATAAATATCTCACTCCACCCCCCTTTTGTCTTCTCTCTCTCCTCCTTTATTTCTCAGATCGATTTCAAAAAAAAAGAAAAAGAAAAAACCCGCCGCTCATCGCCAGCCCCTCCCCCTTCCACCACGCCACCAACCGGGTCCGCTACCTCTCCGTTCAACCGCCCTCCCCTCCGAGCGACGACAGCTCCAACCGCCCGACCCCCAAATTGTTACCCGTTACCCCCCTCGAACCCTAGCCCCACGAACCCAAAACAACCACCGCCTCCACGCCTTGATGCCTGCTCCGACCCTCCGACCACCATGAACCCCCAGCCCTCCCCCATCAGTAAACGCCAACTGTAAGTGTTTTAATTGGCTTCTTTATGTATTTTAGGTGGTTAAAACTATAATTTCTGAATGAGATGTCATAAGATGAGGACCATAGGATTTTTACCATATTCAAAGTTTGCATTTTTATAGTAGATGAAGTTAAGATTTTTATGATGTTAAAATTTAGATTTTTAAACAAAGAAAAGATTCGATTTTTGTTTAGGAAAAGGAACGATTTTTGTTTATGCAAAGATTTGATTTTTAAATATAATGAAGTAATGAGTATAAAAATATAATTTTTATTTAAGTAGTGAAGTAAAAATATGGTTTTTACTTCGATAAAAATATGATCTTTATATGTGGCGGATTAAAAATATGATTTTTATATAGTAGCAAATATAAAGATATGATTTTTGTATTATAAAAATAATAAAAATATAATTTTTATAGGAGTAGAAAGGTTCAATTTTTCTAAACAAAAAGATTAGGTTTTTGGAAAGTTAGGATCTTTATAAAGGAAGGATTTTTGTAATGTAAAAAGGAATGATTTTTATTTAGGTGGAGATAATAAAAATATAATCTTTATTATATGAATACCGTTGTAAAAATAGAATTTTTATTTATATAGTAGCGAAATAAAAATATCGTTTTTATTTATTGAAATGAAGTAATAAAAATAATATTTTTATTTGAACAGCGTGAAAAGGACTGCAATGGTCATTTCAAACCGATCCAGACGATTCAGCAGTTCAACAGCAAAGCACGGCGGAGTGGAACCCTCTGTGAGAACTTCTCACCTTTTATTTTAATTTCTAGTTATAAATATATACTAGGATGCAGACGGTGTTTAGTAGCACCCGACACCCGTCGTCCACAGACCATGGACGGCTTGTATGCTAGTTTGTTTGATTGAATTGTTGTGAAAATTGAATGTGTTGTGGAATGAAATAAACTATTTATATAGTTAAAAATATTTTATAGTTAAAAATAGAATTTTTAACGTGTATTTAAAATGAACTAAATATAAACAAATCGGACGATTTTTTTATATACACACATTTGACTGATATTGATTGGGACGATAAATATTACACATCGCCCAACTGCACAAATAAAATCTGTGTTTGATTGTTTGAAACCCCACACGGGTATTGGGATGATATTTGACGTACACTAATCCCGATTGTTTAGTTGTATGTCGATCGATTGATTGACAGACTGTTATAAGCGTTGAATATTTATATTTGATGCTTATACAGTGTAGAATGCACTTTGGATGATGGTTGATTTTTCATCATTGTTATTGTATACATGTGTTGTAGAAAATCCATATAATTAACATTATATGGTAATTGATTGGGCCTCATTCCAGTTTTGAAATAGAAAATTTGAAAATAGAAATATATGAAGCTGTGTTGATTAGATTTACGCCATTTTGACGTGAACAATATTTATATCGATTTTATTCATTTTATAATGAACATCAAAAGTGATTTCAAAATCTGATGTTTTGAAAAGAATTGAAATTCGAATTAAACTGAATAGAAGTGAATTCGAATTAAACTGAATAGAAATGAATTCGAATTGAAATTGAATTGAATTGAAAATGAACTGAAATTGAATTAGAAATCAATTTGAATTGAAATCAATTTGAAATGAATTTAAATCGAATTTATAAGGAAAAATTCAATTTTGATTTGAACTTGAAAAGAAGTTGAAATCGTTTTGAAAAAAATTTAAAACGATTTATAAAATATGTTTTAAAAGGGAATCGACGAAGTATATATTATATATATAATGGCCTGAATAGAACGCGCCGCGCTGCGGCAGTTTGCGAATTTTGACCATTGACTTCGAACGGATATTACGGGAGATCCGACCGTCGGATTCTCCTGAAACCGGAACCGTTGGGTTCGTATCGAAAAGAGCTTTCTAACGAATATTAGAAATCTAACGGTTGGATTTGGAATTATGTCCAAATCAGATTTGGAAAAGGTCGATGTAAGTGCAGTTCAATGGCCTTTGATGGAAATCGACTGTACGGGCCTTGATAAAATTATTAAAAATAATAATAATTTGTGCAATATCATAAGTAATGATTTGTGAAGATTTGGGATGAAAAACTCCATATTTGAAAAGATAAAAATAGATTTTTATCAAAATGAACTAGTTTTGAACTAGAATTATAATTCTACTTATTTCTAAATAAATAAATTGAATTGAAAAAGGGTTTTTAAAAGTAACCAGAATTTCCAATAATTGAATTGGAATGGATTTGAATCGAAATGTCTTTGGATTATTTCGATGTTGGATTTCGTGATTACACAGATATTGTTATGGAAATTTGAAAGATATATTTATATCGTTATTTCCAATACGATATTTGTTGGTCGTAGAATTTGATATTGAACATAAGCCGATATATTTTCTATTCAGAGCCTTGTATTTAATATCAAATGTGATTTGGGTTTGTCGTGAATGGTGTCTTCATTAACACTGTTCTTAAGCCCAGTTGAGAAAAGATTAAATCTTTTTATTTAGATTTAATGAAGTGTACCAATTAAATAATATTTAATTGGAATTGAATTGTTATTGATGTTTGGGTTTATCGTGAACAGTGTTTTAAATGACACTTGTTCTTTAACCCGATAATTAATGAAATGTGATTTTGGGTTGTCGTGAACGGTATCTTCAATAATACTGTTCTTAGACCCAAAGCAGTTAAGAAAATCAGAAACTAACCGGAGATTAGTTAAGTTGAATGATTTCTGGGGTATTGATCTGATGTTGGTTTTGGCCTTCGGGGTTAATACTTAGGGAATTGCTCACTTGCCAATTTACGGTTAGGGACTGATTGAAATGTGATGTAATTTTGGGTTTATCGTGAACCGTGTTTTAAATGACACTGATTCTTTAACCCAGTCACAGATTAAAACTAAGTGGAGTTTTAATGAATCTTTAATTAGATTGAAAGGATCGAGAGTGGAGTATCACCAGTTTTGCTCCAGGCGATAGTTAAATCTTTAATTAGATTTGAACGTGAAATGGTAATAGAATTTACCGATAACACCATGGTGTTAGATTTGAAGTATTACCAGTTTTACTTCATGGGATGAATGGGTTGGGATTGGGAAATAAAATAAATGATTACTTCGGTATGGTTCGCTAATCCCGACTAGTTTGAATTGATATTCAAAAGTAGATTAAAGAATAAATTTAAAGGATTTATCTTTGATAAAATTAATGGGAACCTTTCCCTAAGAATGTGAAATTTAGAAACTAGCTGTAGGTTGGCTAAGCAAAGTGATTTCCTGGGTATTGATCTGATGTTGGTTTCGGCCTTCGGGGTTAATATTTGGGGAATTATTCTCTTGATTAATTTACGGTTAGTGACTGATGAATTGAAATGAGGCGTATGTTGTGTTTGTATAACACTTGTTTATAATATACGCAAGTTATTCGGAAAGACCGGGTTTATCCCATTCTGAATAACTGATACGACGATAAGTCGAAGATGAAGACGGTGGTCGAAGACCGGAGGTCTTCACGTCGTTTGGGTGATTACTGACGATCTTGATTGGGATGTACACCCAAGAAGATGGAAACCGTTGGTGATCGTCCAGACGTACTTGGAGATCGATGGATATGCGGGGTACTAGGTGCATCCGGTTTCGTTCAGACCCAGAACGGACTTGTAAACGGACTGTGTGTCTGACATTGGATTTCATTCTATGTGATTGATATCGGTTGCATGGAGTGGTTTGCCTGTGTGGCATGCTAAGATGCAAATGATCAAGGCTTTTGTTGAAAAGCAAAGTCTTTGTGGTTGATGATCAAAGCACGACCTTTGTGACGTAGCTTTGTGTAACGTTTACTTCACGAGTTTCACACCCCGGTGGTGAACCAAAAACGGGAGAGGACCTCAGGGAGGACATGCGTTTCTTTCTAGCTAGAAGTGGAGTCACTGGTTTTACACGCCCTGACGAGTTTGACTTATGTGGTTGTTGCTGTTGCGAGGCGCCTCGGATATATCAGTCGTTCTCGAACCGATTGAGCCATTCGTTGGCTCATTTACGCCCCAAAGGGCGGGGAAACGCAGTGTTCAGGCATTTTAATCCACATCGGTGGACCGGCCCTGATGATCCAAGGGTCGATGCGCTCTGACCCTGAGGCTCGGGCTAGAGAGTCTCGAAGTCGGTGAGGACTATCTTTTGCCTCGGTTCACAGACAGAAATCCAACTTCCAAATACGTGACATTTGCGGTTTTATTTGTAGAGCCTAGTATGGCGACATAGTGGGATGGGGCGCTTATGCCGTCTATGATTGATACTTATGATGTGAAGTTGTTTTATACACTATGCACTTATAATAGTATCAAATGATTTGTTTTAAACGTATCAAGCATTCTTGGTTGTTATAAGGTAAAAACCCTATCCTCCGGCTTGTGTTGCATTGTGTGATGGGAACCAGGTCTTATAATAGCTTCATTTTTCTTTATTTAGCATTGCGCTGTTTGTTTATGCACTGGTATTCTTGGGAGGAAACCCGTTCCGTGTTATACGGCGTGGTCCCTTGATTTGCCTAACTTTAAAAATAAAGATTAATAACTGTTTTTAGTTCTCACACCAGTCACATGACTGACCTGGAGTTTATTGTTTTAACCTAAACTCTGGGTGCCCTTATTTTGACACGGGCAGCTAGTAGTTTTGGTTTTGCAGATTTATATTCACAGGATCCTGGTTTACAGCTGGAATGATATCCGGAAAGCTTTGTATCTGTATATCTCTTCTAGTTGTGTATTGTATTATTTTCCGCTGCTATGTAATGTATTGTAATCTCTGATATTTATCGAATGTAATATTCATTTATACTCTGTATATTCTTGTATTCTGATGAATTGTTGTAATATACAATGAAATGTTCTTCCGTCTGCGTTCTTCTGTGGTTTGTTCTCGAACTATCCGCGCTTTCCTCACCGGGGAAGTTGCGGGTCTTTACATTATTTGAGAAGATTGGTGTTTTGGTGGTATGATGGTAGAATTTAATCACACATAAATGATTAAATTGAGGCTTGCGTAATTAATTGGGAAAAAATGAGTTAACATGAGTACTAGTGATTTTCGTGTGAATTTGGATATTTGTAACTTATAAAAAAAAATTAACAAGGGTTAAAATATGTGTTAGATTTGAAGTAATAGGGGTATGCTATTCCCATGAAGCATTTAATGAGAAAAATCAATTAATAATGATTTGTTAACAAATATTGTAATATTAAATGTAGACTAGCATGCCAAGATTGTTGTAATTGACGATAAATGTCAAAATGTGTGTTTACCATGCTTTAACAATTTATTTTGTTAAAACAAAGTCTTTTAAAATATTTAATTTATGTACGTTGTGAACATTAGACAAAAATAGGTGAGATAATCATATTTGCGAAATTTGTACAAATTGTTGTGAAATTTATATTAACATCTTAAAAAGCCTCTAAAATAGTTTATAAACATTGCAACACATTTATTTCATCAATTAGTATTAGGACTTGTAAAGGTTTGGTTGAAAATATTGGAAAACATTGTTTTTAGGCTAAATATTGGTTAGCATAGCCTAATTGCTCTAATTAACTAAATTTGGGCTTAATTAGCATAATTGGGCCTAATTAGTTTCTTAATCTAAGGGAAATATTTGAAAAAAGGGAGTACGTTCATTTCTTCCCTGTACTCTTTCTTCTCCAGGGAGGGACCCAAAAAAGAATGAGAGAAAAAAACCTTGTTCAATCAAATAGCCTCAAATCCACATTCAAGGTTTTAGTCATTTAGATCTATTAACAGCGGGTACTCCACCTTAAACTCAGATCTAATCCAGGTTCTCTATCATTTTGTTAAAGATTTCATATTTACATTGAAGTATTCTCCTTCATGTTTCAATTGTTGATCTTATAAGTAAGAAGAGCTCATCTCCTCATCATTAAAGCTTCTATTGCATCAACTACTTGCCAAACTTGCTGTAAATCTCAACAGAGGTAAGTAATTATCTTACAGTAAACTAGCATGATCAATTTTGTTTAGATTTATGCAAAATAAGTTAGTAATCTAACTTATTTTTGAATTTACATGTATATTAAGTTCTGCTGAAATGGTGCAACTTGAATTGGCCATATCCTGCTCATCCGATGTCGGATTGACACCAAACTTTTTTCATTTTGTAGAGAATTCATTAATCTTCATTCCTGCAAATTTTTATTGAGTTTTGAGACCGTTTGGATCTCTTTATATGCTGTCAAAGTTGCAAAACCGAGAGGTTTTTGCATAGATAATTTCTGCTGAAATGATGCAACTTGAATTGGTCATATCTTGCTCAACCGGTGTCGGATTGACACCAAACTTTTTTCAGTTTGTAGAGAATTCATTAATCTTCGTTCCTGCAAATTTTTATTGAGTTTTGAGTCTTTTTGGACTTCTTTATATGCTGTCAAAGTTGCAAAACCGAGAGGTTTTTACATAGAAAATGAACAAATAACTTTAATGGATGAAAAGTATTTTGAGCATAACTTTTGAACCGTTCATCGGATTTTGATGTTCTTCGTCAATTCGGAAAGCTTAGAAAGTAAGCTACAACTTTCTTTTATTTTATTAAATTTATAAGCTTTCCATGATGAAATCAGAGTTCTTTACCTCTGCCCTGTCGGGTATGTATGCTAAATTTGATAATTTTAGTGAAGTGATCATAGCTTTTGAATCGTTGATCGGTATTTGACGATCTTGGTCATTTCGAAAAGATTGAATTACATGCAACAACCTCATTTTGGGTATATTTAATAATATTGATGATAAGTTATAATTTATTTCTTTGCAACTATGGTTAGAAATAACCATCACGATGTTATTTTAACGCCAAACAGATGAGGCGAGAGTCATGATGGATTTGGTGATGATATTTATGATGGTTTCTTTTTCTTTCTTATTATTTTTTATACTTGTCGATGAAATGAGACAAGTCTCGATGCCACATATAACTCATCTAAGTAAGAGATAGGGCAAATTGGGTAACTGCACTCACCGATGAGATGAGGTAATGTTTATTTGATGTTGCTTTATAATGATTTTTATAATGTAGCTTCGATTGACGATTAGTAAACCAGCAGACGTATGGTATGGGACGTACGTTAACGCCTATTGGGTTCTATTCGAGATGTTGAGTTACATTCAAGATGTTACTAGTACTAGGCCGAGTATGATCGGAGTCATCACGATGTAATTACCGACTCCAATCACTACGATGTTTTTACTGGGGTTTGTGACTGGGTGTCATCAAGATGTTCCGGTTAGTTAATCACGGTGATCACGATGTTATGAGATTATGTGACCCCAAGTCATTATGATGTATGGTACCAAAAACTAGTGCTAGTCAAGATGTAAAGCACGTGCAATGTTTCTTGAAGTTTGGTATTTTCTATGATATTTTTAATAATGATGTTTTGTAGCCTTAAGAATGAAAAAGGCTTACATACGATTTATAATGATTTTATCATGATGTTTTGAGGTTTAACAAAGATCTTTTATAATAGATTTATGATGATTTTGATGGATTTATGATGATTATGAAGGATTATTGATGATTTGTTCCTTAATTCATATTCTTTTATTATTCCTTGGTAGATAAATTCAGTACATTAAACCATATCTTATGCACCTATTGAACCCTTTTAATTTATAATGAAACTTGTGATGTCCCTTTTAAAATCGCTGGAAACAACGGAATGATTTCCTTAGCACTTAGATTTATTTACCTCTACTAATGATAAGTTCTACCCTACCTGACCCGTGTATTCTTTACTCGGGTCAGACCGAGTTGTAGGTTAGGTGGGTTTCGTGCTTCCGTCGTAATGGATTGTTTTGCTTACTTTGTTTGGACCTTCTGTTGGGCTTGGAGCTACTTTCTTTTGTGTGCCAGAAATCAATGTTTATCTGTTATGTTGCTATTTGATGGGAAGATGTATGCATATATTGCAGTTATATGCCACTGATGTAATTGATGTATGATGTATTATGTATGATGTAGGACAAATGTATGTGTTACTGCTCTGTGACTGTTCTGTGACTGCTTATGCTTTATATTTTCATTGTTGCATTTTATTCTGAACGGTCCGGAAAACTATCATAATATTGTAGTAATTATGAGTTAAGTATGTGGATCACTCGAGAGGAAAAAAAGTGAAATTTCCGACATACTTAGTTCATAACTATTGCATTATTATGATAGTCTCCCTTAACCAACCCTATTCTCTGCATTATTAGACAGAATTACTTAGTAATTCTCTTTACTAATGTAGGTCTTGGGGTGGGGCGTCACAAGTTACTCGACGAAGCACAAAAGGGGAACCAAAAGAGAAAGTTGGTTCCGTGTTAGTGGGATGTAACTCCACAGCAAAGTATGGCAATTAAGGATTGAATGAGGTTTTGGCTCTGTTTCCTAGAAAAGCAGTTCTTGGTGAAGCAAAGTATGGGAGTTGAGGAAAGAAAGGAAATAGTAGTAAAATGTAGAAACCGTTAAGACAGTTGATCAGTATAACGGTGGGATGAGAATCCATTATGTGTTGCATGTTATATGTTGTTATTGTTATATATATTATTATGATAATTGTACTAATCATTGAAGTGCAGGAGTATAGAGTTAGTCATGTTTCATAGCATGATCCCAGCGACAGGAAAACCTGCTTCCCTATGCGATGTAGTCCCGTTATATATCACTTCCGTCGGATAGAAAGATTATTATTCACAGTACAGTCTTTTTGATAGATTTGTAGTTTTCACTTTTTCCCCTTTAAACTCTCGGTACTCAATTGAGTAGGCTATGGGTTATGGTCTTTCAGGTATCTTCTTCGAATATGCTTCTAGAGACAAGCAGGAGGCTATACATATTTAGGGGTTGCATTATGTTTTGATTTGTCTTTATGTATCAACAAGTTTATAACTTCTACCATTTAGACTATGATCCACCGAGTGGGCATCTTCATACTTTGCTTTCGAAAATTGTATGTTGTAATAACTTATATTTTCTCTGAATGAGTTATGCGAAGGGCTCTATAAATGAAATATTATATCAATGAATGTTTCATGAAAATTTTCATACTCCTATGTTTTCTGATATTATGGTTGAGTAACATTTGATTTTCTATTATCGAAAGTTGACACTGGAGATGACTGCAACATCTACAACATTAGCTTCCGACCTTAGAGAATGAGTTGTTACGAAACAGTTTAGTTACACTAGCATATTTCCTGCTTATATTTATTTAAAAAATGTTGGTTGCTTCATTAGTTGAGTTTTGGCGAAGAACAACTGATGTTTGTGAATTAAGTAACTAAATAATGGTTTTTTGATAAATAAGGTAGTGATCACAATGGATAACACCATATATTAAAACAAACATTACAATTACAATACAGCACTAGGATAACAAAAAATTACAATAGCCAAACATAGACTACAACATCACAAATAGTATACAACCGATACAACACAAAAAACATTATGTACAAACCAAACAACACATACAACGGAATATCACAAATAACTTTGTAGCACTAAGCAGTACTAAAGAACCCACATGACAAATGTATGTAACAAAATACTATAAAGCACAATATTCAGTCCACAAAAAGACCAGCGGATGTACATGATTAACCAGCAAAAAGCTTCCCAAAAGAAACACATAGTCTAAGCACATTAAGCACAACATGCTCTACCATCACCATCTAACCTTCGGTTCTAAGGCCGTGCAACTGTGTAGTCCAGCATATCAACAAGACTCCACGTCTCAACACCTACACAAACATCTAGAAGTATCAAAATAAAGAAAAGAATGGCATTAGAACTTCTAAATTGATTCAAAAAGCATCTCCTATTTCCCTTATTCCACTAAACCCAGCAATAGGAGAGATTGAGAAGCCCAAATATTTAGTCCTCTTATGATCAGCCAAAGGAATCCTCTAAAGGACCAAATCTATTTACATCCCACATTTTTCCTTTCATACCCTGTTGTTTAAACAAAATTCATTTCACCCCACTTTTTGCTTTTCACACCCCAAAAGTTACCATAACTACCCTTCAATTTGTATTTTGACAAACAAATAACTGCATGTTAACAATGAAAAGTAATAAAAGATAAATCCAGGAAAAACAAAGCAATAATCCATATTTATTTATTTTTATTCGTTTTGCAATCTGAAAAAAGTTACATTTCAGTTAAATATAAAAATAATTGAAATATATATTACACTAGAAATCATAAAATCAAACAAATTTAAGCAAAAAGACATAAAAGCTGAAAAAGAGTAAATCTAAAATAAAGCATCATTTTCTTGGAGAATAACATTATTTTCTTCATTGGAATCATTTGTCTTTTCAAAATATAGTAGTATCATTGTATTTTTTATAATTAAAGTAACAGAACTGAAAAGTAAATAAGATAAGTTGAATAATATACAAGGTACATTTGCCACTTTAATATTTTTTTTGTTTTTAACAGGGTGGCAAAAGTAAAAATAGGGGTGTTAATGGAATTTTCCTTTCTAACGTTCTAATATTCAAATTGATTTATCATAAAACCACCTCATTCTGTGTCAATGTGAAAGCGAACAAGGAACTTGTCAAAATATAGAAATTGAGATCACACTTAGTAAACAAATGTATATAATCCTTCTCTTCAAGGTTACGAAAAAGACATCTGTTTTGAGTTACCATCTGCTTTCTTCTCAACAAGACTATACTAGCATTACCGCACAACGGTGGGAAAACCGACCGTTAAAGTATTTAACAAAAAATAAAAAAAAATATGTCAAAATTTATTTCGGTGGAAAATTAATGAAATAAATCATATCTTAGTTTAAGAGAAACGGAAATATTTGAAAAAATGTAAATCCGATTACATTATGAATTGTACATGTAAATCAACTTAATACAAAGAATATACTATCAGTATATTGATATGAATCGCTCACGATCACATACGTACGTTTGTATTATGGTGACGACCCAAACTTCCCAGTAAGGAAAGCATGGATTGCTTTGAGAACAACACACATCAGAACACAAACTGAAGAACATTTTATTGCTGTTACAACGATTACATCAGAGTACAAGAATGTAACAGAGTATGGATGAATAATACACATTGGAAATACAATATCAGAGTTCTAAATTATATTAAAATAGCAGCGGAAAATATTACAAATATACAACCGAAAGGAATACACGGATACAGAGTTTTCCGAATATGGCTTCAGCTGTAAACCAGGATCCTGTAAATATCTACAAAAAAGCTACTCGACTGCCCGTGTGGAAAATATGGGCACCCGAGTTTGCCAGTGAAACAAACTACAAGTCAGTCATGGGACTGGTATGAGAAATCTAACTTAACTTATCTAATTAATATGGCTAAACACAGGACCACGCCGCTAACGCGAAACGGGTTTACTCCATTGGATTTGCCAGTGTATAATTTAATAAAGTAAATCGTTAAACAACGCAATGCTTTTTAGAAAAATGAAACCATTATAAGACCCAAGTCCCATCACACAATGCAACGCAAACCAGAGGATAGGGTTTTACCTTATAATGGTCAAAAGATGCTTGATACGGTAAAATAAATTTAGTATTAGTGTGCATATGTTTTAATAAAAAACATTTCAAATATAAATGTATCATTCCTAGACAGCATGGGTACCATATATCATGTCGCCATACTAGTTCTACAATCAAAATCGCAAGGTCGTATTGGAAGTTGGTTTTCCATCATGAGTCGAGGCTAGGGGCAAGCTCCTCTCTGATTCGAGACACTCTAGCAAATGCCTCAGGATCCCCCGCAGTGAACCATTGGAGCGGTAGGGCCGGTCCCCGCCTATCGGCAGGGGATTGGTTATGCATGAACACACGTTTCCCGGTTCCTATGAACCTATAATATGACCACTATCGGCCTATAAAAATCCGAGGCGCCTCAAAATCCATCATCCACATAAGTAAAATGCCAGCTAGTTTAAGCACTGACACTACCACTAGCTAGAAAGAAATGTATGCACTCCCTACGGTCCATATCCCGTTTTTTACTCATACCGGGGTGTGAGGCTCGCGAAGTCACGATATACACAAAGTATGCCGTAATAGGCTATGCTTTGATCATCCCACAAGGCCCTGCTTTTCAACAAAAGCCTTGATCAATTGCATCTTGGCGTGCCACATTAACAATTCACGCCATGCGATCAATCACTATTAATATATACCAGGGTGTTAAGTAGAGAATAAATCCTCCACCACCAAACAGACATACATTAATAAAAATCAATTTAATTCACATTGAACGAAATCCAATGTCAAACACGCATCCGTTTACAAGCTTATGCTCTGGGTCTGAGCGAAAACCAAATCCGAACAATCAACAATAGTCCGGACGGTAACTACTGTAGCCCCTTCAAGGTAGCTACTCCAATCGCGGGCATCAGTAGCAACACATCCATTCGATGTGAAGATCGTCGGTCATCAATCACCGTCTTCAACTTCGACTCTTCATCGTCGTAGTGATTATTCGGAATGGGTTAAACCCGGTCTTTCCGAATAACTCGCGTATATTTAAAAAGCAAGTACTATAAGAACACATCCAACGCCTCATTCCTATTCTTCTAATAAAATATTCGCATTATTTTATCAAAGCTTAATTCTTTACATTTACTCTTAAATCTTTCTTGTAAAGATTTATCTAAAACACCATTTGGTTTTAAATATCACAAATCATTATTCAATGATTATTTAAATTTAAGAAATTAATCTTATTCTCAACTGGGTTAAAGAACTAATGTCATTTAAAACATAGTTCACGGTAAACCCAAAACCGTCTTCCATAAAATATGGAATCTTCACAGAAATCAAACCAATATATAATCGTTATAAATTTCTGTATCCGACCAATAATATAAATGGAATATTGGCAAAGCCTCTTAAATTCCGTATGTAGTATCGGTCTTCTTTTACAGAAGCTTATCTCGGTTATAATTAATTCGAATTCCATTCAACTCCAATTTAATATATTAAATTGGAAACCTTTACTTTTGGAAAATTCCCATTTAAATCTTAATAAAAGATTTACAAATTCCAAATCATATTTTCACTGTCAGTTGGGTTAAAGAACAAATGTTGCTTAGAAACACAGTCCACAATAAACCCAACTCACATTTCATCTTATTCCAATTACTAAATATAATTGAAAACTTTTAATAATCTAAATTAAAAGATTGTTCTTTTCATACGGGGTTTAAGAACAGTGTTATTTAAGACACTATTCACGACAAACCCAAATTCCATTTATTTAATTTAATTTCAATTAAATATTAAGAAATTGGAAAACTTCATTAAATCTTAATTTAATGATTTACTCTAGTTACTAACTAGTTCATCTCAATAAACAAATATATCCTTCTAAAATATATTCTTTTTCTAAAATGTTCTTTTCTAAGATATTTTCTAAAATATTCTTTTCTAGAATATTCTTTATTGGAATGTGACTCAATCAACAACCATATATTGCATGTAATCGATAATCATTATAAATAATTGTCAAGCATCCAAATAACACCCAAAGTGGATTCTACCCTAAACATTGGGACTAGTGTAGATCAAACTCATCCAACACCCGTGTGAGGTTTCATCCAGCAAACAAATAATATTTGTGCACTTGGGCGATGTGTAAAAATTATCATCCTAATCACATAAACAAGTCGGATGACTTGTAAATGGCAGTGTAATATTCATCTAATAATATATTTAACACATAAACATTTCAATATCATAAATATATATTTCAATTATTTTTATTGTGAACAAATGACAATAAAAATCTTGACTCTTATTTATTTACCAAGATGTATATTTTCAGTCTCATTCATTTTTAAATGACAAAATGATTATTTTACTTCATTCTTTTTGAAATGACAAAAATGTCTCTTTTATTCTAATTCTTTTAAAGTGACAAAAATTGTAATTTTTGTCAAATTCCTTTTCAATGTATAAAATATGATACTTTTGTCTAATCTTCTCAATTTAACAAAATATGATAATTTTGTCAATTTCTTTTAATGTACAAAAATTATACAATTTCTAATTCATTCTTTTAATGTATAAAAATATAAATTTTCTAATTCATCCTTTTAATGTATAAAAATATACATTTTCTAATTCATTCTTTTTAATGTATAAAAATATACGTTTTCTAATTCAACCTTTTAATGTATAAAAATATACATATTCTAATTCATTCTTTTTAATGACCAAAATATGTTCATTTTTATTTGGTCCTTTTTAATATATAAAAATGTTCATTTTCATTTCACGAACATGTTTTAATACAAAATGTTATTCTTAAATAATCCTTATTAAATGACAAAAATGTGATCTTTCACTACAACAAAAACATCCTTTTACAGCACTGATTCTGCAACAGTTCATCAAAGTGTTGTAAAATTATATAACTTTCATAACATTTGTTCAGAAAAACGTCGTAATAGAATTTTCCTAACAGTGTTCTCTATATAAATGTTGTAAAATAAGATTATTCACAATCTTTGTTTAAACCATCGTCGAAAGTAATCTTTAACGATGACTTTCATGCATTGTATTATAGTTATTTTTTTCATAACATACATAGAATGTTATTGAAACATGCATATAAAAACGTTTTTTAAACATTGTAAGTTTATAGTACTCAACGGTTTAATCTAACGTTGTAAACTCAAAGTTAAATAACAACAAAAAATAGATGTAAATTTTAATAAAGTTAAACATCAACAAAAATTAGTTGTAATTTTTATGTATTAATTAATTTACAACATTTGTATAATGCTATGGTAGGTACCAATCCATACTCCTATTTTAGTCACCATCTAAATGGTTCAAATAGAATAATCCAACGTCTGGCAGCAGTGATCCGCATCTAGATATTGGTACCGCAAGATCCGTCGATATTTAAAACATAGATCTTGATTCACCAGTGCTTCGTACGTACTCATCACCTCTTTCGTTATCCATAGTTCCCAAATCATCACGACATTCCCAACTACAAAAAACCCTAATTTCCTAACAAACGAGAAGATATAAACGCCAACCTTGCTAATCATCATTGGCCAGGACAACATAGCTTTCTCTACCAGCATGCGAGATCTAGTGGAAAAAGTACGGAAATGTGGCTCTCGGCGTCCACTTTTCTGTCTCCTCCGCCTCCATCGGTGGCCTATATCTAACTATTAAAAACAACGTCGATGCTGAATCAGTCTTCTATAAAGTCGGACTCTCCCCGAATTCTAAACCTAATCCCGATGGCAATTCGGATTCTCGTTCCAGCACTATTGTTATTCTCGGCGATGACAATAACGATGTTGGAAAAACTGCAAATGAAAATCGAATGGCGGAGTTGGTGGCATCAACTAGTAGTGCCCTAGCCCTTGCTTTTTTGTGTAATAAAGCGCTCTTTCCTATTCGAGCTCTCATTATGATTGCTCTCGCTCCACCAGTTGCCAGATTTTTAGCAAGGAGGAATCTAATTAAGCATCGAAATATTTTTCCTGGTATGTTAGCTATTATATGGATAATGAATTTATGTTTGATTGCCTTAAAATTCAATATGCTGTTAAAATGATAGAAAAATGGGAGAAAGCTGGATGCTTTTTCAACCCTTACATGAGTTTATGTTTCTGTAGAGTATTTTAACAAGAGGGAACTAGATTTGCCTGTTTACAAAGAAAATGTCCAAATAGCAGCACCTTTCTGGATGATAATTTGTTGGGGTATGGCAGGGGCAATTTTACATAAACAGTTGGTTGTTGCAGGGTATAGTTCATGGACTCATGGTCACTCATAGCATAGTGTTTCTGAAATAACTTATCCTGGTTTTATTATCCAAATATATAATAAGCTTAATAAGTCAATAGACCACCATAAAAGCATCAGTTACGCATAACATAGTTGAGTATGGGTCAATAAATATATAGTTCAAAGGAGTTTATGAGGATAGACAATCTGTGAACTTGGTTATGGAGTTGTGTGAAAGCGGAGAGTTGTTTGATAGGATCATTGCCAAAGGGCAGTATACGGAGAAGGCGGTTGCTGGGATATGTAGGGCCATTGTGAACATAGTTAACATTTGCCATTTTATGGGGGTATGTGCATAAAAAATGTCATGTCATAATGTTATCTTACTTAACTATATTAACATCTTCATATGGAAGTACATATGTCACCAGATTAAATAGGAAACTAACACACCATATTAAATAGCATTCCAAAGCACTTGTAGCTTTAACCATGCCCTACTCATTAATTCTTTTACATATTAACAAAATTGGGAGAAACACATTTGCTTTTTCATTACTAACTAGCACTTGTTCGGCGCTTATGGAACTCTCTCTCTCTCTCTCTATATATATATATATATATATATATATATATATATACAGTGACAAATTTACTGTCTGCATTTGTTTTGTTTTCACTTGAATATGCTTATATTTTAACTATAACAAGTTCCGAACATGTTATATGGTGATTGTGTCATTAGTGTTTATATGATTAAAAAAATCAAATATTAAATTTTAGCAATCTAAAATTTTCTTATAACAGCAATATTGGTATAGTCGTCCAAATTTGATATGGCTACAGTTACCACTGTTTACCTGGCCAAAACCATTATTGTATGTGTTATAAAAAGCGATAAACAGTAAAAAAAATGACTAAGAATGCATGAAAACAAAATGTCCCAACCTTAAAAATTGTGGTGAGTTCATAGTTGATAGAGACTGTAAAATGTGCAAGAGAAATCAAAGTGGATAAACAGGAATATGTCGAAGGAAAGACTGAATTAGAAATTTTGAAATTCAAGTAAAAATTGACCATCAGCATATAATCGCATATACGGTGTAAGAACTTAGAAATCAAACATACTATAAATTTGAAAAATTATCAAGACTAATCCGATAGAGTCGAGTCTAGGAAAAGGAGCATTTAGTTGTTTCAATCATACCTAATGACCTAGAAATTGATAAAGTGGACTCTGCTTAGTTTATTCATTAGCGTATGCAACTTCAATCATTGGATAGCGTACAATGTGATTGCTTATTCTACCAAAATTTCGAGCTAAAGTTATGCATCTTTTCCAGACCAGTCAATTTAAGAGCTCGCTTCAAACTTAACAAATGATCTTATCGTATTTTGCTTCTAGTCACGAAAGAAGTTGTAGAATTTATCATTAATTCAATTGCTAGAACTAAAAAAACACATAAAAGTGACAAAAAATTAACCTAAGATTGTTAGATAAGCTTTAAAAAGGAAGTTAAATGAAGCGATCATCATATATACAACATTTAATGTCAAATCTATTAAAATACCAGAAATGTAAGTAATTTTGCATTTAAATATGATAATTTACTTGTACATTGTTATCAATTTGGTTATTATCTCAAATTACTTGTAGTCATCATCAGTAAATGAATTAGTCAACCAATCTACGTTTAAATATTGATTAATGTTGAGTAACATAATCAAAACATTGTTTTTACTAATGTATAACTATGAGCGTGTATGCAAATTAATTAATTTCAAAAGTGTGGATTCATAGTTTCAAAATCCTTATATAGTTTTCAGTGTAATTTTTTTTATTAATGGAACAAAATACATATTAACACATATAATGCTTCATGATATGAAGTGACTTTGAAGGCCATATTTTTTTTCTTTCTATTTAGACATTATGAAAGCTTCTTGCAAGAGTATAAGTGAGCACTCGGCTATGACTGGTATCCAAAAGTATAACCAAAGCAACTTGCTGATGGATGCAATTCCCAACTTTGATCGTTTATATTTGGCATGTCAGGTCTGACAATCAACATAAATAAATGGATATAGGAAATAAAATAACAGACCCAAAATAAGAGAACCATAGTCAATTTATGTAGAGCATACCAGTGATCGTAGAATATCTCACTATCAATACACCTGAGAAGTATGTGTTTTGAAATCAAGGAAGGATAGAGTAGAGCTTACCTTGAATGGACAATCACCAGATTAGGATGTTTGGAAATCGCATTGATGATGCATTTTTAAGGACGGACAATCAAGTAGATGAATTATTATTAGATACCAGTCTTCAATCGCAGATTGGTCTGAACATGTACCTAATAGGTTCATCAGATTAGGCTGTTTGAATATGTATTTTCATCGAGCTAGTTAGCAAAAACTCCAACAAAATTCATATGGCATAAAACTTAATTATTTATTATCCATAGGGCAAACACATAGAACGCACATGACAGGGTTGTCTTACAAGTTAATTAGTGCCTTATGACAAAAGCATACAAAAAGTGATAAAATATTAAAATTAAAACTTCCTTTCTAACTCTAAATTGATGGCTCTTATGATAAAGGAGTATATCCTATTTCTCCCAATATAACAAAAGAAACATAATATTCATATATCAAAATATTTTCCCACTTACATTTACCTTTCTCTTGGTTAAAAAACTTTACTTTCAAATGTTCAATTAAATAAAGAAAATGAACTACCTTTGGAATAACAAACTGATATATGGATGTTTTATAACATAGAACAGCTGTCATACTTTCTTATTCATACTCATATGATTTATAAATCATATATGTAATCTTCCATAGTTGATATCAACACATCACATAAAGAAAAAACAATTATAATCATAATAGTTTGAGGACAATAAGCACCTTTACTGCTCCACCTGATATTGCTATACATATAGGATTAGAGAGGTTTTACTAGGTAATATATACATCTAAAAGGCTTATTATTCAAAATTTGGATAAGGGTTAGGATTTGAGGGAATTTTGTAGAACATCATAATTTTTATCAACTGCAACAAATTAAGAAACCATAAGGAATAAAAATAGGGAAAATCTAACAGCATCATGTGGTCATGGACATAGAAAACAATAACATAGATGTAGAAGCAAGCAGTAATTCGTAATATGAAAGCGCAGTTAAAAAACAGTAGGTTCGAACATACAATTCACCCTATATGGGATAAGGTTGTTACCTGAGCAACTACAACTCCTCTTTCTGCCAAAGTACCAAATGTACGTGATAAAGAATAATATATTCATGTTTACAGGATTTTAGGACAATTATTACCCAATATTTTGTGCTTCTGTCTATGGCCTATGATCAATGACCTCCAAGTTACATGGATCGTCTTTTTACAAAAAAATGAAGTATTTTTTTTATAAATTAATTGATTGGTGAATGGCCCAGCAAAAGTTATGCATTTTTATTATCGACCAGGTGGTAAAAATAGTAGTCACATGCTTTTCATTTAAAATCATATAATATCTTTCGTCTAAGAGTTTTTTACATATAAATTTTATCAACTAAAAGTTGCAGCTTTTGATTTTCTGTGTATGTATTTATTGTCATTGAAAATCATGTTGTATGCATATATTATAATATGTTTTGTTGTAGCATCTACTTTCAAAGTCATGTGTTGTTTATTATAGTTTAGGTTCAGCAATAACAAACACTTTTGTTCTCTTGGGCTTTTTCGTAGACATATTTGTTATATTGTTATCACTTTGAAATTCCTTTAGATGACCTGTACGATTTTACTATTGAACTTATAATGCTCACACAGAAACAGTCCAAATTATGGTTAGCCGTTCCTACATCACCTATAATTATAGTCTTGCGTTGTTCTATTGCACTTGATTCAACGTCACCATTCTTTATAGTTTGTCTCCTTTAAGAAATAGGAGCCAACTCTCTAAGTTTGCATGTCATAATAGAAAATTAGTTGTACGTTCATTAAATGGAATGAGAATGATAGATGCTATTCCATTTTTTCATGTTTTTAGGTGCATTTTACCTTTGCAAGAAATCCTTTTTTCAATCAAATAGTTATCATATTTGTTAGTTTCAAGCAGAAATAGCACTTTCTTTATTGCAGGTGCCACCATCTTAGTAATTAATACTTCAGGTTACTGGGTTTCTAGCAGTCTTTGGATGGTATCTGACCAGTTTCAATCATTGTCTTCAAGTTCTTGGGCTGATTATGTACAGCTTAAAAAGGTTTGAATGATTACAATAGCATTGGTGGAAGAAAAAAATAAAGGAAGTTTAACTAGAGCTTAGTTTAAGGGTTACAATAGCATCGAGGGAAAAGGTAAGTTCAGTACATCTTATAGTTAAAATGTACGTATTACAACACATGTTTAACTTATTACATGTCAGACCCTTCATGTATTAATGAAAAACTGATATGCATGTGAAATGTTAATAATCCTTTATTTGCATATGCATTGAGAACGTTGAAGTAACATCAAATAAATGCGTTTCAGCTGTTAGTATGTTCAGTAAGCCACTAAGTCATGGAATAAAGACGATACATGCAATGAAAGAATTGGTTTGCTGTCAGTAGTTGTTTATTTTAACTTCAGTAAGCTTTAATTTTTTTCCCAGCTCTAGAGCTCGGCTTCCACACATTTATGCTGTTTTTGCAATAAAAGTTGATTGCAATGTTTTGTACAAACACGTGCAGTGCACGCTTTGCCCACTTAGAAAATCATTTAAAAGAGGCCTACCTAAACTATGGCAACCTTCCAAGTTCTGACTGTATCTGCATATAGGGATCCTTATCCTCTATAATCGCATTTCCCATGTTATTTCTATATGTTTTCTCTTTTTGGAAATATAATGAAATTAATAAGCCTAAGCAATTAATGTGACCGCCAATTGCCGACTGCCTCTTCTCCTCTCCTTCTTTGATACCAACTCATTGATTTCACTATTTTTTGTCTGATTTGCTTCGCTTTTTGGTGCCAGATATGGATTGTGGATTTCAAGCATGGTACATAATCAATTGAGGCGATCCTTATTCATGTTGATGCACTCACATCCAACCATCAATCTTAAGGTATGCTTTCGTTGAATGCATAGGCCTGAAAAGCGAGATTTGAAAAATATGTGATTATATAAAAACTTCTCCATAACGGTATTACTGCATAGCAGTAGCAATGTATAGAATGCAACTATATTTCAATGCTAACGATCTTTAAATAGCAACGACATATGATGATCATATAGCAATGTACAAGTAATTTTGTACAGATTTATCATATATGACTATTGTTGTCAGCTTACGATATAGCAATGCCCACGTGCTTAACATGAGTTACTCATTAATTTTAATATCAGTTTGATAGATTTTCTAAATTTGACCATTATTTCACTAAATAGTTTATTTCAAATAATGCCGAGTTGCAGCTTTACCTTTTACTGGATTTATAGTTATGCTTCTCTTCTAGCATTTTATAAGTGGCAGGTAAGAGTAAAAGCGTAATAAAATAAACTGATTAGATGAATACATGCAAAATATGAATACAAACGAGATTGAATGCTAACCGATATTTATTGATTTATGTTATTTGCTGTATTAAAATAAATAATATGTGGCAATATCAACAGAGTTCAGCAAACACTGTAAGTCACATATTAGTTAATACTATATTACATCAAAAATTGAATATTAGGCTAAATATTTGTTGTATGCATCTTACAGATCTTCTTTAGTGTTTTATCTTCTTTAGTGTTTTATAAATGACAACTAAGAGTAAACATTACAGGTGAAAGTTGATCCATGCGATCTTTGTTAGAAACTTTATTGTTGGATTTTGATGACAACAACTACACAATTATACCAAAAAACCTCTAAGCTAACCTGTAGGTACATGGATATCAAAAAGAGAAATATATGATAATATATGCATATTGACAGGGGGAGTTACATATACAGTTGTCATTATCAAAAAGGGGGAGAATGTTGGATCTCGCTATATGGTGTTTTGATTATGACAACTATACATGTACATATATATTATTATCGACTAACTTTGTCTTGCAGGAAGATACTCAACAACAGATTCAAGAGCTATAATTGAAGATTAAATATGTTGTAAGAATCTGTTAGTCCTAGATTTATATGTTAAAGTCTTCCTTGATGATCACACACACACATTTTATATGTATATAGCTTCTCTTATATAAATTAAGCAAGGAATAGTCTGATAACAGAAAACAGACGTCTGGTCTAAAATTTTCAGACGTCTGTTTGCTGAAACAGAATGTTTTTAAATACAATATTCAGACGTCTGGTTAATATATTTCAGACATCTGAAATGCCCCCGAAATACACTATTTCCTTTCTGATTTGATTTTTAAAATAAACAGACATCTGAATTTTATTTCCAGACATCTGAATTCCGAAGAGTTGCATCCTTTAAGAAGAGACACAACTATTTAATCCATATCTCTTCATCAAAACTCTTCACGATCAGTTGTATCTTTTTATATATTATAAATAGAGAATTGCTTAGATGATCTAATCACCGATTTTTATTCTAATTCTCTCTATCTTATACAAAAGCTCTCTAAATTCTAAAGTGATCTATTTTCATACTCGAGACTTTTAAGCTTCCATAATCCTTCACATACTTCACGATTATCATCAAGGAAAGGCTATAGGAAGGGTGTACTTAACATTCGACAATCCGTGTTATCAAGAACACAAAAGAGTCAACAATTATTCTGTATTAGTGAAGACCTCTTCTGTGGTTGAGGCAAGAAATCCCGTTCAGTGGTTCGGGTAATTGTGAACCTATTCCTCCGGGTGAAGTGAGGGTTTTTAGTGTTAGTGAAATACCAGAAGTGAGTCTGGGACTAGACGTAGGACAGTGGTCCGAACCAGTATAAATCGACTGTGTGATTTACTGCTTACTACTGCTACTTTAGTATTCTACTTATACTCCATTCTATACGATCCTACCGTTGCATAGCCTTCTTTCAATCTTTTGTTATTAAGTCTTTTGTTTCCTGTATGTTGCAACCATAACTATTACTGTTTTTAAATGCTAATCCATTCGTTGTTTCATGTTTGTAGAGCTTGTAGTATCTACTAGGTGACTGGTAAATTGGTCATTGATACAAGCTGAAGACCTCCTTATTGTAAGTCCTTATCACTTTACCTTCAGTTTCATGAACTTTAAAAAAAAAACTTCAACACATATTCATTTGGTAGTCTACATGCGGAAGGGATAACATTTTCTGTCTGAATTAACTTTCACCCAATATCAGACTTGAAACTTCCAAAGGAGTTGCTTTTTTTGTTAAATCTCATGCTAAGCTTCAAAACAGTTTTCCTTGACTTACATCTCAGGACATTACAATTTGGAGCTGCATGTTGAAAGGGATCGTGTTGGACTTTTTCCCTTCAAACGACCCAGTACATACATTGTCTCATAACTAGCTATATGAGCATAGACTTGACGTTTTTGTCTTGAAATTTTTGTCCATCTTTGAAATATTTTGCTGTAGCCATTTGGAATTCTTTAGGCTAATATGACTGTTCCACCACCGCCATGAATACATGCATCTTGATTCATCATGAGATAATCACAACTGCACAAACTAGTCAGTAGTACAAATTTACTTTATGAATGAACTGGAAAACATTAAACATATACAAAAGTTAATGTCAATTATTCTAAGAGAAGTTAAAGCCAGACCTTTCTGTTCGTATGTGAGAGATTTTGAGAGATGATGAGTGTATGTTTGTTTCCTTCAAGCATAGATGTATGATCGCCTGGGTTTGCACTCCAAATTATAAGATGTAATACTATTTGAAATTTATTACATGAGATGAAATATTGGAAGCATGGACAAGTTAGCAGAATGTGGCAAAGTGTAAATAGACATGCTCAATATTCACATTATTATTCTCCTAAAGCATATGTCCTTGTTTTTTTATTACATTAAACTAATTAACTTTTGATGCTTATCTTACGTTGCAGATAATATGAGAACAAAGTTGCTTTCGGAGAGAGAGCTGTTGTTGGTCATCATATTTTCAGTTGAAGTAGTACTATCTTTGTTCTAATTTCTATATAGATTCTTGTTGTGTATGTATTTCTTCCACACCAAACAATGTTCTTTGATGACTTATGCAATCGATTTTTCTATTAGTAAATCATTGGTTGTTCCTAAATTTTTGTAATGTGTACGATGTTTGTGGATAATTGTGGGTGGATATTTAATAACATTTTGTGTTTATAATAAATATATTGTTGTGATATATAAATGTTATTGACATGTAAGATACATGTGAAAATAGGGATAGGAGTGTGTGCGCACAACATATCCCTGTTATCGTAAAAAAATAATGTCATAATATTTGAAATATGTTATAATTGGCTCTCTCTTAACATTCAAAAAACATGGTATATAGTTTTTCTCTAATTCTTTTCGGTGTTTTCACTATGTTTATATTTTGTTATAAGTAACTTTTCAACAACATTTTATACAACATTTAGGTAACTGTTGTAAAAGGAACCCCATCTTTTATAACTGTGGATATAACAACATTATGATAAATGTCATTAAAATACATTGACAACATTTATTCAATGTTGTAAAATGTAATTTTTGTTGTAGTGTTTGTAAAATCCTCATTTAATAACAAAAATGTGAATTTTGTTTAACATGGTCCAATTAACAAAAATGTTAATTTTATCCACTAATCAAGTTTAACACAAAAATGTGACTTTATATCACTAATCAAGTTTAACACAAAAATGTGATTTTATTTCACTAATCAAGTTTAACACAAAAATGTGACTTTATTTCACTAATCAAGTTTAACACAAAAATGTGACTTTATTTCACTAATCAAGTTTAACACAAAAATGTGACAAAATGAATGAATTTACTTCATTCCTTTCAAAGTGATAAAAATGAATCTCCTTTTTGATGTAAACAAAAATGATAATTTCAATTTAACGAAAATGTAAATTTTGTTTGATCAATTTCAATTCAACAAAAATGTGATAATTTGTTGGATCCTTTTAATGTAAACAGAATGTGATGATCTTGTCTAATCCTTTTTATGTAAACAAAATATTAATTTTGTCTATGTCCTTTTAAATTTCATACATAGATTCTAATGTATGTATCGACTATAAAAATGGTTCTTATGTTAACGTACAGATTCTAGTGTACGTTATGACGGTAAAAATGATTATTAATTAACATACCAATTCTAATGTATGTTAATGACAATAAAAATGATTCCTTTTATATTGTACACAAACCCCCCCCCCCCCCCTTTTGTTTAAATGTAACAAATAACATGATATTTTGATTTCAACAAAAGTGACATTTTATATTTTGTTGGTTCTGATTCAAGAAAATGAACATTTATATTTTTATTGGTTCTAATTCGATAAAAACTACAACTCTATAATTTGTTGATTCTAATTCACTAAAATGATAAGAATAGTTTTTTTTTTTCATTTATTTATTTTTGTTTAATGTTCTAATTCAACCAAACGATAAAAATAGTGTCTTTCAATTTTGTTGCACTCATTTTATTACAACAAAAATGGTCAATGTGTTCTAACAATTTTCTTATAAAAAGGATAGACTTGTTTCGACAATTTTATTATAACACCATATCACCAAATCAACAGATCTATACAACACATCAATCATCGAATCAAATCACGTCTCATCACAAACAGAATTTTACAGTGTATCGGTGATAACACAATCATAAATAAATTTAATTATTTAAGAAGAAATAAAAGAGAATTTCTCACCGATGGTTTTCCACTCTGCCAAAATTTAGACTAGCTCTAAATCAGTTTCCGTCTATTCCATAGCGTAGATCCGGATTTTACAGTTTCAACAAAACTGAAATCATCAGATTTCGTAAGGATTTGAATGAGTTATACTGTTTTGAACTTTTATACATTAAATTTAATTAAAAATAATTAACCAAGGTTAATTACTTTGAAAGTAGACAGGGCCATCATCTTCCAAACCCGTTTGTACAGAACAAAACAAACCTATCCGCTCGTTTGTAATCCCCCGTCGCACGCTACTCGAGGATGCCTAGACCCGATCTGAAGCCGCTACAACTAATGCCTACCGAAGCTCCTCCCACACCAGCACCCACGCACCGCTCGGTGGCCCCCACCTCCAGCAATTCCGCCCCAAAGTCGCGGAGAGCAAACCACGAAGTTAAATCAGATCATAACCGTTGAGATTGAGGGGCTTACTTCCCTCTTCGATTTCCTTTTGGAGATTTCGATTTTCATTGCATAGATAAGGAGATTTTGTGCGATGAAATTAGGAGTGGCACGACCATCGATTTCCTTTCAGAGGCGGCTACAGAATGGAAATAGGGTTTGAGCGTATTGGACAGTGTAGAGACCGTATTTATACGTGTATTGTTTTATTTTAATTGTTTATTTACCAAAATATCTGTATGCTAATACAAACTTCAAATCAAACCCAATGAGTGACGCCCTTAGCTAATAACCCCCATTCCGGACACAATGGAATATGTTTCGTAACCAAATTCGGCTGTTACGATATGTTTTTCTTTAATTTAAAATATAAATTAATTTATTTTAAATTTAAACGTACATTTTAAATTACCGGGGCCACATACTAACTCTAAAAATTCCAAAAAAATTATTTCTGTCTTTCTTTTGTCAATACGGTCCTAACAAAACTAATTTCGTCGAATTCTGAGACTGTTTGTAAAATGGTCATTTTCAAGTCGATTAAATTTGACCGAAACTGACAAAACACATTTTCCTTTGCCACGCTTACATATTAATTCAAAAAATTCTAGAAAATTAAACTTAACAATAATTTAACATTCCGGTTCCAACAAAAGTGGTTTCGTCGAAAACAGAGGTCGTTTGCAAAATGGCTATTTTTAAGGCCAATATATTTAATTAAAATATATATAAATTCTACAGCTATTTTTCTAGATTTTAAACCGGACATAACTTTCAAATTATAAAGTGAAATTTCAGTTTTTTAGATTCGTTAGAAAGATATGATTAAACAGATTTAAATATTTCTTGTTTCACTCAATTCTGATTTAAAATGAATTCTGTACACTCAGTCAAAGTTCAAATTCGAATTTTCAAACTGCAGTGTTGTTTCTAACTCCTTTTATAATTAAATTAAATTTATTCATTTTAAAATAAATTTTTAGTCGTTCTTATTTAAAATAAATTATTAGATATATTAAAAATCCATTAAAATTTCTAAAATAAAAATTTTAAATTGGCCCCAAAATTCCGGGTTGTTACAATTATATATTAAGAAAAATTAATATACTTTTAATGTTCGTTTTTTGTAACTGTAAATCATTATTGAATTTAAGAAATAAAAAGGAAAACGAAACAAATATAAACTCAAAATATATCATTAATATCAGCGAATATTTAATTAAAATAAAAAATGTAATAATATACGTAATAAATAAATCATAAATTATTGAATTAAATTATTTAAATGAATCATCTAAAAGTTGTTATTTGAAAAATTGAAATTGCTAAGATAAAAAAAATCTGAAGACAACTAAACTTTGGACGTTATTCACAATTTTGTATTTCTGTGTTGAAATAGAATGTCAAATATGACCATATGTCATGTATCAAATTAGGCAGTCTAATGTAGCATAAAAATAAAACAAGTTTAGTCTGACAGTCAAAGAGAGCTGAAAAATAAGAAAAATATGTTTTTAGGTAATCCATAAATGGTAATATCAACTGTTAAATTTACATACATTATACAAGAAATGAAGTCCTGCTACCAAAGGAGCAGTTTCCAAATTAAAATCAATTAGCAGCTAGAGCAAATATATAGCCAATGCAATGCATCGGCTAAATGTCATCCTTCGACCACTTGATCTCTAAAACGCTAGCAAAGACAAGGTGATCGTGATCGTCAGCAGCCGGGACATAAATGAAAAATCCAGCCAATTTACGATGAACTCACCCGTAAACAGTGACACTACCACTACAAAAAAATTCTAAATTCCCTACGCCAATTTGACGTAGGGACGACATAGAATTCAAGTTTCCCTACGCCAAAGCAGAAGTTGGAAAATAGCTCATCACAAAAAGTCCTTATGCGTTCCCTACGCCAACTTCCATACGTCTTCAATATTCCCTACGCCTAATCTCATACACATTTCCTACGCCTATGTCCATACGTTTTTCCTACACCTTCTTCGACGCGCACTCCTTACGCCTAGCCTTTTTTTGTTTAAACTGCAAAAATTGGATTTTTCTTACCCATTCCATACACATTCTCTACGCCACCGTATACCAAAATTCAATATGGTTCTTTTATATTTACCTTCGTCTACCACACATATCATAACAAAATTTAATGAAATCGAATACATGTAAAATCATAACAATATATATCAATAAAAACATTGATGTAGAATGAATATCATGGTCAAATTACCATAAACTTGCTATAAATATATCTAAAACAAATCATGTCCAACAAACAATAAAATAAAGTTGTTACATAACTCAAACATGGTCGTTTTATCTAATTCAAACATCATATAATGTACCTTATACAAATAGAACATCAAACCCACTACGAAAATAAGTAACTCATAAAATACATCATATCTCCAATTCTTGCTCCGCCTCAACCCTCGCATAAACTCTTGCACAGAACTGTCTTCTCCTGCATGGAACTTAAATCCCCTTGTAGTTTGTTAATCGCGACATTCATTTCTTGATTTTTTACTCATTAGCTCTTCTACTTCCTCCACAAGTTTCTCTCTGTCATCTGAAACTCCAAACCTACCAGTGTATGTAGTGTCGCTATATAGCTACGCATAAATTGTTTAATCCAATTAGTATAACTGGTTTTGTATTTATGCATAAAATCATATCATTTTTACCATTGTTGGATTAAATAAACTTCATATTTGTTTCAGTGGATTCGCGAAAAAAGGGCAAGGCGACTGACTATAGCAATGGACTCAAGCAGCTGCAGCAGTATATAAGCTATCTAGGATAACAAGTCTGAGATGAAATTGTACAGCTGAACAAGCTACTTGTTGTATTGTCCATCTGTTAGTTAATTCTATGGAAGTAGGCCTTGTTTTTTATTTCTTTAAAATGATAAATGTGTTATATTCCGATGATATAGTGCATGTAACTTCGTTATTGTTAAACTTTGTTTCTAGCTATTGAATGTGCATCAATTCGCTTTCTTTATATTCAGACATCTTATGTTGTTGGCTTGTTCATTTTGGTAATTGAGTAAAATATTAAACTCTGCATAAAACGTTGTATATTACTATTGATTTTGACCAAAGAACGTTATAGTTTATGCCTTGCATGTAATAAAATATGTGTGGCGCCCCTTTATGTGAAAACAAGGGAAAGCGTGATTTAGGCAGGAAAAACATTCAAATCAAGCATATGAACCTACAATGGGGAAGAATTATAACCTGTACTTATTCCCTAGCAAAAAACAGCCTAATTTTTAAGGAAGATTTTACCTCATCAATGAATAATACACCAGGAACAAGTTCTGCTACCCCTTCATCAATATACCTGTTAACAACCTATCCAAAAAGGGGAGAAAAAAGAACTAACCATCAAGAAAACAATCAGGCATGTTAACAAATGGCGTATGTTCAGCAATCAGTTATGTGTTAATAGATGGTGTATGCCCAGCAGTCAGTTCAAGCAAGCAATACAGACAAAGAAATTAAATTCAAGCAAGGCTTTTCAAATAAATAGTGGTATAATATTTTTCTGAATGTTGCAAATAAGGAAATGACCATGTGGTTTACATCTTTATTAATAATTCTCTTGAAAACACATATTTTTGATCCAACCGTGAACTTCCCAAAATGCCCTTACTTAGATCTTATAAATATATAAAATTATTATTTTCTCTAATATCCCCAATAAATTAGGCATTTAATGTCACTTAAATTAGGATCTAATAGACCTTTTCAACAAATTCAAATTGCCTTTTTAATATCGTTTCTCATTTTAGTTACTATTTATTTTAGTTTATCCATTTCATTTGTTCTAATGCATTCATTCAGGTTTTTATTATGTAATTAAAATTTTACATTGCAAAACAGTTTGCTTAAAACAAAGATCATTTATATTTGACATATAGATCTACTAATTCAATTTATTTTCCACATATAGCAATTAATATTGACGTGGATTTATGGCAATTTCTTATATGGTTAGAAAGCAAATTTGGCTTTATATCAATGACAGATTTATTTTACAATATTTAGGTGCTAAGATTTAATGCACGATACTTATTATATATCTTTAACTATCAAACCGACCGTTACGGAGATTTGCCTACTGTAAGAGCTAAATCCAAATTGTTTGAGCCAATATATTAAGCCGTAATTTTTGCTCCCAACACTTTCCTTTCCGCGTTTTCCTTCTTCTCGTTTTCTTCCACGTTTTCCTTCGACTTGCTGCTTGTTTTCCTCCCAAATCATTCTCCAAATTTTCGGATTCCAAATTCCTATTGTTTTATTTCTCGATCCGATTTTTCAGATCTAACTTATACAAATTTGTCTTCGTAACCGGATATTCTTGAATCTACAAATTTCTCATTTCATAACCGTTCTCAGCCCTGATCGCTCCAGACTACGTCGTCAGAGACACGCGAATCCTATCTAGTCACCTAATTCATCCTTAAGGTACTCTGGTTATGTAACTGTTTTTTATTTGATCTAACTACATGTTGATTTTGATTTTATAGTTTGTTATTTTATTATTTGCTGCTCTGATATCGATTTTCACTTGTGTAAAGATGTAAAAGCAAACTGCTAATTTATTGGCTTTAGATGTGTAATTAATAATTTGTGTATTTCGATTTTCACTTGTGTAAAGATGTAAAAGCAAATTGCTAATTTGTGTATTTACATGTTGCTTACATTACTTATTTTATGCTTATTTTTTTCTAGTTATTTTTGTTGGATGATTCTACTGTTAATTCTGGTGGTTTTATGCGGAGTTCTGTTTGGTATTTCCAGCATATTTGTGCCATGTTTACAATTTACCTTATTAATCAAAGCACAAAAACCGTTTCATTGTTGTGAGTAGATTGGGAATCCTCCATTATGTTTATTTGGCTGATATATGAACTACTTCTTAAGCTTGTCAATTAAGTTGTAAAATACTATTATGTTCATAACTTTAAATGTAAGTTTGTTGCCTACTACTATAGTACTTATTGAACACGTACCTCAATACATAATTCAGCAATGTTATTTAGTGTATCTGTTCTTTTGGCATGCGGTAATATCATAGTTTGTTATGAATAGAAATGTTTCATATAGGTCGGAAGAAATAACACGGTAGCAGATTCAAAGCCCGAAATGCCAATGCAAGGCAACAACAGTCAACCGTCCAAATACCCACAAATTTGTATACATGACACAAATGTGAAAGGAAACTTGGGCGGAACACATGTCATTAATGCACGCCTTGAAGATAGCTACGTCGGATGCAGAGCCGGTTCTGAGGTTTATATTGCCCAGTGCAAAATTTCAACTGATGCCCCTTGCTATAGAAACTGCTCATTCTATTAAATATTTTTTTTTTTGAAAATGACTATTAAATAAATATTCTTGTTATAGTCTTTTATATTAATATTGAATTGATTATCATATAGTTTGCATATTAGTGAGGAGGATCTAAACATAACATTAAATGGACTCCTCTGATTTGCAACCAACAACGAAGAATATGTATTCAATATAGTAAATAAAGAGATATATGATAAAACAAAATTTATTTACAAAACATAAATCCATCATAGGCAATAAAGTAAAATTTCATAGTGCAAGTCAGATTTCAAATTATATTTATAAAACACAAATCCATCAGCACAATAAAACTAACTTTTATATGAATCAAACAATTTAGAGGTTAGGGTTATGTAACCTAGGTTCTTAAAGACGATTAAATTGAACGATTTAGAGTTATGGTTTATTATTTTACCTCTGCCTGCAACCTAGCTATTTCATCCAAGATTCAAAATTCCGCTTTCCGTTTCCATTCCGTTCTTAAACAATTTTCAAAATTTCGGTTTCGTTTCAAAAATTCTGTTTCCATTCCGATTTATTTATCCCACTGTTGTTTTTATCCACAAATACAATAAATATTTGTGCTAACAAAAACACCATGGTTAGTTACATTAAATATAATTGAACATATCTCTGGATGAAAAGCTCAGAAGTACATTATTATAGTTGTATAGAAACCGAATAACATATGTAGCATTAAACGGCTGTTAACTTTTTTGCTTTGAAAAAAAAGTATCTGCTTTGAAAACGATTATTTGATCTGAGTTTATTTTTCTTGTTTCAAGGGCTGCTGAAGTTGATTTGACCTGGCAAGAATAAAGCTTGCTGTTTGTTCCAAGATATCTTAGGCAGCCACAGATTTTGAACAAAATAATCGTTTTCAAAGCAGATACTTTTTTTTCAAAGCAAAAAAGTTAACAGCCGTTTAATGCTACATATGTTATTCGGTTTCTATACAACTATAATAATGTACTTCTGAGCTTTTCATCCAGAGATATGTTCAATTATATTTAATGTAACTAACCATGGTGTTTTTGTTAGCACAAATATTTATTGTATTTGTGGATAAAAACAACAGTGGGATAAATAAATCGGAATGGAAACAGAATTTTTGAAACGAAACCGAAATTTTGAAAATTGTTTAAGAACGGAATGGAAACGGAAAGCGGAATTTTGAATCTTGGATGAAATAGCTAGGTTGCAGGCAGAGGTAAAATAATAAACCATAACTCTAAATCGTTCAATTTAATCGTCTTTAAGAACCTAGGTTACATAACCCTAACCTCTAAATTGTTTGATTCATATAAAAGTTAGTTTTATTGTGCTGATGGATTTGTGTTTTATAAATATAATTTGAAATCTGACTTGCACTATGAAATTTTACTTTATTGCCTATGATGGATTTATGTTTTGTAAATAAATTTTGTTTTATCATATATCTCTTTATTTACTATATTGAATACATATTCTTCGTTGTTGGTTGCAAATCAGAGGAGTCTATTTAATGTTATGTTTAGATCCTCCTCACTAATATGCAAACTATATGATAATCAATTCAATATTAATCTAAAAGACTATAACAAGAATATTTATTTAATAGTCATTTTCAAAAAAAAAATATTTAATAGCATGAGCAGTTTCTATAGCAAGGGGCATCAGTTGAAATTTTGCACTGGGCAATATAAACCTCAGAACCGGCTCTGCTTAAATTTAAGCATTTGTGTAGTATTATTAAACGATGACTTATTTGCAAAACAATTAACCATTGTTTAAGGTTTACTTTTAAGCATTGCTTAATTTCCTTTAGATGCAGCAAGGTTGTGCTTGAATCTAGCACTTAGGCAACGCTTAAGCACCGCTTAAGTACCATTAAACGAAGCTAGGCTTTCATCGTATCGCCTCACCTAGCTCTTAATATAACATAGCCTTAGAAAACACTAGTTACTAAATTGCTTTTGTTACGAGACAACTTATATAGTTCAACAAAACAATCTATAAAGTTAAGGACAACACCAATCAGTCATGCTAGAAAAGAACATTTCTACCACTATTCACATCACATCTAACATACAGCTTGAAAAGAGGAGATAACATCCAAATATTTCTTCACAAAGTCAAGCAGCTTTTATCTCCTTCTTCCAGTGAAAACAAACATCAAAATACATCTTTAAAACCCATTTCTTCATAAAGCATCTTTTTAGTTCATTAGATCCCAAATCCATTTACATGTTAAAGGGACTCCACATTTAGTTAAGGTAGGAGGATAATTTTAAGAGGACTCCAGCTTAATTTTTCCCGTTAAGGGGGGTCTAGATTATTTTAAAATAAAAATAAAAGGAGACCTAAATGTCCCTGGCTCATCACTTGTGTTAAAACCTAACGTACTGAATTCAGCGCAAATTACAAACGTGTGCTTCCAAAAATAATTTCAAACCAAAAAAAATCGTTGACAAAATAAACAACATAAAATATGCAGCATGTTAAATCAAAATTTTCGTTTCTGCATTTAATTTAAATCGAACATATCAATTTCAATATGAAATTAAAATTATTTACTTGATCCGATGCCTTTCGATCTCCCACGAAACTTTCTTGTGTCTCCATTACATTAATTATACCCATTTTTTATTTTTACGTATAGCGTTAAATTATAAGTATCAATTAAGGTTTATGCTTTATATTTTTTATTAATGAGGATTATAGGGGGTTAATATCAGAATTTTAATTTATACGTTTAAAGGGATGCTAATTTATTTTGTACCCTCATAACAAATTATACACTAAATTAAAATTGATTCCTCTCTTAACTAAATGTGGTGTCCCTTGACAATCCACTAAAGTTATATGTATCTCTTTAATATTCATGCCTCCTAAACCTCTTTGTTCTACAAATTTACAAATCTGACTCCATGAAATTAAGCAACTAAGCAAGCCGTCATTTTTAGTTCCGTCTATTTTATTCAATACCCACCTTTGTACATTTGCGAAAGGAAAGCTAATACAAACATGTTGTTGACAAACCAACATTAATTGAAAATAATCTTCCCGCTTTGGAGAAAGAAACACTTTTCCATTTCCATCTAACAAGTTTAATATCAAATTTCTTAATAAGCACCTGTTAAACCTCTTTAATCCATCTACCAGGCCTTATAACCATCTCTAAGTAAGAAAGAGGAAAAATACCACATTTAAATTCAACTTCTCAGCAATTTTCACAACTTCACTCCACAACTCAACGTTATTACCAAATTTTTATGAAAATTAACATTCAAAAACAGATTTTTTTTTTCCAAATAATGCAATAAAAATTTCAAGTCTGTTATATATGAACATTCCGAAGAACCAAAAAGAATAGAATCATCTGTATAATATACTGAAGTAAATCGGCCAGAAATAGTATCTTCTTCAAATTTTCAATGACCCATTATAAGCCGCTACTGTAATATCTAAGTGAAAACATCATCAACTGCAATATCAAATAACCAAGGGGATAAAGGATGACCCTGTCTTAGCCGTCTTCTCAAACCAGTTATTTCACTACGAATACCACTTGCAAAAATACACGAATTATTAGACCATAACAATGCTTGATCCATTGAATCCATTTACTACCAAAACCTCTAGGCATCATAATTATCAATTAAAAAATTCCAACTAACTATATCAAATGCTTTCACAAAGTCTGACTTTAGAACAACAAAAGGAAGTTTATTTTTTATCACAATAAGAATTTATTTCCTACGCCATAACTGCTCCATCAAGAATATGTCTCCCTTGAACAAGATCAGTTTGAGCTTAACCAATTATCAAATCCATTTCAACCTTAAGTTTGCTAGCTAAAGCTTTAGTTATTAGCTTATAAGTGTTTTTCAAAAGACTAACATGCCTATAATCAACTAAGCTCGATGAACTCTCTTTCTTGGGAATAATGACAATATTAGCACAATTCATTTTTTCCCCAAATTCAAATTACCATTATGAAATTCAAAAAAAATCCTCATGGTATCAACATTAAGCCAACTTTGATACTCTTAAAACAGAAGCTCAAAAAATCATCAAGTCCTAGTGCCTTATCACTAGGCATTCATTCAATGCCGTCTCAACCTCTTCAACCAAAAAAGGAGCATCCAACTTGGACAATTTCACCAAATCAGGACATAAAACTATCCAATCAGCACTAACTTTTTTTTTTATACATGTGTCCAAAATAGATTTGAAATAATCAATAAAAACCAACATTTAAGTCTTCCTGCTCAGTGATCTTTCTATAATTACAGTTAACACTGCAAATTTTATTCGACCTCCTCCTATAAGCAGGTTCATGAAAATAGCTAGTGTTCCTATCACCTTCCTTTAACCATTGTGTACGCTCTTTGCCTGAAATATACCTTCTCTTTCAATCAACTTATGAAGTTACTTTTCCTTTAGAAGCAGCTGATTTATTTCTTACACATCTGAAAGTTTAGTCTCCTCAAATTTACTTAATTCCAATATCTCCTTATTAAGTTACTCCTTTTTCAGTTTAATATTGCCGAAAATCTCTCTACTCCACTTCTTCGACGATCGCCTACGCTATTTCGTTTTTTCAATAATTAAACTTCTCGCATCCTTAATACTGTAAAAATATAACCATTTATTTTTCAATATGTTTTTAAATCCCTTTCCCGAATACCACATTTTTTTTAAATTTAAACAAACGTTTACAGTTCACATAATCACCAAAATCAATTAAAACGGGACAATGACTAGAGATAATGCTTGCTAATCCTTTTTGAAATGATAAAGGATGTAGATTCTCAGATTCGGGATTTGTAAAAATATCCATCCAACTTAACCAAAATAGGCATCTCTCTCCGATTACTCCAAATAAAATTCCCTTCTAAAATTCAGTGACCAACAATCATTTTCTCAAAATAAATTCCAACATTCTACATTACCCTTCTATCACTTCTATTTTTAGGTCTATACACATTAGTTATAAAAAATAATACCTTCTTCATACTACATCTCAACATAACATGCAACATAAACCTTTGCTTAATTTAGTGCAAAAAAACCTTATTATACTATTCCAGAGCCTATAAACATACCTCCAACACTATTACAAGCCTATAAAAAACTAGCAATCCACAATATAGCTCTCCAGCGAAATAAATATACAATTACTAGGATCCTATATCTTTGTTTCTTGCAAAAGAACAATATTAGGTCTGAACTAACACAAAAATTTCTTTACACTATAACATTTTTTAGAGTGCTTAACCCTATAACATTCCATGAGATGATAATCATTTAGTGGCATTGAGTCTCTCAACATCTTTTAACTTAAAATATAAAATATCATTATCCATGTTATATAAAATAATGCCTGCATCTTCAACAATTTTATAAATTTGCTCAGAAGTAAACGAACTGATAATAACAAGGTGGAAAATTCTACCTTCAAGCAAATGAACATCCCCTCCTCCTTGATACTTCTTGCACTACTTTTAAGCATGGAAATTTCCTCCTTAGAGCTTGCCGCCATTTTTCCTCTTTTAATAGCTTTCATTTTGCTCTCAATTAAAACACCTTATGTTCCACATCCGAATAAGCAACATAATCAGCATCACATGATCCTTCAGCTACTTGAAACCTAACAATATTTTCTGGATTCTTTCTTTTACCAGTAACTTCAACTTCATTTGCAGCTTTCTGCATCACCAAAATCGAATGAAAATGTTCACATGGGCCAGAAAGACTGGGACTTCAATAGGATTATCTTGACCAAAAGAGACTACTCCTTCATACTATCAGATTTTTGGTTCTACCATCCATTCCATAAACAAAAGGTGTATCCATAAACATAGTACGATTAGCTTGAACATTAGAGTTACCAACAACTCTACTAACTTCAAAGTCATATTAAAAAACATTCATATGACATCTTGTTATAGGGGACCACTCAAAATATGGATTCAAGTCAGTTAATATTTTAAAATTCGAGAAATCCACCATAGATTCATAATTTTTTAAAAATAATAGAAGCATGTTTCATCAATAACTTTCTCATCACACTCGAATATCTGCAGATCATCAGTGCATTTTTTAATGAAATCTAAAGCCTCTGTTTATATGTCCACGAAACATAAAAGCTCCATTTTCTTACATGCGATATACCTGCCTGCATTCTAAACATTGAACTAGTATAACATCCTACAACCTTTTTTGAAGACTTGAACACATATTTAATCCAAAACCTCTTGACATCCCAATAACAAGGACCCATAAAGCCAAATTCCTCTTTCATAGCACGATAAATATGATTAATTATGAATGAGCCCTTGATGATTGAGATAGCTTCCCATGAATCATTCTTTCCTCAAATAAATTTGCTTTTGAAAGAATTATTTGATTTTGAAAGAAGCACTTTATCATGTGCTTTCATGGATTTGTGAGTAGAAGAAGAATTAGAAAAATGTTTGGAGGAAAATGAATTTCTATTATAAAGGAACCCGTTATGTCTAACTTTACCACATTTAAGGCAAAGTAAAGAACTTCTACATTCTCTTGTCTTATGAACAACCAATCTGCAATTGAAACATTTCCCCTCTAATTTGATAGACTGAAAATTTTGAGAATAATTTCTAATAGGACATCATGAAAAGCCATTATCAATCATGAAAGATGAAAGATTTTCCAGCAGTGTCTTTTTGTGTATTTCTTTACTTAGATCACGATTACTAAAATAATGCAATGAGAATATGAGTAAAACAGAAAGAAAATATGAGACAAGAAAATTTGGAAAGTGCGTTCTTTTTAACAAAAAAAAATTTAACAATTTTTTTTCCAAGGTTTGTTCTTTAAAAGAAAATCCTCTCAAATAAAATAGGAAACATTCAAAGTTATTTTTTATGCCTAAAATAAAGGAGTATAGGATACTAATTTGTCTTTATAACATAAAAGGATGCTTATATAATAAGAAAAATTATAGAAAATATAGAAATATTTTTTTAACATCCCACATCAAATTAATATTGCAATATATTTATGAGTATTAAGAGTTTGACGACCAAAAATCAAATTTTTTAGCTAATGCTTTGAACCTTTATTGGAATTATCTTACCCTTGCCAGGAAATTTACCATAGAGATACAAAGGGATCATCTTGATCAGTCTACGTGTCGAGATTTTTCTAGCGATTGAAAGAGGAAATATTAGAAGGAAGAGGTCGTCCCTTTATAAGAAAAACAACACACTATCAACATCAGTATCCAAAATCAGAGGAAGACTCGAATAATCAAGGACTACGTCCAAAGAAAGCAAGGTGGAAAGAAGCATATAAAAAAGGGCAAATTCTATTTCAACCCAGCAATGTGCTGAGTAGCCCCCAAGAAGATAAAAAAATGGATATATCCCCAATTTTGCTGAGTAGCCCCCCGCTAATTTAAAAAAAAGCCAAAAATACCCTTCCACGTGAGATGACTGCATGGTTTTACTGTGTATCTCGTAGTATCCCTACGTGGTTCCTTAAAGTACCATGTACTGGCTTTACGGGATATACTAAGAAACCACGTAGGACTACTACGAGATACACCATGAAACCACGTAGGACTACTACGGAGTGTGCAAAAAACTGGAAAAAAATATAACAAAGAAAGGGTATTTTGGTCTTTGTATTTTTTGGATAAAATGGGGGGCTAGTCAGCATTTCTTTGGATTGAAATACAATTAGCCATAAAAAAGAGTGAGTAGTCCCTTTACTTTGGTTAGAAACTCAAAGAATTTTAAGATGCATACCATGGAGTCATATAAGGATTTGACTGATTATACAAGAAACTTGAAATACAGCCATGGATTCCTTTTGAAAACTGTTATTATCCTATCTTTGTTGTCCAAGATCAGAAGGATCTTCTCCTTCTCTATCTAACTCTCCTTCCTCGCCTAGTCGCAACCTTCATTCACAACAGATCCAAATAGAGAAATTTCCAAAAATCGATGAAGAGAGATTTCATGTTGTTCGAAACCATTAAGATAACCATCCAAATGAAAGAACCGCAACCCAGCGTTATTAGCCATTTGGAAATGGATTATATCAAAATAATCAAAATTGAAGAAATGCAACCAAATTTGTGCAAGCAATCAGAAAAGGTTTATGCCTAGGTAATCAGAGTTACAGATCTTTTAAGGAAACAAGAAATGAACCAAGAAACAATCAATCCTGCGTGAGTCCAGAGACAGTTCAAAGAAAATCTGAATAAAGCCACCTCTTAGGCTGAGATGGTTAGGAAAGAAGGATTAAATACAGATTTCATCTCAAGTATGTTGTGCCACTCTTCATCAACGAGAAAAGGATTCTTGTCGTGAACGAGGAGGCCGACAAGAGAACGAAGGGTACTCGGTAATTGCTTATGTATCTGGCAACAGACACGTCTATCATCACTTCAAGACTTTTATCATAAGAACATGGAACACAACTGGCGAATTTGAGATCTGTACTTAAAGTCTAAGTAATGGTTCCTTCTTCATTTGACTTTCATATGCTTTGGAGTTTGGACTATGAAAAGAGAATCCTTGCTACATAAATGACAAATTGCTACAAAAACACCCAAATTTCTTCTTCTTAATACCATGCATGGTATTAGAAAGTATAAAGCTTGGTGCTTTTAGTATCACGTGATGGTATTGTGTTAAAAGCACCCAGTTTTACACTTCCTAATACCACTCATGGTATTAGGAAGAAGAAATTTGGATGCTTTTAGCAACATACATGACAAATTCTATTTGAACCTCAAGTATGTTGAGTTGTCCCCAACCCCCCTTCACCCCCTCCTCCCCTCTCTTCTTTAAAAATTGATATTCCCCAACTACCCTTCTACGTTTTAAAATAATAACCCTACGAAAGAAAAAATATAGCGTTTTTTCTTCTTCCTGCTCTTGATATTCTCCGCTGCTCTCGCTCATCAAAGCAGCTCCAAACTCGAGTTCAACGGTGCTAAGATAAACTTCCATCAACTTATGAAAGTAGTTAATTGCGGTATGTAGTATGATTTTGGTTGAAATCGAATTGGTTGAAATCAAATTTGTTGAAATCGAATTGGTATGTAGTGTGTGACTTTCGGCTGTTGGGTAATTGAATTGGGGAAGAAAGTGAATCGTGTGTTTCACTGTATGTCCTAATTTTTTTTTCCAATTCAATTCCAAACAACATGGTAGAAATAGATACCACGGATTAACGATACGTGGCAGAAATACTGACCACGGAGATGATCAACGTGGTTTCCCCAATTCAATGGAAGAGAGGAGGGTTATTATTGTCCTATGAAAAAAATAAAAAATAAAGGGGGGCAACTCAGCATATTTGGAGGTTCAAATAGAATTTGCCTATATAAATAGTAAACATATTATTTTGAAAATATAAAGCAATAAACTTAACCTTGATAGAAATTAGCTTATAACCATGCTCACTTGGATTAGACTACTAGAGTTTAACCTTGTATTATGGGTAAAGATGTTTTTAGGTGCTATAGCTAAAGGAGTTGGAAATGCATTATGGCTAAATGGAGTAACTGCATACGAGACAAGCTTTTATGAGAATGTAGAATATGGATCTTAAGGTTAATATTAACACTAGATTGGGGAAGGGGTAAATAATATTTATTTAATTATATGCATTTTTTTAATTATGAAACAGAACTACAATTTTATTGATGTTATTAAAAATCATAGAAATAATCATAAAATCAAAATGTTGATAAAAGCAAATGTAGTACAGTAAATGGAAAGATCACGCTGGGGTTTTTATATTGCTTCGGAGTTACCTCACATCTATTCCTACATAGATCTCGTACAGACTCTGTAACATGTCGTAATACCTACCCAAAATAGAATTAGAAAACTTAAAGAATTGAATGCTTATAATCAATCAAAATATGGTGATTGAATGTTTTCAGAATTTGTCCATGAAAGTTATATCGTTGCGTTCGTGGCGAGACTCGGATTTGTTTTCATAAAAGGAACGCTGAAAATGGAGCCTGCATGTGAAAGTTACGAAAAATTGAGGTTTTCGGACTTAAAATAATAAGATTTGAAATTTGAATTTGAGTAAACAGAAATGATTGCCAAATTTGAATCCAAACCTGAACATGTGTTTGTATAAGCAGGGGATAAGCAGTACGACATTAATCAGTAATTAACTAACATTAACTGTGTAATAATTAAAATACATGAAATGGTCAAAATTATCGCTCAGGGATGAAGGATGGTTGACCGCTCCAAAGGGGCAGAGGTCGACAGCTTGGGTTACTTGGCGGGTGGCAGGTAGGGTTTTCTAGGGAAGATTATAAGATAAGGATGCTATTCACGGTTTAGCTTTTATTTTAAGAATTTAATGGTCCAGATTAGTTCTAACATCTATATATAAGAAATTAGGACCTCACTCCAAATTACAGTTCTTATGGCAACGCTCTCATGTTTTTCCTCTTTTCTTTTTAGATCCAGTTTGGATTAAAGTTAGTTTTCTTCTTCTTCCTCCATCCTTCTACTTTAGTTATTTAAATTTTGGATCTGACATTGTATATTTATACAATTCCCTCTCGCATATACATATACAAATCTAAAATAAAGGAAATCTGGACACCGTTCTTGAGGTAGCCAAGTCCCCCATTTAGGACTGGATACGACTTTCAATTACCAAGGCTTTGAGAGAAATACTTTAAGTTTATCTTCTATTTATAGTTGTTTAGTGTAATAATGGATTTTGTGTGCCTAAAAGAGCTTTGCGGCTATACGAAAACAAAGCCAAAATCCCTTAAAACTCTATTAAATCCGTAAATGTTAATCATTTGTATTTGTATGGAATTTATTATGAATGTAAATTGAAAGGGGTTCTAATTTCTTTTTCTAAAACCTCTTATAGACTTAGTGTATTTCGCTTCCTTTCCTTTATTTTATTTAAATTCTAGATTATCATAAAAATAATGGATTGGGATGTAACAAAATATATTCGATTCAAATCCTTTCTTTTTATTCAAATATAAAAATAATGGATTTGAGGTCTGTAAAATACATATCGTTCAAATATTTTTTTTTATCTAAGGTTTATAGAAAATTTAATGGAAAATGAATAAAACTATAAGGGGAATCGTATTGGTTATTTGCAAGTAAGTCCCTTTTAATTTGCTGAAATAACCGGAAATCCAAAGTTTCAAGTCTTATTTTTGTAAAGGTTATATGTTTCCCTACTTCCATCTATAAGGGTTGATATATGAAAATAACCCTACTTTTGGATATTTTGTGATGTTAATGTGGAATGGAGGGAAGAGACTTGTAATTCTATAATCTCATTGCAAATTGACATTTCTCATGACTAACAGTGCATTGTTTCATGAACATTAATAAATGCGTAATTATTACTTATTTAATATAGCGTAATCTACATATAATAAATATGTATTAAATGCGTAGTAACCAGGTTCTTCAAATTCAGAATTAAAAATCTCTATTAGAAAATTGTGTGTATGTGTGTGCTCGTATGCTAAGTGAGTAAATGTCCTTTATTTCATATTTAACGACATAAGGATGCGAGGATAACCCCTTATTATAGTAGAAGACTTCCCAGACAACCTGCCTACTAGCAGCAACAAAAGGTGGGTTAAGGTGAGACATCTAGTGCCTTGATCCATTTTGTGATGTGAGAACTTGCTTCAGGAGTTTGGCATTAAGTGGTTGATCCACCTTTGGGGTACTAAATGAATAGGATTCGCCGTTTTCCTCGTGGTCTTATTCTTAGGAGTACGACAATAGTCATAGGATTAGGATCTGCCCTCATTAGGTATTAAGTGATCGATGTGTCTGCCTTTCTTTAATATTGAAGTGTTAAATGGCCACGTATGGGTAGTGGGGAATCTCCAGGAGGATCCTCTTCTCTAATGGTAATAAGTGACTAGAGTAGACTTTACTCGAGGATAGGTTATTTAAGGGACGCCTTATACCATAAGTAAGAATCCACCTACATAAGGAAAGTATTAAGTGGCACAACAACCCCTAGCCCAGTGCCAACGGGTCAACTGCACGGGGTAGCATCCGTAGGAGGGCATACATCGAAGACAGGAGAATGAAGGAAAAGAAACACTCGGATTGCTGAAACCCAAAAAAAGGCCAACGTGGAAGAGGTCGTGCAGTTTGCACGGCAAGGAAGAAGCGACATCTCAAATCTGACGTATTAGTGTGCTATATCTATTTCGAACAAGGTGGAGGAAAATACAAGCTATTCGAAGAAGACAGAAAGAAGATCAGGAGAAGAAGGGAAATTTTCGCTCACACAATGTAGGAATTTGACATATCAAATTTGCTCTATATCAGGTAACCTAATTTTCAATTTTCTAAATTATCCTAATTTAATTTAGTTTTTGGTCAGTGACTATAATTAGTGTATATGTTTTGCAGTTTAGTTTGCAGATCCGTGATTATAGCACCTCGAATTAAAAATTAGAATAGCCGAGAACTCCTAATTTGTTCTTTTATATCAATTAAAAAGGACAAAAATGGCTTTTTTGTCATTGTGAGTCATTATAAAACCTCATTGTTTTATTAAACAAGCGATGATATTGATATGGTTCGCTTGGTTGCAATGATTTACTAATGCAATTCACACTGTTTCTTTTGTCTATAATGAGTTTTTGGGTTTTCAGATTATAAGGGTGGATTGTTTTTTGTTTTTGTTTTTTAGGGAAGTCAATACAATGAGGCTGAAGACTGTTTTCTTTGGATGGTTAAGGATTTGTGACATGGTTCTATAGACTGTTTTATCGGTGCTATTATTTTAAAAATAAACAAAATTACTGCCATATTTAATGATATTATTTCAATGTTGAAAATGTCTATAGTTATATTTGAAGAAGTATGCAACTACAATGTTAGCTCTTTTTACTTCGTTTATCTCATTTATGTTCTGAAACATAAGATGCTCGTATAAATATTATACAAACTGATTAAAAACACAAATAATATTTATATTAAATATTAACCTTCCTTACAAATATGAATACTAGTATGGGCATCATAAATATTGAATTTCCAAATTTTACAGGGCATCATTTAGTAAATCGTTCCGGGCATTCATAAGTCCCAGGACCGACTCTATTAAGTGGCTACGAGATATCCTAATGATGTCAGTTAGATAGGTATAAGGGGTTCACCTATGGTAAGGTAGTAAATGACAAATGGTAGCCTGCCTTCCTAGTTGTAAGTGGATACATACTATCACTCATACTACTTGAGTAATTTATAGGATTGGGATCACCGTCTCTACTTAGAATTAGGTATTAAGTGGTTGAATTCACCATTTGGTATTAAGTGATCTTTGGATTTGCCTTAGTGTTAAGTAATCATAAGGCCCGCCTCTTTCCATATACATGTGGGTAGTAGACAAACCTGCGTATTTATGGGTTCATGCGTTAGGCATATCCTTATTAATATTCATACTACCCACTTATTGGTAAAAGGGTAAAGTTGATATTTTATTCACTAGAACTTATTGTTTTGACCCCTTCCTCTTAACAGACAAAGGTAATATTAGATGGGCACAAAAGAAGAGCTGGAGGGAAAAAGGCACAATTCAGAAGGCAGTAGTTTATTATTTATTATTATTATTGTGTGTATTACTATTATAGATATTGATGATGTACCATATTATTTGTGTTTATGTGACGGTTGTTGTATCTAGACGTCTATTATTTATTTTTATGAAATGAAAGAGTACACCATTTATTATTATATTTTTTCCATCTTGTATGGGTTATGATCATTTTAGCATGGGTCTATGATATTATTTCTTTGTAGAACCGATACTTATTTTAGGATGGTTCTATGTTCCGATGGACTTTTTTGGCTGGAATTTAGGCCCATTCTAAGATGCGTTGTAACATTTGGTATCAGAGCCTAGGTTACCTGATCGATAGGAAAAAATATTGATATGAGAGGCGTATTTATTATTTTGAAAAAGAGTTTCAAAAGACTTACTATGGAAAGGTCAAATAGGGATAAACTTTTCTCCTTGGAGCAGAGATAATATCTGTATGTCTTATAGGGAAAGCCTGACCTTAATTTCTAGGAATATAAATAGTGATTTATTGAAGTTCCTTATCAGTTGGAAACCAATAAACATAAAAAGGTTGCATAAACAATAGGATCGGAAGTGTTGAAAGGATTAAAATTTCTTATTTGATGCGAAATGAATGATAACTAAATTATGAAACAATTCAACATTAACGATGGAGATAAGGAAGAAATAATTAAAAGGAATTTGAATTAAAAATGGATGTCCCTTTGGTTAACCATTAATATGTATGCATGGTAAATAAATGCATTCGATTTTAATGAGATGTAAAAGTAAATGTTTTAATGGAATAAACTTCTATAATGAGAAATATTATAATTTGAAATTTAAAGAGAAGTAAAGGATAATAATAATAAATTACAATAATTGGAACCTATTAATAAGAATATCAAAACCTATTATAGGACACCTTAATATTCAGTTTAAATAAGAAAATAAATGTCTATAAGGACAGGTGTTATTTAAATTGACAAAAAGGATAGGAATCTTTTGCACTTCCTGTTTTCGAGATGTTATGATCCTCTTCTTGCATCCTGTTAAACTGCCTTTCGGCATGTATTGGGACTAGATACCGATGTTGATATCAGTAACAACAAAAAACATTAGTGTTCCCCTTATTATAGTAGTTTTGGAATTTTTTTCTATCCCCTGTACTTTTATTTTTGTACTATGTGGAGTGGCCACTTTAAAATCAGATTGTGCAGTTAGGAAATGTGCCTAGCTCCTATGCTTTTGTATTTATTATTTGTTGTAATAAAAAGTGGTTGCGGCCACTATAAAAATGGTCGGCTTTGCCAAAAGAAGGACAAAAAGCATATTTACGAAGGCAACATATCGGATTGGTAAGAAACGTCGTAATTAAAATATGGAAGAAACAATTAAAGGAAAATGATAAACTTTCTTAGAAAGATAAACGTTTATTCCTACCGAAAAGATAGTCTGGTAAATTATGTAAGTTTGAAGGAAAAGGCCAATATGTTTTTTAGGCAAAAAACTTTGATAGAAACCTTCGAAGATGATTTTAGGTAGGAATTTTGAAGACTAATTATTTTGAAAGTGGAATTCTAGGGAAAATGTAAAACATTTTGGTGGGTGATCTTAAATTATGAAATTTTCTTCGAAAAGGAAGTTGAAAATGGAATTTTGGAAAACACAAATGTTTTAGACAACTTTGGAATATTTAACCCCACTAGTGATTAAACAAGTTGAAATTGTAATGTTTTAGAAGAGAAAGAGTAAATTATTTAAAAAGAAACAAATGGTACATAATTTTAACTATAAACTAATAACTATTAAAGTTTCCATTTATTAGCTTCTAAATTTTTAAATTTGTTGATTAAATGTTTTCAACTTTTCCTTGTTTTACGCCTATATTTTCTATATCATGTTCATGTGTGATAAATAAATCTAAATAGTTCTTTTCTTTTAAAGTATATGACTATTGCGATAGTGGAAGTGAAATTTATTTGGAAATCAAGGAGGTAGAAGATAAATTATAAAAATGTCTTATGGGATAAATAGGGAAGATATACCTCTTTGACAAAAAGTATAGAGAATGATTGCTGGAATTTAGGCAGTAATAGAATGAGTAATAGTCTTCCAATAAAAAAGGGTGTATAAGAGAAGTAACAGGAGTAGGATAAAAGTTGTCATTGACTGCTCCAAATATTTTATTTAAGTAATTTATCATTGTTAAATAGATTTTGAAAGGCATCTTTATGATGCAAATAAATTGGAATGAATAAATATTTTATGAACAAAATTAAATGTTTCCATTTCTTGAAGAATTATTCATGTGATAGTACAAGTTTTTCATAGTTAATAACATAATTTAACATCAAATTTAATACGAATAACCACTCACATGATAGTAAAAAATTTAAACCTCATTATTGTAACACCCGACACCTCTTAACATCCCGCAAAATAGGGTTATGCCAAGAAATGTGGAGCATGATAGGTATAAAGAACTATATCGTTGAGACTAAGATTTATAAGACAATAAAATAAACACTATGGAAACTTTTAAATTAAAAAGCATTACTTATTATTTCAATAGACAATTTCCATTTCATATAACATATCTAGTCATAAAAAGAACATGTCTCAGTAAGTAATACATAGTCTCATAAGCTATTAGATTATAACATTAAAATCACCCCTCTCAAAGTCAACAGTATAAAAATACCCAACGATCCTCTAAGAAATTTGAACTAATAACATAAACCCTTGCGAGCCTGATGGGGGAGAAAAAGGAAGAAAGAAGAGTGGGCCAGACAATAAGTCTGCCGAATGATGTAATTACCAACATGATTGAGTAAGATAAAGAAATAGACTTAATAACAACTCTAGTGTAAAATAGGGTGTAGTGTTCGTGCACAACCACTGAAGGTAAATATACTGAGAAATATATTTGGACTGATTGTTCGATTGTTTGCATGTATCCGACTACTGAGCAAAATAATGATTAGGATAATTACCTAATACTTGTAACAACCCGTATTTTATGTATCGGTCGGTTGTTAAATATTTATATTTTATTCTCTAGTGGTGGGATCATTCTCAGTTTTTGATATGTTATTTATGGGGATGTGAGACATGTCCATGATTTTTACCGAATTTAGGTATGACCATTTTGTCTTTGAGTTTACTGATTGCGCTATAACTTTTTATAAGGATCGAATCAGGTGCTAAGATTGTTCTCATTGAATCAGAATGATGGTTTACTATTCCGTTTAGGCTGTCAACGGATACTTTTGGATGCGGATAGTGTCGTATCCGCATCCGCATCCGAAACCATTTTCGGATATCGGATATCCACATCTGCGGATATGGACGGATATTGGATAATTATCCGCTCCACCAGCGGTCGATAATTAAATGAATATAAATGAATTTTTTAAGCTTAGTATTAAACTTTTTCAACTCAATTGATTACTAAAGTGCTATAAATAAATAAATATGATGATAATATATAATTCTAAGCAAATAACATGCATTTAGTAGACTTTTAGTTTTGCAAATGAATAAATTGGTATATTTAATTATGATAAAATACACATAATTTAACCTATAACCGTGAAAAAAATCGGAAGGATAGTTTTCGCATGCGGATATGCCTATATCCGCATCCGCATCCACTTTTCCGAATATCGGATATTTATCCGCTTTTCAGACGCGGATGCAGACAGATTTCGGATTTTTCAGGCACTCATTGACAGCCCTATATTCTATAGAGTGGTCACATGAAGGATTTGGTTCAGCGGTTTACGAGGAATCGTTGTTTAAGTTTCAACTACTATTTAGGCAGTCTGGTCAGCAACTAATGGGTTGCTTAGCCAAGCCCATTAGACTAATGACTTGCATATATAAAAAGAGGGACTTGGGGAGAGAACTAGGGTTACTCTCGTCATTCTAAACTTTAGGTTCGGCAACTGTGATTCTCCAGTTCAACCTAAAACCCTAATTCTTCATCTTCTTCATTCATATTCATAGTAGATTGCATCTAGAAGATAGATCATCATCAAGGAAGGTTAAACCACAGTAGATTGCAATGAATTCAAGAGGTTTCAGCGTTGTCCAGATCTGATCTCGTTGAATTTACATCAAATCAAGGATAAAGTGAGTGATAGATATCTCTCGCACGGAAACTACGGATTGTATGGGTAAATTAGGATTATATTCATATGTTACATGTTATAATCGCCTTAGATCTGATCATATATGTTTAATTCAGATTTAGAAACCCTAGGAAAATCTAATTTGGTGATATTAATCAAATAATTGTTAGATTAATCATGTTTATGCATATGTTTAGATCCAAATTATGTTAGATCTCATGTCTATGTATATGATTTGTTCATGTTTGTATAATCATTGTTGTGTGGACTTATGTTTGCTTTGATTGAACTGATTACGTTGCTTGAGTTGTAAGTTGGGATGTTTGCCGTAGAATCATAGGACTGAAGAACAAAGCAAATCGAATGTCCAGATGATCGGATTCAGGAGAAACTTGGTAGAGGCACTTTAGAAGATGGGGGAATGGAGAACGCAAATTTTGGTGCATAAATGCACTAAGTGCATAAGTCGACATCGACCCATGACCAAGGGCCAGATGATGCTGAATTTTTGTGGGGAGCATCATGGTGATCTATCGAAACTACTGGTGAATTTTCATGTCATTCGGAGTTATATTAGACTGGGTCGAAGCGGATTGCTCGAGATATGGATAGACCGTCAGAAGTTGCTATAGGAAGGTCGGACTGTTTGGAAAATGGATCGATAGGATATGCTCGTGACAAAGATTGAGCGAGGCTAGCTACTTTGCCAAGATTGGCTAAGTAGATGGGTCGGCACCGACCCGGGGGAGGGGAGGAGGCAAGTGCGGAGTCGAGTTTTGGAGGGTTGGATTGTGACAATTTTTTGAGGTTGCTGGTGAAGTTTGGTTTGAAATGGGCTTCGTATGGAAGGTGTGCAACTCGAAGATTGATGGTGCTTCGATTGTGAACTCACTATGGAGTGGTTGGAGCTAGATTGATATGACATTGATCGTGATTCGATGTACGAAACGGTACGATGACGGATTAACAGGATAGAAGTCAATCGTGGATGATAATGGAATGGTTTGAGGATGAATTGAGTCCCGAGATGAAAGGCTTGACAATTTTGAAGCGTCAAGGAATCGTCGGTAATCTAATTGTTCTAGCCGACTCAAAGCAGGGGTATTGTGGGGATGCCCGTTTGGAACAGATTTGATAGATCGTATAACTTGGGCAGTTATGATAGGCCTAGTTATCGAGAATGGAAAAGGCAAACATACGAATCACGATGGCGTATGGTAGTTTGGCTAGAACTAGAGCTCTCCATTAGCCCTTTTAACCATTGAAAGCAAGTTCGATTATCGATGGATTCAAGGCTGTAGTTAGTGATAGCTAGAATATTGATTTCTATGGATGCTATGGTTGATTCTGTGAGTTTTCTTCTCTATTTTCTATGGGTAGGCTATCACCGTAGGATGTCAAAGAGAAATGGGATTGGGGGTGTTCCTTTCCTATTCTGTAATGGCGTGTAATGTTTGGTTTTCACATGTTGATGTGTTGGGCTGATCAGATGGTTGATCCGCCTATTCTCATATTATTCTGTGTAACTTTTGTTAGCTTTTTTATCGCTCACTAAGACTGTTGTCTGACTCAAGGTTTTATGTTTCCCTCTTATTACCTTGGGCTATTCATTAATGTTATTGATGGGAATACTGAGTAGTAGGATGGGAATACTGAGAAGTAGGTAGCAAGTTTGGTGCAGTTGATGTTGTGCGGTGACGAGCAGGAGGATTGCATATTATTATTACCTACTATAGTTATTTCTTTTATATTTCCATTTTATTTTGATGTTATTGAGACTTTGAGGGATGTAGTGAGGCATATTGTATTCATAGATTCATGTACTGAGATGCATTGTACTCGAGATTTTATGGTTTTATGGAAATTTGATTTTCTGTTCAGTTATGCTTCAATACTATATCTTGTTATATATTTTATTATAATATATTGTCCATGCGTCGTGAGTTATACGACAGGTTCATTTCGAGTTATCCTACCCTGAGGGTCATCCCGTATTGGCTTGGCGTATCATACAATGCACCTTTTCCTTAGTTTGGTGCAGGAGGTACTGAGCAGTCGTCATAATACTACCCATTGATCGGCTTTATCCTACCAATCTGCCATCTTGCATGGTAAAATATCAGTTCTAAGGCTTTATCCTACCCAATAATCCATCAGTGAAGGCATAACTAAACATTTTTGGACACAATAGTGAATTGTTATCCCTTATCGATTTTTCCACGCGCTCAGACATCGCCGGAACAAACCCTCTCTCGCGCTTTCCGTATTCACCCTTACTTACCCCCAATCAGTATAAGCGTTCCCAACCTCTACCCCTCTAGACCATTAGTAATACAGCTGAAAGAAAATGATGCCTGTATGGGTCCTAGCAAAAAAAAAAAAAAAAAAAAAATCTAATTTATGCCTCTGCCTTTATGATGCCTGTAAGTTCTTAATTATTTTATTGTTTCAATCTAATTTCTTATTAAATACAAAACTATAATTTACACACATAATTCTATAAATTTAATTTTCTTCTTTTATTATATGTTCGCACATACTTTTAATTATATTTTCCATGCATAAAAAGTGGATTAAATTAGTCATCAATTAATTAACATTTACAGATTTAGGCATGTTTTAAGCATAACTTATATAGTTGTAGAAACTGTAATTAACTGAGAAGAATGAAACACTGATAAGGGTAAAAGATTGTTAAACTATCTTATAGAATTTAAATAAAATGAAAACAATAAGACGGAATAGAGAAATACTTAAAGAAAAATTTACAGAAATAATAACCTGTAGAAAAACTGTAAGGAAAAACTATAAGAAACTTATAAGAAAACAACAAGAAATATTTTAGGAAACACAACTATTATAATCCCTATTTTCCTAAATTACTCCAAAATCTAAATAATATTGACACTCACACGAGTCCTCAACTTTTAGAGCTTGTACAGACTTCCCGGATCCCTTCCTCCGGTTGTTTAATAATATTTTTGTTTTTACAAATCTCTTCCTAGATTAAATTTTACATTGTCGGTCCGTCTCAATTAAGAGAGAACCCAAACGAAAAAGATTTGTCTTGTGAACGAAGAACTAGGCCGAAGGTCTTATGTATAATGAAGTCTAGAGATCTCAGGCCATTAGATTTTAATTTTTAATCTACCTTAAACACGTTACAAGTTCGTTGACAACCCTCAGATAATTCATCAAACGTATAAAAATCAGCCATGTCAGTTTTAAAATCGCTCGAATTTCGTTCAGCTCGCACCTGGACAAAACAACATCCAGGTGCAAAATGTGGGTGGACCCCCAACTATCCATGGGATAACCTATATATGGTCAGGTTTGTTAGGGAATGCGAAATGCAGATCTTAAGGCAAGACTAACTCTAGAGGGGTAGTGAATAGTGTTTTCAAGGAATTTAAGAAAATATAAAACTTATATGATCTACTATATGAATCACACACTACAGAGATGATCATAGACACAGAATCAAACACAAACATAGAAATAAACAAAAATAAAAATATATAAAAGGAAAGAACACACCGGATTTTATACTGGTTCGGATTACTCCTACATCTAGTCCCACACAACAGTGGATTATGCAGAGTTTTATTACTATATCAATATCCAAGTACAGTCACCCTGATTTCCCGGCTATAAGGTTAACACCGCTCCAAACACACCTGATCAAGTACAATCCCATTGATTTCATGACTACAAGGTTAACACCGCTCCCTTTCCTTGATTTCAGGGACATAAGGAACACACCCTTTCCCAAACAATCCCAAATGATTACAACAACCCTATAATTTTTCAATAACACTTCAATTCAGAGAGTAATGAGTACAGAGTGAGAAGAGAAGAGGATTTTTGTAATTAGAATAGAAATCGGCAGAGTAGAAGTGTAGAAATCAATAAAATAAATAATAATAATGGGGGAATGAGAAAAGGTGAAGATGGAGAAGAAGAATGAATAAAAAATCTGAATTTAACCCCTATTTATAAGATTTGAAAGGTTGCAACACTTCTGGAAGATTACAAATAGTGAAAACACACTTCCTTTGAAAATTGAAAAGGTGACGGTTGTATGTCGACATAGACTATTATGTAAGTTGACATAGCCTTGTGTAACATTTTAATTTTGATCATTTCCCAAGTGATTAAATATATATACTATTCTGAAAATTCTTGAATTAAAACTTAGTGATATATAAGAGTATTCTAAAGTATAAAATCATATGAAAATATAAATATATACTATATAAACATATTTATAAATTTATAAGGTTTAAAACTATAAAAGTACATAATTATATAAATATATATAAATTTATATAAACATTAAAACTTATATTTGAAATCATAAGTAAGATAGAAAAACAGTTTTAAATTTGAATTTGAATTTACATATAAACTAGACTCTATTGATATATTTGTCTTGAACTCTTGAAATCTTGATAACTTGTTTACTCATGAGTCTTGAATCTTCTTTGAATCTTGAATCTCTAAAACTGTATAGTCTTTGGTATTAATTCCTGTATATAAATCCTTCATATATGTATATATATGTTCTAGATAAAAATGTTTGTATATATATTTTATAATCAGTGATAATTGAAATAAGTATGTTGTCATCCGAACTCCATTCTCCAACAGGGTTGACCTATAGGTCGACCTATGCCAGGTCTGGTCGACCTGTGTTATATATATATAATTTCTGATTTATTTGTGTAACTTGTTTCTTTAATATTTTCTCCATACTAACTTGGATTCTATGTGAAAATTGATCGGGAAATAGTCATGGACTTAATGGCGCAACTCCCATTGCTAAATTTTGACAATTTTACAAACTTATTATTTTATTAATTGATTGTTTGATTACTTATTATTAGTTTATTACTCATTTTTTAGGTTTGTTGTATTCTCCTCTCCTTTAAGGACCCGAATCTCTAAGAGCAGAAGAATGATATAAGTTGTTACAATCAATGACTATATCCAATTACTCAACAATTAACCACTACATCCATAGTCCTTAAGTTTTCTAATGCAATTCATATTATTATGTAATAATGTAATGCATATATTATGAACTAATGCAAAAGATTAGACCGTTGACTAATTCAATCAGCCTCCTTTTTATGCAAATGTACTTGTGTCATGCATCCAAATGTATACAAAGATCCTAAAGATAGCAGATAGTTTTACGTGCATGCTACAATCATTGTCTATATGCAACAATCATATGATAATAATCCATTATATCAACCATGAGAATAAAGTAAAAATCCACACACATCTGTATGCATATACTTAGTGTCCTAATTTGTTGATCTTTAATATTGCCTAGTGTGTCTATATGCATCCACTAGCAAACACGGGCATCCACTTGTGTACATCATGCATAACATGCTCTATCAACATGTTTACAATTAATCCTATCATCCATAGGTTGTATTCTAAGATATACTCACTCAAAGGATATGAAATATAAGAACCTATTTAAAGCAAAACTAACAATGGGAAAATTTCAAAGCATACCATCGAAAATAAAAGGACAGAAAATGTACTTCTTCTCTTCAGCTTACCAAGTCGCTTCCTCCTCATTATCCCCCACTGAATTTTTATGAGCTTAACCTCCTTTTCCTCAAATGTTTCACCTTTTGCTTTGGTATCTGAGTAGGAATACGATGAACCAATGCGTCTCGCTCGATATCCATATTCTCAAGCTAACCGAGCTCAATTACCTTATCTGGATCATGTAAACACTTCCTCAAGCGCGACACATGAAATACGTTGTGAAATCCTTTGAATCTCTCTAGTAGTCTCACCCTATGCGCCATCTTTCCTACTCTAGCTTCAATGAGGAACGGTCCTATGAATCTAGGATCATGCTTACTAACTGAACCAAGCCTCGCCATATTCCTTGGAGGTAACACCTTAACGAAAATCAAATCTCCAACCTCGAACTTTATATTTGTCTTCCTCCTCCTCTCGGCATAAGATTTCTATCTTTCTTGGGTCGTTTTCATCCACTTTCTTATTATCAATCTTCTATGTGGTTCTCTAACCATATAAAGTCTAAGTAATAGTCTATATGTCATCTCCCACCAAAATGAAGGCGATCTGCAAGGTCTTCCGTGAAGTGCCTCGAAAGGAGCCATCCATATACTCATTTGGAAGCTTCTATCGTATGTCAGCTCTACCGAGGGTAGATGCTCCACCAAGTACCTCTAAAGTCAAGATAAAAAACCTCAATTAATCCTCAAGGAGTCTATTTACCCTCTCAGTTTATCCATTGGTCTGAGGGTGATAGACTATGTCTAATCTAACCTGAGTCTGTAAGAACCTGCCCGGAACTGGCCTAAATCCCAACCTAGATAAGGCCCATCGGAACTTTGAGCTATTTTAAAAAGGTCATTGGTTTTTATAAGAAATGAAAATAGCAGTGCCATATTAAAATGAAATTAGATTTCACAGCGGAATGGGTAAAATGTAATAATCAAACAGATGTACCATATCATAAAATATCAAAATGTCAAATATATCAAATCCCAAATGTCATAACTAAGAAGTCAAGGTACATCATAATGATAACTAATACATAATCAGATAATAATAATAGTAAAATAAATAATGATTGCCACTGCCAAGTTCCATCATCCATATCATCATTTAGCATGCTCCACCATCCTTCTTAACATGTGTTGTTAAGAGGAGGGGGTCAAATAATAGTTCTGGTGAATAAAGTACTTTAAATTTAAAAAATGGAACTATTTTCTATACTTGGCAGTACAAAATCTGTCAAGTTTATGTTTAGGTGAATATAAGTACACATATATGAACTTCTACATTTAATGGAAAGAAGCGAACCTTCTTGATTACTTAAGATCATCAGAAATGTGTGCAGACTCCTATGATCACTAAATATCCTTTGGCGGACCATTATCACTTATGATTTCATTTCCTATTAGATTACACTATATGTATATACATTCTCAAAGTAATGTGAGAGATGGTAATCAGCAAATTAATACCGGGTTTAGGTAGACATTTATTGTCGTTTATTACCCTTCTGGCAGACCTTATGTTACTACCTATTTAACATTACTGATGAACTCCTAGCCACTTAATACTTACCTTAGATAGGAGATTTCAGTGAACCTTTTAGTAGCATATCCCTAGGGAGGCCCTCAATAGTCATATAGATAAGAAACAGACAACTTTTGAAGAACTACCTCACTCATTTGATACCATTTAGTAACTCATAATTATTAGAGAAAGGATTAACCCATTGATCCCTTTATACCTAATAAGGGTGGGACTTTAGTCCAAAACCAAGGGATGGAACCTTTGGAGCAAACCAAGTCCAACAACTTAATACACTCATATTATGAGTCATCCACTTAATACCTTCTTGAGGCAGGCCTATCACACGCTAAATGGCCCATTGCACTAGATGTCTCACATTGACCTGACTTCTTGTAGGTTTCTAAGGTGTCAGGGAAGGCTTATACTACAAGTAGGGGTTAACCACATGTCCACATGTCATTTAATATTTCTAAAGGCCATTAAATCACACACAACACATAAATTTCCTAATGTGGAAAATTAATATGAATTTCCTAATCTAACCTAATAAATACACATTAAAGATACATCGATTACGATATTTGATGATTATAAATATATAAAGGCGTAATTAGTGGCACACATAAAAGAAAGCACACTAAACGATGAAATGTCAATCACTTTTTCAAACAAAAGGTATACAAATAATATTTCCCAAATCTACAATATGGCACATAAATCTTTATTCAAAATTAAAGCATCGGTAAGGAAATAAACATGACATAACAGAAGATAGACTTGTAATCCTAGGCTTTTAAGATTACACCAATAAACAATAAGAGACAAGATGAATAAACAATATTATATGTATATTATTTCTAGAACTATTTTACTATCCTTGCACTTTGAATGATTTGTATACATTAAAAATGGATTTTGATCACATGTGGTTTATTGTTCAAAAATATACTATTTTATAACAACACATAAGTTATACTACCTAATTCCACCGTTTTATGTTAATTTATGATTTACAATAGAAGAAGAGAATAAATTCTGAATTTACATACAAGAAAAAAAATATGAAAATTCATTCGTATTTACATATATTTTGTTTTCGTGAAATCCAAACTTTATAGGCATAATCAATCTGATTTATACAAAAAACTGTAAAATTAGGTAAACTTAAAGAATCCACTCATAAATCAACAAGAGAGAAAATTGTGAATCAATCTAGATCAAGATTGCATCTTCTCACAAACACTCCCCAATTCTTATACCTTTAAAATTATGGATGTTTGATATAGTAATTATAAGGATAAAATAAAAATATTCAGAATAGAATAGGAGGAGGGAAAAAAGAACTAACCTCCATCTAGTATGGATATTGAAACCAACAGAGATGAAGAATAAGGTAATGAAGGCAGAAAGCCTCAAAATCTATGACTGAGAGAGAGGGCTAAGGCTCTATTTATTGCTGCCAAAGTGTGTAGGAACCATTTCTTTTAAAATATATAATCCAAGCCATTCGTTGATACCAAAAGCCTAAAACATATCAAGAAAACCTAGCCATCACTTACCCTCTTAGGCTCCAAGCAGTCGACCTAACCCCTAAGAGGGTGGTCGACCCCTCTCTTGATGGGGTGATCGTCCCCTCTTTTAGGCTGGGTAGCATGAATTTATTTCACACACTTGTTTTTATTATTAACTAATGTTGACTGATTCGTTTCCTTTCTTTTAAACGGTGTCCCCTTATTACATATATATATATATGTATGTATGTATGTATGTATAACAGTTTTGAATTTAAAGGCGAAATATTCTTTTATGCTAGTGATATTTATTTTATTCCATGTTTATCCTATTAATTTCAAATTCATATATACATGTTTATTACTTATTATTTTATATTCAAACTTTGTTATTAATATATCTTCTTCATACGAGCTCCGTTTTCGACATTAAAAACATGTAAACGAAGTAGGATCTGACCAAGAACATAATGGTGATATTTTCATGGCCATATTACCATGTATACAATATCTGTATTTTAAATTATTAATTATAATCATTTTAGTTATCTATGTTTAATTAGGGTGAATTTTACGGGGTGTTACATTCTTCCATCTTAGAAGAGATTTCGTCCTGAAATATTTTCGAAGGGTGAATAATACAACTCGTTCTAAATAACATGTTATACAACCAAGTTATTTATTTATACGTTCATAAAACAACAATAATCAATGTGATTATGTACTGTAAACTCGCTGAAGTGAGCTCTACCCAAACATGGAGTGTAATATATGATGTTACATGTATGCAAATATCCTAATATGCATATAATTTTTATAAGAGTGCCCGGTGCATTTGTGTCGCAATCAATTCCAACCATCCAATCTAGCTACCATAATGAAACCAAAAATAGAAAATTTAAAGGATATAATTACCCATGAAAAGCTTGGTGCGAGTTTTCTTTATTTTTTCCTCTGTTTCCCATGTGCTTTCCGCAAGGTAATCTCCCATTTGTATACATACAAGATTTATGATTTTATTGTGAAGCCTTTTCCTTTTTTATCCCACAATATGTGTGGTAGCATAGGGTACCCTAGGCTCCATCTCAAAGCTTCCTAAGTCCCCAATCTAATCAAGATCGAATTGGATGGCAGAGTCATAAGGCACTTTCTACGGTGAGAAACATGAAAAAAAAATATGGATTCCCAATAATTTCTTGGGAAGCTCCATATGATATTTCAGTTTCTCGATTCTATTGAAGATTTTGAATGGACCGGTAAACCTGGGAGCTAACTTCCCAGTCTTTCCAAATAAGAATGTTTTTTTGAGAGGAGAAAATTTTAGGAAGACCAAATCACCAATACTAAATTTAAGATCTCTTCGCCTCTTATTAGCATAAGATTTTTTCTAGTCTTCGTAAGCCTTCATTCTTTACCGAATCAAAAAAACCTTATCCATGGAATAGCGTACGAGGTCAGGTCCAAGTAGTATCTTATCGATAGTCTTCCACTGACAAGTTGGTGATTTTAATGGCCACCAAATAATGCTTCTCAAGGGGCCATATCAATCATCGCTCGAAAACTATTACTATACGAGAATTCTACCAATGATAAACGTCGGTCCCTTTCTCCTTCAAAGTCTAAGATGCAAGCTCTCAATAAATCTTCAAGAACTCGGATGAATCTCTCTGTCTGTATGTCGGTTTGCGATGCTCATATTAAGTGTCAACCTCCAAGCTAACTAATGGCTCCTACAAAATTCACAAGTAAACACAGGGTCTCAGTCACTTACTATACTTGTAAGGATTCCATGTCGCACTATTTCCTTGACATTGAGTTTAGCCAATGAAGCTGCATTTCTATTCTTCTTTACTGGAATGAAGTGTGCACTCTTTGTTAATCGATCCACCACTACCCAAATAGATTCATTCCCCTTCTAACTCCTTGGTAGCATGTCTACAAAATACATCGAGATGTGTTCCCATTTCCAAGTGGGAATCTCCAACGGTAGTAATAACCCTTTGGGCTTACCTTGCTCAGCTTTGAATTTTTTACAAGTCAAGCACCTCGCCACAAATTCAACAACATCCTTCTTCATTCTTTCCTAAAAGAATATCCTCCTCAAATCCCTAAATATTTTATTCCCTCTGGGATGTATGGTCATCCTTAAATGATGGCATTCCTTGAAAACTTCATCTCTTAAATCATTAAACCTAAGGATGCAAAGTTTCCCGTCCCGTCCTAAGCTCCTATCATTATCTATTGAATATTTATTATAATGGGGAAAGATATCTCCTCTAGATATCTTCTCAATCAATACTTTCAACACTTCATCTAGACCTTGTTCGAACTCAGTCCTATCCAATTAGGCTGGTGTAACTTCCAAAACAGAAAGACAATTTTGAGATGACTCACACGGTATTTAAAGGTTGAAACAAGGAAAAGATTCTAACTGTCTCAACTCAGCAATAACACTTAGGGTAGCGTGTATTCTACTCAAAGCATTTATGACAACGTTACCCTTTCTCGAAGTGTACTGAATATCAAAATCAAATAAGGCTATGTACTTCATCCACCTCTGTTGCCTAAGATTCAATTCTCACTGGGAAAATACATACTTAAGATTTTTGGTTCGTATAAAGCTCAAAATTATCTCCGTAGAGATAATGCCTCCACATCTCAAGGGCAAGTACTATAACTTCAAGATCCAAATCATGAACATTGTACTTCTTCTCATGATCCTTTAGTTATTTACTTGTGTATGCAACTATCTTTTCTTCTTGCATAAAGTACCGCTCCTAGTTTCATACTATAACATCCTTAAAAACACAAAACATCTTAGTCCCTTCTGGGATCGTAAGGATTGTCGCATTAGTAAGAGGCACCATCAGTTTCTCAAAGTACTACTGCATCTACCACTTCAAGAAAACTCGAGATTCTTATTAGTCAGACGATTTAGAGGGGTTTCTATTCTTGCAAAATCTTTTACAAATTTCCTATAGTAACCTGCTAACCCTAAAAAGCTCCTAACCTCTAATGCATTCCTAGGAATCTTCCATCCTTGGACGGCTTCAAATTCGCAGGGTCAACGACCAAACCCTTCTCCGAGATAATTAGTCTAAGAAACTTAACTTCTTCCCCCTAAAAGTAGCACGTGGTGAACTTTTCCTTGAGCTGGGTCTACTGTAAGACCCCTAAGACCTCCCTTAGTTGACTTTCACGCTTTTTATTATCCTTAGGGTATATGAGAATGTCATCCACAAATACCACAACAATTTTATTAAGAGTGTCTCTAAACACTCTACTCATCAAATCTACGAAGAATGCGGGGGCATTCATCAATCCAAAAGGCATCACCTCATATTTGAACAAGCCATCGAGTATCCTATATGTTGTCTTAAGTTTGCTTTCCTCAGAAATCCTTAACCAGTGAAATCCTATTGCCAAATCTAATTGAGAAAAGACCATAGCACCTCCCAAATGGTCAAATATTTAGTATATCCTCGGAAAAGGATACCTATTCTTCTTAGTCAACTTATTAAGTTCCCTATAGTCCACGCATTGCCTTAGCGATCTATCAGCCTTAGTAGCAAAAACCACGGGTTCTCCCTACATTGAGATACTTCGTCAGATGAATCCTTTTTCATAGTAATTCAGAAATTTTCTTATCTGATTCCCTTCTTTACTTGGGATCCATATACCATAATGGCAATGCAACTAGTCCAGCATCAATCTTGAGATCTATTCTAGATGCTTTCTCTATATGCTGAGGAAGTCCGGATACTACCACGAAGACATCTAGGAACTCATAAACAACGAGCACTACGGGTGGCCCTTTCTAAATTTGAAGACAGGGAATGTAATAGGGTCATATCCCTTATATTTTTAACTGTACAAGGGATTACCAAATTTCGACCTTTATAACTCCTAAGAAAGGATATTTTCTTGTCATAATAAAGGATGACTCCATAAAATGGTAGCTAATATATACCTAGAATAAGCCCGTATCCCTCGATGTCTAGAAAATACGCATTACATAAGAATTCGACATTGTCGATATTTAGCACTAGGTCTTTGCAAACCAATAAAAGATATTTAGCTCCGTCGATAGGATTATAAATCATTATCGCACTACTAGTAGTAGAAAAAGGAAGTTTCAAGAAATCTACAACATTCCTTGCTAAAAACAAATGGGACGTTTCGATTAAATAGGGTACCAATAGAAGTCCTTGAAACAGAAATAATGCCTACGAGGGATACCTGTCGTTGATCTCTAGGTAACTGACTCTGTAGGGGTTCTACTTTAAAAGCATAGGCCTATTCACTTGATCCTCCCTTAAGCTTTGGACAATTCTTAGCAATATGCACTTCCTTATGATAGTGATAACATTTCCCTTTGAGCTCTTGCCTCATCAAGCTAACTCTGCAGTCGTTGGCCTCATGGATTTTCTTATGTCACCTTCTACATACCCTAACTACCCCCTTGAACTTCCCCATCCTTTTCTTTTACAATAAAAAAAAATCTTTTTCCCATTCTTTCCATGCTTCATGGTATCCTCACACTTTTTAACTTTATTATCCTTCTCTTCCTATTTCATAGTATACATGATAGCAGTTTCTACAAGAACCTAAAACGTTGCTCCAAAAGGTACTTGAGCCAATAATGTCTCTCTTAAAGGAGAATTGAGCCCCTTCACAAACCTCATCACCTTATTCAGTGGTATATCCACTAACCTTCTCCTAAACTTTGACAATATCATGAACGAAGCAATATACCCCCTCATAGTAGACTCCCCTTGCTTGAGTTATATGAACTTTTCCAGTTGTAAACTTACCTTGGAATTTGGTAAGAACTTTACTTAGAATTGGGATTTAAATTCATTCTAAGTGAATATTCTTTCTGCATTCTCTTATGAGAACATATTCCACCATTCTGAAGCTTCGCCTTTGAGATGCTACACTATATTCTTCTCTTCAACTGATCCTTCCATCCAGCAGCCTAAAAAATATGACCACATTTTGATAGCCAATACTTGGCTCCTAGAAGTCCTCCAGTTCCAGGGAACGGTTTGCCTCCTAGATTAACGAAGTCCTTAAACGATGAGGAAATTAAGAGCCACTTTAGTGGGTGGAGCTGCAGGTTCCGCAGAGGTTGTAGGGGCAACGCGAAATTGTTCCACGGTCGTTAAATACCGTCGGAACCATTTGGATAAGTAAAGAGGCCTTCCCGGATTCCCATGCTCAGGTTGATTTCCATCTATTTCTACTGTCTGTAAGAGGAAAATCTTCAGTGGAAATTCCTAAGGTAATATTCAGGCCAAAAGAAAATAGAGAAAGAGATAAATTGCCTGGTGTAATTATGTTTGCCTTAGGGATATATATATATATATATAGTTTGGAAATCCTTTCCAAAAAAAAAAAATACGTCACTCATACGTGTATTTCCCTGTAATTGGATAACCTAGGCTCTGATATTAAATGTAACAGCCAACCGGGAACGGGCCTAAATCCAAACCTAGAAAAGGCCCATCAGAACTTAGAGTCATTTTAAGTAAGTCGTTGGTTACTATAAATAATAAAAACATTAGGGGACTAAAGCGAAATCAGATATCAAGGCGGAAAGGGTAAAAAATATAATTAGATAAATGTACCATATATTAAAATATCAAAACATCAAATACATCAAATCCCAAATGTAATAACTAACAAGTCAAGATACATCATAATGATAACTCACATACAATCAGATAATAATAGTAAAATAAATAATGATCGTCATCGCTAAGCTCCATTATCCATAGGATCATCTAGCCTGCTCTACCATCATGCTTAACCTATGTTTGTTAGGAGAAGGGCTCAAAACAACAGTTCTGGTGAATAAGATTCTTTAAGCTTAAAAATTAAACCTCTTTCCTATACTAGGCAGTATGAAACCTATCAGGTTTATGGCTAGGCGAATATAAACTCATATATATGAATTTCTACATTTAATGGAAAGAGGTGAACCTTTCTTGGTCATTTAAGGCCATTAGAAATGCAAGTGGATTCCTATGATCACTTAATACCCTTTAGTGAACCCTAGTCACTTGTAACCTCATTTCCCAGTAGATTATGCTATATATGTATTCTCTCAAAGTAATGTGAAAGACAGTAATCAGGTTCTTAATACCAGGTCTACATAGACACTTATTACCATTTAGGACCCTACCGGTGACCTTATATTACTATCTAGATGACATTACAAGTAAGCTCCTAGTCACTTAATACTTCCCTTAGACAGACTGTTTCGATGAAACTCTTAGTAGCCCATCCCTAAGTAGGCCCTTACGATAACCACCCAGATAAGAAACGGACAATTTTCGGGGAACTACCTTGCTCATTTGGCACCAATTAATACTTCATAATTATTAGAGAAAAGCGGACCCATGGATCTCTTAATACCTAATAATGGCGGGACTTATGACTTTAGTCCAAACTCAAGGGATGGACCCTTAGGAGCGAACCAAGTCCAATCGCTTAATACCTTCATAAGGTGGGCAACCACTTAATATATTCTCGAAACAGGCCTATCACGTGTTAAATGGCTCATGGCACCATACATCTCACATTAACATGACTTTTTATAGTTGTTGGATTTGCTAGGTTGTCCATACAGACTTCTATTACGAGTAGAGGTTAACCTCACATCCACATGTCATTTAATATTTTTAAAGGTCATTTACTCACGTAAAACACATAAATTTCCTAAAAGGGACATTTAATACGGATTTCATAATTTAACGTAATAAATACGCATTAATGATGTGTTGATTAAGATATTTGATAATTATAAATATATAAAGACGTAATTAGTTGCGCACATAAAAGAAAGCGCACTAAGATATGAAATGTTAATCTCTTCTCCAAACAGAAGGTCTACAAGTTGTATTCTCCAATGCAAAATATGGCGTGTAAATCTTTATTCAAAATTAAAGCATCAATAGGGAAATAAACATAACGTAAGATAGACTTGTAATCCTGGACTTCTAAGATTACATCAATAAATGTAAAGAGATAAGACGAATAAACAATATTATGTGTATTTTTTATAGTCATATTTTACTATCCTTCCACTTTGAATGATTTGTACACAAAAATATAGGTATTTTGGTCACATGTGGTTTACTGTGTCGAAATCTACTATTTTATAACAAAACAGAGATTTAAACACATATAAGTTACAGTATCCAAGTCCACCATTTTTGTGTTAATTTAGGATTTACAATAATAAGGAAGGGAAAGTTAAAGAGACTAAATATGAATTTATATACAAGCAATAATAGAAAAATCCATTTTTATTTACATCCACAATCAGAAGCCCAAATAATAATTTAGATTGACAATTTTGTAATATTAGCGATTTAGGGGATTTCGTATATTTTTTTCTTGTGAATCCTAAACCTCTATAGGCATAATCAATCTGGATTTATACTAACAAACTATAGAAATTAGTTAAACTTAAAAAATCTCACTCATAGAACAATAGAGAAAGAAAACTAAGAATTAAATCTATATCTAGATTGTAGTCTTGAGCATATGCTCCCTAATTCTTCTTCTTTCAAAATTGTAGATGTTAGATCCATTAATTATTAGGATAAAACAAACATAAACAGAATAGAATAGGATAGGACAGAATAAAAGGAGGGAAAAGAACAAGAACTAACCTCCACCTAATTTGGATACTAACACTAATAGAGATGAAGAAGAAGAGATATAGGTAGAAAGCCTAAGAACCTTTGACTGAGAGAGGGGGCTAAGGCTCTATTTATAGGTGTCAAACAATGTAGGAATCGTTGGATTTAAAACATAAAATATAAAATCCAAGGCATCCATTGACACCAAAATCTTAAAACATCTTAAGAAATCCTAGCCGCCACCGGCCCTTCTAGGCTCAAAGCTGTAACAACCCGGAATTTCACAATAAATTTAAAATTTATTTTTAATATAATTTTTAAGTAAAATGCGTCAGAATTAAAAAATTTGATTTTTAAGTCATCGCATAGCCCTTAAAAAGTGAAATTTTGATAGGAACCTTAGAATTTGACGAGATAAATTTTTTTGGATTCATAATGACAAATCATTGTTGAGTTCCAAAATGCGCGTCAAACGAAGTTAGCATGTGGCCGTGCGGGGCATACACATTTGCTAATAAACTGACATTCAATTTACAAGGGAAATTTGTTGAGACAATCTCAGACTTCGATTCCGTTTTTGTTTCTAGATTTGTATCATCGAATAATGGCTAAATCCAAAAGCCCATAATTTTTGGAATTAATGTGTGAGCGTGCAAGACGAAAAAGTATGCAAAAATCGCATTTTTGGAGCTTATTTGATCCTGTTTGAAAAATTAAAACGAAAGATCAAATGAACTCAGAATTCGAAGAAACTTGGTTCGTTGGATTCATATGACCATGTATTATCTCATGTTCAATTTGTAGAGAAAACGGAGACAGTTTGCAGTCGGGCGATGGGAGAGAACGAGAGATAAATTCCTGTATAACTCTCCATTCTCTCCTCTCTTCCTCACTTCTCTTCATTTGCTTTCTCCTTCAAATTTACGAAATTAATGGAAACCCTAACCCAAGTTCCATCTCCACCATTTTCCCCTTCTTCCCTCTTCCCCTAACCGCCATCCCTACCCTTGGCCTACGACATCCCCTCCCCCTACCCAACGGCGGAACCCCCTATAGCCCATGACGGCGCACCCCCCTTCCCTCTTCCTTCTTCACTCCGAAATTCCTCATTTCCTCCCTCCAAAGCTTCCTACACCTCTAACCTCTCCTCCAACCTCCTCTACACTTCTCTAAACTCACCAATCCTCTCTTTAATCCCTCTCCAAGGTCCGAGTAGCAAAGATTAAGGTTTGAGCACCCCGCACGAGCTTGATTTCATCTCCATTAGGCGTTGGAGCGAAGCTTGAGCACTTCAGGTCTTCGGATTGTCGCATGCAAGCTTGAAAAGGCCGCATTAATCTGTAAATTAAAGATTGGCGGAGTGGAACTCGCGCTGAGAAATTTTATATCACTTTAGAAAGGGGTAAGTAGGTTTATAGAATCGTTAGAATATTTTTAGCAAGTTAAAAATATGATTTTTTTTAACTAGTATATGACATGAGAATATTTTTAGCAAGTTAAAAATATGATTTTAATTAGTACATCACATGTAAATATTTTTATCAAGTTAAAAATATGATTTTTAACTAGTGTATGACATGGAATAATTCTAGGTAGTTAAAAATATGATTTTTTAACTAATGTATGCAATGTAGCTTGCATGCACGAGATAAAAATGAAATTATATGGGTAGCATGAGATATTAATGGGAATGAATGAAATTAACTGTGTAGAAATATGATAATAAAAATTCATTAAGCCGTTTGGTAAAGAATGAATGTGTAGAAATATATCATGCTTTGTTGATATTCATGTTGCATACATGCATGCATATATATTATGTTAGTTCAACACTCGAACTATTCACAACTCATTTGCATTAGAAGCATTATATGGATATGTGACACTCACATGACATACAACGTGGATAGACATTTGGGGCATCTTAAATGACATTGGATGTTGAGTACTTACTTATTTATGATTTTTGTGCGTGCATTGGATGCGAGTGATGGACTCTGGATTAATTAAACATCACCATAGGATAGAAAATAGGTGTTGAACTATATTACATAAGTATATCTGGACATACCCATATAAGCATGTAGTTGCTAGATGCTTATATGATGTGAACCGTATTTTATTTATTTATTTGATGCAATATGACGAGAACAATGACTGGAGGCCAGATATACTGCATATTGTTCAGATGTGGCAGAAGACATGATTCAGACTTAATTGAACCTATAAATAAATTTGCAAGATTAATATCAAACCCTACACAGGTCAGGAAGTGACAAAAATATACATGTCATTCTTGCGTAGCTACAGTACATGGGGATTGGGGTAATTAAATTGTACACATCACATGGGGTGATGTGTAAGGCACAATGGTTGTTCACATGATTTTTAATTCCCACATGGGCATTGAGATGATTTATTTTTACACATCTCTTAGTGTACACATGTTGTATCGATATACTATGATTTGTTGGAGCCTTTTTAGGCCATTTCCGATTTTTTGGAGCCCTCTGTACAAAGGTGGTTATGGCGAATTTTCCAAAATTTAAGGGTGTTAGCCAAATATTTAGTAAAATAAATAGTTTGGAAGCCATTGAATGAACTATATATTTATATGAAAATATAAATTAAAATAAAACGAATAGCCTAGTGGTAATTCGTGTTTTCGACTCGTAATTTCAAATGAGTATACTAGGAGATCCGACCATCGGATTTTCCCAAATTTGGAACCGTTTGGTTCATTTCGAAAAGATCTTTCCAAAGATAATAAATATGTTAAGATCCGACGGTAAAATCATTAGAAATGTTTAATTCAAAATTGAGTGAAAAGAGTGCCAGTGCAATCGAATGACCTAGAATGTCGTACGATTGAATTGAGCTATTTTTACATATATAAAAATAGTGAAGGATCATTTTAAATTAAAATAAGCAATTTAGAATGTGAGTAAACCAATTAGGAGTGGTTTATAAAAAGTAAAGTGGTTAAGTGCGATTTGGCATGAAACTTATTAAATAATTTTGGGTATATTGTGACGTAGTATTTAATTCGATGACCGAATTAAATTCTCGATTAAACCTTTTAAATAAGGTGGTGAAATGAATTGAAAATGCCAACGACTTAACCAAAAAGGAAAATTTGATTTAATTTATATATGCGAAAATTATTTGAAAAGACCTAGTTAATTCTCATTTGAAATAATTAAATGATGACTAAAAGTCAAAGAAAATGAAGATGGTGCAAGACTTATATTTTATCTTTTCTTTTTGACTTTTATGCACCGTAGGATGGGGTGCTCTTTTGGCTGAAGATGAAGACTTATATTTTATCTTTTCTTTTGGACTTTTATGCATGTTTGTATTTGATTTCCCTGTAGTCTTGTTTTCTACTTTATGAAACTCATTATGTACTAAGTAGGATCCTGTATCTGTGTAACTTTGATGATGATTATGACATTGATGATTTCTGCTATTATGTTGATGTAAATTATTCTCTAATCTTATGTCTTATGTTGTTTCCTGTAACTTGGTGATGTGATTAATGTGTAAGATTCCAAAGATATACCTTGCCACCGTGGAGTGGGGGTTTGGTTTGTGTCAGGCGTGGTATCAGAACTTTGGTTAACCTTAGCTCTGGAATTAAACACATTAAACAATTTATTAGAGATAGAATAATTAGTATTCTAGGAAGAGTAACTCATTAGAGATGGGATTAGCAATATCATAGAATGAGTACATCAGGATTGCATATAGCTTACATCATTATCATGCATATGTCTTTATGTTTTTGTTATCCCTTAAGATGTCTTTTCTATTGGCCTGACTCTTTTCTTGCTACATGCAGAACTGAAAGAAAATGGGCGGACGAGGCAAAGGCAGAAGAGGCATCAACCGAGGAGGGGGGTAATGTCCCCATTGTTAATAGTCAGCATGATGTTGGTGCATTTGAATCGGATGCCAATAATGAGACAGTTTTGCCACCGCAACCCCCACAGCAACCATTTTATCTTGATACAGTTGCTAAGAAATATAAGAACTTGGGCGGAGTGCCATTCACAGGCGTTGGAACCATAATGGAAGCTCAAGCTTGGTTGAGGTCTTCCGAACGGATCTTCACGGGCCTAGAATTAGTAGATCACAGGAAGAGGTTTTTGGCATCTTGGATACTTAAGGACGAGGCCCTAATATGATGGGAAGTCGTGGCTATAGGTGATCTTGAGGTTGACATGACATGGACTAGGTTCAAAGAAGTCTACGAGGAAAGGTCTGTCCCACGGCAAGAAGTCGAACGCTTGTAGGATGAGTTCGCTAATCTTTAGTAAGGTGATAAAACCGTTCATGAGTATCTTAACAAGTTTATTACACTCTCTCGCTATGGCCCAGAATAAATTCAGGAACCAATCAGGAAGAACAAGCAATTTATCGAGGTTCTTCAAAGAAGGTATCATTGTAGGGTGACCACGCATATAGAACTTCCATTTGCTAAGGTTGTCGAAATGGCTTGTAGATATGAGGGTATCAATAAGAAAAACTCTCAAGTAGATCGGGAAAGAAGCCAAGCTAATAACAAGAGAAAGCTTCCCAATGCAAAGCCTGAAGCTAGCAAAACTGAAGCAGCTAAGTCTCAGGAAGATAAGCGGGCAAAAATTAAGTGCTACAACTGTGATCAATATGGGCATTGGGCTAATGAGTGTAAAGCTCCTAAGAAGCCGAAGAGGAATGAGTCCAGTTCTAGTCAATAGCCTCGCAACAGTGGTGAATGCTATAATTGTCATAAGTAGGGACATTTTGCAAGGAACTGCCCATTGACTAAGAAAGCGGTAGTAGCTCATGTTTATGATGGGGCGAATGCACCAGCTCCTTCTACTGGGGGAGGCAGACCAGATGTGTTGAAAGGTACACTTACAATTAAAAATATTCCTATTAAAGTATAATACGATATGGGTGCATCGTAGAGTTTTATTTCGTGTAACACAGTTAAGAAATTAAATTTGAAGTTGAGAAATCTAAGAGGATCTATTAGTGTCCATAATCCGATAGGGGGTTCTCTTATTCTCCGTTTGTGTTGTAGAGTACCTGTTTCTTATTTTTGTTACTGATTTTCTTTTGATTTAATTGTCATGAATCTGTCTGACTTTGATATCATACTCGGATTGGATTGGTTAACTAAGTATGGGGTCGAAGTTAAATGTGTCGAGAGGGTAGTTAAAGTTAAAACTAAGCTTGGGAATATTGTTATACCATGCATAGGATAAAATTCAAATAGAAAAGAGTTTTGGTCGGCGCTTGCAGTTTCCCCCACCTATTTAGAGAAAACTCCCGTTATCCGAAATTATGTTGATGTGTTCAAAGAGGTTGATAGTTTACCTCCGCGCAGAGAAATAGATTTTAGAATCGATCTAGTTCTGAATGCAAGGCCAGTTGTGCATGCAATTAAGGGAATGACGTTGAGGGAAAAAGAAGAATTGAGTGATAAAACTCAGCAGCTTTTAGTGAAAGGTCTGATCAGGCCTAGTTTTTCATGTTGGGGAGCAGTGATGGTGTTTGTTCCTAAGTCAGACGGTACTTTCAGATTATGCGTAGATTACCGAGACCTAAATAAGCATACATTGAAGAATAATTATCCATTACCGCAGATTGATGATTTAGTAGATCGCTTCAATGGGCGAGTGTGTTTTCGAAGATGGACCTAGCTACAGGTTTCCATCAGTAGCGGATCGCCAAAGATTATGCTTCTTTGACAGCTCCAGAGGTCCAGACTTATTTTATGAGTGGCTAGTAATGTCATTCGACTTATGTAACACTCTTGCTATTTTGTTGATTTGATGAATCGAGTATTTCGTGAAGTGTTGAATAAATTTGTGCTAGTTTTTATTGATGTTATTTTAATCTTCTCTAAGTTAGCTAGTGAGCATGCAAAGCATTTAGAACAGGTTTTGGAAATTCTGAGAAAGAATGTATTGAAAGCCAATGTTATAGCTGATGCACTTAACAGGAAGAATGCGATCATCACTAATCTTATTATTACGCCTTCGTTAATTCAGGAGATTTCTGTTCTTCAGAAAGATGACGATTTCATTCAGAAAATCATTAAAAGAGTTCAGGAAGGCGAGGTCTTGAGTTTCCAGGTTGATAGTAAGGGAGTTCTGAGATTATTAGACCATATATGCGTTCCGTATATTCCTGAGCTAAAAAGAAAGGTAATGGATGAATGTCACAAATCCAAGCTTAGTATTCTCCGGTGGTAAGTAAGATGTATTATGATCTTAAGCGCACATTTTGGTGGAAGGCAATGAAAATGGACATTTCTATATACGCAAGAAGGTGTTTTACTTTCCAACAAATTAAGAGCGATCAACAGAAGGTCGCTGGTTTAGTGCGATCCTTTGAAGTTTCAGAATGGAAGTGGGATCAGATTTCTATGGATTTCATTGATGGTTTGCCTAGAACCAAGAAAAGCAACGATAATACTTGGGTGATAGTCGATCATTTCACAAAGCGCGCCCATTTTATTCTAGTGAAATCAACTATAACCACTCATGGTTTGGCTTAGATATACTTTAGAGAGATTGTCAGATTGCATAGAATTCCCAGCATCATTGTTAGTGATCGGGATCCGATCTTTGCGAGTAAGTTCTAGGAAGTATTCCAATCTGAACTGGGAACGAAAATAAATCTTAGCACTGCATGTCATCCTCAGACAGATGACCAGACTGAGAGGGTGTATCGTATATTGGAAGATTTATTGCGGGCTTGTATACTTGATTTTGGAGGGTCTTGGGAAGATCACATTCATTTGGTTGAGTTATCATATAATAATAGTTATCAAACGAGCTTAAAATTATCTCCATTTGAAGCATTGTATGAAAGACCATGTAGGTCTCCTGCATGTTGGATTGAGCCTGAAAATCGATTAATGTTGGGTCCTGATATGATCCAAGAAGCTTTAGATAAAGTGGACTTCATTAAGAAGCGACTGCAAGCAGCGCAGAGCTGATAGAAGAGCTATGCGGATTCTAGAGGAAGAGATTTAGCATTTTCTATTGGTGATCACGTGTATTTGAAGATTTCTCCAATAAGAGGAGTAATACGTAGGGAAGACGGGGAAATTGGCACCTAGATATATTAGTATATTTCCTATACTTGAGAGGATTGGAACTCTAGCTTACAGGGTTCAGTTGCCAGATTGGTTGCCCGGAGTGCATAATGTGTTCACATTTCTTAACTTCAAAAGCATGTACACGATCCAGACTTGATTGTGGAAGAGGCTAATCAACCAATATTAGATATTACTCCGAGTTTAACTGTTCATAATAAGCTGCTAAAGATTATTGGCAAAGAAGCCAGAGTTCTGAGGAACAAGAAAGTTCATTTAGTCAAAGTGCAATGGAGTGGAGATCCGAGAGACTGTACATGGGAGACATAAGATAGCGTTAAACAGGATTATCAAGTGCAGGGAGGATATCCCAGATTAGCTCTTGTGAGAGGTACATTTATGTTATGTTACATTACCATTTTATGTCCTAATTTACTATTTTCTTCCTTTTCGGGGATGAAAACTTCTAAGTAGGGGAGGGTGCAACAACCCGGAATTTCACACTAAATTTAAAAATTATTTTTAATATAATTTTTAAGGAAAATGCGTCATAATTTAAAAATTCGATTTTTAAGTCAACGCATAGCCCTTAAAAAGTGAAATTTTGATAGGAAGCTCAGAATTTGATGAGATAATTTTTTTGGATTCATGATGAAAAATCATTATTAAGTTCCAAAATGCGCGTCAAACGGAGTTAGCATGTGGCCGTGCGGGGCAGACACATTTTCTAATAAACTGACGTTCAATTTACAAAGGAACATTATTGAGACGATCTCACAAATAGATTCCTTTTTTTTTTTGGATTCATATCATCGAATAATGGCTAAATCCAAAATATCATAATTTTTGGAATTAATGTGTGAGCGTGCAAGATGAAAAGGTACACAAAAATCGCATTTTTGGAGCTTATTTGAGCCTGTTTGAAAATTTAAAACGAAAGGTCAAACGAACTCGGAATTCGACGAAACTTGGTTCGCTAGATTCGTATTGTAACAATCCGTATTCTGATAGACCGATTTTTTTTTAAGATTCTAATCTATCGAAACTCGTGTTGGTTTTCTCTGGTATCCTGCAAAAAAGACAAAGACTTAAAATAGGTCAGAGCTCAGAAAATATCTCACAGTGGAATAGTTAAATTATAACATACTCAAAGTGTAGCCTTACCGTATTAATAATACTATCTAACCAGTATCAAAAACTATCATGTCTCTGCCACAAATATAACCTGCGAATATGTTATGAGGAGGGGGTCAAAACACAAGTTCTGGTGACTAGATTTAAATTATACTCTTTGGATAATCCTACATATACCGTTCAGTCACATTTTCTTATTTATTAGGTTACTTGGGTTAACAGCACTCAAGGCTTACACACACGTCGTACCCATTTACTTCTCAGTGGATTAACCTAATACAGTATATATGTAGCTACCCCCTCAATATTGAGGCACACCCCATGGTACCCCACTCGCACGGTCTCCACCATAATGCCACAGAAATGAACGCAGTCCCTCATCCTAAACCGGAGTGACGTACATATATCTACATAACAATGTTACGTTCCGCATGTATCTATCATTACTATGCTACGTAAGCGTACGGACTTCCACCGTCGATCGAATCAGATTTCATACCAGAGTAATGCCCTCATGTCTACGATATACCACCCAGAGCCGACATGCATGTATCTAGACTGTCACACATACATATTGTCAATCATATTCGATGCCTTAACCGCACATAATGTGCACCGAATTCTGTGGCAGAGCTATACAAGAAACACGGAACTCGATTGGGCGCTTTTCCATATTTGTATAGGCCCGCCTTTAAGAGCCTAAAAATACAGATATTCCTAGGGTCTGTTTTCATGGTGGCTATAGCCCCACCTCGGCCCCTCCCTCAACTAGTAAAGACTACAAGAGCTAAGCGACTTGCCCCTAATAAATAATCTAAACATCCAGTTTGCGTCTCCCCTCAACCGCCGTACCTCGATACTGAAAGGTGAATGGTCTATTGGGTTTAGCTCTAGTCTTTTCGCATCCCACTGGCTACCGATGACGTGTACCCGACGATCTACATCCTTGTTGGTCCTTTAATCTACCTCCCCATTGAGGCGATCGCCGAATCACCCTAGTGTTACCTCGTCACAACATTCTGACTGCAAATCTACTTTTGCAGTCAAGGCCCACTCACCTAGTAGCCACGCGCAGACCCAACCTCTGTGAGCACAGCCTAAACATCTGCCACCGCACAGAGGACTATCAGGAGCACCTTACGTATCTCAAGAAGCCACGTGCTTCCCCTTCTAGTCCTCCGGAGCCGATATAATATCAGATGAACATGCGCTTCCCTCGTGCCTCATGACACCACGATGATCTACCCCGTTGGGTTATTCACCCTCAAACATACGGATTGCTCCAAGTGCCTCATTTTAATGTGTCATTAGATCCTATGTCTAAACATTCTTTTACACGCTTGCTTTACCTCACCAGGTTTCCATTTAAATTGGTTATCCCCGTTCACATTGACTTCTTATTCAAGTTACCAAGTTTTTCTTGCTTATTAATTTCGGTCATATAACTTAACCCTTTTAAGTTTATTAATAACCTCACAACATGTTATTCTCTAGATTGTGATCCAAGGTATGTAATCCACAATCCCTTCATATTCTTGTTTGATTTCATCATCACAATAACATGTTCTACTTAATATGTAATTAAGTATATCTCAATTTACATGTTTTCTTTTTAACATGTCAATCATTATTTATGATTAAATATAACTTATTTCATTTCATAATTTTTCCTTATTCTTTCTCATTTAACCATAATTCCATTTTACACCGTCACTACAACTTATCGTTGTTTACTTATTGACTTTGTTCTCTTAATTAAGGTCCACTAATAAGTTTCTCTTCCTATAAATATAACTTATGTTGTAGTCATCCATATATTTCAGATTCTTGTTCTTGTAAATAACTTAATTTACAATTAAGTACAACTTATCCCCTTACATAAGTTATTTTATTCCCTTTATCGTTTATTATAACCTAAGTTATAATTTCCACTTGTCCCTAGGACAAGCCTAAACATGTTATTCTTATCAGTAGATTTCATACTTCCAAGTTTACAGATTACTTAATTTATAATTAAGTACAACTACTTACATTTCATAAACTTTTCTCCTTTTCTCTACTTATTACAAACAACTGGTTTCAGTTTTCCCCATTTACTAATTACTTAATGTAAAATTAAGTGCCACTTATCTCATTTCACCAGTTATATCAAGGCCTTACTAGTTTATTATAACCTAAGCTATAATCTTCACTTGTCCCAAGGACAAGTCTACCTATTATACAATATTCTTATTAATGTAATTTATTTACAATAAGTTATTATCATTCCCCGTTCATTCCATTCCTTTTTACTATTGTAATTTTCTTTCAATTCCATTTATTTCCATTAATTACGATTAATGTTGTTTATCAGTCCTACTACACACATATATATATATATATATATGTGTGTGTGTGTGTGTGTGTGTGTGCGTGCGCGCGCGTGTGTGTGTGTATTTATGCACTAGACCTCTCACATTAAGCCTACACTTGTGGATGCTGGATTTGTCGGGCGGTTCCGGGCAGACTTCTTCCATAAGTTGACTTAACCTCGTGTCTTAGCACCATTACATGTTTTATTTATGCACTTAGACCCCTTACATCAGAAGTACCACTTGTGGGTGCTGGATGTGTCGGGCGGTTCCGGGCAGACTTCTACCACAAGTGTAATCTAACCTCGTGTCTAAGTGCGGTTACAGTTTCCTATTTACTATAAATTTTAGGCATATTATCCTTTTCACATTTTACTGTAATCTAATTTACATGTCACCAAATTATGCCTATATTATGTCGCATTTCCTTTTTAACACGCGTTTAATTCTATCCTGACATGTAATCATTTAATCGAGTAATTGTTCAAATCTAACAAGTTAACATGTCATTTTCTCAATTCTACATCTAATAATTCAAATACATAATATGCCACAAGTGAATCATGTAATTATAACAACAGTAGTCGCTACTCATATTCTAATAAGTTTTTTTTTCAACATGTAAACATTCAACACTTTAACCGATTCAACATATGAATTTCCCAACATATTCATATTAATATCACAACTTGTTATAACAGCATCTTAACACTTTTAATTATTCTGACAATTTCGCATTTCATGATAACGGGGAATGCTAAAAGATAATATATCGTTATCTAAAATGATATAACTTAAATCCACTCACCTCATATGCTTTCCACATCCTGGATCTGGTCCAGATCTAGCATTCCATGGTTTTTCCCATAATTGGATTCAGAACCTAACAACCATGGATCTACAATTTTTATTAAAAGAAAAAAGGAAAGAAAGAAAAGATAATTGAAATAGACCAGATCTAGAAAATTACCTCACTTCGATAAGAGATCTAAACACCTTCTAATTGATTTTCATCCTTTTCCTCCAGATCTAGATTCAAAATTTTCCTAAACTAATAATCTAAATTCTCTGAAGAGATTTGAGGAGGAAGAGGAATGGCGGAGCTTCTGCGTTGTCTCATAAATATGAGACTTAGGGTATGTTCTACAGGCTTATTTATAGGTGTTCAACAACGTATTTGGTCGAGAAACAAGTCCACGTTCACAAAAAATAATTCTGCCCAGATCTGAATAGGGGTCGACCCCCCTTTTTGGTGTCGACCCCTGGGTCGACCCCCAAACACCCTAGGTTGACCCCTTGGTCGATCGACCCCTAGAATGAGGAGGTTCGGCTCCTGGGTCTTCCGACTACTGTTTTGAATTATTATTTTTAATTTGTTTGTATATATATAATTCTCTTGCGCGTATGCAAACTTCTAGGCTTAATAACTTCTTCATACGATGTCCGTTTTACGCAAACCAGGTGCCTATCTTTACCCAAATTCGGAGAAGGACGTAATGGCACATTCCAGTTTCACTTAGTTCTCATTATTTAATTATTTTACCTATATTTTATTATCTTAAAAATGCGGGGTGTTACATGTATAGCCATGTATTATCTCATGTCCAATTTGTAGAGCAAACAGAGACAGTTTGTAGTTGGGCGATCAAAGAGAGCAGGAGATAAATTTCTATATAACTCTCCATTCTCTCCTTTCTTCCTCACTTCTCTTCATTACCTTCCTTTTTTCAAATTTCCCAAATTAATGGAAACCCAAACCCTAGCTCCATCTCCACCACTTTCCTCTTCCTCCCTCTTCCCCTAGCTGCCCTCCCCTCCCTTCCCTTGGCCCCACGACACCCCTTCCCCCTTCCCGATGGCAGAATCCCCTTGTAGCCTATGGCGACACACCCCTCTTCCCTTTTCCTGCTTTACTCCAAAATTCCTACTTTCCTCCCACCAAAGCTTCCTACACCTCTTACCTCTCCTCCTACCTCCTCTACACTTCTCTAAACTCACCAATCCTCTCTTTAATCCCTCTCCAAGTCCCGAGTAGTAAAGATTAAGGTTCGAGTACCCCGCACGAGCTTGATTTCATATCCATTAGGCATTGGAGCGAAGCTTGAGCACTCCGGATCTTTGGATTGTCGCATGCAAGCTTGAAAAGGCCGCATTAATCCATAAATTAAAGATTGGCGGAATGGAACTCGCGGTGAGAAATTTTATCTTACTTTAGAAAGGGTTAGATAGGTTTATAGAATCGTTAGAATATTTTTATCAAATTAAAAATATGATTTTTAACTAGTATATGACATGAGAATATTTTTAGAAAGTTAAAAAAATGATTTTAACTATTACATGACATGTAAATATTTTTAGCAAGTTAAAAAAATATGATTTTTAACTAGTGTACGACATGGAATAAATTCTGGTTAGTTAAAAATGTGATTTTTAACTAATGTATGCAATGTAGCTTACGTGCACGAGATAAAAATGAAACTATATGGGTTGCATGAGATATTAATGGGAATGAATGAAATTAACTGTGGAGAAATATGATAATAAAAATTCATTAAGCCATTTAGTAAAGAATGAATGATGTAGAAATATTTTTATCATGCTTTGTTGATATTCAGTTTTCACACATGCATGTATATATATTATGTTCAAGGTTTTAAATTTCGGATATCGGTCGCATTTCGTCTCGGGGATTTCATAGACTCGGTCTCGTATCGGGGGAATCTCGGACGAGATGAGTCTAACTCGGGAGTTCGTCTCGGATTTTCATCTCGGGTCTGAAAGTTCATATCGGAATAATCTCGGGGTACATGACATGTTAAAAATGATATTTCAACAAAATGACTTTTATGAATGCTATCAAAAACATAGTAACTTAAACTTAAAATGTAAAATAACTTTATTATTCTTTATTTTGCGAAAGATCATTCATACTCTAAATCATAATATGCATAAAACATGAATATTGTTAGACAGGAAACATTAAAAGGATCCAAAACATTAAAAAAAATCCAGCATAAATAGACCATAAAATATATAATTTCATAAGTAACATGTATGTAAAAAGACAAATATGAAAATCATAAGCATTGTAAAACATATACGAACATACAATATAGTCATTTAACATGCAAAATGTAAAATAACAAAAGATTGATACGACTAGATTTGAGTTTTTTAATTATAGTTCTAGTTCAGGAACAAATTTAAATTTTAACCAAAAAAACTAAGATATCGGACAATATTCCGGTATTTCGTCTCGGTCGATATATCGTTCGATATTGCAATATCTCGGGCGATATATTCGAAAGGAGATTTAGGGTGATATTTGTTGTTTCGTTTTGGAAGGAGCCCAAAACGATATCTCGGAGGAGATCTCGGGAGATATCTGCGAGATTTGAAATAGTGATTATGTTAGTTCAACACTTGAACTATTCATAACTCATTTGCATTAGAAGCGTTGTATGGATATGTGACACTCGCATGACATACAACATGGATGGACACTTGGGGCGCCTTAAATGGCATTGGATGTTGAGTACTTATTTATGATTTTTGTGCATGCATTGGATGCGAGTGATGGACTCTGGATTAATTAAACATCACCATAGGATAGAAAACAGGTGTTGGACTATATTACATAAGCATATATGGACATACCCATATAAGCATGTAGCTGCTTGATGCTTATTTGATGTGAACCGTATTGTATTCATTTATTTGATGCTATATGACAAGAACAATGATTGGAGGCCAGGTATACTGCATATTGATTAGATGTGGCGGAAGACATGATTCAGACTTTATTGAACCTATAAATAAATTTGCAAGATTAATAATAAACCCTACACAGGTCATGAAGTGACAAAAATATACACGTCACTCTTGCGTAGCTACGGTACATGGGGATTGGGGTAATTAAATTGTACACATCACGTGGGGTAATGTGTAAGGTGTAATGGTTGTTCATATGATTTTTAATTCCCACACGAGCATTGAGATGATTTATTTTTACACATCTCTTGGTGGACACATGTTGCATTGATATACTGTGATTTGTTAGAGCCTTTTTAGGTCATTTCTGATTTTTCGGAGCCTTCCGTACAAAGGAGGTTATGGCAAAATTTTCAAAAATTTAAGGGCATTAGCCAAATATTTAGTAAAATAAATAGTTTTGAAGCCGTTGAACGAACTATATATTTATATGAAAATATAAATTAAAATAAAACTAACAGCATAGCGGTAGTTCACATTTTCAACTTGTAATTTCAATTGAGTATACCGGGAGATCCGACCATCGGATTTTCCAAACTTGGAACCGTTTGGTTCATTTCAAAAAGATCTTTCCAATGATAATAAATGTGTTAAGATCCGACGGTTAAATCATTAGAAATGATTAATTCAAAATTGAATGAAATCTGTGCCAGTGCAGTCGAATGACCTGGAACGCCGTGCGATTGAATTGAGCTATTTTTACGTATATAAAAATAGTGAAGGATCGTTTTAAATTAAAATAAGCAATTTAGAACCTGCGTATACCAATTAGGAATGATTTGTAAAAAGGAAAGTGGTTAAGTGTGATTTGGCATGGAACTTATTAAGTAAATTTTGGGTATATTCTGACGGAGTATTTAATTCGATGATCAAATTAAATTCTCAATTAAACCTTTTAAATAAGGTAGTGAAATGAATTGAAAATGCCAATGACTTAACCAAAAAGGAAAATTTGATTTGATTTATATGCGCGAGAATTATTTGAAAAGACCGAGTTAATTCTCATTTTCAAATAATTAAACAATGACTAAAAGTCAATGAAAATGAAGACGGTGCAAGACCGACAATATACACATCGAATGGAATACTACTGACGCCTTCGATATGTGTAGCTCCCTTGAAAAGGTTATAGTGGTAGTTATCCGGACAAACTTGTTGATTGTCTGGATATGCGAGGGCCTCTCTCTTATATTGGACATATGGGATGAGGAATAAGGTGCCTCCGGTTCCGTTCAGACCCAGAACGAACGTATGAATGGATTGTATGTTTGACATTGTATTGTGTGCTAAGTGGTTGATCTTTGATAAATATGTATCTTTCTGGTGGTGGAGAATTTATTCCCTTGCTTAACACCCTTCTCTGAAACGTACGAGCTTAGAGGTTACATATTGGTGGAAATCAATAACATGGTATGGATTGACAGTGTGGCATGCTAAGATGCAAATGATTAAGGATTTTGTTGAAAAGAAAGTCTTGTGGATGATGATCAAAGCACAGCTTTATGTATAGCATAAATTCGTGGACCTCACACCTCTGTATGAGTCAAAAATGGGATAGTGACTGCAGGGAGTGCATGCATTTCTTTCTAGCTAGAAGTGGTGCCATGGTATGGAGCCCAGACATTTTTACTTATGTGGATGTTGGATTGTGAGGCGCCTCGGATATAGAGCCGACTAAAAGGCTCTAGTGATAGGTCTGATAGGACCGGGAAACGTATTGTTCAGGAATAACCAATCCTCAAAAGTAAGAGAGGACCGGCCCTGAAGATTCAAGGGTTGCCCATATGTGTGATCCTGAGGCATTTACTAGAGTGTCTCGAAACCGGTAAGGAGACATCCCTTGCCTTGACTCAAGACGGAAACCCAATTTCCAATAAGACATTCTGTGATTTAATTATAAACCTATATGACGACATAGTAGGATAGGGTACTAATTACTATGCCATCTATGATTGATACATTTATGTTGAAATTGTTTTTGAAACATCTAGACACTAATGATAATATCAATGATTTTTGTTTTATGCATATCAAGCATGTGTGACCATTATAAGGTAAAAATCTATCCTCTGGTTTGTGTTTGCATTGTGTGATAGGACCTGAGTCTTATAATGGCTTCATTTTTCTAAAAAGCATTGCGTTGTTTATTTAATTTACCTTATTTTATTCACCGGCAATCCAATGGACTAAACCCGTTCTGTGACATATGACGTGGTCCTGTGATTTGCCTTATTCTTAGTTAAGTTAAGTAACTGTAGAATTTCTCATACCAGTCTCATGACTGACTCATAGTTTGTTTTTCCCTTGCAAACTCGGGTGCCCCTATTTTTACATGGGCAACCAAGTGAACAGGTTATGGGATTTTTTTGGATATACACCGTAGGATGGGTGCTCTTTTAGCTGAAGATGAAGACTTATATTTTATCTTTTCTTTTGGACTTTTATGCATGTTTATATTTGGTTTCGCTGTAGTCTTATTTTCTACTTTATGAAACTCGTTATGTACTAAGTAGGATCCTGTATCTGTGTAACTCTGATGATGATTATGACGTTAATGATTTCCGCTATTATGTTGATGTAAATTATTCTCTAATCTTATGTCTTATGTTGTTTCCTGTAATTTATTGATGTGATTAATGTGTAAGATTCCAAAGACAAACCTTGCCACCGTGGAGCGGGGGTATGGTTCGTGTCAAAAGCGACCGTCCTAACCCCTAAAAAAAGTGGTTGACTGGTAGTCGACCCCTCCCTTGATAGGGCGGTTTACCCCTCCTCCAGAGCTAGGTAGCGTGTTTTAAGGTCTTATTTTAAATGTTAATTAATGTTGATTGATTTTTTTCCTTTCTTTTAAATGATGTCCCCTTCTTGCACACACACACACACACACAGTAGGTGCAACAGAAGTGGATCTTAAGGAAAAACTAACATTATAGAGGGGTGAACAAAGTTCATGAAACTTATATGAACCTTTTTGAATTGCTTTAATTATATTTGCGTTGATGCAAGCTATCACATATTTATCATAGAAATCACACAAAATAGAACATAATAGTTAAGTAAACGAAAGTACACACCATATTTTATACTAGTTCAGGATTACCTTACATCCACTCCCACATCAAAGCCTGTATAGATTTTTATTATCTTTGGTATCTTTTACACTCCTTGGTTTCAAGGCTACAAGGAGATACACTCTAGAATGTCTATCTCTATGCACAACAGTTTTGTATTTTGGGTCAATAAGACACACCCAATTGCTTTTCAGGTACAATCAAACCCAATTTGATTCACGGGCTAACAAGTCACACCCTTTAGAGTATATTTGAGAGGATTTAACAATGGAATGCAGATTTGATCTCGTGATCTTGATTACAACAGCCATATAACTCCGATTTGCACTCTGATCTTAAGAGAGTATGGAGAGGACGATAGAGAATCAAAAATTAATAGAAATGGCTTGATTTATTTGAGTATTTGACAGAGTATGTGTAGAATTTTGTTAACAATTAATGAAGAAGAGAAGAAGAAGATGAAAATATGAATTAAAATTCATTTGGAAGATGCTGCTATTTATAGAGGAATAATGATCATGTTCATTCGCGAAAGGATATGATGAACAAACACTTCTTTTTAAAATTGAATTTGGAAAATAATGGGTACTATGTCGACATACTATGTATGACTATGACGACTTACTATAACATAGAATTTAAAAATTTATTTCTCAAATTATTATGAAAGTACAGAACTATATTATAAAACTTGAAACTTTTTGAAACTATTATACACAATAAGAGATAGTTTTAAACTTAAAAAATACTTAAGAAAATTTATTAAGATGATTCTAAACAATCTAAACTTAAATATCAAATCCTATATATATATATATGATAATTTTAAATTAAAAATTAATTAATCAAAACATCAAAAATAGTAATATTATAAAAAGTATTAAACTATATATATATACACATATATATATAATCAAAGATTAAAACATCAAATATAATCATGACTAAAAATAGATATAATATCAGATATTAAATTAATATTATTTCAAAATGTTACGATAAGGATTTAGAAGCCTTTTTTCAAATGGTAACTAAATGTTTAAAATTAGAGCAAAAACACTTTTCTTTTTGAACACTTATTTTTACAAACTATTTGAATGTCAGTCATTAACACTTTTCAAAATGGTCGATAAACCTTTTTAATGGCTAATAAAACAATTGCTTATTTTATTTTAGAAAACAGAATCTTAATTAATATCCAAGATTGAATTAGGTGGTAATTAAGTTTCCAAAAAAATGTCTAATGACATTTATTGCTAATTTTTCAAAATGCACTATTATTTCACACAATAACACTTCTAAAGCCTTACTCAAATTTTGTGCACCTTTTAACAATAAAGCTTAATAACTCCTTTATGCCTTACAAAATTCGAAATAAATGACCCATTTTAAAATTTTATAACATTTATTAAATGCTCATAAATTCTTAAATTAAGAATAAGATAGCCTCTCTTATTTTAACGCTTACCTTTTATTTGTATTCTGAATGTCAGTCTTTAATGCCCTTCAGAATAATAAATGTTTTGAGGTAAACGCTTGTTTTTTATTTGAAATCAGGACTCTAATAATTCAATATTAAATTAAGTAGCAATGAAGCCCTTTAACACATTCATTTCTATATTCTTCATTTATGTTGTGACCTCCAAAAGTATGTTTTAAAACATTATCCGAGACAACATTCATTTTTACAATATAGTTTAAAACTTTTACCACCTTGCACATATACTCTTATTAGGTTTCAATTGATGTACGTTTGAAAATCATTAATTATTCTTCCATGTCTTTATCAAAAACATGTCTACTCTTTTGCATAATGAGGGTGCTTTATAAAATTTAATTCAACGGTCATACATTAGTCAGTAATTGCCAAATTAATTTATTGGAGTAATCATTTACCATTTGTTCTACTCCTAGTGTTATTGCTCCCTCATACACTCCTAACTATATGGGAATTTCACTATTTCAATTCTACTCAAATTTTAGTAAATAAATTTACTATCTACTCTCTCCCAAATGAGTATACTTATTACTTTTGTCCTACCGAACTTTTATATGTCCGCTTTTTCTTTCTCCTATTATCTCTAATTAAACGTCAATTTAATTGTTATAATTTGGAAAATAATATGTTCAGATTCATTTAAATTTTAAAAGCCTGTTATATCAAGGCAATGGCAATTATAAAATTGCCATTATAATTGCTTACTGTTCGACACTTACCTTTCTTATCTATTTAATGCTCATAAGAGAAAACGTTTACTATTATCCTTTAACTAAAGAGTTCATCTTCTGTTTTATCTAAATTTTACATTTCTAGTTTTTCTAACAAAAAAATAGTTAACTTTTCAAATTTCACATTTATTTTCTAAAAAAGCCTTATTGTCAATTTTCTTTCCCGAATGGAATTATTATGCTACTTGATCCTATAAATAATAGAAAAAATAAAAGTACATCAAAAATCATTTTTATAAGTTTCTTAACATTTTTAATTTTTCATCTAAACTTCTTATTATGCCTATTAACTTTTTGACATACTATTCTATAGAAGTTATGTCTTCTATTAAATTCTTTATTTTTTTTCCATGTTCCTATATTTTCAATTCTTGACATTCCTGATTGCTGCCACTACAAATGTCTTTTATGTCTATTTTATCCATTAAATAACGCTTATTCTTATGGACATTTAACTCAAAATCGAGTATTCATACCTTTTCATGAATGGCCTTAATTACATTCTTAATATTTTCTATTTTTAATTTCCTTTCATTTATTGACCATTCAGTGCCCTTCGAATTTCGAAATTCCATATTTACTCATATCGAAGTTCATTCCATTTAACAAAAGAAATTCTTTCATTTTTCCTAAAATCTTAATATATCCTTATGCTATAGATTTTTATTTTTCCTTATTAACATTTATCTCAACAGATACCTATTCCAAATTCTCTCTTTTCATTTTTCCTTATTTTTTCCGTAAATAATAATTAAGTCACTAATTGATTTCCATTTACTTCCTATTAAATTATGGAATTCCTTTCCTTTCCACTTTGTGGTTCTTACATCCGTTACATGCTTATTGGCCTTTAGATTGATAAGGAAGCTACTAAATCATTTCATGGTTTCTAGGGTTTTTCTAGAAATTAAGATCAATCCTTTCCTAGAAGGAACTAAAGATAATATTTTCTAGCGATGTGCGTACATTAAATAAATATATACTTATATATTGTAAGACTTTTGAAAATCCTTTTTCAAAATAACAAGTACATCTCTTATACGTTTATTTTCCCCGTAATCTGGTAATCTATGCTATGATACCAAATGTAACAACCCGTCCGGAATGGGCCTAAATTCCCAAACCAGAAAAGGCCGATTACAACTTAGAACCATTATGAACAGATCGTTGGTTCCTATAAGAAAAGAGATATCACATAGAAATCTAAACAAAATTAGAATCTCACACAATGGAAGGGATAAAACATAATATCTCAAAAAGTAGATGTACCAAAAATAATCCCATAACGTCAAATACAACGAGTCTCACAGATAATAGGTACATCAATAATTATCCTAAATAGATAATAATAATAATAATAATAACAACAACATTGATAATGCTACTACCATAAATAACTAAGCCTCCATCATAGGTTTACACCTCTAATAAATCACTAATCATCACAGATCCAAGGTCCTCACCTACTAATCTGCTTATATTAAGAGGAGGAAAGTCAAAACATAAACTTCTAGTCAATAAAAAACATATAAGTTTAGGAATGACTATTTTCTATATTTGGCGGTGTGAACTCGTCACGTTATGTTGACACAAACAAACATACACAACTAAGCATATGAGGCGGACATATCTTGTAACGACCACGAGATTTTCGACTCTGAAAATCGACACAAAATCCAGCGTCGACTGTTCAAACATCGAAAATACCAGATCATTTAGAGAAAGAAGATAGAAGATGAGAAATAAAAAGAAAGAAATATTAGAATAGAAGAAAAACGAAGATCACAAACTCACAGTGGAACGAATAAAATATATCATATAACATAACTTTTGAAATACAAATCAGTAACTTTATATACATACCATCATCAGAGCACAACAGTCATTTCTGGAACAGTTATAAACACCTGTTTCCAGATACAACATAGTACACAGCGGAAATACGAAATCTACAGCTAACTGGTGAAGCCTCCTGCTTCCAGCTCCTCCAATCGAATCTGTGAAATCCCGACTACTTGACTGCCCGTACAAATTTGGGCACCCAAGAGTTTAGGGAAAACAAACAAAATAAACTCTGGGTCAGTCATGGGACTGGTGTGAGTAAACTCCAACTACTTGTTTAACTTTCAAAACCCGTTCGAAAGAAAAGATAATAGTAAGACCAGCCCACACATAAACATGGACGGTTTTTACCTTACTATAACCCAAAACACTTTGATACGAAAATCTAGTGATATTATAATAATGTCTATATCAAGTAAATAACCAAATAGCAGAACGCTTGCATCTCACGCTCCACATACATAGTATAAAATCAAAAACCGCATGGCGCTTATTGGAGATTGGATTTCCAACATGACAAGGTATGGAACCACCTTCCGCTAGTGTATCTCTAGAGAGGAATACACTGGGTTCAACAAGAACATCTTGTAACCCGGCCCACACATGACCGACCACTCATTTCGCTTGAGTGTATCGAATGTATATCACCAACGGTTGGGATCAGCAACCGTCTCCCGACTGGGACAGCATCGAATAGAATAAGAAATTAAATGAACCTCTAGATAGGTGATTATACATCCTAATGGGTGCGACCCACATAGCCATGCTGCCTGCCCGATTTTTGCCCTTTCCCGGTTGTTGAGGCCTGAGGCTACGAATACTTACCATTCATTGATAGCACAATCACTTTGAATGCCACATTGTCAGATCCGTTAATCACTAGTTGAGTTTGCACAAATATTCTGGATGTTATGCTAAGGGATAAATCCGGTGCAACCATATATATTCATACAGACCAATCCATTTGATCATTGGAAATACTCTGTCAGACATTCGTCCAGTTACGTTCGTTCTGGGATTGAACGAAACCGAAGGCACCATTTCTATAAATAGAAAAGCCCTTGCACTTTACTCCGTCTTCAATATATTCAGCATACTTGGTCCGCAACGCTTATGCCGATACGGAGTGGTTCTTAGGATGATAATCCAACCGGTCTCTCCATATTGACAACGATGGTCAAAACTTCGATAGTCTGTGATTTAACTATCGAATAAAAACAAGTGTTCATCCAACATATCAAACAAATCACTGGGCTCTTTAATTAATATTTCATTAATTAAATCTCTTCTCCATTTCCTTATCAATATTTGTTAACCAAATATTTCCAATAATCATCTCGGCCTCTTATGCCATTTGGAAAACGTTTCCAAATATTAACTTCTTTTATTTTCTATATATTAGAAAATGTCTCTATTTGCAATTGGAAACAATTCCAATCATTTATCTCTATCCCGACTATTTTAATTATACTCAGGAAATATTTACTTGTTATATTTCCAAAATTCCATCACTTGGGTTTAAAACGAATGTTGTGTAAAACGCCGTTACAACCACCCAAAATATTTTATTCAACTAACTCTTTTTCAAACACTTCTCTTCGAGACTGGATCTTGCTATTTATCCATTAAAAATGAAATCAATCAAGTTGGGGTAAAATTACCTCTCAGACCTTAACTGAAAACATCCTCAACTTCAAAACGGCAAAACCACTTACTTCGAATAAACACACTATACAATCCAATTATTCATTTTTAAAAACATGTATAAAGTTCTATTTCTATTTCTAATTTATAGATTTCCCTTTTTGTTTAAAATATTCGATTTTTATATTCATTTACCTATCGAATTCTATACGTCGATACAATGATTTTTAACTATCAAAATATCTTAAAAATATTCTAACTCCTTAAATTTCCGGGAAATTTCGCCATAACCTCCCCTGTATCGGGAGCATCGGGAAATTTCAAATAGCTTCCCGGTATCTTCCTCAATCAAAAGAAAAAGGAAAAAGCCAAGCGGCCTGCCGATACGGCGCATAAAATCTCATATATGAATTAAACATGTACCTTTTTGTTGGGCACACAAATTAAAATCTTCATATACTTCATCATGTACCTGTCTAACACATGTTCACCTGTTTTCAATTCAATTCAATACCATCTAATCGTTTGAATTCAGTTTCGCCCATTTATTCTTTAATTAGTCATTTTGCCTATTTCACTTCTTTGTTGAACATAACATGTTCAAACAAAATATTTAACTCGTTCATAACCAAATTGAATTTCAATTTCAATTCTAGTTCTCTTTTCTATTTCGAATATAAATTTTCAAATCGAATTCACTTATTTAAGGCCCAAGATCAATTCAACATCTCATTTACTAATTCCTATTCGAATTAGTTAATTCTATTCAACAATCAAAAATCTGATTTCTGTTTCAAAAATCAATTCATTACTCCACCTGAGTTCACATATATTTTATAACTCAAATCTGAAATTTTCTAAATAGAAATTCGGATTTTATTTGCTTAAAATCTTTTTTTAAAATGAAATAAACCGTTATGGTTTTTAAATAGTTCTGGTGCTGTTTTTCTGAAAATTTGATTTTGACATAACTCAAAGTCTATACGACGAAATTCATATTTTTCTCTTTCATTAGAAAACTATTATCAAACCGGTCCTGACGTTTCTTGTTTCAAAGAGATCCAACTCCAATTGAATCCTGTATACTCGATTGAAGTTCGAATCGCTATTTTACGAACTGCAGCGCTGCGGCGAGTTCGTTTTAATTATATTTATATATATAAACCTTTAAACTTCTTTAAAATGAATTCAACTTCATTTTAACTCTATTTGAATTCCTTGATTCAAATTCCAATCCCACTTTTATTTGAATTCTATATTCAAATTCCAATTCCTTTTCTATTTGATATTCAAATTCAATACTTGAATTTCTATTTGAATTCCCTATATTCAAATTCTATGTTTGAATTCATTTGAATTCTCTTATTCAAACTCTATATTTAAATTCCATTTGAACTTCTATATTCCAATTTCTATATTTGAATTCTATTGGAATTCAAATATTCAAACTCCTTTTTAAATTCTATATTCAAAATTCCATAGTTTAAAACCCATTTGAATTTCATATTCAAATCCCATAGATTAAATCCTATTTGAATTCAATTTGAATCTCTTATATTCAAATTCCATTTTCCATTTCCATTTGAATTCTAATATTCAAATTCATTTCCAACCCCATTTTAATTTCTTCACTCAAATCCATTTGAATTCCCTTGAATTCAAATTCTATTTCAAAACCATTTGGATTTCCTATTTTGAAATCCTATTTGAATTTCTATTTCCAATTCTACTTTGAAAATCCTATTTTCAAAGTTTATTTCAAATTCTATTTTGAAATTCTACATTCAAATCTCTATTTGAATTTCTTTATTCGAATTCCTTTGAATTCAAATTTTATTTTAATTCCTTGAATTCAAATTCTATTTTCCATTCTAATTTCGTCTATTCAAATTCTATTGAACTTCTATTTGAATTTCTAATATTCAATCTCCTTTTAAAATTCAAATATTTAAACTCCTTTTCTAATTCTACTATTCAAAATGTTATACTCAAATTTCATTTGAGTTATATATTTAAAAATTTCATTTCACATCCTATTTTGAAATTTCATTTCAAATTCCAATTTCACACTTGTATTTCTATTTCTGAATTATCAAATGATAATTCTTTTCACTTCATTTATAACTTCGTTATAAAAGAACTATTTATAAACTTCGTTTAAAAAGAAACTACTTGTTTTATTTTTCAAAAACAAGTTTATATTTTATTTCCATTTAAAATTCAAATTCTATTTAAAAATAGATTTTTTTCCTTTTTAAATCTCAAATATCCTTCCACGATATTTTAAATATCATTACTTAAGCCCAGTGATATTTAAACACACAAAGCAACGAATTATTTATTTTTCTAACACATCATATATAACAATATATATGCAAACAAATAAACAAACAGATAATATATTTTTGAGGAATCCAGTTGGATTCCTCCAACCTGTTTTCCTGCATCCACAGATGTTAGCACATAAATAATACCCATTCTGCTTCGTGGCAGAATATCGCGGTATAGAAGGTCATCCACTAATCATAGCGTGGGGCGTATAGGGTAATCATCCGCTATGAAACTGCGGGCATCCGCTAATGAGACTGCGGGAATCCAACCAATCAATCAACCCAATATATATATAATAGCCTAAATAACTAATATATATAAAACAAGCAGAAAAATCCAAACAAGCAACAACAATTATTTTTACGAAGTAAAAATAATTATAAATAAAAGGTGAGTGAGATTTACTCACCTGATTTTATATGCCGAATATTCAATGAAGCCAATTATAGAGATTTCACAATGTTTTCTCCAATCGTCTGTTTTTCAATCTAAAATAACATAAATAAAATCTCAGTTTTTAATTAGACAAATTAAATTTAATTAATTGTCACTTGTAAAAAAATTCCAAATTTAAACATTAATCTTACTAAACTATTAGTCTACAAATTTTATTCCTTATAACTAATTTCCTTTAGATGGACTAATTAGACAAAATAATTTACTTCGATCAATTCCAAAAATTTCCTTGCGTTTAATTTTTTTTTCTATTTCACACTAATTAAAATAACTAAGTGAATTACCTAACTTGAAATAAATTTCAAACCCTAAAAAAATCTAATTTAGCTAATAATTTTATTTACAAAATTTCTATTTGAATTATCATGCAATTAACCTAAAAAAAAAATATAAATAATTTATGTTTACCTTAATCCCGCTGTTTTTTTTTTCTTTCTTTCCGGCATTTCACCAAACACCATTACTGCTTAATCTTTTAGCACAACCTCAGCTCAATCCTTTAGATCGAACTCCCTCCATCGATTTTCAACACTCGACATCGCCAAAACCCCTTCCCATCCCATCGCGCTAATACCCAGACCGACCACCTTCGAAGTAACGGATTCCCGAGTTCACCATCGAACCCTAGTTCATTCACCAGAGCGACTGTCGAACACCCAAACAAACCGACGAAGACCCCCTTCATCTTGCTGCCGAGCGTCAGAAAGGTCCAGGGTTTATCGCGATATGATTTCAAGCTCTGGTGGACTACTGGCATCAATCGTGATTCGCGGTTTCAAGTGAAAAGGGAAAAGAGTTCGATTCTATTCACTTTACTCTTTGTTTTAAACGATGGATTGATTTTCGCGAACTACTCGAGAGGAAGAAAAATGGAAATGAAGACTTGCAGTATGTTTTTCTGGTTTTGGTAAATGACGGTAAAAGAGGGCAGCGGCTTGATTTATAGAGGATGATAGGGAACCAAAAGTACGAACCCATTAATTTGTTGTTTGTTCGATGTTGAGGATGGGAGACAATTTAATCAGCTCGAAGAAAGAATAGCTGCGACGTGAAAACATTTAGGTCGGCTGATTTTAAACTTAGGGTGGCCATGATTAGATTAGGTAATTTATTTGATTTTATTTTTATTAAATAACTAAAATATCTCGCAGTCCCCTAGCTTAATGTCCTAAACTGCTATCTAGTCGCAATGACTGACGTTACAAGATTATAATGTCATTCTGAACCCAATGGAACCCATTCTGAATTTTAATTCGACTTGTATATAAGAGATACAATTTAAATTAACAATTTAAATTAAATTTGATTTAAAATATAAATCAATTCCAAATAATTAATTCTAATTCAATATAAAATTTATATAAATCGGCTAAATTGTTTTCAATATAGTTTTAACTCTAAATCCGATTGGTTTCTTCTTCGTATACGATTATTCAATATATTTGATATTAAACCATATATCGATTATTAAATCGATAAATCCAATAAAAATTCATTTATATTATATATTCAACATTTAAAACCATACTAAATATTTAAAATAAACTATTTAAAAATCTGGGTCGTTACATTCTTCCCCCCTTAAAATAATTTCGTCCTCGAAATTGCTAAGGTAGGAAAAATACTATAAACCCATTAACTTTTCAAATCTTACTTATGTTTAAACTTAACTTTTCAAATTTCAACAAATTCAGTCTGACCAAAACTTTTGGTTCTCGTTTATATTACATCTCATATATATTCACATTCATTCCATATTCAAGTCATATGTATTCAACTCATTCAGATTGGTTTTACTCAATTTATTTGCTTCAATCTATTTAACTTGCTCAAGTTAAATTTAAATTCCAGAATTCAAATTCCCGGGTTTCTATTTCAAATTCTTTTGAAATAAATATATACATATATTTATAACCCATCACAAATTCAAAACATTTGAATTTTCCAAAATAACTTGCTTTCTTTCAAACAAACTTCCATCAAAAACTTTATTTCTTAAGGTAGCATTCCATAACTTAGAACTCGAAAATGGACACTGATGAAGCTGCAGTCATCATCAGAATTATTTTCCAGCCACTGAAGTGAGTTAAGTGCTTTATCACTTTCAAAATCCATTTAAAAATGATTTTTATTCAAAAATCCTTCAAAACAAAGCTATATTATCTTAATATACTTCGAAAAATATTTTCCAACTTCCCAGGATTTTGAATTCTCAATTCTGGTTTGAATTTTAATTCTAATTCATCTCATTTGTATATTTAATTTCTATACAAATTCTATTTTGGTTATAAATACCCGTTTCAATTTTTTAATCTTGTTGGATTATAATCTTAACAATCAACACATCCATATAATATAATAATTTCAGAAAATTATTCCTTCTATATAAAAATAGGAATTTGGGTAAAATTATTTCATTTACCCTCTTTAAAACAATACTGTGTCTAATTTCTCTGTTCAAGTGTTTAGAAATTCCTATCGACTTCGTGGCGTCCCACTATTCGATCAGAATTCATAAACTACTCAACAGACTAGCCAACACAATATAAAACAACTTTTATATCAACTAACAAATATGCTCTCTCGTATCTATACACTCAACTCATTCTAGGGTACTACTGACCCTATCTCTAATGAGCACATGCTACACAAGCCTAGGTGTTCGCTCAACCTAAGCTCTGATACCACTGGCACGACCACGAGATTTTCGACTCCGAAAATCGACACAAAATCCAGCGTCGACTGTTCAAACATCGAAAATACCAGATCATTTAGAGAAAGAAGTTAGAAGATGAGAAATAGAAAGAAAGAAATATTAGAATAGAAGAAAAACGAAGATCACAAACTCACAGCGGAACGAATAAAATATATCATATAACATAACTTTTGAAATACAAATCAGTAACTTTATATACATACCATCATCAGAGCACAACAGTCATATCTGGAACAGTTATAAACACCTGTTTCCAGATACAACATAGTACACAGCGGAAATACGAAATCTACAGCTAACTGGTGAAGCCTCCTGCTTCCAGCTCCTCCAATCGAATCTGTGAAATCCCGACTACTTGACTGCCCGTACAAATTTGGGCACCCAAGAGTTTAGGGAAAACAAACAAAATAAACTCTGGGTCAGTCATGGGACTGGTGTGAGTAAACTCCAACTACTTGTTTAACTTTCAAAACCCTTTCGAAAGAAAAGATAATAGTAAGACCAGCCCACACATAAACATGGACGGTTTTTACCTTACTATAACCCAAAACACTTTGATACGAAAATCTAGTGATATTATAATAATGTCTACATCAAGTAAATAACCAAATAGCAGAACGCTTGCATCTCACGCTCCACATACATAGTATAAAATCAAAAACCGCATGGCGCTTATTGGAGATTGGATTTCCAACATGACAAGGTATGGAACCACCTTCCGCTAGTGTATCTCTAGAGAGGAATACACTGGGTTCAACAAGAACATCTTGTAACCCGGCCCACACATGACCGACCACTCATTTCGCTTGAGTGTATCGAATGTATATCACCAACGGTTGGGATCAGCAACCGTCTCCCGACTGGGACAGCATCGAATAGAATAAGAAATTAAATGAACCTCTAGATAGGTGATTATACATCCTAATGGGTGCGACCCACATAGCCATGCTGTCTGCCCGATTTTTGCCCTTTCCCGGTTGTTGAGGCCTGAGGCTACGAATACTTACCATTCATTGATAGCACAATCACTTTGAATGCCACATTGTCAGATCCGTTAATCACTAGTTGAGTTTGCACAAATATTCTGGATGTTATGCTAAGGGATAAATCCGTTGCAACCATATATATTCATACAGACCAATCCATTTGATCATTGGAAATACTCTGTCAGACATTCGTCCAGTTACGTTCGTTCTGGGATTGAACGAAACCGAAGGCACCATTTCTATAAATAGAAAAGCCCTTGCACTTTACTCCGTCTTCAATATATTCAGCATACTTGGTCCGCAACGCTTATGCCGATACGGAGTGGTTCTTAGGATGATAATCCAACCGGTCTCTCCATATTGACAACGATGGTCAAAACTTCGATAGTCTGTGATTTAACTATCGAATAAAAACAAGTGTTCATCCAACATATCAAACAAATCACTGGGCTCTTTAATTAATATTTCATTAATTAAATCTCTTCTCCATTTCCTTATCAATATTTGTTAACCAAATATTTCCAATAATCACCTCGGCCTCTTATGCCATTTGGAAAACGTTTCCAAATATTAACTTCTTTTATTTTCTATATATTAGAAAATGTCTCTATTTGCAATTGGAAACAATTCCAATCATTTATCTCTATCCCGACTATTTTAATTATACTCAGGAAATATTTACTTGTTATATTTCCAAAATTCCATCACTTGGGTTTAAAACGAATGTTGTGTAAAACGTCGTTACAACCACCCAAAATATTTTATTCAACTAACTCTTTTTCAAACACTTCTCTTCGAGACTGGATCTTGCTATTTATCCATTAAAAATGAAATCAATCAAGTTGGGGTAAAATTACCTCTCAGACCTTAACTGAAAACATCCTCAACTTCAAAACGGCAAAACCACTTACTTCGAATAAACACACTATACAATCCAATTATTCATTTTTAAAAACATGTATAAAGTTCTATTTCTATTTCTAATTTATAGATTTCCCTTTTTGTTTAAAATATTCGATTTTTATATTCATTTACCTATCGAATTCTATACGTCGATACAATGATTTTTAACTATCAAAATATCTTAAAAATATTCTAACTCCTTAAATTTCCGGGAAATTTCGCCATAACCTCCCCTGTATCGGGAGCATCGGGAAATTTCAAATAGCTTCCCGGTATCTTCCTCAATCAAAAGAAAAAGGAAAAAGCCAAGCGGCCTGCCGATACGGCGCATAAAATCTCATATATGAATTAAACATGTACCTTTTTGTTGGGCACACAAATTAAAATCTTCATATACTTCATCATGTACCTGTCTAACACATGTTCACCTGTTTTCAATTCAATTCAATACCATCTAATCGTTTGAATTCAGTTTCGCCCATTTATTCTTTAATTAGTCATTTTGCCTATTTCACTTCTTTGTTGAACATAACATGTTCAAACAAAATATTTAACTCGTTCATAACCAAATTGAATTTCAATTTCAATTCTAGTTCTCTTTTCTATTTCGAATATAAATTTTCAAATCGAATTCACTTATTTAAGGCCCAAGATCAATTCAACATCTCATTTACTAATTCCTATTCGAATTAGTTAATTCTATTCAACAATCAAAAATCTGATTTCTGTTTCAAAAATCAATTCATTACTCCACCTGAGTTCACATATATTTTATAACTCAAATCTGAAATTTTCTAAATAGAAATTCGGATTTTATTTGCTTAAAATCTTTTTTTAAAATGAAATAAACCGTTATGGTTTTTAAATAGTTCTGGCGCTGTTTTTCTGAAAATTTGATTTTGACATAACTCAAAATCTATACGACGAAATTCATATTTTTCTATTTCATTAGAAAACTATTATCAAACCGGTCCTGACGTTTCTTGTTTCAAAGAGATCCAACTCCAATTGAGTCCTGTATACTCGATTGAAGTTCGAATCGCTATTTTACGAACTGCAGCGCTGCGGCGAGTTCGTTTTAATTATATTTATATATATAAACCTTTAAACTTCTTTAAAATGAATTCAACTTCATTTTAACTCTATTTGAATTCCTTGATTCAAATTCCAATCCCACTTTTATTTGAATTCTATATTCAAATTCCAATTCCTTTTCTATTTGATATTCAAATTCAATACTTGAATTTCTATTTGAATTCCCTATATTCAAATTCTATGTTTGAATTCATTTGAATTCTCTTATTCAAACTCTATATTTAAATTCCATTTGAACTTCTATATTCCAATTTCTATATTTGAATTCTATTGGAATTCAAATATTCAAACTCCTTTTTAAATTCTATATTCAAAATTCCATAGTTTAAAACCCATTTGAATTTCATATTCAAATCCCATAGATTAAATCCTATTTGAATTCAATTTGAATCTCTTATATTCAAATTCCATTTTCCATTTCCATTTGAATTCTAATATTCAAATTCATTTCCAACCCCATTTTAATTTCTTCACTCAAATCCATTTGAATTCCCTTGAATTCAAATTCTATTTCAAAACCATTTGGATTTCCTATTTTGAAATCCTATTTGAATTTCTATTTCCAATTCTACTTTGAAAATCCTATTTTCAAAGTTTATTTCAAATTCTATTTTGAAATTCTACATTCAAATCTCTATTTGAATTTCTTTATTCGAATTCCTTTGAATTCAAATTTTATTTTAATTCCTTGAATTCAAATTCTATTTTCCATTCTAATTTCGTCTATTCAAATTCTATTGAACTTCTATTTGAATTTCTAATATTCAATCTCCTTTTAAAATTCAAATATTTAAACTCCTTTTCTAATTCTACTATTCAAAATGTTATACTCAAATTTCATTTGAGTTATATATTTAAAAATTTCATTTCACATCCTATTTTGAAATTTCATTTCAAATTCCAATTTCACACTTGTATTTCTATTTCTGAATTATCAAATGATAATTCTTTTCACTTCATTTATAACTTCGTTATAAAAGAACTATTTATAAACTTCGTTTAAAAAGAAACTACTTGTTTTATTTTTCAAAAACAAGTTTATATTTTATTTCCATTTAAAATTCAAATTCTATTTAAAAATAGATTTTTTTCCTTTTTAAATCTCAAATATCCTTCCACGATATTTTAAATATCATTACTTAAGCCCAGTGATATTTAAACACACAAAGCAACGAATTATTTATTTTTCTAACACATCATATATAACAATATATATGCAAACAAATAAACAAACAGATAATATATTTTTGAGGAATCCAGTTGGATTCCTCCAACCTGTTTTCCTGCATCCACAGATGTTAGCACATAAATAATACCCATTCTGCTTCGTGGCAGAATATCGCGGTATAGAAGGTCATCCACTAATCATAGCGTGGGGCGTATAGGGTAATCATCCGCTATGAAACTGCGGGCATCCGCTAATGAGACTGCGGGAATCCAACCAATCAATCAACCCAATATATATATAATAGCCTAAATAACTAATATATATAAAACAAGCAGAAAAATCCAAACAAGCAACAACAATTATTTTTACGAAGTAAAAATAATTATAAATAAAAGGTGAGTGAGATTTACTCACCTGATTTTATATGCCGAATATTCAATGAAGCCAATTATAGAGATTTCACAATGTTTTCTCCAATCGTCTGTTTTTCAATCTAAAATAACATAAATAAAATCTCAGTTTTTAATTAGACAAATTAAATTTAATTAATTGTCACTTGTAAAAAAATTCCAAATTTAAACATTAATCTTACTAAACTATTAGTCTACAAATTTTATTCCTTATAACTAATTTCCTTTAGATGGACTAATTAGACAAAATAATTTACTTCGATCAATTCCAAAAATTTCCTTGCATTTAATTTTTTTTCTATTTCACACTAATTAAAATAACTAAGTGAATTACCTAACTTGAAATAAATTTCAAACCCTAAAAAAAATCTAATTTAGCTTATAATTTTATTTACAAAATTTCTATTTGAATTATCATGCAATTAACCTAAAAAAAATATATAAATAATTTATGTTTACCTTAATCCCGCTGTTTTTTTTTCTTTCTTTCCGGCATTTCACCAAACACCATTACTGCTTAATCTTTTAGCACAACCTCAGCTCAATCCTTTAGATCGAACTCCCTCCATCGATTTTCAACACTCGACATCGCCAAAACCCCTTCCCATCCCATCGCGCTAATACCCAGACCGACCACCTTCGAAGTAACGGATTCCCGAGTTCACCATCGAACCCTAGTTCATTCACCAGAGCGACTGTCGAACACCCAAACAAACCGACGAAGACCCCCTTCATCTTGCTGCCGAGCGTCAGAAAGGTCCAGGGTTTATCGCGATATGATTTCAAGCTCTGGTGGACTACTGGCATCAATCGTGATTCGCGGTTTCAAGTGAAAAGGGAAAAGAGTTCGATTCTATTCACTTTACTCTTTGTTTTAAACGATGGATTGATTTTCGCGAACTACTCGAGAGGAAGAAAAATGGAAATGAAGACTTGCAGTATGTTTTTCTGGTTTTGGTAAATGACGATAAAAGAGGGCAGCGGCTTGATTTATAGAGGATGATAGGGAACCAAAAGTACGAACCCATTAATTTGTTGTTTGTTCGATGTTGAGGATGGGAGACAATTTAATCAGCTCGAAGAAAGAATAGCTGCGACGTGAAAACATTTAGGTCGGCTGATTTTAAACTTAGGGTGGCCATGATTAGATTAGGTAATTTATTTGATTTTATTTTTATTAAATAACTAAAATATCTCGCAGTCCCCTAGCTTAATGTCCTAAACTGCTATCTAGTCGCAATGACCGACGTTACAAGATTATAATGTCATTCTGAACCCAATGGAACCCATTCTGAATTTTAATTCGACTTGTATATAAGAGATACAATTTAAATTAACAATTTAAATTAAATTTGATTTAAAATATAAATCAATTCCAAACAATTAATTCTAATTCAATATAAAATTTATATAAATCGGCTAAATTGTTTTCAATATAGTTTTAACTCTAAATCCGATTGGTTTCTTCTTCGTATACGATTATTCAATATATTTGATATTAAACCATATATCGATTATTAAATCGATAAATCCAATAAAAATTCATTTATATTATATATTCAACATTTAAAACCATACTAAATATTTAAAATAAACTGTTTAAAAATCTGGGTCGTTACATATCTACAGTCACTTAAGGCCTATATATAAATCTAAGAGCGGACATCCCTACAGTCACTTAATGCTCCATACGTAAATCTAAGGGAGGACTTCCTTACAATCACTTAATACCCCACGAGGCAGGATGTACCTAATTATTTAAGGCCATAACCTAATTTCATTTAGGGTGGGCATACTACAATCAATTAATACCCTCTGGCGTACCATTATCCACTTAAGACCTTATCTCTAACATCCATGTCATAAAACTCTCATTGTAGGTCGAGAAATAGTAACGACCACTTACTACCAGGTTTAGGCAGGAACACAACTTCATTTAAGACCCTCCTGGAAGACCATCTTATTACTTCTAGCTGTCCCTACAAGTGAACTCCTAGCTACTTAATACTTCCCTAAGACGGGGATTCCTTTAGGCTATATGTATGTATGTATGTATGTGTGTGTGTGTGTGTGTGTGTATATATATATATAAACCGTCCCTAGGTTAACCCTCGCTAGCCCCTAGATAAGAAGCGGACATTACTTAGAGAACTACCCTAATCATACGCTATCATCTATTAGGACCATTTAATACTTTATAAGAGAAAGGTGGACCTAACAACCACTTAAAGCCTCGAAGGGCGGATCCTATGACTAAGGCCCAAAAACAAAGAGTGAACCATAGGAATAGACCTAGTTCTAACCACTTAATACCCAACAAGAGGAGGGTTAGTAACTTAATACCTTTTCGAAGGCAAACCTACTTCACACTCTAATATATACACACACACACACTAGACATCTCGCATTAAGTCGACTATTTGTAGATGTTGGATTTGCTGGGCGGTTCCGGGCAGGCTTCTACTACAAGTTGCGACTAAGCTTGCATCATAGTGTAATAATTATAATGGCCCATGGAACCTAGATCTCTTACATTAACCAGTCTTACTTGTAGATGTTGGATATGCCGGTCGGCACCGGGTAGACTTCACTACAAGTAATGATTAATCTCGTGTCTATGTGTCAATAATTATAACTAAAGTCATTAACTCACACACATGCATAAAATTCCTATGGGAACATTCAAATTCAATTTCCTGATTTAAACGTATTTAGTGCGCATTTAATACACATTAATATTACGTTTAGTTATGTTATAAATATATAATTAAATAGGAGTGTATTATGCGAATGAGAATAACGACCTAAGTACGTTTGAAATGTCAATCCTAACAATCACAAAGGTATACAAGTTGATTTCCCAATCAACTAACATAGTACAACATGTATATTCACAATTTATGGTAAAAAGGGAAATAACAACACATATGAATAAAACTTGCAACCTAGGATTGAATAGTTTTTTAAATAATAGAAATGTAGACAAGATGCAATAAATCCAATTACACATGAAAAACCTTTGCTTTTGGCGCAACTTCACTTTTATATTGTGTACAAAAACTTAAGATAATATATTACAAATAATACGTTTAAGCCAATCTATTTGAAATAGAAGTTTAAATCTATTAATTAACAATATGCAAATATCATGCTTTTGCAATGATCCAGAAATTATTAGTGAAATTATTTTGATTTCTTTTAAAATATTTTGTTGAATTTAATGGGAATTAGTAGGGTTTCTGTTCTTTGTGCATGTGTGTGCGTGTACATGTGTACAACAGGGTCATGCACAAGGCAGAACAATAAATTCCAGGAAAGACAATATGGTTTGAATATGTATATATGTATTCCATTAAACTAATTTAAGTAATCTATTTAAAAGAACCTGAGATTATATATATATACATACATGTATATGGTAAAGATATGTTATGCAAGTTTAAAAGTGTGTATAGGCAGATTTAATAAAGGAGATTATTTTAAGTAAGTCGACATTTTGTCATGACTTGATATATGAAGGGAAAATGTTTTAAAAAGTATTTCTTTTATTTCTGAAAAGCAATTCAGATTTTTGTTTAGCAAATTTTTACCCTGAGAATTAAATAGAAAATGAGGCAAAGATAAGATGGACAATATTCACACAAATGGTATGATTTGTTGAGGGTAAAATTGACTTTAAGTAACACAAAACCCTAGGAATTGAAACAATATAAGTAGGGAGTATATGGGTATAGTTTGGTTGCTTAGAAAACTAAGAGAAAATTCACATATCATATTTAAATAAAAGGGAGCAAGGCTTGGGGAATAAGGCAAGGTTCTATGGTTTTTAGCTCAGAAGAAGAAGTTTTTGGTGAGCAATCCTACTCACGATAACTGGCATTAAGTCCTAAAATAAAGAGGCAGCCAATATCTTTTATATCCAATATATTTTCGGTTTTAAACCTTGAGTAAATCCTCGGTTTAGTCTTATGTAAGGATGTTTTTACGCATTGCTTGATTTTATAACATGGGTTTAAGTTCTTTGCTTAAATATATTCAAGTTGTGCTGATCTATTGAATAAAAGTGTTTTGAAATCTCAACTGATTATGCAAATGATACTGATATATGGCAAACCATCATGAAAAAAAATGGGCTGCAATATACACCTGTATAGGTGCTGAGGCTCAAAGTTTAATGATTAAGAGTGCAACAGAATTTTTCTAAGTGTTGACTCTTGTCAAAATGCTAAAAGCTATGTTCTAACTGGGTTTTGAATTCTCTGAAACCAGTTTAGTCATAGTGGCATAAAGCACTAAAAACACTCCAGAAAAGCCATATACTAATACCAGATGCAAAAGGCCATATATATATATATATGTATATGGATACTTATTTTATGAAAACCCATCTGTTTGATTTCCTTGTTGGTTGCATAATTGTTTGTTTGTTTTACTGGTTGGATGAATGCTTTGTCTGTTCATGTAAATTTGATTATAGTTAGTATATGGCATAATGAGATGAATTATGGCTGAGATATTGTATCATATTCAGTTTGATAGATGTTGGAAAATAAAGAAAAACAGTTAGTAACTAAAAACTAAGGGATATTGGTCAAGAAGGCTGTTGAATGGCTCGTACTTAAGCTGCAAGTTTGACATATGGCTTAATTAAGTCCTGAGATCTTTGTGTAATGGTGTGAATTAGATCATTATAGTGTGTCCCAGTGATTCATATATGCATATGAGACCAGGGTTAAATTAATTATTCCATAAAGGAAAAATGATAAAGAGGGAACTTGAGTTTTCCTAGTACTTAAAACAATCTGATGGCAAGCATATATGATTAGATGATCTTAATCAGATTGGTTTTACTATGTTTATTATGTAATTGAAATAATGAAATGCATTTGAATGTGTTTTATATTTAATTACTTATAGAAACGGAAGAATAATGTGTACACATGCACAATGAAACCAGACCTACACACATGAGAAAATGTTATTCAAATTAGAATTTCTATATCTTTTCCTCTCAGTTTATCATTTAAATTGTGAATGAAGTTGTTCATACCATACACCTTAGTCTGACCTTATTTTTGCTCATGGCATATAGGGTCTCTCATTTTATAGTGAGGTAGCCTCTATTGCTTTTTCAGGTAATGAAGGTGCTAAGTAATTTGGATTAGAAGTTATAACTTGTTTACATGGAAACTGGAATGCTTAAGTTTAGATAGATAAGAGCTCCTCAAGTGTTTGAATCTGCATGAATTTCTAAGAAGTATTTTCATATCAGTTATGTAAGGAAGTGTTATATAAATGGTTAATCAGATTATAGTTTTGTAATGGTCTTGGCAAAACTTAGTGTATCAGTTAATGTCTGTTTTGAAATGTTTTTCCTATGATTACTTTGCTAGCTAGAAAACTGGGTAATAAATATATTTAAAATCAGAGAAGATTTACTAACACCATGTATTAGTCAATTTGGAGTCATTAAACAAGGTTAAGTGTGAATGTAAGCATTTTTAAATATCTGGATTATTGGTGCATCTACTTCTTTAAATCTCACTTTAAAAATGATGCACATTTGATCCACTTGGCTTAACACAAATCCGTTAGGCTAGACAGGGCTTCAGGTTTGCACAAGCACCAGAAATTCAGGAATTTGAGCATGCACATGGCACTGTTTTAGTTTGAATTTAATTCCACTATTTTTACAAAAATGTTGTAGTGATTTAATAAAGATTAAGCTTGTTAAAGTTGCACATATTATATCTACACATTTATATAGAAAACCTGTATGATGTTCTACCTATAAATATTAATTCATTTTATTATTCCAACAATATATTTATCAAAAATTGTAAGTAGTACAAGGTCATGAGATATACAATGTTCATATAAATGCCCTATTAGTATCTGTGTGGTTATATTGATTTATGAAAAGTTAATGTGACTCTTGCTTTACTTCTAGACTCTGATTATACGTAAGAGGGGTACATATATATATATTCATATATATATCACTATATTTTATACAAACTGATATTTTTATATTGTAAATTTTTATGATCTTGTATATTATGTTTGATAGTAATGGCTTTGATTTTAGTCAAATATTCATATACATGTATGTATATCTACCTTGGCATGTAAAAAAAAATTATACGAAAAATTCAGTAATAAATCAGGGTCATTATGTTTGGTTTCAGAGCTGTGTTGACATAAAACACAAACTATAATTGCTTGAAAATTTATATTGGATGGTGTAACACCCTGTAATTTTAAAGAACATTAATAAACTATAGAGATAATTAAATGATGGGAATTAAGTAAAACGAATGGTACTGTTGCGTTCGTCTCAGAATTCTGGTCTGGATAGACTCTGAGTTTGCGTAAAACGGACGTCATATGAGGAAGATATAAAGGTTAGAAGTTTGCATATGTATAAGAAGGATATATGTAAATATGATTCAAAATAGTTCAGAATAAACGAAGCGGGAAACGAAGACGGCAGGGGCGGGAACCAGACCCATTGTGGGCCTACCAATGCCTGGTCTGGTCAACCTATGGGTCGACCCAAGTGGGGGTGGGTCAACCTACACACAATCTAGCGAAGTTCATTTTTCTGGTTCTCGATTGTTTTTTTAACTGAATTCATTATTTTTCTGAGCGGTTGGATATAAAAAACAGGGATCTAACTCTTAAGGATTGTCTTGTGAACTCTATGTAAAGGCATGCACTCTTATCAAATTAATTACGCTTCTTTATACTTCTTCCTCAAACTTCTGTTCTAAAAATTTAAGATGAAGATAGGAAGATTCTGTTGAAACTTGGATTGAATCAAGACAATTCTTATTTGATTTATACAAGAATCCCTTTTGTAACATCACTATATTATCCTTTGTTCTTTAAATCCAATCTCTGTGAGTTCATGTTACTTTTAGATATAAAATTTAACAGTAATCTTGGCATGTTAATAAACCTAGATCTAAGCGTATGCCTATCAATAAACTGACTCATATCCAAACACTTTTCTATAATTACATGTATTTTTCTGCACCCCTGTTCTGTTGTTCATTTATTATTATATGCCTATTTTTTTCTTCTCCCTCTCTTTTCTCTTTTCTATTTAATAAGTCTAGGCTACCTTCGAGCCTAGGCCAATCTCGTAAGAGACATACGTATGAACGAAATTGGGACAGTTGGGTAATGTTTGGAAATGAAAATAAAAGAGGGAAATTTGGGGCATATCTTGTACTGTGGAACATGACTGAAAATTTTATAGTGTATGAACATGTAAATCTTTAGGCTTAATTCAAAGATTAAGTGGAACATGTTAATGAAACTGTATATAACATGTGGAATCTATTAAATCTGTAGGGGTTAAGTAAATCTGTTAAAACTATGGGGTTAAGTAAACATGTTTAGTCTATTGGGTTTATGTGAACCTGTTAATATGTAAGATTTTACTTGTTACATCTGTTGGGGTTATATGAACCTGTTAACCTGTAAAACTTAACTCGTTAAATCTGTGGGAGTTATATGAACCTCTTAATTTGTAACATGTTAAATATGTGAGGGTTATGCTGTAAGACTTAACTTGTTAAAATCCTAGTTAATTGGGGACATATGTTTTAGGGGTTTGGCTTGTGTCATCTGCTGTGTGGGGCCCATATCTGTCAGTAACCCATTTTGGTATTAAACGGGGACCCCGTACTAGATAGGGGTCAAAGCACGCATACTGAATTGATAGTAAGAGGTTCATCTGAAAGGGGATGTATACGGGCGCGTTCCAACGGAGTCATAGGCGTGCATGGGTCCGATCCGTTGGGGAAAATAAGCCGCTGTAGCACTAGTAAATAGGTATGTGTCCTTCTGTAGATTGCCATTTAAGAAGTAATACACCCTACTGTGGGGTCGACACAGGATATTTACACGTTAGGGAGTCGATCGCTTGGGATAGTAATTAGGGTACATCTAGTCCTGCCTGTTTCTGTTAGGGTACCCGTTATTTCTGTTTAGGGCAACTCCCGTTATATTCTGTTGAGATATATGTTATTTCTATTTGGCATAAAACTCATTATGCAACTAGAGTACCCATAAACCTACAATATATTTCTATTGGGATCATTCGGTTTTTGTTAAGTAATTAGGGAGCAACTAATTCTGTCATAATTCCTGTTATGTTAGTATTAGTGCAGAGAAAAGTATGTGAGAAGCATAGCTTGGTCCATATTACCCTGTTTATTCTACTTATCCTATTCATCATGTTTGTACCTGTTGTATGTTATTGTTACCTCTCATCCAATTTTATTTACCTATCTTGATACTTTTACTTATTTATATGCTAAAAGTCACTGGACACGCCAGACTTTATGTCTGACCCTTTTTGTTTCACTTTCCCTCTTTCCTTTCCCCCTCCAGGTTCTCAGGGTGGGAATCCTCAGTCGTGATTACGACTTTGTATCTCTCTGTTTCTGCTTGGATCTGGATCTTCTTCAATGTATCGCTTTGACTGCTTGTCTACTTTGTTATTGGTATTATTGGGGATTATGATTTTACATTTCTATATTCTGATGGTTTATAGCACAAGACAAATATTTTTATTTGATGTATTTGGTTTCAATATTTTAGCCTGATGTTGTAACTGGTTTTGAGACTATGATGTTTTTCCACTGAATAATGAGGTTTTAAATCTCCGATGCTATTTTTATATCTGTCTTATGGGATTTTGTTTCTGTTTACCTATAATGCTTCCCGAAACTTAATGTATTCTGATAAAGAGTGATATTAACGGACGTGGGGTGTCACATTTGGTTTCAGAGCCAAAGGTTGCAAGATCGGGTAAAAGTTTTGAAAATTATTTTCAAAAATAAAGTATTTTCAAAGAAAAGTCTATTTTTGAAAAAAAATGTTCCCCAAAGCCATATAATATATCTTCCCGATTCTCTGTTTGAATCCTTTTTCCTTTTTTTCAACATGTCTGGGGAACCGAATCTTCCCGAGGGCATTCAGATACTAGCTTGGTTCCGTAGATATCTTGAGGCTATGACACCTGCAGGAGGCCAAGGAGATGCCTCTCCCCTACAGCAGTCACTGTTCCTCCACCTCCGTGAGTAGATAATTTCTCTAAGATATGCAAGGACTTATGTGATATGAGAGGAAAACCATTCCATGGAACTGAAAGCTTTATGGAAGCGTGGAATTGGCTGCGAGAGATAGAGAAGTTGTTTGGACTTTTTGAGGTCGACAACCGTAGAAAGATACGATTGGCCGCATTGTAACTTAAGGACGGGGCTTCGTTTTGGTGGGAGGCGACACAAGTAGAGCGTCCGGTAGATATTTGGGCTGATTTCCGATAGAGATTCAAGACGAAGTTTCTTTCTTAGGCAGAAGAAAGTATGGAGATGGAGAGATTCTTGGCACTTAAGCAAGGAAACATGTCTATTAAAGAGTATGTCAATAAGTTCAATTAGTTGGCAAGGTTTGGTCTGGAATTGGTGAATACCCCGCACAAGAAAACTTTAAGGTTTGCGTGATTAAATCAACCTCTCCAAGTATTGGCATTGTCTCATATACCGATGGGGGAAAACTTTTGAAAGACTTGTTGACATCGCATTGATGCACGAAGAGGGTAAGGATTAAAAGAAAGAGGTTAATAGCGATGAGATGAAAAACAAGAAAGTGTGGCCCAAGCAAGAAATGGAAAAGAAGGGTGGAAAGAACGACAAGGATCAGAACAAGAAAAAATGTCATGGTTGTGGGAGGTTGGGTCATCTGGTCAAAGATTGCAGAAAAAGGAAGAATGCTTGATTCAACCGTGGTGAAGTTAGACACTATACTAGGGAATGCCCGAAGAAGCATGGACATAGGCAAAGGGCAGGATCTTCTCGAGGGCAGGTGCATGCTTTCGAGGCCAGTGGATCAGACAGAGGTATGAAAGTTTCTGTTGAAGGCTTGATTTCCCTTTCCAATCATCCAGTTAGGACTCTTTTCGATTCTGGCGCTTCCCATTCTTTTATATCTAGCATTGTTTCTGATCCCAATATCGTCTCAAACCCCATTGGGATCACAACCCATATGTCTATGATATGTCGGGGTTTGAGGATATTTGTGTTAGGCACCGATTTCGAGTGCGATGCGTATGTGCTTGGTTTTATGGGTTATGATCTGATTATAGGGATGGATTGGCTAGCTATGTATGGTGCCATCCTAGACTATGAAAGGAGGGTCGTTAGATTTTTGACTTGCCGAGGGAGGACTCTCGAGATTTCCTATGACCCAAAGGGGTCTGTCATGCTTAGTTTCATAGAATCAGTTGATTCTTCTGTTGATGATTTGCGATCTATAGCCATAGTCTATGAGTATCCAGATGTTTTTGATGAAGTTAGGGGCTTGCCTCGAAGGCGTGAGATTGATTTCCAGATATACTTGGTGGATAAATGCGAAGCCAGTCGCATTGCCTATGTGCCACATAGCTCCTAAGGAGAGGAGGGAGCTTAGCAAACAAGTAGGGGAGCTATTTGAAAAGGGGTTTATTAGGTGAAGTATATCAGAATGGGGTTCTCCAGTCGTCTTCGCAACCAATTCGGATGGCTCACTTTGTTTATGTGTGGATCACAGGGAGTTGAATAATCTCACAAAGAAGAATAGGCACTCACTCCCGAGGATTGATGATCTGTTTGACCAGCTTGTTGGCGCATCTGTTTCTCGCAGTCAGATCTGGCCATGGGATTTCATCAGTTGAGGGTGGCCGAGGATAGTATAGACAAGACCGCTTTCAGACCTTCGGATGGCTTCTTTGAGTGGTTAGTCATGCCTTTTGGGTTGACAAATGCACTCGCGTATTTTGTGGATCAAATGAGTAGGGTGTTTAGGGAGTTTCTGAACAAATTCGTGGTGGTCTTTGTGGATGACAACCTGATTTTATCGAAGAGCGAGGAAGAGCATGCCCTACATTTAGGATATGTTTTAAGGACTCTCAGAGGACATCAGCTTAAGGCGAAATTCTCCAAGTGTTACTTTTGGAGGAAGGAGGTAAGATTTCTAGGGCATGTGGTCTCCAAGGATAGGGTAGCAGTGGATCCCGTGAAAGTAGTTGCAGTTCAAGATTGGAAGGTTCCAAAGAATGCAATGGAGGTGAGAAGTTTTATTGGTTTGATGGGCTATTATATGAAGTCTATTAAGGACTTCGCAAAGATATCAACATCACTCACCACACCGACGAAGAAGAATCTGACCTTTTCTTGGAGTATTTATTGTAAGGATGCTTTCCAGCGGTTGAAGAAGGCTTTGACAACAGCCCCTGTTTTAACATTGCCTGATGGGAACAAGGTGTTCATAGTGTACACCGATGCATGTAGTACTGGGCTTGGTGCCGTCTTAATGCAAGAGGGAAGGGTAGTATGCTATGGTAGTAGAATGTTGAGAGTTCATGAGAGGAACCACCCTACCCATGATTTGGAGTTGGCTACTATAGTGTTCGCACTTAAGACTTGGCGGCATTATCTCCTTGGAGAAAGGTTCGAGTTATACATGGACCATAAGTCACTCAAGTATCTGTTCTTGTAGAAGGATCACAATTTGAGACAACAAATATGGATGGAGTTCCTGGCATCTTATGACTTTGAGATTGCTTATACCCCTGGCAAGGGTAATGTAGTGGCAGACGCGTTGAGTTGGCAGAGGATGACCTTGAGTCCTCTATTCGTAGAGAGGCAGAGTTTGGAGTACATATTGACCTTCGATTTCAGGATATCTACGGATCTTACATCTGGTTTGTTGGCATCTTTAGAGGTGCGACCTAATTTTATGGGTTGGATAGGGTCTCCGCAGCGAGAGGACCGACAGATAGCAGACATCTTGGATAGGGTCAGTAGAGGGGACATTTCTGGTCACCTTAGTAGATATTCCTCGGAAGATAAAGGGTAGCTATGGTGAGTTGGGAGACTTTGTGTTCCTAGAGTTAGATATTTGTTGAGGACAATCCTTGAGGAAGCCCATCATTCTAGGATGACTATCCATCCGGCAGCATTAAGAAATACTGACACATGAAGAGGATTTTCTTTTGGACCGGGATGAAGAAAGATGTAGCAGAGTTTGTAGCTCGATGTTTAGTTTTCCTACAAGTAAAAGTTGAATAGAAGAAGCCTAGCGGTTTGCTTCATTCTATGGATGTCCCACAATGGAAGTGGGAGAGTGTCTCTATGGATTTCATTGACGGTTTGCCTAGATCGAGGAGTGGCAACACGAGTACCTGGGTTATAGCAGACATGCTTACTAAGAGCGCTCATTTCGTTCCTGTTAAGAGCAAGAGAACACCAGTATGGTTAGGATCAGTTTATCTTCGTGAGATAGTCCGTCTACATGTATTACCTTCTAGCATAGTGAGTGATCGTGATCTCATCTTCACTAGTGAGTTCTGGAAGAGCTTCGAAGAGGCATTAGGTACATAGTTATGTTTAAGCACCGCATATCACCCTCAGACCAATGGACAGACTAAGAGGGTGAATAGAGTTCTTGAGGATCTTTTAAGGCTGTGTATCCTAGACTTCGGAGGGACTTGGGAGTAGCATCTCCCATTGGTGGAGTTCGTCTACAATAACAGTTATCAGACTAGTTAGGCATGGCACCCTTCGAGGCACTATACAGACGACCTTGCAGATCACTGACTTGTTGGTGGGAGTCTACAGATAGGCTTCTACTTGGACCTGAGATGATTAGAGAGACTTTTGAAAAGATTGATCTTATCCGCAAACGTATGAAGACAACTCAGGACAGACAGAAGTTCTACGTAGATAAGATAAGGACTGACATTGAGTTTAATGTAGGAGACATGGTTTTCATCAAAGTACCACCTTTGAGGAATGTGGTTCACTTTGGATCTGTAGGGAAATTGGCACTAAGATTTGTTAGGCCATTTCCCACAGTAGAGAGGATAGGCCAGATGGCCTATAGGGTGAGATTACTAGAAAGATTAACGAGTGTTCATGATGTTTTTCATGTTTCCCGTTTGTGGAAATGTCTTCATGATACAACAAAAGTGGTTGAGGCAAACATGCTTATGGAAGTAGAGATAGAAAAGGAGGCAACAGGTAGACGAGTTCCTACCCGAATACTTAGATCAGAGGTTAAGAAACTGCACAACAGAGAGGTTAGGTTAATAAAGGTGCAATGGGGAGAAGACCGCGAGGATGCAACTTGGGAGACTGAAGACAAGATTCATGCTTCGTACCCTCTTCTTTTCAAGAGTATGTTCTTAACTTCTTTTCCAAGCTTTTATTCATACCTACTTCAGCATTCATGTATATCCTGTCAATCGAATCTTCGACCTTCAGGTAGAGAACAATGGATGTAAACCTGTGTCTGAGACATGTTATGTTTGATGGATGCAAGTGTTTGCTAGTGGTTGCTCGTGGATGCATATACACACACTAGGCACTAGATCGGCTCAAACAATCTCATATTGCATATGGATGTGTGTGCATTTTACTTTTTAATAGGTTGAAATGGATGTATCATCATATGGATGTTGCATTTGGATGGACGATTGTGCATACATATAGAGTTTACATGATATACTAGGACTATTTGCATACATTTTGGATTCATGGCACCAACACATACAACATTAAGGAGGTCGTCTGAATCAATAGACCGCCTGATTTTCGCACTAAGGTAAGGAAATGTACACGCACAACAATTTTCACAAAGTTCGTGCAAGCATTATAAACCTCCTAATGACAATGGATGCCTATGAATGACGGATGAGTAGATGGTTGTAGGTGGATGTTAGGATAGTAACGTTCTCCTCGACTTGAGATTTCGGGGACGAAATCCTTTAAGTAGGGGAGAATGTAGCATCTTATAATTTGAAGAACATTAATAAACTAAACAGAGACCTAATTAAATGATGGAAATTAAGTAAAATGGATGGTACCATTGCGTTCTCTCGGAATTCTGGTTCAAATAGATCCGAGTTTGCATAAGACGGACATCGTATGAGGAAGATATAAAGGTTGGAAGTATGTATACATATAAGAAGGATATATGTAAATATAATTCAAAATAGTTCAAAATAAACGAAGTGGGAAACGAAGGCGGTAAGGGTGGGTACCAGACCCATTGTGGGCCAACCAATGCCTGGTCTGGGTCGACCCATGGGTCGACCCAGGCGGGGGTGGGTCGACCCACACACGATCTGGTGAAGTTCATTTTTCTGGTTCTAGACTGTTTTGTTTACCAGGTTCATTATTTTTTTGAGCGGTTGGTTTAAAAAACAGGGATCTGACGGTTAAGGATTGTCTTGTGAACTCTATATAAAGGCATGCACTCCTATCAAATCCATTACACTTCTTTATACTTCTTCCTCAAACTTCTGTTCTAAAAATTTAAGATGAAAATGGGGAGATGTTGCTGAAACTTGGATTGAATCAAGACAATACTTATATGACTTATACAAGAACCCTTTTGCAACATCAGCATATTATCCTCTGTTCTTTAAATCCAATCTCTGTGAGTTTATGTTACTTTTAGATATAAAATTTAACAGTAATCTTGACATGTTAATAATCCTGGATCTAAGCATATGCCTGTTAATAAACTGATTCATATCTAAATAGTTTTCTGTAACTACATGTTTTTTCTGTACCTTTGTTCTTTTGTTCAGTTATTATTATACGCCTGTTTCTGTTCTTCTCCCTCTTTTTTCCGCTTTTTATTTTATAATTCTAGGCTACCTTCCAGCCTAAACCAATCTCGTAAGAGCCATACGTATGAACGAAATTGGGACAATTGGGGAATGTTGGGAATGAAAATAAAAGAGGGAAATTTGGGGTATATTGTACTGTGTAATATGACTAAAAATTTTGGGGTGTAGGAACATGTAAATCTGTAGGCTTAATTCAAAGATTAAATGGAACATGTTAATGAAACTGTATATAACCTATGGAATCTCTTAAATCTGTGGGGGTTAAGTAAATCTGTTAAAACTATGGGGTTAAGTAAACCTTTTTAATCTGTTGGGGTTATGTGAACCTGTCAATCTGTATGACTTAACCTGTTACATCTGTTGGGGTTATATGAACCTGTTAACATGTAAAACTTAACCCGTTAAATCTATGGGGGTTACATAAACCTGTTAATCTGTAACTTGTTAAATGTGTGGTGATTATGCTGTAAGACTTAACGTATTAAAATCCTAGTTAATTGGGGACACAAGTTTTAGGGGTTTGGCTTGTGTCATCTGCTGTATCGGCCCATATCAGTCAGTAACCCATTCTGGTATTAAACGGGTCCCCCGCACTGGTAGGGCTCAGGGCACGCATACTGAATTGATAGTAAGAGGTTCATCTGAAAGGGGGTGTATACGGGAACATTCCAACGGAGTCATGGGCGTGCATGCGTCCGATCTATAGGGTAAAATAAGCCGTTGTAGCACCAGTAAATAGGTCTGTGTCCTTCTGTAGGTTTCCACTTTAGGAAGTAATACACCCTAATATGGGGTCAATACAGGATATTTACACGTTAGGGAGCCGATCGCTAGGAGTAGTAATTAGGGTACATCTAGTCCTGCCTGTTTCTGTTAGTATACCCCTTTCTGTTTGGGGTAACAACCGTTATATTTTGTTGAGGTACCTGTTATTTCTATTTGGGGTAAAACCTATTATGTAACTAGAGTACACCTAAACCTACCGTTATGTTCCTGTTGGGATCATTCTGTTTTTGTTAAGTAATTAGGGAACACCTAATTCTGTCATAAATCCTTTTATGCTAGTATTGGTGCAGAAAAAATTAAGTGAGAAGCATAGCTTGTTCCATATTACCCTATTTATTCTACTTATCATGTTCATCCTGTTTATGCCTGATGTATGTTACCATTAACTCTCATCTAGTTTTATTTATCTGTCTTGATACTTTTACTTCTTTATATGCTAAAAGTCACTGGATTCACTAGACTTTATGTCTGACCCTTTTATTTTCCGTTTCTCTCTTTCCTTGCCCCCTCTGCCCAAGTTCTCAGGGTGGAAACGGTTAGTCGTGATTAGGACTCTCTCTTTGTTTCTGCTTGGATCTGGATCTGCTTTGGATGTATCAATTCGACTACTTATCTACTTTATTATGGCTATTAGTAGGGATTATGATCTTACATTTCTGTACTCTGATGGTTTTTAGCACAAGACAGATGTTTTGGTTCGATGTATTTGGTTTCAGTATTTTAGCCTGATAACTGGTTTTGAGACTACGATGTTTTTCTGTTGAATAATGAAGTTTTAAATCTCCGCTGATATTTTTATATCTGTCTTATGAGATTCTTTTTCTGTTTACCTATAACGCTTCACAAAAATTAATGCATTCTGATAAAGAGTGACATTAACGGACGTGGGGTGTCACAGACGGTAGGATAATTTGCTCTGAACTTGCATGATTGATTGCATATGTGTGCTTGGTTGCTAGTAACATAAATATAAGAAAATTTATACATACACATGAAAATGAAAACTGATCTAATTTTAGTCTATTGTCACCTAAGAAATATGGCAGGAAGTGTCAGAGCACCACCTATGGTAAATATGCAAGAACCGGAAATGCTTTAAAAGTGGGGATAGGGCATAGGCCAGAAAATCGACATGAAGAGCTCTAAAAATTGCTAAAGATTTATACTAATCTAGGAGGCAAAAGCTTCGAAGGAACAGAAAGTGTAATGGAAACTCAAGTTTGGCTTAGAACTTGGATAGAAATTTTGGAGACATGCAACTCGATGACCAAAAAAATAGGCAATTAGCTTCAAGATAATTGAAAGGAGCAGCTTTGAGTTAGTGGGAGGTAATCATAGCAGGGAGAGCTGAGAATGACATTACATGGAACCAATTCAAGGAGCTAATTGAAGCCATAATTGTGCCTGCATCTGCTAAAACAACATTGCTTGAAGAATTTATAAAGCTTAGGCAAGGAATTTAAGTGTCACTAAGTACACTCAGAAATTTGAAGGGTTATCTAAGTACAGAGCTACGTTAATAACTGATGAAGCTTCTAAAAGTGGCAGATACATTAAGGGGTTGAATCCTGGCTTGAGTAGGGCTATGTTGCCATATGTTGATAAAACTTTTGATCAAGTTATAGACCTAACCTTGACCTTTGAACAACATGATAAAGAAAGGGAGAAATATAGAAATTTCAAGAATAATAATAATAATAAGGGCAAAGGAAGGTATCACCCCTATGACAAGAAATAGGAAACAAGAAGGCCAGTGATACAAAGTCAGGTGAAACCAAGAATAAAGTAGTGTGTCATCACTATGGCAAAGAAGGACATATTAAGCCAAAATGTCCAGAAATGAAAGGAGGAGCTTTCAAGTGCTACATGTTAATCCATAAAAATATGGCTTTGATAGGAAGCACTGATGAGGCGAAACGATCGGCATGTGTGTATAAAACATGTTTTAAGTTAGGTCGTTAAACTTTAGATCGTTTTCTCTCAAAAGAAGCCCTAGGTCGTCTAAATCTCTAGGTCGTTCGGGTGCTAGTTCATTCAAGATCTAGATCGCACTGATTTCCTGGGTCTATGTCTTTAAACCGCTTGTCAAACTTCCTTAGGTCATGGTTCGCTAAGATCGTTCGGAACAAGATCAAGTCGTCTGCTTTCAGAAGCCAAGTTAGGACGTGACAACTATTATGGAGTCAGACCGCTACGTGCAGGATCACTGCTTGGAGCTCAGGACAATCAGGACTTCTATGACCTATGAAGCCAGGTCGGTTACGACCTAAGATGCTAGGTCAGTTACGACCTAAAAAGCTAAATCGGTTACGACCTTGAGTGCCACGTCATCCAAACAAACTAAGGCTATGTATACACCATTTCTAGACCACACCACCTCACTACCACTCCTATAAATACCCCCCCACACTTCCACCATTAAATGGACCGAATTTTCTATCCAAGAAGTGCTGCCAAACTGATTTCTAAACTCCTCTAACTCATTAAATCTCCATTGATCCTCTTCTAAGCTTAGATTCAACATCTCAATCACAATGGATTTGCTAACATCATCTAAGTGCTCAAGTTGTTGAATATATACTCTAACAACTATCGCAATCTAAGAGATCTCATCACTTCCTTGGTGAATTCGAGTGAATCAAAAGTAAAAAAGAGAAGAAGTAAAGAAGATTATTATAAAAAGAAAGAAAATGAGTAAAGTAGTAGAAATTATGTACCTTGTAACCTTGATGATGATAATGAGAATTCTCTTCAAAGTAGACGTAGGCCAATTCTAGGCTGAACCACTATAAATTTCTATCTTTTTACTTGCTTTTTGTGTTTGTGGCTACCAATTTTCTAGATCTGCATTGTTTAAAGGTGTTTACACATCTCATGGGTGTTGTTGTCCATTTTTGACATCAACATTTTGGCATCCACCGTGGGGCCACATTCCAAGGTCAAGTGCTTTGTGGAGGCATTGAAATTCGAGGCATGTTTCTATAATAGATTCTCCAAATCTAAGATCCAAGTCAGTTGAAAGATTGTCTTCAAATTTCAAGAGGTTGTCTGAGATAATGCCACCGAAGAAGTCGGTTAGTAAGATGGTGAGAGCTTCGGGCTTAGAGAATATAGCGGATGATTCTATCACTCTGCAAACTAATCTTTATGAAGTTAGCCAATCCTTAGCAGTAAGAGTTGGCATAACTAGAAATGAACTGAATGAAGTCGTTGCTAGTTTGACACAACAGATGGAGATCTCAAATAAGGCCATGATGGCAAGATTAGAGGCTCTCTTTGCTACCCAAGCCAACAAGACGAAAGTTAATGCTAATATCACACGTGCAGAAGGTGCTAACTCTTCCTTCTCAAGTCCAAATCGTGATCGATCTATTCAAGAGATCGACGGTTCAGGCAATACTGATCATGAAGAATTTGAGCCACCTACCAGGATCCATTATGAATGAGCTACTTCTCGAAAAGTGAATAGTTTCGCTAAAGGGGAACCTCCCCATGAGGGAGGCACAGGGACCCAGATCCCTAGCCATGACCGTTTGCTTAGACGAACATTCGGCGAAGGAGACGGCATCCGCACTGTGGATAGGCACGACGACGAGGAACGTCTTGTAGAAATGGTCCGGTGGATTATAAAGGAATGTATGTATAGAAATGATAATGAGAAGGAGTGGGAGTTTGCTCCAACTATGACTCCACTCACTGAAAGGATTAAAATGACCATGTTTCCAGGAAGTCTAATCCGCCAACGATTCAAGCTTATAATGGGACTGGTGATCCTAATTTGTTCCTATATATATACGATCAGCACATGGATGGTGCGTGAGCTACAGACAAGATTAAATTCTTGTACTTTCCAGTATATTTAGAGGGAGTAGCTTTACTTTGGTTCACCTAGCTACCACCAAGGTCCGTGGATAAATTTTCTTTCTTGCCTAAGAAATTCAGGGAGTAGTTTAGGCTGCAGACAATGAAGGTTAAAGATGCAATGTCCTTAAATGACATGGAACAAAAACCGGGTAAGTCGGTTAAATCCTTCCTTACACGATTTAATGCTGCCACAACAGAAGATGGGGATCGAGAACCTCGACTGGTGTTGATGGCATTAAAGCAAGCTATAAATAAGAAATTGAAGTTCGGAAGGTGGATTAATATGAAGAAGCCTGACACCTGGATAGGTTCTATGCAACAGCAGAAGAATACATCGGTGTGAATGATGATCCTTCTTTTGCTATGGATGTTGCTGAGGGTAGTTCGGTACCAGAGAAGAAAGATAATGGTGTTCAAAGTGGTCAATAGAACAGTGGAGGTCAAAAGCGAGGAAACGATGGGAAGGATAACCGAAATGGAAAGAAGTTACGCTTCTTTAAAGCCACTGAATTGACTCTACTAAGAGATACTCCGGAGAATATTTTTTCCGCCACGAAGGATACCGAAGATTATCCAAAGCCGAAACCGCAGAAAGTAGGTGACAATCAGGCGAATTCTAGAAGGTTTTGTCGATTCCACAACCAACCGTGCTATAACACGAATGAGTGTAAGAATCTAAAAATCTTAATTGAGGAATTAATCAGAAAGAACAGGCTGCAACAATATGTGAAAAAGTCACAGTCTGTCAATCTTCCTTAAACCTTCCAAGAGCCAAATGCATATAGATCTGGAGACAAGTCCCCGGCACAAGTTAGTCAGAGGCCCGTGATTAACACTATTTCTGGGGGTTCCTATCTAGCTAGGAGAAGCTAGGGAGATAATGAATGATATGCCAATGCACTCAAGAATGTTTAAAGGAAGAAAAGTGTTTGATTCTGAGCAATACCATGTCCGTAAAGCAACAGAAAACTTCCTTTGGAGATGTCATGTTCAATGGAAAAGATGCGGAAGGAGTAGTCACTCCAAATCAAGACCCTATGGTAGTAACGATTTGGATAGGCCCAGCCATTGTGAAAAGGGTGCTAGTTGATTATAGTGCCTCAGTAAATATGCTATTCAAAAACACTTTCGATAAAAAGAAGCTTTCTATGTCAGACGTACGAGCCTACCAGAAGAAAATCCAAGGGTTCACGGGGTAACCAAAGCAACCCTTTGGGGTTATTAATATGCTTGTAGAACCTGGAGACAGAGAAAGGAAAGCTAGTTTGATGTAATCCTTTGTTATTGTGGATGAATTATTTGCATACAATGCTTTTCTGGGAAGGCCAACCTTAGAAGCTTTCAGGATTGTGCTAGCCCCTGGTGCTTGACAATGAAGTTTCTGATAGATAAGGGGGTCGGCGTGGTTAAAGCATACCAAGAGATTTCCAGAGAATGCTACATTAATGAGCAGAGAGAAGCAAGTAAAAAGGACACAGAAAAGAATGTGCAGGTTCCCCTCTGCATTCGTGAAAAAGCCTTATAGCAATTAAGGCACGACTCCTGTACTGGCAAGCATAGCAAGGCCCAAAAGAAGATGGATCTCCGAAAGGCCAGTGCAGGGGAGGGGCGAGCGACGCCAGCTGAGGTCACAATTTCAGTTCTAGTTCATGATAAAGACCCGGACAGAAGGTTAAAGATAGGATCTCAGTTAGGCCAGAAGCAACAGAAAGATTTGATTATTTTCTTGAAGGCTAATCTGGATGTGTTCACTTGGAGCCATTCCGACATGTGTGGCATTCCTTGTGACATAGCAGTTCATAAGATGAATATAGATCCAAACATCCCGCCAGTGAAGCAGAAACGACAAATTCAATGACCTGAAAGATCCAGGGCTCTCAAAGAGGAAGTGGATAGGCTAATGGAGAATGACTTCATACAGAAATCCACATATCCAGATTGGGTCTCTAATCCATTGCTTGTAAAGAAATCCAACGACAAGTGGAGAGTATGTATCGATTATTCGGATCTCAATAAAGCATGCCCTGAGGATAGTTTTCCGCTACCCAAAATCGATTAGCTGGTTGATACAATGGCGGGGCATGAATTCACCATCATTCACGGATGCTTATTCGGGGTACAATCAAATAATGATGCATAAGCCAAACCAAGCGAATACAAGCTTTGTGACAGATGTGGGCTTATATTGTTACATGGTTATGCCATTTGGATTGAAGAACGCATGAGCGACTTACCAGCACCTTGTGAATACAATGTTCAAATCACAAATTGGCAAAACCATGGATGTGTACATCGATGATATGCTGGTGAAGTCGAGAAGGGTTGCTGATCACTTAGAAAATTTGGCTGAAATGTTTCATATTCCCAAGAAATACGGGATGAAATTGAATCCACTTAAATGCTCGTTTGGAGTCGCATCAGGAAAATTCCTCGGGTTTATGGTCAATGCCAGGGGCATTGAAGCCAATCCCGCACTAATCTCAGCCTTGCAAGAGATGCGAGCTCCTAGAACGAAGAATGGACTTCAAAGCATAATGGGAAAGTAGCTGCATAAGGTCGATTTATTTCGGATGTAACAGATCAATGCATTCCACTTTTCGATGCATTAAAGAAAGGGAAGAAGGACTTCCAGTGGACTCCCGAATGTCAAGTGATTTTCGAGGAGATAATCAAGCACATGGAATCACCTCTGATGTTGTCAAAGCCCAAGGCTAGAGAAGAGTTATTTCTATATTTGGCGGTTTTGTCTCATGCCTTAAGTGCAACATTAGTTCGAGAAGATGCAAAGGTTTAACGGCCGGTATACTACATTAGTAAAAGGCTTGCCGTAGAAGAGCTGAATTATCCCAAGTTGGAGAAGCTTTCATATTGTTTGATCGTCACCTCAAAAAAGCTTAGGCCATATTTCCAAGCCCACTCTACCAAAGTTCTTACGGATCAATCTCTAAAGCAAGTTCTATTCCGTCTAGAAATTTCAGGAAGACTGTTGATGTGGAATATTGAACTTAGTCAATATGACGTCACTTACCATCCACGAAGAGCTATTAGTGGACAGGCTTTGGCGGATTTTATTGCTGAACTCAGATATAGAAGGGAGGAGAAGGAGGAACCCATTAAGGCAGTTGTTAGATGGAAGTTGTTCGTTGATGGGTCCATGAATGATTATTGCTCAGGAGAAGGAGTGGTTCTAGAAACTCCTAAAGGACGCTCTGTGTGCTATGCTTTGAGGTTATAGTTCCCATCAACCAACAACGAAGCCGAGTGTGAAGCACTAATCGTAGGACTAAAGATAGCAAAGGAATTGAATTTGAAAACTTTGCAGATCTTTAGTGACTCGCAGCTAGTGGTAAGTCAAGTTCGAAGAGAGTTCCAAGCCAGGGGGGGAATTTTCCAGCTTATCTATCTAAAACTTAGGAACTTCTTAATGATCTTGACTACTACACAATATCCCATATCCACAGATAGGAGAATATGAAAGCAGATTCGCTAGCTAAATATGCAAGTTCAGGAAATGCACAGTTAATTAGATTAGTACCCGTCCAAGTCCTCTCAAATCCTAGTACTGAAGATATGGATGCTGATTGGATAATGGAAACCATTGAAGAACTAGACTCGTGGATGACCCTGATCAAGGAGTATCTTCTTAACATAACACTCCCAAAATAATCGAAAAAGTGAAGGAAGATATTGCAAAAGGCTCTAATGTATCTTATCCAGGATGGTATAATATATAGGAAAGGCTTCTCTATGCCTCTACTTCGGTGTGTGACCAAAGAGGAATCTAAGGCGATCTTGGCGGAATTACATGAAGGTGAATGTGGAGGTTACACAAGAGGACAAACATTGGCCAATAAAGTTCTGCGATATGGTTATTTCCGGCCTGATGTGAATCTGGATTCTACAACCTATACTAGGAAGTGTGATAGATGTTAGAGATTTGCGAAGATTCCAAGAGCACCATCCACGGAATTGATTCAAATGGTCAGCTCATGGCATTTGCTGTCTGGGGCATTGATTTGACTGGAGTATTACCAACAGTAAAGTCCATCTTTAAATATGCCAATGTAGTTGTCGGTTACTTCACCAAGTGGGATGAAGCAGAGTCATTGGGCACTATTACCTCAAAGAAAGTGATCAACTTCATGCTAAAGAACATCATTTGCAGGTTTGGTGTGCCACATAAGATAATCACAGATAGTGAAACATATTCTGAAAGCGATGAACTCAAAAGCTTCTGTGCTAAGTACAAGATTCAAAAGAGTTTTGTAGCAGTGGCTCATCCACCGACCAACGGGCAAGTCGAGGTAGTAACCAAGATCATAAAGTTAACCATCAAAAAGCGTCTTGAGAAATCCAAAGGTGGTTGGGTATACGAGCTTCCACTTGCACTATGAGCGTATAGCCTGACTCACAAATCTACGACTGGGCACACTCCGTTCTCTCCAACATTTGGATTCGAAGCTATGATCCCAGTAGAGCTGGAGGTTCATACTCATCGCAGGATTCACTTCAACTAAGTAGAGAATGAAAATCTATAGCTTGAAGCGCTTGACCAACTCAAAGAAAGGAGAAATGAAGCAGAGCTCAGAGTTGTTGAACCTCAAAAAAGGATTGCCAGACATTTCAACTCCAAAGTCAAGCAAAGGACCTTCGAAATTGGGGATCTTGTATTGAAGAGAGTGACGACCAAAACCAGAGTTTTGGGCCTAATTGGGAAGGACCCTACATCGTAAGACAAACGCTCCTAGATGCCACCTTCAAATTAAAGATGACGGATGGAATTCGAATTCCCAGAGCTTGGAACAGCAATCATCGCCATCGTTATTTTACTTGATGTTTCATTCATATTTCCTGTAAAAAAGTTATAAATAATTTGCAAGCAATGTAATTGAATTTTGTACATATGAATGAAAAAGTTGATTTGCTTGCCTGGATCACACTTGCAAACTCTTGTTTAATTATTCAAAAGTTGCTAAAAGTTGATTTTGATTGCAGGTCATTTAAAGATCTCTAGTTCACCTACAACCTAATAAGACCTGGTGACCTTTATAGCACATCCCGACGGGGACAACTCAAGTGTTGATTGTCATAAGCATCATTCGCAAAAAATACAAAGGTGTAAAGCATCGCCTTGCAAGTAAAGAACACCAAGAGTCAAACGGTGATAAGGTGCAACGAGCAAGTCAAAGACAAAAGTTGCAAGTTTCTCCAAAGGGGCACCTCCCAAAATGAGAGGTTCAGGGCCCTAGTTATGTCGTTAGGATAGTTTGTTAAGTCAAGCATCCAACAAAGGGAATGGTGTCCTCCCCGTGGAACAATGCAATAATAGATCCTATTATAGAGAAGCCTATAGAGGTCCCAACCATAAGGGGCATGCATCCAACCTGCACTCTAAAGGGCTTGGGTTACCAGGTTAGTGAGTTGCATGATTGGATTCATCCGAAATCCCAACCGAAAGGGTGTACCTAATAAGATCATCAGTGTTAAGAATTCCTGGCCCAATTATGACAAATGTTGGGCTTTAGTGACCTCTTTAGAGGCATCCATTTAACTCCCGTAGTGTCTGATTATGTCGGATACCACGAATTGAGTGTTTGGGCTTGAATGACCTCATCGGAGGCATTCGATTAGTTCATTGGCGTCTAATTCTGTCGGATGCGACGATCGCTGGGCTTGAATGACCTCCTCAGAGGCGTCTGATTGGTTCATTAGCATCTGGTTCTATTAGATACGGCGATCGGCGGGCTTGAATGACCTCCTTGGAGGCGTCCGATTAGTTCATTAGTGTCTGATTCTGTCGGATGCGGCGATCAACAGGCTTAAATGACCTCTTCAGAGGCGTCCATTAGTTCGGTTAACGCTCGAGCACATCGAGTTGCAATGATCGACGGGCTTGAATGACCTCTTTGGAGGTGTCCAATTAATTCGGCTAGAGTCTAATTCATTCAGGTTGCGACGACTGTTGGGATTTAATCAAAGACCTTTTCGGAGGCACCCAGTGAAATCGCCGATGCTAGAATTAATCAGTCTAATTACAGATAAGAGTCTACAATGCTTGAATAAACTAGCTGGATAGCAGATGAACATTGGTCCTGAAATATAAGTCTTCTCAAGCAGGGGAACAGAGGCTGGAAAACTCTTTCAACTAAAGGCATGAGTTCGATCAACACAACTGGATTTCATAGTTAATTGGCAAATTAAGAATCTCTAAGCGCAATGGCAAAAATCAAGAGACTTAGCCAAAAGAGCCGGAGCTTCCAGTATTTTAGCCATATCCAAGGAAACCCAGTTGAGTTGATCGCATCCGGCCTAGGAAGTTCATGATGACCTTTAGTATAAGGGCATCACCACAACATTAAGACAGATTAATAATGCTTACAATATATACCACAAGCTCATCACGACCTCACAACAAACAAAAGACTTGTAATGTGTAAAGAGACTAGTGTACAGACAGAAAAGTATGACAAAGCTGAAATAGAAGGCTAAAGTACAATAAGTAAAACATTGTTTCATCAGATCAACACAAGTCTCAAATGCAAAGTAACATAAAGTCATATGCAAGGGCCGGTACTTGCATAATACACCCGATCTAAATAAAACACATGAAAAGAAGCTAAATGAAGCAAAATAAAACAGCCATAAGCACCAATTCTTCTTTTTCGTGTTCTTGGAATCACTGAACCTCAAAGACGGTTTATTAACTTGAGCGGAAGAAGGAGGAGGTGTTTCAGTAAGTAAGCTTTTATCCTTAGCTCCTATGTCACCAAGAGGACTCTCAGGAGAAGATAGAATGATAGGTCCTTTCTTGTGAATAGTGTGCTTCCCCATGTGCCTCGAGGATGATAAAGGCTTAATATTCTTCTTTTTCTGGACCTTGGTTTCCTTCCTCGGGCTTGCATCCATGTCGTTAGGATCTTCTGTTTCGTCACTAGAAGTGTATTCAGCGTCATCTAAATCAACGATTGCATCAATCTTTGCATCTTGAGACCCTGACTGTGAAGCATGAGTATAAGCAGTGAATAAGGATGCATCGCCCGGAGGAGGAGTAACGAGTGGGGCAACATTAGTCGACACCAAGGTTGAATCAGTAAAGATGGCATCAGTTGTTGTTGTGTTGGCTCTAACAGGGGAAGGCTGTGGCGAGATCAAGCCTAATACAAATGAACAATGAGCATAGAAAGCAATATACCCGGGTGAAGTACAAAGATAATCCAAGTCTGAACTACTCGGTCAGTCTCGGTTTTACCTACGGCTAGAGGACTTCTGTGCTCAACTTCATAATTATCTAGGTTGTCATTGTCGCCTTCGCCATCTCCTGTATGGCCCTCAATCATATGCTCCTAAATAGTATGTTCCCTAGCAGCTATGTCCTTTTCTTCGTGAACGACAGAAGGATCAGCGGGAGGCACAATTGGAGTTTGAGAATTAGAAACCTCAACATTAATAGAATCAGTGGGGGCATCGGTAGCAGCTACGTCCAGGGCTTGTTCCCTAGAAGATTCAACTTTATCACCTAGTAATCCCCATTCCTTCATAAGCACTTTCTTTCCCTTTACCAAAGACTTGCGAGATTCCTCGTCTAAAAGATTCTCTATGAGATACTCTTCAGTATAAGTGTCTTCAACCAGAGCAAGCACTAGCTCCCAGGCTATAGCCAGAGTCACTAGAAAATCACGTACCAAGTGGCGCAAACTACCTCGGCTCATAACGCTGAAAACATATAATCTGAATAAAGTAGCATTGGCATCAGTCTCAGCATCAGTGAACGCTTTTTCAACAGCCGCCTTGCCGGCCAGAGCTTGATCACTCTCTTTCTCTAGGGATTCTGCCTTAGCTTTTAGCACAGAAATCACCAATGTCTGAGCAACGTTCTTCTCGTGAATACTAGCGTTTTCCAGTTGATAAGTTGTAGAATCTTATTTTTCCATGGCCATTTGGGTTTCAACGGTCTTTGAATAGACTGAGCATCTTTAAATTGCATCATTAGCGTAGTCTCTCTCAAGTTAGCAGCAGCGAGCTCTTCTTTGAGCTTTCCATTCTCGACCTCTAGCTCCTCTAGCTCTGTATTCCTCTGCGTAAGAGATGCAATGGTAGCATCTCGAGACTCAAGAACCTTGGTCCACTCAACCTTGTCATTCTCCAATGTAGCGATTTGATCAAGGTTATGCCTGTTAACTCTCTGAAGCTCTTCGGCTAGCTTTTACCATAGAGATAGTTGCTTATCAGCTCATCCCTTAACCGCATCAAGCTGCTTCTTAAGCTCATTTTTGACCGTATCCACCTGCTTAATAATATTGACTTTCAAGGCATCTAGCTCTTTAAGTATATCCTTCCTATCAGATGAGTGTATGTCCAAATCAAAGTAAACTCCTTTCAAACACCAATTCTTGAATCATCCAGCAAGTGTGGTATATGCTGGCTCAAGTTCATAGTGGGGCCTATGTACGATCTTTTGAATATCAGCAGGAGGAGGAGTAACAGACGGTGTAGCAAGGGGTAGATAGCTAGAAGTAGTTTGACTAGCAGGGACATGAAGTTTATCTGATCTAGTGCGCTTCTGAGGATCATCCCTGCCCTGGCCATCCCTATCTCTCTATCTTCTTCGGTTCTCCTCCTCTTCCCGTCTGCTCCGCTCATAACGATCATCATATCGATCGCGATCAACATAGGATCCTCGATCCCGTTCTTCTTTTTCTTTCTGCTCCAGAGCCTTATGCCTCCAGTTCCTTTGTTCATCAGTTTCTATGTAGCCATGAGGTTGCTGAGACTGATGATAATATTGAGATTGATGGGAGTATTGTGAGTGCTGAGAATGATGAGACTGTACGAGATGCCTTGGGTTATAAGAGCTATTTCGATGCTTAAAGCTTTTCATAAATTGGCGATTTGTATCTGAACCTAAAATAAGGAAAAAACAAGATTTCATTACTAAGATCAAAAAGTATTGGGGCAGAGTATAGGGTAGGTGCAAAAGTGAAAAAAACTTAGAGTGCGAGTGATGTGTGGTTTAACACGCATCTAATAATGAACCGCTCTTCGGTTCTGAAGCTAATGCAGGCCCTATATTAGAAAATGTTATCTGCAATGGAGGGTTTCGAGTTAAAGCCATCTCAGTGGCCACTTTTGTGACCTTGGCTGCAAGCTCCGAAGTCACAGTCTCACTTGGGGAAAGATCCTTCGCAGTACTAAGATCACTCAAAATCTTGAAAATATCCATGGAACTCTCCTCATGGTTATCAGGAATAATGGGATCCTTAATAATTTTCTCAACATTATATCATCTTCGTGAGTGATCGCACCCTCATCAATTTGTTCGGTAGATGTCATAAGACCTTTGCCTTCGCGATGTATAAGTTGTTCTTCTTCAATCGAAGGTAGCGAGGGCTGGGGTTGAGAAGGTGTTTTGCTACCATTGGCAAGGTCTGAGCACTTCTTTAGTAAGGATTCACCGGCTTGACTTTGCGATGCACCATCATCTCTAGAAACACCAACATCCAATGTTATAGTCGTAGACTTAGGTGTGGAAAGTGCTACTTTGGAAGGATATTTCCTTAAACGGTGGAGCAATCCATATTTGCAAAGAAACTTTTCTTTTAGTAAGTATTTTCTGCCTCTATTTACTTCACCAACGGCTTTTAAAGCTTCATAATCAGCCTTGAAGGGGGCAGAATCTTTATTGTCCTTAACCGGAGCAAGAACGACTGTAATTAAGAAAGAAAGTTTCAGTAATCGAGATTTAACGGGAACTAAATGGGAGGATCTATGCAAATATGCTCACCTCCTTCCGTCCAGTTCCCATGAAAAGTCTTGGGATAGTGAATAAAGAAAAATTGAGTCAAGCATCCCGAAGAACTCTTCGGCAAATCCTGTATAAGCTTTGGTTTCATGCACCTTCAACGTTAATGAAAGAAGGGGCGTCCTTCCTCCTTTTAAATGAGCAAAGATAGCAGATATCCTGAAATGTATGCTCGTGCTCCTTCACTTGCATAAAAAGCGTATAAAGTCACAATAAAATGATGTAACCATTTGGATAAAGTTGAAAAGGAGTGACAGCCATGTGATTCAGGATCCTATCTACGACGACCCCAAAACCCGTACTGACGGTGTTAAGGGTAATCATTGGAATATAACACAGAAACAGATAATAGTAGAATAGAAATAAATAAATATACCAGATAATGAACAAATAATCACTGGATAAACAATAATCATCAGAGTTGCACAGTATACAGGATCATACTTAGTACAAATACAGTTCAGCTATACATAAATGTCTACAGCGGATACAAACATAATATGTACAATAGGAGCTGAACAGCATAAAAAGAGATAAATGATAGAATCCATCTTCAGCTCCATCTATCCAGAAAGAGCCAGCTAAAACCTAAATACAAGGCTGCCCATGTAGAAAAAGGGGCATCCGAGTTTGCAAGTGAACAAACTACGAGTCAGTCATGGGACTGGTACGAGAAATCTACTTAACACATTATATAATTTGGCTAATCACATGACCACGCCACTTTCGCAGAACGAGTTTACTCCATTGGATTGCCAGTACTTTAAAACAATTAAATCTTTCAAACATCACAATGCTTTTTATAAAAATGAAGCCGATATAAGACTCAAGTCCCATCACACAATGCAACGCAAACCGGAGGATAGAGTTTTACCTTATATCGACCGAAATATGCTTGATACGAGCAAAACAAATAATTTGATAATCAGACTCCAACTGTAAAATAGTAAGAGAACGATTCCATAGGTATTAACCCCAAAGGCAGAAACCAACATCAGATCAAAACCCAGGAAACCATCCATCTTATCTCGTTTACAGTTAGTTTCTAGTTTCATACACAATCATAAATATCAATCATAGACGGCATGGGTACCATGTATCATGTCGCCATATATATATATATATAAATATATATATATATATACACACACAATCAAAACCGCACAATCACGTATTTGGAAATTGGATTTCCGTCATGAACTAAGGCAAAAGATAGTCCTTACCGACTTCGCGACTCTCTAGCCCGAGCCACAGGCAAGCGCGCAGGCAAGCCTTGAAGCGACATGGCCGGTCCACCGATGTGGATTATTATACCTGAACACTGCGTTTCCCCGCCCTTTGAGGCGTAAATGATCCAACGAATGACTCCATCGGTCCCAGATCGACCGATATAACCGAGGAGCCTCGCAACAGCAACGACCACATAGGTGAAAATAATATAAATGTCAGCCAGTTTAAGCACCGACACAACCTCTAACTAGAAATAAATGCATGTCCTCCCTGAGGTCCTTCTCCCGTTTCTGGTTCATACCGGGGTGTGAGGCTCGCGAATTCACGTTATACACAAAGCTACGCCACACAGGCGGTGCTTTGATCATCAACCACAAGATTTTGCTTTTCAACAGAAGCCCTGATCACTGCATCTTAGCATGCCACACAGGCAATTTACACCATGCAACTGATGGCTATCAATCACATAGAATGAATTCCAATGTCAGACACACATTCCATTTGCAAGTCCGTTTTGGGTCTGAACGAAACCGGAGGCACTATATACCTCGCAAACCCATCGATTTCCACGTACGTCTGGATGATCACCACTCATTATCCATATTTCGGGATGCCTCCCAATCAGGACATCAGTTACCATCCAAACGAGGTGAAGATCTCCGGTCTTCGACCACCGTCTTCATCTTCGACTCCTTATCATCGATTCAGTTATTCAGAGTGGGAAAAACCCGGTCTTTCGGAAAAACTCGCGTATATAATAAACAAGTGCTACATAAACACGACATACACTTTATTCCAATTCATTAGTCACTAACCGTCAGTCAGTAAGAGAACGATTTCCCAAATATTAACCCCGAAGGCCGAAACCAACATCAGATCAAAACCTAGGAAACCATTCGACTTAGCCAACCTTCAGTTAATATCTAAATTTCACATTCTATATCGTTTATAATATTTTATAACGATTTATCGCTATTTTTATTTATTTAAAAATAGCCAATTTATTTAAACGACGCCTCAGGCCATAATGCGGCCGTGGCGCAGTTTTTCTTCAGTTTTTCTTTACACATATATGAAAATCTAACCGTTGGATCATCAAAAAATTTATATCATTAGAAAGATCTTTTCAAAACGAATCCAACGGTTCTAGTTTCCGGAAAATCCGACGGTCGGATCTCCCGGTACAATCGTTTGAAGTTTCGATTTCAAAATACGAACTGCAGCGTCGTTATTCGATTTAATTTAATTATATATATATATATAATCGATTCTAGCACTGTTTTTCTTCAGGTTTGAATTTAACATTCCAGACAATCCAACCGTTGGATCTTTGCAAAGTTGGTGTCGTTGGAAAGATATTTCCAAAGCGAACCCAACGGTTTCGGTTTCGGGAAAATCCGATGGTCGGATCTCCCGCACTAATCGTTTGAAATCACGGTTTCAAAACACGAACTGCAACTTCGTTATTCGATTTTTTTTAATTATATATATATAAATATAATCGATTCTTCAATTTCAAAACCATTTCCTTTTCATACATTTGATAAAAATGATATTTTTATCCAACTGACTTCTATTTCAACACTTCACTATTTTTAACTATTCATGTATATGATAAAAATGTGATTTTTATTGTAAAACCGTTTCTTTCAAAACATGACTATTTTATATAGTTCGTATAGATGGTAAAAATATGATTTTTATTATAAAACAATTTCTTTCAAAACACGGCTATTTTATATAGCTCGTATAGATGATAAAAATATGATTTTTATTATAAAACAATTTATTTCAAAACACGAATACCATTCAACACATGAATTTCTATTCAACGAATGAATTTCAATTCAACACATGAAGGTTTTCTATAGTTTATATATACAGATGAAAAGGTGATTTTTATATTTAAAACACGAATACCATTCAACAAATGAATTTCTATTCAACGAATGAATTTCGATTCAACACATGAAGGTTTTCTATAGTTTATATATATAGATAAAAAGGTGATTTTTATCGCAAAACAATTTATTTTAAAACATGAATGTCGTTCAATAGATGAATTTCTATTCATCACACGAATATAGTTTCAACATATGAAAATAATTCTAACACATGAATATTATTCAAAATTTCGGCAGCATAACGGCAGGATAGTTAAAACCGGGGCCGTCCCTAGTACGACTCCTCGCTCTATCTTAAAGCCTCGCAGCTTTTGACAATGGGGAATCATGCATCTAGTTCGCACGCAGGCGGCATGTATATATTTTTCATTTCCACAAACTAATCCTATGTGATTTCAACCAAATAATTCTCAACCACAAACGGGTATTTTTAAACCACAATCAATCAATTTCAACCACAAACAATTATAATCAACCATTCATAATCAACCAAATTTCACACCAATCACAACCAATAAATATCGTCCATGGTTTGTGAACGAGGGGCGTATATATATATATATATTTTATATAAGCATTTCACTTCTATTTCAACACATATATAATTTTTACAACGCGTATATAACTTATACATCGAACATACAACCTATACAACGCTTATACATGAGGTTTACAACGCCTATATAAGTCATACATCGACCATATAATTTATACATCGTCGTTTTCCATATCGTTTATAAATTAGAAATCTCACATTGGGTTCCACTCCACCAAAAATAGCAGAAGGCTCAGAAAAATATGCGGTCTCTTCTAGAATGTAGAAGACATCCACACGAGTCCATTGTCTCTTGTTTCACTGAATTTCGTCAAGAAACGAAAAAGATATGATTTTTACAGTGAAATCAAAAACGGTAGCGCTTAGAAGTGCTATTATATAGTTAATTTAAGTATAGGCCGCATACCTCAACGTTTTGCTCCAAACTAGGGTTTGATTTTTGGCAAAATCTGTAGCACTTCACTGAAATCGAATGGTACCACGACGAGGAGCTTCCGGAGGCGCGCAGACTGTTGGGTCCTACGTCCAGTTCGAACGCCTGAATTGGTGGCGGCGGCGTCACGAAGTGGCGGACTTTGTGGGGCTCGACCTCGAAGACCGTGCAGTGGGGAAAGGTGCAACTGGTATAGATTTGAAGAGGAGAGAGAGGGCTTTCGAGATTGGGTGGTGGCAGGGTCTGGTTCGCCGTGGTGGAGGAGCTAGAGAGGAGAGAAGGCCACGACTCCTTTCCGCCGCTCGTTCTGAAGATAATCGGGGGAGAGAGAGAGAAGTGATAGCCAATAGTATTTTTTATTTAATTTATATATTTTTAAATTTCTAAAATCCCCTTGTCACATACGAACACCAATTCAAACCCAACGACTGTCGTCCCTAGTGTTTTACCCCTATTCCGAACACAATGGGATATGTTTCGTAGGCCCATTCGACTGTTTGAGTCAGTTTTCCTTCAGAGTAAAATATAAAACATTCAATATTTAAGTTGAACGTACATTTCCATTTGCCAGTGCCACAAACTGATTCGAAAAATTCCAGAAAAATAAATCTGACTATGTTTTGACGATACGGTCCCAACAAAACTTGTTTCGTCGAATTCTGAGACTGTTTGAAAAATGGCCCATTTCTGGTCAATCCAATTTAATAGAAATCGACCAAACACATTTTCTTTTGCCACGCTCACATACTAGCTTCAAAAATTATGAAATTTCAAACCTAGAAATAATTTGACATCCTGGATCCAACAAAAGTGGTTTCGTGGAATTCCGAGGTTGTTTGCAAAATGGCCATTTTCACGGGCTATATAATTTCTACAACGACCTTTCTGAAAATTCATTTGGCCATAACTTTTTCTTTCCGCTATGAAACTTCGATTTTTCAGATTCGTTAGAAAGGTATTCACTAACAGATTTAAATATGTTTGGTTTCACTCAAATCCTCTTTGCTTTGCACCCGATACAGTCAGTCAAAGTTTGAATTCAAATTTTGAAACTGCCGCGCCATTTCAGGCCTTATTTATAACTAGAATTAATTATACTCGTTTTCAAATGTTGATTCAAACTTACTTTTCATCGTTATTATTTAAAATATTTATTTTAAATATTTAAAATCCACTAAAATAGCCATTTTAAAAATTTTAAATTGGTTCAGATTTTCCGGGTCGTTACAATCTCCCCCACTTAAAACTTTTCGTCCCCGAAAAGGAACAAAGTCGAAAGTGGTTTGATTAATCAACTCTACATTCAATTTGATTTCCATTCTCCAACTTTTCAGTTTCTGAGAATTTTCAAATTCTTCAAAAATTTGGCTAACACCCGGAATTTTCGAAAATTTTCGCCATAACCACCTTTGTACGGGGAGGGGTTTGGAAATTTATTGGGCCGTATTAGGTACCCAATAAATCCTATAAAACATATACATATTTATAGTGATATATTCTGGTGTTTACAGAGGAGCGTGTATTGATAATAACTCCAGAGAATAAATTCTCGTCACCCTGTCAAAGCCTGAGGGAATGTGTATTTTTAATTGCTCTAGAGAATAAATTCTCGTCACCTCGTCCCGTGTGGGAAATAAATAATCTATGTGCCGTATCTAATGACTGGAGAGATGTGATTATTGTCAACTCCAGACCCGTTTGGGGTTTTTATTAATCTGGTAATTTATCTTTACAATTTTATATGGTCCATATCAGTCATCAGTTCTACCTGTAAAATATAGTCATCGCCATACAAGCCTCTAGCTCGTATGGTAAATCTTCCACCTCGTCACACAAGCTCCAAATGCTTATGTGGTATATGATGAAGTATGCCCATCTTCAAGAAGTATGCCATGTAATGTAGTTCAAAATTAATTGTTACTATTCAATGGCGACGTTTATTATTACACACAGAACAACCAGCACTCCGCATCCAATGGCATTCACAGGAGTCGATATAATAATATTTCGCATCCAGCTCATTAAGGTTTACCTATTTGTCGGGCATGCAAATAATTTCTTTACTCAACAGCTATCCATTTACCTGTTCAAAAATATATTATGCACATGTATATATTTCTATCTATTTTTAAATCAGTTTAATGTGTGATTTAATCGAATAAATTCTACCATTCATTCTCTTATTGATTAAATTAACTATCGTTTTAATAATTTAATTAATCAAATCTACTATCACACAACACAAACAACAATCAAATTGTTATTAACTTTTAAAATATATATCTTTTATATATTCAAAAATCATATTTCTAAAACCAAACCAGGTATATAATCACAAATACGTTATTTATAAACATATAACTCTAGACTCGTTCTGGGGCATTTCTGACCCCATCTCTAACGAGTTATTCTGCTTCTGCTATATTCATACTAGGATATTGCTGATCCTATCTGTAATGAGTCACCCGTCCTAGAACACTACTGGTTCTATCTCTGACGAGTTCGTTAATGTGATATTCCAGCACTAAGCTTAACCAAAGCTCTGATACCACGTTGTGACGACCCCAAAACCTGTACTGACGGTGTTAATGGTAATCATTGGAATATAACACAGAAACAGATAATAGCAGAACAGAAATAAATAAATACACCAGATAATGAACAAATAATCACTGGATAAACAATAATCATCAGAGTTACACACTATACAGGATCATACTTAGTACAAATACAGTTCAGCTATACATAAATGTCTACAGCGGATACAAACATAATATGTACAATAGGAGCTGAACAGCATAAAAAGAGATAAATGATAGAATCCATCTTCAGCTCCAGCTATCCAGAATGAGCCAGCTAAAACCTGAATACAAGGCTGCCCGTGTAGAAAAAGGGGCACCCGAATTTGCAAGTGAAACAAACTACGAGTCAGTCATGGGACTGGTATGAGAAATCTACTTAACACATTATATAATTTGGCTAATCACAGGACCACACCACTTTCGCGGAACGAGTTTACTCCATTGGATTGCCAGTGCTTTAAAACAATTAAATATTTTAAACATCGCAATGCTTTTTATAAAAATGAAGCCGATATAAGACTCAAGTCCCACCACACAATGCAACACAAACCGGAGGATAGAGTTTTACCTTATATCGACCGAAATATGCTTGATACGAGCAAAACAAATCATTTAATAATCAGACTCCAACTGTAAAATAGTAAGAGAACGGTTCCATAGGTATTAACCTCGAAGGCCGAAACCAACATCAGATCAAAACCCAGGAAACTATCCATCTTATCTCGTTTACAGTTAGTTTCTAGTTTCATACACAATCATAAATATCAATCATAGACGGCATGGGTACCATATATCATGTCGCCACATATATATATACAATCAAAACCGCACAATCACGTATTTGGAAATTGGATTTCCGTCATGAATAAAGGCAAAAGATAGTCCTTACCGACTTCGCGACTCTCTAGCCTGAGCCACAGGCAAGCGCGCAGGCAAGCCTTGGAGCGACAGGGCCGGTCCACCGATGTGGATTATTATACCTGAACACTGCGTTTCCCCACCCTTTGGGGGCGTAAATGAGCCAACGAATGACTCCATCGGTCCCGGATCGACCAATATAACCGAGGCGCCTCGCAACAGCAACGACCACATAGGTGAAAATAATATAAATGTCAGCCATTTTAAGCACCGACACCACCTCTAACTAGAAAGAAACGCATGTCCTCCCTGAGGTTCTTCTCCCGTTTCTGGTTCATACCAGGGTGTGAGGCTCGCGAATTCACGTTATACACAAAACTACACCACACAGGCGGTGCTTTGATCATCAACCACAAGACTTTGCTTTTCAACAGAAGCCCTGATCACTGCATCTTAGCATGCCACACAGGCATTTTACACCATGCAAGTGATGGCTATCAATCACATAGAATGAATTCCAATGTCAGACACACATTCCATTTGCAAGTCCGTTCTGGGTCTGAACGAAACCGGAGGCACTATATACCTCGCAAACCCATCGATTTCCACGTACGTCTGGACGATCACCACTCATTATCCATATTTCGGGATGCCTCCCAATCAGGACATCAGTTACCATCCAAACGAGGTGAAGATCTCCGGTCTTTGACCATCGTCTTCATCTTCGACTTCTTATCGTCGATTCAGTTATTCAGAATGGGATAAACCCGGTCTTTCTGAACAACTCGCGTATATAATAAACAAGTGCTACATAAACACGACATATGCTTTATTCCAATTCATTAGTCACTAACCGTCAGTCAGTAAGAGAACGATTTCCCAAATATTAACCCCGAAGGCCGAAACCAACATCAGATCAAAACCCAGGAAACCATTCGACTTAGCCAACCTTCAGTTAATTTCTAAATTTCACATTCCATATCGTTTATAATATTTTATAACGATTTATCGCTATTTTTATTTATTTAAAAATAGCTAATATATTTAAACAACGCTTCAGGCCATAACGCGGCCATGACGCTGTTTTTCTTTAGATTTGCTTTACACGTATCTGAAAATCTAACCGTTGGATCATCACAAAATTTATATCATTAGAAAGATCTTTTCAAAATGAATCCAACGGTTCCAGTTTCGGGAAGATCCGACGGTCGGATCTCCCGGTACAATCATTTGAAGTTTCGATTTCAAAATACGAACTGCAGCGTCGTTATTCGATTTAATTTAATTATATATATATATATAATCGATTCTGGCACTGTTTTTCTTCAGATTTGAATTAAACATTCCAGACAATCCAACCGTTGGATCTTTGCAATGTTGTTGTCGTTGGAAAGATATTTCCAAAGCGAACCCAACGGTTTTGGTTTCGGAAAAATCCGATGGTCGGATCTCCCGCACTAATCGTTTGAAATCACGGTTTCAAAACACGAACTGCAACTTCGTTATTCGATTTATTTTAATTATATATATATAAATATAATCGATTCTTGAATTTCAAAACCATTTCCTTTTCATACATTTGATAAAAATGATATTTTTATCCAACTGACTTCTATTTCAACACTTCACTATTTTTAACTATTCATGTATATGATAAAAATGTGATTTTTATTGTAAAACAATTTCATTCAAAACATGACTATTTTATATAGTTCGTATAGATGGTAAAAATATGATTTTTATTATAAAACAATTTCTTTCAAAACACGGCTATTTTATATAGCTCGTATAGATGATAAAAATATGATTTTTATTATGAAACAATTTATTTCAAAACACGAATACCATTCAACACATGAATTTCTATTCAACGAATGAATTTCAATTCAACACATGAAGGTTTTCTATAGTTTATATATACAGATGAAAAGGTGATTTTTATATTTAAAACACGAATACCATTCAACACATGAATTTCTATTCAACGAATGAATTTCGATTCAACACATGAAGGTTTTCTATAGTTTTTATATATAGATAAAAAGGTGATTTTTATCGCAAAACAATTTATTTTAAAACATGAATGTTGTTCAATAGATGAACTTCTATTCATCACACGAATATAGTTTCAACACATGAAAATAATTCTAACACATGAATATTATTCAAAATTTCGACAGCATAACGGCAGGGTAGTTAAAACCGGGGCCGTCCCTAGTACGGATTCTCGCTCTACTTTAAAGCCTCGCAGCTTTTGACAATGGGAAATCATGCATCTAGTTCGCACGCAGGCGACATGTATATATTTTTCATTTCCACAAACTAATCCTGTGCGGTTTCAACCAAATAATTCTCATCCACAAACGGGTATTTTTCAACCACAATCAATCAATTTCAACCACAAACAATTATAATCAACCATTCGTAATCAGCCAAATTTCACTCCAATCACAACCAATAAATATCGTCCATGGTTTGTGGACGAGGGGCGTATATATATATATATATATATATATATATATATATATATTATATAAGCATTTCACTTCTATTTCAACACATATATAATTTTTACAACGTGTATATAACTTATACATCGAACGTACAACCTATACAACGCTTATACATGAGGTGTACAACGCCTATATAAGTCATACATCGACCATATAATTTATACATCGTCGTTTTCCATATCGTTTATAAATTAGAAATCTCACATTGGGTTCCACTCCACCAAAAATAGCAGAAGGCTCAGAAAAATATGCAGTCTCTTCTAGAATGTAGAAGACGTCTACACGAGTCTACTGTCTCTTGTTTCACTGAATTTCGTCAAGAAACGAAAAAGATATGATTTTTACCGTGAAATCAAAAACGGTAGCGCTTAGAAGTGCTATTATATAGTTAATTTAAATATAGGCCGCATACCTCAACATTTTGCTCCAAACTAGGGTTCGATTTTTGGCAAAATCTGTAGCACTTCACTGAAATCGAATGGTACCACGACGAGGAGCTTCCGGAGGCGCGCAGACTGATGGGTCCCACGTCTAGTTCGAACGCCTGAATTGGTGGCGGCGGAGTCACGAAGTGGTGGACTTTCGAGATTGGGTGGTGGCAGGGTCTGGTTCGCCGTGGTGGAGGAGCTAGAGAGGAGAGAAGGCCACGACTCCTTTCCGCCGTCCGTTCTGAAGATAATCGGGGGAGAGAGAAGTGATAGCCAATAGGATTTTTTTATTTAATTTATATATTTTTAAATTTCTAAAATACCCCTTGTCACATACGAACACCGATTCAAACCCAACGACTGTCGTCCCTAGCGTTTTACCCCCATTCCGAACACAATGGGATATGTTTCGTAGGCCCATTCGACTGTTTGAGTCAGTTTTCCTTCAGATTAAAATATAAAACATTCAATATTTAATTTGAACGTATATTTCCATTTGCCAGGGCCACAAACTGATTCAAAAAATTCCAAAAAAATAAATCTGACTATGTTTTGACGATACGGACCCAACAAAACTAGTTTCGTCGAATTCTGAGATTATTTGAAAAATGGCCCATTTCTGGTCGATCCAATTTAATAGAAATCTACCAAACACATTTTCTTTTGCCACGCTCACATACTAGCTTCAGAAATTATGAAATTCAAAACCTAGCAATAATTTGACATTCCGGATCCAACAAAAGTGGTTTCGTTAAATTCCGAGGTCGTTTGCAAAATGGCCATTTTCACGGGCTATATAATTTCTACAGCGACCTTTCTGAAAATTCATTTGGCCATAACTTTTGCTTTCCACTATGAAACTTTGATTTTTCATATTCGTTAGAAAGGTATTCACTAACAGATTTAAATATTTTTGGTTTCACTCAAATCCGCTTTGTTTTGCACCTGGTACAGTCAATCAAAGTTTGTATTCAAATTTTGAAACTGCCGCGCCATTTCAGGCCTTGTTTATAACTAGAATTAATTATATTCGTTTTCAAATGTCGATTCAAACTTACTTTTCATCGTTATTATTTAAAATATTTATTTTAAATATTTAAAATCCACCAAAATTGCCAATTTAAAAATTTTAATTTGGTTCAGATTTTCCGGGTCGTTACACTATCTAAAAATCGATTGAAAGGAGGAACACCACCGCCTATCAACATCTAGCGATTAACAGCTACATATCCACTGGGTTGCTGATCAGTGAATACATTCTCCCCTGGCAATACTACATCTGTCTCAGGAATGCCGTACTGACTACACAACTACTTGTAAACTCGCAATGTAAGTGTGGTTGAGTATCTTTCTAACGGCAGAGCGCTAAGGGGACGAAAAGCAGGAAATGTCTGATCAGATATTGGACCAGGAGCTGTAGTCATAGCCATTGTAGCCCTAGAGGTTGATGTAGAAACATTAACTTGTGGAGAAGAAGGTGTACCTTCAGTCTAAAGGCGAGCTTGCTGCCTAGTAGTCATTCTACACGAACAATCTCATTTATAAACATATCACAGGTACACATTTCCTAAAAGTGAAGTGTCATGCAAAATTATACAAGTTATATAAAAGAGAGGCTTAAAATCCACAATTCGGCTTATGTCGATTAGTGATCTGAAATGTCACTGTTAACTTAAACTAAAGTGTCGTGTGTACGCAAGAAAAGGTTGACAAGTTGTAAACTATTAAATGAAATAAGCTTGTATAGATGTGCCATCTAGTTTAAGTCTTGAAGTTCATTGTGATGTGCCTTTATCTAATCCGTTATCGAATTGGAAGGTCAGTGACGAAGTATAAGTCCAAAACATGTGAATGTTTGTTGTTTCCATAAGGTAGGAAACATGACATAAAGGCATTCAATTTTCAGAACATAAGTGTGGATTGTTCAAATTTTTAAGTGCCAAAAACTAGGTCGTTCAACGACCTAGGGAAATAGGTCACTCAATGACCTGATTAAGTGAGTCAATTTGTAATATGCACAATAGGTTGTGCAACAACCTAAAGATCTCAGGCCGCTACAGCATTTCAAGACTTAGGTCGTTGGAAACTTGAGTTGCGGATCAGATAACATCAACGGTCTGAAGGTTTGGGTCGTGTAAGCAGTCTGAGGCTTGGGTCGCGTGAACGATCTTAAGGCTTGGATCGATCCAATGTTCTAAATGCTTAGGCCATGAATCATGAAAGAAGTTTAGGTCGTAGCAAGCCTAGCTCATAACAATTCTTAAGTCATTCAAGGACATAGTCGCTCAAAGACTTAAGAGTTTCAAGACCATCCATCAGTCTAGAGGAGAAAGGACATATAATAGCATGAAACCTTAGGTCGTTCGGACGACCTGACATATATAGATCGACCTATGATCTAAACCTGGAATTGCAAAGATGCATTCAAATACATTATGATCATTCGAATGACATGAATTCATTGACAACAACGATTATAGCATGGAAGTTATCATGATAAATCCATAACAAGTATCGAATCATTAAATTTGGGTCTGAGTTACAAATTGTAACACCCTACACTTTTATGCACCCAAATTTTGACAAAAATCAAAACTTGAACACATCGAAGCATGGAGTGTGTATATCTGGTACCTACAATAAATGAGCATAATCATAGTACGATAAGATAACTCACAACAGAAACAAACTAGGATAAACTAGTATTAACTCAAGCAACTAACTTTTCAAAGTGAGTCACTTTTCCAATACGGAGCATGAGAGAGAACGAGAATTGAAAGCCAAACATAATCATCTACGAGAACCCGACCTTCTCTAGGAACCCGAGAGGTTGTGTTGGGGGGGGGGGAGAACAACAAGTTCTGGTGACTAAGAAATGTACAATACAGACTATAACACAGATACATCCCATTTGGTTCAACCCAAGCTGTATGCCTAACAAGGTTAGTGATTCTAAACCAAACTTGTTAATGTTCACGCACGACTTTACTACTCTTCCCAAGTAGTATTCCCAAATCATAATACCAAGATAGGACATTTACACGTATTTTTGTAAAGCTTTTATACCAGAGCTTAAATGGTTACTATATCGAGATTGGACCCCTAATTACGGAGTTTCTATATCCATATACTTTCATTCGCTTATCCACTATCATTTATTGCCTCACTATTAATGATAAATAGGGTGGATTCCTCTTGATCACTTAAGACCCTAGGCGGACCGATTAGACACTTATTATTTCTCATAATTTACTTAATGTTAAGATGAACTAGAGGGAAATAGCTATGGGCCCTACTAGTTAAGGCCTCTGTCATTCATGCATATACCCTTGCCCCGTATAGGGTGACAGATGGTATTTTATCCTTCGTTATTCCTTCTAGCTGACCATATTAGATAACCCCCTTAGTCGCTTATTACTTCCCATATGATAGGTAGCCATATTTGACGTTTTAGTTTCCAAGTTTGGGTAGGCCCATGCACACCTGCTATTTAAGACCCCTAAACTTAAAGACCTATTTCTAGGTGAACTCTTCAACCCTAGTCACTTAGCCTTATAGGACCTAGGAAGCAGACTATAAACCCGTGACGAAAATGAATCGTGTAAGTATAGTATTTCCGTATTGAGGGACTAAATGGGAATAACTTGATAGCGTAGCCTACTTTTTCCCAATAGGGAAAGGTGCTAAAGGCTACTGGGGTACGAACTAATAACATTTCATACTACTAACCTACTAGGTCCAACTGTATTTTCTATTTCCATTAATATAAATAAGGAAGGTTATATTCCCTTTTTCCCTAGGATATTTATTTGATACCTTTCCTAATTTGGACTTAGTGTTTAAATGACGATCATAAATTCCCTTATGACAACCATTTCCTTTTATTCCATTTTATTGCCCTTTATGACCATAATAGTCATATTTTCCTAAGGAAATTATTTATCAGTCCTAAGTTATCTGTTTGCTGTACCCCAATAGGCCATTTCTATTCCTATTCCTTTATTAATTTATTTATTTATATATATTTACGTACCAGGCCTTTCACATTAGGTTGACAACTTATGGATGCTGGATTTGCCGGTCGGTTCCAGGCAGATTTCTACTACAAGTTAAACTTATCCTCGTGCCTTAATACGATTAGATTTACGCTTTAGACCCCTCACATTAAGCTGACTAGCTATGGTTGTTGGATTTTTTGGTCGGTTCTGGTAGGCTTATACCACAAGTTGAGCTTAACCTCGTGTATAAACGCGACTATATTTCAAATTTCCTAGTTAGGGTTTACAACATTTATCCTAATTGATTTTAGGAATTATAACCATTTTCCTTTCACATTTATTTTCCCCAATCAGTATTGGTTACAATTGTTATTTGTTGATTTGTGGTTCTATTTATGGCAATTAATTATACTGATTGTTAAAATGGTCACCACAAATATATTAATTCGATATGGATTATATTTACATATAATTTTATAATTAAACCTTATCCAAACATTCAAACATTCCATACATGTATTTATTTGCCGTTTTACGCTGATTTGGACGGATAATATGTATATATACTTATATTTACGTTTTCATGCGGTCGGCGTAGTTATTATTTTTATTTTATTACTATAAATTAAATGATTTGGTTTAATTAATAACCGAACATTTCCTTTTGCATTCAATCTTGTCAAAAGGTTCAAATCTTACAAAAAGACCATTAGCCCAAAATCATTGTAAATAATGCCTAATTAGTGGAATTAACATATTTCCAAATGAAAAGAAATGTATGTAAATAGATATTTTGGAATAGTCGATGCAAATTACGTACAAATATATGTATTTATATTTATACATACATTTGCACCACTTTCCCCTTTTTTATCCTTTTTATCATACCTCTTGTGATTTCAAAATAATGCCTTTTTATTCAAAAGGAGGAAAACGATAGGTTTACAATGATTAAGCCAAAAACCCAACAATATTGAATACAAACAGAAATATTTCTTTCATTCTTACAATCACATAATTCACCGATTTCATCTTTTTACCCAAATACACATATTTCATTATTCAACACAGAACTAAAGATCTGCAATGTTACTACATCTAACTTGTGTTTAATGGGACTGATTTCCAAATCCATAGTGCTATGCAACATGTACGATATATTTCATGACATAACTGTAGGAGCATGTGTGAAAAAGTTTAAGAATCCTATAATTTATGTTATACATAACCACAACTTATAATTCACAAGTTTTAACCATATTTATAATCAGATCTGATGGTTGCCAAGAAGTTCACAATATTTAAATGACCAGATCTGATAGGCATAATGTAACACCCCACCTCCGTTAAGGTCACTCTCAAAGGGAATACCTTAACTTCGGTGGAGCATTTTAAGGTACAAGATACTAATAAATTACAAGACAGATAATTAAAGCAGCGGAAAAGAAACCAATCTTTCTTCATTCCATAAATACTTGTTCAATACAACATTTCAACAAATAGTTTCAATCTTCCAAATTATTACATCTGTCTTGAAAACATAAAGAAGCAATACTGAAAATAAAATGACATAAATCCCCAACATGTCTTTGACCATAGCCATAGCTCAAAATGAAAAGTCCAAGCCTTACATCTACGGTCTTCAAGCTTTGATTTGATCCGGTCAAGCAGAAGTGTTCCCTCCCAACGGACCTGGGGGGGAGGGGGGAAGGAAGAAAAGAGGCGAAAGGAAAATGAGTCAGACATAAGTCTGGTAAGCCCAGTTATTTAATAGCATGTAAACAAGTAAAAGACTGTGACATGAATAAACTGAACTTAGAATGATGCCACAAGGATAGGGTAGTCCTAAAACAAGATAAGGTACGACTTAACTAGATTTGGCTATCGCACCCACTTTTACTTCTCTGCACACACCAAGAATTTGTTTAACTAGCAATGTATGTTCATGATAAAGTGATCCCATTCATGTATTGATCGGCTCCTAATCACACTCATGTATTCTCGGTGTCATGCGGCCCCACGTGATTATAAAGTACTTATGCTGGTTCCATTATAGGGTGCATCAAGTCCTATAATGGCAACCCCTGACACGATTATAGATGCACAAGTGTACGCCTAGTGCCCAGTGCCTGCTTTTTCCACTTCGGATCCCGTGCACGCCCGTACTCCGTCGGAACCTACACTGACACACCTAACCGCCACCCTTTTGACCGCTTATATTCAGCCCAGTAATTGTGCCCCACCCTGCCTAGTTCAGGGTACCTTGATACGTTCATGCGGGTTACTACTGAAATGGGTCACCGTTACTAGGGTTTTTCTAATCAACATGTTAAATTGGTTAAGTGTTCTTGACTTGACTTAACCCCTATCAATATTACCTAGTTAACATGTTGATTTGGCTAAATGTTTTCTAAATTACTTAACCCCAAAAATCTTGTCATGTTCACATGTTAAGTTGGTTAAGTGTTTTCTAAATTACTTAACCTCACCACTCTTGTCTTGTTAAGTTGGTTAAGTGTTTACTTAATTACTTAACCTCACCCTTTCTAGCTTTATTGTTCATGAGCTTTAACTAATTAATTAATTAAAGCACCAACCACTCACATTAGACAGGTATTTTTGTGGTTACTGGATGTGCCGGTCGGTTCCGGGCAGGTTTACACCACAACTCAGTCTAACCTCGGGCTTTTCTGGGCTTGATACACTAACCTCTCACATTAGATAGGTATTGTTGTGGTTACTGGATGTGCCGGTCGGTTCCGGGCAAGTTTACACCACAACTCAGTCTAACCTCGGGTTAGGCATATTCGTCTTTTCTATATTTACATTTTTATATATGCAAATTTCTACAAGTATTTCATGTCACATGTTTTAATTCAAGACTAATGGTATATAAATTATACCATTCATGGCCTTAACCAATTACATGATTTGGGCCCACCTACATATTTACATGTTTTGATTTAATAATTACCCCCAACGTTACCCCCGTTTGTTCGTTCACATTAATCACATAAAGACATTGGGCTCACTAATTGGCCCAATCTATAAATGAGAGATAAGGGGGGAACATGCATAATATAGATTCAATCAACATATATCATGTAATTTGGCATCAACATCAGTTATAGACTAGCATGTGACATAATCATGACATGTCCAATTCCAAGACATGTATAATTATAACATTAACATATAGTTGTAAACTAGATCTAATAAGGTGAACTTGCATAAATTCGCTTCACAAACTTGCATATAAATATGGGTCTAGTTTAGGATCTAACATGTAACTTGCATATGACATACATATATATATATATAATTAGATCGTAACTTGGATCTATCATAAATTATATAACTTGCATTAATCATGTGAATCTAAATGGATCTTGACATGGATCCAATCATGAAGCTTGTAACTTGCATATGGACATATGAACATAGGCATGTGGATCTAACATAAAACTTGCAACTTACATATGAACATATGGATCTAACATAAAACTTGTAACTTATTTATGAATATATGGATCTAACATAAAACTTGCAACTTGCATATGAACATATGGATCTAATCATGTAGCATAAGGATCTAACATAAAACATAGGAATATGTACATGTAGATCTTGACTTGGATCTAATATAAAACTTACAACTTGCATAAAAACATATACATGTAGATCTTTACATGAAACACATAACTTGCATATGATATTGGTAGTTTCAAATAGATCCAGTACCAAATCCAATAATACACAATCATTCCAATTCATGATAGAATCATCACAATAAATCGATATGAATTAACATGGTGTAATTCTAATTTCACTTTATATCAAATCATGTTTTAGATTTATTTACGTCTAAAAGATAGCTGCGCTTACAATGAACGAAGGTCTTGATTTCTGGATTCTGAATTCTGGAGTTGAAATGCTCGCCTTTGATGTAGACAATCGTTGTTTTGATTTAGTTTGGTTCGTCTCTATGTTAGCTTCAAGTGGCGGCTACTCTAGGTTGTCTAATGGCAGCATGACGGCTCTAGGTTCAATTTTTAATATGATTTAGGGGTGAGGTATTAGGTTGCTTTTATAGAGATTAGATTGAATAGGATCCGTCAGATCATCTCAGAATAAATAAAGACCATTAAGACAAGATAGAGTTATCTAGAACAACCAACTCAGCCCTTAATGACTTAGTAGTGAGTCATAATTCGTCTTTTCTAGATTCACATATTTTCTATATATGTCTAATTATATATGTAAATTAATCTTAATTAAATCATGCCATAATTATTCGTTTAATTATGCTCACAATAAATGGTATACTAAATATACCATTTCATGAACCAATCTATGCCAAGAAATTTTCATGTTTTCCCTTGATTCTCGCATTTATAATTAAGTATTCTTTAATTTGTTATTACAACATTAACAGAAAATACGGGTTGTTACATTCTCCCCTCCTTTAAGGATTTTGTCCCTGAAATCTTTAAGTCGAGAAGAACGTATATCTTACCACCCAATCGTCCATCTACTCAACCATCAAACACAGGCGTCCATTGTCCTTAAAAGACTTGTAATACTTCATGATCATATGCATAGTGTGTGTACATGTCCTTACCTAATGCAAAATCAGGCGGTCTACTGATTCAGTCGACCTCCTTAATGCAAATTATGTCAGTGCCACGAGTCCATTATGTATGCAATTTTCCTATCCAAAATTTCTACATGAGTGCACGATCATTCATACAAATGCAACGTCCATATGGTAACACATCAAGTTTCAATCCATATACAAATACATATATGCATATGCAATATGAATGTGACTGAGCCGATCTAATTCCTAACGTGTGTGTATATGCATCCATGAGCAACCACTAGCAACCACTTGCAACCATCAACCTTAACATGTTTCAATTACATGTTTTCATCCAAATGGGTTTCTACCTAAGGATAAAGGTTAGGATCGAGAAGATATACTCAAAAGGATAGGTACAAGCATAAACTTAAGGAAAAAGAGATCAAGGATGTACCCTCAAAAAGAAAAGGCTAGGCCGTGCGTATTCTGTCCTCAGTTTCCCAAGTTGCGTCTTCCTTGGCGTCGCTCCATTGAACCTTGACAAGCTTGACTTCATGATTGCGTCGCTTTTTGACTTCTATGCCCAAGATACGAGTTGGAACCCTCCTTACAGTTGCTTCTCGTTCAACTTCTACTTCCTCTAACATGCGTGGTTCCACCACTTCTGCAGACTCATGTAAGCACTTTCACAGGTGAGACATGAAAGACATTATGAACTCCAGCCAATCTTTCGGGCAGCTGTACTCTATAAGCCATCTTCCCAATCTTCTCAATGATAGGAAATGGCCCTACAAATCTTGGTGCTAACTTTCATGCGGATCTGAAGCGAACGACGTTCCTCAAAGGGGATACTTTAAGAAACACCTTGTCTCTAACTTCAAACTCAAGGTCGGTCGTTCTTTTGTCTGCGTAGGACTTCTGTCTATCTTGGGCAGTCTTCATTCTCCTTCGTATTAAGTGTACTTTATCTGAAGTTTCTCTGATCATGTCTAGTCCAAGTATGAGCTTATCTATAAACTCCCACCAACAAGTTGGTGATCGGCATGGTCTTCCATACAAAGCCTCGAAGGGTACCATGCCTATTGTGGCTTGGTAACTATTGTTGTAAGCGAACTCCACTAAAGGAAGATGATCCTCCCATGTACCTCCAAAGTCAAGAATGCACAGTCTTAAGAGATCTTCTATACTCTGTTCACCCTTTCCGTCTGACCATCGGTTTGTGGGTGATAGGCCGTGCTTAAGCATAGCTGTGTGCCCACAGCCTCTTGCAAACTCCTCCAGAACTCGCTTGTAAATATAGGGTCTCGATCACTCACTATGCTGGAGGGTATCCCATAGAGTCGAACTATCTCTTTAAGATACATGGATGCTAGAGATGAGGCAACCCTTCTACTTTTGACAGGTATAAAGTGAGCGCTTTTAGTAAGCCTGTCCACTATTACCCAAATGCTGGTATTGCCCCTTCTTGACCTAGGCAACCCATCTATAAAGTCCATCGAGATGCTATCCTATTTCCACTGTGGGACTCTAGAGGATATAGCAGACCACCAGGCTTCTTCTGCTCCGCCTTGACTTGTTGGCATATTAAACACTTAGAAACAAATTCAACTACATCTTTCTTCATGCCATTCCAAAAGAAAACTCTTTTGATGTCTTTATACATTTTGTCTCCGCCTGGGTGTATGGTCAGCTTGGAATAGTGTGCCTCTTCTATCACCGTCTTTACCAAACCCCTTGCTTGTGGGACACATAGTTTTCCATCTCGTCTCAACCAGCCCTTGGCATCAATGGATTATCTATTGAGGTGACTAGAAGTCTCACCCCTAATTAACTTGTCCATCACATCGGCTAGCTGAGGGTCTTCTCATTGCGCGACTCCGATTGAGTCTAATAGAGTTGACCGCACTTCTAACGTTGCTAGCAAGCCAGGTACAAAATCAAAGGAGGGTCTGAAGTTAAAGCTTGCTATGAACTCCATGCTTTGCCTTTCCACAAAGAGAGGGCTCAAAGTCAGCTTCTTTCTACTCAAGGCGTCTGCCACTACATTGCCCTTACCAGGGGTATAGGCAATCTCAAAATCATATGAGTCGAGAAATTCCATCCACCTTTGCTGCCTCAAATTAAGATCTTTCTGATAGAAAAGGTATTTTAATGATTTATGATCAGTAAGTAATTCGAATCTTTCTCCTAGCAGATAATTACGCCATGATTTAAGGGTGAAAACGATGGCAGCTAGTTCTAAATCATGAGTTGGGTAATTCTTCTCATGAACCTTCATCTGCCTTCCTCCATAGCAAACTACTTTGCCTTCTTGCATTAGGACAGCGCCCAATCCTGTTCTGCACGCGTCTGTATATACTGTAAACATCTTGCTTCCCTCAGGCAATGTCAGAACTGGGGCTGTTGTCAAAGCCCTTTTCAAAAGTTGGAAAGCAATGTCGCAATCCAAATCCCAAGAAAAAGCCAAGTTCTTCTTTGTCAATCTTGTCAGCGGAGCTGAGATCTTCGCAAAGTCCTTAATGAACTTTCGATAATAGCCCGCCAGCCCGAGAAAGCTTCGGACTTCGGTTGCATTTCGCGGAATCTTCCAATCTTGCACCGCGATTACTTTTGCAAGGTCCACGGCTATCCCCTCTTTGGACATCACATGTCCAAGAAACCTTGCTTCTTCTCTCCAAAAGTGGCATTTGGAGAATTTTGCTTTTAGCTGATGTGCTCGAAGAGTATCTAACGCTTCCTTTAAATGCGCATCATGTTCTTCCTCGCTTTTTGAGAAGATTAAGATGTCGTCTACGAAGACCACTACAAATTTATTGAGGAATTCCCGGAATACCCTGCTCATCAAGTCTACAAAATAGGTAGGTGCATTTATCAAGCCGAAAGGCATGACAAGCCACTTGAAGAAACCATCCGGGGTCCTGAATGCGGTCTTGTCAATGCTATCCTTAGCCACTCTTAGCTGATGAAACACAGTAGCCAGATCTAGTTGGGTGAAAACGGATGCACCTATGAGTTGATCATATAGATCGTCAATTCTTGGGGGGGGGTGCCTATTCTTCTTAGTCAGCTTGTTCAACTCCCTATAATCTACGCATAGGCGGAGTGAACCATCAGCTTTGGTCGCGAATACTACTGGAGCACCCCATTCAGAAATACTCCGTCTTATGAACCCCTTTTCAAGCAGCTCTTTAATTTTCTTGCTGAGCTCCTTTCTCTCCCTTGGGGCCATGTGCCTAACGGGTAAAGCAACGGGCTTTGCATTATCAAGAAGGTATATGCGGAAGTCTATCTCCCGCTTCGGAGGTAAGCCCTCCACCTCTTCAAACACATCTGAGTATTCACGGACTACTCTAACGGACTGCAAATTCATAACAGACGCATCAAGTGATTCAAGATAACTAAGCATGACAGAGTTCATGGAATTACAAGAGATTTTGAGAGTGTTACCGAGGTGAGTCATGAGTCTAACCACTCTCTTTTCACAATCAAGGATGGTACCATTACTGGATAGCCAGTCCATGCCTAGAATCAGCCCATAACCCGTGAAGCCCAAAACAAAAGCATTACATTTAAACCCAACACTTAGAATAGAGATTTCCAAATCCAAACAAACCATTGACAAATAAACTGAGCCCCCAATTGGATTTGAAACAACCAAGGGATCCTCTACTATATGGGTGTCTAGGTTTAGAGATTCAACTAAAGCAGTAGATATAAAAGAGTGCGATGCACCAGAATCAAAGAGAGTACGAACAGGATTATCAAACAGATAAACTAAACTCTCAACAGAAATATGACTACCTCGTTCCTGCAGAGGTGCTACGAGAGCATGAACCTGCCATCCAGAAGAAGCTCCAGTTCTCTGTCCCTGCCCTTGCCTTTTGGGGCAGTCCTTAGCCAAGAGTCCTATTTCCCCTCAATGGAAACAAGCGCCCAACTTCCACTTTTTCTTTTTGCAGTCCCTAGCCAAATGTCCAGGTATGCCACAGTAATTGCACTTCAGCTTCTTATGGGATTTATTATCCTTCCCTCCTTTCTTGGGGTCCGCTTTCTTGTTTGGAGATCCCTCTCCTTTCTTATTTTGAGACTCTTCCTCCTTCACCTCCTTCTTGCCATCTTTGTTCTCCTCCTGCAATAGAACCATGTCCACCATCCTTTCATAAGTTGCTCCCATGGGTATATGGGACATTGCCAGGCCTTGCGGTGGCTCATTCAGTCCTTTGGCGAAACGGAGAGCCTTCTTGTGTGGAGTGTTGACTAACTCCAGTCCAAATCTGGCAAGCTGATTGAATTTATTGACATATTCTTTGACTGATAGGTTGCCTTGCTTAAGTGATAGGAACTTCTCCATTTGCAGACTTTGCTCAGCTTGTGAGAGGAACTTCATTTCAAATCTCGCCTTGAAGTCCTCCCAAGTCTCTATCGGTCTTTCAGCATTAGTGACCTCCCACCAGAAGGAGGCCTCATCTTTGAGCAACCACACCACCAACTGTAGTTTCTGCCTCTCATCTACTTCAAAGATAACGAATAAGTCTTCAGTTTCTATGAGCCAGTTTCTGGCTTCTACGAAAGATTCACTACCCTTGAAGTCTTTTCCACCCATGGATCTAAAATCTCTATAGATCTTTGAGAAAGCATTTCCTCTCGGAGGAGAAGGGGGAGGAGGAGCAGCAACTAGGGGAGGCAGAGGAATGCCTGCTGGGCCTGCTTCATTGGCCCTAGCTTCAAGGTACCTTCTAAACCAACCAGGCACCGGCATGCCCTCAGTAGGTTAAAGTCCCCAGACATGCTGAAACAAAAGGAAAGATTCAAAATAAAGGATAGAAAGATAGTGCATATGGCTTTGGGGATTATGCCTTTTTAAATTTAAAACAACACTTTTCTTGAAAAAGCTTCTTTATGACTTCTTTTTGAAAAATAGTTTCAAAATTTTTATCCAATATGGTAACCTTTAGCTCTGATACCAAGTGTAACACCCCACCTCCGTTAATGTCACTCTCAAAGGGAATGCCTTAACTTTGGTGGAGCGTTTTAAGGAACAAGATACTAATAAATTACAAGACAGATAATTAAAGCAGCGGATAATTAAAGCAGCGGAAAAGAAACCAATCTTCATTCCATAAATACTTGTTCAATACAACATTTCAACAAATAGTTTCAATCTTCCAAATTATTACATCTGTCTTGAAAACATAAAGAAGCAATACTGAAAATAAAATGACATAAATCCCCAACATGTCTTTGACCACAACCATAGCTCAAAAAGGAAAGTCCAAGCCTCTCATCTACGGTCTTCAAGCTTTGATTTGATTCGGTCAAGCTGAAGTGTTCCCTCCCTGCGGACCGGGGGGGGGGGGGGGGGACGGAAGAAAAGAGGCGAAAGGAAAATGAGTCAGACATAAGTCTGGTAAGCCCAGTTATTTAATAGCATGTAAACAAGTAAAAGACTGTGACATGAATAAACTGAACTTAGAATGATACAACAAGGATAGGGTAGTCCTAAAACAAGATAAGGTAAGACTTAACTAGATTTGGCGATCACACCCACTTTTACTTCTCTGCACCCACCAAGAACTTGTTTAACTAACAATGTATGTTCATGATAAAGTGATCTCATTCATGTATTGATCGGCTCCTACTCGCATTCATGTATTCTCGGTGTCATGCGGCCCCACGTGATTATAAAGTACTTGTGCTGGTTCCATCATAGGGTGTATCAAGTCCTATAATGGCAACCCCTGACACGATTATAGATGCACAAGTGTACGCCTAGTGCCCAGTGCCTTCTTTTTCCACTTCGGAGCCCGTGCACACCCGTACTCCGTCGGAACCTACACTGACGCACCTAACCGCCACCCTTTTGACCGCTTATATTCAGCCTAGTAATCGTGCCCAACCCTGCTTAGTTCAGGGTACCTTGATACGTTCATGCAGGTTACTGCTGAAACGGGTCCCCGTTACTAGGGTTTTTCTAGTCAACATGTTAAATTGGTTAAGTGTTCTTGACTTGACTTAACCCCTATCAATCTTGCCTAGTTAACATGTTGATTTGGCTAATTGTTTTCTAAATTACATAACCCCATCAATCTTGTCTTGTTCACATGTTAAGTTGCTTAAGTGTTTTCTTAATTACTTAACCTCACCACTCTTGTCTTGTTAAGTTAGTTAAGTGTTTCCTTAATTACTTAACCTCACCATTTCTAGCTTGATTGTTCATGAGCTTTAACTAATTAATTAATTAAAGCACCAACCACTCACATTAGATAGGTATTGTTGTGGTTACTGGATGTGCCGGTCGGTTCCGGGCAGGTTTACACCACAACTCAGTCTAACCTCGGGCTTTTCTGGGCTTGATGCACTAACCTCTCACATTAGACAGGTATTGTTGTGGTTACTGGATGTGCCGGTCAGTTCCGGGCAAGTTTACACCACAACTCAGTCTAACCTCGGGTTAGGCATATTCGTCTTTTCTAGATTTACATTTTTATATATGCCAATTTCTAGAAGTATTTCATGTCACATGTTTTTATTCAAGACTAATGGTATATAAATTATACCATTCATGGCCTTAACCAATTACATGGTTTGGGCCCACCTACATATTTACATGTTTTGATTTAATAATTACCCCCAACGTTACCCCCGTTTGTTCGTTCACATTAACCACATAAAGACATTGGGCCCGCTATTTGGCCCAATCTATAAACGAGAGATAAAGGGGGAACATGCATAACATAGGTTCAATCAACATATATCATGTAATTTGGCATCAACATCAGTTATAGACTAGCATGTGACATAATCATGACATGTCCAATTCCAAGACATGTATAATTATAACATTAACATATAGGTGTAAACTAGATCTAATAAGGTGAACTTGCATAAATTCGCTTCATAAACTTGCATATTAATATGGGTCTAGTTTAGGATCTAACATGTAACTTGCATATGTCATATATATATATATATATATATATATATATAATTAGATCGTAACTTGGATCTATCATAAGTTGTATAACTTGCATTAATCATGTGAACCTAAATGGATCTTGACATGGATCCAATCATAAAGTTTGTAACTTGCATATGGACATATGAACATGGGCATGTGGATCTAACATAAAACTTGCAACTTACATATGAACATATGGATCTAACATAAAACTTGCAACTTGCATATGAACATATGGATCTAACATAAACTTGCAACTTGCATATGAACATATGGATCTAACATAAAACTTGCAACTTACTTATGAACATATGGATCTAACATAAAACTTGCAACTTGCATATGGACATATGGATATAATCATGTAGCATAAGGATCTAACATAAAACATAGGAATATGTACATGTAGATCTTGACTTGGATCTAATATAAAACTTACAACTTGCATAAAAACATATACATGTAGATCTTTACATGAAACACATAACTTGCATATGATATTGATAGTTTCAAATAGATCCAATACCAAATCCAATAATCCACAATCATTCCAATTCGTGATAAAATCATCACAATAAATCGATATGAATTAACATGGTGTAGTTCTTATTTCACTTTATATCAAATCATGTCTTAGATTTATTTATGTCTAAAAGATAACTGCTCTTATAACGAATGAAGGTCATGATTTCTTGATTCTGAATTCTGGAGTTGAAATGCTCGCCTTTGATGTAGATAATCGTTGTTTTGATTTAGTTTGGTTAGTCTCTATGTTAGCTTCAAGTGGCGGCTACTCTAGGTTGTCTAATGGCAGCATTACGGCTATAGGTTCAATTTTTAATATGATTTAGGGGTGAGGTATTAGGTTGCTTTTATAGAGATTAGATTGAATAGGAGCTGTCAGATCATCTCAGAATAAATCAGGACCATTAAGACAAGATAGAGTTATCTAGAACAGCCAACTCAGCCCCTAATGACTCAGCAGTGAGTCATAATTCGTCTTTTCTAAATTCACATATTTTCTATATATGTCTAATTATATAAGTAAATTAATTTTAATTAAATCATGCCATAATTATTCTTTTAATTATGCTCACAATAAATGGTATACCAAATATACCATTTCAAGAACCAATCTATGCCAAGAAATTTTCATGTTTTCCCTTGATTCTCGCATTTATAATTAAGTATTCTTTAATTTGTTATTACAACATTAATAGAAAATATGGGGTGTTACACATAAAAACATAGATTTAATTCAAACGAAATAGATAAGTCATTATAAATGTATTCGTAGATTTCCCACTCATCTTATAGCCTCCAAATCCAAAGTTTGAACCCTTTAGGCCTACAATCCCCAAATTCTTATAAATCTACAATTTATTTGGAAAGGGGAAAATTCCAGATCCGTAGAATGTAAGAAAATAGGAAGAGAGGGGAAAATATGATTTGGAGTATCACTTTGCATTCTTTTCCATTAGATCTGCTTATCCTCTCAATTTCATATGAATTGGATTTGATTTGTTATGTATGAATATATTTTTATTTTAGAAATTAGGTCCGTAGAGGGAGGAAAATGGCAGAGCTCCACTGCCTCTGCAGATTTATGTGGAAAAAGAATGAGGCATAACCCCCTTTATTTATAGGGGTGGAAATTGTAACAACCCGTATTTCGATAACATGATTAAGACGAGAATCAAGGCAGAATTTAATTTTAAATTCTGAATCAAGTAAAACGGGCTATGCCATTGCGTTCGTCTCGGAAAAATACGCGAAATAGAGTCTGAGTTTTCGAGAATCGGAGTCCGTATGACCAAGTTATGGTCCGACGAAGTTTTCAGAAAATTCAAGTTCAAAAACGAGTTCAAATTTCGAAAATTAGGGCTGGAAGGCTAGGCGGGAAAAATTCCCGCCAGGCACCCCAAGTCGACAGCCCTGTCGACTTGGGAGTCGACTTGGTTTGTCCCAAGTCGACAGCCCTGTCGACTTGGCTGTCGACATGGGTGGCCGAGCCATCTTGGCTTGGTGCACCTGCACTGGTCTCTGGTCTGGTTCTGGAAGCTTCTGACGTGGTTTGATGGCTCAGATCCGATTTAGGGTTAATCTAAGGGCCTAAAACTACCCTAATCTCTATAAAAACACCCTAAACCTAACCTAAATCCCTAAAAATCAAACCTAGCAACTAAGTGCTGCCAAAATCAATCTTGATCATGGCCTCCATCTCCAACTTCAAGAGCCTATGCATTCAAATCAGGTTCAAATCAAAAGGTGCAAGCTTGCTACACCAAATCAAGGCCAAATCAACGTTGCTATGCGAGTTTCATGATGGTTCTTCATCAAAGGAGCCACCTTTCTTCGTCAAGATGATGCATGATCCCTTTCCTAAGCCTTGCTATGTAAGTTCTAGCTACTTGTAGATTTAAACGATGATTTTGATGTGACATGGGATAAAATGCAAAGTAACATGAGTATGTTAGCCTATGGGAACCTAGTTTGCCTCTCTATCATGAACATATGATTTTGGGTGATGTTGTAGCGACTAAACCATGCTATTCATGTTGCATTGGACTTAGTTTGCCATGCAAGATTGGACCTTTACTTGTAGTATGATAGCATGAACACTTAGAGCCTCTTTGACTTGTGAAATAATGGCATAAATTGGACTTTGGGGCTTATGCATGTAAATGAAACCAACCCCTTATGATATCATGTTTATGTAAGGTCAAATCCCGTTATGACAACATGCAAGTTTGTGAGTAAATTTCCTATGATAATATGCAAGTTTGTGGCCAAATCCTTTATGACATTATGCATGCTTATGGCCAATCCCTATACAACACTATCATGCATGTTTTAAGGCCAAATCCCCTTATGACACCATGCATGTTTGGAGCCAATCCCTTTTGTGGCATCGTGCATGTTTTGGGGTCTACGTGTGGCCATAGTATACCTACTATGTTGACTCACTTTTACTCAAGAGAAAACACGATTTTGGGTAGTTAGATAAACATGAACAAGACGCGAGGTCTTGACCTGAATATGACATGAAAACTTGACTTGAGGTTACATGTGAACACGACATGAAAGTTGAACCAAAAATAGGTGCATGACACGTGAGGTAAACTTGGGACGTGAAATTAGACACGTATGGGTTGTAAGTATAATATAACACTAGACCAAACATGAGAGTGGCCAACTCGAGGTTGGGTTGAGTTTGTAGCATAAATCTATCCGGACCCGCCCGGCTTAACTAGTGGCTACAAACAATAGGACCCAATGTGAGAAGTTGGTCATGTCGCGCTTAAGACCCGAGGTTAGACTAGGTTGTGGTATAAATCTACCTGGACCCGCCCGGCTTAACTAGTAACCACAACAAGGTCTAATGTGAGAGGTTGAGAGTGCATTAATTAAATTAATGTCACATGATAAGGTTAAGTAAATTTGATTAATGACACTTAACTGATATGACACGAATGGGTAGGTTAAGTGGGACCGGGCTTGATTTCTTAATGACACTTAACCATGCAAGATGATTAGGAGATGGGGTTAAGTAATTTACACTTAACTAATCCGACTTGGTAATTAGATGAGGTTAAGTAATTAAGGCTTAACTAATCTAAACACGGTAATTAGATGGGGTTAAGTAATTAAGACTTAACTAATCTAAACATGGTAATTAGATGGGGTTAAGTAATCCACACTTAACTAACCTAAGCACGGTAATTGATGGGGTTAAGTTAAACACTTAACCAATTTAAACTTGGTAATTCAATGAGGTTAAGTAACCAATACTTAACCAACTTAATGTGATGATTTAATGGAGTTAAGCAACTTATACTTAACCAATTATACATGATGATTTGATGGGGTTAAGTAACCTACACTTAACCAACCTAATACGCGGACCTGATAAGGTTAAGTCACAAGACCTTTTTAGAATATACTTAACCATTATAGTACGATTAGAGGATGGGGTTAAGCCAACCTATACTTAACCAATCCGACTCGATAATTTGATGGGATTAAGATAATCTATGCTTAATCGATCTAGCAAGATAATCCGATAGGATTAAGGTAAGCTAGTACTTGACCAATTTGACTTGATAAGGTTAAGTCATGAGCCTCTGGGTACACTTAACCAACTTGTGGGACTAAGTCTTGAACTTAAATACTTAGTCAATCTTTGACGTGATTCGTGGGCGGGTTAAGTCATGGACTTGAATGATAACACTTAACCCAATAGACAAACCCTAGCTAGAAGAACTAGGTAGAAAACCGTGGTTAATCAAGGATAACGGGAAAGGAAGCTAAGTGGTAAACCTTAGTTAAGGGTAACTAAGTAATAATTCTTAGCTAAGGACATAGGACTAATTCTCAAAACGATGAGTAACCTGATACGGTAGGTCATCGCTTAGTATACGAGGGGGAGCAAGTTATCTGACTTGGATAAAAGCTCCAGCACACTGGGTGCCGAAGTGGAAGCTTCGGGGGACGTGAGGATATTCTTGGGATCCCTCTGTGGGCTGCCAGGTAATTATACTAGGCCCATGAGAGGTTAAGGTCTGCGTTAGAAGGACCAAGAGTATGCCTTGGTTGCTATGCGAGCAACCTAAAGACTGGGATGGATTAGCGTGGAGTCGACGATTCTTGTTTTTGCCCTGGATAGCGCATCGCCGACTACCTACCATCTTTAGTCAATCGTGTACGTGCGGAAAGGCAGGGAACCCCCAACAGACCATGTGCTTGCTATCGAGTCATGGGTGAGGTTGGCCCGTAGGAAAGTGGGCTATAGTGGGGCCATGGAGTGGTTCTTATACATGATTTTTCTTGGATTGCCTTTCAGTAGTTGAGGGAGGGGTCACGTGGGACCATAGCCACGGGTACAAAAACAGACCTTGATATCTGCATCGGCAGACGATTTAAAGCTCCCGACCGAGTTCCGTATTTCTTGATTTGCCCTGGCACGGAACTCGGATGGCACATTGGGGAACATGTGCATCTAGACATGGAAAACGATTCACGATACATACGTGGGATCAAGGGCGCGGTTGACGGGTGGCGTAATCCCTAGTGGTCCTAGGTGGCCAAAACCCACACCGAGACACGGAAACGTTCATTAGGTAGCATAATCCCTAGCGGTCCTAGGTGGCATAAATCCTAAGTGGACGCGCGATAGTTCATGGTAAGGAAACACAACTAGATCAAGGGTTGCAGTCCAAAACAACTTCAAGGATTAAACGTTTACATGGGAAAGCCCGTATGGCCTACGGCAAAGGACTGAACTTATACTTGAGAAGAAACAGACGAGTTGGGAAAACCTACATATGCTATATATTAGGTTGACATGGACCATTACATGACATTGGGCAAGGGACATTCATGGTCAACACATGACGCGGGTTGGGATACTAGTACGAGAGGTGCTGTAACAACCCGTAAAATCTGGGCTAGTTTAAAATTTTTATTTTGGCAATTTTAGCGAATTTTGATATTTAAAATGAATTATTTTAAATAATATCGACGAGAAATTTATTTTGAATATAATTCGAACGTATATATTATATACGCGTCGTCGTTAGAATATAAATATTTATATATAATTATAAATAGAATTGAAAATGGCGCGGTAGTTCGATAATTCGATTTCAAACTTCAATTGAATGTACCGGGTGCAAAACAATCCGGATTTTAGTGAAACCAAAAACATTAGGATCTAATTGGTAATATCTTTCCAGCGAATCCGAAAAATCAAAATTTCATAGTGGGAATCAAAAGAGATGTCCAGTTAAAAATTCTGAATAGTCGCTATGGAATTCAGGCCCTTAAAAATGGACATTTTGCAAACGACCTCGGATTTCGACGAAACCAGTTTTGTTGGGTCCGGGATGTGAAGTTATTGCTAGGTTTCAAATTTCATAATTTTTCGAATCAATGTGTGAGCGTGGCAAAGGAAAATGCGTTTGACCAGTTTCAGTTGATTTTAATCGACTGGAAAATGGCCATTTTTCCAACGGTCTCAGAATTCGACGAAACTAGTTTTGTTAGGACCGTATCGTCAATACGAAGCTAGAAAATATTTTTCGGGAATTTTTCTAGTTAGTATGTGACCCCGGTAATTTGAAATGTACGTTTAAAATTCAATATGGTGATTTAAATGTTAATTCAACGGAAACTGATTCAATCGATCAAATCAACATACGAAACATATCCTATAGTGTTCGGAATAGGGGTGAAACGCTATGGGCGACAGGCGGTGGGCCTCGTTTAGAGGTCATATGTGAAAGTCAACTTTTTGAAATAAATTAAATAAATAAATAAAAAAATAAAAAAATCTCTTCCCCCCCTCTTTTTTACTCTGGCCCCCCCCCGATATTTTTCAATTCAGAAAAAACAAAATAAAAGAAAAAAAAACGAGGGCCATCGCATTCGAGAGCCGCCGCCGCCAGCTCCAGGAGCTTCGCCCCACCTCCGATGATCCGCCCGCCTCAGACGAACCCCACGCACACCCCCGCGCTCGCGATTGATGTTCGAAACCCACCCCCCCTCGTGAAAACAACGCGCCGCACCCTCCTCCAACGCTGCCACCTCCCATCGCGCCTGGCGCCACCCTGCCATCAGCCTCCAACGCCAGCGAACGCCCCCCCCCCCTTTGAAAAGCAACGGTGTGTCTTTTTATTTCATTTTATTTGAATTTCTTTTTCATTTTTATTATGTAATAGATTTAAGAAAATAAAAGGCTTAGATTTAAGGATAAAAACTTTGATTTTTAGATTTTTATTTACATAAAAACCTGGTTTTTATTTTTTTTGAAATAACGATTTGAAGTTTAGATTTTTATTGTAGAAAATATTAGATTTTGAAATATGTAGAGAATATATTTTTATAAGAAGAGAAGAAAAGATTTTTATAAATAAAAGGGTTTGATTTTATTTCATAGAAAGGTAGGATCTTTATGCATAGAAATATATATATATATATATATATATATATTAACAAAGAAAAATATGATTTTCTTTGTTTGAATAGCAATGGAATATTAAAAATATGATTTTTATATATTGAACTTCGAATTAAAAATATGATTTTTATATATTGAACTTCGAATTAAAAATATGATTTTTATATATTGAACTTCGAATAAAAAATATGATTTTTATATATTGAACTTCGAATTAAAAATATGATTTTTATATGTTGAACTTCGAAATAAAAATATGATTTTTATATGTTGAACTTCGAAATAAAAATATGATTTTTATATATTGAATAGCGAAGTAAAAATTCGATTTTTACATAGGTAGTAAAAGCGGGCAACGAAGGTAACAAAAAGGCGAGAACGAAGAAGATTTTTATCAAAGAAGAGTCAAGATGTTTAGATAGCTTTCGGTGAGAATTTCTCACCTTTCAATTTATTTTTCTAGTTATATATATATATACTAGGATGCAGACGGTGCTTAGTAGCACCCGACACAATCGTCCACAGACCATGGACTTGTTTGTTTGGCTGTGTTGTTAGTTAGATTGTTTGAGTTGATTTGAATTGTTTGGTGAAATGAAATTGATATGATTGATGTGTGAATGGCGTGGGCCTTCACTAGACCGGGGATAAGGCTAGGCCTCGTCCCGTTTCTAGTATCGTGCCGTTATGCCGCCGAAATTTTCTAAAATGTGTTAGAAAAATAAAAATATCATTTTATTTAAAGAATGAACTTAATAGAAATTCATATGTTGGAATAAAATGTTTTATCGTTAAAAATATAATTTTTAACGTGAATGTGAATGAATAAATAAATATTCATTTACAAACCAGACGGTTTGTTTATGTACACCTATTTGAAGGACATTGATTGGGACGATAAATTTTACACATCGCCCAACTGCACGAATAAAATATTTGTTTGATTGTTTGAAACCCCACACGGGTGTTGGGATGAAACTTGAAGTTCACTCATCCTGATTGATTAAATATGTCGATCGATTGATTGACAAGCTGCTATAAGCATTAAATGTCTATATTTGATGCTTATACAGTGTAGTGCACTTTGGTTGATGGTTGATTATTTTTCAATGCTATTATATACATGTATTGTATGAAAATCCATATAATTAACATTATATGGTGATTGATTGGGCCTCATTCCAATTTAGAAAATAAAGAATATTATAAAATAAAAGTTCATGTGTTGACAGTACTCATCCATTGAGATTGGTCATGTGTTGAACGAAATATTTTGATAATAAAATTTACATCTTTATCAATATAAAATAACGGTTCATGTGTTGACAGTACTCATCCTTTGAGATTGGTCATGTGTTGAACGAAATATTTTGATAATAACAACTATTTTGAAAAAGAAATATTTGAAATAAAACATTTGAAATAGAAATTTATGAAGCCGTGTTGATTAGATTGACGCCATTTTGACGTAAACGATATTTATATCGATTTTATTCATTTTGAAATGAATTGAATATATAACGATTTCGAAATGAATTGAATATATAATGATTTCGAAATGAATTGAATATATAACGATTTCGAAATGAATTGAATATATAACGATTTCGAAATGAATTGAATTGAAAACGAATTCAAATTGAATTGAAAGCGAATTGAAATGAATTCAAATTGAATTGAAATTTGAATTGAATAGAAATGAATTTTAAAATGAATTTATAAAGAGGAATTCAATTTTGATTTGAATTGAAATGGAAGTTGAAATTGCTTTTGAAACGAATTTAAAACTATTTATATAATTCGTTTTAAATAGAAATCGACGAAGTATATATTATATATATTATATATATAATATAATGGCCTGAATAGAACGCGCCGCGCCGCGGCAGTTCGTGAATTTCGACCATTTATTTCAAACGGACATTACGGGAGATCCGACCGTCGGATTCTCCTAAAACCGGAACCGTTGGGTTCGTATCGAAAAGAGCTTTCTAAAGAATATTAGAAATTTGAAATCTAACGGTTGGATTTGGAGATACGTCCAAATCAAATTCGAAAAAGGTCGCTGTAAGTGCAGTTCGATGGCCATTGATGGAAATCGACTGTACGGGCCTTGATAAAATTATTAAAAATAGTAATAATTTGTGTAAAATCATAAGAAATGATTTGGGGAAAATTTGGATGAAAAACTCCATATTTGAAAAGATAAAAATAGATTTTTATCGAAATGAACTAGTTTTGAACTAGAAATATAATTCTATTTATTTTTAAATAAATAAATTGAATTTGAAAAAGGGTTTTAAAAATAACCAAAATTTCCAATGATTGCATTGGAGTGGATTTGAATCGAAATTGTCTTCGGAATATTTCGATGTTGGAATTCGTGATTATACAGATGTTGTTATGGAAATTTGAAAGATATATATTTATATCGTTATTTCCAATACGACATTTGTTAATCGTAGAATTTGATATTGAATATAAGCCGATGTATTTTCTATTCAGAACCTTGTATTGAATATCAAATGTGATTTGGGTTTGTCGTGAATGGTGTTTTCACTAACACTGTTCTTGAACCCAGTTGAGAAAAGATTAAATCTTTTTTATTTAGATTTAATGAAGTGTACCAATTAAATGATATTTAATTGGAATTGAATTGATATTGATTTTTGGGTTTATCGTGAACAGTGTTTTTAAATAGCACTCGTTCTTTAACCCGATAATTAATGAATGTGATTTTGGGTTTACCGTGAACCGTGTTTTTAAATGACACTGATTCTTTAACCCAGTTAACGATTAAAACTAAGTGGAGTTTTAATGAATCTTTAATTAGATTGAAATGATCGAAAATGGAGTATCACCAGTTTTGCTCCAGGCGATAGTTAAATCTTTAATTAGATTTGAACGTGAAATGGTAATTGAATTTACCGATAACACTGTGGTGTTAGATATGAAGTATTACCAGTTTTACTTCATGGGATGAATAGGTTTGGATGGGGAAATTAAAACAAATGATTACTTCGGTAAGGTTCGCTAATCCCGACTAGTTTGAATTGATATTCAAAAACAGATTAAAGAATAAATTTTAATGATTTATCTTTGATAAAATTAATGGGAACCTTTCCCTATGAATGTGAAATTTAGAAACTAACTGTCGGTTAGCCAAGCAGAATGGTTTTCTGGATATTGATCTGATGTTGGTTTCGGCCTTCGGGGTTAATATTTGGGGAATTATTCTCTTGATTAATTTACGGTTAGTGACTAATGAATTGGAATGAGGCGTATGTTGTGTTTGTGTAACACTTATTTAAAATATACGCGAGTTATTCGGAGAGACCGGGTTTATCCCATTCTGAATAACTGATACGATGATAAGTCGAAGATGAAGACGATGGTCGAAGACCGGAGGTCTTCACGTCGTTTGGGTGATAACTGATGATCTTGATTGGGCTGTACACCCAAGAAGATGGAAACAGTTGGTGATCGTCCAGAGGTACTTGGAGATCGATGGATATGCGGGGTACTAGGTGCCTCCGGTTTCGTTCAGACCCAGAACGGACTTGTAAATGGACTGTGTGTCTGACATTGGATTTTAGTCTGTGTGATTGATCTCTATTAAATATATATCTGTTTGGCGGCGGAGAATTTATTCTCTTGCTTAACGCCCTTCTCTGAGACGTACGAGCTCAGGGGTTATATATTGATGGATATCAAACGCATGGAGTGAATTGCCTGTGTGGCATGCCTAAGTGGCAATTGATCGAGGCTTCTGTTGAAAAGCAAAGTCTTGTGGTGATGATCAAAGCACGGCCTTTGTGGCGTAGCTTTGTGTAACGTTTACTTCGCGAGTTTCACACCCGGTATGAACCAAAAACGGGAGACGGACCTCAGGGAGGGCCTGCGTTTCCTCCTAGCTAGAAGTGGCATCAGTGGTTTTACACGCCCTGACGAGTTTGACTTATGTGGTTGTTGCTGTTGCGAGGCGCCTCGGTTAGATCGGACGATCCGGGTCCGATGGAGTCATTCGTTGGCTCGCTTACGCCCCAAAGGGCGGCGAAACGCAGTGTCCAGGGTTTAAGTTTAATCCACATCGGTGGATCGGCCCTGACGATCCAAGGGTCGATGCGTTCTGATCCTGAGACTCGGGCTAGGCAGTCTCGAATCGGTAGAGGACTATCTTTTGCCTCGGTTCATAGAAGGAAATCCAATTTCCAAATACGTGACATTTGCGGTTTTGATTGTAAACTTATATATGGTGACATAGTGGTATGGGTCATTCATGCCGCCTATGATTGATACTTATGATTTGAAGTTGTTTTATACACTATGCACTTATAATAGTATCAAACGATTTGTTTTAAACGTATCAAGCATTCTTTGGCTGTTATAAGGGAAAACCCTATCCCCCGGCTTGCGTTGCATTGTGTGATAGGACCTGGGTCTTATAACAGCTTCATTTTTCTTTATTTAGCATTGCGCTGTTTGTTTTATGCACTGGTATTCTTGGGAGGAAACCCGTTCCGTGTTATACGGCGTGGTCCCTTGATTTACCGAACATTAAAAATAAAGATTAACTGTTTTAGTTCTCACACCAGTCCCATGACTGACCTGGAGTTTATTGTTTTAACCTAAACTCTGGGTGCCCCTATTTTGACACGGGCAGCTAGTAGTTTTGGTTTTGCAGATTTATATTCACAGGATCCTGGTTTACAGCTGGAACGATATCCGGAAAGCTTTGTATCCGTATATCTCCTTCAGTTGTGTATTGTATTATTTTCCGCTGCGATGTTTTTAAATGTAATTTAAATCTCTGATATTTCCGTGTAATATTCATTTATACTCTGTATATTCTTGTAATCTGATGCATTGTTGTAATATACAGTGAAATGTTCTTTTATATGCGTTCTGTTGTGGCTTGTTCTCGAACTATCCGACACTTTCCTTTACGGGGAAGTTACGGGTTTTCACAGGTGCAGAGCAAATATACATGTTAGAACCAGGAAAAATATACATAATAGATACTGTGGGGTGTTAGACAGGGTAGATGCCTTGGGATGGTATACTTGATAGAAACCTGATGATGTGATACCTTGATTTATCATGACACCGTAGTTTACCATGATACCTTAGTTTACCTTGCTACAGTAGTTCAGTCTGTTACCCTGGTTTAGTTTATCTATCTTGTAGTCATCCTTATGATTGCTTTCAGTTTATGCATGTCATGTTACCTTTACCTGTTTTTATACTGGAAGTAGATAGGACTTACCAGTCTTTATGACTGACCCCGTTTTCTTTCGCCTCTTTGTCTTCCGTTCCCCCCCCCCCCCAGGTTTAAGGGAGGAAATGATATTGTTTAGTTCGGACCTCTTATGCTTGAAGGTCATCATGTATAGCTTGGTCTTCTCTTGGCTATGGCTGCTTCACCGCTTTATTTTGGGGAATAATTTATGAAAAGGTTTTTTTATGCTTCTTTATTATTGCAAGACAGGTTTTGATGTATTCTGATGTAAAAGGCTTTAGACCTTATTTTATAAGGTAATGAAATTTGTTTTACTTCTGCTGTTTTATATATATGTTCTGTCTTGTAATATTTCTGTGCATGTTTACCTTGATAATGCTTCACCAAACCTAGTGCATTCCCTTTGTGAGTGACCCTAGCGGAGGTGGGGTGTTACAGAAATAACCTAGAACCATTGGATTAGTTTTAAGTTATATCCATCCATTTCTTATATAATTATTTTAACCTAACCTCTCAAAACCTAGCCGTCACTGGGTAGTCTGACGCCCAGTAGGTTGACCGTGGAAGTCGACCGCCTGGGCATTAGGTTGCCGAGGTCAACTTGGTCAAATTAGGTAAATTATAATAATAAATCTTGGTTTATTTATTTTCCGTCCATTTTCGTACTTCGTCTGTAACTTTTTCATACGGACTCCTTTCGCGAAACTCCAAACTTGAAAGTTGACCAGAATTCCAAGTTGAACACATCGATTAAAGTTTTGTACCCAAATTCCATTGTTTGCAGAAATTCCTATTTTTGAAATTCTAATATTTTATTTATATCGCTAAAATTCCAGATTGTTACATTCTTCCCTCCTTAAAAGAAATTTCGTCCCAAAATTCTGACGCCTATAGTCCTATTCTACCCAACCAGTTTGTGTATATCCACTTTGCAACCATGTGTATATAGGCATGGTGTACATCACGCAATTTAACCATAAAATATCTTTGCAAGGGATTCTAATCGGATCCTCCAATATGTTTGCATTAAAATTTTGAAATATTTTTGAAAACATGATGCAAAACATCCTAAATATACTGGAAGTTCTATATGAATGCAAATTTTGAAAATTATTTTTCATCTATTACCCTCACACAATTATGAATAAAAGTGTGAAGCAACCAATTTTGCATCCAAACCCTACCATCTAAAATGTCATGTAGTCTAATTGTTTCCTATTTAATTTGTCCCAAACCAAAAAAGGAAATCGAGCAAAGAATTTTAACATTTTTCTCGCTTACAACTTTTCTATTTCCCGTCCTATGGTGAAATTTTCACCTCAGGTAGCCTAAATACTCTGAAAATTTCCATCTGAGACTATAAAGGAGGCTTAAAACAAGCTTTGAAATGTAACATGGGTTAATTAATAACTTGCGCGCATCGTTGACAAGATATGAAAACAACGTTTCCAAGGCAAAAACAGCTTTTTCCTTGTTACCGTTAACGTTTTAATCATATCACCGGTCCTATTGCACCACTATAACGTGCACACAAAGCATCCAAAAACCTTCCTTACACCGTTCATGTCACCAATATTCAAATTTTTTCATAAAAAAATTCCCGCTTGAAAACTTATCATGTCTATTTTGAAAATTTCCCTTCAAAACCGTTTCAATTTCCTATAAAATAAGAAAATGATAAAAATGTTTTTTTTTCTTTCAAACAACATTTTCCAAAAACTTCAAAAATGTATTTTGCGGAAATTTAAACGATTCAAGTCACATGTTGGCAAGTCAGTCACGCTAAAACGCTAAAACTGAAATCACAAACAAAAAGACCAAAATAAATTTTAGCTTTAACCAGGAACAGTGATTTATTTATTTATATACCCGTGACGTGGAACCGGTCCTTTACTAAAATTTGTCCAACACAGAATTTTATTCTTTCCAGCACTAGGACTAGTGCTAGTAAATAAATGAGATTTAATTCAAATAGTCATGCGTGAATGACAAATCAGTTTTTTTTAACATAGAAATCTCATTACTATAGTTGTGTGATTTTTTTTTCATTACTGGTAGTTACAACACAACACTACATCAAAGAAAAGAGAATTGTTGGAAAGGGAAACACACGATACAACATGCACAAAGAATGTATTAACAACAACAACAACAACAACAAAGACAAACACTACCCACTATAGGATGGTCTACCTCCGAGGCAGGAGCCTGACCCATTACCACGTCCGCTGTAACACCCCACATTTTGTAACAATTAAGTAATTAAATAATGCATATATATGCAAAGACATTTAAGCAGAAATGCAGTGCAATTAAAATGCATATTTTAATTAGAAAATAAAATTTTGAGGAGCTTCCAGAATTTGGCCACGGGATTAGCGTCATTGCATTGGTGGTTATTTTCTTGTAAATTTAGATCTATTGTTTGTAGAAAACCGATTTAAGATGAAAGAGATACCTTTAAATGAAGTATTGTAACAAAACATGAAAATAAGGAAAAAAGAAGGAGAACAATGACTACCATTGTTTCTAAACTTATTAACAAAAGACATCATAGCTCATGCAACATAGAGGTCGGGGGTTCGAATCCCGGCGGCAACATAATTTTTGTCTTTGTTTTAGAGAGGGCCAACTAAACATATAAATATATGTAAGTATACAAATTCAAAATTTAAAAGGATAAGAACGCACATATAAAGGAAAAATATACATATAAGAAAATAAAGAAAATATGTATATATATATGAGAATATATGTATATATGTGTAGAAATATATGTATACAAGTGATAAAAGTTCAAGATAAGGCCATAATCGGTGAAATATGGCAAGAACCAAATAACGGTGCAACACTGTTTGAATTTTGAGAACGAAACGAAAGTTGCACGTATATATATACGCGTAAAATGATCGTTAGAAGAATTGTATACGTATAAGAAAATTACATGTGAATATAACAATTAAATAAATTCTAGACAATTCAAACATTTGAAATTCAAAAATTCAAAATTGAAAATTCAGCGCCAAAACAACTCGTAGGACCGGGGGGTCGACATCCCTTAGATCCGGGCAGACCCATTGATGTATCTGGACCGTTTTCTTAACCAGGTTCAATGCTGACTCAGTGCTGCGTGTACGATAAGATTCGGAACACCTATAAATAGGCTAGTAGAGCCTAGCCTAAATCTCAAATTCTCTGAGACAACGTTTAAGTTCCGCCATTCTTCCTTCTCCTCAAATCTCTTGAGAAAATAAGATAATTAGTTTAGGAAAATTCTGAATCAAGATCTGGAGAGAAAGAATGAAAATTAATAAGAAAGTGTTCAAAATCAAATGCGAAGTGAGGTAAATTTCTAGATCTGGTCTCTTTCAATTTTCTTCCTCTTTCTTCCCTTTTCCTTTTAGTAACAATTATGAATCCATGGTTGTTAGGTTCTGAATCCAATTAGAGGAAAACCATGAAATGCTAGATCTAGACCAGATCCAGGATTTGGAAAGCAAATGAGGTGAGTGGATTAAGTAATATCATTTTTGATAATGGTATATTATCATTTAACGTTCCCCGTTAACATGTCATGTAAATCTGATAAGAACAATTAAAGTATCGAAACGCTAATATGACATGTTAAGATATTAATATATTAGAATATTAATATGTTAGAAATTCATATGTTGGACGTTTAATGTGCTGAAATGTTCACCTATTGACATATAAACTTGTTAATACATGTGTAGTGATTACCGTTGTTATAATTACATGTTAGCTTGTGACAATTATATGTATACTTAAACCCTTAATTGTAGAGATGAGAATAATTACAGGTTAAGTTAGAATAATTACATGATTTGACGACCACATGTTATTGTTAGATTTGAGCAATTATCTGATTAATTGATTACATGTTAGAATAGAATTGATTATATGTTAGAAAGAACATATGACATAAAATAGGCATAATATGATGGCATGAAAAATATAAATTACAGTGAAAATTTGAAAGAATATATATGCCTAAATTATGTAGAAAATTTACACTAAATAGAAAACTGTAATTGCACTAAGACTCGAGGTTAAATTCAACTTATGGTAGAAGTCTGCCTAGAACCGCCCGCAAAATCCAGCGTCCACAAGTTTTTAATTTAATGTGAGAGGTATAAGTGCGTAAATAAAACGTGTAACAGTGCTAAGACACGAGGTTAAGTTAACTTGTGGAAGAAGTCTTCCCGGAATTGCCTGGTAAATCCAACATCCACAAGTGTAGGCTTAATGTGAGAGGTCTAGTGCATGAACATATATATATATATATATATATATATATATGTAAATGGCAGGATTGATAAATGATACTAATTGTAATTAATGGATATGAATGGAATTGAAAGATAATCACAACAGTAAAAGGAAATGGGAATGAACGGAGAATGATAATAAACTATTATAAATAAATTACAATGTTGTATAATAGGTAGACTTGTCCTAGGGACAAGTGAAGATTATAACTCACTACAACAAAAAAGGCTTTTAATAGCGTTTCAAAAACGCTGCTAAAAATTATAACAGCGTTAGTATAAACGCTCTATAACGACATGCTGTCATAGGCCCCTAATTTTCAACTGTAGAAAATAAATGTTGTTAAAAAGTATGTTTCACAGTGTTTTTTCTGAGCTGTTAATACTTTATGCACAACGTTTTTTCTGAGTTGTTAATACTTTATGCACAACGTTTTTTCTGAGCTGTTAATATAGTGCATTTTTCTGAGCTGTTAATATAGTGCATTTTTTCTGAGCTGTTAATACTTTATGCACAACATTTATAATAAGCTGTTAATAGTTTTCAAGTGTGTGTTGCTTTCATTTTCAACAGCGGATTATAAACGCTGTTACTCTTATTCACAGTGTTTTTCTTATGCTATTATAGTGAATATGCTTTGTCTTTTCATAGAACCGACAGCATTATATAAACGCTGCCGTTAGTTCCTGGTATTTTTACTCTACTACTGCCACATTCCGTTGCAATATTTATATCAATAGTCTGCACTCATTTCATCATATTTCAACTAAAAAATATACATAACATCGTATCAAAGTAGAAACTAACATATGAAAATATAATTATCAATCATTTTCATAAAGTAATACGAATACAATATCCAAAGACAAAATTTCATACATTTTACATACATTCATAAACAAATGTCATACAACATTGGACAAACTTATGAAAACAAATCTATTTACGATGCATGTTAAAAACATACATATTTATCCCTTCAACCTTGGTTTTTGCACATACCGCTTAAGCATGTCGTTTATTGCTTACTTTTGGTCCACACTTCAGATTGCTCCATTGTTCGTTTCTTTAATGCTTGAAGTCCACTTGAGCTTCAACACTCCTAAAATATACCTTTGAAGAATTAAAACGGTTAAATGAGCAGGTTAATTACAAATAAGCATACTATGGTGCTTGCGGCAAATGCATCTCAAAGTGCATACTATGGTGCTTCAATTATAAATGAGTAAAATATTCTTTTGCAACCAAACTTTTCCATTAACTAAAACTATAAGTTCATAATCTTTGAAATTAAAAGTAATGTGCATTGTTTGAAAGCTGTTTATTTAGCAAGCATAAAAGTAACTTGCGCGTTAGTTCATAAACGATATAACAGCAGCCAAGTTGCATGCATAAATCTGAGCATTTACACTTATCAACACTTTGTTATGGTTTTATGATTTGATAATGCCTTGATTTATTTTTATTATTGAACCCAATGCGATTTCAGCTAGAATCATTGCTACATCGTACAACTATGTGGTACATCAAAAGCACGTGGTCTTGTATGTCTCAACCCATAAAGGTTATTCATTCTTCTACAATGTCTAGCTATGAATTGTCAGCAACTCAGGAAACATAATAGATATTATTTCAGTGTTGTTGCATTTATAGGTCATTACTCAATTCATTCTTCTACAATGAGTGTCATGCATATTTAAACTACTGGTTTTTATATATTTTAGGTTAAGCATTAATTGCTTTTTAATTGAGGTTAGGAAAGTTCCCTGTTAATAAATATTTATGTTTAATTTAATTTTAACCAAGGACAGGTAACATTTAATGTATATCCATGTTGAACTTTAAATGACATCTCACTACAAAAATTGTATTCATATTTAGTAATACCAAGCGTTCTTCTGGTCATAATCACTATCGGTAGAGTTTCTATAAACCACAAGTGCAAGTTCAGGATAATGACAGTAATATAAATTACAATGCTAGTTTTAGTCCACTCACTTAATAACTGTAGATTGTCTATCTAATTCGTAGTTAATAAAATGTTCTTTAGCTTCTAACCTGTGTTTCTGGAACAATTGTAACAACCAATTATTTTGGATTTAAATACTGCTACCTACCTACAGTAAGATTTAAAATAATCCTCATTGAATTTACAATGATCCCTTACTAAATATTTTAATATTATTTTATTTTTATGCACATTCAATACATGAATCCTTAAAGGATTTGGATGGATACTTTTCTAAAACTGATTTACTATTTCAATAAACTTAGCTATATTCTCATTTTCAATAAACTCAGCTATTACTCGGCTTTTTTAAACTGAGCATATGCTCAGTTTTTGAAACTGAGATACGTACTCAGCTACAAAAAAGTGAGCTATGCTCAGCACCAAAAACCTACGCACTGCTCAGTTTTTGAATTGAATTCCTTTTTGGGCAAAAAAATAACTTAGCTCGGTTCAAAAAACCGAGTATTTCAAAAATTGAAAAACTAAGTTAGCTCAGCTTAGAAACTGAGCATTAGCTCAGTTCAAAATACCAAGTATACCAAGTTTAGGTCCAAACTTAGCATTAAAATTAAGTCCTTACTTTGCTTTGCGTCTGTTTTTTAACATGCAGATTTTGAAAATGCATGTAATACAAAAAAAATTGAATTTGCTCTTGCCATTTTTAAAATATACAATTGTAATAAGACGCTGGCAAGTGAAAAAGTATATTTATTTTCATAATAACTTTCCAACAAGGCCATCACTTGACATATGTTTTTACATAAGTGCATAAAAATGATTGTCTAGAAAAATTGGAAGAAGTTTGATTCAATTCAATACCTGGGTCTTCCTTATTTGCACACTATTACTTGGAGCTCCAAAATTGCTTTACTGATCCATTTTGTAGCATCTTCCGGATTTCTACAAGAAATGCATTGATCAACCCAAGACTGTTCAAAAATTATAAAGATCAGTAGTAAAGTAAATATAATTTAGTAGACATAAAAATAAATATCATCTCTCCAGCAAGTTCATACAATTATTCATCTAGTGTTTTCTATATAATATTGCACAGTTTGCCATTATTCAATCATGTGATATTATATTGTATAAAGGTGAAGAAGACTGATATTAGACCATTTCAATGAATGAATTAGCATACTTGCAGCAAGCAAGGAGCACAATACTGGCTCACAGCAGGGCCCTTTAGTTTTTCAATCACATGAAATATGTCCAACTAACTATTTATACATAAATATTAGACATAATTGATGCAAGAATACCCTAAATAAATTATGAAAAAAACCTACTGTAAAAAAATCTACTGTAAAAAATAAATAGAATTTAGAGGCAATGTGACATGATGAAAAAGAAAATGGGTTTCAAGCTATTCAATTAAAAGTTAAAACCGCTAACTTGTTTTTGATGACATAGAACAACATCAATGAAAAATTGCACACATAATTACATAATCAAACAAATGAAGTAGAATAAATGTGTAACCGAAACTAAACTATAATGTGCTCTAGTTAAATTACCAGTTAAATGGAGGGGACGGTGTTCCACATTAGCAAGGTATTGTATTCTGAAGAGAGAAATATGATGTTCCTGTAGTTATGATACACATCTTGGTAAATAAATAGAATTCAATTCATTTCTAAGAATCAAAGACTACATCTCATTTCCAATTTTATGTTTTACCTACTTGACTACCTTGACATGTATAGAATGAAATATAGTTGAAAAAATGTGCTAAAATTATTGTAGAACACCTGCCATCATAATAATAATAGTAACTGAAAATTTAACCCATAACAATATGAAATTAATCATTCACGGCCTCAGCATAACATGAAACAAAATCTTATAGCACTACTTGCAAGAGCTCTAATTTTTGCCAGCGGTATAAAACCAGTGTCATCGGCAAGAGCACAGAACTAATGTCATCGGCAACAACACAAAACAAAAGCACTCCAAACACCCTCATCAGCAAAATGAAATTAGCATATCCAGTGAATATTATCAAGAACTAATGGAAATCAGAAAATATCAAACGCATACACGACAGCCAAAGTAGCAGGGAGGAAAAGAAGTGCCATTAAGACTATAATGATGACGAAATGCATAGTGCCCAGCCAGATGATGAGAGCTGACAGTTGATCAAATCAGTCAGATAGGGACAGTCACTCATAGCTCAGTAATACTAATACTAATAACCTGAATATCATATGGAGAACAAATAGATACTTCCCCAACAATAGCAACTAGATTTCCTTCTTCTCCAAAGTTCTTAACTTAATAAAAATAAAAATGGTCATGCCAATACTTCAGCGAGCAATGAAACTGTATCATTACAATAAAAGTTTCATAGCGTTTATAGTTGCAAAAAACTAAGGGAGAGCTCTTAGGCTTGCCGTCGGAACAACAAGTGCAATTGCAGTTCCGAACAACAAGCCTACGCTTGCTGTTAAAAGCAAGCTCTTAGGCTTGCTGTTCATAACAACAAGCCATTGTTGTTCCGAACAGCAAGCCATCACTGTTCCAAAAAGCAAACCAGAGCTTGTTGTTCCAAATTGCAAGCTCTTAGGCTTGCTGTCGAAACTGCAAGCCTGCACTTCCTATTCTGAACAGCAAGCTCTTAGGCTTATTGATTTGGAATAGCAAGCCATTGTTGTTCCATACAGCAAGCCCGTACTTGCTGTTCCGAAATAGCCAGCTCATATTCTCTATAAAAATTATAGAAAAAGTACCCGAAAAATCATGATATCGAACAAATTCGGATGTGGTCCATTGATGAAAAAAATTAGATAAAACCATTATTTTGCAATTTCTCATATTTTTCTCTTTGTACTTTAACATAACTTTTTTAATGTTTCCTATTAGCTTGGACTGAAAGAACTTACATTTTTCGAACGGAAACAACTAAATATAAAGGTGGATACCCAGTGCCAAAGGCTCCCGTACTCAAGCGAGAGGATTTCCCAGGCAGTCTCCTACCTAGTACTATTCTCACGACTTTCCGGGCTCTGGGGGTGGTCGATTAGTACTAAATATGATAATATTAAATTAGTTCATCCAATAAACTGCCTGGTACTAACATGAAATATTTCATAAATAGATGAGCAAATTGAATAAGCATATTATTAGTAAGAAAATCACTTACATATTCATTTCCTTGCATATGTTTCTATAGACCCTTCTCCAATTAGACTTTTCTTTTTCCAGTGACATGGTTCAATGTGATATTTCGATCCTAGAAGCACCAATGGTTCTAAGCTTTCTTGTTACATATTAGCTTTGTAGGAATTTTAGCATATAAATGCATAAATAATAAGCATACACACATAAAATCAATTAAATAATAAAGAGAAGAAAGTAGAATAACCGACCTTAAAGAAAACAAGGAACAAGTCATTGAATAGAGCAAGCGTTCAAGAAAAGCCACAGCCTTTTATTTTCTCTCCCTACTTTTTTTTTCTTTCAAAACTGCAAATATTTGCATTTTTACCAAAATTAAAAATAAAGATGAATTTTGAAACCTGTTTCTAGGAACAGACACTGTGTATAAAACTTAAAGAATTACGTCTCCTTTACGATTAAACATGCGACTAATGCTGATCCTCCGACCTCTATGAGCAGAAGGGCTCTCTATCTATGGAATAAGATAATCCAATATGATTATTCACAAACAAATTTACGGCAAACAAATTTTACATTTATACTTACAACATATAATATCCAATCATCGCCTCTAGCAGGCCAGTGGAACCACATCCTGGCAATCAAAAACCAAAAAAATAAATTAATGAAATTTCAATTTTCAAGAAACAATCAATATGACATAACCATATTGTAGGTTTTAAAATAATAGTCATAAGACACACATTGAAAAGTGGCATAGCACCAGACGTGTAAAATACATAAAAGGTAGGACTATGGAACTATCCGAGACATGTAAAACACATAAAAGATGGTAATTTTTACTAAGCTTAAGTAGAATTAGAATTAACTAGTACACACACATTTTATTATAGCATAGAAAGTTGTCGATATTATTATTCTAGAGAGCTGCTATGGCTACTCACTCATATGTGTGTCTAGTAGCACATCCTGACAATTTTCATCCAAACAAAAATTAAAAGTATGTGGTTTCATCTACAACTTACCATAGACTTATGTGAAGACATGTGACCTTATGATTCTTCTCTCGCATTATACATTGTTTAATTTTGTCTATTCACATGTTTAGTTATGAACGGCATTTCCCCAATCACTGTCCAAATGTTCATCCGTAGAATTAATAAGTATTTCCTTGGTACATTTTGAAAATCAAAACTAAAAATCTCTGATTTGGTACAGGTTACCTTAGTAACACAAGCTTATCACGCTGCTGGAGCTCAGATACCAAAAGTGCAGCAATGAAACTGAGAGTACTATCAGACGCTTCATCATCCTTCTCCTAAAATTCTTTGACCCACTAAAATGTGGATAAGATATTATATCTAATCAAAATTTAATTTGAAAATAAATAAGTACAAAAAATATGAGTGAACAGTAGTACAAGAATATGAGATAATCAGTCCGAAGCTAGTGACTATTTCTATATGGTCAACTACGATATATGCGTGAAACAAAGCTAAGTTCTCCTTAAACTAAAATGACACATGGTTGCGGAAGATACACTCCATGGACATATGGTTCATGCATGCAGCAGCAAGATCCAGCGGGTGTAGTATAAATCAAAACAATGCAGAAAAAATTGTTGCTCCCACAAGCAGCAACAACATTGGGCTGCTGCAGCATGTTTAATTTAAGAATAAAAAAACTATTGAGGACAGTTTACAAAATTGAGGGCTATGTTTGGAGGTTTCTCGTGTCCTGATACAACATCGGATTGATCCTGATAATAAAAGCATGTGGGTGACTTTTCAGATAAATTTATGGCCTCATGCTAGTTAATGGATTAATTATTTACCATCATCATGTAACTTTTATCACAATTCATTCAATGGATCCACTTGGTCATTACAAGCATTCATTTAATTGTATGTAACATCTAATTATTCTGATTTTCATGCAGAATATGGGGGTATATATTTCAATAAAATACTCATTTGAATTTATTCATTTCAACAAAAATATCAACACATGTTACATTGGTCAGTGATTTACCAAAATATACATGAAATATATAAGCGAAATATTCAACCTCAAGACAAATTTAATGAACTTCTAAAGTAGCTTACACTATTTATATTCTTTTTTGTTTAGTAATCCATTTGTTAACAGTGCTTTATAATTCTTTGCATGTTTTATTCCACTGGATGTTCAAAAATGATTTTATTAATGATAAATCTTTGATTTGCAACTTAAATTTCATGTCATAATAAATGACAACTAAACTATAGCGCAGTTCTTTCATGTGAAATATAATATTCCATGCAATGTTGATTAATAAAGAGGAAAACATATTTTCTCACCGCTCTAACAATTCTCGAAAGGCATTTGATTTCAACTCTAAATCATACATATCATCTTTAACTTTTGCACTCTCTCCCAGCGTCTTCAATTATAGTTTCTAGTCTTCTTTCTTCACTCTCTACCTAGCATATGATTAACATAAAAATAGCATAATAAATATTTCACTAAAAGTACGCCAATGTAATACCAAATACATAATCCAGCTATCACTTCAAGTAGTAGTCAAGTAAAAGAAAACCACTACTTCAAAAAGTATAAATTAACATTTTAACATTTGGTTGTGCATGCCTCTTTTATTTTTGATTCATATCTGCGTTGTTCAATGTAAATAACTAATTTAGTTACCCTCATCATTAAGTTTTTGGATTTAATTTCAAATTATTGTGCTTGAGAAATACAAATAAAATTATTTTGTAAGGAAATACTCATGTCAAGAATTGACCTCCGCTAAAACTTTGGTACACTTACTCTTTGACAAAAAAGAAGAAGATATTAGACAATGATTGAAAGAGTACTCAAAATACAAACCATGAATAGTAAATAATGTATAAATTAAGAGTTACAAACTCCTTTTTTTCAATTAGTATGCATGCATTGTAAAATATAAAGGAAAAACGATTTGTTGTTCTTTATAGGAGAAACAATATCCGAGCATAGAAAAATAATTAAAACTAAATTCAGTATAAAATAGGAATGCATACAATTCTTAACCAAAAATTAATGGATAAATATAAGCAGCTGATCTTTATTTCACAAATACAATAATCATTAATTATCTACGCAATACAAGATTTGGTTACTCATAGTGCAACCTTTAAGCAAATCCAAAATGACCTCAGTACATCAAAGCTGAAAAAAGTAGTGCTATCATATTTAAGCCAATGTTTTCTAAACAAGCAAATAAAAAACAAAGCTAGGAAACAACAAGTGTGAAGTCCATAATATCGTTATATAATGGTTTTATAATACTGTTTGATTATGGTTTGTACAACTGTAAGGAAACAGTTAAACATAATTAGTACATTTCTGAATATTTACAGTTAACTAGCAAGTGTCTTCTCTCTAACGTAGATGAATACTACCAAAATAATGTTAAATATTTATTCAAACTTAATAAATTACTATGAAAATGTTTTATATTTTGAAATCTAAAAGCATAATCGGTACATTTTTGAAATCTAACATCATCACTTGATTTTTGTTTTTTGCTTAAGTGAACTACAAAAAAATAGGTAATCTTTGAAGTAGATTTAATAACCAGCAATGATTTGAAATCGAACTAAAAACTGAAATAAAAAAGCTTACATAATTTTTGTTCTCTGTCAAGTGAAGCACAACCAAAGATAGGGCGAAGGACGAAGATAATCCACCGGGTTTAGGGCAAACGTGGGTAGGGAAATCGAAGAGGAAAACGAAATCGCCGAGCTAAGCTAGCGATGAAAAAATTCATGAGGAGGAGGATGGGATTACAATCGAAATTGATTTTGGGGGAAACTAAAATTGAGGAAGAGGAAATGAATACTGTGAAAACAAATGAAAAAAAAGGCAGAACTATTTTCTAACTTATAGGGGGAAATGAAAATCGTGTTAAGTGGGGAACGAAAAGATTTTTCTCAGCGTTAACCCTTAAAAACAATATGGCCACAAACATATTCCACGACTTTCACTCCAAAAACGCTGATCTTAATTGTTGAGGAAACTTAGTTTTCTTGTGGTGACTTAGGTTATAATAAACTAGTAAGGAAAATGAGATAACTGGTGAAATGAGATAACTAGTGAAGTGAGATAAGTGGCACTTAATTGTAAATTAAGTAATCAGTAAATGGGAAAATTTTGAAACCAGTTGTTTTTAATAAGTGGAAAAAAGGGGGAAATTTATGAAATGTAAGGAGTTGTACTTAATTATAAATTAAGTAATCTGTAAACTCTGAAATCTGAAATATGCTGATAAGAATAACGTGTTAAGGCTTGTCCTAGGGATAAGAGGAAATTATAACATAGGTTATAATAAATGGAAAGGAGACTTATTAGTAAACCTTAGTTAAGAGAACTAAGTTAATAAGTAAACAACGATAAGCTATAGTGTAACAGCCCGCATTTTACGTATCGGAAGATCGTAAAATATTTTTATTTTATTCTCTGAGGGTTGGATCATTCTCATCTTTTAATATGTTGCATATGGGGATGTGAGACATGTCCATAATTTTTATCGATTTTTCTTATGACCATTTTTCCCTATCGGTCTTGTACAGGGCATAACTTTTGACTCAGGTTGAATCAAAGGGTGAGACTTATGTCATTGGAAAGGAATTGGTGTTTGCCTTTCCGTAGAGTGGTTACATTAAAGATTTCGCTCAGCGGCTTGGGAGGAATCGCTGTTTTAAGGTTTTTCAATTGGTTGTTTAGGATTTTGAGCCACAATAGGCTAATTTGAGAAGGCCTAATTAGTGGGCTGGTGGAAACTATAAATAGAGGGTGAGAGGTATGGGAGATAGTTTACTTCCCCATTCTCTCATTAGGTGGCCTTGAGCTTCTGCTTCCTCTAACACCTTTCCACCATTAAAAATCAAAATCCAAGGAGGGAAATCATAGATCTACACCATTGGAGGCTAGATCTACATTAATTGAAGCAAGAGTTCATCAGATCAAGGGGTTTGGTGCGAGGTTCTTACTGTCCGGATTCTTATTTCATCAATTTTAGCTTATTTTGGAGAATCAGTGAGTGATTTGCATCTCTCACATGGATTCAATGAAGTATATGAGTGTTTGGTCATGTTTTTCATCAAATTCAAGTTGTTTTTTCATAGATCTACATCTTGGTAAGTCATATTTCATATGAGTTACTTTAGGATCTGATTTATTAAGTTAAAACCAGTAATTCCTATGCTATTTCATACGTTTATGCCAGTTAGATCTATCATTTTTTTCATATGTTCATTTATGATTTTGGTGAAATTTGCACAATTTTGGTAATAGTCATCATATTCATGTTGTTAGTGATTTCGTAACATGCTTACGCTTATGTTGAATGAATTAGACGGGTATATTTCGTCGATTGTATCGATTGGCGAAGTTTTGGTTGAAATTGGACTTAGATTGGGGTTGTTCAAGCTAGGGGTCGCACCAGAGAAACGACAACATTTTTGAATTGCTGTGATTGGTCATGCGTACGACAGCAACTGAGAAATGTTGTGGCTGGTCGCGCATATGATAGCATTTGAAAAATGCCGTGGTCGGTCGCACCTACGACAGCATTTGTGAAATGCTATGTTCGGTTGCGTATATGACAACATTTGAGAAATGCTGTGGTCGGTCGCACCTATGAAAACATTTGTGAAATGATGTGGCTGTCATGCATGAGTTTTTGGGCTGCACCTACGACAGCATTTGTGAGATGTTGTGGTCGGTCGCGCATGAGTTTTGGGTCGCACCTACGACAACATTTGTGAAATGTTGTGGTCGATCGCACATATGACAGGATTTGTGAAATGCTATGGTCGGTGCGCAAGGGTTTCGGTCGCGCATGGATGTAGAATTGAACCAGGGGATATAACAACATTTCAGAAATGCTGTAAAAGGTTGTTTTAACATTTATGCCAATTTTTCATAGCGAAAAGGCTAGAGATGCTATAAAATGCAGTATCGACCAAACGAAGCTTGTTTTTGAGTCGATAATGGTTCTAGCTTTGACACAAGTTAAAGTAGGAAGGTTCAAAGTGTTGTATTGTGTTTGTTGATCGGTGAAAAGTAGCGAATGAGGTGACAACTCAAAGGTCATGAGTTGGTGGATAATGATTGCTCGAGAAGGTTGCTTGAGCTATGAAAAGTCATCAATTTGGATGACTAGAGATGCGAAGGCTGAGAGGTTATCATTGTCGTAAGTTCCAGCAGGCTCAAAGCAAAGCTACGATGGGGGCACCCAATAGATCGGTTGTAGGTCAAGTACCTTTGGTATCATTGAAAGGCCTAGTTGTCAAGGTTGGACATACATACGTATCGTTGAAAGGTGTACGGAGTTTATGCTTGAACTTGGGTTACCATTAGCCCTTGACATATGGAAAGGTTGGCCGTCATATGATTAACGATGGATTCAAAGTAGGATTGGTAGTGATAGCCAGAGTCAGTCATTAATGATTGGTTGTTCTATTTGTACCGTCTCATGTAGGTTGTCCAATGTCGAAGGAGATGTTCCTTGAGTTCTTGTATGATATTGGTTTAGGCCTCTAGGGGTTGTGCTTGAGGGATGTTGGACTCGATTAGGATGGTTTACATGAGGTATATATATATATATATAATCTAGATGTTATGAGTGCTTACCATGATTGAATGGATGTTCTGGTTTCCATGGATGAATGGTTGAATTGTTTATCATAAAGGCTATCACTGGCCGATGTGGGAAAGACGGGAGTTGAGTTCTTCTCTGGTGTTTGGTAGATTGGTTTGTTAATCTACCTATTCTCATATACTTTATTTTTGAAGTTTTCTAGCTGTTTTATCGCTCACTAAGACTGTTGTCTAACTCAAGGTTTTATGTTTCCTCTTATTACCTTGGGCTGTTCACCCGGTTGTGGGTGGGCAAACTAAGTACCAGGTTACAGGTTATTAGTGAGGACGATGATGATGTGCGGAGGTGAGCAGGAGGTTGGCGTACCAATTTTACTACTATCTAGTATCTTTGTTTCCGCTGTTTGTGTGCTCTATGAGGGTTGTAGTACGAACTTATGTATAAACTTTGGAATCAGTACGATAACCTTTCAGGATGTTAAGAAAATTTCAAAAGTTTGCTATGTGATGCTTCATTACTATTGCATGTCGTTTATGTTCTATTATATTTTATCCTTGCGCTGTGAGTTCTGCGACAGGTTCCGATGTTGTTTGCCTACTCTGATGATTGACCATTGTTGCCTGGCACACTTTTCAGTGTATTTTTCCTCTTGTTTAGTGCATGGGTTATGGGCGGACATCACATTTGGTATCATAGATCTGGTTAACGATTTTAGCCAAAGTTCGAGGAAGTAATTTCGTATGAGAGACGTACTTGTAGATTTTAGTTAGATGTTTACTATATATTAGCATATATAGTAGTAGCGTTTGTACTTCTCTAGTAGTTCTCTTGTAGATGGATAATCATTCTAATTTGCAGATTTAGAATGAGTCAACATTATACGAGACATTCTGCTAGCGAAGAAGCTGTGCCAGGAAGGGGTAATGGTGGGGCACCTGATTACCCGGCCATGTTTGAAGCTATGACTGAAGCATGTCTTCGAAGGAACCCCACTCTAGTGGCAGCTACGATTGAGGTTGGGGTCCCAGTGCCTAGGGCTGTAGAATTTGAAAACCTATGTAAAAACCTTTCTTCATTGGGAGGAAAACAATTCAAGGGTACTGAACCAGTTGAAGAAGTCCAGAGGTGGATGGATACTTGCTTCGGATCTTCACGGACTTGGGCATTGATGACGCCACAAAGAGGAAGCTTACATCAAGGCAGTTAGAGGGCAGAGCAATGGACTTGTGGAACTCTGTCACACTTGAGACCCCTGAAGAGGACGTTTCATGGGAGCTGTTTCAAGATAAGTTTGAAGCGAATTTTATATCCGCCGTGCAAAATCAATTCTGTTTAAGAGATTTGTGGAGCTTAAGTAGAATGGTCGTCCAGTTCTTGACTATATTTCTGATTTCGAGGCCTTGTCGAAGTATGCTCGTTCATATGTGGATACTCCTTATCAAAAGAATGAGAAGTTTGTCTTACGGTTGGATGAATATCTAGGGAATCAGCTTGTGGATCACCTCGTTGCTAACTTCGAGAAGATCGTCGAGAAGGATTTGAGACATGAAAGTATGTTTCCTAAGAAGATGTCTATTGTTGCACCTAAGGAAGAATAGAAGCCACAACACGGTGGTAATAATAAGAAGAGGAAGCAGTAGCAACAGAAAGGGAAGAATTGCCAAAATAAGCCTAAGAGTGAGGTTGTTTGCTTTAACTGCCAACAAAAAGGCCTTTTGGTAGTGAGTGCAAGAATCCCAAAGCTGAGAAGAAGTGCTTCAAGTGTGAAAGGCCTGGGCATGAGAAGAAAGATTGTCCAGAATCAGCTAAGGGCAAGTAGGTTGTGAAGAAATATGATTTGGAAATCGTGCCAACTTCTTCAAGATCTCCTACTGTAGAGGAGAAGGGAAAGGGTGTCATGATGCAAGGTACTCTTTTTGTTAATGGTGTTTAAGTTCGAGTTTTGTTTGATACTGGAGCATCGCGTTCTTTCATTTGCAATGAGCTTGTTTATCGCTTGGGTTTGGAACCCGAGATTTGTGATATGTCACTGGTTGTGACAAATCCAGTTAGGGGTTCGTCCAGTTTGTGCATGTTGTGCCGCAGTCTAGTGTTGTCGAGTCATGGTTTCTCTTTTGTATGTGATTGCTTTGTGTTGAACTTCGCTGAGTTTGGGATCATCTTGGGCATGGATTGGCTTAAGAGGTATGCGACAAGGGTGAATTGCGAGAAGCCAGATGTGAGGGTCGGGGATGTAGAAGGGTGAAAGGGGTTGATTAGATGTAAGTGCGAAGACAGGGTCTTCGTAAGTTATTTGTATTCGCTTGGGATTCCACAAGAAGACCTATCATCAGTGTTGATCGCTAATGAGCATGTAGATGTATTTGACGAGGTCAAAGGGTTGCCCCCGCATTGTGAGATCGAGTTTAGGATCGGTTTGATCGAGGGTGGTAAACCAATCGTTATGCCTCTTAGGCGGATGGCGCCTAAGGAACAACGAGAATTGGAGGTGCAAGTTTGTGACCTTCTGGAGAAGGGATTCATTCAGAAAAGTGTTTCCAAATGGGGTGCACCGGTCGTGTTTGCAACCATAGCAGATGGCTCGTTTAGATTGTGTGTGGACCATCGTGAGCTGAACAAGGTGGCCAAAAAGAACAAGTATCCATTGCCAAGGATAGACGACCTGTTCGATCAGCTTCATGAAGCTAAAGTATTTTCTCAGATGGATTTGGCAATGGGGTTTCACCAATTGAGGGTGGCTAAGGATAGTGTGCCAAATACTGCTTTTATGACACCATCTGGTTTCTTCGAGCGGTTGGTAATGCCATTCAGGTTGACTGACGCGCCAGCGTATTTCGTGGACCTTATGAATAGAGTGTTCAGAGACCAGTTGAACAAGTTTGTTCTTGTGTTCATGGATGATATTCTGGTTTATTCTTGAAATGAGGAAGAACATAAGACGCACTTGAGAGTTTTGTTAGAGATCTCGCGGAAACATCAGCTGAGAGCTAAGTTTTCCATGTGTCACTTCTAGAAGAGTGAAGTGAGGTGCTTAAGCCGGGTTGTTTCTGGAGATGGAATAGCGATTGACCCTGCTAAAGTGGCAGCAATCCAGGACTGGGATAGACCTATGAATGCGACGAATGTTCAGAGTTTCTTTGGGTTGGCTGGTTATTACCGACGGTTTATCAAGGATTTCTCCAACGTAGCTGCACCAAGACCGTAACACCCCACATCCGTTAAGGTCACTCATAAAGGGAATGCCTTAATTTCGGTGGAGAGTTATAGGTAAAAGATACAGATAAATTACAAGACAGACAAAATTAAAACAACGGAAAATAGAACTTTACTTTATTGATAAAAATAGTTTGTACAGCAATTTTTTCCAATGCCGAGTTATCTGTCTTACAAAATAAAGAAGCATAAAAATACATTTATATTCCCCAACGTAGTGTGAGCCAGCCATAGCAATGGAAAAGAGAATCCAAGCAAAACTTCGACTAACCTTCAGCTTGGAAAGAAAACTGGGCTAAGTAGTAATATTCCCTCCCTGCGAGCATGAGGGGGGGGGGGGGAACGGAAGACAAGAAAGCGAAAGAAAACAGAGTCAGACATAAAGTCTGGTTAGTTCAGTAACTTTCAGCATGTGAATAGGTAAAAAGCAACATGGCATGAATTAACTATATACAAAACTACACCATGATGACGGGAATCATAAGGTTAGCACAAGATATGATAAGGTAAGATAAACTGGATGCACTTATATACTTTCTCTGCTTCGCCACTACCTTTTTATTCTAATTTCTATATCCCTGCACCACCTAACTAGCAATCTGTATAAACTGATAAGAACTGATACTTGATCCCAATTCCCACAATTTTGGTTGTTTCAAGTGTACATCTATCAATTATTACCTAGGTCTAACCTAGGGTTTTATATCGAGCGCATTCTAGATCCAACCAGGTTTTTCGCTACCTAGGGCTACTGGGGTTTATGCTACCTATTGAACGGTTCTCGGATTTTAGGGTTTACACGACCTAGGTTCAACTAGGGATTATGCTACCTATCGAACGACACCCCTAATCTAGGACACACTACCCAGGGTGGTATATGTTCCTAGACTTTCCCCACGTATGTGTCGTGGATCGTTATCGCTGACTAGATGCACATGTCCTCTATGTGTGCGACCCGAGTCTCGTGGTAGTGTAAATCAAGAAACACGAAACTCGGTCGGGAGCTTTCATATATTTGCCGATGCAGATGCTAAGGTCTGTTTTTCTAGTAGCTATGGTCCCACCTGACCCCTCCCTCAACTAATGAAAGGCACACCTTGAAAAATGAGAACTATACGCAGGCCCTCTATGCCCCACTAACCTATGGCCATCCGCACCCATAACTAGATAACAAGTATATGGTCTGTTGGAGTTCTCCGCCTTTCCGCTTCACGTATCTCGATTGACTGAAGATGGTAGGTAGATGACGAGTTGCTATCACAGGGCTACTGGTCTCGCCGAATCACGTTGATCCATCCTAGTCTTTAGGTTGCCTCATATTGCAATCAAGGCATACCCTTGGTTCTTCTAACGCAGACCTTAAACTATGTGAGCCTAGGCGGATCATCTGCAGCCTCACAGAGGGATACCAAGAGTACTCTCATGTCCCCTCGAAGCCGCGTGCTTTGTAACCCAGTTTGGAGCCTTCTTTAAGATCAGATGGACGTTCTCTCCTTCTCGTGTTGTACTAAGGTTTACTACTTAGTTCCCTTAACTAAGGTTTACTACTTAGTTCCTGAATCGTCATTTTCTTAACTAAGGTTTACAACTTAGTCCTCTTACCTAAGTTTTACTACTTAGTTCTTTTTTTCTTGTCAAATTAGACTGGTTAAGTGTCATCAGTCCATTCAAGTTAACTTAACCCATTCATTTGTCATGTTAAACTGGTTAAGTGTTATCAGTAGTTCATGTTGACTTAACCCTACCACATATCTAGTTATATTGGTTAAGTATTTCTTATTACTTAACCCCACCCCTTCATCTTGTACTGGTTGAGTATCCATTTTAACTTAACCCTACCCCTTCTGTTTAAATAACATGCTAAAACTGTTAAGTCTTCTCTTAGTTAACTCAACCCTAACATCTGTTTAATTCACATGTTCTAATGGTTAAGTATTGTCCCTTCATGTTTTAACTTAACCTTGTTCATTTGGCACACTACGATGGCTAAGTGTTCTAAGTTTACTTAACTCCACCTTCTAGTCTAGTTAACATGTTAAATTGGTTAAGTGTATTTTACTTAACCCCACCTTCTAGTCTAGTTAACATGGTACAACGGTTAAACCTTTTCTTAACCTCACCCACTTGTCTAGTCAACATGTTATAACAGTTATTTAACCCCTACAAGTCTTGTTAACATGTTAAGTTGGTTAATTATTCGTATGGACTTAACCCTCCCATTCTAGCTTAACCGTTTCATAACTTTAAATTATTCTTTAAAGCACCAACCACACACATTAGACAGATCTCGTTGCGGTTATTGGATGTCTCGGTCGGTTTCGGGCAGATTTACACCGCAACTCAGTCTAACCTCGGGTCCTTTTGGGCTAAATGCTCTAACCTCCCACATTAGATAAGTATTGTTATGGTTTCTAGATTTGCCGGGCGGTTCCGGGCAGTCTTACACGGTAACTCAATCTAACCTCGGGTTAGGCATATTCGTCTTTCCTAGATTTACATATCTATCCCTTTTTGTCTATATGCAAATTGCTAACGACTCTTTTAAACAAATTTGGCCTATGTCATATTCATTTGTCACGCCCACTAACATACCTGTATTCTAAGCCCAAAACTTGATTTACCTATCATTTAACCCAACCCACAGTTTTATGCCAATTTCGATTCTAGTATTCCCATTTACAGTTCATGTCAAAACTTGATTTGATACTCTAGTTTATAGTTTATGCCCAAAACTTGGCTTACATGCCAATAACTTACTTTGCGGCCAATTAACAATTTGCCATTATACGCCCAAGTCTAATATGCATGTAATATTTACTATTATAGCCAATTCAGATTTATATCAACACGTTTATTATGCCAAATTATATAAATTAAGCTACGCCCAAATTCCGCCGTCGTAGTCGTACGTATAACATGATTTCACAAGTTTCTAAGTACTTATGAAATGAAACTAGCAAAAGGATCAGGAGATAAGCATGAGAATTTGACATAAAAGAATAGGCATGCGAAAGCGAACCAAATACCAAGATAATGGTTCCAATAAGTTTGATGTACATAATAGTGAATAGGAATAAACTAGACAAGCTACATCATAAATATAATATCAACATAATTTAGGGAATAGGCATAGGTGATTTGGTCCAACATGATGTCAGTTCGGTGTACAACATGATTTGTAACTATAGTGTTATGGGCATACGCAACTGACCATGCTAGTCAAAGGCAATTAACCACAATAGTCCTAGGCAATTAACCAAAAAATAGTCCTAGGAAATTAACCACAATAGTCATAGTCATGGTTTCATAGTTATGAATCATGGGCGATTAAACACAATAGTCATGGATAATTAACCAAAATAGTCCTAGGCAATTACCCTAAATAGTCATAGGCAATTAACTGTAATAATTTCAAAGTCATGGTTAGGGACAATAGTCTTATAATCATAGGCAGTAATCTCATAGTCATGAGTCACAGGTGATTAGCCACAATTGTCCTTGCCATAGTCATAGGCAATATTTTTATGTTCACGGTCATAGGCATAGGCATAGTCTTACGTTCACAATCATAGGCATAGGCATAGTCTCATGTTCACAGTCATAGGCATAGGCTATTAACAATAGTTCCAACGTCATAGGCATAGGCACAGTCTCATCGGTAATTAATCTCAATAGTTCTTAATCAGATCCAAAGGCATATACAAGCAAAGATTCGAATAAGAGGATCATGCATATTCTTATATCCATTTAATTACATGCCACAAATAGATCTGGACGTTCAAATCTAAAAGGTAACTGACCTACATTGATCGGCTTTAGAAAAGGATAATAAAATAACGTTGAGGTGATTTGGTATGATTTGCGCGACGTTGCTCGAAGCCGTTGAGTTAGCTTTTCCTTCCCTTCTTGAAGCTCTAACTTGATTTGAATCTCCAATTTGAAATTCCTAGCCGTAGTCTTCAAGAATAGTCTTCATGTTTTATTTTATTTATTTCAATTATTCCAGAGGCAGCATAAGGAGAGAATGAAATGGTGTAAAGAGAATGAGGCTAGGAGGCTGTTTATATTGGATTAGGCGGACAAATCTAGACAGAAAACGAGACCAGATACATCAGAATGAACCCTGGCTCAAAACTGGGCTCTGGCACCAGGTCAACCCCCAAGTCGACACTATGGTCGACCCCCATGTCGACCTAGCCTGGGCGGGAACTTTCCCGCCCAGCCTGTTCTGGTTTTTGAATTCGAATTTGAATTCGAATTTCGAGATGTTTTTCTGTTCTAAAAATTCCTGAAACTTCGGAGGGTCATATCACCCTCATACGGACTCCGTTTCTCAAAAACTCGGACTTGTTTCCAAGAAGAATTTCGAGACGAACGCAATGTCGCAACCCATTTCCCTTGATTCTTACTTTATAATTTAATTCTGCCTTGATTTATGGTTTTAACATGTTATAAAAATATGGGGTGTTACATTCTCCCCCTCTTAAAAGGATTTCGTCCCCGAAATCTTCAAGTTTGGAAGAATGTATCCTACCATCCAATCACCCATCTATTCAATCATTCAATCACAGGCATCCATTGCCCTTAAAAAGATTTCTAATGCTTTCATGTTCATATGCATAGTGTGTGTATATGTCTTTATCTAATGCAAAATCAGGCGGTCTACTGATTCAGTTGACCTCCTTAATGCGAATTATGTCAGTGCCATGCGTCCAATCATGTATGCAAGCATACCTAGTTATGTAAATACTACATGTGTGCATAGCCATTTATCCATATGCAATATCCATATGATAACATATTCAGTTAAATCCGTTAAGCAAACACATATATGCTAATGAAATATGAAAGTGACTGAGTCTTTCTAATGCCTATGGTGTGTATATGCATCCATGAGCAACCATTTGCAACCATCAATCGTAACATGTTTCAAGTACATGTTTACATCCATTGGCTTCTACCTAAGGATCGATGATACGCCCTAGCGGATATACCTTAAAAGCTAGGAGGTATGTATAAAATTCCTGGAAAAAGAGATCAAGGTCGTACCCTTAAGAAAAAGGTATGATGCGTGTATCTAGTCTTCAATCTTCTAAGTCGCATCTTCTTGAGCTTCACTATTCTGTACCTTATCTAATTAATCTTCACGATTGCGAAGCTTCTTGACCTCCATTCCCAAAACTATCGTTGATCGAATAGTTGGCTTTTCATTGTCAACTGGATACATGTGGAAGTTTATCCGCGTTTTAGGGGTAAAACTCTTAACCTAATCAAAAACATCTGCGTACTCATGGACTACCCTAATGGATTGCAAATCGTCGATAAATGCATTAAGCGATTCTAGCTGATTCTTTACACGGAATCTCGAGGGTATTTCCAAGACAAGTCAAAAGTCTAACTACCCTTCGTTCAAAATTACTAGCCAACTGACTCATGCCTAGAATCAACTCATAGCCCATGGAAGCAAAAACATAAGCATTACACTTAAACTCAACACTTAATATAGTTATTCTCAAATCCTTACAAACCAAAGGTAAATGGGTCGAACCACCAATTGGATTTGTGACTAAAATGGGATCTTCTCCTATACAAGTACTAAGGTGCAGAGACTCAACTATGGAAGTAGATATGAACAAATGCGAAGCGCTAAGATCAAAAGAGTACTAACTGGTTGATCAAAACGAAAAGCTAAATTTTTCCAACAAAGACTTTTACTATCTCTCTCAGGTATTCTGGTGGTGAAAACATGCACTCGCCCTTCTGAAAATCATGTCCCTCGTCCTTGCCCTCGTCCTTAATTATATGCCCTATCATACCATGGAGAAGATACTTCCTCTCGTCTTAGGTTTTAAAATCCCTTCTTTCTTCGTGAGTCGAGTTTATATCCATGAATTTCCCATCCTTGTGTTGAGTTCCCTAGCCAAACTCCCTCATCCTCATCTTTACCATCCCTGTGTAATCATATTGCAAGTTTCTCAAAAGTTGCCTCCATCGCACGGATAACCCTTCAAAGCTAGAAAGAAGACTAGCTGCAGGTGAAAATAGATGGGAGTCGGGCACTACTTTTCCCTTCGATAGGTATCGTAGTCTTATCAAGCCTACGGAACCGTGCTGCGATGAGGTTACCCCCCAAAATGATAGGAGCCCCGAAGACTCAAGAAAGAAGGGGACAAGAGTTCAAACAGAGGATCAGAAGATAGTACGTATGGCTTTTGGGGAATATGCCTTTAAAACAAAACTTTTCTTTTGAAAAATGCTTCTTTAAAAACCGTTTGAAAATAAATTTTTTTTTTTCAAATCTTTTTATCTGATCCGGTAACCTTCAGCTCTAATACCACGTGTAACACCCCACATCCGTTAAGGTCACTCATAAAGGGAATGCCTTAACTTCGGTGGAGAGTTATAGGTAAAAGATACAAATAAATTACAAGATAGACAAAATTAAAACAACGGAAAATAGAACTTTACTTTATTGATAAAAATAGTTTGTAAAACAATTGTTTCCAATGCTGGGATATCAATCTTACAAAATAAAGAAGCATAAAAATACATTTATATTCCCCAATGTAGCGTGAGCCTGCCATAGCAATGGAAAAGAGAATCCAAGCAAAACTTCAACTAACCTTCAGCTTGGAAAGAAAACTGGGCTAAGTAGTAATATTCCCTTCCTGCGAACCTGGGGGGGGGGGGGGGGAATGCAATACAAGAAAGCGAAAGAAAACAGAGTCGGACATAAAGTCTGGTAAGTTCAGTAACTTTCAGCATGTGAACAGGTAAAAAGAAACATGGCATGAATTAACTGTATACAAGACTACACCATGATGACGGGAATCATAGGGTTAGCACAAGATATGATAAGGTAAGATAAAATGGATGCACTTATATACTTTCTCTGCTTCGCCACTACCTTGTCATTCTAATTTCTATATCCCTGCACCACCTAACTAGCAATCTGTATAAACTGATAAGAACAGATACGTGATCCAAATTCCCACAATTTTGGTTGTTTCAAGTGTACATCTATCAATTATTACCTAGGTCTAACCTAGGGTTTTATATCGAGCGCATTCTAGATCCAACCAGGTTTTTCGCTACCCAGGGCTACTGGGGTTTATGCTACCTATTGAACGGTTCTCGGATTTTAGGGTTTACGCGACCTAGGTCCAACTAGGGATTATGCTACCTATCGAACGACAACCCTAATTTAGGACACACTACCCAGGGTGGTATATGTACCTAGACTTTCCCCACGTATGTGTCGTGGATCGTTATCGCTGACTAGGTGCACATGTCCTCTATATGTGCGACCCGAGTCTCATGGCAGGGCAAATCAAGAAACACGGAACTCGGTCGAGAGCTTTCAGATATCTGCCGATGCAGATGCTAAGGTCTGTTTTTCCAGTGGCTATGGTCCCACATGACCCCTCCCTCAAATACTGAAAGGCACACCTTGAAAAATGAGAACTATACGCAGGCCCTCTATGCCCCACTAACCTATGGCCATCTGCACCCATAACTAGATAGCAAATATATGGTCTGTTGGAGTTCTCTGCCTTTCTGCTTCACGTATCTCGATTGACTGAAGATGGTAGGTAGACGACGAGTTGCTATCACAGGGCTACTGGTCTCGCCGAATCACGTTGGTCCATCCTAGTCTTTAGGTTGCCTCATATTGCAACCAAGGCATACCCTTGGTTCTTCTAACGCAGACCTTAACCTCTGTGAGCCCAGGCGGATCATCTGCAGCCTCACAGAGGGATACCAAGAGTACCCTCATGTCCCCTCGAAGCTGCGTGCTTCGTAACCCAGTTTGGAACCTTCTTTAAGATCAGATGGACGTTCGCTCCTTCTCGTGTTGTACTAAGGTTTACTACTTAGTTCCCTTAACTAAGGTCTAGTTCCTGAATCGTCATTTTCTTAACTAAGGTTTACAACTTAGTCCTCTTACCTAAGGTTTACTACTTAGTTCTTTTTTTCTCGTCAAATTAGACTGGTTAAGTGTCATCAGTCCATTCAAGTTAACTTAACCCATTCATTTGTCATGCTAAACTGGTTAAGTGTTATCAGTAGTTCATGTTGACTTAACCCTACCACAAATCTAGTTATATTGGTTAAGTATTTCTTATTACTTAACCCCACCCCTTCATCTTGTACTGGTTGAGTATCCATTTTAACTTAACCCTGCCCCTTCTGTTTAACTAACATGCTAAAACGGTTAAGTGTTCTCTTAGTTAACTCAACCCTAACGTCTGTTTAATTCACATGTTCTAATGGTTAAGTATTGTCCCTTCATGTTTTAACTTAACCTTGTTCATTTGGCACACTAAGATGGCTAAGTGTTCTAAGTTTACTTAACTCCACCTTCTAGTCTAGTTAACATGTTAAATTGGCTATGTGTATTTTACATAACCCCACCTTCTAGTCTAGTTAACATGGTATAATGGTTAAACCTTTTCTTAACCTCACCACTTGTCTAGTCAACATGTTATAACAGTTATTTAACCCCTACAAGTCTTGTCAACATGTTAAGTTGGTTAAGCATTCCTATGGACTTGACCCTCCCATTCTAGCTTAACTGTTTCTTAACTTTAAATTATTCTTTAAAGCACCAACCACTCACATTAGACAGATCTTGTTGTGGTTACTGGATATGTCGGTCGGTTCCGGGCAGATTTACACCGCAACTCAGTCTAACCTCGGGTCCTTTTGGGCTAAATGCTCTAACGACCCACATTAGATAGGTATTGTTACGGTTGTTGGATTTGCCAGGCGGTTCCGTGCAGTCTTATACCGTAACTCGATCTAACCTCGGGTTAGACATATTCGTCTTTCCTAGATTTACATATCTATCCCTTTTTGTCTATATGCAAATTGCTAACGAGTCTTTTAAACAAATTTGGCTTATGTCATATTCATTTGTCACGCCCACTATCATACCTGTATTCTAGGCCCAAAACTTGATTTACCTATCATTTAACCCAACCCACAGTTTTATGCCAATTTAGATTCTAGTATTCCCATTTACAGTTCATGTCAAAACTAGATTTGATACTCTAGTTTACAGTTTATGCCCAAAACTTGGCTTACGTGCCAATAACATACTTTGCGGCCAATTATCAATTTACCATTATACGCCCAAGTCTAATATGCATGTAATATTTACTATTATAGCCAATTCAGATTTATATCAACACGTTTATTATGCCAAATTATATAAATTAAGCTACGCCCAAATTCCCCCGCCATAGTCGTACGTATAACATGATTTCACAAGTTTCTAAGTACTTATGAAATTAAACTAGCAAAAGGATTAGGGGATAAGCATGAGAATTTGACATAAAAGAATAGGCATGCAAAAGCGAACCAAATACAAAGATAATGGTTCCAATAAGTTTGATGTACATAATAGTGAATAGGGAATAAACTAGACAAGCTACATCATAAATATAAGATCAACATAATTTAGGGAATATGCAAAGGTGTCCAACATGATGTCAGTTCGGTGTACAACATGATTTGTACTATAGTGTTATGGGCATACGCAACTAACCATGCTAGTCAAAGGCAATTAACCACAATAGTCCTAGGCAATTAGCCACAAAATAGTCCTAGGCAATTAACCACAATAGTCATAGTCATGGTTTCATAGTTATGAATCATGGGCGATTAAACACAATAGTCATGGATAATTAACCAAAATTGTCCTAGGCAATTACCCTAAATAGTCATAGGCAATTAACTGTAATAATTTCAAAGTCATGGTCATGGACAATAGTCTTATAATCATAGGCAGTAATATCATAGTCATGAGTCATAGGCGATTAGCCAAAATTGTCCTTGTCATAGTCATAGGCAATAGTTTTATGTTCACGGTCATAGGCATAGGCATAGTCTTATGTTCACAGTCATAGGCATAGGCATAGTCTCATGTTCACAGTCATAGGCATAGGCTATTAACAATAGTTCCAACGTCATAGGCATAGGCACAGTCTCATCGGTAATTAATCCCAATAGTTCTTAATCAGATCCAAAGGCATATACAGGCACAGATTCGAATAAGAGGATCAGGCATATTCTTATATCCATTTAATTACATGCCACAAATAGATCTAGACGTTCAAATCTAAAAAGTAACTAACTTACATTGATCGGCTTTTGAAAAGGATAATAAAATGATGTTGAGGTGATTTGCAATGATTTGCGTGACGTTGCTCGAAGCCGTTGAGTTAGCCTTTCCTTCCCTTCTTGAAGCTCTAACTTGATTTGAATCTCCAATTTGAAATTCCTAGCCGTAGTCTTCAAGAATAGTCTTCATGTTTTATTTTATTTATTTCAATTATTCCAGAGGCAACATAAGGAGAGAATGAAATGGTGTAAAGAGAATGAGGCTAGGAGGCTGTTTATATAGGATTAGGCGGACGAATCTGGACAGAAAACGAGACCAGATACATCAGAATGAACCCAGGCTCAAAACTAGGCTCTGGCACCAGGTCGACCCCTAGATCGACACTATGGTCGACCTGGTCCCTGGGAGGTCGACACTATGGTAGACCTGGTCCTGGGCGGGAACTTTCCCGCCCATCCTGTTCTGGTTTTTGAATTCGAATTCGAATTTCGGGTTGTTTTTCTGTTCTGAAAATTCCTAAAACTTCGGAGGGTCATATCTCCCTCATACGGACTCCGTTTCTCGAAAAATCGGACTCGTTTCCAAGCAGAATTTAAAGACGAACGCAATGGCACAACCCATTTCTCTTGATTCTTAATTTATAATTTAATTCTGCCTTGATTTATGGTTTTAATATGTTATAAAAATACGGGGTGTTACAAAGACAAAGAATAACCAAGTGTTCACATGGGATGCAAAGTGTGAGCAAGCGTTTGGAATCCTAAAGGAGAGATTGACTAGTGCTCCTGTGTTGACCATTCGAAGTGGGAACGAACAGATGGTGGTATATACCAATGCATGTGGTATTGGACTTAGAGCAGTGCTAATGCAGAAGGATAAGGTTGTGGCCTACGCGAGTCGACAGCTAAAGCCGCATGAGAAGAATTACCCAACTCATGATTTGGAGTTAGCGGCGATTGTCTTTTCTCTAACGGTGTGGAGACATTACCTATTGGGAGTTCGATTCGAGTTATTTACGGATCACAAATCGTTGAAGTATCTTTTCACCTAAAAGTATTTGAATCTTCGGAAGCAACGATGGTTAGAGTTTCTGGCGTCATATGATTTTGGTATAGCCTATACTCCTGGTAAAGGTAACACAGTTGCAGATGCATTGATTCGAAGACACGCGAGTTTAGGAGCGATGTTTTCAAAAATGGAAGAGCCTCGAGTATTTGGCAAGGTTTGATTTCAAGCCAAGGTGTGAGCTAGAACCTGAATTGTTGGCAAGCTTATCGATAAGACCTACTCTTGTCAAAAGGATTTGCGAGAGCCAAAAGCGAGATTCAAAGCTTGTTGAGTTTATCCAGAAGCTAATCAGAGAATAAAGAGTTTGAGGTCGACCGGGAAGGTTGGCTTCGAAAACAAGGACGATTAGTTGTTACTGATATTGATGGATTGAGAGATGAGGTTATAAGAGAATGTCATCACTCAAAGTTGACGATTCATCCGGTGCCAATAAGATATATCAGGAAACGAAGCGAGTCTACTACTGGGAAGGGATGAAGCAAGATATTGGGAAGTTTATTTCTAAGTGCATGAACTGTCAGTTGGTGAAAGTTGAACAGAAGAAGCTGAGTGGTTTGCTTTAGCCATTAGAAGTTCCTACGTGGAAGTGGGACCAGATATCAATGGATTTTATCGATGGACTACCTAGAACCAGGGCAGGAAATGAAGGTATTTGGGTCATCGTGGATTACTTGACCAAAAGTGCAAGATTCATTCCTGTCAAGTCGACTAGGACGGCGTCAATGTTGGCCGAGCTTTATGTAAAGTGGATAGTTCGATTCCATGGAGTCTCAAAAAGTATAGTAAGTGACCGAGATCCATTATTTACGAGTGGAATTTGGAGAAGTTTGCAAGAATCTTTGGGAACCGAGTTATGCTTGAGTACGGGTTACCATCCCCAAAATGACTATCAAACCGAGTGGGTCAACTGAGTTTTGGAAGTTCTCCTAAGAGCTTGCGTGTTGGATTTTGGGGGATCATGGAAGGACCATCTGCATCCAGCTGAGTTTGCATATAAAAATAGCTACCGGTCTAGCATTGGGATAGCACCATACGAGGCGTTGTATGGAAGATCATGCAATTCTCCAGCTTGTTGGCTAGAAACTGGAGATAAGTTGGTACTTATGCTAGAGATAATAAGAAAGACATCAGATTGTATCGAGATCGTTCAACAATGAATGAAGGCAGACCAAGATCATCAGAAAAGTTACGCCGATAAGCGTCGTAAGGATTTGGAATTCGACGTTGGCGATATGGTTTTCGTGAAGATTTCGCCATTGAAGCATGTGGTTCGATTTGGAAGTAAAAGGAAGCTAGCTCCAAGGTTTGTTGAACCATTTTCGATAGTCAAGCGAATCGGAAAGCTCGCATATAGGTTGGAGTTACCGGAGAAGATGTCGAGTGTGCATTACGTGTTTCGTGTGTCATTTCTACGAAAGCTTGTGCATGACTCGAATGTGGTGGTATCTCCAGAGCGGTACGAAGACCTAGAAGTAGAGACCACGGACACGAGATCTCGTAAGCCACTTCGTGTTGTGGGGAACGACACGGAACAACTTAGAAGGAAGACGGTTAAGCTAGTCAAGGTACAATGGAGTAAATATGGAGACGATTGTACATGGGAGACGGAAGAGAGCATGAGAGAGACTCATCCAGATCTCTTCGTCGGTAGGACCCTTTGATCATATCATCGTTATATCATTGTATCTTTTTGTTGTTTGATAGAATTCTGCATGCTAGAATAGGGCTATTGATGCATGACTTGATGGTTGCTAGTTTGGATGATAGAATTGGCTTCACATGATGATATGCATGCGGGATTATTGTGGTTGCTTGTGTTTTCTTGGAATTTCGGAGGTGAAATTCTTAAGGGGGGAGAATGTAACAGCCAGCATTTTACGTATCAGAAGATCATAAAATATTTTTATTTTATTCCCTGAGGGTTGGATCATTCTCATCTTTTAATATGTTGCTTATGTGGATGTGAGGCATGTCCATAATTTTTCCCGATTTTATTTGTGACCATTTTGCCCTTGTCAGTCTTGTACAAGGGATAACTTTTGACTCAGGTCGAATCAGAGGGTGAAACATGTGCTATTGGAACAGAATTGATGTTTGCCTTTCCGTAGAGTGGTTACATTAAAGATTTGGCTCAGTGGTTTGGGAGGAATCATTGTTTTAAGGTTTTTCAATTGGTTGTTCATGATTTTGAGCCACAATGAGCTGATTTGAGAAGGCCCAATTAGTGGGTTGGTGGAAACTATAAACAGAGGGTGAGAGGTATGGGAAATCGTTTACCTCTCCATTCTCTCGTTAGGTGGCCTTGAGCTCCTCCAACACCTTTCCATCATTAAAAATCAAAATCCAAGTAGGGAAATCATAGATCTACACCACTGGAGGCTAGATCTACATTAATTGAAGCCATAGTTCATCGAATCAAGGGGTTAGGTGCAAGGTGCTTGCTGTCCGGATTATTATTTCATCAATTTTAGCTTATTTTGGGGAATCGGTGAGTGGTTTGCATCTCTCACATGGATTTGATGAAGTATATGAGTGTTTGGTCATGTTTTTCATCAAATTCAAGTTGTTTTCCATAGATCTAAATCATGATAAGTCCTATTTCATATGAATTACTTTAGGATCTGATTTAGTAAGTTAAAACTGGTAATTCTTATGCTACTTCATACGTGTATGCAAGTTAGATCTATAATTTTTGTTCATATGTTCATTTATCATGATTTTAGTGAAATTTGCACAATTTTGGTAATATTCGTCATATCTATGTTGTTAGTGATTTCATAACATGTTTATGGTTGTGTTGAATGAATTAGACGAGTATATTTTGTTGACTGTATCGATTGGCGAAGTTTTGGTCGAAATTGGACTTAGATTGGGGCTGTTTAGGCCAGGGTCGCACCAGAGAAACGACAGCATTTGTGAAATGCTGTGGTTGGTCGTGCATATAAAAGCAACTGAGAAATGCTGTGGTCGGTCGCACATATGACAGCATTTGATAAATGTTGTGGTCCGTCGCACCTACGACGTCATTTGTGAAATGCTGTGGTCGGTCGCGCATATGATAGCATTTGAGAAATGCTGTGGTTGGTCACACCTATGACAGCATTTGTGAAATGCTGTGGTCGGTCGCGCATGAGTTTTTTTGTCGCACCTACGACAGCATTTATGAAATGTTGTGGTCGGTCGCGCATGAGTTTTGGGTCGCACCTACGACAACATTTGTGAAATGCTCTGGTCGATCGCAACTATGACAGCATTTGTGAAACGTTGTGGTCGGTCGAGCATGGGTTTCGGTCACGCATGGATGCAGAATTGAACCAGGGGATATAACAGCATTTCAGAAACGTTGTAAAAGGTTGTTTTGACATTTTGGCCAGTTTTTCATAGCAAAAAGGCTAGAGATGCTATAAAATGCAGTATCGACCAAACGAAACTTGTTTTTGAGTCGATAATGTTTCTAGCTTCGACATGAGTTAAAGTAGGAAGGTTCGAAGTGTTGTAATGTGTTCATTGATCGGTGAAAAGCAGCGAATGAGATGACAACTCAAAGGTCGTGAGTTGGTGGATAATGGTTGCTCGAGAAGGTTGCTTGAGCTATGAAAAGTCATCAAGTTGGATGTTTAGATACGGAGGCCGAGAGGTTATCGTTATCGTAAGTTCTAGCAGGCTCAAAGCAAAGGTACGATCATGGCACCCAAAAGACCGATTATAGGTCGAGTACCTTGGGTATCGTTGAAAGGCCTAGTTGTCAAGGTTGGACATACATAAGTATTTTTGAAAGGCGTACGGAGTTTATGCTAGAACTGGGGTTACCATTAGCCCTTGACATATGGCAAGGTTGGCCATCATACGATTAATGATGGTTCCAAAGCAGGATTGACGGTGATAGCCAGAGTCAGTCATGGATGACTGGTTGTTCTATTTGTACCGTCTCATGTAGGTTGTCCAACGTCGAAGGAGATGTTCCTTGAGTGCTTGTATGATATTGGTTTAGGCCTCTGGTGATTGTGCTTGAGGGATGTTGAACTCGATTAGGATGGTTTACATGAGATATATATAATCTGGATGTTATGAGTGCTTACCATGATTGAATGGGTGTTCTGGTTTCCATGAATTAATGGTTGAATTGTTTATCATAAAGGCTACCGCAATCCGATGTGGGGAAGACAGAGTTGAGTTCTTCTCTAGTGTTTTGTAAATTGGTATGTTAATCAACCTATTCTCATATACTTTATTGTTGAAGTTTGTTAGTTGTTTTATCGCTCACTAAGACTATTGTCTGACTCAAGGTTTTATGTTTCCTCTTATTTTCTTGGGTTTTTCACCCGGTTGTGGATGGGCAGACTAAGTAGCAGGTTACAGGTTATTAGTGAGGACGATGATGCTGTACGGAGGTGAGTAGGAGGCTGGCGTACCAGTTTTACTACTATCTAGTATCTTTGTTTCCGCTGTTTGAGTGCTCTGTGAGGGTTGTAGTGAGGCCTTATGTACAAACTTTGGTATCAGTTGGATAACCTTTCAGGATGTTGAGAAAGTTTCAAAAGTTTGTTGTATGACGCTTCATTACTATTACCTGTTGTATATGTTCTATTATATTTTATCCTTGCGCCGTGAGTTCTACGACAGGTTCCGATGTTGTTTACCTACCCTGATGATCGTCCATAGCTGTTTGGCACACTTTTCAGCGCATTATTCCTCTTGTTTAGTGCAGGGGCTATGGAAGGTCATCACATGTAGTGACAGTATAAGATGGAATTATGATTAAATAAGAAAGAGTGAGGTAACTTATGAAACAAGCTATATTTAATCATAAATGATAATTGACATGTTAAATAGAAAACTTGTGAATTGAAATATACTTAACTACATATTAAGTAGAACATGTTATGTAACCATGAATCGAATAAAAATAGAAAGGGATTGTGTATTATAGAACTTGGATCACAATCTAGAGAATAACATGTTGTGGGCTTATTAGCTTAAATGGGTTAAGTTATAAGACTGAAATTAATAAGCAAGAGGAACTTGGTAACTTTAATAAGAAGTCAATGTGAATGAGAATAACCAAGTTAAATGGAAACCTGATGAGGTGAAGCAAGCACATAAAAGAATGTTTAGACTTATGGTCTAATAACATATTAAACTGAGGCGCACCGCGCATGGACCAGTCCGCACGTTTGAGCTGAATAACCCAACGGGGTAGATCATTGTAGTGTCATGAGGCAATAGTGGAGCGCACGTTCATCTGGTTATTCTGTCGGCTCCGAAGTACTAAAATAGGAAGCACATGGCTTCCTGAGATACGTAAGGTGCTCCTGGTAGTCCTCTGTGTGGTGGCAAATATTTAGGCTGTACTCTTAGAGGTTGGGTCTGCGCGTAACTAACGGGTGGGTGGGCCTTGACTGCAAAAGTAGGTTTGCAGTCAAAATTCTGTTACGAGGTAACACTAGCGTGATTCGGCGATCGCCTCAATGGTTTGGTAGGGGTCACGACCAATAAGGATAGTAGATCATCGGTTACCTTTCACCGGCAGCCAGTTGATTCAAAAAGATTAGTAATAAACCCAAGAAACCATTAACCTTTCACTATCGAGGCACAACGGTTGAGGGGAGACGCCAACTGGATGTTTAGATTGTTTGTTAAGGGGATGTCGCTAAGCTCTTGTAGTCTTTACTAGTTGAGGGAGGGACCGTGGTGGGGCCAAAGCCACCACGAAAAATAGACCCGACGGATATATGTATTTTGAGGCTCTTAAAGGCAGGCCTGTATAGATATGGAAAAGCTCCGACTGAGTTCCGTGTTTCTTGTATCGCCTTCCACGGAACTCGGTGCATATTAGAGGATACGTGTTGTTAAGGCAACGAGCTATAATTGACGATATGCATGTGGGAAAGTCTGGATACAGCATGTCTACTTTTGGTGGTGTATCGTAGACTGAGGGCATCACTATGTGATAAAGTCTGATTCGATCAAAGGTGACAATCCATACGCTTACGTACCATAATAATTGACAGATATATGCGAAACGTAACATTGTTATATAGAGATCCGTATGTCACTCCGGCATAGGATAAGGGACTGCACACATTTTTGTTGCATTACGGTAGAGACCGTGCGAGTGGGGTACATTGGGGTGTACCTCAATATTGGGGGTAGCTACATATATACTGTATTTGGTTAATCCATTAGAGAGTAAACGGGTGCGACGTGTGTGTAAGCCTTGAGTGTTGTTAACCAAAGTAACCTAATAAATAAGAAAATATGATTGAATGGTATATGTAGGGTTATCCAAAGCGTATAGTTTAAATCCAGTCACCAGAACTTGTGTTCTGGCCCCCTCCTCATAATATACTCGCAGGTTGGATTTGTGCAGAGATATGATAGCTTTTTATGCTAGTTAGTCAGTGTTATGCTGTGAGATATTTTCTAAGCCCTGACATGTTTTATGTCTCTGTCTTTTCTGCAAGATACCAGAGCAAACCAACACAAGTTTCGATACGTTAGAATTTTGAAAAAAATTCGGTTTGTCAGAATTCGAGTTGTTACATCTGGTATCATAGCTTAGGTTTAGGATTCCTGTATAAATGTGAGTGAACGTATTTGTATTTTTAAAAATATAAATATTATATATACCTAGATCCATAGAAGAACCCACTAAATAGAAAGAGTATAATATGTTAAGAATTGGGATGACCATTTTGTACACTAAAGGAATGACCATGGAAATTTGTGTGGCGGCCCGCCCCGCACCAGCCGGCATTTTCTATTGAAGTGCGATGTGCCGATGCCCAACCGACACGGGGCGGTCGTCAAAAGAAAAGAAAGAAGACGATGAATCAACAAAGAACCTGTAGTATATCTCACCGCGCATGGAACAAAATATAATTATAGCATAACTTGATATAAAACAAGCGAGATAGTGCATAAGCTGAAAACTAAATCATCATAACAGCGGAAAAATTCAAATACAGTTTATGATCCAAACCATCATTATTACACTTTAAAACTGTCTCTAAACCAAAATAGGAAGGTACACTACTAATGTCCAAAGTAGTGACCAGCAACAACACAGGGATAATATATGGGAATAATATGTGTAAGCCTCCTGCTCGTCTTCGGACAGCTACTCACGCATCACTACCTAACCTGTCTCAAGCCTGCTCGTTTAGGAGCATCCAGAGTAATAAGAAGAGACATAAAACTCTGGGCAGACAAAAGTCTGGTATGAGCGATAAGCAACAAAACAGAACAATAACAGGTATAATCCAATCATACCTGAACCTGGACCTGCAACCAAAGAGTTAGCACAACAAGAAGTACAGTACTCTAAGGTAACACTAACATAAAGTGTAAATGGGGGTGGGGTTATAGTGATAGAAAACATTAAGCATAGTAATCATCCTCACATCTCTCACTCAGTGCGTAAAGCATACGATATCCACCACTCGATCACCCAATCCTTTGCTACGATCACTTTGCTCCTTGGAATCACAATGACCCCATTGCTCTGATTCGTTGCCACTGATCTGTCTCTTAGTGGTGAACTAAAGTTATGGATATCGATAAACCCTTTGCATACGTCCCGCAGCAAAGTCCAACTCATGAAGTTGACTCGTTGATCCCCTTTGGGATCCTGAGTAATAACCTCTCATTTGGACTACCTTTGCATCTCGGGTTTTGGTCATTATCCCATCATGTGACTTTTCAGTTCAGTTCGTGATCCTCCATATCGACTCGTGATGCTCCAAGGATTCGGTTTGTGATCAGCTTCCTTGGTTCGTGGTTCGGGTCAAGCTTCGACTCGTGCCACTCCCTTGGCTTCGGTGCGTGGTCCACACGGCTCGCGGTCCCCCTCCTGGCACGGTTCGTGATTCACCTTTTTTCCATTCTTAGTTCGGGTTCGTGGTAAACAGGCGGCTCGTGGTCCCTATCCTGATCCAGTTCGTGATTCTCCAGTCCGGGTCGTGATCCCCTTTCCTTCCTGGTGCGGTTTACGGCTCGGCATCCTAGGGTTCGCCCCCTTCCTCACGGTCGCCCTCCTAGGGTTCACCCTATTCCTCACGGTCGGGGTGTGAGGGTTCGCCATCTTCCTCATGGTCGGGGTGTAGGGTTCGCCATCTTCCTCACGATCGGGTCGTGAGGGTGCTTCACGTTCCTAGGGATCAGTTCGTGAGGATACTTCGCCATCCTAGGAGTCGGGTTGTGCGGTTACTTCTCCATCCTAGCGGTCGGGTCGTGAGGATACTTCACCATCCTAGGGGTCGGGTCGTGAGGATATTTCACCATCCTAGGAGTCGGGTTGTGAGGATACTTCTCCATCCTAGGAGTCGGGGTGTGAGGGTGCAACATGATCCTAGGGGTCAGTTCGTGAGGGACAGGTGTTTCATGAACGGGAATGACCAATTTCCTGTAACTTTTTCCAACAAGCAATCTACGCCTTACGATGGCATTTTCGACCAATCTTACTTTCCTATGCAATCACAAATCATTCCAAACAGTAATAGCAACATATATAATCAACCATAAACACCAAAACAACAATTTAACTTGCAAATATGGATCAAACATACCCAAAACTATGATTTCCCCCTTAATCCCCTTAACCATGATTTAACCATACGATTAGCAAAACATGTCCAAACTAACCCAAATTTCTAACATAGGCTTAAAATAATATTTAAGAATTTCTAAACATTTTTCCAGAATTTTAACATGCATAATTTCGTTACTTAACACTAATCACCCCTAATTAGCCGTAGTTAGTGAAAAACAATGCAAATCACTCACCTTAGCCAAAATATAAACTCAGATCTAAAATGATTCTTTAAACGGCACGAATTCCAATGCACACAGCATCCTTTGCCTCTAATTTGATATTGATTAGACTTGGTTTGATGCTAATTAGCTTAATCTTCAATTAAAAGTGATTTGGAGATGTTTTAGAAAGTGGAGGCCATGGCAAGGGTTCAAGAGATGTAAGTGGCGGCTAGAAAACCGATTAGAAAAGATTTTCCAAACGCTATCAGCCTCCCCATAACCCTAATCCCGAAATGGGTTATGGGCCTAGCTGTTAATTACTCTAATTAGGCCCGGTTAAGCTGTTTTTCACCTTCCAAACCTTATTTCAGCCATATCTCCCAAACGGTAAGTCCATTTGATCATTATGACCACTCTACGGAAAGGTAAACCATCATTCGGGTCCAATGGAAGTGTTTTTAGATCAAAACTTTTTTCCAATCAAAAGTTATGAGCAAAGCAAGATTCGCTAGGGGCAAAACGGTCATTTAAAAATCGGCAAAAATCGTGAACATTTGAAATGACCCCAATAGTCGTTCCCCAAAGTTACACGACTATACGACCTCGTATGAAGAAAAAATAAATATCCTACGATCCTTTGATATGTAGAATGCTGGTCGTTACATTCTTCCCCCCTTAAGAAATTTTGCCCCGAAATTCCTTAACCAAAACATATAAAGGTTCCCGCATGCCTATCAATTATTTGCAATCAATCAAACATACGTAACAAACACAATAAGCCTATCCTAGCATGCAGTTTACTAACGAGGGAATAACTAACGCCATTAAAATCTTATCAGGCAAAGAGTTCTGGATGCGACTTCCTTATGCTCTCCTCTGTTTCCCAAGTACAGTAATTTTCATTCTCCCCCCACTGAACCTTGACCAGTTTCACCGTCTTCCTTCGAAGTTGCTTCGTATCGTGTCTGACAATACGAATCGTCTTGTGGTCTCCAACCACCTCAATTTCTACCTTGATGTTGTCCAATTGATTTGGTGAAATATTCACCTTAGGGTCGTGCACAAACTTTCTTCACTGAGAAACATGAAATACGTTGTGAATTCGCGCCATCTTATCTGAAGTTTCTCTTATTACTTCTGGTCCAAGCACAAATTTCTCACCGGTTTCCAATTAACATGATGGTGAGTTGCATTGTCTTCCGTATAAAACCTCAAATGGAGTCATACTAATACTGGACTGATAACTATTATCATATGCAAGCTCAACTAGACGCAAATGGTCATCCATGACCCACCAAAATCTAATATACAAGCCCTCAAGAGATCCTCTAATACACGATTCATCCAAATACTATCATGATCCAATCTAGTCCTTGGTAAACCGTCAATGAAATCCATTGAGACTTGTTACCATTTCCTTTCGAGAATTTCCAACGGTTGTAACAACCACTAGGTTCCTTTTGCTCAGTTTTAACTAACTGGCAATTCATGTACTTCATCTCTCAATCCATTTACATTGGGTACAACCATTCTCCCATTCTTTCAAAGCCATCCTTCTCTATCAAGTCCATACTTGCTCATCTCCTTGCTATCGATATCCATTTCTACCTTGGAGATGATTTTCAATAGGTTAGGATCGTTCCTCTGACTGGAACCAATCCGCTCAATCAAAGTCGGTCTGATCATCTAACTTGCTGACATTTCTGGATCCAATCCATACTTACGTATGAGATCATATCCTATGATATACTCTAATTGCTTCCACTCAAGAAACATAGCATCTAAACTGTCATGTCTTCTATTCAATGCATCAGCTATCGCACCTGGTCCGATAGCACAGGCATCCACGTATGTCGTCATCTCTTCGTTCTCTATTACCAGAATCCTGCAGGTGATAATCTACTCAAGGGAACAAAAATAGAACAAACATAGCAACCATAGCATCCACCAAACATGTCCTATCTATCAATTGCTAAAGCCATAAATACGTCGATACGTACCTGACTGGTCCAACCAATCCCAAGGCTAATGGAATCCCCGCCTCCATACATATATCGATGCCTACTTGACTGGTCCAACCAATCCCAAGGCTAATGGAATCCCTACCTCCATACGGACTACCATATGTCCAACGTACGTTTATCCTCCAAGGATAACTAGATCACGTCCAATGGATCCAAGGTAACGGCCGTCCCCAGATAACCCTGCTTCGAGTTCGCCTAGAACACTCTAAGTATCAATGATTTCTTGGTACTCTCATCAGAAGAGCTATCCACATACTTAGACCCAGTCTCGAGTATCCATTACTGACAAATCTCAAGTCCATCATGAGTCGACTCTCTATTCGCTACATCCCCAAGATCAACGAACAACCATTTTTCATTTACGAGTTCAAGTCCAACTTGAATCGTCCTAACCTTCATTGCACCTCCACGATCAATGAACACATCTTATCCTTTTACGAGTTCATGTCTAACTTGAATCGTCCTAACCCTCGTTGCATTTCCATGATCAACAAGCACATCTTATCCCTTCGAAGTTCTACCATTCTTGAACCAAAGTGAACATCAACATAGGGTCCTAAACAATCCATTACCTTGCAGCTTCCTCAAGTCCCACTCGAGTCATCTCCTAGCCCTATCGAATCCAACTCGGGGCAGTCCATACCATTGAACAGTCTTATCATGTCACGGCTGCAGATCACTCCTCGAGTAAACCGAGATATCATTCAATGGAAATCACAATAACTACTTATATCTCATGCAAACCATCCTAGTCGAACTCGACATTCCCCAAGCACAAGCCCCTAAGGCCTAAACCAATATTAGACAAACACTCAAGGAACATCTCCTCCGAATTCAGACAATCTACGTGAAATGATACTAGCAAAGAAACTAAGAAATCACAAGAAAACATACATCCATGACTCGATAGGACCACATTACAACAAATCATGAAAAGGCTAGTCGAACCACCGATTGGCTTTGTCACAACTGAAGGTCTATCGACAATCTCGAGTTCCAATTCCAAACTATCTACCAAGTCACTAGATACGAAGGAATGAGAAGCTTCGATATCAAACAAAACTCGAACAGGAACATCATAAACAGAAAGCATACCTCGAATAATGATGCCCTTTACCTTCTCTGCCGACGAAGAAGGAACAACATTAATAGCTTATGCTTTCACGATCTGCTTCTCTTTATGAGGCTGTGGACATTTATCCTTGTGATGTCCCACTTGGCCGCAATTGAAGCACTTCCTTTCCCCAGGCTTTTCCTGACAATCTCTAGCATAGTTTCCCTTCTTGCCACAACTAAAGCACTCTTTATCTTTCTTGTCCTTCTTTTTCTGACCACCCTGGGTCTGATCCTATTTTCTCTTATTCTGAGACTCCTTCTTACCTCTACCGCTTGCTTGTGGCTTTGGTTCTTCTACAGATGCAATAGCAACATCGACCTTTGACTAAGGGTAAAGACTCTCTGATCTCAATGCTTTCCCCACTATAGACTCGAACGTCTTATCAATGTGGTTTATTAGCCTTTCCCCTAAGTACTCATCTAAGCAGGTTATGAACTTCTCGTTCTTCTTCTCAGCAGTGTCGATAAGACATAATCCATACTTCGATAAAGTATCGAACTCAGTAATATATTCCGAGATTTCCCTACCATTCCGCTTAAGCTCCAAAAATTTCCTAAACAATTCAGATTTGTGAGCAGCTGGAATGACCTTTTCGCTGAAATGAGTCATAAACTAATTACAAGTAATTTGATCTTCAGGAGTAGCTGCTTTAATAGCATTCCACCAATTCATAGCTCGTCCTTGAAACTGACGCGATGCTAACTTTCTCTTCATGGCATCATCGATTCCCAAATCTTCGAAGATGCGCTCACAACTATCCAACCAATCTTGAACATCCGTAGCTGACTCCGTTCAGTGGAACGGCTTCCCGCCAAGACTAGTATAATCCTTGTTAAGCTTGGCGAAATTGGCCCTAAGTGCCTGCACTACTGCACCACCACCGTTAGCAGCGTTAGGAATTGCTACCTGAGCATCCCTAAGCATCTCTCGCATGAAGGTAGTAAACATCGTCCCCATATTAGGAACATCCCTATTATTTACTCCTGAACCTGTACTCCTCATATATCGGCTAATCGTTCAGTCTGTAAAGAGTAAACGATTAACCATCTCAATGTTGTGTCAGTGCAGTGCGACTTCCTCCTTAGATATTCTAATAGTATATATACATATATATAGCTTTTGAAAACCAAAATATCACAAGTACACGCTCTCATATACGTATACTATCTCTCCCTGATGTCTTCCCCTATGTTAACTACGCAACCTAGAGCTCTAATACCAAGTGCGACGGCCCGCCCCGCACTAGTCGGCATTTTCCCTTGAAGTGCGTTATGCCGATTCCCAACCGGTACGGGGCGGTCGTCAAAAGAAAAGAAAGAAGACGATGAATCAACAAAGAACATATAGTATATCTCACAGCGCATGGAACAAAATATAATAATAACATAACTTGATATAAAACAGGCAAGACAGTGCATAAGTTGAAAACTAAATCATCATAGCAGTGGAAAAAGTCAAATACAGCTTATGATTGAAACCATCATTATTACACTTTAAAACTGTCTCTAAAGCAAAAAGGAAGGTATACTACTAATGTCCAAAGTAGCGACCAACAACAACACAGGTAGAATATATGGGAATAATATGTGTAAGCCTCCTGTTCGTCTCCGGACAGCTACTCGCCCATCACCACCTTACCTGTCTCTAGCCTGTTCGTTTAGGAGCACCCAAAGTAATAAGAAGAAACATAAAACTTTGGGTCAGACAAAGGTCTGGTATGAGCAATAAGCAACAAAACAGAACAATAACAGGTATAATTCAATCATACCTGAACCTGGACCTGCAACCAAAGAGTTAGCACAACAAGATGTACAGTATTCTAAGATAACACTAACATAAAGTGTAAATAGGGGTGGGGTTATAGTGATAGCAAACATCAAACAAAGCAATCATCCTTACATCTCTCACTCAGTGCGTAAAGCATACGATATCCACCACTCGATCACCCAATCCTTTGCTACGATCACTTTGCTCCATGGAGTCACAATGACCCCATTGCACTGATCCGTAGCCACTAATCCGTCTCTCAGTGGTGAACTAAAGTTATGGATATCGATAACCCTTTGCACACGTCCCGCAGCAAAGTCCAACTCATGAAGTTAACTCGTTGATCCCCTTTTGGATCCTGAGTAATAACCTCTCATTTGGACTACCTTTGCATCTCGGGTTTTGGTCATTATCCCGTCACGTGACTCTTCAGTTCAATTCATGATCCTCCATATTGACTCGTGATGCTCCAAAGCTTTGGTTCGTGATCAGCTTCCTTGGTTTGTGGTTCGGGTCAAGCTTCGACCCGTGTCACTCCCTAAACTTTGGTGTGTGGTCCACACGGCTCGCGGTCCCCCTCCTGGCATGGTTCGTGATTCACTTTTCTTCCATTCTTAGTTCGGTTTCGTGGTAAACAGGCGACTCTTGGTCCCTATCCTGATCCGGCCCATGATTCTCCAGTCCAGGTCGTGATCCCCTTTTCTTCCTGGTGCGGTTTATGGCTCGGCATCCTAGGGTTCACCCCCTTCATCACGGTCGCCCTCCTAGGGTTCGCCCTATTCCTCATAGTCGGGGTGTGAGGGTTTGCCATCTTCCTCACGGTCCGGGTGTAGGGTTCGCCATCTTCCTCACGGTCGAGTTGTGAGGGTACTTCACGTTCATAGGGGTCGATTCGTGAGGATACTTCGCCATCCTAGGAGTCAGGGTGTGAGGTTACTTCACCATCCTAGGGGTTGGGTCGTGAGGATACTTCACCATCTTAGGGTCGGGTCATGAGGGTACTTCACCATTCGAGGAGTCGGGTCGTGAGGATACTTTGCCATCCTAGGACTCGGGGTGTGAGGGTGTTGCACGATCCTAGGGGTCGGTTCGTGAGGGACATGTGCTTCACGAACGAGAATGACCAATTTCCTGTAACTTTTTCCAGAAAGCAATCTACACCTTACGACAACGTTTTTGACCAATCTAACTTTCCTGTGCAATCACAAATCATTCCAAACAGTAATAGCAACATATATAATCAACAATAAACACCAAAACAACAATTTAACATGCAAATATGGATCAAACATACCCAAAACTATGATTTTCCCCTTAATCCCCTTAATCATGATTTAACCTTACGATTAGCAAAACATGTTCAAATTAACCCAAATTTCTAACAGAGGCATAAAATAATATGTAAGAATTTCTAATTATTTTTCCAGAATTTTATCATGCATAATTTCATCAATTAACATTAATCACTCCTAATTAGCCGTAGTTAGTGAAAAACAATACAAATCACTCACCTTAGCCAAAATATAAACTCATATCTGAAATGATTCTTTAAATGGCACGAATTCCAATGCACACAGCAGCCTTTGCCTCTAATTTGATGTTGATTAGACTTGGTCTGATGCTAATTAGCTTAATCTTCAATTAGAAGGTGATTTGGAGGTGTTTTAGAAAGCGGAGGCCATGGCTAGGGTTCAAGAGATGTTAGTGGCACCTAGAAAACTGATTAGAAATGATTTCCCAAACCCTATCAGCCTCCCTATAACCCTAATCCCAAAATGGGTTATGGGCCTAGCTGTTAATCACTCTAATTAGGCCCGATTAAGCTATTTTTCACATTCCAAACCTTATTTCAGCCATATCTCCCAAACGGTAAGTCCGTTTGATCAATGTTACCACTCAAGGGAAGGTAAACCATCATCCAGATCCAATGGAAGTGGTTTTAGGTCAAAAATCCATTCCAATCAAAAGTTATGAGCAAAACAAGATTCGCCAGGGGCAAAATGGTCATTTAAAAATCGGAAAAAATCGTGAACATTGGAAATGACCCCAATAGTCGTTCCCCAAAGTTACACGACCATACGACCTCGTATGAAGACAAAATAAATATCCTACGATCCTCCGATGTGTAGAATGCGGGTCGTTACAATTTGAGACCCTTAGGAAATTTAGGTGAAAAGTGTACAATATATTTTGAAATAAGAGAAAGAAGTATCTCATATGTTGATGTTTCATATTAGCAGGCTTGGTAGAAAACCTTACAGATTGGAAAAGGTTAAAAAGAGAAAAATGGATTAGGAATATATATAGTTGAGAGAATTGACTTTGTGGGAGTGTCTAGGAAAGCCTAGAAAGATTGGAAACCTGCTTTAACTCTACCCCATTGTTAACTTTTAAGGACTTGAAATTATAAAAGCTTTTGGGAGATGGTTTATGGTGTTTTCAAGTTTTAATATTAAAAGTTATAGTTTTAATATATGTAAAGAAGTACATAATGGGTTATGAAGTAAAATGGGGTATATTTTGTAAATAGCGATTTCTTTCGAAAATTTTATCTAAAATAAAATTCTCTCAGTAAAAGGTGCACATTATAGAGCATGTATAGCTCGCTATTTTTCTTGTTATATTTCATACAAAAATTTTTAATAAAGAAAGTTTTGAAATCTCTATTCGTTTGACAATCATTTTTGATAAATTGTTTTAATAAGAGAATTTTGTTGGGTGGACAAAATAAGTTGTATTAATTAAGAATAGAGTGGATGTTTGCACCTTGTAGTAAGAGACTGAACTGACCTTATAGGCAAGAACCAGTCGTAAACCTGATTGAGAATTAGTTGTCCTTGTCTACTCCAGTTTTTGTGATTTGAAAAAAAATGATTTACATTCTTTTTATGATGACATGTTTTTATGGTTTGGAAAAAGTAAGTTTTCATGAGGAAAATAAAATTTCGACACTTTTAGTTTTTGGAAGAAAAGTGAAATGAAATGGCTAAACCATGTTTTAAAAGTATGGAGTAGGTAAGGATTAGAGCCTAGGAAAGACTAGAAAAGTTTTGAGGCTATGAAATAAATAGCAAGAATTATCTTGGAATAATGGTAAGTTCCCATAGAACGCGTAAGCATTGAAGAGCCTAGGATGTTGCTTGAAATAATTGTTGGTAATCAACTAGGACTTGTGGTGGCTACTAGATAGTAAAGGACAAGTAAGTGTTTAGATCCTGTTGCTAATTTTCATGTTAGGGGTACAACCCGTTACTGTATTTCTGTTGGGATCATTCTGTTATATTGTTCCTGTTGGGTAGTTAGGGTAACACCTAAACCTGTCATGGATCTCATGGTTTGGACTTTTCTGTCTGAAGGGGACATAGTCCCGAGAATTTTGGCCCCTAGTAGTAGCTGTGTAGGGTGTCTGTTTTCCTGCTTTAGTTGGAAGACTAGAAGGATTTGAAAACAAAACTTAGATCAGATAATTAACTAAGCTAAGAGTAGAGTAAAGGCGTAACTAAAAAGGAAACAACAAATTCAGTAAAGCAACAAACATGACAGTTAAAGAAAAATGAGAAAAGATGAATAATAGTAAAAAAAAATTCAAGATAAGTTAAAAAGAGGATATGTAATAAAGAAAATTTTCTTATGTGGGTTGTGCTTGGATAGGAAAATAGGGAAACCTTTATAAATAGTTACATAAAATCCAAGTATGGTTGGAAAAAAGTTGAAAAAAAGGGAAGGTGTGAAGTTTTCCGTTTCCACCTTTTTGTAACATAAGAAATCGAATTTAGAAAATTAGATTTATCTGAAATTCGAAAAATAAAGTTGCTTGGTAGGGTTTTCGATGCGAAATTGGATGAACCACGCTCTTGCTCAGTAAGAGTGTGTAACGACCCAACTTTCGAACACCTCGGAAGTTGTATCATTATATAAGAATAAAATATAGAGAGAAGATAAAACTGAAGAAAACATCAGAATCTCACAGCGAATAACCAAAAATATTACATATCATAAGTCAAGTACATTAGAGTACTTCATACATACGGATACATGTCATCACAAATTACATAAATAAACATTTGTGATAAACTAACTTGCAGATAATTATACATAACATTATGGATAAAACAACTTGTAGATAATTATACATAGATAATCCAACATTCAGATCCTTCCCATCCAGCTACTCCAAAAGTTAAGTCAACACTTGGACAGCTTGTCTACTCATAACAAGTGTTATGAGTACCCAAGAGTTTAAGGAAAACACAGAAAAATAAACTCTGGGTCAGTCAGGGACTGGTATGAGTAAACGATTTTAAAACAAATTAAGAAATAAAATCATACTCATAAGACCATGCTGTAAATACGGAATGGGCGTTTACCTTATGAGAATCAAACAGTTTGTATACTTAAATCAGATATTATGATAATGTCTAGGGTTTCCACAAATAATTTAAAATCTAATAGAAATGCTTTCATCTCACATTTCTACTTACATACTATACAAACAAAATCTCTTAACGCTTATGGATAATGGATTTCCAACTATGACAAGGTATGGAACCACCTTCCGATAGTGTATCTCTAGAGAGAAATACATAGGGTTCAACAAGAACTTCATGTAACCTGGCCACACATGACCGACCACTCATTTCTCTTGAGTGTATCGAATGTATATCACCAATGGTTGTGTACGGCAACCATTTCCCGAATGAGACAACATCGATAGAATAAGAACAAAAGGAATATCTCTAGATAGGTGATAATACACCCTAATGGGAGCTACCCACATAGCCATGTTGCCTGCTTGATTTTTTTTCATTTCCTGGTTGTGAAGCTTGAGGCTAAACTTACCTTGACACACGCTTTTTATTTGCTTTGAATGCCACATCATCAAAACCCGCTGATTACTAATTGACTTCCCGAAAAATATATCATGAGTATAAAGCAAGAGAAACGAATTCCTCTAACACCACATAACTACGTTTGGAAAGATCAATGTGCGTGATTAGTTAGGAGTACTCTGCCAGACATTCATCTATAAAGTTGTCCTGGGATTGGACAAACCGAAGGCACTCTTCTGTAAAACAAAAAAAGCCCTTGCATATCTCTGTCTTCAATTATCTTCAACATTTCTGACATGTGACATATAAATCAAATCGAAGTGGAATATTAATTCCGGACTCTCCGAAATGATTCACGTAATGTCTTTTCTATCAATTGATATTTAAGAACTGTTTTAATATTCACTTGATCTCAACATTTCTCTAAAGAATTAGTTATCAGCCTAAAATGAACTGGATTAAATATAATTCAGTTTATATACTCTTTATTTTACGAGCTTCAGCCAAACAGAATGGTATATGTCTGCATTTTTTAAATCCGGACATTTTGACTATCTTTTATAAATGAACAACTAAAGTGTGTGCGTCACACACGGTATTCTGCTCTGAAATGTCAGCTTGTTTATACGACATTTTATACCTTTGTTAACTTTGAAAGTTATCTTTTATTTCTAAATAACATTAATAATTATATAAATTCTCTATTTTTATATTTTATTATTTCCTTTTTTGTTTTGCTTTTAAACTCATCGAATCCTTTAAAAGCCTAGCTACTACAACCCATCTCCCTTCTCCTATTTTCCTTTGAAAGCCCAAGATGTTTGGCCCATCTCTTTTTATTTATTTTCCTTCTTTTATTTTTATTTGATTTTCTTTTTCTATTTTAAAACTTGATTAAACTAAAAACCTGCCTAAAAATCCTTTTGCCAAACCCATTGCATTTGCCAAGTACCACTTGCCAAAACTCCATGCTGTGCATGCCAATTCCTCCCCAAATCCCATGTTGCGCCCAGTACCACATTTCCCGTACCATACTACCGAAGTGCCAGGTTACCGAAGTACCACATCCCAATACTCCTTGCGGTGCGCACCAGACTACTTCGGATTCTCATGCTCCAGCCAACATATCAAATTCCCATTTTTTTGCCCAGCACCAAAGTACCATACTACCACTTTACCAGGTACCACACCAATTTTGCGAGGCCATCACCAAAAATTCTTGCTCCATCTCTCTTCTTCTCTTTCGTTTCTGTCCAGTGCACCACCGTGCCATAGTGCATGTGCACACCTGCTCCGACCACCAAACAACCACTGTATCACCTCCTGAAAACTCCATTCGACTTACTGATCCCGCTTCCACCTCCAGTTTTAACTCCGATCATCCACGTCCAAATATGGGTGTTCAACCCGAGTTCCTTCATCAACCATGTCCACTAATCCACCTCGCACCACCACATCGCCAATTTAGTTACCGTCGAACTTCACCTTGTTGTTGCCGACATCCACCTCCTACTCCCCCCTGGACCGATCACCTGAAAACCCCCAGCGTTGGTGCAGTTCGGCCATGAACTCGAGTAACCCAAATAGAGAAAAAAAACCTATGATCGATTCAAACTGAATTTTTAAATGTTAGAAAAAATCTTTGGTAATTTTCCTAGCTCCTAGAGATCATCACACCCATCCATACTCGATTCCAGAATTTATCATCGCATAGATCATCCACACTAGCCATGAACGCCATTTTCGGCAAAACTAACTTTTCTCATTATCCCCTTCATTAAAAATTGTGATGTTTGTTTCTAAAATCATGTTTATATATCTAAGTCTCATAACTGAATTGGTCAAAAATTATTGTTTTTAATAGTTTCTTTACTGTATATATTATACTAGATATATGTGTATAATATATATATATATTCCAGTGGCTTGTTAATGTTGCTTACATACTTGTATGAATCATTTTCATGAAGAACTAGAGTCTGATCTTTATACTAGCAACATAGCTATGAGGAATTTCATCAAACAGAGCAATATTTTTACATAGTGGATACACAGTTTTTATCAACGGGGGGTATCTCAGATGTTTACTCAGCAAATATGGGTTTAACAGATATGGTTCATTTTAATGTCATTTAAAACCTGAATAATCATTTACACGGATATATCTAATGTCTTTAATCTGGATAATCTTTTTCATGAATAATCAAATAGAGCAACATTTTACACTAGCAACATAGTAATGTCTTTAACAGTGTGTCCACAGTTTACATTACAGGGAATGTCTATAGTATTTTGATCAAGCAAACTTGGTTTCAGTAGTAAGGTTCAACAATACAATTTTAATAAGTGCAACACATATAAGCATTCATCAACTTGCATGGTTTTTAAAGGAGAAATATAGTGAGTGCTTACTCACTTTCTTTTCCTGCTGTGTAAACAAAAGCTTCCTGTTTTCCCTTTTTGTTTAGCTCGAAAAAAAATGTGTGCAAAATGTAAGAAAGCATGCTACCTATTTATTGACATAAAAATAATATAAAATAAGGGATGTCTTTAATGGCGGATGGGAAAAGAGCTTCTTTTTATGTGCAGTAAAACAGATGGAAAGTTCTCTTATACTTGATGCTTAATTTTGTCAAGAATAGCATGTGCATTGTTTACATTTGTGTACCCAACACACAGCAAAGTCTTTACTATCCACTCTTGTTTAAGTTTTGACAAAAATAGTAAATGCAATTTGTACTTTATGGAAATAACTATACATTCTTCTTACACAGTTTGATGGAAAAATAGAATTGTTCTCTCAATAGTTAGATGCTCTGCTCATTTTTCTATCATATGGAAGTAGGTTTTTGTTTTCCACATATTCATAAGTTTTGCTTTAAATACAAATCTTAGTTGTTAAGTTAACTTGCATTTAATGCTTCATGAACAAATAGTGTCTAGTCTTTCATGAAAGAAAGCAAACTAAGCTTCCATCAAGTCTTGTTTTAAACACTTAATTGTTTATCTGTCAAATCCGTTACTCTTATGCATGAAGTAATCATTTTAAACAATTTACTTAATCAAATTTTGTTTTTAACCAAACAGGACTTTACTTAGTATGCCAACTAAGTGGTTTGATTACATATTTTCAAAAATGTGATACATACATAAATTAGAAACATTCATGTGCAAATGTACATGTAAGCAGTAAAAAAAAGTTAGTTACATTTTCGTTATCTACATGTATGAAATCAATTAAATTAGTCATTAATGTAATTATTGATTTCGGTTTTAGAAATATTTAGTTTGAAAACCCGGGACATTACAATCTGCCTCCTTTATAAAAATTTCGTCCTCAAAATTTGAGATTAACGCGTAGATTCAAGTTAAAACTTATATACATAAATAATCAACACACCTTAGTAATTTTATACAATTATTCCATATATTTGTCACTTGATTGGAAAACATTTCCATTACTGCATTACTATTTCTCAATATTTATCAGTTCCTAACCGTAAATCGGTAAACAAATGACCCTCTAAGTATCAACCCCGAAGACCGAAATCAACATCGGATCGATACCCAAAAAATCATCCAACTTAACCAATTTTCCAGTTCGGTTCCAATTTCTCAACCCCTAATATTAATTCCTCATTACTTATGTTACTCCAAAATATCCTTGATTTCATTTGGAAAAAAATTCAAGTCTTATATACTTCCTTAATTTGAATCAACCCGTTCAAATATATTTATCTGCCCCAAATTCTCTTCTTAAACTTGAATCTGTATTCCACTCCTTAGGTCAATACACTTAACTCTGTTAAGTTCCATCCACAGTTTCCCTTAACTAATTAATTATTAAATTAGTTATCTCCATTTCGGAACTTAGAAATCTGATTCTATTTCAAAAATCAACCAGTTCACTTATCATGGGTTCATACCCCGTTAATAACTTAATTTTGTACTTAATTACTGGTAATATCAAATTATAATTCAATTTAAAATTTTAACTTAATTTCTTATATCAATATAATTAGATATCATTCTAATTTAAATCACCCCAATTCAATTTATTCTAAGGATAACCCTAATAAATTTAACTCCTTTTATTTAAAAAAGATAGTGTACCTTCCAGAACTTCTTCCATTTCTACATCTTCAGAAGTTAATGGCTTATCCATTAAGGCATAGACCTTTTTTACATTCCCTCTTTCTTAAACGGGAAATCCTTGATCAAATGTCTGGGCTGATGACACTTATAGCATAAAATCTGTTGGATAATAGTATTACCCAGTCCCTGTGGTTGCTGCTGAGGTGGCTCTAGCTTCTTGACTTCTGATTTCTTACAAAACCTAGCGATGTGTCCTTTCTCTTTATAGTTATGGCACATCAAATTCTTGTAACGATCCTGGGATTTCTCCTCTCCCTCTTTTCCATTTTCCTAGTTTTTCCAATTTGGATTTAATTTCATTTTGTTGGGATTTCCTCCACTGGTTTCTCCAGTCTGCTAATTTTCCACTGGTTTCTTTGCATCTAGTGCTTCATGTCGAATGGCCATGTCCACTAAGTTAATGAATGAATCCTTCAGATTTCCAATCATCTTAACTTGCAAATTATCCTTCAAACCCACTATGAACATCTCGTTTCTCTTGAGCGAAGTATTGATCAACTCCGATCCAAAACAGGAAAGTTCGTTAAACTTATTCTCGTATTCTGCTATCGATAGGTTTCCTTGCTTGAGATCTATGAAATCCCGATACATCCTGGTCTTGGCTACGGCAGGAAGAAGCTATGCATCGAACTTCTCTTTGAATTTTTCCCAAGTAAACTCGTCTTCATAAAAGTTCGTAGTCCGGCGTCCCACCAGATTGTTGCAGCTCCTTGAAGTTGCCATGAAGCCAAAAGACGTTTCTGCTCATCATTCAAATTCAATCCTTTGAAAATCCGCTCACAAGATCTCGGCCACGCTTGAACATCTATGAATGATTTGGTTCCTTTGAAAACCTTCCCTCCTAGAGTGTTATACTCCTAACAGATAGTTGCAAAATTCGATCTTGGTTGAGTTAGCGCAACTCCTTCCACGGTTTCGACCGGGTTCTGAGTAGTGTTACGACCATTGGTAGTGGTGGTTCCACTAGCTCTACCTCTTCGTGCACGGGTACTCATACCTAGTCACCTGAATATATCAGGTCGATAACCAAACTTGATTGGATGTTAAAATACTTAATTATATAACTTAAGTCAATTCCTCCTAAGTATGTATATATATAATAATATATAATTTCAAATACACTCTCTCAATACTCACTCAAAGCCTAAGTATTCAGTAACCTAATCTCTGATACCAACGGTAATGACCCAACTTTCGAACACCTCGGAATTTATATCATTATATAAGAATAAAAGATAGATAGAAGATAAAACTAAAGAAAACATCAGAATCTCACAGCGGAACTTGAACATAACATAAAAACTCAAAATATTACATATCATAAGTCAAGTACATTAGAGTACTTCATACATACGGATATATGCCATCAAAAACTACATACTTAAACATTTGTGATAAACTAACTTGCAGATAATTATACATAACATCATTGATAAAACAAATTGCAGATAATTATACATAGATAAGCCAACATTTAGATCCTTCAAGACCTGGATCACTTGTCTACTCATAACAAGTGTTATGAGTACCCAAGAGTTTAAGGAAAACATAGAAAAATAAACTCTGGGTCAGTCAGGGACTGGTGTGAGTAAACGATTTTAAAACAAATTAAGAAATAAAATCATACTCATAAGACCACACCGTAAATACGGAACGGGATTTTAGCTTATGAGAATCAAACAGTTTGTATACTTAAATCAGATATTATGATAATGTCTAGGGTTTCCATAAATAATTTGAAATCTAATAGAAATGCTTTCATCCCACATTTCTACTTACATAATATACAAACAAAACCTCTTAACGCTTATGGATAATGGATTTCCAACTATGACAAGGTATGGAACCACCTTCCAATAGTGTATCTCTAGAGAGGAATACACAGGGTTCAACAAGAACTTCTTGTGACCCGGCCACACATGAATGACCACTCATTTCTCTTGAGTGTATCGAATGTATATCACCAATGGTTGTGTACGGAAACCATTTCCCGAATGGGACAGCATCGATAGAATAAGAACAAAAGGAATATCTCTAGATAGGTGATAATACACCCTAATGGGTGCTACCCACATAGCCATGCTGCCTGCGCGATTTTTGTCATTTCCTGGTTGTGAAGCTTGAGGCTACACTTACCTTGACACACGCTTTTTATTTGCTTTGAATGCCACATCATCAAAACCCGCTAATTACTAATTGACTTCTTCAAAAATATATCACGGGTACAAAGCAAGAGAAACGAATTCCTCTACCACCACGTAACTACGTTTGGAAAGATCAATGTACGTGATTAGTTAGGCGTATTCTGTCAAACATTCGTCCATACAAGTTGTCCTGGGACTGGACAAACCGAAAGCACTATTCTGTAAAACAAAAAAAGCCCTTGCATATCTCCGTCTTCAATTATCTTCAATATTTCTGACATGCGACGTATAAATCAAATTGAAGTGGAATATTAATTCCGGACTCTTCGAAATGATTCACGTAATGTCTTTTCTATCAATTGATATTTAAGAACTGTTTTAATATTCACTTGATCTCAACATTTCTCTAAAGAATTAGTTATCAGCCTAAAATGAACTGGATTAAATATAATTCAGTTTATATACTCTTTATTTTACGAGCTTCAGCCAAACAGAATGGTATATGTCTGCATTGTTTAAATCTGGACATTTTGACTATCTTTTATAAATGAACAACCAAAGCGTGTGCGTCGCACACGGTATTCTGCTCTAAAATGTCGGCTTGTTTACACGACATTTTATACCTTTGTTAACTTTGCAAATTATCTTTTATTTATAAATAACATTAATAATTATATAAATTCTCTATTTTTATATTTTATTATTTCCTTTTTGTTTTGCTTTTAAACTCGTCGAATCCTTTAAAAGCCTAGCTACTACAACCCATCTCCCTTCTCCTATTTTCCTTTGAATGCCTAAGATATCTGGCCCATCTCTTTTTAATTACTTTCCTTCTTTTAGTTTTATTTCTATTTTTATTTTAAAACTTGATTAAATTAAAAACCCACCTAAAAATACTTTTGCCAAACCCATTGCATTTGCCAAGTACCACTTGCCAAAACTCCATGCTGTGCATGCCAATTCCTCCCCAAATCCCATGCTGCACCCAGTACCACATTTCCAGTACTATACTACCAAAGTGCCAGGTTACAAAGTACCACATCCCAATACTCCATGCGCTGACCAGACCACTTCAAATTCTCATGCTCTGGCCAACATATCAAATTCCCACTTTTTTTGCCCAACACTAAAGTGCCATACTACCACTTTAACAGGTACCACATCAGTTTTGCGAGATCATCACCAAAAATTCTTGCTCCATCTCTCTTCTTTTCTGTCGTTTCTGTCCAGTGCACCACCGTACCATGGTGCACGTGCACACCTGCTTTGGCTACCGAACAACCTCTATATCACCTCTTGTAAACTTTATTCGACTTACTGATCCCATTTCCACCTCCAGCTTCAACTTCGATCATCCACGTCCAGATCTGGGTGCGAGTTCCTTCATCAACCATGTCCACTAATCCACCTTTCACCACTACATCGTTAATTTAGTTACCGTCAAACTTCACCTCGTCGTTGCCGACATCCACCTCGTACTTTCCCCCTGGACCTATCACCTGAAAACCCCCGGCGTCGGTGCAGTTCGGCCATGAAATCGAGTAACCCAAAATAGAAAAAGAAACCCTATGATCGATTCAAAATGAATTTTTAAATGTTAGAAAAATTCTTTGGTATTTTTCCTAGCTCCTAGAGATCATTACGCCCATCCATACTCGATTCTAGAATTCATCATTGCATAGATCGTCCACACTAGCCATGAACACCATTTTCGGCAAAACTAACTTTTCTCATTATCCCCTTCATTAAAAATTATGATGTTTGTTTCTAAAATCATATTTTCTTACCTCGATCATGTTTATATATCTAAGTCTCATAACTGAATTGGTCAAAAATTACTTTTTTTAACAGTTTCTTTATTGTATATATTATACTGGATATATGTGTATAATATATATATATATATATTCCAGTGGCTTGTTTAATGTTGCTTACATACTTGTATGAAACATTTTCATGAAGAACTAGAGTCTAATCTTTATATAGCAACACAACTATGAGGAATTTCATCAAATAGAGCAATATTTTTACATAGTGGATACATAATTTTTATCAACAGGGGGTATCTCTGATGTTTACTCAACAAATATGGATTTAGCAGATATGGTTCATTTTAATTTCATTTAAAAACCTGAATAATCATTTCCATGGATAAATATAATGTCTTTAACCTGGATAATCATTTTCATGAATAATCAAACAAAGCAGCATTTTACACTAGCAACACAGTAATGTCTTTAACAGTGTGTCCACGGTTTGCATTACAGGGAATGTCTATGGTGTTTTGATCAAGCAAACTTGGTTTCAGTAGTAAGGTTCAACAATACAATTTTATAAGTGCAGTACAGATAAGCATTCGTCAACTTGCATGGTTTTTAAAGGAGAAATATAGTGACTGTTTACTCACTTTCTTTTCCTGTTGTGTAAACAAAAGCTTCATGTTTTCCTTTATTGTTTAGCTTGAAAATATGCGTGCAAAAAGTAAGAAAGCATGCTGCCTATTTATAAACATAAAAATAATATAAAATAAGGGATGTCTTTAAAGGAAAATGGTAAAAGAGCTTCTTTTTATGTGCAGTAAAACTGATGGAAAGTTCTCCTATACTTGATGCCTAGTTTTGTCAAGGATAGCCTGTGCATTGTTTACATTTGTGTACCCAACACACAGCAAAGTCCTTACTGTCCACTCTTGTTAAAGTTTTGACAAAAACAGTAACTGCAATTGGTACTTTGTGGAAATAACTATACATTCTTCTTACACACTTTGATGGACAAATAGAATTGCTCTCTCAATAATTAGATGCTCTGCTCATTTTTCTATCATACGGCAGCAGGTTTTTGCTTTAAATACAAATCTTAGTTTTTAAGTAAACTTGCATTTAATGCTTCATGAACAAATAGTGTCTAGTCTTTCATGAAAGAAAGCAAACTAAGCTTCCATCAAGTCTTGTTTTAAACACTTAAGTGTTTGTCTATCAAATCCATTATCCTTATGCATGAAGTAATCATTTTAAATAATTTACTTAATTATTATTTTTTAACCAAATAGGACATTACTTAGTATGGCCACTAAGTGGTTTGATTACATATTTTCAAAATGTGAAACATACATAAATTAGAATCTTTCATGTGCAGATATACATGTAAGTAATAAAAAAAAGTTAGTTACATTTTCGTTATCTACATGTATGAAATCAATTAAATTAATCAATGTAATTATTGATTTCGGTTTTAGAAATATTTAGTTTGAAAGCCCGGGACATTACAAAGTGTGGGAAAATATGGATGAAAAAGCAATTTTGATTTTCAAAATATTGCATTTATGTAGAACTGCCCAGTATATTTAGGATGTGAGCATCATGTTTTTAAAGGATTTTTGAAAAATAAAATTGCATACATATAGGAGGTACCGCTTAGGCATACATGTATAGCGTAATTGTATTTCACTTTGCACATGTGCACAATGTTTGCAAAAATTGGATGCACACATAATGGATGAATATTATGCGAGAAATTATTTGATTTCACCCTTATCAAATTTCAGAGATGAAATTTTCTAAGGGTGGGAGAATGTAACACCCTGCATTTTGTAACAATTAAATAATGTATATATGTATATCTATGCACATACATTTAAGAAGAAATGTAATGCAATTAAAATGCATATTTTAATTAGAAAAGAAAATTTTGAAGAGCTTCCAGAATTTGGCCACAGGATTAGCGTCATTGCATTCGTGGCGATTTTTTAGTCATTTTAGACCTATGGAATGCAGAAAACTGATTTAGGATGAAAGAGATATCGTTAAATGAAGTATTGTAACAACATGAAAATAAGGAAAAAGAAGGAGAACAATGACTACCATTGTTTCTAAACTTATTAACAAAAGACATCATAGCTTAGTTGGTTAAAGCATTGGATATGCAACACAGAGGTCGGGGGTTCGAACCCCAGCGGTGACATAATTTTTGTCTTTGTTTTAGAGAGGGCCAACTAAACATACAAATATATGTATGTATACAAATTCAAAAATTGAAAGGATAAGAACCACATATAAGGGAAAAATATACATATAAGGAAATAAAGAAAAAATATGTATATATATATGAGAATATATTTATATGTATATATGTGCAGAAATATATGTATACAAGTAATAAAAGTTCAAGATAAGGCTACAATCGATGAAATATGGCAATAATCAAATAACGGTGCAACACCGTTTGAATTTTGAAAACGAAAAGAAAGTTGTGTGTATATATATACGTGTAAAATGATCATTAGAAGAATTGCATACGTATAAGAAAATTACATGTGAATATAAGAGTTAAATAAATTCCAGAAAATTCAAACATTTAAAATTCAAAAATTCGAAATTCAAATTTCTGCACCAAAACAGCTCGTGGGATCTGAGGGGTCGACACCCCTGAAAGGGAGTCGATACCGGGGTCGACACCCCCCAAATCTGAGCAGATCCATTAATGTATATGGACCGTTTTCTTAATCAGGTTCAATACTGACTCAACGCTGCATGTATGATAAGATCCTGAACACCTATAAATAGGCTATTAGAGCATAGCCTAAATCTCACATTCTCTGGGACAACATCTAAGCTCTACCATTCTTCCTCCTCCTTAAATCTCTTCAGAAAATAAGATAATTAGTTTAGGAAAATTCTGAATCAAGATCTGGAGAAAAAGAATGAAAATTTATAAGAAGGTGTCCAGAATCAAATGCGAAGTGAGGTAATTTTCTAGATTTGGTCTATTTCAATTTTCTTCCTCTTTCTTCCCTTTTTATTTTAGTAAAAATTATAAATCCATGGTTGCTAGGTTATGAATCCAATTAGGGGAAAACCATGGAATGCTAGATCTGGACCAGATCCAGGATTTGGAAAACAATTGAGGTGAGTGGATTTAAGTTATATCATTTTTGATAATGGTATATTATCGTTTAACGTTCCCTATTAACATGTCATGTAAATATGATAAGAATGATTAAAGTATAGAAATGCTACTATGACATGTTAAGATATTAATATGTTAGAAATTCATATGTCGAAACGTTTAATGTGCTGAAATGTTCACCTATTGACATATAAACTTGTTAATACATGTGTAGCGATTACTGTTGTTATAATTAGATGTTAGCTTATGATAATTATATATATACTTGAACCCTTAATTGTAGAGATGGCAATAATTACATGTTAAGTTAGAATAATTACATGTTAATTTAGAATAATTACATGATTTGTCGACCACATGTTATTGTTAGATTTGAGCAATTATCTGATTAATTGATTACATGTTAGAATAGAATTGATTATATGTTAGAAAGAACATATGATATAAAATAGGCAAAATATGATGGCATGAAAAATATAAATTACAGTGACAATTTGAAAAAATAGACATGTCTAAATTATGTAGAAAATTTACAGCAAATAGAAAACTGTAGCTGCACTTAGACACGAGGTTAAATTCAACTTGTGGTAGAAGTCTGCCCAGAGCCGCTTGGCAAATCCAGCGTCCACAAGTTGTTAATTTAATGTGAGAGGTCTAAGTGCGTAAATAAAATGTGCGACAGTGCTAGACACGAGGTTAAGTCAACTTGTGAAAGAAATCTGCCTGGAACCGCCCGGCAAATCCAGCATCCACAAGTGTAGGCTTAGTGTGAGAGGTCTAGTGCATGAACATATATATAAATATATGTAAATGGCAGGATTTATAAATGGCATTAATTGGATATGAATGGAATTGAAAGATAATTACAACAGTAAAAGGAAATGGGAATGAACAGGGAATGATAATAAACTATTATAAATAAATTTCAATGTTGTATAATAGGTAGACTTATCCTAGGGACAAGTGAAGATTATAACTTAGGTTATAATAAACTAGTAAGGAAACTGAGATAACTGGTGAAATAAGATAAGTGGCACTTAATTGTAAATTAAGTAATCGGTAAATAGGGAAAACTGAAACCAGTTGTTTGCAATAAGTAGAAAAAAGCGGAAAATTTATGAAATGTAAGGAGTTGTACTTAATTATAAATTAAGTAATCTGTAAACTTGGAAATCGAGAATATGGTGATAAGAATAACGTGTTAAGGCTTGTCCTAGGGACAAGAGGAAATTATAACATAGGTTATAATAAATGGAAAGGAGACTTATTAGTAAACCTTAATTAAGAGAACTAAGTTAATAATTAAACAACGATAAGCTGTAGTGACAGTATAAGATGGAATGATTAAATAAGAAAGAATGAGGCAACTTGTGAAATAAGTTATATTTAATCATAAATGATAAGTGACATGTTAAATAGAAAACATGTGAATTGAAATATACTTAGTTACATATTAAGTAGAACATGTTATGTAACCATGAATCGAATAAAAACAGAAAGGGATTGTGGATTACAGAACTTGGATCAATCTAGAGAATAACATGTTGTGGGCTTATTAATGGGATTAAACGGGTTAAGTTATAAGACTGAAATTAATAAGCAAGAGGAACTTGGTAACTTGAGTAAGAAGTCAATGTGAATAACCAAGTTAAATGGAAACCTTATGTGGTGAAGCAAGCACATAAAAGAATGTTTAGACATAGGGTTTAATAACATATTAAAGTGAAGCGGTTGGACCAGCTCGCACGTTTAAGGGTTAATAACCCAACGGGGTAGATCATCATGGTGTCATGACGCACGAGGGGAGCGCATGTTCATCTTATTATTCTATCGGCTCTGAAGGACCGGAAGGGGAAGCACGCGGTTTCCTGAGATACGTAAGGTGCTCCTGGTAGTCCTCTATGTGGTGGTAGATATTTAGGCTGTCTCTTAGAGGTTAAGTCTGCGCGTAACTACTGGGTGGGTGGTCCTTGACTGCAAAAATAACTTTGCAGTCAGAATGCTGTGACGAGGTGAAACTAGGGTGATTCGACGATCGCCTCAACGGGGAGGTAGGGGTCACGACTAACAAGGATAGTAGATCGTCGGGTACCCATTATCGGCAGCTAGTGGGATGCGAAAAGACTAGAAATAAACCTAAGAAACCATTAACCTTTCACTATCGAGGCACGGTGGTTGAGGGGAGACGCCAACTGGATGTTTAGATTGTTTGTTAAGCGCATGTCGCTTAGCTCTTGTAGTCTTTAGTAGTTGAGGGAGGGGCCGAGGTGGGGCTGTAGCCACCATAAAAAACAGACCCGAGGGATATCTGTGTTTTGAGGCTCTTAAAGGCGGGCCTGTACAGATATGGAAAATCTTTCGACTGAGTTTCATGTTTCTTGTATCGTCATGCCACGGAAATCGGTGCACATTAGAGGATACGTGCAGTTAAGGCATCGAGCTACAATTGACATTACATATGTGAGAAAGTCTAGATACATGCATGTCTGCATTGGGTGATGTATCATAGACTGAGGGAATCACTCAGTGATAGAGTCTAATTCGATCGAAGGTGGCAGTCCGTACGCTTACGTAGCATAGTAATTGACAAATTAAAGCGGAACGTACCATTGTTATATAGAGATCCGTACGTCACTCCGGCGTAGGATGAGGGACTGCGCACATTTCTGTGGCATTACAGTGGAGACCGTGCGAGTTGGGTACCATAGGGTGTACCTTAATATTAGGGGTAGCAACATATATACTGTATTATTTTAATCCATTAGGGAGTAAATGGGTACGACATGTGTGTAAGCCTTGGGTGCTGTTAACCCAAGTAACCTAATAAATAAGAAAATATGATTGAACGATATATGTAGGATTATCCAAAGGGTATAGTTTAAATCCAGTCACCAAAACTTGTGTTCTGACCCCCTCCTCATAACATACTTGCAGGTTAGATTTGTGGCAGAGACATGATAGCTTTTGTAACACCCCAAACCCGCTATGGTCACTCTCTAAGGGAATGCCATAACATCGGTGGAGTATTTTAAGTGAATATAGAACAGAAAAATTACAACAAGACAGATATAAGTAATACTTGAAAATTTCAAAACATCATTTCATTGCAGCGGAAAGTAAAACATGTTTGGTTACATCACAAAACCATAATAAGAGTCAAGTACAAAACATCCATCCTGGTAAATAAAAGTACATAATCCCAATACATGAACTGATAGCCATAAAAGAAAGGGTAAGCTGAGCTCTACACCTATGGTCCAAGCTCCAAAAGAGAATAAAGCAGCCTGATCAAAGCCTACTCGTACTGAGCCCACTCTGATAACCTGAGGGTTGGGAAAAAGATAAAAACAACGGGGTCAGACATAAGTCTGAGCGAGTCCTATAACTTTAACAATACAATCATTAAAGTAACCAGAGAAGACATAAGCTTGATATACGGTAACGTCTGGGGATGAATGGCTACACTAAGCAGCTTGGTAGACTTAGGATAAACTAAGATAACCGTAAAGACGCATCTACCCACCCAAGGACAATTACTATACTGCACTACACCAGTTATTCCTAATTTTTAAAGTTGATCCCACTAAGTGTACTTAGTAATTTAGTAGTTTCGTGTACTCCTATCTGACTACATAGGTGTACCCACTACTCCCCAAGCGATCGGCTCCCTTACGTAGACACCCGTGCTGGTCCCACGATGGGGTGTATCATTACCCAAAGTGGCAAGCTGATAATATCAACGGTGCACGGCTTTATATCTACACGATGCAACAACGACTTACTAACCAGCCCGGGTCTACACACGCATATGAAACCCGTTGGTCCTGCGTTGCCACCGCTAACCCGGTTTGGCCTCTTATAGTCAAGCCCAATATGCGTGTCCCGTCACTCGACTAGAGTCGAGCCTACTAAGATACGTTTGGGATATTGGTTGAAATGGGCCCCCACAAGCTACCACCTAAGCTTGTTATTTCTAGTGAATCCCACGTAACCCTTTAACCATGTCCACTTACATGTTATACATTTTGGCTAAGTCATTTAATCATATTCTAGTTGTCATACAAGGTACCCACTAGATTTCCACATGCCACCCAAAGCACTTACTTAACCCTTTAACCATGTTTTAATTACATGTTTCACTTTGGTTAAGTATTCTAATCGTATTTTCTATTGCCACCCAAGGCAACCCACTAGTCTCCTCATGCCACCCAAGGCACCCACTTAACCCCTCATGTCCATCTACATGCTAATATGGTCAAGTGTTTCTTAATTAATTAAGACCGTGATCTTCATAAAGACCTCTCATATTAGACTATCTTTCATGACTGCTGGTTAAGCCGGTTGGGTCCGGGCAGCCTTATGTCATAACCGAGTCTAACCTCGTGTCTTTACATTAATCACGTATTTAGTTTGTGCCTAAGACCTCTCACATTGGGCTAACATTTGTAGCAACTGGTTAAGCCGGTTGGGTCTGGGCAGTTTTACGCTACAACTGAGTCCAACCTCGTGTCTTAGTCGATTAATTACACCTAATTAATCACCCTCATATTTATATTAATTATCCCTAATTAATTACACATTTTTAAGAATATGGATAGACCTAACTAAATAGGTAAATTCCCAATTCCATAGTATGGGTAGACCTAACTTAATAGGTAAATTCCCAACTCCATGATATGGGTAGACCTAACTCAATAGGTAAATTCCCAATTATGTCCATTTAATTTGTGGTATGCTTAATCATACCCAATTCACATCATTTTATTAATATGCATATTAACCCCATCGTTCCCCACGTAATTCGTTCTCATAACGTGACATAATAAAAGGGAAGATTCATCACAAATGTCATGGGTTTAACCAACATAGCATATAACTTTATCATGGGTTCAAAAGGTGTCAACTTGCATATATGAGCATACATTAAACCCAACTAGCATTTAACCCAAACTTGCATTATGCATATCATAAAAAGAGACAACTTGCATATGAACTTGCACATAAACTTGCATATGAAATTGCACATAAACTTGCATATGAACTTGCACATAAACTTGCATATGAACTTGCACACAAACTTGCATATGAAATTGCACATAAACTTGCATATGAACTTGCACATAAACTTGCATATGAACTTGCACATAAACTTGCATGTGAACTTGCATAACATGCCATACATAGAGGCAAACTCGCATATGTTATGCATGTCATAAAAAGAGGCAAACTTGCATATGAACTTGCATCATAATAGAGTAAACATGCATATGTATGCATAGCATACAAAGGTGTCATCTTGCATATGTATGCATCTTATTTAAAAAGGGTAGACTTGCATGTCATAATGTATGCATAAAACCAAACACTTAGCATGCCTAAAATCAAATACTTAGCATGCATAAAATCAAATACTTAGCATGCCTAGAATCAAACACTTAGCATGCATAAAATCAAGTACTTAGCATGCATAAAACCAAACACTTAGCATGCATAAAATCAAATACTTAGCATGCATAAAATCAAACACTTAACATGCATAAAACTCACCACTTAACTTGCATAAACCCATATATTTAACTTGCATAAACCCACATACTCATCTTGCATAAACCCACATACTTAACTTGCATAAACCCACATACTTAACTTGCATAAACCCACATACTTAACTTGCATAAACATAGGATTAACATTAAACATAGATTAGCAAACTAACATCATATCATATGATTTAAAACCCACAAATCCGCATACAAAACCTCATGATCTCATCATATCTCATCTACTTAATTTAGCAATTGGTTATTAAAGTGATAGAAACTCACCAAAACCAAGATTAGCAAACTTATGAAGTAGAACTAGTTGCTATACAAGAAGAAAATGATGATTAGAGGTTGATTAGCTTGCAACTTTCTTCATAAACTAGTGGAGGCTCCTCTCAAGTTTGATTTTGGCGGCATGATGGCATCATTTCTATTTTTAGTAGGGATTAGGCTTGCATTAGGGTGTATTTATAGGATTAGGGTGTGTTTTAGACCATAGGATTAACCCTAGGTTAGATTAGGTACGTCAGATTTAGGAAGTTTCCAGAAACCAGCCCCAAAGCCTAACCCAAACTCAACTAGGTGCACCAGGCCAGCATCAGCCGACAGGGCAAGTCGACAGCCCTGTCGACAGGCAAGTCGACAGGCATGTCGACAGGCAAGTCGACAGCCCTGTCGACAGCCATGTCGACCAGGCTGGGCGGGAGTTTTCCTGCCTGGCCCCATTTCTGCATGTTTCGAAATTTGAACCTGAATTTTTAAATCTGTTTTGAACTTTGAATTTTCTGCAAACTTCATTGGGCCATAACTGGGCCATACGGACTCCGATTCTCGAAAACTCGGACTCTATTTCGCGTATTTTTCCGAGACGAACGCAATGACGCAGCCCGTTTCCCCCATTTCTCACATCTGAGATTATTTATTCTGTAATTAGTGAATATTAGTATTAACTGAAATTCGGGGTGTTACATTCTCCCCTCCTTAAAGGATTTCGTCCCCGAAATCTCTAAGCTAAGGAGAATGCATATCCTACCATCCAAACAACCATCTACTCAATCCATCAAACACGAGCATCCATTGTCCTTAAAACAATTTCTAATGATGTATGAGCATATGCAAAAATTGTGTGTATATGTTCCCTATCTAATGTATGGACATATGCAAACCATGATAGTGCCATGCATCCAGTATGTATGCGAAAGAACCCTATCGACACATACAATATCTACATGAGTGCGCAATCATTCATCAAAATGCATCATCCATATGATAACACAACCATTATACATCCATAAATATAGCTACCTACACACAATTATATGCAATATGCAATATGAAGTGAATGAGCCGATCTAGTGTCTAGAGTGTGTGTATATGCATCCACGAGCAACCACTAGCAACCACTTGCATCCACACGCATCCATCAAACATAACATGTCTCAAACACATGTTTCAACCATAGGTTTACCCTATCTAAAGGTCAAAGGTACTAATGAGAGGATATACTAAAGGTAAGATAAGCACTAGACAAACGATAAAGGAGACGTTTAAAGGACATACCCTTAAAAAGGAATGGGTATAACGAACGCATCTTCGCTTTTGTCTCCCAAGTAGCATAGCTCTCCCCTTCTCCCCTTTTCACCTTGACTAGTCGAACCTCTCTGTTTCTCAACTTCCTAACCTCTGACCCAAGGATGCGGGTAGGAGCTCGTCGAATAACCACATCACGCTCTACCTTTACTTCTTTAAGCAAGCTCGGCTCTACCGCCTCTGCGGTCTCATGTAGGCACTTCCTCAAATGTGACACATGGAATACGTCATGTTCCCTGTACAACCGAACTATCTCTCGAATATAAACTGAAGCTAGACTTGGAACAGTCCTCTTGCTCTTCACGGGTATGAAATGGGCACTCTTAGTAAGTCTATCTACCACAGCCCAAATTCCCGTATTACCCATCCTCAATCTCGGTAATCCATCGAGACACTATCCCACTTCCATAGCGGAACCTCCAATGGGTGAAGCGACCCACCGGGTTTCTTCTGCTCCGCTTTCATTTGCTAGCACACCAAGCATCTAGCGGCATACTCGGCCACATCTTTTTTTCATATCGGCCCAAAAAGAAAACTCGCTTCATGTCTCGGTACATCTTGTCCTCTACCGGGTTGAATGGTCATCTTCGAACGATGTGCATCATCAAATATAGCCTTCCTCAACCCTCGTCTTGCGGTATGCAAAGTCTACCGTCTCTACACAACCACCCCTTACTATCTAGGGTGTACCTACTCAAATGTCTGGACGACTCCCCCTCCCCATGAGCTTCTCTACTAACTCAACCAACCGTGGGTCGTCTCGCTGTTCTCCGCCAATCCGCCTTAAAAGAGTAGGCTTAACCTCCAAGGAGGCTAGCAAACCGGGTACGAAGTCAATGGAAGGTCTAAAGTCAAACATCGAAATAAACTCCAAGCTCCGTCGTTCAACGAAAAATGAACTCAAGGACAACCTTTTTCTACTTAAGGCGTCCGCTACCACGTTACCCTTGCCATTGGTATATGCTATCTCAAAATCATAGGATGCAAAGAATCCCATCCGCTTTTTCTGTCCTAAGACTATGCGCTCGAAGAGTCTCCAACACTTCCCTAAGATGTAGGGCATGCTCTTCTCTACTTTTAGAGAAAACCAGGGTATTACCCCATCCAAAATCATCACAACTGTCCATCTCTCACGCAGACCACCCTAGTCGAACTCGACATCCCCAAAATGCAAGCCCCAAAGGCCTAAACCAATATCAGACAAACACCCAAGGGATGCCTCCTTCGAACATAGACGACCTACGTGAGATGATACTAGTAAAAACGGCTAAATAATTAAGCCCTTGTCCAACTCTGGATGTCCTCGCCAGTCTCGCTCCAAAACCATCGTTTATCCCATACTGGCTTTGCTCAGCCTATTGAGCACACACGAAAACTTATTTCGCTCCTAGAAAAGACCAAGATGTTATTTACAAAGACCATCACGAACTTATTTAGGTACTCCCTGAACACCCTTCTCATCAAATCAACAAAGTATGCGGGGGCGTTCGTCAAACCAAATGGCATCACCAGCCACTCATAAAAACCATCCGGAGTCCTAAATGTAGTCTTCTCTATACTATTCTCAGCCGCTCTTAACTGATGAAACCCCGTGGCTAAGTCCAACTACGAAAACACTGAGGCGCCAACTAATTGGAAAAAGATCATCAATCCTCGGCAATGGGTGTCTATTCTTCTTTGTGAATTTATTTAGCTCTCTTTAGCCTACACAAAGTCTGAGGGACCCATCCGCCTTCATAGCAAAAACTACCGGAGCACCCCACTCCGATATACTTCGTCTTCTAAACCCCTTCTCAAGCAAATTGCCTACTTGCTTATGGAGTTCCCTCCTCTCACGAGGAGCCACGTGGCACACTGGCCAAGACACTGGTTTGGTATTGTCTACCAGATATATTCGGAAGTCAACCTCCCGCTCCGGAGGTAAGCCCTTCACCTCCTCAAACACATCCGAGTATTCCCGGACCACTCTAACAGATCGCAAACTCTTGACCGACGTGTCAAGCGATTCTAGATAACTTAGCATAACAGATTTCATGGGATTACAAGAGATCTCGAGTGTGTTACCCAAGCGGGTCATAAGCCTAACAACTCTCCTTCCACAATAAGAACGACACCATTACTGGATAACCAGTCCATGCCCAAAACTAACCCATAGCCCGTGAAGCCCAAAAAGCATCACATCTAAACTCAACGCTAAGTATAGCAACTTTCAAACCCAAACACATCATGGAGCCCCAATTGGGTTTGAAACAACTAAGGGATCATCTACTAACTGGTGTCTAAGTGTAGTGACTCAACTAACAATAATGAAATAAACGAACTTGATGCATCAAAATCAAATAAAGTTTGACCCGGATAATCAAACAGAAAAACTAGACTTTCAATGGAAATAGTTCTACCTCTTTCCTGAATCGGTGGAACCGCGAGAGCCTGAGCTTGCCCCCTTGCCTGAGTTGGTGCCAAAAGAACTTGCACCTGTCCTCCTGAGGTAGATCCCGTCCTTTGCCCTTTCTTAGGGCAGTCTTTCACTAGATGTCCTGCTTCGTCACAGTGGAAGCAGCCAGCCTTCCTCTTCTTGCGACAATCCTTGCTTAGGTGGCCTAGTGTCCCACAACTGAAGCACTTCTTCTTTCCCTTGCCACTGTTACCTTTCCCACCCTTGTTTTGCTTTTGCTGTTGAGGTCTCTTCTGATCTCCTTTCTTCTCGGGTGCTTTATTAGCATTGGGACCCTTCTCTTCCTCATGCATAAGTGCCATGTCTACTAGCTTCTCAAAAGTGGCCCCCACAAGGATGTGAGACATAGCCAATCCATACATTGGTTCGTTCAAGCCTTTAACGAACCTCAAAGCTTTCTCTTCCGGTGTGTTTACCAGGTCTATGTTGAACCTCGCTAACTGATTAAACTTGTTAACATATTCTTTCACCGACAAGTTCCCTTGCTTTAAGTTCAAGAACCTTTCCACGTACAGATTTTCTTCCGCTTTTGAGAGGAACTTTGCCTCAAACCTTCGCCTGAAATCCACCCAAGAGTCCACAGGGCGTTCTCCATTAGTGACCTCCCACCAGAACGAGGCCTCTCCCTCCATTAACCAAGCGGCTAGCTTGACTTTCTTTCCCTCTTCCACTTCCAAGATTTCCATCAATTCTTCCGTCTCATTAAGCCAATCCCTAGCTCCCACAAAAGGTTTTCCTCCCATAGCCTTAAACTTCCTACAAGTCATAGCAAAAGTATCCGCGCGAGGAGGAACGAGTGCAACGGGTGGAGGAGGAACATTTGCTGGACCTGCAGCGGCGGCCCTAGCCTCTAACAACCTCCTATACCATACTGGTACCGCTATACCGTCCGGAAGATAAAGATCTTCAGCCATGCTGAGACGAAAAAGGAAAGATTCAAACGGAGAATTCAAAAGATAAAGATATGGCTATCGGGGATTATGCTTTTCTTTAAAAATAAAAACTTTTCTCTTAAAAGACAAGTTTTTGAAAATACTCCTTTCAAAAATATTCTTAGAAAATAGTTTTCTAAAAGTTTTATCTGTTCCGGCAACCTTTGCTCTGATACCACGTGTAACACCCCACACCCGCTATGGTCACTCTCTAAGGGAATGCCATAACATCGGTGGAGTATTTTAAGTGAATATAGAACAGAAAAATTACAACAAGACAGATATAAGTAATACTTGAAAATTTCAAAACATCATTTCATTGCAGCGGAAAGTAAAACATGTTTGGTTACATCACAAAACCATAATAAGAGTCAAGTACAAAACATCCATCCTGATAAATAAAAGTACATAATCCCAATACATGAACTGATAGCCATAAAAGAAAGGGTAAGCTGAGCTCTACACCTATGGTCCAAGCTCCAAAAGAGAATAAAGCAGCCTGATCAAAGCCTACTCGTACTGAGCCCACTCTGATAACCTGAGGGTTGGGAAAAAGATAAAAACAACGGGGTCAGACATAAGTCTGAGCGAGTCCTATAACTTTAACAATACAATCATTAAAGTAACCAGAGAAGACATAAGCTTGATATACGGTAACGTCTGGGGATGAATGGCTACACTAAGCAGCTTGGTAGACTTAGGATAAACTAAGATAACCGTAAAGACGCATCTACCCACCCAAGGATAATTACTATACTGCACTACACCAGTCATTCCTAATTTTAAAAGTTGATCCCACTAAGTGTACTTAGTAATTTAGTAGTTTCGTGTACCCCTATCTGACTACATAGGTGTACCCACTACTCCCCAAGCGATCGGCTCCCTTACGTAGACACCCGTGCTGGTCCCACGATGGGGTGTATCATTACCCTAAGTGGCAAGCTGATAATATCAACGGTGCACGACTTTATATCTACACGATGCAACAACGACTTACTAACCAGCCCGGGTCCACACATGCATATGAAACCCGTTGGTCCTGCGTTGCCACCGCTAACCCGGTTTGGCCTCTTATAGTCAAGCCCAATATGCGTGTCCCGTCACTCGACTAGAGTCGAGCCTACTAAGATACGTTTGGGATATTGGTTGAAATGGGCCCCCACAAGCTACCACCTAAGCTTGTTATTTCTAGTGAATCCCACTTAACCCTTTAACCATGTCCACTTACATGTTATACATTTTGGCTAAGTCATTTAATCATATTCTAGTTGTCATACAAGGTACCCACTAGATTTCCACATGCCACCCAAAGCACTTACTTAACCCTTTAACCATGTTTTAATTACATGTTTCACTTTGGTTAAGTATTCTAATCGTATTTTCTATTGCCACCCAAGGCAACCCACTAGTCTCCTCATGCCACCCAAGGCACCCACTTAACCCCTCATGTCCATCTACATGCTAATATGGTCAAGTGTTTCTTAATTAATTAAGACCGTGATCTTCATAAAGACCTCTCACATTAGACTTTCTTTCATGACTGCTGGTTAAGTCAGTTGGGTCCGGGTAGCCTTATGTCGTAACCGAGTCTAACCTCGTGTCTTTACATTAATCACGTATTTAGTTTGTGCCTAAGACCTCTCACATTGGGCTACCATTTGTAGCAACTGGTTAAGCCGGTTGGGTCCGGGCAGTTTTACGCTACAACTGAGTCCAACCTCGTGTCTTAGTCGATTAATTACACCTAATTAATCACCCTCATATTTATATTAATTATCCCTAATTAATTACACATTTTTAAGAATATGGGTAGACCTAACTAAATAGGTAAATTCCCAATTCCATAGTATGGGTAGACCTAACTTAATAGGTAAATTCCCAACTCCATAATATGGGTAGACCTAACTCAATAGGTAAATTCCCAATTATGTCCATTTAATTTGTGGTATGCTTAATCATACCCAATTCACATCATTTTATTAATATGAATATTAACCCCATCGTTCCCCACGTAATTCGTTCTCATAACGTGACATAATAAAAGGGAAGATTCATCACAAATGTCATGGGTTTAACCAACATAGCATATAACTTTATCATGGGTTCAAAAGGTGTCAACTTGCATATATGAGCATACATTAAACCCAACTAGAATTTAACCCAAACTTGCATTATGCATATCATAAAAAGAGACAACTTGCATATGAACTTGCACATAAACTTGCATATGAAATTGCACATAAACTTGCATATGAACTTGCACATAAACTTGCATATGAACTTGCACATAAACTTGCATATGAAATTGCACATAAACTTGCATATGAACTTGCACATAAACTTGCATATGAACTTGCACATAAACTTGCATGTGAACTTGCATAACATGTCATACATAGAGGCAAACTCGCATATGTTATGCATATCATAAAAAGAGGCAAACTTGCATATGAACTTGCATCATAATAGAGTAAACATGCATATGTATGCATAGCATACAAAGGTGTCATCTTGCATATGTATGCATCTTATTTAAAAAGGGTAGACTTGCATGTCATAATGTATGCATAAAACCAAACACTTAGCATGCCTAAAATCAAATACTTAGCATGCATAAAATCAAATACTTAGCATGCCTAGAATCAAACACTTAGCATGCATAAAATCAAGTACTTAGCATGCATAAAACCAAACACTTAGCATGCATAAAATCAAATACTTAGCATGCATAAAATCAAACACTTAACATGCATAAAACTCACCACTTAACTTGCATAAACCCATATATTTAACTTGCATAAACCCACATACTTATCTTGCATAAACCCACATACTTAACTTGCATAAACCCACATACTTAACTTGCATAAACATAGGATTAACATTAAACATAGATTAGCAAACTAACATCATATCATATGATTTAAAACCCACAAATCCGCGTACAAAACCGCATGATCTCATCATATCTCATCTACTTAATTTAGCAATTGGTTATTAAAGTGATAGAAACTCACCAAAACCAAGATTAGCAAACTTATGAAGTAGAACTAGTTGCTATACAAGAAGAAAATGATGATTAGAGGTTGATTAGCTTGCAACTTTCTTCATAAACTAGTGGAGGCTCCTCTCAAGTTTGATTTTGGCGGCATGATGGCATCATTTCTATTTTTAGTAGGGATTAGGCTTGCATTAGGGTGTATTTATAGGACTAGGGTGTGTTTTAGACCATAGGATTAACCCTAGGTTAGATTAGGTCCGTCAGATTTAGGAAGTTTCCAGAAACCAGCCCCAAAGCCTAACCCAAACTCAACTAGGTGCACCAGGCCAGCATCAGCCGACAGGGCAAGTCGACAGCCCTGTCGACAGCCAAGTCGACAGGCATGTCGACAGGCAAGTCGACAGCCCTGTCGACCAGGCTGGGCGGGAGTTTTCCCGCCTGGCCCCATTTCTGCATGTTTCGAAATTTGAACCTGAATTTTTAAATCTGTTTTGAACTTTGAATTTTCTGCAAACTTCATTGGGCCATAACCGGGCCATACGGACTCTGATTCTCGAAAACTCGGACTCTATTTCGCGTATTTTTCCGAGACGAACGCAATGACGCAGCCCGTTTCCCCCAATTCTCACATCTGAGATTATTTATTCTGTAATTAGTGAATATTAGTATTAACTGAAATTCGGGGTGTTACAGCTTTGGATGCTAGTTAGCTAATATTATTAATATGGTAAGGCTATATTATGATTACATTATATTTATCCATTCCACTGTGAGATATTTTTTGAGCTCTAACACGTTTTATGTCTCTGTCTTTTCTGCAGGATACCAGAGCAAACCAACACGAGTTTTGATAGATTAGAATTTTGAAAAAAAATGGTCTATTGGAATTCAGGTTGTTACATCCGCGCTAGGAGTGTAGTATAATAGAGATGCAACCAATCTCACGCGCCTGTCGGTGCTGCTCATCGCGAACCTCTCATAAATCATCTTGCATTGCACGGTTGGCAGTGAGCTTAGGGCTCTCGTGACCAGGCTGCTGAGCTGGAGCAGGCGGTGCGGGGGTAGGAGCATCGGGCAGTTGAATGCCCATTTTCCGGAGAGTGGCGCGGCTGATGGCGGTTGGCGACTTCCTCACCACCGTCTCCCCAGGAAGTCACACCTGGCAGTGTCGGAAGACACGGGTGAGAAGGTGATTATAGGGAAAATAGCTCCGCGGAGTGCCGAGGATGGGCTCATAAAGATGGATCACAAGCACACGCGCCCAATTTACGTCTATGCCGCGAAGGATGGCTTAGGTGGCACGACAAACAGAAGGATAAATCTGCTTCAAGCTTCTCGTCTTCGGGATGATGTTGTGTTGTATGATGCACATTACTACACGGGCTACCGGTTGCAAATTGGCGGTGGTCCAGGCTCCGGGCTCTCCTATGTAGATACACTGAAGGATTTGAGGGTCATCCATTTCTGCAGTGTCAAGCTCCCAAAATCTGAGATAAATCGTTGTCGGTGAACTTGATATGGGTTCCTATGACCTCAAATTTGATGACGCAGGACTCGTCATCGATGTCGGTCTCCATCTGGGCATCAAACAGACGAACGCAACACTGATACAGGTCACACTAAAAAGTGTTAAAGAGCATGACCAGTGCTATACGGAGGCAAAAAGCTCCCCCAAACCGAATCTAGCGAAGTCAAAGAACTTCACCGGTCAACCAACTTGGAACTCTTAACTGGTCGTGGCTAGGTTGTACTTAATCTTTGCATCATCTCAGCCTAGCCAAGTGGCTTCCTGAGGCATGAGACTGGGGTATTGGTTGCGGGGTACCATGGAGGAATCGGTGAAACGGGCAAGAGAAACTGCAAATCTGGAGTATAACTGGGTAGAGATTTGCACGAGAAGGAATTTGGTAGTAATTAGGGGTGAAACAGAGCGGGAGTTGCTCGGATTGGAGGTTGGGAAGGAAGAGGGTTTGGGTACGGTGGAAATTTTGGGGTTGGGGGAGAAAGGGTTGGCTGAACGATATTATATATATCGTTCAGCCGATACGGGTCGGGTCAACTACACTCTCCTGTGGGGTAGCAGTCGACCTGAACCTACGAGGGCGGTCGACCGCTTGCCCCATAGTGGGCGTGGTTTGAACCTCGGCCCAATGGCATATTTTAAATTATATATAAATTAAGTTTTAAAATTTCTATTATGTCGAAATAACTTCTACTCTCAACCAAATTCTTGTATCGACTTCCACCACTCGTCTAGTCGAGAAATTTAATTTTACAACGCCTTTTCCCTGTCTCCAAAAAGATTTGTGACCACCGCAACGAACGAACTTCAAAACAGGAAATCAGCTAGAAATCCAAAATAAATTCTAAAACAGATTTTCCCCTTACTAGCCGATTAGATAAAGCGATTCAAATTCAAATACCCCAATAAAGATGAAGGATTTTCCTTAGCCCTTTCGAAGAAAAATTTAAAAAAATTTCAAAAATGGAATTTTTTATAAACTAATGGTTTCGTGTTTATAAATCCATTTTATTATTATTATTACTCCAGTTTATATTTCAAATTGAAAAACCTTTTCGTGTTCAAAAATATTGAAGCCTAAAACAATTAAGATTAATTTTGATAACCTTAATAAATTATCCAATATATATAGGATGATAGATACTGAAAATTACGAGGAATGGATATTTATTATTCTTTAATTTAGTGGTACATTCCTTGTTATTTTCAATTCCTTCTTTCCTACCAATCAGATCATATTTTCTAAAATTACCGAACGGGACCCTTTTTTTTAAAAATCATATCTTCACAAACTATTTTCCGAAATCGTCTTTCAAAACCGTTTAAATCCATTTTTATCTTTCAAATAGTTTTAAAAATAAATTCCCTCGAATACAAGGCCAAGAACTCAATTGAATATTTCAAAAAATATAAATTCGAAATTTTAACGAAGTAACAAATGGATACACCTCGTAATTATTTTTCGAAATGGATACGACATATTAATGTAGGCTTTCTCCCATTTTGGATCGAGTAATGGTCTTAACCGGAACTACCAGCGAAACCAAACCAAAAATTATGACATATAGATATATATATAATTCCAGTTTCCAAACTCGAATCAACGTAATCCACCATATGTCGTCCTCTTGCTCTTCACGACAAAATTGCCAACGTACTAGGGGTAAGACAGAATTGGCTAAAAACCCGAACTCAACATATTTTAACTCTTAGTAGCTCAAAGCCCATTTTATATAATTAGGCCCATGACTAATTTCATGGTTGAAATAAATTAAAGTCGAGTAAGACAAATAAAGAAAAACAGGAAAGAAAATCGAATTATGTTCTCTCAGGATTCCTATTTTAACTAATTCCTCTGATTATTTAACCTAGACTCTAATACAAAATGTAACACCCTACACTTTTATGCACCCAAATTTTGACAAAAATCAAAACTTGAACACATCCAAGCATAGAGCGTGTATATCTGGTACTTGCAATAAATGATCATGAGCATATTCAGAGTACAATAAGATAACTCACAATGGAAACAAACTAGGATAAACTAGTATTAACTCAAGCAACTACCTTTTTCAAAGTGATTCACTTTGCTAATACCGAGCACGAGAGTGAATGAGAAATGAAAGCCAAACGTAATCATCTGCGAGAACCCGACCTTCTCTACGAACTTGGGAGGTTGTAATGAGGAGGGTCTCAGAACAACAAGTTCTGGTGACTAAGAAATGTACAACACATATTATAACACAGATATATCCCATTTGGTTCAACCCAAGCTGTATGCCCAACAAGGTTAGTGATTATAAACCAACCTTGCTAAAGTTTACGCACGACTTTACTACTCTTCCCAAAGTAGTATTCCCAAATCATAACACTGAGATAGGACATTTACACATATTTTTGTGGAGCCTTCATACCGAAGCTTAACTAGTTACTATATCAAGATTTGGCCCCAAATTATGGAATTTCTATGTCCATATACTTTCATTCGCTTAACCATTATCATTTACTGCCTCACTATCAATGATAGATAGAGTGGATTCCTCCTGATCGCTTAAGACCCTAGGCAGACCGATTGGTTACTTATTATTTCTCAACAATTTACTTAACGTTAACATGAACTAGACATCACTAGCTACAAGCCCAACTAGTTAAGGCTTCCGTCATTCACGCATATAACCTTGCCCCGTATAAGGTGAGAGATGGTATTTTATCATTCGCTATACCTTCTAGATGACCTTATTAGATAACACCCTTAGTCGCTTATTACTTCCCGTAGGATAGGTAGCCATATCTGACATTTTAGCTTCCAGGTTTGGGTAGGCGCACACACACCTGCCATTTAAGACCCCTAAACTGAAAGACCTATTCCTAGGTGGACTCTTCAACCCTAGTCACTTAGCCTTCTAGGGTCTAGGAAGTGGACTATACGCAAAGCTTATTAGTTCGTACCCCATTAGCCTTTAGCACCTTTCCCTATTGGGACAAAGTAGGCTACGTTATCAAGTTATTCCCGTTCAGTCCCTCTACATGGAAATACTATACTTACATGATTCATTTTCGTCAGGGGTTTATACGGTTAATAATATTTCATACTATTAACCTACTAAGTCCAACTGTATTTTCTATTTCCATTAATATAAATAAGGAATGTTATATTCCCTTTTTCCCTAGGATATTTATTCGATACCTTTCCTAATTTGGACTTAATGTTTAAACGACAATCATAAATTCCCATATGACAACCATTTCCTTTTTATTTCCCTTTATGACCATAACAGCCATATTTCCTAAGGCAGTTATTCATTAGTCCCAAGTTATCTATTTGTTTTACCCTAACAGACCATTTTTATTCTAATTCCTTTATTTATTTATATTTACGTACCAGGCCTCTCACATTAAGTTGACAACTAATGGATGTTGGATTTTTCGGTCGTTTCGGGGAAGACTTCTACCACAAGTTAAACTTTAACGTCGTGCCTTAATACGATTATATTTACGCTTTAGACCTCTCATATTAAGCTGACTACCTGTGGTTGCTGCATTTGCCGGTCGGTTCCTGGCAGGCTTATACCACAAGTTGAGCTTAACCTCGTGTCTAAATGCGGCTATAATTAAAATTTCCTAATTATGATTTACAACATTTATCCTAATTGATTTTAGGAATTGTAACCATTTTCCTATCACATTTATTTCCCCAATCAATATTGGTTATAATTGTTATTTACTAATTTGTTGTCCAATTTATGGCAAATAATCATATTGATTGCTACAAATGGTGACCACAAATATATTAATTCACTATGAATTACATTTGCATATAATTCCATAATTGAACCTTATCCAAACATTCAAACATTCCATACATGTATATATTTGCCATTTTATGTTGATTTTGATGGATAATATGTATATATTTATATTATTTTTTTCGCACGGTCAACGTAGTTATTGTTTTTATTTTATTATTATAACTTAATTGATTTGATTTAATTAATAACCAAACATTCATTTTTACATTCAATCTTGTCAAAAGGTTCAAATCTTGCAAAAAGACCATTAGCCCAAAATCAATGTAAATAATGCCTAACTAGTGGAATTAACATATTTCCAAATCACAAGAAATATATGTAAATATATATTTTGGAATAGTCGAAGAAAATTACATACAAATATATGTATTTATATTTATACATACATTTGCACCACTTTCCCCTTTTTAATCCTTTTTATCATACCTCTCATGATTTCAAAATAATGCCTTTTTATTCAAAAGGAGAAAAACGACATGTTTACAATGATTAAGCCAAAAACCCAACAATATTGAATAAAACAGGAATATTTCTTTCATGTTACAATCACATAATTCACCGATTTCATCTTTTTACCCAAAATCGCATATTTCATTATTCAACACTGAACTAAAGATCTGGAATGTTACTACATCTAACTTGTGTTTAATGGGACTGATTTCCAGATCCATAGTGCTATGCAACATGTACAACATATTTCATGACATAACTGCAGGAACATGTGCATGAACAAGTTTAAGAATCCTACAATTTATGTTATACATAACCATAACTTATAATTCACAAGTTTTAACCATATTTATAATCAGATCTGATGGTTGCCAAGAAATTCACAATATTTAAATTAACAGATCTGATAGGCATAAAAACATAGATTTAATTCAAACGAAATAGACAAGTCATTATAATTGTATTCATAAATTTCCCACTCACCTTATAGCCTCCAAATCCAAAGTTTGAACCCTTTAAGCTTAAAATCCGCAAATTCTTATAAATCTACAATTTATCTAGAAAAGGGAAAACTCTAGATCTGTAGAAATTTAAAAAACAGGAAGAGAGGGGAGAATATGACTTGGAGTGTCACTTTGCATTCTTTTCTATTAGATCTGCTTACTCTCTCAATTTCATATGAATTAGATTTGATTTGTTATGTACAAACATATTTTTATTTTATAAATTAGGTTTGGAGAGGGAGCAAAATGGCAGAGCTCCACTACCTCGAAAGATTTTTATGGGGCCTTACCCTTTTATTTATAGGGCTGCAAATGGCCTAGAACCGTTGGATTAGTTCTAAGTTATATCCATCTATTAGTTATATAATTATTTTAACCAAACCTCTCAAAAACTAGCCGTCACTAGGCAGTCCGACGCCCAGTAGGTCGATCGTAGTGCTCGACCCCTATGGTCGACTGCCTGGGCATCAGATTGCCCAGGTCGGCCTGGTCAAATTAGGTAAATTATAATAATAAATCTTGGTTTATGTATTTTCCATCCATTTCGTATTTCATCCGTAACTTTTTCATACGAACTCCGTTCGCGAAACTCCAAACATGAAAGTTGACTAGAATTCCGAGACAAACGCATTGGTTAAAATTTCATATCCAAATTCCATTGTTTGCAGAAATTCCTATTTGTGAAATTATAATAATTTATTTATACCGCCAAAATTCCGGGTTGTTACACAAATGATTCTATGGCAATATTATCAACTCGATACAAGGAGTTCAATCAGAAAAAGGTGTCAAATTCGTAAGCTACACGTCGATTCAAAGGATTCAAAAGCAGAAGCTTGACACTCAAATTCGAATCGGTGTACAAATTATTGAAACTATGAGCTGACGCAAAATTCACAAAAGATGTCATTTGATAATACTCAATGTACATTGACTAAAGTTGCAAATGACTCAGAAGTCCAACCACGGTGGATATCGATGTTGCCACCTTCAAAATCCGATTACAAAGGGTGAAAATATAAATTGAAATAAGGGTTTGCAACATCGGATTAATTAAAACAAATCCAGTTTGATAACAACACATGATCAAAGTCAGTTATCATCACCAAATCAAGTTATCATACATCCCCAAATTCACAAGAAAATTTTCCAAAGACGATTCGAAACCCTAGAACAACAACAGTCATTTCAACGTAAAAACAAAGGTGGAAAAAATCACCTATTTTCAATAACGTTGATTTGTGATAGTCATAATCTGCTTCACAAAAGCTTCCGGGAACTTGACGAACTCGATGATGTTAACATGATTCGGCTCAACAAAACCAATTGTAAATCGATTACAGGGAAAATCGGTTCGGTTGAATTGGAGAATACAATCGGATTTGAAGAAGCTTTGAGTCTCTGACGAGTGGATGAAGCGCGGTTTGACTGAAAGCGAATTGACCAAAATTGCTGGTGGTCTTGTTCAAAAGTAATCCGCCATTAAAAAATCTTCACGTGCAAAGAAAGATGGAATGAGGAGTGGCAGACCAAAAGATAATATAAAGGCATGGAAAATAAAGCCAATCCCGATTTATTCAAAAAATCCCAGAACGACCTGATATAGTGTATGTAATAACGACCTAATAAAGAAATGCCAAGACAATATCGAGATCATCAAGATTGAAGCTCGTATTATTTTCAATAGATACAAACTTCGAGGGGAAAATGTTAATCCATAAAATTATGTCTTAGATATGAAGCATTGATGAGGCAAAACGATCGGTTATTCGTGTGTGTATAAAACATGTTTCCAGTTAGATTGTTAAACTTTAGATCATTTTATCTCAAAAGAAGCCCTAGGTCATCTAAATCTCTAGGTCATTCAGGCACTAGTTCGTTCAAGTTCTAGATCGCACTGATTTCCTGGGTCTATGTCTATAAATTGCTTGTCAAAGTTCCCTAAGTTGTGGTTCGCTAAGATCGTTCGGGACAAGACCAAGTCGTTTGCTTTTAGAAGCCAAGTTAGGTCATGACAGCTATTATGCAGTCAGACCGCCACGTGCAGGTTCGTTGCTTGGAGCTCAAGACAATCAGTTCGTCCACGACCTAAAAGGCCAGGTCAGTTATGACCTAAGATGTCAGGTCAGTTACGTCCTAAGATGCTGGGTCGGTTACGACCTAAAAAGCTAAGTCGGTTGCGGCCTTGAGTGCTAGGTCGTCCGAACGACCTAAGGACCTGTATACATCATTTCTGAACCACGTCACCTCACTACCACTCCTATAAATGCCCCCACACTTCCACCATTAAAGGGACCAAAATTTCTCTCCATGAAGTGCTACCAAACTGATTTCTAAACTCCTCTAACTCATTCAAGCCTCCATTAATCCTCTTCCAAGCTTAGATTCAACATCTCAACCACCATGGATTTGCTAACATCATCTAAGTGCTCAATTTTTTGAAGATCTACTCTAACAACCATCACAATCTAAGAGATCTCATCACTTCCTTGGTTAATTCGAGTGAATCAAAATTAAAAAGAGAAGGAGTAGAGAAGATTATTGTAAAAAGAGAGAAAATGAGTAAAGTAGTAGAAGTCATGTACCTTGTAATCTTGATGATGATAATGAGAATCTCTTCAAAGTGTACGTAGGCCAATTATAGGTCGAACCACTATAAATTCTTGTCTTTTTACTTGCTTCTTGTGTTTGTGGATACCACATTTCTAGATCTACATTGTTTAAAGGTGTTTACACATCTCACGGGTGTTGTTGTCCATTTTTGACATCAACACTACAATTGTGGAAAAGAAGGCCACCTGAAGAAGAATTATCCTAAGAATAAGCGCAAGAAAAAATGGAAACTCTAGAGACAAAAGGCAATCTGTAGTGGAATCTAATGCAGAAAACATGGGACAAGTTGAAGGTACGTTATTTATTTCCCAAATGCCTATACCAGCAGTATTTGACATAGAGGCAACTCATTCTCTAATTTCTCATGACATAGTTAAGATGTTAAAATTAAATTACATCTTGGTAAAAAAAACCTTTACTCATCAAAAGTCCCATATGAAGTTCTTGTGTCTTGGATATGATATGTGTGGATGCGGAGTTAATTATAGGGGAAATGTTTTCATTTCTAATTTATATGTTCTAAATTACCCAAATATAGGTGTTATATTACGTGTGGATTGGTTAAAACAACATAAAGCTATAATTAATTTAGAGGCGTCCACCATTTCATTCCAAAACAGTAGGAAACAAAGAGCTGTTGTTCTTTGTGAATCTGCAAAAGAAAGAAGTTCATTTTATTTATATGGGCTGAGTGGTGAATCTTCTGAATTCTCAATTGAGAAAATACCTATAGTAAATGAGTGTTTGGATATATTTGGGGAAGTTAAGGGTATCCCACATCATAGGCTAGTGGAATTCCTGATTAACTTACTTCCAGGAGCAAGTCCAGTGATTAAGAAACCCATAAGAATGGGGACAAGTGAGCTAATATAATTAAAGAAACAGTTAGAAGAATTAGAAGAGAAAGGCTTTATTAGACCAAGAAATTCTTGCTAGGGTGCACCAATGGTGTTTGTAAAGAAGCCAGATGAATCTTTAAGGTTATGCATAAATTATAGAGAATTAAATAAGCTAACCATTAAGAATAAATATCAATTACCAAGGATTGATGATCTTTTTGATTAGTTAGTTGGATCAAAGATATTTTCTAGGCTTGACTTAGCCTCTGGTTTTCATCAAATGAAGGTAGAAGAATCCAGTATTAAATACACAACATTTAACATTAGGTACAAGTTGTATGAATTTTTGGTTATTCCATTTGGATTAACTAATGCACCATCATATTTTGTTGATTTAATGAATAGAAATTTTGATATTATCTAGATAAATTTGGTGATGATTTTTATAGATGATATTTTGATTTATTCAAGAACGGTGGAAGAGCACAAAAACCATTTGCATTTAGTTTTAAGCAGGTTAAGACAAAATGATTTAAAAGCAAAATTTTCTCAATGTTCATTTTAGAGAGAGGAAGTAAATTTTCTTGGGCATGTTATCTCTACATAAGGCATTTCAATGAATCCAAGTAAGGTAGGGGCAATGCAAACTTGGAAAAGACCCAAAACAGTGAGTGAGGTAAGGTCATTAATGGGGATGGCTGGGTACTATAGAAAGTTTATTAAAGATTTTTCAAAGATTTCAATACCACTCACTAATCTAACCTGAAAAGAACAAGCTTATGTCTGGACAAAAAATGTGAAAAAGATTTTGAAGAATTAAAATAAATAATCCCATCTTGAAGGTACCCAAATGAAATAATGATTTAGTAGTGTACACAGATGCTTGTGGATATGGGTTAGGGGCAGTACTGATGCAATAAGGACAAGTTGTGGCATATGCATCAAGGCAATTGAAACCCCATGAAACTAGATATGCAACACATGACTTAGGATTAGCAGTAGTTGTGTATGCTTTGAAACTTTAGAGAAACTATTTGTTAGGAGCTAAATTTGAGCTCTATATTGATCACAAGTCCTTGAAATATTTATTTTCACAAAAAGATTTATACATGAGACAACATAGATGGGTTGAGTTTATAGCTGCTTATGATTTTGATATACTTTATACACCAGGAAAAGCAAATAAAGTAGCTGATGCTTTGAGTAGACAGCATGTTAAAGTAAGCTTATTGATGATAGAAGAATTCAGGGATTTAATGTTGCTTACTAATTTGGAAATAAAGGAGAATAGTGACATGCGCATAGAGGTGCATGGTGCATAAGAAAATGAAGGGAAGCTAAGCCTGATAACTTTACAATCTGACTTAGTTATGAAAGTGGGGAGTATGCAGAATTAAGACCCCAACATATCTGAAAAGAAAATTCTTTTGGGTAAAGGCGAGGAAGTGTTGAACTTACACATTGATAAAAATGGGTATGTAAGAAATAAGAATAGAATTTGGGTACCTGAAAACTCAAAATTAAAGGATGAAATATTGAATGAGTACCAAAGGAGTAAATACTCCATATATCCAGGAAATACAAAGATGTATTAGAATCTCAAAAGGGATTATTAGTGGAGAGGAATGAAAAGTGATGTGGTAAAATTTGTGGCAAAGTGCATGATCTTCCAGCAAGTAAAAGCAGAGACACAAAAGCCATCAAGATTATTTCAGCCATTAAGCATAACTAAGTGGAAATGAGAGGACATTTCAATGGATTTTGTGGATGGTCTACCCAGATCAAAAAGAGGGAATACAAGCATATGGGTAGTGGTTGATAGGTTGACCAAAGTAGCACATTTTATTCCTGTAAAATCAGAAAGAAATGCACCAAAACTAGCTCAAGTATTAATTAAAGGGATAGTAAGGTTGCATGGTATACCCAATGTAACACCCCGTAAAATTCATAAGTATAAATAATAAATTAAATAATTAAAAACAAACAATTAAATTGTATGGAAGGAAAATTAGATTTTGCAGTTTAGGAATTTGGCTATGGAACTCTTTTATTTGGATTCGTGGCCAAATTCTGAATTGTTTTCATATATAATATGCTGAAAATAGTTAATGTATGAAGAAGTTATGAACAAATGAATTTGGACAGTGTACACAGAATATATATATATATATAATTATGTGAATATTATATATATTGTCCAAATAATAATTTAAAATAAAAAAGGGGAAATTCAATTTTGAATTTGGAGATAAGATTCCCTGGACAACGTATATTGAATGTATGGAAAAGAATGAAGCAAATTAAGAACGCAATTAATAAATTTAATAGCTCGTTAACGCAACAGAATTGGGCGTTACAGCCCCGAAGGGCTCGACCGCTCCCCCTTAAGGGGGGTCGACCGCTAGGCGGTTGGTGAGCCCAATTTTGCCTACGTGGATTAGGGTTTTCTAAGAGGATATGTTTGTATGTAAGGCCCGGATTAAATTTTATTAATTCAACGGCTCATGCTCACACGAGCAAGTATAAATAACCCCTCAAACCCTACACTTGAAACCCTAACTATTCTATACCTCTGCCTCCATGTTGCCGAATTCCATAGAAAATTAAAGAGAATAGAGTGAAGGTTTCTTCTACTTCTCTAATACTTTTATATATCTTTCTATTTCAATCTATATAAGTTTAGGAATTTGGAATTTAGCATATACAATATATATAAGAATCTAATTATGTGTTTCTTATATGTATATTGTTAGGAGATCAATCAGAGCTCGCTTGAACGTGGAGAACCATTGCAGATCTTGAATTTCTACCACATCTCCACCTAATTTGTGAGTGGAATCTAGTTTTGCTTAAAGGAATATTCATATTATTAACGGTTTGCCATATGAATTGTTGTGCCTATGTAGAATTGAGTTATGCGATAATATAACATGAAAAATTCCTAAATCTTCTAGTTTGTAATCACGTAGGAAATTGCCATGTTGAATTGGTTTTGTGGAAATGTGGTTATTGTATTGGATTAAAGGTAAACATGAGTGTTGTATTATTATTATTTATATTTTATGCAATTCACCATTATTATCATTTGATTTAAGCCTAAAAAGGTTTGGATTTGAATTGTTTCATAGTTGAATTGGGTTTGGATCCTAATTTAGGTGTAAACGCATTCATAATTTGGAATAAGTCTGATGTGTACATTTTTGGGTCTACAACACCACAAAATGGATGGATTGGGTGGAATATAGAGTTTATGTTATAGTGGTAAAATTTAGAAAAATCTAACTTGTATGCCTTAATTTGGATAAATAACAAATTTTCTTTTGAACAACAAAAGAACTATTATTACCACTAAAAAGAATACAAAGAATTACATATCAACAAACATCTAAACTGTTTATAAAAACACAGCAGACATCTAAACTCAAAACAAAAACTATACATCAACTAAACAGATAGAACAATATTAAGGAAAAAACAATCAAATAGTACATGAAGAGATGGAAAAAAACTCAATATTGTTCTTGCCAGCATCATGAGAAAGCACTCCAAAAATCACCAATAGCAAACCAGACCAATAATCTCTTTCAACCTTCACATAGCAGATGTAGTACCCTTCATAATTTTCTTGTGAATAATGTTGTAAACTGCATTAGCATTTAGTACTCCCAATCCAAATACCCTTCTATTTCTCTCGGCTCAAACCTCATAAACAAATTTCTTAAGAATGTTTAAAAGCATCTTTGTTCTTCTACTCTTCCATCGTATTGCTTTATAAACATTAAACCACTTTATTCTACTATCAGATGATGGCCTATGTAGACAGCCGTTTGCTAGAAGCTTTACCCAAATCTGGAATGTGAAACTACAAGAAAAGAACAAGTGTGTATTCGTCTCAATAGAAGAGTGACTTAACAAACAAACGCTATCAGATACCACACCAATTTTAAACAATTTATCCTTCATGTTTGTCACATTAGCTAATACTTTCCATAAAAGAAAGTTTTCTTTCGCAGAATTTCCCATATCCCGTAGTCGCTTTGCCCAAGGAAAAAAAGGCTTTGGACCTCTAAGAAGATTATATACAAGTTTAATATTATGAACCTTCCCATTCCAAGTTAAACAAGAATTACCATCAACTTTGAAATCCTTTTCTAATTCCACCCATAAATGCCTCAATACAGCTGAGCTTGAATATGGGAGTATCAAAACACCATCATGTATATAATCCCTTACTACAGCATTTTATGAAATACCAGACTGCCTTCTCAGATTATAATCAACCACATTACCAAGTATTAAACCAGCTTTTGCCCAAGGTGAAAACCAAAAAGATAACTTATCCATGCACTGATAATTGATTTGAATATAAGGTAAAAAGGTGCTTCTCATATTTAAAATGCTCCTCCAACTACAACTGCTCGGCACCTCCATAGTCCAAAAATGTTTCTTACCAATCAAAATTTTCCTAACCCACTTAGACCAAAGACATTTCTCTAAGCTAAAAAGCTTTTCAAAGTATGAGTAGATAGCAGCTTTATTCCAAACAAATAAATTTGTTATGCCCAGACCACCTTGCTTCTTCTCATCAAATAGTTTATTAAATGCAATAGGAATCATTTTCCTAGAAAAAGGATCCCCATGCCAAAGAAATTTATTAAGAGAACCTATTACCAAGTTAATCAATTTGGCAGGTAGTACATAATGCCTTGTTCAGTACGTAGTCATAGCTAAAGCTACCAACTATATAACAGTCAATCTACCTGCTTGTGATAGTTTGCAAGCGGGCCATTGTACCAGCTTATTAATGATTTTCTCAAATAATGGCATACATTTATCCTTCAAATTCCTAGAACTAATCAAAGGAAACCCCAAGTACTTAGAATTAGCTGGCATCTCTAGCAATCTAGACAAAGAAATAAGATGACTCTTCTCAATAGTAGATAACCCAGCAATTAGAATATGAGACTTTTGAAGGTTAATCTTCAAACCAGTAATAGTGTAGAAAATTTGCAAAGTATCCATAATGCAGCAAATATTACTTTCAGATGGCTTTGTGAAAATAACTAGATCATCAGCAAAAAGTAGATGTGTAATCAGAGGTGACATACATTTCGGATGCAGCTCCAATCTCTTCATTTTAACTTGCTCAACCAACAAAGCATTTAGTAATTCCATAACCACTACGAAGATATACGCTGATATTGGATCACCTTGTCGTACCCCTTGAGTTCCTTTGAAAAATCCATGCAATCTGCCATTTCTAGCAATTGAAAAATTAGGTATAGAAATACAGGAGTAAATTCAAGCAATAAATGGAATAGGAAAATTCATCCTCGACAAGATAGCAAGAATAGAAGGCCAGGAAATAGAATCGAAAGCTTTCATAATATCCAGCTTTATCATACATCTAGGAGAAATTCCTTTTCTGTTGTATCCATATAATAATTCTTGAGTTAATAAAATATTATCTGAAATGGATCTTCCTTTCAAGAAAGCTGATTGATTTAAAGAAATTATAGAAGGCAGAAAATTTTGTAGCCTATTTGCAACGACTTTCGAAATAACTTTGTAGACCACATTACAACATGAAATAGGTTGAAAATCAGCAACAGAATCTGGATTTTCAATTTTAGGCACAAGAGATATTGCAGTTGCTGAAAGACTAGCTGGCATTTGATTATTCATAAAAATATTGAATCGCTGCTGTAATATCACCACTAATAATATTCCAATTTTTTTGCAAGAAAAAAGAATTAAATCCATCTGGCCCTCCACAACTACCAGAATCAAGACAAAAAGCTGCCTCCTTTATTTCCTCTTCCATAATTAATCTGATAATATCCTCTGATTGCACAGCAGATAGAGTGGGTAATCTGATTTGAAAGAGCAAATTAACATCCGAAACATATGCATTGGGATTTGCCAGAATTGAGGAAAAAAATTGTACAAAAGCTGCATTAATATCCCCTTTAGAAAATTGAATATTCCCATTTATATCTTTGATCCTAAAGATATTACTCCTTGCTTTTTGAACCTTTAGAGAATTATGAAAAAAATTTGTGTTTCTATCACCTTCAAACTCCCTCCTAATGAAAGCACTCTGCCTTAAAGCCTGCAATTCAACATCCAAAGCAAGTTTAAATTTATTCTTCAGTTCAACCTCCAGATTTTGTAAAACAATATCCTTTGGCTTCTTTTGAATTTTTTGCTGAATCTGTGCTAGTTCTTCTCTAATTGAAGATGAAGACTACGATCCCTTGCCAAATTTAATTGAAGACCAGGTTCTATGATGATTCTTTAAAATCTTCATTTTATGCAGCATGTTAACCATATGATTATTGCTTTTCTTTGAACTCCAAGCCTGCACGAGAATGTTACAAAAATCTGGATTATCACACCAAAAATAAAAAAAATAAAAGTGGTTTTACCCAAGTCAATAGAAGCTTTAGTCCCCCATTGAAATAATAAAGGACAATGATCGGATAAGATTGGAGATTGAATATTATAGAAAGCTTTATGCCAGAGATCAAAAAAGAAGAATTTGCAAAGATATGATCAAGTTTACAGAAGGTAGGAGGACCAAATTTAGCACAGTTTGACCAAGTATATGATAAGCCAAAGCTTTGAACAGGAAAAAGAGAAGATTGTATAAGCATTTGATTTAAGGGAGCAATATCCTTAACCACAAGAGAGCAACCACCCAATTTTTGATAACTACTGAGCATACAATTGAAAATCACCTCCAACGAGACAAAGGTGATTATGAGAATTAAGAAGATGAAATTTCTCAAGGAAATTGATATGAAGAACAAGAGCATTATGAGCATAAACAAAAGTGAGAAGAAAAGAAAATTTTGAAGGAAGATAAATACAGTTATAGTGGATATATTGATCAGACTCAGAGATTTTATGAAGATTAAAAATGGAAGGATTCCAAAGAGTCAAAAGCCTGCCAAAAGAAGCTTGATTGAGATTATAATCAAATTTCCCAGCATGAGCAATAAAACTAGCAGCTTTCTTGTGACGAAAAGGAATTTCGCTCGGTCTGAATCAGTCGCTAAACCGACCCAGACCGTTCGAAACGCCCTATCGTTTTGAGAACACGACAAAACAGAACCGCAGACGGAAGAACATTTCACTGTATATCACAACAATGCATCAGATTACAAGAATATACAGAGTATGAATAAATATTACACAGAAAGATCAGAGATTTAAATTACATTCAAATACATCGCAGCGGAAAATAATACAATACACAACTAGAAGTAGATATACGGATACAAAGCTTTCCGGATATCGTTCCAGCTGTAAACCAGGATCCTGCGAATAAAAATCTGCAAAACCAAAACTACTAGCTGCCCATGTCAAAATAGGGGCACCCAGAGTTTAGGTCAAAACAATAAACTACAGGTCAGTCATGGGACTGGTGTGAGAACTAAAACAGTTAATCTTTATTTCAAAGTTAGGTAAATCAAGGGACCACGCCGTATAACACGGAACGGGTTTCCTCCCAAGAATACCAATGCATAAAACAAACAGCGCAATGCTAAATAAAGAAAAATGAAGCTGTTATAAGACCCAGGTCCTATCACACAATGCAACGCAAGCCGGGGGATAGGGTTTTCCCTTATAACAGCCAAAGAATGCTTGATACGTTTAAAACAAATCATTTGATACTATTATAAGTGCATAGTGTATAAAACAACTTCAAATCATAAGTATCAATCATAGGCGACATGAATACCCCATACCACTATGTCGCCATATATAGGTTATACAATCAAAATCGCAAAGTCACGTATTTGGAAATTGGGTTTCCATCTATGAACCGAGGCCAGGGATCGTCCTCTACCGATTCGAGACTCTCTAGCCCGAGCCTCAGGCAAGCCTTGGAGCGACAGGGCCGGTCCACCGATGTGGATTATTATGCCTGAATACTACGTTTCCCCGCCCTTTGGGGCGTAAATGAGCCAACGAATGACTCCATCGGACCCGGATCGTCCGATCAAACCGAGGCGCCTCGCAACAGCAACAACCACATAGGTGAAAAGTATATAAATGTCAGGGCTGGTAGGTCACTGACACCACCCTAGCTAGAAAGAAACGCATGCCCTCCCTGAGGTCCTCTCCCGTTTTTGGTTCACAACCGGGGTGCGAAACTCGCGAAGATAACGTTACACAAAGCTACGCCACAAAGGCCGTGCTTCGATTATCAACCACAAGACTTTGCTTTTCAACAGAAGCCTCGATCAATTGCCACTTAGGCATGCCACACAGGCAATTCACTCCATGCGTTTGATATCCATCAATATATAACCCCTGAGCTCTAACATCTCAGAGAAGGGCGTTAAGCAAGAGAATAAATTCTCTGCCGCCAAACAGATATATATTTAATAGAGATCAATCACACGGACTAAAATCCAATGTCAGACACACAGTCCATTTACAAGTCCGTTCTGGGTCTGAACGAAACCGAAGGCACCTAGTACCCCGCATATCCATCGATCTCCAAGTACGTCTGGACGATCACCAACTGTTTCCATCTTCTTGGGTGTACAGCCCAATCAAGATCATCAGTAATTACCCAAACGACGTGAAGACTTCTGGTCTTCGACCACCGTCTTTATCTTCGACTTATCGTCGTATCAGTTATTCAAAATGGGATAAACCCGGTCTTTCCGAATAACTCGCATATATTTTAAATAAGTGTTACACAAACACAACATACGCCTCATTCCAATTCATCAGTCACTAACCGTAAATTAATCAGGAGAATAATTCCCCAAATATTAACCCCGAAGGCCGAAACCAACATCAGATCAATATCCAGAAAACCATTCTGCTTAGCTAACCGACAGTTAGTTTCTAAATTTTACATTCATAGGGAAAGGTTCCCATTAATTTTATCCAAGATAAATTCTTTAATTTATTCTTTAATCTACTTTTGAATACCAATTCAAATTAGTCGGGATTAATGAAACTTACCGAAGTAACCATTTGTTTTAATTTCCCAATCCCAACCTATTCATCCCATGAAGTAAAACGGGTCTTACTTCATATCTAACACCACGGTGTTACCGGTAAATTCAATTACCATTTCACGTTCAAATCTAATTAAAGATTTAACTATCGCCTGGAGAAAAACTGGTGATACTCCATTTCGATTATTTCAATCTAATTAAAGATTCATTAAAACCCCACTTAGTTTTAATCTTTGACTGGGTTAAAGAATCTGTGTCATTTAAAACACGGTTCACGGTAAACCCAAAATATCATTCCATTAATTATCGGGTTAAAGAACAAGTGTTATTTAAAAACACTGTTCACGATAAACCCAAAAATCAATATCAATTCAATTCCAATTAGATATTATTTAATTGGTACACTTCATTAAATCTAAATAAAAAGATTTAATCTTTTCTCAACTGGGTTCAAGAACAGTGTTAATGAAGACACCATTCACGACAAACCCAAATCAACTTGATATTAAACACAAGGCTCTGAATAGAAAATATACCAGCTTATATTCAATATCAAATTCCATGACTAACAAATATCGTATTGGAAATAACGATATATATATCTATATCTTTCAAATTCCCATAACAATATATGTATCATCCCGAAATCCAACATCGAAATAATCCAAAGACAATTTCGATTCAGATCCATTCCAATATAATCATTGGAAATTCTGGTTATTTCTAAAACCCTTTCAAATTCAATTTACTTATTTAAAAATAAATAGAATTATAATTCTAGTACAAAACTAGTTCATTTCGATAAAAACCTATTTTTATCTTTTCAAATATAGAGTTTCTCATCCCAATTCTTTCTAAATCATTTCTTATGATTTTACACAATTTATTATTATTTTTAATAATTTTATCAAGGCCCGTATAGTCGATTTCCATCAATGGCCATCGAACTGCACTTACAGCGACCTTTTTCAAATTTGATTTCGATGTATCTCCAAATCCAACCGTTAGATTTCAAATTTCTAATATTCGTTAGAAAGCTCTTTTTGATACGAACCCAACGGTTCCGGTTTTAGGAGAATCCGACGGTCGGATCTCCTGTAATGTCCGTTTGAAATAAATGGTCGAAATTCGCGAACTGCCGTGGCGTGGCGCGTTCTATTCAGGCCATTATATTATATATATAATATATATACTATATATTTCGTCGATTTCTATTTAAAACGAATTATATAAATAGTTTTAAATTCGTTTCAAAAGCAATTTCAACTTCCACTTCAATTCAAATCAAAATTGAATTCTTCTTTATAAATTCGTTTTAAAATTCATTTCTATTCAATTCAAATTTCAATTCAATTTGAATTCATTTCAATTTGTTTCCAATTCAATTCGAATTCGTTTTCAATTCAATTCGAATTGGTTTTACATTCAATTCAATTCAAATTCGTTATCTATTCAATTAAATTCGAATTCGTTTCGTTTGCTATTCAATTGAAATCAAATTCGTTTTCCATTCAATTCGAATTCATTATATATTCAATTCATTTCGAAATCGTTTTATATTCAATCCATTTCGAAATCGTTATACATTCAATTCATTTCGAAATCGTTATATATTCAATTCATTTCGATATCGTTATATATTCAATTCATTTCGAAATCGTTTTATATTCAATCCATTTCGAAATCGTTATACATTCAATTCATTTCGAAATCGTTATATATTCAATTAATTTCGAAATCGTTATATATTCAATTCATTTCGAAATCGTTTTATATTCAATTCATTTCGATTTCATTTCAAAATATGCGTTTTCGAAATCACTTTTCACTATGCATTTTAAAATGAATAAAATCGATATAAATATCGTTCACGTCAAAATGGCGTCAATCTAACCAACACGGCTTCATATATTTCTATTTTCAAATATTCTATTCAATAAATGAATATTTATTTTTGTCAACACACGACTAATCTCAACGAATGAGTACTGTCCACGTGTGACAATTTTTGTTAAATTATTTCGTTCAACACATGACTAATCTCAACGGATGAGTACAGTCAACACATGAACCTTTATTTTATATTGATAAAGATGCAAATTTTATTATTAAAATATTTCGTTCAACACATGACTAATCTCAACGAATGAGTACAGTCAACACATGAACTTTTATTTTATAATATTCTTTATTTTCTAAATTGGAATGAGGCCCAATCAATCACCATATAAAATTAATTATATGGATTTTCATACAACACATGTATATAATAGCATTGAAAAATAATCAACCATCAACCAAAGTGCACTACACTGTATAAGCATCAAATATAGATATCTAACGCTTATAATAGCCTGTCAATCAATCGATCGACATATTTAATCAATCAGGATGAGAGAACTTCAAATTTCATCCCAACACCCGTGTGGGGTTTCAAACAATCAAACGCATATTTTATTTGTGCAGTTGAGCGATGTGTAAAATTTATCGACCCAATCAATGTCCTTCAAATAGGTGTACATAAACAAACCGTCTGGTTTGTAAATGAATATTTATTTATTCACATTCACGTTAAAAATTATATTTTTAACGATAAAACATTTTATTCCAACATATGAATTTCTATTCAGTTCATTTATTCAATAAAATGATATTTTTATTTTTCTAACTTATTTTAGAAAATTTCGGCGGCATAACGGCACGATACTAGAAACGGGACGAGGCCTAGCCTTATCCCCGGTCTAGTGAAGGCCCACGCCATTCACACATCAATCAAATAAATTCCATTTCACCAAACAATTCAATTCAAACAAAATATTCTAACCAACCACACAACCAAACAATTTAACAAACAAGCCATCCATGGTCTGTAGATGACGGGTGTCGGGTGCTACTAAACACCGTCTGCATCCTAGTATATATTTATAACTTGAAAAATTAAATTAGAAGGTGAGAAGTTCTCACCAATAGCTATCCTAACTCCACGGCACTTCTTTTATAGAAATCTTCGTCGTTCTCGCATCTTCGTCATCTTCGTTGCCCGTAGCCACTACATATATAAAAATCGAATTTTTACTTTGTTATTCAATATATAAAAATTGGATTTTTATTTCGTTATTCAATATATAAAAATCGAATTTTTACTTCGTTATTCAATATATAAAAATCGAATTTTTATACCGCTACTATATAGATAAAAATTACATTTTTACCTCGCTATCCTCTATATAAAGATTTCGCCTTTTCAAAAATAAATATTTCGCCTTTTCAAATATAAAGATTTCGCCTTTTCAAATATAAAGATTTCGCCTTTTCAAAAATAAATATTTCGCCTTTTCAAAATAAATATTTAACTCTTTTCTTGTTTAAAAATCAAACTTTTCAAATTAAAAATCCAATCTTTTTCTTATGTAAAAATCTTATTTTTATGAACATACATATATAAAAAATCCTATTTTTAATTTACACTAATATGTATAAATATAAACTGATTTTTATATCTATATATTCTTCTAAGTTGATTACACTAAAAATAAGAAAGGAAACAAATAAAAAGAAATCACCTTTAATTTGATATATTTTCCATTGCGTTGAGGGGTGGGGGGGAAAGGGCTGCTCACGGTTGAGGGTTCTGGTGGTCTGGCGCGGAAATCGAGGCGGGTGGCCTTCTTCGAATGGCGGTGGCGTCCTTGAGCTTGAGCGGTTGACGGAGGGGGGGTTTCTGGTGGGTGCGTCGGCTTCAGGGTGGTGAGCTTCTGGTCCGCGGGTTGGGGGTTTCATGATGGAAAGGGGCGACGAGGCGTTGGGGGGGGCGCTGGGTAGAAGGAAGGCCGGCGCAACGAGGGCGGAGGCGGCGTGGGGTTTCCGTCGGCCTCGATATTTTTTTTTCTTTTCTTTCTTCTGTTTTCGAAATGATATCAGGGGGGGGGGGGGCAGAATGAAATAAGGGGGAGGGGAGAGAAAACAGATATTTTATTTTTAATTTATTTAATTCATTTATTTTCAAAAAGCAACCTTTTTCATACGACCTCTAAACGAGGGCCACCGCCTGTGGTCCATAGCGTTTTACCCCCATTCCGAACACAATGGGATATGCATCGCAAGCTGATTCGATAGTTACAATCAGTTTCCGTTGAATTTACATTTAAATCATTATATTGAATTTTAAACGTACATTTCAAATTACCGGGGTCACATACTAACTAGAAAAATTCCTGAAAAATATTTTCTAGCTTCGTATTGACGATACGGTCCTAACAAAACTAGTTTCGTCGAATTCTGAGACCGTTGGAAAAATGACCAATTTCCAGTCGATTAAAATCAACTGAAACTGGTCAAACGCGTTTTCCTTTGCCACGCTCACATATTGATTCGAAAAATTATGAAATTTGGAATCTAGCAATAACTTTACATCACGGACCCAACAAAAGTGGTTTCGTCGAAATCCGAGGTAGTTTGCAAAATTCCCATTTTTAAGGGCCTGAATTCTATAGCGACTATTCAGAATTTTCAACTGGACATATCTTATGATTCCCGCTATGAAATTTTGATTTGTCGGATTCATTGGAAAGATATTATCAAATAGATCCTATTATCTTTGGTTTCCCTAAAATCTGGATTGTTTTGCACCAGGTACGTTCAATTGAAGTTTGAAATCGAATTATCGAACTACCGCGCCATTTTCAATTCTATTTATAATTATAAATAATTATTTATATTCTAACGACGATGTATATAATATATACGTCGAATTCTATTCAAAATAAATTTCTCGTCGATATTATTTAAAATATTCCATTTTAAATATTCGAAATTCGCTAAAATTGCCAAAATAAAAATTTTAAACTGGCCCAGATTTTCGGGTTGTTACATTTCTCAGTTGACACAATGTCTAACTTTGTTTCAGAAATGCACATAATTTAGTTTTATTTTCTCTAATCAAGTTCCTGATCTCACATTGCTTTGAGGCCAAGTTAGCACCTCTAATATTCCAGAAGCATATGGTACTAATCATTTGAAAAGAAGAGGTTTCACCATGCAAATGGGATTACTCCTCGTGTGTCTAGATGAAGCATTCTTCATATCACCACTGGGAATCACATCATCTGGCTTGAACTCTTTCCCATCATTAAGATCATCATCTGGATTCACGTTCTCCTTCAATACTGTCTTCTTTTTCTTTTTAGTCTTTTTCTTACTCCCAAAAGAGATTGATGATTCCCCTTTAATTTTTGAATCATTTAAAATAGGTGGGGTGGAAGGATAATATTTGAAGGCAACGACAAATAAGAATAAGGAGATTTAGATGGAATATTGAAACTGAAAGAAGAGTTTGACCAAGAGGAGATACAAGAAGTAGCTTGAGATAAGCTAGAGGTAGATGATAAGGTGGAAGAACAAGTAGCAGAAGAAGATTGAGCTGTGGAACTTGATATTTCAGCACTTGCATTCAGAGATCATTAACATTATCCTCTGCATGATCATCTAGAATAGAGAATGGGTTGTCAATATGAAATTCTTTATCCACCACATCCTTAAGAATTCCATCAAAATTCAAGTTAGACTTCTGAGAAACATTTGCATTATCATCTTTAACAGCAACCTCTTGAATAGAGCAATTACCGTACTGATCTGCTATTATAATTTTCTGTGAACCATCTTTACTAAAACCCTCACAAATATCCATTTTCTCCTCATTATTAACTTCACAACCCATTTTTGCACATCCTCCCCCTGCTAACTCAATAACTTCTTCCATGGCTTTTTCAACATCATCTCTCACATCGGTACCATAACCCTTCTCCTTTATTTTCCATACCATTTTCTTTTTATTCATAAATTGTTTCCAACCAACTTGCTCATTATTAACTACACCAGATTTTTTCGAATCCCTACTTTCATGATACTGTAAATCTTGTTTATAGTTTTTTTCCTATCATTGACGACCTCATTACTATTTCCTTTCACCACATTGACCTGAGATGACATTTCTCAAAAATTTGTACCATAACCAAAGACACAACAATGTGTACAAATTTTAGGAGTCCAATTATAAGAAACTTTTACAAGAGGGCATTTTTCACCAAGGTCAGGAACAACAATAGAGTCTGGCAATTCAAAATCATGGGAAACTTCAACCAAAGCTTTTGCATACCTAAATCTTTCAAGCCTTTCTTTACTTGCATCAAAACAGATCAGTTTACCCACATGACATGCCAAACAGTTTATCTCCACTAAAGTCCACAAGATTAAGGGAATTCTATGCAGATGAATCCAGATAGGTACTTTCTTGATTTGAAATTGTGCAATACCTATGGAGGGATCCCATTCAGTTATTATAAACATTCTCCCCTTAATAAAGATTGGATCAGATCTCAATACCCTTTCCCTTTCCACATCATTTGCAAAATTAAAGAAGAAACAAACACCATCTGATTTAATACTAGCATCCCCTTTTAACTTCCAAATTTTTAAAAGAGAGTTCACAACAGTAATATAAGAGAGTGTACCGTCCAGAAAGAACCCAACCAGATGTTTACTCCAAAATTTTAAACCTTCCTCCTTCACCAGATTAGGGAAGTGATTAGGCTTTCCATCTCTAGCAGTATCAAATTGTATTAGCTTATAAGAACCAGCATTCCAAGGAAATGTTTTAAAGAGTGAGAGAAAATCGTTTTTCATCAGAGGATGCAATGAGTTGTTGGAACCAACATGAATATTGTAATTAGAATTCACAGGATTAACATTGAAGTTGATTCTGGAAGAGGCAGCAAGATTGGAAGAAGTATTAACAGAATCATGAACCACAGATTTACCTTTAGGATCAGAAGGTATGTAATTCAAGCTATTTGATGAAATGCTATTAAGAGAATCACCAAGAAAATGATTCCCTCCAAGATTGGACTGATTGTCAACAAGATTACGAAAGGAGATTAATGGATCAAGAATCGGATCAGAAAAGGAAGCACCACCGTTCAAAAACTCCGATGACTGAACAACTGCAGGGGGAGGGTCAGGAGGAGGAGGACGAACAGGGAGAGGAGGAAAAGAGGACGAATTAAAGGATAAAAAAGACGAAGAAAGAGAAGGAAACATGGAGGAAGCAGTCGCCATTGACAAGAGATTTTTTTATTCTTCATCACTGTGGATAAATAACAATTGCCATCCCATTAGAACCTTTCCCGGTTTATACGAATGTTACGTTAATTAGACACTATTATTATATTGCTTATTTAAACGTAATCAACGTAATTTATGTTATATTAGCATAATAAAATGCAATTAGGTTACATATATATTTGTTTTCTTGTGTGTGCGTATATTTTGAATGGCTCAAATATTTATAAATAAATGACACATAGACACGAGGTTAGTTGCTATTTGTGGTAGAAGCCTACCCGGAACCGACCGACATATCCAGCAACCACAAGTAGACCCAACTAATGTGAGATGTCTAGGTGCCATGGGCCATTCATAAACTTAGTATACTAGACACGAGGTTAAACCGACTTGTAGTAGAAGCCTGCTCGAAACTGACTGACATATCCAGCATCTACAAGTATATGGTTTAATGTGAGAGGTCTAGTGTATATATATAACTATATATATATATAATATATATATATATGTATGTTGATGTGTGAAAACAAATAGGCTTACTATGCCTTAAGAAGGTCTTAAGTGTCTAACTCGCCTTTTTATCTAATTTTGGTCTTAAGTGGTTAGGACTAGGATTCCTGTAACAACCCGGAAAATCAGAACCAATTTAAAAATTTTATTTTCGCTATTTCAGTGAATTTTGAATAGTTAAAATAATTTATTTTAAGCAATAATGATTAATTTTTTTTTAATCGAAGTTAGAACGAATATATTTATTTTAATTTCAAAAGGAATTAGAAATAGCACGGTAGTTTGAAAAGTCAAAGCTGAACTTTGATTGAATGTACATGATTCAGAATTTAACAGATTTTAGTGAAACCAAAAATATCTAAATCTGTTTGAAAATATCTTTCCAACGAATCCAAAAAATCGAAATTTCATAGCGGGAATCAAAAGTTATGGCCAGTTGAATATTCAGAGTAGACGATATGGAATATAGTATAATTTATAGCCCGTATAAAAGGTCGTTTTACAAATGATCTCTGTTTTCAACGAAACCACTTTTGTCGGATCTGGAATGTCAATTTATTGCTAAGTTTAATTTTCTAGAATTTTTGGAATTAATTTGTGAGCGTAGTAAATTAAACTTTGATTTGATAATTTCCATTGAATTTGATCGACCATTAAAAAGGCCATTTTTCAAACGATCTCTAAATTTGACGAAATTAATTTCGTTAGGACCATATCGTCAAAACAAAGCTAGATATATTTTTTCTGAAATTTTTGGTGTCAGTATGTGGGCCCGGTAAATTAAAATGTCCGTTTAAATTAAATATATTTATATATATATATATATTTAATTTAAAGAAAAACCTATCGAAACAACTGATTTGGCTTACGGGACATATCCCATTGTGTCCGTAATAGTGATATTTAGCTAGGGGCGACACTCGTTGGGTTTGAATTGGAGTTCGTATGGGCTAAAGGTATTTATTGAATTAAATAAAATTAAATAAAATTAGAAATACATGTATAAATACAGTGTACAGTATTAACCCTAATCCCCATTGTAACCAGTCGCCATCGTTCGAATTCCATGGCCACCGTTCTCCCCTTTTAATCCCTTAGAAATGATCAATCCATAGCCAATCAACCCGAGGTTCTTAAGACACATTCAAAGAGGTTCGAACCCCCTTCAGATCTGTACGGTTGGATCCACCCTAGTGCCGCACATGTCGAGAATCATGGCCTGGAACCTGACACCTTCGTCCTCGTTTTCCACTCCCAAGCCATGATCGAGTTGGACGAGGTAGGTCCCACCTGGTGCGCCTCTCCAAGCTGACATCGCTGTATCGTCCGACCATCTCCCCGTGCCCTGTACTGCTCGCGAACAGGAGCCCTAAGTTCGCACCATTGACTGAAATCATCGGCTTTTGGTTTTGGTGAGGAAGAAGGTCCATTTTTTCCTTAATTAATTCCATAATTATTTTAAAATTATTATCAATGTAAATTAAAGCATATCTTATTCATACGGACTCGAAATTGAACGATTTTAGATCCTGTACGATCGTGAAATCGAGATCAACGCTGCTGTCCTGACTAGAACCAATTCTGAGTAGATCGAATTTTGGTCAAATTTCATATCTGAACCATTCAGATTTAAATGACTGTGAGATTTCTTATATTTTTTATAATTAAAAATTTAATTAATTATCGTCAGTTGAATCCATAGTTATGATAAATAAATCAGATCCGTGATTGGAAATTGTTGATTGTTGATCATGATTCTCATGTTTATTAGGTCTTGTTTGAATCTATGTTTTATTACCTGATCTTGATTTGAGATAGAAATTTTATTTTTATTTCAGATCTATGTATAGTGATTTGATGTTATGACATAAATTTCATATTTTATATAGGGGCATGAGACACAGTTTTTTTGTCAAATATAGATCTAAAATAAAGTGTTCATTCTTATTATCAAATAAAATATCGCTTTTTCTTAATGTTTGATTGAACTAGAAGTTTCAATCAAATAAAATATCACTTTTTGTTAATGCTTGATTGAACTAGAATTTTTCAATCAAGTAAAATATCACTTTTTGTTAATGTTTGATTGAACTAGAATTTTCAATCAAATAAAATATCACTTTTTGTTAATGTTTGATTGAATTAGAATTTTTCAATCAAATAAAGATATCACTTTTGAATTGTTGTTTGATTGAATTAGAATTTTTAATCAAATAAATATATCACTTTTGGATTGTTGTTTGATTGAATTAGAATTTTCAATCAAATAAAAATATCACTTTTGGATTATTGTTTGATTGAACTAGAATTTTCAATCAAATTAAAATATCACTTTGTTGTTATTGATTGAATTAGAATTTTTAAACAAAATAAAACATTACATTAAAAAGTTCACATTATAATGTAATGTTAGATAATAAGAAGATGTACATGTTTTTAATCAAAACATGATTTCATATAAAAAGTTCACATTTTTAATATAATGTTAGAATATAGAAATTGTACATGTTTGGAATAAAAACATGATTTCATTAAAAATTTACATTTTTAATGACAAGAATATAAAAATAGAAAATGCACATGTTTGGAATAAAAACATGATTTCATTAAAAAATTACATTTTTAATGACAAGAATATAAAAATAGAAAATGCACATGTTTGGAATAAAAACATGATTTCATTAAAAATTTACATTTTTAATGATAAGAATAGAAAAATGGAAAATGTTCATGTTTTGAATAAAAACATGATTTCATTAAAAATTTCATATTTTAGTGTCAAGAATGAAAGTAGAGAAAAGATTCATGTTCTTAAAATCAAAACATGATTTCATTAAAAATATACATTTTTAATGTAATGTTAAGAATAAGAAAATGTATATGTTTTTAAAATCAAAACATGATTTCACTAAAAAATTAAATTTTTAATGTAATGTTAAGAATAAGAAAATTGTACATGTTTTTAAAATCAAAACATGATTTCATTAAAAATATACATTTTTAATGTAATGTTGAGAATAAGAAAAGTGTTCATGTTTTAAAATCAAAACATGTTTTTCATTAAAATATTCATTTTAATGTAAAGTTAGAAATTAGTGAAAAGATTCATGTTTTAAAAGGAAAACATGTCTTACATTGAAAATTCACCTTTTGATGTAAAAGTAGAAATATAGAAAAAGACATGTTTTAAAAAAAGAAAATATATTTTACATTAAAAATTCACCGTTTAATGTAATAATAAAAGTTGGACAAACATTCATGTTTTTAAAATAAAACATGTTTACATTAAAAACTTTGTGTTTAATGAAATGTATAAAATTTACATTTGTAATTACATCGCATATATTAGAATTTATATGCGTTGTTAAAAGCACATTTATAATTACATCGCATATATTAGAATTTATATGCGCACATATTAGAATTTATATGCATGGTTAAAATTACATTTATAATTACATCGCATATATTACAATTTATATGCGTTGTTAAAAGCACATTTATAATTACATCGCATGTATTAGAATTTATATGCGTTGTTAAAAGCACATTTATAATTACATCGCATGTATTAGAATTCATATGCGCTGTTAAAATTACATTTATAATTACATCGCATGTATTAAAATTCATATGCGCTGTTAAAATTACATTTATAATTACATCGCATATATTAGAATTAATATGCATAGTTTAAATCACATTTATATTTACATTGCATATATTAGAATTTATATGCACTGTCAAAAATGCATTTATATTTACATTTGCATATATTAGAATGTATATGTAAAGTTGACTTGTCATTGGATCGATTTCCATGTAAATGAAATATACTTTGTTTGACAGTACATGGATATGATATGCAAATAAAAATATTCTTTTATTGGAATATTAGAAACGTTAATGAAATCGTCGAACAATTTATATTTATATATGGTTATATATATAAATATATATAAATATAAATTAAAATTAAACGAATCGCGCGCGGTAGTTCGCGTTTCGGAATCATAACTTTAAACGATTATACCGGAAGATCCAACCGTCGGATTTTCCCAAAACTGTAACCATTAGGAACGCTTTGGGAAGATCTTTACAACGATATAAACTTTGTTAAAATCCAACAGTTAGATTTCGAGATAAGTGTAAATCAAATTTTGATAAAAACAGCGCCAGGGCCACCTATTGACCCGAAGCGTGGTTAAATTAATTTAGTTATTTTTATATATATAAAAATAGCAATAAATCGTTATTAAATACTATTAATGACATGAAATGTTTTTAAACTATACATATGTGAAAATCATTTGAAAAGACTGAGTTAAATCTCATTTCAAATTATTATACGACGATCTAAATTGAAGATCTTAAAGACGGCGATTGAAGACCGGCGATCTTCACATCGAAAGGATAACTACTGATGCCCGACATTGGTTAGCTACCAGTAAAGGGTTAAAGTGGTAGTTGTCCGGACGTACTTGTTGATTGTCCGGATATGCGAGCACCTCTCTTCCGTATTGGACATACGGGACGAGGAATAAGGTGACTCCGGTTTCGTTCAGACCCAGAACGGACTTATATATGGATGTGTGTCTAACATTGGATTTCATTTCATGTCAATTAAATTGATTTCTATTTAATATAAATCTGTGGTGGCGGAGAATTTATTCTCTTGCTTAACACCCTTCTCTGAGATGCACGAGCTCAGAGGTTATATATTGGCAATTATCGATCGTATGACGTGAATTGTCAATGTGGCACGCCAAGATGCAATTGATCGAGGCTTTTGTTGAAAAGCAGAGCCTTGTGGATGATCAAAGCATAGCCTATTTTGGCATAGCTTTGTGTTTAACGTTACCTCGCGAGCCTCACACCTCGGTAGAGTCAAAAACGGGACAAGGGAAAGCAGGGAGTTCACATGTTTCTTTCTAGCTAGAAGTGGTGTTTAGGTTTTTACAAGGCCCGACATTTTTTTACTTACGTGGTTAATGGAATGAGGCGCCTCAGATTTATTGGGCGATTGTGACCATTTTGTAGGTTCAATAGGACCGGGAAACGTGTGTTCAGGAATTGCCAATCCACTAAGGTATATTTGTGGACCGGCCCTGCAGGATCCAATGGTTCACTACGGGGGATCCTGAGACATTGCTAGAGTGTCACGAATCGGTTAGGAGATCGTCGCTAGCCTTGACTCATGATGGAAATCCACTCTCTAATACGACATTACGGTTTTGATTGTAAATCTATATATGGCGACATAGTAGGATGGGGTACTATGCCGTCTAGGATTGATACATTTACTTTGAAGTATTTTAATACTGATTAGACACTAATAATAATATTAAAAATATTATTTTCTAAGTATCAAGCATTTTTGATCATTATAAGGTAAAACTCTATCCTCCGGTTTGCATTGCATTGTGTGATTGGACTTGAGTCTTATAATGATTTCATTTTCTAAAATGCATTGCGTTGTTTTTGAAAAAAAAATTATTAAACTTAGGCACTGGCAATCTAACGGAGTAAACCCGTTCCGCGTTAGCGGCGTGGTCCTGTGATTTGCCATATTGTTAGTTAGGAAAGATTTCTCATACCATTCCCATGTCTGACTCGTAGTTTGTTTCACTTTGCAAACTTGGGTGCCCTCTTTCCACACGGGCAGCCAAATGACAGGTTTTAGGCATGGATACATTCTGGACTGGAGCTTGCTTATGAAGAAGATGAAGAACCCTTTTCTTTTATCTTTTTATTGCTTCTTGAGGTATTTAGACATTATTTAGCTTTGATTTATTTGATGGAGATTGAGACTTATTTCTTTCTTTGTTGAGACTTCTATTTTGCTAAGTGTATCCTGTAACTGCGTACTCTGATGTCTATGATGTTATGTTGTGATGACATTTCCATTTCCTCTACAATGATTTATGTGTTATGCTATTATCTGAGATATGTTATTATTGTAATTATGTTATACTCCTATGATTATTCTTACTTTTGTACCATGGAAGTTTGGGGTCATCACAGTTGGTATCAGAGCTAAAGGTTAACCTTTGCTTCAGAGTATAATATTTTTAGAACAATTCGTCTAAATGGAATCAGTAGTATTCTAAAACGAGTAGCTCATTAGAGATAGGATTAGTAATGTCCTAGAATGAGCAAGCAGAATAGCACATATTAATCAGTCATTACATCATTATCATATGTCTCTACTTTTAACCTTTCCTTCAAAATTATCATTTCTGTTAGTCTGACTCTTTCCTTGATGGTATAAAACTAACTAAGAAATGTGCACCAGAGCACGAACTAGAGCACGAGGCAGACGTGGGGCTAAAGGACCCGCTAGAGATGAGACTCCTACGGCCCAGGGACAGCCCATTCCAGAGGCTGTGACACCACCTCCACCCCCACAGCCGTTTGATTTGGACAAAATGTCCAGGAAGTACAGAAATCTAGGGGGCGTACCCTTTATTGGCTGAGAGACCATGATTGAGGCACACGCATGGCTGAAGAACTATGAGAAAATCTTTGAAGGCTTGAAACTGGAAGATCAACGCAAGTTCTTTTTGGCAACATGGCTATTGAAAGACCAAGCTGAAATTTGGTAGGACGCAGTCAAAATTGGCAATGATGTGGCCAACATGTCTTGGGCCAGGTTCAAAGAGCTCTTCAATTATAAGTATATCCCTCCGCAGGAAGTTGAGAGGCTCCATGATAAATTCGCCAATCTACAGCAGGGTGATATGACCATTTCAGAATATGTGCGGAAGTTCGAGGAACTTTCCAGCTACGCTCCAGTACTAGTTCAGGAACCAGTGCAGAAGAACAAGAGATTTATCAATGGCCTTTCCAAGAAGTACCTGAACAGGGTCACTTCTCACATCGAGCTCCCCTTCAATGAAGTGATCGAGATGGCTAATCATTATGAGGATAATGATAGGAATGTAAAACAAGAGCGTGAAAAGAATCAGAACAACAACAAAAGAAAACAGGCTGATAGAAAACCAAAGGCGGGCAACTCTTCTACCGCCAAGCCCAAAGGGAAAAGAAAAGGGATGAATCCAAGGTGAAATGCTTCAACTTTCAGAAGATGGGGCGCTTCGACTATGAATGCCGAGCTCCCAAGAGGCCAAGGAGAAATGAGTCTGGGCCTAGTCAAAGTTCTCAGGATAAGAGGGAGTTTTATAATTGTCACCGGATAGGGCACATCAAGCCAAACTGCCCGTTGCTGAAGAATTCTTAGGTAGCTCACGTCTATGATGAAGCGGCTGCACCGACTTATCTGAAGGAGCAGGTAAACCTGTTGTTTTAGGAGGTACTCTTAATATTTAGAACATTCCTATTACAGTTTTGTTTGACATTGGTGCATCAAGAAGTTTTATTTCTAGTGACATGATTAAAAAGCTTAAATTGAAACGGAGAAAAATTAAAGAATCAATTAGAGCCCATAGTCCGATAGGAGGTTCACTTATCCTCGATCAGTGCTGTAGAGTGCCTGTTTCTTATTCTTACTTCTAGTTCCCTTTTGACTTGATCATTATGAGTTTTTCTGGATATGATATCATACTTGGGCTAGATTGGCTAACAAAGTATGCGACTGAGTTACTATGCGCTGAAAGAGTAGTCAGAATTAAAACCAAGTTCGGAGATATTATTGATATTCCATGCCACGGCTCACCCACAGATAGGAAAGAATTTTGGTCTTCTCTAGAAGTCACTCCTGCTTCTATTGAGGATATTCCTGTCGTCAGAGATTATGCGGATGTGTTCAAAGAAGTTGACAGCTTACCTCCACGCAGAGAAATCGACTTCAGGATTGACTTAGTTCCAAATGCAAGGCTCGTTGTGCGCCCCATTCGAAGAATGACACTAAAAGAAAAAGAGGAGCTGAGCAATCAAACTAAACAACTTTTGTGGAAGGGTCTGATCAGGCCTAGCTTCTCAAGCTGGTGTGCAACAGTGGTGTTTGTCCCAAAGTCAGACGGTACCCTCAGGCTATGCGTGGACTACCGTGACCTAAATAAGCATACGCTGAAAAATAAATACCCGCTGCCGTGCATTGATGATCTGTTGGACCACTTGAATGGAGCACGAGTATTCTCTCGGATGGACCTAGCTACAGGTTTCCATCAACTGCGCATTGCCGAAGAATGTGTGCCTTTGACAGCTTTCAAAGGGCCAGACTTATTTTATGAATGGCTAGTGATGCCCTTCGGCTAATGTAACGCTCCAGCATACTTCATTGATCTGATGAATTGAGTATTCCGTGATGTTTTAAATAAATTTGTGCTGGTGTTCATCGATGACATCCTAATCTTTTCTAAATCCACTGCTGAGCATGAAAAGCATTTGAAAGAAGTCTTGGAGATTTTGCGAAGAAATGTGTTGAAAGCCAAATTCTCCAAATGCATATTCTGGCAAGAAGAGGTGAAATTCCTCGGCCATGTTGTATCACAGGAAGGCATTTCAGTAGATCCAGGAAAGATCTCAGCCATCTAAGATTGGAAGCAGCCTAGCACGCCCACAGAAGTCAGAAGTTACTTAGGACTGGCTGGCTATTATCGGAAATTCGTTCAGGATTTTTCAAAATTATCTTGTCTATTGACGAAGTTGACTAAGAAGCACGTAAAGTTCATTTAGACACCCAAATGTGAGGCAGCTTTCCAAGAACTGAAATGGAGGTTGATCACTGCTCCTATGTTGACCATTATTGATGGCAATCAGGATCTGAAAGTTTGGACAGACGCTTCTAGAGAAGGTTATTCTTTTTATCTAAATAAACATGTCAGAGATGACATTTTTTTAATGTCAAATCTTATTTTAACATGTTATATTTTTACCTATTTAAGGTATTGTTGCGGTGCTAATGCAAAGGGACAAAGTAATCACATATGCTAGCCGTCAGTTGAAACCACATGAGAAGAATTACGCCACTCATGATCTCGAGCTAATGGCCATCGTATTTGCTCTAAAGATATGGAGGCACTACCTCTTGGGTGAGAAATTCGAGTTATATACTGATCACAAATCCTTATAGTATCTGTTCACCCAAAGAGATTTGAACTTGACACAGCAGCGTTGGGTTGAATTCCTTGCACCCAACTGGACATCTTATATACTCCAGGGAAAGCCAATGTAGTAGCTGATGCACTCAGCAGGAAGAATACGGCCAGCACCAATCTTATCCTCGCCAATCTCATTATTACACCTTCCTTGATCGATAAGGTCTCTGCCCTCCAGAAAGATGGTAAATTTATTCAGATGATTAGTGAGCGAGTTCGAAGGGGCGAAGCGTCAAGCTTCCAAATAGATAGCAAGGGAACCCTTAGTTTGCAAAGGCGAATATGTGTGCCGGATATTCCTGAGCTAAAAAGAGAAGTTATGGATGAATGTAACAAATCTAAGCTCAGCATCCATCCAGGAGTAAGCAAGTTGTATCATGATCTTAAGCGTACTTTTTGGTGGAAGGCGATGAAGAGTGTAATGACCCGGATTATGAGCGACTTTGGTTATCGACATAAGCTCGATGTCGATAACCAAAACATCGAAAAATCCTGGTAATTAATGAAAGAAATTAGAGGGTGAGAATAGATAAGATAGAAACTTAGAATAGAAGAAGAAGAAGAACACAACATCATAGTAACACGAACCTCACAGCGGAACGAATAACATATAATAGATAACATAACTTTGAAATATAACAGTTATGTATACAATAGCACTTATCAGAGTACAGCACTTACAACACAGCGGAAATAACTATAGCTATATGATCTTGAAGCCTCCTGCTCCAAGCTCTCCATGTATATCTGTAAAATCCTGACTACTTGATTGCCCGTACAAAATTGGACACCCAAGAGTTTAGGGAAAACAACAAAGTAAACTCCGGGTCAGTCATGGGACTGGTGTGAGTAAAACAGTTTAAACAGGTAGATGAACAAGTAAACGATATCTCATAAGACCACGCCGCAGAACGGAACGGGTTTTTCCCTTATGAGAATCCAAAATATCTTTATATCAAAAACCTTTGATATTATAATAATGTCTATGTACAAATAGATATCAACTAGCAGAAACGCTTTCATCTCACGTTCTACATATATAGTATACAATCAAAATCGCAAGCACGTATTGGGTAATGGATTTCCAACTATGACAAGGTATGGAACCACCTTCCGATCAGTGTACTCTAGGAATGATACACTGGAGTTCAACAAGAACATCTTGTAACTCAGCCACACATGACCGACCACTCATTTTGCTTGAGTGTATCGAATGTATATCACCAACGGTTGGGATCAGCAACCGTTCCCGTATATATATATGGGACAACATTGATAGATTTAAGAAACAAATGAATATTCTCTAGATAGGTGATTATACACCCTACTTCGGTGCGACCGACTTAGCCATGCTGCCTGCCCGATTTCTGTCATTTACCGGATGATGAGGCTAGAAGTTACGCGTTATCATCACATCAGGTTCATTTCGAATGCCACATTGTCAGATCCATCGAAAATCACTAATTGACGTCTACAACCATACATTACGTGTCAGCTAAAAGAAGTTTCCTTCTCCGCTTCCACTCTTGGTACGGTTGAAGAAATCAATGTACGTGAGCTTTCTGGAAATACTCTGTCAGACATTCATTCATACAAGTCATCCTCATTCACTTAGAATGTCACATCGTCATACCCGCCAAATCACAAATTGACTTATCCAAAAATAACAAGGGTATACAGCTAAGAGAAACGAATTCCTCCGCCACCAAACGTGAATACGTTTGAACAGATCAACTTACGCGATCCACTGGATATACTCTGTCAGACCTTCGTCCATACAAGTTGTCCTGGGACTGGACAAACCGAAGGCACTACTCAGTATATCCATCTTAGTCACTGTTATCTAAGACTTATACAGCAACCCTTGCACTTTACTCCGTCTTCAAATTATCTTTGGCATAAATGATTCGCAACGCTTATGCCAAAACAGAGTGGTTCTTCGGATAATAATCCAACCGGTCTCTCCATATTAACAACGTTAAAATGGTCAAAACTTCGATAGTCTGTGATTTAACCATCAAAGAAAAACAAGTGTGCAAACAACGATATTATTTCTAGATGGAAATTATATCGGTAAATCATCAACATATATCTATATATATATATATATATTCACATTGCCTTATTTTCTATGTTTAGAAAATATATGTTATTAACACTGGAAAATGTTTTCCATTTGCTTATTTACAAATCACTACTCTTCCCCAACTATCAGTCCCTGACTGTGAACTAGTATGAGAACAATTCCCTAAGTATAAATCCCGAAGGCCGAAACCAACATCAGATAGACACTTAGAAAACCATTCAATTTACTAATCTCTAGTCAGTTCTAATTTTACTTAACTCTAACTGGTCAACCTTAATTAATTAACTCTAACTGGTTTTACTTGGTTTGACTAACTCCATTTATTAACTCGACTGACAAATTCAACTCGATTAACTGAACTAATCACTTTGATTAACTCGACAAATTCACTTTGGTTAACTTAACCAATTCACTTAGTTTAACTTAACTAATTCACTTTGATTAATCTAACTATTCACTTAACTCCTGTCGAATAAACTTTATTCGATAACTCCTCAAACTCTACTCGAATAAACTATATTCGATTAACTCCTCTAACTCTATTCGAATAAACTGTATTCGATTAACTCCTTTAATTCTATTCGATTTGATAACTCCCCTTTCGAATATACTATATTTGATTACTCCTTCTCGAATAAACGATATTCGATAATCTCTCTTCGAATAACTAATATTCGATAACTCTTTCTTTTCAAATATCTCATATTTGAAAATCTCACTTTCGAATAAACTATATTCGATAATCTCTTTTCGAATGACTCTTATTGGATAAATCTCACTTCGATCAAACTATAATCGATAACTCCTTTCGATGAAACTAACATCTATAACTCCTTTCGACGAAACTAACATCGATAACTCCTTTAGATGAAACTAACATCGATAACTCCTTTCGATGAAACTAACATCCATTAATTATACTCGACGAACTTAACTCGACTAACTTAACTTGACTCGACTAACTCGACTTACTTGGTTCGACCAATTCGATTCAATTAACTAGGCTCGACTAACTTGGTTTATTTAACTCAACTTGATTAACTCCTATCGAATAACTAATATTCGATTTAACTCCATTCGTTAGACTCTAGATCGCAGCGATCACAAATGGTTACACCTGATTCCCTTAGGAAACATCCGACCGCCTTAGGCTATCTGTAGCCCTGCGAATTTCGCTAGCAGTCGTACGAGATGACAACTTACCCTGAATACTATGTTTGACTAACTCTGTCTCAAATAACTATATTTGATTAACTCTAGTTCGTTTTAACTCTAATCGATTAACTCTAACTGAGTAACTCTAACTCGATCAACTCGACTTGATTAACTCGACTGGTTAACTTGACTTACTTAACCCAACTGGTTAACTTGACTTACTTAACCCAACTGGTTAACTTGACTTACTTAACCCAACTGGTTAACTCTATTGAACTGGTTAACTCTACTGAACTGGATAACTCTACTGAACTGGTTAACTCTACTGAACTAGTTAACTCTATTCAACTAACTCAACTCGACTAACCCCTTTTCGAATAGCATATTCGTTTTACTAACTTTCGAGTACCATATTCGATTTACTTTATTCACTTTATAAAGATTTCCTTTTTAACAATGTTTTATTCATTTGAAAAGATTTACTTTTAAATAACGGTTCTACACTTTAAAAATGATTTCCTTTTTATAAAGTTTCCTTTTCAATTCTATTTGTAAATGGTTTACAAATATTTCCTTTTCAAATTTATTCTTGAAATATTCTAACTCCTTAAATTTCCGGGAAAATTCGCCATAACCTCCTTTGTATCGGGAGCATCGGGAAAATCCCCAAACCCGCCACACAGGCCTTTCCATTCAAAAAGAAAATGGTTTGTAATTATTTCCTTTTTGAATATCTCCTATTTATAAATATTCCAATTTATAAACATTTCTTATTTATAAATATTCCACTTTATAAATATCTCTTATTTATAAATATTCCAATTTATAAATATTCTATTTTCAATATCACTTTGAAAATCCCTTATCAACATTTCGGTATGTTATGTTATTCAATCATATCAAATCACGATGTTCAATATCGTCCAAGCACATATAATTGCCCACAGATTTTATATCACATCATATAACAATATATGAAAAACAATAAAATAACTGTTGAGGAATCCAGTCGGATTCCTGCAACCTGTCTCCCTGCATCCACAGATGTTACACAATATGATTATCATCACTTTCAGTTTAATATAAATTATTCTGATAGCATAATCAATATATAAATATTTAACGGTTTATATATATATATATATATAATTATATATATATAATTTTCACTAACTGACTAGCAGTTCAATCAAACAATCAACACACAGTCAAACAGACAATTTTAACAGTTCTAACAGTACAACGTGAAAATAGAACTGTTCAGAGTTGGTGAGTTTTACTCACAATGGCGCTTTAATCGTTAAATAACAGTTTGCGTTTATTTGATTACGACGGACAATTTATTTCGCCATAAATTGTAACGAGCTCGGATTCACTCCCAGTCAGCTCCATGGTGTAATGTCCGTCCATACGATCCCAACGGATCTGACCGTTCGAAATTCTGATAATGTATGATGAAGATATTCATTTTACAAGTTTGAATACAATATTTAAATTTAAATTAAAGGTTAACGGGCTTCACCATTTAAAACAGGCCCACCTACACACGCCATAGCCCATACCCGCTCCTTGTACTCTTCTTCTCCGCGAGATGCTCTACCTTGACTCCTCCAACATCAATTACTTCCACGCTAACCCCTCCTTAACCACATAACAAAAGAATCAGCTAAATTCACAAATGCACTTCTTTTCCATCCCTCTTTCCACCCGTATACCCTTTGCTTGGCTCGCACCTCGGGACTTTATCGCGTCGTTCAGTTCTCCGATGTCAACCACAGGAAACTCGCGACCTTAATCCTCACGGAATCCATCCAACAAGTGCTTACAAACTACATTCCTCATTACGAGTTTAAATACAATGACTGCAACTCCAACCGATGCTCATATTTGGATCGATCCTTAACCCAAGCATTTGCCGTGAACAACCCAGCGAACCTAATGAAGTTCGAATGCCATAAAATTGATATCAAATCGAAGAAGGAGCTCACAGGAGATCGAATATATATGTAGATGGATTTATAGGATTTTAGATGAATTGTTTTCGGTTTTTCTTTATGAAAGAACATGAGATGGGTTTACAAAGGAAAGTGGCGGCTCGTTTTGATTTTCTACAGAAGCTAAATTAGGTCACAACGTTTTAAAGGGTATTTTATAGTGTTAGTTTTCCTTGGACGATTTTAATGTGTGGCTGAGAAAAATAGAGCGTGGGTCTTGTTTAGTCCACAAATTGGGTAGGATATTTTATAGTATGGTGACAGGTCACGGGTGAACAAGGGTAGCCTTTCATTTCAGTTTTAGGTTAATGACTCCTTTGTTAGCATAACATTTTAACTTTGTGCCAATGTTACTGGTTTCTCCTTTCACGTACAGACTGAAATAAGGATACCGTTGTATTCAGTAAAGTGCCACGATTCCAAAAATATAATAATATCGGTAGTTTAACTCATTTTGAGAAACCTCAAAATGTTGATTACAGGGTGCAAAACACTCCAAACAAAAAGGTGCTTATTTAATTAATTAAAAATTACAGTAAAATTCTAAAAATTAAATTATCACTACGTCTCAAAAGAATCTTGTCCAGATTCGAATCCGATATCTAGTTATATTAAAAAAAACTTTTATAACGTAAATAAAGCGTTGCAAATTATAAAGGAATTCCATAGCGACTTTTTCTAAAATTTGATTTGGACATAAATCAAAATCTACACGACGAAATCCCAATTTTTCTCTTTCATTAGAAAAATATACTCCACCAGCTCCACACGTTTCTTGTTTCACAGAAATCCGATTTAAAACGGCTTCTATATATTCAGTTGAAGTTCGAATCACCAAATAGCGAACTGCAGCGCCATTTCGAGCTCGATTATAATTATATTATAATTCTACGTTCAAACTGGCGTCGATTGAACATATTCGTCAATATAATTCAACCCTAAGCTGAATTAAATCTAAGGGACGACCCCGTTCACAGAATATTGTGACTTCCAATATTTTGATTATTTCTGAATTAAATATATTATTTAATTATTTAATTAAATTAAATATTCACTATAATTTAATTAACGACGATTTAATTCCCTAAATCACTATTTATATAATTAAATAAATTAATTATAATACCTCTGACAATGTGGGTCATTACAAAGAGAGACATTTCTATATATGTTGCTAGATGTCCCACCTGCTAGTAATTCAAAAGCGATCAGCAGAAGCTAGCAGGATTGTTGCAACTGCTAGAGGTTCCAGGTTGGAAGTGGGACCAAATTTCTATGGACTTTATTGATGGCTTGCCCCGAACTAGAAAAGGCAATGACAGTATATGGGTGATTGTAGATCGCTTCACAAAGACTGCCCATTTCATCCCTGTCAAATCTAATAGAACAGCTCGAAGTCTGGCGCAGCTTTATTTCAAGAGATTGTCAGACTACATGGAGTTCCCAGTAGCATCGTTAGTGATCACGATCCAATATTTTCTTGAAAGTTCTGGGAAGCTTTCCAAGTAGAGCTTGGGATTAAGTTGAATATGAGCACTGCTTATCATCCTCAGACAGATGGACAGACTGAGAGGGTGAACCGCATATTAAAAGACTTGTTGCGAGCATACATCCTTGATTTTGGCGGGTCATGGGAAGATCATTTGCATTTGGTTGAGTTCTCCTATAATAACAGTTACCAAGCAAGCTTGCAGATGTCGCCATTTGAAGCATTATATGGCAGTCCATGCAGATCTCCCGCATGTTGGGTGGAACCCGGCAATCAATTAGTATTGGGTCCCGACATGATTCATGAAGCAGTAGATAAAGTTGATTTTATTAAGAAGCGATTACTGGCTGCTCAAAGCCAACAGAAGAGCTACGCAGACGCACGAAGAAAGGATTTAGAATCCTCTGTTGGTGATCTTGTATACTTGAGGGTTTCCCCACTGAGAGGTGTAATTCGATTTGGGAAGACTGGGAAATTGGCACCGAGATTCATTGGTACATTCCCTATTCTCGAAAGGATTGGAACCCTCGCTTATAGGGTGCAGTTTCCTGACTGGTTGCCAGGGGTTCACGATGTATTCCATGTGTCTCAACTCCGGAAGCATGTTCTTGATCCAAACTTAGTTATGGAGGAAGCAGCACAATAAGATTTGGAGAATACCCCAAGCTTAGCAGTAAGAAGGGAGCCAGTGAAAATTGTTGGCAAAGAAACCCGAGTTCTGAGGAACAAGAGGATCCACTTAGTCAAGGTGCAGCGGAGTGGGGATCCTAGAGACTGTACATGGGAGACTGAAGATAGCATCAAACAGGCTTATCAAAAGTGCAAAGTGGACATCTCCGAGTAACTCTTGTGTTGAGGCACATTTACAATATGAAACACCCCACCTCCATTAGGGTCACTCTCAAAGGGAATGCCCTAATTTTGGTGGAGGTTTATAAGTATAAGTCACAGATATACAAAACAGATATAATAACACATATTTTTGAACAGCGGAAAATAACAACTTTTATTTCATCAAAATACGTGTTACACAAACCATGCCATAATCTGCCTTACAATACTTCCAAAATCATAACTGTCTTGATTACATTATTTAAAGAAGCATAAAGAAAACATAAATAAACTGCAAAAGTCCCCTAATTGCTGTCCAAAGCCATAGTCAAAACGGAAAAGATCCAAGCAATACATTCTTTCTCCTCAAGCTGGATGTGAAAACTGGTCAAGCTGCGGTATTCCCTCCCTGAGAACCTGGGGGGAAACGGAAGAAAAAGAGGCGAAAGGAAAAAGGGTCAGTCATAAAGACTGAGTAAGTTCTAGTGACTTTCAGTGTAGAAACGGTTAAAACAACCTGTCATGTATGAACTGGAACTAAACTTAAGAATGGTGTCAAGGTGAACAAGATAGACTAAGGTGATCAGGATAAGTCAAGACAAGTCAAGTAAAGCATCACATGTTCGAGATTCGTTGCATCGACTGTACCAGTATATTAAGCCCATATCACAAGTTAATCATGAAATAAATCCCACGGCCCAATATCATGAAATGACCTTGAAACGGGGTCCAACCCAAGTACGGGGTCCTACGGAGCGATTATCTAGTCGATCGGCTCCCTACAAGTTCTAGCTCGTCAAGTGTCCGTGTCATACGGCTAATCACGAATGTAGTCACCTGTGCTGGGTCCACCTTCGAGTGTATCAGCCCTAGGGTGTCAACCCCTGACACGATTCAAGATGCACAGATAAATCTACGGATACCCAGTGTCTGCCCTGGATACGTGCACGATCGTAGTCCACCGAACCTACACTGGCGTACCCCACTGCCGTCGTTCACCTTTTACAATCAGCCCAGTAATCGTGCCCCACCCGGCCTAGCCCCAGGGTACCTTGATACATCTAGAGGGTTACTGCTGAAAGGGGTCGTGTCTAGGGTTTCGCCTAATAGATTAGGTCATGTAATTCGTGACCTAACCTGCCTAACAGATTAAGTCATGTAATTCGTGACTTAATCCTTTTCTAGTATTTCATTTCAGTTCATGACTTAACCCGCCTACGTGTCATGTCAAGTTGGCTAAGTGTTGTCGTTTTCAAGTTCATGACTTAGCCCTACAAATCGTGTTCAAGTTGGTTAAGTTGTCTTTTCATGTTCACGACTTAACCCTAATTGGCATTAATTGATTCGTTAATGCACCGAACCACTCACATTGGATCCTATTGTTCGTAGCCACTGGATTTGCCGGGCGGTTCCGGGCAGGTTTACGCTACGAACTCAACCCAACCTCGGGTTTCAAGCGCGATGTGACCAACTACCCACATTGGATCCTATTGTTTGTAGCAACTGGATTTGCCGGGCGGTTCCGGGAAGATTTACACTACAAACTCAACCCAACCTCGAGTTCGCCACTTTCTTGTTTTCTAAAGTCATGCCCATGTTCTTATCAGATTTTGCTATTTCCACATCATGCTCATATGTCAACTTCGTGCCCAACTAAGGCATGTTTAAAGTCAAGTTATGGCATGTTCAATGCAAGTTTTCGTGCCATATTTCATGTTCTACTTATGCCAAATTTCACAGTTTATGCTTATAATTAATTCAAGTTTTGCCTATTCTACCCAATCGTATCCCCAACGTATATAAACGTACTTCGTTCACAAGCATAAACAATTCAAGAGATAAAGGGGAATAACACCAAACATGTGATAGGCATATGTGACAATTCCAACATTACTTGCATAATAAACAGGCTATAACATATCACATGGTTTCAATACTAGTATGATGATAACTTGGCATAGCAATGATTCCAACTTAATTTAACATGATGATTTCAACTTTACATCATAGGCATAATAATCATTGCGGGCATAATAATAATTTTATTATAAACATGAGACATTAAAGGCATAGTACTCCTAATAGGCATAGTGGATTCCAATTTAGCATTTTTAACATAATAATTCTCATAGACATAATGATTCCAATTTATCATAATGATTCTCATCTAACATTATAAACATAATGGTTCCAACTTAGCATTTTTAACATAATGATCCTCAACTAACATTATAGACATAATGATTCCAATTTAGCGTTTTTAACATAATGGTTCTCAACTAACATTATAAACATAATGGTTCCAATTTAGCATTTTTAACATAATGATTCTCAACTAACATTATAGACATAATGATTCCAATTTAGCATTTTTAACATAATGATTCTCAATTAACATTATAGACATAATGATTCCAGTTTAGTGTTTTTAACATAATGATTCTCAATTAACATTATAGACATAATGATTCCAATTTAGCATTTTTAACATATCTAACATTATAAACATAATAATTCCAACTTTTCATCATAACCTAGCAATACCCAATTTTTCATTAATCATGATGGGTATATTAACATCACAGGCATAATTCCATCAATAGTCATAGCCATGGTTTAATTAGCATCATAGGCATTGTTTAATCAACATAAAGATTTCAATAAACATAGTGGTTCCATGGACATGTATTAGTCCAACTTGCCAAACAATTAAGCCCAAGTGATTCATAACAACATCAAAATCATGACAAGTTTAACTTGCAACGTTGCCATAGCAATATCCCCAAATTATAATTCAAAGATAAACAATATAAACAATGGATTAACAATAGTTCCTAAATCCGGTTTCAATTCATGGCATGTCCGTATTGTTTTAGCGTTTTTGCCTAAAAAGTAACATAGAACTTACAATATGAAGCAAATAATCCAAATAAAAAAATCCCAAATCAATTAGTCCCAAATTCGTTGTCTAAAGCATCGTAGTTGTTGTAGCTTCTAGTTGTAGTCTTCAAGAATCGTCCTCCATCTTCTATAATTTTATTCTTTGTATTTTTAATTCAGAGCTCTAGGTTTAATGGCGGCGGCCTGAGGCTAAAATGAAATAGTATGATTTAGGCTAGGTCTAGGTGTTATTTTATAGGTGAATAGGGTGATTTAGAGCCTTCGGATCAGTCCAGAAGTCATCAGAATCGTACAGCTCGAATACACATCATCTAGCCACTCAAAAGAAGACACGACACCTCAGAACACTCCAGAATTCGGTGCTGGATTTGTACGGGCGCACTTGGCAGGTGCGCCAGTGTATTTGTAAGCACCCGTAACTTCCCCGTAAGGGAAAGCACGAATACTTTGAGAACAACACACAAATGAGCGCATACAGAAGAACATTTCATTGTTATTACAACAATTCCATCAGATACAAGAATATACAGAGTATAAATGAATAAATTACATTCGACAAATATCAGAGATTTAAATTACATTTAAATACATGGCAGCGGAAAATAATACAAAAGCACAACTGAAAGTGATACACGGATACAGAGCTTTCCGAGCATCGTTCCAGCTGTAAATCAGGACCCTGTGAATATAAATCTGCAAAACCAAAACTACTAGCTGCCCGTGTGGAAAATAGGGGCACCCGGAGTTTAGGTTAAAACAATAAACTCCAGGTCAGTCATGGGACTGGTGTGAGAACTAAAACAGTTATTAATCTTGGTTTTAAAGTTAGGTAAATCAAGGGACCACGCCGTATAACACGGAACGGGTTTCCTCCCAAGAATACCAGTGCATAGAACAAACAGCGCAACGCTAAATAAAGAAAAATGAAGCTGTTATAAGACCCAGGTCCCATCACACAATGCAACGCAAGCCGGAGGATAGGGTTTTCCCTTATAACAGCCAAAGCATGCTTGATACGTTTAAAACACATTATTTTGATATTACTATATGTGTATAGTGTCAAAACAATTTCACATCATAAATATCAATCATAGGCGGCATGGGTACCATCTATCATGTCGCCATACTAGTTCTACAATTAAAACCGCAATACACGTATTGGAAATTGGATTTCCGTCATGAGTCGAGGCAAGGGGCAAGCTCCTCTCCGCGTTCGAGACACTCTAGCAAATGCCTCAGGACCCCACTATGATCCTTGGATCTTCAGGGCCGGTCCTCTCTTACTTTTGAGGATTAGTTATTCCTGAACACACGTTTCCCGGTCCTTACAGACCTATATCCGAGGCGCCTCGCATTCCAACAACCACACAGGTGAAAAGTATATAAATGTCAGGGCTGGTAGGTCACTGACACCACCCTAGCTAGAAAGAAACGTCGTGCTCTCCCTGCAGTCACTATCCCGTTTTTGACTCATACCGAGGTGTGAGGCTCGCGAATTCACGTTATACACAAAGCTACGCCACACAGGCCGTGCTTTGATCATCAACCACAAGACTTTGCTTTTCAACAGAAGCCTTGATCAATTGCCACTTACGCGTGCCACATTGGCAATTCACTCCATGCGACTGATGTCCATCGATATACAACCTCTGAGCTCGTACGTCTCAGAGAAGGGCGTTAAGCAAGAGAATAAATTCTCCGCCGCCAGACAGATGTATATTTAATAGAGATCAATCAACACAGAATAAAATCCAATGTCAGACACACAATCCATTTACAAGTTCGTTCTGGGTCTGAACGAAACCGGAGGCACTTTCCTCGCATATCCATCCATCTCCAAGTACGTCTGGACGATCACCGACTGTTTCCCTCATCTTGGGTGTACAGCCCAATCAAGATCATCAGTAATCGCCCAAACGATGTGAAGACTTCCGGTCTTCTACCACCGTCTTCATCTTCGACATCTCGTCGAATCGGTTATTCAGAGTGGGTATAACCCGGCCTTTCTGAATAACCCACGTATATAATAAATGAATGTTACACAAACACAATGAACGCCTCATTCCAATTCAGAATATTCTTTTATTCACAAAATCACATTCTTAGGGAAATGTTCCCATTAATTTTATCAAAGATAAATTCTTCTAAATTTATCCTATAATCTTCCTTTGGATATCATTTCAAACTAGTCGGGATTAGCGAACCACACCGAAGTAATTATTTGTTTTATTTCCCAATCCCAACCTATATATCCCATGGAGCAAAACTGGTGATACTCCATATCTAACACCACGGTGTTATCGGTAAAATTAATTACCATTTCATGTTCAAATCTAATTAAAGATTTAACTATCGCTTTGGAGCAAAACTGGTGATACTCCACTCTCGATCACTTTTCAGATTTGATAATTTAAATTATCAATTCACATTTTTAATCTAATTAAAGATTCATTAAAACTCCACTTAGTTTTAATCTTTTCAAATAAATCAACATCATGCCTTTAACTGGGTTAAAGAACCAATGTCATCTAAAACACGATTCACGACAAACCAAATCATATTTGATATTAAATACAAGGTTCTGAATAGAAAATATATCGGCTTATATTCAATATCAAATTCTGAAACCAACAAATATCGTATTGGAAATAACGATATATAATATATCTTTCAAATTCCAAAAACAATATCTGTATGGTCACGAAATCCAACATCGAAATATTCCGAAGATAATTTCGATTCAGCTCCAGTCCAATTCACATATTGGGAATATTGATTATTTTTAAAATCACTTTCAAATTCAATTTATTTATTTCACTAATAAATTGATTTTAATTCTAGTTCAAAACTAGTTCATTTCGACAAAAATCTATTTTTATCTTTTCAAATGTGGAATTTTCCAGCCTAATTCTTTCCAATTCACATATTATAATTTTACACAAATTATAGATATTTTTAAAAAAAATATCAAGGCCCGTACAGTCGATTTCCATCAACGGCTATCGAACTGCACTTACAGCGACCTTTTTCAAATTTGATTTGGACATAATTCCAAATCCAACCGTTAGATTTCAAATTTCTAATATTCATTGGAAAGCTCTTTTCGATACGAACCCAACGGTTCCGGTTTTAGGAGAATCCGACGGTCGGATCTCCCGCAACGTCAATTCGAAGTCAATGGTCGAAATTCACGAACTACCGCGGCGCGGCGCTTTCTATTCAGGCCATTATATTATATATATAATATATATAATATATATTTCGTCGATTTCTATTTAAAACGTATTTTATAAATCGTTTTAAAATTGTTTCAAAAGCAATTTCAACTTTCTTTTCAATTCAAATCAAAATTGAATTCTTCTTTATAAATTCGTTTTAAAATTCATTTCTATTCAATTCAAATTTTAATTCAATTTGAATTCATTTCAATTCACTTTCAATTCAATTTGAATTCGTTTTCAATTCAATTCATTTCGAAATCGTTTTCAATTCAATTCATTTCGAAATCGTTTTCAATTCAATTCATTTCGAAATCGTTTTCAATTCATTTCATTTCGAAATCGTTTTCAATTCAATTCATTTCGAAATCGTTTTCAATTCAATTCATTTCGAAATCGTTTTCAATTCATTTCATTTCGAAATCGTTTTCAATTCAATTCATTTCAAAATCGTTTTCAATTCATTTCATTTCGAAATCGTTTTCAATTCAATTCATTTCGAAATCGTTTTCAATTCAATTCATTTCGAAATCGTTTTCAAATCGATATAAATATCGTTCACGTCAAAATGGCGTCAATCTAATCATCACGGCTTCACATATTTCTATTTTCAAATATTCTATTTCAAATATTTCCTATTATCAAAATATTTGTTATTATCAAAATATTCCTTATTTTCACGATGGGAATGAGGCCCAATCAATTACCATATAAAGTTAATTATATGGATTTTCATACAACACATGTATATAATAGCAACGATAAATAATCAACCATCAACCAAAGTACACTACACCGTATAAGCATCAAATATAGATATCTAATGCTTATAACAGCCTGTCAATCAATCGATTGACATATTTAATCAATCAGGATGAGTGAACTTCAAATTTCATCCCAACACCCGTGTGGGGTTTCAAACAATCAAACACAGATTTTATTTGTGCAGTTGGGCAATGTGTAAAATTTATCGTCCCAATCAATGTCCTTCAAATAGGTGTACATAAACAAACCGTCTGGTTTGTAAATGAATATTTATTTTATTCACTTCACGTTAAAAATCATATTTTTAACGATAAAATATTCTATTTCAACACATGAACTTCTATTCATTTCATTTACACAATAAAAATGATATTTTTATTTTTCTAACATATTTTAGAAATTTTCGGCGGCATAACGGCACGATACTAGAAACGGGATAAGGCCTAGCCTTGTCCCCAGTCTAATAATGGCCACTGCCATACCCATATCATTCAAATCACTTTCGTTATGCAAACCACAAAATTTGGAGTAAGAGTCTAACCTAGCCTTACTCCTTCGCCTTATAACGGCGCACGTCTAATCCTAACCAATTTATCGATTCGATTTTCCACACCACAAACCACATTCAAACCAATATCGCAATCAATCACCAAACAGCCAAACAAACAAGTCCATGGTTTGTGGACGATTGTGTCGGGTGCTACTAAACACCGTCTGCATCCTAGTATATATATAACTAGAAAATAAATTGAAGAGTGAGAAATTCTCACCGATAGCTATCCAACTTCACGACACTTCATTTATAGAAATCTTCTTCATCCTCGCCTTTTTATCATCTTCTTTTGCCCGTAGTCACTACATATATAAAAATCACACAATTTTATATTTCGATGTCTTTAAAATAAAAATCACATTTTTATTTATTTACTTTCAATTTAAAAATCATATTTTTATAATCACTTCATATATTTAAAAATCGAATTTTTACTATGCTATTCAATATATAAAAATCGAATTTTTACTTTCACGCTATATGGATAAAATTTTTATTTTCACACCGCTACTATATAGATAAAAAAAAATATTTTTATCCCCTTATTCTTCATTTAAAAATTTCACCCTTTCAAAAAATAAAGTTTTTGCCTTTATAAAAATAAAGTTTTGCCTTTATAAAAATAAAGTTTTCGCCTTTATAAAAATAAAGTTTTAGCCTTTATAAAAATAAAGTTTTCGCCTTTATAAAAATAAAGTTTTCGCCTTTATAAAAATAAAGTTTTCGCCTTTTCTATTATTAAAATATCGTCTTTTCACTTTTTAAAAATAAAGATCTCGCCTTTAATACGTCTATCATGTAAAAATTATATTTTCACATCTTCTACATGGTAAAGATCATATTTTTAATATTTTAAAAATATAAAAATCATATTTTTATTACTTTAAAAATATAAAGATCATATTTTGATTATCTTCCTTATATAAAAATTATATTTTTACTTCGATGACATTCATATAAAAATCAAATCTTTATTTCGATGACATGGTTATATATATTAAAAATCAATTTTTTAATACCATTTTCTATATATAACATTGATCTCTCTATGTTATATAAATCAAAACAAAATCAGAAAATCAAACAATAAATATAATTAAACTAAAAGCAAAAATAAAAACTAACTTACAGCGAGTTTTTTCGAAGGGGGGGGGGGGGTTTGGTCTTCGCGCGATGGAGCCGGAAGAAGGAGAAGGCGAGGTCGAAGGTGGAGCAGCGGTCGTCGGAGGGGGCTATGCGGCTGAGGCTGCGGTGGAGAGAGAAGGAAGGAAGGGGAGGAAGAAGGGGCGGCGGGTCGGGGTTTCAGGGGGGGCTGCTGCGGCTAGGAGGCGTCGCGGTTCATCGGGGAGGGGCGGCGGCTTCCCTCCCCCCCCCCCCCACCCCCCGTCGCTCTCGTTTTTTTTTTTTTTCTTTGAATCGAACGAATGATAGAAGGGGGGGCCAGAACGAGATTAAAGGGGGAGAGTTTTATTTATTTTTTTATTATTTTTTTTTTTTTAATTTAAAAAGTTGACTTTTACAAACGAACTCGAAACGAGGCCCACCGCCTGTCGTCCATAGCGTTTTACCCCCATTCCGAACACAATGGGATATGTATCGTAAGCTGATTTGATCGTTTGAATCAGTTTCCGTTAAATTTACATTTAAATCACTATATAGAATTTTAAACGTACATTTCAAATTACCGGGGTCACATACGAACTTTAAAAATTCTCAAAAAATATTTTCTAGCTTCGTATTGACGATACGGTCCTAACAAAACTAGTTTTGTCGAATTCTGAGACCATTGGAAAAATGGCTATTTTCCAGTCGATTAAAATCAACTGAAACTGGTCAAACGCGTTTTCCTTTCTCACACTCACATATTGATTCGAAAAATTATGAAATTTGAAACCTAGCAATAATTTGACATCACGGATCCAACAAAAGTGGTTTCGTCGAAATCTGAGGTCATTTGCAAAATGTCCATTTTTAAGGGCCTGAATTCCATAGCGACTATTCAGAATTTTCAACTGGACATATCTTTTGATTCCCGCTATGAAATCTTGATTTGTCGGATTCGTTGGAAAGATATTCTCAAATAGATTCTAATATTTTTGGTTTCACTAAAATCCGAATTGTTTTGCACCCGGTACATTCAATTGAAGTTTGAAATCGAATTATCGAACTACCGCGCCATTTTCAATTCCTATTATAATTATATATAAATATTTATATTCTAACGACGACGTATATAATATATACGTTCTAATTCTATTCAAAATAGATTTCTCGTCGATATTATTTAAAATAATTCATTTTAAATATTCAAAATTTGCTAAAATTGCCAAAATAAAAATTTTAAACTGGCCCAGATTTTCGGGTTGTTACAATCTCTCCCACTTAAAACTTTTCGTCCCCGAAAAGGAACAAAGTCGAAAGTGGTTTGATTATTCAACACTATGTTCGATCTGGCTTCCATTCTCCAACTTTTCAGTTTCTGAAAATTTTCAAATTTCAAAAATTTGGCTAACACCCTAAATTTTCGAAAAATTTCGCCATAACCTCCCCTGCACCGGGAGCATCGGGGAATTTCAAATAGCTTCCCCGGTCCTTCAGATCTCAAAAAGAAAAAGAAAAAGCCAAGCGGCTAGCCAATAGGCTCACAAAATCATCATCACCCAAACAAAACAGGAAATTATGTAGTAAACATGTACCTATTTGTCGGGTAAACAAATTTTATTCTCTGGCTCTAGCCTCCTTGCTATGACCTGTTCAATGTAAGTATATGTATATGCAAGCAAATGCGACCAATTTTCAATATAGTTCAATATTTGATTATATTAGGCTAAATGGTTAAAATTAGCAAACAATTAAACAAACAACCCAAACATCAATCAATTAGTGAATTAGAGTTTCAAATTCATAACTTTACTACATATAAAGAAAATCATGTTTTTGATGCCAAATCACAACAATGTGTTCTAACTATATTAATTTTGGTTCTCACACCAGTCTAATGGAAATATATAGATATCACACCTTCGAAACACGAATATAAATACTGATGATGTGGCCACATCACCAGAATTATCCCCGGGTGTCTAGAATGTGACACTATATCTATCCAGTATATTAAAACTTCGACTATACGTTCATGACGCGTATATGCGAAATCTATATATACTCGATTGTCCATATTCAAAATAATTAAATATTCAAATACGTTTAAAGCGATTTAAATTTTAAAACAAAATTGTTTTCATTTGAAAAATATACTCTTCACACTCGTTCTAGGATACTACTGATCCTATCTCTAACGAGTCATTCTAATTGGATATTATTAATCCAATATCTGATGAATTCTTTCGTATGGTTCTAATGTGTCTTGTTCTCGAGCTCTGTAAACCAAAGCTCTGATACCACTGTAAGCACCCGTAACTTCCCCGTAAGGGAAAGCACGAATACTTTGAGAACAACACACAAATGAGCGCATACGGAAGAACATTTCATTGTTATTACAACAATTCCATCAGATACAAGAATATACAGAGTATAAATGAATAAATTACATTCGACAAATATCAGAGATTTAAATTACATTTAAATACATGGCAGCGGAAAATAATACAAAAGCACAACTGAAAGTGATACACGGATACAGAGCTTTCCGAGCATCGTTCCAGCTGTAAATCAGGACCCTGTGAATATAAATCTGCAAAACCAAAACTACTAGCTGCCCGTGTGGAAAATAGGGGCACCCAGAGTTTAGGTTAAAACAATAAACTCCAGTTCAGTCATGGGACTGGTGTGAGAACTAAAACATTTATTAATCTTGGTTTTAAAGTTAGGTAAATCAAGGGACCACGCCGTATAACACGGAACGGGTTTCCTCCCAAGAATACCAGTGCATAGAACAAACAACGCAATGCTAAATAAAGAAAAATGAAGCTGTTATAAGACCTAGGTCCCATCACACAATGCAACGCAAGCCGGAGGATAGGGTTTTCCCTTATAACAGCCAAAGCATGCTTGATACGTTTAAAACACATTATTTTGATATTACTATATGTGTATAGTGTCAAAACAATTTCACATCATAAATATCAATCATAGGCGGCATGGGTACCATCTATCATGTCGCCATACTAGTTCTACAATTAAAACCGCAATACACGTATTGGAAATTGGATTTCCATCATGAGTCGAGGCAAGGGGCAAGCTCCTCGCCGCGTTCGAGACACTCTAGCAAATGCCTCAGGACCCCACTATGATCCTTGGATCTTCAGGGCCGGTCCTCTCTTACTTTTGAGGATTAGTTATTCCTGAACACACGTTTCCCGGTCCTTACAGACCTATATCCGAGGCGCCTCGCATTCCAACAACCACACAGGTGAAAAGTATATAAATGTCAGGGCTGGTAGGTCACTGACACCACCCTAGCTAGAAAGAAACGTCGTGCTCTCCCTGCAGTCACTATCCCGTTTTTGACTCATACCGAGGTGTGAGGCTCGCGAATTCACGTTATACACAAAGCTACGCCACACAGGCCGTGCTTTGATCATCAACCACAAGACTTTGCTTTTCAACAGAAGCCTTGATCAATTGCCACTTACGCGTGCCACATTGGCAATTCACACCATGCGACTGATGTCCATCGATATACAACCTCTGAGCTCGTACGTCTCAGAGAAGGGCGTTAAGCAAGAGAATAAATTCTCCGCCGCCAGACAGATGTATATTTAATAGAGATCAATCAACACAGAATAAAATCCAATGTCAGACACACAATCCATTTACAAGTTCGTTCTGGGTCTGAACGAAACCGGAGGCACTTTCCTCGCATATCCATCCATCTCCAAGTACGTCTGGACGATCACCGACTGTTTCCCTCATCTTGGGTGTACAGCCCAATCAAGATCATCAGTAATCACCCAAACGTTGTGAAGACTTCCGGTCTTCTACCACCGTCTTCATCTTCGACATCTCGTCGAATCGGTTATTCAGAATGGGTATAACCCGACCTTTCTGAATAACCCACGTATATAACAAATGAATGTTACACAAACACAATGAACGCCTCATTCCAATTCAGAATATTCTTTTATTCACAAAATCACATTCTTAGGGAAATGTTCCCATTAATTTTATCAAAGATAAATTCTTCTAAATTTATCCTATAATCTTCCTTTGGATATCATTTCAAACTAGTCGGTATTAGCGAACCACACCGAAGTAATTATTTGTTTTATTTCCCAATCCCAACCTATATATCCCATGGAGCAAAACTGGTGATACTCCATATCTAACACCACGGTGTTATCGGTAAAATTAATTACCATTTCATGTTCAAATCTAATTAAAGATTTAACTATCGCTTTGGAGCAAAACTGGTGATACTCCACTCTCGATCACTTTTCAGATTTGATAATTTAAATTATCAATTCACATTTTTAATCTAATTAAAGATTCATTAAAACTCCACTTAGTTTTAATCTTTTCAAATAAATCAACATCATGCCTTTAACTGGGATAAAGAACCAATGTCATCTAAAACACGATTCACGACAAACCAAATCATATTTGATATTAAATACAAGGTTCTGAATAGAAAATATATCGGCTTATATTCAATATCAAATTCTGAAACCAACAAATATCGTATTGGAAATAACGATATATAATATATCTTTCAAATTCCCAAAACAATATCTGTATGGTCACGAAATCCAACATCGAAATATTCCGAAGATAATTTCGATTCAGCTCCAGTCCAATTCACATATTGGGAATATTGATTATTTTTAAAATCACTTTCAAATTCAATTTATTTATTTCACTAATAAATTGATTTTAATTCTAGTTCAAAACTAGTTCATTTCGACAAAAATCTATTTTTATCTTTTCAAATGTGGAATTTTCCAGCCCAATTCTTTCCAATTCACATATTATAATTTTACACAAATTATAGATATTTTTAAAAATTTTATCAAGGCCCGTACAGTCGATTTCCATCAACGGCTACCGAACTGCACTTACAGCGACCTTTTTCAAATTTGATTTGGACATAATTCCAAATCCAACCGTTAGATTTCAAATTTCTAATATTCATTGGAAAGCTCTTTTCGATACGAACCCAACGGTTCCGGTTTTAGGAGAATCCGACGGTCGGATCTCCCGCAACGTCAATTCGAAGTCAATGGTCGAAATTCACGAACTACCGCGGCGCGGCGCGTTCTATTCAGGCCATTATATTATATATATATATAATATATATTTCGTTGATTTCTATTTAAAACGTATTTTATAAATCGTTTTAAAATTGTTTCAAAAGCAATTTCAACTTTCTTTTCAATTCAAATCAAAATTGAATTCTTCTTTATAAATTCGTTTTAAAATTCATTTCTATTCAATTCAAATTTTAATTCAATTTGAATTCATTTCAATTCACTTTCAATTCAATTTGAATTCGTTTTCAATTCAATTCATTTTGAAATCGTTTTCAATTCAATTCATTTCGAAATCGTTTTCAATTCAATTCATTTCGAAATCGTTTTCAATTCAATTCATTTCGAAATCGTTTTCAATTCATTTCATTTCGAAGTCGTTTTCAATTCAATTCATTTCGAAATCGTTTTCAATTCAATTCATTTCGAAATCGTTTTCAATTCATTTCATTTCGTAATCGTTTTCAATTCAATTCATTTCGAAATCGTTTTCAATTCATTTCATTTCGAAATCGTTTTCAATTCAATTCATTTCGAAATCGTTTTCAATTCAATTCATTTCAAAATCGTTTTCAAATCGATATAAATATCGTTCACGTCAAAATGGCGTCAATCTAATCATCACGGCTTCACATATTTCTATTTTCAAATATTCTATTTCAAATATTTCCTATTATCAAAATATTTGTTATTATCAAAATATTCCTTATTTTCACGATGGGAATGAGGCCCAATCAATTACCATATAAAGTTAATTATATGGATTTTCATACAACACATGTATATAATAGCAACGATAAATAATCAACCATCAACCAAAGTGCACTACACCGTATAAGCATCAAATATAAATATCTAATGCTTATAACAGCCTGTCAATCAATCGATTGACATATTTAATCAATCAGGATGAGTGAACTTCAAATTTCATCCCAACACCCGTGTGGGGTTTCAAACAATCAAACACAGATTTTATTTGTGCAGTTGGGCGATGTGTAAAATTTATCGTCCCAATCAATGTCCTTCAAATAGGTGTACATAAACAAACCGTCTGGTTTGTAAATGAATATTTATTTTATTCACTTCACGTTAAAAATCATATTTTTAACGATAAAATATTCTATTTCAACACATGAATTTCTATTCATTTCATTTACACAATAAAAATGATATTTTTATTTTTCTAACATATTTTAGAAAATTTCGGCGACATAACGGCACGATACTAGAAACGGGATAAGGCCTAGCCTTGTCCCCAGTCTAATAATGGCCACCGCCATACCCATATCAATCAAATCACTTTCGTTATGCAAACCACAAAATTTGGAGTAAGAGTCTAACCTAGCCTTACTCCTTCGCCTTATAACGGCGCACGTCTAATCCTAACCAATTTATCGATTCGATTTTCCACACCACAAACCACATTCAAACCAATATCGCAATCAATCACCAAACAGCCAAACAAACAAGTCCATGGTCTGTGGACGATTGTGTCGGGTGCTACTAAACACCGTCTGCATCCTAGTATATATATAACTAGAAAATAAATTGAAGAGTGAGAAATTCTCACCGATAGCTATCCAACTTCACGACACTTCATTTATAGAAATCTTCTTCATCCTCGCCTTTTCATCATCTTCTTTTGCCCGTAGTCACTACATATATAAAAATCACACATTTTTATATTTCGATGTCTTTAAAATAAAAATCACATTTTTATTTATTTACTTTCAATTTAAAAATCATATTTTTATAATCACTTCATATATTTAAAAATCGAATTTTTACTATGCTATTCAATATATAAAAATCGAATTTTTACTTTCACGCTATATGGATAAAATTTCTATTTTCACACCGCTACTATATAGATAAAAAAAAATATTTTTATCCCCTTATTCTTCATATAAAAATTTCACCCTTTCAAAAAATAAAGTTTTCGCCTTTATAAAAATAAAGTTTTGCCTTTATAAAAATAAAGTTTTTGCCTTTATAAAAATAAAGTTTTAGCCTTTATAAAAATAAAGTTTTCGCCTTTATAAAAATAAAGTTTTCGCCTTTATAAAAATAAAGTTTTCGCCTTTTCTATTATTAAAATATCGTCTTTTCACTTTTTAAAAATAAAGATCTCGCCTTTAATACGTCTATCACGTAAAAATTATATTTTCACATCTTCTACATGGTAAAGATCATATTTTTAATATTTTAAAAATATAAAAATCATATTTTTATTACTTTAAAAATATAAAGATCATATTTTGATTATATTCCTTATATAAAAATTATATTTTTACTTCGATGACATTCATATAAAAATCAAATCTTTATTTCGATGACATGGTTATATATATTAAAAATCAAAATTTTAATACCATTTTCTATATATAACATTGATCTCTCTATGTTATATAAATCAAAACAAAATCAGAAAATCAAACAATAAATATAATTAAACTAAAAGCAAAAATAAAAACTAACTTACAGCGAGTTTTTTCGAAGGGGGGGGGGTTTGGTCTTCGCGCGATGGAGCAGGAAGAAGGAGAAGGCGAGGATGGAGGGGCGAGGTCGAAGGTGGAGCGGCGGTCGTCTGTAATAACCCGCAAATTCTGGGCCAGTTTAAAATTTTTATTTTGGCAATTTTATCGAATTTTGAATATTTAAAATGGATTATTTTAAATAATATCGACGAGAAATTTATTTTGAATATAAATAGAACGAATATATTTATATACGTCGTCGTTAGAATATATAATAATTATATATAATTATAAAAGGAATTGAAAATGGCGCGGTAGTTCGAAAATTCGATTTCTAATTTCAAATGAATATACAGAATTCAATATAAGTCAGGATTGAACGAAACAAGAAATATTTGAATCTGTATAACTATATCTTTGTAACGAAGTTGACAAACTGAGATTTCATCTTAGAAATGATAAGATATGTCCAGTTTAAAATTAGAAATAGTCGCTGTGGAATTTATATATATTTTTATATATATAAGGCCCTTAAAAATAGCAATTTTGCAAACGACCTCGGATTTCGACGAAACCAGTTTTGTTGGGTCCGTGATGTTAAGTTATTGCTAGATTCCAAATTTCATAATTTTTCGAATCAATATGTGAGCGTGGCAAAGGAAAACGCGTTTGACCGGTTTCAGTTGATTTTAATCGACTGGAAATTGGCCATTTTTCCAACGGTCTCAGAATTCGACGAAACTAGTTTTGTTAGGACCGTATCGTCAATACGAAGCTAGAAAATATTTTTCGAGAATTTTTAGAGTTCGTATGCGACCCCGGTAATTTGAAATGTACGTTTAAAATTCAATATAGTGATTTAAATGTAAATTCAACGGAAACTAATTCAAACGATCGAATCAACTTGCGGAACATATCCCATTGCGTTCAGGATGGGGGTATTTAGCTAGGGGCGACATTCGTTGGGTTCAATTTTGAGTTCATTACGATAAACCAGTAATTACTGAATTTAAATAAAATAAAATATAAATATATATTCTCTAGGCCAATGGGAAAACCCTAATATCATTTCAGAAAAAAAAAAACCAAATAAATGGCGGCCATCGAATCCGCTCCTCCCATCGTCGGTCAACGCCCTCCGTCGAGACCTCACCGCTCCGCCTCCCCTCTCAGCGCACCCCGACGCTGCCTGAAGCCCCTTCGCCTCTACAGCCGACGCTCCTCCAGCGAGTAGACGCGCGAGCCCTCTTTCACCCAATCCGGACTTAGCCCCTTCCCCTCGCCAGCCAACCGTTGCCTCCTCCCATCGTCACATCAGGCCACCCCGACTTCGAAGAGGCGCCTCAGAGAAGCTAACTGATGAAGTTCCAGTCAATGTTTTCGGAAGGCAGTGGGATGATTTCAACCGGGAACAACGAAGGAAGGTAATCCCTTTCTGTTTATTTCCTTTTTTTTATTTATTTTAAAAATAAAAAAAAAGAAAACTGATTTTTAAATGATTTAAAAACCAATTTTAAAATTATTTAAAACTGATTTTTTTAGAAAAAGGTTTTAACTTTAGAAAGAAAAGGTTAAAGATATAATTTTTATTTAAGGAGGATAATAAAAATATGATTTTTATATTTTTAAAGTATTAAAAATATGATTTTTATATTTTTAAAGTAGTAAAAATATAATCTTTTATATTGAAGAAAGATAAAAATATGATCTTTGCATTGTAGGAATATTAAGAAAAATAGAATTTTTATATATTGAACTTCGATAGAAAAATAGAATTTTTATATATTGAACTTCGATAGAAAAATAGAATTTTTATATATTGAACTTCGATAGAAAAATAGAATTTTTATATATTGAACTTCGAAAGAAAAATAGAATTTTTATATATTGAACTTCGATAGAAAAATAGAATTTTTATATATTGAACTTCGATAGAAAAATAGAATTTTTATATATTGAACATCGAAGTAAAAATTCGATTTTTATATATTGAATAGCGAAGTAAAAATGTGATTTTTACGTGTGTAGTGAAAGCAGCAACGAAGGTGACAAAAAGGCGAAACGACGAAGACTTCTGCAAAAGAAGAGCCGTGGAGCTAGGATAGCTATAGGTGAGAATTTCTCACCTTTTCAATTTCTTTTTCTAGTTATATATATATACTAGGATGCAGACGGTGTTTAGTAGCACCCGACACAATCGTCCACAGACCATGGACTTGTTTGTTTGGTTGCGTAGATTAGTTGGATTATTTGATTGGAATTGAATTGTGTGGTGAAATGAATTGATTTGATTGATGTGTGAATGGCGTGGGCCTTCACTAGACCGGGGATAAGGCTAGGCCTCGTCCCGTTTCTAGTATCGTGCCGATATGCCGCCGAAATTTTCTAAAATAAGTTAGAAAAATAAAAAGATCATTTTATTGAATAAATGAATTGAATAGAAATTCATAGGTTGAAATAAAATGTTTTATCGTTAAAAATATAATTTTTAATGTGAATGTGAATAAATGAATAGTTATAAACAAATCGGCCGATTTGTTTGTATACACACTGATTTGACTGATATTGATTGGGTCGATAAATTTTACACATCGCCCAACTGCACAACTAAAATCTGTGTTTGATTGTTTGAAACCCTACACGGGTGTTGGGATGAAATATGAATTTCACTCATCCTGATTGATTAAATATGTCGATCGATTGATTGACAGGCTGTTATAAGCGTTGAATATCTATATTTGATGCTTATACAGTGTAGTGCACTTTGGTTGATGGTTGATTATTTTCAATGCTATTATATACATGTGTTGTATGAAAATCCATATAATTAATTTTATATGGTAATTGATTGGGCCTCATTCCAGTTTTGAAAAAGAAATATTTGAAAAAGAAATATTTGAAAAAGGAATATTTGAAATAGAATATTTGAAAATAAAGGAATATATGAAGCCGTGTTGATTAGATTGACGCCATTTTGACGGGAACGATATTTAGAATTGAATTGAAAACGATTTCGAAATGAATTGAATTGAAAACGATTTCGAAATGAATTGAATTGAAAACGATTTCGAAATGAATTGAATTGAAAACGATTTCGAAATGAATTGAATTGAAAACGATTTCGAAATGAATTGAATTGAAAACGAATTCAAATTGAATTGAAAGTGGATTGAAATGAATTCAAATTGAATTGAAATTTGAATTGAATAGAAATGAACTTTGAAACGAATTTATAAAGAAGAATTCAATTTTGCTTTGAATTGAAATGGAAGTTGAAATAGATTTTGAAACGAATTTTAAAACTATTTATATAATTCGTTTTGAATAGAAAATCGACGAAGTATATATTATATATATTATATATATAATATAATGGCCTGAATAGAACGCGCCGCGGCAGTTCGTGAATTTCGACCATTTATTTCAAACGGACATTACGGGAGATCCGACCGTCGGATTCTCCTAAAACCGGAACCGTTGGGTTCGTATCGAAAAGAGCTTTCTAACGAATATTAGAAATTAGAAATCTAACGGTTGGATTTGGAATTATGTCCAAATCAAATTCGAAAAAGGTCGCTATAAATGCAGTTCGATGGCCATTGATGGAAATCGACTGTACGGGCCTTGATAAAATTATTAAAAATAGTAATAATTTGTGTAAAATCATAAGAAATGATTTGTGAAGATTTGGGATGAAAAACTCCATATTTGAAAAGATAAAAATAGATTTTTATCGAAATGAACTAGTTTTGAACTAGAATTATAATTCTATTTATTTTTAAATAAATAAATTGAATTTGAAAAGGGTTTTGAAAATAACCAAAATTTCCAATGATTGCATTGGAGTGGATTTGAATCGAAATTGTCTTCGGAATATTTCGATGTTGGAATTCGTGATTATACAGATGTTGTTATGGAAATTTGAAAGATATATATATATTTATATCGTTATTTCCAATACGACATTTGTTAATCGTAGAATTTGATATTGAATATAAGCCGATATATTTTCTATTCAAAGCCTTATATTGAATATCAAATGTGATTTGGGTTTGTCGTGAATGGTGTCTTCACTAACACTGTTCTTGAACCCAGTTGAGAAAAGATTAAATCTTTTATTTAGATTTAATGAAGTGTACCAATTAAATAATATTTAATTGGAATTGATATTGATTTTTGGGTTTATCGTGAACAGTGTTTTAAATAACACTTGTTCTTTAACCCGATAATTAATGAATGTGACTTTGGGTTTATCGTGAACCGTGTTTTAAATGACACGGATTCTTTAACCCAGTTAACGATTAAAACTAAGTGGAGTTTTAATGAATCTTTAATTAGATTGAAATGGTCGAGAATGGAGTATCACCAGTTTTGCTCCAGGCGATAGTTGAATCTTTAATTAGATTTAAACGTGAAATGGTAATTGAATTTACCGATAACACCGTGGTGTTAGATATGAAGTATAACCAGTTTTACTTCATGGGATGAATAGGTTGGGATTGGGAAATGAAAACAAATGATTACTTCGGTAAGGTTCGCTAATCCCGACTAGTTTGAATTGATATTCAAAAATAGATTAAAGAATAAATTCAAGAAATTTATCTTTGATAAAATTAATGGGAACCTTTCCCTATGAATGTGAAATTTAGAAACTAATTGTCGGTTAGCCACGCAGAAGGGTTTTCTGGATATTGATCTGATGTTGGTTTCGGCCTTCGGGGTTAATATTTGGGGAATTATTCTCTTGATTAATTAACCGTTAGTGACTGATGAATTGGAATGAGGCGTATGTTGTGTTTGTGTAACACTTATTTAAAATATACGCGAGTTATTCGGAAAGACCGGGTTTATCCCATTCTGAATAACTGATACGACGATAAGTCGAAGATGAAGACGATGGTCGAAGACCGGAGGTCTTCACGTCGTTTGGGTAATTACTGATGATCTTGATTGGGCTGTACACCCAAGAAGATGGAAACAGTTAGTGATCGTCCAGACGTACTTGGAGATCGATGGATATGCGGGGTACTAGGTGCCTCCGGTTTCGTTCAGCCCCAGAACGGACTTGTAAATGGACTGTGTGTCTGACATCGGATTTCATTCTGTGTGACTGATATCGGTTGCATAGGATGGTTTGCCTGTGTGGCATGCTAAGATGCAAATGATCGAGGCTTCTGTTGAAAAGCAAAGTCTTGTGGTGATGATCAAAGCACGGCCTTTGTGGCGTAGCTTTGTGTAACGTATACCTCGCGTGTTTCACACCCGGTATGAACCAAAAACGGGAGACGGACCTCAGGGAGGACTTGCGTTTCTTTCTAGCTAGAAGTGGCGTCAGTGGTTTTACACGCCCTGACGAGTTTGACTTATGTGGTTGTTGCTGTTGCGAGGCGCCTCGGTTATATCGGTTTCGGCCGATGCTTCTGGTCGGCTGACGGACCAGACTTACACCCCATAGGGTGGGGAAACGTAGTGTTCAGGCATAATAATCCACATCGGTGGACCGGCCCTGACGATCTAAAGGCTTGCCTGTGGCTCGGGCTAGAGAGTCACGAATCGGTTGAGGACTATCTTTTGCCTCGGTTCATAGACGGAAATCCAATTTCCAAATACGTGACATTTGCGGTTTTATTTGTAAACCTATATATGGCGACATGATATATGGTACCCATGTCGCCTAAGATTGATACTTATGATTTGAAGTTGTTTTATACACTATGCACTTATAATAGTATCAAATAATTTGTTTTAAACGTATCAAGCATTCTTTGGCTGTTATAAGGGAAAACCCTATCCCCCGGCTTGCGTTGCATTGTGTGATAGGACCTGGGTCTTATAACAGCTTCATTTTTCTTTATTTAGCATTGCGCTGTTGTTTTATGCACTGGTATTCTTGGGAGGAAACCCGTTCCGTGTTATACGGCGTGGTCCCTTGATTTACCTAATGATTTAAAATAAAGATCAATAACTGTTTTAGTTCTCACACCAGTCACATGACTGACCTGGAGTTTATTGTTTTAACCTAAACTCTGGGTGCCCTTATTTTGACACGGGCAGCTAGTAGTTTCGGTTTTGCAGATTTATATTCACAGGATCCTGGTTTACAGCTGGAACGATATCCGGAAAGCTTTGTATCCGTATATCTACTTCTAGTTGTGTATTGTATTATTTTCCGCTGCGATGTATTTAAATATAATTTAAATCTCTGATATTTCTGTGTAATATTCATTTATACTCTGTATATTCTTGTAATCTGATGCATTGTTGTAATATACAGTGAAATGTTCTTTTATATGCGTTCTGTTGTGGCTTGTCCTCGAACTATCCGACGCTTTCCTTTACGGGGAAGTTGCGGGTCTTTACACGTGGTATCAGAGCTTTGGTTTACAAAGCTAGAGAACAAGGCACATTAGAACCATACGAAAGAATTCATCAGATATTGGATTAGTAATATCCAACGAGAATGACTCGTTAGAGATGGGATCAGTAGTATCCTAGAACGAGTGTGAAGAGTATATTTTTAAAATGAAAACAAGTTTTGTTTTGAAAATTTAAATCAATTATTCGTATTTGATTATTTATTTATATTGATTTGGACAATCCGATATATAAAGATTTTGCATATGCGTCTTGCAAACGTGTATTCGAAGTTTTAATATATTGGATAGATATATAATCATACTCTAGTTGCCCGGGGATAATTCTGGTGATGGGGCACTGTCGCCAGTATTTATTTTCGAGCGACGAAAGTGAGATTTCTATATATTTCCTATTGACTGGTGTGAGAACCAAAATTAGATAGGGCCTATTGTTGTGATTTGGCATCAAAAATCTGATTTTTGACTATATATCAAAGTTATGAATTTGAAACTCTAATTCAATAATTGATTGATGTTTGTGTTGTTGGTTTACTTGTTTGATAATTTTGAACCATTTAGCCTAATTGAATCAAATATTGAATTGTATTGAAATAGGTAGCATTTGCTTGCATATGCATATACTTATATTGAACAGGTCATAGCAAGGAGGCTAGAGCCAGAGAATAAAATTTGTTTGCCCGACAAATAGGTACATGTTTACTACATAATTTACTGTTTTGTTTGGGTGATGATGATTTTATGAGCCTATTGGCTAGCCGCTTGGCTTTTTCTTTTTCTTTTTGAGATCTGAAGGACCGGGGAAGCTATTTGAAATTCCCCGATGCTCCCGGTGCAGGGGAGGTTATGGCGAAATTTTTCAAAAATTTAGGGAGTTAGCCAAATTTTTGAATTTTTGAAAATTCTCAGAAACTGAAAAGTTGGAGAACGGAAGCCTGATCGATCGTAGAGTTGAATGATCAAACCACTTTCGACTTTGTTCCTTTCCGGGGACGAAAAGTTTTAAGTGGGGGAGATTGTAATAACCCGCAAATTCTGGGCCAGTTTAAAATTTTTATTTTGGCAATTTTATCGAATTTTGAATATTTAAAATGGATTATTTTAAATAATATCGACGAGAAATTTATTTTGAATATAAATAGAATGAATATATTTATATACGTCGTCGTTAGAATATATAATAATTATATATAATTATAAAAGGAATTGAAAATGGCGCGGTAGTTCGAAAATTCGATTTCTAATTTCAAATGAATATACAGAATTCAATATAAGTCAGGATTGAACGAAACAAGAAATATTTGAATCTGTATAACTATATCTTTGTAACGAAGTTGACAAACTGAGATTTCATCTTAGAAATGATAAGATATGTCCAGTTTAAAATTAGAAATAGTCGCTGTGGAATTTATATATATTTTTATATATATAAGGCCCTTAAAAATAGCAATTTTGCAAACGACCTCGGATTTCGACGAAACCAGTTTTGTTGGGTCCGTGATGTTAAGTTATTGCTAGATTCCAAATTTCATAATTTTTCGAATCAATATGTGAGCGTGGCAAAGGAAAACGCGTTTGACCGGTTTCAGTTGATTTTAATCGACTGGAAATTGGCCATTTTTCCAACGGTCTCAGAATTCGACGAAACTAGTTTTGTTAGGACCGTATCGTCAATACGAAGCTAGAAAATATTTTTCGAGAATTTTTAGAGTTCGTATGCGACCCCGGTAATTTGAAATGTACGTTTAAAATTCAATATAGTGATTTAAATGTAAATTCAACGGAAACTAATTCAAACGATCGAATCAACTTGCGGAACATATCCCATTGCGTTCAGGATGGGGGTATTTAGCTAGGGGCGACATTCGTTGGGTTCAATTTTGAGTTCATTACGATAAACCAGTAATTACTGAATTTAAATAAAATAAAATATAAATATATATTCTCTAGGCCAATGGGAAAACCCTAATATCATTTCAGAAAAAAAAAAAAACCAAATAAATGGCGGCCATCGAATCCGCTCCTCCCATCGTCGGTCAACGCCCTCCGTCGAGACCTCACCGCTCCGCCTCCCCTCTCAGCGCACCCCGACGCTGCCTGAAGCCCCTTCGCCTCTACAGCCGACGCTCCTCCAGCGAGTAGACGCGCGAGCCCTCTTTCACCCAATCCGGACTTAGCCCCTTCCCCTCGCCAGCCAACCGTTGCCTCCTCCCATCGTCACATCAGGCCACCCCGACTTCGAAGAGGCGCCTCGGAGAAGCTAACTGATGAAGTTCCAGTCAATGTTTTCGGAAGGCAGTGGGATGATTTCAACCGGGAACAACGAAGGAAGGTAATCCCTTTCTGTTTATTTCCTTTTTTTTTATTTATTTTAAAAATAAAAAAAAAGAAAACTGATTTTTAAATGATTTAAAAACCGATTTTAAAATTATTTAAAACTGATTTTTTTTAGAAAAAGGTTTTAACTTTAGAAAGAAAAGGTTAAAGATATAATTTTTATTTAAGGAGGATAATAAAAATATGATTTTTATATTTTTAAAGTATTAAAAATATGATTTTTATATTTTTAAAGTAGTAAAAATATAATCTTTTATATTGAAGAAAGATAAAAATATGATCTTTGCATTGTAGGAATATTAAGAAAAATAGAATTTTTATATATTGAACTTCGATAGAAAAATAGAATTTTTATATATTGAACTTCGATAGAAAAATAGAATTTTTATATATTGAACTTCGAAAGAAAAATAGAATTTTTATATATTGAACTTCGATAGAAAAATAGAATTTTTATATATTGAACTTCGATAGAAAAATAGAATTTTTATATATTGAACATCGAAGTAAAAATTCGATTTTTATATATTGAATAGCGAAGTAAAAATGTGATTTTTACGTGTGTAGTGAAAGCAGCAACGAAGGTGACAAAAAGGCGAAACGACGAAGACTTCTGCAAAAGAAGAGCCGTGGAGCTAGGATAGCTATAGGTGAGAATTTCTCACCTTTTCAATTTCTTTTTCTAGTTATATATATATACTAGGATGCAGACGGTGTTTAGTAGCACCCGACACAATCGTCCACAGACCATGGACTTGTTTGTTTGGTTGCGTAGATTAGTTGGATTATTTGATTGAAATTGAATTGTGTGGTGAAATGAATTGATTTGATTGATGTGTGAATGGCGTGGGCCTTCACTAGACCGGGGATAAGGCTAGGCCTCGTCCCGTTTCTAGTATCGTGCCGATATGCCGCCGAAATTTTCTAAAATAAGTTAGAAAAATAAAAAGATCATTTTATTGAATAAATGAATTGAATAGAAATTCATAGGTTGAAATAAAATGTTTTATCGTTAAAAATATAATTTTTAACGTGAATGTGAATAAATGAATAGTTATAAACAAATCGGCCGATTTGTTTGTATACACACTGATTTGACTGATATTGATTGGGTCGATAAATTTTACACATCGCCCAACTGCACAACTAAAATCTGTGTTTGATTGTTTGAAACCCTACACGGGTGTTGGGATGAAATATGAATTTCACTCATCCTGATTGATTAAATATGTCGATCGATTGATTGACAGGCTGTTATAAGCGTTGAATATCTATATTTGATGCTTATACAGTGTAGTGCACTTTGGTTGATGGTTGATTATTTTCAATGCTATTATATACATGTGTTGTATGAAAATCCATATAATTAATTTTATATGGTAATTGATTGGGCCTCATTCCAGTTTTGAAAAAGAAATATTTGAAAAAGAAATATTTGAAAAAGGAATATTTGAAATAGAATATTTGAAAATAAAGGAATATATGAAGCCGTGTTGATTAGATTGACGCCATTTTGACGGGAACGATATTTAGAATTGAATTGAAAACGATTTCGAAATGAATTGAATTGAAAACGATTTCGAAATGAATTGAATTGAAAACGATTTCGAAATGAATTGAATTGAAAACGATTTCGAAATGAATCGAATTGAAAACGATTTCGAAATGAATTGAATTGAAAACGAATTCAAATTGAATTGAAAGTGGATTGAAATGAATTCAAATTGAATTGAAATTTGAATTGAATAGAAATGAACTTTGAAACGAATTTATAAAGAAGAATTCAATTTTGCTTTGAATTGAAATGGAAGTTGAAATAGATTTTGAAACGAATTTTAAAACTATTTATATAATTCGTTTTGAATAGAAAATCGATGAAGTATATATTATATATATTATATATATAATATAATGGCCTGAATAGAACGCGCCGCGCCGCGGCAGTTCGTGAATTTCGACCATTTATTTCAAACGGACATTGCGGGAGATCCGACCGTCGGATTCTCCTAAAACCGGAACCGTTGGGTTCGTATCGAAAAGAGCTTTCTAACGAATATTAGAAATTAGAAATCTAACGGTTGGATTTGGAATTATGTCCAAATCAAATTCGAAAAAGGTCGCTATAAGTGCAGTTCGATGGCCATTGATGGAAATCGACTGTACGGGCCTTGATAAAATTATTAAAAATAGTAATAATTTGTGTAAAATCATAAGAAATGATTTGTGAAGATTTGGGATGAAAAACTCCATATTTGAAAAGATAAAAATAGATTTTTATCGAAATGAACTAGTTTTGAACTAGAATTATAATTCTATTTATTTTTAAATAAATAAATTGAATTTGAAAAGGGTTTTGAAAATAACCAAAATTTCCAATGATTGCATTAGAGTGGATTTGAATCGAAATTGTCTTCGGAATATTTCGATGTTGGAATTCGTGATTATACAGATGTTGTTATGGAAATTTGAAAGATATATATATTTATATCGTTATTTCCAATACGACATTTGTTAATCGTAGAATTTGATATTGAATATAAGCCGATATATTTTCTATTCAAAGCCTTATATTGAATATCAAATGTGATTTGGGTTTGTCGTGAATGGTGTCTTCACTAACACTGTTCTTGAACCCAGTTGAGAAAAGATTAAATCTTTTATTTAGATTTAATGAAGTGTACCAATTAAATAATATTTAATTGGAATTGATATTGATTTTTGGGTTTATCGTGAACAGTGTTTTAAATAACACTTGTTCTTTAACCCGATAATTAATGAATGTGACTTTGGGTTTATCGTGAACCGTGTTTTAAATGACACGGATTCTTTAACCCAGTTAACGATTAAAACTAAGTGGAGTTTTAATGAATCTTTAATTAGATTGAAATGGTCGAGAATGGAGTATCACCAGTTTTGCTCCAGGCGATAGTTGAATCTTTAATTAGATTTAAACGTGAAATGGTAATTGAATTTACCGATAACACCGTGGTGTTAGATATGAAGTATAACCAGTTTTACTTCATGGGATGAATAGGTTGGGATTGGGAAATGAAAACAAATGATTACTTCGGTAAGGTTCGCTAATCCCGACTAGTTTGAATTGATATTCAAAAATAGATTAAAGAATAAATTCAAGAAATTTATCTTTGATAAAATTAATGGGAACCTTTCCCTATGAATGTGAAATTTAGAAACTAATTGTCGGTTAGCCACGCAGAAGGGTTTTCTGGATATTGATCTGATGTTGGTTTCGGCCTTCGGGGTTAATATTTGGGGAATTATTCTCTTGATTAATTTACCGTTAGTGACTGATGAATTGGAATGAGGCGTATGTTGTGTTTGTGTAACACTTATTTAAAATATACGCGAGTTATTCGGAAAGACCGGGTTTATCCCATTCTGAATAACTGATACGACGATAAGTCGAAGATGAAGACGATGGTCGAAGACCGGAGGTCTTCACGTCGTTTGGGTAATTACTGATGATCTTGATTGGGCTGTACACCCAAGAAGATGGAAACAGTTAGTGATCGTCCAGACGTACTTGGAGATCGATGGATATGCGGGGTACTAGGTGCCTCCGGTTTCGTTCAGCCCCAGAACGGACTTGTAAATGGACTGTGTGTCTGACATCGGATTTCATTCTGTGTGACTGATATCGGTTGCATAGGATGGTTTGCCTGTGTGGCATGCTAAGATGCAAATGATCGAGGCTTCTGTTGAAAAGCAAAGTCTTGTGGTGATGATCAAAGCACGGCCTTTGTGGCGTAGCTTTGTGTAACGTATACCTCGCGTGTTTCACACCCGGTATGAACCAAAAACGGGAGACGGACCTCAGGGAGGACTTGCGTTTCTTTCTAGCTAGAAGTGGCGTCAGTGGTTTTACACGCCCTGACGAGTTTGACTTATGTGGTTGTTGCTGTTGCGAGGCGCCTCGGTTATATCGGTTTCGGCCGATGCTTCTGGTCGGCTGACGGACCAGACTTACACCCCATAGGGTGGGGAAACGTAGTGTTCAGGCATAATAATCCACATCGGTGGACCGGCCCTGACGATCTAAAGGCTTGCCTGTGGCTCGGGCTAGAGAGTCACGAATCGGTTGAGGACTATCTTTTGCCTCGGTTCATAGACGGAAATCCAATTTCCAAATACGTGACATTTGCGGTTTTATTTGTAAACCTATATATGGCGACATGATATATGGTACCCATGTCGCCTAAGATTGATACTTATGATTTGAAGTTGTTTTATACACTATGCACTTATAATAGTATCAAATAATTTGTTTTAAACGTATCAAGCATTCTTTGGCTGTTATAAGGGAAAACCCTATCCCCCGGCTTGCGTTGCATTGTGTGATAGGACCTGGGTCTTATAACAGCTTCATTTTTCTTTATTTAGCATTGCGCTGTTGTTTTATGCACTGGTATTCTTGGGAGGAAACCCGTTCCGTGTTATACGGCGTGGTCCCTTGATTTACCTAATGATTTAAAATAAAGATCAATAACTGTTTTAGTTCTCACACCAGTCACATGACTGACCTGGAGTTTATTGTTTTAACCTAAACTCTGGGTGCCCTTATTTTGACACGGGCAGCTAGTAGTTTCGGTTTTGCAGATTTATATTCACAGGATCCTGGTTTACAGCTGGAACGATATCCGGAAAGCTTTGTATCTGTATATCTACTTCTAGTTGTGTATTGTATTATTTTCCGCTGCGATGTATTTAAATGTAATTTAAATCTCTGATATTTCTGTGTAATATTCATTTATACTCTGTATATTCTTGTAATCTGATGCATTGTTGTAATATACAGTGAAATGTTCTTTTATATGCGTTCTGTTGTGGCTTGTCCTCGAACTATCCGACGCTTTCCTTTACGGGGAAGTTGCGGGTCTTTACATCGTCGGAGGGGGCTATACGGCTGAGGCTGCGGTGGAGAGAGAAGGAAGGAAGGGGAGGAAGAAGGGGCGGCGGGTCAGGGTTATTGGGTTCGTCGGGCTTCAGGGGAGGGGCTGCTGCGGCTAGGAGGCGTCGCGGTTCATCGGGGAGGGGCGGCGGCTTCCCTCCCCCCCCCCCCCCCCCCCGTCGCTCTTGTTTTTATTTATTTATTTTTTTTCTTTGATTCGAACGAATGATAGAAGGGGGGGGCAGAACGAGATTAAAGAGGGAGAGTTTTATTTATTTTATTATTATTATTATTATTTTTTAATTTAAAAAGTTGACTTTTACAAACGAACTCGAAACGAGGCCCACCGCCTGTCGTCCATAGCATTTTACCCCCATTCCGAACACAATGGGATATGTATCGTAAGCTGATTTGATCGTTTGAATCAGTTTCCGTTAAATTTACATTTAAATCACTATATTGAATTTTAAACGTACATTTCAAATTACCGGGGTCACATACGAACTTTAAAAATTCTCAAAAAATATTTTCTAGCTTCGTATTGACGATACGGTCCTAACAAAACTAGTTTTGTCGAATTCTGAGACCATTGGAAAAATGGCTATTTTCCAGTCGATTAAAATCAACTGAAACTGGTCAAACGCGTTTTCCTTTGCCACGCTCACATATTGATTCGAAAAATTATGAAATTTGAAACCTAGCAATAATTTGACATCACGGATCCAACAAAAGTGGTTTCGTCGAAATCTGAGGTCATTTGCAAAATGTCCATTTTTAAGGGCCTGAATTCCATAGCGACTATTCAGAATTTTCAACTGGACATATCTTTTGATTCCCGCTATGAAATCTTGATTTGTCGGATTCGTTGGAAAGATATTCTCAAATAGATTCTAATATTTTTGGTTTCACTAAAATCCGAATTGTTTTGCACCCGGTACGTTCAATTGAAGTTTGAAATCGAATTATCGAACTACCGCGCCATTTTCAATTCCTATTATAATTATATATAAATATTTATATTCTAACGACGACGTATATAATATATACGTTCTAATTCTATTCAAAATAGATTTCTCGTCGATATTATTTAAAATAATTCATTTTAAATATTCAAAATTCGCTAAAATTGCCAAAATAAAAATTTTAAACTGGCCCAGATTTTCGGGTTGTTACAGTATTTTTGTACTGGCGCACTTCACAAGTGCGCCAGTGTATTCTGGACTGTTTTCGGTTTTTCTGCCTAACTTCGTTCGTCCATATCTTCTTCATACGGTATCGGATTTTCGAAAACTTGGACTCTATTTCGCGTATTTTTCCGAGACGAACGCAATGGCGTAACCCATTTCCCTTGATTTCATCATTTATAATTAATTATACTTTAATTCGTGAAGCTTAATGTTATAGAATTCACGGGGTGTTACACAATACCTTGCATTTTCCGTTTTGTTTCCTACTTTACTATTGTTTCCTTTTCGGGGACGAAAAGCTTTTAAGTGGGGGAGATTGTAACAACCCGGAAAATCAGAACCAATTTAAATTTTTTATTTTGGCTATTTCAGCGAATTTTGAATAATTAAAATAATTTATTTTAAGTAATAACAATTAAAAATTTATTTTAATCGAAGTTATAACGAATATATTTATTTTGATTTCAAAAGGAATTAGAAATAGCACAGTAGTTTAAAAAGTCAAAGATGAACTTTGACTGAATGTATAGGATTCATAATTTAACAGATTTTAGTAAAACCAAAAATATCTAAATCTGTTTGAAAATATCTTTCCAACGAATCAAAAAAATCGAAATTTCACTGCGGGAATCAAAAGTTATGGCCATTTGAATATTCAGAATAGTCGCTCTGGAATATAGTGTAATTTATAGCCCGTATAAAAGGCCATTTTACAAACGATCTCCGTTTTCGACGACACCACATTTGTTGGATCCAAAATGTCAATTTATTGCTAAGTTTAATTTTCCATAATTTTTGGAATTAATTTGTGAGCGTAGTAAATTAAACTTTGATTTGATAATTTCTGTTGAATTTGATCGACCGTTAAAAAGGCCATTTTTCAAACAATATCTAAATTCGACGAAATTAATTTTGTTAGAACCGTATCGTCAAAATAAAGCTAGATATTTTTTTTTGAAATTTTTGGAGTCAGTAGGTGGCCCTGGTAAATTAAAATGTCCATTTAAATTAAATATATATTGATGTATATATATATATATATATATTTAATTTAAAGAAAAACCTATCAAAACAGCTGATTTGGCTTTTGGGACATATCCCATTGTGTCCGGAACAGGGGTATTTAGCTGGAGGCGACACTCGTTGCGTTTGAATTGGAGTTCGTATGGGCTAAAGGGTATTTATTGAATTAAATAAATAAAATAAAATTAGAAATACACGTATAAATACGGTATACTTTATTAACCCTAATCCCCATCGTAACCAGCCGCCATCGTTCGAATTCCATGACCACCGTGCTCCCATTTTAATCCCTTAACAACGATCAATCCACAGCAAATCAACCCGAGGTTCTTAAGACAAATTCAAAGAGGTTCGAACCCCCTTCAGATCCGTACCGTTGGATCCAGCCTAGTGCTGCGCATCTCGAGAATCGTGGCCTGGAACCTGATGTTGTCGTCCTCGTTTTCTGCCCCCAAGCCATGACCGAGTTGGACGAGGTGGGTCCTACTAGGCGCGCCTCTCCAAGGCCGAGGTCGCTGTGCCGTCCGATCATCTCCCTGTGCCCTGAACTGCTCGCGAACAGGAGCCCTAAGTTCGAACCATTGACTGAAACCATTGGCTGTTGGTTTTGGTGAGGAAGAAGGTCCATTTTTTTTCTTAATTAATTCCATAATTATTTTAAAATTATTATCAATGTAAATTAAGGCATATCTTATTCATACGGACTCGAAATTGAATGATTTCAGATCCTGTACGATCGTGAAACCGAGATCTACGCTGTTGTCTTGACTAGAACCAATTCTGAGTAGATCGAATTTCAGTCAAATTTCAGATTTGAACCATTCAGATTTAAATGACTGTGAAATTTCTTATATTTTTTATAATTAAAAATTTAATTAATTGTCGTCAGTTGAATCCATATAGTTATAATAATTAAATCAGATTTGTGACTGGAAACTGTTAACTATTGATTGTTGATCATGATTCTCATGTTTATTAGGTCTTGTTTTGATCAATGTTTTATTATTTGATCTTGATTTGAAATAGAAATTTATTTTTATTTCAGATCTATGTATTGTGATTTGATGTTATGACATAAATTTCATATTTTATTTAGGGGCATGAGACACATTTTTTTTGTCAAATATAGATCTAAAATAAAGTGTTCATTATTATTGTCAAATAAAATATCACTTTTTGTTAATGTTTGATTGAACTAGAATTTTTCAATCAAATAAAATATCACTTTTTGATAATGTTTGATTGAACTAGAATTTTCGATCAAATAAAATATCACCTTTTGTTAATGTTTGATTAAACTAGAATTTTTCAATCAAATAAAAATATCACTTTTGGATTGTTGTTTGATTGAATTAGAATTTTCAATCAAATAAAAATATCACTTTTGGATTGTTGTTTGATTGAATTAGAATTTTCAATCAAATAAAAATATCACTTTTGGATTGTTGTTTGATTGAATTAGAATTTTCAATCTAATAAAAATATGACCTTTTGGATTGTTGCTTGATTGATTTAGAATTTTCAATCAAATAAAAATATCACTTTTGGATTGTTGTTTGATTGAATTAGAATTTTCAGTCAGATAAAAAAATCACTTTTGGATTGTTGTTTGATTGAATTATAATTTTCAATCAAATAAAAATATCACTTTTGGATTGTTGTTTGATTGAATTAGAATTTTCAATCCAATAAAAATATCACCTTTTGGATTGTTGTTTGATTGAATTAGAATTTTCAATCAAATAAAAATATCACTTTTGGATTGTTATTTGATTGATTTAGAATTTTCAATCAAATAAAAATATAACTTTTGGAATGTTGTTTGATTGAATTAGAATTTTCAATCAAATAAAAATATCACTTTTGGATTGTTGTTTGATTGAATTAGAATTTTCAATCAAATAAAAATATCGCTTTTGTTGTTATTAATTGAATTAGAATTTTAAACAAAATAAAACATTACATTAAAAAGTTCACATTTTAATGTAATGTTAGACAAAAAGAAGATGTACAAGTTTTTAATCAAAACATGATTTCATATAAAAAGTTCACATTTTTAATATAATGTTAGAATATAGAAATTGTACATGTTTGAAATAAAAACATGATTTCATTAAAAAAACTACATTTTAAATGACAAGAATATAAAAATAGAAAATGCACATGTTTGGAATAAAAACATGATTTCATTAAAAAAAATCATTTTAATGACAAGAATATAAAAATAGAAAATGCACATGTTTGGAATAAAAACTTGATTTCATTAAAAAATTACATTTTTAATGACAAGAATATAAAAATAGAAAATGCACATGTTTGGAATAAAAACATGATTTCATTAAAAATTTACAATTTTAATGACAAGAATCGAAAAATGGAAAATGTTCATGTTTTTAATAAAAACATGATTTCATTAAAAATTTCATATTTTAGTGTCAAGAATGAAAGTAGAGAAAAGATTCATGTTTTTAAAATCAAAACAAGATTTCATAAAAAATATACATTTTTAATGTAATGTTAAGAATAAGAAAAATGTACATGTTTTTAAAATCAAAACATGATTTCATTAAAAATTTACATTTTTATTGTAATGTTAAGAATAAGAAAAATGTACATGTTTTTAAAATCAAAACATGATTTCATTAAAAAATATACATTTTTAATGTAATTTTGAGAATAAGAAAAGTGTTCATGTTTTAAAATCAAAACATGTTTTTCATTAAAATATTCGTTTTAATGTAAAGTTAGAGATTAGTCAAAAGATTCATATTTTAAAAGGAAAACATGTTTTACATTGAAAATTCACTTTTTAATGTAAAAGTAGAAATGTAGAAAAAGACACATGTTTTAAAAAAGAAAATATATTTTACATTAAAAATTCACCGTTTAATGTAATAATAAAAGTTGGACAAACACTCATGTTTTTAAAATAAAACGTGTTTACAGTAAAAACTTTATTTTTAATGAAATGGATAAAAAAATTACATTTATAATTACATCGCATATATTAGAATTTATATGCATTGTTAAAAGCACATTTATAATTACATCGCATATATTAGAATTTATATGCATTGTTAAAATTATATTTATAATTACATCGCACATATTAGACTTTATATGCGTTGTTAAAATTACATTTATAATTACATCGCGTATATTAGAATTTATATGCGTTGTTAAAAGCACATTTATAATTACACCGCATATATTAGAATTCATATGCGCCGTTAAAATTACATTTATAGTTACATCGCATATATTAGAATTCATATGCGCCGTTAAAATTACATTTATAATCACATCGCATATATTAGAATTTATATGCGTTGTTAAAATTACATTTGTAATTACATCTCATATATTAGAATTTATATACATTGTTTAAATCACATTTATATTTACATTCCATATATTAGAATTTATATGCACTGTCAAAATTGCATTTATATTTACATTTGCATATATTAGAATGTATATGCAGAGTTGACTTGTCATTGGATCAATTTCCATGTAAATGAAATATACTTTGTTTGACAGTACATGGATATGATATGCCAATAAAAATATTCTTTTATTAGCATATTAAAAACGTTAATGAAATCGTCGAACAGTTTATATTTATATATGGTTATATATATAAATATAAATTAAAATTAAACGAATCGCGCGCGGTAGTTCGCGTTTCGGAATCCCAACTTTAAACGATTATATCGAAAGATCCAACCGTCGGATTTTCCCAAAACTGGAACCGTTAGGACCACTTTGGGAAGATCTTTCCAACGATATAAACTTTGTTAAAATCCAACGGTTAGATTTCGAGATAAGTGTAAATCAAATTTTGATAAAAACAGCGCCAGGGCCGCCTATTGACCCGAAGCGTCGTTAAATTAATATATATATATAAATAGTGATAAATCATTATTAAATACTATTAACGACATGAAATGTTTTTAAACTATATATATGCGAGAATCATTTGAAAAGACCGAGTTAAATCTCATTTCAAATGATTATACAACGATCTAAATTGAAGATCTTAAAAACGGCAATTGAAGACCGACGATCTTCACATCGAAAGGATAACTACTGATGCCCGGCATTGGTTAGCTACCAGTAAAGGGTTAAATTGGTAGTTGTCCGGATGTACTTGTTGATTGTCCGGATATGCGTGCGCCTCTCTTCCGTATTGGACATACGGGACAAGGAATGAGGTGACTCTGGTTTCGTTCAGACCCAGAACAGACTTGTAAATGGATGTGTGTATGACATTGGTTTTCATTTCATGTAAATTAAATTGATTTCTATTTAATAAATATCTGTGGTGGCGGAGAATTTATTCTCTTACTTAACACCCTTCTCTGAGTCACACGAGCTTAGAGGTTATATATTGGTAGTTATTGATCGCATGACGTGAATTGTCAATGTGGCACGCCAAGATGCAATTGATCGAGCTTTTGTTGAAAAGAAGAGCCTTGTGGATGATCAAAGCATAGCCTATTTCTACTTAGCTTTGTGTTTAACGTTACCTCGCGAGCCTCACACCCCGGTAGAGTCAGAAACGGGACAAGGGAACGCAGGGAGTGCACATGTTTCTTTCTAGCTAGAAGTGGTGTTTGGGTTTTTACAAGGCCCGACATTTTTTTACTTATGTGGTTGATGGAATGAGGCGTCTCAGATTTATTGGTCAATTGTGACCATTTTATAGGTTCAATAGGACCGGGAAGCGTGTGTTCAGGAATTGCCAATCCACTAAGGTATATTTGTGGACCGGCCCTGCAGGATCGAAGGGTTCACTACGGGGGATCCTGAGACATTGCTAGAGTGTCTCGAATCGGCTAGGAGATCGTCCCTAGCCTTGACTCATGATGGAAATCCACTCTCCAACACGACATTACGGTTTTGATTGTAAACCTATATATGGTGACATAGTAGGATGGGGTACTATGCCGTCCAGGATTGATACATTTACTTTGAAGTATTTTAATACTGATTAGACACTAATAATATTATTAAAAATATTATTTTCTACGTATCAAGCATTTTTTATCATTATAAGGTAAAACTCTATCCTCCGGTTTTCATTGCAATGTGTGATGGGACTTGAGTCTTATAATGATTTCATTTTCTGAAAAGCACCGCATTGTTTTTAAAATAAATTTGTTAAACTTAGGCACTAGCAATCCAATGGAGTAAACCCGTTCCGCGTTAGCGGCGTGGTCCTGTGATTTGCCATATTGTTAGTTAGGAAAGATTTCTCATACCAGTCCCATGACTGACTCGTATTTTATTTCACTTTGCAAACTCGGGTGCTCTCTTTCCACACGGGCAGTCAAATGACAGGTTTTAGGTATGGACACATTCTGGACTGGAGCTTGCTTATGAAGAAGATGGAGAACCCTTTCCTTTTATCTTTTTATTGCTTCTTGAGACATTCAGACATTATTGAGCATTGATGTATTTGATGGAGGTTAATACTTATTTTTTTCTTTGTTGAGGCTTCTATTTTGCTAAGTGTATCCTGTAACTGCTTACTCTGATGTCTGTGATGTTATGTTGTGATGACATTTCCATTTCCACTACAATGATTTATGTGTTATGCTATTATCTGAGATATGTTATTGTTGTAATTATGTTATACTCCTATGATTATCCTTACTTTTGTACCACGGAAGTTTGGGGTCGTCACAATCCCTTCAAAGGTTTATTCCTTGGAGAGGAACCCAAGTCATGAGACCCAACCTTATTAGTATTAAGGTAAGTCTTTGGGTCCTCCTTTATAAGTGGTTAGGTATAAAACGGTTAACGGAGTAGGGTAGTTCACAGGGATGTCCACTTCCTCCAGAAGCTTGTAAGGGATCAACTAGGGACATATAGGTGATTGAAGGATATGTGGCCATTGCATGCTCACCAAGGTCTAAGAGAAGGCTTAAGCGACATAGGTGTCCTACTGGATAATATCAGTTAAGTAGTAAAGTTCGCAATACTACTTCTCATATTACAAATGAGAGAATAGACTTAAGAACGTCAACGTACTAGGACGTGGTTCTTAAAGGGCTAGGGATCCGCCTCAGGGTTGTAAGAAATTGTAAGAATCCACCTTTAATAGGGCCATAAGTGATCGAGAATGCCACCTCGTTGGGTCTTTACCCTAAAAAAAATAATGGACGATTGACTTGGATATTCATCGCATTTGTTAGATATTTATGTTTGGGTGAAATCTTGTGTGCTGGTAGACATACCTTGGCATATGTAATCTGCTAAAATATAGGGTATGGAGATTGTAACAACCCGGAAAATCTGAACCAATTAAAAAAATTTAAATTGGCTATTTTAGTGGATTTTTAATATTTAAAATAAATAATTTTAAATAATAGCGACGAAAAGTATGTTTGAATCGACGTTTGAAAATAAATATAATTATTTTTAATTATAAACAAGGCCTGAAATTGCGCGACAGTTTCAAATTTTCAATTCAAACTTTGACTGACTGTACTGGGTGCAAAATAAAACGGATTTTAGTGAAACCAAAAATATTTAAATCTGTTAGTGAATTTCTAACAAATCTGAAAAATCGAAGTTTCGTAGCAAGAATCAAACGTTATAGCCAAATGAATTTTCAGAAAGGTCGCTATAGAGTTTATATAGCCCTTGAAAATAGACATTTTGCAAACGACCTCAGAATTCGATGAAACCACTTTTGTTGGATCCGGGGTGTCAAATTATTGCTAGGTTTCAAATTTCATAATTTTTGAAGTTAATATGTGAGTGTGGCAAAGGAAAATGTGTTTGGTCGATTTCTGTTAAATTGGATCGACCAGAAAATGGCCATTTTTCAAACGGTCTCGGAATTCGATGAAACTAGTTTTGTTGGGACCGTATCGTCAAAACATAGCTAGATTTATTTTTCTGGGATTTTTGGATCAGTATGTGGCCCCGGCAAATTGAAATGTACGTTCAAAATAAATATTGAATGTTTTATATTTTAATTTGAAGAATAACTGACTGAAACAGTCGAATGGGCCTACGAAACATATCCCATTGTGTTCGAAATGGGGGTATTTAGCTAGGGACGATAGTCGTTGGGTTTGGATTGGAGTTCGTATGAGATAAGGGGTAATTTAGAATTTTAAAAATATATAAATTAAATAAAAAAAAATTGATTGGGCCTCACTCTCTCTCTCTCTCCCCGTTTTCTCTCTCCCCGCTAACGATTAAAGGCGGAAACCACCTCCACAGTTCCCATCCATTTTCCGACCAAACCAGGAAGAATCAGACCCTGCTCCAATTCAACTTTTTGAAGAACTCTCTCTCCTCTCCAAATCCATATAAGGACCATCATTTATCGTTAAGTGTAGGAGGAGAACGATCGCCGAGAAGTCGAAGACTTCACAGCGCCGCCGCCGCCTCCCTGGTGGATCGAACTGGCCATCTCCCCCCTGCGCACGTGTGCCTCTCCTCCCTCTTCCTCGTGGTGAAGGCCGATCGACGAATCACTGCACGGATTTGCATGAAAATCAAAACCTAGTTTTGAACGAATAGCTGAGTTAACGGTTTATTTTATTTTAAACTGTTCTATAGCACTTTAAAGCGCTACGGTTTATGATTTCACTGTAAAAATCATATCTTTCTCGTTTGTTGACGAAATTCAGTGAAACAAGAGACGCCGGGACCGTGAGGACGTCTTCTACATTTTAGAAGAGACCGCATATTTTTCTGAGCCTTCTACAATTTTTGGTGGAGTGGAACCCAATGTGAGATTTCTGAATTATAAACATATGGAAAGCAACGATGTATAAATTATATAGTCGAGGTATGAGTTATATAAGCGTTGTATAAGTTGTATTTTTGATGTAAAAGTTATATATGCGTTGTAAAAATGATATATGCGTTGAAATAAATTGAAATGATATGAAATGAAATCGAAATATAGTTATATACATATATCTATCTATATATATATACTCCCCTCGTCCACAGACCATGGACGACATATATTGGTTGTGATATTGTTTGGATTATTGGTTGATGTGAAAATTTGGTGAATATCATGAATGGTTGATTTGAAATGATTGAATGTGGTTGAAATCCCAATAGGATTAGTATATGGGAAAATTCGTCTGCGTACGAACTAGATATTGAAAATCCCCATTGTCAAAAGCTGCGAGGCTTTAAGGTAGAGCGAGGAGCCGTACTAGAGACGGTCCCGGTTTTAACTACCCTGCCGTTATGCTGTCGAAATTTTCTGAAATATTTTTGTGTGTGATTTAAATTCATGTGTGATTTAAATTCATGTGTTGAAATAAAATTCATGTGTTGAAAAAAAATTCATGTGTTGAAATAACATTCTTGTGTTGAATAAAATTCATGTGTTGAATGGAGTTCATATATTGAATAAATTCTTTGAAAAATAAAAATCACATTTTTATGATATATATAAACTATATAAAATAATCGTGTTTTGAAATAAATTGTTTTACATTAAAAATCACATTTTTATGATATATATAAACTATATAAAATAATCGTGTTTTGAAATAAATTGTTTTACAATAAAAATCACATTTTTATTATATATATGAACTATAGAAAATTCATGTTTTGAATAAAGGACTGGAACGATAAAAATCATATTTTTATCGTGTGTGTGAAGTCGAAAATATTCATGTGTCCAATATATATAGATTGAACAATAAAATCTACATTTTTATTGTGAATATGAAGTATTAAAAATGGTGATGTGTTGAAATAAATATCTGTTGGGTAAAAATATCATTTTATCAAATATATGAAGTGAATATGGTTTTGAAATCGAGGAATGAATTATATTTATATATATATAAATATAAATAAAATAAATCGAATAACGAAGCTGCAGTTTGTGTTTTGAAACCGGGATTTCAAACGATTAGTGTGGGAGATCCGACCATCGGATTTTCCTGAAATCGAAACCGTTGGGTTCGCTTTGGAAATATCTTTCCAACGACACCAACTTTGTGAAGATCCAACAGTTGTTTTGTCTGGAATTTTTAATTTAAATCTGATGAAAAACAACGCCAGAATCGATTATATATATATATAATTAAATTAAATTGAATAACGACGCTGTAGTTCGTATTTTGAAATCGAAACTTCAAATGATTGTACCGGGAGATCCGACCATCGGATTTTCCCAAAACTGAAACCGCTAGATTCGTTTTGAAAAGATCTTTCTAATGATATAAATTTTGTGAAGATCCAACGGTTAGATTTTCAGATATGTGTAAATCAAATCTAAAGAAAAACAGTGCCACGGTCGCGTTATGGCCCGAAGCGTCGTTTGAATGAATTGGCTATTTTTAAATGAATTAAAATAGTGATAAATCGTTATAAAATATTATAAACGATATGGAATGGAGATAAACCGAATTTACCTGGTTTATTAGATATTTGATGGTTGAATATGTTTAGTGTGAAAATTACATTTAAAAACAGAATTATTGATGTCAAATAATTTAACCATTGAAAGGAATTGATTTAAATTCTAAATATACGTGAATTATTTGAAAAGGCCGAGTTAAATCTCATTTCAAATAATTGATCGGCGATAAGAAGTCGATGATGAAGACGGTGGTTGAAGACCGGAGATCTTCACCTCGGTTGGATGATAACTGATGTCTTGATTGGGAGGCATCCCGTAATATAGATAATAAGTGGGGATCGTCCAGACGGACTTGGAGATCGATGGATATGCGAGGTATATGGTGCCTCCGGTTTCGTTCAGACCTAGAACGAACTTGTAAATGGACTGTGTGTCTAACATTGGATTTTGTTCTGTGCTAATTGATCTCTATTAAATATATATCTGTTTGGCGGAGGAGAATTTATTCTCTTGCTTAACACCCTTTTCTGAGACGTACAAGCTCAGAGGTTATATATTGATAGAAATCAGTCGCATGGAGTGAATTACCTGTGTGGCATGCCTAAGTGGCAAATGATCAAGGCTTCTGTTGAAAAGCAAAGTCTTGTGGTTGATGATCAAAGCACAGCCTGTGTGGCATAGCTTTGTGTATAACGTTGATTCGCGAGCCTCACACCCCGGTATGAACCAGAAACGGGAGAGGACCTCAGGGAGGACATGCGTTTCCTTCTAACTAGGGTGGTGTCAGTGACCTACCAGCCCTGACATTTATATTATTTTCACCTGTGTGGTTGTTGCTGTTGCAAGGCGCCTCGGATATGTCGGTGACTATGTGGAGCTGATGGAGTCATTTGGCTCAGTTACGCCCCAAAGGGCGGGGAAACGCAATGTTCAGGCATTTTAATCCACATCGGTGGACCGTCCTGTCGCTCCAAGGGATTGACTGGGTACTTGTCCTGAGGCTCGAGCTAGAGAGTCTCGAATTCGGTAAGGACTATCTTTTGCCTTGGTTCATGACGGAAATCCAATTTCCAAAATACGACACCGTGTGGTTTTGATTGTATACCTATATATGGCGACATAGTGGTATAGGGCATTAATGCCGTCTATGATTGATACTTATGATTTGAAATTGTTTTTGAAACATATAAACACTAGTAATAATATCAAATGCTTTTGTTTTATTCGTATCAAGCATATTTTGGCCATTATAAGGTAAAACTCTATCCTCCGGTTTGCGTTGCATTATGTGATGGGAACTGAGTCTTATAATGGCTTCATTTTTATAAAAAGCATTGCGATGTTTAAAAGATTTACTTATTTTAAAGCACTGGCAATCCAATGGAATAAACCCGTTCCGCAAAAGTGGCGTGGTCCCGTGATTAGCCATATTATAAAATATGTTAAGTAGATTTCTCATACCAATCCCATGACTGACTCGTAGTTTGTTTCACTTGCAAACTCGGGTGCCCCTTTTCCTACACGGGCAGCCTTGTATTCAGGTCTTAGCAGGCTTTTTCTGGATAGCTGGAGCTGAAGATGGATTCTACCATTTACGTCTTTTTATGCTGTTCAGCTCCTATTGTACATATTATGTTTTGTTTCCGCTGTAGACATTTATGTATAGCTGAACTGTATTTTGTACTGAGTATGATCCTTTATACTGTGTAACTCTGATGATTATGTTTATCCAATGTATTCTATTGTACATTATCTGGTGTATTTATCTATTTATGTTCTGCTGTTATCTGTTTATGTGTTATATTCCAAAGATTACCCTTGCCACCGTCTTACGGGGTTTTGGGGTCGTCACAACGTGGTATTAGAGCTTTGGTCAAGCTTAGTTCTGGAATATAACATACTAACGAACTCGTCAGAAATAGAACCAGTAGTGTTCTAGGATGAGTAACTCATTACGGATAGGATCAGTAATATCCTAGTATGCGTATAGCAGAATGGAATACACCTTGATAGATGCATTTACATTCAAGAATATGTCTCTATGCTTTAAAATATCTTTTCTGTTGACCTGACACTTGTTCTGATATTTGCAGAAGTACTAGAAAATGAGTGTCATAACAGAAGGAATGCGGAACCAGATCTAGAGGCTCTATTTAAGAGATATCGAAATCTGGGTGGAGTACAATTCTCGGGCAATGAATCGATTATTCAAACTCAAGCTTGGATGAGTTCTGCTGAAAGAATTTTTGAGCGTTTCCAGCTGAGAGATGATTAGAAAATATTAGTGGCATCTCGGGCGCTCAAAGAAGAAGCTTTAATCTGGTGGGAAACAATCATTAAGGATAATCCAGAAGGTGATATCACCTGGGATAGATTCAAAGAGATTTTCAGTGAAAGATTTACTCCTCCAGAAGCAACTAAGCGGTTATGTGATGAATTCTACTATTTGATACAAGGAGGTATGAATATCCCAGAATATCATAAGAGATTCAATGAACTTTCTCATTTTGCCCCTTATCTAATTCAAAATCCGAAGAGGAAGAATCTGAGGTTTATTAATGGTCTTCAAAGAAAATACCAGAATAGTGTAATGGGGCATGTGAAGCTTCCTTTTTCTGAAATGGTATACATGGCTTATCAGTATGAAGATCTAGATAAGTGAGGCCTTTTTGTCGACGAAGAGGAAGTCTTTTTTAGCAATAAAAGGAAGTTTGAAACTGATAGCCCAGAGACAAGTTCATAGCCAGAGGCCAGTACAAAGTCTGAGTTCAGAAAGAAGCCTAGATTCAATCGGGAAAAGGTTAAGTCTGCGAAAGAACCAGTAACGACTGTTGTATGCTCTAACTGCAATAAGCAAGGACATTTCTCGATAAGTTGCAGATATCTAAAGAAACAAATAAAGGATGGGTCTAAGTCCGGTAAGAAGTTACAAGAGAATAGAGGATGCCATAAGTGTCACTAGGCTGGTCACATTTCAAAAAATTGTCAGCTATCAAAGGAATCTGAAGCAGTACAAGTAAATGAAGTAGCAGAAACTTCTGAGCCCTCAGCTAGTCAGGGAAGGTCTGATGTTTTAGAAGGCACGCTTATTGTCAAAAACATTCCAGTTAAAGTACTGTTTGATATAGGCGCGTCACGAAGCTTTGTGCAAAGAATGCAGTTAAGAAGTTGGATTTGAAATTGAAAAATCTCAAAGAACCCATCACTGTCCATAATCCGGTTGGGGGTTCCCTCAATCTTAGTTGGGTTTGTGGGGTGCCTGTCTCTTTTTCCTGTTATAAATTCCCAACCATCTCGATCGTCATGAATTTTACTGAATTTGATCTTATTTTGGGATTGGATTGGTTAACCAAATACGAAGCTGAGGTTAAATGTGCCGAGAGAGTTGTTAAGGCAAAGGCCCAATTGGGAAATTATATAACCATGCCATGTGAAGGTCCGAATTCAGATAGAAAAGACTTTTGGTCAGCTCTTGATGTTTCTCCCGCACAATTAAAAAATAACCCTGTAGTCACAGAGAATATTCCGGACCTCATAAAAGATATTCCTGTCGTAAAGAATTATGCAGATGTGTTCGAAGAAGTTGTTAGCTTACCTCTGAAGAGAGAAATTGATTTCAAGATCGCTTTAATTCCGAATGCAAGGCCTGTAGTGCACGCTATTCGGAGAATGACTCTAAAGGAGAAAGAATAATTAGATAATCAAACTCGACAGCTTGTATGGAAGGGTCTGATCAGGCCTAGTTTCTCTGATTGGGGAGCAACAGTGGTGTTTGTCCCAAAGTCAGACAGTACTCTTCGACTATGAGTGGATTATCGTGACTTGAATAAACAGACATTGAAGAACAAATAACCATTTCCGCGGATTGATTATTTGCTAGATCGATTGAATGTGCACAAGTATTTTCAAGGATGGACCTAGCTACAGGCTTCCATCAGCTTCGGATTGCCGAAGAGTGTGTAACACCCCGTATGTTGAATAACTTACTATAATATAAAACAGGGCAGAATTAAATTTTAAATTCTGAATCAGGGGAAACGGGCTATGCCATTGCGTTCGTCTCGAAAAAATACGCGAAATAGAGTCCGAGTTTTCGAAAATCAGAGTCCGTATGACCCAGTTAAGGCACGAAGAAATTTCAGAAAATCTAAAACATATTTTAAATACAAAAATTTCGAATTTCAGAAGTGGTGGGAAAATTCCCGCCAGACCTAGGGAGTCGACCTGGGGGTCGACTGGGGAGTCGACCTGCCCACCAGGTTGACTAGGGTGTCGACCCTAGTGTCGACCTGGGGGTCGACCTCCCTGGTCGAGGCCAGGTGACCTGGGTGCACCACTTTGGCTTTTGGGCTGTGTTTTGTGGGCTAGGACGAGATCTGACGGCTCTAATCTGATTTAGGGTTAATCTAATGGCCTAAAACACCTAACTAATCTATAAATACACCCTAAGACTACCCTAATTCATACTAAAAATAGATACAACACCGTTATGCCGTCAAAATGCAACTTGAAGGAGCCTCCATCAAGTTAAAGAGGAAGATAGCTTCTCAAATCAACCTCTAATCAACTCTAGCAACTTAATCTTCTTCTTAGGAGTGCTAATCAACAAGTTGTGAGTTTTCTATAGCCTTAATGACCAATTGTTGAAATGATTATGATAGGATATAATGAGGTTATGGCTATGAATGTGGATCAATGCAAGATTATGTTATCATATGCTATGTGTTTGTGATGTTATGCAAGTTATGTGTTATGTGTTCATGATGTTATGCAAGTTATGCAAGTCATATGCTATGTGATCATGATGTTATGCAAGTTATGCAAGTTATATGCTACATGTTCATGATGTTATGCAAGTTATGCAAGTCATATGCTACATGTTCATGATGTTATGCAAGTTATGATGTTATGCAAGTTATGCAAGTCATATGCTACATGTTTATGATGTTATGCAAGTTATGCAAGTTATATGCTACATGATCATGATGTTATGAAAGTTATGCAAGTGTTAGGCTATGTGTTCATGATGCTAGTTATGCAAATTGCTATGATAAACATTGATCCATTATGACACCATGATTATGCAAGTTTAGTGTATGATTATATGCAAGTTCATATATGATATGTTATGCAAGTTTGGTGTATGATTATATGCAAGTTCATATATGATATGTTATGCAAGTTTGGTGTATGATTATATGCAAGTTCATATATGATATGTTATGCAAGTTTGGTGTTTGATTATATGCAAGTTCATATATGATATGTTATGCAAGTTTGGTGTTTGATTATATGCAAGTTCATATATGACATGTTATGCAAGTTTGTTGTTTGATTATATGCAAGTTCATATATGACATGTTATGCAAGTTTGGTGTTTGATTATATGCAAGTAACATGTGCAAGTTTACACCTTTGGATGATATGCATACATATGCAAGTTAACCCCTTTGTATGTCATACATACATATGCAAGTTTACCCCTTTGTATGACATAAGTAACTTATGCAAGTTAACCTCTTTACGACATATATGATTCATGCAAATTTGGGTTGATTATTTATGCTAGTTGGGTTTGATGATATATGCATGTTGACACCTTTAAACCCATGTTGATGCTAATGTTATGCAAGTTGAACCCATCGTATTTGTGATGAATCTTCCCTTTTATGTCATGTTAGCGAATTACGTGGGGAACGATGGGGTTAATATACATGTTAATGAAATGGTGTGAAGTTGGTATGATTATGCATACCATAAAGTGGATGGACATAATTGAGTCAATTATGTACATCGTTAAAATTGGAATTAATTAGGGAAAATTAATTCAGAATATGGGGATGATTAATTAGGTGCAATTAATCGACTAAGACACGAGGTTGGACCCTTTTGTAGCATAAGACTGCCCGGAACCGACCGGCAAATCCAGCGGCTACAAATGATTGGCCCAATGTGAGAGGTCTTAGGCACAAACTAAATACGTGACAAGTGTAAAGACACGAGGTTAGACTCGGTTATGGCGTAAGGCTGCCCGGACCCAACCGGCAAATCCAGCTGCCATAAAAGATAGTCTAATGTGAGAGGTCTTTACAACGGTTACGTTCTTAATCAATTAAGAAACACTTGACCAGATAAGCATGTAGTGGGCATGAGGGGCTAAGTGGGTGCCTTGGGTGGCATGTGGAAATCTAGTGGTTGCCTTGGGTGGCAATAGAAAATACGATTAGAATACTTAACCAAGTGGAACATGTAATTAAACATGATTAAAGGGTTAAGTAAGTGCCTTGGGTGGCATGGGGAAAATCTAGTGGTTGCCTTGGGTGGCAATAGAAAATACGATTAGAATACTTAACCAAAGTGGAACATGTAATTAAACATGATTAAAGGGTTAAGTAAGTGCCTTGGGTGGCATGGGGAAAATCTAGTGGATGCCTTGGGTGGCAACGGAAGATAAGATTAAAATACTTAACCAAAGTGGAACATGTAATTAAACATGATTAAAGGGTTAAGTAAGTGCCTTGGGTGGCATGTGGAAATCAAGTAAGTGCCTTGGGTGGCATGGGGAAATCTAGTGGGTGCCTTGAGTGGCAATTGAAATATGATTAGACGACTTAACCAAACTTTGAACATGTAAGTGGACATGATTATTAAAAAGGGTTAAGTGGGATGCACTAGAAAAAGTGACAAGCTTAGGTGGGTAGCTTGTGGGGGCCCATTTCAACCAGTAACCCATATGTATCTTAATGGGCTCGACCCATGTCGAGGACGGGACACGTGTACTGGGCTTGACTATAAGAGGCCAAAAACGGGTTAGCGGTGGCAACGCAAGTCCAACGGGTTTCATATGCGTGTGTGGACCCGTGCTGGTAGGTAAGACGTTGTTGCATCGTGTAGGTATAAGCCGTGCACCATTGATTGTATCGGGTTGCCACTTTGGGGAGTGATACACCCCACTGTGGGGCCAGCACGGGTATCTACGTTAGGGAGCCGATCAAATGGGAGTAGTGGGTACACCTAGTGGAGATAGGGGCAGACGGCACCTATGTAGTCAGCTAGGGGTACACGAAACTACTATTAAAATTACTAGGTACACCTAGTGGAGATAGGGGCAGACGGCACCTATGTAGTCAGCTAGGGGTACACGAAACTACTATTAAAATTACTAGGTACACCTAGTGGAGATAGGGGCAGACGACACCTATGTAGTCAGCTAGGGGTACACGAAACTACTATTAAAAATTACTAAGTACACTTAGTGGGATCAACCTTTAAGTTGGAATTACCCTTGGGTGGGTAGATCTGGTGTGGTGCAGTGTAGGAATTACCCTTGGGTGGGTAGATCTAGTGTGGTGCAGTGTAGTATTTATCCTTGGGTGGATAGGCGCGTCTTTACCGTTATCTTAGTTTATCCTAAGTCTAGTTGGCTGCTTAGTGTAGTCATTTATCCCCAGTCGTACCGTACCAGGTTTATATCATACCCTAATTACTTTAATGATTGTGTTGTTAAAGTTATAGGGCTCACTCAGACTTATGTCTGACCCCGTTGTTTTTATCTTTTTCCCCAACCCTCAGGTTCTCAAAGTAGGCCTAGCACTAGTGGGCTTTGATCAGACTGCTTTATCTGTCTTTTGGAGCTTGGACCATTGATGTAAAGCTTAGTTTATCTTTTCTTTTATGGCTAATAGTTCATGTAGTGGGATTATGTACTTTTGTTTTATCAAGATGGATATTATGTACTTGACTCTTGTTTATGGTTTAATGATGTAACCAAACATGTTTTACTTTCCGCTGCAATGAAATGTTGTTTTAAATTCTCAAGTATTACTTATATCTGTCTTGTAGTAACTTTTCTGTTCTATATTCACTTAAGATACTCCACCGATGCTATGGCATTCCCTTAGTGAGTGTCCGTAGCGGGTGTGGGGTTTTACACATGGTATCAGAGCTTAAGGTTACCAGAATAGATAAAACTTTTAGAAAATTATTTTTCTAAAAACATTTTTGGAAGAAGTATTTTCAAAAACATGTTTTGGAGAGAAAAGTTTTTAAAAGAAAAGAACATAATCCCCAAGAGCCATATATCCTTCCTTCGATTCTCCGTTTTGAATCTCTTCCTCTTTCTCTTTTTGAATTTCCCCTCCGCGTATGGATGTCTTTTTAAGATAAATAAGGACTTCCGTATGAAGGACTGAAGAACCACTTCAAGGGACTAAGACGTTTGCCGGGCTAAGAAGTTAGTCCAAGGAGGTGTAGGGCTTATGGGTACCTTTAAGATGGACGAGAGAGGAAGGTTCAAATAGCTGTTAGGTAAATAAAGGACGAAACCTTATCGTGGTAAGAAGGCCACGAAAGGAGAATGTGAAGGGGAAGGCTAGTTGTCTTGGAGAAATAGGACACCTTATTAGGGTTGTCCAAAGAGGTAAGGACGAAGTACAGGATCTTCTGGAGGGTAGATGTATTCCCTCACGACGGGTGTACCTGATGGGGGTAGGACCGTCTAAGTTGAAATTTGGTTCTCTCGATCATCCTGTTCGAACTTTATTCGACTCTGGCGCATCACATTCGTTTATCTCATCATCATTAGTTGAGTCACTGCACCTAGACACCAGTTTAGTAGATGATCCCTTGGTTGTTTCAAACCCAATTGGGGGGCTCCACTTATTTGTCCATGATATGTTTGGGTTTGAAAATTTCCATACTTAGCGTTGAGTTTAGAGGTGATGCTTTTGTTTGGGCTTCACAGGCTATGGGTTGATTTTGGGCATGGACTGGTTATCCAGTAATGGTGCCATTCTTGATTGCGAAAGGAGAGTTGTTAGGCTCATGACCCGCTTGGGTAACACTCTCGAGATCTCTTGTAATACCATAGATTCTGTTACGCTAAGTTATCTTGAATCGCCTGACGCTTCGGTCGAGAGTTTGCGATCTGTTAGAGTAGTCCGGGAATACTCGGATGTGTTTGAGGAGGTGAAGGGCTTACCTCCGAAGCGGGAGATAGACCTCCGAATATATCTGGTAGATGATGCTAAACCAGTATCTTTGTCAGTGCGCCGCATGGATCCTCGTGAGAGGAGGGAACTCCATAAGCAAGTAGGGGAGTTGCTTGAGAAGGGGTTCATTAGACGAAGTATATCAGAGTGGGGTGCTCCAGTAGTTTTTGCCACGAAGGCGGATGAGTCCCTCAGACTTTGTGTAGACTATAAGAGAACTCAACAAGCTCACAAAGAAGAATAGATACCCATTGCCAAGGATTGATGATCTTTTTGATCAGTTGGTTGGCGCCTCAGTGTTTCCGCGGTGGGACTTGGCCACGGAGTTTCATCAGTTGGGAGTGACTGAGGATAGTATAGAGAAGACCGCCTTTAGGACTCTGGATGGTTTCTATGAGTGGCTGGTGATGCCATTTGGTTTGACGAACGCCCCCGCATACTTTGTTGATTTGATGAGTAGGGTGTTCAGGGAGTACCTAAATAACTTCGTAGTGGTCTTTATGGATGACATCTTGGTCTTTTCTAAAAGCGAAATAAGTTTTCGTGTGTGCTTAATAGGTTAAGCAAAGCCAGTTATTTGATCAACGGTGGTTGTGGAGCGAGATTGGCAAGGACATCCAGAGTTGGATAAGGGCTTAATTATTTAGCCGTTTTTACTAGTATCATCTCACGTAGGTCGTCTGAATTCGAAGGAGGTATCCCTTGGGTGTTTGTCTGATATTGGTTTAGGCCTTTGGGGCTTGCACTTGGGGGATGTCGAGTTCGACTAGGATGGTTTGCGTGAGAGATGGATAGTTGTGACGATTTTGTATGGGAGAATATCCTGGTTTTCTCCAGAAATGGAGAAAAGCATGCCCTACATCTTAGGGAAGTGCTGGAGACTCTTCAAGCGCATAGTCTTGAGACAGAAAAGGTGGATGGAGTTCTTAGCATCCTATGATTTCGAGATAGCGTATACCCCTGGCAAGGGTAACGTGGTGGCAGACGCCTTGAGCAAAAAAAGGTTGTCCTTGAGTCCACTGTTCGTGGAACGACAAAGCTTGGAATTTATCTCGATGTTTGATTTCAGACCTTCCGTTGACTTTATACCCGGTTTGCTAGCATCCTTGGAGGTCAGACCTACTCTTTTGAGACGCATTGGCGAGGCACAGCGGGACGACCCACAATTGGTTGAGTTGGTAGAGAGGCTCATAAGGGGGGAGTCGTCCAGCCATTTGAGTAGGTACACCCTAGACGATAGGGGGTGCTTGCGTAGAGACGGTAGACTTTGTGTACCGCAAGACGAGGGTTTGAGGAAGGCTATTCTTAATGATGCGCATCGTTCTAGGATGACCATTCATCCCGGTGGGGACAAGATGTACCAAGACATGAAGCGAGTTTTCTTTTGGGCCGGTATGAAGAAAGATGTGGCCAAGTATGTCGCTAGATGCTTGGTGTACCAACAGGTGAAAGCGGAGCAAAAGAAACCCGGTGGGTTGCTTCACCCATTGGAAGTTCCGCAATGGAAGTGGGATAGCGTCTCGATGGATTTTATTGATGGATTACCGAGATCAAGGAAGGTTAATATGGGAATTTGGGTTGTGGTAGACAGACTTACTAAGAGTGCCCATTTCATACCCGTGAAGAGCAAGAGGACTGCTCCATGGCTAGCTTCAGTTTATCTTCGAGAGATAATTAAGTTGCATAGGGAACATGACGTATTCCATGTGTCACATTTGAGGAAGTGCCTACATGAGACCGCAGAGGTGGTAGAGCCGAGCTTGCTTAGAGAAGTGGAGGTAGAGCGTGATGCGACTATTCGACGAGCTCCTACCCGCATCCTTGGGTCAGAGATTAGGAAGTTGAGAAACAGAGAGGTTCGACTAGTCAAAGTGCAAAAGGGGAGAAGATGAGAGCAATGCTACTGGGGAGACAGAAGCGAAGATGCGTTCATTGTACCCATTCCTTTTTGAGGGTATGTCTTTTGACTTCTCCTTTATCGTTTGTCTAGTACTTATCTTATCTTTAGTATGTCCTCTCATTAGTACCTTTGACCTTTAGATAGGGTTAACCTATGGTTGAAACATGTGTTTGAGACATGTTATGATTGATGGATGCGTGTGGATGCAAGTGGTTGCTAGTGGTTGCTCGTGGATGCATATACACACACTCTAGGCACTAGATCGGCTCAGACACTTCATATTACATATTGCATATAATTGTGTGTAGGTAGCTATACTAATGGATGTATAATGGTTGTGTTATCACATGGATGATGCATTTTGGTGAATGATTGTGCACTTATGTAGAAATAGTATGTGTCGATAGGGATCTTTCGCATACATATTGGATGCATGGCACTATCATGGTTTGCATTAAGGAGGTCAACTAAATCAGTAGACCGCCTGATTTTGCATTAGACAGGGAACATATACACACACTTTTTGCATATGTTCATACAGCATTAGAAACTTTAAGGACAATGGATGTCAGTGTTTGATGGTTTGAGTAGATGGTTGTTTGGTTGGTAGGATACGTTCTTCTTGACTTAGAGATTTCGGGGACGAAATCATTTAAGTAGGGGAGAATGTAACACCCCGTATATTGAATAACTTATTATAATATAAAACAGGGTAGAATTAAATTTTAAAATCTTAATCAGGGGAAACGGTCTATGCCATTGCGTTCGTCTCGGAAAAATACGCGAAATAGAGTCCGAGTTTTCAAAAATCGGAGTCCGTATGACCCAGTTAAGGCCCGAAGAAGTTTCAGAAAATTCAAAACAGATTTTAAATACAAAAATTTCGAATTTCAGAAGTGGCGGGAAAATTCCCGCCAGGCCCAGGGAGTCGACCTGGGGGTCGACTGGGGAGTCGACCTGCCCACCAGGTCGACTAGGGTGTCGACCCTAGTGTCGACCTGGGGGTCGACCTCCCTGGTCGAGCCCAGGTGACCTGGGTGCACCAGTTTGGCTTTTGGGCTGTGTTTTGGTGGCTAGGACGAGATCTGATGGCTCTAATCTGATTTAGGGTTAATCTAATGGCCTAAAACACCTAACTAATCTATTAATACACCCTAAGACTACCCTAATTCATACTAAAAATAGATACAACACCGTTATGCCGTCAAAATGGAACTTGAAGGAGCCTCCATCAAGTTAAAGAGGAAGATAGCTTCTCAAATCAACCTCTAATCAACTCTAGCAACTTAATCTTCTTCTTAGGAGTGCTAATCAACAAGTTGTGAGTTTTCTGTAGCCTTAATGACCAATTGTTGAAATGATTATGATAGGATATAATGAGGTTATGGCTATGAATGTGGATCAATGCAAGATTATGTTATCATATGCTATGTGTTTGTGATGTTATGCAAGTTATGTGTTCATGATGTTATGCAAGTTATGCAAGTCATATGCTATGTGATCATGATGTTATGCAAGTTATATGCTACATGTTCATGATGTTATGCAAGTTATGCAAGTAATATGCTACATGATCATGATGTTATGCAAGTTATGCAAGTCATATGCTACATGTTCATGATGTTATGCAAGTTATATGCTACATGATCATGATGTTATGCAAGTTATGCAAGTGTTAGGCTATGTGTTCATGATGCTAGTTAAGCAAATTGCTATGATAAACATTGATCCATTATGACACCATGATTATGCAAGTTTGGTGTATGATTATATGCAAGTTCATATATGATATGTTATGCAAGTTTGGTGTATGACTATATGCAAGTTTCATATATGATATGTTATGCAAGTTTGGTGTATGATTATATGCAAGTTCATATATGATATGTTATGCAAGTTTGGTGTTTGATTATATGCAAGTTCATATATGATATGTTATGCAAGTTTGGTGTTTGATTATATGCAAGTTCATATATGACATGTTATGCATGTTTGGTGTTTGATTATATGCAAGTTCATATATGACATGTTATGCAAGTTTGGTGTTTGATTATATGCAAGTAACATGTGCAAGTTTACACCTTTGGATGATATGCATACATATGCAAGTTAACCCCTTTGTATGTCATACATACGTATGCAAGTTTACCCCTTTGTATGACATAAGTAACTTATGCAAGTTAACCTCTTTACGACATATGTGATTCATGCAAGTTTGGGTTGATTATTTATGCTAGTTGGGTTTGATGATATATGCATGTTGACACCTTTAAACCCATGTTGATGCTAATGTTATGCAAGTTGAACCCATTGTATTTGTGATGAATCTTCCCTTTTATGTCATGTTAGCGAATTACATGGGGAACGATGGGGTTAATATACATGTTAATGAAATGGTGTGAAGTTGGTATGATTATGCATACCATAAAGTGGATGGACATAATTGAGTCAATTATGTACATCGTTAAAATTGGAATTAATTAGGGAAAATTAATTCGAAATATGGGGATGATTAATTAGGTGTAATTAATCGACTAAAACACGAGGTTGGACCCTTTTGTAGCATAAGACTGCCCGGAACCGACCGGCAAATCCAGCGGCTACAAATGATTGGCCCAATGTGAGAGGTCGTAGGCACAAACTAAATACGTGGCAAGTGTAAAGACACGAGGTTAGACTCGGTTATGGCGTAAGGCTGCCCGGACCCAACCGACAAATCCAGCTGCCATAAAAGATAGTCTAATGTGAGAGGTCTTTACAACGGTTACGTTCTTAATCAATTAATAAACACTTAACCAGATAAGCATGTAGTGGGCATGAGGGGTTAAGTGGGTGCCTTGGGTGGCATGTGGAAATCTAGTGGTTGCCTTGGGTGGCAATAGAAAATACGATTAGAATACTTAACCAAGTGGAACATGTAATTAAACATGATTAAAGGGTTAAGTAAGTGCCTTGGGTGGCATGGAGAAAATGTAGTGGTTGCCTTGGGTGGCAATAGAAAATACAATTAGAATACTTAACCAAAGTGGAACATGTAATTAAACATGATTAAAGGGTTAAGTAAGTGCCTTGGGTGGCATGGGGAAAATCTAGTGGTTGCCTTGGGTGGCAACGGAAGATAAGATTAAAATACTTAACCAAAGTGGAACATGTAATTAAACATGATTAAAGGGTTAAGTAAGTGCCTTGGGTGGCATGTGGAAATCAAGTAAGTGCCTTGGGTGGCATGGGGAAATCTAGTGGGTGCCTTGAGTGGCAATTGAAATATGATTAGACGACTTAACCAAACTTTGAACATTTAAGTGGACATGATTATTAAAAAGGGTTAAGTGGGATGCACTAGAAAAAGTGACAAGCTTAGGTGGGTAGCTTGTGGGGGGCCATTTCAACCAGTAACCCATATGTATCTTATTGGGCTCGACCCATGTCGAGGACGGGACACGCGTACTGGGCTTGACTATAAGAGGCTAAAAACGGGTTAGCGGTGGCAACGCAAGTCCAACGGGTTTCATATGCGTGTGTGGACCCGGGCTGGTAGGTAAGACGTTGTTGCATCGTGTAGGTATAAGCCGTGCACCATTGATTGTATCGGGTTGCCACTTTGGGGAGTGATACACCCCCACTGTGGGGCCAGCACGGGTATCTACGTTAGGGAGCCGATCGAATGGGAGTAGTGGGTACACCGAGTGGAGATAGGGGCAGACGGCACCTATGTAGTCAGCTAGGGGTACACGAAACTACTATTAAAATTAATAGGTACACCTAGTGGAGATAGGGCCAGACGGCACCTAAGTAGTCAGCTAGGGGTACACGAAACTACTATTAAAATTACTAGGTACACCTAGTGGAGATAGGGGCAGACGGCACCTATGTAGTCAGCTAGGGGTACACGAAACTACTATTAAAAATTACTAAGTAGTCTTAGTGGGATCAACCTTTAAGTAGGAATTACCCTTGGGTGGGTAGATCTGGTGTGGTGCAGTGTAGGAATTACCCTTGGGTGGGTAGATCTAGCGTGGTGCAGTGTAGTATTTATCCTTGGGTGGATAGGCGCGTCTTTACCGTTATCTTAGTTTATCGTAAGTCTAGTTGGCTGCTTAGTGTAGTCATTTATCCCCAGTCGTACCGTACCAGGTTTATATCATACCCTAATTACTTTAATGATTGTGTTGTTAAAGTTATAGGGCTCACTCAGACTTATGTCTAACCCCGTTGTTTTTATCTTTTTCCCCAACCCTCAGGTTCTCAAAGTGGGCCTAGCACTAGTGGGCTTTGATCAGACTGCTTTATCTGTCTTTTGGAGCTTGGACCATTGATGTAAAGCTCAGTTTATCTTTTCTTTTATGGCTAATAGTTCATGTAGTGGGATTATGTACTTTTGTTTTATCAAGATGGATATTATGTACTTGACTCTTGTTTATGGTTTAATGATGTAACCAAACATGTTTTACTTTCCGCTGCAATGAAATGTTGTTTTAAATTCCCAAGTATTACTTATATCTGTCTTGTAGTAACTTTTCTGTTCTATATTCACTTAAGATACTCCACCGATGCTATGGCATTCCCTTAGTGAGTGTCCATAGCGGGTGTGGGGTTTTACACGTGGTATCAGAGCTTAAGGTTACCAGAATAGATAAAACTTTTAGAAAATTATTTTTCTAAAAACATTTTTGGAAGAAGTATTTTCAAAAACATGTTTTTGAGAGAAAAGTTTTTGAAAGAAAAGAACATAATCCTCAAGAGCCATATATCCTTCCTTCGATTCTCCGTTTTTAATCTCTTCCTCTTTCTCTTTTTGAATTTCCCCTCCGCGTATGGATGTCTTTTTAAAATAAATAAGGACTTCCGTATGAAGGACTGAAGAACCACTTCAAGGGACTAAGACGTTTGCCGGGCTAAGAAGTTAGTCCAAGGAGGTGGAGGGCTTATGGGTACCTTTAAGATGGACGAGAGAGGAAGGTTCAAATAGCTGTTAGGTAAATAAAGGACGAAACCTTATCGTGGTAAGAAGGCCACGAAAGGAGAATGTGAAGGGGAAGGCTAGTTGTCTTGGAGAAATAGGACACCTTATTAGGGTTTTCCAAAGAGGTAAGGACGAAGTACAGGATCTTCTGGAGGGTAGATGTATTCCCTCACGACGGGTGTACCTGATGGGGGTAGGACCGTCTAAGTTGAAATTTGGTTCTCTCGATCATCCTGTTCGAACTTAATTCGACTCTGGCGCATCACATTCGTTTATCTCATCATCATTAGTTGAGTCACTGCACCTAGACACCAGTTTAGTAGATGATCCCTTGGTTGTTTCAAACCCAATTGGGGGGCTCCACTTATTTGTCCATGATATGTTTGGGTTTGAAGATTTCCATACTTAGCGTTGAGTTTAGAGGTGATGCTTTTGTTTGGGCTTCACGGGCTATGGGTTGATTTTGGGCATGGACTGGTTATCCAGTAATGGTGTCGTTCTTGATTGCGAAAGGAGAGTTGTTAGGCTCATGACCCACTTGGGTAACACTCTCGAGATCTCTTGTAATCCCATAGATTCTGTTACGCTAAGTTATCTTGAATCGCCTGACGCTTCGGTCGAGAGTTTGCGATCTATTAGAGTAGTCCGGGAATACTCGGATGTGTTTGAAGAGGTGAAGGGCTTACCTCCGAAGCGGGAGATAGACCTCCGAATATATCTGTTAGATGATGCTAAACCAGTATCTTTGTCAGTGTGCCGCATGGCTCCTCGTGAGAGGAGGGAACTCCATTAGCAAGTAGGGGAGTTGCTTGAGAAGGGGTTCATTAGACGAAGTATATCGGAGTGGGGTGCTCCAGTAGTTTTTGCCACGAAGGCGGATGGGTCCCTCAGACTTTGTGTAGACTATAAGAGAACTCAACAAGCTCACAAAGAAGAATAGATACCCATTGCCAAGGATTGATGATCTTTTTGATCAGTTGGTTGGCGCCTCAGTGTTTCCGCAGTGGGACTTGGCCACGGAGTTTCATCAGTTGGGAGTGACTGAGGATAGTATAGAGAAGACCGCCTTTAGGACTCCGGATGGTTTCTATGAGTGGCTGGTGATGCCATTTGGTTTGACGAACGCCCCCGCATACTTTGTTGATTTGATGAGTAGGGTGTTCAGGGAGTACCTAAATAACTTCGTAGTGGTCTTTATGGATGACATCTTGGTCTTTTCTAAAAGCGAAATAAGTTTTCGTGTGTGCTTAATAGGTTAAGCAAAGCCAGTTATTTGATCAACGGTGGTTGTGGAGCGAGATTGGCAAGGACATCCAGAGTTGGATAAGGGCTTAATTATTTAGCCGTTTTTACTAGTATCATCTCACGTAGGTCGTCTGAATTCGAAGGAGGTATCCCATGGGTGTTTGTCTGATATTGGTTTAGGCCTTTGGGGCTTGCACTTGGGGGATGTCGAGTTCGACTAGGATGGTTTGCGTGAGAGATGGATAGTTGTGACGATTTTGTATGGGAGAATATCCTGGTTTTCTCCAGAAATGGAGAAAAGCATGCCCTACATCTTAGGGAAGTGCTGGAGACTCTTCAAGCGCATAGTCTTGAGACAGAAAAGGTGGATGGAGTTCTTAGCATCCTATGATTTCGAGATAGCGTATACCCCTGGCAAGGGTAACGTGGTGGCAGACGCCTTGAGCAAAAAAAGGTTGTCCTTGAGTCCACTGTTCGTGGAACGACAAAGCTTGGAATTTATCTCGATGTTTGATTTCAGACCTTCCGTTGACTTTATACCCGGTTTGCTAGCATCCTTGGAGGTCAGACCTACTCTTTTGAGACGGATTGGCGAGGCACAGCGGGACGACCCACAGTTGGTTGAGTTGGTAGAGAGGCTCATAAGGGGGGAGTCGTCCAGCCATTTGAGTAGGTACACCCTAGACGATAGGGGGTGCTTGCGTAGAGACGGTAGACTTTGTGTACCGCAAGACGAGGGTTTGAGGAAGGCTATTCTTGATGATGCGCATCGTTCTAGGATGACCATTCATCCCAGTGGGGACAAGATGTACCAAGACATGAAGCGAGTTTTCTTTTGGGCCGGTATGAAGAAAGATGTGGCCAAGTATGTCGCTAGATGCTTGGTGTACCAACAGGTGAAAGCGGAGCAAAAGAAACCCGGTGGGTTGCTTCACCCATTGGAAGTTCCGCAATGGAAGTGGGATAGCGTCTCAATGGATTTTATTGATGGATTACCGAGATCAAGGAAGGGTAATACGGGAATTTGGGTTGTGGTAGACAGACTTACTAAGAGTGCCCATTTCATACCCGTGAAGAGCAAGAGGACTGCTCCATGGCTAGCTTCGGTTTATCTTCGAGAGATAATTAAGTTGCATAGGGAACATGACGTATTCCATGTGTCACATTTGAGGAAGTCCCTACATGAGACCGCAGAGGTGGTAGAGCCGAGCTTGCTTAGAGAAGTGGAGGTAGAGCGTGATGCGACTATTCGACGAGCTCCTACCCGCATCCTTGGGTCAGAGATTAGGAAGTTGAGAAACAGAGAGGTTCGACTAGTCAAAGTGCAAAAGGGTAGAAGATGAGAGCAATGCTACTGGGGAGACAGAAGCGAAGATGCGTTCATTGTACCCATTCCTTTTTGAGGGTATGTCTTTTGACTTCTCCTTTATCGTTTGTCTAGTACTTATCTTATCTTTAGTATGTCCTCTCATTAGTACCTTTGACCTTTAGATAGGGTAAACCTATGGTTGAAACATGTGTTTGAGACATGTTATGATTGATGGATGCGTGTGGATGCAAGTGGTTGCTAGTGGTTGCTCGTGGATGCATATACACACACTCTAGGCACTATATCGGCTCAGACACTTCATATTACATATTGCATATAATTGTGTGTAGGTAGCTATATTAATGGATGTATAATGGTTGTGTTATCACATGGATGATGCATTTTGGTGAATGATTGTGCACTCATGTAGAAATAGTATGTGTCGATAGGGATCTTTCGCATACATATTGGATGCATGGCACTATCATGGTTTGCATTAAGGAGGTCAACTAAATCAGTAGACCGCCTGATTTTGCATTAGACAGGGAACATATACACACACTTTTTGCATATGTTCATACAGCATTAGAAACTTTAAGGACAATGGATGTCAGTGTTTGATGGTTTGAGTAGATGGTTGTTTGGTTGGTAGGATACGTTCTTCTTGACTTAGAGATTTCGGGGACGAAATCATTTAAGTAGGGGAGAATGTAACACCCCGTATGTTGAATAACTTATTATAATATAAAACAGGGCAGAATTAAATTTTAAAATCTTAATCAGGGGAAACGGTCTATGCCATTGCGTTCGTCTCGGAAAAATACGCGAAATAGAGTCCGAGTTTTCAAAAGTCGGAGTCCGTATGACCCAGTTAAGGCCCGAAGAAGTTTCAGAAAATTTAAAACTGATTTTAAATACAAAAATTTCGAATTTCAGAAGTGGCGGGAAAATTTCGGCCAGACCCAGGGAGTCGACCTGGGGGTCGACTGGGGAGTCGACCTGCCCACCAAGTCGACTAGGGTGTCGACCCTAGTGTCGACCTGGGGGTCGACCTCCCTGGTCGAGCCCCGGTGAACTGGGTGCACCAGTTTGGCTTTTGGCCTGTGTTTTGGTGGCTAGGACGAGATCTAACGGCTCTAATCTGATTTAGGGTTAATCTAATGGCCTAAAACACCTAACTAATCTATAAATACACCCTAAGACTACCCTAATTCATACTAAAAATAGATACAACACCGTTATGCCGTCAAAATGCAACTTGAAGGAGACTCCATCAAGTTAAAGAGGAAGATAGCTTCTCAAATCAACCTCTAATCAACTCTAGCAACTTAATCTTCTTCTTAGGAGTGCTAATCAATAAGTTGTGAGTTTTCTATAGCCTTAATGACCAATTGTTGAAATGATTATGATAGGATATAATGAGGTTATGGCTATGAATGTGGATCAATGCAAGATTATGTTATCATATGCTATGTGTTTGTGATGTTATGCAAGTTATGTGTTATGTGTTCATGATGTTATGCAAGTTATGCAAGTCATATGCTATGTGATCATGATGTTATGCAAGTTATGCAAGTTATATGCTACATGTTCATGATGTTATGCAAGTTATGCAAGTCATATGCTACATGTTCATGATGTTATGCAAGTTATGCAAGTCATATGCTACATGTTCATGATGTTATGCAAGTTATGCAAGTTATATGCTACATGATCATGATGTTATGCAAGTTATGCAAGTGTTAGGCTATGTGTTCATGATGCTAGTTGTGCAAATTGCTATGATAAACATTGATCCATTATGACACCATGATTATGCAAGTTTGGTGTATGATTATATGCAAGTTCATATATGATATGTTATGCAAGTTTGGTGTATGACTATATGCAAGTTCATATATGATATGTTATGCAAGTTTGGTGTATGATTATATGCAAGATCATATATGATATGTTATGCAAGTTTGGTGTTTGATTATATGCAAGTTCATATATGATATGTTATGCAAGTTTGGTGTTTGATTATATGCAAGTTCATATATGACATGTTATGCAAGTTTGGTGTTTGATTATATGCAAATTCATATATGACATGTTATGCAAGTTTGGTGTTTGATTATATGCAAGTAACATGTGCAAGTTTACACCTTTGGATGATATGCATACATATGCAAGTTAACCCCTTTGTATGTCATACATACATATGCAAGTTTACCCCTTTGTATGACATAAGTAACTTACGCAAGTTAACCTCTTTACGACATATGTGATTCATGCAAGTTTGGGTTGATTATTTATGCTAGTTGGGTTTGATGATATATGCATGTTGACACCTTTAAACCCATGTTGATGCTAATGTTATGCAAGTTGAACCCATTGTATTTGTGATGAATCTTCCCTTTTATGTCATGTTAGCGAATTACGTGGGGAACGATGGGGTTAATATACATGTTAATGAAATGGTGTGAAGTTGGTATGATTATGCATACCATAAAGTGGATGGACATAATTGAGTTAATTATGTACATCGTTAAAATTGGAATTAATTAGGGAAAATTAATTCGAAATATGGGGATGATTAATTAGGTGTGATTAATCGACTAAAACACGAGGTTGGACCCTTTTGTAGCATAAGACTGCCCGGAACCGACCGGCAAATCCAGCGGCTACAAATGATTGGCCCAATGTGAGAGGTCTTAGGCACAAACTAAATACGTGGCAAGTGTAAAGACTCGAGGTTAGACTCGGTTAAGGCGCAAGGCTGCCCGGACCCAACCGACAAATCCAGCTGCCATAAAAGATAGTCTAATGTGAGAGGTCTTTACAACGGTTACGTTCTTAATCAATTAAGAAACACTTAACCAGATAAGCATGTAGTGGGCATGAGGGGTTAAGTGGGTGCCTTGGGTGGCATGTGGAAATCTAGTGGTTGCCTTGGGTGGCAATAGAAAATACGATTATAATACTTAACCAAGTGGAACATGTAATTAAACATGATTAAAGGGTTAAGTAAGTGCCTTGGGTGGCATGGGGAAAATCTAGTGGTTGCCTTGGGGGGCAATAGAAAATACGATTAGAATACTTAACCAAAGTGGAACATGTAATTAAACATGATTAAAGGGTTAAGTAAGTGCCTTGGGTGGCATGGGGAAAATCTAGTGGTTGCCTTGGGTGGCAATGGAAGATAAGATTAAAATACTTAACCAAAGTGGAACATGTAATTAAACATGATTAAAGGGTTAAGTAAGTGCCTTGGGTGGCATGTGGAAATCAAGTAAGTGCCTTGGGTGGCATGGGGAAATCTAGTGGGTGCCTTGAGTGGCAATTGAAATATGATTAGACGACTTAACCAAACTTTGAACATGTAAGTGGACATGATTATTAAAAAGGGTTAAGTGGGATGCACTAGAAAAAGTGACAAGCTTAGGTAGGTAGCTTGTGGGGGCCCATTTCAACCAGTAACCCATATGTATCTTATTGGGCTCGACCCATGTCGAGGACGGGACACGCGTACTGGGCTTGACTATAAGAGGCCAAAAACGGGTTAGCGGTGGCAACGCAAGTCCAACGGGTTTCATATGCGTGTGTGGACCCGGGCTAGTAGGTAAGACGTTGTTGCATCGTGTAGGTATAAGCCGTGCACCATTGATTGTATTGGGTTGCCACTTTGGGGAGTGATACACCCCACTGTAGGGCCAGCACGGGTATCTACGTTAGGGAGCCGATCGAATGGGAGTAGTGGGTACACCTAGTGGATATAGGGGCAGACGGTACCTATGTAGTCAGCTAGGGGTACACGAAACTACTATTAAAATTACTAGGTACACCTAGTGGAGATAGGGGCAGACGGCACCTATGTAGTCAGCTAGGGGTACACGAAACTACTATTAAAATTACTAGGTACACCTAGTGGAGATAGGGGCAGATGGCACCTATGTAGTCAGCTAGGGGTACACGAAACTACTATTAAAAATTACTAAGTACACTTAGTGGGATCAACCTTTAAGTAGGAATTACACTTGGGTGGGTAGATCTGGTGTGGTGCAGTGTAGGAATTACCCTTGGGTGGGTAGATCTAGTGTGGTGCAGTGTAGTATTTATCCTTGGGTGGATAGGCGCGTCTTTACCGTTATCTTAGTTTATCCTAAGTCTAGTTGGCTGCTTAGTGTAGTCATTTATCCCCAGTCGTACCGTACCAGGTTTATATCATACCCTAATTACTTTAATGATTGTGTTGTTAAAATTATAGGGCTCACTCAGACTTATGTCTAACCCCGTTGTTTTTATCTTTTTCCCCAACCCTCAGATTCTCAAAGTGGGCCTAGCACTAGTGGGCTTTGATCAGACTGCTTTATCTGTCTTTTGGAGCTTGGACCATTGATGTAAAGCTCAGTTTATCTTTTCTTTTATGGCTAATAGTTCATGTAGTGGGATTATGTACTTTTGTTTTATCAAGATGGGTATTATGTACTTGACTCTTGTTTATGGTTTAATGATGTAACCAAACATGTTTTACTTTCCGCTGCAATGAAATGTTGTTTTAAATTCTCAAGTATTAATTATATCTGTCTTGTAGTAACTTTTCTGTTCTATATTCACTTAAGATACTCCACCGATGCTATGGCATTCCCTTAGTGAGTGTCCGTAGCGGGTGTGGGGTGTTACAGAGTGTGTTCCTATGACAGCATTCAGAGGTCCAGACTTATTCTACGAGTGGTTAGTAATGCCGTTCGGCTTATGCAACGCTCCAGCTTATTTTGTGAATTTAATGAATAGAGTATTCCGCGATGTCTTGAATAAATTTGTTCTGGTTTTCATTGATGACATATTGATCATCTCTAAGTCAGAGAGCGGTCACGCGAAACATTTGGAACAAGTGTTGGAAATTCTCAGAAAGAATGTCTTGAAGGCCAAACTTTCCAAATGTATATTCTGGCAAGAAGAAGTCAAGTTTCTTGGCCATGTTGTATCAAAAGAAGGAATTTCTGTGGATCCCGGTAAAATCATCGCTTTTCAAAATTGGAAACAGCCTGGTACTCCCACAGAAGTTCGAAGTTTTCTTGGATTAGCTAGTTATTATCGGAAGTTCGTTAAAGATTTTTCGAAGATATCTAGTTCCTTAACAAAGCTTACCAAGAAGCACGCAAAATTCAGGTGGACTCCCGAATGTGAGGAGGCTTTTCAAAAGCTAAAATTAAGATTAACAACTGCGCCAGTGTTAACGATTATCGATGGAAATCAAGACTTGAAAGCCTGGACAGATGCCTCTAGAGAAGGCCTTGGTGCAGTATTAATGCAAAGAGGTCAAGTAGTTGTTTATGCTAGCCGTCAGCTGAAGCCACATGAGAAAAATTACGTTACTCATGATCTTGAGTTGTTAGCCATTGTATTTGCTTTAAAAATCCGGAGATACTTTCTTCTGGGTGAGAAATTCGAACTGTATACAGATCATCAGTCGCTAAAGTATCTGTTCACCCAGAAAGACTTGAACCTGAGGCAGCAACGTTGGCTAGAATTTCTTGCAGCATACGATTTTTAGATTTTGTACACTCCAGGGAAAGCCAATGTTGTGGCCGATGCGCTGAGTCGAAAGAATGCGATAATCGCCAGTTTTATTATTACAACTTCCTTGATTGACAAAATATCTATTCTTCAGAAGGATGATAATTTTATTAAGGATATGATCAGAAGGATTCAGAAAGGCGAACCCTCGGGTTTTCAAATAGATAATGAAGGAATCTTGAGATTGAGAGGAAGGATTTGTGTTCCCGACATCTCCGAACTCAAAAGGGAAGTGCTAGACGAATGTCACAAGTCCAAGCTGAGTATCCATCCAGGTGTGAGCAAAATGTATAACGATCTCAAGTGAACATTCTGGTGGAAGGCTATGAAAAGAGACGTTTCTATATATGTTAGCAAGTGTCCTACTTGCCAACTAGTCAAAAGCGACCAACAGAAACTCGTTGGATTGTTGCAACCGCTGGATATTCTAGGTTGGAAGTGGGAACATATTTCCATGGACTTTATAGATAGTTTGCCCAGAACCAGGAAAGGAAATGACAATATTTGGGTGATCGTATATCACTTCACGAAGACCGCCCATATTATACCTGTCAGATCCAATAGAACCGCTCAAAGTCTGGCACAGATTTATTTCAAAGAAATTGTTAGGCTACATGGAGTGCCAATCAGTATAGCTAGTGATAGAGATCCAATATTTACTAGCAAATTCTGGGAGGCATTTCAAGTAGAACTGGGAACGAAGCTGAGTCTAAGCACCGCCTATCATCCTCAAACAGATGGTCAAACTGAGAGGGTGAATCGTATACTAGAAGATTTATTGCGGCTTGTGTTCTTGATTTTGGTGGATCATGGGAAGACCATTTGCATTTGGCTGAGTTCTCATACAACAACAGCTACCAAGCGAGCCTGACAATGTCACCATTCGAAGCATTGTATGGTAGACCGTGCCGATCTCCTGCTTGTTGGGTAGAACCTGGTAATAGACTTATATTGGGACCAGATATGATTCGCGAAGCTGCGGATAAAGTGGATTTCATTAAAAAACGATTGCTAGTAGCTCAAAGCCGACAGAAGAGCTATGCAAACTCGAGAAGGAGGGATTTAGCATTTGCTGTTGGTGACAATGTGTATCTAAGGGTTTCCCCGATGAGAGGAGTGATTCGATTTGGCAAAACTGGGAAGTTGGCGTGTAATGACCCGGATATTTGACGGTGTAATAATTAACTTATTTAATTATTTAAATAACGAATATATTATTTAATCATCGATGTTAGAACGTATAATTATATTATAATTAAAACCGAGCTCGAAATGGCGCGGCAGTTCGCTATTTGGCGATTCGAACTTCAACTAAATGTACAGGATTCGTTTTAAATCGGATTTCTGTGAAACAAGAAACGTGTGGAGCTGGTGGAGTGTATCTTTCTAGTGGAAGAGAAAAATCAGGATTTCGTCATGCATATTTTTAGATATGTCCAAATCAAATTTTAGAATAGTCGTTATAGAATCGTTTATCGACCGTAACGGTTTATTCGATATAACTAGAGATCGGGTTTGAATTTAGACAAGGTTCTTTTGAAACATAATGATAATTTAATTTTTAGAATTTTACTGTAATTTTTAATTAATTAAACAAGCAACTTTATATTTGGAGTATTTTGCACCCTTAATCAGCAATTTTGGGGTTTCAAAATATGAGTTAATCTACCGGTATTATTATATTTTTGGAACCGTGGCACCTTGCTCATCTCAAGGATACTTTTATTTTTGTCGTTAGCAATTCATACGTAGACGAGATTGATGACTGTATATCCGCATAAAAACAAAAACAACATAGGCTAGTTTGTGGCAATTACTACGTGAAATGTGTACACCCTATGATACAATATAATTTACGTTCATTCTAAAATAAGATAATTAACATAGGAACCCTTAGAGCCTAAGTTTTCAACCCCATCATTTCTTGTGCAGTATTTCCCTGTGTTGTCAAGGCAAATGGAGATTGCCATCAAGCCTGCAAACATAGCAACGTCCCCTCCCCACTAAAATGCCAGAATCCTTCCTTGTATAAACCTATCGCCGAATTTCCATCACTTCCCTGTACGAGCTTACTTAGGGTAGTCATATAGGCTTATATATTTATATTTTTAATCCGCACATGCTATAGTGTGAAACTTGCTTGCCAACTTCACACCAAAGTCTCCTGCCGCATGAGCTGATTGAAGTGAAAAGTCTTAACATAGCAACAGAGAACCTATGTGGCTATATACTTCACCACCAAGTAATTGCTCATTATATATACACGAGCAGTACTCATTTCTTTTCTTTTCTCCTGTCGGCTAGAAGCCAAAATCATGGCTTTCGAAATTTTTTTATTTAATCAACCTTTCCACTAAGAAGCTTGAAGCGAGATCCGTTGATACTGCCTTGTAGAGAGAACGAGTGAGGCTTGTTTTGAAGGGAACGTCGATGCTGTTCGAAACAAGGAGGAGTGGGTGAAGCAAGTGGTGAATGGAGGCTAAATGGATGGGTTTGAAGACTCCTGGGAAGCGGAGCAAGTTGCGGTAACAGGTGGATCATTTGATGAAGATTGCAACGCCGAGCAGTCGCACTTCAAAGCAGTTAGCTACATTACTCTAGCGAGTAGGGTGTACCTCGACACAGCGAAAGGTGGTGAGTTCGATGCATGGATGGCCTGGCTTGCGGGTATGAGGAGAGATGGTGGTATGTACATACTGGTACATGGCATGGTGACAGGGCTAGCACTTGAATGTAAGGTGATTTGGTACAAAAAGTATGTCACTCGACACACTGTAGCTGCTCGAGAAGCTGCTCCGACGCATTTAATCAATGACTGCGAGTTGGATGAGGCACACACGAAGCTGAAAGAGGGATGGACGTGGAGTTCATAGTTGTGTAGGGAGTGAGGCATGCTTGAAGTTGCCGTAATGGCCTTGGGAGGTGACTATGTATGCGGGTTTCAGAGAATGGACGTGGAAGGAGAACGTTGGAAGAGAAGAATCGGCGTAGTGTTTGTGGTAGTAGCGAAAAGAGTAGATAACCGTGAGGAGCAGCAATGACAATTGAGTTCAAACAATGTGAAGAGGATGTGAGTTAATGGTGAGGTGGTGGTAGAGTTTCAGGAAGTGGAATGCACTGTTAAATAAAAGAAAGAAGAAGAAAAAAGGATATAAAGACAAACAGGGTGTTGGCGGTCTTGTATGTATGCAAAGAAAGGGTTAGTTGACACTAAAACAGTAAGCAGAAACATGGCTAGTGGGTAGGGAATGCAAGGCCTGTGCGTCATGTATTGGAGTAATGGAGCTCGTGCATATGTTGGGATTACATACAAAAGGTTGGAATGTTTGGGTGAAAATTAGTTCAGTGATCACGGTACAGCGAGTGGGGAAGTGCAAACAGTTGGGAAGAAAGAGTTGGGGATATTTTGCATTAAGGAAAGGGCGTATGCATGAAGAAGTGAAATGGATAATCATAAACTTGCCGCTGAGTTGCAAAGGAAAGCGGTGTAATGTTGATGGGCTTTGCAACTAGGTATTGGGCTGGAATTAAACAAAAGGGCGAAACAAGATCCGATAGGATCGTATGGACGGACACTACACAATGGGACTGACTGGAAGTCCATCGGAGCTCGTTACAATTTATGGCGAAATAAACTGTTTGATTCAGATCAAATAATAGTTTATCGTTCTTTAACGATGAACTGCCAATGTGAGAAAACTCACCAACTCTGAACAGTATATTTTTATAACGTACTTTTAGAACTGTTAGATATTGATTGACTGTTGTGTGTTGATATGGTTGATTGAACTGCTAGTCAGTTAGTTGAAATTATATATATATATATATATATATACCATTAAATATTGATATTGCTTATCAGAACATTTCATACTGCAATGAAGTTGATGTTAATTTTATGGTTTAACATCTGTGATGCAGGGGAACAGGTTGGAGGAATCCGACTGGATTCCTCAACATTTTTTTTACTGTTTATCATATATTGTGGTATATGCTGTGATATAAAATCGGTTATTGATTTTATATGTGTGGATGATTTTAATCATAGTTGTACGGTATTTTACATACCAAAATGAATACTGGAAAGTAAAAAGGGAAATTTTCAAACTGTGTATTGAAATAGAAGTGTCAAACGATTATTTACTTAGCAAGTAAATAGAAGTATAAAGAAAGATGTTTACTTGGGAAGTGAATAGAATTTACAAAGGAATATTTATTCAGAAAATAGAATAAATGAAAAAGGGGAAATATTTAGGAAATAAATATGATATTATAAAAGGAAATTTGTGTAGGAAATCAAAGAGGTTTTATAAAAGGGATATTTGTTATAAAATGAGATTTTAAACTTGTTAAAGTGAATTTGTTTATAAAATCAAGGGATTTTATAAAGGAGAATTTATTTATAAAATCGAAGGATTTTATAAAGAGGGATGTTTATTGGGATAATATAATAGAAAGAATATAAGGAATATTTATTAGGAAATCATTATAAGTAATTAAACGCCGTTATAAGGAAATCTGTATAAGTGGAGAAACGTATAAAAAGGACATTTTTAAAGTGAAGAACCGTTACTAGAAGAAAATCTTTATAAATGGATAAACGTTATTAAAAGGAGTAATCGAATATTAGTTATTCGAATAAGAGTTAATCAAATAGAGTTAAAACAATATTTGAAACTGACTAGAGATTAGTTAAGTCGAATGGTTTTCTGGGTGTGGATCTAATGTTGGTTTCGGCCTTCGGGGTTTATACTTAGAGAATTGTTCTCTTACTAGTTTACAGTTAGGGACTGATAGTTGTGGAAGTTAGTGGAACGTGATTGAGGATTGGAAATATTTCCAATGATAAAAACGTATATTTTCTAATTATAGAAAATAAGAAAATATGAATATATATAAATATATATGTATGTATTATATGTTGGATGATTGGATCGATAATTCCATTTGAAATTTAGATCGTTGTTTGTACACCGACATGTTTACATTTGATAGTTAAATCACAGAATATCAAGTTTTTACCATTTTAATGTTGTTAATATGGAGAGACCGGTTGGATTCTTATCCAAAGAACCACTCTGTTTTGGCAAAAGCGTTGCGAATATGCCAAAGATAATTGAAGACGGAGTAAAGTGCAAGGGCTGTTGTATAAGTCTTAGATAACAATGACTAAGATGGATGTACTGAATAGTTCCTTCGGTTTCGTTCAGTCCCAGAACGAACGTATATGGACGAGTGTCTGACAGAGTATTTCCAATGATCGAAAGGATTGGTCTGTACAAACATATATGGTGGCAACGGATTTATTCCCTTAGCATAACATCCAGAATATTTGTGCAAATCAATTAGTGATTAACGGATCTGACAATGTGGCATTCAAAGTGATCGTGTTATCAATGAATGGGGAGTAGTCGTAGACTCTGGCCTCAACATCCGGTAAATGACAAAAATCGGGCAAGCAGCATGGCTAAGTCGGTCGCACCGAAGTAGGGTGTATAATCACCTATCTAGAGAATATTCATTTGCTTCTTTAATCTATCAATGTTGTCCCATATATATATATATATGGGAACGGTTGCTGATCCCAACCGTTGGTGATGTACATTCGATACACTCAAGCGAAATGAGTGGTCGGTCATGTGTGGCTGAGTTGCAAGATGTTCTTGTTGAACTCCAGTGTATCGTTCCTAGAGTACACTGATCGGAAGGTGGTTCCATACCTTGTCATAGTTGGAAATCCATTACCCAATATGTGCTTGCGGTTTGATTGTATACTATTTGTAGAACGTGAGACAAAAGCGTTTCTGCTAGATGATTATTATATTGTGTTGATAGACATTATTATAATATCAAAAGGTTTTGATATAAAGATATTTTGGATTCTCATAAGGGAAAAACCCGTTCCGTTATACGGCGTGGTCTTATGAGATATCGTTCACTTGTTCAAATTGTTTTAAGTTGTTTTACTCACACCAGTCCCATGACTGACCCGGAGTTTATTTTGTTTTGTTCTACCTAAACTCTTGGGTGCCTAAATTTGTACGGGCAGTCAAGTAGTTCAGGATTTTACAGATCTATCTAAAGGAGCTGGAGCAGGAGGCTTCAGAATTCTATAGCTATTATTATTTCCGCTGTTGTTGTAAATGTTGTACTCTGCAATGTTATTGTATACATATACTGTTTGTATTTCAAAAGTTATGTTATATTTTATTCGTTCCGCTGTGAGATTCGTGTTTACTCTGATGATGATGTTCTTCTTCTTCTATTCTACTAGTTCTATCTTATCTATCCTCACCCTCTATCTTCTTTCTATTAATTTTCTGATTTCCAATGCAATTTGGGTTGGACTTGTGTTATTTAGTCAGCTCAAATTGGACCGGATTTTCGGGTCATTACAGTTGGTATCAGAGCCAGGTTAGGCGAATTACCTTGGCTCTGTGGCGTTACTCAGTAGAGATAGGGTTAGTAATACCCTAGATTGAGTTGAGTGTATATATACGAGTGAACGTATTTGTTATTTGATATAAAAATTGTTTTATATTGTGGAGATTTATTGGTCAATTAGTTTATGAATTATGGTCGATACAGTAATGCAAACTGTGTTGATAGGAGTTACTAAACACTTGAATACGATGAACCGACATGGTATGTTTTGAAAAGAGGGTAAATGAAACAATTTTACCCAAGTATATATATTGGAAATATTAATGTGTTGGTTGTTATTATAATCGAATAAGATTATAAAGGTGAAATGGTTATAAATAACTAAACAGAATTCATATAAGTAAAGTATATGAAATAAGATGAATTAAATCTGAAATTAAAATCAGAATTGAAATTTAAACTGGAAATTCAGACCAGTGTTTGTAATTGAATCTGGATTAAGTATACGTGAATTTTAAAATCCTGGGAGGTTTTAAATTTGTTTTGATAAGGATATCTGGGATTGATTTCAAAATGGGAAGTGTTTAAAAGTGGTTTTGAAAGGAATATAGTATTGAACTCACTTTGATCGCTGGGAAATAATTCCGATGATGGATCGATACATCATCGGTGTAATTTTCGAGTTGCTAAATGACGGATTACTATCAAAGATTTTGTTTTGAAATTGTTTTGAAAAAACAAGTTATTCAGGCATTCAAAGGATTTTCAATTTGTTATTATGATTTCAAGTGATTTGAATAAACCCAGGAATTTAAATTCGGAAATTAAATCAACTTAGGGGTTAAATAGATGAACTGGTAAAGGTTATTTATAAATTGGGATTTAACTTGAAATAAGTGAATATGAAATTGAGTTGGTAAGTTGAGAGATTGAAATTTGAGATTAGAGTTTAAATGGAATTTTACTTGAGTACAAGCCAATAATTGTGTTGGGAATAAAGACAGATTGGAGTTTGATTTGGATGGCATGATATATGCAAAATTGATAACAGATGGTAGGGATATAATGATATACCCAACAAAAAGGTACAACTTTATAATTTATATGAGTTTGGAATTTATGAGCCGAATTGGCAAGCCGCTTGGCTGTTTGATTTTCTTTTGGGTTGGAGATGGATCAGAGAGGCGAGTTGTGGTTTTACTGAAAGGGCTGTACAAAGGAGGTTATGGCGAAATTTTCTGAAAATTTAAAGTGTTAGAAAAATTTCAGAATTTTTGAAAATTTAGGTTAGTCGGAAGGAATTAATATTTTAGTCAATATTAATTGGTTCAGTTGAAATCAGAAATAAGGGGGTAAACAAATCTTAGGAATTCCAATAGATAGGGTCGTCCTCTAACTTAGCAATTTCGAGGACGAAATTATTTTAAGTGGGGAAGAATGTAATGACCCGGATATTTGACAGTGTAATAATTAACTTATTTAATTATTTAAATAACGAATATATTATTTAATCGTCGATGTTAGAACGTATAATTATATTATAATTAAAACTGAGCTCGAAATGGCGTGGTTGTTTGCTATTTGGCGATTCGAACTTCAACTAAATGTACAGGATTCATTTTAAATCGGATTTCTGTGAAACAAGAATCTTATGGAGCTGGTGGAGAGTATCTTTCTAGTGGAAGAGAAAAATCAGGATTTCGTCATGCAGATTTTAGATATGTCCAAATCAAATTTTAGAATAGTCGTTATAGAATCGTTTATCGACCGTAACGGTTTATTCGATATAACTAGAGATCGGGTTTGAATTTAGACAAGGTTCTTCTGAAACATAATGATAATTTAATTTTTAGAATTTTACTGTAATTTTTAATTAATTAAATAAGCAACTTTTTATTTGGAGTATTTTGCACCCTTAATCAGCAATTTTGGGGTTTCAAAATATGAGTTAATCTACCGGTATTATTATATTTTTGGAACCGTGGCACCTTGCTCATCTCAAGGATACTTTTATTTTTGTCGTTGGCAGTTCATACATAGACGAGATTGATGACTGTATATCAGCATAAAAATAACATAGACTAGTTTGTGGCAATTACTACGTGTAATGTTTACACCCTATGATACAATATAATTTACGTTCATTCTAAAATAAGATAATTAACATAGGAACCCTTAGAGCCTAAGTTTTCAACCCCATCATTTCTTGTGCAGTATTTCCCTGTGTTGTTAAGGCAAATCGAGATTGCCATCAAGCCTGCAAACATAGCAACGTCCCCTCCCCACTAAAATGCCAGAACCCTTCCTTGTATAAACCTATCGCCGAATTTCCATCACTTCCCTGTACGAGATTACTTAGGGTAGTCATATAGGCTTATATATTTATATTTTTAATCCGCACATGTTATAGTGTGAAACCTGCTTGCCTACTTCACACCAAAGTCTCCTGCCGCATGAGTTGATTGAAGTGAAAAGTCTTAACAAAGCATCAGAGAAACTATGTGGCTATATGCTTCACCACCAAGTAATTGCTCATTATATATACACGAGCAGTACTCGTTTCTTTTTTTTCTCCTGTCGGCTAGAAGCCAAAATCATGGATTTTGAATTGTTTTTTATTTAATCAACCTTTCCACTAAGAAGCTTGAAGCGAGATCCGTTGATACTGCCTTGTAGAGAGATCGAGTGAGGCTTGTTTTGAAGGGAACGTCGATGCTGTTTGAAACAAGGAGGAGTGGGTGAAGCAAGTGGTGAATGGAGGTTAAATGGATGGGTTTGAAGACTCCTGGGAAGCGGAGAAAGTTGCGGTAACAGGTGGATCATTTGGTGAAGATTGAAACGTCGAGCAGTCACACTTCAAAGCAGTTAGCTATTTTACTCTAGCGAGTAGGGTGTACCTCGACGCAACGAAAGGTGGTGAGTTCGATGCATGGATGGCCTGGCTTGCGGGTATGAGGAGAGATGGTGGTATGTACATACTGGTACATGGCATGGTGACAGGGCTGGCACTTGAATGTAAGGTGATTTGGTACAAAAACTATGTCACTCGACACACTGTAGCTGCTCGAGAAGCTGCTCCGACGCATTTAATCAATGACTGCGAGTTGGATGAGGCACACACGAAGCTGAAAGAGGGATGGACGTGGAGTTCATTGTTGTGTAGGTTGTGAGGCATGCTTGAAGTTGCCGTAATGGCCTTGGGAGGTGACTGTGTATGCGGGTTTCAAAGAACGGACAAGGAAGGAGAACATTGGTAGGAGAAGAATCGGTGTAGTGTTTGTGGTAGTAGCGAAAAGAGTAGATGACCGTGAGAAGCAGCAATGACCGTTGAGTTCAAACAATGTGAAGAGGATGTGAGTTAATGGTGAGGTGGCGGTAGAGTTTCAGGAAGTGGAATGCACTGTTAAATAAAAAAAGAAGAAGAAAAAAGGATATAAAGAAAAACAGGGTGTTGGCGGTCTTGTATGTGCGCAAAGGAAGGGTTAGTTGACACTAAAACAGTAAGCTGAAACATGGCTAGTGGGTAGGGAATGCAAGGCCTGTGCGTCATGTGTTGGTGTAATGGAGCTCGTGCATATGTTGGGATTACATACAAAAGGTTAGAATGTTTGGGTGAAAATTGGTTCAGTGATCACGGTACAGCGAGTGGGGAAGCGCAAACAGTTGGGAAGAAAGAGTTGGGGATATTTTGCATTAAGGAAAGGGCGTATTCGTGAAGTAGTGAAATGGATAATCATAAACTTATCGCTGAGTTGCAAAGGAAAGCGGTGTAATGTTGATGGGCTTTGCAACTAGGTATTGGGCTGGAATTAAACAAAAGGGCGAAACAAGATCCGATAGGATCGTATGGACGGACACTACACAATGGGACTGACTGGAAGTCCATCGGAGCTCGTTACAATTTATGGCGAAATAAACTGTTTGATTCAGATCAAATAACAGTTTACCGTTCTTTAACGATGAACTGCCAATGTGAGTAAAACTCACCAACTCTGAACAGTTATATTTTTATAACGTACTTTTAGAACTGTTAGATATTGATTGACTGTTGTGTGTTGATATGGTTGATTGAACTACTAGTCAGTTAGTTGAATTTTTTTTTTATATATATACCATTAAATATTGATATTGCTTATCAGAACATTTCATACTGAAATGAAGTTGATGTTAATTTTATGGTTTAACATCTGTGATGCAGGGGAACAGGTTGGAGGAATCCGACTGGATTCCTCAACATTTATTTTACTGTTTATCATATATTATGATATATGCTGTGATATAAAATCGGTTATTGATTTTATACGTGTGGATGATTTTAATCATAGTTGTACGGTATTTTACATACCAAAATGAATACTAGAAAGTAAAAAGGGAAATTTTCAAACTATGTATTGAAATAGAAGTGTCAAACGATTATTTACTTAGCAAGTAAATAGAAGTATAAAGAAAGATGTTTACTTAGGAAGTGAATAGAATTTATAAAGGAATATTTATTCAGAAAATAGAATAAATGAAAAAGGGGAAATATTTAGGAAATAAATATGATATTATAAAAGGAAATTTATTTAGGAAATCAAAGAGGTTTTATAAAAGGGATATTTGTTATAAAATGAGATTTTAAACTTGTTAAAGACAATTTGTTTATAAAATCAAGGGATTTTATAAAGGAGAATTTATTTATAAAATCAAAGGATTTTATAAAGAGGGATGTTTATTGGGATAATATAATAGAAATAATATAAGGGATATTTATTAGGAAATCATTATAAGTAATTAAACGCTGTTATAAGGAAATTTGTATAAGTGGAGAAACGTATAAAAAGGACGTTTTTAAAGTGAAGAACCGTTACTAGAAGTAATTCTTTATAAATGGATAAATGTTATTAAAAGGAGTAATCGAATATTAGTTATTCGAATAAGAGTTAATCAAATAGAGTTAAAACAATATTAGAAACTGACTAGAGATTAGTTAAGTCGAATGGTTTTCTGAGTGTGGATCTGATGTTGGTTTCGGCCTTCGGGGTTTATACTTAGAGAATTGTTCTCTTACTAGTTTACAGTTAGGGACTGATAGTTGTGGAAGTTAGTGGAACGTGATTGAGGATTGGAAATATTTCCAATGATAAAAACGTATATTTTCTAATTATAGAAAATATGAATATATATAAATATATATATGTATTATATGTTGGATGATTAGATCGATAATTCCATTTGGAATTTAGATCGTTGTTTGTACACCGACATGTTTACATTTGATAGTTAAATCACAGACTATCAAGTTTTTACCATTTTAACGTTGTTAATATGGAGAGACCGGTTGGATTCTTATCCAAAGAACCACTCTGTTTTGGCATAAGCGTTGCGAATATGCCAAAGATAATTGAAGACGGAGTAAAGTGCAAGGGCTGTTGTATAAGTCTTAGATAACAATGACTAAGATGGATGTACTGAATAGTGCCTTCGGTTTCGTTCAGTCCCAGAACGAACGTATATGGACGAGTGTCTGACAGAGAATTTCCAATGATCGAAAGGATTGGTCTGTACAAATATATATGGTGGCAACGGATTTATTCCCTTAGCATAACATCCAGAATATTTATGCAAATTAATTAGTGATTAACAGATCTGACAATGTGGCATTCAAAGTGATCGTGTTATCAATGAATGGGGAGTAGTCGTAGACTCTGGCCTCAACATCCGGTAAATGACAAAAATCGGGCAAGCAGCATGGCTAAGTCGGTCGCACCGAAGTAGGGTGTATAATCACCTATCTAGAGAATATTCATTTGCTTCTTTAATCTATCAATGCTGTCCCATATATATATATATATATACGGGAACGGTTGCTGATCCCAACCGTTGGTGATGTACATTCGATACACTCAAGCGAAATGAGTGGTCGGTCATGTGTGGCTGAGTTGCAAGATGTTCTTGTTGAACTCTAGTGTATCGTTCCTAGAGTACACTGATCGGAAGGTGGTTCCATCCCTTGTCATAGTTGGAAATCCGTTACCCAATATGTGCTTGCGGTTTGATTGTATACTATTTGTAGAACGTGAGATGAAAGCGTTTCTGCTAGATGATTATTATATTGTGTTGATAGACATTATTATAATATCAAAAGGTTTTGATATAAAGATATTTTTGATTCTCATAAGGGAAAAACCCGTTCCGTTATATGGCGTGGTCTTATGAGATATCGTTCACTTGTTCAAATTGTTTTAAGCTATTTTACTCACACCAGTCCCATGACTGAACCGGAGTTTATTTTTTTTGTTCTACCTAAACTCTTGGGTGCCTAAATTTGTACGGGCAGTCAAGTAGTTCAGGATTTTACAGATCTATCTAAAGGAGCTAGAGCTGGAGGCTTCAGAATTCTATAGCTATTATTATTTCCGCTGTTGTTGTAAGTGTTGTACTCTGCAATTTTATTGTATACATATACTGTTTGTATTTCAAAAGTTATGTTATATTTTATTCGTTCCGCTGTGAGATTCGTGTTTACTCTGATGATGATGTTCTTCTTCTTCTTCTATTCTACTAGTTCTATCTTATCTATCCTCAACCTCTATCTTCTTTCTATTAATTTCCTGATTTCCAATGCAATTTGGGTTGGATTTGTGTTATTTAGTCATCTCAAATTGGACCGGATTTTCGGGTCATTACATGGTGCCCAGATTTATTGGTCCATTCCCTATACTTGAGCGGATTAGAACTCTCGCTTATAGAGTTCAATTGCCCGATTGGTTGCCTGGAGTGCATGATGTATTTCACGTATCTCAACTTCGAAAGCATGTTCATGATCCAGACTTGATCGTGGAAGAAGCAGCGCAATGGGATATAGAAATTACTCCAGAATTGGCTGTGAGAAGAGAGCCGCTAAAGATAATTGGCAAAGAAACAGAAGAACTGAGGAACAAGAAGGTTCACTTAGTCAAAGTACAATGGAGTGGAGATCCGCGAGATTGTACTTGGGAAACTGAGGAGAGTATTAAGAAAGCCTATCCTTTATGCAGGGTGGATATCTCTGATTGACTTCGGTGCAAGGTACATTTACCATATTTTGCATTTCCATTTTGTTCTCTACTTTGCTGTTGTTTTCTTTTCGTGGATGTATAACTTTTTAATTATATAGTCTGATTGATTTTAAAAGAGTATATGAATTAATTAGTATATTTTTGAAAGATAAAACAAATTGATTGCTGGATGTGTTGTTTGATTTTTGGTCGATTAATTAGAATTTTGAACCATTTAGCCAAATTGAACAAATATTGCACTGAACTGAAAATAGATAGAAATATATACATGTGCATTATATATGTGTGAACAGGTTATGGATAAACAGCTAAGCAGAGGAATAAAATTGTTTGCCCGACAAATAGGTACATGTTTATTGTATTTTTGGGGATTTGATGATTTTATGAGCCGATTGGCTAGCCGCTTAGCTTTTTCCTTTCCTTTTGGATTGGTGAGAGCCATGGGAGGCTATTTGAAATATCCCGAAGCTCCCCGTACAAAGGAGGTTATGGCAAAAAATTTCGAAAATTTAGGGTGTTAGCCAAATTTTTAAAGAATTAAAAAAAATTTAAAAACTGAAAAGTTGGAGAATGGAAGCCAGGAGGAAAGTTGAGTTGGTTAATTAGAACAACTTTCGACTTCGTTCCTTTTCGAGGACGAAAATTTTTAAGTGAGGGAGATTGTAACAACCCAGAAAATCTGAACCAATTTAAAAATTTTAAATTGGCTATTTTAGTGGATTTTTAATATTTAAAATAAATTATTTTAAATAATAGCGACGAAAAGTATGTTTGAATCGACGTTTGAAAATAAATATAATTATTTTTAATTATAAACAAGGCCTGAAATGGCGCGACAGTTTCAAAATTTCAATTCAAACTTTGACTGATTGTACCGGGTGCAAATTAAAACGGATTTTAGTGAAACCAAAAATATTTAAATCTGTTAGTGAATATCTTTCTACCGAATCTGAAAAATCGAAGTTTCGCAGCGGGAATCAAAAGTTATGGCCAAATGAATTTTCAGAAAGGTCGCTATAGAGTTTATATAGCCTTTGAAAATAGACATTTTGCAAACGACCTCAGAATTCGACGAATCCACTTTTGTTGGATCCGAGATGTCTAATTATTGCTAGGTTTCAAATTTCATAATTTTTGAAGTTAATATGTTAACATGGCAAAGGAAAATGTGTTTGGTCGATTTTTGTTAAATTGGATAGACCAGAAAATGGCATTTTTCAAACGGTCTCAGAATTCGACGAAACTAGTTTTTTTGGGACTGTATCGTCAAAACATAGCTAGATTTATTTTTCTGGGATTTCTGGGATCAGTATATGGCCCCGGCAAGTTGAAATGTACGTTCAAAACAAATATTGAATGTTTTATATTTTAATTTGAAGAATAACTGATTGAAACAGTGGAATGGGCCTACTAAACATATCCCATTGTGTTAGAAATGGGGGTATTTAGCGGGGGACGACAGTCATTGGGTTTGGATTGGAGTTCGTATGAGATAAGGGGTATTTTAGAAATTTAAAAATATATAAATTAAATATAAAAAATTGATTGGGCCTCACTCTCTCTCCCCCCGTTTTCTCTCTCCCCACTAACAATTAAAGGCGGAAACCACTTCCACCGTTCCCATCCATTTTCCGACCAAACCAGGAAGAATCAGACCCTGCTCCTGTTCAACTTTTTGAAGAACTCTCTCTCCTCTCCAAATCCATATAAGGAGCATCATTTAATGTTGAGTGTAGGAGGAGAACGATTGCCGAGAAGTCGAAGACTTCACAGCGCCGCCGCCACCTTCCTGGTGGATCGAACTGGCCATCTCCCCCCTGCGCACGTGCACCTCTCCTCCCTCTTCCTCGTGGTGAAGACCGATCGACGAATCACTACATGGATTTGCGTGAAAATCAAAACCTAGTTTTGAACGAATAGCTGAGGTAACAGTTTATTTTATTTTAAACTGTTCTATAACACTTTAAAGCGCTACGGTTTATGATTTCACTGTAAAAATCATATCTTTCTCGTTTGTTGACGAAATTCAGTGAAACAAGAGACGCCGGGACCATGAGGACGTCTTCTACATTTTAGAATAGATCGCATATTTTTCTGAGGCTTCTACAATTTTTTGTGGAGTGGAACCCAATGTGAGATTTCTGAATTATAAACGATATGGAAAGCAACGATGTATAAATTATATAGTCAAAGTATGAGTTATATAAGCGTTGTACACCTCATGTATAAGCATTGTATAAGTATTATGTTCGATGTATAAGTTATATATGCGTTGTAAAAATGATATATGCGTTGAAATAAATTGAAATGATATTGAAATGAAATCGAAATATAGTTATATACGTATATCTATATCTATATATATATATATATATACACACTCCCCTCGTCTACAGACCATGAACGATATATATTGGTTGTATATTGTTTGGATTATTGGTTGATGTGAAAATTTGGTGAATATCATGAATGGATGATTTGAAATGATTGATTGTGGTTGAAATCCCAATAGGATTAGTATATGGGAAAATTCGTCTGCGTACGAACTAGATATTGAAAATCCCCATTGTCAAAAGCTGCGAGGCTTTAAGTTAGAGCGAGGAGCCATACTAGGGACAGTCCCGGTTTTAACTACCCTGCCGTTATGTTGCCGAAATTTTCTGAAATATTTCTGTGTGTGATTTAAATTCATGTGTGATTTAAATTCATGTGTTGAAATAAAATTCATGTGTTGAAATAACATTCATGTGTTGAATAAAATTCATGTGTTGAATGGAGTTCATGTATTGAATAAATTCTTTGAAAAATAAAAATCACATTTTTATGATATATATAAACTATATAAAATAATCGTGTTTTGAAATAAATTGTTTTACATTAAAAATCACATTTTTATGATATATATAAACTATATAAAATAATTGTGTTTTGAAATAAATTGTTTTACAATAAAAATCACATTTTTATTATATATATGAACTATAGAAAATTCATGTGTTGAATAAAGGACCGGAACGATAAAAATCATATTTTTATCGTGTCTGTGAAGTCAAAAATATTCATGTGTTGAATATATATAGATTGAACAATAAAATCTACATTTTTATTGTGAATATGAAGTGTTAAAAATGGTGATGTGTTGAAATAAGTATCTGTTGGGTAAAAATATCATTTTTATCAAATATATGAAGTGAATATGGTTTTGGAATCGAGGAATGAATTATGTATTTATATATATAAATAAAATAAATTGAATAACGAAGCTGTAGTTCGTGTTTTGAAACCGTGATTTCAAACGATTAGTGCGGGAGATCCGACCATCGGATTTTCCCGAAACCGAAACCGTTGGGTTCGCTTTGGAAATATATTTCCAACGACCCCAACTTTGTGAAGATCCAAGGGTCGGATTGTCTGGAATGTTTAATTCAAATCTGATGAAAAACAACGCCAGAATCGATTATATTTATATTAATTATAATTAAATTATATCGAATAATGACGCTGCAGTTCGTATTTTGAAATAGAAACTTCATACGATTGTACCGGGAGATCCGACCGTCGGATTTTCCCAAAACTGAAACGTTGGATTTGTTTTGAAAAGATCTTTCTAATGATATAAAATTTCTGAAGATCCAACGGTTAGATTTTCAGATATGTGTAAATCAAATCTAAAGAAAAACAGCGCCACGGCCGCGTTATGGCCTGAAGCGTCATTTGAATGAATTGGCTATTTTTAAATGAATTAAAATAGCGATAAATCGTTATAAAATATTATAAACGATGTAGAATGGAAATAAACCGAATTTACCCGGTTTATTAGATATTTGATGGTTGAATGTGTTTAGTGTGAAAATTACATTTAAAAACAGAATTATTGATGTCGAATAATTTAACCATTGAAATGAATTGATTTAAATTCTAAATATACATGAATTATTTGAAAAGGCCGAGTTAAATCTCATTTCAAATAATTGATCGGCGATAAGAAGTCGATGATGAAGACGGTGGTTGAAGACCGGAGATCTTCACCTCGGTTGGATGATAACTGATGTCTTGATTGGGAGGCATCCCGAAATATAGATAATAAGTGGGGATCGTCCAGACCTACTTGGAGATTGATGGATATGCGAGGTATATGGTGCCTCCGGTTTTGTTCTGACCCAGAACGAACTTGTAAATGGACTGTGTGTCTGACATTGGATTTTGTTCTGTGCTGATTGATCTCTATTAAATATATATCTGTTTGGCGGTGGAGAATTTATTCTCTTGCTTAACGCCCTTCTCTGAGACGTACGAGCTCAGAGGTTATATATCGATAGAAATCAGTCGCATGGAGTGAATTGCCTATGTGGCATGCCTAAGTGGCAAATGATCATGGCTTCTGTTGAAAAGCAAAATATTATGGTTGATGATCAAAGCACAGCCTGTGTGGCATAGCTTTGTGTATAACGTTGATTCGCGAGCCTCACACCCCGGTATGAACCAGAAACGGGAGAGGACCTCAGGGAGGACATGCGTTTCCTTTTAGCTATGGTGGTGTCAGTGACCTACCAGCCTTGACATTTATATTATTTTCACCTATGTGGTTGTTGCTGTTGCGAGGCGCCTCAAATATATCAGTGACTGTATGGAGCCGATGGAGTCATTTGGCTCAATTACGCCCCAAAGGGCGGGGAAACGCAGTGTTCATACATTTTAATCCACATTGATGGACCAGCCCTGTCGCTCCAAGGGCTTGACTGAGTACTTGTCCTGAGGCTCAGGCAAGAGAGTCTCGAATTCGGTAAGGACTATCTTTTGCCTTGGTTCATGACGGAAATCCAATTTCCAAATACGACACCGTGCGGTTTTGATTGTATACCTATATAAGGTGACATAGTGGTATGGGGCATTAATGTCGTCTATGATTGATACTTATGATTTGAAATTATTTTTGAAACATATAAACACTAGTAATAATATCAAATGCTCTTGTTTTATTCGTATCAAGCATATTTTGGCCATTATAAGGTAAAACTCTATCCTCCGGTTTGCGTTGCATTGTGTGATGGGAACTGAGTCTTATAATGGCTTCATTTTTATAAAAAGCGTTGTGATGTTTAAAAGATTTACTTGTTTTAAAGCACTGGCAATCCAATGGAGTAAACCCGTTCCGCGAAAGTGGCGTGGTCCCGTGATTAGCCATATTATAAAATATGTTAAGTAGATTTCTCATACCAGTCCCATGACTGACTCGTAGTTTATTTCACTTGCAAACTCAGGTGCCCCTTTTTCTACACGGGCAGCCTTGTATTCAGGTCTTAGCAGGCTCTTTCTGGATAGCTGGAGCTGAAGATGGATTCTACCATTTATCTCTTTTTATGTTGTTCAGCTCCTATTGTACATATTATGTTTTATTTCCGCTGTAGACATTTATGTATAGCTGAACTGTATTTTGTACTAAGTATGATCCTGTATACTATGTAATTCTGATGATTATGTTTATCCAGTGTATTCTATTGTACATTATCAGGTTTATTTATCTATATCTGTTCTGCTGTTATTTGTTTATGTGTTATATTCCAAATATTACCCTTGCCACCGTCTTATGGGGTTTTGGGGTCGTCACAGACATTAAGTAACGCTATATTTCAGTCACACAGAACTTTATGTTCTGACCCCCTCTCCTTAACATCCAACAGGTCAATAGATGAGGTAAAGCCATGGATCAAGTCATGATTGAAGAAGAGTAAGAAGGCAAAGTTATTATGATATTATTAGCTGTTATTGCTTTGCTTCTATTGGAATCTTATGAGATTGAACTATTTGATGTACTTATTGAATAAACGTAAACTGTGACTGCATATTTCTGTGACTTTGAAATAAATGGTACATCTTATTTTTGGTGTAATATTTTCTCTTTCCGCTATGTGAGATTTCCGTTCGAAATATATGTTAGTATTATCTGTGCAAATGTAATCCTTACAGGAACCAACAACCCATTTAGAATGACTCTAAGTTTCAATGGGCCTTTTCTAGGTTGAAATTTAGGCCCATTCCGGGCGGGTTGTTACACCCAAGACTATTATCAGTGATAGAGACACTATCTTCATATCAAAGTTCTGGAAATTTTTTCAAGAGGCCATGGGGAGTTAGCTTTGCATGAGCATTGCTTATCACTCTCAATCTTATGGGCAAACAGAAGTGGTTAATAAGGAGTTAGAGGATCTATTGAGAGCATGTATATTGGATTTTGGAGGTAACTGGGAAGATCACCTCCATTTGGAAGAATTTACATATAATAATAGTTATCAAGGCACCATAGGAATGACACCATTTGAAACTTTATATAGCAAGCCATGTATATCTCCCATATGTTGGGTTGAGACTGGAGAAAGAGCAATTTTAGGACCAGAGTATATAAAAGAAATTACTGAAAAGATTGCACTGATTAGGAAGAGAATGGCAGCTTCACAAGATAGGTAGAAGAAATTTGCAGATAGAAAATGGAAACATGTATAATATCAGGTTGAAGACTTTGTTTTTATTAAAATTTCACCAATGAGTAAGGTGTTGAGATTTGGAAAACAAGACAAATTAGCACCAAGGTATGTGGGACCCTATAAAATTCTGGAAAGAATTGGCCTTGTGGCATACAAATTCGAATTGCCTGAAGATATGCAAGGGATGCACAATGTTTTACATTTAGCAAAATTGAGGAGATAGGTTCATGATAAGAATGACACTTTGGAGAGACCATCCCAGGTTCAAATAAAATCAGACTTGATTTATAAGAAAGAACCAGCGGGGATTTTGGCTAAAGAAGTGAAGAAATTAAGGAACAAGACTTTGAAGCTTGTGAAAGTGCAATAGAGTCTTGATCCAAATGATTGCACATGGGAATTAAAAGACAAAATTAGGATGAATTATCCTAATCTATTTGCAAATTAAAGGTATCTTTAATTTCAAAATTATTTAATTAGTATGTATCTTATGTTTGCTAAGCTCAATTTAATTATTTGGCTGAATGTGTTTGATCAGAGTTATAATCTCTAAGTTAAATTGATAATTTCATTCAATTATAAAGAAAATTATGAGGACACAATTCCTAAAAGGAGGTATATCTGCAATGACCCAGAAATAATTAGTGAAATTATTTTAAATTTATTTAAATTATTTTGCTAAATTTATTGGGAATTAGTAGGGTTTCTGGTCTGTGTGCATATGTGTGTATGCACATGTGTACAACAGGGTCATGCACAAGGCAGAACCATGAATTCCATGAAAGACAATATGATTTGAATATGTATGTATGCATTCTATTAAATTAAATTAAATTATCTGATTAAAAGAATCTGAGATAATATATATGCATGTATATGCTAAAGATACGTTATGCAAGTTTAAAAGTATGTATAAGCAGATTTAGTAAAGGATATTATTTTGAGTAAGTCACCATTTTGTCATGACTTGATATATGGAGGGAAAATGTTTTAAAAATATTTCTTTTATTTCTGAAAAGCAATTCAGATTTTTTTTCTAACAACTTTTTACCCCGAGCACTAAATAGAAAATGAGGAAAAGGTAAGATGGACAATTTTCACACAATTGATATGATTTGTTGAGGGTAAAACTGACTTTAGGTGACACAAAACCTAGGGATTGGAACAATATAAGTAGGGGGTATATGGGTATAATTTGGTTGCTTAGAAAACTGAGAGAATATTCATATATCATGTTTGAACACAAGGGAGCATGGCTTGGGGAATAAGGCAAGGTTCTCTAGTTTTTTGTTAGATCCAAAATTGGGTCTAACACCCGAATTGTTATAATTTGGGAGAGATTAATATCAGAATAAATGCAGGAAAAAGCAGAAAAGACACATGGTTTATATTGGTTCGGCGTTAAAGAGCATACGTCCACTTTATATCAATGATTATACTTAAGATTCGAGTACAACCAATGATTTATCTCTCAACCTCACTTTTACAATATTGATTCACTTAGTAAATTCAAGATAAATCTGAGTAGAAATAATAGAGACATGGTTATAGTGAAATCAGAGCTCTGAATTGCCAAAAGATCCCCAAAAATGCCAAGTCTGGGGCTATTTATAGATGATATTTGCAGACAGATCGTGGTCATACGTGTCACAAATCCCGATGATCTCGGACGGGTTTGTAGCCTGATGGAGAAATAGTCAATGTGACAGTTGGGGACAAGTGTCGCGAGATCCTGCATTTTTGGATCGTGGTAGACTTAGTCGTAGTCTTCGTTTCTCAACTTCAGGGATCGGATCGTGGGGCTCGTGAGAGGATGGATCAGATCGCCCATGATGATCGCGAACGGGGGGAGAGTAGCAGCAGCGTCACGATCCGGTGAAGGCTTGGTGACCACAATCGGAGTTTGGTGACGTCTACAAGTAAAATTCAATAGTGAAAATATGTGTGAATCTTGGTGGCTTGATCCAAAAGCTAGCCAACATTTTTTCCCCTCGAAGTATGTTTTATCGAGAATGGAACATGCTTCGAAATTAACGAGCTATCTTTTCACGAAACGATGTGGATCAGTGGCTGTGACTGTCTGAAATGTCGTACTGCTTCAGAAAGTTGCGCTCTTTGACTGATAAAAATATCGGATTGAATCATCAACCACTTCTCTATTCATCGAGCGACTTTCATTTCTTGAACTCCTGAAGATATTATTATCAAGTTGCCAAGTAAGTTTTAAAACTTTTGGTCATAGGTAGCATTAATAACTTTAGTATACCTACAAGTATGCAAATTTACCTTTCTGATCCATCGGTCACATTTAGGCTTGGATCGCCATTTCTCACTACCATTTGCTGTGGATCATTCGACGCGTTCGTGTAGAGCAGTTTGAAATGTCACGGATCGTCGCCCTGGATGGCCCATTCGTGAACCATGGTGGGATCCTCAGTGCTCGCGGCCCATCAGGCCTCACGAGCCACATAGGACAAAAAATGGGAAGATTAAAAGCCTCTTCTCATATTATATAAGCCGACCCTTTTCTTCCCATCTGCTCCTCTTCTTCTCCTCATTACTGCCGCCCTTTCCTCTTCAATTCCTAACCCTAATTTGCTTGCCATCGAATTCAAGCGCTCTCGAGGCCAATTAATCAAATTAAAAAGGTAATAAAAAGGATAATTTTGCATGTAACTCTTTCCTTCTTATTGAATATCGATTCGAGTTCGATTTCCGTGGGTAATGGTGGAGTTAGTGGCATTGAAGCCTGAGAGTGGCGGTGGTACTGAGTTCGTTCATAGAAGGAGAGGGGGAGCGAGAAGGGAGGAGGAGCAGGTCGGGTTGGTTCGTAGGCGAAGCTTTGGCTCGAGTCGCTTCGTGGTGACGGAGAAATGATGGGAGAAGGGATGAAGATGAAGTGTTAATTTGACTAGCGGATTGGGTCGTGGATACAGAGCAGCATAGGTTCGTGGAGACATGAAGTAAAGTGGATCGTGGTGGGTTATCACGATCCATTCAAGTAAAGCTTGAGGGGTCAGGAATTCCATTGTTCCGTGATCTGAAGCTTCCCCACGATCCGATCCACTTCACGAACCGACGATACATAACGATCCAAACCCTGTCCCATGAGCCAATTCAATGAACGATCCGTTGCACATGTTGGCCAAATAATGCAATTTAATTCTGATATTCCTACGGACAGTTAGGTTAGAGCCTTAGAGATGAACTTTCTGGACTGAACAACTTAACTTAATGACATATCACGACCAATATCATGTTCATTTAACTAACTTCATGCTTTTCTTATATGTACGCACAAGCACACACTTGTATTTACACACACGGGGAACGGGTAACTTGTGTTCTAATTTTTACTCGCCAACACAGCTATGTCGGATAAACAAGCGATTGAGACACAGAATGAAAGTACCGAATCAGAGACATCAGTACATCATGGCCCTGATGTGCTTCCCTCAGATTCAGATGAGGAAAAATCTGACCCTAATTAAGAGATAGATACCGATATAGAGTCAACGACTTCTGAGAGCACATCCCTTGAAGATGAGGATGATCGAGCTCCTGATGAAATTCCGGGTGTTAAGGAAATAGAGAATCTCACTGATTCTTTACCCTCCAAGTTAGACGATATAAAACTTAAGAAGATATGTTTAAGACATGGAATTCCCTGGGACGATGTGAAAACTCCAGAAAGCGAAGATAGACCTCATTCTGCCCCAGAGGGGTACATGACTGTTAGTCGACTCGTGTGCTGGGTAGGAGCTATTCTTCCTTTTCCTCCACTTGTTGTCGATCTCTTAAGACAGTTACACATTGCCCCCATGCAACTTCATCTGAATGCCTATGCGGCTCTGTATACTCTGTATATTGCTTATATGGAGATTCTACAGACCGATCTTACCCTTAAAGATCTGAAATTCTATTACCATTTCAAGCATCGTTCCGCAGGGGCTCCCAGTTTTTCTTTCTTCGAATCAGTTGCCAACAGAAAAGTCGTGACGGATGGTTATAGTAATATAGGGGATATCAAATCTGACTGATTGTATATAAAGCATCAAGCTGGATGTGTGAGGAAGTGGTTACAAGCAAGTATATTTTCAACTTTCCCGCGTTTACTTCGAATGCATAATTTCAGCACTATTGGATCATTTTGTTCCATACAGATCACAACTTTGAGAGAACAGAAGGATCGATATATGAAGACCGATTGTCTTGCCTTCTAAAGAGTAACTCAGATTTCTTAAGGATTAAGAAATGTATCACCGACGAGAACCTTCACAAACACCATATTTTAGATATAAGATTCGGACTTGGAGTGGGCGGCAAACCTTACAAGTATATACCTCCGACTGAGGGAGAAGGAACTTCTCAAGCTGTAGAGACAACTACGCTTCGCAAGAGTCCTTCGCCGATGATTAACCAGGATGATGAAGATTTAAACGTATACAAAGGAGACGAGGGGCAAGCTGACGAATCAAAGGAGGTCCCGACCTCCTAGGGGCAGTCTCCCTTAAGAACTTCATCACCGGTTGAGTCTGTCGCTCAGGATGAGTTAACGGAGGAACAAATACTTGGGGAATTGAATAAGATTCCTTTACCAGATGATATCTATATTCAGGAAGACTTCGGAGGGGAACCAATTTTTCCCATCTTTGATGAGGTGAATGTCCTAGTTGGAGAAAAAGGAGCCATCTAAACGAGCCTAACTCTGGGCCCTGGTCCGTTAAAAGGGGATTTCACGAGATGCACAAATCACATGCACCATTTACCATAACACTTTTATACTGCTGTCATTCATAGTTTTAACATGAACCTGTTTCTTTTGCAGGGAAAATGTCTCACAAACGGTCTTATTCTTATCGTTCCCTTCGTGAGGGCACACCAAGCCTCCTTCCAGATCCCGATCATGTTCGTAATGATAGTCGGGGAAGAGATAGTTGTCGGCCCCGGGATTCTCATCAATCTTTTTCTACACGATCTCGATCTCCATCGAAGCAAGTTTCTGAAAAGCCTCATAGTCGTTCATCGCTACCGGCTGGGGGCAAGCAACTTCCTAGAGATTTGACCCCTCCGAAGAGTACGCCTTCCCATGTCCAGTCTTCTAAAAAACACCACGAGCCGGAGGGTAAAAACAGAGATGAGGGCAAGATCGTGGAAAAGAGAAAGACATCTCATGTTTCCTCTAGTGAGCATGACTTAGATACCACCGCTACACAGAATATTGTTCCTAATTCCGAGATTCAAGCCAGGCTGGAGCGCTTGCAAAAGAAATTTCCTAATATTTTCTTTGAGAGGATGATGTTCGTCCCGGATCTTGAGCCGGTTCACGAGGATTGGGACACAGCGGTGATAGGGTATGTATGTCATGTGGCTAAACAATATAGGGCAATGAAGAGGCATGATGTTCATCTTTCAGATGCCATCCGTCGCCTAGAGATGGACGCGGCCAGGTCCCTAGTGAAATTTGAGAATGATGCCAAGGCTAGGAGCAAAATGGAAAAAGAACTAGAGGATGCACATGCCCAACTGGCTTTAGCTCGGCGAGATGCAGAGAATTACAGGTCTGAGCTGGAAAGTGCTAGGGAGCGTTTTCGTAGTGAGCTTGATTCAAATAGCCAGGAACGGGTGGCTCTGAGGAAGGAGGTGGAAGATCTTAGGACAATTAATACTGAACTAAAGACAGCACAGGAACGCTTTGCTGCTGAGAAAGCTGCCTGGGAGAAAGAGAGGGCGAGCTTAAAAGACGACCTCACTCTTGCCAAAAAGGAAAAAGAGGTTTTAAATGATCAACCTGCCCAAGCTAAGGAGCGTGCAGCTCTCGCTGAAAGTAACGCCAATAATGCTCTTGAATCGGCCACTGCTACTGCTGATAAGCTCGCTGAAAAAGAGAAAGACATAGCTGGTTTTGAGGAACTGTTGTTCGACTTCTTTGGTCAAGTCATCAAGACTCGAGACATCCTTGGATTCCGGATTATCATGTTACTCTGGCCAGGGTATGGGATGCAATTGTTGAAGGCGAGAAGCGGCAATTGATGGTCGACGAGATTGACGAAAACTAGCTGATGCAGACCTTTCTCAGAGGTAAAGAACCTAAGGCTTTAGAGAAAGGTAGACGCCTAATCCATGAAGAGATCGAGAGGGAGAAGATTAAGCTCAAGGGCAAGGATAAGGTTGACGAAGGCTCGAGATCGGTGGTGGAGCCCAAAACCTATGAAGTTGAGGAATATAACCCTGATGATCCATTGATTCCCTTGGCTCCAACCCCTCCGGTTGTCAGAACCACCACTACAAATCTGGGAGATGAGTCGGCTGAAGGTATCTCCATATTCTCTCCATAGTTCATCAAAGCGATCGTAACTTGTCGTCGTCTCACGGGACAGACAACTAACATGGACACATCTTCTCCTGATTCACTAACATTTACTTCTCATGGTGTAGGTACCAAATTTGTTGAGAAAGATGCAGAGGAGAAGGTAGTGGCAGAGAAAGTTGATGTCCCCCCAGGTACTGGTGTTGAAGTTTCTGAGATTCCAAAGCAAACCGAGGGTACAACAAGTGAGAGAGTCACGGTAGCACCCGTGGAATCCGGCACCGATGCTCTTGCAGACGCTGAGGTTATTGCGGCTTTGCAAGACACAGATGGTGGCCACAGAGATGAGGAAGTGGAAGTTGTCATCATAGATGAGGCCATGGATGATGATAGTGAAACCTTGGCTGACATGCAGGCTAGGAAAGAAAAGAAGTTGGTTCTTAAGAAGGGGGAACATGACCCTGTGTTCGTGCCCCCTATTTCCGAAATCGACCCCGAGACTGGGTTGGTTATAAGATTCTGTTCCAAATCAATAACTTCACAACTTGCCTCCCAACCTTCTAGTCCTCCCTCGGAGCCTCTTGTTGATAAGAGGAAGAGGAAAAAACGTGACCGCTCTGATGCTGACAAAGAGGGGTCGGAGAAACAGTAGAAGGAAAAGAAATCAAAATCGTCTCCCAAGTGTAAATAGAATGCACTTATTAGCTCATATTTGGCTTTTAGGATTTCCTTTGGCCAAAAATGTTGTTGTGAGAGTGGCCCTCACTTTTGTTTAGCTTCTCGTTCTTGTAAATCCCCTTTCAGTAAATGAAAATCTATTTCTTTTGCGCCATTGCGTTCCTGCGAGTTCATCATGTTGGCAGAGATTAAATAATCATAACCGAAACAATCATAATTAAATACTGAAGTCATGAGTAATAATCATTAATCATAACCGAAAAAATCATAACTAAATACTGAAATCATGATTAATAATCATTGAGAAGTTCGTGTGCTAAGTAAATGTGTAGTGGTGTACGTATATGCCCACAATCAATCGTCATTATAGTGCCTGGCCAGGGCTTATTGGCGATTGATTAGGACTATGTCTGTACTCCCCCCCCCCCCATCCAGAAATGAGGGGTTCGGGCCCCCTTTTTCATTCTTGTCCCTACTCATGGGATGGGAGCCCTTGAGTGGCATATGTCACTGTGCTTTTATATTCTCCCGATCCTTCAGCAGGGTAAGATTTCTCTTGGCGCTAAGTCTCTAGCACCTTTATTGTAACACCCCGTAATTCTGTAACACTAAAATTCACGAATCAAGGCAGAATTAAGAGTTAAAATCAAAATCAAGGGAAACGGGCAACGCATTGCGTTCGTCTCAGAAAAATACGCGAAATAGAGTCCGAGTTTTCGAAAATCGGAGTCAGTATGACCAAGATATGGCCCGACAAAGTTTTCAGAAAATTCCAAGTTCAAAACAGTTTAAACTAGAGTTAAATTCGAATTCAAACGCGCAGGGGGCAGGGCGGGAAAATTCCCGCCTAGGTCAAGTCGACAGGGGTGTCGACTGCACAGTCGACACCCCCCCCCCCCATGTCGACTGCCCAGTCGACATGGGTGTCGACCTGCCCGCTTTTTTCAGCTTTCTGCACCTGGTTCGTTCTGCTGTATTTGGTCACGTTTTCTGACCAGGTTCGTCCGTCTAACACTATATAAACAGCTCTGGTCTTCTTCTCTATTCACAATTCTTTTCTACCATTATGCTGCAAAGATTCTTGTTAGTCATGGCTCCTCCTCCTCTAAAATGTATAAATAAAATAATATATATAAAATAAACCAAGACGAGGAAATGCTGCTAAAAGATTTTCAAGAAGAGTTTCAAGTCAAGCTAGGATTCAAGAGGAGGTTCAAACGACTTCAACAACTGTTTTTCTACGAATCTTAGCAATGCCATCTTTCTGTTCTAATCTAATCTCTGTAAGTCAGTTATTTTTAGATTTGAACGTTTTTCTTTGTTCGTGACATGAAATTAAAGGAATAAAATAATATGCCAAATCTCTCTCTCTCTATTCGAATCAGTGCCTACATTCTTGAACATAATTAAGAACTGTTATGATTCGAGGACAAATAAGACTATGACTATGAGCATTTTCCTATGACTATGAACATTGCCTATGACTTTGGACATTGCCTATGACTATGAACATTGCCTATGACTTTGGACATTGCCTATGAACATTGCCTATGACTGTGACTGTGACTATGAGGATTATTTCCTTGACTAAGCCTATGCCTTTAATTAGAAAACATAAACTATTGCCTTTGACATAACAAGGACATCTGTGATTAAACACCTATGATTCATGACTAGGAAAGTGTTGTTTAAGCTTTGTTATTATGAGATCGAGTCTAAACCCGATTATTTATTCTGCCTGTCTTTGTTTTTCTTTGGTTTTAGACCTTGGGGATTTACCTATTAAGTTAGGTCTACCCATGTTCTTTAACCTACTCTGTCTATTTTTGGTTTTAGACCTTGGGAATTTACCTATTAAGTTAGGTCTACCCATGTTCTTGAACCTACGTCGTTATTCAAAACCATTTTATGCCAGTTGTTATATCTATCCTTTTCATAGCAATCTTTGGTTCATTCCCTATTTTCTACGAATCTAGATTTATCTATAATATAGATTGAAACACGATTGTACGAACGGTGGGAATGCGATTTGGGGCAAATATGAAATTTACTAAAACGTAGTTCAACTTGGAAATTGGCATAAATTGGGAACATGTATTATGGCATGTTCATAGAAATGCAAATTGGATAAATTTGACATAAATTATAAGATGTGTAATTTGAATCTTATATTGACGTGTAAACCTAGTATTTACATGAATAGTGAACTAGAGTAATAAGTCTAGTTTGACGTGAATTAGAATGTTAAATCAGAATGGGATTAGCTAATTTGGCTCGATAAGTATATTGGCATAAACTTGAAATTGGCCATAATTGGGAGTAATTTTCAGGATTAGCAAAATCATGGTTAATGACACTTCATTTGGTATGGTTTACCAAAAAGCATAAACATGATATAGAGGGGAAAATGGGCCATAAGAATAAAGGTTGACAATTTACATTAAAAGAATAATTGGGAAATAAGTAAATTAGGATTAATTTACTTATAGAATTTGTCCTAAATGAGGAAATGTTAATTTAGACAAATTAAAGGTTTGTTAACGACATCTCTTTTAATAATAAACCAGAAAGTTCTAGGGTGACAGAGAGGATAGTGTCTAGGCTTGGGTTTGGAAAATACAAGTTTTCTGCTCTCCCTGGCTATCCCTAACTGATCCGACAGACGGGATGGTTACTTTCAAAACCTGATTTTAAAATTAAACAAAACCCTTTGAACTAGAAAACACGAATAGACCTAACCCGAGGTTAGACTGAGTTGCGATGTAAACCTGCCCGGAACCAACCGGCACATCCAGTAATCGCAACAATATCTGTCTAATGTGAGTGGTCGAGGCTTTAATTTATTTAGTTAAAGATAAAACAAGAATGCTAGGGTTAAGTTAACCAGTTCAACATGATAACCAGACTAATGGGTGGGGTTAGGTTCAGACTGACACTTAGCACAGTTAAGCTAGAAGGGGAGGGCTAAGTCCATAGAGACACTTAACCAAACTCAAGGTAGCAAAACGAGACTTGTAGGGGTTAAGTAAAGTTTATATACTTTGCCATATTTACATGTTAACTAGTCTAGAAAGTGGGGTTAAGTAAAGTTAATACACTTAGCCAAATTAACATGTTAACTAGACTAGAGGTTGGGGTTAAGTAAGATTTAATACACTTAGCCAATTTGATATGTTAGCTAGGCTAGACCGTAGGGTTAAGTAAACTTGAACACTTAACCATCAGATTTCGATAAAGGAATAGGGTTAAGTCTAAAACATGAAGAGATAATACTTAACCGTTAATAACAGGTTAGTTAAAACAGACGGGCAAGGTTAAGTTAAAAAGGAACACTACAGGGTGAATGGGTAAGGTTAAGTAATAAGAAATATTTAACCAATATAACTTGGTTTGTGGTGGGGTTAATTCAACATGAATTTCTGATAACACTTAACCAGTTTGACAGGATAAATGAAGAGGGTTAAGTCGGCTTGAATTGACTAATGACACTTAACCAATCCAAATTGACAGGAAAGGAAACTAAGTAGTAAACCTTAGTTAAGAAAACAACGATTCTGTAAACTAAGTGGTAAATCTTAGTTAGTAAAACTAAGTACTAATTCTTAGTATAACACGGGAAGGAGCGAATGTCCGTCTGAGTAAAAAGAAGGCTCCAACAAATTGGGTTACGAAGCCCGAGGCTTCGAGGGGACGTGAGGGTACTCTTGGTATCCCTCTGTGAGGCTGCAGATGATTCTCCTGGGCTCACAAAGGTTAAGGTCTGCGTAGAAGAACCAGGAGTATGCCTTGGTTGCAATACATGGCAACCTAAAGACCAGGATGGACCCGCGTGATTCGGCGAGAAGACGGTAGCCCTGTGATAGCAACTCGTCATCTACCATCCATCTTGAGTCAATCGAGATACGTGAAGCGGAAAGGCGGAGAACTCCAAAAGACCATATACTTGCTATCTAGTTATGGTTGCGGATGGCCATAGGATAGTGGGGCACCGGGGGTCGGCGTATAGTTCTCATTTTACAAGGTGTGCCTTCCATTAATTGAGGGAGGGGTCAAGTGGGACCATAGCCACTGGAATACAAACAGACCTTAGCATCTGCATCGGCAGATATCTGAAAGCTCCCGACCGAGTTCTGTATTCCTTGATTTGCCCTATCACAGGACTCGGATCGCACATTACAGGACATGTGCATCTAGACAAGCGATAACGATTCGTGATACATGCGTGGGGAAGCCTAGGAACATATACCACTCTAGGTAGTGTGTCCTAGACTTGGGGGCATCGTTCGACAGGTAGCGCAATCCCTAGTTGGACTAGGTGGTATAAACCCTGAACTCGAAAAGCGTTCAGCAGATAGCGTAAAACTCTAGTTAAATCTAGAAAGCACTTGATAGAAAACCCTAGATTAGATCTAGGTAATAAATAATAAATGTATGCCTGAAGGCAATGGAAACTACAGGGGTTGGGATCACGTTATCGTTACTAGTTGAACACTGGTTAGGTGGTGCAGAGATATAGAAACCAGTATAACAAGGAAATAGCAAAGCTGCGAAAGTATTAGAGCGTATTCAGTTATCTTAGCATATCTTGTGACTACCTTGTCTAATCTTGTTGACCCTATCATCATGGTGTAATCTTGTATTCAGTTAATTCATGTCATTTTGTTTTTCCTTGTTCACATGCTAGAAGTTACTGAACTTACTCAGGCTTTATGTTTGACTCTGTTTTTCTTTCGTCTTCTTTTCTTCCGCCCCCCCCCCCAGGTAGTAGAGGAGGGAGTAGTATAGCTCAGGTTAAGTTGGACCGTCACTCTTTCCCAGCTTGAAGATTTGTCGAAGTTTTGCTTGGATTCTCTTTTTTAGATGCTATGGCTGGTTCTTGCTACATTGGGGAATATAAATGTATTTTTATGCTTCTTTATTTTGTAAGACAGATGACACTCTGATATTGTAAAGAAATATTTGTACAAACTATTTTATCAATAAAGCAAAGTTTTATTTTCCGCTGTTTAATTTTTGTCTGTCTTGTAATTTATCTGCATCTTTTACCCTAAATGCTCCACAGAACTTAGTGCATTCCCTTGTGAGTGACACTAACAGACGTGGGGTGTTACACGTGGTATCAGAGCTGAAGGTTACCAGATCAGATAAAGGATTTGAAAAATTATTTTCAAAACGATTTTTAAAGAAGCATTTTCAAGAGAAAAGATTTGTTTTAAAGACATATTCCCCAAAGCCATATGCACTGTCTTCTCTTCCTCTGTTTAAAATTCTAGTCTCCTTCTTTCTTAAGTCCCTGGGGCTCCTGGCTTTCTGGGAGGTAACCTCATTGAAGGGCAAAGTAGTGCCCGGCTTCCATCCATAGCCGTAGTTGTTTCATCTACGGGCAGTTTTCTTTCGAAGCTTATAGGGTTTTCCGGACGATGGAAGCAGTTTTCGAGAGATTTGTCAACATGACTACACACGAAAGGGGATGAGGAGTTTGGCTAAGGAGCATAACCCTAGGACGAGGAATTCATTATACAAGAGGAAGTATCTTTGCTAGGGAATGATAGGACATATAATTAAGGAAAAGAACAAGAACAAGGAACAAGATTTTCAGAAGGGCAAGTACATGCTTTCAGCACCAAGTGTACCTAGGAGAAAGGTAGTAAAGTTCTGTTGAAAGGGTCTAGTTTTGCTGTTCGTACTATTTCCTTTGGTTTTAGCGCTTCGCATTTGTTCATATCCACTTCCATAGTTGAGTCTCTGCACCATAGTACTTGTATAGTAGAAAGATCCCACTAGAGTCTCAAATCCCATTTGGTGGTCCGACCAGTTTATTTTTGGTTAGTAGGGATTTGGGGATAGCTACTGAGTTTGCTTATATCACCTCATGAGGATCGTCTAAATTCGGAAGAGATATTCCTTGGGTGTTTGTCTGATATTGGTTTAGGCCTTTGGGGCTTGTACATGAGGAATGTCGAGTTCGCTTTGGATGGTTTGCGTGAGAGATGAATAGTTGTGGCAGCTACTCTAAAAAGTACGGAGTGATCTTTTGACTTTCATAGTTATGGCGTGATGGATAAGCTAAGAGAGAGACCTCTAATCATCTTAGTACATATACTTGACGCCGTGATTGACATTTGTTTATTTCGGAAATGGAGATCTGGAACTTCGCAATCGTAAAGTTAAATTAGTTAAGATACAGTGGAGTAAAGCTCAAGAAGGCTAGATACTAGCATCGTACCCTTTTCTTTGAGGGTTCATCCTTGATTTCTTTGTTTTAGGAGCTTTACGCATAATTGTTTCTCTCTTTCCAAAGTATATCACCTAGGTCGTATCTTAGATCCTTAGGTAGAAGCCAATGGATGTAAACATGTGTTTGAAACATGTTATGGTTGGTGGTTGCAAGTGGTTGCTAATGGTTGCTTGTGGATGCATAATGCATACGTATTAGGCACTAACTCAGTTCGGACGCTTTCATATTGCATTTACAGATATGTATTTATTTGTAAGTTGAGCCTGATATGTTATCATATGGATGTTGCATATGGATGAATGGCCGTGCACGCATGTAGTATTTACATAACTAGGGATGCTTGCATACATGATTGGACGCATGGCACTAACATGATTCGCATTAAGGAGGTCAACTGAATCAGTAGACCGCCTGATTTTGCATTAGATAAAGACATATACACACACTATGCATATGAACATGAAGGCATTAGAAATCTTTTAAGGACAATGGATGCCTGTGATTGAATGGTTGAGTAGATGGGTGATTGGATGGTAGGACACATTCTTCCTAACTTGGAGATTTCGGGGACGAAATCCTTTTAAGTGGGGGAGAATGTAACACCCCGTAATTCTGTAACACTAAGATTCACGAATTAAGGCATAATTAAGAGTTAAAATCAAAATCAAGGGAAACGGGCTATGCCATTGCGTTCGTCTCGGAAAAATACGCGAAATAGAGTCCGAGTTTTCGAAAATCGGAGTCAGTATGACCAAGATATGGCCCGTCAAAGTTTTCAGAAAATTCCAAGTTCAAAACAGTTTAAACTAGAGTTAAATTCGAATTCAAACGCGCAGGGGGCAGGGCGGAAAAATTCCCGCCCAGGTCAAGTCGACAGGGGTGTCGACTGCACAGTCGACACCCCCCCCCCCATGTCGACTGCCCAGTCGACATGGGTGTCGACCTGCCCGCTTTTTCCAGCTTTCTGCACCTGGTTCGTTCTGCTGTATTTGGTCACGTTTTCTGACCAGGTTCGTCCGTCTAACACTATATAAATAGCTCTGGTCTTCTTCTCTATTCACAATTCTTTTCTACCATAATGCTGCAAAGATTCTTGTTAGTCATGACTCCTCCTCCTCATCTAAAATGTATAAATAAAATAATATATATATAATAAACCAAGACGAGGAAATGTTGCTAAAAGATTTGCAAGAAGAGGTACAAGTCAAGCTAGGATTCAAGAGGAGGTTCAAACGACTTCAACAACTGTTTTTCTACGAATCTTAGCAACGCCATCTTTCTGTTCTAATCTAATCTCTTTAAGTCAGTTATTTTTAGATTTGAACGTTTTTCTTTGTTCGTGACATGAAATTAAAGGAATAAAAGAATATGCCAAATCTCTCTCTCTCTCTATTCGAATCAGTGCCTACATTCCTGACATAATTAAGAACTGTTATGATTCGAGGACAAATAAGACTATGACTATGAGCATTTGCCTATGACTATGAACATTGCCTATGACTTTGGACATTGCCTATGACTATGAACATTGCCTATGACTTTGGACATTGCCTATGAACATTGCCTATGACTGTGACTGTGACTATGAGGATTATTTCCTTGACTAAGCCTATGCCTTTGATTAGAAAACATAAATTATTACCTTTGACATAACAAGGACATCTGTGATTAAACACCTATGATTCATGACTAGGAAAGTGTTGTTTAAGCTTTGTGATTATGAGATTGGGTCTAAACCCGATTATTTATTCTGCCTGTCTTTGTTTTTCTTTGGTTTTAGACCTTGGGAATTTACCTATTAAGTTAGATCTACCCATGTTCTTTAACCAACTCTGTCTATTCTTGGTTTTAGACCTTGGGAAGTTACCTATTAAGTTAGGTCTACCCATGTTCTTGAACCTACTTCGTTATTCAAAACCATTTTATGCCAGTTGCTATATCTATCCTTTTCTTAGCAATCTTTGGTTCATTCCCTATTTTCTACGAATCTAGATTTATCTATAATCTAGATTGAAACACGATTGTACGAACGGTGGGAATGCGATTTGGGGCAAATATGAAATTTACTAAAACGTAGTTCAACTTGGAAATTGGCATAAATTGGGAACATGTATTATGGCATGTTCATAGAAATGAAAATTGGATAAATTTGACATAAATTATAAGATGTGTAATTTGAATCTTATATTGACGTGTAAACCTAGTATTTACATGAATAGTGAACTAGAGTAATAAGTCTAGTTTGACGTGAATTAGAATGTTAAATCAGAATGGGATTAGCTAATTTGGCTCGATAAGTATATTGGCATAAACTTGAAATTGGCCATAATTGGGAGTAATTGTCAGGATTAGCAAAATCATGGTTAATGACACTTCATTTGGTATGGTTTACCAAAAAGCATAAACATGATATAGAGGGGAAAATGGGCTGTAAGAATAAAGGTTGACAATTTACATTAAAAGAACAATTGTGAAATAAGTAAATTAGGATTAATTTACTTATAGAATTTGTCCTAAATGAGGAAATGTTAATTTAGACAAATTAAAGGTTTGTTAACGACATCTCTTTTAATAATAAACCAGAAAGTTCTAGGGTGACAGAGAGGATAGTGTCTAGGCTTGGGTTTGGAAAATACAAGTTTCCTGCTCTCCCTGGCTATCCCTAACTGATCCGACGGACGGGATGGTTACTTTCAAAACCTGATTTGAAAATTAATCAAAACCCTTTGAACTAGAAAACACGAATAGGCCTAACCCGAGGTTAGACTGAGTTGCGATGTAAACCTGCCCGGAACCAACCGGCACATCCAGTAATCGCAACAATATCTGTCTAATGTGAGTGGTCGAGGCTTTAATTTATTTAGTTAAAGATAAAACAAGAATGTTAGGGTTAAGTTAACCAGTTCAACATGATAACTAGACTAATGGGTGGGGTTAGGTTCAGACTGACACTTAACACAGTTAAGCTAGAAGGGGAGGGCTAAGTCCATAGAGACACTTAACCAAACTCAATGCAGCAAAACTAGACTTGTAGGGGTTAAGTAAAGTTAATATACTTAGCCAAATTTACATGTTAACTAGTCTAGAAAGTGGGGTTAAGTAAAGTTAATACACTTAGCCAAATTAACATGTTAACTAGACTAGAGGTTGGGGTTAAGTAAGATTTAATACACTTAGCCAATTTGATATGTTAGCTGGGCTAGACCGTAGGGTTAAGTAAACTTGAACACTTAACCATCAGATTTCGATAAAGGAATAGGGTTAAGTCTAAAACATGAAGGGATAATACTTAACCGTTAATAACAGGTTAATTAAAACAGACGGGCAAGGTTAAGTTAAAAAGGAACACTACAAGGTGAATGGGTAAGGTTAAGTAATAAGAAATATTTAACCAATATAACTTGGTTTGTGGTGGGGTTAAGTCAACATGAATTTCTGATAACACTTAACCAGTTTGACAGGATAAATGAAGAGGGTTAAGTCGGCTTGAATTGACTAATGACACTTAACCAATCCAAATTGACGGGAAAGGGAACTAAGTAGTAAACCTTAGTTAAGAAAACAACGATTCTGTAAACTAAGTGGTAAATCTTAGTTAGTAAAACTAAGTAGTAATTCTTAGTATAACACGGGAAGGAGCGAATGTCCGTCTGAGTAAAAAGAAGGCTCCAACGAATTGGGTTACGAAGCCCGAGGCTTCGAGGGGACGTGAGGGTACTCTTGGTATCCCTCTGTGAGGCTGCAGATGATTCTCCTGGGCTCACAGAGGTTAAGGTCTGCGTAGAAGAACCAGGAGTATGCCTTGGTTGCAATACATGGCAACCTAAAGACCAAGATGGACCCGCGTGATTCGGCGAGAAGACGGTAGCCCTGTGATAGCAACTAGTCGTCTACCATCCATCTTGAGTCAATCGAGATACGTGAAGCGGAAAGGCGGAGAACTCCAAAAGACCATATACTTGCTATCTAGTTATGGTTGCGGATGGCCATAGGATAGTGGGGCACCGGGGGTCGGCGTATAGTTCTCATTTTACAAGGTGTGCCTTCCATTAGTTGAGGGAGGGGTCAGGTGGGACCATAGCCACTGGAATAAAAACAGACCTTAGTATCTGCATCGGCAGATATATGAAAGCTCCCGACCGAGTTCTGTATTCCTTGATTCGTCCTGTCACAGGACTCGGATCGCACATTACAGGACATGTGCATCTAGACAAGCGATAACGATTCGCGATACATGCGTGGGGAAGCCTAGGAACATATACCACTCTAGGTAGTGTGTCCTAGACTTGGGGGCATCGTTCGACAGGTAGCGCAATCCCTAGTTGGACTAGGTGGCATAAACCCTGAACTCGAAAAGCGTTCAGCAGATAGAGTAAAACTCTAGTTAAATCTAGAAAGCACTTGATAGAAAACCCTAGATTAGATCTAGGTAATAAATAATAAATGTATGCCTGAAGGCAATGGAAACTACAGGGGTTGGGATCACGTTATCGTTACTAGTTGAACACTGGTTAGGTGATGCAGAGATATAGAAACCAGTATAACAAGGAAATAGCGAAGCTACGAAAGTATTAGAGCGTATTCAGTTATCTTATCATATCTTGTGACTACCTTGTCTAATCTTGTTGACCCTATCGTCATGGTGTAATCTTGTATTCAGTTAATTCATGTCATTTTGTTTTTCCATGTTCACATGCTAGAAGTTACTGAACTTACTCAGGCTTTATGTCTGACTCTGTTTTTCTTTCGTCTTCTTTTCTTCCGTCCCCCCCCCCATCCCAGGTAGTAGAGGAGGGAGTAGTATAGCTCAGGTTAAGTTGGACCGTCACTCTTTCCCAGCTTGAAGATTTGTCGAAGTTTTGCTTGGATTCTCTTTTTCAGATGCTATGGCTGGTTCTTGCTACATTGGGGAATATAAATGTATTTTATGCTTCTTTATTTTGTAAGACAAATGACACTCTGATATTGTAAAGAAATCTTTGTACAAACTATTTTATCAATAAAGCAAAGTTTTATTTTCCGCTGTTTAATTTCTGTCTGTCTTGTAATTTATCTGCATCTTTTACCCTAAATGCTCCACAGAACTTAGTGCATTCCCTTGTGAGTGACACTAACAGACGTGGGGTGTTACATTTATACTCTCCCGATCCTTCAGCGGGTTAGAGTTCGAGCTCGGTTCTTGGTCTGCTCATCGATCCTTTAGCGGGGCAGAAGTTCTGGGGATGCTAAGTCTCTAGCGCCTTTATACTCTCCCGTTCCTTCAGCGGGTTAGAGTGCTATTAAGGCAGTTTTATCACGGTGCACCTTCACGCCTTGGGGATGTTATCTTCGCGTCCTTTATACTCTCTCCCTAATCTCGAGAGTTAGAGTGCAAGTAGTAGTGTGATTTACCTCGCTGCACCTTTTAGAGCTTTAGTTATCGTTAGCCTTCCGATCTGATAGATGGCATTTTCAATCAGCTGTTTTGAGATTACTACATAATTTAAAACAAACTTCAAAATGGTAATGGTATATTAATTAAAATAAAAGAGCAGATCAAAAACAGTGCGGTAAAGGTAAATGACACACGATATTTTTATAGTGGTTCGGTCGAATCATGACTTACATCCACTTTATAATCTTTTGTTCAAGTAATCAGACTGTTCTAGGCAAGTTGAGCCTTTTTACATGGTCCTTAAAAAAACAAAAGAATAAAACTGACAATTTCACGTCGGATTAGGCCACAAATACTGGGCATTCCACACTCTGGGGATTTCGACTCCATCCACGGTTGCTAGCTTGAAAGTTCCATTATCAAGCCTTCGTAAAATGGAGTACGGTCCTTCCCATTTTAGGCCCATATGTACTGGGGGTGGAAAGACGCACTTCAGAACCAAGTCTCCGGGTTCAAATGTTCAAGCTCGGACTCTTTTGTTGTAATACCGAGCTATCTGTTGTTTATGCCTCAGGGCACGTAAGTCGGCTTCGTCCCTTTTTTCTTCAACCATGTCCAGGGATTCAAGGAGCAGCTCATTGTTGGTCATTGGATCGTAATAAGTGGTTCGATGAGATGGTACTTCCAACTCGACCGGAATGACTGCTTCGGCTCCAAAGGCAAGGGAAAACGGGGTGTGACCCGTTGCCAACTTGTACGTTGTCCTATAGGCCCATAGTGCCAGGGGTAATTCATCAACCCACATGGCTTTGGCCCTCTTCAATCTTTTCTTTAGAATGGATTTGATCACCTTGTTTGTCGCTTCAACTTGTCCGTTCGATTGCGGATGTGCCACAGAGGTGTATCTTTTCTCGATGTGATACTTCTGATAGAAATCTCGAAACTCGGTACTATCGAATTGGGTCCCATTATCGGTTACGATGACTTTTGGAATCCCAAACCGGCATATAATGTTCTTAACGATAAAAGTGATCACTCGCTTGGTTGTGATCGTGGTCAAAGGCTCTGCTTCTACCCATTTAGTGAAATAATCCACGGCCACAATAGCGAACTTTGCTCCGCCCTTTACTATGGGAAGACTCCCAATAATGTCAATTCCCCACATAGCAAAAGGCCACGAGCTTGTCATTGTCTTCAACTGGCTAGGTGGCTCCCTAGGAATCTTGGAGAATTTCTGACAAGCATCACAAAGTCGTGCATACTTGGTTGCATCCTTGTTTATGGTAGGCCAGAAATAGTCATATCGCAGTATCTTCTTTGCCAGCGTTTGCCCTCCAGTGTGATCGCCACATTCTCCTTCATGGACCTCTTTTAGCACACGCTTGATGTCATCATGGGCGATACACCGGAGGAGGGGCATCGAGAAACCTTGTCTGTATAGGACATTGCCTTGCAACACATATCGGGAAGCTTTTCGTATAACTACACGCCTCTCACTTTTCTTCGTTGGAAGCGTTCCATTTATCAAAAACTTCTTTAGAGCAGTCATCCATGACTCTCTCTCTCAGGCTCAATCTCTAGTACTAGATCAACTTCCATCTGATCTATGCTAGGAGACTGTAGTACTTCAATTGGGACCAACTCCGTATCCTGAGGATTATCTGAACTAGCCATTTTTGCTAACTTATCTGCCTTTTGATTCTCCGTTCGCGGAATATGAGATATGTTGTGGTGGTCAAAACCATCCAGCAACTTCTTCACTTTTTCTAAATACGATATCAGCCTTGGACTCTTGGCCTGAAACTTTCCAGTGACCTGGTTTACGACTATCTTGGAATCGCAAAAGATGTCTAGCTTTGTAATATCCAATTCCTTGGCGAGTTCCAGCCCGACAATTAGGGCTTCGTACTCGGAGTCATTATTAGTGGCGTGGAACTCCAATCTAAGAGCGTAATAAATTAACCATTTCTCTGGAGTTTCGAGAACTACTCCCACACCAGATCGTCTATCATTTTTAGCTCCATCTGTGTATAGTTTCCAGGCATTAGGGTCAAGGAGTAGCTTTGGCGGATCATCCTCCTCAGTTACTACATCATCTTCTGGGATAGTGAACTCCGCTATGATGTCTGTAAGCACTTGCCCCCTTATCGACCTTCGGGGCTGGAAATTCAAATCGAACTGACTTAGCTCAATGATCCACTTGAGTAGTCTTCCTGATGCTTCTGGCCTTTGCAGAACCTGTTTAAGCGGGTGATCGTTGTACACGGTAATGGGATGAGCTTGGAAGTAGTGGAAAAGCTTTCTAGATGCAATTAGTAAGCTATACGCCAGCTTTTCCATTTTTGGATAATTTCGTTCTGCGGCCGCCAATTTCTTACTCACATAGTACACCGGTCTTTGTACCTTATCCTCTTCTCTTACCAAACCCGAACTGATTGCGTGAGATGACATTGCTAGGTACATAAATAAATCCTCGTGATCCACAGGCTTAGACAGTATCAGGGGTCTTTCCAAATGGTTCAACAGATTCTGGAATGCTTCTATACAATCGGGAGTCCATTTAAAGTTGAGCTTGCCTCGCTTTATCAGCTCGAAAAACGGGATGTATTTATCTATAGCTTTGGAGATGAACCTACTCAGCGCCGCCACCTTTCCAGCGAGGCTCTGGACGTCCTTAATTTGCTTCGGTTCTTGGATATTTTGAATTGTTGTAATTTGATCTAGATTGATTTCGATTCCACGCGAGCTGACAATGAATCCTAGGAATTTTCCAGATGCTACCCCAAATGAACATTTCAAAGGATTCAGTTTCATCCCATATTTTTGAAGAATCTCAAACATCTCTGCTAAATCGGTAGTATGATCTGACGATTGTCTGGATTTACCAACATGTCGTCAACGTATACCTCCATCATTTTCCCGATTTGGTTGTAGAACATTCTATTCACCAATCGCTGATATGTAGCGTCGGCATTCTTCAAACCGAAAGGCATCACCACATAGCAGTATAATCCCAAATCTGTAATGAATCTGGTATGCTCTTGGTCTGGGACATGCATGGGGATTTGATTGTACCTCGAGTATGCATCCATAAAAGAAAGAAGTTCATGACCCGCGGTTGAATCTACCAACTGATCGATTCGAGGTAACGAAAAGCTGTCTTTTGGGTAGGCTTTGTTTAGATCTGAAAAGTCGATGCATGTACGCCACTTGCCATTGGCCTTTTTTACCAAAACCGGGTTTGAAATCCAGTCAAGGTATGTTGAATCTTTAATAAATCCATTACTCCTCAGCTTTTCGACTTCTTCCTTCATGGCAGCAGACCTCTCTGGGCCAAGCATTCGCCTTTTCTGCTTGACAGGAGGATGTTTCGGGTTGATGCTTAACGAATGACTCATAATCGAGGGAGATATCCCACACATGTCCGCATGGGTCCAGGCGAATACATCCAAGTTAGCTTTCAGGAAATTTGTTAATTCTTTGGCTCGAACAGGATCCAACTAGGATCCAATCTTCAGGACTTTCTCTGGGTCACTATCATCGATTGGTACATCCACAGTCGCTTCATTGGGAGTCGCCATTCTGCCCCCAGGCTCTTCATCCTCTCTGGGATCTATGTCCTCGGGAAACTCTCTGGGCGACCCTCTCGGAGGTATTTTCTTTAGTTGCTACGACGATTCCTTCCTCGGAGGGGAAGAACCACCTTTTGTTTCTACATCTTTCCCTTTGCAGAGCAATTTTAACTCTACAATGTAGCATGATCGTGCAACAACTTGACCTCCTCTGACTATGCCTATGCCGACATCCGTCGGGAACTTCAACAACAGGCACCAGGGTGCAATGCAGGCCCTGAATTTGGCTAGGGCTGGTCGGCCCAAGAAGGCATTGTATGACGACTCAATGTCCAGGACTACAAAGGGGAGAATTCTCACTCTCTGGCGTTCTCCTTCCTCAAGGGTTACTGATAATTCCACATATCCCATTGGAGCGGTCGAGGCCCTATTAAATCCATGTATCCAACCCTCGCATGGTTTCAAATCATTCGGCTCGAGTTTCATTTGGTCGAATGTTTTCTTGAATAGAATGTTGACCGAACTCCCGTTATCTACTAAGACTTTATGAACTATAGCTGGACCGATGGTGACGTGATCACTAATGGGTCTTAAGTTGGGGATTGAACCCCAATACTCTCTCGCTCACGAAATATGACGTCATCAGACATCATCTTTGGTTGCTTAACCGGAGCGTAATCCTCGGGGTTGCTACATTCCCCCACTTCAAAATGATGTTTAGCTGCATTCACGTATTGATCCATAGCTCTGAAACTGTGCCCTGCCAGGTGAAGCCCACCAACTATGGTATTGTAACGATATTTTTTCCTTTTTGCTAAGCCGTCGGTTTAGCAACAGGTTGGCTTTGGTTCGGGGCTTGTACGGCTTGCCCCCTGTCCCTAGGAGTCACCTTATATTCATTAAGCTTCCCTTCTCGGAGCAGTTTTACAATCACATCTCTCAAATGATGACATTCGTTTGTGTAATGACCATGGACCTGATGAAAAAGACAGAATTTCCCAGTTTCACGCTCTTTTTCTGTAGAATCTCCCAGAGGAGGCCTTTTGTATTGGAAGACACTATATGTATCCAGAAAGATATTTTCCAATGTATCATTTAACGGTGTGAAGCCCTCAAACGGTCTGGGCCAGGATCTTCTCTGAGAGTCATTTCCTCGATTTCTTTTCCGATTATTGTTACAATTATTCCCCGAATGGAGACCACTGCCTTGATTCTTGTTCCCGACATTAACTTCAACTTTTCCTGAGCTATCTCCTGTTTGCTTAATGGCCACATTAGTTGGGATATCCTCCTTATCGGCTGCCTTCCTCTTTTGGTTGGTGTAAATTTCCTCCCGACGCATGCGGATGTTGGCCTTTTTGTAGAATATCTCGCTGGTTAATGGTGGTTTACCGGCCAGGTATCTTCCAAACTCAGTATCCTTATCCACTCCGTCAATCAGAGCCATCAAAATAGTTTGTTCATGGGGATCTCTAACCTTTGTGGTTGCTAAATTGAAGCGATCTAAATAGGACCTCAAGGATTCATCCGAACGTTGTTTAATGAGGGACAACTCAATGACATTCTTAGATCTCTGGGTATGTAATCGGAACTGATTTACAAACTGTTCACTTAATTCCCTGAAACTGGAGATCGATCGCGTTGGCAACCGAGTGAACCACATTAGTGTCGTGTCCTCCAGGAATATCGGGAACGCCTTACACTTCACAGCATCGGAGGCGGTAGCCGCGTTCATGTACCATGAATATCTCATCAGGTGCTGAACTGGATCAGCCTTTCCCACATAACGGTTCATGGATGGCATGTTAAATTTCCTTAGGAATCGGACCTCTAAAATATCATATGTAAAAGGCGAACGACTATGGCCTATACCCAATCTTCGGTTCTTTGTCCGCGACTTTCCACCATCATTTGCCTGATCATGGCTTCGACATCCGCATGGGTCCGAGTGGATTCGGGATCAGCACTTCTTGCTCGGCGAGCTCCTCCAGCATTTCTTTGACGTGTTACTACAAGGTCTGGGTCCTGGACAGAACTCCCTTGCCCCCTATTGCCGCGATTAGTCGCACGACAAGCAGGGGGAACATGTCGATTCTGAGCAGGATCAATAACGCCTCCATTCCTAGGCGGCAGTATGGGCTCATTTAAGTTACGGATATTGGTTTCCTGATTAAGCACTTCTATATTCTCATCCCTTTCCAATGGAGGCCATCGTCAGTTTCTCCGAGGTTCTTAAGATGAGGATGTATGTTCCGGGGATAAAGGGTAAGCTGGAGGTGGCGAAACCTGCCTTTGAATATCATCATTTTGTCTGCCTAAGGCAGTAATATTATGACGCAACAACGAGCTCTTCTGCCTTTGGGTGGCCAATTCATCAGTTTTCCTGTCTAGTGCTTCAAGTATTCGAGTCAGATGTCTTTCGGTAACTGGAGCAGAAGGGTCGAACTGGTCATCTTCATCTTCTCTTATACGTAAGGAACTTGAACCGGGTTGAGCAGAAGTACCAGCACGAGCAGAATGAGCCATAATTTCCTTCCCAGGTCGGGTAGTAGTCTGATTGTCAGTTCGCATCGTGGTCCTCCTAGGCTGGTGGCTCGTGGTACCCCCTTTACGTCGGGTCGTGGTGATAGGTGCAGGAGGGATCGCGGCATGGTCCTGCGATCAGGTAGCGACCCCTTCAATTGTCAGGTTCATTGCTCCATCACTGGATCAGATCGCCCTAACATTACCATGATCCGAGAGCTCTTCCTCGACCTGTTCGTGCATACTTTCTTCAATTGCTTCATTCACAGCTTCATTCGCTTGCGAAGTTCGTACTTCCTTAGACTTCTTTCCATCCATGATATTTGAGCTTTACTGAAATCTTCAAAAATCGAAACAGTGGAGTTTTGGACTGTTTTCTTTGGACTTGACTATCCAAACAATAGAACTACAATTCAATATCCTGAGTTCAATTCTCAGTGAAAGCACCAAAATGTTAGATCCAAAATTAGGTCTAACACCCGAATTGTTATAATTTGGGAGAGATTAGTATCAGAATAAATGCAGGAAAAAGCAGAAAAAAATAGGGTTTATAGTGGTTCGGCGTTAAAGAGCCTACATCCACTTTATATCAATGATTATACTTAAGATTCGAGTACAACCAATGATTTATCTCTCAACCTCACTTTACAACATTGATTCACTCAGTAAATTCAAGATAACTCTGAGTAGAAATAATGGAGATATGGTTATAGTGGAATCAGAGCTCTGAATTGCCAAAAGATCCCCAAAATGCCAAGTCTGGGGCTATTTATAGATGATATTTGCAGACGGATCGTGGTCATATATGTCACAAATCCCGATGATCTCGGACGGGTTTGTAGCCTGAAGGAGAAATAGTCAATGTGACAGTTGGGGACAGGTGTCGCGAGATCCTGTATTTTTGGATCGTGGTAGACTTAGTCGTAGTCTTCATTTCTCAACTTCAGGGATCGGATCGTGGGCCTCGTGAGAGGATGGAACGGATCTCCCATGATGACCGCGAACGGGGGGAGAGTAGCAGTAGTGTAACACCCCACCTCCGCCAATGCCACTCTTGCAAGGACATTAGCTTTGGAGGGGTGTTAAACAAGGTAAACATGCATGCAGATATCACAAGACAGAACATATAAGTAAAACAGAGTAGTAAAGCAGCGGATAAAACTTAGCATTTCAAAACCATAGTCATGTTACAACAAAGTACTTGGTCATTATTTTCCAAGAACAAAGTCTAGATAAAAGCATAAACTGAAAAACTGAAATACATAAAGTACTATCCCCAAATTGAAGTGATAAACCATAGCTAGCTCAATGTCCAAAACTGTACATGAGCAAATCCAGTAAGCAAGCTGTAAAGATCCAAGCTAAGCTCTAATGTTCCCACCCTGAGAACCTGAGGGGGGGAAACGGAAGAAAAGAGGCGAAAGAAAACAGGTCAGTCAAAAAGACTGGTAAGCCCTACTACTATCTGTCTATGAACTAGTAAAGTTAACTGGCATGAGAAGCTGAGATGAACATAAGGATAACAACATACTGGCATGATGATTAACTAACAAGATAGATAAAGGTGTAATCGCATAATTAAGGTTAAGTTTTGCACCACGGGTGTACTAGCATTCTAACATGTCAAGTAAAAACAAGAATTGATCCTTTGGCCCAAGCTTGGCCCATCATCATGAGGTGACCTAAATTAAGGTCCAACTACACGGTCTAGTCGAACGGCTCCCTATAAGCCTAACTCGTCAAGTGTCGGTGTCATACGGCCCAAACATGCAAAGTAGTTAAAGTGCGCTAGGTACACCCTAGGGTGTATCAAGTCCTAGGGTGTCAACCTCAGACACGAATCAAGTATGCGCAGTCTAGATCTACTGGTACCCGTGCCTGATTCTCCAACTCCGGACTATGTGCACGACCATAGTCCGCCTGGACCTACACCGGCGTACCTACTCAGCCGTCGTTTTGGTCGCTTACATGTCAGCCCAGTAATCGTGCCCCACCCTAGCCTAGTCCTAGGGTCTTATGATACTATCAAGAGGGTTACTGCTGAAAAGGACCACGCAACTAGGGTTTCCTTAACGGGTTAATTGTGGTTAACCCGATCCAAACGTGGATTAAATTGGTTAAGTATACCCAAGGTTCGAGACTTAACCCCGATTAACCCATCCAGCCCAAATTGATTAAGTATTAAGTGGACCATGACTTAACCCTAATCAGGAGGCATTAATTAACTTAATGTGCTTTAACCTCTCACATTAGACTTTGTTGTTAGTACTAGTTAAGCCGGGCGGGTCCGGGTAGCTTTACACCACAACTTGGTCTAACCTCGGGTTCGAGCACAACATGACCAACTTCTCACATTGGGTCCTATTGTTTGTAGCCACTAGTTAAGCCGGGCGGGTCCGGGTAGATTTATGCTACAAACTCAACCCAACCTCGAGTTGGCCACACTCATATTTTCTAAGTGTCATGTCCATTATGTTTCCAAAACATAATTACAAGTTAACATATCACGCTATGTTATAAAAACCATGTTTATGTCATAATGTTACCCAACCCCAACGTAACCCCATCGTTTACATAATCGCATCAACGCATAAAGAATAAAATAGGGAACTTGGCATAATCATGACGAAAAGGTGTTGAAGACACAAGTTTAACATGGTGGCATATGAAATGTACATATGTTCATATACTTGCATATTGCATCATTAGGCTTCAAAAGCATGCATAAAACCAAACTTAGCATATGAGTGGTACATGGTGATAAATGACATGTAGAAGTTGCTAGAAGTTCGCATTTAGCCTCACATGCAAGTTATCATAAGGGATATGATAACTTTCATGTTGCCAAATGCAACCTTTAATATAAAGCTTGGAGCTTTATGCTCACAACATCAAGTTTAACTTGCATAACATGATAACATGATCAACCCAAACTTGCATAACATAGCAACATGTGTCATACATAATGATTAAACCAACTTGCATAATGATCATCCAAACTTGCATATAATGATCAACCAAACTTGCATATAATGATCAACCAAACTTGCATATAATGATCAACCCCAAACTTGCATCATTCATTTAACTTTAGAGTTCAAAGAAAGAAAGTAGAAAAGGGCTTACTACGCTATGAAGACACAAATGAATATTTATTATAAAGATTGAGACGAAGCCCTTATGCAAGCACCAAAATATGAAAGCCCCAATTGAAAAACCCTTGCGCCAAATCAATAAAAATCCTTGCTTTGAAATAGAAATGTTGCAACTTGACTTGAATGCAAACTAAGAACACTCATACAAGTTTGAAAGCACTTGTATGAACTCACAATCTCTCATAGAAATAGGCTTAGGAATTTTAGCATGAGAGTGGAGGCCATGAGAGGAACAAATTTGACATAGTTTAGTTGTAGGATTGAATAATGGTGATTTAGGCTAGGTTTAGGGGTCTTTTTATAGAGGATTAGGATAGTATTAGCCATAGGATTAACCCTAGATTCAATCCAAGCCATCAAAGCATGTCTTGGGGAAGAAGTCAAGTGTAGGAACCATCTAGGGCCTTTAGATTAAAGTTGAACCATGAGAACCATTCAAATGCAAAATCTGCATTTGAGCGAATCGGCCCATGGGTTGACAACCAAACACCCTGGATTAACCCCTAGTCGACCCAGCGGGCTTGGGTCGACCTCAAAAATCGGCCGGTTCGGTTATTCCCCTCTCCCAATTCGCTGTTTTGAACATTTTTTGCATATTTATTTATTTAATTTTCAGTTATATATATATATATATATATATATCAATATATATATATTTCTCTGCGCAACCCATTTCACTTAATTAAGTATACTTTAATTTGTGAATTTTTATGTTCAAATTACGGGGTGTTACATTCTCCCCTCCTTAAAGGATTTCGTCCCCGAAATCTCCAAGTTAGGAAGAACGTATCCTACTATCCATCATCCATCTACTCAAAACATCATCCACGTGCAGTCATTGTCCTTAAAGGATTCTAAATGTTGTATGATCATATGCAAAGGTGTGTGTATATGTACTTATCTAATGCAAAAATCAGGCGGTTACTGATACAGTAAACCTCCTTAATGCAAAATATGTTAGTGAAATGAGTCCATATGTATGCAAATTCCTAACATAATTTATAATCTCTACATGAGTGCACATAATATTCATCCATATGCAACATCCACGTGATAGTTCAACAAGTTTCATCCATGAATAAGTATAAGCACTCATGCATATGCAACATGAAAGTGTGTGAGCCGATCTTAGTGCCTAATGTGTATCATGCATCCACGAGTATCCACGTGCAAACACTTGCAACCACTTGCAACCATCAAGCATATCATGTTTCAAATACATGTTTCAACCAAGGGTTTCTACCTAAGGTTCTCATGACAAGATCTACGAAACAAGATAAACTAGATAAACGCGGATAAAAAGAAAGATATGCTAATTAGGAAAAGAGATCGAGAATGTACCCTCAAAAAGAAATGGATAAAGCCCACGCATCTTCTCCTCGGTTTCCCAAGTTGCATCTTCGTCGACTTCACCCCACTGAACTTTCACCAACTTGACCTCTCGATTCCTTAGCTTCTTGATCTCTGTTCCCAAGATACGAATCGGAGCTCTTCTCAAGGTTGCTTCTTTCTCTACCTCAATGTCTTCAAGAATGCTTGGTTCAACCACCTCAGCGGACTCATGTAGGCACTTTCGGAGATACGAGACATGAAAGACATTATGCACTCCGGCTAGCTTCTCGGGCAATCCCACCTTATAGGCCATCTTTCCAATTCTCTCTATGATAGGGAAGGGTCCTACGAACCTTGGTGCCAGCTTCCCCGCTGCTCCAAAACGTACCACATTTCGCAAAGGAGAAACCTTCACGAAAACCATGTCTCCCACTTCGAATTCCAAATCTGCCCTTCGCTTGTCAGCATAGGATTTCTGTCTATCTTGGGCCGCTTTCATCCTTCTTCTTACTAATTCAACTTTCTCGGATGTGTCTCGTATCATATCGGGCCCAAGTATAAGTCTATCTGTTGTCTCCCACCAACAAGATGGTGACCTACACGGCCTCCCATATAAAGCTTCAAATGGTGCCATCCCTATGCTGGCTTGATAGCTATTATTATAAGCAAATTCTACAAGAGGAAGGTGGTCTTCCCAAGTACCACCGAAGTCGAGAACACAAAGCCTCAAGAGATCTTCTAGCACTCTATTCACCCTTTCGGTTTGGCCATCCGTCTGGGGGTGATAGGCTGTACTCAAATTCAATCGCGTACCCATCGCTTCTTGCAAACTGTTCCAGAACTGGCTAGTGAAAATCAGGTCACGATCGCTAACTATGCTAGAAGGAACTCCATGCAACCGCACTATTTCTCGGAGATAAATAGACGCCAGCCCTGATGCGGTCCTCTTGCTCTTTACTGGGATGAAGTGAGCACTCTTCGTAAGTCTGTCAACTATGACCCATATGCTTGTGTTCCCTCTCCTTGACCTAGGCAATCCATCCACAAAATCCATAGAAATACTCTCCCACTTCCATTGTGGGACCTCCAATGGATGTAATAGCCCACCTGGTCTCTTTGACTCGGCCGTCACTTGTTGGCACACCATGCACCTTGAAACATACTCTGCCACATCTTTCTTCATTCCATCCCAAAAGAAACTGCGCTTCATATCTCTATACATATTATCTCCTCCAGGATGTATAGTCATCTTCGAGTGATGCGCTTCTTCAAGAACTCTATGGACCAAATCTCCCACCCGAGGAACACATAATCTCCCATCACGCCTTAGCCATCCTTTATCATCAATAGTATATCTGGCAAGGTGACTAGACGTCTCACCCCGAATCAACTTGTCCATAACTTCGACTATCTATGGATCTTCCCTCTGCGAAGCCCCAACTTGATCAAGAAGTGTGGGTCTAAGCTCAAGGGATGCTAATGAACCCGTCATCAACTCAACAGCCGTCGTGAAATCAAAGGTTGCCAAGAATTCCAAGTTCTTCATCTCAATGAACAAGGGGCTTAAAGTCAATCTCCTTCTGCTTAGTGCATCCGCCACAACATTACCCTTGCCAGGGGTATAAGCTATCTCGAAGTCATAAGATGCCAAAAATTCCATCCACCTTTGCTGCCTTAGATTCAGATCTTTTTGCGAGAAGAGGTATTTGAGTGACTTGTGATCAGTATACAACTCAAATCTTTCGCCTAGAAGATAGTGGCGCCAGGATTTGAGTGCAAAGACGATCGCCGCTAACTCCAAATCATGAGTGGGATAGTTCTTCTCATGAACTTTAAGTTGCCTACCCCCATAACATATCACTCTTCCCTCTTGCATCAGAACAGCTCCTAACCCCGTGCCACATGCATCTGTGTACACGGTAAACATCTTACCACTATCGGGTAATGCCAAACCTGGAGCTGAGGTAAGGGCTCTTTTGAGCTTTTGAAAAGCAAGCTCACACTCCAAGTCCCATGCAAAGACTAAGTTCTTCTTCGTCAACTTAGTGAGAGGGGCCGAAATCTTAGCGAAGTCTCTGATGAACTTCCTATAGTAGCCCGCCAAACCGAGAAAGCTTCTTACTTCGGTCGCATTCCTAGGAGTCTTCCAATCTTGAACCACAACCACTTTCGCGGGATCCACCGCTATGCCTTGCTTAGAAACTATATGTCCAAGAAACCGAACTTCCCTTCTCCAGAAATGACATTTGGAGAACTTGGCTTTCAACTGATGCGCTCTAAGCGTATCCATCACTTCCTTGAGATGTCTGGCATGTTCTTCCTCGTCCTTTGAGAAGATCAGAATATCATCCACGAAGACAACAACAAACTTGTTGAGGAACTCCCTGAACACCCTACTCATCAAGTCTACGAAGTAGGCGGGTGCATTAGTCAATCCGAATGGCATGACAAGCCATTCAAAGAATCCATCCGGAGTCCTAAACGCAGTTTTATCAATGCTATCCTCAGCTACTCTAAGCTGATGGAATCCGGTGGCTAGATCGAGCTGAGAGAAAACAGAAGCACCTACAAGCTGGTCAAAGAGATCATCAATCCTCGGTAACGGGTGCCTATTCTTCTTTGTCAGCTTGTTCAACTCTCGATAATCAACACATAGACGAAGCGAACCATTCGCCTTAGTAGCGAATACCACCGGGGCACCCCATTCAGAAATGCTTCGTCTAATAAAACCCTTCTCAAGCAGCTCCTTGATTTTCTTACTGAGCTCCCTTCTCTCACGAAGGGCCATGTGCCTAACGGGCAATGATACTGGCTTGGCATTATCGACTAGATAAATGCGGAAATCTATCTCTCGTTTAGGGGGTAACCCCTTAACTTCTTCAAAGACATCAGGATAGTCTCGGATCACCCTTACAGATTGCAGATCATCGATGGACGAGTCGAGAGATTCAAGATAGCATAACATGACGGGACCTCTAGGGTTACAAGAAATTTCTAGGGTATTAACGAGGCGAGTCATGAGCCTTACCACCCTATGCTCACAGTCAAGAACGGCTCCATAACTGGACAACCAATCCACACCCAAAATCAACCCGTATCCCATAAACCCGAGAGCCTAAACATTACACATGAATTCTATGCTCAAGATAGAGATTTTCAAATCCACACAAATCACAGGTAGATGGGCGGAACCCCCAATTGGATTTGAAACACTAATGGGACCTCAACTAGACTAGTACTTAGGTGCAAAACTTTCAATAAGATCAGAAATAAAACTATGCGATGTGCCAGAATCAAATAAGGTATGAACAGGGAAATCAGAAATGTAAACATGACTTTTTACAGAAACACTACCTCGACCAAAAGCTGGAAGAGTGAGGAGAGCCTGCAACTGCCCTCCAGAGGGTCCTACTCGCTGAGTTCGTTCTTGCCCTTGTCCTTGCTTCTTGGGGCAATCCTTGCTAAAATGTCCAGATTCTCCGCAATGGAAACACTCGCCTAACTTCCTCTTCCTCTTCCTGCAATCTTTGGCTATGTGCCCAACGATCCGACAGAACTTGCACTACCTTGTTTCCCTGATCTTGTTGTCATTGCGATTGTTGTTGCCCTTGTTCCCCTTCTTGTTGTTCTTGTCTCTTTTCTCGGTATCTTCCTCTTGAAGTAGGGCCATTTTCACCAAACTCTCGAAGGTCGCCCCCAGGGGTATATGAGACATGGCCAAACCGCGCAATGGCTCATTCAATCCTAGAGAAAAGTGTAGGGCCTTCTTCCGAGCTGTGTTAACCAATTTTAGACCGAACTGAGCAAGTTGATTAAACATATCCACGTATTCCCTAACTGTCATGTCCCCTTGCTTTAGAGATAGGAACCTTTCCATCTGAAGGTTCTCTTCTGTCGATGATAGAAACTTTAGTCCAAACCTTCCCCTAAAGTCATCCCAAGTCTCAATTGGTCTAGTAGTGGTGGTGACTACCCACCAATAAGCAGCTTCCCCTTTCAATAGCCATACCGCCAACAGAACTTTCTTACGATCTTCCACATCAAATATAGCAAAGAGGTCTTCAGTTTCCTTTAACCAGTTTCTTGCCTCCACAGAAGTCTCCATTCCGACAAAATTCTTGCAACCCATCGCCTTAAAGTCTTTCCAAAGCTTTGCAAAATCCTCTTGCGGATGCTGAGGGTGAGGAGGAACCTCAGCTACGGGAGGAGGAGAGATATTAGCGACCAGGGAAGGAGGAGGAATGTTCGCGGGGCCGGCTTCATTCGCCCTTGCCTCCATAAATCTCCGGAACCAGACTGGTACTTGCACGCCTTCCGGGATGTTAAAGCGATCGGCCATACTAAAATGAAGAAAAAGATAGATTCAGAACGAAGAAATGAAGGATAGTGCTATGGCTTTTGGGGAATAGCCTTTTTAAAATAACTAGACTCTTCTTGGAAAATACTTAATTGGTTTTGAAAATAGATTTTCAAAAGGTAAGTTTCAAAAACACTTTTGCTCAAATCTTGTAAACCTTATGCTCTGATACCAAATGTAACACCCCACCTCCGCCAATGCCACTCTTGCAAGGACATTAGCTTTGGAGGGGCGTTAAACAAGGTAAACATGCATGCAGATATCACAAGACAGAACATATAAGTAAAACAGAGTAGTAAAGCAGCGGATAAAACTTAGCATTTCAAAACCATAGTCATGTTACAACAAAGTACTTGGTCATTATTTTCCAAGAACAAAGTCTAGATAAAAGCATAAACTGAAAAACTGAAATACATAAAGTACTATCCCCAAAATGAAGTGATAAACCATAGCTAGCTCAATGTCCAAAACCGTACATGAGCAAATCCAGTAAGCAAGCTGTAAAGCTCCAAGCTAAGCTCCAATGTTCCCACCCTGAGAACCTGAGGGGGGGAACGGAAGAAAAGAGGCGAAAGAAAACATGTCAGTCAAAAAGACTGGTAAGCCCTACTACTATCTGTCTATGAACTAGTAAAGTTAACTGGCATGAGAAGCTGAGATGAACATAAGGATAACAACATACTGGCATGATGATTAACTAACAAGATAGATAAAGGTGTCATCGCATAATTAAGGTTAAGTTTTGCACCACGGGTGTACTAGCATTCTAACATGTCAAGTAAAAACAAGAATTGATCCCTTGGCCCAAGCTTGGCCCATCATCATGAGGTGACCTAAATTAAGGTCCAACTACACGGTCTAGTCGATCGGCTCGCTATAAGCCTAACTCGTCAAGTGTCGGTGTCATACGGCCCAAACATGCAATGTAGTTAAACTGCGCTAGGTACACCCTAGGGTGTATCAAGTCCTAGGGTGTCAACCTCAGACACGAATCAAGTATGCGCAGTCTAGATCTACTGGTACCCGTGCCTGATTCTCCAACTCCGGACTATGTGCATGACCATAGTCCGCCTGGACATACACCGGCGTACCTACTCAGCCGTCGTTTTGGTCGCTTACATGTCAGCCCAGTAATCGTGCCCCACCCTAGCCTAGTCCTAGGGTCTTATGATACTATCAAGAGGGTTACTGCTGAAAAGGACCACGCAACTAGGGTTTCCTTAACGGGTTAAATGTGGTTAACCCGATCCAAACGTGGATTAAATTGGTTAAGTATACCCAAGGTTCGTGACTTAACCCCGATTAACCCATCCAGCCCAAATTGATTAAGTATTAAGTGGACCATGACTTAACCCTAACCAGGAGGCATTAATTAACTTAATGTGCTTTAACCTCTCACATTAGACTTTGTTGTGGTTACTAGTTAAGCCGGGCGGGTCCGGGTAGCTTTACACCACAACTTGGTCTAACCTCGGGTTCGAGCACAACATGACCAACTTCTCACATTGGGTCCTATTGTTTGTAGCCACTAGTTAAGCCGGGCGGGTCCGGGTAGATTTATGCTACAAACTCAACCCAACCTCGAGTTGGCCACACTCATATTTTCTAAGTGTCATGTCCATTATGTTTCCAAAACATAATTACAAGTTAACATATCACGCAATGTTATAAAAACCATGTTTATGTCATAATGTTACCCAACCCCAACGTAACCCCACCGTTTACATAATCGCATCAACGCATAAAGGATAAAATAGGGAACTTGGCATAATCATGACAAAAAGGTGTTGAAGCCACAAGTTTAACATGGTGGCATATGAAATGTACATATGTTCATATACTTGCATATTGCATCATTAGGCTTCAAAAGCATGCATAAAACCAAACTTAGCATATGAGTGGTACATGGTGATAAATGACATGTAGAAGTTGCTAGAAGTTCGCATTTAGCCTCACATGCAAGTTATCATAAGGGATATGATAACTTTCATGTTGCCAAATGCAACCTTTAATATAAAGCTTGGAGCTTTATGCTCACAACATCAAGTTTAACTTGCATTACATGATAACATGATCAACCCAAACTTGCATAACATAGCAACATGTGTCATACATAATGATTAAACCAACTTGCATAATGATCATCCAAACTTACATATAATGATCAACCAAACTTGCATATAATGATCAACCAAACTTGCATATAATGATCAACCCCAAACTTGCATCATTCATTTAACTTTAGAGTTCAAAGAAAGAAAGTAGAAAAGGGCTTACTACGCTATGAAGACACAAATGAATATTTATTATAAAGATTGAGACGAAGCCCTTATGCAAGCACCAAAATATGAAAGCCCCAATTGAAAAACCCTTGCGCCAAATCAATAAAAATCCTTGCTTTGAAATAGAAATGTTGCAACTTGACTTGAATGCAAACTAAGAACACTCATACAAGTTTGAAAGCACTTGTATGAACTCACAATCTCTCATAGAAATAGGCTTAGGAATTTTAGCATGAGAGTGGAGGCCATGAGAGGAACAAATTTGACATAGTTTAGTTGTAGGATTGAATAATGGTGATTTAGGCTAGGTTTAGGGGTCTTTTTATAGAGGATTAGGATAGTATTAGCCATAGGATTAACCCTAGATTCAATCCAAGCCATCAAAGCATGTCTTGGGGAAGAAGTCAAGTGTAGGAACCATCTAGGGCCTTTAGATTAAAGCTGAACCATGAGAACCATTCAAATGCAAAATCTGCATTTGAGCGAATCGGCCCACGGGTTGACAGCCAAACACCCTGGATTAAGCCCTAGTCGACCCAGCGGGCTCGGGTCGACCTCAAAAATCGACCGGTTCGGTTATTCCCCTCTCCTAATTCGCTGTTTTGAACATTTTTGCGTATTTATTTATTTAATTTTCAATTATATATATATATATATATCAATATATATATTTCTCTGCGCAACCCATTTCACTTAATTAAGTATACTTTAATTTGTGAATTTTTATGTTCAAATTACGGGGTGTTACAAGTAGTGTCACGATCCGGTGAAGGCTTGGTGACCACGATCGAAGTTTGGTGATGTCTATAAGTAAAATTCAATAGTGAACATATGTGTGAATCTTGATGGCTTGGTCCAAAAGCTTGCCAACATTTTTAGCTCAGAAGAAGAAGGTTTTTGGTGAGCAATCTCACTCACAGTAACCGGCATTAAGTCCTAAAATAAAGAGGTAGCCAATATCTTTTATATCCAACATATTTTTGGTTTTAAACCATGAGCAGATCCTCTGTTTAATCTTATGTAAGGATGTTTTTATGCATTGCTTGATTTTATAACATGGGTTTAAGTTCTTTGCTTAAATATATTCAAGCTGTGCTAATCTATTGAATAAAAGTGTTTTGAAAGCTTAATTGGTTATACAAATGATACTGGTATATGGAAAACAATCATGAAAAGAAAATATGGGCTGCAATATACACATGTATAGGTGCTGAGGCTCAATGTTTAATGATTAAGAGTGCAATAGAATTTTTTTAAGTGTTGAACTCTTGTCAAAATGGTAAAAGCTATGTGTTAACTGGGTTTTGACTTGGTTGAGAACCAAAATGGTAAAAGCTATGTTTTAACTGGGTTTTGCAAGGTGCCATGGGGTGACTTGGTTGAGAAAGAAGCTTGACTATGGATGGAGAAGAGTATCAGTGAAAGGTTGAAGTTCTATCTTCTTGGTATGTTTGTCTTTTGGTGAGAGTAGTTTTTGGAGTTGGGTGTTTTCAACACTTTACTAGCGGGTGGGGGATTTTCCTAAACGCGTTGATGGAGTGCAATGGGGATGGTTATAACACCCCGTAATTTTCAATATTATTGTTCACAAATTAAAGAATAACTAATCTCAGATATGAGAATTAAGGGAAATGGGTTGCGCCATTGTGTTCATCTCGGAATTTTGGTTGAGATAGAGTCCGAGTTTGCGTGAATTGAACTTCGTATGAAGAAGTTATGGCCATCGGAAGTTTCAAAAAAATTTAAACAGATTTCAAAAATTCAAATTTTAGAGTCAAAATGGGCTAGGCGGGAAATTTCCCGTTAGGGCCAGGTCGACCTGGGGGTCGACCTACCCTCACCAGGTCGACCATAGGGTCGACCTGCCCCCCCCCCCTCCCGCCAAATTTGATTGATGACCTGTTTATGACTGTATGCTGAGTCATTAGGGTTTCCGATCTGCTCTGAATGGCTGGGGTTAATTCTGGATTGATCGAACGGCCTAATTTAATCCTAAACTCTATAAAAACACATGTAGACTCAAACCCTAAAATCAAATTAAAATTAGAATCATGGCCTCCACGTCATCACCTTCCAACCTAGAATAGCCACCACCAATTAGAGAGGAAGAAAAGATAATCAATTCAATTCTAATCTAAACCGCAACAAATTGTCTTCTTCAAAGGAAAGCTAAATCAACTTCAGAACTCAGATTTCAAAACTCAAGACCTTCTTTGAGTTGTGAGTTCGATTTCTTTAATAAAATAATTAACAATTTAATTGGATTGAGCTATGATGCAGATTATATGGTTATGTTGTGAATTATTGACTACATGTTATTATTTATGTTGTAAAATTGTGATTTTGTCATCTATGTTGTAAATTCTATGATGTTATCTTCTTTGTTGTAAAGTTGTGATGTTATCATCTATGTTGTAATTCTATGATTGGCTTATGTATAATCAATTCATAATGATGTTTCATATGCTAGTTTGGTTATGTTGTTGGAACTAATTCATATGATAAATCATAAGTAAGTATGAAAGTTAGGATGTAAATTGAGGCATTAATCATATGCAAGTTAGTAAAGATTTTATATATAACCTTACATGTTTCATGACATCTATTTTATGTGTAAATTGGATCTAAAGTTAGGCTATGACATGTGTGAGTTATATGCTAGTATACAAAAATTCTATATGCTAGTTTACATGTTTATATGTAAGTTTACACCATCGTTTATGTTGCATAAATCACATATGCAAGTACATATATATATATATATATGTGTGTGTGTGTGTGTGTGTGTGTGTGTTTGGAGTATGATAATGTAAGTTTTTGGTTATTGCCTATGCATGTTTACACCTTATGATTAGATCTATGACATACATTGTTTATGCAAGTTTGTGACTATTACCTAAACAAGTTCACACCTTTAGATTTAGATTTATGACATATGTAGATTTTATGCAAGTTTGTGACTTTGGCCTATGCAAGTTTTAGATGAAGAACCTCATTCACTCATGCAAGTTCACACCATATGTTTAGATCTAGTTTTATTTATATGTATGTTGTGATGTTTTCTCTTTATTCCATAAGTTAAACTATTCGAGTCTAACATATATTTTATGTTAAACGAACGAACGTACAACGTGGGGCAATGGGATAATATTAAAAGATTTAATATTGAGAATTGGCATAAATGCCTTAAATGGCATAAAATAAATTTATGATGAAATTGGTATGATTTTGCATACCATAAATAGATGTACATAATTGAGTCAATTATGGACATAGTTAAATTTGGAATTGATTTATAATTTGAATAGGGAAATTAATTCAAATTGGGGAATAATTAATTTTGTGTAATTAATCGTCTAAGACACGAGGTTAGGCTCTTTTGTGGTATAAGACTGCCCGGACCCACCCGGCAAATCCAGCTGCCACAAATGCCAGTCTAATGTGGGAGGTCTTAGGCATAAATTAAATGCGTAACGGTTGTAAAGACACGAGGTTAGGCTCGTTTGTGGTGTAAGACTGCCCGGACCCGCCCGGCAAATCCAGCTGCCACAAATGCCAATATAATGTGGGAGGTCTTTATAAGGTTACGGTCTTAATGAATTAAGAAACACTTAACCAGATAAACATGTAGTGGGACATGAGGGGGTTAAGTGGGTGCCTTGGGTTGCATGTGGAATCTATTGGGTGCCTTGGGTGGCATTTGAAATACGATTAGAAACACTCAACCAAAATTTGAAACATGTAAGTGAACATGAATAAGAAGAGGGTTAAGTGGGATGTACTAGAGGGGACCAAGCTTAGGTGGATAGCTTGTGTCAAGTAATGGGGGCCCGTTTCAACCAGTAACCCATGAGTATCTTTGTGGGCTCGACCAAAGTCGAGGACGGGACACGCATACTGGGCTTGACTGTAAGAGGCCAAAACGGGTTAACGGTGGCAACGCAAGTCCAACAGGTTCATGTGTGTGTGTGGGCCGGGCTGGTAGGTAAGACGTTGTTGCATCGTGTAGGTATAAGCCGTGCATTATTGGTGGTATCGGGTTGCCACTTTGGGGAGTGATACACCCCACTATGGGGCCAGCACGGATATCTACGAGTTAGGGAGCCGATCGGATAGGGGTAGTGGGTACACCTAGTGGAGATAGGGGCAGGCGGCACCTATGAAGGCAACTAGGGGTACACGAAACTACCATTATCATTATTAAGTTCTGTAGGCGGGATCAACCTTAGGGTGACTAGTGGTGGTGCAGTATAATAATTATCTTATAGTGGTTTAGGTGCGCCTTTAACGTTATCTTCGTTTATCTTATTTCCTTGTTTATTCTGTCATACCCAATTATTCACAGTCATTTCCTTATTTTCCAACTTATGCCTTTGCCTAGTTATTTTGGTAATTATATTGTTAAAGTTATCGCACTCGCCAGACTTTATGTCTGACCCCCTTTGTTTCCACCTCTTTTCTTCCTTCCCCCCTCCCCCCTCCCTCAGGTGCTCAGGGTGGAACTAGCACCAGTGGAGCTTGATTTTGGACAGCTGTATCTCTGCTTTTAGAAGTTGCTTGGATCGATGAAGTAAAAGTTCAGCCTATCTTATTTATGGCTATTTTGTGTTGGGGTTATGTCTTTCAATTTATGTACTCTGATTTAGTCAAGATGGATATTACGTACTTTGACTCTGGTTTTTGATGATGTAATCAAACCTATGTGTTTACTGCTGCAATGAATAAAATTTTAAAATTTTTTAAGTACTGTTTATATTTGTCTTGTTGTTAAGTTTATGTTCTATACACACTTAAAACGCTCCACAGAAGTTAATGCATTCCCTTGAATTTCTTAAAATAAAAAAAAAATAAGAAAGAATATAATAAGAAATTCAAAAATGAAAATTCAATTCCATTTGTGAGTGACATTAATGAAAGTGGGGTGTTACACGTGGTATCAGAGCTGAAGGTTACCAGAACAGATATGAATTTTGAAAAACTGTTTTTCAAAAACACTTTTATAAAGAAGTACCTTCAAAAGTATGTTTTAAGGAAAGTATTTTCAAGAGAAAAGCTTATTTTAGAAAGCATAACCCCAAAGAGCCATATATCCTTCCTTCGGTTCTTTTGTATTGAATCTTTCCTTTTTCGTTTCAGCATGTCTGGAATTTCCGAGATACCCGAGGGGATACCGATACCAGGATGGTTTAGGAGGTATTTGGAGACTAGGGCCACCACCGCAGGTCCCGCAAATGCTCCTCCTCCTCCTCCTCGGGTCGATACTTTTGCAAAGATATGTAAGGACTTTCGGGCAATGGGTGGAAAACCTTTTCACGGGATGGAGACATTTGTTGAAGCTCGAAATTGGCTAAAGGAGGTGGAAGAATTGTTTGGGATCTTTGAAGTGGAAGATGGAAGAAAGGTCCAGTTAGCTGCCTGGCTAATGAAGGATGAGGCCTCGTTTTGGTGGGAGGTCACTAATGGAGAGCATCCAGTTGATACATGGCCAGATTTCAGGCGGAGGTTTGAAGCAAAGTTTCTCTCACGGGCTGAAGAGAATTTATATATGGAAAGATTTTTGGCATTGAAGCAAGGGAATCTATCAGTGAAAGAATACGTCAACAAATTCAATCAGTTGGCGAGATTTGGCTTGGACTTGGTGAATACACTAGAAAAGAAGGCCCTGAGATTTGTTAAGGGTTTGAATGAGTCGCTTCATGGGTTAGCTATGACACACATCCCCATGGGGGCTACCTTTGAGAGACTAGTTGACATGGCACTTATGCATGAAGAGGAGAAGAGCGCCAATGCTAATAAGGCACCCGAGAAGAAAGGGGATCAAAAGAAACCGCAACAGCAACAACAGAACAAGAAAGGTGGCAACGGCAACAATGGTAAGGGAAAGAAAAGATGGCTTAACTGTGGGACACCAGGCCATCTAAGCAAAGATTGTAGGAAGAAAAAGAAGACTGGCTGTTTCCACTGTGGCGAAGCGGGACATCTGATTAACGACTGCCCAATGAAAGGGCAGAGGGCAGGGTCTACCTCGGGAGGACAGGTGCAGGCTCTTATGGCACCAGGGCAGCAAGGGGGCAAGTTCAAGCTCTCGTGGTCCCACCGCTGCAAGAACGAGGTACATCAATTTCCGTTGAAAGTTTAGTTTTTCTGTTTGATCATCCTGTCCGTACTTTATTTGATTCTGGCACATCACATTCGTTTATCTCTACATCATTAGTTGAAACACTACACCTAGATACAAGTTTAGTTATTGATCCCTTAGTAGTCTCAAATCCTATTGGTGGTTCGGCTCATCTTTCTATGATTTGGCAGAATTTGAGAGTATTTATCTTGGGCGTTGGGTTTGAATGCAACGCCTTTGTTCTTGGCTTCATTGGCTACGGCTTGATTCTAGGTATGGATTGGCTAACTAGATATGGGGCCATCCTAGATTGTGAAAGAAGGGTAGTTAGATTGTTGACTCGTTGTGGAAAGACCCTTGATATTCTTGTGACCCTAGAGGTTCAGTAATGCTTAGCTACCTAGAATCCCTTGACGCATCCAATGATGATTTACATTCTGTTCGTATAGTCCGTGAATATGTTGATGTCTTCGATGGGGTGAGGGGTCTACCACCAAAATGTGAGATATACTTTCGAATATATCTAGTAGATAATGTAAAGCCAGTTACATTGCCAGTGCGCCATATGGCTCCAAGAGAGAGAAGAGAACTCAGTAAGCAAGTGAAAGAATTGCTTGAGAAGGGGTTCATAAGACGTAGTATATCGGAGTGGGGTGCTCCAGTAGTTTTTGCCACGAAGGCAGATAGGTCCCTTGGACTTTGTGTGGACTATAGAGAACTTAATAAGCTTACTAAGAAGAATAGGCACCCACTGCCGAGGATTGACAATCTCTTTGATCAATTAGTTGGCGCCTCAGTGTTTTCGCAGTTGGACTTAGCCACGGGTTTCCACCAGTTGAGAGTGGCTAAGGATAGCATAGACAAGACTGCCTTTAGGACTCCAGACGGCTTCTTCGAGTGGCTTGTGATGCCCTTCGGTTTGAAAAACGCCCCCGCATACTTTGTTGACTTGATGAGTAGGGTGTTTAGGGAGTACCTTAATAAATTCGTGGTAGTCTTTATAGACGACATCTTGATCTTTTCTATGAGCGAGAAAGAGCATGCCCTACATCTTAGGGAAGTGTTGGAGACCCTTCGAGCGCATAGCCTTAAAGCTAAATTTTCTAAATGTCACTTTTGGAGGAAGGAAGTGTGATTCTTAGGGCACGTGGTTTCCAAAGAAGGGATAGTTGTGGATCTCGCAAAGGTAGTTGCCATCCAAGATTGGAAGGTCCCTAAAAATGTTACCGAGGTGAGGAGTTTCTTAGGGTTGGCTGGCTACTATAGGAAGTTTATCAAAGACTTCGCAAAAATATCAGCCCCATTAACACGTTTGACGAAGAAGAACCTAGTTTTCACATGGGACGTAGATTGTGATGATGTGTTCCAACGTTTAAAGAGAGCTTTGACCATAGCCTCAGTCTTAGTGTTGCCAGATGGGAGTAAGCCATTTACCGTTTATACCGATGCTTGTAGGACATGACTAGGCGCAGTCTTAATGCAAGAGGGAAGGGTAATAGCCTATGGTGGAAGGCAGTTGAGAGTGCATGAGAAAAATTACCCTATACATGACCTAGAGTTGGACGCTATTGTTTTCGCGCTTAAGACTTGGCGCCATTATCTTCTTGGCGAGAAATTTGAATTGTTCACTGACCAAAAATCGTTAAAATACTTGTTCTCTCAAAAGGACTTGAACTTAAGGTAGCAAAGGTAGATGGAATTCTTAGCGTCCTATGATTTCGAGATAGCATATACCCCTGGCAAGGGTAACGTGGTGGCAGATGCCTTAAGTAGGAAAAGGTTGTCCTTGAGTCCGTTATTTGTTGAGCAGCGAAGCTTAGAGTTCATCTCTACGTTTGACTTTAGATCTTCCATTGACTTTGTACCCGGTTTGCTAGCATCCTTAGAGGTCAGACCTACGCTTTTGGGACGGATTTGTGAGGCACAACGAGATGACCCACAGTTGGTTGAGTTAGTAGAGAAGCTCAAAAGGGGGGAGTCATCGAGTCATCTCAGTAGGTATACCCTAGATGATAAGGGTTGGTTACGTAGGGACGATAGACTTTGTGTACCACGGGACGAGAATTTGAGGAAGACCATTCTTGATGATGCACACCGTTCGAAGATGACCATCCATCCCGGCGGGGACAAGATGTACATGGACATGAGACGAGTTTACTTTTGGGCCGGTATGAAGAGGGATGTGGCTGAGTTTGTCGCTAGATGCTTGGTGTGCCAATAAGTAAAAGCAGAGCAAAAGAAACCCAGTGGGTTGCTTCACCCATTGGAGGTCCCACAATGGAAGTGGGAAAGTGTCTCGATGGACTTTGTTGATGGGTTACCGAGATCGAGGAAGGCTAATACGGGTATTTGGGTCATGGTAGACAGACTTACTAAGAGCACCCATTTCATTCCCGTAAAGAGTAAGAGGACTGCTCGATGGTTAGCCTCCGTATACATTCGAGAGATAGTTCGTTTGCACGGTGGTCCTTCTAGTATAGTGAGAGACCGCGATCCTATCTTTACTGGCGAGTTTTGGAAGAGCTTACAAGAGGCGGTAGGGACTCAGTTATGTTTGAGCACCGCATATCATCCTCAGACGGACGGCCAGACCGAGAGGGTGAATCGTATTCTAGAGGTCCTATTGAGGTTGTATGTCTTAGACTTCGGAGGTACATGGGAAGAACGTCTTCCGTTGGTGGAGTTCGCATATAATAATAGCTTTCAGTCTAGCATTGGCATGGCACCGTTCGAGGCTCTTTATGGACGGCCGTGTCATTCGCCTACATGTTGGTGGGAATCTACAGATAAAATCTTGCTTGGGCCCGATATGATTAGAGAGACTTCGGAAAAGATTGATTTGATTCGAAGGAGAATGAAGACGGCGCAAGATAGGCAGAAATCTTATGTGGACAAGAGAAGGACAGATCTTGAGTTTGATATTGCGGCATGGTCTTTGTCAAGGTGTCTCCATTATGGAATGTTGTTCGCTTTGGGTCCGTTGGGAAGTTAGCACCAAGGTTCGTAGGGTCGTTTCCTATTAAGGAGAGAATTGGGCAGATGGCGTATAGAGTGGAGTTGCCCGAGAGACTTAGCGGTGTACACGATGTATTCCATGTATCACAACTGAGGAAGTGCTTGCACGAGACCGCGGAAGTGGTAGAACCGAGCTTGCTTAGAGAGGTGGAGATAGAGCGTGACGCGATGATTCGACGAGCTCCTACGTGCATTCTTGGGTCGGAGATTAAGAAGTTGAGGAATCGAGAGGTCAAGCTAGTCAAAGTGCAATGGGGAGATGATGAGAGCAACGCTACTTGGGAGACGGAAGAGAAGGTGCGCTCATTGTACCCTTTTCTTTTCGAGGGTATGTCTTTTAAATTTCTCCCTTATCGCTTAGCTTGTACTTATTTTATCTTTAGTATGTCCTCTTGCTAGTATCTTTGACCTTTAGATAGGGTAGTCATATGGTTGAAACATGTGTTTGAGACATGTTATGTATGATGGATGCATGTGGATGCAAGCGTTTGCTAGTGGTTGCTCGTGGATGCATATACACACACTTTAGGCACTAGATCGGCTCTGTCACTTCATATTGCATATTGCATATAAATGTGTGTACATATTTAAGTGATGGTTGTATAATGGTTGTACTATCATATGGATGTTGTATTTTGGTGAATGGTTGTGCACACATGTAGAAATAATATGTATCGATGGGATTCTTTCGCATACATAATGGACGCATGGCACTATCATGGTTTGCATAAAGGAGGTCAACTGAATCAGTAGACCGCCTGATTTTGCATTAGATAAAGAACATATACACACACTTCTTGCATATGTTCATACATCATTAATAATTTTATAAGGACAATGGATGCCTGTGTTTGATGGTTGAGTAGATGGTTGTTTGGATGTTAGGATATGCATTCTCCTTAACTTGGAGATTTCGGGGGCAAAATCCTTTAAGGAGGGGAGAATGTAACACCCCATAATTTTCAATATTATTTTTCACAAATTAAAGAATAACTAATCTCAGATGAGTGAATTAAGGGAAACGGGTTGGCCATTGTGTTCGTCTCGGAATTCTGGTTGAGATAGAGTCCGAGTTTGCGTGAATTGGACTTCGTATGAAGAAATTATGGCCATCGGAAGTTTCAGAAAAATTTAAATAGATTTCAAAAATTCGAATTTCATAGTCAGAATGGGCTAGGCGGGAAATTTCCCGCCAGGGCCAGGTCGACCATGGGGTCGACCTACCCTCACCAGGTCGACCTGCCCCTCCCCCCCCCCCCCCTCCGGGCAGATTTGATCGATGACATGTTTATGACTGTATGCTGAGTCATTAGGGTTTCTGATCTGCTCTGAATGGCTGGGGTTAATTCTGGGTTGATCGAACGGCCTAAATTAATCCTAAACTCTATAAAAACACATGTAGTCTCAAACCCTAAAATCAAATTAAAATTAGAATCATGGCCTCCATGCTGTCACCTTGCAACCTAGAATAGCCGCCACCAATTAGAGAGGAAGAAAAGCTAATCAATTCAATTCTAATCTAAACCGCAACAAATTGTCTTCTTCAAAGGAAAGCTAAATCAACTTCAGAACTCAGATTTCAGAACTCAATACCTTCTTTGAGTTGTGAGTTCGATTTTTTTAATAAAATAATTAACAATTTAATTGGATTGAGCTATGATGCGGATTATATGGTTATGTTGTGAATTATTGACCGCATGTTATTATTTATGTTGTAAAATTGTGATGTTATCATCTATGTTGTAAATTCTATGATGTTATCATCTATGTTGTAAAGTTGTGATGTTATCATCTATGTTGTAATTCTATGATTGGCTTATGTATAATTAATTCATAATGATGTTTCATATGCTAGTTTGGTTATGTTGTTGGAACTAATTCATATGATAAATCATAAGTAAGTATGCAAGTTAGGATGTAAATTGAGGCATTAATCATATGCAAGTTAGTAAAGATTTTATATATAACCTTACATGTTTCATGACATCTATTTTATGTGTAAATTGGATCTAAAGTTAGGCTATGACATGTGTGAGTTATATGCTAGTATACAAAAATTCTGTATGCTAGTTTACATGTTTAAATGTAAGTTTACACCATCGTTTATGTTGCATAAATCACATATGCAAGTATATATATATATATATATATATATATATATATATATATATATATATATATATATTTGTGTGTGTGTGTGTGTGTGTGTTTGGAGTATGAATCATGTAATGTAAGTTTGTGGTTATTGCCTATGCAAGTTTACACCTTATGATTAGATCTATGACATACATGGTTTATGCAAGTTTGTGACTATTACCTAAACAAGTTCACACCTTTAGATTTAGATCTATGACATATGTAGTTTTTATGCAAGTTTGTGACTTTGGCCTATGCAAGTTTTAGATGAAGAACCTCATTCACACATGCAAGTTCACCCCTTATGTTTAGATCTAGTTTTATTTATATGTATGTTGTGATGTTTTCTCTTTATTCCATAAGTTAAACTATTCGAGTCTAACGTATATTTTACGTTAAATGAAAGAACGTACAACGTGGGGCAATGGGATAATATTAAAAGATTTAATATTGAGAATTGGCATAAATGCCTTAAATGGCATAGAATAAATTTATGATGAAAATTGGTATGATTTTGCATACCATAAATAAATGGACATAATTGAGTCAATTATGGCCATAGTTAAATTTGGAATTGATTGATAATTTGAATAGGGAAATTAATTCAAATTGGGGAATAATTAATTTTGTGTAATTAATCGTCTAAGACACGAGGTTAGGTTCTTTTGTGGTATAAGACTGCCCGGACCCGCCCGGCAAATCCAGCTGCCACAAATGCTAGTTTAATGTGGGAGGTCTTAGGCATAAATTAAATGCGTAACGGTTGTAAAGACACGAGGTTAGGCTCGTTTGTGGTGTAAGACTGCCCGGACCCGCCCCGCAAATCCAGTTGCCACAAATGTCAGTCTAATATGGGAGGTCTTTATAAGGTTACGGTCTTAATGAATTAAGAAACACTTAACCAGATAAACATGTAGTGGGACATGAGGGGGTTAAGTGGGTGCCTTGGGTGGCATGTGGAATCTAATGAGTGCCATGGGTGGCATTTGAAATACGATTAGAAACACTTAACCAAAATTTGAAACAAGTAAGTGAACATAATAAGAAGAGGGCTAAGTGGGATGTACTGGAGGGGACCAAGCTTAGGTGGATAGCTTGTGTCAAGTAATGGGGGCCCGTTTCAACCAGTAACCCATGAGTATCTTTATGGGCTCGACCCAAGTCGAGGACGGGACATGTATACTGGGCTTGATTGTAAGAGGCCAAAACGGGTTAGCAGTGGCAACGTAAGTCCAACGGGTTCATGTGCGTGTGTGGGCCCGGGCTGGTAGGTAAGACGTTGTTGCATCGTGTAGGTATAAGCCGTGCATTGTGGTGGTATCGGGTTGCCACTTTGGGGAGTGATACACCCCACTGTGGGGCCAGCACGTGTATCTACGAGTTAGGGAGCCGATCGCATGGGGGTAATAGGTACACCTAGTGGAGATAGGGGCAGGCGACACCTATGAAGGCAACTAGGGGTACACGAAACTACCATTATCAGTATTAAGTTCTGTAGGCGGGATCAACCTTAGGGTGACTAGTGGTGGTGCAGTATAGTAATTATCTTATAGTGGTTTAGGTGCGCTTTTAACATTATTTTTGTTCATCTTATTTCCTTATTTACTCTGTCATACCCAATTGTTCACAGTCATTTCCTGATTTTCCAACTTATGCCTTAGCCTAGTTATTTTGGTAATTATATTGTTAAAGTTATCGCATTCGCCAAACTTTATGTCTGACACCCTTTGTTTCCACCTATTTTCTTCCTTCCCTCCCCTCCCCCCCCCCCCCCCACCCCAGGTGCTTAGGGTGGAACTAGCACTAGTGGAGCTTGATTTTAGACAGTTGTATCTCTGCTTTTAGAAGTTGCTTGGATCGCTGAAGTAAAAGTTCGTCCTATCTTATTTATGGCTATTTTGTGTTGGGGTTATGCCTTTCAATTTATGTACTCTGATTTAGTCAAGATGGATATTATGTACTTTGACTCTGGTTTTTGATGATGTAATCAAACCTATGTGTTTACCGCTGCAATGAATAAAATTTTATATTTTTTTAAGTATTGTTTATATATGTCTTGTTGTTAAGTTTCTGTTCTATACACACTTAAAACGCTCCATAGAAGTTAACGCATTCCCTTTGTGAGTGACATTAATGGAAGTGGGGTGTTACAATGGCTTTGCTGGAACTCATTGGGAAAGCATTCAAGCTTGGTGAAGGAAGATATGTGATACTTGGAGCTATCAGTTACGAGTGATGGTATGGATACCATAGTTGATGGAGTTGGAGATAGGTGATTTTGCATCAAGGTGGAGTGTTAAGTTTGATGATGCTAAATCACATTAAATGGAAGAACAAAATTTGGGGAGAGAAAGAGAAGATATTGTTTTCCCTAATTAATGAGATTTAGGTAGATATTGCTTTCCGTAATTAATGGGATTTGGGTAGATATTGCTTTTCTTAATTAACGAGATTTGGGTAGATATTGTTTTCTCTAATTAAAGAGATTTGGGTATATATTTATTTCCCTCTTTCAGTGGCATAATTAATAAGATCTTTTGCCATATATATGAAAGTTTGATGTCAAATTTACTTGACTTGGGGGTAAACTAAACTTGGGTATGATGTAATTGGTCTTATAAAAGGAGCCTAGAAGGGAGAATGAAAGACATCCAATTATCTCCCAATTAAGTTTTAGGATCTTTAACCTAAATCTATTTTCTTCAGTTCTTATCTCCACAAATTAAATTCTTGAGTGACCATTGTAATCATTCTCTTGTACTCTTCTTTGGTATTAATAAAAGGTTATCTCTCTCAAGTGGACGTACACTAACAAATTGTTAGTGGAACCATTATAAATCACTATGTGATTTACTTTTCGTTATTGCTTCTTTATTTCTGTTGTGTGGTGATTATGATTGGCTTTTGGATTGGACTGAGATTGTTTTTGAGATATTGATGAGTTGTTTTTGCACGTTTACCACGATCTCGTCTTTTGCTGATTTGGGGGGTTTTTTATTTGAGCAGTCTTAAGTCAAAATTTATCCACAACACAGATGTGACTTGTTCAGTCTTTGGTGGCTAGTTCGTGGTTGATTCAAAGCAGTTCGATGACTAGCTCATTGAACAGAGGTTAGTGGAGTATAACGGCAAAGCGTTTTCCGTTATACGATTATAACGGTAAAGACTTTGCCATTATAAATTTATTTGTTGTTAGTTTAGGGTATAAATTTATAAGACAAACACTTCGTCGTTATAAATTTATAACGGTATAGCCTTTGTCGTTATAATTTATAACATCAAAGAGTTTGTCATTATAAATTTATAACGACAACTGTTGTACACCCTGCTCTTGTTGAGATTTGTGATACACAAATCGCAACTGTGGGCAACAAATTATTTATGCAGATCTTTTTTTTTTTTTTTTTTTTTGTGTGGAGAGATTTGTTGTTATATTTGTGTGATATTTGAAGGTGAAGGCAAGGATTATTTAGTGCTTATCCAATAGATTTTTGATATATATGAAGATAACTTGGAAGTCAAAAAAAATTGGGTATGAAGTAATTCATTCTTTAAAAAGGCTTAATTAACATCTTCAGTAGATATGGAAAATTTGACGGTTATTAAATAGAATCATTAGGGTTAGTGTCATTGTTATTCATTGTCTTTCTCCTCAAATTGTTTAGCCATTAGATATATTTTTTACCTATTTCTGAATAAGGTTATTGGTTCGAGTTGTGTTTGTTTGTAACGATAGTTGAGATTGGTTGTAAACAATATTTTGGTGAATCAATAAAGTGGGTGGTTAGGTGGAATATCATATGTTTATATTTACGTTATTGTTTGTGTTGTTTGTTTTTCAATCACATTCATCTTCAAATGATTGAGTGAAAAAAGTTCGTTTTATTTTTTAGGTGTTTTGTCAAATTTCTGATGCGCATAAAACCCCAACAGCTCTATGGTTGGTTCGGTTTTTTGATTGCTCTGCCCGTTCGTAAACTTGGCAACGATTAAAGAGAACGAACTATACAGAATGACTTAAATCCTAATTACACATGTAGGAATCACTTGACGCAATCATAGCGTTGTAACTATAAGAGAATTCCCACTTTTTGGGATAAATCGGTAAGCTCAAATAATTTATCAATGGAATTAAGAACCTAATAATTCATGAACTCGTGCTTGACCATCCCTCTGTATACATTATTCAACACAAATCTAATCAAACTAGCCACTATAACTGACAACTCATCATAATATAATTATTCATTTACAAATTATGTGATTAAAAGCAATAGAAATGCAAAACTAAACAAGTCAGCTGTGCACGTGCACACATGCACAATGTGCACATCATTAGATCTTTCTTCCCAAGTTTAATTTGTAATTTTATCTGTTTCGACTTGCATTTGCATCTTACCTAAATCCTCATAAACTTCTATACTTATTCCAGATGATTCGGATCACAAGTTAGCTTCATTTTTCAAAACTGTTTGATGAAAAGCTTTTTCCATTTGCAGTTGATCAGTAGCTCTATTAAATGTTCAAATGTAACAGTTTCAGATACTATGTTCAAATATCCAGTTTGCATCTTACAATACAATTTTCTTTTCAGCCAACTTCTCCATTAAAATACTCCGTTGAAATATACAGTTTTACAAAAATTAATAAGCGGCGAAGAAAGAATATTCGATATCACATTATTTTCACCCATTAAAATTAGCAGACTGTCTCACATAAACAACTTGATAAAACATTTAAAGCTCAGCAGAGTAAAAGAGCAATACATAAATGACAATTAAACCTTGTTGACCTACCGAGTTGAAGAATTAAATTTAAAGGAAGGGTTCAACGCTTGATCCGTGCCTTCACATTAGAACAAATCAATTGTTAGTTTTAACGAAAACAATTAGCTATTAAACATAAGAATGAGTACAAATTAACTTGATGTACCGACTATTAATATGATCAATCACTAAATCCTGCTGACTGCTTTGGTTTATAAAGGGACATGACCATCCAATATTTGGGGTATCAACATAATTAAAGACTTGCCATTGTAAGGTTAAAAAGATGGTTTTGAAACTAGGCTGTTGTTTTAAATAGCTTTTCAAGATAAGTATGCATATTGAAGACCAAGTATAAAAGCCAAAGCAGAACTAATTAATAGAAAGTACGTACATATTCACTGTATGATCAGTGAAAAAGAAACATGGCTGTTGACCAAAGCTGAACACTTAGTGAGTTGTTGACAAATTGCGTTAGTATTCAATGCCCTTCACCATCTCCGCAACTGCAAAGCGAGTTGATCATAATGGAGTATGCAAGTGGGGTAATTTTATAATACAGACCATTGTATATCCATTTTCATGTCACTCAACAAATGTAGCCTATATATAAGCAGAAAGATAATGGTATGTGACATATATATCCAAAAACCAAAAATAGTAGTCATATATCGAGGTTGTGCACATGAGGAGTACAATGCGGCTGCCTATCGTCTGCCTCCTGCTGTGCATGATTGGTGTAATCCCATTTGTATTGTCACAAAGGTATGGTGACCCAATGTATGGGCGGCGATTCGGACCTCGTCCATGTAGACCCTTCGAAGGTTGCAGACCAGGAAGGCCTGGTTATTACAGGCATGGGCCAGGATACGGACGTGGTCCAGGAGGTGGTGGAATAGGCGGTGGAGGTGGTTTTGGTGGTGGAGGTGGACTTGGTGGAGGTGGAGGACTTGGAGGAGGAGCAGGTGGTGGAATAGGAGGTGGAGCAGGTGGAGGTGGAGGACTTGGAGGAGGAGCAGGTGGTGGAATAGGAGGTGGAGCAGGTGGCGGTGGAGGACTTGGAGGAGGAGCAGGTGGTGGAATAGGAGGTGGAGCAGGTGGTGGTGGAGGACTTGGAGGAGGAGCAGGTGGAGGACTAGGAGGGGGAGGTGGACTGGGTGGAGGAGGAGGTTTAGGAGGTGGAGGAGGAGTAGGAGGTGGGGGAGGAATGGGGGGTGGAGGAGGAGTTGGAGGTGGTAAAGGTGGTGGGTTTGGAGCAGGAGGAGGTGTAGGAGGGGGAGGAGGAATAGGAGGAGGAGGCGGGGGAGGAATGGGAGGAGGTGGAGGTGTGGGAGGAGGAAAAGGAGGTGGATTCGGAGCAGGAGGAGGTGTAGGAGGAGGAGCAGGGGGAGGAGGAGGACTAGGTGGGGGAGGAGGAATGGGAGGAGGAGGAGGAGTAGGAGGTGGACATGGAGGAGGTTTTGGAGCAGGAGGAGGTGTAGGGGGTGGTGCAGGAGGAATAGGAGGAGGTGGAGGAGGAGGTGGTGGTGGTGGAGGAGGAGGAGGATTGGGGGGTGGACAAGGAGGAGGATTTGGTGCAGGGGGAGGAGTGGGAGGTGGGGCAGGAGGTATAGGAGGAGGAGGTGGTGCAGGTGGAGGAGGTGGCGGTGGATTAGGCGGAGGAATAGGACATGGTGGTGGATTAGGGGGTGGCCTTGGAGGAGGACATGGCGGTGGAATAGGGATCGGTGTAGGAATCGGAGTTGGGATTGGGGTGGGAAGTGGTGCTGGTGCTGGCACTGGTGTTGGTGTCGGTGCTGGTGGGGGAGGAGGTGGCCGTTAACCTCTTGTTTTTACCATTACAACATTACTGTATTTTTACATGCAAAACATAACTTGTTTAAGCAAAATGCGTTGTATTTGTGCTAGCTGATTGCCTGAAATTGGTTTTCTATTTGATTCATCGTGAATTCTAATTCTGAAAGAGCTGTGGTTTCTCATTCAGATTTTGTTTTCAAACAAGGTAACTGTTTCCATAGATTTTATAGTTTTCCTTTCCGATTGTTTTCAACCTCCGCTTCTTTTTCCATACATGTCGTAGTATTGAAAACATGAAGTTAGAACGCTACCTATTTTACCCTGAATGATGAAGATAAAATACATTATGTAACGTAGACATGATATGATATACTATGGATGCATGGCTGTTTCACTCTTGTTTAATACAAACAGAGTAGCTGCATAACCAACATCAAGTCAGATCCCTCGGCGTAAACTCAAAAGGCAGCAGTGTTCAGCAGAATGAGCACAGCTCTTAATGGCTAATATAGACTATATGTATAGCCATTTTATGGCAAATTTCAGGTATAGCAAATGAAATGAATGCAGTACGAAAGACTTGAACCACTGTGGCTCCAACTACTTGCAGTAATCAGTAATGTCATCTCAATCCAAGTCTTCTCTAATAAATGATTCCAATGATATGAATGCAGGTAGGCCTGTATACATTTAAAACGCATGTATATCCATTTAAAACGCATGTGTATCCATTCCTCGATATCCCAGACGATGTGGTGGTCATGTAAACAAAAGCGAGTGCTCAAAGAAAAAACAACCACAAAGAAGTCTAGGACGAGCCATTAACCAATACAACATAAAATACTGAAACAGGAAACCAAACGAATAGCTAATCAAATGAAATATGGCTCTTAGGGTTGATGGTTTCAACCGCACCAAACGTTAATGCGGTTACCATGTATAATGGTAACATTTATGGTAAATACTGAAAATTTTAACTATATCGGCCAATTATACCAAACATAAACGAAACATATATACAAAAACTTTAAAACAAAAAATATGACATTTAATTATCATACACAATTAAGGCAACGGTTAATACCGTCAACAACGGTTACAGCTGCAGTTGACATTAACAACAAAGGTTATAACACCCTTAAAATAAATGTTGCAAGTAACTAACGTAGTAACTGCTTTCGAGCAATGACAAAGAAGAAAATCTTATCATGAACACACAGGTTAAGCTGCACAGGTTAAGATTGGTTAGATTACCCTAATGACCTCCCTAAATTCATTTTATTTCTCATGTTTCAATAATAAAACAGGTATTTTAAACAAATAAATTCATACTTCATTAGACAAATGCCATCCTTTAAATATGCTTTTAGCATGTACATTGACATCGTTTTACTAAGAAAAGCCTGGTTTCCTGTTTCAGAAGAGTGGCAAAACATATACCTCTAGGTATTTTATTAAGATCAAATAACGTCATTAAACGTACGGTGAAAACAGAAATATAATGCCATTATTTATTGCCACCTGATAAAATTTAACGTCCTACTCACTAAAACAAAATGAATTTAATAAAAACTTATATACAGGAAGGATGGACGAGTAATTAAATTGTAGCTGATTATGAAACACTAATACCAATTAATTTATAACAGAAATATAGTGCAGCAAGCAACATAGATACAAATAAGATCAAACATATTTTGTCACAAAATTTCATATTAACATAAAATGAAAATGAAAATGAAAATACAATCATCTGGAATTCCCAAGAAAATAAATAAATAACAACTGTCAGACTATTGTTACAATTAATCAGAAACAAGGATACAAAAATTATAACGGGTAATGATAATTAATGGATCACATATCAGTGATACAAGATAACCCAGAGGTGTCCTTCAACGATTTGCGAGCTCGCCAATAAATAGCATTTGCAGTTTGAGACGTTCCAACCTTCAATAAGAAAAGCATACGAAATTCAGTATATTCAGTAGATGATTTAAAATGCAAAACTTTCAACTTAACTATTATTGAACACACCTTCATTTCCATTGTGTAGTATTCTTTCCATAAACCCTTTTCCTGGTCATATACGTAAAGGGCAGATTCATACAATTTTCGAGCATTTATAATGGCATCACGATCTCCAACTGCTGCAAGATTGGACTCGAGTTCTATGCATCTTCTGAAAAATTCTAGACTTGGTCGAGGTAAGGCAAGAAACCTGGGTGCAAATTGATCTGTCAGCCATAGCAGTATTATGCTCTATGTAAACATGCTCTAATAGGTGATCTTCATACTGACTCCAAACATTTTGGAGTTTTGAATATGGTTGTTTGACAAAGAAAAAGTTTGGTAGTATACATTTTTTTTTCTTCTTCCAAATTTGTGTACGCATAGAAAATTGTTTCTACTGTTGCATATAACAAAATAAGACCAAGCAAAAAACCAGCTTATTCTACAATCATATGCACTACCGTATTTTCAATTATAGTTCAAATTTGATCGTTCTTTTGACTGATATCTTAGCTAATAAACAAAGATGATGGAGAAGTTTAACAACAATAATTTATGATCCTTCTAAAGTAACTAGAAACACAATAACGAGTGAAAAAAAGAAGTGAAAATGACAAGTAGGCCATATTGTGAATACAATTTAGTACATCCTCTTGAAGGGGGTAACCATAACCCTCTCAATGTGGGTAATGGATTGATGCAAGACTGCAACACCTTAAGCATATTCCTCAAATAATAATAAAAGGTACCTACTCTTCTAATAATACCTGAGTTTAACAGAAGTATATATGTCATTTTATATTTCTTATGATTAACAAATCTGCATTGTTAAGCAAAGCTTGAGCAATTTAAGGTCTCGGCATATGCAGCAAAAAACATATTAACTTCAAAGCACAAGCATATGCAGCAAAAAACACTAGTATTTAATGTATTGCGAACAGGGAAAACACCCCAGATCAAATTACCATGTCAATCCGTAAAACCTAAGTATGATAGGAGTACAGATGTATATTATATTTCACACGAGTAATAAATCTGGGCCGTCAAGCAAAATTTGAACTATTCATTGTCTTATCTTCATATTGATTAAAAAAATGTTGACAATATCAATTAACTTTAAAACACACACACACACACACACAAAAAAAAAACTTAAAACCAATATTCAGTGCAAGTGCCAAATTTTGAAGAGGGAAACCAATCCATAATAAATATTCCCAGAATTTGACACGTACTAGAAAGTAGTAGCATACCGCTTATACATTTCCCTTGCAGATTGAATACCATCTCTCTGAAGAACCTGGTTAACAATAGACGATGAGACTAAACATCCACCTTTACCGCAACCACCCCCAGCCAATGCCCGAATCAAACTCTTCACAAGTGTATCAAAATGATCTTTGTCACTAGAAAATACTTTTATAGCCTGCAATAATAAGGTACGTTACGTAATCTAACAAGTTCATAACTTCGTTGTTTTGACAAGTAATATGTACAATCATTTACATATAAGTTAGCAAACATCAATGTGATGAGCCTAAAAAATATCGACGTGATGAGCCTAAAAAACAATCAATTCGCTTAATCCTCAGAATAAAACCATTAAAAAAAAAAAATTCAATTCCAAGTGTCGCAATGTAGGTTTAGGTTTTCTGCAATATAACACATACACCACATCCATGCAACACTTGCACTGAAAAGGATCAAACCGGACATCCACAAGGATATTGGTGGCGTTCTTACAGAGATAAAATGAGAGAAGTTTAGCTTGAGCTAGATAAATTATACTGCTGAAAATTAAAGAGGGGCGAACAGCATTATCATGAAACTAGTTAAGCTGATGATTATGAATGTGACACAATAATTAGCTTATAACATATAGACCTTGACAGCAAGTTATTTAGAAGAAAGTAGCTAACAAGAATGAAATTGAAAAACTTAAGCAACAGAAACTGGTGCAATAATCATGAACCGTTAGAACTTATAGAACTGGAAAAGAGTAGCAATATAAATCTAGTTCATTCAGTAGAAAAATTGCAAAATTCAGGGTTGTCCCTCGATTTTCTTTAATTATACTAGCACAAAAAGCACATACGTGCATCCAATGTCCAAATAATTACTTTCTATTTAATAATTAATGAGTAAGTGCAAAAAATTTGGTTGTCGCAATATTAAATTTGAAATTGTTCACTGGTGGCATCGGGGACAAATTTATACTAAAATTCCATTGATGAGTAGCTGTAAAGGGGATAGTGGTGAAGGTTGCAAATCGATGGTGAAACTTCATTGACCGATGAGGGTATTCTCGGAATTTAAAAAAAAAACCGTAGAAATAATGTTCACTTAATTCTCTTTATTAATAGTAGAAGTAGATATATGATATGAACCTTATAGATCTATTATCAATCGAAGAAAAAGTCAAAGAAATCGAATTTAAGCACATAAAATAACCAAATATCTCTGATGCTGAAATAAGTTGAAATAAATGATACCATGTCTATTTAACATTGGTAGAATAAACGAATATATTCTTGGTTCTCTTTTATATTTTCTCCATCTATTTTTCTCAACCATTTGCGGTTTGCCTTCCTCAAAATTTTAGTAAGCCACAGAAAATTAGTATTGTTGTTCTTTGCAATCTAATATTCTCCTCATCAATTTTGCAATTCACATTCACACAATCCATTAATTAATTAAATATACACCACACTCTCATGTACTTTGGCAAATGCAATACATGTCCATATAAAAAAGGAAAGTAATATATCAAATCAAAATCTACTCTCAATGTAAAATAAAGTATGATTTGAACATTAGTTTTTAACAATGATGAACTCAGCGTGGAATGAGAATGAATGAATATTAGATAAAAGACAAAAAAGAAACATGAGTTTAAAATAAAATCTAGATGATATTTTGAGTAAACATGGCTTTACTTATCGTATATAAGATATGCTATTGTTAATTCATGTATATCACAAAAAAGTTCCATCAATGTGAAGTATTTGAGTTATAAATACAGAAAAATTTACGGACACATAATCATACACAACTGACATAATGAATCTCAATCACTGAATTACCCTCGATTTCAACCATATATATGAACACAATGCAAAAAAGAAACAGACCTATTATGTCGCTAATTGTGTTTTATTTGTGCCCAAATAGTCGGTCCACATACACGCACACCTGTGCACTCACACATGAAAGCATTTCAAATTATTTTAGAATAAAAGTATAGTACATTAATATTTAAAATACAAAATAATAATACATATAATTATTAACAAATGTTTAATATAAATAAGTCAAGCGTTATATTTAATATATAATTTATTAAATTTCAAAAAATAAGTGAAAAATAGGCATAAGAACAAACTTTGAAAGAAAAAAACCGAAAGACAACTACTTTTTTTGGAACAAAGAACAATGCTGATTATAACTAGTATTTTGTACAGTGTATACTAAATATAATGTTAGTTACAACTAGCATTTTGTATAGTGTAAAATTTGAAAATAATGTTATTTGTACTTAGATGTCGTCGTTCAATCTAAAAATAAAACTTTATGTCCTTTAGCCTAATTTGTTTACAAAGTTTATCATTCTACCTAATTTCTCCTTCAAAAAACTTTATATCAGGAAAATATTTTTTAAAATACATTTCATTTATATTTAGCTAACATATGTATAAGTTAATTTAGTATTCTATTTAACATATATTTTATTGGAATTAAAAATAATATTCTCTAACTAATTTGGAATAAAAATATATAATTTTGGATATTTAAAAACTAAAAATAATTTAATTATTCATAACTATACAAATTTATAAATTAAATAAGCATGATATTTAATACATACCTTTTTAACATCAAAAAGTTATTTCTAATTATAGTGCAAGAACAAAACATCCGAAAATTAGAATTATATGTTTTATTGTAAACTCATTTATATTTAATAAAATGAAATAACTAGGGCGATTGACCCCTTATACATGAGGATTGATTTCATGAAGCCGGGTGCAAAGAAAGCACCAAGTCATTTGCAATATGAGATGATAAACAAAGATATTCATCTACCTTCGATTTCCAAGTTTAATTCCTAAAAATCACTTGATAATTGAATATAATATTTAACGTACAATTCATTCAATTTTAGAACTATTAACATTAATTATTTTTAAATCAAAATATATTTCTATAGATTCTTATAATATGTGTGTGTGCATGTATCTGTGATTTGTTATATTAATATGTTAAGTTTATTAATATATAATAGCAAAAAAGAAAAATTTCCACATCTTCTTAATTCCTGGAATTTACAAAACCTTCATTACCTCCCACAAAATCATATTCAAATCCCGATAGCTTATCCTTTTCTACAATCATCTACAAGTTTCTCCTTAATTCTTATTCAGTATTATACGGTCTAGTCCATATAATAATTTTCCTTTTCAAAAAAGTGTTTCATCGCAAACAACAAATATATGGAAACATTTGATATGTCAATAAGAACACACTTATAAACATTTCACTCTTTTATCATTTTATTAGATAAAATATTATAACTAAAATTGTCACCAAAAATAGAAAGTTCGTATTTTGCCTTATTTTAATATAAATATGTGGTTAATTAATGCCCGCAGTTATCAACAATTTTTTTTAGCAAAGCATTATCAACATTTTTTAAACAGAAATAAGCACTATATACCAAAAAATGAAGAAAACCCGCATTTTTCAGTGGCTCACAAAAAAAAACACCTCAAGAGTGCACACTCAACTGAAACAAAATTGAGCAAACTAAACAGAAAAAACAAACAATATCCACTGAAACCAACAAAAAGTCTAAAATAGTCGAAAAGGAGACAAACTCCAACTGCCACAAGGCAACAACACCCCACGAGGTCATAAAAAACTTGCCCATCCAATGGAGGAAAACTCGAACCAGAAAAGGACGTCTTGAACTCGTCAGAAAAATGCCAGTTGCCTCTCTCATCCAGCAATCAAAAATTCAAGCTGCACCTTCCCACAAACCCAGAAAATCCAAGCACTCTGCTCCATCAAAAAAGCAAGAGGCTCCCAACCTAAGCAGTCACAGAATTTGCCAATCGAAACCCAATAACCTGAAGAAGAAATCAACCGACCCTATACGGGTCTCGACCTCAATGAAATGGAAAGGTTACGAGCAAGAGAAGTGGACAAGGAATTAAAGAGGCATGTGAAGGGTCATCCTCGGGAGGCGAAATGAGCATCAGATGAAACCCAGCCAATAGTAAGGCCAGGAAGCATGGGAGAGTCCTCAAAAGACCACCTTATTCTGAACACACAAGAGTTGCAGCATATAAGGCAAGAAATGAGGCGAATAAGGGTAGATTTGAGATCCTTACCATGCCCCCTCGTCCACCAAGACCAAAGGACGCAAATAAAGGAAGGAAAGGCTGGCAATTAGAACCGAAAACCCAAACCGATCCGACAAGACCCGAACCCGAACCCGAACCAAACCCGATGGATCTCGGGACGGGTTTAGATGATGAAAAATATAATTAAGACCCGATCAAATCCGACCTGAAAGACCCGACCAAAAAGCATTGAAACATATGTATTTTTAGTGTTATTATCCAACCGAACTTGAACCGACTTGACCCGAACCGAAGCTTGAGTCCAAATTTTGAAATGTACAGTTCAAACCCGATAAAATTCAACCCACCTAGAACCGAGATCCGTCGGGTCCAGGTCCATCGGATTGGATCTAATTGCCACCCCTAAGGGAAGGACAGGACATCGATATGCCAAACACCCCTTAATGGGACCAGATTGCGGTAGCCATCTCATTCTCTCATAGCAAATGGGATAGAGTTTCCACCAAACTGATCTGGCAACAACGACACCTAGAGGCTAGCGGAATGTCTGACCTCTTAAGATTATCATCCAACCGGAGGTCATTATGGAGGACTTTCCACATAAAGATAGAGACCTTAGGAGGAACCCTACTAGAGTTCCACGCAGCCCTCAGAGAGATGGCCTTGCCATTCCAGGCAAAACCACGACCATGCCGATCAGTGAAGGACTTGACTAACTGCATCCGCCTCCACGTCTGACTTGCGTGAGACGGGGTCCCAGTGTAGACGGAAGGCAGCAGTCTTCGATACTTAGTATGGAGGAAGGCCACCCATGTAGAATCATTGGCCCAAAAAGGGGACCAAAGATTCCAAGCATAAGCTTTGCACACATCTTGATGTTTACGCAAACCCAGATCGCCCTCACGGTGAGGAAGGCCGATCGTGTCCCAGGAAATCCAATGGTTTCTCCTGTAATTGTCATTGCTTCCCCCAAAAGAAGGACGACGCCAAAGACCGGTTGATTTTCCCACTTGCTTTGTCGGTAAGGGGGTCAAAGAGAGCGTTGAGCATACGCCCTCGATAAAGCTTGATGTCAAGATAAGGAATGAGAAGAAAAGCAAGATGGAAACCAAAGAAAGAAGAAATCCATAGAATTTTCAGCATGTCCATGGAACTGGAGGAGACAAAATAGCTCTTCGAAGCATTCACCAATTGGCTGAAGCACCATTCATAGCAATGGATAAAAGAAAGAAGTTGACGCACGGTCTGACGATGACCATTGATAAAGATCACGATGTCGTCCGCAAAAGATAAGGACGAAATAACAAGGCATCCGCTTGGGATACCGAAGCGTTTAATTTGCCTATTGATCGTGAGTGAGTGGAGCCTATGAACCAGTGTCTCGGCCGCAGGCCCACAATAACAAAAAGCGAAGGGGAAAGGGTATCGCCCAGGCGCAATTCCCTTCCAAAGAGAAAAAAAATTTTGGTCGATCCGTTGATAACACACGGAACCAGCAGTTGGAAATGAGACGTCGGACAAAGTCCACTAAAAGAATCAGGAAAGCCAAACGCACGAAGCACGCAAATGACAAAGAACCAAGACATACGATCATATGCCTTAGCCCTATCAAGCTTAATGACAATGTTCGAGCCGTGAATCTTTCTATCAATTTGGGAAATCAGCTCTTGAGCGAGAAGGACATTGTCAGTGATGAGTCTCCCTTTGATGAAACTGATTTTGTCGTAAGAAAAGTCTCTACAAAACTGATTCTGTAAACCATGTCTCTATTTTTAAAACAACAGAAAATGCAAGATAATTTGCACTTTTCTAACAGAAAACGCAAGGGAACTTGCAGTTTTCAAAAAAAAATCCACAAATTTCAATAAAGATGAAAAACTACGGTTATTTACTAAAATTGTACTAAAATAACAATTATTATTACTATTAATTGTTATTTATATTTTTTGGTTTTTCATCATATGAATAATTTTTTGAAAGATGCAAGTTAGCTTGCGCTTTCTATCAGGAAATTGCAAGCTAATTTGCTCTTTCTGATTCATAAAAAATACATAACTTTATTTACATATTTATTGCTACAGGAACTTTTTTACAATAATATCAAAATTAGGGACCTAATGTGCAGAGTCCCTTTCAAAATTGATAACATGTAAATGAGCATTTTAAAATTTGCTACAAAACTTTTAGAGGTATGATCATATGATGCATTGTTAATACAAAGTAAAAATATGTTTATCATTCTCGAAAAATATCCAAAATGTTATTTATGCACTATTTATCTAAAAATTGCATAACATCAAACTCAAAATTTATATGAATATTTTTCTAAACAAAAATAAATAGAATAAATCAATACAATTAACAATTATTCATTAGTCCACTTAATACGTAGTAAATCTAGAAATTTACGCGTTCCGTACGTATATACCACGCTACAGGATTTGCTTTTTATTGGAATATAGAATACATATATGAATTAGGTATGGAACTTTATGTACTACAATAAAATATCAACTAATAAATCGTCAATCTAAACAAACTCATCGCATATTGCAATATGAATCATGTTCTTTCAAAATCCAAAATTTAAGCAGCAATTTATTTTTGCAACATTACCATATCCAATACACAGGATACACATTAGTAGACAATGATAGCAGTAACATGTGCACTAACAGTTACTACTATACATACACAACACATGGTAGTTATACAATATCAGCGGCAATACAGCGAGATGAGCAAATTATGCGCGTTGAACCGAAATAAATGATAGGAGCTTCTATGGTTATAAATAAATAAGGAATGGTAAAACATTAGCAACAAGGTGTGAAACATCATCTGGTAAGAGGATATATGAGAAATAAAGTAGATAGCAAATGCAAATAATGACACAAAATCTACAAGGTTATCCCTGAAACAGTCACAGAGATGCATGAGCATCACAAAAAAAATTAGGGATAAGGCAATTGGCTTTAATCATCTACACAAAAGCACTGTTTTCAGGAGCATTTAGCAAGTGATAATTTTTAATGTATGCCAAAAGCACTGGAAGAATAATATGTTAAGTCTTCCTCCTACTATAACTCGTGGTAAACGCTTAAAGTGAATTGAAATGCCGTCAATTACAAATACGCCTCAAGTGATGTTGGGTGGAGAGAAGTTTTGAAATGCTACAGCCTTAAAACAACCATGGGTAAGAACAAGCATTGGATTTAGGATCCACTGATGGGGAGAAACAGATAACACAAGGAGTGCCATAATTCAATATACTCTAGAATAATAACAATACCATAATCCACAAGGCCTCTGCCTTGGAAGGAGAAAATTTGCTCAACATATCAGTAAGAAGTTTGAAGATAGAATTCATCTCCTCCTTGCTTGCTGTTTTAAATGCATGCGATCTCAGCTCAATTGAAATTCTTAAAGACCATAAATTTGCACTGTTTAAAAATTCTCCATTGCAAAGCTTTTTTGCAAGATTTCTTGCTTCCTCTATTTTCCCAATTTGACGATAAAATGATACGTATTGGCAAGCCAGATCTTCTGAGAGGAATCCTTTAGACTCTGCCTTCTCAAAAACATTTAATACAGACAACGCAAACTTTGAAGAATCAGCTGCGACATTGTTATCCAAGGTTACCGAACCTTCATTTTGATGAGCAAAATTTTCTAGCAAAAATTTTATATAGACGGAATACATCTTAGTTGATGGTATAACATTTGTGGCCTCTTCAAAAACCTGCCCACAAAACAGAGAATTGTGAAGGGAAATGAACCATTTCCAAGTAACATAACATACTGGAAGATAATGAGCCACCGTGAGGAAATGAAAAAACTCAATGATCTGAAGCGGTAACTAAATGTGCAAATATAAATTGCTCACCTCTACTGCTTTATTTAATTTGGATGGAAGGTCTTCGATACAATTTTTGTTATCCATTATTTGTTCCCTAGCTATCCAATCCCAATACATTTCATCATGCAAGAAATCTTTTTTAAATTCCTCCATGACCACTTCTCTTAAATCAGCAGAATGTGTCAAATCAACACTATCAAGAACTTCCAAAAACCGTTTCCTCAGACTCATGCTTAATGGTAAAGCCTGAACAGCTCCCTGGTAAATTGTTTTAAGAATCTCAGATCCTTGCTGACTAAATGGGTTATCTTTCTCCTCCGAAGTATCATCTTTCGAGTCAGAATCCTTATCTTCGTCAACTATAGGCATGAACAGATCTTTGTTTTCTTCTTTCCACTGCTCAACATCAGAAATTTCTTGTTTACTTTCTGGTTTACTATGTCCAATTACCTCTCCTAAAGCCATCTTTCGAGCTTTTAGCTTGTTTAGATATGTTAGCTCCATACGAAGATACTCAATCCAAAGATCTTCTGAATCAGGGCAAGCTCTCAAACCAGTCCACATGAGATTACGAGCAGATTCAACATTTAAATTTTGATCAAATTCCCATGCGGCAGCATATATCCAAAGTCCAGGGATGTTAGGATGAAATTTAAGTGCTTGAGCTAGTACCTGCGATGAAGATTTGAGGTAAGCTGTATCCAGAGAGCACTCATGAGCTACCAAATTGAGAATGAAGCATTGAAATTTGTATTTATGGTCATGGACATTAACAACATTGTAGCTACTGATACCTATCATCAAATAACTATCGAAACAACCATAAACTATGCACAACCAAGGTTTTCAAAATGAGATTCAAATCATAAATTGTAACGTTTAAATTTTAAATCGAAACAGGATTCAGATCGAAAATAATGGATATAAAAGATCCATACTTCAAGGTTCGCATACATTTTGAAATTGACATTTATGTTTAAACTTATACATCTAAACCAAAATTTTAATGTTTATTATTTGTTCCATTTTTATTTTGTTTACTGAAACTTAGGATAGAAGTTGTAGACTCTAATAAGTATAATGAATGTACCAATATGTATTGAATGAAAGTGGTTTTAACTGTTTTGAATCGAAATATAAATTGAATATGAAGTGAGATATTCAACTTGAAACGAGATTTAAATCGTAGGATTTTAAGATTTTTGACAAATACAACAATCTAGATCTCACATCCTAATTATTGCTCATTAATATGGCCATTGCGTTGATAATTGACGCCAACATCTTTGCATATGACTGAGGAAATGATGTTATCACTAGTTGACACAAAAGCATATGTTAATTTCAATCATACCATCCTACAAACAAAATGTATGAAAATTTCTCAAGCATGCGGTAACAGATTAAAAATAATAATAATATTGGGCTTATTATAACATCCAAAGTAGCATAAACACAATAAATATGCCAGTAGTCAGTAGACACGCACACGTATGTGCATGTATCTCTAAAGGCTATTTTTTATGCAAGTGAGCGCTACAAATACTGTCTATGCTCCATAGGATATTCCTAGATTATTGCTGTTGAAAAATAACTGGATCTTATAAACCAGATATACATCTGACATAATACTTACAATGTATAACTGAGCCGCTATCTGCTTAAGTAACAAATCGAACATTTAAAGATCCTAATATTGCGGCAACAACGTATCATAATAAATATATCCGAGAATTTGAGTACAAAATGTAGCTGAAATATTAGCCTTGACTATGGAATGCATAAAAATTGAACAGATGATGTGAAGGAGGAATTCACAATTAACGTCTAGATGGCACCCATGACAGAACATGATATTGACAAGACCTATAATCCAACATGTGTAAAGCACAATCAAATTTTCTATTGTAGAGTCGCTGCTTACTACCGTAATGTCATGGTTAATTTTTAGGAATTCATTCCAATCATTGTAAAAGCGAAATAGTTAGCAATAAAACCTTAGTACATACTAACTTACGAACTCAATGGAAAAAAAACCATTGAAATTTTACAAATGAGAAATAGTTTAAACTAGAAAGGGTTTTATGATTAAATCAGCATGAATTTAACCACTACACATATTCACAAAAATTAGATGATGGTCATGCAATGCATAGAATAATCAGTTTGGCAGGGACATAAATGGCAAAAAAGATGCAAACTTTTTCACTTACTTTCTTCATCCTGCCATGCTTCCTCCCTCTACAAAACTCCAAATACCGAAACCAAAGCCCCAGGTCTCCACGATACCTAACTGTAACTAATCTATATAAATCCAATACCCTTGAAACTCCTGCCCAATCTGAAATTGACTTCTTCCACTTCTTACCCTCCTTATTCTCCCCGATAATTCTCTTCTTCCTCAGAGCTCTTAAAGCATCCAGCTGAAGCTCGTAGTCAATGTAGAGAAGAAAGTCTTCTTTCAGAGGAGAAGGACGCTTGATTCGATACTCAAAGTCGCGGCGATGCTTGACGATGTCAGCAATTTCTTTACGGTTGAACAGCCCGCGCTTTTCAAGGTCTGTCAACTCATCTGACATCCGCTCAAGGCGGTACTGAACTACGTCCGCCATGGTTCAAAGCTTCTGGAAACAAAGGGTTTAAGAATGCTGGGAAAAGAAACGTTCAGAGTGGCGTGCGGACCAATTATATTCCCACGCTTTTAGTTTTTGCTACACCGTCCGAAGGGAAATTGCGAATGGGTGTAGTGTAACCCAGGGGACCAAAAATTTGTTGCGGCTGTGATCCAATCCGCGTAATTGCGGCCTATTTTTTAGTCCAGGGCAAGTCTCTCTCTACCCAAAATTCCCTACTCCTATGTTTCCAACCAATCAAGACTCTTGTTTTTTTATCTCTTTGCAATTAAGTCAGAAACATAAAAAGGACTTAATTGCAAAAAAGTGGGATTCATGGTGCCCTGATTGATTGGTGATAGAAGATAGGTAATTTTAGGTACAGGGATTTGATTTAATTTTAGTTGGGGCTTTCAAAGAATCTTTGTTGAACCTCTCTTTCTAGCCTTTTCCATCCAATAATTTATTTTAAAATTTAATTATACGTTTGTCCTTAAACTGAAATGGATTAGATATTTATTTATATTCCTTCAAATTTTACATTTTTCATCTATTGTCAACAATTTTTTTATTTAGAACAAATGGACGAAAATAAAGACAAAATATTTAAAGGTGATGATTTATTAAAATCAGAAAATAACAATTATCAAGAAGAAAATACTGAAGTTCGTACTTGTTTTTTGTATGTCATGCTGATATACAGTTTATGTTTTTTTCTTAGGTTTTTTTTTATATGGTACCAACCTAGACGCGGTTTTGAATTGTTGCAATCCTAATGTATATTGTACTAGAAATTATTCCTAACTTAATTAGCTAAAATACGTTAAATAGCGATTTTCTTTACTGAGTGAAGTAGACAGGGTAAATGGAACAAGGGCGATTTCGGAATATACCGGGATGGGAAAAGAAAATAATGGAGTGTGTCATTTTTTCTAAATGGTGGAGCGAGAAAGGTAAAAAAGTGGGATGGAAATAGAATTTGACTTGTGTAGAATGACATTGAAAATTCCTCTCTTTTCCCAGTTATTCACGCTCCAATTGTGTGTATTGTTGAAACCATCCAAATTTTTTCTTTCAGATACTATGAGTGATAGTCAAAAGCACAAATCTGGATGTTTTTAGCATCACATCACCTTGTAAAACTAAATGCAATACCTTTTCACTCCATTCTACCACATTATTGTGGTACGAAGTACAAACTCATGTGCTTTTAGTAACACATCCAATTTTAGACTTCCAACCCGTAACTTTTTTCCATTTCAATGTCCATATTTTATTTTTCAAACTGACTCTCTGCATCTTTACTCATTATTCATTCTTCCTTACAACAACATCTCTGGGAAGTGGAAATTTGAAAAACAACGGAGCAAATCCACATTGATTTTCTTTTCTTACATTGCAACAATGATGATCCGAGTAAGGGTGAGCATTATTTGGTTAAACCAAACAAACCAACTAAACCAATTTCTTTTGGCCGATTTGGTTTGGTTTTTAAGTTAGATTGGTTTGTAATCGATTCAAAAAGATATTTAGTTTGGTTATTGGTTTAACCAAATTAACCGAACTTTTATTATATTTTCAAAATTATCGATATTATAATGAATATTTTAGGCTAGATTAGGTATTCAATTAAATTTTAATCCTCACATATGTGTCAAAATTACTTTTAGAAAGCATAAAAATCGTAAGTAATAATACTCTAATCAAATATTTATGATTTATTCCAAATTATAGTTAATATTACAAACATATGATCTAAAACATTTTTAGTTCTGTTAAATCGGATAACCAACCGAACCAACCAAACTTAATTCGGTTGGTTTGGTTTGGTTATCATTTTCATTGGTTTTAGTTTGGTTTGACAATTTTCATTATCGAATAAACCAAACCAACCAAACGCTTACCACTAGATTCGAGCATGAAGAAAGAAGTTAAGCGGGAGTTTCTCCCTTTTTCTTTTAAATGTCAATATATGAAGAACATCAATGATGGCACACTGATATGTATCTTGTTTTGTCACAATTTAATATATATATATATGTGTGTGTGTGTGTGTGTGTGTGTGTGTGTAATTATATTTAGACTAGAATATGTACTGGTGGAGGCACCTCTTGCCTCTTTGAACTATATTTTGGCTACTGATTAGACTTATCAACCGGATATATACACGAACACACACATATACATACATACACACACACACACACATGAGGAGCGTTCAATAACACCCCAATTTTTTGACATCTCATTTGCACCTGAGTTATATCCACTCGTTTGTACTAGAATAAGGTAGTGGAGGGAGGGAGAAAGAGAGAGAGAGAGAGAGAGAGAGAGAGAGAGAGAGAGTTAGTGGAGAGAGAAAGAAAACGAATGTATGGTGGAAAACAAGGGGCCAAAGGGGTGCTATCACTGTTTGTGGTGCCATTAAACACTCGCACACACACACACATGCATACACATGTGTGTGTGATAGGATCGGAAACACTCCAAACAGTGCAGTGCCCTTGCATTCTACCTGATTTTCATCATACATTCACATTTCTCTTTGTTCTCGCTAACTTATGAGATGCTGAAAATTGGGTGCATTTGGGATACTCCGAGAGTCCCAAATAGAAGTGCCATATCCTTTCTTTTTTTGGTAGGGTCGATCGGTTTTTAAAGTGATATGTAATACTTTATATTATAACAAATAATAAATACAATATTGCAGGAGTTAGACACATTATCTAATTATTATCGGTTTTTAAGGTGGATTATCCACCATATACAGAATTTATAATAGTCCGTCCACTTTACCTATACAGGCTCAAAGCACTAGAGCTAGCCTAAGGAACTAAACTACAAATTAGACTCACGTTCTCCACGTAGGGAGAGCTTACAAAGTTGACTCACAAAGGCACAAACCAACCAAAATTACAAGACCAAAAGACTTATACCCAGGGTACATTTTACAAGCACAAACATTGGCAAATAGCAACGCAATAGCAAGGCGAACCTACACCAACGTAAAGCATTACCAATTCAGGCAAGAGCAACAGCTTCTCGACAAACCATCTGACATCCAACTAGCAACAACACGCATTCTTCGGTTGAACGACCACCCATCATAGGCAATAACTCAAACGAGAAGAACATCACAAGCTCCAAATCTAACAAGAAGCACAAACTCACACAAGCATCTTCCAGGCAACACAAAACCAAACTCCACCAACTCGAAAATCTCCAAGACGAACAACCTAAATCCTCGTTCATTCAAATTCATCGAACAACCCCAACACATACCAATATAGCGGATCCAGAAAGACCAAGCCATCACTAAATTGGCTCACCAAACTAGAGGCAATGCTCTGCTTCCCCATAGCAGACTTAGTTAATATAAGTGATTTGCGAGGCTTACCAAATCTTGAATTGGTGGAGTCACGAAAACAACTCTTAGAGAACGTCCGAGCATAGCACCTAGGGAACTCCATGGAAGGGACGAAGCTTCAGCAGCCTTGCAAGTTGAACCACCTCAAAGACACTAAAAACCCGAAAATCGCAACCCGCACAAAAAGACCCAACAAACACCATTCCGACCCTTTCCACCTGATACGGTCAGATAACGTTGGACATAATATCACCAAGCAATGAATGTGTACATATTCGCTTGGATACCTAATGTAGCACATTATAGGAAAAAGGGCAGATGGGAAGTCGCGTACCTAACCTCTGTTGGCAATGACTTGGAGATTCAAGTGGACCGGGGAGGACACCACACAAGTCTGAGAAGGGATGGAGAAGGGTTGGGGATATGGAAGAAAGTAGGAAAGTAGTGATCGTTTAAAGTAGAAGTTTGGAGTGAAGAGGATCAAATCTGGAAACCGGATCTGAGAATTAGGGTTCAGGGAATCGACCACGACGACGAAAACAAAGCAAATTTGGAGGGAGATGAGATATGATGGATCGAAAAGTATGCAGGGGGAAGAATGTGAAATCGAAGGAGAAAATGAAGAAAAGAGAGAAAGTGGTGAAAGCTCTGTCGCTATTAATAGTCGAATACTAGAACCAACCCTTGTATTTGTTAAATATTGAGGGTCATACCCTTTAATAAAACCTAAATAAATTAAGTTTCACGTCGTTTCATCAAAAAACAAACAAATAGCAAACAGAAAGCCGTTTAGGATATAAACTATTTTCAAAACAGTTCATAGCCTAAACAGCTTTCTTTCGAGAATTGTTAATGGAACTCCAATTTTGGTTTGGGGGGATTTAAAGGGACTCCTTATTTATTGTTAAGGTGAGATTGGATATAAAAAATAAAAAGACATGAATATACCCTTCCCTACGTCATCATGTGTTGCTTTACTTAACCCTAATATTAAAATAAGTCTTCAAAAATCGATCAATAGAAATCGCGCTGCTTTATAAATCAAATTAAATCACCTAATTAGCCTACGTTCCTCCACCATGGTTCGAACGAAGACAACAAAGAGAAAGTAATCAGATCTGAATTATGTATAAATGACCATCATGTATTTATAATATTTTTATCACTGATATTACCTAGCCGAATTCGACTATACTTTCCTGATTGAATTCATGATTCATAATCAAACCAACTAGCAAAATATTTCCTAATCTTATATAGCGAATTTGATTAAGCATATTCATGTACTATTTTGATCAAATATTGCATTTAATAATTTATTTTTTATTTATACTGTCCAATAGATATTGCGTTTAAATACCTGATTCGATGCCTTTGATCATCCATGCAACTTTTCTATGTCACCATTATGTTGTCAAATTCCATTTTTAATTCATACCTAGCATTAAATTAAATTAGTATTCTCCATTAATCAAATAGGGTTTAAGGTTTAAATTAAGGAAGATTAGAAAGTTAATATTGGGATTTTTATTTATAAGTTTAAGAGGGGCTAATTTACCCCCCCCCCCCCCAAACAATTTTAATATAAATTAAAATTGTAACCCCTTAACCAAAATTGGAGTCTCGTTAACAATCCCCTTCCTTTTTTCCATTTAAACATAATAGCTTTTAGAACCTCAATTAACTTTATAAATAGTGTTTTGTTTGGTCGTTTTATTATTATTTAGCTTTTTATTTAAAAGATTAGTTGTCTATATGAAATTATTTATATTTAAATGGATTTTAAGCTGATAATAGGATTGAAATTCTTATTTATAAAAATGCATATTTACATGTGTTTATATACATAGGTTTAATGCTGATGAAATCCAAAAAAATATTAATAAATTGGACATTATCATTTAGTAAAACCTAAACTAAACCTAAAAACTCACTATCTTGATACCCTTGTTGTTGTGCCTTCAAAATGCAGTGTTTCTAGCCAAAACTGTGACAACCCTAAATTTACGATTACCTGCAACTCCCTGCATGGAGTATAGAGTCATTTAGTAGTCTAGACAAATGATCTAGCTCCTATTATATAAGCTATAATAGTAAAAGTGGTTGGCTCATTATAAAAACCATTTGTAGTAGGTAGACAATATGTCTACCTCCTGTATTTATTGTATTTATTATCTATTATAATAAAGTTGTGACGACCGCCCATAACCCATGCACTAAACAAGAGGAATAATGCGCTGAAAAGTGTGTCAGACAGCTATGGATGATCATCAGAGTAGGTAAACAACATCGGAACCTGTCGAATAACTCACAGCACAAGGATAAAATATAATAGAACTTATACAACAGGTAATAGTAATGAAGCATCATATAACAAACTTTCACAACATCCTGAAAGGTTATCAAACAAATACCAAAGTTTGTACATAAGGCCTCACCACCACCCTCATAGAGCACACAACAGCGGAAATAGAAATACTAGATAGTAATAAAACTGGTATGCCAGCCTCCTACTCGCCTCCACACAGCATCATCGTCCTCACTAATAACCTGTAACCTGCTACTTAGTCTGCCCATCCACAACCGAATGAACAGCCCAAGGTAATAGGAGGAAACATAAAACCTTAATTCAGACAACAGTCTTAGTGAGCGATAAAACATCTAACAAACTTCAACAATCAAGTATATGAGAATAGGTAGATTAACAAACCAATCTACCAAACACCAGAGAAGAACTCAACTCCCATCTTCCCCACATCGGACAGTGATAGCCTTTACATTAAACAATTCAACCATTTATCCATGGAAACCAGAACACCCATTTAATCATGGTAAAACACTCATAACATCCAGATTATATATATCTCATGTAAACCATCCTAATCGAATTCAACATCCCTCAAGCACAAGCCCCAGAGGCCTAAACCAATATCAGACAAGCACTCAAGGAACATCTCCTTCGACGTTGGACAACCTACATGAGACAGTACAAACAGAACAACCAATCATCCATGACTGACTCTGGCTATCACCGCCAATCCTGCTTTGAAACCATCGTTAATCGTATGACGACCAACCATGCAATATGTCAAGGGCTAATGGTAACCCCAGTTCTAGCATAAACTCCATATGTCCAACCTTGACAATGTCCAACCTTGACAACTAGGCCTTTCTACAAGACTCAGGGTACTCAACCTACAACCGGTATTTCAGGCGTCTCTAGTGTACCCTTGCTTCGAGCCTGCTAGAACTTACGACAACGATAATCTCTCGGCCTTTACATTTCTAGTCATCAAGCCTGACGACTTTTCATAGATCAAGCAACCATTATCCACCAACTCACAACCTTTGAGTTGTCACCTCATTCGTTATTCTACACTGATCAACGAACAGATTCAACACTTCGAACCTTCCTACTTGAATTTACTTCGAAGTCACTCTATCACCGAGCCAATTACACCACTGCGCTGCGGCTAGGGTTTGGGGGCTTGCCCCTGAAAAATATATTTTTTCAAACCTTTTTGTTCAAATCTGAGTCGTTCCCGAAAATATAAATTTTCAGAAACTAACCATGTGCGACCGACCCCTGGCTTGCTCGAACGACCCTCCTTGCTCAACCCTACATCCATGTTCGACCGACACACTCAGGTGCGACCGACCCAAACACTGCTCGAGCCAACTCTGTCCCAAAACATGACCCATACTCGACCAGCTCGACCGACCCTGCTTGACCCACACATGCATGACCGACTGACCCACTATGGCTCGCTCAACCGACCCTTCTGACTTGCTTCCCAAGTCATACATATGAACAACCAACCGACCCTCCATGGCTCGCTCGACCGACCCAAACCTGCATCTCTCCAATAAAACTCCAATTTCGACCAAAACATCGCCAAATTGATACATTCATCGAAACCAACTTAACCAATTCATCCAATATGACCATAAGCATGATATAAAATCAACAATAACACCAATATGACAATTCCATCAATAATTATGTAAAATTCACCAAAATCACCATAAATGTGCATATGAACAAATCTATTAATCTAACTTTCATATTCTTGTGAAATATCATAGAAATTACTTATTTAAACTTGTTAAACCAGATCATAGGGTGATTTATATGAAAATGGACTTACCAATGCATAGATTTATGGAAAAACACTTGAAATTGATGAAAAATATGAACAAACACTCATAGACTTCATTGGATCCATGTGAGAGATGCATATCACTCACCAATTCCCCAAAACAAGCTAAAATTGATGAAATAAGAATTCGGACAGCAAGCACCTCACACCAATCCCCTTAATCCGATGAACTCTTGCTTTGATTGATGTAGATCTAGCCTCCAATGGTGTAGTTCTATGATTTCCCTTCTTGGATTTTGATTTTTAATGGTGGAAAGGTGTTAGAGGAAGGAGGAGCTCAAGGCCTCCAAATGAGAGAGTGAAAAACTAAAACCATTTCCCATATCCCTTACCCCCTATTTATAGTTTCCACCAGCCACTAATGGGCCTCTCCCAAATCAGCCCATTAGGCTCCCAAAACCTGAACAACCAACTAAAAAATCTTAAAACAGCGATTTCCCCCAAACTGCTGAGCCATATCTTTAATGTAACCATTCCATGGAAAGGCAATCATCAATTCCTTTCCAATGGCATAGGTCTCACCCTCTGATTCGACTTGAGTCAAAAGTTATGCTTTGTACAAGACTGACATAGGCAAAATAGTCACAAACAAAATTGGTAAAAATTACGGACATGTCTCACATCCCCATAAGCAACATATCAAAACATGAGAATGATCCAACCCTTAAGGAATGAATGAAAATATTTTACGATCTTCCGATAGATAAAATGCGGGCTGTTACATTCTCCCCTCCTTAAGAATTTCGCCCTCGAAATTCCAAGCAACCACAATAATTCTGCATGCCTATCATCCATGAGAAGCCAATTCTATCATCCAAACTAGCAACCATCAAGCCATGCATCCATAGCCTTATCCTAGCACGTGGAATTCTACCAAACAACAACAAGATACAACGATATAATGATGATACGATCTAAGGGTCCTACCGACGAGGAATTCTGATTAGTCACCTTCATACTCTCTTCTGTCTCCCATGTACAATCGTCGCCATCTTCACTCCATTATACCTTGACTAGCTTAGCCGTCTTACTCCTAAGATGTTTCATGTCATTCCCCACAACACGAAGTAGCTTACAAGGTCTTGTAATTGCGGTCTCCACTTGAAGGTCTCCGTACCGCTCTGGAGATACCACCACATTCGAATCATGCATAAAATTCCATAGAAACGACCCATGGAACACATTATGCACAATCGACATCTTCTCAGGTAACTCCAATTTATATGCGAGCTTTCCAATTCGCTCGACTATCGGAAATGGTCCAACGAACCTTGGAGCTAACTTTCCTTTACTTCTGAATCGAACCACATGCTTCAACGGTGAAATCTTCACGAAAACCATATCGCCAACGTCGAATTCCAAATCCTTTCGACGTTTATCGGCATAACTCTTTTAACGATCTTAGGCTGCCTTCATTCGTTGCCGAACGATCTTGATACAATCTGATATTTCTCTAATCATCTCCGGCCCAAGTATCAACTTATCTCCAGTTTCTAACCAACATGATCGAGAATTACACGGTCTTCCACACAACACCTCGTATGGTGCCATCCCAATGTTAGACTGGTAGCTATTATTATATGCAAACTCAACTAGATGCAGATGCTCCTCCCATGATCCCCCAAAATCCAACACACAAGCTCTTAGGAGAACTTCCAAAACTCGGTTGACCCTCTCGGTTTGACCATCAGTTTGGGGATGGTAAGCCGTACTTAAACACAACTCGATTCCCAAAGCTTCTTGCAAACTCTTCCAAAATCCACTCGTGAATAATGGATCTCGGTTACTTACTATACTTTTTGGGACTCCATGGAGTCAAACTATCCACTTCACATAAATCTCAGCCAACTTTGATGCCATCCTAGTCGACTTGACAGGAATGAATCTCGCACTTTTGGTCAAGCTGTAACAACCCGTATTTTCAATAACCTGTTATAACATAAATGGAGGCAGAATTAAACTGTAAAATCTGAATCAAGGGAAACGGGCTATGCCATTGCGTTCGTCTCGGAAAAATACGCGAAATAGAGTCCGAGTTTTCGAAAATCGGAGTCCGTATGACCAAGATATGGCCTCGCGAAGTTTCACGAAAAATTCCCAAATTAAAGTGTACTTAATTAAGTGAAATGGGTTGCGCAGAGAAATATATATATATTGATATATACATATATAATTGAAAATTAAATAAATAAATATGCAAAAATGTTCAAAACAGCGAATTGGGAGAGGGGAATAACCGAACCAGCCGATTTTTGAGGTCGACCCGAGCTTGCTGGGTCGACTAGGGGTTAATCCAGGGTGTTTGGCTGTCAACCCGTGGGCCGATTCGCTCAAATGCAGATTTTGCATTTGGATGGTTCTCATGGTTCATCTTTAATCTAAAGGCCCTAGATGGTTCCTACACTTGACTTCTTCCCCAAGACATGCTTTGATGGCTTGGATTGAATCTAGGTTTAATCCTATGGCCTAAAACACTTGCCTAATCTATAAATAAGACCCTAACCTATCCTAAATCCTCATTATTCATTCATGCAACTAAACTATGGCAAAATTTTACCTCTCATGGCCTCCACTCTCTTCATAAAATTTCTAAATGGTTTCTATGAGAGATTTTCCATGCATACAAGTGTTTTCAAGCTTGTATGAGTGTCATTAGCTTGCATTCAAGTCAAGTTCCTATCTTTGCATCATAAAGCAAGGGTTTTGATCATTTTGGCTCAAGGGTTTTTATGTTAAAGCTTGCATTTTGGGTCTATTTGATTGCATAAGGGCTTTGTCATATCTTTTGTGCCTTCATAGCAATGTAAGCCCTTTCCCTACTCTTAGATATTAACTATGAAGTTAAATGTTCATGTTGCAAGTTTGGGTTTGATCATTGAGTATGATACATGCTATCATGTCATGCAAGTTTATGAAGTCATTATCTTGATCTTGTGGGCTAAAAGCTACAACCTTTATGTTGAAATGTTGCATTATGCAACATGAGAACCCTCATAACCTTTATGTCAGCTTGCATATGAAGTCATAACCCTTATATGATGATATATGCGAGTTACTAGTCATCATTCCATATCTTTTGTCACCATGATTCGCTTACGTGCCAAGTTTGGGTTTATGCATGTTTTGAGGCTTAAGAATGTAACATGCAAGTTAATGAACACATTTGTGCCTCATTTGCCACCATGATTAACTTTTGGCTTAATATCCATTTTTGTCATGCCTTTGCCAAGTCTCTTCTTTTAATCCATTACGTTGTCGCGAACGTATATGCGAGTTTAAAAGCGTTGGGTTATGTTATGGGTAATTTCTAATGACATGAAAATACAACTTGAAAACATGACTTGAAATATAACATGGAAGTTGACATGTAAGTATGCATAAAAACATAAGCTTGGGAATTTACCTATTAAGTTAGGTCTACCCTTTGGGAATTTACCTATTAAGTTAGGTCTACCCAAATGCTTGAAAACTTGTAACATGTTTTGGGAAACATGATGGACATGACACTTAGATAATATAAGTGTGGCCAACTCGAGGTTGGGTTGAGTTTGCAACGTAAAACTACCCGGAACCGACCGGCCTAACTAGTAGTTGCAAACAATAGGACCCAATGTGAGAAGTTGGTCATGTTGTGCTTGAACCCGAGGTTAGACCAAGTTGTGGTGTAAAGCTACCCGGAACCGACCGGCTTAACTAGTAACCACAAAGGTGTGGTGTAAAGCTACCCGGAACCGACCGGCTTAACTAGTAACCACAACAAAGTCTAATGTGAGAGGTGAAGGTGCATTAAGTAATTAATGCCACATGATAGGGTTAAGTTAATTTGATTAATGACTCTTAACCAAATATGACATGGACAAATGGGTTAAGTATTTTGATTAGGCTAATGATACTTAACAAAACATGACAAGGTTGGGTAGGTTAAGTAACTTGATTTGCCTAATGACACTTAACCATTTTTATATGACTAGTGGATGGGGTTAAGTTAACCAACACTTAATCAATCCAACGCGATAACTTGGTAAGGTTAAGTAAGTTTTCTTAATGACGCTTAACCGAAAAATACGGTTAACGAATGGGGTTAAGATTAGACTCAACTAGTCTAAACATGGAAATCGGATGGGGTTAAGTTAGCCTAGACTTAATTAATCCCACTTAGTAGTTTAATGGGGTTAAGTTAAACACTTAACTAATCTAAACATGATGAATTGATGTGGTTAAGTGACCTATACTTATCCAATCTAACTCGTTAATTTATTGTGGTTAAGTTAACCAATACTTAACCAATATAACGTGAAAACATGATAAGGCTAAGTCACGAATCGCTTGAATACACTTGACCGATTTGACTAAGTAAATTGATAGGGTCAAGTTAATATATACTTAACCAATCTAGAATGATAATTGGACGAGGTTAAGTCGTGAATTGCTTAATATACTTAACCAACTTGAGCATGGTTTGTAGGGTTAAGCCTTGAACTTGGATACTTAGCCAATTTTGACAGGATTTGTAGACGGGTTAAGTCATGAACTTAAGTGACACTTAATCTATTATGTAAACCCCAGTTCTGAGGATTAGGTGGATAACCGTAGTTAACAAGAATAACGGGAATAAGGCTAAGTGGTAAACCTTAGTTGAAGAATAACTAAGTAATGATTCTTAGTCAAGGAAATTTAGACCAGTTCATAGATAGATGAGTAACCTGATACGGTAGGTCATCGTTTAAGTATATGAGTAGGAGCAAGTATCTGATTTGGATAAAGGCTCCAGCGAACTGGGTAACGAAGCAGCGGCTTCGGGGAACGTGAGGGTATTCTTGGTATCCCTCTATGAGCTGCCAGGTGATTATACTAGGCTCATGAGAGGTTAAGGTCTGCGTTAGAAGAACCAAGAGTATGCCTTGGTTGCTATACGAGCGACCTAAAGACGGGGATGGATAGGGGATAGTCAACGATACACGGTCGTATCCTAGATAGCATTTCGTCAGGCTACCTACCATCTTTGGTCAAGCGTGTACGTACGGAAAGGCAGAGAACACCCAATAGACCATAATTGCTATCTAATTATGGTTGCGGTAAGGCTTGGATGTGGGTTGGCCAGTGTTGTGTTCTCATACAGGATTTATCCTGTCTTGTCTTTCACTAGTTGAGGGAGTGGTCTCGTGGGACCATAGCCACGTAAAGGAAAAAACAGACCTTAGCATCTGCATCGGCAGATAAATTGAAAGCTCCCGACCGAGTCCTGTATTTCCTGGTCTGCCCTGTGACAGGACTCGGATGGCACGATGTGATACATGTGCATACAGTCATGGAAAAACGATTCACGATATATGCGTGGGAAAAAGGGCGCGGTTGGCGGTTAGCGTAATCCCTAGTGGCCCTAGGTGGTTGAACCCAAACCGAGATACGAAAACGTGCAATAGGTAAGCATAATCCCTAGTAGCCCTAGGTAGCATAAGTCCTAGTTGTACAAACGATAATTCATGTTGGAAAACCCTGGCTAGGTTTAGGGTAACAGTCCAAACCGATCTTAAGGATCATGGAACTATGTTAAAGTAATATAGAATCTCATGGGAAAGCCCGTATGGTCTACGGCAAGGGACTGAACATTTACATGGAATAAAACATACAAGTTGAGTAACCTATATATGCGATATATTAGGTTGACATGGACCATTACACGACTTTTGAGTGAGGGTCATTCTTGGTTAACACATGACACGGTGGGGATACTAGTACGGTAGGTGCAGAGCTAAAATACAGGATAGATATCACGGGGCGTTATACGTGACAGATATCTTGGGGATATTATACTTGATAGAAACCTGACGATGTGATACCTTGTTTTATCTTGACATCGTAATTTATCATGACACCTTAGTTTATCTGAGTTCAGTAGTTCATCCTGTTATTTTGATTTAGCTTATCTATCTTGTTATTATGCTTATGTTCATCTCAGTTTCTCATGTCAGTTAACTTTACTAGTTTTTATGCTAATAGTAGATAGGGCTTACTCAGTCTTTTTGACTGACCCGTTTTGTTTCGCCTCTTTTCTTCCGTTTCCCCCCCAGCTTACAGGGAGGAAATACTGTTGTTTAGTTCGGACTTCTTCTGCTTGAAGGTCATCATGGATGGCTTGGACTTTTCTTGGCTAATGGCTACTTTACTGTTTTTACTTGGGGAATAATTTATGAAAATGTCTTTATGCTTCTTTACTATTGCAAGACAGGTTTTGATGTACTCTGATGTAAAAGGCTTTAGACCTTATTTATTCATGTTATGAAAGTTTGATTTTACTTCCGCTATTTTATATGTTCTGTCTTGTGATATTTCTGTGCATGTTTACCAATAATGCCCCTCTAAAGCTAGTGCATTCCTTTTGCGAGTGACCCTAGCGGAGGCGGGGTGTTACATTTGGTATCAGAGCAGAAGGTTACCAGACTGGGCAAAAAATTTTAAAGACCTTCTGAAAACTATTTGAAAAAAAAACCGTTTACAAAGAAGCATTTTTCAAGAAAATTTTCTTTTAAAAGAAAAAGGCTATTCCCCAAAGGCCATTAGCACTATCCTTATTTCCTTAATTGAGTCTCTTTTCCTTTCTTTCCTCCATCTGTAGTCACAGTAGTTTTAACTGCGACTAGTCTTTTCTACCTACGAAAGTGCTTTCCATACGATGGAGGTGGTTCTCGAGAGACCAGTGGCCGCATTATAAGAAAGGATCGTGAGAAAGAAGGATAAAGGATACGAGCTTAAGGATGAGCAACTTGTTGGTATGGCTCAACCCAGAACGAGAGAGAAAGATGAACAATGAAACCCATGACGAGAGAGTACCTTTGGCATGGTGAAACGGGGCGGATAGTTAAGTATTATGGGACAAGGACAAGATCATCGGGAGGGCAGTAGTATGCTCTCATTTCTAGAGTACCTCGGAAGGAGGGTAACGATCTTGTTAAAGGTTTAGCTTTTCTTCTCTATCATCCCGTTAGGACTTCGTTGTTCGTATCATTTAAGTCTGCTTCGATAGTTGATTCTCTGCACCTTAAGTACTAGCGTAATAGAGAATCCCATTTTTGTCTCAAAGTCCTATTGGAGAATCAGTCCATTTATACATGACTTGTTTGGATTTGGGAATGTCTATGCCAAGTGTTGAGTTTGGAAATAATGCTTATGTTTATAAGCTATGGATGGATTCTAGGGATGAAATGGTTATCCAGTAGGGGGTGCCACTCTCGATTTTGATAGGAGGGTAGTTAGACCTTTTGACTAGCCTTGGTAATGCCCTCGAAGTATCGGGTAACCTTTTTGAGGTTCTGTCATGACTAGTTACTTAGAATCCCTTGATGCCTTTATTGGAAATTTGAAGCCCGATCGAGTGGTGTTCGCCAATAAGACGGATGGTTTACTTCATTTATGCATGGGTTATAGAGATCACCCTAGTAAGTGCGCATGATAACCTGATTGACATCTGTTTACTTTCAAGAGAAAGTTCTTCTACATGGAATGCCTTATAGTATATAAACGAGATCCAAGATTCACTAGTGAATTTTGGAAACCTTGCATGAGATCATGAGTACACAGTCATGTTTGCGTCAAGTATTCTAGGAAAAGGATAAGTGCAAGTGGAACGAGAGGCGACGAAGAAATGAGTTTCAGCTCATGTTATGGAAACAGGAATAAGAAGCTACAAAATCGCGAAGTTAAAAGACGACTTTGATGGTCAAAGACTAGATACGCGCATGATATCTCTTTTTGGGAGTATATCCTTGATCCCTGTTTTCTGTAGAGCTTACTTGTAGGCTATCTTTTGTGGACATCCTCTCGGTCCTATTCTCCGTTACAAACCCTGTAAGGAGTTTGTCCTGTTTATCTTCTCGACCCTGTTTCAGGGAATTCTAGGTAGAACCCTATGGATGTAAACATGTATTTGAAACATGTTATGATTGATATGGTTGCAAGTGGTTGCTCGTGGATGCGCGAATACACATTAGATACTAGCTCGACTCGGTCACATTTCATATTGCATATGCACGAGTATTTATACTTGTTTATGGATGAAATCGAATGTATTATCATGCGGTTGTTGCATATGAATGAATGATTGTGCACGCATATAGTATCTATATGACTAGGACTATTTGCATACATGTTGGATTCATGGCACTATACATATTTTGCATTAGAAAGATTATTCAGGCCTGATCATTAGCATTAGCTAAGGAACATGTACACACACGTTTTGCATATATTCATACAGCATTAGAAATCATCTAAGGACAATGGTTGCTTGTGGATGATGTTTTGAGTAGATGGATGATGGATGGTAGGATATGTTCTTCCTAACTTGGAGATTTCGGGGACGAAATCCTAAAAGGTGGGGAGAATGTAACAACCCGTATTTTCAATAACATGTTATAACATAAATGGAGGCAGAATTAAACTGTAAAATCTGAATCAAGGGAAACGGGCTATGCCATTGCGTTCGTCTCGGAAAAATACGCGAAATAGAGTCCGAGTTTTCGAAAATCGGAGTCCGTATGACCAAGATATGGCCTCGCGAAGTTTCACGAAAAATTCCCAAATTAAAGTGTACTTAATTAAGTGAAATGGGTTGCGCAGAGAAATATATATATATTGATATATATATATAATTGAAAATTAAATAAATAAATATGCAAAAATGTTCAAAACAGCGAATTGGGAGAGGGGAATAACCGAACCGGCCGATTTTTGAGGTCGACCCGAGCCAGCTGGGTCGACTAGGGGTTAATCCAGGGTGTTTGGCTGTCAACCCGTGGGCCGATTCGCTCAAATGCAGATTTTGCATTTGGATGGTTCTCATGGTTCATCTTTAATCTAAAGGCCCTAGATGGTTCCTACACTTGATTTCTTCCCCAAGACATGCTTTGATGGCTTGGATTGAATCTAGGTTTAATCCTATGGCCTAAAACACTTGCCTAATCTATAAATAAGACCCTAACCTATCCTAAATCCTCATTATTCATTCATGCAACTAAACTATGGAAAATTTTTACCTCTCATGGCCTCCACTCTCTTCATAAAATTTCTAAATGGTTTCTATGAGAGATTTTCCATGCATACAAGTGTTTTCAAGCTTGTATGAGTGTCATTAGCTTGCATTCAAGTCAAGTTTCTATCTTTGCATCATAAAGCAAGGGTTTTGATCATTTTGGCTCAAGGGTTTTTATGTTAAAGCTTGCATTTTGGGTCTATTTGATTGCATAAGGGCTTTGTCATATCTTTTGTGCCTTCATAGCAATGTAAGCTCTTTCCCTACTCTTAGATATTAACTATGAAGTTAAATGTTCATGTTGCAAGTTTGGGTTTGATCATTGAGTATGATACATGCTATCATGTCATGCAAGTTTATGAAGTCATTATCTTGATCTTGTGGGCTAAAAGCTACAACCTTTATGTTGAAATGTTGCATTATGCAACATGAGAACCCTCATAACCTTTATGTCAACTTGCATATGAAGTCATAACCCTTATATGATGATATATGCGAGTTACTAGTCATCATTCCATATCTTTTGTCACCATGATTCGCTTACGTGCCAAGTTTGGGTTTATGCATGTTTTGAGGCTTAAGAATGTAACATGCAAGTTAATGAACACATTTGTGCCTCATTTGCCACCATGATTAACTTGTGGCTTAATATCCATTTTTGTCATGCCTTTGCCAAGTCTCTTCTTTTAATCCATTACGTTGTCGCGAACGTATATGCGAGTTTAAAAGCGTTGGGTTATGTTATGGGTAATTTCTAATGACATGAAAATACAACTTGAAAACATGACTTGAAATATAACATGGAAGTTGACATGTAAGTATGCATAAAAACATAAGCTTGGGAATTTACCTATTAAGTTAGGTCTACCCTTTGGGAATTTACCTATTAAGTTAGGTCTACCCAAATGCTTGAAAACTTGTAACATGTTTTGGGAAACATGATGGACATGACACTTAGATAATATAAGTGTGGCCAACTCGAGGTTGGGTTGAGTTCGCAACGTAAAACTACCCGGAACCGACCGGCCTAACTAGTAGTTGCAAACAATAGGACCCAATGTGAGAAGTTGGTCATGTTGTGCTTGAACCCGAGGTTAGACCAAGTTGTGGTGTAAAGCTACCCGGAACCGACCGGCTTAACTAGTAACCACAACAAAGTCTAATGTGAGAGGTGAAGGTGCATTAAGTAATTAATGCCACATGATAGGGTTAAGTTAATTTGATTAATGACTCTTAACCAAATATGACATGGACAAATGGGTTAAGTAATTTGATTAGGCTAATGATACTTAACAAAACATGACAAGGTTGGGTAGGTTAAGTAACTTGATTTGCCTAATGACACTTAACCATTTTTATATGACTAGTGGATGGGGTTAAGTTAACCAACACTTAATCAATCCAACGCGATAACTTGGTAAGGTTAAGTAAGTTATCTTAATGACGCTTAACCGAAAAATACGGTTAACGAATGGGGTTAAGATTAGACTCAACTAGTCTAAACATGGAAATCGGATGGGGTTAAGTTAGCCTAGACTTAATTAATCCCACTTGGTAGTTTAATGGGGTTAAGTTAAACACTTAACTAATCTAAACATGATGAATTGATGTGGTTAAGTGACCTATACTTATCCAATCTAACTCGTTAATTTATTGTGGTTAAGTTAACCAATACTTAACCAATATAACGTGAAAACATGATAAGGCTAAGTCACGAATCGCTTGAATACACTTGACCGATTTGACTAAGTAAATTGATAGGGTCAAGTTAATATATACTTAACCAATCTAGAATGATAATTGGACGAGGTTAAGTCGTGAATTGCTTAATATACTTAACCAACTTGAGCATGGTTTGTAGGGTTAAGCCTTGAACTTGGATACTTAGCCAATTTTGACAGGATTTGTAGACGGGTTAAGTCATGAACTTAAGTGACACTTAATCCATTATGTAAACCCCAGTTCTGAGGATTAGGTGGATAACCGTAGTTAACAAGAATAACGGGAATAAGGCTAAGTGGTAAACCTTAGTTGAAGAATAACTAAGTAATGATTCTTAGTCAAGGAAATTTAGACCAGTTCATAGATAGATGAGTAACCTGATACGGTAGGTCATCGTTTAAGTATACGAGTAGGAGCAAGTATCTGATTTGGATAAAGGCTCCAGCGAACTGGGTAACGAAGCAGCGGCTTCGGGGAACGTGAGGGTATTCTTGGTATCCCTCTATGAGCTGCCAGGTGATTATACTAGGCTCATGAGAGGTTAAGGTCTGCGTTAGAAGAACCAAGAGTATGCCTTGGTTGCTATACGAGCGACCTAAAGACGGGGATGGATAGGGGATAGTCGACGATACACGGTCGTACCCTAGATAGCATTTCGTCAGGCTACCTACCATCTTTGGTCAAGCGTGTACGTACGGAAAGGCAGAGAACACCCAATAGACCATAATTGCTATCTAATTATGGTTGCGGTAAGGCTTGGATGTGGGTTGGCCAGTGTTGTGTTCTCATACAGGATTTATCCTGTCTTGTCTTTCACTAGTTGAGGGAGTGGTCTCGTGGGACCATAGCCACGTAAAGGAAAAAACAGACCTTAGCATCTGCATCGGCAGATAAATTGAAAGCTCCCGACCGAGTCCTATATTTCCTGGTCTGCCCTGTGACAGGACTCGGATGGCACGATGTGATACATGTGCATACAGTCATAGAAAAACGATTCACGATATATGCGTGGGAAAAAGGGCGCGGTTGGCGGTTAGCGTAATCCCTAGTGGCCCTAGGTGGTTGAACCCAAACCGAGATACGAAAACGTGCAATAGGTAAGCATAATCTCTAGTAGCCCTAGGTAGCATAAGTCCTAGTTGTACAAACGATAATTCATGTTGGAAGACCCTGGCTAGGTTTAGGGTAACAGTCCAAACCGATCTTAAGGATCATGGAACTATGTTAAAGTAATATAGAATCTCATGGGAAAGCCCGTATGGTCTACGGCAAGGGACTGAACATTTACATGGAATAAAACATACAAGTTGAGTAACCTATATATGCGATATATTAGGTTGACATGGACTATTACACGACTTTTGAGTGAGGGTCATTCTTGGTTAACACATGACACGGTGGGGATACTAGTACGGTAGGTGCAGAGCTAAAATACAGGATAGATATCACGGGGCGTTATACGTGACAGATATCTTGGGGATATTATACTTGATAGAAACCTGACGATGTGATACCTTGTTTTATCTTGACATCGTAATTTATCATGACACCTTAGTTTATCTGAGTTCAGTAGTTCATCCTGTTATTTTGATTTAGCTTATCTATCTTGTTATCATGCTTATGTTCATCTCAGTTTCTCATGTCAGTTAACTTTACTAGTTTTTATGCTAATAGTAGATAGGGCTTACTCAGTCTTTTTGACTGACCCGTTTTGTTTCGCCTCTTTTCTTCCGTTTCCCCCCAGGTTACAGGGAGGAAATACTGTTGTTTAGTTCGGACTTCTTCTGCTTGAAGGTCATCATGGATGGCTTGGACTTTTCTTGGCTAATGGCTACTTTACTGTTTTTACTTGGGGAATAATTTATGAAAATGTCTTTATGCTTCTTTACTATTGCAAGACAGGTTTTGATGTACTCTGATGTAAAAGGCTTTAGACCTTATTTATTCATGTTATGAAAGTTTGATTTTACTTCCGCTATTTTATATGTTCTGTCTTGTGATATTTCTGTGCATGTTTACCAATAATGCCCCTCTAAAGCTAGTGCATTCCTTTTGCGAGTGACCCTAGCGGAGGCGGGGTGTTACACAAGCGATCCACGATGACCCAAATACCTTCATTTCCTGCCCTGGTTGTAGGTAGTTCATCGATAAAATCCATCGATATTTGCTCCCACTTCCACGTAGGAACTTCTAATGGCTGAAGTAATCCACCCAGCTTCTTTTGTTCAGCTTTCACCAACTGACCGTTCATGCACTTGGAAATGAACTTCCAATATCTCGCTTTATCCCTTCCCAGTAGTAGACTCGCTTCATGTCCTGATACATTTTATTGCCATCGGGATGAATCGTCAACTTCGAGTGACGACATTATCTCAGAACCTCATCTCTTAATCCACCAATATTAGGAACAAATAATCGCCCTTGCTTTCGAAGCCAACCTTCTCGATCAACCTCGAACTCTTTATCATCTGGTTCCAGTTTCTGGATAAACTCGACAAGCTTTGCATCTCTCTTTTGGCTCTCGCCAATCCTTTCGGTAAGAGTAGGTCTTATCGACAAGCTTGCCAACATTTCAGGTTCCAACTCACACCTTGGCCTGAAATCGAACCTTTCCAAATACTCGAGGCTCTTCCATTCTGAAAACATCGCTCCCAAACTTGCGTGTCTTCGACTCAACGAATCTGCAACTGCGTTACCTTTGCCAGGACTATAGGTTATATTAAAATCGTATGACGCCAGAAACTCTAAACATCATTGCTATCGAAGATTCAAATCCTTTTGGGAGAAAAGATACTTCAACGACTTGTGATCCATAAACAACTCGAATTGAACTCCCAATAGGTAATGTCTCCACATCTTTAGAGCAAAGACAATCGCCGCCAACTCCAAATCATGAGTTGGGTAATTCTTCTCATGCGGCTTTAGCTGCCGACTTGCGTAGGCCACATCCTTATCCTTTTGCATTAGCACTGCTCCAAGCCTAGTTTCACATGCATCGGTGTATACCACCATCTCTTCATTCCCACTTGGAATGGTTAACACAGGTGCACTCATCAATTTCTCTTTCAGAATCCTGAACGTTTGTTCACATTGTGCATCCATGTGAACACTTGGTTCTTCTTCGTTAATCCTGTCAACGGTCCAACTACCTTGGAGAAATCCTTGATAAACCATCGGTAATATCCTGCCAACCCAAGGAAACTCCGAACATCTGTTGCATTCTTAGGACTATCCCAGTCCTGGATTGTTGCTACTTTAGCGGGGTCAAATGCTATCCCATTTCCAGAAACAACATGACCTAAGAACCTCACTTCATTCTTCCAGAAATGACACTTTGAAAACTTGGCTCTTAGCTGATGCTTTTGCAAGATTTCTAATACCACTATCAAGTGCGTCTTGTGCTCTTCCTCATTCCAAGAGTAAATCAGAATGTCATTCACAAACACAAGAACCAACTTATTCAGCTGATCTCTAAAAACCCTATTCATAAGATCCACAAAATATGCTGGCGCGTTAGTCAACCCGAATGGCATCACCAACCATTCGAAGAACCGGATGGTGTCCTAAAACCAGTCTTCGGCACACTATCCTTCGCCACCCTCAATTGGTGAAATCCCGTTGCCAAATCCATCTAAGAAAATACTTTGGCTTCGTGAAGCTGATCGAACAAGTCATCAATCCTTGGCAACGGATACTTGTTCTTTTTGGTCACCTTGTTCAGTTGACGATAGTCCACACCCAATCTTAACGAGCCATCTGCCTTGTTTGCAAACACGACCGGTGCACCCCATTTGGATACACTCCTCCGAATGAATCTTTTTCCCAAAAGGTCACGAACTTGCACCTCCAACTCTCGTTGTTCCTTAGGCGCCATCCGCCTAAGAGCCATAACAATTGGTCTAGCACCCTCAACCAAATCGATCCTAAACGCGATCTCACTGTGTGGTGGCAACCCTTTAACCTCGTCAAAGATATCCTCATACTCATTAGCGATCAGCATTGATGACAGGTCTTCTTGTGGAATCCCAAGTGAATATAGATAACTCAAGAAGATACCCTATTCGCGCTTACATCTAATCAACACCTTTCACCCTTCCACATCCCCGACCCTTACCTCTAGCTTTTCGCAATTCACCCTTACCACGTACCTTTTGAGCCAATCCATGCTCAAGATGATCCCAAACCCAGCGAAGTTAAGAACAAAGCAATCACACACAAAAAGCAACCATGAATCGACAACACTAGACCATGACAAATCATGCAACGATTGGACGAACCCCCAACTGGATTAGTCATGATCAATGGTCTATCACAAAGCTTGGGTTCCAAACTCAAGCTGCAAACAAGCTCATTGCAAATGAATGAATGCGATGCTCCAGTATCAAAAAGCACATGAACTGAAACACCATTAACAGAAAGAGTACCTTGTACCACGACACCCTTTCCCTTCTCCTCTGTAGTAGGAGCTCTTGAAGAAGTTGGCATGGCTTCCAAAGCATATGCCTTCACAACCTGCTTGCCCTTAGCTAATTCTGGACAGTCTTTCTTCTCATGCCAAGGCTTCCACACTTGAAGCACTTCTTCACAGCTTTGGGATTCTTGCATTCATTAGCAAAATGGCCTTTCTATTAGCAGTTAAAGCAAACTACCTCGCTCTTAGGCTTCTTTCGACCATTCTTCCCTTTTCTGTTGTTGTTGCTTCCTCTTCTTATTATTACCACCCTGTTGTGGCTTCTGTTCTTCCTTAGGTGCGACAACAGACATCTTCTTAGGAAACAGACTTTCATGCCTCAATGCTTTCTCAACAATCTTCTCAAAGCTATCATCGAGATGATCCACAAGTTAATTCCTAAGATATTCATCCAATCCCAAGACAAACTTCTTGTTCTTTTGATAAGGAGTATCCACATATGAACGAGCATACTTCAACAAAGTCTCGAAGTCAGAAATATAGTCAAGAATTGGGTTACCATTCCGCTTAAGCTCCACGAATCTCTTAAACAGAATTGACTTTTGCATGGTGGAGATAAACTTCGCTTCAAACTTAACTTGGAACAGCTCCCCTAAAATATCTTCTTCGGGGGTCTCAAATGTGACAAAGCTCCACCAGTCCATCGCTCTGCCCTCTAACTGCCTTGATGCAAGCTTCCTCTTTGTTGCATCATCAATGCCCAAGTCCTTGAAGATCCTTACAGAAGTATCCAACTATCTCTGGACTTCTTCAACTGGTTCAGTGCCCTTGAATTGCTTTCCTCCCAATGAAGAAAAGTCTTTGCATAGCTTTGCAAATTCTACAGCTCTAGGCACTGGAACTCCAACATCAACCGTAGCCGCCACTGGAGCAGGAACCCTATTCATGATCGTTGCCGCCATAACCTCGAACATGGCTAGGTAGTCTGGTTCGCCACCATTTCCCCCTCCAGTATTAGCTCTCCTAGTAGTGTGTATTGATTCTCGTCTACTCATTTTAAATCTGCAATTTAGAATAAATAGCCATTTCCAAGAAAAACTGCTGAAGGAAAACAACCGCTAATACTATATATGCTAATATATAGTAAGCATCCAACTGAAATCTACAAGTACGTCTCTCATACGTGATTACGTCTTATAACTTTGGCTAAAATCGATAACCTGAGCTCTAATATCAAATGTGACGACCGCCTATAGCCCCTGCACTAAACAAGAGGAATAATGCGTTGAAAAGTATGCCAGGCAGCTATGGACGATCATCAGAGTAGGTAAACAACACCGAAACCTGCCGTAGAACTCATAGCGCAAGGATAAAATATAATAGAACTTATACAACAGGTAATAGTAATGAAGCATCATATATCAAACTTTTCTAACTTTCACAACATCCTAAAAGGTTATCAAATGAATACCAAAGTTTGTACATAAGGCCTCACTACAACCCTCATAGATCACACAACAACGAAAATTGAAATACTAAATAGTAATAAAACTGGTACGCCAGCCTCCTGCTCGCCTCCGCGAAGCATCATCGTCCTCACTAATAACCTGTAACCTGCTACTTAGTCTGCCCATCCACAACCGGATGAACAACCTAAGGTAATAAGAGGAAACATAAAACCTTGAGTCAAACAACAGTCTTAGTGAGAGATAAAACATCTAACAAACTTCAATAGTAAAGTATATGAGAATAGGTGGATTAACAAACCAATCTACCAAACACTAGAGATGAACTCAACTCCCATCTTCCCCACATCGGACAGTGATAGCCTTTACATTAAACAATTCAACCATTTATCCATGGAAACCAGAACACCCAATCAATCATGGTAAAGCACTCACAACATCCAGATTATGTATATCTCATGTAAACCATCCTAATCGAATTCAACATCCCTCAAGCACAAGCCCCATAGGCCTAAACTAATATCATACAAGCACTCAAGGAACATCTCCTTCGACGTTGGACAACCTACATGAGATGGTACAAATAGAATAACCAATCATCCATGACTGACTCTGGCTATCAACGCCAATCCAACTTTGAAACCATCGTTAATCGTATGACGGCCAACCTTGCTATATGTCAAGAGCTAACGATAACCCCAATTCTAGCATAAACTCCATATGTCCAACCTTGACAATGTCCAACCTTGATAACTAGGCCTTTCTACAAGGCCTAGGGTACTCGACCTACAACCGGTCTTTTAGACGTCTCTAGCGTACCCTTACTTCGAGCCTGCTAGAATTTACGACAACGATAATCTCTCGGCCTTCGCATCTCTAGTCATCCAACCCGGCGACTTTTTATAGCTCAAGCAACCTTCCCGAGCAACCATTATCCACCAACTCACAACTTTTGAGTTGTCACCTCATTCGTTGTTCTACACCGATCATCGAAAACATTCAACACTTCGAACCTTCCTACTTGAATTTACTTCGAAGTCACTCCATCACTGTGATGACCCGAACTTCCTCCATCTCCGAAGAGAAGAGAAAGGACGGATTGTCTAAGAATATGACAAATCAGAACACAAACAGAAGAACATTTCATTGCTTATTACAAAAATTTACATAAGAGTATACAGAGTATGAACAAATAATATACATTTGATAAATAACAGAGATTAACAAATTATAATGCAGAGGAAAATAATACAAAACACAACTGAAAGGAACACACGGATACAGAGCGTTCCGAATATAGCTCCAGCTGTAAACCAGGATCCTATGAATATAATACCTGCAAAACCAAAACTACTTGCTGCCCGTGTGGAAAATAGGGGCACCCAGAGTTTAGGTTAAAATAATAAACTCCATGTCAGTCATGTGACTGGTGTGAGAACTAAAACAACTATTACTTTGATTTTAAAGTTAGGTATATCAAGGGACCATGCCGTACAACATGGAACGGGTTTGACCCCAAGAATACCAGTGCATATAACAAACAGCGCAATGCTTTTTGGAAAACTGAAGCTATTATAATACTCAGGTCCCATCACACAATGCAACGCAATCCGGAGGATAGAGTTTTACCTTATAATATCCAAACATCCTTGGTACGTTTAAAATAAATCATTTTGACACTATTATAAGTGCATATATTTTTCAAAAATAATTTCAACCATAATGTATCAATCATAGGCGACATGAGCGTCCCATGCCACTATGCTGCCACATATAGTTTTACAATCAAAAATCGCAAAGTCACGTATTAGAAGTTGGATTTCCATCTGTGATCCAAGGCAAGGGATCGTCCTTACCGCTTCAAGACAATCTAGCCTACCATGTCTCAGGACCCAGACTCAGGTGGGCCCTTGGATCGTCAGGGCCGGTCCACACGAATTGGATTAAAATGCCTGAACAATATGTTTCCCTGCCCTATGGGGCATAAATGAGCCAGATGACTCAATATCCATCGGCTCCGTAGTAACCAATATATCTGAGGTGCCTCATTTTCCATCATCCACATAAGTAAAATGTCTGGGCAACATACCATGACACCACTCCTAGCTAGAAAGAAACGCATGTCCTCCCTGAGGTCCTCTCATGTTTCTGGTTCACACCGGGGTGTGAGGCTCGCGAATTAACGCTATACAAAAAGCTATGCTATATTAAAGTCGTGCTTTGATTATCAACCACATGACTCTGCTTTTCAACAGACGCCTTGATCATTTGCATCTCAGCATGCCACATAGGCAATTCATGCCATGCGACTGATGTCTATCGATATATAATCTTTGAGCTCGTACGTCTCAGAGAAGGGTGTTAAGAAAGATAATAAATTCTCCACCACCAAACAGATATATATTTAATAGAGATCAATCAACATGGAACGAAATCCAATGCAAGACACATATCCATTTACGAGTTCGTTCTGGGTCTGAACGAAACCGGAGGCACCTTATTCCTCATCCCATATGTTCGATATAGAAGAGAGGTCCTCGCATATCCGGTCGATCTCCAAGTACGTCTGGACGATCACCACTTATTACCTTGTCTTGGGTGTACATCCCAATCAAGACATCAGTAATCATCCAAACGATGTGAAGACCTCCAGTCTTCAACCACCGTCTTCATCGTCGACTTATCATCGAATCGGTTATTCAGAATGGGTATAAACCCAGCCTTTCCAAATAACTAGCGTATATAATAAATAAGTGCTATGAAAACACAACATACGCCTCATTCCAATTCTGGATATTCTTTTATTTAAATATTCATCTCTTTTGGGAAAGGTTCCCATTAATTTTATCAAAGATAAATTCTTTATTTTTATTCTTTAATCTTCCATTGAATATCAACTCAAACCAAATTAAGGTTTATCCAAACTAGTCGGGATTAACGAACCTTACCGAAGTAATCATTTGTTACATTTCCCAATCCCAACCTATTCATCCCATGAAGCAAAACTGGTAATACTTCATATTTAACACCACGGTGTCATCGGTAAAATTAATTACCATTTCACGTTCAGATCTAACAAAAGATTTAACTATCGCTTAGAGCAAAACTGGTGATACTCCATTCTCGATCATTTCTTGAATTTGATAAATTTAGTTATCGGACTCACATTTTAATCTAATTAAAGATTCATTAAAACTCTAATTCAGTTTTAATCTCCAAAAATCATTACTAAATGATTTTCTTCAAAGTTAAGAAATTAATCTTATCTTTAACTGGGTTAAAGAACTAATGTCATTTAAAACACAGTTCACGATAAACCCAAAATCTCATTCCATTAACAATGGAATCTTCACGGAAAACCGATCAATATATATAATCGATATAAACTTCCTTATCCCACCGATAATATAAATGGAATAACGACAAAGCCTTTTAAATTCCATACATAGTAACAGTCTTCCTCCACAGAAGTTCACTTCGATTATTACCAAATCGAATTCCATTCCATTCCAATTTATTTTATTAAATTCGAAAACTTTAATTTGGAAAATTTCCCCTAAATCTTAATTAAAAGATTTATAAATTCCAAATCATATTTCATTGTTAATCGGGTTAAAGAACAAATGTCGTTAAAAACACAGTTCACGATAAACCCAATTCGCAATCCATTTTATTCCAGTTACTAAATGTAATTGGAAACTCTAATAATCTTAATTAAAAGATTTATTCTTTTCAACGGGGTTTAAGAACAATGTTACTGAAAACACCATTCACGACAAACCCAAAATCCAATTTGATATCGAATACAAGGCTCTGAATAGAAATTATATCGGCTTATATTCAATATCAAATTCTGAAACCAACAAATATCGTTTTGGTAATAACGATATATATATATATATGTCTTCCAAATTCCCAAAACAATATCCATAAAATCACGGAATCCAATATCGAAATATTTCGTAGATGATTTCCATTCCAATTTTTTTATTGGAAATTTCTGGTTATTTTAAAATCATTCACCAATCCAATTTATTTTATTTAAAAATTATTGGATTTCAAATCTAGTTAATAACTAGTTCATTTTAATAAAAATATATTTTTTTCTTTTCAAATATGGAATTTTTCATCCCAATTCTTTACAAATCATTTAATATGATTTTACACAAATTATTGATATTTTTAATAATTTTATCAAGTCACGTACAGCGACCTTTTCCAAATTTGATTTGGACACAATTCCAAATCTAACCATTAGATTTTAAATCTCTTATAGTCATTAGAAATCTCTTTTCGATACGAACCTAATGGTTCCAGTTTTAGGAGAATCCGACGGTCGAATCTCCCGTAATATCAATTCGAAGTCAATGGTCGAAATTCGCGAATGGCCGCCGCGCGGCGCATTCTATTCAGGCCATTAAATATATATATAATATATATATTATATATATTTCGTCGATTTCCAGTTAAAAAGTATTTTATAAATCGTTTTAAATTCGTTTAAAAATGATTTCAACTTCATTTCAAATTTCAAATCAAATTTGAATATTCCTTAATAAATTCGTTTTAAATTAATTTTAAAACGATTTCAATTCCATTTCAAATTTCAAATCAAATTTGAATATTTCTTAATAAATTCGTTTTAAATTCATTTTAAAACATTTCAATTCCATTTCAGATTTCAAATCAAATTTGAATATTCCTTAATAAATTCGTTTTAAATTCATTTTAAATCGATTTTAATTGCAGTTCAAATTTCAAATCAAATTTGAATGTTCCTTAATAAATTCGTTTTAAATTCATTTTAAAACGATTTCAATTCCATTTCAAATTTCAAATCATATTTTAATCCTTTACTGAATATTATTTTAAAATATCCGTTATTTTAAAATATTCATTATTTTAAAATATTCGTTATTTCTGAATTGGAATCAGACACAGTCAATTACCATATAATGTTATTTATATGGATTTCTTACACACATGTACACAACAATAACTATACATAGTCAACCATCATCCAGAGTGCATCACACAACTGCATAAGCATTAAATATAAATAATTAACGCTTACAACAGTCTGTCAACCAATCGATTGACAAACAACTAAATATTGGGATTACTATATGTCCAATATCATTAAAATACCCGTGTGGATTTTTCAAATAGCAAACACTGATTATTGTTTGTGCACTCGGGCGATGTGTAAAATATTATCGTCCCAATCAATGTCAGTTAAATGGGTGTACATAAACAAATCGTTTGATTTGTAAATGAATATTTATTTGAACTCATGAATATTTTATACAGTTCATTTATACAATAAAAATGATATTTTTATTGTTCAAATATTTTATTCCATACATGAATATTTTATTTAGTTCATATATACAATAAAAATGATATTCTTATTATTCAAATATTTTATTCCATACCATACAATCAACAATCACAATATAATCCATTTAATTCAAACAAAAAATCATGGTTTGTACAATCAATGGTGTCGGGTGCTGCTAAGCACCGTCTGCATCCTAGTATATATTTTACTGGAAAATGAATAGAGTGAGAAGGAGTTCTCACATTGATCGGTTTCAGAAATCGATAGAATGATTATTTTAATCAAATTACACAGGACGTTTAATTTGATCGAAACTACCACCTTGCTTTAAAATCCTTATGGTCAATTCCTGGTTGTAGCTCTCGTTGAGACGAGTTCAATGCTTCTGAAATCATCTGAATCTGATATCGTACGAGCTAGATATGATAATATTCGCGTTAAATACTTTATTGAATAATTAAATATTAATTAATTCCTTAATTAAACACTTAACCCTTGTTTTAATTCATCTCCTTCGTTCCTCTTTGGCCAATACCAAACCCATCAGCTCGTTTTGGAAAACAGCCTGAGCACCCACTCATACTCCACCAGACGACGATCCAGGAGCTCCACGTCAGAGCCGCCAACGCCGCCTTCCACTTCCCTCGAACCCAATGAACTCGCCCGCCTCTACTAGTTAGAAAAAGCTTCCTAACGGCGCCGCTTTTTAGAGAAAATACGACGTCTACGGTTGTCAATACCAGATTAGAACCGTACTCTCTTGAAGATTGCAAAAAGTATAACAGCATTTGCGTTAAAAACTTCGATTGAAATTTCTTGGATTGGAAGGTTTTAAGGAATCAAAATCGAACGATTTTGTGCGTCAAAATTGGAATAGCTGCGACGCAGAAGTGATTAAGGGAATTAGGGTTTTCCTTTTATTTTTTTATATATATAGCATAATTTTAATATTATTTAATTCGTGAAATAACTTGTTTTAATCTACAAACTCCAAACGAATCCCAACGACTATATTCCATAGCGTAATACCCCCATTCTGGACACAATGGGATATGTTTCGTAACCCAATTCGGCTGTTACGATCAGTTTTTCTTTAAGTTACAATATAATCAATATATATTTAATTTAAACGCACATTTTAATTTACCGGGGCCACATACTGGCTCCAAAAATTCCAGAAAAATAAATCTAGCTACGTTTTGATGATACGGTCCTAACAAAACTTATTTCATCAAATTTGGAGCCCGTTTGAAGAACGGTCATTTTCCAGTCGATTAAATTCAAATTGAATTGACCAAACATGTTTAAATTCACCACGCTCACATATTGATTCAAAAAATTATGAAAATTGGAATTTAGCAATAATTTGACATTCTGAATCCAACAAAAGTTGTTTCATCAAAAACGGAGGTCGTTTTCTAAATCGTTATTTTTAAGGGCTATATGTTATATAAATTCCATAGCGACTATTCTGAATTTTCAACTGGACATAACTTTTTATTCCTGCTATAAAATATGGATTTTTCACATTTGTTGGAAAGATATTTTCAAACAGATTCAAATATTTTTGATTTTACTAAAATCCGTTTTATTTGAATCCTGTACATTCATTTGAAATTTGAAATCGAATTTTCAAACTACCGCGCCATTTCCAATTCCTTTTATAATTAAAATAAATATTTATATTCTAACTTCAATTTAAATAAATATATACGTTCTAATTGTATTCAAAATAAATTTCTAGTCGTTATTATTTAAAATAAATCATTTTAAATATTCAAAATTCATTAAAATAGCCAAATTAAAAAAAATTAAATTGGTTCTGATTTTCCGGGTTGTTACAATCTCCCCCACTTAAATCTTTTCGTCTTCGAAAAGGAACAGAGCTGAAAGCTGTTTAACTAACCAACTCAACTTTCAGTTTGGCTCTCATTCTTCAACTTTTCAGTTTCTAAGAATTTTCCAATTCTTCAAAAATTTGCCTAACACCCTAAACTTTTGAAAAATGTCGCCATAACCTCCTTTGTACGGGGAGACATTTAAAACCGCAACTAGCTACGTAGGGCCCTCATCATCCAAAAAGATAAACAAAAGGCCAAGCGGCTAGCCAAGTAGCTCATAAAATCATCCAAATCCATTAAATTAGTAAACATGTACCTATTTGTCGGGCATACAATTTTATTGCTCTTCTCTATCCTCCTTGCTATGACCTATCCAATGTATATGCATGTACATGTATGCAATTTCAACGAATTTTCAATTCAGTTAAATATTTGGCTAAATTTACTTTTTTTTTCACATGTTGGTTTAAATGGATAATCACATAACACAATCAACAATCAGCAATCAATTAGTTGATTAACGTTTCAAAAACATAACTTTAATACATAGTCAAAAATCATATTTTTAGTGCCAAATCACAACAATAAACCCTATCTAATTTTGGTTCTCACACCAGCCAATTGGAAATATATAGATATCCCACTTTTGAAACTCGAAAATAAACTACTGATGTCGTACGTCATCAGTAGAATCATCTCCGGGCTACTAGAGTGTGATTCTATATCTATCCAGTATATTAAAACTTCGAATATACGTTTGCAAGGCGTATACGCAAAATCTTTATATACTTGATTGTCCAAATCAATTTAAATATAATATTCAAATATGTATCATAAGGTTTAAATTTTCAAAACAAAATTTGTTTCTGTTTTTATTTTAAAATAACACTCTTCACACTCGTTCTAGGATACTACTGATCCAATCTCTAACGGGTCATTCTCAATGGATATTACTAATCCAATCTCTGATGAATTCTTTCTTTCAGTTCTAATGTGTCTTGTTCTCGAGATCTGTAAACTAATGCTCTGATACCAAAATGTGATGACCCGAACTTCCCCCGTCTCCGAAGAGAAGAGAAAGGACAGATTGTCTGAGAACACGACAAATCAGAACCCAAACAGAAGAACATTTCATTGCTTATTACAACAATTTACATCAGAGTATAAGAATATACAGAGTATGAACAAATAATATACATTTGATAAATAACAAATATTTACAAATTACAATGCAGCGGAAAATAATACAAAACACAACTGAAAAGAATACACGGATACAGAGCGTTCTGAATATAGCTCCAGCTGTAAATCAGGATTCTATGAATATAATATCTGCAAAACCAAAACTACTTGCTGCCCGTGTGGAAAATAGGGGCACCTAGAGTTTAGGTTAAAACAATAAACTCCAGGTCAGTCATGTGACTGGTGTGAGAACTAAAACAGTTATTACTTTGATTTTAAAGTTAGGTATATCAAGGGACCACGCCGTATAACATAGAACGGGTTTGACCCCAAGAATACTAGTGCATATAACAAACAACGCAATGATTTTTGGAAAAATGAAGCTATTATAAGATTTAGGTCCCATCACACAATGCAACGCAAGCCGGAGGATATAGTTTTACCTTATAATAGCCAAACATGCTTGGTACGTTTAAAATAAATCATTTTGACACTATTATAAGTGCATATATGTTTCAAAAACAATTTCAATCATAATGTATCAATCATAGGCGACATGAGCGTCCCATGCCACTATGTCGCCACATATAGGTTTACAATCAAAAACCGCAAAGTCACGTATTGGAAGTTGGATTTCCATCTGTGAACCAATGCAAGGGATCGTCCTTACCGCTTCGAGACAATCTAGCCTACCATGTCTCAGGACCTAGACTCAGGTGGGCCCTTGGATCGTCAGGGTCAATCCACACGAAGTGGATTAAAATGCCTGAACAATACGTTTCCCCGCCCTATGGGTCGTAAAAGAGCCATATGACTTAATAACCATCGGCTTCGTAGTAACCGATATATCTGAGGCACCTCGCTATCCATCATCCACATAAGTAAAATGTTGGGATCCATACCACGACACCACTCCTAACTAGAAAGAAACGCATGTCCTCCCTGAGGTCTTCTCCCGTTTCTAGTTCACACCGGGGTGTGAGGCTCTCGAATTAACGCTATACACAAAGCTATGCTATATTAAAGCCGTGCTTTGATCATCAACCACAAGACTTTGCTTTTCAACATACGCCTTGATCATTTACATCTCAGCATGCCACACAGGCAATTCACGCCATGCGATTGATGTCTATTGATATATAACCTCTGAGCTCGTACATCTCAGAGAAGGGTGTTAAGAAAGAGAATAAATTCTCCACCACCAAACAGATATATATTTAATAGAGATCAATCAACAGGGAACAAAATCCAATGTCAAAACACACATTTATTTACAAGTTCATTCTGGGTCTTAACGAAACCGGAGGCACCTTATTCCTCGTCCCATATGTCCAATACAGGAGAGAGGTCCTCACATTCGGTCGATCTCCAAGTACATCAGGGTGATCACCACTTATTACCTCGTCTTGGGTGTACATCCCAATCTAGACATCAGTAATCATCCAAACGATGTGAAGACCTCCGGTCTTCAACCACCGTCTTCATCATCGACTTATCGTCGAATCAGTTATTCAGAATGGGTATAAACCCGACTTTTCCGAATAACTATCGTATATAATAAACAAGTGCTATGAAAACACAACATACGCCTCATTCCAATTCTGAATATTCTTTTATTTAAATATTCATCTCTTTTGGGAAAGGTTCCCATTAATTTTATCAAAGATAAATTCTTTATATTTATTCTTTAATCTTCCATTGGATATCAATTCAAACCAAATTAAGGTTTGTGCAAACTAGTCGGGATTAGCGAACCTTACCGAAGTAATCATTTATATCATTTCCCAATCCCAACATAGTCATCCCATGAAGCAAAACTGGTAATACTTTTTATTTAACACTAGGGTGTCATCGGTAAAATTAATTACATTTCACGTTCGAATCTAATTAAAGATTTAACTATCACTTGGAGCAAAACTGGTGATACTCCATTCTCGATCATTTCTTGATTTTGATAATTTTAGTTATCAGATTCACATTTCGAACTAATTAAAGATTCATTAAAACTATAATTCAGTTTTAATCTCCAAAAATCATTACTGAATGATTTTCTTCAAAGTTAAGAAATTAATCTTATCTTTAATTGGATTAAAGAACTAATGTCATTTAAAACACAGTTCACGATAAACCCAAAATCCCATTCTGTGATGGCCCGCCCTACACCAGCCGACATTTCCAATGAAAGTGCGCTGTGCCGATGTCCAACCAGCACGGGACGGTTGCCAAAGAAAGGGAAGGAAAGGAAACTTAACAGTGGACTAACAAAGAACCTGTAGAATGTCTCACATCGCATGGAATAGAATATAATAATAACATACTTTGACATAAATAGGTGAGACAGTGCATAAGCTGAAAACTAAACCTCATAGCAATAGGAAAATCCAAATACAGCTTATGTTCCACATCATCATTATTACAACTTTGGAAAACTATATCTAAAACAAATAAGGAAGGTACACTACTAATGCCCAAAGTAGTGACCAGCAGCGACACAGGGAGAATACATGTAGATAATACGTAGGAGCCTCCTGCTCGTCTCCGGATTAGCTACTCGTGTATAACCAGCTAATCTGTCTCTAGTCTGCCCATTTAAGAGCACCCAGAGTAATAAGAAGAGACATAAAACTCTGGGTCAAACAAAAGTCTGGTATGAGCGATAAGCAGCAAAACAGAACAATAACAGGTATACTAAACCATACCTGAACCTGGACCTGCAACCAAAGAGTTAGCACAACATACCGCTCAATACTCTAAGGTGCCACTAACATATGATGTAAAGAATACGGGGGTGGGGTGTGCATGTCATAATGATGTCAACAATCAAGCATAGCAACCATCCTCACATCTCTCACTCAGTGCGTAAAGCATACGATATCCACCACTTTGATCACTAGACCCATCGAGGTAGTGACAGAGTTCGAATTGTATGACTATTGCTACCACCAAGCTTTCCCCATGGAGTCATAACTCAATCCTTACAAATGACCCCACCTTATTGGTCCATAGCCAATAGTCCTACCTAGGCCACTGTGACCCTGAATCCGTCCACATATGTAACAACCCGTAAAATCTGGGCCAGTTTAAAATTTTTTATTTTGGCGATTTTAGCGAATTTTGATTATTTAAAATGAATTATTTTAAATAATTTCGACGAGAAATTTATTTGAATAGAATTCGAACGTATATATTATACGCGTCGTCGTTAGATTATAAATAATTATATATAATTATAAAAGGAATCGAAAATGGCGCGGTAGTTCGATAATTTGATTTCAAACTTCAATTGAATGTACCGGGTGCAAAACAATCCGGATTTTAGTGAAACCAAAAATAATGGAATCTAATTGTGAATATCTTTCCAACGAATCCGAAAAATCAAAAGTTCGTAGCGGGAATCAAAAGATATGTCCAGTTGAAAATTCTGAATAGTCGCTATGGAATTCAGGCCCTTAAAAATGGACATTTTGCAAATGACCTCGGATTTCGACGAAACCACTTTTGTTGGGTCCGTGATGTCAAGTTATTGCTAGATTCCAAATTTCATAATTTTTCGAATCAATATGTGAGCGTGGCAAAGGAAAACGCGTTTTGACCATTTCAGTTGATTTTAATCGACTGGAAATTGGCCATTTTTCTAACGGTCTCAGAATTCGACGAAACTAGTTTTGTTAGGACCGTATCGTCAATACGAAGCTAGAAAATATTTTTCTGGAATTTTTCTAGTTAGTATGTGACCCCGGTAATTTGAAATGTACGTTTAAAATTCAATATAATGATTTAAATGTAAATTTAACGGAAACTGATTCAAACAGTCGAATCAGCTTGCGATACATATCCCATTGTGTTCGGAATGGGGGTAATACGCTATGGACGGCAGGCGGTGGACCTCGTTTCGAGGTCGTATGTAAAAGTCAACATTTTTACAAATTAAAAAAAAAATATATACATTATTTTAATTTCCTTCCCCCCCCCTTTTCTTCTTCGTTGGCCCCCTCCCCGATACATTCTTCAGGAAAAAAAGAAAAAAGAAAAGAAGAACCCTAATCGAGCCGCCGCCGTCGTGCGAGCTCCACCCCCCCTAGCCCCTCCTCCGCACCACCCTCCTCCATCCTCTCTCCTCCTTCCGCTCGACGCACAGCCCCACGAAGACCACCGCGCCTGAGCCCTCCCCCCCCCCCCCGTCGAATCACATCGCGACGCCACCAAACCCCGAGCCGCCCAGCTCGAGAAGCACCTCCGACATCGGTGAAACCCCCCCCTCGGTAAGCATTTCTTTTTATTTTATTATCTTAGTTTTTATATTTTTAAAACCGAATGTAAAACTGAAAATGTTTAAAATTGAAAAAAATAATAAAAACTGATTTTGATTTAAAAAAAAAAAGGGTTTAAAAACTGATTTTATAGAATTTTAAAACTGAAATTTATAAAGAGAAATGAAAACTGATTTTTAACTTTATTTTTAAACCTGATTTTTAACTTTATTTTTAAACCTGATTTTTAAATTTATTTTTAAACCTGATTTTTAAATTTATTTTTAAACCTGATTTTTAACTTTATTTTTAAACCTGATTTTTAATTTATTTTTAAAACTGATTTTTACTTTATTTTGTAAAGTGATAAAAATATAGTTTTTATATTTTTAAAGAATTAAAAATATAGTTTTTACATGATAGGAATATTAAAAAAATATCATCTTTATATGTGTAGAAAAAAAATATAGAAAACTTTATTTTTATAAAGGCGAAAACTTTATTTTTATAAAGGCGAAATCTTTATATATAGAGTAGCATGATAAAAATATAACTTTTATTATATAAACATCGTTGTAAAAATAGAATTTTTATATATTGAACTTCGATAGAAAAATAGAATTGTTATATATTGAACTTTGAAATGAAAATTCGATTTTTATATATATAGTGACTACGGGCAACGAAGATGACGAAGATGCGATAGCGATGAAGATTTCTACCAATGAAGAGCCGTAGAGTTAGGATAGCTATATGTGAGAATTTCTCACCTTTCAATTTATTTTTCTAGTTATATATATATATATATACTAGGATGCAGACGGTGCTTAGTAGCACCCGACACAATCGTCCACAGACCATGGACTTGTTTGTTTGGCTGTTTGGTAATTGATTGCGATATTGGTTTGAATGTGGTTTGTGGTGTGAAAAATCGAATCGATAAATTGGTTAGGATTAGACGTACGCCGTTATAAGGCGAAGGAGTAAGGCTAGGTTAGACTCTTACTCCAAATTATGTGGTTTGCATAACGAATTGATTTGATTGATGTGTGAATGGCGTGGGCCTTCACTAGACCGAGGATAAGGCTAGGCCTCGTCCCGTTTCTAGTATCGTGCCGTTATGCCGCCGAAATTTTCTAAAATAAGTTAGAAAAATAAAAATATCATTTTATTGGGTAAATGAATTGAATAGAAATTCATAGGTTGAAATAAAATGTTTTATCGTTAAAAATATAATTTTTAACGTGAAGTGAATAAAATAAAATATTCATTTATAAACCGGACGGTTTGTTTATGTACACCTATTTGAATGACATTGATTGGGACGATAAATTTTACACATCGCCCAACAGCACAAATAAAATAGGTGTTTGATTGTTTGAAACCCCACACGGGTGTTGGGATGAAATTTGAAGTTCACTCATCCTGATTGATTAAATATGTCGATCGATCGATTGACAGGCTGTTATAAGCGTTGAATATTTATATTTGATGCTTATACAGTGTAGTGCACTTTGGTTGATGGTTGATTATTTTTCAATGCTATGATATACATGTGTTGTATGAAAATCCATATAATTAACTTTATATGGTAATTGATTGGGCCTCATTCCAATTTGAAAAATAAAGAATATTATAAAATAAAAGTTCATGTGTTGACAGTACTCATTCATTGAGATTGGTCATGTGTTGAACGAAATATTTTGATAATAACATCTATTTTGAAAATAGAAATTTATGAAGCCGTGTTGATTAGATTGACGCCATTTTGACGTGAACGATATTTATATCGATTTTATTCATTTCGAAATGAATTGAATTGAAAACGATTTCGAAATGAATTGAATATATAACGATTTCAAAATGAATTGAATTGAAAACGATTTCGAAATGAATTGAATTGAAAACGAATTCAAAATGAATTGAAAAACGAATTCGAAATGAATTGAAAACGATTTCGAAATGAATTGAATTGAAAACGATTTCGAAATGAATTGAATTGAAAACGATTTCGAAATGAATTGAATTGAAAACGATTTCGAAATGAATTGAATTAAAAACGATTTCGAAATGAATTAAATTGAAAACGAATTCAAATGGAATTGAAAGCGAATTGAAATGAATTCAAATTGAATTGAAATTCGAATTGAATAGAAATGAATTTTAAAACGAATTTATAAAGAAGAATTCAATTTTGCTTTGAATTGAATTAGAAGTTGAAATAGAATTTGAAACGAATTTAAAACTATTTATATAATTCGTTTTAAATCGAAATCGACGAAATATATATTATATATATAATATAATGGCCTGAATAGAACGCGTCGCGCCGCGGCAGTTCGCGAATTTCGACCATTGATTTCAAATGGACATTACGGGAGATCCGACCGTCGGATTCTCCTAAAACCGGAACCGTTGGGTTCGTATCGAAAAGAGCTTTCTAACGAATGTGATAAATTAGAAATCTAACGGTTGGATTTGGAATTATGTCCAAATCAAATTGGAAAAAGGTCGCTGTAAGTGCAGTTCGATGGCCATTGATGGAAATCGACTATACAGGCCTTGATAAAATTATTAAAAATAGTAATAATTTGTGTAAAATCATAAGAAATGATTTAGAAAGAATTGGGATGAAAAACTCCATATTTGAAAAGATAAAAATAGATTTTTATCGAGATGAACTAGTTTTGAACTAGAAATATAATTCTGTTTATTTTTAAATAAATAAATTGAATTTGAAAAGGGTTTTGAAAATAACCAAAATTTCCAATGATTGCATTGGAGTGGATTTGAATCGAAATTGTCTTCGGAATATTTCGATGTTGGAATTCGTGATTATACAGATATTGTTATGGAAATTTGAAAGATATATATATATATATATATCGTTATTTCCAATACGACATTTGTTAATCGTAGAATTTGATATTGAATATAAGCCGATATATTTTCTATTCAGATCCTTATATTGAATATCAAATGTGATTTGGGTTTGTCGTGAATGGTGTTTTCACTAACACTGTTCTTGAACCCAGTTGAGAAGTGATTAAATCTTTTTATTTGGATTTAATGAAGTGTACCAATTAAATAATATTTAATTGGAATCGAATTGATATTGATTTTTGGGTTTATCGTGGACAGTGTTTTAAATAACACTCGTTCTTTAACCTGATCATTAATGAAATGTGATTTTGGGTCGTCGTGAACGGTATCTTCAATAATACAGTTCTTAGATCTAAAGGAGTTAAGAAAATCAGAAACTAACTGGAGGTTAGTTAAGTTGAATAGTTTCGGAGGTATTGATCTGATGTTGGTTTCGGCCTTCGGGATTAATACTTAGGGAATTGCTCACTTGCTAATTTACAATTAGGGACTGATTGAAATGTGATGTGATTTTGGGTTTATCGTGAACCGTGTTTTAAATGACACTGATTCTTTAACCCAGTCACAGATTAAAACTAAGTGGAGTTTTAATGAATCTTTAATTAGATTGAAATGATCGGAAATGGAGTATCACCAGTTTTGCTCCAGACGATAGTTAAATCTTTAATTAGATTTGAACGCGAAATGGTAGTTGAATTTACCGATAACACTGTGGTGTTAGATATGAAGTATTACCAGTTTTACTTCATGGAATGAATAGGTTGGGATGGGGAAATTAAAATAAATGATTACTTCGGTAAGGTTCGCTAATCCCGACTAGTTTGAATTGAGATTCAAAAATAGAATAAAGAATAAATTCAAGAAATTTATCTTGGATAAAATTAATGGGAACATTTCCCTATGAATGTGAAATTTAGAAACTGACTGTCGGTTAGCCAAACAGAATGGTTTTCTGGATATTGATCTGATGTTGGTTTCGGCCTTCGGGGTTAATATTTGGGGAATTATTCTCTTGGTTAATTTACGATTAGTGACTAATGAATTGGAATGAGGCGTATGTTGTGTTTGTGTAACACTTATTTAAAATATACGCGAGTTATTCGGAAAGACCGGGTTTATCCCATTCTGAATAACTGATACGACGATAAGTCGAAGATGAAGACGATGGTCGAAGACCGGAGGTCTTCACGTCGTTTGGGTGATAACTGATGATCTTGATTGGGCTGTACACCCAAGAAGATGGAAACAGTTGGTGATCATCCAGACGTACTTGGAGATCGATGGATATGCGGGGTACTAGGTGCCTCCGGTTTCGTTCAGACCCAGAACGGACTTGTAAATGGACTGTGTGTCTGACATCGGATTTCATTCTGTGTGACTGATATCGGTTGCATAGGATGGTTTGCCTGTGTGGCATGCTAAGATGCAAATGATCAAGGCTTTTGTTGAAAAGCAAAGTCTTGTGGTGATGATCAAAGCACGGCCTTTGTGGCGTAGCTTTGTGTAACGTTTACCTCGCGTGTTTCACACCCGGTATGAACCAAAAACGGGAGACGGACCTCAGGGAGGACTTGCGTTTCTTTCTAGCTAAAAGTGGCGTCAGTGGTTTTACACGCCCTGACGAGATTGACTTATGTGGTTGTTGCTGTTGCGAGGCGCCTCGGATTGATCGGTCGTTCTCGAACCGATGGAGTCATTCGTTGGCTCGTTTGCGCCCCAAAGGGCGGGGAGACGTATTGTTCAGGCATAATAATCCACATCGGTGGACCGGCCCTGACGATCCAGGGGGCAGTTGCGGCTGTTTCTGAGACATGGTAGGCTAGATTGTCTCGAATCGGTTGAGGACTATCTTTTGCCTCGGTTCATAGACGGAAATCCAATTTCCAAATACGTGATCTTGCGGTTTTAGTTGTAATCCTATATATGGCGACATAGTGGGATGGGGCGCTCATGCCGCCTATGATTGATACTTATGATTTGAAGTGTTTTATACACTATGCACTTATATTAGTATCAAATGGTTTGTTTTAAACGTATCAAGCATTCTTTGGCTGTTATAAGGGAAAACCCTATCCTCGACTGCGTTGCATTGTGTGATGGGACCTGGGTCTTATAACAGCTTCATATTTCTTTATTTAGCATTGCGCTGTTGGTTTTATGCACTGGTATTCTTGGGAGGAAACCCGTTCCGTGTTATACGGCGTGGTCCCTTGATTTACCTAATGTTTTAAAATAAAGATTAATAACTATTTTGGTTCTCACACCAGTCTAATGGAAATATATAGATATTACACGTTCGTCACTCGAATATAAATTCTGATGATGATATATCAATCATCAGAATCACCCCCGGGCGACTAGAGTGTAATTCTATATCTATCCAGTATATTAAAATTTCGAATACACGCGGATCAGACGTATACGCAAAATCTATATATACTGGATTGTCCACATCCATATAAATAAATAACCAAATACGAATAGTTGATTTAGATTTTCAAAACAAAATTTGTTTTCATTTGAAAAATATACTCTTCACACTCGTTCTAGGATACTACTGATCCTATCTCTAACGAGTCATTCTAATTGGATATTACTAATCCAACATCTGATGAATTCTTTCGTAGGGTCCTAATGTGTCTTGTTCTCTGAGCTTTGTAAACCAAAGCTCTGATACCAACTGTGACGGCAGGGAATTTCGCTCGGTCCGAACCAGTCGCTAAACCGATCCTGGCCGTTCGAAACGCCCTATCGTTTGAGAACAGGACAAAACAGAACGCATACAGAAGAACATTTCACTGTATATTACAACAATGCATCAGATTACAAGAATATACAGAGTATAAAAGAATATTACACAGAAATATCAGAGATTTAAATTACATTTAAATACATAGCAGCGGAAAATAATACAATACACAACTAGAAGAGATATACGGATACAAAGCTTTCCGGATATCATTCCAGCTGTAAACCAGGATCCTGTGAATATAAATCTGCAAAACCAAAACTAATAGCTGCCCGTGTCGAAAATAAGGGCACCCAGAGTTTAGGTTAAAACAATAAACTCCAGGTCAGTCATGTGACTGGTATTCTTGGGAGGAAACCCGTTCCGTGTTATACGGCGTGGTCCCTTGATTTACCTAATGTTTTAAAATAAAGATTAGATAGGGCTAATTGTTGTGATTTGGCATCAAAAACATGATTTTTGACTATGTATCGAAATTATGAATTTGAAACTCTAATTCAATAATTGATTGATGTTTGTGTTGTTTGTTTAATTGTTTGATAATTTTGAACCATTATGCCTAATTGAACCAAATATCGAATTGTATTGAAAATTGGTCGCGTTTGCTTGCATATACATATATATCATTGAACAGGTCATAGCAAGGAGGCTAGAGCAGAGAATAAAATTTGTTTGCCCGACAAATAGGTACATGTTTACTACATAATTTCCTGTTTTGTATGGGTGATGATGATTTTGTGAGCCTATTGGCTAGCCGCTTGGCTTTTTCTTTTTCTTTTTGAGATCTGAAGGACCGGGGAAGCTATTTGAAATTCCCCGATGCTCCCGGTGCAGGGGAGGTTATGGCGAAATTTTTCAAAAATTTAGGGTGTTAGCCAAATTTTTGAAATTCTCAGAAACTGAAAAGTTAGAGAAGGAAAGCCAGATCGAACGTAGAGTTGATTAATCAAACCACTTTCGACTTTGTTCCTTTTCGGGGACGAAAAGTTTTAAGTGAGGGAGATTGTAACAACCCGTAAAATCTGGGCCAGTTTAAAATTTTTTATTTTGGCGATTTTAGCGAATTTTGATTATTTAAAATGAATTATTTTAAATAATTTCGACGAGAAATTTATTTGAATAGAATTCGAACGTATATATTATACGCGTCGTCGTTAGATTATAAATAATTATATATAATTATAAAAGGAATCGAAAATGGCGCGGTAGTTCGATAATTTGATTTCAAACTTCAATTGAATGTACCGGGTGCAAAACAATCCGGATTTTAGTGAAACCAAAAATAATGGAATCTAATTGTGAATATCTTTCCAACGAATCCGAAAAATCAAAAGTTCGTAGCGGGAATCAAAAGATATGTCCAGTTGAAAATTCTGAATAGTCGCTATGGAATTCAGGCCCTTAAAAATGGACATTTTGCAAATGACCTCGGATTTCGACGAAACCACTTTTGTTGGGTCCGTGATGTCAAGTTATTGCTAGATTCCAAATTTCATAATTTTTCGAATCAATATGTGAGCGTGGCAAAGGAAAACGCGTTTTGACCATTTAAGTTGATTTTAATCGACTGGAAATTGGCCATTTTTCTAACGGTCTCAGAATTCGACGAAACTAGTTTTGTTAGGACCGTATCGTCAATACGAAGCTAGAAAATATTTTTCTGGAATTTTTCTAGTTAGTATGTGACCCCGGTAATTTGAAATGTACGTTTAAAATTCAATATAATGATTTAAATGTAAATTTAACGGAAACTGATTCAAACAGTCGAATCAGCTTGCGATACATATCCCATTGTGTTCGGAATGGGGGTAATACGCTATGGACGGCAGGCGGTGGACCTCGTTTCGAGGTCGTATGTAAAAGTCAACATTTTTACAAATTAAAAAAAATATACATTATTTTAATTTCCTTTCCCCCCCTTTTCTTCTTCGTTGGCCCCCTCCCCGATACATTCTTCAGGAAAAAAAGAAAAAAGAAAAGAAGAACCCTAATCGAGCCGCCGCCGTCGTGCGAGCTCCACCCCCCCTAGCCCCTCCTCCGCACCACCCTCCTCCATCCTCTCTCCTCCTTCCGCTCGACGCACAGCCCCACGAAGACCACCGCGCCTGAGCCCTCCCCACCCGTCGAATCCCATCGCGACGCCACCAAACCCCGAGCCGCCCAGCTCGAGAAGCACCTCCGACATCGGTGAAACCCCCCCTCGGTAAGCATTTCTTTTTATTTTATTATCTTAGTTTTTATATTTTTAAAACCGAATGTAAAACTGAAAATGTTTAAAATTGAAAAAAATAATAAAAACTGATTTTGATTTAAAAAAAAAAGGGTTTAAAAACTGATTTTATAGAATTTTAAAACTGAAATTTATAAAGAGAAATGAAAACTGATTTTTAACTTTATTTTTAAACCTGATTTTTAACTTTATTTTTAAACCTGATTTTTAAATTTATTTTTAAACCTGATTTTTAAATTTATTTTTAAACCTGATTTTTAACTTTATTTTTAAACCTGATTTTTTATTTATTTTTAAAACTGATTTTTACTTTATTTTGTAAAGTGATAAAAATATAGTTTTTATATTTTTAAAGAATTAAAAATATAGTTTTTACATGATAGGAATAATAAAAAAATATCATCTTTATATGTGTAGAAAAAAAATATAGAAAACTTTATTTTTATAAAGGCGAAAACTTTATTTTTATAAAGGCGAAATCTTTATATAGAGAGTAGCATGATAAAAATATAACTTTTATTATATAAACATCGTTGTAAAAATAGAATTTTTATATATTGAACTTCGATAGAAAAATAGAATTTTTATATATTGAACTTTGAAATGAAAATTCGATTTTTATATATATAGTGACTACGGGCAACGAAGATGACGAAGATGCGATAGCGATGAAGATTTCTACCAATGAAGAGCCGTAGAGCTAGGATAGCTATATGTGAGAATTTCTCACCTTTCAATTTATTTTTCTAGTTATATATATATATATATACTAGGATGCAGACGGTGCTTAGTAGCACCCGACACAATCGTCCACAGACCATGGACTTGTTTGTTTGGCTGTTTGGTAATTGATTGCGATATTGGTTTGAATGTGGTTTGTGGTGTGAAAAATCGAATCGATAAATTGGTTAGGATTAGACGTACGCCGTTATAAGGCGAAGGAGTAAGGCTAGGTTAGACTCTTACTCCAAATTTTGTGGTTTGCATAACGAATTGATTTGATTGATGTGTGAATGGCGTGGGCCTTCACTAGACCGGGGATAAGGCTAGGCCTCGTCCCGTTTCTAGTATCGTGCCGTTATGCCGCCGAAATTTTCTAAAATAAGTTAGAAAAATAAAAATATCATTTTATTGGGTAAATGAATTGAATAGAAATTCATAGGTTGAAATAAAATGTTTTATCGTTAAAAATATAATTTTTAACGTGAAGTGAATAAAATAAAATATTCATTTATAAACCGGACGGTTTGTTTATGTACACCTATTTGAATGACATTGATTGGGACGATAAATTTTACACATCGCCCAACAGCACAAATAAAATAGGTGTTTGATTGTTTGAAACCCCACACGGGTGTTGGGATGAAATTTGAAGTTCACTCATCCTGATTGATTAAATATGTCGATCGATCGATTGACAGGCTGTTATAAGCGTTGAATATTTATATTTGATGCTTATACAGTGTAGTGCACTTTGGTTGATGGTTGATTATTTTTCAATGCTATGATATACATGTGTTGTATGAAAATCCATATAATTAACTTTATATGGTAATTGATTGGGCCTCATTCCAATTTGAAAAATAAAGAATATTATAAAATAAAAGTTCATGTGTTGACAGTACTCATTCATTGAGATTGGTCATGTGTTGAACGAAATATTTTGATAATAACATCTATTTTGAAAATAGAAATTTATGAAGCCGTGTTGATTAGATTGACGCCATTTTGACGTGAACGATATTTATATCGATTTTATTCATTTCGAAATGAATTGAATTGAAAACGATTTCGAAATGAATTGAATATATAACGATTTCAAAATGAATTGAATTGAAAACGATTTCGAAATGAATTGAATTGAAAACGAATTCAAAATGAATTGAAAAACGATTTCGAAATGAATTGAAAACGATTTCGAAATGAATTGAATTGAAAACGATTTCGAAATGAATTGAATTGAAAACGATTTCGAAATGAATTGAATTGAAAACGATTTCGAAATGAATTGAATTGAAAACGATTTCGAAATGAATTAAATTGAAAACGAATTCAAATGGAATTGAAAGCGAATTGAAATGAATTCAAATTGAATTGAAATTCGAATTGAATAGAAATGAATTTTAAAACGAATTTATAAAGAAGAATTCAATTTTGCTTTGAATTGAATTAGAAGTTGAAATAGAATTTGAAACGAATTTAAAACTATTTATATAATTCGTTTTAAATCGAAATCGACGAAATATATATTATATATATTATATATATAATATAATGGCCCGAATAGAACGCGCCGCGCCGCGGCAGTTCGCGAATTTCGACCATTGATTTCAAACGGACATTACGGGAGATCCGACCGTCGGATTCTCCTAAAACCGGAACCGTTGGGTTCGTATCGAAAAGAGCTTTCTAACGAATGTGATAAATTAGAAATCTAACGGTTGGATTTGGAATTATGTCCAAATCAAATTGGAAAAAGGTCGCTGTAAGTGCAGTTCGATGGCCATTGATGGAAATCGACTATACAGGCCTTGATAAAATTATTAAAAATAGTAATAATTTGTGTAAAATCATAAGAAATGATTTAGAAAGAATTGGGATGAAAAACTCCATATTTGAAAAGATAAAAATAGATTTTTATCGAGATGAACTAGTTTTGAACTAGAAATATAATTCTGTTTATTTTTAAATAAATAAATTGAATTTGAAAAGGGTTTTGAAAATAACCAAAATTTCCAATGATTGCATTGGAGTGGATTTGAATCGAAATTGTCTTCGGAATATTTCGATGTTGGAATTCGTGATTATACAGATATTGTTATGGAAATTTGAAAGATATATATATATATATCGTTATTTCCAATACGACATTTGTTAATCGTAGAATTTGATATTGAATATAAGCCGATATATTTTCTATTCAGAGCCTTATATTGAATATCAAATGTGATTTGGGTTTGTCGTGAATGGTGTTTTCACTAACACTGTTCTTGAACCCAGTTGAGAAGTGATTAAATCTTTTTATTTGGATTTAATGAAGTGTACCAATTAAATAATATTTAATTGGAATCGAATTGATATTGATTTTTGGGTTTATCGTGGACAGTGTTTTAAATAACACTCGTTCTTTAACCTGATCATTAATGAAATGTGATTTTGGGTCGTCGTGAACGGTATCTTCAATAATACAGTTCTTAGATCTAAAGGAGTTAAGAAAATCAGAAACTAACTGGAGGTTAGTTAAGTTGAATAGTTTCGGAGGTATTGATCTGATGTTGGTTTCGGCCTTCGGGATTAATACTTAGGGAATTGCTCACTTGCTAATTTACAATTAGGGACTGATTGAAATGTGATGTGATTTTGGGTTTATCGTGAACCGTGTTTTAAATGACACTGATTCTTTAACCCAGTCACAGATTAAAACTAAGTGGAGTTTTAATGAATCTTTAATTAGATTGAAATGATCGGAAATGGAGTATCACCAGTTTTGCTCCAGACGATAGTTAAATCTTTAATTAGATTTGAACGCGAAATGGTAGTTGAATTTACCGATAACACTGTGGTGTTAGATATGAAGTATTACCAGTTTTACTTCATGGAATGAATAGGTTGGGATGGGGAAATTAAAATAAATGATTACTTCGGTAAGGTTCGCTAATCCCGACTAGTTTGAATTGAGATTCAAAAATAGAATAAAGAATAAATTCAAGAAATTTATCTTGGATAAAATTAATGGGAACATTTCCCTATGAATGTGAAATTTAGAAACTGACTGTCGGTTAGCCAAACAGAATGGTTTTCTGGATATTGATCTGATGTTGGTTTCGGCCTTCGGGGTTAATATTTGGGGAATTATTCTCTTGGTTAATTTACGATTAGTGACTAATGAATTGGAATGAGGCGTATGTTGTGTTTGTGTAACACTTATTTAAAATATACGCGAGTTATTCGGAAAGACCGGGTTTATCCCATTCTGAATAACTGATACGACGATAAGTCGAAGATGAAGACGATGGTCGAAGACCGGAGGTCTTCACGTCGTTTGGGTGATAACTGATGATCTTGATTGGGCTGTACACCCAAGAAGATGGAAACAGTTGGTGATCGTCCAGACGTACTTGGAGATCGATGGATATGCGGGGTACTAGGTGCCTCCGGTTTCGTTCAGACCCAGAACGGACTTGTAAATGGACTGTGTGTCTGACATCGGATTTCATTCTGTGTGACTGATATCGGTTGCATAGGATGGTTTGCCTGTGTGGCATGCTAAGATGCAAATGATCAAGGCTTTTGTTGAAAAGCAAAGTCTTGTGGTGATGATCAAAGCACGGCCTTTGTGGCGTAGCTTTGTGTAACGTTTACCTCGCGTGTTTCACACCCGGTATGAACCAAAAACGGGAGACGGACCTCAGGGAGGACTTGCGTTTCTTTCTAGCTAAAAGTGGCGTCAGTGGTTTTACACGCCCTGACGAGATTGACTTATGTGGTTGTTGCTGTTGCGAGGCGCCTCGGATTGATCGGTCGTTCTCGAACCGATGGAGTCATTCGTTGGCTCGTTTGCGCCCCAAAGGGCGGGGAGACGTATTGTTCAGGCATAATAATCCACATCGGTGGACCGGCCCTGACGATCCAGGGGGCAGTTGCGGCTGTTCCTGAGACATGGTAGGCTAGATTGTCTCGAATCGGTTGAGGACTATCTTTTGCCTCGGTTCATAGACGGAAATCCAATTTCCAAATACGTGATCTTGCGGTTTTAGTTGTAATCCTATATATGGCGACATAGTGGGATGGGGCGCTCATGCCGCCTATGATTGATACTTATGATTTGAAGTGTTTTATACACTATGCACTTATATTAGTATCAAATGGTTTGTTTTAAACGTATCAAGCATTCTTTGGCTGTTATAAGGGAAAACCCTATCCTCGACTGCGTTGCATTGTGTGATGGGACCTGGGTCTTATAACAGCTTCATATTTCTTTATTTAGCATTGCGCTGTTGGTTTTATGCACTGGTATTCTTGGGAGGAAACCCGTTCCGTGTTATACGGCGTGGTCCCTTGATTTACCTAATGTTTTAAAATAAAGATTAATAACTGTTTTAGTTCTCACACCGGTCACATGACTGACCTGGAGTTTATTGTTTTAACCTAAACTCTGGGTGCCCTTATTTTCGACACGGGCAGCTAGTAGTTTTGGTTTTGCAGATTTATATTCACAGGATCCTGGTTTACAGCTGGAATGATATCCGGAAAGCTTTGTATCCGTATATCTCTTCTAGTTGTGTATTGTATTATTTTCCGCTGCTATGTATTTAAATGTAATTTAAATCTCTGATATTTCTGTGTAATATTCTTTTATACTCTGTATATTCTTGTAATCTGATGCATTGTTGTAATATACAGTGAAATGTTCTTCTGTATGCGTTCTGTTTTGTCCTGTTCTCAAACGATAGGGCGTTTCGAACGGCCTGGATCGGTTTAGCGACTGGTTCGGACCGAGCGAAATTCCCTGCCGTCACAACATACCCCATACTCCATAGTGATCCAAAGTAATAGACATCGATAACCCCTTAGCACACGTCCCACATCAAAGCCCAACTCATGAAGTTAACTCATTGGTTCCCATTTGGATCCTGAGTAATAACCTCCCATCTGGACTTCCTTTGCATTTCAGGTTTTGGTCGAATTGGAGTTGGTCTTCAGAAGAGTCGTCGTGTAGAATTAGCTTAAGTCTGGTTCGGTTCGGCTATACATCATCTTCAGATTTCTTGTTCGGTTCGGGTCCTCCGGTTCGGCTCGGGTCCCCCCATCCGGTTCGGTTCGGATTATCCATCGTGATTTGGCTCAGCTCCTTCATTTCCAGCTCCACTTACGTCGATCCGATCCCACTCCCTAGCTTCAGTCTGATCCGATCTCCATGCCCTTGTTTCTGATCCGATCTCCACGCCCTTACTTCCGATCCGATCTCCACGCCCTTACTTCCGGTCCGAACCCAACTCCAACTCTGATGAAAATGGCTTCCTTCATGCCAAGCCTCTTGTGCCAAGTTCCGATCCAAATCGAATGCCCTTGCTCAGTTCCCTTATCCGATCCAAGCCCCATACCTAATCCGATCCGGTCCGAAACTATGCACATTTCCTACAACTTTTCCAGCGACTATTTACGCCATACGACGGCATTTTCGACCACTGTAACTTTTCTAATCAATCACAAAGCATACCATACAGTCATAGCAACATGTATAATCAACCACAAACACCAAAACAACAATATGATGTATTAAAATGGATCAAACATAGCCAAAACCCATATTTTCCCTTAATCATGTCTAAGCATAACTAATGATATGATTTGCAAAACTTAACCAAACTAACCAAATTTTCTAACAGAGGCATAAAACAATATTTCAATATTTATAAATATTTTTCCAGAATTTAATCATGTTAAAATTCGCTAATTAACACTAATTACCCTTAATTAACCATAATTAATGTAGAAACAATGCTAATCACTCACCTTGGCCACAAATTAACTTTAAATCTGAAATAATCTCTGTTATGGCACTGTTTCCAAAGCAATACAACAGCTCTATTCCCAATCCTATGCTAATCCTCTTCAATTTGATGTAATTTAGCTAAATCTTTAATTAGAAAGTGGTTTAGAGGTGTTTTAGATGTTGGAGGCCATTACTAAGTTGAGAGGGATGATAAGGTGGCGGTTGAAAAATGAGAAAAGGGTGTTCTCTAAACCCTAACAGCCCTTAAATACTCCAAATCCCGAATTCCCCTTCTGGGCCTAGCTGTTAATTACCCAATTAAGCCCGGTTAAGCTGTTTTTCACTTTCTAAACCTTAATTCAGTCATATCTCCCACACGGTAAGTCCGTTTTTCACATATGACCACTCTACGGAAAGGTAAACCATCATCCGGACCTAATGGAAGTGGTTTGAGGTCAAAACTCCTTTCCAATCAAAAGTTATGGCCGAAACAAGATCAACTAGGGGTAAAACGGTCATTTAAAAACCGGCAAAAATCATGAACATGGGAAATGACCCCAATAGTCGTCTCCCAAAGTTACATGGCTATACGACTTCGTATGAGAAAGAAATAAATATTCTACGATCCTTCGATGTGTAGAATGCGGGTCGTTACATTCTTCCCCCCTTATGAAATTTCGTCCCCGAAATTCCTTAACTCAAAACATACAAAGGATCTCGCATGCCTACCAATCATTAACAAAACAATAAAGCATACAAAACAACACAACAAGCCTATCCTAGCATGCGGTTTACTAATAAGGGAGTACTATACCGATATAAAAACCTTACCAGGCAAAGAGTTCTGGATACTTCCTTCTTATGTTCTCCTATGTTTCCCAAGTACAGTCTTCCTTATCACCACCCCACTGAACTTTAACTGATTTCACTACCTTCCTTCGAAGCTGCTTCGTATCGTTCCTAACAATACGCATAGGCCTGCGGTTCCTAACTGCCTCAGGTTCAACCTCGATATCGTCCAACTGATCCGATGTAATAGTCACACTAGGGTCGTGCACAAACTTCCTTAACTGGGAAACATGAAATACATTATGAACTCCTGCCATCTTGTCTGTAATTCAACTTTATACGCCAAATTCCCAACTTGCTCGAGAACTGGGAATGGTCCAACAAATCTTGGTGCTAACTTGCCTCTCCTGCCAAATCGAATCACGCTCTTTAATGGAAAAATCTTGACAAATACCAAGTCGCCAATGGAGAATTTTAAATCTCTTCTCCTCTTATCAGCATAACTCTTCTACCTATCTTGGGCAGCCTTCATTCGATGTTGAATAATCTTGATCTTGTCTGAAGTTTCTCTTATCACATCTGGTCCAAACACAAGCTTCTCACCAGTTTCTAACCAACATGATGGTGAGTAACACGGTCTTCCATACAAAGCTTCAAATGGAGCCATACCAATACTGGATTGATAACTGTTATTATAGGCAAACTCTACTAGATGTAAATGGTCATCCCATGATCCACCAAAATCCAGTACACAAGCTCGCAAAAGATCTTCTAACACTTGATTCGCCCTCTCTGTCTGTCCGTCGGTTTGAGGATGATACGCGGTACTGAGATGTAATTTTGATCCTAATGCCTCTTGTAAGGTCTTCCAAAACCCACTAGTAAACAACGGGTCTCGGTCACTCACAATGCTTTTAGGTACTCCATGAAATCTCACTAACCATTTCATATATAACTCAGCTAACTTAGCTGTCATTCTATTCGACTTGACAGGTATAAATCTTTCACTCTTGGTCAATCGGTCCACAATCACCCAAATGCTATCATGGCCCAACCTAGTCCTTGGTAACCCATCAATGAAATCCATTGAGACTTGTTCCCATTTCCATTCTGGAACTTCTAATGGTTGCAACAAAACACCAGGCTTCTTTTGCTCAGCTTTAACTAGTTGGAAATTCATGCATTTGGATATAAACTTCCCAACGTCTCTTTTCATCCCTTCCCAGTAGTAGGTCTGCTTCATGTTTCGATACATTTTGTTACCACCGGGATGTATAGTCAGTCTTGAGTGATGACATTCTCTAAGCACTTCAAATCTCAATCCCTTGACATTAGGTACAACTAGTCTTCTATTCTTTCTAAGCCATCCATCTCGATCAAGCCCATACTCGTTCATCTCCTCATTGATGCCCATCTCTAACTTGGAGATGATTTTCAATAAGTTAGGATCGTCCCTCTGACTGGAACCAACTCGCTCAATCAAAGTGGGTCTGACCGTCAAACTTGCTAATACTTCTGGATCCAATTCGCACTTTGGTCTGAAATCATACCCAGCGATGTACTCCAGTTACTTCCACTCTAGAAACATAGCCCCTAAACTGGCATGTCTTCTACTCAATGCATCAGCTACCGCATTGCCCTTTCCTGATGTGTATGCGATATCGAAATCATAGGAAGCCAAGAATTCTAACCATCTTTTCTATCGGAGATTTAGATCCTTCTGAGAGAGAAAATACTTTAACGACTTATGATCAGTAAACAACTCGAATCTTTCTCCCAAGAGACAATGTCTCCACATCTTCAACGCGAACACCATTGCTGCTAATTCTAAATCATGGGTAAGGTATCTTCTCTCATGCTGTAACACCCCGTAATTTTGTAACACTAAGATTCGCAAATCAAGGCAGAATTAAATGTTAAAATCAAAATCAAGGGAAACGGGCTGCGCTATTGCGTTCGTCTCGGAAAAATACGCGAAATAGAGTCCGAATTTTTGAGAATCGGAGTCCGTATGACCAAGATATGGCCCGTCAAAGTTTTCAGAAAATTCCAAGTTCAAAACAGTTTAAACTAGGGCCAAAATTCGAATTCAAACACACAGGGCGCAGGGCGGGAAAATTCCCGCCCAGGTCAAGTCGACAGGGGTGTCGACTGCGCAGTCGACACTACCCCCCCAAGTCGACTGCCCAGTCGACATGGGTGTCGACCTGCCCGCTTTTTTCCAGCTTTCTGCACCTGGTTCATTCTGCTGTATTTGGTCACGTTTTCTGACCAGGTTCGTCCGCCTAACACTATATAAACAGCCCTGGTCTTCTTCTCTATTCACAATTCTTTTCTACCATTATGCTGCAAAGATTCTTGTTAGATATGGCTTCTCCTCCTCCTCTAAAATATATATATATAAATAAAATAATAATATATATATAAAATAAACCAAGACGAGGAAATGCTGCTAAAAGATTTTCAAGAAGAGGTTCAAGTCAAGCTAGGATTCAAGAGGAGGTTCAAACGACTTCAACGACTGTTTTCCTACGAATCTTAGCAACGCCATCTTCCTGTTCTAATCTAATCTCAGTAAGTCAGTTATTTTTAGATTTGAACGTTTTGTTTTTATTCGTGACATGAAATTAAAGGGATAAAAGACTATGCCTAATCTTTCTACTTGAATCAGTGCTTGTACCTTCGGACCTAATTAAGAACTGTTGTGATTCGATGACGAATAAGACTGTGAAACTAAGGATTTTGGAACCATATTCCTTGGAACTATGAACATTGCCTATGACTACGAACATTGCCTATGACTACGAACATTGCCTATGACTATGAACATTGCCTATGACTATGAACATCGCCTATGACTACGAACATTGCCTATGACTATGGACATTGCCTATGACTACGAACATTGCCTATGACTATGACTGTGACTATGAGGATTATTTCCTTGACTAAACCTATGCCTTTGATTAGAAAACATAAACTATTACCTATGACATAACAAGGACGTCTGTGATTAAACACTTATGATTCATGACTAGGAAAGTGTTGCTTAAGTTTTGTGATTATGAGATTGGGTCTAAACCCGATTATTTATTCTACCTGTCCTGGGTTTTCTTTGGTTTTAGACCGTGGGAATTTACCTATTAAGTTAGGTCTACCCATGTTCTTGAACTTACTCTGTCTATTCTTGATTTTAGACCTTGGGAATTTACCTATTAAGTTAGGTCTACCCATGTTCTTGAACCTAGGTCGTTATTCAAAACCATTTTATGCCAGTTGTTATATCTATCCTTTTCATAGCAATCTTTGGTTCATTCCCTATTTGTTACAAATCTAGATTTATCTATAGTCTAGATTGAAACACGATTATACGAACGGTGGGAATGCGATTTGGGGAAAAATATGAAATTTACTAAAACATAGTTATAAACTTGGAAATTGGCATAAATTGGGAACATGTATTATGGCATGTTCATAGAAATGCAAATGGGATAAATTTGACAGGAATTATAGTATTGTGTAATTTGAATCTAGTATTGACATGTAAATCTAGCATTTACATGAATTGTGAACTAGAGTAATAAGTCTAGTTTGACATGAATTAGAATGTTAAATCAGAATTGGATTAGCTAATTTGGCTCGATTAAGTATATTGGCATAAACTTGAAATTGGCCATAATTGGGAGTAATTGTCAGGATTAGCAAAATCATGGTTAGTGACACTTCATTTGGTATGGTTTACATACCAAAAAGCATAAATATGATATAGAGGGGAGAATGGGCCATAAGAAGAAATGTTGACAATTTACATTAAAAGAGTAATTAGGAAATAAGTAAATTAGGAATAATTTACTTATAGAATTTGGCTTGAATGAGGAAATGTAAATTTAGACAAATTAAAGGTTTATTAACGACACCTCTTGTAATGACACACCAGAAAGTTCTAGGGTGACAGAGAGGATAGTGTCTAGGCTTGGGTTTGGAAAATACAAGTTTCCTGCTCTCCCTGGCTATCCCTAACTGATCCGACGAACGGGATGGTTACTTTCAAAACTTGATTTGAAAATAAATTGAAACCCTTTGAACTTAGAAACACGAATATGCCTAACCCGAGGTTAGACTGAGTTGCGATGTAAACCTGCCCGGAACCAACCAGCACATCCAGTATTCGCAACAATATCTGTCTAATGTGAGTGGTCGCAGCTTTAATCTATTTAGTTAAAGCTAGAACAAGAATGGTAGGGTTAAGTTAACTAAGACACTTAACCAGTTCAACATGATAACTAGACTGATGGGTGAGGTTAGGTTCAGACTGACACTTAACACAGTTAAGCTAGAAGGGGAGGGCTAAGTCCATAGAGACACTTAACCAAACTCAAGGTAACAAAACGAGACTTGTAGGGGTTAAGTAAAGTTAATATACTTAGCCAAATTTATATGTTAACTAGACTAGAGGTTGGGGTTAAGTAAAATCTAATACACTTAGCAAATTTTGATATGTTAGCTGGGCTAGACCGTAGGGTTAAGTAAACCTGAACACTTAACCATCAGGTTGTGATAAAGGAATGAGGTTAAGTCTAAAACATGAAGGGATAATACTTAACCATTAATAACATGTTAGTTAAAACAGACGGGGAAGGTTAAGTTAAAAAGGAACACTTAACCAATACAGGACGAATGGGTAGGGTTAAGTAATAAGAAATACTTAACCAATAAAACTGGGTTTGTAGTCGGGTTAAGTCAACATGAATCACTGATAACACTTAACCAGTTTGACAGGATAAATGAAGAGGGTTAAGATAGCTTGAATTGACTAATGACACTTAACCAATCCAAATTGGCGGGAAAGGGAACTGAGTAGTAAACCTTAGTTAAGAAAACAACGATTCTGGAAACTAAGTGGTAAATCTTAGTTAGTAAAACTAAGTAGTAATTCTTAGTACAACACGGGAAGGAGCAAATGTCCGTCTAAGTAGAAAGAAGGCTTCAACGAATTGGGTTACGAAGCCCGAGGCTTCGAGGGGACGTGAGGGTACTCTTGGTATCCCTCTGTGAGGCTGCAGATGATCCTCCTGGGCTCACAGAGGTTAAGGTCTGCGTAGAAGAACCAGGGGTATGCCTTGGTTGCAATACATGGCAACCTAAAGACCAGGATGGACCGGCGTGATTCGGTGAGAAAACGGTAGCCCTGTGATAGCAACTCGTCGTCTACCATCCATCTTGAGTCAATCGAGATACGTGAAGCAGAAAGGCGGAGAACTCCAAAAGACCATATACTTGCTATCTAGTTATGGTTGCGGATGGCCATAGGATAGTGGTGCACCGGGGGCCGACATGTAGTTCTCATTTTACAAGGTGTGCCTTTCATTAGTTGAGGGAGGGGTCAAGTGGGACCATAGCCACTGGAATAAAAACAGACCTTAGCATCTGCATCGGCAGATATCTGAAAGCTCCCGACCGAGTTCTGTATTCCTTGATTTGCCCTGTCACAAGACTCGGACCGCACATTACAGGACATGTGCATCTAGACAAGCGATAACGATTCGCGATACATGCGTGGGGAAGCCTAGGAACATATACCACTCTAGGTAGTGTGTCCTAGACTTGGGGGCATCGTTCGACAGGTAGCGTAATCCCTAGTTGGACTAGGTGGCATAAACCCTGAACTCGAAAAGCGTTCAGCAGATAGCGTAAAACTCTAGTTAAATCTAGAAAGCACTTGATAGAAAACCTTAGATTAGATCTAGGTAATAAATAATAAATGTATGCCTGAAGGAAATGGAAACTACAGGGGTTGGGATCACGTTATCGTTATTAGTTGGAACACTAGTTAGGTGGTGCAAAGATATAGAAACCAATATAACAAGGAAATAGCGAAGCGGCGAAAGTATTAGAGCGTATCCAGTTTATCTTAGCATATCTTGTGACTACCTCGTCTAATCTTGTTGACCCTATCGTCATGGTGTAATCTTGTATTCAGTTAATTCATGTCGTTTTGTTTTTCCATGTTCACATGCTAGAAGTTACTGAACTTACTCAGGCTTTATGTCTGACTCTGTTTTTCTTTCGTCTTCTTTTCTTCCGTTCCCCCCCAGGTAGTAGAGGAGGGAGTAGTATAGCTCAGGTTAAGTTAGACCGTCACTCTTTCCCAGCTTGAAGATTTGTCGAAGGTTTTGCTTTGATTCTCTTTTTCAGATGCTGTGGCTGGTTCTTGCTACATTGGGGAATATAAATGTATTTTTGTGCTTCTTTATTTTGTAAGGCAGATGACACTCTGATATTGTAAAGAAATCTTTGTACAAACTATTTTATCAATAAAGCAAAGTTTTATTTTCCGCTATTTAATTTCTGTCTGTCTTGTAATTTATCTGCATCTTTTACCCTAAATGCTTCACAGAACTTAGTGCATTCCCTTTGTGTGTGACACTAACGGACGTGGGGTGTTACACGTGGTATCAGAGCTGAAGGTTACCAGATCAGATAAAGGATTTGAAAAATTATTTTCAAAACGGTTTTAAAAGAAGCATTTTCAAAAGGAAAGTTTTGTTTTAAAGGCATATTCCCCAAAAGCCATATGCTCTATTTTCTCTTCCTCTGTTTGAATTCTTATCTCCTTCTTTCTTGAGTCTCTGGGGCTCCTGGCTTTCTGGGAGGTAACCTCATCGAAGGGCAAAGTAGTACCCGACTTCCATCTAGGGTTGTGGTTGTTTCACTTACGGCCATTTTTCCTTCAAAGCTTATAGGATTTTCCGTACGATGGAGGCAGCTTCCGAGAGATTTGTCAACATGACTACACACGGAAAGGGATGAGGAGTTTGGCTAAGGAGCACAACCCTAGGATGAGGAATTCATGGATGCGGATTTAGCTCACAAAGGAGGAAGGAATTATAAAACCTAAGACAAGAGGAAGTATCTTTACTCGGGTATGATAGGGCATATACTTAAGGACAAGGGCAAGAACGAGGACGAGATCTTCAGAAGGACAAGTACATGCTTTCGCCACCAAGCGTACCTAGAAGAAAGGTAGTAAAGTTCTGATGGAAGAGTCTAGTTTTGCTATTCGTACTATTTCCTTTGGCTTTAGCGCTTCGCATTTTTTTCATATCTACTTCCATGGTTGAGTCTCTGCACCATAGTACTTGTATAGTAGAAAGATCCCACTAAAATTTCAAATCCAATTGGTGGTCCGACCAGTTTATTTTTGGTTAGTAGGGATTTGAGAATAGTTATCGAGTTTGCTTATATCATCTCACGTAGATCGTTTAAATTCAAAGGAGATATTCCTTGGGTGCTTGTCTGGTATTGGTTTAGGCCTTTGGGGCTTGTACTTGAGGAATGTCAAGTTCGACTAGGATGGTTTACGTGAGAGAGGAATAGTTGTTGCAGGCACTCCAAAGAGCGCGTAGTGACCTTTCGACTCTTATAGTTATGGCATGGCGGATAAGAGGGAAACCTCTGATCATCTTAGTATGTATACCTGGTACCGTGATTGAAATCTGTTTTGGAAATGGAGATCCGGAACTTCACAATCGTGAAGTTAAATTAGTTAAGATACAGTGGAGTAAAGCTCAAGAAGGCTAGATACTAGCATCATACCCTTTTCCTTGAGGGTGCATCCTTGATTTCGTTGTTTTAGGAGCTTTACACATAATTGTTTCTCTCTTTCCAAAGTATATCACCTAGGTCGTATCTTCGATCCTTAGGTAGAAGCCAATGATGTAAACATGTATTTGAAACATGTTATGGTTGATGGTTGCAAGTGGTTGCTAATGGTTGCTTGTGAATGCATATGCATACTTATTAGGCACTAGACCAAGTTCGGACGCTTTCATCTTACATTTACAAATATGTATTTGTTTGTAAGTTGAACTTGATATGTGATCATATGGATGATGCATATGGATGAATGGATGTGCACGCATGTAGTATTTAGGTAACTAGGAATGCTTGCATACATGATTGGATGCATGGCACTGACATAATTCGCATTAAGGAGGTCAACTGAATCAGTAGACCGCCAGATTTTGCATTAGATAAAGACATATACACACACTATGCATGTGAACACGAAGGCATTAGAAATCTTTCAAGGACAATGAATGCCAGTGATTGAATGGTTGAGTAGATGGGTGATTGGATGGTAGAACACATTCTTCCTAACTTGGAGATTTCGGGGACAAACTCCTTTTAAGTGGGGGAGAATGTAACACCCCGTAATTCTGTAACACTAAGATTCGCAAATCAAGGCAGAATTAAAAGTTAATATCAAAATCAAGGGAAACGGGCTACGCCATTGCGTTTGTCTCGGAAAAATACGCGAAATAGAGTCCGAATTTTCGAGAATCGAAGTCCGTATAACCAAGATATGGCCCGTCAAAGTTTTCAGAAAATTCCAAGTTCAAAACAGTTTAAACTAGGGCCAAAATTCAAATTCAAACACACAGGGCGCAGGGCGGGAAAATTCCCGCCAGGTCAAGTCGACAGGGGTGTCGACTGCGCAGTCGACACCACCCCCCCATGTCGACTGCCCAGTCGACATGGGTGTCGACCTGCCCGCTTTTTCCAGCTTTCTGCACCTGGTTCGTTCTGCTGTATTTGGTCACATTTTCTGACAAGGTTCGTCTGCCTAACACTATATAAATAGCCCTGGTCTTCTTCTCTATTCACAATTCTTTTCTACCATTATGCTGCAAAGATTCTTGTTAGACATGGCTTCTCCTCCTCCTCTAAAATATATAAATAAAATAGTATATATATATAAAATAAACCAAGACAAGGAAATGCTGCTAAGAGATTTTCAAGAAGAGGTTCAAGTCAAGCTAGGATTCAAGAGGAGGTTCAAACGACTTCAATGACTGTTTTTCTACGAATATTAGCAACGCCATCTTCCTGTTCTAATCTAATCTCAGTAAGTCAGTTATTTTTAGATTTGAACGTTTTGTTTTTATTCATGACATGAAATTAAAGGGATAAAAGACTATGCCTAATCTTTCTACTTGAATCAGTGCTTGTACCTTTGGACCTAATTAAGAACTGTTGTGATTCGATGACGAATAAGACTGTGAAACTATGGATTTTGGAACCATATGCCTTGGAACTATGAACATTGCCTATGACTATGAACATTGCTTATGACTATGGACATTGCCTATGACTACGAACATTGCCTAAGACTATGAACATTGCCTATGACTATGGACATTGCCTATGACTATGGACATTGCCTATGACTATGGACATTGCCTATGACTACGAACATTGCCTATGACTGTGACTGTGACTATGAGGATTATTTCCTTGACTAAACCTATGCCTTTGATTAGAAAACATAAACTATTACCTATGACATAACAAGGACGTCTGTGATTAAACACTTATGATTCATGACTAGGAAAGTGTTGCTTAAGTTTTGTGATTATGAGATCGGGTCTAAACCCGATTATTTATTCTACATGTCCTTGGTTTTCTTTGGTTTTAGACCGTGGGAATTTACCTATTAAGTTAGGTCTACCCATGTTCTTGAACCTACTCTGTCTATTCTTGGTTTTAGACCTTGGGAATTTACCTATTAAGTTAGGTCTACCCATGTTCTTGAACCTACGTCGTTATTCAAAACCATTTTATGCCAGTTGTTATATCTATCCTTTTCATAGCAATCTTTGGTTCATTCCCTATTTGCTACGAATCTAGATTTATCGATAATCTAGATTGAAACATGATTATACGAACGGTGGGAATGCGATTTGGGGCAAAATATGAAATTTACTAAAACATAGTTATAAACTTGGAAATTGGCATAAATTGGGAACATGTATTATGGCATGTTCATAGAAATGCAAATGGGATAAATTTGACAGGAATTATAGGATTGTGTAATTTGAACTAGTATTGACATGTAAATCTAGCATTTACATGAATTGTGAACTAGTGTAATAAGTCTAGTTTGATATGAATTAGAATGTTAAATCAGAATTGGATTAGCTAATTTGGCTCGATAAGTATATTGGCATAAACTTGAAATTGGCCATAATTGGGAGTAATTGTCAGGATTAGCAAAATCATGGTTAGTGACACTTCATTTGGTATGGTTTACGTACCAAAAAGCATAAATATGATATAGAGGGGAGAATGGGCCATAAGAAGAAACGTTGACAATTCACATTAAAAGAGTAATTAAGAAATAAGTAAATTAGGAATAATTTACTTATAGAATTTGTCTTGAATGAGGAAATGTAAATTTAGACAAATTAAAGGTTTATTAACGACACCTCTTGTAATGACACACCAGAAAGTTCTAGGGTGACAGAGAGGATAGTGTCTAGGCTTGGGTTTGGAAAATACAAGTTTCCTGCTCTCCCTAACTGATCCGATGAACGGGATGGTTACTTTCAAAACTTGATTTGAAAATAAATTGAAACCCTTTGAACTTAGAAACACGAATATGCCTAACCCGAGGTTAGACTGAGTTGCGATGTAAACCTGCCCGGAACCAACCGGCACATCCAGTATTCGCAACAATATCTGTCTAATGTGAGTGGTCGTGACTTTAATCTATTTAGTTAAAGCTAGAACAAGAATGGTAGGGTTAATTTAACTAAGACACTTAACCAGTTCAACATGATAACTAGACTGATGGGTGGGGTTAGGTTCAGACTGACACTTAACACAGTTAAGCTAGAAGGGGAGGGCTAAGTCCATAGAGACACTTAACCAAACTCAAGGTAATAAAACGAGACTTGTAGGGGTTAAGTAAAGTTAATATACTTAGCCAAATTTATATGTTAACTAGACTAGAGGTTGGGGTTAAGTAAAATCTAATACACTTAGCAAATTTTGATATGTTAGCTGGGCTAGACCGTAGGGTTAAGTAAACCTGAACACTTAACCATCAGGTTGTGATAAAGGAATGAGGTTAAGTCTAAAACATGAAGGGATAATACTTAACCATTAATAACATGTTAGTTAAAACAGACGGGGAAGGTTAAGTTAAAAAGGAACACTTAACCAATACAGGACGAATGGGTAGGGTTAAGTAATAAGAAATACTTAACCAATAAAACTGGGTTTGTGGTCGGGTTAAGTTAACATGAATCACTGATAACACTTAACCAGTTTGACAGGATAAATGAAGAAGGTTAAGATAGCTTGAATTGACTAATGACACTTAACCAATCCAAATTGGCAGGAAAGGGAACTGAGTAGTAAACCTTAGTTAAGAAAACAACGATTCTGGAAACTAAGTGGTAAATCTTAGTTAGTAAAACTAAGTAGTAATTCTTAGTACAACACGGGAAGGAGCAAATGTTCGTCTGAGTAGAAAGAAGGATTCAACGAATTGGGTTACGAAGCCCGAGGCTTCGAGGGGACGTGAGGGTACTCTTGGTATCCCTCTGTGAGGCTGCAGATGATCCTCCTGGGCTCACAGAGGTTAAGGTCTACGTAGAAGAACCAGGGGTATGCCTTGGTTGCAATACATGGCAACCTAAAGACCAGGATGGACCGGCGTGATTCGGCGAGAAAACGGTAGCCCTTTGATAGCAACTCGTCGTCTACCATCCATCTTGAGTCAATCGAGATACGTGAAGCCGAAAGGCGGAGAACTCCAAAAGACCATATACTTGCTGTCTAGTTATGGTTGCGGATGGCCATAGGATAGTGGGGCACCGGGGGCCGGCGTGTAGTTCTCATTTTACAAGGTGTGCCTTTCATTAGTTGAGGGAGGGGTCAAGTGGGACCATAGCCACTGGAATAAAAACAGACCTTAGCATCTGCATCGGCAGATATCTGAAAGCTCCCGACCGAGTTCTGTATTCCTTGATTTGCCCTTTCACAGGACTCGGACCGCACATTACAGGACATATGCATCTAGACAAGCGATAACGATTCGCGATACATGCGTGGGGAAGCCTAGGAACATATACCACTCTAGGTAGTGTGTCCTAGACTTGGGTGCATCGTTCGACAGGTAGCGTAATCCCTAGTTGGACTAGGTGGCATAAACCCTGAACTCGAAAAGCGTTCAACAGATAGCGTAAAACTCTAGTTAAATCTAGAAAGCACTTGATAGAAAACCTTAGATTAGATCTAGGTAATAAATAATAAATGTATGCCTGTAGGAAATGGAAACTACAGGGGTTGGGATCACGTTATCGTTATTAGTTGGAACACTAGTTAGGTGGTGCAGAGATATAGAAACCAGTATAACAAGGAAATAGCGAAGCGGCGAAAGTATTAGAGCGTATCCAGTTTATCTTAGCATATCTTGTGACTACCTCGTCTAATCTTGTTGACCCTATCGTCATGGTGTAATCTTGTATTCAGTTAATTCATGTCGTTTTGTTTTTCCATGTTCACATGCTAGAAGTTACTGAACTTATTCAGGCTTTATGTCTGACTCTGTTTTTCTTTCGTCTTCTTTTCTTCCGTTTTCCCCCCCAGGTAGTAGAGGAGGGAGTAGTATAGCTCAGGTTAAGTTGGACCGTCACTCTTTCCCAGCTTGAAGATTTGTCGAAGGTTTTGCTTTGATTCTCTTTTTCAGATGCTATGGCTGGTTCTTGCTACATTGGGGAATATAAATGTATTTTTATGCTTCTTTATTTTGTAAGGCAGATGACACTCTGATATTGTAAAGAAATCTTTGTACAAACTATTTTATCAATAAAGCAAAGTTTTATTTTCCGCTGTTTAATTTATGTCTGTCTTGTAATTTATCTGCATCTTTTACCCTAAATGCTCCACAGAACTTAGTGCATTCCCTTTGTGAGTGACACTAACGGACGTGGGGTGTTACACATGCGGTTTCAATTGCCGACTTGCATAAGCTAAAACCCTACCTCCTTGCATCAGTACAGAACCTAGTCCGGTACCACATGCATCTGTATATACTGTCATCTCTTCATTCCCCTAAGGAATGACTAACAGTGGTGCACATGTCAACTTTTCCTTCAGACTCTTGAATACATTCTCGTACTTTTCGTCCCAGACGAAAGCTTGATTTTTCTTAGTCAACTGAGTCAACGGTGCTGCTATCTTGGAGAAGTCTTGGATAAACTTACGATAATATCCAGCTAATCCTAAGAAACTTCTTACGTCTGTTGCATTCCTAGGCGTAAACCAATCTTGTACCGTAGCCACCTTCACAGGATCCATGGCAATACTATTCTCTGAAACAACATGGCCCAAGAATCTCACTTCCCTCCTCCAGAAGTGACACTTAGAAAACTTTGATTTCAATTGGTGTTTTCTCAACACCTCCATCACTATCCTCAAATGTTCCTTGTGTTCTTCCTCTGTCCTTGAATAAACAAGTATATCGTCCACGAACACAAGAGCAAACTTATTCAACTAATCTCTGAATACCCTATTCATAAGATCCACAAAATATGCTGGTGCATTGGTCAACCCGAATGGCATGACCAACTACTCATAAAATCCAGACGGCGTCCGAAATGCCGTTTTAGCTATACTTTCAGCTTCCACTCTAAGATGATGAAAACCTGTCGCGAGGTCCAACTAGGAGAACACTCTCGCGCCACTCAACTGATCAAACAAATCATCTATCCGTGGTAGAGGATACTTATTCTTCCTCGTCACCTTATTCAACTTGCGGTAGTCCACACACAAACGAAGGGAACCATCTGCCTTGGTAGCAAACACAACTGGTGCTCCCCCCTCAGAAACACTTCTTCTGATAAATCCCTTCTTCAAAAGATCGCTTACTTGCACCCCGAGCTCTCGCTGCTCCCTTGGCGCCATACGACGAAGTGGCATCACTATAGGTCTAGCATCTTTCACTAAATCAAGACGGAACTCAATCTCTCGGTGTGGTGGAAGTCCGATCACTTCCTCGAAGATGTCCGGATACTGGCCAGCCACGGGCACATCTGACAACTCATCATGCGGGATGTCGAGGGAATTTAGAAAACTAGCCATTACCCCATCACTAGGTAGACCACCAAACACTACCCTCCGCCCATCATCCGCTCTAACTGTCACCAAAAAGCCCTCATAGTCTACCACCACGTCGTATCTCTGGAGCCAATCGCTCCCAAAATAATGCCAAACCTAGTAAAGCCCAAAACAATGCAATCACAAACAAACATGTATCCATGACTCGATAAGACCACATTACGACAAATCATGCTAAGGCTACTCGAACCACCAATCGGATTCGTAACTGCTAAAGGTCTATCGACTATCTCGGGTTCCAATCCCAACCTATCTATCAGGTCACTAGATATGAAGGAATGAAAAGCTCTGGTATCAAACAACACTCGAACAAGAACATCATAAACAGAAAGCATACCTTGAACGACGATATTCTTTCCTTTCTCCGCCGTAGTTAGGGCATTCGAAGAAGAAGGAACAACATTGATAGCATATGCTTTCACAATCTGCTTTTCTTTAGGGGGTTGCGGACACTTGTCCTTGTGATGTCCCACTTGGCCACAGTTGAAGCACTTCCTATCCGCTGGCTTGGCCCGACATTCTTTGGCATAGTGGCCCTTCTTACCATAGTTGAATCACTCAACATCTTTCTTCTTATTTTTCTTCTGGCCATCCTTGGTCTGATTCTGCTTTCTCTTATTCTGAGAACCATTCTTGCCTCCACCGCTTGCTTGCGGCTTTGGCTCCTCTACAGATGCAACCTTAGTCTTCGACTTAGGGTATAGACTCTATGATCTCAAAGCTTTTCCCACAATAGATTGAAACGTCTCATCGATGTGGTTTATAAGCCTTTCCCCCAAGTACTGATCTAAGCCTGTTATGAACTTTTCATTTTTCTTCTCGGCAGTATCAAAAGGGGACAATACATATTTTGATAGAGTATCGAACTCTGCAATGTACTCCGAGACTGCCTTACAATTCTTCTTAAGCTCTAGAAATTTCCTAAACAATTCTGACTTCTGGGCAGCTGGGATGAACTTACCATTGAATCGGGCCTTAAACTGATCCCACGTAACTTGATCCTCTAGAGTAGCTGCCTTAATAGCATTCCACCAAATTCATCGCCCGTCCGTGCAGCTAACGGGATGTTAACTTCCTCTTCACTCCTCGATACCCAAGTCTTCGAAGATAAGCTCACAGCTATCCAACCAATCCTGAACTTCTGTGACCGATTCCGTTCCGTGGAACGACTTTCCACCAAGACTAGTGTTATCCTTGCAAAGCTTGGCGAAATCGGCTCTAGGCGCCTGCACCGTTGCACCACCACCATTAGCAGCATTAGGAACTGCCCAGTGAACGTCCTTAAGCATCTCTCTCATGAAGTCAGTGAACATCCTCATGTCAGGAGCATTCCCATTATTGGCTCCTCTACCAGCACCCCTTATATATTGGCTCATCATTCAATCTGTAAAGATAAACGATTAACCATCCTCCTTGTGGTGTCAATGCAATGCGACTTCATCCTTAGCTATACTAATAGTGTGTGTGTGTGTGTATATATAGCTTTTGAAAACCAAAATAATCACAAATATGCGTTCTTATATACGTATTATCTCTCTTTGGTGTCTTTCCCTAGGTTAACGACGCAACCTAGAGCTATGATACCAAATGTGACAGCCCGCCCCGCATGAGCCGACATTTCCAATGAAAGTGCGCTGTGCCGATGTCCAACCAGCACGGGACGTCGCCAAAGAAAGGGAAGGGAAGGAAAGGAAACTTAACAGTGGACTAACAAAGAACCTGTAGAATGTCTCACATCGCATGGAATAGAATATAATAATAACATACTTTGACATAAACAGGTGAGACAGTGCATAAGCTGAAAACTAAACATCATAGCAATAGGAAAATCCAAATACAGCTTATGTTCCACATCATCATTATTACAACTTTGGAAAACTGTCTCTAAAACAAATAGGGAAGGTACACTACTAATGCCCAAAGTAGTGACCAGCAGCGACACAGGGAGAATACATGTAGATAATACGTAGGAGCCTCCTGCTCGTCTCCGGATCAGCTACTCGTGTATAACCAGCTAATCTGTCTCTAGTCTGCCCATTTAAGAGCACCCAGAGTAATAAGAAGAGACATAAAACTCTGGGTCAAACAGAAGTCTGGTATGAGCGATAAGCAGCAAAACAGAACAATAACAGGTATACTAAACCATACCTGAACCTGGACCTGCAACCAAAGAGTTAGCACAACATACCGCTCAATACTCTAAGGTGCCACTAACATATGATGTAAAGAATACGGGGGTGGGGTGTGCATGTCATAATGATGTCAACAATCAAGCATAGCAACATCCTCACATCTCTCACTCAGTGCGTAAAGCATACGATATCCACCACTTTGATCACTAGACCCATCGAGGTAGTGACGGAGTTCGAATTGTATGACTATTGCTACCACCAAGCTTTCCCCATAGAGTCATAACTCAATCCTTACAAATGACCCCACCTCATTGGTCCATAGCCAATAGTCCTACCTAGGCCACTATGACCCTGAATCCGTCCATATACCCCATACTCCATAGTGATCCAAAGTTATAGACATCGATAACCCCTTAGCACACGTCCCGCATCAAAGCCCAACTCATGAAGTTAAGTCATTGGTTCCCATTTGGATCCTGAGTAATAACCTCCCATCTGGACTTCCTTTGCATCTCGGGTTTTGGTCGAATTGGAGTTGGTCTTCAGAAGAGTCGTCGCGTAGAAGTAGCTTAAGTCTGGATCGGTTCGGGTCCTCTGGTTCGGCTCGGGTCTCCCTATCCGGTTCGGTTCGGATTTTCCATTGTGGTTTGGCTCAGCTCCTTCATTTCCAGCTCCACTTACGTCGATCCGATCCCACTCTCTAGCTTCAGTTCGATCTGATCTCCATGCCCTTGTTTCCAATCCGATCTCCACGCCCTTACTCCCGTTCCAAACCCAACTCCAACTCTGATGAAAATGGCCTTCCTTCTTGCCAAGCCTCTTGTTCCAAGTTCTGATCCAAATCGAATCCCCTTGCTCAGTTCCCTTATCCGATTCGAGCCCCATACCCGATCCGATCCGGTCCGAAACTCTGCACATTTCCTGCAACTTTTCCAGCGACTGTTTACGCCATACGACGGTATTTTCGACCACTCTAACTTTTCTAATCAATCACAAAGCATACCATACAGTCATAGCAACATGTATAATCAACCACAAACACTAAAACAACAATATGATGTATTAAAATGGATCAAACATAGTCAAAAGCCATATTTTCTCTTAATCATGTTTAAGCATAACTAATGATATGATTAGCAAAACTTAACCAAATTAACCAAATTTTCTAACAGAGGCCTAAAACAATATTTTGAAATTTATAAATATTTTTCCAGAATTTAATCATGTTTAAATTCGGTAATTTACACTAATTACCCTTAATTAACCATAATTAGTGTAGAAACAATGCTAATCACCCACCTTGGCCACAAATTAACTTTAGATCTAAAATAATCTCTGTAATTTAGCTAAATCTTTAATTAGAAAGTGGTTTAGAGGTGTTATAGATGTTGGAGGCCATTACTAAGTTGAGAGGGATGATAAGTGGCGGCTGAAAAATGAGAAAAGGGTGTTCTCTAATCCCTAACACCCTTAGATACTCCAAATCCCGAAATCTCCTTCTGGGCCTAGCTGTTAATTACCCAATTAATCCCGATTAAGCTGTTTTTCACCTTCTAAACTTAATTCAGCCATATCTACCAAATGGTAAGTCCATTTTTCATATATGACCACTCTACGGGAAGGTAAACCTTCATCCGGACCTAATGGAAGTGGTTTCAGGTCAAAACTCTTTTCCAATCAAAAGTTATGGCTGAAACAAGATAAGCTAGGGGAAAAACGGTCATTTAAAAACCAGCAAAAATCATGAACATGGGAAATGACCCCAATAGTCGTCTCCCAAAGTTACATGGCTATACGACTTCATATGAAAAAGAAATAAATATTCTACGATCCTTCGATGCGTGGAATGCGGGTCGTTACATATTCCATTAATAATGGAATCTTCACAGAAAACCGATCAATATATATAATCGATATAAACTTCCATATCCCACAGATAATATAAATGGAATAACGACAAAGCCTTTTAAATTCCATATATAGTAACAGTCTTCCTCCACAGAAGTTTACTTCGATTATTACCAAATCGAATTCCATTCCATTCCAATTTATTTTATTAAATTGGAAAACTTTACTTTGGAAATTTCCCCTAAATCTTAATTAAAAGATTTATAAATTCCAAATCATATTTCACTATTAATTGGGTTAAGGAACGAATGTCGTTAAAAACACAGTTCACGATAAACCCGATTCACATTCCATTTTATTTCAATTACCACATGTAATTGGAAACTCTAATAATCTTAATTAAATGATTTATTCTTTTCAACGGGGTTTAAGAACAGTGTTATTGAAAGCACCATTCATGACAAACCCAAAATCCAATTTGATATCATATACAAGGCTCTGAATAGAAATTATATCGGCTTATATTCAATATCAAATTCTGAAACCAACAAATATCATTTTGGGAATAATGATATATATATCTTCTAAATTCCCAAAACAATATCCATAAAATCACAGAATCTAATATCGAAATATTTCGTAGATGATTTCCATTCAAATCCATTCCAATTTGTTTTATTGGTAATTTCTGGTTATTTAAAACCATTCACCAATCCAATTTATTTTATTTAAAAATTATTGGATTTCGAATCTAGTTAATGACTAGTTCATTTTGGTAAAAATATATTTTTATCTTTTCAAATATGGAATTTTTCATCCCAATTCTTTCCAAATCATTTATTATGATTATACACAAATTATTGATAATTTTAATAATTTTATCAAGGCCCTGATTTCCATAAACGGTCATCAAACTGCACTTACAACGACCTTTTCCAAATTTGATTTGGACATAATTCCAAATCCAACCGTTAGATTTCAAATCTCTTATATTCGTTGGAAAGCTCTTTTCAATACGAACCCAACGGTTCAAGTTTTAGGAGAATCCGAAGGTCGGATCTCCTGTAATATCAATTCGAAGTCAATGGTCGAAATTCGTGAACGCCCGCGGTGCGGCGCTTTCTATTCAAGCCATTAAATATATATAACATATATATTGTATATATTTCGTCGATTTCCACTTAAAACGTATTTTATAAATTGTTTTAAATTCGTTTTAAAAACGATTTCAACTTCATTTCAAATTTCAAATCAAATTTGAATATTCCTTAATAAATTCGTTTTAAATTCATTTTAAAACGATTTCAATTCCATTTCAAATTTCAAATCAAATTTGAATATTCCTTAATAAATTCATTTCAAATTCATTTTAAAACGATTTCAATTCCATTTCAAATTTCAAATCAAGTTTGAATATTCCTTAATAAATTTGTTTTAAATTCATTTTAAAACGATTCAATTCCATTTCATATTTCAAATCAAATTTGAATATTCCTTAATAAATTCGTTTTAAATTCATTTTTAAACAATTTTAACTCCATTTCAAATTTCAAATCAGATTTGAATATTCCTTAATAAATTGGTTTTAAATTCATTTTAAAACGATTTCAGTTCCATTTCAAATTTTAAATCAAATTTGAATATTCCTTAATAAATTCGTTTTAAATTCATATAAAAACGATTTCAATTCCATTTCAAATTTCAAATCATATTTTAATCCTTTACTGAATATTATTTTAAAATATTCGTTATTTCTGAATTGGAATCAGACATAGTCAATTACCATATAATGTTATTTATATGGATTACATACACACATGTACACAACAATTACCATACACAGTCAACCATCATCCAGAGTGCATCACACAACTGCATAAGCATTAAATATAAATAATTAATGCTTACAACAGTCTGTCAACCAATCCATCAACATACAACTAAATATTGGGATTAGTGTATGCCCAATATCATCCCAATACCCATGTGAGGCTCTCAAACAACAAACACTGATTATTATTTGTGCAGTTGGGCAATATATAAAATATTATCGTCCCAATCAATGTCAGTTCAATGGGTGTACATAAACAAATCGTCTGATTCGTAAATGAATATTTATTTCAACTCATGAATATTTTATACAGTTCGTTTATGCAATAAAAATGATATTTTTACCATTTAAATATTTTATTCAGTTCATATATACAATAAAAATGATATTTTTAATGTTCAAATATTTTATTCCATACAATGAACAATCATAATACAGTCCATTTAATTCAAACAAACAATCATGGTTTGTACAATCAATGGTGTCGGGTGCTGCTACGCACCGTCTGCATCCTAGTATATATCTTATTGGAAAATGAATAGAGTGAGGAGTTCCCACATTGATCAGTTTTAGAAATCGATAAAATGATTATTTTAATCAACTTAAACAGGATGTTTAATTTGATCAAAAATATCAGCTAGCTCCAAAATCCTTCTGGTCAGTTCCAGGTTGTAGCTCTCGTTGAGACGAGTCCAACGCTTCTGAAATCATCTGAATCTGATATCGTACGAGCTAGATATGATAATATTCGCGTTAATTACTTTATTGAATAATTAAATATTAATTAATTCCTTAATTAAACACTTAACCCTTGTTTTAATTCATCTCCTTCGTTCCGCTTTGGCCGATACCAAACCCATCAGCTCGTTTTGGAAAACCACCTGAGCACCCACCCATACTCCACCGGACGACGATCCAAGAGCTCTACGTCAGAGCCGCCAACGCCTCCTTCCACTTCCTCGAACCCGATGAACTCGCCCCCTCTGCTGGTCGGAAGAAGCTTCCTAACAGCGCCGCTTTCCAAAGAAAATACGACGTCTATGGTTGTCAATACTAGATCAGAACCGTACCCCCTTGAAGATCGCAAAAAGTATAACAACATTCACGTTAAAAACTTCGATTGAAATTTCTTGGATTGGAAGGTTTTAAGGAATCGAAATCGAACAATTTTGTGCATCAAAATTGGAATAGCGGCGGCGCAGAAGTGATTAAGGGAATTAGGGTTTTCCTTTATTTTTTTTATATATGGTATACTTTTAATATTATTTAATTCGTGAAATAACTTGTTTTAATCTACGAACTCGAAAAGAATCCCAATGACTGTCGTCCATAGCGTAATACCCCCATTACGGACACAAGGGGATATATTTCATAACCCAATTCGGCTATTACAATTAGTTTTTCTTTAAATTATAATATAAATCAATATACATTTAATTTAAACGAACATTTTAATTTACCGAGGCCACATACTGGCTCCAGAAATTCCAGAAAAATAAATCTAGCTATGTTTTGATGATACGATCCTAACAAAACTAATTTCGTTGAATTTGGAGACCATTTGAAAAACGGTCATTTTCTAGTCGATAAAATTCAAACTGAATTAATCAAACACATTTAAATTCACCACGCTCACATATTGATTCCGAAAATTATGAAAATTGGAATCTAGCAATAATTTGGCATTCTGGATCCAACAAAAGTGGTTTCGTCGAAAACGGAGGTCGTTTGCTAAATCGCTATTTTTAAGGGGTATATATTATATAAATTCCATAGCGACTATTCTGAATTTTCAACTGGACATAACTTTTTATTCCCGGTATGAAATCTGGATTTTTACCTTCCTTGGAAAGATATTTTCAAATAGATTCAAATATTTCTGGTTTTACTAAAATTTGGTTTATTTTGAATCATGTACATTCATTTGAAATTTGAAATCGAATTTTCAAACTACTGCGCCATTTCCAATTCCTTTTATAATTAAAATAAATATTTATAGTCTAACTTCAATTTAAATAAATACATAAGTTCTAATTCTAATCAAAATAAATTTCTAGTCATTATTATATAAAATAAATCATTTTAAATATTCAAAATTCATTAAAATAGCCAAATTAAAAAAAATTTGGTTCTGATTTTCCTGGTTGTTACAATCACCGAGCCAATTACACCACTACGTTGCGGCTAGGGTTCAGGGGGTTGCCCTCGAAAAATATATTTTTTTAAACCTTTTTGTTCAAATCTGAGTCTTACCCAAAAATATAAATTTTCAGAAAATAACCCTGTGCGACCGACCCCTGGCCTGCTCGAACGACCCACCTTGCTCGACCCAACATCCATGTGCGACCGACCCACTCAGGTGCGACCGACCCAAACACTGCTCGAGCCAACTTTGTTCCAAAACATGACCCATACTCGACCAACTCGACCGACCCTGTTCGACCAACTCGACCGACCCTACTCGACCCACACATGCACGACCGACCGACTATGGCTTGCTTGACCGACCTTTCTGACTTGCTCCGCAAGTCATACATATGAACGACCGACTGACCCTCCATGGCTCGCTCGACAGACCCAAACCTGCACCTCTCCAATGTAACTCCAATTTCGACCAAAACTTCGCCAAATCGATACATTCGACGAAACCAACTCAACCAATTCATCCAATATGACCACAAGCATTATATGAAATCAACAAGAACACCAGTAAGATAATTCCATCAATAATTATGTAAAATTCACCAAAATCACCACAAATGTGCATATGAACAAATCTATTGATCTAACTTGCATATTCATGTGAAATATCATAGAAATTACATATTTAAACTTGTTAAATCAGATCATAGGGTGATTTATATGAAAATGGACTTACCAATTCATAGATCTACGGAAAAACACTTAAAATTGATGAAAAATATGAACAAACACTCGTATACTTCATTGGATCCATGTGAGAGATGCATATCACTCACCGATTCCCCCAAACAAGTTAAAATTGATGAAATAAAAATCCAAACAGCAAGCACATCGCACCAATACCCTTGATCCGATGAACTCTTGCTTTGATTGATGTAGATCTAGCCTCCAATGGTGTAAATCTATGATTTCCCTCCTTGGATTTTGAGTTTTAATGGTGGAAAGGTGTTAGAGGAAGGAGGAGCTCAAGGCCTCCAAATGAGAGAATGGAAAACTAAAACCATTTCCCATATCCCTTATCCCCTATTTATAGTTTCCACTAGCCACTAATGGGCCTCCCCCAAATCAGCCCATTAGACTCCCGAAACCTGAATAACCAACTGAAAAATCTTAAAACAACGATTTCTCCCAAACCGCTGAGACAAATCTTTAATGTAATCACTCCACGGAAAGGCAATCATCGATTCCATTCCAATGGCACAGGTCTCACCCTCTGATTTGACCTGAGTCAAAAGTTATCCCCTGTACAAGACTGACAGAAGTAAAATGGTCACAAACAAAATTTGTAAAAATTATGGACATGTCTCACATCCCCATAAGCAACATATCGAAACATGAGAATGATCCAACCCCCAGGGAATGAAATGAAAATATTTTATGGTCTTCCGATACGTAAAATGCAGGTTGTTACAAAAGTGTTACCTATCACTATAAAAACAGGTCGATTCTACCAAAAAAAGGAAATTATAATTTATTATTTGTGAAAATGAACATTATTTGGAGGAGATTGTATAAATAATCATCCAAGTTAAAGTTAATATTGGGTTTGGTGTTAACTTGTGATAGTTTGGAGAAATGATTTATTTAATTATTAAAGTGATTAAATAATGAGTTATGGGAAAATCTATTCAATTTGAGGTCAAATTGAAGTAAATAATCAATAAATTGAGCTTGTGGTTAAATTGAAGTTAAAACTTCAATAGATAAAAATAAAGTTGAGAAAACTTTATAATGTATAATTTTTTATCAAATGTGTGTTTATAAGAATTTTGTTGTGTTATATTGCAGTAAATTGCAATACCCGTGTGTGTACAATGATTTAGTGTAAAATCATGTGTTTTAAATATAATATAAAATGTAAATATTAATGGAAAATTGATATATATGTATTAAAATAATTTTTAATGTGATTGTACGTTTTTTTGCGTCAAGATAACAAAGTTTATACAATTTTGAAGTTTAAAAATGTAAGCTTGTACAATAAGTTATGTAAAATGAACATTTAATCGAAAATGCAAATTGTGTATCAACATGTTAAAATTTGTGTTAGATTTGTTAAGAAGGATTTAAACCACGTTTGTAAAAAAACTATAAAGTTGCACACTAAACATATTGTAAGTTTCAGGTTAAAACAAGGTGATATAGTGTAAATAATGGCTTAAAACAAAGTTACAGTGTTACATAGCTTAAATTAAGTAACATTTAGCCCTAATGGACCATAATTAAGCCAAAATCCATGTATTAGCTAAGGAGGAGTTTGGAAATTAAATTTTCCAACAGTACTTGGTTTTTGGGAGAAAACTTCACCTTTTCCTAATTTTAGAAGCTATAGTAAAAAGAAACTTGTAATTTCCTACTTAAAAATTCAAAGTAATAACTCAAATCTCAAGATAAACTCGAAAAAAGCTTGTTACTTAAATTGCTATAGGTAATCACTATAATCTATGGGTTTATCTCCATTTATTTCAGGAATTTTTCTCTAACTTGTTAGTTTATGTTTGTTGTGTTTCCTCTTACCTTGCATGTCAATGTAGTGACTTTTACAAGCCAAAATCCACTCTATGGCTTCAATCTTCATGCTCAAAATCGCTGGTTTGAATTAAGTGAGTATAATCTCACACTTTCTTGAACCTGTGCTTGTGATTGAGTTAGTATGTTTTTCTCTATGATTTTTGAAGTTACTGTAAACATACTGTTGAGAATTCGTGTTTACAGTCAAAACCTTCTCCGTGTTGATTCTTGAGATCTAATTTCTCTTCTGTGTTACCTTGTATTGATGCCAATCCTACTCGAATACGAGCCAAAATATCACCTGAAAGTGTTTGGAAAAGTGCCTGAAAGTTGAACACGAGAGGCAAAATGTTGCCTGCAACATTTGTACCACTACTACAAAAAATGCTTGTTGCATCGCACCAGTTGCGTCAGTTGTACAAACCAAATGGTTTTGTTGCATTGCCAATGTTAACAACTGATGCAAGTATATTTATTTGTATCGGTAGCTTATTTTTGAAGCAAATGCATCTAAAATAAAAAATAAAAACCACTGTTTGTCTTGCTATGTTTTGTTATGTAGAAATGAATAACATTGCTTTTAACTTGAACCTATTCCTAAAGCCCTGTTTCCCTTTTTGTCTCTTATTTGCTTTATCTTCGCACTTTCGCGCCAGTACGAAGGAAGAAAACACGAAAAGAAGAAAGATGAAGGAAGGAAAAACACTACCGCTATTTCAGGTTTCGATTCGACTCGATTCCGATTACGTTAAAAATTTCGATTCTGATTACAAATTTCGACACTCCCTCTCTTTAAGGTGTTATCTTTTGCCAGTTTCGATTTTCCTTTAGTATTTTGTAGTGATATGCATTTTGATTATATTTCTTGCATTTGCAATTGTTGCCATTGTCATTACGAAGTAGTAGTAATATTGGGTTGTGATACCGGTTGTAATACAAGTTGTTAAAAAATCGCTCAAATCGGTTGTAAAAATGACGATTTATGCTTATTATTGATTTGATTTGGTACTTCATGTGGTATCATAACTATCTTAGTATCAATTGTGAGCATGCAACAATTTCATGAATGTAAAAGATAAGAAGTTAGATTCGAGCACTGGGTAAATAAAAATGCGAAGTAATGAAGTAGCATTCAAGGCGATACGATAAGGAACTGAAATGGACCTAAACTGAGCATAGTCTGGATGGTATCGAGGCAACGAGGTAAATTGTTCATAATAGAGGTGTAACCTGAATACTCAACTGCTGTGCGATTCTAATGTATGAGAATTACAACTTGCCGATGTAGAAAGGCACCAATGCACAAACATATCAAATAAATAAGAGAGGAGCAACAATGCAAAAATAAAATGGTACATGCACGTAAAAGTAGCATAACTTCCAATAATCACTTATCTTGCAGCCTAAGAAGTTCCACATACTCTTATTGAGTTTAGCCTAGAGGTAAAAGATTTATAGAGAGACAAATATTGGACCGTAGTCACCCTAGTAGAAAAAAAGTGGCACCAAGGCGTGATGCTTAATCACTAGAACCCCAAGTAATAATAGAATTGCACTAGTAGCATTTTGGGATAAACCTCTATATTAATATGAGATTTATGCCTTTGATGTTGGCGCATGTCCTAGCTATAAATAATTCTAGTGCTTTGAACGCATTAATGGTTGAGTTGGCAGAAGATTTTGTGGAGAGTAATAGATCATCAGCAAACACTAGCGATAATATACTATAGTATTATGCTCTTTGCACTTTGGAGTCTTTCCAGAAGCTTGTTAGTCACACATAGCTGATAATGCTTATTTAAAGTTCCATAATAGAGATAAACAGATAAGAAGATATTAGACCCCCTTGACTTACTTCATTTTTAGAGCATAAATAACTAAAAATTTCACCGTTGAGAGATAAAGAAATATCGACAGTAGAGATACATGAATGCAGCGAAGACAGAAAAGGGAGTCGAAAGTTCACCTTGGACATGATGATATAATGGCATTTTAGTTTACAGTAAGCTTTCTAAATATCAAGCTAGATCACACAGGTGGAAAATATATATATATTTCCTTTTGTAAGCTTTCGTAAGCTTTGAAGATAGAAGGTTATTTCTGGTTATAGCTCGTTTATACAAAAAAAGGCTTAGTAAATAGAGGTAGGAGTACTAAGACACTCTCTCATCCTAGTCGACAAAATTTTAGTCATGCATTTGTAAATAAGTACAGAAAATGTAATTGGACGAAACTGGGTCACATCCTAGGGAAGATCGAATTGAGGAATAAGAGATTGGGTAGTACGAAACATGACATTGTTGGGAAATGCGGATCACATATCTTAAGGCTAAGGGGGGTGAATAATGTTTAATAGAATTTATGAATTTTTTGAAATCTTTTTGAATTTAACAATATCAAATGCAAATCACATGTATGAATTGAACACAGAATCAGACATAGATGCATATAATAGGTAAAAGAAGTAAAGGAAAAAAAAATATGGAATTTAATATTAGTTCGGAGCTACCCTACATCCAGTCCCATACAACTCTAGGTTGTGCAGATTTCTTTTCAGATAATGTCCAATCTTACAATCCTCGATTTCTAGGGCCACGAGGTCCACCCCTAACTGCTTCCGAGCACAAGGCACTCTCATGATTTAACCATGCTACAAGATCACCTAATTGATTTATGGGTTACAACCACATCCAATTGATTTAAATAGGCTACAACCATACCTTTTCAGTATCAGTTTGGAAAAAAGTCTCGACAGAACTTTGATCTTACAATCTTTGATTACAAATATTCATATAATTCTGAATAGCACTTGGATCTTAGAGAGAGAGAGAATGGTAGAGAATTAAACTTAAAAAGAGTTGGTTTGATTCTCTTTGAATTTCGATGCATTTTGATTATGGAAACTTAAAATTTAAGAATATAAATGCAGAGGAGAAAAGGAGAGAAGAAGATAATGAAAAGTAGTTAAATATTTCGAATTTAGATGGAACTATAGGTAATTAACATTCATGACTCTTTAGAAAAAGTTTTAAACAAATAGACACTTCTTTTGAAATTTGAATTTTGGAAATAACGACTATGATGTCGACATGGGGGGTAGTACATGTCGACATGCCACATATATTTTTGAAAATAAATTTTTGAAAACAATGTAAATGATGTTTAAATAAATCAAGATAATTCTGGAGTTTAAGCAAACTATTTTCTTATATATTAAAATAGTATAATAAAGTATGAATATAAATAAAAACATATATTTATAATCTATAAAAGTGATATCGAAACTTATTATAAAACTATAAATATAAATATGAAAACTTAAAATTTAAGATATAAACTATAAATATGAATATAAGAAAATTAAAACTCAAATAAATGTTAAACATATAAACTGAATATAGAATTATTATCAAACATATATGAAAAAATCTAAAATATTTAACTTAGGAGTTAGATTAAAATTTAAGAGATGTTTTGAATAATTTAATGATTTAGAGATATGTATATATATTTCAAATTAGGAAGTAATTTTGAAATCAAATTGAAACTAAAAGATAAGAAGGAAAAATGGTGAGCGAATAGGAATAAAGATTTTAGTGCTATTATGGAGTTTTAACAAAAGTTCTAGACTTTATTACTTATCCTGATGTAAACTCTTGAACTCTTATTACTCATGAGCCTTTAATCTGGATGGCTTCAACTTTGTAGTCTGTACTCTTGAATCTTTAAATTGTACAGTCTTCAAAATCAATACCTACACAAGATACTTATATATATATATATATATGTGTGTGTGTGTGTGTGTGTGTATATATATACACACAATAGTGTTTGTATATATTTTATAATAATAATCAAAATAAGGTCATTGTCATCAAAACCATCATCACCATCTCAGTCTTAACGGACATTAGATTTATAGAAGTGCAATATAGCTTTAATAAAAACATCATTAACAATATTCTAAGAGAATTGAAAAAAGTAGGCTATGAAGCAATCCGAAGCAAGTGAACGCGAAGACATCATATCAAATATGGCATCAATGATTTCTTGATGAGAGAAAAGTTCAATAATGGCACCTGATAAAGTATCAGAAATAGCTGAGAGATGGAGAACATGAAGTAGGAAAAAGTTAGTCTGAATGTCAGGAGATCTAGAGAGGTGATCAATATAGAATTGTAAGAAAGCTTCTTTTATTCTTTCTTGAGTACTCACCTAAACATCATGATGATCCTTTAGAGAGTAAATGATAGTGCTAGCGTTTTTGAGATTTGATGAATTATGAAAGATTTTAGTATTTTTTCTCTCCTCTTTTAATCCATTGGGATCTATCTTCAGCTAAACCATATATATCATGGTAAGTTTTGATAGCAACAACTGGACAGCTTGATAATGTATCTATTGTGAGAGATATCTTGGTAAGCTTTAGCCTGCATTTGAAGTTGCTAATTATAAAGCTCCTCTCTTATTTTATCAAGGACATCAACAATGTGTTTGAAGTTGTTGATTTTGTGCCATGTGTTTCTAATATGTACTTGCATAAGATAAAATTAAACCATACCAAGGACATACATATTCTTGAAACTAACTCTAAAAGACTCCATTTAATATTGCTTCGATTATATTAGTGGTATCTAGTTGGATATATGCATAACCACTTATACATGAAACTTAAGTATATGTGTGAGTATATATAGTACACCAAAAAGCAATTTTATTGAGTGCATGAAAACATGATGTGATGTTGGGGAGTAGGGTATCTATAACAGTGCTGAATGGATCTTAAGGTAATCAAAGACTTTTGAAAGGGCATTTCAAATAGTACTGTGTCAAAAATATCTTGAATTCACTTCCTAGTGAATGGGATCAGAAGACTCTGGCAATTGAAGAAGCCAATGATATTAGTACTATGTCAATAGAAAAATTAATTGGTAATATAATGTCCTATGAAGTAAAGTTGCAGGTTAGAAAAGAGAATCAAGGAGATGAGAAGAAATCACTAGCACTCAATGCAATGATCGATAATGATGAACCAGATGATGATGTTGTTGATGACGATATCGAGTTTATTACCAAGAAGAACAAGAAATTCTTGAAGTATTGGATAACAAAGAAACTTCGGAAAACTAACAACAATAATCCCAGAAATGGAAATACTGTTAAATGTTTTGAATGTGATAAACCAGACATTTGAAAAGAGACTGTCCCAACTTGAGAAAACCAAAGCAGGTTTCAAATACGTTCAATAAGGAAAGGAAATAGGCATTCAATGCAACATATGGGATGATTCAGATACATCATCAAGTGATGGTGACTCAAAAACAGAAAATGTCAACATGTGCTTCATGACAATAGATGACCAAGTATGGAATTTTGATAAAGAAATTACTAAAGTTTTAAATGATATGCATTAGAGATATGAAATATTTAGGAAAGAGTACGACAATAGTTTGGCAGAAATAGATAGATTAAAAATATCTAATGAAAAGTTGAGTAAAGAAAAACAATGTCTAGAAGATGAAATCGAAAGATTTAATGGTCATAAAGATGGAAAGGATTTAACACTTGGAAGTTTTAAAAAACTAAAAAGTGAAAATGAGTCCTTAAAATCAGAAAATCTTTTAATAAAGTCACAGATCACTGATTTGAATAAGAAAATAACATCTTTAGACAATGTCATTCTTAACTGTAGTAAGGATTTTGATAAAATAAGAACTGATATTGATAAATCTAACAAAGGGAAGAGTAATCGAGAGAAATTATTATCTACATCTAAACTTACTAGGAATAAATATGGACTTGGATACACCCCTAAGGCTAAATCAAAGAAAAATAGTACTCAATGTACTAAGTTTGTTAAAGCCACCAAGTTTAGACCAAAACCTAGGAAATTAAAGTTAAATCCTAAAAATAGGTTCATTAACTTATGGGTTCCAAAAAGGTTGGATAATACTGAAAAAGAAAAATATATTGATAATTTTATTAACAAGGTTCATTCATCTAATGATTATATTTTGTAAGGGCGTTCGAACTCTTTATAGGTTTGGCTTCCCAAAACCTAAACCCATGGACTCTAAAAATATAAAGGGTATCAGTGTGCATATATTTATAAATTTTCAGGTACCAAATAACAAATTCTTAAAGCATAAGATAAGAAATCTATTGAATCTCGGATAAGTATGAAAAGGATTTGTTAGTGGCATTGAATACTCGGTAACTCTAAAACTCTTTTTTTTATTTCATTGAATTTATTTGGTTTCTCCTATTGTGTTTCATTTATATGCATACTCTACATTTTGTCTAGCAGTAAATTAAACTTTTTTAACCCTTTTTGTTGATGACAAATGGGGAGAAAAGGTATAAATATACTAGATAGGGGGAGTGCTCAGAGTTAGGAGGAGTCAAATATGAAATTATTAGATTTTATCTCTTAAATTTTATTTGGTTGTCGTCATCAAAAAGAGGGAGATTGTTAATACCCTAGTATTGATTTTGATGACAACGATCATATAAACATTACTACTAACATATCTTTGAGTTGTTTAGTTACTTCAGATATATTATGGAGATATTTTTAGAAATAAATAAGAGTACAAAATAAGAATTATAAAAGAAGGTTAATCAGAGCAATGGAAGTATAACTGAAGATGGATAATCAAAGCAATTTAAGACCAAAGCCTATTAAAGAAGAATGATGAAGAACAAAGGTGTTTGAAGTGATGAGGAGTTTGTTTAACCTAAGAATATCTTGTTAAAGATCCCATGGAAATTATACTTGAAGACAATCAACCATTGACCTCAACCGAATCACCAAAATCCACAAATATAAGGAAATTGAAGTGCAGAAAATTCGAAACACTTATAAGTGTTGTTGTTCATATTTTGCAACACTTATATGTCGGCATACAAGTTTTAGATGTCGACATATAACAGATTTTCAGATTTTTCAAATTTGAAATGAGAAGTTATTTCCCTTCATCCCTTCACCAAAAGACACATCCTTTCAACCACTATTTAAAGGCTCCTCAAAATGAATTTTTACACCATCTTTTCACATTTTCTTCTACTCCTTCTTCTCCATATATTCTCTATACAAATTGATTGAATACTATCCTATTATTCTTGCAAATACACTCTCTTTCACTCTAATTCTTCATTGATTTGCAAGCCACATAATATCAGAGAGTTATACTTGAATTCACATTATTCTCTCTCTGATTTTATCTTATTTCCACAAAGAATTCAATGATATATTGCCATTGGAGGTCTATAAGATCATTGTACCAAATCTGCAGGAATCTGTATTGAAGACATGACTACTTGACATTATTTGTGGTAGCTGATAAGAAGAAGGTGTATCTTGTAGCCCAGAAAATCAAGAATGTAAATGTAGTGTCCCGTATTATTACGGTATAATAATTAATTAATTTAATTAGTGATTTAGAGAATTAAATGGTTGTTTAATTAAATAATATTGAATATTTAATTAATATAAATAATTGAATAATATATTTATTTCCGAAATAGTCGGAAATAGTGGGATTCACAATATTGTGTGAATTAGACAATTCAAAAAATATATAATTCAGTTTGGAATTGAGTTCGAATAACGAATGTATTATTTAAATAAAGTTTGTACGTATAATTGTAATATAATTAAAATCGAGCTCAAAATGGCGCGGTAGTTCGTTATTTGGCGATTCGAACTTCAATTGAATATAAAGAATCCGTTTTAAGCCGGATTTCTGTGAAACAAGAAACATTCAGAGCTGGTGAAGTATATTTTTTAATGGAAGAGAAAAACCAGGATTTCATCGTGTAGATTTTGATTTATGTCCAAATCAAATTTTAAAATAATCGCTATGGAATTCATATATAATTTATAACGATATATAAAAGGAATTTCATTATAAATCGAATATCAATTTAATCGGGATTTGAAATATCGAGTTAGAAATTCATCTAGGAATATTCGGAGCTTTATGGTATTCTATTGTGAATATATACGATAATATTAATTTATAAATATTTAATTTAATTATTTTTAAATATATTTATATATAAAAAGGATCTATTTAGAGCTTTAAAAATAGCCAGTTTTGCATATGAACTCCGTTTTCGACGAAACTAATTTTGTTGGATCTGGAATATTAAATTATTGTTAGATTTCAATTTCCGTGATTTTAAGAGTCTGTATGTGATCGTATAGGATTTTAATGTAAAATACACTCGATAATTTGACTTTAAAAATACGCTGTGTGAGCATATAGACTCAGAATTCGACGAAACAAGTTTCGTTTAGGTCTGTAGTGCTGAACTGTAGATGCATGTCCATTTTTGTTGAATTTGGGTGTTGTATGTGATTACAGGGATTTTTAATGATAAATGCAAATGGCGTTTGATTAAAAATTAATAAAATAATCAATATAAAAATTGTAATGACCCGCATTGTCAGAGGTATTATAATTAATTTATTTAATTATATAAATAGTGATACAGTAAAATAAATAGTGGTTTAATTAAATAATATGGAATATTTAATTAAATTAAATAATAGAATAATATATTTAATTCAGCAATAATAAAAAATATTGGAAATCACAATATTCTGTGAAGTGGGTCATCCCTAAGATTTAATTTAGATTAGAGTTGAATTATATTGACGAATATATTCAATCGACGTCAGTTTGAAACGTAGAATTTTAATATAATTAAAATAGAGCTCGAAATGGCGCGGCAGTTCGCTATTTGGCAATTTGAACTTCAACTGAATATACAGAGTTCGTTTTAAATCGGATTTCTGTGAAACAAGAAACGTGTGGAGTTGGTGGAGTATATCTTTCTAGTGGAAGAGAAAAATCGGGATTTCGTCGTGTCGATTTTGAGTTATGTCCAAATCAAATTCTCAGAAATGCAGCGCCCTGACTGTAACGATTTAATTATATTTTATATAAGGATTTAAATAGAAAACGAACATCGATATAACTCTGACGATGTAATATCGAGTTGTAAATTCATACAGGAATATTCTGGAGCTGTATGGTATTCCACTGTGAATATACACGATAATATAAATTTATTTATATTTAATTTATTTATATTTAAATATATTTATATATTTAAATGGGTCATTCAGAGCTTTAAAAATAGCCAGTTTTTCATACGACCTCAGAATTCGATGAACCAATTTTGTTGGATTCGTAATATTAAATTATTGTTAGATTTCAATTTCCATGATTTTTAGAGTCAGTATGTGGCCGTACCGATTTTTAATGTGAGAAACAGTCGAAATTTTGACCTTTAAAAATACGTTGTGTGAGCATACGAAGTCGAAATTCGACGAAACCAGTTTCGTTGGGACCGTAATGACGAACTCTAGCTGCATGCCAATTTTCGTGATTTTTAGATATCGTGTGTATTCGTAGGAATTTTTAGAATGTTGATACAAATATAAATGAATATAAATTATTTATATAAAATATCCTAATCCTACTTCTGAACAAAAAGAGGCCACGTCCTCTTATTCTCAGCCACAAAATAATTCCATCTCCTTATATAAGCGTTCTTTGAGCCACCAGTCTTTTTTTTTCCACCGAACAAAAAGAAAAGCTCTCAAAAATCAAAGTCAACTGAAAGAAAATCCCTTAAATCATAAAGTACGTATTTCTGGAACCCTCAGGAGAATCTCTTCACGCTCGTATCCCTTTTGAGTGGTTCGACAGTGGTTCCTATGCACTGAAATTGCCAGCGTCGGTTAGGGTTGGGGTGTTCTTGGTTTGAGAGCATCGGTTGATGAAAACAGGGTCGTTTTTGGGGTTTTGATGTCTAGTAACACCTACAATGAGGTCTTGGTTGAATTCGATCACCGAAAATTGACGGTGCCTGTAGCCATCGGGTCTGTGGTCGCGACAGAAGGAAATAGGCCGAGTTGAATGAAAATGGTGCGGTGTTGTAGAGATTCGAACGAGAAGGAACTGGGTGTGTTCGGTTTGCGAATCGATGGAGAGATTGATGGTTGGTGGGAGTTTGAATAATCGCGTATGGCCATGATTGTTACAGGAAGTCGCGACCTGGAGTAATTGGGGGAAGAAGGGATTAATGGGCAGTTTAATTCGGTAGTGGGTGTTGGGCCAGGTTCAAAAGTAATGCCCATATACTTTGATGATTTAAGTTTTTATTTAAATTATAGTGTTAAACTTGTAAATTAAATATCTGCTCCATACAAAATTAGAATTTTGAACGGTTGGATCCGTTGGGACCGTATGGATGGACACTACACGATGGAACTGACTGGAAGTCCATCAGAGCTAGTTAGAATTTATGGCAAAATAAATTGTCCATCTGAATCAAGCGATGGTTATCGTTGGTAACGATGACCGTCCAATGTGAGTAAATCTCATTAACTCTGAACAGTTTATAATTTCATGTTGTATTTTTAGAACTGTTAAATATTGGCTGATTGACTGTGTGTTGACTATTTGATTGAACTTTTAGTCAGTTAGTTGAATTTCTATATTGATTCTTTTTAACAGAATATATCATGTGGAACTGAAAGTGATGTTGATTTTATTGTATAACATCTGTGGATGCAGGGAAACAGGTTGGAGGGACCCAACTGGGTTCCTCAACATTTATTTTACTATTTTTCATATTTTGTGATATATGATGTGATATATAATCTGTTGCCGATTATATGTGTTTGAACGATACTGATCATCGTGATTTGATATGTTGAATACCATAACATACCGAAATGTTGATAAGGGAATATTTTAAAAGTGATATTTGAAAATGAAATATTTATAAATGGAATATTTATGAATAAGAAATATTTATAAATTGGAATATTTATAAATAGGAGATATTTAGAAAAGGGAAATTATAAAATCAAAGAATAGAATAATAGAAAAGGAAATATTTATAAATCATTTACAAATAGAATTGATAGAAAATATTTAGAAAATAAATAGAGTTATAAAAAGAAAATTTGTTTATAACCGAATAGGATGTTATAGAAAGGAAAACATTATAAAAAGGAAAATGTTCCTAAAAAGAAAATCATTTGTAAAGTGAAGAACCATTACTAAAAGTGAAATCTTTATAGATGAGTAGTTTATTCGAAAAGGAGTTAATCGGATATTAGTTATTCGAATATTAGTTTATTCGAATAGAGTTAAAGGAAAGGAATTATCGATAAAGGAGTTAATCGAAAGGAGTTATCGATTATTAGTTAATCGAAGGAGTTATCGATTATAGTTTAATCGGAAAGAGTTATCGATTTGTTTAATCGAAGCGAGTTATAGAATATTGGTTATTCGAAGGAGTTATCGATTATTAGTTAATCGAAGGAGTTATCGATTATAGTTTAATCGAAAAGAGTTATCGATTTGTTTAATCGAAGTGAGTTATAGAATATTGGTTATTCGAAGGAGTTATCGATTATAGTTTAATCGAAAAGAGTTATCGATTTTTTTAATCGAAGTGAGTTATAGAATATTGGTTATTCGAAGGAGTTATCGATTATTAGTTAATCGAAGGAGTTATCGATTATAGTTTAATCGAAAAGAGTTATCGATTTGTTTAATCGAAGTGAGTTATAGAATATTGGTTATTCGAAGGAGTTATCGAATTTAGTTATTCGATGGAGTTAATCGATTAAAGTTAAAATAAAGGAGTTAATCGAATAGAGTTATCGAATATTAGTTATTCGAATAGAGTTAAATAGAGTTAAAGGAATAAATCGAATATAGTTTATTCGAATGGAATTAAAGGAGTTAATCGAATTTAGTTTATTCGAATAGAGTTAAAGGAGTTATTGACTAGAGTTAAATCAAATAGAGTTAATCCAATAGCGTTAGTCCAATAGAGCAAATTGATAAGGGTTAATCGAATGGAGTAAATTGAATAGAGTTATCGAATATACCTTATTCGAAGGAAAGAATTATCGAATAGAGATGATTTGAAAGTGAGTTATGTAAGGAAGTGTTGAAGAGTTAAAAGATGAACTTACCCTAATTCGAGATTTGAAATGTTGTTCAGTTAAGGTCTGAGAGGTAGTTATACCCCAACTTGATTGACTTCGTTTTTAATTTAGAAATGGTTAAGGTTCGAGAGTGAAAGTGGTTAGGTGATTTAGTAAATAAGTATAGTGGTTTGAGTTGTCGTCGCGATGTTGATTTAAACATCTATTTAAATCCAAGTAAAGAAGATTTGGAAATGTTTTCCAAATAGAATCAGAAACGTAATCAAATATTGAAATAGGAAATATGAATATATATATATGATTGATTATTGATTGGTAGAATTTCCATTTGGATATAATATCGTTGTTTGCACACCTGTTTTTCTTTGATGGTTAAATCACAGACTATCGAAGTTTTGACCATTTTAATGTTGTTAATATGGAGAGATCGGTTGGATTATTATCCAAAGAACCACTCTGTATTGGCATAAGCGTTGCGAATCATATATGCAAAGAAAATTGAAGACAGTGTAAAGTGCAAAGGCTATTGTATAAGTTTTAGATAACAGTGTCCAAGATGAATATACTGAATAGTGCCTTCGGTTCATCCTGTTCCTGAATGACTTGTATGGACGGATGTCTGACGGAGTATTTCCAGAAAGGTCACGTACATTGATTTCTTCAACCGTACCAAGAGTGGAAGCGGAGAAGGAAACTTCTTTAGCTAACACGTAATGTACTGTTGTAGACGTCAATTAGTGATTTTCGATGGATCTGACAATGTGGCATTCGAAGTGAATCTGATGTGATGATAAGGCGTAACTTCAAGCCTCATCAACCGGTAAATGACAGAAATCGGGCAGGCAGCATGGCTAAGTCGGTCGCTCCGAAGTAGGGTGTATAATCACCTGATCTAGAGTTTCATTTACTTCTAAAAATCTATTGTTGATGCTGTCCCATTCGGGAAACGGTTGCTGATCCCAACCGTTAGTGATATACATTCGATACACTCAAGTGAAATGAGTGGTCGGTCATGTGTGGCCGGGTTGCAAGATGTTCTTGTTGAACCCAATGTATTCCTTTCTAGAGATACACTAGCGAAAGGTGGTTCCATACCTTGTCATAATTGGAAATCCATTACCCAATACGTGCTTGCGGTTTTGATTGTATAATATATATGTAGAACGTGAGATGAAAGCGTTTCTGCTAGATGATTAATATAATTGTGGTTGACAGACATTATTATAATATCAAAAGGTTTTTGATATAAGGATATTTTGGACTCTCATAAGGGAAAAACCAGTTCCGTTATACAGCGTGTCTTATGAGATATCGTTTACCTGTTCGAACTGTTTTAAACTGTTTTACTCATACCAGTCCCATGACTGACCCAGAGTTTATTTTGTTTTGTTTCCCTAAACTCTTGGGTGTCCAATTTTATATGGGCAGTCAAGTAGTCAGGAATTTACAGATACTTGAAGAGCTGGAGCAGGAGGCTTCAGGATCATATAGCTATAGTTATTTCCGCTGTGTTGTAAGTGTTGTACTTTGATAATGATGTATATTCAAGTAAAGATGTATATTTCAAGTTATGTTATATATATTATATGTTATTCCTTCCGCTGTGAGGTTCTTGTTACTCTGATGTTGTGTTCTTCTTCTTCTTCTATTCTAAGTTTCTATCTTATCTTTCCTCACCCTTTAATTTCTTTCATTAATGACCGGTATTTTCGATCCTTGGATGTTTGATATGTGTTGTATATCGGATAACCAAGATCGCCAAATTCCCAGGTCATTACAGTTGGTATTAGAGCTTAAGTTTAAGTGAATTACCTTGGCTCTGTGGCATGACTCAGTAGAGATAGGGTTAGTAATACCCTAGATTGAGTTGAGTGTATATATATGAGTGAACGTATTTGTTATTGATATAAAAATGGTTTTATATTGTGGAGATTCATTGGTTGAGTTGTTTATGAGTTCTGGTCGATCAGTTTGATCCACTGAATCGGTAGGAGTTACTAAACACTTGAATACGATGGGTCGACACGATATGTTTTGAAAAGAGGGTAAATTAAAATAAGTTTACCTAAGGTATATCTTGATATAGAGAAGATATATATATCAAAATTATAATATAGTGGATATATTGGTTGTTATTATAATCGAGTAAGATTATAAATTAAATGGTTATGTAAATAACCAATCAGAATTCATATAAGTGAAATACGTGAAATCAGATGAGTTAAATCTGAAATTTAAATCAGAAATTGAATTAAAATTATGGAAAATTGGATAAGTGTTTGTAAATGGATTTGGATTAAAAATAAGGAAAATTTAAGATCCTGGGAGATTTTAAATTGTTTTACAAGCAGTGTGAATTATATTTTGAAATGAATTTCAAAGTGAAAATGTTTAGAAATGGTTTTATAGTATTGTACTCACTTCGATCGCTGGAAAATAGATTCCGATGATGACAGCTGCATCATCAGTCTTCATTTTCAAGTTTTAAGTGACGAATTACTACCAGAGATACTGTTTTGAATTTGTTTTGGGAAAGACAAGTTGTGTTGAATTTCAAAATGGGATTTATAATATAGAAATTGAATAGAATTAACTAAGTCAAAGAGGAATTAGTTAATCGAGTTTTGAATTTGAAGTTGAACTTTGAAAGGTGAATTGGATTTGTAAATGGATATTCGAAATCGAATATAGAACTTAAATTTGAAATTTGGATTCAAATTAGTTAATAAGCAAGTTAAAATATATTTGAAGATGTCATGTTCAAATATAAAAGTGAAATAGACTAAAGAGTTAACTAACAAGTTAATTAACGAATTGAGTTAAAACGATCAGGTATAGTTAAAATAGATTGGGCAAGTATAAATATACAAGAGACAGGTATGGATAAGGTATGAAGGTATATAAATAGAATGCTCGACGAGAATGTATGTATTTAAATTCATATATGAGATTTTATGCGCCGTATCGGCTAGCCGCTTGGCTTTTTCTTTTTCTTAGATTGGTGAGGGCCATGGGAGGCTATTTGAAATATCCCGATGCTCCTGGTACAAAGGAGGTTATGGCGAATTTTTCCAGGAATTTAAGGAGTTAGAATATTTTTAAGATAATTTGATAGTTAGAAATAAACGTATCGATATATATAGAAGTCGATAAGGAAACGAACTTAGAAATAGAATAGTAAAATCAAAAAAGGAAGACTAAGACTAAAATCTAGTAAGAATAGAAAGAGGAAGCGTATACGTGTTTAAAAGTGAATAAGTAGTTGTATGGTATTGATTATTCGAGTAAGTAGTCATATCTGTTTTGACGTTATAAATGTTATTCAGTCAAGGTCTGAGAGGTAGTTATACCCCAACTTGATTGACTTCATTATTAACAAATAAATAGTAAGATTTTAGGCTCGAAGATCAATGTTGAATAAGAGTTAGTTCAATATAGTATTTGGGTTGTCGTAACGATGTTTTACACAACATCCGTTTTAACCCAAATAAGTGTAAGCTTGGAAATATAATAAAGAATATTTCCTACATATTGAAATAAATGAGATCGGAAAAGAGATAAGTAATTGGAATATTTTCCAATTATAATGTAACGACCCAGAAAATCTGAACCAATTAATTTTTTTTAAATTGGCCAAAATGATGGATTTTAAATATTTAAAATAAATATTTTAAATAATAGCGATGAAAACTGAGTTTGAATCAACAATTGAAAATGAATATAATTAATTCTAATTATAAACAAGGCCTGAAATGGCGCTGTAGTTTCAAAAATTGAATTCAAACTTTGTCGGACTGTACCGGGTGCAAAACAAAACGGATTTGAGTGAAACCAAAAATATTTAAATCTGTTAGTGAATACCTTTCTAACGAATCATAAAAATCAAATTTTCATAATGGAAAGAAAAGGTTATGGCCAAATGAATTTTCAGAAAGGTCGCTATGGAATTTATATAGCCCGTAAAATTGGCCATTTTGCAAACGACCTCGGAATTCGACGAAACCACTTTTGTTGGATCCGGGATGTGAAGTTATTGCTAGGTTTCAAATTTCATTATTTTTGAAGCTAGTATGTGAGCGTGGCAAAGGAAAACGTGTTTTGATCAATTATAGTTAAATTGGATCGACCAGAAATGGGCCTTTTTGCAAACGGTCTCATAATTCGACGAAACTAGTTTTGTTGGGACCGTATCGTCAAAACATAGCCAGATTTATTTTTCTGGAATTTTTAGAATCAGTATGTGGCCCCGGCAAATTGAAATGTACGTTCAAATCAAATATTAAATGTTATATATTTTAAATTGAATGGAAACTGACTGAAACAGTCGAATGGGCCTACGAAACATATCCCATTGTGTTCGGAATGGGGGTAAAACACTAGGGACGACAGTCGTTGGGTTTGGATTGGTGTTCGTGTGTGGCAAGGGGTATCTTCGGATTTTAAAATTTATAAATATAAAAAAAACCTATTGGCCCAAACGACTTTCTCTCTCCCCAACCCCCTCTGAAACTGACGACGATAAAGGGCTCCTCCCATCTCTCCTAATTTCTAGCGAATCCTCTCATCAAAATCGAACGTGGCAGTTGGGGTTTTTGAAGAGATTCTCTTCCTCTTCAAATCCATACAAACTACATCTCCCCTCGTTGAATATTCAGTGCGAATCGCCCCCTTCAAACTCCGCCGTTCGAAGTCCTCCACCTCCTCCCAGTCGCCGTCGAGTTCATCAAAGGGGGACCCGCAGCAGCGCCTCTCGGAGCTGGAGAACGTGGTGCAACCTGATCGGCCTAACGTGCTACAGTTTGGAAGAAATCGGGCGACCTAGTTTTGAACGAAATAATGAGGTATACGGTTTATATATTTTAAACTATATTATAGCACTTTAAAGCGCTACGGTTTTTGATTTCGCAATAAAAATCATATCTTTTTCGTTTCTTGACGAAATTCGATGAAACAGGAAACATCGTGACCGTGTGGACGTCTTCTACATTCTAGAAAAGACCGCATATTTTTCTGAGCCTTCTGCTATTTTTGGTGGAGTGGAACCCAATGTGAGATTTCTTATTTATAAACGATATGGAAAACGACGATGTATAAATTATATAGTCGATGTATGAGTTATATAAGCGTTGTACACCTCTTGTATAAGCGTTGTATAAGTTGTACGTTCGATGTATAAGTTGTATATGCGTTGTAAAATTTATATATGTGTTGAAATAGAAGTGAATTGATATATATATACGCCCCTCGTCCACAAACCATGGACGATATTTATTGGTTGTGATTGGTGTGAAAATTGATTGATAGCGAATGGTTGACTGGAATTGTTTGTGGTTGATATTGATTGATTGTGGTTGAAAAATACCCATTTGTGGTTGAGAAATATTTGGTTGAAACCACATAGGATTAGTTTGTGGAAATGAAATAAATATATACATGCCGTCTGCGTGCGAACTAGATGCATGATCCCCATTGTCAAAAACCGCGAGGTTTTAAGGTAGAGCGAGGAGCCGTACTAGGGACGGTTCCGGTTTTAACTACCCTGCCGTTATGCTGCCGAAATTTTGAATAATATTCATGTGTTTGAATTATTTTCATTTGCTGAAACTATATTTATTCGTTGAATAGAAAACCTTCATGTGTTGAATCGATATTCATTCGTTGATTAGAAATTCATGTGTTGAATGGTATTCGTGTTTTAAATATAAAAATCACATTTTTATCTATATATATAAACTATAGAAAGCCTTCATTTGTTGAATCGATATTCATTCGTTGATTAGAAATTCATGTGTTGAACGGTATTCGTGTTTTAAATATAAAAATCACATTTTTATCTATATATATAAACTATAGAAAACCTTCATGTGTTGAATCGATATTCATTCGTTGAATTGAAATTCATGTGTTGAATGGTGTTCGTGTTTTAAATATAAAAATCACATTTTTATCTATATATATAAACTATAGAAAACCTTCATGTGTTGAATCGATATTCATTCGTTGAATAGAAATTCATGTGTTGAATGGTATTCATATTTTGAAATAAACTGTTTTATAATAAAAATCACCTTTTTTATCATCTATATGAACTATGTAAAATGACCTTGTTTTAAAAGAAATTGTTTTATAATAAAAATCCTATATTTATTACCTATATGAACAATATAAAATAATAGTGTTTTGAAATGAATTGTTTTACAATAAAAATCACATTTTTATTATATACATGAATTGTTAAATATAGTGAAGTGTTGAAATAGAAGACAGTTAGATAAAAATATCATTTTTATCAAATGTATGAAAAGAATGTAGCTTTGAAATCGAAGAATCGATATATATATAAATAGAATTAAAATATATCGAATAACGACGCTGCAGTTCGTATTTTGAAACCGTGATTTCAAACGATTATACCGGGAGATCCGACCATCGGATTTTCCTGAAATCGCAACCATTGGGTTCGCCTTGGAAATATCTTTCCAACGGCACCAACTTTGTAAAAATCCAACGGTTGGACTGTCTGGAATGTTTAATTCAAATCTGAAGAAAAACAGCGCCAGAAACGATTATATATATATATATATATAAATATATTTATAGTAAATCGAATAACGACGCTGCAGTTCGTATTTTGAAATCGAAACTTCAAACAATTATACCGGGAGATCCGACCGTCGGATTTTCCCGAAACTGGAACCGTTGGATTCGTTTTGAAAAGATCTTTCTAATGATGTAAATTTTGTGAAGATCCAACGGTTAGATTTTTAGATATGTATAAATCAAATCTGAAGAAAAATAGCACCACGGTCGCCTTATGGCCTGAAGCGTCGTTTTGATTAAATTAGCTATTTTAAAATAAATAAAAATAGCAATAAATCGTTATAAAATATTATAAACGATATGGATGTGATTTAGAAATTAACTGAAGGTTGGCTAAGTCGAATGGTTTCCTGGGTGTTGATCTGATGTTGGTTTCGGCCTTCGGGGTTAATATTTGGGAAATCGTTCTCTTACTGATTGACGGTTAGTGACTAATGAATTGAAATGATGCGTGTGTATGTTAGTGTTGCACTTGTTTATTATATACGCGAGTTGCTCAGAAAGACCGGGTTTATCCTATTCTGAATAACTGAATCGACGATAAGGAATCGAAGATGAAGACGGTGGTCGAAGACCGGAGATCTTCACCTCGTTTGGATGGTAACCGAGGTCCTGATTGGGAGGCATCCCGAAATATGGATAATGAGTGGTGATCGTCCAGACGTACGTGGTGATCGATAGGTTTGCGATGTATTTAGTGCCTCCAGTTTCGTTCAGACCTAGAACGGAATTGTAAATGGACTATGTGTCTGACATTGAATTTTATTCTGTGTTGATTGATCTCTGTTAAATATACATCTGTTTGGCGGCGGAGAATTTATTCTTTTGCTTAACGCCCTTCTCTGAAACGCATGAGCTCAGAGGTTGTATATCGATGGGCATCAGTCGCATGGCATGAATTGCTAATGTGGCATGCCTAAGTGGAAAATGATCAGGGCTTCTGTTGAAAAGCAAAGTCTTGTGGTGATGATCAAAGCACCGCCTGTGTGGCGTAGCTTTGTGTATAACGTGAATTCGCAAGCCTCACACCCCAGTATGAACTAGAAACGGGAGAGGACATCAGGGAGGGCATGCGTTTCCTTCTAGCTAGAAGTGGCGTCAATGGTTTTACACGCCCTGACGAGTTTGACTTATGTTGTTGTTGCTGTTGAGAGGCGCCTCGATTAGATCGGACGATCCAGGTCCGATGGAGCCATTCGTTGGCTCACCTACGCCCCATAGGACGGGGAAACGCATTGTTCAGGAATTTTAATCCACATCGGTGGACCGGCCCTGACGATCCAAAGGCTTGACTGAGTACTTGCCTGAGGGGCGGGCTAGAGCGTCTCGAATTCGGTAAGGACTATCTTTTGCCTTGGTTCATGACGGAAATCCAATTTCCAAATACGTGACTATGTGGTTTTGATTGTATATATATATATATATATATATATATATATATATATATATATATATATATGGCGACATGATATATGGTACCCATGCCGTCTATGATTGATAGTTATGATTGAAATTGTTTTTGAAATATATAAACACTAGTAATAATATCAAATGCTTTTGTTTTATTCGTATCAAGCATATTTTGGCCGTTATAAGGTAAAAACTCTATCCTCCGCTTTGCGTTGCATTGTGTGATGGGAACTGAGTCTTATAATGGCTTCATTTTTATAAAAAACATTGTGATGTTTAAAAGAATCATTTGTTTTAAAGCACTGGCAATCCAATGGAGTAAACTCGTTCCACGAAAGTGGCGTGGTCCTGTGATTAGCCATATTATAAATGTGTTGAGTAGATTTCTCATACCAGTCCCATGACTGACTCGTAGTTTGTTTCACTCTCAAACTCGGGTGCCCCTTTTTCTACACGGGCAGCCTTGTGTTTAGGTTTAGCATGCTTTATCTGGATAGCGGGAGCTGAAGATGGATTCTATTATTTATCTCTTTTTATGCTGTTCAGCTCCTATTGTACATATTTTGTTTGTTTCCACTGTAGACATTTATGTATAACTGAACTGTATTTGTACTGAGTAAGATCCTGTATACTGTGTAACTCTGATGATTACTTTTATCCAGTATATTCTATTGTTCATTATCTGGTGTATTTATTTAATTCTGTTCTACTATTATCTGTTTCTATGTTATATTCCAAGGATTACCCTTATCTCCGTCTGTACGGGAAATGGGGTCGTCACAACGTGGTATCAGAGCATTGGTTAAGCTTAGTTCTGGAATATAACATACTAACGAACTCGTCAGAAATTGAACCAGTAGTGTTCTAGGACAGGTAACTCTATACAAATAGGATCAGTAATATCCTAGTATGAGTAAAGCAGAATGAAATTACACCTCGATAGACACATTTACATTGAAGTATGTGTTTCTATATTTTAAATTATCTTTTCTGTGACCTGACACTTGATCTGCCATTTGCAGAAGTACTAGAAAAATGAGTGTCAGAAACAGGAGAAATGCAGAACCCGATCTAGAGGCTCTATTAAAGAGATATCGAAATCTGAACGGAGCACAGTTCTCGGGCAATGAATCTATAATTCAGACTAAAGCTTGGATGAGTTCGTTTGAAATAATTTTTGAGTGTATCCAGCTGAGAGATGACCAGAAAAGGTTAGTAGCATCTTGGGCGCTCAAAGAAAAAGCTTTAATCTGGTGGGAAACAATCATCAATGATAATCCCGAAGGTGATATCACCTGGGACAGATTCAAAGAGATTTTCCTAGAAAGATTTACTCCTCCTGAAGCGACGGAGCGATTATGTGATGAATTTTCTTATCTGATACAAGGTGATATGACCATCCCAGAATATCATAAGAAATTCAACGAACTTGTTCACTTTGCTCCTCATCTGATTCAAGATCCAAAGAGGAAAAATCGGAGATTTATTCATGGCCTGCAAAGGAGATATCAGAATAGTGTAATGAGGAATGTGAAGCTTCCTTTTTCAGAAATGATATATATGTCTTATCAGTATGAAGATCTCCATAAGAAAGGAATGTTACGCGACGAAGAAGAAGTCAGTTCTAGTGACAAAGCAGAGTCGGAAACTGATATTGCTGAAGCCAGTATGAGGTCTGAGGTCAATAAGAAGCCCAGTGCCAAGAGAAAAAGGGCCGAATCTGGGAACGAACGAATAACGACCGCCACGTGCTCAAGCTGCAATAGAAAAGGACATTTGGCGATAAGTTGCAAATCTTGAAAGCAAAGTTTTCCAAATGTATATTCTGGCAAGAAGAAGTCAAATTTCTGGGCCACGTTGTATCGAAAGAAGGAATTGCTGTGGATCCAAGTAAAATCACAGCTATTCAGAATTGGAAACAGCCCAACACCCCTACAGAAGTGCGCAGTTTTCTCGGATTGGCTAGTTATTACCGGAAGTTCATTAAAAACTTTTCGAAGATATCTGGCCACTTAACGAAGCTTCCAAAGAAGCACTCTAAATTCAAATGGACTCCAGAAAGTGAAGAGGCTTTTGAAGAGCTGAAGTTGAGATTAACGACTGCTCCAGTGTTAACCATCATCGATGGCAATCAGGATTTGAAAGTCTGGACTGATGCTTCTAGAGAAGGCCTTGGCGCAGTGTTAATGCATAGGGGTCAAGTGATTGCTTATGCTAGCCGTCAGCTGAAGTCGCACGAGAAAAACTACGTCACTCATGATCTTGAGTTATTGGCAATAGTATTCTCTTTGAAAATCTGGAGGCACTATCTTCTGGGTGAGAGATTTGAACTGTTTACAGATCACTAGTCGTTAAAGTATCTGTTCACCCAGAAGGACTTGAATCTGAGGCAGCAATGTTGGCTGGAGTTTCTTGCAGCATATGACTTTGAAATTATGTACACTCCAGGGAAAGCCAATGTCGTGGCCGATGCGCTGAGCCGAAAGAATGAAATGATCGCCAGTTTTATTATCACGACTTCATTGCTAGATAAAATATCTGCTCTTCAGAAGGATGATCACTTCATTCAGAAGATCAGAGAGATAATTCCGAAGGGCGAACCCTCGAGTTTTCAGGTTGATAATGAGGGGATTCTAAGGCTGAAAGGTCGAATCTGTGTTCCTAACATTGCTGAGCTCCGAAAGGAAGTTCTGGATGAATGCCACAAGTCAAAACTTAGTATCCATCCGGGAGTAAGCAAAATGTATAATGACATCAAACGCACTTTCTGGTGGAGGTCGATGAAGAGGGACATTTCTTTATATGTTAGCCGATGCCCTACTTGCCAGCTAGTCAAAAGCGACCAACAGAAACTGGCTGGATTGTTACAACCGCTAGACGTTCCTGGTTGGAAGTGGGAACATATTTCTATGGATTTCATTTATGGTCTGCCCAGAACCAGAAAAGGAAATGACAGTATTTGGGTGATCGTAGATCGCTTCACGAAGACCGCCCATTTCATACCTGTCAGATCAAACAGAACTGCTCAGAGTCTGGCGCAGATATATTTCAAGGATATAGTTAGACTACATGGAGTGCCGCTCAGTATAGTCAGTGATAGAGATACAATATTTACTAGTAAATTCTGGGAGGCATTTCAAGTAGAGCTGGGAACAAAGCTGAACCTAAGCACCACTTATCATCCTCAGACAGACGGTCAGACTGAGAGGGTGAATCGTATTTTAGAAGATCTATTGCGGGCTTGTGTTCTAGATTTCGGTGGATCATGGGAAGACCATCTGCATTTGGCTGAATTCTCATATAATAACAGCTACCAGGCGAGCCTGACAATGTCTCAATTCGAAGCATTATATGGTAGACCGTGCCCATCTCCTGCTTGTTAGGTCGAACCCGGTAATAGACTTGTGTTGGGGCCCGATATGATTCGAGAAGCTGCCGACAAAGTCGATTTTATCAAGAAACGATTACTCGCTGCTCAAAGTCGACAAAAGAGCTATGTCGATAGGAGAAGAAGAGATATATCATTTGCTCATAGCGACTATGTATATTTGAAAGTATCGCCGATGAGAGGAGTTATCCGGTTCTGTAAAACTGGAAAGTTGGCGCCCAAATTCATTGGTCTGTTTCCTATTCTGGAACAGATCGGAACTCTCGCTTATAGGGTTAAATTGCCAGATTGGTTGCCTGGAGTTCATGATGTATTTCATATATCTCAACTTCGAAAGCACGTTCATGATCCAGACTTGATCGTGGAAGAAGCAGCTCAACAGGATATTGAAATTACCCCTGAATTAGCTGTGAGAAGAGAGCCGCTAAAGATCATCGGCAAAGAAACCAAAGAGCTGAGGAATAAGAAGGTTCACTTAGTCAAAGTGCAATGGAGTGGAGATCCACGAGATTGTACTTGGGAAACTGAGGAGAGCATTCAGAAAGCCTATCCTAGATGTCGAGTGGATATCTCTGATTGACTCCGGTGCAAGGTACATTTACCATACTTTGCATTACCAGTTAGTTCTCTATTCTGTTGTTATTTTCCTTCCATGGATGTGCACTTTTAATTCTATAGTCTGAATGATTTTTAAAGAATATTAGGATTTATTGGGTACCTAATACGGCCTAATAAATTTCCAAACCTCTCCCCATACAAAGGAGGTTATGGCGAAATTTTTCGAAAATTCCGGGTGTTAGCCAAATTTTTGAAGAATTTGAAATTTCTCAGAAACTGAAAAGTTGGAGAATGGAAGCCAGATTGGACGTAGAGTTGATTAATCAAACCACTTTCGACTTTATTCCTTTTCGGGGACGAAAAGTTTTAAGTGGGGGAGATTGTAACGACCCAGAAAATCTGAACCAATTTAAAATTTTTAAATTGGCCAAAATGATGGATTTTAAATATTTAAAATAAATATTTTAAATAATAGCGATGAAAACTGAGTTTGAATCGACAATTGAAAACGAATATAATTAATTCTAATTATAAACAAGGCCTGAAATGGCGCTGCAGTTTCAAAAATTGAATTCAAACTTTGTCGGACTGTACCGGGTGCAAAACAAAACGGATTTGAGTGGAACCAAAAATATTTAAATCTGTTAGTGAATACCTTTCTAACGAATCTGAAAAATCGAATTTCATAACGGAAAGCAAAAGTTATGGCCAAATGAATTTTCAGAAAGGTCGCTATGGAATTTATATAGCCCGTAAAATTGGCCATTTTGCAAACGACCTCGGAATTCGACGAAACCACTTTTGTTCGATCCGGGATGTGAAGTTATTGCTAGGTTTCAAATTTCATAATTTTTGAAGCTAGTATGTGAGCGTGGCAAAGGAAAATGTGTTTTGATCAATTATAGTTAAATTGGATCGACCAGAAATGGGCCTTTTTGCAAACGGTCTCAGAATTCGACGAAACTAGTTTTGTTGGGACCGTATCGTCAAAACATAGCCAGATTTATTTTTCTGGAATTTTTAGAATCAGTATGTGGCCCCGGAAAATTGAAATGTACGTTCAAATCAAATATTGAATGTTATATATTTTAAATTGAATGGAAACTGGCTAAAACAGTCAAATGGGCCTACGAAACATATCCCATTGTGTTCGGAATGGGGGTAAAACGCTAGGGACGACAGTCGTTGGGTTTGGATTGGTGTTCGTGTGTGGAAAGGGGTATTTTCGGATTTTAAAACTTATAAATATAAAAAAAACCTATTGGCCCAAACGACTTTCTCTCTCCCCGACCCCCTCTGAAACCGACGACGATAAAGGGCTCCTCCCATCTCTCCTAATTTCTGACGAATCCTCTCATCAAAATCGAACGTGGCAGTTGGGGTTTTTGAAGAGATTCTCTTCCTCTTCAAATCCATACAAACTACATCTCCCCTCGTTGAATATTCAGTGCGAATCGCCCCCTTCAAATTCCGTCGTTGAAGTCCTCCACCTCCTCCCAGTTGCCGTCGAGTTCATCAAAGGGGGGACCCGCAACAGCGCCTCTCGGAGCTGGAGAACGTGGTGCAACCTGATCGGCCTCACGTGCTACAGTCTGGAAGAAATCGGGCGACCTAGTTTTGAACGAAATAATGAGGTATACGGTTTATATATTTTAAACTATATTATAGCACTTTAAAGCGCTACGGTTTTTGATTTCGCAATAAAAATTATATCTTTTTCGTTTCTTGACGAAATTCGATGAAACATCGTGACCATGTGGACGTCTTCTACATTCTAGAAAAAACTGCATATTTTTTTGAGCCTTCTGCTATTTTTGGTGGAGTGGAACCCAATGTGAGATTTCTAATTTATAAACGATATTTAAAACTACGATGTATAAATTATATAGTCGATGTATAAGTTATATAAGCGTTGTACACCTCTTGTATAAGCATTGTATAAGTTGTACGTTCGATGTATAAGTTGTATATGCGTTGTAAAATTTATATATTTGTTGAAATAGAAGTGAATTGCTATATATATATATATATATATATATATATATATATACGCCCCTCATCCACAAACCATGGACGATATTTATTGGTTGTGATTGGTGTGAAAATTGATTGATAGCGAATGGTTGATTGGAATTGTTTGTGGTTGATATTGATTGATTGTGGTTGAAAAATACCCATTTGTGGTTGAGAAATATTTGGTTGAAACCACATAGGATTAGTTTGTGGAAATGAAATAAATATATACATGCCGCCTGCGTGCAAACTAGATGCATGATCCCCATTGTCAAAACCGCGAGGTTTTAAGGTAGAGCGAGGAGCCGTACTAGGGACGGTTCCGTTTTAACTACCCTGCCGTTATGCTGCCGAAATTTTCCCGAAACTGGAACCGTTGGATTCATTTTGAAAAGATCTTTCTAATGATGTAAATTTTGTGAAGATCCAACGGTTAGATTTTTAGATATGTGTAAATCAAATCTGAAGAAAAATAGTGCCATGGTCGCGTTATAGCCCGAAGCGTCGTTTTGAATAAATTAGCTATTTTAAAATAAATAAAAATAGCGATAAATCGTTATAAAATATTATAAACGATATGGATGTGATTTAGAAATTAACTGAAGGTTGGCTAAGTCGAATGGTTTCCTGGGTGTTGATCTGATGTTGGTTTCGGCCTTCGGGGTTAATATTTGGGAAATTGTTCTCTTACTGATTGATGGTTAGTGACTAATGAATTGAAATGATGCCTGTGTATGTTAGTGTTGCACTTGTTTATTATATACGCGAGTTGCTCAGAAAGACCGGGTTTATCCCATTCTGAATAACTGAATCGACGATAAGGAATCGAAGATGAAGACGGTGGTCGAAGACCGGAGATCTTCACCTCGTTTGGATGGTAACCGAGGTCCTGATTGGGAGGCATCCCAAAATATGGATAATGAGTGGTGATCGTCCAGACGTACGTGGTGATCGATGGGTTTGCGAGGTATTTAGTGCCTCCAGTTTCGTTCAGACCCAGAACGGACTTGTAAATGGACTGTGTGTCTGGCATTGGATTTTATTCTATGTTGATTGATCTCTGTTAAATATACATGTGTTTGGCGGCGGAGAATTTATTCTTTTGCTTTACGCCCTTCTCTGAAACGCATGAGCTCAGAGGTTGTATATCGATGGGCATCAGTCGCATGGCATGAATTGCTAATGTGGCATGCCTAAGTGGCAAATGATCAGGGCTTCTGTTGAAAAGCAAAGTCTTGTGGTGATGATCAAAGCACCGCCTGTGTGGCGTAGCTTTGTGTATAACGTGAATTCGCGAGCCTCACACCCTGGTATGAACCAGAAACGGGAGAGGACATCGGGTGGGCATGCGTTTCCTTCTAGCTAGAAGTGGCGTCAGTGGTTTTACATGCCCTGACGAGTTTGGCTTATGTGGTTGTTGCTGTTGAGAGGCGCCTCGATTAGATCGGACGATCCGGGTCCGATGGAGCCATTCGTTGGCTCACCTACGGCCCATAGGGCGGGGAAACGCATTGTTCATGAATTTTAATCCACATCGGTGGACCGGCCCTGACGATCCAAAGGCTTGACTGAGTACTTGCCTGAGGGGCGGGCTAGAGCGTCTCGAATTCGGTAAGGACTATCTTTTGCCTTGGTTCATGACGGAAATCCAATTTCCAAATACGTGACTGTGCGGTTTTGATTGTATATATATATGGCGACATTATATATGGTACCCATGCCGTCTATGATTGATAGTTATGATTGAAATTGTTTTTGAAACATATAAACACTAGTAATAATATCAAATGCTTTTGTTTTATTCGTATCAAGCATATATTGGCCGCTATAAGGTAAAAACTTTGTCCTCCGGTTTGCTTTGCATTGTGTGATGGGAACTGAGTCTTATAATGGCTTCATTTTTATAAAAAGCATTGCGATGTTTAAAATAATGATTTGTTTTAAAGCACTGGCAATCCAATGGAGTAAACCCGTTCCACGAAAGTGGCGTGGTCCTGTGATTAGCTATATTATAAATGTGTTGAGTAGATTTCTCATACTAGTCCCATGACTGACTCGTAGTTTGTTTCACTCTCAAACTCGGGTGCCCCTTTTTCTACACGGGCAGCCTTGTGTTTAGGTTTAGCATGCTTTATCTGGATAGCGGGAGCTGAAGATGGATTCTATTATTTATCTCTTTTTATGCTGTTCAGCTCCTATTATACATATTTTGTTTGTTTCCGCTGTAGACATTTATGTATAGCTGAACTGTATTTGTACTAAGTGAGATCCTGTATACTGTGTAACTCTGATGATTACTTTTATCCAGTATATTCTATTGTTCATTATCTGGTGTATTTATTTAATTCTGTTCTGCTATTATCTGTTTCTGTGTTATATTCCAAGGATTACCCTTGTCTCCGTCTGTACGGGAAATGGGGTCGTCACATATAAATAGCATATATTTATTAAAGTTTGGAAAATAAAGGAAGGCGATATTCGAAATTTTTTTCCAAATAACATAAAAGGCCAATATGGTTATTGAAAATATTTAGTTAACAAATATTGATAAAGAAATAGAGAAGTGATTTAACTAATGGAATATTAATTAAGGGCTCAGTGAATTTCAAAATGGAAAATTTGATTTTTGAAAAGAGTAAACTATTTGAAAACTCCCAAGGAAAGACTGTTTGAATTAAAAGCAAATTTAACATAAATTTGTGAAGGCAAATTTGAATTAAAGTAAAGCTAGTAAAGTGGTAACTGAGATTGAATTAGAATGATATCAAGACAAATTGGATTGTGAGATTCAAATTTGAAGTGTAATGTGATAATCAAGTTAAGAGTTGGAATCGAGAGAAACTTGAGTTGAAATGATATTTGGCTCGGATATAAGCGAATGGTTGTGTTGTGGATAAAAGCAGATTAGAATTTGATTGGGATGACCCTTGTATCCGCTGAATTGATAACAGGTGGAAAGGATAAAATGATAAGCCGACAAAAGGTACAAGTTTATATTTCTATTGGATATAAGATTTATGAGCCGAATTGGCAAGCCGCTTGGCTGTTTGATTTTCTTTTGGGTTGGAGATGGCCCAGAGAGGCGAGTTGGAGTTTGACCTATTGACCAGTACAAAGGAGGTGCTGGAATTTTTTTTTTGAAAAGTTAAGGAGTTAGAAAATTTTCAGGATTTTTTGAAAATTTTCGTTGATAAGAATTAATTAATAATTTAATTGAAATTAAATTGGTTCAGTTGAAACTGAAGTTAAGAAGTGAACAAATATGTTCTAACCAGTCGATAGGGTCGTTCTCTACCTTAGCGATTTCGAGGACGAAATTATTTTAAGTAGGGAAGAATGTAATGACCCGCATTGTCAGAGGTATTATAATTAATTTATTCAATTATATAAATAGTGATATAGTGAATTAAATAGTGGTTTAATTAAATAATATGGAATATTTAATTAAATTAAGTAATAGAATAATATATTTAATTCAGCAATAATAAAAAATATTGGAAATCACAATATTCTGTGAGCTGGGTCATTCCTAAGATTTAATTCATCTTAGAGTTGAATTATATTGATGAATATATTCAATCGACGTCAGTTTGAAACGTAGAATTTTAATATAATTAAAATAAAGCTCGAAATGGCGCGGCAGTTTGCTATTTGGCGATTTGAACTTCAACTGAATATACAGAGTTCGTTTTAAATTGGATTTCTGTGAAACAAGAAACGTGTGGAGCTGGTGGAGTATATCTATCTAGTGGAAGAGAAAAATCGGGATTTCGTCATGTAGATTTTGAGTTATGTCCAAATCTAATTCTCAGAAATGCAGCGCCCTGACCATAACAATTTAATTATATTTTATATAAGGATTTAAATAGAAAACGAACATCGATATAACTCTGACGATGTAATACCGAGTTGTAAATTCATACAGGAATATTCTGGAGCTGTATGGTATTCCACTGTGAATATAAACTATAATATAAATTTATTTATATTTAATTTAATTATATTTAATTATATTTATATATTTAAATGGGTCATTCAGAGCTTTAAAAATAGCCAGTTTTTCATACGACCTCAGAATTCGACGAAACCAATTTTGTTGGATTCGTAATATTAAATTATTGTTAGATTTCAATTTCCATGATTTTTAGAGTCAGTATGTGGCCGTACCGTTAATGTGAGAAACAGTCGATATTTTGACCTTTAAAAATACGCTGTGTGAGCATACGAAGTCGGAATTCGACGAAACCAGTTTCGTTGGGACCGTAATGACGAACTCTAGCTGCATGCCAATTTTCGCGATTTTTAGATATCGTGTGTATTCGTAGGAATTTTTAGAATGCTGATACAAATATAAATGAATATAAATTATTTATATAAAATATCCTAATCCTACTTCTGAACAAAAAGAGGCCACGTCCTCTTATTCTCAGCCACAAAATATTTCCATCTCCTTATATAAGCGTTCTTTGAGCCACCAGTCTTTTTTTTTTCCACCGAACAAAAAGAAAAGCTCTCAAAAATCAAAGTCAACTGAAAGAAATCCCTTAAATCATGAAGTATGTATTTCTGGAACCCTCAGGAGAATCTCTTCATGCTCGTATCCCTTTTGAGTGGTTCGACAGTGGTTCCTGTGCACTGAAATTGCCCGCGTCGGTTAGGGTTGGGGTGTTCTTGGTTTGAGAGCATCGGTTGATGAAAACAGGGTCATTTTTGGGGTTTTTATGTCGAGTAACACCTACGATGAGGTCTTGGTTGAATTTGATCACCGAAAATTGACGGTGCCTGTAGCCATCGGGTCTGTGGTCGCGACAGAAGGAAAGAGGCCGAGTTGAATGAAAATGGTGTGGTGTTGTAGAGATTCGAACGAGAAGGAACTGGGTGTGTTTGGTTTGCGATTTGATGGAGAGATTGATGGTTGGTGGGAGTATGAATAATCGCGTATGGCCATGATTGTAACAGGAAGCCGCGACCTGGAGTAATTGGGGGAAGAAGGGATTAATGGGCAGTTTAATTCGGTAGTGGGTGTTGGGCCGGGTTCAAAAGTAAGGCCTATATACTTTGATGATTTAAGTTTTTATTTAAATTATAGTGTTAAACTTGTAAATTAAATATCTGCTCCATACGAAATTAGAATTTTGAACGGTTGGATCCGTTGGGACCGTATGGACGGACACTACATGATGGAATTGATTGGAAGTCCATCAGAGCTCGTTAGAATTTATGGCAAAATAAATTGTCCATCTGAATCAAGCGATGGTTATCGTTGGTAACGATGATCGTCCAATGTGAGTAAATCTCACTAACTCTGAACAGTTTATAATTTCATTTTGTATTTTTAGAACTGTTAAATATTGGCTGATTGACTGTGTGTTGACTGTTTGATTGAACTGCTAGTCAGTTAGTTGAATTTGTATATTGATTCTGTTTAACAGAATATATCATATGGAACTGAATGTGATGTTGATTTTATTGTATAACATCTGTGGATGCAGGGAAACAGGGTGGAGGGACCCAACTGGGTTCCTCAACATTTATTTTACTGTTTTTCATATATTGTGATATATGATGTGATATATAATCTATTGCCGATTATATGTGTTTGAACGATACTGATCACCATAACATACCGAAATGTTGATAAGGGAATATTTTAAAAGTGATATTTGAAAATAAAATATTTATAAATGGAATATTTATAAATAAGAAATTTTTATAAATTGGAATATTTATAAATAGGAGATAATTAGTAAAGGGAAATTATAAAATCAAAGAATAGAATAATAGAAAAGGAAATATTTGTAAATCATTTACAAATGGAATTGATAGGAAATATTTAGAAAATAAATAGAGTTATAAAAAGGAACTTTGTTTATAACCGAATAGGATGTTACAGAAAGGAAAACGTTATAAAAAGAAAAACGTTACTAAAAAGGAAATCATTTGTAAAGTGAAGAACCGTTACTAAAAGTAAAATATTTATAAATGAATAATTTATTCGAAAAGGAGTTAATCGAATATTAGTTATTCGAATATTAGTTTATTCGAATAGAGTTAAAGGAAAGGAGTTATCGATAAAGGAGTTAATCGAAAGGAGTTATCGATTATTAGTTAATCGAAGGAGTTATCGATTATAGTTTAATCGAAAAGAGTTATCAATTTGTTTAATCGAAGTGAGTTATAGAATATTGGTTATTCGAAGGAGTTATCGATTATTAGTTAATCGAAGGAGTTATCGATTATAGTTTAATCGAAAAGAGTTATCGATTTATTTAATCGAGGTGAGTTATAGAATATTGGTTATTCGAAGAAGTTATCGATTATAGTTTAATCGAAAAGAGTTATCGATTTGTTTAATCGAAGTGAGTTATAGAATATTGGTTATTTGAAGGAGTTATCGATTATAGTTTAATCGAAAAGAGTTATCGATTTGTTTAATCGAAGTGAGTTATAGAATATTGGTTATTTGAAGGAGTTATCGAATTTAGTTATTCGATGGAGTTAATCAATTAGAGTTAAAACAAAGGAGTTAATCAAATAGAGTTATCGAATATTAGTTATTCGAACAGAGTTAAATGGAGTTAAAGGAATAAATCGATTATAATTTATTCGAATGGAATTAAAGGAGTTAATCGAATTTAGTTTATTCGAATAGAGTTAAAGGAGTTATCGACTAGAGTTAAATCAAATAGAGTTAATCCAATAGCGTTAGTCCAATAGAGTAAATTGATAAGGGTTAATCGAATAGAGTTATCGAACATACCTTATTCGAAGGAAAGAATTATCGAATATAAATGATTTGAAAGAGAGTTACGTAAGGAAGTGTTAAAGAGTTAAAAGATGAACTTACCCTAATTCGAGATTTGAAATGTTGTTCAGTTAAGGTCTGAGAGGTAGTTATACCCCAACTTGATTGACTTCGTTTTTAATTTAGTAATGGTTAAGGTTCGAGAGTGAAAGTGGTTAGGTGATTTAGTAAATAAGTATAGTGGTTTGAGTTATCGTCGCGATGTTGATTTAAACATCTATTTAAATCCAAGTAAAGAAGATTTGGAAATGTTTCCAAATAGAATCAGAAACGTAATCAAATATTGAAATAGGAAATATGAATATATATATATATATATATACATATATATGATTGATGATTGATTGGTAGAATTTCCATTTGGAAATAATATCGTTGTTTGCACACCTGTTTTTCTTTGATGGTTAAATCACAGATTATCGAAGTTTTGACCATTTTAACGTTGTTAATATGGAGAGACCGGTTGGATTATTATCCAAAGAACCACTCTGTATTGGCATAAACGTTGCGAATCATATATGCCAAAGACAATTGAAGACGGAGTAAAGTGCAAGGGCTATTGTATAAGTTTTAGATAACAGTGTCTAAGATGGATATACTGAATAGTGCCTTCGGTTCATCCTGTTCCTGGATGACTTGTATGGACGGATGTCTGACGGAGTATTTCCAGAAACGTCACGTACATTGATTTCTTCAACCGTACCAAGAGTGGAAGCGAAGAAGGAAACTTCTTTAGATAACACGTAATGTATTGTTGTAGACGTCAATTAGTGATTTTCGATGGATTTGACAATGTGACATTCGAAGTGAATCTGATGTGATGATAAGGCGTAACCTCAAGCCTCATCAACCGGTAAATGACAGAAATCGGGCAGGCAGCATGGCTAAGTCGGTCGCTCCAAAGTAGGGTGTATAATCATCTGATTTAGAGTTTCATTTACTTCTAAAAATCTATTGTTGATGCTGTGCCATTCGGGAAACGGTTGCTGATCCCAACCGTTGGTGATATACATTCGATACATTCAAGCGAAATGAGTGGTCGGTCATGTGTGGCTGGGTTGCAAGATGTTCTTGTTGAACCCAGTGTATTCCTTTCTAGAGATACACTAGCGAAAGGTGGTTCCATACCTTGTCATAGTTGGAAATCCATTACCCAATACGTGCTTGCGGTTTTGATTGTATACTATATATGTAGAACGTGAGATGAAAGCATTTCTGCTAGACGATTAATATAATTATGGTTGATAGACATTATTATAATATCAAAAGGTTTTTGATATAAGGATATTTTGGATTCTCATAAGGGAAAAACCCGTTCCGTTATACGGCGTGGTCTTATGAGATATCGTTTACCTGTTCGAACTGTTTTAAACTGTTTTACTCATACCAGTCCCATGACTGACCCGGAGTTTATTTTGTTTTGTTTCCCTAAACTCTTGGGTGTCCAATTTTATATGGGCAGTCAAGTAGTCAGGAATTTACAAATACTTGAAGAGCTGGAGCAGGAGGCTTTAGGATCATATAGCTATAGTTATTTCCGCTGTGTTGTAAGTGTTGTACTTTGATAATGATGTATATTCAAGTACAGATGTATATTTCAAGTTATGTTAGATATATTATATGTTATTCGTTCTGGTGTGAGGTTCGTTTTACTCTGATGTTGTGTTCTTCTTCTTCATCTATTCTAGGTTTCTGTCTTATCTTTCCTCACCCTCTAATTTCTTTCATTAATGACCGGTATTATCAATCCTTGGATGTTCGATATGTGTTGTATATCGGATAACCAGGATCGCCAAATTTCCGGGTCATTACAAAAATATTTAAAAATTCCTATAAATATATCTTACCCCTTCTTACTCTAAACCTAAATTCTATCTTCCTCTGGTCAATCAAAAAATTCCGCCGCACTCATTTTTCTTCACAACAGTAAAACTTTATATTTGTAAAATCAAAAGAATTCAAATAAAAAGCTACAAATTCCAAAATATTTAGAATCTCGAAGGGTTCGATGTCCGCTTGCAGTCACCGTCGGTTGAAAGTATCAGCTAGGGTTCCGATATTCTTGGAGTTGAGGCATCATTACGTGATTTTGATGTGGTATTTGGGTTTGTAAGAGGATGTAGCACTAAACTGCAGACTATCATGGAGTTCGAGATGAAAACATGTCGCATGGTACCAGTATAGCTTCAGGAACGACTCATGGTCGCGTATCATAGGGATGAAGCGGGTTCAGTATTTTAGGTCGGAAGCAGTATGATTTCTGGTGAGATGATTGACGGTTGAGTCAGTTTGATAGTTGCGAGATGTAAGTAGAGGCCATTGTTTTTTCTTACTGTAGTGAGCGAGAATAATGGGTGCAACGTCCCTGGTGATGACGAGTTAGTATCAGGTAGGCATTTTAGTAGAGGGGGGAAGCAACGTGTTGATTTGTTAAGAGGAAATGGGTTCCAGGAATTTTAACAAAGGAAGAAGGTGCTACTATAAATAGAGATGAGGAGTTTTTGTAGATGGAAGGAGCGGAAGTGTCATGGTGTTTAGTCTGGTCTTTTGGTTTCAAACATGAGTAACACGAAAGAGTTGATATTAATTGGTGAATTTGTTGGTCGATCTCGGCAAAAGGGAGGGAAGCTAAGGAAGTTCCAATATTTATTGTAATTGGTGAAATGGCCGTGATGGGTTTTATTAGCATCAAGGAAGAAGAGCTCAAATACGTGATTAATTTGGGTATTTATTTAGCCTAATAACTTGATTTAAGGAATTACTTTATTTATATATAATAAAAAAAACTTGTAACAATTATATCTTTATCAAACGTGAACAGAATCCAACGAAACTAACTACGTTGGATTCGTAATGACGAAGTCTACATTGTGGAACTATCTCCGCAACAAACAGAACCACTGGAATTTCGAGGAAAAATCAGATGTTTGTTTGATTTTAAACAAAACAAAAGCAAAATCAAGGATGGTTATCATTATTTAACGATAAACCACTAATGTGAGTAAATCTCACTAACTCTGATCAATTTATATTTTTATAAATATAATTTGGTAATGATAAATGATAATTGATTGCTATGTGTTGATTGGTTGGTTGGATTGCTTATATATTAGTTGAAATTACAGATAACGATATATATATATATATATATATATATATAAATCGTTAATCAAATGTTGATTCTATTTATCAGAATATTTCATATCAAAACGAAATCGATGTTATTATATTGTTTAACATCTGTGGACGCAGGGAAACAGGTCGGAGGAATCCAACTGGATTCCTCAACATTTATTTTACTATTTTTCATATATTGTAATATACGATGTGATATAAAATCTATTGTTGATTATGTGTGTTTGAATGATATCGATCATTGTTATTTTGTATTTTAAATACCATATATAATACTGGACTTAAAATGGGAATTTTCAATGTGTATGTTGAAAATAAAATATATTTATATAAAATCAAATGACTTTATAAAAAGGAATTTCAAAGTGGATATTGAATAGAAAAGGAAATATTTGTAAAACAAATATAAAAGGAAATATTTATGAAATAAATATGATATTGAAAAGGGAAACATTTATATGAAATAAATAGTTCATATATAGGATATTGAAAAGGGAAACATTTATATGAAATAAATAGTTCATATATAGGATATTGAAAAGGGAAACATTTATATGAAATAAATAGTTCATATACAGGATATTGTAAAGGGAAACATTTATATGAAATAAATAGTTCATATATATGGGATATTGAAAAGGGAAACATTTATATGAAATAAATAGTTCATATACAGGATATTAAAAAGGGGAATATTTATATGAAATAAATAGGATATTGAAAAGGGAATATTTGGAAAATGAATAGAGTTTTATAAAATGAGAATTCTACATTAGGAAGGTTTAGACCCGTGCTTCGCACATGGGTGTAACATGATATTGATTTAAAGTAAATATTTTTCAAAATAAAATATTATAAAAGAATTTGGGGGTTTGAATTAGGAATCTAAATGGAATTATTGAAATTAGAACTGACTGGAAATTAGTTGAATTGAATGACTTTCTGAGTATCGATCTGATGTTGGTTTCGGCCTTCGGGGTTAATATGTAGGGGTTTGTTCTCTTACTAGTTTACAGTTAGAGACTGATATATGTCAAAAGATAGTGATGCGAGAATCAGAAATGGAAACGTTTTCCAAAGTTAATAACATATATTTCCAAAATTAGAAAATAACGATTTGATGAATATATGGAAATGAGAAATGGGGAAATGAATAAATGTTGATTTATGATTGATCGATAGAATTTCCATCTGGAAATAATATCGTTGTTTGCACACATGTTTTCCTTTGATAGTTAAATCACCGACTATCAAAGATTTTGACCATTACCATTGTCAATACTGAGAGATCGGGATCAGATATATTATCTGAAAACCACTCCGTATGGCATTAGCATTGCGATCAAATATGATGAAGATAATTGAAGATGGAGTAATGCAAGGGTTGTCCTATTTACAGAATAGTACTTTTGGTTTGTCCAGTCCCATGACAACCAGTATGGACGAATGTCTGACAGAGTATATCTGGTAGATCGCGTAAGTTGATCGTTTCAAACGTATTTACGTTGGTGGCGGAGGAATTCGTTTCTCTTAGCTTATACCCGTGGTATTTTTAGGGAAATCAATTTGTGATTTGACAGGTACGACGATGTGGCATTCAAAGTAAATGAAGGAGTGATCTGTTAAAAGATACGCTATGACCTCAAGCCTCATCAACTGGGAAATGACAGAAATCGGGCAGGCAACATGGCTAAGTGGGTCGCACCCAATTAGGGTATATTTTCACCATCTGGAGAATATTCATATTTGTTATTTGTTTCAATTCTGTATCTCCCGGGAATGGTTATGTTAGTATACCAACCATAAGGTGACAATATATTCATAACATTCAAGCGAAATGAATGGTCGGTCATGTGTGGTCAAGTTACAAGATGTTCTTGTTGAACTCCAATGTATCGCTTCTAGAGTACACTGATCGGAAGGTGGATCCATACCTTGTCATAGTTGGAATCCATACCCCAATAAGAGCCCGATGTTTTGATTCTATATTATATATGTAGTACATGAGATGAAAGCGTTCTACTAGATTTCTATTTACTTGGTCTAGACACTATTATAATATTAGACAAGTATTGATTTTAAAGAAATGTTTTGGGTTATCATAAGGTAAAAACCATCCGTGTTTATGTGTGGATCGGTCTTACGATTATCATTTCTTTAGAAAGGATTTTAAAAGTTAAACAAATGATTGGAGTTTACTCACACCAGTGACATGACTAACCCAGAGTTTATTTTGTTTTGTTTTCCCTAAACTCTTGGGTGCCCAATTTTGTACGGGCAGTCAAATAGTCAGGATTTACAGATACTTGAAGAGCTGGAGCAGGAGGCTTCAGGATTAAATAGATTATTATTTCCGCTTTGTTGTAAAGGTTATACTCTAATAATGGTATTGTATACAGATACTATTTTATTTCAAAGTTATGTTATGAAATATATTTATCCGTTCCGCTGTGAGATTCGTGTTTACTCTGATGTTGTATGTTCTTCTTCTTCTATTCTAAGTTTCTATCTTATCTATCCTCACCCTCTAATTTCTTTCATGGACTATCCGGTATTTCCGATGCTTGAATAGTCGACATTAAGTTTATGTCGGTTACTCAGGATCGCGAAAACCCGGGTCGTTACAGTGGTATCAGAACTAAAGGTTAATTGATTAACTTGGCTCTGTGGCGTGACTCAGTAGAGACGGGGTCAGCAATACCCTAGATTGAGTTGAGTGTATATATATGAGCGCGTATTTGTTATTCAATATAAAATTGTTTTATATTATGGAGAGTTATTGGTTGAGTTGTTTGTGAGTTCTGGTCGATCAGTTTGATCCACTGTATCAGTAGGAGTTTATAAACACTCGAATACGATGAACCGACACAGTATGTTATGAAAAGAGGTAAATGAAATAATTTTACCCAAATTGTATTTTGATATAAACAAAAAAATAGATAATTGAAGTATTATCGTATATTAGATGTGTTGGTCGTAATTATAATCGAATAAGATTATAAAAAGTGAAACGGTTATGTATATAACCAATCAGAATTCATATAAGTGAAAAGTATGAAATCAGATGATTAAATCTTAATTAAAATCAGAATTGGAATTAAAATCCCGAAAATTTGAATAAGTATTTGTAAATGAATCTGGATTAAATATAAGGAAATTTTAAAATCCTGGGAGATTTTAATTTGTTTTGAAGCATTGTGAATGGTATTTTGAAATGTAATTCAAAATGGAAGTATTTAGAAATGGTTTTAAAAGTGATATAGTATTGAACTCACTTCGATAACTGGGAAATAAACCCGATGATGAATCGTGATATCTTTAGTGTTCATTTTTGAGTTGCTAAGTGACGGATTACTGCCAAAGATTTTGTTTTTGAATTGTTTTGTCAAAAGCAAGTTATTTTGAATCCTGAAAGAGGATATCTGGTTTTAGAAAAGCTAAACTGTTTGAAATTCCCTAAGAAAGATGGTTTGAATTAAAAAAAATTAAATTAGAATTTGTAAAAGAAAATAGAAATTGAATTTAAACCAGCTAAGTGGGAAATGAATTGAGATAGAAAATATCGAATTAGATTGGATTAAAGATAATCCAAAATGGAATTTGACTGGTAAGTTAAGGGTTGAAATTAATAATGGAATCTGAGTTAAGAACATAATTTGGCTTGGGTATAACCGAATGATTGGAATGACATTGGTATATGCAGGATTGGTAACACATGGAAAGGATATATTGATATGCCCGACAAAAAGGTACAGTTTATATTATATATGGGTTTGAGATTTTGATGAGCCGAATTGGCAAGCCGCTTGGCTGTTTGATTTTCTTTTGGGTTGAAGAAGGCCTAGAGAGGCGAGTTGGAGTTTGAGCTATTCACCAGTACAAAGGAGGTGTTGGCGAAAATTTTCGAAAAGTTAAGGTGTTAGAAAATTTTCAGGATTTTTGAAAATTTATGTTAGTAGGAATGAATAAATATTTAATTGAAATTAAATTGGTTCAGTTGAAACTGAAAAAGAAGTAAACAAAGAATTTGTAACTCAGTTAATAGGGTTTGTTTCCTACCTTAGCAATTTCGAGGACGAAATTGTTTTAAGGGGGGAAGAATGTAATGTCCCGTATTTTTACGGTATAATAATTAATTTATTTAATTATTTAATTAGTGATTTAGAGAATTAAATGGTTTTTTAATTAAATAATGTTGAATATTTAATTAATATAAATAATAGAATAATATATTTATTTCCGAAATAGTCGGAAATAGTGGAATTCACTATATTGTGTGAATTGGACAATTCAAAATATATATAATTCAGTTTGGAATTGAATTCGAATAATGAACATATCATTTAAACAAAGTTTGAACGTATAATTATAATATAATTAAAATCGAGCTCGAAATGGCGCGGCAGTTTGTTATTTGGCGATTCGAACTTCAATTGAATATACAGAATCCGTTTTAAGCCGGATTTCTGTGAAACAAGAAACGTTCGGAGCTAGTGAAGTATATTTTTCTAATGGAAGAGAAAAAACCAGGATTTCATCGTGTAGATTTTGATTTATGTCCAAATCAACTTTTAAAATAGTTGCTATGGAATTCATATATAATTTATAACGATATATAAAAGGAATTTCATTATAAATCGAATATCGATTTAATCGGGATTTGAAATATCGAGTTAGAAATTCATCTAGGAATATTCTGGAGCTTTATGGTACTATATTATGAATATATATGATAATATTAATTTATAAATATTTAATTTAATTGTTTTTAAATATATTTATATTTAAAAAGGATTTATTTAGAGCTTTAAAAATAGCCAGTTTTGCAAACAAACTCCGTTTTCGACGAAACTAATTTTTTTGGATCCAGAATATTAACTTTTTGCTAGATTTCAATTTTGATGATTTTTAGAGCCCGTACGTGATCGCATAGGATTTTAATGTAAAATACAGTCAATAATTTGACTTTAAAAATACACTGTGTGAGCATACGAACTCAGAATTCGACGAAACAAGTTCCGTTAGGTCCGTAGTGTCGAACTGTAGATGCATGTCCATTTTCGTCGAACTTGGGTGTTGTATGTGATTACAAGGATTTTTAATGATAAATGCAAATAGCGTTTGATTAAAAATTAATAAAATAATCAATATAAAAATATTTAAAAATTCCTATAAATATACCTTACCCCTTTTTATTCTAAACCTAAATTCTATCTTCCTCTGGTCAATCAAAAAATTCCGCCGCACTCATCTTTCTTCACAACAGCAAAACTTTATATTTGGAAAATCAAAAGAATTCAAATAAAAAGCTACAAATTCCAAAACATATATAGTAGAGATCATTTGCTTCTCTTCTTCATCCCAATATGAATCTCGAAGGGTTTGATGTCCGCTTGTAGTCACCGTCGATTGAAAGTATCGGCTAGGGTTCCAATATTCTTGGAGTTGAGGCATCATTACGTGATTTGATGTGGTATTTGGGTTTGTAGGAGAATGTAGCACTAAACTGCAGACTATCGTGGAGTTCGAGATGAAAACATGTCGCATGGTTCCAGTACAACTTCAGGAACAGCTCATGGTCGCGTATCATAGGGATGAAGCGGGTTCAGTATTTTGGGTCGGAAGCAGTATGATTTCTGGTGAGATGATTGACGGTGGAGTCAGTTTGATTGTTGTGAGATGTAAGTAGAGGCCATTGTTTTTTATTACTGTAGTGAGCGAGAATAATGGGTGCAACGTCCCTGGTGATGACGAGTTAGTATCAGGTAGGCATTTTAGTAAAAGGGGGAAGCAGCGTGTTGATTTGTTAAGAGGAAATGGGTTCCAGGAATTTTAACAAAGGAAGAAGGTGCTACTGTAAATAGAGATGGGGAGTTTTTGTAGATGGAAGGAGCGGCAATGTCATGGTGTTTAGTCTGGTCTTTTGGTTTCGAACATGAGTAACACGGAAGAGTTGATATTAATTGGTGAATTTGTTGGTCGATCTCGGAAAAAGGGAGGGAAGCTAAGGAAGTTCCAATATTTACTGTAATTGGTGAAATGGCCGTGACAGGTTTTATTAGCATCAAGGAAGAAGAGCTCAAATACGTGATTAACTTGGGTATTTATTCAGCCTAATGACTTGATTTAAGGAATTAATTTATTTTTATATAATAAAAAAAAACTTGTAACAATTATATCTTTATAAAACATGAACAGAATCCGACGAAACTAACTACGTTGGATTCGTAATGACGAAGACTACATTGTGGAATGACGAAGTCTACATTGTGGAACTATATTCGCTGCAAACAGGACCACAGGATTTTCGAGGAAAAATCAGATGTTTGTTTGATTTTGAACAAAAGCAGAATCAACGATGGTTATCGTTATTTAACGATAAATCACCAATGTGAGTAAATCTCACTAACTCCAATCAATTTATATTTTTATAAATATAATCTAGTAATGATAATTGATTGTTGTGTGTTGATTGGTTGGTTGGATTGCTTATGTATTGGTTGAAATTATAGATAATGATATATATATAAATCATTAATCAAATGTTGATTCTGTTTATCAGAATATTTCATATCGAAATGAAATCGATGTTATTATATTGTTTAACATCTATGGATGCAGTGAAACATGTCGAAGGAATCCAACTGGATTCCTCAACATTTATTTTACTGTTTTTCATATATTGTAATATATGATGTTATATAAAATATGTTGTTGATTATGTGTGTTAGAATGATATCGATCATTGTTATTTGGTATTTTAAATACCATATATAATACTGAAATTAAAATGGGAATTTTCAATGTGTATGTTGAAAATGAAATATATTTATATGAAATCAAATTATTTTATAAAAAGGAATTTAAAAGTGGATATTGAATAGAAAAGGAAATATTTGTAAAACAAATATAAAAGGAAATATTTATGAAATAAATATGATATTCAAAAGGGAAACATTTATATGAAATAAATAGTTCATATATAGGATATTGAAAAGGGAAACATTTATATGAAATAAATAGTTCATATATAGGAATAAATAGTTCATATACAGGATATTGAAAAGGGAAAAATTTATATGAAATAAATAGTTCATATATAGGATATTGAAAAGGGAAACATTTATATGAAATAAATAGTTCATATATAGGATATTGAAAAGGGGAATATATATATGAAATAAATAGGATATTGAAATGGGAATATTTGGAAAATGAATAGAGTTTTATAAAATGAGAATTTTACATTAGGAAGGTTTAGACCCGTGCTTCGCACACGGGTGTAACACTATATTGATTTAAAGTAAATATTTTTCAAATAAAATATTATAAAGGAATTTGGGGTTTGAATTAGGAATTTAAATGGAATTACTGAAATTAGAACTGATTGGAAATTAGTTGAATTGAATGATTTTCTGGGTATCGATCTGATCTTGGTTTCGGCCTTCGAGGTTAATACGTAGGGGGTTGTTCTCTTACTAGTTTACAGTTAGAGACTGATATATGTGAAAAGGTAGTGATGTGGGAATCAGAAATGGAAACGTTTTTCAAAGTTAATAACTTATATTTCTAAAATTAAAAAATAAGGATTTGATGAATATATGGAAACGAGAAATAGGGAAATGAATAAATGTTAATTGATGATTGATCGATAAAATTTCCATCTGGAAATAATATCGTTGTTTGCACACATTTTTTCCTTTGATAGTTAAATCACCGACTATCGAAGATTCTGACCATTTCCATTGTCAATACGGAGAGATCGGGATCAGATATATTATCTGAAAACCAGTTCGTATGGCATTAGCGTTGCGATCAAATATGATGAAGATAATTGAAGACGGAGTTATGCAAGGGCTGTCCTGTTTACATAATAGTACCTTTGGTTTGTCCAGTCCCAGGACAACCAGTATGGACGAATGTTTGATAGAGTATGTCTAGTAGATCGCGTAAGTTGATCGTTTCAAATGTATTTACGTTGGTGGCGGAGGAATTCATTTCTCTTAGCTTATACTCATGGTATTTTTGGGGAAATCAATTTTTGATTTGACTGGCATGATGATGTGGCATTCAAAGTAAATGAAGGAGTGATCTGTTAAAAGATACGCTTTGACCTCAAGCCTTATCAACTGGGAAATGACAGAAATCGGGCAGGCAGCATGGCTAAGTGGGCCGCATCCAATTAGGGTATATTGTCACCATCTAGAGAATATTCATATTTATTACTTCTTTCGATTCTTTATCTCCCGGGAATGGTTATGTTGGTATACCAAACATAAGGTGATAATATATTCATAACATTCAAGCGAAATGAATGGCCGGTCATGTGTGGCCGAGTTACAAGATGTTCTTGTTGAATTCCAGTGTATCGCTTCTAGAGTACACTGATCGGAAGGTGGATCCATACCTTGTCGTGGTTGGAATCCATACCCTAATAAGAGCCCATGGTTTTGATTGTATATTATATATGTAGAACGTGAGATGAAAGCGTTCAACTAGATTTCTATTTACTTGGTCTAGACATTATTATAATATCCGACAAGTATTGATTTGAAAGAAATGTTTTGGGTTATCGTAAGGTAAAAACCATCCGTGTTTATGTGTGGATCGGTCTTACAATTATCATTTCTTTAGAAAGGATTTTAAAAGTTAAACAAATGATTGGATTTTACTCACACAAGTCATGTGACTGACCCAGAGTTTATTTTGTTTTGTTTTCCCTAAACTCTTGGGTGCCCAATTTTATACGGGCAGTCAAGTAGTTGGGATTTACAGATATTTGAAGAGCTAGAGCAGGACGCTTCAGGATTATATATATTGTTATTTCCGCTGTGTTGTAAAGGTTATACTCTAATAATGGTGTTGTATACAGATACTGTTTCATTTCAAAGTTATGTTATGAAATATATTTATTCGTTCTGCTGTGATATTCGTGTTTACTCTGATGTTGTATGTTCTTCTTCTATTCTAAGTTTCTATCTTATCTATTCTCACCCTCTAATTTTTTTCATGGTCTATCCGGTATTTCCGATGCTTGAATAGTCGACATTGAGTTTATGTCGGTTACTCAGGATCCCGAAAACCCGGGTCGTTACAGTAGAGGTGTTCTTGTCACCCGTGGAAAGCAAACGATTGTAGTGAAATTCTACATGGTGAAGTTGGGACTGGATGTTGGATTGGTTAATCCAAACCTGTATAAAAATCCTGGTGTAATTTACTTTTCTACATTTCATTTTATTACTTATTTCTGGTTGCAATTTGTTTATATTCATAAGTAAGTAGTTATTACACATTTCACCACTTCTAGTGTCGTAATAGCCTTAAGATCCATTCAACACTGTGTTGTAGACACCCCAGTCCCCAACATGTGATGCATGTTACTAATATCAAACTAACCACTATAATGAAAAATATAAACCATTAATGGCATGCTCATACTTAAATTGTCAGCTTCAAAAAAGCATGATCATAAGATTAAAATAATATTATCTTCTTATTTCTTTTAGCCACTGCCAACAAATCTCTATTAACTTATGACTTTCAACATTACCACCATACTGAAAATCTACACATCTAACTAAAGTAAATAATTCAAGAATCATTCGACAGACCTGATTGATATTTGCTCGTACTCGTTCTATCCAAGATTCCCATGTTTATGTTGTTGCATTACAAAATGATAAATTTGGTGCAACAATAATTGCCATACGTTACATCCTAACATGAAGCACATATCTATTGAAGTATAGAGGCAAAATAAGGATGAATAATAGTTTGAAATTTTATAGTAGATGTTTGTAATATTGAGACAAACACAATTCAATTACAAATTTGGCATAAGTCGTTTACATGACATTGAATCTCCTTACATTTGGAATAAAATGGTCAAGAAATAAAGGTGCAAAACCCTAGAAATAAAGGAGCTGGTGGTGTTAGGGTTGAAATGGTGATGAATAGTTTGAAGCGATTGAAGGAGACAACTCTCAAATATCATGCCCTTACATGAAACCGAGACATTTCTCAACAAATGATTAATAACTGTAAGATTGGTTATAATTTTCTAAACCCAACAGCTAAGCTCATTTATCTTTTTGTGACATCAACCAATTTATATTTGAATTTAATTCCAAAAATGCAGACCATCGAATTGAGCTTGTGCAACAATTAATAGTCACTCATCTCTAACCTACACATGGTTTTATGCGTTGTTAGGATGCGTAAGTCCGATAAAATATTGAATATTCTATTGCATACGCTATTTTAACTACTCCCGCATAGACTTAAAGGAATCTGTTTCAAATACTGATGTAACAACATAGTTGTCAGTAAGTATTTTCTTTAGCCACCAAAGCGAGATGATTATTTCTTGATTAGGCCTAAGTAGATAAAATGTTTTTATGGGTTGGTTTGACTTTCACCAATGGGGATATTTAGTTAAATCAGTGTTTATCTAGAGTATACTGCAGATCATGGTTTATTTTCATTTTGGATTCCATTTATCTTTGTTCAGTTTATGACTTACTTTTTTTGACTTACACAAACTATCCAACTTTCTAAGTTTGAATTATGGTATGCCAATTCTTCTAAGTTTGAGTTGTTCTCAAAACTATCAATAGAAGAATTGACAGAACTTAGCAGAACTAATAGAACTATGGTATGACAAACTGTCAATAGCAGAGTTGTCATTTTCTCATAACTGAATTATGAAGCTTAATTGTCATAAAAATTGGTTATATTAATACACGCTTAGAAAGTGACAGCTTTGTCTAGTCTAAGGATTTTTAGGGGATTGTGGTGGCTTTGTGAGTAGAGCGCATGTTTAGATAAGTGGGGTAGGAAATTGGGGATGTTATTGGATGTGGAGTGTTGCTACTATAATGTTTGTGATGGTGTGTTAGAGATTGGGGTAGTTGTTATTGCGTTAGGAGGCATGGTTTGTCTGCGCTTGTAGGTGATGGTCGCTTGAGGAGTTAATGAGGAGAAGTTAGTTTGATGGTTTCTTAGGTTAGGAATAGAAGTGTTGTTGAGGTTGGAGCGATGCTTGTATGCAACTGTTTGAAGGTGTGCAGAGGGTTAAGGAAGATGGAAGGTGGAGCTTGTTTGACGTTTGTGGAAATGATGATGGGGAGATTGTAACTGCAGTTTGGGTGCAGAAGAGTTCGGATGATTGCCAGTTTGGGTTTGATGCGATGTGAGTAGTTGGTACATGCAGAGTAGTTCGGGATGAGGACAGTGTGGAAATGATGTTTGTTTAGAGGAAGCAATGCTATATTGAGAATTGTATGGCAGAAAGTGGATTTGGGAAGTGCAAAAGAGTGGTATATAGGTAGAAGAGAAGTGTCTGTTTTGATGGACATAAATGAGGTGTTGAATGGTGGTAGTTCGGTTACATTAACTGGAATATGTTGGATGATTGCTGCTATTCTCAATCTTTATACTCAAATCTTATATTAGCAGTTATCCATAACAGAGAAATTCTGGACTAGTGGAACAAGAATTATGCAATAAAATGTTAAAACCAAGGGAAAGAAAATGAAAAGAAACTAAGAATGCAATAAAATGAACAACTTGAAAATTCTTAAATGTTTGTGTTGACGATGTTTTCTTTTTTTTGTAACAGAAAGAATGAAATACAATGAACAAAAAATATAGTTAATTCACTTGTTCTATAGATAATTTGTTCATTTTTTTCAAAGTAGCTTTTTTGTTCCTATTCGTTTTAAACTAACTATTACATTATCTTGTTATAATTTCTAGTGTTCAAAACAATCTAAAGCAACGATATTATGTGATGAGGTATATGCATGACATAGTAAAATACCACAATTAAAGCATCGATTTACGAAAGGTACTACTTTAATTTGTTTCATTCTTAGCTATTATATGTTAATTATGGACGTTTTGAAACAATATTCTCTTATAAATTACAGGATTTTGCACAACGTGGTTCTTATAACACTACCACAAATCAGGTCATTTGCAACGGTTGTTAAACCCCTATTGTGTCGATTATTCAACCGATGCAAATGAAGTTGATGCAACAGACAAATTACTATTGCGTCTGTTAAACAACCAATGCAAATGATGCAAAGTTGCATCGATTGTTCTATACAACCGATGTCACAGAGCAGATGCAAATGGTTGTAGTTACTTTTCAAGGCTGGTTGTATTGGATCGACATTTAAAAAAAACAACGTTGCTGAATAGATGCAAAAAATCTTTTGTAACGGCTATAGTGTATTACATCGGTTGCTTATGCTATTACAACCGACGCAAGCAAAAATATTCATTTTCACTACATTTTTAAACCTTAAACAATATCAAATGGAATTTCAAATTTTTTAAATGCATTGGTATAATTGGATTTAAATATAAGATAACATAACATAATGATTTGCAAACAAAAGGATATTAGATACATATACCATTTTGCCTAAATTAGTAAGAAATCCTTAATACTTAATTATTTAATCGATGTGCTTCACATAACATTCATTGTACCTGCTTCAAAAATTGCTGCATCAACGGTGTTTTCATTATGATAATGACCAAGTTCCAATCCAATAGTGCTATTAACCTACCTGAGTATATTAATGTGCAAATTCAAATGCCTAATAAATAACACTGAAACTATTATAAGAACAGGCTTGAGCAATGGTTTTAAGTGTGCATTGTATTTCAGAAACAATAAGTAGACATTATTATAATATCACTAGATTTATAATAAAAGTGTTTTGGTTATCGTAAGGTTAAAATCCATCCAAGTTGATTTGTTGTGTGATCTTACGGGACACCTTTTATTTTAGAAATATTTATAAGCTAAAAGAATTGAATTCCTTATGAATTGAATTTTCTCGTGCTGGTTTTCTAGACTTACCTGGGCATTATTTTGTGACTATGCTTGGGGTCAGACCGAGCATAATTGATGGTTAGATTATATGTTTGGAGCTTAAGAGAGGAGCTGGAGTTCAAGATTTTACTTTCTTAGATTCTTGTTTTATGTTTTGCTAGTGTTCTTTTGTATTTATCTGGTTTTGTTTTGGACAGACTTTATAACTCTCCAAGGTTGAAATTTAGATAGTAATGTACGCTGATATTTGTTTATTAATAAAATTTCTTTCAAGTTGTAAAGATATTTTTATATATTATATGTTGTCCACTGCGATTGTGAGATTTGGTTTTTTCTTCTTTTTCATTAACCCTTAATGATTTGACTTCCCAAAACATGGATGTTCAGCACATGAGTACCATGGATGTATTAATGTGACTCTAAGGGTCAAAAAATTGGATTGATACACTCACAGTTTCGTAACAACATTTCCCTATCCTTCAATAGTCAATAATTTTCTCCTAAAATTTTTAAGATTTTAGGGCATAAAATTACTTTTCTTTTAGTATATAATTAAATGCCTTTTTAATTTTATTTTACAAATTCCCTATCTTTTCCTTTTTTCTTCTTTGCGTTACTTAATTGTCTTTCGTGCAGTTTCCTTGTTTCGTCATTCTCTAAATAACATTGTAATCAATATGAAAATTAAATAAAATGGATTATTTCTTATGAGTTTGATAGGAACAATTGATGCTGGCTATCCAAATACTAAAAAAAAAATGTTGGAAGCTACCCTTCAACAACAATTGATGTTGTAGCTATATCTATTCATACTTAGATTATTGAACATTTCAACATATCATTTCAATGTTACCCACATACTCTATGTTGATGTGCTTTTTGGTCAAAGTCATCACACGTCAAGTTCACGCTCAATAGCGCGCCCGGAATCAAGTCAGAGTATATAATTCATTCCTGGAATCAGCATCATTTCGATCACATATGGAAAATACGCGTCGATCACTCCAAAAAGGCTTGCACGCACTGCACCGGTCACTTAAAACTACTCGTGCAACTCAGCTCGACAAGGCAATATTCAGCAACCAAAACCTCAATTTTTCGCATTTACTGGGATGCAAAAATACATGATTTTATCCCTCATAGGATGCGAATCATGTATTTCGCATCCCCAGGGATATGAAATTGTATCCCTCTGGGTATACGATTTCGTATCCCTCAGGGGAAACGTTCCCTCGCCTCCAACAAACTCACATCTGTGGCCTCGCATCACGAAGCTTCGCCTCCCTTGCTTCGCATACCTCAATTCGATTCCCTACACCTTGCTTCGCCTACCTTACTTCGCATCACATCGAGCTTCGCATCCCCCCGAGACAATTGCATCCCCATAAATATCACATCCCTGGATTGTACGTACCACACCTCCCTTCGTATCCCTCGGGATACAATAATTCATATCCAAGGGGGTGCACTTTGTATCCCTACAGGGATACGAGACTTTGCACCCCTGAGGGAACGATGTCATCGTATCCCCAAGGGATACGAATATCTTATGCCTTGGGATGCGAAATTCATGTCCCCCAGATGGATACAAAATTTCTTGCCATACATCAAAGGGTGAAAATTTCAGGGTGTTGCTCTTCACGGATGCGAAATTCCGCTGTGTAGTCCCCAAATCTCATCTACTCCCACCTACTCCACCTCCTATAAATACCCCCTACCTCATTCTTCAAAGCAGCTGGATTTTTGGCATTCTAGAGCTCCAAAAACATCATTAATGGCTGCCATCTTCTTCTCCATGACTATTGGACATAACTTGGACCTATAAAACATTGCATAGACGTTTTCTCTCATCATTTGGACATCCAATTGGTTTATTGCATGCTTTTGAACATATTTTCACACTTTCAGACATTGGAACCATTTCTCGGACATTATTGACCAAGTCAACATACTTTTCACTCAACAAATAAGACAGAGGGCATTTTGGTCAAAGTTTAGAATTAACAAACATTTTGTTGTTCTACTATACAACTTTTTACATAGAAATTGTCTGAACTTGTACAAGCATTGTAATCGTCAGTTATATGATGAATGATTAATTTAAAATGGACGTAGATGTTAGTTCCAAACCATTATAAAAAGTTGTATATTCTCCCTGTATTTCTTTACTTTGGATATTCAGATTGTTGTTTTACCATAAACTTACACTTGGGAGTTGCCGTGCCCGAATAGCGACAATTCCCCACGTCAACACTTTGGTGCGCCAGGAAAGGGGGCACACAACTTCAATTTCAGTCTCAGTTCCCGACTTCAGTTCTCGACCTTAGCTCTCGACTTTGGTCTTCAATTTTGGAATTCAACTTAAAACTTTCTTTCGGAAGTGCATCTCACTCGCCTTCCGCTATCGTAAAATGGAAGCAACTAATTCGCTCAGAAGGAGTAGGTGTAGAGAAGGAGTAAGAACTCTCCTCGACCGAACACTCATCAAACTTTGTCACTTGAGACGTCATCGATGGAGTCATAAAATATTTAACTAAAGATCTTACCTCCTGCTTAGAACAACAGGAAAAGCACTTCCGCCACCGAGAAGCCACCATGGCCATTCTTCTCGCTTGACTCGAAGGATTTACAAGGCAGTTAGGCTAAGGAAATGTGATCAAAACAAGTGCTAGTTTTCCGCAAGGATTAGCTCGGAACTTGGGGGAACTTCCCGAAGAACAACCCTGAGTCAACACCAATCCGTAGATGGCTATCGGATCGGCTAAACTTCGAGGCAACACCCCAAATCTCATTTAAGGTTCAACTCAGGCTGTCGTCAATCAGATCTCGGGATCGGGCATTGGTAATGCCACTTAAGCGCCAGTGCGCACATCTTTGGACACAAGAACTCATGTGGTTCCGAATGTCGGAATTGTTCCCATTGAGGCACCTCAGATTAGGATCGAGCCAGATACTTTGCTTTGCTCTCGACCTTTTGCTAATGTTGGACTTGACGCTGGGGGAACTGGCGTTAATTTGCATAATCTCAATCTTTTTCTAGGTATGGGTAGTGAAAGTCAAGTCGCTGATATCATTCGACATTATGCTGGTGGCTGGGATCTTCATGCCAATTTGGACTGTGTTACTCGCAGCCCCTTCACTCAAGACATCAGGAACTCTCGAAACCCACTGGACTTCAAATTGCAAGTGTTAGAAGCTTTCGATGGTAGGAAGGATCCTAATGTTCATCTCATGCGCTACATGCACCATATGGAAGTGCACTCAGCCTCAGACGGCGTTATGGCAAAGTACTTCCCGCTTTATCTCATAGACATTGCTCTTTTATGGTTTAGACATTTGGAACCAGAATCTGTTAACAGATGGAACGTCTTGGTTGAAAAGTTTGTCGAGCAATTCAGGGTTCACATTGCCTAATGAAGGAACGTCATGACATTGACATCAATCAGGCAGAGATTAGGCGAGACTCTGTGAAAAATTCTTAATCAATTTAGCGCGGTAGGTGCCCCTGTCGATAGACCGGACCTGTTTATGGTCCTAATGGCCGTCATCTCCGACATCCTAGACAAGACATACTTCAAAATCTCATCGCGATAAGACCCGCTGAGGGATCTCGTTGAATTCTACTTCGAGGCTGAAAGGTTTCTTAGGGAGGAAGACTCCTATGACGAAAAGCCCGTTCATCAAATCAACTCTACAGCGAAAGTACGGTCGTCTGTGTTCGAAAAACGAAAGGGTAAATCTTGGGGAAATCAGAACCCACAACCTCACTTTGAGCCAAAGTTCTCAGCTTAAAATGAACTCACTTATGGCCTAGAGAGGATTTATCTCGACATACACGAAATTGTACATTTCCAGAAGCCCCTCAAGAGGGACCCAACCCCGAGATAAGCAAGTTCTGACAAATACTGCCTTTTCCATAGGAAACTAGGTCATGACATTGACCATTGCAGGTAGTTCCGTTATCTCATTAAATCCCGCGTCAGGCGCGACGAACTATAGCAGCACCTCCTGAATCCAACGTCAACAGTTGCACCACTTGCTCTGCCCCTACAACATCTTGAGATAGGGGTAGAACCGGTCGCCCCTAGGGCATCATCATGAACTAATCCCGCTCAGCAGATCCTCTTGGCTCTTCAGACTCCGGTCCATTACTTATGTTTGTTCTTCTTATTGGGGATTTCTCTCCCCTTTTCCTTTCCCTGTATGTAATCAAAGCAGCAACCTCGCCCCGCAAGCACGGAACCGGCTTGTGGTCTCCAGTCATTCTCGGCGTTGGACTAACGACCATTATATCCCTATGGAATTAATAAAAGAATACTTTGGGCTCGGCTCCACACTGAATCAGTCCAGTATAAAATTCGGGCTAAGGCTCCAACCTAGATCAGTGCAGTATTAAATTCGGGCTTCGGCTCCATAATGGATCAGTCTAGTATAAAATTTGGGCTCTGGCTCCACTCTGGATCAGTCCAGTATGAAATTCGGGCTTCGACTCCACATTAAATCAGTTTAGTATAAAATTCGGGCTTTGGCACCACACTGGATCAGTCCGGTATAAAATTCAGACTTCGGCTTCACACTGTATCAGTCCAGTATAAAATTCAGACTTCGGTCTCCCCTGCACTAGATCCGTCTAGTATAAACATAAGACTTCGTTGTCTCCCTGATCAGTCAGGCATAAAACTTTGAATTTCGATTCTCAGCTTTGGACTCCGGTCCAAGACATCCCCCAAAGATTGGGTCTATCGGGTGTCAAGATTCCACAGATGGGTCTGCCAAACATATGAACAATTCGACTCGGTCCGCCAAGCACAAAAGTTCCTTATTATAACCCTCTTAGCATGAAAATCTTAATAGCCTAGCCCATTGAATACATAATATTACATAACTTGTTCCGCCAAGTACAAAATCCCTTGCTCTGGAAAGACTCAGCCACCTCATGGCCTCCTATTTCCCGGATTCTAAGCATCCCTGACTCAACAATCCATTTTAATACGATCTCGACGATTGGTGAAGTTCTATTCTGAATACAATCTCATTGATAATCGGATAACTAATCTATTACAACCTTAGTGGTCGTTGGCTTTCCATCCAAATACGATCTTAGTGATCGACATATATCCATCCTAATATGATCTAAGTGATCGTCAGATTTCTATTCTAAATACGATCTCGGTGATCGTCGTGTTTCTAATCTTATTATGACTTCAACGGCCGTTGAGTTTCTATTTGACTACGATCTCAACGATCGTCCGGCTTCTCTCAAATCTCGGCACGTAGATTTGAGAATTTCCAGACCACTTACAAAACACATCTTCCTTCGATCAAGGAAGACATGTTTTGGGAGGAAAAAGTGTTGATGTGCTTTTTGGTCAAAGCCGTCACACATCAAGTTCACACTCAACAGCGACTCGGAATCAGGTCAGAGTATATAATTCATTCTTGGAATTAGCATCGTTTTAATCACATATGGAAAACACGTGTTGATCACTCCAAAAAGGCTTACGCGCACCGCGCCGATCACTTAAAACTACTTGCATAACTTAGCTCGGAAAGGCAATATTCAAAAACCAAACCCTCAATTTTCGCATCCCCTAGGATGCGAAAATACGTGATTCGTATCTCTCATGGAATGTGAATCACGTATTTCACATCCCCATGGATATGAAATCATATCCCTCTGGGGATGCGATATTGTATCCCTCAGGGGATACGTTTCCCTCGCCTCCAACAAACTCACATTTGTGGCCTCGCATCACGAAGCTTCGCTTCCCTCGCTTTGCATCCCTCATTTCGACTCCCTAGACCTTGCTTTGCCTTCCTCACTTAGCATCAGATCGAGTTTCTCATCCCCCGGGACAATTGCATCCCCCTTGAACATCGCATCCTTGGATCGTACCATGCCCCTCTTCATATCAATTGGGATACGAATTCCATATCCTTTGGGATACAAAAATTTGTATCCAAGGGGGTGCACTTTATATCCCTACAAGGATATGAGACTTCGCACCCTTGAGGGGTACGATGTCATTGTATCCACAAGGGATAGTGTGGCTTCTTTGATTGAGAATAGTTGAGCCCGGAGGAAAAGCATTCCCACCGCGTATCAAAAGGATGCGAATTTCAGGGTATTGCTCTTCATGGATGCAAAATTTTGCTGTATGGTCCTCAAATCTCACCTACTCCTACCTACTCCACTTCCTATAAATATCCCTACCTCATTATTAAAAGGGGTTGAATTTTTGGCATTCCAGAGCTCTAATAACATCATTAATGGCTGTCATCTTCTTCTCCATTACTATTGGACATAGATTGGACCTATAAAACAGTGCGTACACGTTTTCCCTCAACATTTGGACATCCAATTGGTTTATTGCATGCTTTTGAACATATTTTCATACTTTCGTACATTGGAGCCATTTTACGGACATTGTTGACCAAGTCAACACACTTTCACTCAAGACAAAGGGCATTTTGGTCAAAGTTTAGAATTAACAAACATTTTGTTGTTCTACTATACAACTTTGTACATAACAATTGTCCGAACTTGTACAAGCATTGTAATCGTCAGTTATATGATTACTATAAAGTGGATGTAGGTGTTAGTACTGTACCACTATAAAAATCTGTGTGTTCTCCCTGCATTTCTTTACTTCGAATATTCAAATTGTTGTTTTACTATAAACATACAATCGGGAGTTTGCGTGCGTGAATAATGACAATTCCCCAAGTCAACACCTTAATTAACCTTTCCGACTTTTAGTAAATAAACCCCAATTGTTACTTTTAAATACTACCACCAATTATTGGCTGAACAATTGATTTCCACATCGTAGTAGGCCAAGATGTACAATTATAAAAAATGAAAATAACTTAATGGAAAATTTGGTCCTTCGAAATAACATCTCTATGTTTCATCCTTCCTTATCTCTTCCTTAGCCAATGAACATTCTCTATGTGTGTTTTTTGTCTCATCATCCTATATTATTATCTTATTTCAACGTAATTCTCTTGATAGTATTCTCGATTTTTTATATTTACTTTTTTTATCTAGATCTTCCATTCGAGTATACTCTAGAACTCGTTGAAGCTTACTTTTATTCCATTCAACATTCCCTTATGGGTTCTTTTTATGGCAAGTATATATGTCTTATTATATATTCCTAGGTTTATACTAACATTTGTTACACTCTATGGCAATTCCTTATTGTACTCTATGAGAAGTCATCGCTATTTTCTATACAGCCTTAGCTTTCACCCCATCTTACCTAGGCAAGCATCCAAATCTAATTCATATTAAAATTTTGCTTCGAGTTTAGCCACTTTTTTCGAAAACAGATTTTTTTAAAACACTTAATCCAAAAAAAATATTTTTAAGAGAGAAAACTTGGAGTTTTTTTACTAAATTCAAAAATAACATGGTATCTTAAATTTAAATTAAGCTTATTCATTTTGACCAAAAGTAAATGTTAACATTTTACTTTACAAAGGTACTTTCTTTTTAAATCAACAGGCATCTTACATCTTAAAATCAGGAATTTTAACTCAAACCATTTGTTAATTTTTTTACCTTCAAAAACTCAATTGCTACATGAAAACATTTGTTTAAAAGCGCATTTTACAATATTTTCAAAATACACTATAAATTTTTAACAATAAACCTTACCAGACGACGATACTTCTATCTTATTACTTTCCTATTACTTATGATATCTCCAATTTCAATCTTAGCAGTGTTTCTAATAACATATTACGGGACTTTTAAAATATATTTGAAATATTTGTGCATAATTATGGAAAAAAAATCAATTTTTCTTTGTTTTTCCTCAGCTTCCTCTAGTACTTCTAATTAGATTACTAGCAATATTTTCAATATAATCTCCCAGTGTTATATTAAACTACTAAGCATATTTTAAATAAATTTATAATGTTTTTTATTTAATAATGTTAAGTATTTAATATCCTTTCTCTCTAAACAAATCTTATTTAAATAATTTACTCTTTATATAACATTTTTCATGATTTACAGTCTTTCTTACCCTACCATTTTAAGTTGTTTGTCTAATGTGTTGTTTTCGAGTTTTTATCTTCTTTCCCCATCATTTTACCTCATATCAAACTTGTACTACGTCCTATTTTCCGCCCCCAAAAATAATTTGCAATTTAATTGTTTTCCCTATTAGAAAATAAAAACAACAAGTTATATATGCTTTTCTGTTTTTTTTCAAAAAAAAAACTTTTCGACCATTTGGTGGGAACATCCAATTTAGCGAATTTTTATTTCAACTAAAAGTTTTTATCTAGATATACATATATAGTTGGAAATTTATATTTACTTACATTTTAGAAAAGGGTTTCACCATTTTCAATTAAATCCATAAAAATAATTTCAAATGTATTACTATACTTTTTCTCAAATCCTTTGTATATTTATTATATTCTTTCATATAGGGTCGAAATTATAGTGGCATCTACTTGTCCTTATATTTTGAACTTCTCTTCTCCTCTCTGTACATTTTAACTTTTATCAGTTTCCAAAATACCTAAAATCAAGACATAATCTTAAAATGGTTACAACACAACTTTCTTCGGGAACTTATTTAATTCTTGGTTTTTGATATTTGCAACATATAGACTCTTACTTTTCCCCATTGTTTGGACATATATATACATACACACCATTAATCGAAAATCTTATAGGGACTCACTACCATTGGACTATAAGAGGTCCCAACCATAGAGCTACATATCACTTGACTTCAAGGGTCATCCATATACTGCATTCGTTCTCTTCTTCGGTCGACCCTTTTCACACAAACTATTTCCCATGGGGTAATTAGGGCGGGTATATATCTTAAACTTCAGTTATTGTTCCATAATTGACTTACCTATCTTTTCAGAATATAGTTGTAATTACTATATTTTTTGAATTTATATGATTTGACATATATTAAATTTGCAGTTATAGTAAAAAAATACAAATATGTTCACTTGACATTTCCGACTTCTTAGGACGAATTAGCTAAGTTTTGATGCCAAATGTGACAACCCATATCCCAACGGGACTAAATTTTCGTCCATTAAAGTGCATATTATTGGTTTTGTTATTTTGAAAATAACAAACGCATATTAGAAACCATTGATGTAAACTTATAGTGAAACAATAAAGTATAATAACATATATACTAACAAAAGTCAAGACTTTGGAGGATAAGTGTCTCTATTAGTGTTGAGTGTGCATAAGGAAACCCATCCATCCACTGTTCCTGACTTGTACTAGTATATGTTCCTCTAAAGTTATCAGGGTAAAATAATGAGGAGAGGATTAACATAATATTCAGTGATTGCTAAGTTACACATTTATACATAACGGTACTTCACGCTGGGAATGCAAATAATGTATCTTAAGGCTAACTTAACACTAAAGTGGACTGATAGTGTTTAACGGATTTTATGAAATCTTTTTGAATATATCCAAATCAAATGCAAATCATAAATATGAAACAACCACGGAATCAAACATAAATGCAAATAATAAGTAAAAGCAGTAAAGGAAAGTTCAGAGTTATCCTACATCCAGTCTCACACAACTTAAGATTATGCAGATTTCTTTTCAAATAAATTTCAATATTATAATCCTCCATTTCAGGGTTATGAGGTACACTCCCACCTACTTCCGAGCATGGGGATCTCTCTTGATTTAACTAGGCTACAAAATCACCTAATTGATTTATGGGCCACAATCACACCCAGTTTATTTAAACAAGCAACAACCACACCTTTTCAGTAGCAATTTTATAGAGAGACTCAATAGGACTTTGATCTTTCAATCTTTAATTACAAATGACCCTATAACTCCGAATAACACTTAGATTTTTGAGAGAGAGAGAGATTGATAGAGAATTAAACTAGAGAAGATCATGTTTGATTATCTTTGAATTTCAGCAGAGTTTGGTTAAGGATTCTCGAAATTTAGAAAGGAAATGAAGTGGATAAGGAGTGAAGAAAACAATAAAAAGTAGTTAAAAAAATTGTTTTTTGGTTAGTTATTTATAGGAAAGCAACAACTATGTCTATTCATGAAGATATTTAAACGAATAGACTCTTCTTTTAAAATTTGAAAACTTGAATTTAACGGCCACCATATCGACATGGGGTATCCATATATGTTGACATGCGCTTTGTAAAATTGAAAATTAAATTTTAAAAAACAATGGAAATGATGTATAAATTGATTGAGGTAATTCTAAAATTTAGACAAATTATTATTAGATAGTAGAATAGAGACTAAAACATATATTTATAATGTATAAAAGTGATATATTAAAACATAAGTAAATATTTTTGACTTTTAAAACTTATTGAAACAATTCTCAGACTTGTAAAACATTCTAATCATAATAAAAGTAAATAATAACACTTGTTAAAACATTCTAGAAAATGTTTTTTTTTGTAAATAAAATACTTAACATATAAAACTATAAATAAGAATATAAGAAAATCAAATTAAAAACATAACTCGAGATTAAGGCTAGAACTTTGATTTTTAAAAACAGCAATAAATTACAAAGATAACAAAGAGGAAAATATTTACAAAAAAGAAATATTTAGAAATCAAAAATAAGTTATTCAAAGCAATTTTGATTTTGAGGCTAAAAAATCAAAAGGAAATTTGGAAAACACTTTTGAAAGTTCGTGGGTTCCATCCGCCTATTAAAATTCGAATAGAGATGTTTGTGCTATTATGAAGTTTACATATAAATCTAGATTCTATTATTTATCTTGATATCTTGAATTCTTAATACTCATGAGTCTTCAATCTTGAATTCTTCTTCTTTGTAATCTTGAATCTTTATACTGTATAGTCCTCATCCTCAATACCTATCTATTAATATCCTGCATTTACATATATAACTCAACATAAAATGTTAGGATACATATTTTATAATAAGTTATAAGGTTGTTGTCATCAAAGCCATCATCTCAGGAACTAACAGTTTATGATGATTGTCTTCCACCGTATGTTATGTCTTCTTATTTTACATAGTTGGCTCGGCTTCACATACATGTACGACGCATTCTATCTTCTCATGGTGGATTAAATAACTACATATGTAGATATATAAATATATGTACTGTAATCCCCCATTCGACCGTCTTACCTTCACTATAAGTGTCAAAAACTCAGCACCTTGTTCGGATCCATTACCAGTGTTGTATTACGTCGTCGTCACCATGCATACCAAGGAACTCCCATGGTTGTTAACAACGATGTCATATTGTTATCAATATTCTATCCATTTTGAAATGGAAAATTAACAAGTTTAGCCTTATTTACAAAAATTATAACATGTTTAGCCTTATTTACAAAAATTATAACATGTTTAGCCTTGTTTTGGAAATATTTACAAATATAGACCTGTTTTATTCGGGGAGAGAACTGGGCGCATTTGCAATGTTCGATTTTGGGTGCATTTTCAAAGTTCGCCTGTGTATTCGTAAATACCCACATACTTCTTCATAATTCTGATCCATACTCAACTATATCTTCTCAACTCTATTTCTCTTAACAATGCCTTTATGGCCATTATCTCTTGACTCTGATTTTGGCGTCCCCCTTCACTCCATTCCAACGTCAAGTGATCACACTGTTATTGATTGGAATATAAACTATCAAGAACAACATTACGAGGAGCTTGCTCTTGAATACCCGGACCTTGACCCGCTAACACTTCAACCGGGACCTAATGAACCTGCGAATGTCCCATACGTGAATGAACATCCTGTTTTCAACTCTATATAGAACAAGAGGTTGAGAAGGTACACTTAAATCAACCCTCATCTGAAGAAGAGGTTAACTCTTACCTAGTTTGCTGTCACTGTGGATATATGACTGAAGTTGTTGTAACAGCTGATGGCGAAAACATTGGTCGTCGAACACTTCTTTGTTCCAATTTTCCCAACGGTTGCAATTTTTCAGAATGGATTGACGAATTGCTTTGTCCAAGGGACATAGCATATGCGAACGAGCTGGAACAAGAAATTAGACGTCTCAGACAACTTCTACAAGACTTGCAATTTAACCGTAACCACTAGTGTTCCTATTATCTATTGTCGTAGTAATATTTCGAATACTAGTTTGAATTATTATTTGTATGTTTGTATAAATGTAGAACTTGGAAGATTGATATGAAGTATTGTATGTTTGTTTTTGTCTAGTAAAATGGGTTTGATTATTACTTTTATATGTTATTACTGATTAAAATCAAAGTCTACAGCCAAAAAAACTATGTTCGAAATATGAAATTAAAAATGGACATTCAGTTATTAAAGAATTTTCAAGCTGTTCGAAATTTGAAATTTGAAATGGACATTCACTTGTTAACTAAAGCTGTGCCAAAGTTGATCCAAACAGTACGATCTACAATGAAAAAGGTGATTTGTTTAGACACTGATAAGCTGGTCCAAAATTGTCCTATTTGGTAAAGCTGGCCAAATGAGTCATTATTTCGAAATAGATGAGCTGACAAGACTCTGCCTAATCTGACTTAAAGCTTATCCATTGTGATAAAGATGGACAAAGGACAAATGAATCATTATTTCGAAACAGTTGAGTTTACAAGACTCTACCAAATCTAACTCATAGCTTGTCCATTGTGATAAAGCTGGACAAAAGACATTGACGATGCTTTATTTCGAAATAGATGAGATAATTACAGCTCTGTCAAATCTGACCCAAAGCTTGTCCATTGTGATAAAGCTGGACAAAGGACAAATGAATCATTATTTTGAAACAGACGAGTTGACAAGACTCTGCCAAATCTGACCACTAGCTTGTCCATTGTGATAAAGCTGGACAAAGGACATTGACGATGCTTTATTTCGAAATAGATGAGATGATTAAATCTCTGCCAAATCTGACTTGACAACGACATTGCTGAGATAATTGAAGTTGATTTGACAATGACATTGTTGAGATGTTTTTCCTATTTCAAATCTCTTTAACACATTATTTCTCATTTCAGAAACACTCCTACACTTACTTCAAATAACTTCAAAACTAATATACTCACTCAACAATGGCGCCAAATTTTATTCTTATACTTTGCTACTATGGCACTGAATTTCTCGTGGATGAGCACCAAAATGGAAATTATGTTGGAGGATTCTGGAAACCCGGAAGAGTTCACAAAGGTTGCACACTTGATGCTTTGAAAGAATTAATCTTCAAAGCAACCAAAATTAACCCTCTCGAATATGATATTGATTTGTTGGTTAACTGGCCTACTGATTCAAGGTGGAGAGCAGTATCACTCTTAGATGATGAAGATGTAGAAGTAATGTTTTCTGCTGTTAAGAAATCGATTGAGCTGTTTGTTGGAAAAACGGAAAAAGCAATCGTGGAAGAAATCGCCCCATCTCCCATCATGAGTACCGATTTAGGGTATTTCTCCTATGTACCTCCCATCATGGGAAAAACTCATGTTCCTTCACTCATCTTTAGTTCTCCTATGTACACCAATCTGTATTTTCATCCGAATGTGGGCGAGCAACATCAGCAGCAACAACAAGCTTTTCTACCAAATGTTCATGAGCAACAACACCAAAATTTTTCTGTCAGGCGACTATAGGGAACAATTGCAACATGTTGTATTTCCTTTTCAGTCAGAACTGTACGATATGATCCAGAAGTATGTGTTTCACATTAATTTAGTTTTCTAACTACTCAATGAAATGTAAGATGTGATTGAAATCCATTTATTAACATATTGACTGAAGAATACGAATTAGATTGGGGTGCAGGACCTTCAAGACAGACAAATGCTCTTAATGAAGACATAAATATCCAAGTAAATGATCATGTTGATAGCATGGTGGTTGGCATGATAACTGCTAATGATACATGCTGGATGCAACGAATGGAAGTCAACAATGAACCACTAGACTATGACTTTCCAAACATGGAAGATCCCAAAGATGATGGTGCTGAAGTTCAAATGGAAGTACCATTGGATGATGTTCTCTGCACGGATCAAATGATGGCCAGATCCGTAGTGGCTAATCTAGAGTTTTCAGGTGCAAAATTCTCGACTGCTTGCGTACAAATTGGTTTTTCTATTGGGATGGTATTCTAAAGTAAAAAAAAGTTTCTACACCAACTTACAGAGTGGCCTACTCTGCACGGTGTTTCGTACAAGCTAATCAAGTCAAATAAAACAATATACACTAATGTATGTAATGCTGATGCTATATATACGTGGCGAATACATGTTATAGTGTCGAAGAAATCTCAAACTGGATGGTGGGAAATTAGAAAGCTTCCTTATGAACATAACTGTGTCAAACATACGATTAATGCTAACCACAAGCAAGCCACTTCTTGATTTCTTATGTCCAAAATCATGTCTTTTGTGAAGGCCGATTTGGATATCTCAGCTGGTACGGTACAGGTGCTTGTTGATGACCAACTCTTCATCAAAATCAGTTACATGAAAGCTTGGATTATGTTGAATAAAGCATTGGAAATTTTTTATGGTGACTGTGCTGAATCGTATACGAGTTTGCCTCAATATTTTGAGGAAATAAAAAGATGTAATCCAGGTTCAATAGGACATATAACACACGATGATGTTGGAATATTTTAGCGTGCTTTTTGGGCATTTGGTCCTTCCATTGCAGGTTTTATACACTGTCGTCGATTGCTATGTATTGACGGGACACATTTGTACGGTAAGTGCAAGGGAACATTGCTTGTTGCTACTGCTGTAGATACCGAGGACTGCCTTTTACCATTAGCTTATGTAGTTGTCGAATCCGAATCATATAATTGTTTAGCCTAGTTCTATTCATGTATGCGTGAGTTCATTTATATTGTACGAAATCGTTGCATTACTTTTATTTCTGACAAAATGAAAGAGATCCCAAAAGTTTTGCAGGAAAGATGGCAAGAACCGCACAAACATAGGTTTTGTGCAAGACATCTTGAAGCGAATTTTCAAGCTGTGGGCCATTGAGAGAAGCGACTAACAAGCTTGTTTTACGCTGCTGCATGTGCATCATAAGTAGCTGAATACACTAAAATCAAAGAAGAAACCAAGGCAACTAATCCGCGGGTGCATGACTGGATTGAACGAAGCCTAGGGAATTTTGAAGAAAACTGGGCACCATACAGTGATGACGGTGGTTGCTTCCATGTTATGACAACCAACGCATCTAAAAGTTTTAATGGTGTACTAAAAGGCGCCAGATCATTGCCTATAAAGGCATTGGTTGCAAGGACGTTCTTTCGATCAGTTGAATATTTCTATAAGAGACGGGAAAAAAGAGAGCCTCTGAAGACAAAAACTTGCTCCAGTATGGGAAGATAAAATTGAAGATCATGCTATTGAAGTACGTCATTGTAGTCTTGTTCGATTTGGTCGATCTAAATGGCAAGTGATTCATTATGACAGAGATGAATATGAAGTTGAGATCAAAGGTTCTCATTGCTCCTGTACATGCAACATCCCATTTTGCAGAATACACCGTGTGCTCATGTGATGGCGGATTGTTCAACACAGGATTTTGGTATAAACAGAGCACGTCACGATTTTTATTTTAAGTGGTACTCTGTCCAAAGTTATAAAATGTGACGACCTCCCATAACCCCTGCACTAAACAAGAGGAATGCTATGCTGAAAAGTGTGTCAGGCAGCTATGGACGATCATCAGAGTAGGTAAACACAAACGGAACCTATCGTTGAGCTCACAGCGCACGAATAAAATATAATAGAACATATACAATAGGCGGAAATAGTGGAGCATCATATAACAAACTTTTGAAATTTTCGCAACATTCTGAAAGATTATCCATACATCAAAACATCAAAGTCTGTACATGAAGCCTCACTACAACACTCATAAAGCAACATAAACAACGGAAACAACAATATAAGATAGTAATAAAACTTGTACGTAAGCCTCCAACTCACCATCGATAAACATCATTATCCTCACTAAGGTATCACCTGTCACCTGCTACTCAGTATGCCTATCCACAATAGGATGGACAATCCAAGGTAATTAGAGGGAAACATAAAACCTTAACTCAGACAACAGTCTTAGTGAGCGATAAAACAGCTATCTACCATCATTAACAAAGTATATGAGAATAGGTAGATTTCCCAACCACTACCCAATACCAGAGATGAACTTACACCTGCCTTCCCCACATCTGACAGTGATAGCATTTACATGTGAACATTTAAACCATACATCCATGGAAACCAGAACAACCATCTATTCATGGCAATCAAAAGTAACCAAACAATAGCAATCATTGCAATCAAATCATATATCTCATGTAAACCATCCTAATCGAGTTCAACAACCCTCAAGCATAAGCCCTAGAGACCTAAACCAATATTAGACAAGCAAGAAAGAAATATCTCCATCGATGCCAGACAATCTACATGAGATGGTACAAACAAAACAACCAAGCATCCGACATCCATGACTGATTTTGGCCATCACTGCCAATCCTACTTTGAAACCATCGTTAATCGTATGACGACTACCCGCCATATGTCAAGGTGTAACGGCTGGAAATTTCTGACTCCTCGAGAGTCGAAACTCCCGCGACGTTAGTGAAAGAAAGTAGAGGGTGAGGAAGAAAAGATAGAACTAATAGAATAGAAGAAGAAGAACTTACATCATCAGAGTAAACACGAATCTCACAGCGGAACGAATAAAATATAACATAACTTTGAAATACAAATCAGTACTCGTATATACATACCATTTCAAAGTACAACACTTAACAACACAGCGGAATAATAATAGCTACAATCCTGAAGTCTTCTGCTCCAAGCTCTCCAAGTGTACCTGAAAAATCCCGACTACTTGACTGCCCGTACAAATTTAGGCACCCAAGAGTTTAGGGAAAAACAAACAAAATAAACTCCGGGTCAGTCATGGGACTGGTGTGAATAAAACTTCAACACTTGGTTAAATAAAGGATATCTTTCTGATATTATAATAATGTCTAAATACAAATAGATATCAATCTAGCAGAACGCTTGCATCTCACGTTCCACATACATAGTATACAAATAAACCGTGAGCGCTTATTGGAGATTGGATTCGAACAGACAAGGTATGGGAGCACCTTCCGATCAGTGTACTCTAGAGGAGATACACTGGGTTCAACAAGAACGTCTTGCAACCCGGCCACACATGACCGTCCACTCATTTAGCTTGAGTGTAACGAATATATTATCACCGATGGTTGGGATCAGCAACCATCCTTCCCGATAAGGGACAGCATTGAAATAGATTATAAAGAAGTACAATTGAATATTCTCTAGATGGTGATAATACACCCTGCTTGGGTATGGCCCAACTAGCCATGCTGCCTAGCCCAACTTCTGTTATTTCCCGGTGGTGAGGTTTGAGGTCACGTTTATCACTTTGACAGATTTTTGCTTCAATTACTTTGAATGCCACATCGTCATACCCGCCAAATCGTTATCGATTTCTCAAGGCATCACGGGTATAAAAGCTAAGAGAAACGAATTTCTCCGCTACCAACGTAATACGTTTAAAGAGATCAACATATATGATTCGTTAAGAATTCTTTGTCAGACACTCGTCCATATACGTTGTCCTGGGACTGAACAAACCGAAGGCACTATTCAGTGAATCCATCCTACCTAGGCTTTTCACAATAGCCCTTGCACTTCACTCCGTCTTCAATTATCTTCAGCGTACTTGATTCGCAACGCTTATGCTAATACGGAGTGGTTCTTCGGCTAATAATCCAACCGGTCTCTCCATATTTACAACGTAAATATGGTCAAAACTTTGATAGTCTGTGATTCAACTATCAAATGAAAACATGTCGGTTTACAAACAACGATCTTATTTCCAAATGGAAATTCGATCGATCAATCATCATATGTTCATATTTCCTTATTTCATATATTTAGAAAATATCTGTTATTAATCATTGGAAAACATTTCCATAGCTTATTTTCACATCACTATTATTTCGCAACTATCAGTCCCTAACTGTAACTAGTATGAGAACAATTCTCTAAGTATCAAACCGGAAGGTCGAAACCAACATCAGATCGTCACTTAGAAAACCGTTCAACTTACCCTCTCCAGTCAGTTTCTGAATTTGCTTAACTCTATTTCTTAAATTCTTATCATGAAAACATTTCATTTTCTATGTTTAGAAAACATATCTGACTATATTTGGAAAACGTTTCCAAAACTCATTTACGGATTTCCAATGAACGTTGTATAAAACATCGTTTCGCTTAATCCATTTATCGCTTATTCCTTAACTTTATTCCTAATCAACCTTTTAGATTGAACCATAACTATTCCTTTGTCAATTCTGAAGTCAATCAAGTTGGGGTATAATTACCTCGCAGACCTTAATTGAACAACGTCCTTTACTGTGAAATAGATGAAGCTCATCACTCACTTTTTACAATCATCTGTTTACGCAAATTCTCGGATTCAGGTTACGAATCCACTTCTTATATGACAACGTTTGATTATAACTATAACGTTATAATTCCAACCCCTAAAATATCTAACCTAAATTATAAATTTATTTCCTAACTCGAATAATTTAATAGACACCTAATTTCTAAATCAATCACTAAATCTTGATTTAAACCCTGGAAGGTAAATAGTACTTTCCCGAATTCGATATAATTGAATTCGACATATTACTCTCTTTCGAGTAATCTCTATTCGATTAACTCCCTTGTTAATAACTTATATTCGATAAACTCTATTTCGATTAACTCCTATCGAATAACTAATATTCGAATAACTCTTCTTGGTTGGCTCTATTTCATTAACTCTTATCGAATAACAAATATTCGATTTTCTCAAATGTGTCAATTCTTATCGAATAACTAACATCCGATTAACTTAAACGGATTTACTCTTATCGAATAACTTATTCGATTAACTTAACTCGATTTTCTTTACTCGATTATCTCAACTCGATTACTTAACTCGATTACTTAACTCGATAAATCTTAACTCGATAACTTAACTTAACCCAAATCGATTAACTCAACTCTAATCGATTAACTCAATTTGATTTACTCCTTTGAATAACTAATTCGAATAACTTAATTGATTAACTCCTTCGAATAACTAATTCGAATAACTTACCTTCGAATAACTGCTATTCGATTTACTCTAACTCGATTAACTTAATTCTAATCGATTTACTCCATTTCGATTCAACTTAATTCAAATCGATTAACTTAACTCAAATTGATTAACCCCTTTCGAATAACTAAATTCAATTAACTCAAATTGAATAACTAATATTCAATTAACTCTTACGTGTTTAACTCTATTCGAATAACTAATTCGAATAACTTATCTTCGAATAACTAATATTCGATTTACTCTAACTCGATTAACTTAATTCTAATCGATTTACTCCATTTCGATTCAACTTAATTCAAATTGATTAACTTAACTCAAATTGATTAACTCCTTTCGAATAACTAAATTCGATTTAACTCTTCTCAAATAACTAAATTCGATTAACTCAAATTGAATAACTAATATTCAATTAACTCTTACGTGTTTAACTCTATTCGAATAACTAATTCGAATAACTCTAACGTGTTTAACTCTATTCAAATATCTAATTCGAATAACTCATTTCGAATAACTAAATTCGATTAACTTGTATGTGGTTAACTTTATTCGAATAACTAATTCGAATAGCTTATATGTGTTTAACTCTATTCGAATAACTAATTCGAATAGCTTATATGTGATTATCTCTATTCGAATAACTAATTCGAATAGCTTATATGTGATTAACTCTATTCGAATAACTAATTCGAATAACTTAACTCTATTCGAATAACTAATTCGAATAACTTATTTGATTTACTCCTTCGAATAACTATTATTCGAATACTTTATTTGCTTATAAAGATTTCCCTTTTTATAACGTTTATTCATTAAAAGATTTCCTTTAACAACGTTTATTCATTTATAAAGATTTACTTTTAGTAACGGTTCTTCACTTTATAAATGTTCCTTTAATAACGTTTCTCCCCTTCTAAGGATTTCCCTTTAAGAGCGTTTATTTACTTTATCGGTGTTAAAAACAATTCCTACTTCTCTATATAAGTTCAAACTTATATATCCCATTTATCAAACAATAAATATTTTATTTAATTTATAAAACAATATTTATAAATTAAATCTTCTCACTTTATCTGTTAAAAATAGATTTCCTATTTAATACCTCCTTAAAATCCATATCGTGTTATACTTGTGTGCGAAGCACGTGTTTAAATCTATCCTTGTATAATTCTATTTATTTTCCGAACAATTGTTCCTTTATTTATTCCCTAAATAAATATTCCTTTATTCCATTTATTTATAATCTAAATAAATGTTCCTTTATTTATTTCCTAAATAAATATTCCTTTATATTCTAATTCATTTATTTTCTAAATAAATGTTTCTATTTTATTTCATTTATTTTCTAAATAAATGTTTCCTTTTTCATTTATTTATTTTCTAATTAAATAAATGTTTTCCTTTTATAAAATCCTATCGATTTTATAAATAAGATTCATTTTCAATATAAACATTGAAAATCCCCTTATCAACATTTCGGTATGTTATGGTATTCAATCATATCAAATCACGATGTTCAATATCGTCCAAGCACATATAATCGCCCACAGATTTTATATCACATCATATAACAATATATGGAAAACAATAAAATAACTGTTGAGGAATCCAGTCGGATTCCTCCAACCTGTTTCCCTGCATCACAGATGTTAGACAATATAGATAACATCACTTTCAGTTCCATATGATATATTCTGTTAAACAGAATCAATATAGAAATTTAACTAACTGACTAGCAGTTCAATCAAACAATCAACACACAGTCAAACAGACAATTTTAACAGTTCTAACAATACAACATGAAATTATAAACTGTTCAGAGTTTGTGAGATTTACTCACCTTGGCGCGTTAATCGTTAAATAACGGTTTGCGTTATTTGACTACGACGGACAATTTATTTCTCCATAAATTGTAACGAGCTCGGATTCACTCCCAGTCAGTCTCTTTGTGTTGCTCCTGTCCATACGATCCCAACGCAACTTGTTTCGCTTTCATAAGGCCCATCAGCCCTGGCCCAAATTCCACTCTTTAGAAGCCCATACCCGGTTGAATTCCTTCTTCTTCCTGCACGAACAAACCACCCGTCGCTCCTTGTAAACACAGCAAAAATCGATCCTTGATCCTTCATTTCGACCACTCTAGCTTCCACCTTTTTCTGTCAACTTACTCCACAAATGATCAAGCTCGATCACCTAAATGAAATGGCAACTCACGGCCATATATATATACGGCCTTCTTCCTTATCTTTTTACGTTGCAGACTTCGGCTCTGGAAACATCAATGCAATTAACATAGCAGTGCTTCATGTACCCAAAGCTCGACTTCAAAACTTCCATGCACCGCTTCAAATAATGCCGCGTGTCCTTCTCTTGAAGGCTCCTAGCATCCACGCAAATAACCCACTTGCTCAAATCCTCTTGGACCACCTTCCTGTACATTCCGAAACTTCCTTCCTCCAAAAAATGCATGCGTACTGTCTCCACTTCATAGCAGCTGACGTGGATCCATTTCCACCGCTGCCTTGTAGCCCCTATTTCCTCATCATTTCAAACCTGTCGAAGTTCAACTCACCGGACCATGTTGCTTCCTTCCCATTCCAATGCTAACTACTCCAGTACTCAAGATAACTCCACCACGTCTGAGCCTATGGTCCACTCGAATAGCCAAAGAATGACTGCGCCCCTCCCTGTTTGCTTCAGATGTTCTACACGTTTTTCAGCGGCGTCTATACATATTTGTTTTTAATATTTGTTGTGAAGAAACATGAGTGAAAAGGATGGGAACGATGTTGGTCGAGAAGAGGAAAGATACATTTTGTTTTGAAGAAGGTTTCCAGTGGCGGCTCAGGGTTTCTCATTTACGGAAGAAAAGGAAAATGCAAATAGGGTGGAAGGCACGGATTAAATAGGGTTTCAATTTTACATGTTTAAGTAATGTACGTGGCAGGCAATTCATACACATGTGTATTATAATGTATTTTGTTGAAGAAAGGGGTGTCCACGTTTCTATTTTCCTTTAGAGGTGGCTGAGAACAAAGCAATACGTGGTCTTGTTTTGATCATGGAATGAAGACACAGGATTTTAGGGTACCGTCTACTCCTATGTACCTAGTATTTCATCTTCAATTTACCTTCTATTGGAGTTATTTTATATGGTGAAAATCAACGTTTTACGTCCTATGTTACTCGTAATATGTTGGATTTTTCATGGCTTGTTCATATGGTTAGAGGCATGTTATCCACGTGAACTTCTATTAATTGAACCAAACTATCTCATGACTGCAGTTGACGATTTATATGTCTTGAGTATCGTTACAGAAATGATGTCTTCAATAGATGTTACGGTACCTCACTACATAAAATTTCATCCGCATACGGTTTGCTATCGACGGAAGTAAAAATATATTTGAATCGAGCAATGTGTCACGATCCCAAAAATATAATAATACCGGTAAATTAATTCATATTTTGAAACCCCAAAATCACTGATTAAGGGTGCAAAATACTCCAAATAAAAAGTTGCTTATTTAATTAATTACAAATTACAATAAAATTCTAAAAATTAGATTATCACTACGCCTCAAAAGAACCACGTCTAAATTCAAACCCGATCTCTAGTTATATCGAATAAACCGATACGGTCGATAAACGATTCTATAGCGACTATTTCAACATTTGATTTGGACGTGAATCAAAATCTACATGACGAAATCCCGATATTTCTCTTCCACTAGAAAGATATACTCCACCAGCTCCATACGTTTCTTGTTTCACAGAAATCCAGCTTAAAATGAATCATGTACATTCAATTGAAGTTCAAATCGCCAAATTGCGAACTGCCGCGACGTTTCAGGTTCGTTTTAATTATAATTATAAATTATAAGTTCGAACGTTGTACTTTAAGTTATTGATATCGCCAAATCGATATATAAATCATTAAATAAATTAATTATTCGACAGCTAACAAAACGCGCCATTACAGACTTCCCCCCTTAAAATAATTTCGTCCTCGAAATTGCTAATTTAGAAAAATGCTACTAACTCTACTACTAGATTTAAAAATCTTTTTTGTTTACCTCCAAATTTCAGTTTCGACTGGACCTATTTAATTTTAATTTATTTTATTAATTCATTTCCGACCCACTAAAATTTTCAAAAATTCTGAAAATTTTCTAACACCTTAAATTTTCGAAACATTTCGCCATAACCTCCTTTGTATGCATCAATACGTCAAACCACAACTCGCCTCTCTAGGCCTCCTCCAATCCAAAAGAAAATCAAACAGCCAAGCGGCTTGCCAATTCGGCTCATAAAATCCAAACTCATATATAATATAAACTTGTACTCTTTTTTTTTCGGTCGTATCATTATATCCCTACCCTCTGTTATCAGCTCGGCATATACAAATGCCATCCCAATCAACTCCAACCAATTTATTCTTAACACAACCATTCGCTTATTCAGGCCGAATTAAATTTCAAATTCGAGTTTCAAATTCCAACTCTCAACTAATCATTTCAAATCCAAAACCATATTATTCTCAAATCACTTCCAGTTTTTCTTAACCTATCATCTCAAGTTAAATTCTGGTTTATTATTTACTTTTACCATCCCATTCGAATTAACTTCACAAGTTAAATTTTAATTTCTAGAACTTAAATTCCTGGGTAAATTTCAAATCAATTTGAAATCATACAGCCAATTCAAAGCCTTTGAATTTCTAAACAACTTGTTTTCTCAAAACAGTTCAAAAACAAAACCTTTGGTAGTAATCTGTCACTTACAACTCAAAAATGAACACTGATGATGTCTAGATTCATCATCAGAATCTATTTTCCAGCTATCGAAGTGAGTTCAATACTATATCATTTTCAATTTGAAAAACATTTTCAAAATCTCCCAGGAACTTAAAATTTCCTTATTTTAAATTCCAAATTCTGATTTAAATTCATATTTAATTCAAACTATTTCATATATTACATTGATATGAATTCTGATTGGTCATTTATAACCATTTCACCCTTTTATAATCTTATTCGATTATAATAACAACCAACACAATCAATATACTATAATAATTTCAAGATATATATTTCTTCTATAAACAAATATATTTTGGGAAAAATTATTTCATTTACCCTCTTTCAAAACATACCATGTTGGTTCATCGTATTCGAGTGTTTAGTAACCCTTATCGATACAGTGGATCAAACTGATCGACCAGAATTCATAAGCCACTCAACCAATGAGTCTCCACAATATAAAACCATTTTAGATTGAATAACAATTACGCGCTCATATATATACACTCAAACTCAATCTAGGATATTACTAAGCCCATCTCTATCGAGTTATGCCACAGAGCCAAGGTAATCACTTAACTTAAGCTCTGATACCAACTGTAACGGCTGGATGGCAGTGGGCTATCATCCCACTGTGGCTTACACTGGTATCCCAGCACCTTGTTTTACGGCCAGCCTCTCGACTCGACCAACCCACATTGTCGGGACATGTAGAGGTAAGAGTCTCCCGTTCGCCACCAAACCGCGAAGCGAGAACCCTCTATCATGCGTACCAAGCGCACAAGCAACAAGGACTGGTGTAAATAAAACTTCAACACTTGGTTAAATAAAGGATATCTTTCTGATATTATAATAATGTCTAAATACAAATAGATATCAATCTAGCAGAACGCTTGCATCTCACGTTCCACATACATAGTATACAAATAAACCGTGAGCGCTTATTGGAGATTGGATTCCAACAGACAAGGTATGGGAGCACCTTCCGATCAGTGTACTCTAGAGGAGATACACTAGGGTTCAACAAGAACGTCTTGCAACCCGGCCACACATGACCGTCCACTCATTTAGCTTGAGTGTAACGAATATATTATCACTGATGGTTGGGATCAGCAACCATCCTTCCCGATAAGGGACATCATTGAAATAGATTATAAAGAAGTACAATTGAATATTCTCTAGATGGTGATAATACACCCTGCTTGGGTATGGCCCAACTAGCCATGCTGCCTAGCCCAACTTCTGTTATTCCCCGGTGGTGAGGTTTGAGGTCACGTTTATCACTTTGACAGATTTTTGCTTTAATTACTTTGAATGCCACATCGTCATACCCGCCAAATCGTTATCGATTTCTCAAGGCATCACGGGTATAAAAGCTAAGAGAAACGAATTTCTCCGCTACCAACGTAATACGTTTAAAGAGATCAACATATATGATTCGTTAAGAATACTTTGTCAGACACTCGTCCATATACGTTGTCCTGGGACTGAACAAACCGAAGGCACTATTCAGTGAATCCATCCTACCTAGGCTTTTCACAATAGCCCTTGCACTTCACTCCGTCTTCAATTATCTTCAGCGTACTTGATTCGCAACGCTTATGCTAATACGGAGTGGTTCTTCGGCTAATAATCCAACCGGTCTCTCCATATTTACAACGTAAATATGGTCAAAACTTTGATAGTCTGTGATTCAACTATCAAATGAAAACATGTCGGTGTACAAACAATGATCTTATTTCCAAATGGAAATTCGATCGATCAATCATCATATGTTCATATTTCCTTATTTCATATATTTAGAAAATATCTGTTATTAATCATTGGAAAACATTTCCATAGCTTATTTTCACATCACTATTATTTCGCAACTATCAGTCCCTAACTGTAACTAGTATGAGAACAATTCTCTAAGTATCAAACCGGAAGGTCGAAACCAACATCAGATCATCACTTAGAAAACCGTTCAACTTACCCTCTCCAGTCAGTTTCTGAATTTGCTTAACTCTATTTCTTAAATTCTTATCATGAAAACATTTCATTTTCTATGTTTAGAAAACATATCTGACTATATTTGGAAAACGTTTCCAAAACTCATTTACGGATTTCCAATGAACGTTGTATAAAACATCGTTTCGCTTAATCCATTTATCGCTTATTCCTTAACTTTATTCCTAATCAACCTTTTAGATCGAACCATAACTATTCCTTTGTCAATTCTGAAGTCAATCAAGTTGTAGTATAATTACCTCGCAGACCTTAATTGAACAACGTCCTTTACTGTGAAATAGATGAAGCTCATCACTCACTTTTTACAATCATCTGTTTACGCAAATTCTCGGATTCAGGTTACGAATCCACTTCTTATATGACAACGTTTGATTATAACTATAACGTTATAATTCCAACCCCTAAAATATCTAACCTAAATTATAAATTTATTTCCTAACTCGAATAATTTAACAGACACCTAATTTCTAAATCAATCACTAAATCTTGATTTAAACCCTGGAAGGTAAATAGTACTTTCCCGAATTCGATATAATTGAATTCGACGTATTACTCTCTTTCGAGTAATCTCTATTCGATTAACTCCCTTGTTAATAACTTATATTCGATAAACTCTATTTCGATTAACTCCTATCGAATAACTAATATTCGAATAACTCTTCTTGGTTGGCTCTATTTCATTAACTCTTATCGAATAACAAATATTCGATTTTCTCAAATGTGTCAATTCTTATCGAATAACTAACATCCGATTAACTTAAATGGATTTACTCTTATCGAATAGCTTATTCGATTAACTTAACTCGATTTTCTTTACTCGATTATCTCAACTCGATTACTTAACTCGATTACTTAACTCGATAAATCTTAACTCGATAACTTAACTTAACCCAAATCGATTAACTCAACTCTAATCGATTAACTCAATTTGATTTACTCCTTCGAATAACTAATTCGAATAACTTAATTGATTAACTCCTTCGAATAACTAATTCGAATAACTTACCTTCGAATAACTGCTATTCGATTTACTCTAACTCGATTAACTTAATTCTAATCGATTTACTCCATTTCGATTCAACTTAATTCAAATCGATTAACTTAACTCAAATTGATTAACTCCTTTCGAATAACTAAATTCAATTAACTCAAATTGAATAACTAATATTCAATTAACTCTTACGTGTTTAACTCTATTCGAATAACTAATTCGAATAACTTATCTTCGAATAACTAATATTCGATTTACTCTAACTCGATTAACTTAATTCTAATCGATTTACTCCATTTCGATTCAACTTAATTCAAATTGATTAACTTAACTCAAATTGATTAACTCCTTTCGAATAACTAAATTCGATTTAACTCTTCTCAAATAACTAAATTCGATTAACTCAAATTGAATAACTAATATTCAATTAACTCTTACGTGTTTAACTCTATTCGAATAACTAATTCGAATAACTCTAATGTGTTTAACTCTATTCAAATATCTAATTCGAATAACTCATTTCGAATAACTAAATTCGATTAACTTGTATGTGGTTAACTTTATTCGAATAACTAATTCGAATAGCTTATATGTGTTTAACTCTATTCGAATAACTAATTCGAATAGCTTATATGTGATTATCTCTATTCGAATAACTAATTCGAATATGTGATTAACTCTATTCGAATAACTTAACTCTATTCGAATAACTAATTCGAATAACTTATTTGATTTACTCCTTCGAATAACTATTATTCGAATACTTTATTTGCTTATAAAGATTTCCCTTTTTATAACGTTTATTCATTAAAAGATTTCCTTTAACAACGTTTATTCATTTATAAAGATTTACTTTTAGTAACGGTTCTTCACTTTATAAATGTTCCTTTAATAACGTTTCTCCCCTTCTAAGGATTTCCCTTTAACAGCGTTTATTTACTTTATCGGTGTTAAAAACAATTCCTACTTCTCTATATAAGTTCAAACTTATATATCCCATTTATCAAACAATAAATATTTTATTTAATTTATAAAACAATATTTATAAATTAAATCTTCTCACTTTATCTGTTAAAAATAGATTTCCTATTTAATACCTCCTTAAAATCCATATCGTGTTATACTTGTGTGCGAAGCACGTGTTTAAATCTATCCTTGTATAATTCTATTTATTTTCCGAACAAGTGTTCCTTTATTTATTCCCTAAATAAATATTCCTTTATTCCATTTATTTATAATCTAAATAAATGTTCCTTTATTTATTTCCTAAATAAATATTCCTTTATATTCTAATTCATTTATTTTCTAAATAAATGTTTCTATTTTATTTCATTTATTTTCTAAATAAATGTTTCCTTTTTCATTTATTTATTTTCTAATTAAATAAATGTTTTCCTTTTATAAAATCCTATCGATTTTATAAATAAGATTCATTTTCAATATAAACATTGAAAATCCCCTTATCAACATTTCGGTATGTTATGGTATTCAATCATATCAAATCACGATGTTCAATATCGTCCAAGCACATATAATCGCCCACAGATTTTATATCACATCATATAACAATATATGGAAAACAATAAAATAACTGTTGAGGAATCCAGTCGGATTCCTCCAACCTGTTTCCCTGCATCACAGATGTTAGACAATATAGATAACATCACTTTCAGTTCCATATGATATATTCTGTTAAACAGAATCAATATAGAAATTTAACTAACTGACTAGCAGTTCAATCAAACAATCAACACACAGTCAAACAGACAATTTTAACAGTTCTAACAATACAACATGAAATTATAAACTGTTCAGAGTTTGTGAGATTTACTCACCTTGGCGCGTTAATCGTTAAATAACGGTTTGCGTTATTTGACTACGATGGACAATTTATTTCTCCATAAATTGTAACGAGCTCGGATTCACTCCCAGTCAGTCTCTTTGTGTTGCTCCTGTCCATACGATCCCAACGCAACTTGTTTCGCTTTCATAAGGCCCATCAGCCCTGGCCCAAATTCCACTCTTTAGAAGCCCATACCCGGTTGAATTCCTTCTTCTTCCTGCACGAACAAACCACCCGTCGCTCCTTGTAAACACAGCAAAAATCGATCCTTGATCCTTCATTTCGACCACTCTAGCTTCCACCTTTTTCTGTCAACTTACTCCACAAATGATCAAGCTCGATCACCTAAATGAAATGGCAACTCACGGCCATATATATACGGCCTTCTTCCTTATCTTTTTACGTTGCAGACTTCGGCTCTGGAAACATCAATGCAATTAACATAGCAGTGCTTCATGTACCCAAAGCTCGACTTCAAAACTTCCATGCACCGCTTCAAATAATGCCGCGTGTCCTTCTCTTGAAGGCTCCTAGCATCCACGCAAATAACCCACTTGCTCAAATCCTCTTGGACCACCTTCCTGTACATTCCGAAACTTCCTTCCTCCAAAAAATGCATGCGTACTGTCTCCACTTCATAGCAGCTGACGTGGATCCATTTCCACCGCTGCCTTGTAGCCCCTATTTCCTCATCATTTCAAACCTGTCGAAGTTCAACTCACCGGACCATGTTGCTTCCTTCCCATTCCAATGCTAACTACTCCAGTACTCAAGATAACTCCACCACGTCTGAGCCTATGGTCCACTCGAATAGCCAAAGAATGACTGCGCCCCTCCCTGTTTGCTTCAGATGTTCTACACGTTTTTCAGCGGCGTCTATACATATTTGTTTTTAATATTTGTTGTGAAGAAACATGAGTGAAAAGGATGGGAACGATGTTGGTCGAGAAGAGGAAAGATACATTTTGTTTTGAAGAAGGTTTCCAGTGGCGGCTCAGGGTTTCTCATTTACGGAAGAAAAGGAAAATGCAAATAGGGTGGAAGGCACGGATTAAATAGGGTTTCAATTTTACATGTTTAAGTAATGTACGTGGCAGGCAATTCATACACATGTGTATTATAATGTATTTTGTTGAAGAAAGGGGTGTCCACGTTTCTATTTTCCTTTAGAGGTGGCTGAGAACAAAGCAATACGTGGTCTTGTTTTGATCATGGAATGAAGACACAGGATTTTAGGGTACCGTCTACTCCTATGTACCTAGTATTTCATCTTCAATTTACCTTCTATTGGAGTTATTTTATATGGTGAAAATCAACGTTTTACGTCCTATGTTACTCGTAATATGTTGGATTTTTCATGGCTTGTTCATATGGTTAGAGGCATGTTATCCACGTGAACTTCTATTAATTGAACCAAACTATCTCATGACTGCAGTTGACGATTTATATGTCTTGAGTATCGTTACAGAAATGATGTCTTCAATAGATGTTACGGTACCTCACTACATAAAATTTCATCCGCATACGGTTTGCTATCGACGGAAGTAAAAATATATTTGAATCGAGCAATGTGTCACGATCCCAAAAATATAATAATACCGGTAAATTAATTCATATTTTGAAACCCCAAAATCACTGATTAAGGGTGCAAAATACTCCAAATAAAAAGTTGCTTATTTAATTAATTAAAAATTACAATAAAATTCTAAAAATTAGATTATCACTACGCCTCAAAAGAGCCACGTCTAAATTCAAACCCGATCTCTAGTTATATCGAATAAACCGATACGGTCGATAAACGATTCTATAGCGACTATTTCAACATTTGATTTGGACGTGAATCAAAATCTACATGACGAAATCCCGATATTTCTCTTCCACTAGAAAGATATACTCCACCAGCTCCATACGTTTCTTGTTTCACAGAAATCCAGCTTAAAATGAATCATGTACATTCAATTGAAGTTCAAATCGCCAAATTGCGAACTGCCGCGACGTTTCAGGTTCGTTTTAATTATAATTATAAATTATAAGTTCGAACGTTGTACTTTAAGTTATTGATATCGCCAAATCAATATATAAATCATTAAATAAATAAATTATTCGACAGCTAACAAAACGCGCCATTACACAAGGGCTATTGGTAAACCCCAGTTCTAGCAAAAACTCCATATGCCTTCATGACTCGTATGTTTGCCTTCTCCAAACAACTAGGCCCTTCATGACTGCCCAAGGTACAAGGCCCTTCATGACCGCCAAGGTTCCCCTGCTTTGGGTCTACTAGAACTTATGACAATGATAATCTCTCTGCCTTCACATCTCTGGTCACCAATCCCTATGACCATTCACAAACTCAAGTCCCCCTTGAGTAACCTTTATCCACCACTTGACACCATTGAGTTGTCTTCACATTCGTTGCTCTACACCGATCAACGAACATCACATCAATTCAAACATTCCCACATGGATATACATCAAAGTCACAACATTACTGAGCCAAACAACATCAATGTAAGGTCCAAAACAATCCATAACACTTCACTCATTCACTACAGAAACAAACCACAACGTTTATGCCAACAACCATAGCATTTGTAACACCCCACTCCCGCTATGATCACTCACTAAGGGAATGCCATAGCATCGGTGGAGTATTTTAGTGAATATAGAACAGAAAAATTACAACAAGACAGATATAAATAGTACTTGAAATTTTAAAACATCATCTCATAACAGCGGAAGTAAAACATGTCTGGTTACATCATAAAACCACAATAAAGGTCAAGTACAATATCCATCAAAATAAAGAAGTACATAATCCCACTCTCATACAATAGCCAAACAAAAGAAAAGATAACTGGATAACTGGAGCTTTACATCTATCCAAGCTCCTAAAGACTGGAACAGCAATCCGATCAAGCTCCACTACTGCTAGGATCCACCGTAGGACCTGAGGGTTGGGAAAAAGATAAAAACAACAGGGTCAGACATAAGTCTGAGCGAGTCCTATAACTTTAACAATACAATCGTTAAAGTAACAAGAGAAGACATAAACTGATATACGGTAACATATAGGGATGAATGGCTACCCTAAGCAGTCAACTAAACGAAGATAAAGGATAAAGACGCATCTACCCTCCCTAAGGTAAATTACTAAACTGCACCACACCAGTCGTTCCTAACTTAAAGGTTGATCCCACCCAAGGACTTATAAAATTTACTAATTAGTACCTGCGTACCCCTAGGTGACCAAGTAGGCGCCACGGGGCCCTACAATCCACTAGGTGTACACACTACTTCCCATTCGATCGGCTCCCTAACGTAGATACCCGTGCTGGCCCCACCGTGGGATGTATCATTCCCCAATGTGGCAACCTGATGAAACTAAAGGTGCACGGCTTATATCTACTCGATGCAACAACGGCTTACCTACCAGCCCGGGCCCACTCACGCATATGAAGCCCGTTGGACTTGCGTTGCCACCGCTAACCCGTTTGCCTCTTACAGTCAAGCCCAGTATGCGTGTCCCGTCCTCGACATGGGTCGAGCCCACAAAGATACGTATGGGTTACTGGTTGAAATGGGCCTCCACAAGCTACCCACCTAAGCTTGTCCCTTTTTCTAGTATATCCCACTTAACCCTTTAATCATGTTTTAATTACATGTTCTATTTTGGTTAAGTATTCTAATCGTATTTTCTATTGCCACCCAAGGCAACCACTAGATTTTCTCATGCCACCCGAGGCACCCACTTAACCCCTCATGTCCCTCTACATGCTAATGTGGTTAAGTGTTTCTTAATTAATTAATTAAGAACGTAACCTTTGTAAAGACCTCTCACATTAGACTGTCTTTTATGACCGCTGGTTAAGCCGGTTGGGTCCGGGCAGCCTTATGTCATAACAGAGTCTAACCTCGTGTCTTTACATTAATTACGTATTTAGTTTGTGCCTAAGACCTCTCACATTGGGCTAACATTTGTAGCAACTGGTTAAGCCGGTTGGGTCCGGGCAGTTTTACGCTACAACTGAGTCCAACCTCGTGTCTTAGTCAATTAATTACACCTAATTAATCACCCTCATAATTTTATATTAATTATCCCTAATTAATCAAGTTTTCTTAACATGGGTAGACCTAACTTAATAGGTAAATTCCCATGGGGTAGACCTAACTCAATAGGTAAATTCCCAACACATAGTATGGGTACACCTAACCAAATAGGCAAATTCCCATACTATGTTTATTTATTTTGTGTTATGCATAATTATATTAATTTCACACAATCTTATTAACTTATGCATTTAATTACCCCATCGTTCCCACGTAATTTCGTTCATGATATAACACATATAAAAGGTGTCAACTTGCATATGAATGAACATGTTTCAAAGGTGCCATCTTGCATATTAACAAACACATAACTTGCATATGAACTTGCATAACATGTCACATAACTTGCATATAATATGTCACATAACTTACATATTCATTTTGCATAACAAACTTGCATATTAGCTTATAGACTTGCATAATGTGTCATCATGAACTTGCATATTAATAAACATGTAACTTGCATATTTACATACATGTAACTCGCATATTAACAAACATGTAACTTGCATATAAAGAAACATGTAACTTGCATATTTACATACATGTAACTTGCATATTAACAAACATGTAACTTGCATATTAACAAACATGTAACTTGCATATTTTCATACATGTAACTTGCATATTAACAAACATGTAACTTGCATATTAACAAACATGTAACTTGCATAGCATATTACCATGAACTTGCATAACATGCATATGATTACATAGCCCACAACTTGCATATTTAGCATCATGCAAACATAACATACATCATATTAAACTTGCATAAGCTTACATACTCAACATGCATAAACATAAGATTAATGCTAACATCATATCATATGATTCAAAGCTCATTAACCCACATACAAAACCATAAATCTCATCACATCTCATCTAATTAGTTTACCAAAAGATCATCAAAGTGATAGAAACTCACAACTAGCAACTTTGAACACCAAATGAAGAAGATTAAGATGCTAAGAAGGGATTAGAAGTTGATTAGAGAGTGATTAGTATGCAACCCTCTTCATAAAATTAGTGGAGGCCATGAGAGCTAGCATTTTGCCATAGTTTAGTCACTAGGTTTAATTATGAATGAATTAGGGTAGGTTAGGGTCTTATTTATAGATTAGGCAAGTGTTTTAGGCCATAGGATTAACCCTAGATTCAATCCAAGCCATCAAAGCATGTCTTGGGGAAGAAGTCAAGTGTAGGAACCATCTAGGGCCTTTAGATTAAAGATGGACCATGAGAACCATTCAAATGCAAAATCTGCACTTGAGCGAATCGGCCCACGGGTTGACAGCCAAACACCCTGGATTAACCCCTAGTCGACCCAGCGGGCTCGGGTCGACTTCAAAAATCGGCCGGTTCGGTTATTCCCCTCTCCCAATTCGCTGTTTTGAGCATTTTTGCATATTTATTTATTAAATTTTCAATTATATATATATATATATATCAATATATATATATATATATATATATATATATATATATATATATCTACACAACCCATTTCACTTAATTAAGTATACTTTAATTTGGGAATTTTCGTGAAACTTCGCGAGGCCATATCTTGGTCATACGGACTCCGATTTTCGAAAACTCGGACTCTATTTCGCGTATTTTTCCGAGACGAACGCAATGGCATAGCCCGTTTCCCTTGATTCCTATTTTAGAATTAAATTCTGCCTCGATTTATGTTATTACAGGTTATTGAAAATACGGGTTGTTACATTCTCCCCTCCTTAAAGGATTTCGTCCCCGAAATCTTCAAGTTAGGAAGAACGTATCCTACCATCCAATCATCCATCTACTCAAAGCATCATCCACGAGCAATCATTGTCCTTACAAGATTCTAAATGCTGGATGGATATATGCAAAAGTGTGTGTATATGTACTTACCTAATGCGAAAATCAGGCGGTTACTGATACAGTAAACCTCCTTAATGCAAACCATGATAGTGCCATGCATCCAATATGTATGCGAAACCCTATTGACACATACAAATTTCTACATGCGTGCACAACCATACACAAAAATGCATCATCCATATGATAACACAGCCATGATACATCCATCAATCTAACTACCACATCCATTTATGCAATATGCAACATGAAGTGACTGAGCCGATCTAGTGCCTAATGTGTGTGTATATGCATCCACGAGCAACCACTAGCAAACAATTGCATCCATATGCATCCATCAACCATAACATGTTTCAAACACATGTCTCAACCATAGGTTTTACCCTATCTAAAGGTCATAGGTATTAGCGAGAGGATATACTAAAGATAAGATAAGTACTAGACAAGCAATAAAGGAGAAGTTAAAAGACATACTCTCAAAAAGAAATGGATACAAAGAACGCATCTTTGCTTCCGTCTCCCAAGTAGCATTGCTTTCGTCATCTCCCCATTGCACTTTAACTAGCTGAACTTCTCTGTTCCTCAACTTCCTAGTTTCTGACCCAAGGATGCGAGTAGGAGCTCGTCGAATCGTCGCATCACGCTCTACCTCTACATCTCTAAGCAAGCTCGGCTCTACCACCTCCGCGGTCTCATGTAAGCACTTCCTCAAATGTGATACATGGAATACATCATGAACACCACTAAGTCTGTCGGGCAACTCCACCCTATATGCCATCCGTCCAATCCTTTCCTTAATAGGAAACGGCCCAACAAATCTCGGTGCTAACTTCCCTACGGACCCAAAGCGAACAACATTTCTCAATGGAGATACTTTGACAAAAACCATGTCCCCAACCTCAAACTCAAGATCCGTCCTTCTCCGATCCGCATAAGATTTCTGTCTATCTTGCGCTGCTTTCATCCTTTTTCGAATTAAATCAATCTTCTCTGAAGTCTCTCTAACCATATCCGGCCCAAGCAAGATCTTATCCGTAGATTCCCACCAACATGTAGGAGATCGACAAGGCCTTCCATAAAGAGCTTCGAAAGGAGCCATACCAATACTGGACTGAAAGCTGTTATTATATGCGAACTCCACCAAAGGAAGATGTTCTTCCCATGTACCTCCAAAATCCAAGATACAAAGCCTCAAAAGATCTTCTAAGATACGGTTCACCCTCTCAGTCTGACCGTCCGTCTGAGGATGATATGCGGTGCTCAAACACAACTGAGTCCCTACCGCCTCTTGCAAACTTCTCCAAAACTCACTAGTGAAAATAGGATCTCGATCACTCACAATGCTGGATGGTACGCCATGCAATCTAACAATCTCTCTAACATAGACTAAAGCAAGCCATGGAGCGGTCCTCTTACTCTTTACGGGTATAAAATGGGCACTCTTTGTAAGTCTGTCTACCACAACCCAAATTCCCGTATTGCCCTTCCTCGATCTCGGTAACCCGTCGATGAAATCCATCGAGACACTATCCCACTTCCACTGTGGAACTTCCAATGGGTGTAGCAACCCACCGGGTTTCCTTTGCTCCACTTTAACTTGTTGGCACACTAAGCATCTAGCCACATACTCGGCCACATCTTTCTTCATACCGGCCCAAAAGAAAACTCTCTTCATGTCTTGGTACATTTTGTCTCCACCGGGATGAATAGTCATTCTTGAACGATGTGCATCATCCAAAATAGCCTTCTTCAAACCCTCATCTTGCGGTACACAAAGTCTACCGTCTCTATGCAACCATCCCTTATCATCTATGGTGTATCTACCCAAATGGCTGGACGACTCCCCTCTTATAAGCTTCTCTACCAACACAACCAACTGTGGGTCGTCTCGCTGAGCCTCGCCAATCCGTCTCAAAAGAGTAGGTCTAACCTCCAAGGATGCCAACAAACCAGGTACAAAATCAACAGAAGGTCTGAAGTCAAACAAAGAAAGAAACTCCAAGCTTCGTCGTTCCACGAACAATGGACTCAAAGATAGCCTTTTTCTACTCAAGGCGTCTGCCACCACGTTACCCTTACCAGGGGTATACGCTATCTCGAAATCATAGGATGCTAAGAACTCCATCCACCTTTGCTGTCTTAAGTTTAAATCCTTCTGAGAGAATAAGTACTTCAATGATTTATGGTCGGTGAACAACTCGAATCTCTCACCAAGAAGATAATGGCGCCAAGACTTAAGTGCGAAAACAATCGCGGCCAACTCTAGATCATGGGTAGGGTAATTCTTCTCATGCACTCTCAATTGTCTCCCTCCATAGGCTATTACCCTTCCCTCCTGCATCAAGACTGCGCCTAATCCTGTTCCACAAGCATCGGTATAAACAACAAACGGCTTACTCCCATCCGGGAGCACTAAAACTGGAGCGGTGGTCAAAGCTCTCTTTAACCGTCGGAAAGCATCATCACAATCTACATCCCACGAGAAAACCAGATTCTTTTTCGTCAAGCGGGTTAATGGGGCTGATATCTTCGCGAAGTCTTTGATGAACTTCCTATAATATCCTGCCAACCCCAAGAAACTTCTTACCTCGGTAGCATTTCTAGGAACTTTCCAATCCTGGATAGATACTATCTTTGCGGGATCCACAGCTATCCCTTCCTTAGAGACCACATGCCCTAAGAATCGCACTTCTCTTCTCCAAAAATGGCATTTAGAGAATTTAGCTTTAAGACTATGCGCTCGAAGAGTCTCCAACACTTCCTTGAGATGTAAGGCATGCTCTTCTTCATTCTTGGAAAAGACCAAGATGTCATCCACAAAAACTACTACAAACTTATTCAGATACTCTCTGAACACTCTGCTCATGAGATCAACAAAGTATGCGGGGGCGTTTGTCAACCCAAATGGCATCACTAGCCACTCATAAAAACCATCCGGAGTCCGGAAAGCAGTCTTCTCTATACTGTCCTCCGCCACTCTTAACTGATGAAACCCTGTAGCTAAGTCCATCTGCGAAAATACTGACGCGCCAACCAACTGATCAAAGAGATCATCTATCCTCGGTAATGGGTGTCTATTCTTCTTCGTGAGCTTATTAAGTTCTCTATAATCCACACAAAGTCTGAGGGACCCATCCGCCTTCGTGGCAAACACTACTGGAGCTCCCCACTCCGATATACTTCGCCTTATGAACCCCTTCTCAAGCAACTCCCCTACTTGCTTATGAAGTTCTCTTCTCTCACGAGGAGCCATGTGGCGTACTGGCAAAGACACTGGTTTGGCATTATCCACCAAATAAATTCGGAAATCTATCTCCCGCTTCGGAGGCAAACCCTTTACTTCTTCAAACACATCCGGATATTCCCGGACTACTCTGACAGAACACAAACTCTCGACCGAAGCATCGAGCGATTCAAGATAACTTAGCAAAACAGATTCCATGGGATTGCAAGAGATCTCGAGAGTGTTACCCAAGCGGGTCATGAGCCTGACAACTCTCCTTTCGCAATCAAGAACGGCACCATTACTGGATAACCAGTCCATGCCCAAGATCAACCCATAGCCCGTGAAGCCCAATACAAAAGCATCACATCTAAACTCAACGCTAAGTATAGAAATCTTCAAACCCAAACATATCATAGACAGATATATGGAGCCCCCAATTGGGTTTGAGACAACCAAGGGATCATCAACTAGACTGGTGTCTAAGTGCAGTGACTCAACTAACGATGATGAGATAAAAGAATGCGATGCGCCAGAGTCAAACAAAGTACGAACTGGATGATCAAACAGAAAAACCAGACTTTCAACGGAAATAGTTCTACCTCTCTGCTGAATCGGTGGAACTGAGAGAACCTGAACTTGCCCCCCTGACTGAGGTGGTGCTATAAGAGCTTGCACCTGGCCTCCTGAGGTAGACCCCGTCTTCTGCCCCTTCTTTGGGCAGTTTTTCACAAGATGCCCTGCTTCACCACAATGAAAGCAACCGGTTTTCTTCTTTTTGCGACAATCCTTACTAAGGTGTCCTGGTGTTCCACAATTGAAGCACTTCTTCTTCGTCTTCTTTTTGTCACCATTGCCTTTTCCGCCCTTGCCTTGTTGTTGCTGTTGCGGTTTCTTCTGATCCCCCTTTTTCTCTGGTGCCTTAGAATTCTTATCATCCTCATGCATAAGTGCCATGTAGACAAGCTTCTCAAAAGTGGCCCCCATAGGAATGTGAGTCATAGCTATTCCTTGCAATGGTTCGTTCAAGCCTCTAACGAACCTCAAAGCCTTCTTCTCCGGTGTATTCACCAACTCTATGCCAAACCTTGCTAATTGATTGAATTTGTTGACATATTCTTTCACCGTGAGATTCCCTTGCTTCAAATTCAAGAACTTCTCCATAAACAGATTCTCTTCCGCCCTTGAGAGAAACTTAGCCCCAAACCTTTGCTTAAAATCTGCCCAAGAGTCAACAGGGCGTTCTCCATTAGTGACCTCCCACCAGAATGAGGCCTCTCCCTTCATTAACCAAGCCGCCAACTTGACTTTCTTTCCCTCTTCCACTTCAAAGATATCTAGCAACTCTTCCACTTCCTTAAGCCAATCTCTAGCCTCTACGAAAGTCTCTGAACCAAGAAAAGGTTTTCCTCCTATAGCCTTGAACTCCTTGCAAACCTTAGCAAAATTATCCACTCTAGGCTGAGGAGGAGGAGCGGTTGTCTCTGGTGTAGTAGCATTGGCCGGACCCGCAGCCGCGGCCCTAGCCTCTTGCAACCTCCTATACCATAGTGGTATAACTAAACCCTCCGGGATGTTAAGATCTTCAGCCATGCTGAAACGAAAGAGGAAAGATTCAAAAAGGAGATTCCGAAAGATAAAGATATGGCTATTGGGGATTATGCTTTTCTTTTTCAAAAACTTTTTCTCTTAGAAGACATGCTTTTAAAAATCCTTTCTTCGAAAATACTCTTAGAAAGTAGTTTTTCTCAAAAATTTTATCTGTTCTGGTAACCTTAAGCTCTGATACCACGTGTAACACCCCACTCCCGCTATGATCACTCACTAAGGGAATGCCATAGCATCGGTGGAGTATTTTAGTGAATATAGAACAGAAAAATTACAACAAGACAGATATAAATAGTACTTGAAATTTTAAAACATCATCTCATAACAGCGGAAGTAAAACATGTCTGGTTACATCATAAAACCACAATAAAGGTCAAGTACAATATCCATCAAAATAAAGAAGTACATAATCCCACTCTCATACAATAGCCAAACAAAAGAAAAGATAACTGGATAACTGGAGCTTTACATCTATCCAAGCTCCTAAAGACTGGAACAGCAATCCGATCAAGCTCCACTACTGCTAGGATCCACCGTAGGACCTGAGGGTTGGGAAAAAGATAAAAACAACAGGGTCAGACATAAGTCTGAGCGAGTCCTATAACTTTAACAATACAATCGTTAAAGTAACAAGAGAAGACATAAACTGATATACGGTAACATATAGGGATGAATGGCTACCCTAAGCAGTCAACTAAACGAAGATAAAGGATAAAGACGCATCTACCCTCCCTAAGGTAAATTACTAAACTGCACCACACCAGTCGTTCCTAACTTAAAGGTTGATCCCACCCAAGGACTTATAAAATTTACTAATTAGTACCTGCGTACCCCTAGGTGACCAAGTAGGCGCCACGGGGCCCTACAATCCACTAGGTGTACACACTACTTCCCATTCGATCGGCTCCCTAACGTAGATACCCGTGCTGGCCCCACCGTGGGATGTATCATTCCCCAATGTGGCAACCTGATGAAACTAAAGGTGCACGGCTTATATCTACTCGATGCAACAACGGCTTACCTACCAGCCCGGGCCCACTCACGCATATGAAGCCCGTTGGACTTGCGTTGCCACCGCTAACCCGTTTGCCTCTTACAGTCAAGCCCAGTATGCGTGTCCCGTCCTCGACATGGGTCGAGCCCACAAAGATACGTATGGGTTACTGGTTGAAATGGGCCTCCACAAGCTACCCACCTAAGCTTGTCCCTTTTTCTAGTATATCCCACTTAACCCTTTAATCATGTTTTAATTACATGTTCTATTTTGGTTAAGTATTCTAATCGTATTTTCTATTGCCACCCAAGGCAACCACTAGATTTTCTCATGCCACCCGAGGCACCCACTTAACCCCTCATGTCCCTCTACATGCTAATGTGGTTAAGTGTTTCTTAATTAATTAATTAAGAACGTAACCTTTGTAAAGACCTCTCACATTAGACTGTCTTTTATGACCGCTGGTTAAGCCGGTTGGGTCCGGGCAGCCTTATGTCATAACAGAGTCTAACCTCGTGTCTTTACATTAATTACGTATTTAGTTTGTGCCTAAGACCTCTCACATTGGGCTAACATTTGTAGCAACTGGTTAAGCCGGTTGGGTCCGGGCAGTTTTACGCTACAACTGAGTCCAACCTCGTGTCTTAGTCAATTAATTACACCTAATTAATCACCCTCATAATTTTATATTAATTATCCCTAATTAATCAAGTTTTCTTAACATGGGTAGACCTAACTTAATAGGTAAATTCCCATGGGGTAGACCTAACTCAATAGGTAAATTCCCAACACATAGTATGGGTACACCTAACCAAATAGGCAAATTCCCATACTATGTTTATTTATTTTGTGTTATGCATAATTATATTAATTTCACACAATCTTATTAACTTATGCATTTAATTACCCCATCGTTCCCACGTAATTTCGTTCATGATATAACACATATAAAAGGTGTCAACTTGCATATGAATGAACATGTTTCAAAGGTGCCATCTTGCATATTAACAAACACATAACTTGCATATGAACTTGCATAACATGTCACATAACTTGCATATAATATGTCACATAACTTACATATTCATTTTGCATAACAAACTTGCATATTAGCTTATAGACTTGCATAATGTGTCATCATGAACTTGCATATTAATAAACATGTAACTTGCATATTTACATACATGTAACTCGCATATTAACAAACATGTAACTTGCATATAAAGAAACATGTAACTTGCATATTTACATACATGTAACTTGCATATTAACAAACATGTAACTTGCATATTAACAAACATGTAACTTGCATATTTTCATACATGTAACTTGCATATTAACAAACATGTAACTTGCATATTAACAAACATGTAACTTGCATAGCATATTACCATGAACTTGCATAACATGCATATGATTACATAGCCCACAACTTGCATATTTAGCATCATGCAAACATAACATACATCATATTAAACTTGCATAAGCTTACATACTCAACATGCATAAACATAAGATTAATGCTAACATCATATCATATGATTCAAAGCTCATTAACCCACATACAAAACCATAAATCTCATCACATCTCATCTAATTAGTTTACCAAAAGATCATCAAAGTGATAGAAACTCACAACTAGCAACTTTGAACACCAAATGAAGAAGATTAAGATGCTAAGAAGGGATTAGAAGTTGATTAGAGAGTGATTAGTATGCAACCCTCTTCATAAAATTAGTGGAGGCCATGAGAGCTAGCATTTTGCCATAGTTTAGTCACTAGGTTTAATTATGAATGAATTAGGGTAGGTTAGGGTCTTATTTATAGATTAGGCAAGTGTTTTAGGCCATAGGATTAACCCTAGATTCAATCCAAGCCATCAAAGCATGTCTTGGGGAAGAAGTCAAGTGTAGGAACCATCTAGGGCCTTTAGATTAAAGATGGACCATGAGAACCATTCAAATGCAAAATCTGCACTTGAGCGAATCGGCCCACGGGTTGACAACCAAACACCCTGGATTAACCCCTAGTCGACCCAGCGGGCTCGGGTCGACTTCAAAAATCGGCCGGTTCGGTTATTCCCCTCTCCCAATTCGCTGTTTTGAGCATTTTTGCATATTTATTTATTAAATTTTCAATTATATATATATATATATATCAATATATATATATATATATATATATATATCTACACAACCCATTTCACTTAATTAAGTATACTTTAATTTGGGAATTTTCGTGAAACTTCGCGAGGCCATATCTTGGTCATACGGACTCCGATTTTCGAAAACTCGGACTCTATTTCGCGTATTTTTCCGAGACGAACGCAATGGCATAGCCCGTTTCCCTTGATTCCTATTTTAGAATTAAATTCTGCCTCGATTTATGTTATTACAGGTTATTGAAAATACGGGTTGTTACAGCATTTCAAACCATAACCCTTCGTACATGCCGATCCACTATGGATCGGTCATGTCGACCCATAAAAAACAGCAAAAAAGAGCTGACTGATCCTTACTCAACAAGTTGGACCGACACATCCAAGCCCGAGCCATGCTTCTAACTCCATGACCGACCCATCGAGTTCTGCATGACCGGCCCATATCCAAACCCCCTACCAATCCATCTATCTGAAGCGGCCGACCCATAGCATTCTACTTGAGTCTGATCCATCAAAGTTGTTGATCCATCACTGAATGTGCAACCGACCCATCTAAAAGTGCAACCAACTGATCCATCAAAAAAAGTGCGATCGATCCATCCAAAAGTGCAACTGACCGATCCATCACAGAAAGTGCGACCGAACCATCCAAAATTGTTACCGACCGATCCATTACAGAAAGTGCGACAGATCCATCCAAAAGTGAAACCGATCTGATCCATCATGTATTGTTTTCCAAGTCACACTACGCCCGACCCAGAACCCCAAACCGATCCGATCCATTCCAAACAGATCCGATCCATACGATTCCCCACCCAATTCAACTTCAATTTGATTCAAAATTTATGCAAACTACTCGATCTAACTAATTCACCAAAATCAATCATCAAAACAACAAATTTTCATCAATAATCATATGAAATCCATCGAAATCATGGTAAATGAATAAATGATCAAAGCCATGGATCTAACTTGCATAAACATATGAAACTATAGGGAAATTTCTGTTTTTAAGTTGCTAAATTAGATCATACAATGATTCATATGAAAATAGACTTACCATAATGTAGATCTAGGAGAAATCGACCTAAAATGATGAAAACATGTTCATAAAACTTATATACTTGATTGAATTCGTGTGAGAGATGTGTATCACTCACCAATTCTCCAAAACAACACGAAACGATAAAATCTCGATTCCGAACAGCAAAGAATTTGCTCTAAACTCTTCAATTCGATGAACTCTCTCTTCGATTGATGTAGATCTAGTTTTAAACAATGTAGATCTTCGATTCTCTTATGTAGATCTCGAATTTTAATGGTGGAAAGGTGTGTTGGCTTGAGCAAGGAGAATCATTAGCTCAACCAAACGAGAGAATGGAGAAAGTAAACTATTCTCCATGCCCCCTACCTCCTATTTATACCCTTCCACTAGCCCCCTAATGGGCCTCTCCAAATCAGCCCATTATGCCTTTAAAAACCTGAACAGCCAACTAGCAGCCATCAAACCATGCATCCTTAGCTTTATCATAGCATGCAGAATTCTAAAAACAAACAAAATAGTACAAGTTTCAATGATGTAAGGTGACATGATATTTATGGGTCATACCAACAAAGAGTTTTGGATGGGCCGTCTTCATGCTCTCTTCCGTCTCTCATGTACAATCATCGCCATCCTCAATCCATTATACTTTCACTAGCTTAACCGTCTTTCTCCTAAGCTGTTTCGTGTCATTTCCCAGAAGCAGCTTACGAGGTCTCGTAACTATGGTCTCAACTTCTAGGTCCTCATACTGTTCTGGAGATACCACTACATTCGAACCATGCACGTACTTCCATAGAAATGACACATGGAAAACATTATGCACACTTGACATCTTCTTCGGTAACTCCAACCTATACACGGGCTTTCCAATCTGCTCGATTGGAAACGGTCCAATGAATCATGGGGCCAACTTTCCTTTTCTTATGAACCGATGTTTCAGCGGTGAAATCTTCACGAATACCATATCGCCAACATCGAATTCCACATCCTTTCGATGCTTATCGGCATAACTCTTCCGATGGTCTTGGGCTGCTTTCATTCGTTGCCGAACAATCTCAACACAATCCGATGTCTCCCTGATCATCTTTGTCCCAAGTATCAACTTATCTCCAGTTTCTAAACAATATGTCAGAGAATTACATGGCCTACCATACAACGCCTCATATGGTGCCATCCGAATGCTCGATGGTAGCTATTATTATATGAAAACTCAACTAGATGTAGATGGTCTTTCGATGATCCCCCGAAGTCCAATGCACAAGCTCTTAGGAGACCTTTCAAAACTCGGTTAAGCCCCTCGGTTTGAGTATTAGTCTGGGGATGATAAGTCGTACTCAAGCATAACTCGGTTCCCAAAGTCTTTTGCAATCTCTTCCGGAATCCACTTGTGAACAATGGATCTCGATCACTCACTATGCTCTTCGGGATACCATGGAATCGAACTATCCATTTTATATAAAGCTCAGCCAACTTCGATGTTGTCCTAGTCGATTTGACAGGAATGAACCGATGATGACCCAAATTCCTTTGTTTCCTGCCCTGGTTCTAGGTAGTCCATCGATATTTGCTCCCACTTTCACGTAGGAACTTCCAATGGCTGAAGAAACTCACTCGGCTTCTTCTGCTCAGCTTTCACCAACTAACAGTTCATACACTTGGAAATGAACTTTCCAATATCTCTTTTCATCCCTTCCCAGTAGTAGACTCACTTCATGTCTTGATACATCTTATTACCACCAGGATGAATCATAAACTTCGAGTGATGACATTCCTTCAGAACCTCATCTCTCAATCCATCGATATCAGGAACAATCAGTTGTCCTTTCTTTCGAAGTCAACTCTCTCGATCGACCATGAACTCTTTATTCTCTGGTTCCAGCTTCTAGATAAATTCGACAAACTTTGTACTCGCTTTTGGCTTTTGCCAATCCTTTCGATAAGAGTAGGTCTAATCGACAAGTTTGCCAACATTTCAGGTTCCAATTCACACCTTGGCCTGAAATCAAACCCTGCCAAAAACTCGAGGCTTTTCCATTCTGAAAACATCACTCCCAATCCTACATGTCTTTGACTCAACGCATTTGCAACTACGTTACCTTTACCAGGAGTGTAGGCTATACCAAAATCATATGATGCCAGAAACTCTAACCACCGTTGCTACCGAAGATTCAAATCCTTTTGGGAGAAAAGATACTTCAACGACTTGTGATCCATAAATAACTCGAATCGAACCCCCAACATGTAATGTCTCCACATCTTCAGAGCAAACACAATCACTGCCAACTCCAAATCAAGAGCTGGATAATTACTTTCGTGCAGCTTTAGCTGTCGACTCGCTTATCCCACAACCTTATCCTTCTGCATTAGCACTGCTCCTAGTCTAGTACCACATGCATCGATGTATACCACCATTTCTTCATTCCCAGTTGAAATCATCAAAACATGAGCACTCGTTAGTCTCTCTTTCATGATTCCAAAAGCTTGCTCACACTTTGCATCCCGTGTGAACACTTGGTTCTTCTTCTTCAATCATGTTAATGGGGCAGCTATCTTCGAGAAATCCTTGATAAACAGTCGGTAATAACCTGTCAATCCAAGGAAACTTATCACATCTGTTGCATTCTTAGGTCTATCCCAGTCCTCGATTGCTACCACCTTATTAGGGTCAACCACTATCCTATTTTTAGAAACCACATGGCCTAAGAATCTCACTTCGCTCTTCCAGAAGTGACACTTTGAAAACTTAGCCTTTAGCTGATGCTTTCGCAAGATCTCCAAAACAACTCGCAAGTGCGTCTTATGTTCTTCCTCATTCCGGGAGTAAACCGGAATATCATCCACAAACACAAGCACAAACTTGTTCAACTGATCTCTGAAAACCCTATTTATAAGATCCACAAAGTACATTGGCACGTTAGTCAACCCAAATGGCATTACCAACCATTCGAAGAAACCAGATGGTGTCCTAAAAGCAGTCTTCGACACACTATCCTTTGCCACTCTCAACTGGTGAAATCCCGTTGCCAAATCGATTTGAGAAAACATTTTGGCTTCGTGAAGCTGACGAACAAGTCATCTATCCTCGGCAACAGATAATTGCTCTTCTTAGTCACCTTGTTCAGCTCACGATAATCCACACACAATCTCAACGAGCCATCTGCCTTGGTTGCAAACACAACTGGTGCACCCCATTCGGATGCACTTATCCGAATGAATCCTTTTCCCAAATGGTCACGAACTTCCACATCTAACTCTCGCTGTTACTTAGGCACGATCCACCTAAGAGGCATAATGATAGGTCTAGCACCCTCGACTAAATCAATCCTGACATCAATCTCACGATGTGGCGGAAACCCTTTGACTTCTTCAAAGACACCCTCAAACTCATTTGTGATCAGCACCGATGACAAGTCTTCCTGTGGAATCACAAGGAAATATAAAATGCTCACGAAGACCCTATCTTCGGGCTTACATCAAATCTATACCTTTCTCCCTTCCGCATCCCCCTAGTTTTTTGCAATTCACTCTTGTAACATACCTCTTAAGCCAATCCATGCCCAATATAATCCCAAACCCAGCGAAGTTTAGAAGAAAGCAATCACATACAAAAGAGCAACCATGACTCGACAACACTAGACCACGACAAATCATACACAAATGTGATGAACCCCCAATTGGATTAGTCACAATCAATGGTCTATCACAAATCTCGGTTTCCAAACCCAAGCAGGACCCAAGCTCATTACAAATGAACGAATGCGATGCTCCAGTATCAAACAATACATGAACTAAAACACCATTAACTGAAAGAGTACCTTGGATGATGACACCCTTTCCCTTTTTCTCTACAGTAGGAGCTCTTGAAGAAGGCGACACAACTTCCAATGCATAAAATTTCACAATCTTCTTTCCCTTAGCCGGTTCTGGATAGTCCTTCTTGAGATGCCTAGTCTTGCCACAGTTGTGACACTTCCTCTCAACCTTTGGATTCTTACACTCATTAGCAAAATGACCCTTCTTTTGGCAGTTAAAGCAAACCACCTCACTCTTTGGATTCTTCTTGCCATCCTTTCCTTTCTGTTGTTGCTGCTTTCTCTTATTATTATTACCACCACCATGTTGTGGTTTTGGAAATGAGCTTCCATGTCTCACAACTTTTTCCATAATCTTCTCATATGGATCATCAAGACGATCCACCAATGATGTAACGATCCAACTTTCGAACACATCGGAAGTCGTGCCATTAATAAGAATAAGAGTAGATAGAAGATAAAATCACAGAAACATCAGAATCTCACAGCGGAATTTTCACAAAGGATAATACTTTATAATATTTCATAGCGGAATACATTACATCAGAGCATACAGAATCTAGTGATACAACCCATTCATAGTACATCAGTAATTATATATATCATAGATGATTAACTGACGTACTTAATTATACAGTAGATAGATGGACCAGCATACAACAAAATATTCATTCCAGCTTCACAAGTTTCATCATATCCTGATTCACTTGTCTATTCATAACAAGCGTTATGAATACCCAAGAGTTTAAGGGAAAAACACAGAAAAATAAACTCCGGGTCAGTCAGGGGACTGGTATGAGTAAACAGTTTAAAACAAATAAAAATATCTCATAAGACCACGCTGTAAACACGGAACGGGTTTTTACCTTATGAGATCAAAATCCTTTGTATACTTTAAATCAGATATTATCATAGTATATAGGTGTTTCACAAATAATTTAGAATCTAGAAGAATGCTTGCATCTCACATTCTCCTATATAGTATATAAATAAAAACCGCTTGGCGCTTAGGGAAATTGGATTTCCAACTATGACAAGGTATGGGACCACCTTCCGATGATGTATCTCTAGAGGCCAATACACCTGGGTTCAACAAGAACGTCTTGCCACCCGGCCCTCACATGACCGACCACTCATTTCTCTTGAGTGTATCGAGTGTATATCACCGATGGTTGTGTACGGCAACCATCTCCGAATGGGCAGAATCGATAGATTAAGAAACAAAAGGAATTTCTCTAGATAGGTAATGCTACACCCTAATGGGAGCGACCCACATAGCCATGCTGCCTGCCCGATTTTTGTCATTTCCTGGGTGTGAGGCTTGAGGCCAGACTTACGTTAACTTCTAGAACACATGTCCACCATTCACTTTGAATGCCACATCGTTAAACCCGTCAAATCACAAATTGGTCTCGCCAAAACCACGGGTATAAAGCTAAGAGAAACGAATTCCTCCGCCACCAAACAAGGTTTTGAAAAGACCAACTTATGCGATCTGGTAGGTATACTTTGTCAGACATTCGTCCATACAAGTTGTCCTGGGACTGGACAAACCGAAGGCACTATTCAAAAATAGTCCTTGTATATCGTCATCTTTGATTCAACAATCTCTGACGCGCAGCGTATAATCAAATCAAAGTGAAATATTCTATTTCGGTCTCTTTGAAATGATTAACGAACATTTTTCTCTTTAAATTCTAAATCTAACAAGATTATAATCTAATCTGTATATACAGTTATAGTCAAACCAAACAGTATAAGATTATCTGGTTATTTAGATCATCTTTTCAAATGGCTAATTTTAGCGTGTGCGTTGCACGGGTTTTTCTTTCCGTTTTGTCACCACTTCTAAAATAAATTCTTACTTCATTTATCTTTAGAAAAATATTTTCTCATCAGTATTCCTTAATCTGATCATTTATAAATGACTTAAACTGTGATTTAAGCATTTATGTTACACTTTTATACTTGGTATCTTTCCTCGTCAAATTTCCCTTTTGATTATTCATGCTTGGTTACTTATTCCTCTTTCTTTACTGATAAAAATTCCTTCTGTTTCTTTGTCAGTTTAACATGATTAAAAATATTATTCACAATTCTAGTTTTAAAAATACAGAATTGTTCATGATCAGTTCTTTATACCTGATATTTCAGTTATCAGATAAAAATTGACAACTTCTACCGTATGTGTCACATACAGTTTTCCTTTACCTTGTTTTAACATTAAAATATTTCAAGTATTCCACTAGAATATAAATTCCATTTTAAATTATAAAATAAGTTTATAATTAAAATTACAGCTTTTGTTGACTTCTCGACTTCTGTCAACTACGTCTGGTCTTTTCCTCTCGATCGACTTTCCTTCTTGTTTGACTTTGCAGTTTGGACTTTTCATCAGAAAAATCATTTCTAATCCTTATTATAAATAAATTTTAAAATTTTAATTTAACTTTCAATTCTGTATTTTATTTACAGTTTTTGCCGAAATTGAAATTTAAAATCCTGTTTCACTCTCTTTCTATTTTCTTGTTAAATAAAAACAATATTTTTATTTAAATATTTAAACCATAATTTAATTTAAAACAAGTTTAAATTAAAATTAAAATCAAAAACCTTCATTTAAAACCTTATTTGGTCAAAGTACCACATTGGCGAGGTACCAATTCAGAAACTCTAGCGCGCTCACATGAAAACAGGCTCGGACCTCACGATTTTGACCAAGTACCAAGTACCTTGGTACTTTGCCCAGCACCACTTTCCTGCCCCTTGGCAAACCACCGAAACACCCTGATTTTTCAAACTACCACTTTGTTTGCCAAGTACCACCCTGGTACTACCCAATTTCCAAAGTACCAACCTCCCACCCCATGGTTTCACGTCCAAATCCCAGAGTTTTATCTTGGCCGATCACTACCTCTTCTTCTCCTAAGAATGCACAGTCGTGCACGTGCACAACCAACTCCGCCAGGATCCACCACCAGCGACCCCCCAGACCAGTCACCTTCCTCCTCCAGACCTTGCCACCAACGCCAGATCCGACCATCAGCACGCCTGTCGCAATTTTACTGTTTCAATTTTTTTCTTTCTTCTCGTATGGGTATCACCAGAAAACACGGCCCGTTCTCCCTCCTCAGACCACCGGACGGTCGGCCACCACCTCCAACCCCTTCACCAGCCTCGGCTGCACCTTCCACCCCAGTCCTAGCCCACTCGATCCCCTGTGGACCCCACACGACGCCCCCAAAGTTAATAACCCAAACACAGACAAAAATTCCCAAATCGAATTAAACCTTTGATTCATGTTATAAAAAAAATATGATTGTATTTTTCCGATGATCCTTGATATGCCATGCTCCTGCACCCTCGTTGGTAACGCCTGCCATCATCGCCGTCGCCGGAATGTGACCAAAGCCCCCTTTTTGAACATTTTTAAAATTCTCCTAATCCCCTTTTCTAAAAATCTTGAAACTTCCTTTAAAAATCATTATTTTCTTTAATGATTCCATTCATATATTCAATTTGATTTTATATGAGTTTTAAAATTTTGATCAACCAGAGAGTGTGCTGTTGTTTATGGTTTTAAAAGACAGTCCTGGTTTTTTTGCAAAGCTCTGTTTCATTTTTACACTTAAATGACTACATCAGGGTGTTGAAACATGGTATGACATCCTATTCCAATAAATTAACCTAGATCCTTTCATCCATTAGGATTTGTAAGGTTCCACTCCACACAAGCATACATGTCTGAGAATACTACATGGCAAAACAAATTTTCCCACATAAGATACTTAAAGTTTTTATCACCAATCAGGGTCTCTTACACCATAGCAACCAAACCAATCATTCATGATATGTTATTTGAACATGGATACAAAAAAAAATTCAAGTTCACTTATGATTTAAGGCACAAAACTGCAGTAAAATCAAAACAGAAAATAAACTACAGGTTTACTCACCCCAAAGCCTAAAACCCTTAGCCCTTTCTTCTATGCTTGATCAAAATGAAGTGTTTGCGTTGTGTCAAAATGTGTATGTGTTGATGCTTATTTATAGTGGAGAAAACTATAAAATAATGGTGTATTAAAACTGTTTTGCAAAAGAGAAAAAATCTGTTTTCAAATTTTTGAAAAGTGACAACTCAAAGATATATTTTTCTCTTACTAAATCTAAGTACAAAGATCTTGAGCTCACATGGCTTGTATAAGCCCAACTCACCACCTCAAACCCCCTAGGCAACCACTACTTCTCTTCTTATTTGTCCCTATGAATTGTCGCCAATAAATGCTTATGACCCTTCACAATCTACCTTGGTTTTTCAACAAATTTTAACACCATTCTTGTATCATTTTGAGACGACCCCAAACCCCGTACTGACGGCGGCAAGGGTAATCCTTGGAATATAACACAGAAACAGATAATAGCAGAACATAATTAAATAAATACACCAGAAAATGAACAATAGAATATACTGGATAAAAGTAATCATCAGAGTTACACAGTATATAGGACCTTACTTAGTACAAATACAGTTCAGCTATACATAAAAGTCTACAGCGGAAATAAACAAAATATGTACAATAGGAGCTGAACAGCATAAAAAGAGATAAATGATAGAATCCATCTTCAGCTCCAGCTATCCAGAAAGAACCAACTAAACCTGAATACAAGGCTGCCCGTGTAGAAAAAGGGGCACCCGAGTTTGAAAGTGAAACAAACTACGAGTCAGTCATGGGACTAGTATGAGAAATCTACTCAACACATATATAATTTGGCTAATCACAGGACCACGCCACTTTCGTGGAACGGGTTTACTCCATTGGATTTAGTGCTTTTAAAAAAAATCTTTCTTTTAACCCACGCAATGTATTTTATAAAAATGAAGCCATTATAAGACTCAGTTCCCATCACACAATGCAACGCAAACCGGAGGATAGAGTTTTACCTTATAATGGCCAAAATATGATTGATACGAATAAAAAAAAAGCATCTGATATTATGACTAGTGTTTATATGTTTCAAAACAATTTCAATCATAACTATCAATCATAGACGGCATGGGTACCATATATCATGTCGCCATATATATATATATATATATATATATATACAATCAAAACCGCACCGTCACGTATTTGGAAATTGGATTTCCGTCATGAACCAAGGCAAAAGATAGTCCTTACCGAATTCGAGACTGCCTAGCCCGAGCCTCAGGAACAGCCGCAACTGCCCCTTTGGATCGTCAGGGCCGGTCCATCGATGTGGATTATTATGCCTGAACACTACGTCTCCCCGCCCTTTGGGGCGTAAACGAGCCAACGAATGACTCCATCGGACCCGGATCGTCCGATCAAACCGAGGCGCCTCGCAACAGCAACAACCACATAGGTGAAAAGTATATAAATGTCAGGGCTGGTAGGTCACTGACACCACCCTAGCTAGGAAGAAACGTAGGCCCTCCCTGATGTCCTCTCCCGTTTCTGGTTCATACCGGGGTGTGAGGCTCGCGAATTCACGTTATACACAAAGCTTCGCCACACAGGCGGTGCTCTGATCATCACCACAAGACTTTGCTTTTCAACAGAAGCCCTGATCATTTGCCACTTAGGTATGCCACACTAGCAGTTCATGCCATGCGACCGATGTCCATCGATATACAACCTCTGAGCTCGTGCGTTTCAGAGAAGGGCGTTAAGCAAAAGAATAAATTCTCCGCCGCCAAACAGATGTATATTTAATAGAGATCAATCAACACATATTAAAATCCAATGTCAGACACACAGTCCATTTACAAGTCCGTTCTGGGTCTGAACGAAACCGGAGGCACTAAATACCTCGCAAACCCATCGATCACCACGTACGTCTGGACGATCACAACTCATTATCCATACTTCGGGATGCCTCCCAATCAGGACCTCGGTTACCATCCAAACGAGGTGAAGATCTCCGGTCTTCGACCACCGTCTTCATCTTCGACCTTCAATCGTCGGTCAATTATTTGAAATGAGAATCAACTCGGCCTTTTCAAACAATTCACGTATATTTAGAATTTTAAATCAATTTATTTCAATGGTTAAATCATTTGACAACACCAATTTTGTTCTTTAATGTAATTTTCACATCAAACACATTCAACCATCAAATACAACATAAATTGAGCAAATTCAGTTTATTTCCATTCCATATTGTTTATGATATTTTATAATGATTTATCGCTATTTTTATTGATTTAAAAATAGCTAATTTATTCAAAACGACGCTTCGGGCCATAGCGCGGCCGTGGCACTGTTTTTCTTCAGATTTGATTTACACATATCTAAAAATCTAACCGTTGGATCTTCACAAAATTTACATCATTAGAAAGGTCTTTTCAAAATGAATCCAACGGTTCCAGTTTCGGGAAATTCCGACGGTCGGATCTCCCGGTACAATCGTTTGAAGTTTCGATTTCAAAATACGAACTGCAGCGTCGTTATTCGATTAAATATAATTATATTTATAAATATAAATAAATATAATCGTTTCTGGCGCTGTTTTTCTTCAGATTTGAATTAAACATTCCAGACAATCCAACCGTTGGATTTTTACAAAGTTGGTGTCGTTGGAAAGATATTTCCAAGGCGAACCCGATGGTTGCGGTTTCGGGAAAATCCCATGGTCGGATTTCCCGTACTAGTTGTTTGAAATCACGGTTTCAAAATACAAACTGCACGGCCACGTTTCGTTTTAATTTTATTTATATTTACATATTTATATAAATATAGTTCATCCAACAATTTCAATATCGTTTTCACTTCAAATATTTCACTAACGCCTTAAAATTTTGGAAAATTTCGCCATAACCTCCTTTGTACGGGAGGGGCTGGGAAAATTCCCAAATATCCACACGGGCGTCTCATGTCGAAAAGAAAAAGAAAAAGCCAAGCGGCTAGCCAACAGGCTCATAAAATCATCACCCAAACAAAACAGTAAACGTGTACCTATTTGTCGGGCACAAAATTTTATTCCTCTTCTCTAGCCCCTTCGCTATAACCTGTTCAATAAATATGCATGTACATATATATAGTTCTTATCACTTATCATTTTCTATTCAACTTCATATTTGATTTCCATTTGGTTTAAAAACACCATTCATTCTAATGTTGCATGTATAGGCAAAAATCATATCATTAGCTAATTAATGAATATTTCAACTCATATATGTTTATTTGAACGAGTGGCTATTTTTAACACTTCACATTTCAACTATTCATGTACATAATAAAAATGTGATTTTTATTGAAAAACAATTCATTTCAAAACACTATTATTTTATATAGTGTATATATATAGGTGATAAAAATAGGATTTTTCTTATAAAACAATTTCTTTCAAAACGAGATTATTTTACACAGTTCATATAGTCGATAAAAGGTGATTTTTATTATCAAACAATTTATTTCAAAATATGAATACCACTCAACACATGAATTTCAAATCAACGAATGAATATCGATTCAACACATGAAGGTTTTCTATAGTTTCTATATATAGATAAAAATGTGATTTTTATATTTAAAACGCGAATACCATTCAACACATGAATTTCAAATCAACGAATGAATATCGATTCAACACATGAAGGTTTTCTATAGTTTCTATATATAGATAAAAATGTGATTTTTATACTTAAAACGCGAATACCATTCAACACATGAATTTCTAATCAACGAATGAATATCAATTCAACACATGAAGGTTTTCTATTCAATGAATAAATGTAGTTTTAGCAAATGAAAATAATTCAAACACATGAATATTATTCAAAATTTCGGCAGCACAACGGCAGGGTAGCTAAAACCGGGACCGTCCCTAGTACGGCTCCTCGCGCTACCTTAAAACCTCGCGGTTTTTGACAATGGGGATCATGCATCTAGTTCGCACGCAGGAGGCATGTATATATTTATTTCATTTCCACAGACTAATCCTATGTGGTTTCAACCAAACATTTCTCAACCACAAACGGGTATTTTTCAACCACAATCAATCAATATCAACCACAAACAATCCCAAACAACCATTCGCTATCATTCAATTTTCTCACCAATCACAATCAATAAATATCGTCCATGGTTTATGGACGAGGGGCGTATATATATATATATATATATATATTTATATATAGCAATTCACTTTTATTTAACCACATATATAATTTTTACAACACATATACAACTTATACATCGACCGTACAACTTATACAACGCTTATACATGAGGTGTACAACGCTTATATAACTTATACATCGACTATATAATTTATACATCGTTGTTTTCCACATTGTTTATAAATTAGAAATCTCACATTGGGTTCCACTCCACCAAAAATAGCAGAAGGCTCAGAAAAATATGCGGTCCCTTCTAAAATGTAGAAGACGTCCACACGGTCACGATGTTTCCTGTTTCATCGAATTTCGTTAACATAGCAAAAAGATATGATTTTTCAAAGTTTGCAACGGTTTTAAACTGTTAAAATCAATTTTTAATTAAACAGCCGATACCTACTTGATTTCTTCAAAACTAGGTTTTAATTTTTCCTTCGATCCGTGCAACTTGGAGACGATCGGAGTACACCACATTGTAGTGCTTGGAACGGCGCTCAGGCAGAGGTAGGTGGGGCCCACTTCGACGCAGGGAGGAGGACTTGGCGGCGGTTCGAAGTGCCGAACTTTGTGACGTCTGTTCTTCCAATCCACACAACGAAAAAATCCAAACTATATATGGATTTGAAGATCTTCTCGTGCTCTTCAAAATCTTCAACAGGAGGAAGGCGTAATTTTGCTTGTAGGAGGAGAAACGGAGGAGAGAAGGCACGGACGGTTTTCCGCCGTATATCGCGATCGGGGAGAGAGAAGCGGGGGGGGGGGGGGGGGGTGTCTGACGTGGATGAGTAGTTTTTTATTTATTTATAAAGTTTAAAAATCCGAAAATACCCCTTGCCTCTCGCGAACCCCTATCTAAACCCAACGACTGTCGTACCTAGCGTTTTACCCCTATTCCGAACACAATGGGATATGTTTCATAGGCCCATTCGACTGTTTCAGTTAGTTTCCCTTCAAATTAAAATATAAAACATTCAATATTTGATTCGAACGTACATTTCAATTTGCCAGGGCCACAAACTGATTCGAAAAATCCCAAAAAAATAAATATAGCTATGTTTTGACGATACGGTCCCAACAAAACTAGTTTCGTCGAATTCTGAGACCGTTTGCAAAAAGGCCCATTTTTGGTCGATCCAATTTAACTGTAATTGACCAAACACATTTTCTTTTGCCACGCTCACATATTAGCTTCAAAAATTATGAAATTTGAAACCTAGCAATAACTTCTCATCCCAGATCCAACAAAAGTGGTTTCATCGAATTCCGAGGTCGTATGCAAAATGGCCATTTTCACGGGCTATATAAATTCCATATCGACCCTTCCGAAAATTCATTCGGCCATAACGTTTGCTTTCCACTATGAAAATTCGATTTTTCAGATTCGTTAGAAAGGTATTCACTAACAGATTTAAATATTTTTGGTTTCACTAAAATCCGGATTGTTTTGCACCCGGTACAGTCCGACAAAGTTTGAATTCAATTTTTGAAACTGCAGCGCCTTTTCAAGCCTTGTTTATAATTATAATTAATTATATTTGCTTTCAATTGTCGATTCAAACTCAGTTTTCATCTCTATTATTGAAAATATTTATTTTAAATATTTAAAATCCATTATTTTAGCCAATTAAAATTTTTTAAATTGGTTCAGATTTTCTGGGTCGTTACACATTTCAAATCAGTTTTGCCAAGAGTTTTCACATCAAAATCTCATATGATAAATTGATTGATCCACACACATTTAAGAAATTTACTTGCCTTGCAAGTGTTGCCAAAATTTGAAAATATTGTACTACCAAAATCCATACCATGTGATGAAAACAATAGGAAACTACTTAGAAAACTCTATGGTTAGTAATGAACTAGTGTAGGTAAGGTCTTGGTGTTATCAATACATGATTTTGTGGATCTCTCTATGCATATATTTCTTGACACAACAAACAAGTTCTTGAAAATATAAAAGAGGTGACAAATTTTCAGAAAATCAAATGAAAGGAAATCAAAACTGAAAATGCTCCTATTCAAATTGATTTGTCATGTGCCTAAAACCTAGTTGGTAGCATGATTCATGGTGTAGATGTGATCATGAGCTCTCAAGAAGATTTGACCCTTCTTGCTCTTGTTTCTAAGCATATGCAAATCACTTTCCTTGAGATTTCTTTGCTATCAATTCTATGGTGTGGTGATAGACAATACATGTTTGATTTAATGTATGTAAAAATGCAAATATGAAATATGCTTTTCAAAAGGAAATGATCCCTTCATGTTGTGATTATGCATATGTAACTTGAAAATTGTTTTGAACTTGCTTTTAACAACAAAAGTGGCTTTGTCATATTTTAATTCAAGTGTTTAAAAGTTTTAAAGCAAGGATTTACCAAAACTTGATTTTCTTAAATCCTTTGAAAAAAAACAAACAAACAAGTATACTAAAAATGGCATCACAAATACATGCTATTAAAAAGTGTTGTTCTTTATACATGTGAAAAATCATTTTAAACAAACGCTATCAAATTTATGCTATCATACATAAATGTGTATAAACCAGTTTTAGCAAGTGTTGTCCAATACATGCTATCATATATACACAAAGTTAAAGAAATTCAATTTCAAACCTTCGACATGTTTAAAATTTTGAAGTCTTGATTTTTTTAAATCGTATTTACAAACACGTACTTACGATCAATCAGTGTCTGTGATCAGTGTAAAAATCCCGGGTCATTACATTCTACCCCCCTTATAAAAATTTCGTCCCCGAAATTTGTAAGCAGTAGATTAGAGTTATTGACTTATATATATAAACACACATCAATAAATAAAACACACGTCAGCAATTTCCTATTCAAAACCAAAAATATCTGCCCAAATTCCTTTTCTAACTCATCAGTCATGTTACTTAACTCCGTTAAGTATTATCCCCAATCTTTGTTCACGTACTTAACGATCTCCATTTCGGGACTCATAAATATGATTTAATTTCACAAATCGATCAATTCACTCTCCCTTAGTTCATATCCAATAAACTTCCAAGTCCAGCCTTAATTTCGGGAAATCCAAATTTTAACTCAATTTTAAAAATCTAACTCGATTTCCGGTATCAATATGATTGGATATTATCCTAATTTAATCGTACTATATTTAATTTATCTCGAGGCTGACCCTAGTTAATTAACTCCTTTTATCTAAAAAGAGTAAGTTACCTTCTGAAGCTCCTTCTATTTTCACATTCTCAGAAGTCGATGACTTATCTATTAAATCGTAGACCTTTGGTGGCTGTGCCTTCTTCATAAGTGGACAGTCTTTGACCAAGTGCCCAGGCTGATGACAGTTATAGCATGAAAACTTCTGTGGAATAACATCACTTGTTCCCTTGGGTTAAGGTTGCTCTGGCTGCTGAGTCTGCTGTGGCTTTTCTGCTACTGGTTTGGTGCAGAATTTGGCAATGTGTCCTTTTTGCAAACAGTTGTGGCATTTGGTATCTTTGAATCGTTCTTTGGCCTTTTCTCCCATCTTAGGTACTCCTTTGTTGTTGTTGTTCCAGTTCGGATTGAACTTCTTTTTGTTTGGATTCTCACCACTAGGTCCACCTGTCTGTGCTGCTTTTGTCACTGGCTTCTTACCCTCCAGTGCCTCATAACGAACTGCCATATCCACAAGATCAACAAATGGAATCTTGAGATGTCCAATCATCTGAACTTGCAGGCTATCCTTTAATCCGGCTATGAACATTTCGTTCTTCTTGAGTGGGGTATTAATCAGTTCTGGCCCGAAACAAGAAAGTGAGTTGAATTTGTTCTCATATTCAGATACTCTCATATTCCCTTGCTTGAGATCAATGAAATCCCGATACATCCTAGTCTTTCCTGCAGCAGGTAGAAACTGTGCTTCGAAAGCTTCTTTGAATTTTTACCAAGTGAAATCTTCCTCAGGAACATTCGTGGTCCGAGAATCCCACCAAATAGCAGTAGCTTCTTGAAGTTGCCACGAAGCTAAGAGACGTTTCTTCTCATCATTCAATTTCAGTCCCTTGAAAATTCTCTCATAGGACCTCAACCATGCTTGGACTTCTATGAAAGATTCCGTCCCTTTGAAAACTTTTCCTCCCAGAGTCGTATACTCCTCACAAATAGTCGCAAAGCTCCTATCTTGTTGAACTGGTGCAACTTCCTCTACTATTTCTACTTGATCCTGGGATCCAGTATTACGACCAGTAGTAGTGGACGACCCTCTAGCTCGACCTCTTCGTCCTTGGCAACTCATTTTGATTACCTGAATAAACAGGTTGTCAATCAAGTCTTGATAGGTACATAACTAACTTAGGTATATCATCCAAGTTGTTTTAGATTCATTTTAAATTTTATATAAAAATACGCTCTCTCACACTCACCCAAAGCCTAAGTAATCAGTAACCTAAGCTCTGATACCAACTGTAACGACCCAACTTTCGAACACATCGGAAGTCGTTCCATTAATAAGAATAAGAGTAGATAGAAGATAAAATCACAGAAACATCAGAATCTCACAGCGGAATTTTCACAAAGGATAATACTTTATAATATTTCACAGCGGAATACATTACATCAGAGCATACAGAATCTAGTGATACAACCCATTCATAGTACATCAGTAATTATACATATCATAGATGATTAACTGACGGACTTAATTATACAGTAGATAGATGGACCAACACACAACAAAATCTTCATTCCAGCTTCATAAGTTTCATCAAATCCTGATTCACTTGTCTGTTCATAACAAGCGTTATGAATACCCAAGAGTTTAAGGGAAAAACACAGAAAAATAAACTTCGGGTCAGTCAGGGGACTGGTATGAGTAAATAGTTTAAAACAAATAAAAATATCTCATAAGACCACGCCGTAAACAGGAACGGGTTTTTACCTTATGAGATCAAAATCCTTTGTATACTTTAAATCAGATATTATCATAGTATATAGGTGTTTCACAAATAATTTAGAATCTAGAAGAATTCTTGCATCTCACATTCTCCTATATAGTATACAAATAAAAACCGCTCGACGCTTAGGGAAATTGGATTTCCAACTATGACAAGGTATCAGACCACCTTCCGATGATGTATCTCTAGAGGCCAATACACTTGGGTTCAACAAGAACGTCTTGCAACCCGGCCCTCACATGACCGACCACTCATTTCTCTTGAGTGTATCGAGTGTATATCACTGATGGTTGTGTACGGCAACCATCCCCGAATGGGCAGAATCGATAGATTAAGAAACAACAGGAATTTCTCTAGATAGGTAATGCTACACCCTAATGGGAGCGAACCACATAGCCATGCTGCCTGCCCGATTTTTGTCATTTCCTGGGTGTGAGGCTTGAGGACAGACTTACGTTAACTTCTAGAACACATGTCCACCATTCACTTTGAATGCCACATCGTCAAACCCGTCAAATCACAAATTGATCTTGCCAAAACCACGGGTATAAAGCTAAGAGAAACGAATTCCTCCGCCACCAAATAAGGGTTTGAAAAGACCAACTTATGCGATCTGCTAGGTATACTTTGTCAGACATTCGTCCATACAAGTTGTCCTTGGACTGGACAAACCGAAGGCACTATTCAAAAACAGTCCCTGTATATCATCGTCTTTGATTCAACAATCTCTGACGCGCGGCGTATAATCAAATCAAAGTGAAATATTCTATTTCGGTCTCTTTGAAATGATTAACGAACATTTTTCTCTTTAAATTCTAAACCTAACAAGATTATAATCTAATCGGTACATACAGTTATAGTCAAACCAAACAGTATATGATTATTTGGTTATTTTGATCATCTTTTCAAACGACTAATTTTAGCGTGTGCTTCAAACGGGTTTTTCTTTCCGTTTTGTTCACCACTTCTAAAATAAATTCTTACTTCATTTATCTTTAGAAAATTATTTTCTCATCAGTATTCCTTAATCTGATCATTTATAAATGATTAAACTGTGATTTAAGCATTTATGTTACACTTTTATACTTGGTATCTTTCTTCGTCAAATTTCCCTTTTGATTCTTCATGCTTGGTTACTTATTCCTCTTTCTTTACTGATAAAAATTCCTTCTATTTCTTTATCAGTTTAACATGATTAAAAATGTTATTCACAGTTCTAGTTTTAAAAATGCAGAACTGTTCATGATCAGTTCCTTATACCTGATATTTCAGTTATCAGATAAAAGTTGACAACTTCTACCGTATGTGTCACATACATTTTTCCTTTACCTTGTTTTAACATTAAAATATTTCAAGTATTCCACTAGAATATAAATTCCATTTTAAATTATAAAATAAGTTTATAATTAAAATTACAACTTTTGTTGACTTCTCGACTTCTGCCAACTACGTCTGGTCTTTTCCTCTCGATCGACTTTCCTTCTTGTTTGACTTTGCAGTTTGGACTTTTCATCAGAAAAATCATTTCTAATCCTTATTATAAATAAATTTTAAAATTTTAATTTAACTTTCAATTCTGTATTTTATTTACAGTTTTTGCCGAAACTGAAATTAAAAATCCTGATTCACTCTCTTTCTATTTTCTTGTTAAATAAAAACAATATTTTTATTTAAATATTTAAACCATAATTTAATTTAAAACAAGTTTAAGTTAAAATTTAAAAAAAACCTTCAATTAAAACCTTATTTGGTCAAAGTACCACATTGGCGACGTACCACTTCAGAAACTCTAGCGCGCTCACATGAAAACAGGCTCGGACCTCACGATTTTGACCAAGTACCCTGGTACTTTGCCCAGTACCACTTTCCTTCCCCTTGGAAAACAACCGAAACACCATGATTTTTCAAACTACCACTTTGTTTGCCAAGTACCTCCCTGGTACTACCCAATTTCCAAAGTACCAACCTCCCACCCTATGGTTTCACGTCCAAATCCCAGAGTTTTATCTAGTCCGATCACTACCTCTTCTTCTCCTAAGAATGCACAGTTGTGCACATGCACAACCAACTCCGCCAGGATCCACAACCAGCGACCCCCCAGATCAGTCACCTTCCACCTCTAGACCTTGCCACCAACGCCAGATCTGACCGTCAGCACCCCTGTCGCGATTTTACTGTTTCATTTTTTTTCTTTTCTTCTCGTATGGGTATCACCAGAAAACACGGCCCGTTCTCCCTCCTCATACCACCGGACGGTCGGCCATTACCTCCAACCCCTTCACCAGCCCCGGCCGCACCTTCCACCCCAGTCCTGGCCCACTCGATCCCCTGTGGACCCCACACGACGCCCCCAAAGTTAATAACCCAAACACAGACAAAAATTCCCAAATCGAATTAAACCTTTGATTCATGTTATAAAAAAAATATGATAGTATATTTCCGATGACCCTTGATACGCCACGCTCCTCCACCCTCGTTGCCAACGCCTGCCATCATCGCCGTCACCGGAATTTGACCAAAGCCCCCCTTTTGAACATTTTTAAAATTCTCCTAATCCCCTTTTCTAAAAATCTTGAAACTTCCTTTAAAAATCATTATTTTATTTAATGATTCCATTCATATATTCAATTTGATTTTATATGAGTTTTTAAATTTTGATCAACCAGAGAGTGTGCTGTTGTTTATGGTTTTAAAAGACAGTCATGTTTTTTTGCAAAGCTCTGTTTCATTTTAACACTTAAATGACTACTTCAGGGTGTTGAAACATGGTATGGCATCCTATTCCAATCCATTAACCTAGATCCTTTGATCGATTAGGATTTGTAAAGTTCCACTCCACACAAGCATACAGGTCTGAGAATACTACATGGCAAAACAAATTTTCCCACATAAGATACTTAAAGTTTTTATCACCAATTAGGGATTCTTACACCATAGCAACCAAACCAATCATTCATGATATGTTATTTGAACACGGATACAAAAACAATTCAAGTTCACTTATGATTTAAGACACAAAACTGCAGTAAAATCAAAACAGAAAATAAACTACAGGTTTACTCACCCCAAAGCCTAAAACCCTTAGCCCTTTCTTCTATGCTTGATCAAAATGAAGTGTTTGTGTTGTGTCAAAATGTGTGTGTGTTGATGCTTATTTATAGTGGAGAAAACTATAAAATAATGGTGTATTAAAACTGTTTTGCAAAAGAGAAAAAAATCTGTTTTTAGATTTTTGAAAAGTGACAACTCAAAGATATATTTTTCTCTTACTAAATCTAAGTACAAAGATCTTGAGCTCACATGGCTTGCATCAGCCCAACTTACCCCCTCAAACCCCCTAGGCAACCACTACTTCTCTTCTTATTTGTCCCTATGAATTATCGCCAATAAATGCTTATGACCCTTCACAATCTACCTTGGTTTTTCAACAAATTTTAACACCATTCTTGTATCATTTCAAATCCGTTTTTCCAAGAGTTTTTACATCAAAATCTCATATGATAAATTGATTGATCCACAAACATTTAAGAAATTTACTTGCCTTGCAAGTGTTGCCAAAATCTGAAAATATTGTACTACCAAAATCCATACCATTTGATGAAAACAATAGGAAACTACTTAGAAAACTCTATGGTTAGTAATGAACTAGTGTAGGTAAGGTCTTGGTGTTATCATTACATGATTTGTGGATCTCTCTATGCATATATTTCTTGACACAACAAACAAGTTCTTGAAAATATAAAAGAGGTGGCAAATTTTCAGAAAATCAAATGAAAGGAAATCAAAACTGAAAATGCTCCTATTCAAATTGATTTGTCATGTGCCTAAAACCTAGCTGGTAGCATGATTCGTGGTGTAGATGTGATCATGAGCTCTCAAGAAGATTTGACCCTTCTTGCTCTTGTTTCTAAGCATATGCAAATCACTTTCCTTGAGATTTCTTTGCTATCATTTCTATGGTGTGGTGATAGACAATACATGTTTGATTTAATGTATATAAAAATGCAAATATGAAATATGCTTTTCAAAAGGAAATGATCCCTTCATGTTGTGATTGTGCATATGTAACTTGAAAAGTGTTTTGGACTTGCTTTTAACAACAAAAGTGGCTTTGTCATATTTTAATTCAAGTGTTTAAAAGTTTTAAAGCAAGGATTTACCAAAACTTGATTTTCTTATATCCTTTGAAAAAAAACAAACAAACATGTATACTAAAAATGGCATCACAAATACTTGCTATTAAAATGTGTTGTTCTTTATACATGTGAAAAATCATTTTAAACAAACGCTATCAAATTTATGCTATCATACATAAATGTGTATAAACCAGTTTTAGCAAGTGATGTCCAATACATGCTATCATATATACACAAAGTTAAAGAAATTCAATTTCAAGCCTTTGACATGTTTAAACAATTTAAAGTCTTGGTTTTTTTAAATCATATTTACAAACATGTACTTACGATCAATCAATGTCTGTGATCAGTGTAAAAATCCCGGGTCATTACATATGATCTCCCTATGTAGGTGTACAAATCCATATCGAACTTCTCGTTCTTCTAATAAGGAGTATCAATATATGAACGAGCATACTTCAATAATGCCTCAAAATCAGAAACATAATCAAGCACTGGCCGACCATTCTATTTTAGCTCCACAAATTTCTTGAATAGAACAGACTACTGTGCTGTAGAAATAAACTTTGTCTCAAACTTAACTTGGAACTGCTCCCAAGTTATCTCTTCTTCTAGAGTCTCAAGCGTAGCAAAATTCCACCATTCCATGGCCTTCCCTACAGCTGCCTTAACGCAAGCTTTCTCTTGGTTTCATAATCTAAACCCAAATCCCCAAAAATGAGGATACAAGCAACTAGCCACCTTTGAACCTCTTTGGTTGGCTTTGTTCCTTTGAATGGTGTCCCCCCTAGACATGTGAAATCTTTACACAGCTTCGCGAAATCCACAACCCTAGGCACCTGCACACCTACATCTATAGTGGTTGCCACTGGAGCGGGTACCCTTCTCATGAATGCCTCAATCATGGCTTCAAACATGGCTAGGTAATTTGGTGTACCGCCATTTCCCCTCCAGGCACAGCCTCCTCCCTAGCATTATGTCTTGAAGTTCGTCGACCCATTCTAAATCTGAAACATAAAATGATTAGCCACTTACAAGAAAATTGCTAATGAAGTTCAAACGCTACTATACTATATAGTATAACATAGTTTACATCCATCAAAATCTATAAATACGTCTCTCATACGTAATTACATCTTTGAACTTTGGCTAAAATCAGTTAGCCAGAGCTCCGATACAAAATGTGACGACCACCCATAACCCCTACACTAAACAAGAGGAATGATGCATTGAAAAGTGTGCCAGGCAACTATGGACGATCATCAGAGTAGGTAAACACAAACGTAACCTATCGTAAAACTCACATCGCAAGGATAAAATATAAGAGAACATATACAACAGGCGGAAATAGAGAAGCATCATATAACAAAAATTTGAAACTTGCACAACATCCTTAAAGATTATCCATACATCATAAGAAACATCAAAGTCTGTACATGACGCCTCACTACAACACTCATATAGAAACACAAATAGTGACAACAGAAATAGATAGTAATAAAAATGGTACGTTAGCTTCCAGCTCGCCATCGATCAGCACCATTGTCCTCACTGAGGCATCACCTGTCACCTGCTACTCAGTCTGCTCATCCACAATAGGATGAACATTGTAACACCCCATAATTTTAACAACACTAAAGATGATAAATTAAAGAATACTTCATTAAATATTCAGAATTAAGTGAAACAGACACCACCACTGTGTCTTTCTCAGAATTCTGGCCAAAATAGACACTTGGTTTGCATAAAACGGACACTGTATAAAGAAGTTATAAAGGTTTGAAGTTTGTATATGCATAAGAAGAATATATATGAATAAAATAAGCCCATAATTCAAAACAGTTCAAAACTCACGAAGAAAAGGGGAGTGAGAAAAATCCCGCTCAGAGGTGTCGACCCCTGCGTCGACAAACCAAGGAGGGAGGGGGCGACCCACTCATGGCAGATCTGGGTAGAATTCTTTTGGCTGAATGTGGACTCCTTTCTTGACTTGGTTCGTTGGCTTTAGGCTATAAATAAGACTACATTTCTCTTATTTCTCCACACCTAAAACAACGGAGAACTAGATGCTACCGCTGCCCAGATTAAATCAAGCCTGTTTTACCAATCAACTAGAGTTATTCAAGTTTAGAGGTATGTGATTAAACACCTGCAATTCATCTTCTATTTCTTAGATCCAATCATAGTGAGTTTATGTTAATTTTAGATCTAAATACTTAAATGTTAATCTTGACATGACTATAACTTGGATCTAAGCTTGTGACTATTTGAATCATATCAGATCTGCTATAACCTGTGTATTTAAGTTATTCTGACATGACTATCAACTAGATCTAAGCCTATACCTATTTATCATGTCAGATCTGCCATTGTTAGTTAATCTAATTCATTTCTTAGATCTCATCATGCATATTTATGATGTCCCTATTAGGTTAGAATCAGTTCTGCTATCACATGTTCATCAGATTTGTTCCTAGATGCCTATCTTGTCATTATGCCCAACTTTATCGCTGTATGTTTATTAGTTGCTATACCTATTTCTGCCATTACATGTCATTCTTGTTATTATCAATTCTATCCTCTTCCCTTCTTCTTTTCCCTTTGATTTTTATATAGCCAGGCTACCTTCAAGCCTAGGCATACCGCTGAAATATGCGAATGAGTTAAATTGGGAACGAGGGGAAAACGTTAAAATTGGGGCATAACTTGTATTGGGATATTTGGGCATAAATTTAATGTAATACATGAATGTGGATTTGGGGCATAAACCGCAATTTTGATTAGAAATCTTAATTTGGGCATACGGTTCATTATGAACATAACTTGGAAAGGGGCATGAAAACCTATAATAACATAGGAATAATTGATTAATAATGAAAATGCCTAGAATTACAGTAATTGGGAACTGTAACCGCGCTTAGACACGAAGTTATATTACACTTGTGGTGGAATTCTGCCTGAAACCAACCGGCATATCCAGCGACCACAAGTGGTGAATCTAATGTGAGGGGTCTAAGTGCATAAACACGTGACGTGCTAGGACATGAGGTTAGGCCTGACTTGTGGAAGAATTCTTCCCGGAACTGCCCGACATATCCGGCATCCACAAGTTGTGGGCTTAATGTTGGAGGTCTAGTACATTATAACCATAAATGAATATGGTAATAAGCTTGAATACTTAAGCTAGTTGAATCCATAAGGATTGTATGCATTAACTTGAGTAGGGGTTAAGTAAAATTGTATGAAACAGTGGGAGGGTTAAGTATATTTTGGGTTGGTGGGTAATATTTATATATATAGGTCCACAAACTTAACCTATGGGGTTATGCAATCTTTTACTCTGGTATGGCATAACCAATGGAAAACCTAGTGAGGATGCAAGCGTAGGTGGAAGCTTGCATCATTTTGTGTGTGGGACCCGTTTAAGTCAGTAACCCATGTATATGTATCAAACGAGTACTTCGAACTAGGTCGGAGTCGGGGCACGCTTACTGGGCTGATTATAAGAGATCCAAACGAAGAGGTGGTGTTGGCGGCGCGTTCCGACGGGGTCATGTGCGTGCATGGGTCCGGCAGAGGAGGTTTAGATGCCGTGACATCAGTAGATATGGTTGTGCACATCCTGAAAATGAAGGGTGGCCACTTTAGGAAGTGATACGTCATATTGTCGGGCCAACACAGGGAATCTACGGAGTAGGGAGCTGATGGATTGGGGTAGTTATTAGGGTACATCTTGACTTTGTTATGTTTAGGATCCCGTTATTATCCTTAGGGGTAACTCCGGTATGTTGGGATGCCTGTTAATTGTATGGGGTTAAACCTCTCACTAGAAGTACGCCAAAGTCTACCATCTTATAGTTGTTGGGATCATCTCATTCTGGTTATACTAGTATTGGTGCAGAGAGAAAAGAGAGTACTAGAGAAGCTCACTATATTCTATCATGTTTATCCTGTTTACCTTGTCATACCTTCCTTTTATGGTGTTATCTCTCTTATCCACTTTGTATGCCTATCATGACACTTTTACTTATTTTTATGCTAAAAGTATCTGGACTCGCTAGATTTTATGTCTGACCTATTTTGTTTCCTCTTTTTTCTCTTCCGTTTCCCCCTAGGTTCTTAGGGTGGGAATACTCAAGTTTGATTAGGATTCTTCTTTCATCCTACTCGGAGCTGCTTAGATTTACTGCTTGATTTCATATCTCTCTACTATGGCTATGTTTTGGGGATTATGCTGCTTTTATTATTGTACTCTGATGTTTTCAGTACAAGACATAAATTTTAATGATGTATTGGTTTCAATGCATTTCAGTCATATGATGTTACCATGTTTTGAACTACGATGTTTTCTGCTTAATTAAATTTTAAATTCCGCTGTATTTTATATTTGTCTTGTAATGTTTCTATTTCTGTTTACCTATAACGCTTTACGAAACTTAATGGATTTTATTAATGAGTGACATTAACGGACGTGGGGTATCACACTTGGTATCAGAGCTGAAGGTTATCAGATCAGATAAAAGATTTTGAAAATTATTTTCAAAAAGGTTTTAAAAGAAAGCATTTTCAAAAGAAAAAGTCTGTTTTGAAAAACTTATCCCCGAAGCCATATGTTATATCTTTCGATTCTCTGTCTGAATCCCTTTTCTTTTCTTTTCAGCATGTCTGGGGAACCTAATAATCCTGAGGGCATTATGATACCAGGATGGTTCCATAGGTATTTAGAGGCCACGGCGCCTGCCGGTGGTCCAGAAAACGTTACTTCCCCAGCTGCACCCGTTGTTCCTAATCCTCCGCCTCCTAGATAATTTCTCTAAGATCTGCAAAGATTTCTGTGCTATAGGTGGAAAGTCATTCTAAGGAACCAAAACTTTCATAGAAGCAAGGAATTGGGTTAAAGAGACGGAGGAATTGTTTGGAATTTTTGAAGTTAACGATCGTAGGAAGATTCAGTTAGCCACTTGGCTGCAGAAAGATGAGTCATGATTCCGGTGGAAAGTGATGCAAGCAGAGCATCCAGTGGAGAATTTAGATGATTTTTGGTGGAGGTTTGAAATGAAGTTTCTTTCTCAAGTTGAGAAAAGTATGCAAATGGAAAGGTTTCTAGCACTCAAGCAAGGAGGCATGACTGTCAAAGAGTATGTTAACAAATTCAATCAACTGGCGAGGTTTGGGTTGGAGCTACTGGATACTCCACATAAGAAAGCTTTGTGGTTTGCAAGAGGATTTAATGTACCCTTTCATGGGATAGCTATGTCTCATATTCCGATGGGAGAAACTTTTGAGAGGCTCGTTGATACGGCATTGATGCATATGGAAGATAAAGGCAAAAATAAAGAAATTAAGGTGGAGGAAACACAAAATAAGAAAGTGTGGCCAAAGAAAGGACAACAAAAACAACAAAAGAAGGGTGGAAAGAACGACAAGGCTAAGGATAAAAGGAAGTGCCATAATTGAGGATGTGAGGGTCATTTGGTAAAGGACTACAAAAGAAGGAAGAATTCTTGCTTTAGTTGTGGAGAGATCAGACACTTTTCTAAGGAGTGCCCAAAGAAGTAGGGACAAGGTCAAAGAGCAGGAGCTTCTGGAGGGCAGGTGCATGCTCTCACGACCAGTGCTCCAGATCGAGGTGGGAAAATTTCCATTGAACGTTTGATTTCTCTTTCAATCATCCAGTTAGAACTCTTTTTGATTTGGGCGCTTCACATTTTTTTATATATGATTATGTGGTTGAGTCTCCGCACTTTAGTACTATTATGGTAGTGGATCTCGTTGCTATATTAAACCCCATTGGGGGTACGACTCATCTGTCCATGATTTGTCGGGGTTTGAGAATATCTATGTTAGGCGTCGAGTTTGAAAGCGATGCATATGTGTTTGGTTTCATGGATTATGGTTTGATTCTAGGGATAGATTGGCTAGCCATGTATGGTGCCATTTTGGATTGTGAGAGGTGGGTTGTTAGACTTTTGACTTGCCATGGGAGGACCCTCGGGATTTCTTGTGACCCAAAAGGGTCTGTTATGCTTAGTTTCATAGAGTCACTTGATGCATCTATCGATGATTTGTGATCTGTACTAGTAGTCCGTGAGTATCTTGATGTTTTTGAGGAGGTTTCGGGCTTATCCTTGAGGCGCGAGATCAATTTCCGTGTATACTTAGTAGACAACACAAAGCCAGTTGCATTGCCTATGCGCCATATGGCTCCAAGGGAAAGAAGGGATCTTAGCAAGTAAGTAGGGGAGCTACTTGAGAAAGGGTTTATTAAGCGAAGCAAATATAAATGTGGTGCTCCGGTGGTATTCGCAACTAAGGTGGATGGTTCGCTTCGTTTATGTGTAGACTATAGAGAGTTGAATAAAGTCACCAAGAAGAATAGGCACTCTCGAGGATAGATGATTTATTTGTCCAGCATGTGAGTGCATCAGTTTTCTCTCAGTTAGACTTGGCCACGGGGTTTCATCAGTTGAGGGTGGCCGAGGAAAATATTGACAAGAGTGCTTTTAGGACTCCAGATGGTTTCTTTGAATGGCTCGTTGTGCCTTTTGGGTTGGTGAATGCACCCGCCTATTTTGTTGATCTGACGAGTAGAGTGTTTCGGGAGTTCCTAAATAAATTTTTTGTGGTCTTTATTGATGACATCTTAATTTTCTCGAAGAGAGAGGAAGAGCATGCCTTACATATAAGGGAAGTTTTGAAAACTCTACGTGTGCTTCAGCTTATGGCAAAATTTTCCTCATGCCACTTTTGGAGAAAAGAAGTGATATTTCTAGGGCATGTAGTCTCTAAAGATGGGATAGCAGTAGATCCCGCAAAGGTAGCTGTAGTTCAAGATTGGAAAATACCAAAGAATGCAACGGAGGTGAGAAGCTTTCTCGGGTTAGCAGGCTATTATAGGAATTTCATTAAGGACTTTACAAAGATATCATCGCCACTCACTAGACCGACAAAGACGAATCTGACGTTTCCATGGGATATAGATTATGATGTTGCTTCCCAACGATTAAAGAGGGCTCTGACAACAACCTTAGTCTTGTCCTTGCCCGATAGGAGCAAAGTATTTATAGTATACACTGATGCATGTGTACAGGGCTTGGTGCGGTTCTGATGCAGGAGGGAAGTATGTTATGGAGGTAGATAGTTAAAGGTTCATTAGAAGAACTACCCTACCCATGATTTAGAGCTAGCTGCCGTAGTATTCGCACTTAAGACTTGGCGCCATTATTTGCTTGGAGAGAAGTTCGAGTTATACACCAATCATAAGTCTCTCAAGTACTTATTCTCGCAGAAGGATCTTAATTTAAGGCAACAAAGGTGGATGGAGTTCCTAGCATCTTATGACTTCGAGATTGCTTATACCCCTGGCTAGGATAATGTGGTGGAAGACACACTGAATAGGCAGAGGATGGCCTTCAGTCCTCTGTTTATGGAGAGGAAAAGCTTTGAGTTTATATCGACTTTTGACTTTAGACCCTCCACCGATTTTTTTCCTGTCTTATTTGCATCACTGGACGTGCGACCTACTCTTGTGGATCAGATAAGAGCTTCGCAGTGAGAGGATCCACATATTTCACACATCTTGGATATGCTTAGTAAAGGGAAGACTTATAGTCACCTCAGTAGATACTCCACGGACGATAGAGGGAGGTTGCGACGAGATGGAAGGCCTTGTGTTCCCTAAGTTGGGAGTTTGTTGAAGACAGTCCTAGAGGAAGCCCATCATTCTAAGATGACTATTCATCCAGGAAGTGATAAGATGTATAGAGATATGAAGAGGGTTTTCTTTTGGATGGAATGAAGAAAGATGTGGCGGAGTTTGTTTCTCATTATTTGATTTGCCAGCAAGTCAAAGCTGAGCAAAAGAAGCCCGGTGGTTTACTTCATCCTTTGGAGGTCCCACAGTGGAAGTAGGAGGGAATCCCTATGGATTTCATTGATGGTTTTCCTAGAACAAGGAAGGGCAACACTAGTATTTGGGTCGTAGTAGACAGACTTACTAAGAGCGCTCATTTCATTCCAGTTAAGAGTAAGAGGACGGCAGCATGGGTGGCAGCAACTTACGTTCGTGAGATAGTCCGTCTTCATGAAGTACCTTCCAGTATCGTAAGTGATCGTGATCCCAATTTTACCAGTGAATTTTGGAGGAGCTTGCAAGAAGCATTAGGTACACAGTTGTGTTTGAGCATGGCTTATCACCCTCAAATCGATGAACAGGCGGAAAGGGTGAACAGAGTTCTTGAGGATCTTTTAAGACTGTGTATCCTAGACTTCGGAGGGACTTGGGAAGAGCATCTTCCTTTAGAACAGTTCACCTACAACAACAGTTATCAAGCTAGCATTGGCATAGCACCCTTCGAAGCATTGTAAGGACAACCCTGCACATTACCAATTTATTGGTGGGAATCTACCGAAAGACTTCTACTTGGACCGGATATGGTTAGAGAAACTTCTGAAAAGATTGATCTTATTAGACGGCGAATGAAGATAGATCAGGATAGCCAGAAGTCCTACGCAGACAAGAGAAGGACTGACATTGAATTTGAGATGGGAGACATGGTTTTCATTAAGGTGTCACCATTAAGAAAGCTGGTTCGCTTTGGATCTGTAGGGAAATTAGCACCAAGATTTGTAGGGCCATTTCCCATAATAGAAAGGATTTACCAAATGGCCTACAGAGTAAAGCTACCGGAAAGACTATCCCGCATTCATGATGTTTTCCACGTTTCTTGTTTTTGGAAGTGCTTGCATGATACCGCAGAAGTAGTTGAGATGAGTATACTGGAAGAAGTAGAGGTGGAACGGGAGGCGATAGTTAAACGAGTTCTTATCCGTATTCTTGGATCAGAGTTAAGAAGCTACATAATCGAGAAGTCAAGTTGATGAAAGTTCAGTGGGGAGATAACCAAGAGGATGCAACTTGGGAGACCGAAGACAAGATTCGCGCTTCGTACCCTTTTCTTTTTGAGGGTATGTTCTTAACTTCCTTTCCAAAGCTTTTATTCATGCTTGTTTCTATAATTTAAGTATATCCTATAAATTGAATCTTCGACCTTTAGGTAGGAATCCCTTTAATGAAAACATGTGTTTGAGAGATGTTATGTTTGATGGATACAAGTGGATGCAAGTGTTTGCTAGTGGTTTCTCGTGGATGCATATACACACACATTAGGCACTAGATTGGATCAATCACTCTCATACTACATATGGATGTGTGTGCATTTTTCTTCTTTTTTTGGGTGGAAATGGATGTATCATCATATGGATGTTGCATTTGGATGAATGATTGTGCACACATGTAGAACTTACATGTTATAATAGGATTATTTACATACATGATGAATTCATAGCATTAACATACATTGCATTAAGGACACCAACTGAATCAGTAGATTGCCTGATCTTTCACATTAGTATAAGGATATATACACACACCTTTGCATATGTTCATATAAGCATTAGAATTTTTGTTAAGGACAGTGGATGCCTGTGATCGGTGGATGAGTAGATGGATGTGGTTGTTAGGATATACATTCGTCTTAACTTGGAGATTTCAGGGATGAAATTCTTTGAGTAGGGGAGCATGTAACACTCCGTAATTTTAACAACACTAAAGATGATAAATTAAGGAATACTTAATTAAATATCCAGAATTAAGTGAAACGGACATTGCCATTGCGTTCATCTCGGAACTCTGGCCAAAATAGACACCTGGTTTGCGTAAAACAGACATCGTATAAAGAAGTTATTAAGGTTAAAGTTTGTATACGCATAAGAAGAATGTATATGAATAAAATAAGCCCAGAATTCAAAAAAATTCAAATTTTCACGCAAAAAAGGGGAGCGGGAAAATTCCCGCTCAGGGGTGTCAACCATATCATGTGGGTGTCGGCCTCTGGGTCGACACACCAAGGGGGAGGGGCGACCCCCTCATAGCAGATCTGGGTAGAATTCTTCTGGCTGAATGTGGACTCCTTTTTTGACTTGGTTCATTGGCTTTAGGCTATAAATAAGACCACATTTGTCTTGTTTCTCCACACCTAAAATAATGGAGAACTAGATGCTACCTCTGCCTAGATTAAATCACACCAATCAACTGGAGTTATTCAAGTTTAAAGATCTGTGATTAATGCATTTTCTTAATGAATGACATTCAAACGTGGGGTTGTCATACTTGGTATGAGAGCTGAAGGTTATTAGATCGGATAAAAGATTTCGAAAATTATTTTCAAAAAGGTTTTAAAAGAAAGCATTTTCAAAAGGAAAAGTATGTTTTGAAAAACTTATCCCCTAAAGCCATGTGTAATATCTTTCGATTCTCTGTCCGAATCCCTTTTCTTTTCTTTTCAGCATATCTGGGGAACCTAATAATCCTGAGGTCGTTATGATACCAGGCTGGTTCCATACGTATTTAGAGGCCACGACGGCTGGTGGTGGTCCAGCAATCGTTCCTTCCCTAACTGCACCCGTTGTTCCTAATCCTCCTCCTCCCAGATAATTTCTCTAAGATCTGCAAAGATTTCTATGCTATAGGTGGAAAGTCATTCCGAGGAATCGAAACTTTTGTAGAAGCAAGGAATTGGCTTAAAGAGACAGAGGACTTATTTGGAATTTTTGAAGTTGACAATCGTAGGAAGATTCAGTTAGCTGCTTGGTTGCTAAAAGATGAGGCATGATTCTGGTGGGAAGTGATGCAAGCAGGGCGCCCGGTGGAGACTTCGGATGATTTTCCGTAGAGGTTTGAAATGAAGTTTCTTTCTCAAGCCGAGAAAAGTATGCAAATGGAAAGGTTTCTAGCACTCAAGCAAGGAGGCATGACTGTCAAAGAGTATGTTAACAAATTCAATCAACTGGTAAGGTTTGGTTTGGAGCTACTGGATACTCTGCATAAGAAAGCTTTGCGGTTTGCAAGAGGATTGAATGAACCCCTTCATGGGTTAGCTATGTCTCATATTCCGATGGGAGAAACTTTTGAGAGGCTCGTTGATATGGCAATGATGCATGAGGAAGGCAAATGCGAAAAGAAAGAAACTAAGGTGGAGGAAACACAAAGTAAGAAAGTGTGGCCAAAGAAAGGACGACAACAACAACAAAAGAAGGGTGGAAAGAACGACAAGGCTAAGGATAAAAGGAAGTGCCATAATTGCAGATATGAGGGTCACTTGGTAAAGGACTGCAAAAGAAGGAAGAATGCTTGCTTCAATTGTGGAGCGATCAGACACTTTTCTATGGAATGCCAAAAGAACCAGGGACAAGGTCAAAGGGCAGGAGCTTCTGAAGGGCAGGTGCATGCTCTCATGACCAGTGCTCCAGATTGAGGTAGGAAAATTTCCGTTGAAGGTTTGATTTCTTTTTAAGTCATCCAGTTAGAACTCTTTTTGATTTGGGCGCTTCACATTCTTTTATATATGATTCTGTGGTTGAGTCTCTGCACTTTAGTACCAGTATGGTAGTGGATCCCGTTGTTGTCTCAAACCCCATTGGGGGTACGACTCATCTGTCCATGATTTGTCGGGGTTTGAGAATATCTGTGTTAGGCGTCGAGTTTGAAAGCGATGCATATGTGCTTGGTTTCATGGGCTATGGTTTGATTCTAGGGATGGATTGGCTAGCCATGTATGGTGCCATTCTGGATTGTGAGAGGTGGGTCATTAGACTTTTGACTTGCCATGGGAGGACCCTCGAGATTTCTTGTGACCCAAAAGGGTCTTTCATGCTTAGTTTCCTAGAGTCACTTGATGCATCTATTGATGATCTACGATCTGGACCAGTATTCTGTGAGTATCCTAATGTTTTTAAGGAGGTTCGGGGCTTACCTCTGAGGCGCGAGATCAATTTTCGTACATACTTGGTGGACAACACAAAGCCAATTGCATTGCATGTGCGCCAAATGGCTCCAAGGGAAAGAAGGGAGCTTAGAAAGTAAGTAAGGGAGCTACTTAAGAAAGGGTTTATTAGGCGAAGCATATCTAAATGGGGTGCTTCGGTATTCACAACTAAGGCAGATGGTTCGCTTCGCTTATGTGTAGACTATAGAGAGTTGAATAAAGTCACCAAGAAGAGCCGGCACCCACTCCCGAGAATAGATGATTTGTTTGTCTAGCTTCTGGGTGCATCAGTTTTCTCTCAGTTAGACTTGGCCACGGGGTTTCATCAGTTGAGGGTGGCCGAGGACAGTATAGACAAGGCCGCTTTTAGGACTCTAGATGGTTTCTTTGAATGGCTCTTGTGCCTTTTGGGTTGATGAATGCACCCGCCTATTTTGTTGATCTGATAAGTAGAGTGTTTCGGGAGTTCCTAAATAAATTTGGTGTGGTCTTTGTTGATGAAATCTTAATTTTCTCGAAGAGTGAGGAAGAGCATGCCTTACATATAAGGGAAATTTTGAAAACTCTACGTGTGCTTCAGCTTAAGGCGAAATTCTCCAAATGCCATTTTTGGAGAAAAGAAGTTAGTTTTCTAGGGTATGTAGTCTCTAAAGATGGGGTAACAGTAGATCCCGCAAAGGTAGTTGCAGTTTAAGATTGGCAAATACCAAATAATGCAATGAAGGTGAGAAGCTTTCTGGGGTTAGCAGGCTATTATATGAATTTCATTAAGGACTTCGCAAAGATATCATCCCTACTCACCAGGCCGACAAAGAAGAATCTGACGTTTTCATGGGATATAGATTATGATGTTGCTTCCCAATGATTGAAGAGGGCTCTGACAACAACCCTAGTCTTGACCTTTCCTGGTTGGAGTAATGTATTTACAGTATACACTTATGCATGTGGTACAGGGATTGGTGCAGTTCTAATGCAAGAGGGAAGGGTAGTGTGTTATGGAGGTAGACAGTTAAGGGTTCATGAGAAGAACTACCCCACCCATGATTTAGAGCTAGCTGTCATAGTATTCGCACTTAAGACTTAGCGCCATTATTTGCTTGGAGAGAAGTTCGAGTTGTACACCAATTTTAAATCTCTCAAGTACTTGTTCTCACAGAAGGATCTTAATTTAAGGCAACAAAGGTGGATGGAGTTCCTAGAATCTTATGACTTCGAGATTGCTTATACCCCTGGCAAGGGTAATGTGGTGGCAGACGCACTGAGTGGGCAGAGGATGGCCTTATGTCCTCTGTTTGTGGAGAGGAAAAACTTGGAGTTTATATTGACTTTTGACTTTAGACCCTCCACCGAGTTTTTGCCTAGCTTATTTGCATCACTGGAGGTGCGACCTACTCTTATGGATCAGATAAGATCTTCGCAGCGGGAGGATCTACATAGTTCATACATCATGGATAGGCTCAGTAAAGAGGAGACTTCAAGTCACCTCAGTAGATATTCCATGGACGATAGAGGGTGGTTGCGACGAGATGGAAGGCTTTGTGCTCCCCAAGTTGGGAGTTGTTGATGACAGTCCTAGAGGAAGCCCATCATTCTAAGATGACTATTCATCCAGGCGGTGATAAGATGTATAGAGATATGAAGAGGGTTTTCTTTTGGGATGGAATGAAGAAAGATGTGGCGGAGTTTGTTTCTCAGTATTTGATTTGCCAGCAAGTCAAAGCTGAGCAAAAGAAGCCCGGTGGTTTACTTCATCCTTTGGAGGTCCCACAGTGGAAGTGGAAGTGGAAGAGCGTCTCTATGGATTTCATTGATGGTTTTCCTAGATCAAGGAAGGGCAACACCAGTATTTAGGTTGTAGTAGACAGACTTACTAAGAGCGCTTATTTCATTCTATTTAAGAGTAAGAGGATGGCAACATGGGTGGCAGTAATTTACGTTCGTGAGGTAGTCTGTCTTCATGGAGTACCTTCCAGTATTGTAAGTGATCGTGACCCCATTTTTACTCGTGAATTTTGGAGGAGCTTGCAAGAAGCATTAGGTACACAGTTGTGTTTGAGCACGACTTATCACCCTCAAATCGATGGACAGGCGGAAAGGGTGAATAGAGTTCTTGAGGATCTTTTAAGACTGTGTGTCCTAGAGTTTGGAGGGACTTGGGAAGAGCATCTTCCTTTAGTAGAGTTCACCTACAACAATAATTATTAAGCTAGTATTGGCATGGCACCCTTCGAAGCATTGTACGGACGACCCTGTAGATCACCAACTTGTTGGTGGGAATGTACCGAAAGACTTCTACTTGGACTGGATATGGTTAGAGGAACTTCCGAAAAGATTGATATTATTAGACGGTGAATAAAGACAGCTCAGGATAGGCAGAAGTCCTACGCAGACAAGAGAAGGACTGACATTGAATTTGAGGTGGGAGACACGGTTTTCATTAAGGTATCACCATTAAGAAAGTTGGTTTGCTTTGGATCTGTAGGGAAATTGGCACCAAGATTTGTAGGGACATTTCCCATAACAGAAAGGAATGGTCAAATGGCCTATAGAGTAAAGCAACTAGAAAGACTATCCCGCGTTCATGATGTTTTCCACGTTTCTCATTTGCGGAAGTGCTTGCATGATACCGCAAAAGTAGTTGAGCCGAGAGTATTTGAAGAAGTAGAGGTGGAACGGGAGGCGATAGTTATACAAGTTCCTATCCTTATTCTTGGATCAAAAGTTAAGAAGCTACGCAGCCGAGAAGTCAAGTTGAAGAAATTATAGTGGGGAGATAACCAAGAGGATACAACTTAGGAGACCGATGACAAGATTCGCGCTTCGTACCCTTTTCTTTTCGAGGGTATGTTCTTAACTTCCTTTTTAAAGCTTTTATTCATGATTATTTCTATCATTTAAGTATATCCTATCGATCGAATCTTCGACCTTTAGGTAGGAATCCCATGAATGAAAACATGTGTTTGACACATGTTATGTTTGATGGATACAAGTAGATGCAAGTGTTTGGTAATGGTTGCTCGTGGATGCATATACACACACATTATGCACTAGTTTGGCTTAATCACTCTCATATTACATATGGATGTGTGTGCATTTTCTTATTTTTTTGGATGGAAATGGATGTACCATCATATGGATGTTGCATTTGGATGAATGATTGTGCACACATATGGAACTTACATGTTATAATAGGATTATTTGCATACATGATGAATTCATGGCACTAACATACATTTCAATAAGGACGCCGACTGAATCAGTAAATCGCCTGATCTTTCGCATTAGTATAAGGACATATACACACACCTTTGCATATGTTCATATAAGCATTAGAATTCTTTTTAGGGAAAATAGATGCCTGTGATTGGTGGATGAGTAGATGGATGTGGATGTTAGGATATACATTCTTCTTAACTTGGAGATTTCAGGGACGAAATTCTTTGAGTAGGGGAGAATGTAACACTCCGTAATTTCAACAACACTAAAGATGATAAATTAAAGAATACTTAATTAAATATACATAATTAATTGAAACGGATAACGCCACTGCCTTCGTCTCAGAATTCTGGCTAAAATAGACACCTGGTTTGCCTAAAACGAACACCGTATGAAGAAGTTATTAAGGTTGAAGTTTGTATACGCATAAGAAGAACATATATGAATAAAATAAGCCCAGAATTCAAAGAAGTTCAAAATTTCACGTAAAAAAGGGGCAGGAAAATTCCCGCTCAGGGGTGTCGACCCGATCAAGGGGATGTTGACCCCTGGGTCGACACACCAAGGGGGAGGGGGCAACCCCCTCACAGCAGATCTGGGTAGAATTCTTCTGGCTGAATGTGGACTCCTTTCTTGACTTGGTTCGTTGGCTTTAGTTTATAAATAAGACCACATTTCTCTTGTTTCTCCACACCTAAAACAATGGAGAAGTAGATGCTACCTCTGCCCAGATTAAATCAAGTTTTTTTCACCAATCAACTAGAGTTATTCAAGTTTAGAGATCTGTGGTTTAACACCTGCAATCCCTCTTCTATTTCTTAGACCCAATCACAATGAGTCTATGTTAATTTTAGATCTAAATATTTAAAAGTTAATCTTGACATGACTATAACTTGGATCTATGCCTGTGACTATTTGAATCATATCAGATCTGCTATAACCTGTGTATTTAAGTTATTTTGACATGACTATGAACTAGATCTAAGCCTATACCTATTTATCATGTCAGATCTGACCTTGTTAGTTGATCTAATTCGTTGCTTAGATCTCATCATGCATGTTTATGCTGTCACTATTATGTTAGAATTAGTTCTACTATCACATGTTCATCGAATCTGTTCCTATATGCCTATCTTGTCATTATGCCCAACTTTGTCGCTGTATGTTTATTAGTTGCTATGCCTATTTCTGCCATCATATGTCAATCTTGTTATTATCATTTCTGTCCTCTTCCCTTCTTCTTTTCCCTTCTATTTTTATATAGCCAGGCTACATTCGAGCCTAGGTATACCACTGAAATATGTGAATGTGTTAAATTGGGAACGAGGAGAAAACGTTAAAATTAGGACATAACTTGTATTGGGAAATTTGGGCATAAGTTGAATGTAGTACATGAATGTGGATTTGGGGCATAAACCGCAACTGTGATTAAAAAACTTAATTTAGGGCATATGGTTCATTATGAACATAACGTGAGAAAGGGGCATGAAAAACTGTAATGACATAGGAATAATTGGTTAATAATGAAAATGCCTAGAATTACAGTAATTAGAAACTGTAACTGTGCTTAGACACGAGGTTAGATTGCACTTGTGGTGGAAGTCTGCCCGAAACCAACCGACATATCCAGCGATCATAAGTGGTGAATCTAATGCGAGGGGTCTATATGCATAAACACGTGATGTGCTAAGACACGAGGTTAGGCCCGACTTATGAAAGAAGTATGTCCGTAACCGCCTGGCATATCTAGCATCCACAAGTTGTGGGCTTAATGTGGGAGGTCTAGTACATTATAATCACAAATGAATATGGTAATAAACTTAAATACTTAACCTAGTTGAATCCATAGGGATTGTATGTGTTAACTTGAGTAGGGGTTAAGCAAAATTGTATGAAATAGTAGGAGGGTTAAGTTTATCTTGGGTTGGTGGGTAATATTTATATATATAGGCCCACAAACTTAACCTATGGGGTTATGGAATCTTTTACTCTGGTATGGCATAACATATGCAAAAACCTAGTAGGGATGCAAGCGTAGGGGGAAGCTTGTATCATCCTGTGTGTGGGACCCGTTTCAGTCAGTAACCCATATATAGGTATCAAACAAGTACTCCAAACTAGGTCGGAGTCGGGGCACACTTACTGGGCTGATTGTAAGAGATCCAAACGAAGGGTTGTTGTGGGCGGTGTGTTCCGACGGGGTCAAGTGCATGCATGGGTCCGGCAGAGAAGGTTTAGACGCCTTGACATCAGTATATATGGTTGTGCACATCCTGAAAACGAAGGATTGCCACTTTAGGAAGTGATACATCCTACTGTGGGACTAGCACAGGGTATCTATGGAGTAGGGAGCCGATCGATTGGGGTAGTAATTAGGGTACATCTAGACTCTGGTATGTTCAAGAGCCCGCTATAATCCTTAGGGGTGACTCTGGTATGCTGGGTTGCTTGTTGATTGTATGGGGTTAAGCCTCTCACTAGAAGTACACCTAAGTCTACCATCTTATAGTTGTAAGATCATCTCATTTTGGTTATACTAGTATTGATGCGGAGAGAAAGAGACAGTACTAGAGGAGTGCACTATAATCTATCATATTTATCCTGTTTACCTTGTCATACCTACCTTTCATGATGTTATCTCTCTTATCCACTTTATATGCCTGTCATGATACTTTTACTTATTTTTATGCTAAAAGTAACTGGACTCGCCAGACTTTATGTCTGACTCATTTTGTTTCCTTTTCTTTCTCTTCTGTTCCCCTCCCAAGGTTCTCAGGGTGGGAATACTCAAGCTTGATCAGGATTCTGCTTTCATCCTGCTAGGAGCTGCTTAGATGTACTGCTTGATTTCATATCTCTATATTATGGCTATGTTTTGGCGATTATGCTGCTTTTATTATTGTACTCTGATGTTTTAAGTACAAGACATAAATTATAATGATGTACTGGGTTTTTATGCATTTTAGACATATGATGTAACCATGTTTTGAACAACAATGTTTTCTGCTTAATTATATTTTAAATTCTGCTGCTATTTCATATCTGTCTTGTAATGTTTCTATTTCTATATACCTATAATGCTTCACAAAACTTAATGCATTCTCTTATTGAGTGACATTAACGGACGTGGGGTGTCACAAACAGACCAAGGTAATAAGAGTGAAACAAAAAACCTTGAGTCAGACAACAGTCTTATTGAGCGATAAAACAGCTATCTAACATCATCAGCAAAGTATATGAGAATATGTAGATTTACCAACCAATACCCAATACCAGAGAAGAACTCACACCTGCCTTCCCCACATTTGACTGTGATAGCCTTTACATGCGACCATTTCAACCATATGTCCATGGAAACTAGAACAACCATCTATTCATGGCAATCAGAAGTAACCAAACAATAGCAATCATAGCAACCAAATCATATATCTCATGTAAACCTTCCTAATCGAGCTCAACATACCTCAAGCTCGAGCCCAAGAGGCCTAAACATATATCAGACAAGCACACAAGAAACATCTCCTTCGATGTCAGACAATCCACGTGAGACGGTACAAACAAAATAACTAAACATCCAGCATCCATGATTGACTCTGGCTTTCACTGCTAATCCTTCTTTGAAACCATCATTAATCATATGACAGACACCTGCTATATGTCAAGGGCTAATGGTAAACCCCAATTCTAGCAAAAACTCCATACGCCTTCACGACTCGTATGTTTGCGTTCTCCAGACAACTAGTCCCTTCACGACTGTCCAAGGTACAAGGCCCTTCATGACTGCCAAAGTACCCCTGCTTTGGGCCTGCTAGAACTTTTGACAACGATAATCTCTTGGCCTTCGCATCTCCAGTCACCAACCCTGATGACCATTCACAAACCAAAGTACCCCTTGAGTAACCTTAATCCACAACTCGACACCCTTGAGTTGTCTTCACATTTGTTGCTATACTCCGATCAATAAACATCACATCGCTTCGAACATTCCCACCTGGATATATATCGAAGTCACAAAATTACTGACCCAAACAACATCAATGTAACATCCAAAACAATCCATAGCACTTCACTCATTCACTACGGAAACAAACCACAATGTTTATATCAACAACCATAGCATTTCAAAGCGCTGCCATAACCCTTCGTACATGTCGATCCACTATGGATCAGTCATGTCGACCCATAAAAAAACAGACCAACCCATTCTACAAAAGAGCTGACCGAACCATATTCAACAAGCTGGACAGACCCATCCAAGCCTGATCCATGCTTCTAACTCCATGACCGACCTATCGAGCTCTGCAAGACCGACCCATATCCAAACCGCTTGCTGATCCATCTATTTAAAGCGGCCTACCCATAGCATTCTACTCAAGCTCGATCCATTAAATTTGCCAATCCATCACTGAAAGTGAAACCGACCCATCCAAAAGTGCAACTAACCGATCCATCATAGAAAGTGCGACCGATCCATCTAAAAGTGCAACCGACCAATCCATCATAGAAAGTGTGACCGATCCATCTAAATGTCCAACCGACCAATCCATCACAAAAAGTGCGACCGATCCATCCAAAAGTGCAACCGACCAATCCATCATAGAAAGTGCGATCGACCCATCATTCGATCCATCGTGTCTTGTTTTCCAAGTCACACTATGCCTGACCTAGAACTCCAAACCGATCTGATCCATTTGATTTCCCACCCAATTCAACTTCGATTTGATTCAAAATTTATGCAAACTACTCGATCTAACTAATTCACCGAAATCAATCATCAAAACAACAAATTTTCGTCAATAATCATATGAAATCTATCAAAATCATGGTAAATGAATAAATGATCAAATCTATGGATCTAACATGCATAAACATATGAAACTATAGGGAAATTACCGGTTTTAAATTGCTAAATTGAATCATTTAATGGTTCATATGAAAATAGACTTACCATAATGTAGATCTAGGAGAAATCAACTTAAAATGATGAAAACATGTTCATACAACTCATATACTTGATTGAATCTGTGTGAAAGATGCGTATCACTCACCAATTCTCCAAAACAACACAAAATGATGAAATCTCGATTCTGGACACTGATGAATTTTCTCTAAACTCTTCGATTGATGTAAATCTAGCTTCAAACGATGTAGATCTTCAATTCTCTTATGTATATCTCAAATTTTAACGGTGGAAAGGTCGTGTGACGACCCCAAACCCCGTACTGACGGCGACAAGGGTAATCGTTGGAATATAACACAGAAACATATAATAGCAGAACAGAAATAAATGAATACACCAGATAATGAACAATAGAATATACTGGATAAACGTAATCATCAGAGTTACACAGTATACAGGATCATACTTAGTACAGATACAGTTCAGCTATACATAAATGTCTACAGCGGAAACAAACATAATATGTACAATAGGAGCTGAACAGCATAAAAAGAGCTAAATGATAGAATCCATCTTCAGCTCCAGCTATCCAGAAAGAGCCAGCTAAACCTGAATACAAGGCTGCCCGTGTAGAAAAAGGGGGCACTCGAGTTTGAAAGTGAAACAAACTACGAGTCAGTCATGGGACTGTTATGAGAGATCTACCTAACACATTATACAATATGGCCAATCGCAGGACCACGCCACTTTCGTGGAACGGGTTTACTCCACGAATTTCCAGTGCTTTAAAACAAATAATTCTTTTAAACATCACAATGCTTTTTATAAAAATGAAGCCAATATAAGACTCAGTTCCCATCACACAATGCAACGCAAACCGGAGGATAGAGTTTTACCTTATAATGGCCAAAATATGCTTGATACGAATAAAACAAAAGCAATTGATATTATTACTAGTGTTTACATGTTTCAAAAACAATTTCGAATCATAACTATCAATTATAGACGGCATGGCTACCATATATCATGTCGCCATATATATATATACAATCAAAACCGCACGATGTCGTATTTGGAAATTGGATTTCCGTCATGAACCAAGGCAAAAGATAGTCCTTACCGACTATGAGACAATCTAGCCCATGTCTCAGGGTCAGAGCGCATCGACCCTTGGATCGTCAGGGCTGGTCCACCGATGTGGATTAAAATGCCTGAACAATGCGTTTCCCCGCCCTTTGGGGCGTAAATGAGCCAACGAATGACTCCATCGGTCCCGGATCGACCGATATAACCGAGGTGCCTCGCAACAGCAACAACCACATAAGTCAAACTCGTCCGGGCGTGTAAAACCACTGACGCCACTTCTAACTAGAAGGAAACGCATGCCCTCCCTGATGTCCTCTCCCATTTCTGGTTCATACCGGGGTGTGAGGTTCGCGAATTCACGTTAATCACAAAGCTACGCCACATAGGCGGGGCTTTGATCATCACCACAAGACTTTGCTTTTCAACAGAAGCCCTGATCACTGCATATTAGCGTGCCACACAGACAATTCACGCCATGCAACTGATGGCTATCAATCACACAGAATGAATTCCAATGTCAGACACACAGTCCATTTGCAAGTCCGTTCTGGGTCTGAACGAAACCGGAGGCACTATATACCTCGCAAACCCATCGATCTCCACGTACGTCTGGACGATCGCCACTCATTATCCATATTTCGGGATGCCTCCCAATCAGGACATCAGTTACCATCCAAACGAGGTGAAGATTTCGGGTCTTCAACCACCATCTTCATCTTCGATTTCTTATCGTCGATTCAGTTATTCAGAATGGGATAAACCCGGTCTTTCTGAGCAACTCGCGTATATTATAAACACGTGCTACACAAACACGACATACACATCATTTCAATTCATTAGTCACTAACCGTCAATCAGTAAGAGAACGATTTCCCAAATATTAACCCCGAAGGCCGAAACCAACATCAGATCAAAATCCAGGAAACCATACAACTTAGCCAACCTTCAGTTAGTTTCTAAATTTCACATCCATATCGTTTATAATATTTTATAACAATTTATCGCTATTTTTATTTATTTTAAAATAGCCAATTTATTCAAAACGACGCTTCGGGCCATAACGCGGCCGTGGCGCTGTTTTTCTTCAGATTTGATTTACACATATCTGAAAATCTAACCGTTGGATCTTCACAAAATTTACATCATTAGAAAGATCTTTTAAAAACGAATCCAACGGTTCCAGTTTCGGGAAAATCTGACGGTCGGATCTCCCGGTATAATCGTTTGAAGTTTCGATTCCAAAATACGAACTGCAGCGTTGTTATTCGATTAAATAAATATAAATATATATATATATATAATCGATTCTGGCGCTGTTTTTCTTCAGATTTGAATTAAACATTCCACACAATCCAACCATTGGATTTTTGCAAAGTTAGTGCCATTGGAAAGATATTTCCAAAGCGAACCCAACGGTTGCGGTTTCGGGAAAATCCGATGGTCGGATCTCCCGCACTAATCATTTGAAATCACAGTTTCAAAATACGAACTGCAGCTTCGTTATTCGATATATTTCAATTCTATTTATATATATATATATATATCGATTCTTCGATTTCAAAACTATATGAATTTCATACATTTGATAAAAATAATATTTTTATCTAACTGTTTTCTATTTCAACACTTCACTATTTTTAACAATTCATGTATATAATAAAAATGTGATTTTTAATGTAAATCAATTTATTTCAAAACAAGATTATTTTATATAGTTCATATCGATGATAAAAATTGGATTTTTATTATAAAACAATTTCTTTCAAAATATGAATACCATTCAACACATGAATTTCAATTCAACGAATGAATTTCGATTCAACTCATGAAGGTTTTCTATAGTTTATATATATAGATAAAAAGGTGATTTTTTTATTTAAAACACGAATACCATTCAACACATGAATTTCTATCCAAAGAATGAATATCGATTCAACACATGAAGGTTTTCTATGGTTTATACATATAGATAAAAAGGTGATTTTTATATTTAAAACAAGAATACCATTCAACACATGAATTTCTATCCAATGAATGAATATCAATTCAACACATGAAGGTTTTCTATAGTTTATATATATATATATATATATATATATATATATATATATATATAGAGAGAGAGAGAGAGAGAGAGAGATAAAAAGGTGATTTTTATATTTAAAACACGAATACCATTCAACACATGAATTTCTATCCAACGAATGAATATCAATTCAACACATGAAGGTTTTCTATAGTTTATGTAAATAGATAAAAAAGTGATTTTTATTGCAACACAATTTATTTCAAAACCTGAATGTCGTTCAATAAAGAAGTTTCTATTCAACACACGAATACAGTTTCAACACATGAAAATAATTCTAACACATGAATATTATTCAAAATTTCGGCAGCATAACGGCAGGGTAGTTAAAACCGGGACCGTCCCTAGTATGGCTCCTCGCTCTACCTTAAAGCCTCGCAGCTTTTAACAATGGGGAATCAAGCATCTAGTTCGCATGCAGGCGGAATGTATATTTTTTTTCATTTCCACAAACTAATCCTATGTTGTTTCAACCAAATATTTCTCAACCACAAACGGGTATTTTTCGACCACAATCAATCAATTTCAACCACAAAGAATTTCAATCAACCATTCGCTATCAATAAATTTTCACACCAATCACAACCAATAAATATCGTCCATGGTTTGTGGACGAGGGGCGTGTATATATATATATATATATATATATTTATATATAGCATTTCACTTCTATTTCAACACATATATAATTTTTACAACGCATATACAACTTATATATCGAACGTACAACTTATACAACGCTTATGCAAGAGGTGTACAATGCTAATAAAACTCATACATCGGCTATATAATTTATACATCGTCGTTTTCCATATCGTTTATAAATTAGAAATCTCACATTGGGTTCCACTCTACCAAAAAATAGCAGAAGGCTCAGAAAAATATGCGGTCTCTTCTAAAATGTAGAAGACGTCCACACGAGTCCACTGTCTCTTGTTTCACTGAATTTCGTCAAGAAACGGAAAAGATATGATTTTTAGAAGTTTGCAACACTTAAAAAATGTTCAAATCAATTTAAATAATACACAGCCGATTAGCTCAGCAAATCGTTCAAAACTAGGGTTGAAATTTTCTCCCAATCCGTGAAGCTAGAGGACGATCGGCCTTCGCAGCGTCGAAGGGCTAGGAGAGAGCTCCGCGCGCGTGGGGGATTGGGCCAGCTCGGTGGCCTGAGGAAGCCTCGGTGGCAGAAGGAAGTTGTCGACTTCGACGAGGTGGTTCTCCTCGTACATGCGACGGTGGCTGGTGTACCTGGTACTGATTTGAAGCCCTCGAAGAGTTCTTCAAAAAGTTCAACAGTGGTGAGGTCTATAGATGCGTGGATTGATCGGAAAATGGCTGGGAAGCGGGGGAACTGTAGTCGCCGTTTGTGATTGGGGAGAGAGAGAATATCGGGGGGGGGGGGTTCTGACGTGGACCAGTGATATTTTTTTTATTTATAAAGTTTTAAAAATCCGAAAATACCCCTTGTCACACACAACACCAATTCAAACCCAACGACTATCGTCCCTAGCGTTTTACCCCCATTCCGAACACAATGGGATATGTTTCGAAGGCCCATTCGACTGTTTCAATCAGTTTTCCTTCAAATTAAAATATAAAACATTCAATATTTAATTTGAACGTACATTTCAATTTGCCAGGGCCACAAACTGATTCGAAAAATTCCAGAAAAATAAATCTAGCTATGTTTTGACAATACGGTCCCAACAAAACTAGTTTCGTCGAATTCTGAGACTGTTTGAAAAATGGCCCATTTCTGGTCGATCCAATTTAACTATAATTGACCAAAACAAGTTATCCTTTGCCACACTCACATACTAGCTTCAAAAATTATGAAATTTGAAACCTAGCAATAACTTCACATCCCGGATCCAACAAAAGTGGTTTCGTCGAATTCCGAGGTCGTTTGCAAAATGGCCATTTTCACGGGCTATACAAATTCCATAGCGACCTTTCTGAAAATTCATTTGGCCATAACTTTTGCTTTCCGCTATGAAACTTCGATTTTTCAGATTCGTAGGAAGGTATTCACTAACAGATTTAAATATTTTTGGTTTCACTCAAATCTTCTTTGTTTTGCACCCGGTAGAGTCAGTCAAAGTTTGAATTCAAATTTTAAAACTACCACGCCATTTCAGGCCTTGTTTATAATTAGAATTAATTATATTCATTTTCAAATGTCGATTCAAACTCACTTTTCATTGCTATTATTTAAAATATTTATTTTAAATATTTAAAATCCACTATTTTAGCCAATTTAAAAATTTTAAATTTGTTCATATTTTCCGGGTCGTTACAATCTCCCCCACTTAAAACTTTTCATCCTCGAAAAGGAACAAAGTCGAAAGTGATTTAATTAATCAACTCTACGTTCAATCTGGCTTCCATTCTCCAACTTTTCAGTTTCTGAGAATTTTCAATTCTTCAAAAATATGGCTAACACCTGGAATTTTCGAAAAATTTCACCATAACCTCCTTTGTACGGGGAGAGGTTTGGAAATTTATTGGGCCGTATTAGGTACCCAATAAATCCTATAAAGCATACACATATTTATAGTGATATATTCTGGTGTTTACAGGGGAGCGTGTATAGAAAATAACTCCAGAGAATAAATTCTCGTCACCCTGTCAAAGCCTGAGGGAGTGTGTATTTTAATTGCTCTAGAGGATAAATCCTCTTCACCTCGTCCCGTGCGGGAAATAAATAGTCCATGTGCCGTATCTAATAACTAGAGAGACGTGATTATTGTCAACTCCAGACCCATGCGGGGTTTTTATTAATCTGGCAATTTTATCGTTACAGTTTAAATAGTCTATATCAGTCATCAGTTCAACCTGTAAAATATAGTCATCGCCATGCAAGCCTCTCGCTCGTATGGTAAATCTTCCACCTCGTCACACAAGCTCCAAATGCTTATGTGGTATATGATGAAGTATGCCTATCTTCAGAAGTATGCCATGTAATGTAGTTCAAAATTAATTGTTACTATCCTATGGCGACGTTTATTATTACACACAGAATAACCAGCACTCCGCATCCAATGGCATTCACAGGAGTTGATATAATAATATTTCGCATCCAACTTATTAAGGTTTACCTATTTGTCGGGCACGCAAATAAAATCTTTACTCAACAACTATCCATTTACCTGTTCAAACATATATAATGCACATGTAATATATTTCTATCTATTTTCTAATCAGTTCAATGTGTGATTTAATCCAATAAATTCTACTATTCATTCCATTATTGATTAAATTAACTATCGTTTTAATAATTTAATTAATCAAATCTACTATCACACAAAACAAACAACAATCAAATTGTTTTTAGCTTTTCAAAAATATACTAATCAATTTCTATACTCTTTTAAAATCATTCAGACTATAGAATTAAAAGTGCACATCCACGGAAAGAAAATAACAACATAGTAGAGAACTAATTGGTAATGCAAAGTATGGTAAATGTACCTTGCACGGAGTCAATCAGATATATCCACTCGGCATCTAGGATAGGCTTTCTGAATGCTCTCCTCAGTTTCCCAAGTACAATCTCGCGGATCTCCACTCCATTGCACTTTGACTAAGTGAACTTTCTTGTTCCTCAGCTCTTTGGTTTCTTTGCCGATGATCTTGAGGGGCTCTCTTCTCACAGCTAATTCTGAAGTAATTTCAATATCCTGTTGAGCTGCTTCTTCCACGATCAAGTCTGGATCATGAACGTGCTTTCGAAGTTGAGATATGTGAAATACATCATGCACTCCAAGCAACCAATCAGGCAATTTAACCCTATAAGCGAGAGTTCTGATCCGTTCCAGAATAGGAAACGGACCAATGAATTTGGGTGCCAACTTCCCAGTTTTACCGAACCGGATAACTCCTCTCATCGGCGATACTTTCGAATATACATAGTCGCCAACAACAAATGATATATCCCTTCTTCTCCTGTTGGCATAACTCTTTTGTCGGCTTTGAGCGGCGAGTAATCGTTTCTTAACGAAATCGACTTTGTCGGCAGCTTCTCGGATCATATCAGGCCCTAACACAAGTCTATTACCGGGTTCGACCCAACAAGCAGGAGATCGGCACGGTCTACCATACAATGCTTCGAATGGTGACATTGTCAGGCTCGCCTGGTAGCTGTTATTATATGAGAATTCAGCCAAATGAAGATGGTCTTCCCATGATCCACCGAAATCTAGAACACAAGCCCGCAATAGATCTTCTAAAATACGATTCACCCTCTCAGTCTGACCATCTGTCTGAGGATGATAGGCGGTGCTCAAGTTCCTCTTTGTTCCCAGTTTTACTTGAAATGCCTCCCAGAATTTACTAGTAAATATTGGATCTCTATCACTGACTATACTAAGCGGCACTCTATGTAGTCTAACAATTTCCTTGAAGTATATCTGCGCCAGACTCTGAGCAGTTCTGTTTGATCTGACAGGTATGAAATGGGCAGTCTTCGTGAAGCGATCTACGATCACACAAATACTGTCATTTCCTTTTCTGGTTCTGGGCAAACCATCTATGAAGTCCATGGAAATATGTTCCCACTTCCAGCCTGGAACATCAAGCGGTTGCAACAGTCCAGCAAGTTTCTGTTGGTCGCTTTTGACTAGCTGGCAAGTAGGGCATCGGCTAACATATAAAGAAATGTCCCTCTTCATCGACCTCCACCAGAAAGTGCGTTTGATGTCATTATACATCTTGCTTACTCCCGGATGGATACTAAGTTTTGACTTGTGGCATTCATCTAGTACTTCCTTTCGGAGCTCAGCAATGTTAGGAACACAAATTCGACCTTTCAGCCTTAGAATCCCCTCATTATCAACTTGAAAACTCGAGGGCTCGCCTTTCTGAATTATCTCTCTGATCTTCTGAATGAAGTGATCATCCTTCTGAAGAGCAGATATTTTATCTATCAATGAAGTCGTGATAATAAAACTGGCGATCATTTCATTCTTTCGGCTTAATGCATCGGCCACGACATTGGCTTTCCCTGGAGTGTATATAATCTCAAAGTCATATGATGCAAGAAACTCCAGTCAACGTTGCTGCCTCAGATTCAAGTCCTTCTGGGTGAACAGATAATTTAGCGACTGGTGATCTGTAAACAGTTCAAATCTCTCACCCAGAAGATAATGTCTCTAGATTTTCAAAGAGAATACTATAGCCAATAACTCAAGATCATGAGTGACGTAGTTTTTCTCGTGCGGCTTCAGCTGACGGCTAGCATAAGCAATCACTTGACCTCTTTGCATTACTACTGCACCAAGGCCCTCTCTAGAGGCATCTGTCCAGACTTTTAAATCTTGATTACCGTCAATAACGGTTAACACTGGAGCAGTCGTTAATCTTAACTTTAGCTCTTCAAAAGCCTCCTCACATTCTGGGGTCCATTTGAATTTAGAGTGCTTCTTTGTAAGCTTCGTTAAGTGACCAGATATCTTCGAAAAGTTTTTAACGAACTTCCGGTAATAACTAGCCAATCCAAGAAAACTGCGAACCTCTGTAGGAGTACTAGGTTGTTTCCAGTTTTGAATAGCTGTGATTTTACTTGGATCCACAACAATTCCTTCTTTCGATACGACGTTGCCTAGAAATTTCACTTCATCTTGCCAGAATATACATTTGGATAGTTTGGCTTTTAATACATTCCTTCTGAGGATTTCCAGAACCTGTTCCAGATGCTTTACATGTTCGGCCTTTGATTTAGAGAAGATTAGAATATCATCAATAAAAACCAGAACAAATTTATTCAAAACCCCTCTGAACACTCTATTCATCAGATCGACGAAGTAAGCTGGAGTGTTACATAAGCTGAACGGCATTACTAACCACTCGTAGAATAAGTCTGGACCTCTGAATGTTGTCATTGGAACACACTCTTTGGCAATTCGAAGCTGATAGAAGCTTGTAGCTAGGTCCATTCTTGAAAATACCTGTGCTCCACTCAGACGATCCAATAAATCATCAATTCGCGGCAATGGATATTTGTTCTTTATTGTCTGCTTGTTCAAATCACGATAATCCACACATAGACGCAGAGTACCGTCAGATTTTGTGACAAACACCACTACTGCTCCCCAATTAGAGAAACTAGGCCTGATCAGACCCTTCCATACGAGCTGTCGTGTTTAATTGTCTAATTCCTCTTTCTCTTTCAAGAACATTCTTCGAATAGCGTGAACTACCGGCCTTGCATTCAGAATTAAAGCAGTTTTGAAATCTGTTTCTCTCTGCGGAGGTAAGCGAACAACTTCTTCAAACACATCCGCATAATTCTTGACGACAGGAATATCTTTCACTAAGTCGGGAATATTCTCTGTGACTTCAGGGATATTTTCTATTTGGGCTGGAGAAACATCGAGAGCTGCCCAAAAGTCTTTTCTATTAGAATTCTGACCTTCACAGGGAATAGTTATAAAATCACCTGATTTAATCTTTGCCCTAACAACTCTCTCGGCGCATCTAACCTTAGCTTCATATTTGGTTAGCCAATCCAACCCCAGAATAAGATCGAATTCAGTAAAATTCGTGACGATAGAGATAGTAGGGAATTTATAGCAGGAAAAAGATACAGGTACTGCACAAACCCAACTGAGATCGATGGAACCCCCGACAGGATTTTGAACAGTCATTGGTTCTTTGAGCTTCTTCAAATTCAAATCCAACTTCTTAACTGCATTCTTGGCAATGAAGCTTCGTGACGCGCCTGTATCAAACAGCACTTTAACTGGAATGTTTTTGACATTAAGCGTGCCTTCCAAAACATCTGGTCTTCCCTGACTAGCTGAGGGATCAGAAGTTTCTTCTACTTCATTCACTTGAACTATTTCAGGCTTGTTTAAGAGTGGGCAATCCTTTGCAAGATGACCAGCCTTATGGCACTGTTTGCACTCCCTATTCTCTTGAAACTCCCCGTCAGTTCTAAATCTCTTCTTCTTTTGCTTTCGATTGGCTCTATATCCATCCTTTCTTTGTTTCTTTAAAAATCTGCAATTCCCTTGCAAATGCCCTTGCTTATGGCAGTTATTGCATATGGCAGTTGTTACTGGTTCTTCTTCAGATCTGGCCCTTTTCCGATCGTCCTTAGGCTTCTTGCTCATCTTAGACATCGTACTGGCCTCAGGACGACCAGTTTCAGACTCAATTTTATTGCTAGAGCTGACTTCTTCTTCGTACTGTAACATTCCTTTCTTGGCGAGATCCTCGTACTGGTAAGCCATGTATATCATTTCAGAAAAAGGAAGCTTCACATTCCTCATTACACTGTTCTGATATTTTCTTTGAAGCCCGTTGATAAATCTCAAATTCTTCCTCTTCGGATTTTGAATTAGATGAAGGGCAAAGTGAGAAAGTTCATTGAATTTCTTATGATATTCTGGAATGATCATATCTCCTTGTATCAGATAAGAAAATTCATCACATAGTCGCTCAATTGCTTCAGGAGGAGTAAATCTTTCTAGGAAAATCACTTTGAATTTATCCCAGGTGATATCACCTTCTGGATTATCCTTGATAACCGAATCCCACCAGAACAAAGCTTCGTCTTTGAGTGCCCAGGAGGCCAGTAATCTTTTCTGGTCATCCCTCAGCTTTAATCCTTCAAAGATTTTCTCAGCCGAACGAATCCAAGCTTGTGTTCTCATAATAGATTCTTCGCCCGAGAACGGTTTTCCACCCAGATTTCTATATTTCATAAATTGGGCTTCAATATCCGGGTCAGTATTACTTCTTCTGTTTCTACACTCATTTTCTAGAGCATCTGCAATTAGCAGACAAAGTGTCAGGTCAACAGAAAAAGATATTTCAAAATATAGAGACAAATACTTGAATGTAAATGTGTCTATCTAGGTGTTATTTAATTCTGTTACTCATACTAGGATATTACTGATCCTATCTGTAATGAGTTACTCGTCCTAGAACACTACTGGTTCTATTTCTGACGAGTTTGTTCATATGTTATATTCCAGCACTAAGCTTAACCAAAGCTCTGATACCACGTGTGATGACCCCAAACCCCGTACTGACGGCGGCAAGGGTAATCGTTGGAATATAATACAGAAACAGATAATAACAGAACAAAAATAAATAAATACACCAGATAATGAACAATAGAATATACTGGATAAACGTAATCATCAGAGTTACACAGTATACAGGATTATACTGAGCACAAATACAGTTCAGCTATACATAAATGTCTACAGCGGAAACAAACATAATATGTACAATAGGAGCTGAACAGCATAAAAAGAGCTAAATGATAGAATCCATCTTCAACTCCAGCTATCCAGAAAGAGCCAGCTAAACCTAAATACAAGGCTGCCTATGTAGAAAAAGGGAGCATCCGAGTTTGAAAGTGAAACAAACTACGAGTCAGTCATGGGACTGGTATGAGAGATCTACCTAACACATCATACAATATGGCCAATCGCAGGACCACGCCACTTTCGTGGAACAGGTTTACTCAATGAATTGCCAGTGCTTTAAAACAAATAATTCTTTTAAACATCGCAGTGCTTTTTATAAAAATGAAGCCAATATAAGACTCAGTTCCCATCACACAATGCAACACAAACCGAAGGATAGAGTTTTACCTTATAATGGCCAAAATATGCTTGATACGAATAAAACAAAAGCAATTGATATTATTACTAGTGTTTACATGTTTCAAAAACAATTTCGAATCATAACTATCAATCATAAACGGCATGGGTACCATATATCATGTCGCCATATATATATATATATATATATATATATATATATATACACACAATCAAAACCGCACGATGTCGTATTTGGAAATTGGATTTCCGTCATGAACCAAGGCAAAAATAGTCCTTACCGACTTCGAGACAATCTAGCCCATGTCTCAGGGTCAGAGTGCATCGACCCTTAGATCTTCAGGGCCGGTACACCGATGTGGATTATAATTCCTGAACAATGCGTTTCCCCGCCCTTTGGGCGTAAATGAGCCAATGAATGACTCCATCGGTCCCCGATCGACCGATATAACCGAGGCGCCTCGCAACAGCAACAACCACACAAGTCAAACTCATCAGGGCGTGTAAAACCACTGACGCCACTTCTAACTAGAAGGAAACACATGCTCTCCCTGATGTCCTCTCCCATTTCTGGTTCATACCAGGGTGTGAGGTTCGCGAATTCACGTTAATCACAAAGCTACGCCACACAGGAGGGGATTTGATCATCACCACAAGACTTTGCTTTTCAATAGAAGCCCTGATCACTGCATATTAGCGTGCCACACAGACAATTCACGCCATGTAACTGATGGCTATCAATCACATAGAATGAATTCCAATGTCAGACACACAGTCCATTTGCAAGTCCGTTCTGAGTCTGAACGAAACCGGAGGCATTATATACCTCGCAAACCCATCGATCTCCACGTATGTCTGGACGATCACCACTCATTATCCATATTTCGGGATGCCTCCCAATCAGGACATCAGTTACCATCCAAACGAGGTGAAGATTTCCGGTCTTCAACCACCGTCTTCATCTTCTATTTCTTATCCTCGATTCAGTTATTCAGAATGGGATAAACCCAGTCTTTCTGAGCAACTCGCGTATATAATAAACACGTGCTACACAAACACTACATACGTACCATTTCAATTCATTAGTCACTAACCGTCAATCAGTAAGAGAACAATTTCCCAAATATTAACCCCAAAGGCCGAAACCAACATCAGATCAAAATCCAGGAAACCATACGACTTAGCCAACCTTCAGTTAGTTTCTAAATTTCACATCCATATCGTTTATAATATTTTATAGCGATTTATCGCTATTTTTATTTATTTTAAAATAGCCAATTTATTCAAAACGACGCTTCGGGCCATAACGCGACCGTGGTGCTGTTTTTCTTCAGATTTGATTTACACATATCTAAAAATCTAACCGTTGGATCTTCACAAAATTTACATCATTAGAAAGATCTTTTCAAAGCGAATCCAACGGTTCCAGTTTCGGGAAAATCCGACGGTCGGATCTCCCGATATAATCGTTTGAATTTTCAATTCCAAAATACGAACTACAGCGTCATTATTCGATTAAATATAATTATATTTATATATATATATATATATATATAAATATAATCGATTCTGGCGCTGTTTTTCTTCAGATTTGAATTAAACATTCCAGACAATCCAACCGTTGGATTTTTACAAAGTTGGTGCCGTTGGAAAGATATTTCCAAAGCGAACCCAACGGTTGCGGTTTCGGGAAAATCCGATGGTCGGATCTCCTGCACTAATCGTTTGAAATCACGGTTTCAAAATACGAACTACAGCTTCGTTATTCGATATATTTTAATTCTATATATATATATATATATATATATATATTGATTCTTCGATTTCAAAACTATATGAATTTTATACATTTGTTAAAAATGATATTTTTATCTAACTGTTTCTATTTCAACACTTCACTATTTTTAACAATTCATGTATATAATAAAAATGTGATTTTTAATGTAAAACAATTTATTTCAAAACAAGATTATTTTATGTAGTTCATATTGATGATAAAAATTGGATTTTTATTATAAAACAATTTCTTTCAAAATATGAATACCATTCAACACACGAATTTCAATTCAACGAATGAATTTCAATTCAACACATGAAGGTTTTCTATAGTTTATATATATAGATAAAAAGGTGATTTTTATATGTAAACACGAATACCATTCAACACATGAATTTCTATCCAATGAATGAATATCGATTCAACACATGAAGGTTTTCTATAGTTTATATATATAGATAAAAAGGTGATTTTTATATTTGAAACATGAATACCATTCAACACATGAATTTCGATCCAACGAATGAATATCGATTCAACACATGAAGGTTTTCTATAGTTTATATATATATATAAAAAGGTGATTTTTATATTTAAAACTCGAATACCATTCAACACATGAATTTCTATCCAACGAATGAATATCGATTCAACACATGAAGGTTTTCTATAGTTTATATAAATAGATAAAAAGGTGATTTTTATTGCAACACAATTTATTTCAAAACCTGAATGTCGTTCAATAAAGGAGTTTCTATTAAACACACGAATATAGTTTCAACACATGAAAATAATTCTAAAACATGAATATTATTCAAAATTTCGGCAGCATAACGGCAGGGTAGTTAAAACCGGGACCGTCCCTAGTACGGCTCCTCGCTCTACCTTAAAGCCTCACAGCTTTTGACAATGGGGAATCATGCATCTAGTTCGCACGCAGGCGGCATGTATATTTTTTTCATTTCCACAAACTAATCCTATGTTGTTTCAACCAAATATTTCTCAACCACAAACGGGTATTTTTCAACCACAATCAATCAATTTCAACCACAAACAATTTCAATCAACCATTCGCTATCAATCAATTTTCACACCAATCACAACCAATAAATATCGTCCATGGTTTGTGGACGAGGGGCGTATATATATATTTATATATAGCATTTCACTTCTATTTCAACACATATATAATTTTTACAATGCATATACAACTTATATATCGAACGTACAACTTATACAACGCTTATACAAGAGGTGTACAACGCTTATATAACTCATACATCGACTATATAATTTATACATCGTCGTTTTCCATATCGTTTATAAATTAGAAATCTCACATTGGGTTCCACTCCACCAAAAAATAGCAGATGGCTCAGAAAAATATGTGGTCTCTTCTAAAATGTAGAAGACGTCCACACGAGTCCACTGTCTCTTGTTTCACTGAATTTCGTCAAGAAACGAAAAAGATATGATTTTTAGAAGTTTGCAACACTTAAAAGTGTTTAAATCAATTTAAATAGTACACAGCCGATTACCTCAGCAAATCGTTCGAAACTATGGTTGAAATTTTCTCCCAATCCGTGAAGCTAGAGGACGATCGGCCTTCGCAGCGTCGAAGGTCTAGGAGAGAGCTTCGTGCGCGTGGGGGAGTGGGCCAGCTCGGTGGCCTGAGGAAGCCTCGGCGGCAGAAGGAAGTTGTCGACTTCGACGAGGTGGTTCTTCTCGTACATGCGACGATGGCTGGTGTACCTGGTATTGATTTGAAGCCATCGAAGAGTTCTTCAAAAAGTTCAACAGTGGTGAGGTCTATAGATGCGTGGATTGATCGGAAAATGGCTAGGAAGCGGGGGAACTGGAGTCGCCAATCGTAATTGGGGAGAGAGAGAATATAGGGGGGTTCTGACGTGGACCAGTGATATTTTTTATTTATTTATAAAGTTTTAAAAATCCGAAAATACCCCTTGTCACACACGAACACCAATTCAAACCCAACGACTGTCGTCCATAGCATTTTACCCCCATTCCGAACACAATGGGATATGTTTCGAAGGCCCATTCGACTGTTTCAGTCAGTTTTCCTTCAAATTAAAATATAAAACATTCAATATTTAATTTGAACGTACATTTCAATTTGCCAGGGCCACAAACTGATTCGAAAAATTCCAGAAAAATAAATCTAGCTATGTTTTGACGATATGGTCCCAACAAAACTTGTTTCGTCGAATTCTGAGACTGTTTGAAAAATGGCCCATTTCTGGTCGATCCAATTTAACTGTAATTGACCAAAACACATTTTCCTTTGCCACACTCACATACTAGCTTCAAAAATTATGAAATTTGAAACCTTGTAATAACTTCACATCCCGGATCCAACAAAAGTGGTTTCGTCGAATTCCGAGGTCGTTTGCAAAATGGCCATTTTCACGAGCTATATAAATTCCATAGCGACCTTTCTAAAAATTCATTTGGCCCTAACTTTTGCTTTCCGCTATAAAACTTCGATTTTTTAGATTCGTTAGAAAGATATTCACTAACAGATTTAAATATTTTTGGTTTCACTCAAATCCGCTTTGTTTTGCACCCGGTACAATCAGTCAAAGTTTGAATTCAAATTTTTAAACTACCACGCCATTTCAGGTCTTGTTTATAATTATAATTAATTATATTTTTTTTTCAAATGTCGATTCAAACTCACTATTTTAGCCAATTTAAAAAATTTAAATTGGTTCAGATTTTCCGGGTCGTTACAAAAGGTGTGTTGGCTTGAGCAAGGAGAATCACTAGCTCAACCAAATGTGATAATGGAGAAAGTAAACTATTCTCCATGCCTCCTACCCCCTACTTATAGCCTTCCACCAGCCCCCTAATGAGCCTCTCCAAATCAGCCCATTACGGCTTTAAAAACCCGAACAACCAGCTGTAAAACACATAAACAACGGTTTCTCCCAAACCGTTGAACCAAATCTTTAGTGTGACCACTCTAAGGAATAGGCAACACCATTTCCTTTCCAATGAGACCAATCTCAGCACTTGATTCGATCCAAGTCAAAAGTTATGCCCTGTACAAGACTGACAGGGGCAAAATGGTCACAAACAAAATTGGTTAAAATTATGGTTATGTCTCACATCCCCATAAATAACATATCAAAATATGAGAATGATCCAACCCTCTAGGAATTAAAATAAAAATATTTTACGATCCTCCGATATGTAAAATGCGGATTGTTACATAAAGCTTCCTACAAGCCAAAGTTTTATCATGTACATGATAAGAAATACTGGGCGCATACAACGGTCCATGTATATTGGCTCTGCCTGTAAGAAGACAACCCGGGCAACCTAAATCTACGAGAATAAAAAATGTTACGGACGACCATCAAATGCATAAAACAAACAGATGCGGAAAATGTGGATCGTAGGGCCATAATAGAAAGCGGTGTACTTCAGTAGCTTAAAATGAAGATCTATGTGTGTTGATGAGATGCCATTGTGTTGAATTTTGTATATCTGTATTATTTATGTTTCGAACTTATCTATCGTGCATCGCACTTTGTATCTCTTTAATTTTTGGATATTTAAATTTGTGTTTTGGTTTATGTTGTTTGGTTGGGCTTTGAATGCTATTAGCATGTATAATTTAAATATAATTCAAAACAAGCTCGTAACATCGCAGTACTTCTTAGTTTTACATTCTGAAGTTCAGTTGAATATATATGATTCATTATAAGTCAGATTTCATTGTAACAATAAACGTTCAGATCTATTGAACTATACTTTATAAAGGAACAGAAAAATGAAGATTTCATATCATAGATTTCTAGTTATGCCCAAATCAAATTTTCAGAAACTCGCTATGGAATTTAGTAACAAATTGTATTGGCGAATTTTGAAAGCTCGCCAGTGGGTAAATTCTGCAATTTTGCCAACGTATTTCCAAAATAGGTCTATTCTTGTAATTATTTTCAAAATATGTCTAAATCTGTTATTAAACTTATAAACCAGGCTAAGCCTATAATTTATCCTTTTGAAATACCTCCATAAATGGTTATCTTGCCTTGACCCTAATTAATAAACTTGCAAACTAATATAAAGGTTGCATGACTGAAACATGATATACGCTAGAGGAGTTGTAGTCATTTAAACTATCTTTCAAGTTTCAATTAAAACCCCAAGACCAATGACATTTGGACTAGTGTACAGCTCCTAGCCTCCTACACTCGAATCTGGTTCTAAAAAATGTATGTGGTTATTGCTCAATGTCCCATTTGGATTTGCTAATATTTTTGTAGAAGGTATAGGAGCTGTACATTGGAGACAGATTGGTCAAGTGTCTCTTGTACTTGCCCTTATGCGAACATACATAACTCCTCGACCTTATAGTTGGATATGTCATAAATCAACATAATTACAAACAACTAATGGTACACTTTTGTTGTGGGTACACTTTGTGTGTATATATGTATGTACGTATGTTAATACTAATTCAAATTATCACACCTCCGATGTTCGACTATGTATATTCAGTTAGTTTATTTATTAAATCCTTGTTTCATGAATACTGGACAAATTTCATTTACCACTTCCTTAAATGACTTTTATTTATTTTCTTTATCATATTATTTCTTTAACTACATATGTAATTATTTCTGATATAGTAAAAATGGCAATTGAATTTCAAAATGGTGAAAAATTATTTGAGATTCACATTCCTCGAAATCACATTACTTTTCCATATTTGTCACCCTTTAATCCTTATTCGGTAAGCACCTCTCTAAATCTCCTTCCTAGTGGCTTCTTTCAACATTTTCTTCCTTCCTCTACCTGCCGCATCTTCAGAATTTTGCTGATCTATTCAAAGCATCATTGTAGACCCTAGGATGTCCATTTTCAGAGCCTCTATGTGACTAGCTCTGGCCAGTTTGCTGATATTTCAATGTATGGGTCTGAGTTTGCATCTATTATGGAATTTGTTCTGCAGTTGATTCTAGGCCCTACTTACAAGATTCCAATCCCAACCCCAGGCTGCTTTTATCAAATTTTCTACATGAAAAGGTAACCCCTGAACCAGCTTTTGTATCCTAGCCAGATTGTGTTAGGGATATGTCACTATGGATGTTGATTTGTCTAGGCTTATTTGTTGTTGGTCTTCTATGTTTAAGAAGAAGACTGGGAATGCATGTTCTTTTACCTTCCAGAAATACCTTTTGACCCTCTGCGTTGTTATGTGCCTTCCCTTAAGTAAATAATTGATGTTAGTATGGGATTTTGGAAAGTTTAGTTAGTGGGTTTCTTTTTAGATGAGGCTCTATCTCTTTATTGCGAGAAAGCATTTCATTAAGTTGTAGCACTTATGTAGTTCTATTAAGGTTAGTTGCGATAACTTGATGCATTTTTTAATATCCCAACCTTGTAGAGAGGTTCATGATTTAAAATCAAATGATATTATTATTGAAGCTAAAATGTTTATTATAACCTAATGGAACTAGCTAAATCTATTTGCACCTTATTTTTTTCTCACCCCAGTAATTTATTTGAATATTAAATGACAATTTTACCTTTACATTAATTAGATTGAAATAAATTCGATGTCCATTCATAATCTTTTATTCCTTATATTTTTTTTGTTATCAAAAATATTTCTAAATATAAGTTTCTTGAATATGCCGATTTAATGGAATCAGAAAATAATGATTCGAAGAAGAAAACTAATGTTCGTATATTTTTTGTATATCATGCTAATAAATAATATGTTTTTCTTTGATTTTCATAATCATAACTATGATATGATAGTAACCTAGTTTAGGTGTAACTTGAAATTGTTGCATCCTGATACGAGGCTAGGTAGATAAATGAAAAAAAAGCAGAGGTGTAGGAGAAGTTTTAGAAGAAGAAATGGTAGACACAAAGAACAAGAGCTAAGATATTTTTCTTATATTCATCATACTGGCGTTACATAGCTTTATATAAGCATTCTTCAACAAACTTCCTACGTGGCCTTCTCTAACAAACTTCCAATGTGGCCAAATGTGTTTTCTATAACTTACAACTGAGAGAAAAAAGAAATAATAAAAATAAACTAAACGGAAAATTCATGCAATCCTGCCACTTGCAGTATTCTATTATTGTGCACGTTACTACAGGAATCTTTTAGGACGCAAGATAATTCGTTTAGGCCTTATGCCAACTGTTGTACTGCCTTCTGGTCATGCTGGTTAATCAGCATGCGCATCAATGTTCTCCCCTTCAAGATCGGCCTTGTCCTCAAGGTCGTGGAAATTGGAATTTGGTGGTGATGGTTCCAGAGTTGCAAGGGTTGGGTTTGGACATAGGTTTGTGAAGGGAAACATGGAATATTGGGTGGATGTGGGATTCTTGAGGAAGTAAGAGTTTATGGGCAACGGGTCCTATACGCTCGATTATTTTGAATGGATCGGAATATTTTTTGGAAAGTTTGTGGTGGTTATTGCAAATGGTAGTTTCGCGATATAGCCAAAGTTTGACAAATACTCATGAGCCGAAACTGAATTCTTTGTCGCATCGGTGTTGATCGGCAAGGTTCATCATATAGGACTAGGCTCTTTTTAAGTTTTTTTTAATAGATTGCAGAAGCTGATCTCTAGAACCTACCCATGTATCTAATTCTAGAATAGTAGTATGCCCCATAATGTAGACGGAGATAATAAGCGGAGGTCGGCCGTACACCGCTTATAAGGGGGACAGATTAAGTGATGTGTGTTTGGTCGTATTATACCACCATTTGGTCCATGGTAGGCACTTAGCCCATTCGGTGGGGATTTCACCAACAATGGTACGTAAGTAAGTTTCAAGACATCGTTTAGCAACTTCCAATTGCCCGTCAGTTTGTGGGTGATATGCGCTACTCATTTGTAACCTCGTCACATGTAAATGAAACAATTCTTTCCAAAATTGTCTAGTGAATAGATGGTCTCAGTCCGAAATGATAGAATGGGGAAAACCATGTAACTGTACATATTCTTGAATGAAATATAAAGCCAACGAAGTTCCCAAGACTGAGTTAGGCAAGACATAGAAGTGGGCATACTTAGAAAGCCTATCGATAATGACCCAAATTGTGGTTTTACCGACGGATGGTGGTAAATGTGTGATAAAGTCCATAACTATATCTTCTCAAATTTGTTTGGGAATTGGTAATGGTTGTAAGAGGCCATTGTAAGGCGTGTTATCCCATTTGGCTACATACAAGTAGAATAGTGGCTGACAAACTTCTGAACAACCGAAGCAAGGTGAGGCCAAAATAAGTTTCTTTCTACTCGTGCAATTGTACCCTTAATTCCGGAATGTCCCCCGATTTTGGAATCATGTAACTCAGAAATTATTTTGTTTTGCAACTCAATATTAACTGGAGCATATATATGAGATCCCAAAAATAACAAATAATTACGCAATTCAGTTACGGATTAGAGCGTGTACCTGCATGTAGTTGATCCATAATGGACCGTGCTTTCGGATCATCTCACAGGGCTGTGGTAATGTCGGGCAGTGGAAACGTCAGTCCTAAGATTTCCAATAAAGTAGCTTCGGTTGTGAATTTGGATAAGCCATCTGCAACAACGTTTTGGGATCCGGGCTTGTAGTGGATTGTGAAATCGAATCCAAGAAGTTTTGTCAGCCATTTTTGATGCTTTGGTGTCTGGACAGCTTGGGACTTGAGCTCGCGGAAGCTTCGGTGGTCGGTGTAGATCTGAAACAGGCGTCCCAGAAGGTAATGACACCATTTCTTCATGGAGGAAGTGATGGAGAACATCTCACAGGAATAGGTTAAGAATTTTTGGAGATATTAGGGTAATTTGAGGCTGAAAAATGCGATGGGGGTGATTTGATTGGAATTGAACAACTCAGATTGCGTAGGATTAGGCATCGGTGGCAAGAATTCGGTATTGACCATTGGACCATAACTTCTACTTTCGATTGGTCGGCTTAAACGCCTTTAGCGGAAATGATGTAGCCTAAGTAATTGAGCTCTTGAAGACCAAAGTTACATTTGGTAAGGTTAGCAAAAAAAATTGTGTTGAGCTAGGGTATGTAGAGCGATTTGGAGATGGTTGAGGTGAGATGTCCAAGAAGGGCTATAAATGAGGATATCGTCAAAAAATACTAGCACAAATTTTCAAAGATATGGCCGGAAGATGTTATTATTGTATCTTGGAAGGTGGATGATGCGTTTGTTAGACTAAACAACATTACTAGAAATTCATAATGTCCTTCACGAGTTCTAAAGGCCATTTTGGGTATATCGAGTAAATGTACACGGATTTGAAAATAGCTGCTACGGAGATCCAACTTAGAAAAAATGTTACGCCATGTAATTCATCTAAAAACTCGTCGACCGTTGGAATAGGAAAACGGTCTTTAATAGTGATGGTATTAACTGCTCTATAGTTGACACAAAATCGCCTTGAATCGTCTTTCTTTTTTACCAATAAAATGGGTGAAGAGAAGGGACTTGTGGATGGATGGATAAGTTTGGAGTGTAACATTCTTTGGACTTGTAGTTCAATCTCGTTTTTCTGAAAATTCGAGTAACAGTATGGTTTGGTTTTAATGGGTTGGGAATTTGATGTAAGGCTTATATGGTAGTTAAGGGAACGGTTTGGTGGCAAATCAGTGGGTTTGGCAAAAACATGGTTATATGATGAAAGGAGCTCAGTGGGCCATTATGGTGTATATGGTTGTCGTTTGGTGAGGAAAAAACGGTTTGGATATGTAAGTAGAAAAAATTGATGATAGCTGAAGTTGTTTTTAAACGTTTAAGTTATTGGAGTGAAATTGGAGCAGCTTTCATTGGTTGGCCCAACCTAGTTAAGGACACGGCCTTATCATCGAAATGAAAACCCATTGTTAAGTTGCGGTGGTCAAAAGTAATTGGTCCAAGAGTTTCTAACCACTGTATACCACATACTGCGTCAGATACAAATATTTTAAAGAGGTGGAAATCGATGAAAAATTGAAGCCCTTGAATGTTAACGTCGACATTTAAGAAAACTCTAGAGTTGCGCAACTTCTCTCTACCATGACAACAAATGACTTGAAGGGTCGGATTTAAGGTCGAGAACTTTGGCTGCCTTTGGGTGGAGGTAGTTGTGTTGGAGCTGGTATCAACGGGGATGGAAATTGAGTTGCTGTTGATTATGGCAGGGAGCCGAATAGAGCGTGGGTGGTTTGATCCGATTAAGGCATGGAAGGAGATTTCCTGTGGTATGTTGGGGTTTTGGTCAACGGTCTCATGGTGGTTGGCCGTGATGGATTGATCTGGGTCTGTGGTGGGATTGGTTCAGTATTGGGTCCATTATCGTCAGGGTTGAGGTATGGTAAAATCATAAGTATATAAGTGGGTTTGCATTGGTGGCCAAATGGGTACTTCTCATCGCAGTTAAAACATTACCTTTGTTTCTTGCATTTGGACATTTCAGATGGTGATAGTTGTTTAACTGGGATGTATGGTTTGGGTGTTGGTAATTGAGGTGTTTGTGGAATTGTCTGAGAGGGATATTGGTTATGTGGAGTTTTGGATGAATATTGGGGCTGTTTCACGAATCTGGATTGTTCAGTATATTTTTGTTTAATGAGTTTAGCGTTGTCAATTGCATCAGAAATGGTCATGGATTTGAGGAGGTGAAGTTCATTTTGTATGTGTGGCTTGAGACCGGAGATGAAACATTAGACCATAGAGTTTGGAAGCAAAGTGGTGATGCGATTGCAGAGGGTTTCGAAGGTGGATTGTTAATGATCGACGGTGGTGCGTTGTTTAAGTTTGAAGAGAGTGGCTTGTGGATTTAAAAAGGTTGGTGGTCCGAAGCGCTGCTCGACTACCTTGGCTAGCGCTGTCTAAGACGAAAGCTACATGTTCATATGCATCCACTGAAACCATGTCAGTGCTTGGCCCTGCATGTGAAAGATCGCAAGCTCCACCGCTGATCTTCTGGCATCGAAAAGTATGCGACATATCGATCAACTTGGAATATGCAGTCATGGGGGTTTGTACCATTAAATGTAAGTAATGTTATTTTTGGGTTTCGAGTAGGGTTTGGGGTTGTTAACAGAGGTGGCTGACAGTTGGGAAGAGGTGGAATGTATGTCATAGAGGCTTGGTTATATAGGGAAGGAGGTGGTTGGTTATCAATTTTGTGAGTGATGTCAGCTATTGAGACGACCCAAACTTCCCTGTAATGGAAAGCCCGGATTGAGTTGAGAACAAATCACATCAGAACACACATAGAAGAACATTTCATTGTTAATTACAACAATTCCATCAGAATACAAGAATATATAAAGTATCAATAAATATTACACATCATAAATTATCAGAGATTTAAATACATTACTGCAGCGGAAAATAATACAAAACACAACTGAAAGTAATACACGGATACAGAGCTTTCCGAATATCGCTTCAGCTGTAAATCAGGATCCTGTGAATATAAATCTGTAAAACCAAAACTACTAGCTGCCCGTGTGGAAAATAGGGGCACCCAGAGTCTAGGTTAAAACAATAAACTCCAGGTCAGTCATGGGACTGGTATGAGAACTAAAACAGTTATTAATCTTTATTTTAAAGTTAGGTAAATCAAGGGACCACGCCGTATAACACAGAACGGGTTTCCTCCCAAGAATACCAGTGCATAAAACAACAGCGCAATGCTAAATAAAGAACAATGAAGCTATTATAAGACCCAGGTCCTATCACACAATGCAACACAAGCCGGAGGATAGGGTTTTACCTTATAATAGCCAAAGAATGCTTGATACGTTAAAACAAATCATTTGATACTATTATAAGTGCATAGTGTATAAAACAACTTCAAATATAAATGTATCAATCCTAGATGGCGTGGGTACCATATATCATGTCGCCAATACTAGGTTCTACAATCAAAACTGCAATTGTCACGTATTGGAAGTTGGATTTCCTTCTGTGAACCAAGGCAAAAGATAGTCCTTACCAATTCGAGAGCCTCTAGTCCGCCCCTCAGCCAAGTATTCAGTCAAGTCTTTGGATCGCCAGGGTCGGTCCACCAATGTGGATTAAAATGCCTGAACACTGCGTTTCCCCGCCCTTTGGGGCGTAAATGAGTCCTATGACTCCATCGTCTCCACATAGTCACCGATATATCCGAGGCGCCTCGCAACCCAACAACCACATAAGTCAAACTCGTCAGGGCGTGTCAAACCACTAACGCCACTTTTAACTAGAAAGAAATGCATGTCCTCCCTGATGTCCTCTCCCGTTTCTAGTCCACAACCGGGGTGTGAGGCTCACGAATCAACGCTACACAAAGTTGTGCCACACATGCTGTGCTTTGATCATCAACCACAAGACTCTGCTTTTCAACAGAAACCTTGATCATTTGCATCTTAGCACGCCACACAGGTAGACCACTCCATGCAACCGATATCCATCAATCACACACAATGATATCCAATGTCAGACACACAGTCCATTTGCAAGTCCGTTCTGGGTTTGAACGAAACCGGAGGCACCTTGTACCTCGCATATCCATCGATCTCCAAGTACGTCTGGACGATCACTAACTGATTCCCTCCTCTTGGGTGTACGGCCCAATCAAGATCATTAGTAATTATCCAAACAACGTGAAGACCTCCGGTCTTCAACAACCGTCTTCATCTTTGACTAATCGTCGTATCAGTTATTCAGAATGGGATGAACCCGGTCTTTCCGAATAACTCGCATATTTTATAAACAAGTGTTACACAAACACAACATACGCCTCATTCCAATTCAGAATATTCTTTTATTCAAATATTCTTATACTTTGGGAAAGGTTCCCATTAATTTTATCAAAGATAAATTCTTTAAATTTATTCTTTAATCTTCTTTCGAATATCAATTCAAACCAAATTATGGTTTATCCAAACTAGTCGGGATTAACGAACCTTACCGAAGTAATCATTTGTTTTAAATTCCCCAATCCCAACCTATTCATCCCATGAAGTAAAACTGGTAATACTTCATATCTAACACCACAGTGTTATCGGTAATTTCAATTACCATTTCACGTTCAAATCTAATTAAAAATTTAACTATCGCCTGGAGCAAAACTGGTGATACTCCATTCTCGATCATTTCAATCTAATTAAAGATTCATTAAAACTCCACTTGGTTTTAATCTTCCCAAAAATCAATATCAATGATTATTTAACTTGGGAAATCATATCCTGTCTTTAACTGGGTTAAAGAACCAATGTCATTTAAAACATGGTTCACGATAAACCCAAAATCACATTCTATTCCATCAGCCTTTAACCGTAAATTAGCAAGTGAACAATTCCCTAAGTAATAACCCCGAAGGTCGAAACCAACATCAGATCAATACCCAAGGAACCATTCAACTAAACTAATCTTCAGTTAGTTTCTGATTTTCTTAACGTCGTTGGGTCTAAGAACGGTATTATTAAAGATACCATTCACGACAACCCAAATCACATTCCATTAATTATCGGGTTAAAGAACAAGTGCTACTTAAAACACCATTCACGATAAATCCAAAAATCAATTCAAATTCAATTCCAATTAAATACCATTTAATTGGTATACTTCATTAAATCTAAATAAAAAGATTTAATCTTTTTCTCAACTGGGTTTAAGAACAATGTTAATGAAGACACCATTCACGACAAACCCGAATCCCATTTAATATTAAATACAAGGCTCTGAATAGAAAATATATCCGCTTATATTCTATATCAAATTCTACGACCAACAAATATTGTATTGGAAATAACGATATAAATTTATCTTTCAAAATTTCCATAACAATATCTGCATAATCACGAAATCCAATATCGAAATATTCCAAAGACAATTTCGATTCAAATCCATTTCCGCTTTATATATTGGAAATTTTGGTTATTTTCAAAACCATTTCAAATCCAATTTATTTATTTTAAAAATAAATGGGATTATAATTCTAGTTCAAAACTAGTTTATTTCGATAAAAATCCATTTTTATCTTTTCAAATATGGAGTTTTTCATCCTAATTCTTTCCAAATCATTTCTTATGACTTTACAAAAATTATTACTATTTTTATTAATTTTATCAAGGCCCGTATAGTCGATTTCCATCAACGGCCATCGAACTGCACTTACAGCGACCTTTTCCAAATTTGTTTTGGACATAATTCCAAATCCAACCGTTAGATGTCAAATCTATAATATTCATTGGAAAGCTCTTTTCGATACGAACCCAACGGCTCCAGTTTTAGGAGAATCTGACAGTCGGATCTCCCGTAATGTCCATTCGAAGTCAATGGTCGAAATTCGCGAACTGCCGCAGCGCGGCGCGTTCTATTTAGGCCATTATATATATATTATATGTTTCATCGATTTCATTTTAAAACGTATTTTATAAATCATTTTAATTTCGTTTTCAAAATGATTTCAACTTCATATTCAATTTCAAATCAAAATTGAATATTCCATATCATCGATATATAAATGATAATATTTTCAAAATATTATATTTTGTAATCAATTCCTTTTCGATATTCATTATAAAAATGAATAAAATCGATATAAATATCATTCACATCAAAATGGCGCATATCTAATCAACACGGCTTTATATTTTTCAATAACTTCATTATTCTATTCAACAAATGAATATTTTCTTCAACACATGAATTTTCTTTTATTCAACACATGAATATATATTTTATTCAGCACATGAATTTTCTTCTATTCAACACATGAATTTTCTTCTATTCAACACATGAATATATTCTTTTATTCAACACATGAATATTTTTTTTTTCAACACATGAATGGTTTCAACACATGAATATTCTCAACACATGAGTATTGTCAACACATGACTATTTTGTTTATTCAACACATGAATATAATTTATTTTCTAAATTGGAATGAGACCCACTCAATTACCATATAATATTATTTATATGGATTCCATACAACACACGTATATAATAGCAATGATAAATAATCAACCATCATCCAGAGTGCATTCTACACTGTATAAACATCAAATATAAATATTCAACGCTTATAACAGCCTGTCAATCAATCGATCGACATACAGCTAATTATTGAGATTAGTGTATGTCCAATTTCATCCCAACACCCATGAGGGATTTCAAACAATCAAACACAGATTTTATTTGTGCAGTTGGGCGATGTGTAAAATTTTATCGTCCCAATCAATATCAGTCAAATCAGTGTACATAAACAAATCGTTCGATTTGTAAATGAATATATATTTTATTTCAACACATGAATATATATTTTATTTCAACACATGAATATATAATTTATTTCAACACATGAATATATATTTTATTTCAACACAACCAATAGTCAATTTTCACAACACAAACAATCACACAAGTCGTCTATGGTCTGTGGACGACGGGGAGCAGTTTATATATGCAGTTATAAAATAAACAACTGAAAAGAAAATTTTAGTGAGGAGTTCTCACCGATAAGCTAAACCAAACGCCGCGACTCTTCATATGTAGAAAATCTTCGCCATGTTCTCAACGTAATATGTTTTCACACAGTTCATATTAAAAATCATATTTTTAAAGTGTTAAAAATCTCATCTTTATATTTCTAAAAATCTTATCTTTCTATTTTATAACTGAAGATCAAATCTTTTTCTCTAAGTAAAAATCTATTCTTTTCCCTAGCAATATAATCTATTCTTTACATAAAATTATAATCTTTTTAAATATAAAAATATAATCTTTCTAAATATAAAATATAATCTTTCGTGTGATAAACCAGATCTTTTCTATCATGAAAATTTAATCTTTTCTATAAACAAAATCATGAAAGTCTAAACTTTTCTTTTTTAATTTAAAAGTCAATGCTTTTCATATTCTAAAATCAAAGCTTTTCCTTATTCAAAAATCAAAGCTTCTTACGACAAATCTAAACTTCTTACTATCAAAAATCGTATTTTTATTGTGTTAAAAACCCTATTTTTATAAAGAAAAGAACAACGAAATCAAAGGAGCAACAAACAAGGACTTACAACGCAAGGGGGAGGGGGGATTTTGGTGCTGCGCCGGGTTGGTGGAAGGTCGGGGATGGTTGCGTTGCGCCGAAGGTGGCGCTGCGGCCTGTAGGGGTTGTGCGGGGTCCCTGGCGGCGGATCTGAAACGGTTTTGGGGTGCTCCGTTGGCTGTAGGGCATCGTCGACGTCAGAAGTAGGGCGGCGTCCGGGGGGTCTCCGACGACGGGGGGGGGGGGGGGGGGGACGAGGCGCCTGGTTCTATCGCCTTTTGTTTTTTTTCTTTTAATTTTCGATTTGAGAAACTGAACGTGGGGGAAGAGGAAATTAAAGCGTTGACGAATTATTATAATATATATATTTATTTTATTTTAAATCCAAAAAGTAACTTTTTCTTTCGAACAACAAATCAAACCCATCGACTGTCGTCCATAGCTAATTACCCCCATTCCGAACACAATGGGATATGTATCATAAGCTAATTCGATTGTTTCAATCAGTTTTCGTCAAAATCAAAATATAAATCTATATGTTGAATTTGAACGCGCATTTCAATTTACGGGGACCACATACGGACTCTAAAAATTCCCAAAAAATATTTTCTAGCTTCGTATTGACGATACGGTTCTAACAAAACTAATTTCGTCAAATTGTGAGACCCTTAGAAAAATGGCCATTTTCTAGTCGATCGAAATTGACTGAAACTGTCAAAACACGTTTTGTTTTGCCACACTCACATATTGATTCGGAAAATTATGAATTTTGAAATCGAGAAATAATTCGACATCCCGATCCAACAAAAGTGGTTTCGTCGAAAACGAAGGTCGTTTGCAAAATTTCCATTTTTAAGGGTCGAAAATTCAATAGCGACTATTCTGAATTTTCAACTGGGCATAACTTTTTATCCCCACTATGAAATTTTGATTTTTTGGATTCATTGGAAAGATATTCTCAAATAGATTAAAATATTTTTGGTTTCGCTAAAATCCGGTTTATTTTGAATCCTATACATTCATTTGAACTTTGAAATCGAATTTTCAAACTACCGCGCCATTTCAGGCTCGTTATATAATTAAAATAAATTTATTCGTTTTAACTTCATCAAAAATATATTTTTCGTCGTTATTATTTAAAATAATTCATTTTAAATATTCAAAATTCATTAAAATCGCCAAAATAAAATTTTTAAATTGGCTCAGATTTCCGGGTTATTACAGCTATAGATTTAGTGAGGTTGTTGAAAGTTGCTTTGATATCAATGATATTGGCATGCTGTGTTTCGAGCATGGAATTGTGGTTGGATTGGTTTTCTTGGATGGCGGTGATAGCGTCGTGGTGTCGGGTGAGTTGGGTAATGGCATCATCAAGCTTAGTCATGGTGGTGATTTCGATATTATCAGAGTAAGGGGAGGAGAGAACGGTGGTGAGAGCACCAAAATGATATAGGGCTGGGTAGATAAATGAAAAAAAAACCCAGAGTAGGATAAGTTTTAAAAGAAGAAATGATACACATAGAGAAAAGGAGCTAAGATATTTTTCTTATATTTGTCGTACTGGCGTTACATAGCTTTATATAAACATTCTTCAACATACTTTCTACGTGGTCTTCTCTAAAAAACTTCCTATGTGGACAAATGGGTTTTCTATAACAACTTGCAGTTGGGAGAAAAAAGAAATAACAAAAATAAACTAAAGGGAAAATGCATGCAATTCCTGCCACTTGCGGTATTCTGTTATTATGCACGTTAATGCAGGAATCTTTTTGGATGCTGGATAATTCGTTTAGGCCTCATGCCAACTGTTGTACTGCCTTCTGGTAGTGCTGGTTGATCAACATGTCATCACATCCCTAGTGTGTATTGCACTATGAACTATGCATAACCTAGTTTAGGTGCAACTTGAAATCGTTGCATTCCTAATGTGTATCATACTATGAACTATTCATAACATAGTCAGGTTGAATAATGTTTCAATTTTTAACTTAACGATGTGAAAAGTAAACAAGATACTGACAGTTTTGGAAAATAACTGGATAAGAAAAATAATAATGGGGTGACTGTAATTTTTTTGAAATGCTGGGGGTGGGAATAGAGACCATGAAACTCATTGGCTGACCTTTTCTACGAGCTCGTTTCCCATCTAGGTGCATTATTCTAATATACCTTCAGTTTTCTAATCGCTTGCGAGGATAAAATAGACTTCCAATCATATAGGTCAACTGATTTGTTTTGATATTGGATTAATCATAGCATTTTACTTTATTTCGCTAAATCTCTTATTGAATTACCCTCCTTGGGGAAGGTACCAATTTGTGTTTCTGTTTCTTGGATGGTTATAGGGTCATCATCTACGTAGACTCATCATTCCAGTTGAGTCCACGTACTTGTGATCATTGTCATTGTTTTATCTATACTATCTCCTTTTGTACACATCCAGTAATAGCTCCAAATGACCTTGCAATCGAAAAAAAACTTACCTAAGTCCCCAACTAAATGGCGGTGGATAAAATCCAATCATATTATCTCTCCTACTTTGCTCACTCAGTTGCTTCTCCATCTGATCCACTTCCCACTGACAATTTCCATATGACTTTGCTGCCCTCACCTACGGCCTCGCCAGGTATTTTCCTATTTTCTTCATAGTCTACTCTCTTTCCTTTGGTTAGTCTTTAATTGAAATTCATCGATACTCTCCAATTCGACTTGTTAATGTTGATCTCATTGCTCAAGAGATCATTGACAAGCGGGCCGTGGTTATTGCGCTAGTTTGTTGTGCTAAATCTGAAATCTGGCCTGATAGGGAAAGTTATTTGTGTTTCCACTCGCATTTGAATATTTTCTCCTAACTGGTCTTTGATAATGACATTGAAGAGTGCAAATTTATAAGGAAGCTAGGGTTGGTCCTACAATTGGTAATCCAATTAGATATTATGATAACAATAAAAAAATTGATTGTAGTGGAAACTGATATGAGATCAAGGTATTTTCTTTATAATTAACATCTGATAAAAGATCTTATTAGTAATGATAAAGTCTAATTAAAAACAAGGTACAAAGTATTAATATTGCAGATATATTCATAAATCCCTTTTATGTCTAATTTAGATACACTGATCGAAGGCATGAGCATGAGATACATTAATTGGCTCCAAGTACTAGTGGAAGGTTATAAATTTGAGGACATGTCATAAACGGTTATGTATTTTGATTATACAACTTTAACTCTTGTAGAAGATCTAGTTAAGAAATGAAGCATGATTTATTTTTATTTTTTTAATGTATGTATTTTTATATTGAATATAAGTATTTTTTTTACATAGACTAGATATATTTACATGCAACACACATCATACATACATAAGTAGAAAGTACTTGTTAAAGAAATCAATTACAGTTGTGAATGGTTCACAACCATGTTTATTCGATTCATATCTAAGAACTTAATTCTTAAATAATCATAGTTTAGACGTATCAAGAAAAGACATCGATATGCCCATTAAGACTACTATATCTATGTAACAACCCAGGTTTTTGGGTATCGGGGTAAACATATTATAATGTGTTTTTGTGATTTTAAAATTGTAGAATGAAATACGAGTTCATGAGTTTAACTTATATAATAACTTAATATGTGAAATAAAGAATTTATGATTTATAGAATTGTATGTATTAGAATAAATTATATACAGATAGTTTAATAAACAAAATATTCCAATCTATGTTTGCTCACTAAAATTTCAATGGTTCAGATGAATATTGAAAATATAAAATATTGATTAACAATCAATATTTAAGTGAAAATATATTTTAAATATGAAGTGTTATGTTATTTTTAACAAGATAATTATTAATTCATAAATTTGCGTATGCAAAGTGTAAGTTGACGAAATTATAAAATAAACAAGAATTATGTTTAAAACCATGTTTGAATATGGTTAAATTGATCCATAGATTGATAATGTAGAGTTGAATTGTGTTAAGATGGAATAATTGTCAATTTGTTATTAAAGTAAATTATGGTGAAAAAAGTTTTCATTGAATTCAATCAAGTGTAAACAAAAATATAACAGCATAAATATCGATTGGAAATTAATAATTAAATTTGCAAAAATATTTCAATAAGAAACAGTGTTTATTTGTTAAGAAAATGAAACTTACGTGAATTAAAAACTTAAGAATGTTGGTTTTGAACAATCATGTGTAAAATGTGTGTTTTTGTAAAAAAAAAAATGAGTTTTAGTGCGAATGCCCTTAAAATGATTTAAAATATATTTAAATATATGTGTTTGTGTTTTGTGAATTGAACACAACACTGTCTTATGTGTATTGTTACGTGATGAGGAAATAATTTGTAAACAATCAAGAATGTTTTAGCATGGAGAAAACAATATAATTCAATTTCCTTGGGCCTAATTTAATTAACTTAAGTGTTTGGCCCTTAAATGAGTTAATTAAAAAAGGGAGAAATTTGGGTAAAAAGGAGATGAGTTAATTAAAAAAGGGAGAAATCTGGGTAAAAAGGAGACCGGTACATACTTTCTTCTCATATACTCATCCCTTCCCTTTCTTTGGTTCCTAACTAAGAAAATTAATAGCTACTCTTTTCCCTATTTTTTCCCATACCCAAGTTATTTCCATGTTAAAAATAAAAAAGAGAGTCCAAGTCTATTCACTATTCAACAAGAAATCAATTTTGGATATATGTAAGTTTTCTCTCTCTTAAAATCAAATGAGGAAGATAACTGTAAATCACAGAAGGCTGCATGTATCTATTTATCATCTTACAGGTGACTGAAATTGGATTTTCTCCAAAAGCTCTTTACTTGCAACCAAATCTGGCCTAAAATCTCTTTTATCGAGTCAAGGCGAGTTTTTCAACTCACATTTTCTAGTTTTAAATATGTGTTTGGTTGATTATTTGTTTCTAGGTTTTTGAGTATCAAAATTCATTGTTACAGTAGCTTTGTTGTGTAAATTATGCGATTTGTGTCAACATGGTAAGTGCCATGTTTGCGAGTCTATATCTCCCTCATTCCATGTTGGAATGATGTAATTATTTTTCTAGCTGGTAGTAGTGCTGTTATTTTTTGGGCGTGTCGATTTTCAGGTCATTAAGACCTCTATATCTTGTCCAAACAGTCACTCAAAGTTGCATACGAGCCTGTTTTTGGAATCTACAGAAATCCTAACACCTGGGTCGACCCAGCCTCATGTTGGATTAACCCAAACACCCTATGGGTCACTTGTGCACACTCAAGGTCGACCCTAGTCGTTCTTTTGTTTGTGACTTGCTTCAAGTAGTGACAATTGTTTATTGGACTTGAAATTCTTAGCCTGGTGAAAAGAGTGCCCAGGTCCAATTTTGGGGGCATTGTATCTCCTTCAATTTTGGTCCGATTTGCATAATTATTTTTTCATTGTAAATTTTTAATGTTGGCCTTCACGCTTGCAAATTTTCAGACCATTTAGAGGTCGTTTAGTCATTCAAATCAGGTCTGAAACGAACCTGTTGAAGATTTCAGACTGACTAGAATTCAACATGGCCTGAGTCCAAATTCAAGACTTCATATTTTTTTTCATATCATGTCTAATTTCCATAATACTTGAGTTTTATTTTTCCTTACTACAACAATGAAGAAGCCTAAACTATCATTAATCTATAGTTGAGTTTTGTGAATTTTCGAGTTGTTTTCCCTATGTTATTTCGATGAGTTTTTCTGAAAGTTTGTGTACATGAACACGTGTTTTATAAAACTACTTTAAAGGAGGAACTAAATATAAATAATTATTGTTTTACAAAAATAATTTTCTATGTTATGAACATTTTTCGATCATTAATATGTATATAAAGTTCTTATTATATAGGAGATTTTAAAATAGGTGACTTTCGAATATTTCTCGAAATCATTAATAAAACCATATTTCTAAAGTGTATTTTCTTATATTAAAAAAAATACATTTTTGCACCCTTCGAGAAGGCGAGGTTTTGAATTAAGCGATTTAGTAACCATGTGGTATGGGACACAAAAGTTTATTTTATCAACTGATTCCAAACTTGTTTGTTCGAGGCTATTGTTGTTAGTGTTTCTTGTGCTTTCTAATATGCAATCGACATGCGAGAAGTAGACCAATAGTAACAACATGTGGTATGCGACGTAAAGTTAGCATTATTCGAGTTACTGTCTGAGAGTTATGACACATTTTATGGATTCACCAGTATTAGACCTTCGGGTCAATCTTGTGATATTTATGACTTTCAGGCCAATCTTATGACACTTATAACCTTTGGGTCACTCTTGTGGTATTTACGACTTTTGGGTTAATCTTATGCCTTCTATGACATTCGAATCAATCTTGTGGCATTATGACCTTTTTGGTCAATCTTGTGGATGTTAGTAATGGCATGGGTTCAAGCCATCTTCTCGTTAGCATGTGCAAGTGTAGCTTCGGCTTGCCAATCTTGTGTTTGAATCCAAAATCTGTGTTGTTTTTTATTTCTATGTTTTATATGATTTCACTATTTTGGAAATGTTTATTGTTATGCATACACATAGCCTTGAGCAATCTGAGAGTTTGTGTGTATATGGTGATTTAATTTCTACGATTTGAACTCTTTGTTGAGTTTCTGTGATTTCTATGATTGGTGTGATTTATGTGATTACTGATTTTTCCTTCTTATATCTATGTGATTCAAAGTATTAATTACCCTAATTGTAGTGCTTAGGTAAATTGTGCTAATGGAAATATCTGAGTCTATGTTCATACTTCTCAGGAGTAATCTTTGTATTAATTTCATGAACTTATATTCGAAGAAATATGTCATCTTAGGTATATAGTATTCCATCCTAATGGAAAAGAATTACCACATCTCCGTCTTGAGAAAATTTATGTCAATGAGAATCCTTTTCTTATGAAAAATAATTAGTGTCTATTTGACATTTTATTGCACTTATTACACTACTACTAATATGTTTAAGCTGGGCTAACCCGTGTATTTTATACTCTGGCCAGACGGAGTTGTTTTAGGTTTATAGCTTGCTGTTGATTCGTGGTTAGCTAATCCATCTTGGACTATCTCTCTTGAAACTAATACCTTAAATGTGCAGTGGCGTATTCATGTTATTGTATATTTATCATTTGGGACATGATGTATATATACATGGTTTATGTAAAACCATTCAAATATGTAGCACATATATATGTTGTATGCATATGTATTCTATTCTGCGATCTACTATATATGATGTACTGTAATTTGTTATGAATATGATCCTTATCCATCGTGGTTTTATACTATATGAATTGTGTACGTTGATCCACCTGAGGTAATTTATACACTCAATCGACATATTCGATACTAGTCTAATACAAGATTATAGATAATTATTCCTAACCAGGCTCATTCTCTTCTCTAATAGATGGTATTACTCAATATTGCTCTTTATTAGGGTGGGTCTCGGGATTAGACATCAAAGAAAAATTCAAATAAAAATACAATAAGCATAGAATAAAACCAAAATAGTACATGTGTTATAGTATAGAAGAATAACACTTGTGTAGTATTCCACGAGTTGTATCCCATTACCTGTAGACTATGCTTGTAGAAAATTTCCATCCTTTTAAATCCTTTCGACGTTAAAATCTTGAGTTTATAACTTTTGAGGAAATCTAAACGATATCCACTTGTGTTTAGTTAATTGTTGATAGGTAAATGAATTAAACCCAAGATAAAATAAACGAAATTCATGGTGGGGTGAAGGAGTGCTAAATTGAAATAAATTGGAGTTGCACGGTAGAAACGAGTGAATTGTTTTAGCTGTGCTATATTCAATAAATCTGTAAGTAGGATTAAGGGATGATAAATAAATGATTTTTTTTATTGAGAATTAACTGAGTAGCTAATATAAATCAAGTGAATAACTAATAAAACTTAGTGTTGGGTTATTTCTAGTTGAAATAAAGCAAGATTATTTGAGATAATAAATAATAAAGACAACCATGTGCGAACTAAAATCTATGATTATCTTTTGTGTTGAGTTGTCCGTTGGGTATTTTAAGGGATCTGATTAATACATCTGATCACGATATCGATAAGAATTTATTAAACACTTAAATGAGACAATTGACCTCAATATTTTATGTAATAAAATTAAAAGATTTTTTTGGGAGAATAGTGTAAAATATCTATGTGAGAATAGTGTCAAACTATTATATGAGATGAGAATTGTAGGAAAGTTTGTGAGACAATAGGGATATAGTGGTTGCAGCAAAATAACAAGGAAAATCATTATGATTTTGGTGGTTTAACATTATTCGAAACAAATTAATAAGTTGTTAAGAGAAAATTGTGTTTTGAAAAATTGACAGAATGAATACAGAGTGTTTTTGAGTCTAAAGAGTTGCTTTAAATGAGTAACTATCTTGAACATAAGTAGTATTTTTGAAATACACTCTCATGATGGAGTTTAAAAGTCTAGTGCAACCATCAAGTTGGTGATAATAAATGAAGAATGGCGAAGTTGTTTGATAATATGGTCAAGTTAGCAGCCACGGGTTGGTAATAAATACTATGTTGATGGCAAGCCAACGTCAATTGCTAATCGAAGTTGGACAAAAGTGGAGAATGTATTTTAATTATATGTGATGTGAAAGATAAGTTATAATAACTTAAATCTTATGTGTTTATCATTCGGGATGAGAATTAGGATTATTGTAAACCGTTTAAAGTGAATAGGTGAAGAGTATTAAAAGTTTTAAATACATTGTGCTTGGTTACTTGAATAACAAAAATTCCAAGGAAATAAATTTGTGATGAGTTAATGAAATTGAAAAAATAAACGTTTATCATAAGTAAATTGAGAGGACGCAATTTCTTTAAGGAAGAGTCCGTAACAACTCCGGTTTTTGGGTATTGATGTTAACATATTATAGCACGTTTTGTGAGTTTAAAATTGAGAAGAATAAAATACGAGTTCATGATTCTGACTCGTATAATAATTTAATATGAGAAATAAAGAATTTGTGATTTATAGAATTGTGTGTATTGGAATAAATTAAATACATTTATTATAATAAGATTTTATTTACAACTTGAGTTTGCTAATTAATATTTTGATGGTTCAAATGAATATTGAAAATATAAAATATAAAATATTGATTAGCAATCAATATTTAAGTGAAAATATAATTTCAATGTGAAATGTTAGTTTTTTTTAACTAGATAATTATTAGTTCATAAATTTGCGTATGAAAAATGTAAGTTGTTGAAATTATAAAGTAAATAAAAATTGTGTTTAAACCCATGTTTGGATATGGTTAATTTGATTCATAGAGTGATAATATAATATTGAATTGTTTTAAGATGGAGTAAGTTGTAAATTTGTTGAGAAAGTAATTTTTGGTGAAAAAGGGTGTTTATTGAATTAAATCTAGTGTAAATAACAGTATTAAAGTGTAAATATTGATTATAAAGTGTTAAAATATTTTAATAAGACATATAGTGTTTATTTTTTCAAGAAAGTGAAATTTACATGAATTAAAAACTTAGGAATGTTGTTTTTGAATAATGTTAGACCAAAAAGTGGTTCTAACACCCAAATTGACTAAAAGCAGAATGAAATAAGATCAAAAGTAAAATGAACACACAGAATTTATAGTGGTTCGGCAAAGAAAAGCCTACGTCCACTTGTCAATCACTATTTTCAATGACATAGTTGCAATTACAATGAGATATTCACTCAATTTCTCTCACAATTCACATACATTCGCTCAATTGTCTAAAAACAAATGCTAAAAGACGATTTGGATTATCCGGGAGTGCTGGAATTCGGGTTATGGAAGTGGTTGAACTCTCAAAGTGCCAAAAAGAAGACCCTTTTCATTGTCTCCAGACAGGGTATTTATAGGTGAAAATTTGCTCAGAACCCGATCCGGATCGGAGCCACGTGTCATCCATCCCATCAGCCTCGGGTTCGGATGGATTTCTATGTTGACAACGCATCAGAGCAGTGGACGTTGTGGGTAGGAACTGGCCATAGCCGCTCCGAATAACCAGGCGATCATGCAGGAGAGTGACGTGGAAGATAGGTTCGGATCGGAAGAGTGTACAGGAGGGGTTCGGATCGGGGTATCCGATCCGATCCGGTTTTGTCCCAAGGCTAAGTCTTCGTTCTCTTTTACTCCGTTCCAATCTGTCTTTGTAGCAAGTAACTCTCCGCTCTGACTGGCAGTAGGTTGCTCTCCGATCCGAACAGCTGTACCTCTCTGATTCCAACAGTAATAGTTCACCGATCCGAACAGCAAAACTTATCCGATCCGACCCGCTACATCGCTCCGATCCGACCCGCTTCAGTGCTTTCCAAGTTCTTCAATGTTTCATATCATGACTTTGTGTTGCCCAGTTCACAAAGTGGGCTAACATTTTTCCCCCTCAAAGGATGCTTCTGTTGGAGACGGAGCATGCTTTGACTATCATTGCACAGCGTTCTTCGAGGTAATTTTTCTTTTGATTTTCCTTGTGTTTTCGTCTTCTTCTTCAAGTTTCAATTTAATTCGTTGCTGAGCTAAAGAATTCGGTTCGGTTCGGATTCCGATCCGAACAGACCCCTTCTTCTTTTTATTTTTCATTGGACTATTGGGCCAAGCTTTGCTTCTGGACTGTCGATCCGATCCGAACGGGGAGACGAATAGACACTCTACTTCTCTATATAAACCAAGTCTTCTTCCTTCTCTCATTTCCTTTTATCATTTTATTCTTGCTGTTTCGGAACTCCAAAATCTCGAGAAAGAGAAATAATAACTCTTCACCATTCTCGCATGAACTTCCAATTTACATACTCTGGTAGGTTTCAATCCTTGATTGATTTAGCAATAACAAGTTTTAACTGAACTGATGGTCAATTCGACCGATATGAACATGATTTCCACGCCGTGGTCTCCTCTTCTTTCGTTATCGTCGTTGGTGGCCTCGCTGCTACTTCGAGACGTTGGAAGAGGGAGTTACGATTTGAGGCAACAAGAAAAGGAGTTTACGGTTTGAGGCAAAAAGAAAAGGAGGAAGAAGAAGATAGCAGGGAGTCGATTCGGGCTGTGGAACATGGAAGGTGACAAAAGGGGAAAAGAAAAGAAGTTCAGGAAGTCGGATCGGGTCGGGGCAAGTAAAGGAAAGGAAAAAGAAAGGAAAGAAGTTCAGAAGATCGGATCGGATCGGGGCAAGTAGTCAAAGAAATGAGGGAAGGGAGCTCATCTAATCGGATCGGATCGGACTGTAAGATAAAAGAGGGGAAGCATGACTGCGTGATCCGATCCGAACCGTTAAGGGACTTTACCTCCGAGCCGATCCGATTTTGATTTCTGAGTTTCAAAATTTATCCGAGCCCGAGATGAGGCCACGCCCCCGATCCGACCCCAATGAATGCACCCGAACCGAACCGAAGGGCAGTCCATCTTAATGCATAAAAACTTGTCTAACTGGCCCAATCAACTTTTGGCATAATCTTCAATTTAATGGACAGTTAGGATAGTGCCCTGTGAACGTAACTAGACATCAGGATCTACTTCAATCCTTCATACTTTGCCAAAATATTGCATCGCACTTTTACACATTTACTTTACACTTCCCGCATACACTGTTTACACTTTAGTTTGCACACATGCACGGGGGGATACGGGCTAATTTACTCTAATTTGTGCTATTGCTTCTTCAATAGTTTTATGACCATGAGACCCAGACGCTCTTCTAGACTAGCTGAGAAAAAAGAGGCCCCGGAGACATCCAACAAAGTCACTCTCGAGGACATATCTTCCCCTTCGGATCCAGAATGGAATGATGAGGGTTCAGATTACGAGGTTGGAAATCGCGAAAGTGATAATGTGTTTTCGGAGGATGAAGCTTCTCTAGGCTTTGAAGAGGAAGGAGGGATTGGTGACGACCGTGCTCCTGATGAATTTGAATCGGCTGTGATATTGGAATCACCCCCAGACTCTGTTGAATCAACAATCGAAAATGACCGACTTATCCGAATTTGTTTAAAGTATGGGATAATGAAAAAGGACACTCTAGTGCCTTCGAGATCTGACCGTCCCAACAACCCTCCAGAAGGATATATGGCAATCACCCGGTTGATGTGCATGGTCGGTGCTATCCCTCCATTTTCTCCCTTCATCGTAGATTTTCTAAGACAAATGCGGATTGCCCTCATGCAGCTGCATCCCAATTCTTATGCCTACTTACACACTTTATATATAGCATACCGTGAGATCTTAGGCATAGAGCTCACTTTCGATGACGTTCATTTCTTCTATAACTTCAAGCATCGGACTCGAGAGACTCTGTTCCTAAGAGGAAGATAATTTCAGCGCCATTCAGTAGTAAAGCTGGAGATTCCAGACTGGAATGGTTTTATGTGAAGCGACAGCCTGGGTGTGCCAGGAGGTGGACGAAATCAAGTAAAGCACTGATTTTCTAAATCTGGGCTCTATACACTCGAGTCATCGCCTTAACTTGTTTTTCTTTTTGTTTGCAGTCGACAACCCAAAACAAATATCAGATCAGGTGTTCTTTGACCGGATGCACCAGCTTCTTAATGGCGACCAGAAATTCCTGACTATTGATGAAGTCCTTAAGGACGAACATCTTCATTTTCATGGGCTGCTATCCGTTTTTCGTAGTATCGGTCATGGGACGGCTCCGTACGTATATATTCCTCCAGTGGATGTAGTCCCAGAGACAGGAGAAGGTTTGGGAGCTCCTGCAGTGCCTCTTCAAACTTCACCTTCTCCATCTTCTACTCAAGATGACGAATTGGCTAACTTGGCCGAAAAGCATCGTGAAGGGTATACTGATCCTGAGGATGCTACTTCTCCGGAAAAGTCAACGTCCTCCAAAGAGTCGCCACTTGAGGCTTCCGAGGGAGATGTCCCTAATACTGATGACCCATTATTTCAGGGTTTGGGGGATCTCCCCTTACCTAAAACTATATACACTTCAGAGGATTTTAGGAAGGATCCTTTAGTTTTCACCTCTTCTGAAGAGACCACTCCTGTTAAGGCTAAAGAGCCTGCCCGTACGAGTCTAGCTTCGGACTCGGGTTGGTTGGGGGGAAACACACCACTTAGGACACACTTTACACAATAGCATTAGTATTCATTGTACCTCTCTCTCTGTGAAACTATTGACTCTGAATTTCATTTTTCTTATTGTGCAGGCACGATGTCCCGATCCTACTATGATATCAGGAAGCTCCGTCGCAGCATGTCTAATCCACCTCAGGATATTGAGTATGATCGCCGCGACGATCGCAGTAGGGAGGAAAGAAGGCCTTATGAACCCTATCGCTCTCGAACTTCACGTTCTCGCTCTCCCGTTCGGTCGGACCAAGAGAAATATAAAGGTTATCAATGTCGTAGGGAAGAGGACAGGCCACAATCGAAAGACTCCACCTCTTCCCAAGAAAAGCGCAGCAGAGAGAGAAGTCCTCCAAAAGATACTGAGTCGCGAAGTAAATGCAAGGTCCCTGCTACTAAACGGCCTAGGACAGATAAAGAAATTATTGAATCCTCCACACATAGGGACACTGAATTAACGATCCCCGCTCCTCCACTACTAGATGCGGAAACTGCAATCAAGCGGGCGTATTTGGAGGAGCAATTTCCCGAACATTACTTCGAGACTTTGACTTTTTTACCTGCCCTCAAACCTATTTCTTCCCGGTGGGCAGACGAGGCCAAAGCAAAGATAGACGCGGTTGAAAAACAGTATTCTGAAATGTTCAAATATTCACGCAACCTTTCCAGAATTATCCGTACTCTAATCACGAATGCTGATTCAATGCAAAAAACCGCGGAAGAAGATGCAAAGGCCTTAAAGAATCTAGGAAAAGATTTAGAGGACACACAGGCCCAGCTCGCTGTTGCTCAAAGGGACGCTTCTAATTTCAAACAACAATTTGAAGATATGCAAAAACGTTATCATGATTTGCTTGAATCTCACACTCAAGAGCGTTCTGAGTTAAAAAAGCAAGCTGAAGATGCTAAGTCAGATGCCGCTAAAACGCGCCTTGCTTACACTGACCTTGAACGGAAAAATGCCGAGTTGGCAAGGAGGAATGCTGAGCTAGAAAAGAAAAATGCTGACTTGGCTTCAAAGCTACTAGAGGCAGAAAACAGAGCTGCCCTGGCGGAGGGCAACGTTGAGTGTGCTATCAAATCTGCGGAGGAGGCCCGCAAACAATTGTCAGAGGCGGAGGCAGAGATTCAGGGTTTCGGCGAATTAATGATTGAATTCTTCGCACATATCATCCGTCGTCGGAACATTTCTTGGATTGAGGATTATCCATCTACTCTAGTCCAAGTATGGAGTCAAATCGTTGAGTGGGAAAAAGAGGAGCTCAAGGTTGATTCCATCGAGAGGACAAGCTGATGGAGAAATACTTAAGGGATGATGAGCCAGAACGTCTAGCTGAAGGGCGCCGCCTCATTGCTGATGCTATGGAAGAAGAGAAGCGGAGGGCTAAACAAAAGAACATTCCCAAGGCTGGTTCCTCTTCTACTGCTCCCGCAACTTCTGAAGTGGAGGGGTATGATCCTGAAAACCCGGGAATCCCTCGAACAACTCTGCTATCCCCTATTCCCGAAACGGCATCAGAGACAGCAGTTACTCCTGCCGAGAAGTCTTCGGAAGGTATCCCTACCTTTTCTCCTCAATTCGTCAAGGCTATTTCTACCTTTTGCCACGTGATTGAGCAATCGATGAAAAACCCATTACTTTCTCCTGAGTTGATAACTGTTGCTTCTCAGTCTATAGGTATTGAGCCATCCGGAAAGACAGATGTGACTCAGGGAGCCGCCTCTGGGGCAGAGCCAACGGAAAAGGCAAAAGGAGGGAAGGACAAGGCTGCTCCTATAGACTTGGGAGAAGGAAGCGAGCCGACTTAGGCTGACACTCCCCATGATGATGAAATGATAGCAGCCTTAAAGGATGATGGCGGTGACGGAGGACATGAGGAAGATCCAGAGGTGGCAATAGTCGGGGAGTCGAAAAGTGCAGATGATGTTACTTTGGCTGCAATGAAAGCTGACCAAGATAAACGCTTGCAGTTAAAAGCTGAAGACGTAGACCCTGAAATCTTCAAGCCTCTCGCAGTTGTGGATGCGGGATCAAGGTTAGTTGTTAAGCTTTCAACTAGATCTATTACAGAGGAACTCGCTAAAAAATCTTCTCTTGATTCCAGCGCTCCGCCCTCCGGGAAGAAGTCAACCGGTTCCAGCACCGCATCTTCAGGAAAGAAAAAATCAAAGCGCATCTTGACTGAAGTCGAGAAAGAGGCGAAGGATGCGGAGAAAGCCGCCAAGAAGTCCAAGCCTCACTCGAAGTCTAAATAGTGGGTTGTCTTGTGTTGTTTTAGCATTTAGTGAACCAACGATTGCTGCTATAAGGGTGGCTCTTGCACCTTCTTTTTTAGCTATTTTCCTGTACAAACTCATTCATTCGTAAATAAAAAATAATTAATTTTCTGCAATATCTGTTACCCATTAGTTCTGCACTTATGTAAGAATGCATGTTTTACTATAGTTGTGTAATGAAGTTATGGTAGGGGGAAACATGTGTATACATATATGCCCCCAGTCGATCTCAAAAAACTATTCAAGATTTAATCAAGTAGTCTGAATGCCCCCGATTTTCTGAAGGGATTGCATTTTCTGTGTCGTCAATGCCTGTCGTTTTTTCTGGTATTTCTTTTATACTCTCGTGTCTTATACTCAGGTTAGAGTTCTTACTGAGGCGGTCTCTTGTCTGGGTGCACCTTCACGCCTCAGAGGACGTCGTCTTCCCGTCCTTTTATACTCTCTCTCTCTCTGGAGAGTTAGAGTTCGAGCTCAGCAATCTCTTCGCTCCCCGATCCTTCAGCGGGGAAGGATCTCTTTCTCAGCGCTCAGTCGGAGACGCTTTTATACTCTCTCTCTCTCTCTGGAGAGTTAGAGTTAAGAATGTCGTTTTCTCATTCTTTTATGTCTTTGTCGCACAAATTGTCGTTGTGCTTTTTCTTACGTTTAAAATGTTTTCAACCTTTCAGGTTTTGAACCATCTTATATTCCGTAATCACAACAAAATAGTCGATGAATGTATATATATAATGCATGAAAGTAAATGACACACAATATTTTTATAGTGGTTCGGCTAAGTCGTAGCCTACATCCACTTCATAGTCCTTTATTCATATCATCAGATTTTCCTAAGGCAAGTCGTGCCTTATTACAGAGTTCATAAGAAAAATAACAAAGAGCACAACATTTCTAATCCAAATATCGCATCAAATGTTGGGCATTCCATGCCCTAGGGACTTCTTCGCCATCTACGGTCGTTAACTTGAAGGTCCTTTTTCAAGTTTCCGTTGGATGACAAAGGGTCCTTCCCACTTTGGACCGAGGTGAGGAAGGGATGGAAAGACTCTCTTTAGCACCAAATCTCCTGGTTCAAAAGTCCTAAGGCGAACTTTTTTGTCGTAATAGCGTGCCATCTGACGTCGATGTCTTGCCGCACGCAAATCCGCTTCATCCCTTTTTTCTTCGATTTCATCAAGAGACTCGAGTAAGAGTGCCCGATTCGTCATCAGGTCATAATACGTCACTCGGTGGGAAGGAACTTCAAGCTCTACTGGAATTACTGCTTCTGAACCAAAAGAGAGAGAGAAAGGGGTATGACCAGTAGCGGTCTTAAATGTTGTTCGATATGCCCACAAAGCTAAGGGCAATTCGTCAACCCATTTTGCCTTTGCGCGCTCTAACCGTTTCTTGAGGATGGATTTTATTACTTTGTTTATTGCTTCAACTTGCCCGTTCGACTGCGGATAAGCAACCGCAGTGTATCGTTTGTCGATCTTATACTTCTGGCAGAAATTTCTAAATTCAGTACCATCGAACTGGGTTCCGTTGTCAATTATAATGGTTCTTGGGATCCCGAATCGGCATATAATATTTCTAACCACGAAACTTATCACCTTTCTCACCGTGATTTTGGTTAGGGGCTCGGCTTCCACCCACTTCGTAAAATAGTCCACAGCGACTATTGCATATTTCGCTCCTCCTTTAGCAATCGGTAGAACTCCGATGATATCAATTCCCCACGTGGTAAATGGCCAAGGACTCACCATTGATTTGAGTTGGGTTGACGGTGCTCTGGGGATTTTGGCGAATCTCTGGCACTTATCGCAGCGTCGTGAATAATCAGCTGCATCTTTATTAATCGTGGGCCAGAAGTATCCATATCGCAATATCTTTTTCGCTAAAGTCTGACCTCCTGTATGATCTCCACACTCACCTTCGTGCACTTCTCTTAGTACACGTTTGATGTCGTCGTGTGCTATACATCGTAACAGGGGCATAGAAAATCCTTGCCTATAAAGAGTATCATCTTGCATGACATATCTGGTAGCCTTGCGAACTATAGCCCTTTTCTCACTCTTCTTTGATGGGAGTGTCCCATTCTTAAGGAAGTTCTTAATTGGGGTCATCCACGACTCCTTCTCCGGTTTCGCTTCAAAAGCGAACTCAATTTCCATTGACTCAAAGCTTGGCGATTCCAACGTTTCAATTGGAATTATTTCAGTTTCTTCTGGATTGTTGGAACTAGCTAGCTTTTCCAGCCTGTCTGCCTTCTGGTTTTCGGCTCTTGGGATATGTGTTATACTGTACCGCTCCAGGTTGCTCAACAACTCTTCTACTTTTCCAAGGTAAGCGATGAGTCGAGGTCCCGGGGTCACAAATTCCTTTCGTACTTGGCAAACAACGATTTTGGAGTCGCAGAATATGTCCAACCTTTTTATCCCGAGGTCTTTAGCAAGCTTCAGCCCGGCAATCAGGGCTTCGTATTCAGAGTCATTGTTAGTCGCCAAGAATTCTAACCGTAGAGCATAATATAACGACCGTCCTTCAGGAGTGACTAAGACGATTCCAGCTCCGGACCTTCGGTCGTTCTTGGCTCCATCTGTGTATAGCTTCCATGAATCTATCTTTAACTCATCTTCGGACTTGACCACCTTGTCGTTGATCACTCCCTCCTCTAGGATAGTGAACTCTTCTATAAAGTCTGCCAGAGCTTGCCCCCTTATCGACCTTCATGGTTGAAAATTTAGATCAAACTGACTTAATTCTATATTCCATTTGATCAACCTTCCCGATGCTTCGGGTCTCTGCAACACCTGCCTCAAGGGCTGGTCAGTGTATATGGTTATTGGATGAGCTTGGAAATAGTGACGAAGTTTTCGGGATGCGATTAGGAGGCTGTAAGCGAGCTTCTCAATCATTGGGTAGTTGCGTTCTGTCGCTGCCAATTTCTTACTTACATAATATACTGGCCTTTGCACTTTGTCTTCTTCTCGAACCAAGGCTGTGCTAACGGCGTGAGCCGAAACTGCCAAATAAACAAATAACTCTTCGTGATCCACCGGTTTTGACAAAATCGGTGGTTTTTCTAGCAATTCCAATAAATTTCGAAAGGCCTCAACACAATCCGGAGTCCACTCGAAGTTTTTCTTTCCCCTTTTAATTAAATCAAAAAACGGGATGCACTTGTCCGTGGCTTTGGAGATAAATCTACTCAACGCGGCTACTTTCCCTGCAAGACTTTGGACATCTTTAATTCTTCTCGGCTCTTCAATGTTTCTAATCGCTGCTATTTGGCTAGGATTGATTTCAATTCCTCGGTAACTCACAATGAAACCTAAAATTTTTCCCGATGCCACTCCAAATGAACATTTCAAAGGATTCAACTTCATCCGATACTTTCGCAGGATACCAAACATTTCTGCCAAGTCTTGCGTATGGCTGGAGGACTATTTCGATTTGACAAGCATATCATCCACATAAACTTCCATAGTCTTCCCTATTTGATTATAAAACATTCTGTTCACCAAGCGTTGATAAGTGGCTCCGGCGTTTTTCAATCCGAATGGCATTACAACATAACAATATAACCCCAAATTTGTAATGAAGCTCGTATGCTCTTGATCTGGCACGTGCATAGGAATTTGGTTGTACCCAGAATATGCGTCCATGAAAGAAAGAAGTTCGTGTCCCGCTGTCGAATCTACAAGCTGGTCTATCCTGGGAAGTGGGAAACTATCTTTCGGGCAAGCTTTGTTTAAATCTGAAAAATCAATGCAAGTCCGCCACTTTCCATTCGGCTTCTTTACCAAAACAGGATTCGATATCCAGTCGGGATACGTCGAATCTCGAATAAATCCGTTCTATTTCAGCTTCTCCACTTCTTCTTTGAGAGCAGCCGACCTCTCTGGGCCCAGCATACGTCTCTTTTGCTTCACAGGCGAGTGTTTCAGGTTTATATTTAGTGAGTGACTTATGATGGATGGCGATATCCCACACATGTCAGCGTAGGTCCAGGCAAACACGTCCAAGTTTGCCTTCAGGAAATCCGTTAGTTCTTTGGCCCGACGTGGATCCAATTGAGATCCAATCTTCAAAACTCTTGTTGGATCAGTTTCATCAATGGGAATTTCCACTGTCGCTTCATTAGGAGTTGCATTTCTAGTCTCTGGTTCCTCGTCTTTTCTGGGATCCAGGTCTTCAGGCGTTCCTTTGGGCAACTCTTTCGGGGTTGATCTCTCTAATTGCTATGTCGAGCCCCCCTTTGGGGGAGGCGAGGCATATTTACTCTCGATGTTAAGTCCTTTCATCAACATCTTTAATTCGGCAGCATAGCAGGCCCGTCCGGAAACTTGATCCCCTCTCATTACTCCAGTTCCGGCTTCAGTTGGGAACTTAAGCAATAAACACCAAGGGGCGATGCAAGTCCTGAACTCAGCAAGGGAGGGCCTCCCCAAAAATGCATTATAAGGCGAATCTACGTCCAACACTATGAACTGAAGCATCCGCACTCTTCGGCGTTCTCCTTGCCCCAAGGTTACGGACAATTCTATGTATCCCATGGGAGCCGTTGACGCCCCGTTGAAGCCTCTGATCCAACCTTCACATGGCTTCAAATCTTCAGATTCAAGCTTCATCTGATCGAATGACTTTTTAAATAAAATATTAACAGAACTTCCGTTGTCTACTAACACCTTATGAACCAAGGCCGGCCCAATGGTGGTAGTAATGACCAACGGATCATCAGTGGGTGATTGGATCCCAGTATTATCTCTGCTGCGGAATACCACGTCGTCAAACATTGTCTTTTGTTGCTTTATGGGGGCGATATCTTCCAAATCATCACCTTCATTCACATCTACATGCTTGGCAGCATTTACATATTGATCCATTGCTCTAAAACTACGGATTGCCGGGTGGGGTCCACCCACTATGGAGTTGATAACAATTCCCTTGCCTTTCTGCTGCGCTGTAGGCTTGGGAGCAGATTGAATCTGTTTTGGAGCCTGCTCTCCTTGCCCCCTGTCCCTCGGGGAAACCTTATATTCATCCAGTTTCCCTTCGCGCAGTAGCTTCTCAATCACGTCTCTCAAATGCCGACATTCATTGGTTGAATGCCCATGAGTTCCATGAAACAAACAAAACTTCCCAGTTGCCATTTCTTTCTTCGTCGAGTCACGAGGTGGCGGTCTTTTATATTGCAAAACATTGTATGTATCCAGGTAAATGTTCTCCAGAGTGTCGTTCAACGGTGTATAATTCTCATAAGTCTGGAATCGGGGTCTTTTGTTAGGATCACTTCCCCTATTTCTATTTCTTCTGTTACCTTTCGCATTACGGTTATTGTTGTTGCCCCCATTTCCAGAATTGTTGTTTCCACCCTTGTTTCCCACATTTACTTCAACTTTTCCGGAACTTTCCCCAGACTGCTTCACGGTGACGTTACTCTGAACATTTTCTTTTGAAGCCGCTTCAGATTTTCTCTTTCGGTTTGCCCTGGCCTCCTCTCGTCTTAAATAAATATCGGCCTTTTCATAGAATATCTCTCTCGTGGAGGGTGTCTTTCCAGAAAGGTAATCTCCAAACTCGGACTCAGGATCGACTCCTTCCTTTAATGCCATCAAGATGGTGGGCTCATGCGGATCACTAACTTCAGTCACAGCTAAGTTAAAACGGTCAAGATATGACCTCAAAGACTCTCCTGGCGCCTGCTTAATTCTTGATAATTCAATAACACTTTTGGACTTTCGGGTATGGAGTCGGAACTGATTCATAAAACGTTCACTCAATTCCCTATAATTCGATACCGAACGAGGGGGAAGTCGGGTAAACCATAACAACGCCACATCTTCTAAATAGATCGGGAATGCCTTACAGTTCACTGCATCAGGAGCAGCAGCAGCATTCATGAGCCACGAGTATCACATCAAATGTTGTCCTGGATCAGTTCTCCCATTGTACTTGTCCATCTGTGGCAGATTAAAACGCCGGGGAAACTGAAAGTTGAGGATGTCGTCAGTGAAAGGAGTATGGCTTCGCTCAATGCCATAATCTTCATTGGTATAGTTCCGGCTCTTGGACATAATCTGGCTTACCATTTCCTGTACATCAGCATTAGTTAGGGGCCGTTCAGGTTCCCTGGCCCTGGTATCCGGGTTCCTTCTGGGCTCTTGTTCAGGAGATGCCCTTCTTCTTTGAGCTGCTTCTGCTCTACTCCGTTCCCTACGCTCCCGGTCGATCTCGGGAGGAGGGGACTGGAGCCTTTGCCCCTGAGTGGGATCATTGTTTCCTAGTGCTCGTTTAATATCCTCGCGAGACCCCAAAGATCCGAATGTTTGCTGCTCCAAATTCTGAGGTCGTTCGAGCGGCCTTCGTTCACGGGGCCGCTCTTCCTCGGAAGAAGAGGACCGATCCACTGGTGTGTGACGAACCGGGGATGGGGTTCTCTGTCTACGGAGTTCGCTAATTTCCCTGCTTATGAGTCTCATATTTTCTTGCATCATGATATTGGTGCGCTCGTGGATTTTCATAGCCTCCCTAGTACTCTCAAGCATGTCAAGTAGGCACGAGAAATCTCCTTGAGTAATGGGCGCGGATGGATTGACCTGATCATTGACCCTGGTGGCTGGAATCAGAGCATTTGTAGGGGCTCGAGTAGAGGTTCCAACATCACCAAGTGACGGGTCGGTTCGGAGATGGGATATCGAGTCGGGTCGGAGCTGGGAAGTCTGTTCGGGTCGGAGCTGGAAAGCCAGGTCGGGTCGGTGTAGGGCAAGTTGCTCGGGTCGGTTCAGGTTGGGTGAATGCACTGCTTCAGATTATCCTACCCGGATCGGATCAGAGCTCTCCCCCTGTAGGCGGTTCGGGTTTCCTGTATCGGTCCGTCCTGCTGCTGAGCTCTGCCCACGAGACCTTGTCACGACCGCATTTTGCTGATCTTCGCCAACTCCATTTCCTCGACTAGATTGAACTTCTTTGCCTTTTCCTTTGGCCATGGTTCTTCAACAATCAATTCAACAAATATCCAAGAGCGTGAGGATTAACTTCTTTGAACTCAACGGTCCAAAAAGTAGAATGATAATCCCGAAAACAGAGAATTCAGATGGTTCTCAGTGAAAGCACCAAAATGTTAGAACAAAAAGTGGTTCTAACACCCAAATTGACTAAATGTAGAATGAAATAAGATCAAAAGTAAAATGAACACACAAAATTTATAGTAGTTCGGCAAAGAAAAGCCTACGTCCACTTGTCAATCACTATTTTCAATGATATAGTTGCAATTACAATGAGATATTCACTCAATTTCTCTCACAATTCACATACATTCACTCAATTGTCTAAAAACAAATGCTAAAAGACGATTTGGATTATCCGGGAGTGCTGGAATTCGGGTTATGGAAGTGGTTGAACTCTCAAAGTGCCAAAAAGAAGATCCTTTTCATTGTCTCCAGACAGGGTATTTATAGGTGAAAATTTGCTCAGAACCCGATCCGGATCAGAGCCACGTGTCATCCATCCCATCAGCCTCAGGTTCGGATGGATTTCTATGTTGACAACGCATCAGAGCAGTGGACGTTGTGGGTAGGAACTGGTCATAGCCGCTCCAAATAACCAGGCGATCATGCAGGAGAGTGACATGGAAGATGGGTTCGGATCGGAAGAGTGTACAGGAGGGGTTCGGATCGGGGTATCCGATCCGATCCGGTTTTGTCCCAAGGCTAAGTCTTCGTTCTCTTTTACTCCGTTCCGATCTGTCTTTGTAGCAAGTAACTCTCTGCTCCGACTGGCAGTAGGTTGCTCTCCGATCCGAACAGCTGTGCCTCTCTGATTCCAACAGTAATAGTTCACCGATCCGAACAGCAAAACTTATCCGATCTGACCCGCTACATCGCTCCGATCCGACCCGCTTCAGTGCTTTCCAAGTTCTTCAATGTTTCATATCATGACTTTGTGTTGCCCAGTTCACAAAGTGGGCTAACAAATAATTAAAGTGTAAAATATGTGTTTTTGTAAAAATATAAATTTTAATGTGTACCCATTAAAACGATGTGTAAAATGTTTCAAATATATTTAAACATGTGTTTTTTTTTTGTGAATTGAAAAAAAGAACTTTATCTTTTGTGTGTGCATGTATTGTTAAGTGATGAGAAAATAATTTGTAAACACGTAAGAATGTGTTAGCATGGAGATAATAAAAAAAATCAATTTCCTTGAGCCTAATTTAATTAACTTAAGTGTATGGACCATAAATGAGTTCGTCAACAAATCAAAGAAGGGAGAAATCTTGGTAAAAAGGAGAAGGTACGTACTTTCTTCTTATATACTCCTTCCTCCCCTTTCTCTCGTTCCTCATTGAGAAAATTAGTGGCTACCTTTTTCCCTATTTTTTCCTATATCCAAGCTATTTCCATGTTAAAAATCAAAAAAGAGAGTCAAAACCTCCCCTCTAATCAACAAGAAATTAGCTTTAGCTAAAGATTCAAGTTGTTTCTCTCTTAAAATCTAAGGAAGAAGATTACTGTAAATCATAGAGAGTTTCCTATCTTTGCCTATCATCCTATAGGTGACTGAAGTTGGATTTTCGCCAAAATCTCTTTACTTGTAACCAAATCAAGTCTAAATCTCTTTAATCAAGTCAAGGTGAGTTGTTTAACTCACACTTTCTTGTTCTAAATATGTGTTTTGGTTGATTCTATGATTCTGGATTACTGAGTATCAAAATTTGTTGTAACAGTAGCTTTGTCATGTAAATTTTGAGATTTGTGTCAACATGGCCTTTGTCCATATTTGCAAGCATATATCTCGCTCATTCCATGTTAGAATGATGTAATTCTTTTTCCAGTAGGTAGTAGTGTTATTGGTCTATGGGCATGTAAGATTTAGGTCATTAGGACCTCCATATCTTGTTCAACCAGTCACTCATAATGGCATATGAGCCTGTTTTTAGAATCTATATAAATCCCGACAACTAATCAATCCATCCTCATGTTGGGTCGACCCAAACATCCCACGGATCGACCCAAGCACACTAGGGGTCGACTCAAATTGTTCTTTTGCTCATGACTTGCTTTAGGTAGCGACAATTGTTTGTTGAACTTGAAATTCTAAGCCTATGAAAACAATGCCAAAGTCCAATTCTTGGGCACTTTATCTCCTTCAATTTTGGTCCAATTTACACGGGTTTTTTCCCATTGTAAAGTTTCAATCTTAGTCTTCATTTAGACCATTCCGAGGTTGTTTAATCATTCAAATCCGGCCTGAAAATTGAACCTAGAGAAATTTTCAGACATGGACAAAATTCATCATGGCCTTTAATCTTTTTAATATCATGTCAAAGTTTCTTGATCATTTTTTCAGTTGAAAGATATGTTATTCTAGCTTGTGCATATCATTTCCAGACCATTCTGAGGTCGTTCGCTCATTCAAAACTTACCTGAAAGCTGCAACAGAGTTGATTTATGTGTAGTTTCCATAGTGTTTGTTTATGTGATTTTTATTAAGTGTTTTCATTCCTATTTCAATGTAGTTTTAAGCCATGATTCTTGATTTTTATTTTGCGTACTTTTACAATGAAGAATCCTAAATTATCGTCTATTTATAATTTGAGTGCAGTGAATTTCCAAGTTGATTTCTATATGTTATTTTCACGAGCATTTTTTTAGATTCTGGTACACGAACACATGATTTACAGAACCGTTATAAATGAGGTTCTAAATATAAATAAGTATTATTTTAAGAAAATAATTTTCTATATTATAAACATTTTTGATTGTTTATATATATATATATATATATTTTATTATATAAAATGATTTTTCTAAATAAGTGACTTTCAAATATTTTTCGGAACCATTTATAAAACCCAATTTCTAAAGTGTATTTTCATATATATATATATATATATATATATATATATATATATATATATATATATGCATGTATAACCACATAACCTTTCGACAAGGCAAGGTTGTGAATTAAATTACTTAGTAAACCGTGTGGTATGGGACATATATGTTTATTTTATCAGGCTTGTCTATTCGGGGATATTGTTGTTAGTGTTTTATCAAGTTTTCTTGTGCCTTCTATTGTGGAATTGACTTGCGGGTAGTGAGCCAATTGTTAGATAGTGTGGTATGGGACACAGAATTACCATTATTCGGGTTACTATTTTGGGAGTCGTGACATATTCTGTGGATTCACCAGTACTAGATATTCGGGTTAATCTTGTAATATTTATGACCTTTAGGTCAATCTTGTGACATTACTGACATTCGGGTCAATCTTGTGGTATTTATGACCTATAGGTCAATCTCATGGCTCCAATGACCTTCGGGTCGATCTTGTTGCATTATGACCTTTTTGGTCAATCTTGTGGATGTTAGTACTTGCATGACTTCGATTCATCTTGTGGTTAGCACATGCAGGCGTGGCTTCGGCTTGCCAACCTTGTGTTTGGAACCAAAATCTATATTGTTTCTGAATTCTATGTTTATATATGATTTCACCATTTTAGAGCTGTTTATTATTATATATACACGTAGCCTCGATCTTTCTGTGGATTTTTGTGTATATGGTGATTTTATTTCTGCTTCATGTGATTTTTTTATTCTTGCGGTTTCTGTCATTTCTGAGGTTTTTGTGATTTATGAGCTTTACGTCTTGTGTTTATGTGATTCAAAGTGTTAATTACCCTAATTGTAGATTTTGGATAAACTATGCAAATGAAAATTTTGGAGTCTGTGTTAGTGCTTCTCATGGCTTACTTGTGTGTTGATTTTGTGAATTTATATTTGGTGAAATTAGTTAACTTCGATATAGTGTTCCTTTCTAATGGAAAGGATTTACTGCATCTATGTCATGAATAAACATGTGTTTATGAGATTCATTTTCTTGTGAAAAAGAATTAGGGTCTACTTGACATTTCACTTCACTTATAGCACTATCACTGATATGTTTAAGCTAGGCTGACCCGCATATTTTATACTTGGGTCAGAATGAGTTATTTCAGGTTTATAGCTTGTTGTTGATTCGTGGTTAGCTTATATATCTTGGACTATCTCTCTTGAATCTAAAATCTTAAATGTTTAGTGATGTATTCATCTTATTGCATGTTTATTGTTTGGGACACGACATATATACACACACACACATGGTTTAAGTGAAACCATTCGAGTATGTAGCGCATGTATATGTTGTATTCTGTTTTTGTGTATATATGCATTTTGCTATATAATATGCTATCTTTGATGTGTTATAATTTTTTCTAAATACAATCCTTAACCATTGTAGTTTATATTAGACAAATTGAGTACGTCAATCCACTCAAGTGAAAAATAAAAATTTATACACCCAATTGACGTATTCGGTACTCGGTACTCGTCCAATATAAGATTACAGATGGTCGCTCCTAACTAGCCTTTTTCTCTACTCTAGTAGACAGTATTACTCAGTAATGCTCTTTATTAGGGTAGATCTCAAGGTGGACCATCATAATCTATGTTGGTTAATTAATTACTCATAATCGTCAGGGTAACAACATTAGCAGGAAGTGATACAAATAGAGTCTTCTACAGGTTTATACATCTAAGCCGAAATACAAGATCTCCATGTAACAACGTGCAATAATCGATAGTCTTGAGGGTATTGTGAATTATAAGTAACTGATCCATACTTCCATTAAGAATAATTACATGACATACTGTTATGACCATAGTACAAGCTGAACCATCCGTAGTGAAACGCTAGTTAAGAGCGGATCTGTCCCCTTCATTGTAGAAGGTATAATCACCATATTTGTTAGTCAATTTAAAACTAAAATATATAAGCTGCGTAAAACAATTAATTGGTAAATGTTATCTGTTTGAGATAAGGACTGTGAAGTGGTATATGCAATTAAATACAATATTAATATCATTTTTTTACTATTGATTATTTAGATATGTTAGTTATATATTGATGATTAAAAGAAAACAAGCATACAAGGTGTAGCTTAATGAAAATTAGAAATTGGATTTTTCCTGAATGATATATGAGACACTGAACTAGTGTCCATGAATATACTTTAGCAAAATCTATACAACCTTCAACTTTTAAATTGTATAAATATCGATTATGGATCGATTTCACATCGAAGACTCAATATAACCGTGTTATTTATAAATTTTGGAGTTTGGCTAGTGTTGCTCAATTTTTTTACAAGTAATAAGAAACTAATCCAGACACATCCTAACCCAATAAAGGTCGGCCTAGCTTATTTTTTGTTTGGTTTGCCCCTCTCATCCAAAGTTCAAGCAGTCCCTTAGGCTATCTTCTCAGCAGCTTTTCAGGGTAATAATCAGTCATATCAATATAAGATAGTATCAACAACTAACTCATCGAGCAATGGGGACTTAAGCGTAACTCATCTCAATCCACACTAGATCAACTCTTCAATGATCGTCTTTCTGATGCCTGGACCAGAGCCGATTCGAGCATGCGGGTTGCCCAAGGCCAAAAAGTGATAAGAAAGTGAAAAAAGGGAAAAACCATTGTAAAAGTAAGAAAACTACAGTAGCGAGATTGAACAAAACCTCAACAATAATATATAAGATCACAACCAACTACAGTAAAAGTGTTACCTAAGACCAAAAAGTGATAAGGGAAAAAAAAGTATTATGTGATAAGAAGGGAGAAAAAGGAGGAACCTGATTGTAAAGGGCGAAAAACAGTAGTGGTAGGGTTCTAATGTAAGACCTTAAGAATGACACAATCGATCTGTAACGACCCGCCTTTTTGCCCGGTTCTCGCCGGTAATTAAACCGACTTAAACCATTCATAAAGACGAATTGTTATGGGTACATACAAACATTGAACAAAATAACAGAACTTTTCATTGCTCAAGAACAATATTACATCAGAGTTACATGAATATCAGAGTTACACATACATATATACTTTACAATGGAAGAAAGGAATTTACTCTCAGCGGAAGAACATATGTTACAGCGGAAACTTTAACTCTAGCGTGGACGCCAACTCAGAAAGCGCTTCGAACTTTTCTCCAATGAATCATAGCTGCAAAACTAAACTACTAGCTGCCCTTGTGAAAATTAATGGGCACCCAGAGTTTAGGAAGGAACAATAAACTCCGGGTCAGTCATGGGACTGGTGCGAGAACATAAAACAGTTGTTTTTAGGATTTATTTTAAAGTTGGGAAATTCACCGGACCACGCAGCTAACGAGGAACGGGTTTACTCCATGTGAATGCCCGTGCACATAAATTCGCAATGACTTTTGGAAAATGAAGCTATCATAAGCTCATCCCACATCATACAATGCAAGCGCACACCAGATGGGCGAGGTTTATCTTATGATAACCAAATATGCTTTCATACGTAAACTCCTCTTCAATACCAATATATATATATATATATATATATATAGTGTGGAAACATTTCGCAAATAAACATATTAATCCTTGACGGCATAATACCCCATCCTATTTTGTCGCCATATATATAGATATACAAACAAAACCGTATGGTACGTATTGGAGATTTGGGTTTCCAACTTGATGATTCCTGGCACGAAAGATCAATCGGAACACAAACGAAATGTAATCACGGGTTTTTCATCCAGACGCGGACACCATTACAAATCGCGAGGCAGATCAACGGTTTTCGACCAGACACGGCCCCCCGAACATACCCTATTCCATCATTCATAATTGGTTTCCCACTGCTGCAACGGTCATCATCAATTCATATATATACACACAACCTAACCGCCAGTTTCTCATCATCCGGGGTGTGAGGTTTGTCGATGTCACGTCATACACAAAGCATGCCTGGAAAAGCAATGCCTTGATCATCACTAGCTCGTTCATAACTCGGGTATGCCACATTGACAATTCACGATATATCACTGATTTCAACCAATGCATACCCTCTAAGTTCATATGACCTAGAGATGAGGATAAAATATTTGCCACAAATCCGATATATATTAACAGAGATCAGTGCTATGCGGTCAATTCCAATGTCAGACACACCATCCATACAAGTCCGTCCTGGGTCTGAACGGAACGAAATCCGAAAGTTCTCCCCATACTTTCGGACTTCCCGCCACTCCGGCTATTGGGGCATCTCTCTACTGTAGCTATCAGTAAAGAAACCAATCGGTAATCAGTCCGTTCGATGTGAAGAACCACGTTCTTCACTCGTCAATTCCAAGTCTTGCATTTGCTTTATGCGTCGTATTATTACTTGGAATGGTTTTCGAACTTAAATCCGATCCCGGTCTTTCCAAGTAATAAGCGTATTCATAAAACAGTGATTATGGACCATACATATCTTCAATTCAACTTTCCTTCCAATCGTTGTTCATTCATTTACAAAACAAGGTTTGATTGATCATAAATTATTTTAACTCTTTCTTTGAAATCAAATATTCGGTTTACCAATCCTTTTATTTGAACATACCTTTCAAATTCTTACGCTTAGAACGTACATTTTTATTCCTTTCCTTACATCTTCCAACTTACCAAAGCTTTATTTGGATTACAATTCAATTCACTATAATCCGAACAAATTATGTTCAAATATAAGTTTGATAGAGTTAATTGACTTATATTCGATATAAATACTCAACTTGACAAACACTACCAGAATTTGATGTGAATATTCTCTAATGGTTCTGATAGTATTTGTTCAACTTTGGAACTACATATCGAATATCCGACAAAAACTCTATCCAACGCATTTCCTTTTTAAACTCAAACTTTTAGAATCAATAAATGATTCCATATTTATTCACTTAAAACTTTTTCAAACCATTTACAATCCATTTCACCATTTGAAATAACGGTTCGCTATTTAAAATTTCCAAACCTATTCCTCTTTGAATAATGATAATAATGTTTGGAATGTTATTGAAAGCGCTCCCAAACTCTTTAGAAAAATGATAATAACATTTGAAAATGCTAGTGAAATGCTGCAATAGCCATTAAATCAAGTAGATTTTAAAAATTCGAATTTCTATTCTAATCGCCTTAAACAAATAAAGTAAGATAAGTTCCTTAAATTTTAAAACTTGTCTTCCCTTGATTTTCCCTTATGGTCGTCGACTGCACGTACGGCGACCTTTTCTAAATTGGTTTCAAATATAACTTGAAAATCGTACGTTGAGTTTGAAAATTTCTTCTCTATTCAAAACTGTAAATATTTGAAACTCAACGTTTCTTATTTCAAGTCAAATCGATTTCAAATCATCAGGGTATAACCATTTAAAATTGGAATCGCTATTTATGAACTGCAGCGTCGCTGCGCATTATAAATCGACCAAATATAAATTCGTTCAAATCCCTTAGAATTGAATTTAAAAGTTCAAACTAACTAATTATTAAAACCGATTACTTAGTTAAATCTAAAAATCATTTCATAATTTTGAATCTTAATTTAAATTTGAATAAGTTGTAACCGTAAGAATTCAAAAACCCTTTTTATTTAAATTTAAATTGAAACTTCACAAGTGGTCACTACGCGATGTTTATAAGTTTAAATTCGAATTGGTTTTCAAACTTTTAAACAATTCAAATTTTAATTTCAACTTATATTTTAATTAACCATCCCGTCCGTCGGACCAGTTAGGGAGAGCAGGAAACTAGATTTCCAAACCCAAGCCTAGACACTATCCTCTCTGTCATCCTAGAATGGTCAGATATAATATTATAAAATATTTTATTTAATTTTCCAAAGTTCTTTCAAATCAAAATTTGGCTTAAGAGAATAATTTTTAACATTTGAAAAGATAAATCTTCATTATATGGAAGGAGAATTGTATCGACCATCTGTATGATTTCACAACCATGGTGTTGTGTGTACATCATGCAAACAAGATAAACCAACCATATAAGTCAGATGATCATACATTATAATCATCATCAATAACAACCATTCAGCTGTGCACAAGCGTTGCGGTCAGTAACGCTTCCAGTGTTCAGTGTCATCTAACTACATGCACATCCATTCACACAAGAGCATCCATATCCAACCAACAACTAATTATAATCATTCTCATCTAATTATAATTATTCGATAATTACTGAAATAATAAAGAATTAAATTAATTGTTCTCACCCTTATTTGCTTTCCAGTAATGCACCTGCCTCTCCATCTTTGTCCGAACGCGTTTCGATCTCTGCGTCTCTCCTTCTTCACGCGCTCTGTCTCTTTTTTTTTCTTGCGTCCATTTCTTTTCTTGCCTTCTCTTTCCGTCTCTGCTCTACTTCTTTTCTCATATCTCCTTTTTTCTTACGGTTCCTCTTTTTTTTTTTAAATATATATAAATATATAGAATGATGGAACTGGGAGCAAAACAAAATGGGAGAGGCCGCACTAAGTAAGTAGCGGTGCAGATTGGAGCTAAGTGTGGTAGAAAGGAGAGGGATGGCTGAGGGTCTGTGAGAGGGTCTGTTTCAAGCTCTAAGCAGTTGAAGATCTTCGCATGCATGCATAGGTGCAAGCCTCCATTCGTCTTTTTTTTTTTAGTGTGAAAAGGGCGGATGGTTTCAGGTGAGAGGAGATTTGCATGACTTTAAGAGGAGGAGAGGAAAACATGCCTAGGCTTCAATCCTTGTTTTGTTGTTCAGAAATCTTTTTTTTTCTTCCTCTTCTTTCTTTCGGTTAATGGCGGAAGCATGATGGAGAGGAAAGTGGGAGAGAAGCGAGATAAAAGGGTGGAAGTAAGGACAAAAGGAGATTAACACGTGTTCCCTTATACCAGAAGCTAGTGAACAAGTGTCCATAGAAGTTGTTGTTTGCACTGCACGTCATATATGAGTATTTAATTTATATGCATATATTTTTCTACTAGCCTCGTTCACCGCATCGGACATGAAGTAACTTTAATGTGTACAAGTATGAAGCAAACAAGTTTGTTTTTGAATTGTATAGCTTGTTCTCTTATTATTATTATTATTATTATTATTATTATTATTATTATTTTTAGTTAGTACGTTGGAAGCTAAAATGGGAGAGGGGAGAGATTTCACGACATACAGCAAAACATGAAGATAGAAAGCACGCATGTTAAAGCCACTTGTTTCAATATACCCATGCATGCCTTCCACGTTTCATTTTATTTTGTTTATATATTTTTTCATGTGTTAAGTGTAAATAAAGTCAAATTGTTTTATGCATTCCAACATGTTCATGAAACAAAGTCCAAAACAAAAGCAACACTTAGAGCGTTCATTGTACACCAATTTCTTCTGCAATTTCTTTTGTTCTTAATAATCAATAACCACTAGTAACAAACTAACAATACATCCGTGTAAAATAATGTGCCATCATCCTAGAACAGTAATAAAACAGACCGATTGATTAGTTTTGTAAAGTGTCAAAAGGGACCACAGTTACCCCAAAATACGCTAGAAAAATATATGCTTATTTTCCGAAATAAAAATTACAGTAAAATTTTATAAAATATTTTATGACTACACAAACTGAAACTGAACAAAAATTTAAAATGAATATTTAATTAATTTAATTTCAAGATTATAATCGTTTCGACGACTAAATTACAACTCGCTTTAATAATTCACCTAGCGACAAAACGCTTTATCGAAACAACATTGGTTTAACTAAATTTCACAATAAAATTTTAAATTTTTAATCATTTAAAATACTATTATCGCCTTAGAATTTGATTCAACATTTATTTAAACATTCTAAACTTTATAAAAAAAAATCAAATTTAATTTTCAAATATCTTAGATCGTTACACGATCATTAAAATCTACACTAAGAGGAACGTAAAATATTAGCCCCATTAGCAGTTTTTATGCTAACTTAATATTTGTCTCTTTCAACTATGGCACCCTTATTGCCTCCGCCCGAGGGGAGGGGGAGGGTCCCTAGGCATCCGCCTACTCCGTCTAGCCCTGGAGCCAGCTCTGACCAGGACATACACAGTATGGCTCTAGGTCAGCCCATTAAATCAACCTAAACCCTACTCACCTTCTAGTCAGCTCATTAGACTAGACAGACTCAATCATGATACATTTTTGGCATGGCTTCATCATAGTCATCACTACGGCAAAAATCGAATCAGATAACAGTGATCACACAACATAAGTGTGATTTGTTATTGTCCCGACATTTTCCATTGTTTCACATAACAAATCGAAACAATACTCTGTTGTCTGAATAAGTATGTGAATTCTTTGTACAACCGTGGAATTCATACAACATTTTATATGTCATCTGATTTATGTTATCAAATTTTTTAGTTTTGGCTCAAACTTTTCCCTCCCAGTTATTTTGTGGCCGCTCTTTTTATTTTGTTTCCCTCTAATATTTTGGTGGTCTCCTTCCTCAGATTATTCCCCCTCAATATTTTGTGTTCCCTCCTCTATCCCTCTCAAACCAAAATCAGCAAAATCCTTTAGTCTCACTCTCAAAATCAAATTGATAGAACCAAATCGACCATGCTCCCTCTTTCCTCTTATCTCACTTATCGACTTTTATCAAACCGTGAATTTGATGTTGGAAATGGGTGAATGCTGGAAATTTAAGGCTTCTCGTCTCTTATTAAATTGTGACTTTGATGTGTGAATACTTCATTGTTGCTTCGATTCTCTGTTGCTTTAGTTGCCTTTCCTCTTTGTCGAGCTCCGAACGACCCAGGGATTTTCGGCCTCGGAAATCGACATAAATACCTTTACCGTAACTCATGCCGACCTTCCAAACACTGAAAAAACTGGATAGTTAATAGAAAGAAATTAGAGGGTGAGATAAGAAAGAAAGAAATATTAGAACAGTAGAAGAATAAGAAACAACACAACACAGAGTCTCACATCGCAGCGGAACAAAATAAAATACAGAAATAAATCTTTATTGAGAGCTTTAAAAATACTTACAATATCAAAGTACATCACACAACGGGACAATTATAATAATCTGTTCTCATATACAACACACAGCGGAATAATAGCTATATAATATCATATGTCTGAACATCTCCAGCTCATCCCTGGACTTCACAACATTCGATAACCTGAACCTGTACACTCCAGGCTAACCCGAGCATTTACAAAACACCGGGTCAGTCTGGTGAACCAGAGTGAGATAAACAAAGGGTATCACACAACCTGATTTTTTTAAAGTTAAAATCTTTCAAGGAAAAGGATAATCGTTAGACCAAGTCCACATATAAATACAGATGGTTTTTACCTTACGATAACCCAAAACATTTTTGAAACCAATATCTTGTCTGATATTATAATAATGTCTAAATACAAGTAAATAGAATCTAGTAGAACGCTTGCATCTCACGCTCCACATATATAGTATACAACAAAACCGCGGTCGCTTATTGGAGATTGGATTCCGACTATGACAAGGTATGGGACCACCTGCCGATATTGTATCTCTAGAGGCGAATACATTGGGTTTAACAAGAACGTCTTGCAACCCGGCCCTCACATGACCGACCACTCATTTCGCTTAAGTGTATAGAATGTATATCACCAACGGTTGGGAGCGACCCACCGTTTCCTAAAAAGGGACAGCATCGAAATAGGATAAAGAAGCAAATAGATTTTCTCTAGACAGGTGATTATACACCCTAATGGGAGCAACCCACAAAGCCATGCTGCCTGCCCGATTTTTGTCATTTCCCGGTTGATGATGCTTGAGGTTTGAATTCCCTTTTGGGACATTTGGTCACCATTCACTTTGAATGCCACATCGTCAGATCCGCTAGATATCACTAATTGACGTCCATAAAAAAAATCTATGTCGTTTAGCTAAGGGAAGGTGTACGACCTTCTCTGCAATCAACAGAAATACGTTTGAAGAAATCAATGTACGCGATCCCTTTTGGAAATACTCTGTCAGACACTCGTCCATACAAGTCATCCAGGAACAGGATGAACCGAAGGCACCCTCCTACCACATCCAATAAAGGAATCACCCCATGGATCGGCAGTGAGTAGTCCTTGCAAATTCGTAGATTCCAACCACGACAGAACCATAGTTTATCTCCGGCCGCTAAACCAGAGATTTATTAGTAGTTCTTCCGTTTATGGAGATCTATGGTCTTCAATACTCCATCTCGATCATTTTCTGATATCTTCACGTATTTGCAGTCGGAATGGTTTTCGAATATAAATTCGATCCCGGTCTTTCCGGACCAACAATCCTATTGGCCAGATTTGATAGTCGGTGATTTAACTATCAAAATAAATAGTGTTTCAATCATGACAGTCCAGTGAGTTCACAGGTTCAGAATTCGGTCTCACTTGGCCTTTTAATTAAAATAAATGTAAATTTAAAACTCTTAAAATATTTTGATATTGAAAATATAGTTTCTCGCTTCTTATTTAACATAAGATTACCCTTAAACAAATTCACCTTTATATCCAGTTTCCTATTTTCACTTTCAAAAACATTAGCTACATTATTACTCAACATTGGAAATCGATTTAACTTATTACTCGTAAAGCAACATTATGAAATTTCATTTATTTCATTACTTGAAATAGCGATCCATGCTTATTATTATAGAATAGAATTCAACTTTACTTTTCCTTCTAGCTCGAAAAAGTCGTTGTAACTTTCGGCGATTCCTTTTTTACTTTGGAGCCCTTAGTGTGTGTGTGTGTGTGTGTGTGTGTATATATATTCCAAATCTTCACCAAAAATGTTGCGTTATTATTTCTCTAATGAAATAATAAATTTCACTAACCTCTATTACCATTACGACTAATATCACCTTCAGATACTCCAGTTGTCGTTCAAGTTGGGGTATTTTATTTACCTCTCAAACCTTGATTAACACTGTAACGACCCGGAAAATCTGAACCAATTTAAAAATTTTAAATTGGCTAAAATAGTGGATTTTAAATATTTAAATAAATATTTTAAATAATAGCAATGAAAAGTGAGTTTGGATCGACGTTTGAAAACGAATATAATTAATTCTAATTATAAACAAGGCCTGAAATGGCGCGGTAGTTTCAAAATTTGAATTCAAACTTTGACTGATTGTACCGGGTGCAAAACAAAACAGATTTGAGTGAAACCAAAAATATTTAAATCTGTTAGTGAATATCTTTCTAACGAATCTGAAAAATAGAAGTTTCATAGCGGAAAGCAAAAGTTATGGCCAAATGAATTTTCAGAAAGGTCGCTATGGAATTTATATAGCCCGTGAAAATGGCCATTTTGCAAACGACCTCAGAATTCGACGAAACCACTTTTGTTGGATCCGGGATGTGAAATTATTGCTAGGTTTCAAATTTCATAATTTTTGAAGCTAGTATGTGAGCGTGGCAAAGGAAAACGTGTTTTGGTCAATTACAGTTAAATTGGATTGACCTGAAATGGGCCATTTTTCAAACGGTTTCAGAATTCGACGACACTAGTATTGTTGGGACCGTATCGTCAAAACATAGCTAGATTTATTTTTCGGGAATTTTTCGAATTAGTTTGTGGCCCTGGCAAATTGAAATGTACGTTCAAATTGAATATTGAATGTTATATATTTTAAATTGAAGGAAAACAGACTGAAACAGTCGAATGGGCCTATGAAACATATCCCATTGTGTTTGGAATGGGGGTAAAACGCTAGGGATGATAGACGTTGGGTTTGGATTGGAGGTCGTGTCAGAAAACCCCTTTTTAAAACCATCGGCTAATAGAAATTTTTCTTTCATTAATTTAAAAATATAAAAAAATCCGAAACCCACCAGTATCAGCCTCGACGAACGGCGGAGGGGTATTCAAATCTTACCGGCTTGATTTCTCCATCGTTTCTCAACGAAATCGAGCGCGGTTGTATCCATTTTGAAGCCCTCGTTCTCCTCTTTAAATCAATACCAGATTTGTGAAGAATCGTTGCGTATATAGGGAGTATAGTGGCCAGGAATTTCGGGGTTTTAAACCGCCACCGCCGTCGACTGGGACCACCGGAGTCCACCGATCCCCCGCGCGTGGGCGCGCCCCACTCCCCCCTTCGACGCTGTACCCTTCGATCCTCGCATCGCTTCACGGATTTCGCAAAAAATCCAAACCCAGTTTGGAACCAGTTCTGAAAAGGTACGACTTTGGCTATTTTTAACTTAAAATAACACTCTAAAGCGTTGCAAACTTGTAAAAATCATATCTTTTTGCTGTGTTATCGAAATTCAGTGAAACAAGAGACAGTGGACTCGTGTGGACGTCTTCTACATTTTAGAAGAGACCGCATATTTTTCTGAGCCTTCTGCTATTTTTGGTGGAGTGGAACCCAATGTGAGATTTCTAATTTATAAATGATATGGAAAACGACGATGTATAAATTATATAGTCGATGTATGAGTTATATAAGCATTGTACACCTCTTGTATAAGCGTTGTATAAGTTGTACGTTCGATGTATAAGTTGTACATGCGTTGTAAAAATTATATATGTGGTGAAATAGAAGTGAAATGCTATATATAAATATAAATATAAATATAAATATAAATATAAATATAAATATAAATATAAATATAAATATATATATACGCCCCTCGTCCACAAACCATGGACGAAATTTATTGGTTGTGATTGGTGTGAAAATTGATTGATAGAGAATGGTTGATTGAAATTGTTTGTGGTTGGAATTGATTGATTGTGGTTGAAAAATACCCGTTTGTGGTTGAGAAATATTTGGTTGAAACCACATAGGATTAGTTCGTGGAAATGAAAAAAATATACATGCCGCTTGCATGCGAACTAGATGCATGATTCCCCATTGTCAAAAGCTGCGAGGCTTTAAGGTAGAGCGAGAAGCCGTACTAGGGACGGTCCCGGTTTTAACTACCCTGCTGTTATGCTGCCGAAATTTTGAATAATATTCATGTGTTAGAATTATTTTCCGGTGTTGAAACTATATTTGTCTATTGAATAGAAAACCTTCATGTGTTGAATAGAAATTCATTCGTTGAATTGAAATTCATGTGCTGAATGGTATTCGTGTTTTAAATATAAAAATCACCTTTTTATCTATATATATAAACTATAGAAAACCTTCATATGTTGAATCGATATTCATTCGTTGGATAGAAATTCATGTGTTAAATGGTATTCGTGTTTTAAATATAAAAATCACATTTTTACTCTATATATATAAACTATAGAAAACCTTCATGTGTTGAATCGATATTCATTCGTTGGATAGAAATTCATGTGTTGAATTTCGTGTTTTAAAAATAAAAATCACCTTTTTATCTATATATATAAACTATAGAAAACCTTCATGTGTTGAATCGATATTCATTCGTTAGATAGAAATTCATGTGTTAAATGGTATTCGTGTTTTAAATATAAAAATCACATTTTTACTCTATATATATAAACTATAGAAAACCTTCATGTGTTGAATCGATATTCATTCGTTGGATAGAAATTCATGTGTTGAATGGTATTCGTGTTTTAAAAATAAAAATCACCTTTTTATCTATATATATAAACTATAGAAAACCTTCATGTGTTGAATCGAAATTCATTCGTTGAATTGAAATTCATGTGTTGAATAATATTCATATTTTGAAAGAAATTGTTTTATAATAAAAATCCAATTTTTATCATCGATATGAACTATATAAAATAATCTTGTTTTGAAAGAATTTGTTTTATAATAAAAATCTAATTTTTATCACCTATATTAACTATATAAAGTAGTCGACTTTTGAAATAAATTGTTTTACATTAAAAATCACATTTTTAGTATATACATGAATTGTTAAGAATAGTGAAGTGTTGAAATAGAAAACAATTGGATAAAAATATCATTTTTATCAAATGTATGAAATTCATATAGTTTTGAAATCGAAGGATCGATATATATATATATATATATATATATATAAATAGAATTGAAATATATCGAATAACGAAGCTGCAGTTCATATTTTGAAACTGTGATTTCAAACGATTAGTGCGGGAGATTCGACCATCGGATTTTCCCGAAACCGCAACCGTTGGGTTCGCTTTGGAAATATCTTTCCAACGGCACCAACTTTGTAAAAATCCAATGGTTGGATTGTCTGGAATGTTTAATTCAAATCTGAAGAAAAACAGCGCCAGAATCGATTATATTTATATATATATATATATAAATATAATTATATTAAATAGAATAACGACACTGCAGTTCGTATTTTGAAATCGAAACTTCAAACGATTATACCGGGAGATCCGACCGTCGGATTTCCCCGAAATTGGAACCGTTGGATTCGTTTTGAAAAGATTTTTCTAATGATGTAAATTTTGTGAAGATCCAACGGTTAGATTTTCAGATATGTGTAAATCAAATCTGAAGAAAAACAGCGCCACGGCCGCGTTATGGCACGAAGCGTCGTTTGAATAAATTGGCTATTTTAAAATAAATGAAAATAGCGATAAATCGTTATAAAATATTATAAACGATATGGATGTGAAATTTAGAAATTAACTGATGGTTAGCTAAGTCGAATGGTTTCCTGGATTTTGACCTGATGTTGGTTTCGGCCTTCGGGGTTAATATTTGGGAAATCGTTCTCTTACTGATTGACGGTTAGTGACTAATGAACTGAAATGATGCGTATGTATGTTTGTGTTGCACTTGTTTATTATATACGCAAGTTGCTCTGAAAGACCGGGTTTATCCCATTCTGAATAACTAAATCGACGATAAGAAGTCGAAGATGAAGACGGGGGTTGAAGACCGATCTTCACCTCGTTTGGATGGTAACTGATGTCCTGATTGGGAGGCATCCCGAAATATGGATAATGAGTGGTGATCGTCCAGACGTACGTGGGGATCGATGAATATGCGAGGTATTTAGTGCCTCCGGTTTCGTTCAGACCCAGAACGGACTTGCAAATGGACTGTGTGTCTGACATTGGAATTCATTCTGTGCGATTGATAACCATCAGTTCCGTGGTGTGAATTGCCTTTGTGGCATGCTAAGATGCAGTGATCAGGGCTTCTGTTGAAAAGCAAAGTCTTGTGGTGATGATCAAAGCACTGCCTATGTGTGTATAACGTGAATTCGCGAGCCTCACACCCCGGTATGAACCAAAAACGGGAGAAGGACCTCAAGGAGGGCATGCATTTCTTTCTAGCTAGCAGTTGTGTCGGTGTTTTTACACGGCCTGACATTTTACTTATGTGGATGATAGATAGCGAGGCGCCTTGGATATATCGGTCGATCGTTGGCTCATTTACGCCCCATAGGGCGGAGAAACGTAGTGTTCTGGAATTTTAATCCACATCGGTGGACCGGGCCTATCGCTCCAAGGCCCCACCTGAGTCTGGGCCCTGAGACATGGGCTAGATTGTCTCGAATTCAGTAAGGACTATCTTTTGCCTTGGTTCATGATGGAAATCCAATTTCCAAATACGTGACTGTGCGGTTTTGATTGTGTGTGTATATATATATATATATATATATATATATATATATATATATATATATATGGCGACATGATATATGGTACCCATGTCGTCTATGATTGATAGTTATGATTGAAATTGTTTTTGAAACATATAAACACTAGTAATAATATCAAATTCTTTTGTTTTATTCCTATCAATCATGTTTTGGCCATTATAAGGTAAAACTCTATCCTCCGGTTTGCGTTGCATTGTGTGATGGGAACCGAGTCTTATAATGGCTTCATTTTTATAAAAAGCATTGTGATGTTTAAGATTTACTTGTTTTAAAGCACTGGCAATCCAATGGAGTAAACCCGTTCCACGAAAGTGGCGTGGTCCGGTGATTAGCCATATTTTAAATGTGTTGAGTAGATTTCTCATACCAGTCCCATGACTGACTCGTAGTTTGTTTCACTTTCAAACTCGGGTGCCCCTTTTTCTACACGGGCAGCCTTGTATTCAGGTTTTAGCCGGGTTTCTATGGATAGCTGGAGTTGAAGATGGATTCTATCATTTATCTCTTTTTATGCTGTTCAGCTCCTATTGTACATTATGTTTGTTTTCCGCTGTAGGCATTTATGTATAGCTGAACTGTATCTGTACTAAGTATGATCCTGTATACTGTGTAACTCTGATGATTACGTTTATCCAGTGTATTCTATTGTACATTATCTGGTGTATTTATTTATCTCTGCTCTGCTATTATCTGTTTATGTGTTATATTCCAAGGATTACCCTTGCCACCGTCAGTACGGGGTTTGGGGTCATCTCAAACACCGTTCATATCTTAAGGTAGATACAAGTTGTAATTCAAAACCAGTACTATGGTCTAATAACAAATTCAAATTTCATTTAACTATTTTATTCGAATATGGTTTCATAAAACTTTCTCACTTTTTGAAATCTCTTTCTATGATATAACCATTATACCTTAATTCGTAATTAAGTAATCCCCCACAAAACCCACTTTTTAACTCTGCCACTTTAACCGATCTCCTTTATAAATTCGGATTTTGTTTACAAAATCCTATGACCCACTTCTTTCATCAAATTTACTTTTATTAATTCCTTTTCAACTCCATTCAACTATTCTTATTTTGGAAATCTTATTCTAATTCTTCCCTTCTTACTTAATCCAATTATTAAGTAACGTTAATTTAAAATTAATGATATAACCCTTAAAACCTCTTTTATAACTTTGGTTTATTATAAAACCCTTATATCCTAAATCTCCTTTTACTTAATTCAGTTAATTAAGTAACATTTATTTAAGCTGTCTTGTTCACTTAAAATCCTCTTTATCATTTCGTTATAAAACTCAGGTTTAAAATAAAACATGTTCATAAACTCCTTTCACCTACCAATTGGATTCTTCCAACTTTGATTACCTTTTAAATGAATTTCAATTAAAAAGTAATTCTCTAAATTATTATTAATTAAAATAATAATTTACTTCAATCATTACAACATTAGTAGTTAATTAATAGTAAATCCCTTTTTAAAATCATATTGAAATTAAACAAATATTCTTTAAACAATTTTATTAGATTAATCCAAAACAAACTAAAATAATAATTTATTCCAGTTAAAAATGGTCAATTTAGTCAACTCTAAACACGGTTATCTCGTTAACCGATTTCAATTCGCTTTCCCTTTAAATTAATTAATAATGTAATTAATTTAAAATAATTTCCTTTTATTATTTAAATAATTCCATTAAATTATTTCTTAACAAAATAGTTATTCACTTTAACCGTTAGGTTAATTTCCTATTCTCATACTTATAATTCTGATTAACATCCGAATTGACTTTATTAACTCAATTAATAAAATAAAAACAAATACTTACTTCTTTTTTAAAAACTTTTATTCAAATAATATTTCAAAATCTATTTCCAGTTATAAAATCAATTTATAACTTCAGTTCTATCGATTCACCTGACAGTAAATCAATAAAAACAAAATAATTTACTTTTAGGTCATCAGCTGCCGATTACTCAACCCATATAGCTCATTGGAAAAACCAAACATAAGTTGAATTTCCAATCAATGATCAATACTCAAATTAATCACCCAGACATGACAGTTCATATGATAATATGAAAATAAATAATATATTTGAGGAATCCGGTTGGATCCCTCCAACCTGTTCTTCCCCGTATTTAAAACGGTTATCTCCAACCAGATCATTTCATTTAACTGATATAAAATAGTAAATAACAACTATTTTATCTTAACCAACCAACAAAATATTTCCATCAGTTCACACAATTCAAACAAAAACACGTTTATTTTATAAACGTGACCAACGAGGTAAATTACATTCATTGTGTCCAACTCGTTAAAATAAGGATTTGGTATTTCACCGAAATTAAATGATGGTTTAATTTCATCAGTTAAATCAATAATTAAATATATAACTAGCAAACAGTCAACCATAGCAAACAGAGCACACAAAATAAAACCCAATTTATAAAATATAAATGAGAAATATACCGAGTGAGTTTAACTCACCTTGATTTCATTATTCTGAATCGGCTTGATTACAGTTAAATTAAACATGCGTTCAATTTAACCGATCATTCCAGCAGCTTTCATCCAAAATGTTTTCCAAAAGGTTATATTTGTTCCTGCGAGCCCGTCGTGGCTCGTGTAGTTCGATTTGGACCTAACCATCAAAATTTATTAACGTTATAAGCTTATCCTAATTCAATTAAATAATTACTTCTTTAATTATTGTTTTAATAAGCTAATTACATTCGTAAAATAATTGGGCCAGCTATTTAGAAATTAGTCAGACCGTTCTCCTTTGTATCCACTGCGCCTTTGTTCTACTACCTGTTATAGGATAGATTTAATTATCCAACCTTTTATCCTAGAATAATAATTTTCTCTTTGTTTAAATTGAAATAGACCGATTTCCCTGTCTTCTTCGTTCGTTCCTGGTTACCATTGTCTCAATAAATACACACCCTCCTTAATTTGGATATACTGTTCCAACTGGTCACAACTAAATTCTCGCTCAAAACAATTGGTTCCCTCGATTCAGCACACGGTTTATACTTTCCTCGTTCCCAAAACTTGGTATCAATTCCTGTACAAATGGAGGGTAGCGTTGCTTAAGATCTAAAGTTAATATAATTATTCTCATAATTAACTAAATAATCAGTGCAACTAATTATACTTAGGCCAACGTAAATCAGCTGATACCAAATGCTTTCTTCCTTCCTCTCGTTGAAGCCAACAGCATGCCAAATCCCCTTCGTTACTACTCTTTCGCTTTCCAATACACGTGAGAACATCACCTTGAACCGATACCATTTCCAATTGGTTCGATCCCATCATCCTTCATTCGATCTGCTCCCGTTCGTTTCTGATACTGCTCCTTGCATTGATCCAACAAGTGCTTGCTTCACGTCTCCAAGACCAGGCCGTCGTTTCACTTTGAATTTCGCTCCCAGGTCCTTCCTACTTGCTTTCGTTTTGGCCTGGAAACTTCTCTATTCCACTCTCAAACTCCCTTACGTGATTCCCCTTGCCGCCAACTACCCTCCAGGGACCCTACACGTGACAAAAGCATGTGAATACCAGTTTTCGTTCATCTAATTTGATTCGTGTATTGTGTTATTTGAAGGGATAATTTCGTGAGTTTGGGACTGTTCCAGAAAAGGTGGAGGCGTCTTCTTTAACGAGTTGACCACGAATTGTTTTTGACGAGAGAAAGTTAGGGTTCAGCTATTTATAGGGGTGAAGAAATGTTATTATATTATTATCAAAACTTTGTCGCGAAGTAGTTGATAAAAACCACCACAAATGATTTCTGTTTTCCGACAAAAAACTATTCTTGGTATAAAAAGGTATTTCGGACCCAATGGGACAATTTCGTCGAAATCCGAAGTCGTATGAAAAAATTTCCTTTATAAAAGCAGAAATAAACACACATTTAAATTTTCCATGATCACTAGGTAAATCTAATCAACTTGAAGCTTTGAAATCCTATAATAGTTTTTCAATACAAACCCAACGGCACCAGTTTCGTCGTATTCTGAGACTGTTTTCCCGGTAAGCTATTTTTATGCGTACCGCAAATGCCATTTTGGACACCAAGTTACACTGTCTCCAAAAATAACAAACTATATACATATCCTGACTATAATCGACAATACGAACTCAACAGAATTGGTTTCGCGGCCTAATTTGATCGTCTGTTCAAGTTATACCCAAATAACCCTTTATTAAATAAATTACGCGCTATAGAAATTGGACGGGCGTTTGTGGCTGTCGTGGTCCCATACGACATCGGTTTGCCATGCCATTCAACATCGTACAATAATTTAATGATACGGTCAAAATACGGGTCGTTACAAGCTCAATTGAGAAAGGTACGAACTTTTACCTTTTTGATTTGTGTTGTCTCAATTTGGATATCTACCAATGATGAATATGTGAAATTTAAAGCGTTAAAGACACTTACTTTATGATTTTGATTGTCGATTACTTGCTCAAACCGTGTGCCTTGATTGATGAATTTGTTGTCGTATATGCTGTGAACGATTCCTTGATTTGCTGCCTTTATATTTATTGATTTCGACCTTTGATTTTGAACAGAATTATTTTTTTACTTTATTTACTATGATTTTGAACTCGAAATTCTTGATGCTTGCACCTAATTATGCTTGCATTTTACTTTGTGACTTTGTGGATCTTGCATCTTGTTGCCTGAAATTAGTTTATATTTGGTTTGCTTTACACCTGATATTGGTTGATGTTTGCGGATCTTGTTACCTGATATTGGTTGATGTTTGGTTTGCAATTTAGATTTGTTTCCTTTACACTTGAAATATTGCCACATACATATACTACTATATCAGCTTGAAGAGAATTATATGCCAAAAACATATTGATTTTCTCTTATTGCATTTGCAACACAAACTTAGTATATAATGCATTTGTCCGTTTATATATATGTATAAGTATACACATATTATATATATGTATATTCATAATTATATACTAAATAAAACAGGCTAGATTTGCATTTGACTGTTCTAGCACGTGTGATCTTGAATCTAAATCCCGACTTTGATTTCCTATAGCAAGCTATTTCACCGTAGTGGCAATCAATATTGGTTTGTGAGTTGTTTGGTTTGCTACCTGCATATTTTATACTTTTCACATGCATATATATACATGTGTGCATGTGTGTGTATATATATATGTATGTATGTATATGTATATATGCATATGTGTATGTATGAAAGAGTTGTCATTTGTAGTGCTCATTTTCTAGTTGTTACACTTGAGTGTGCATTTTCCTAACTACATTTATATATTTTTGGTTGGAGCACCTAAGTGTTCATTTCTGGCAGCACTTGTATATTTTAGATGCATTTATATTTTAGATTTGAGTTGCATTTCCTTATGCACCTGAGTTAAGCCCGAGGATGCTTGTGCTTGATCTTGTGCACATTTGCACTACGTTGAGCCTTCGGGCTTGACCCTTGTAATAATCTGTGAGATTTAATCAATTTCCCTGTCTAAACCATGAAGGGAAAATAAACTCATAAACTGAGTCAATATTAATATTCAAATTTAATTTAATTTTTGCAATTTAGGTTTGTTTCCTTTTCCATTTTACTGCACTGTTTATTTGACAGGTATAAGAGATTGCTGGACACAAGCTGGAGCAAGCAAATGAAGATCAATATCAAAAATAAACTCGAGTAAGTGTAAGTGAATGCTAATAAAAAGAATGTTATATATGAGAGTGTAGAGAAAAGTTGTATTATTGTATTGCATTTGAAAACGTAAGTGAAGTGAAAGTTGTGTTGTATTTGAAAATGTAAGTATAGTGAAAGTTGTATTGCATTTGAATTTGATTTGAAATATAAAACTTGTTTAAATAAAATTGATCATTATTTCAATTTGCAAATATAACATAAGTGTAATTGATATGCATATCAATCAATGTTTATATGTTGTTTAACAGAAAATTATAGAAATGATACTATAACATCAAACAATGTATGGTTTATTTTCTCTCGATGTGTTAGTGCATATCAGATGATCAGGTATAACTATGGTTTGATATAAAATGAGATGGCATGGGAAAATACGACAGATAGGTATTCAATCAGACAACATTGCATATTTGTTGTCTGATTCGATTTTTGGCGTGATGCACCTATGGTTAGTCCTATGCGGGCCAATCTCGTCACCTCATAGCCAGCCTGATGCCACTTTTGCACCTTGATCCTTAGCACCATTTACCTAACAAACCTAGTCATCAAGCAACATATAACTAATAACAGCCTACACCCAGTGTGGCTCCAAATAGAAACATCAAGATAAACTCCAATATCCTTCAGTGCACACAAGACGACTTCAACAACGTAGCATAAGTAGTTGTATTTTAGGAGGTCGATTATTAGCCATAAGAATGGTTACCACCTCACAATAGACTTTGAGTGGACCAAATGTTATCCATAGAAATAATTAACATTCTGGGGCTTGATGCCATTGTAGAATTGAAAACCATCTTTCATACTCTTAAGGGATACCAAAACTTGTTTTTCTTTTGGTTTTCAATCTATGTGGAAATGTTAACCTTTCCTGTGGAAGTGGACTACAATAGGAAACCCTGCAGAGAGAGGCAAAATTTGATATGAATTCCCAACGAGGAGCTATTTCCATTGGAAATAGTAATTGACTCGCCTTTAAGAGAAATTAATATTTCCTTTGGTATAATTTCTCTCTTCGAGTTTCACACCATTAATTTGGATAAAAATAAGAAAGTAGAAGATAAATCATTTATTGTCAACTATTAAGAGAGATAATAGCCGTGATAGATCATGCTCCAATCTCTTAAAATTGAATCCCATGACCAAATTTCGTGTATCCTCTTTACTGTTAATTGAGAAGTGAGAATACAATCCGATTTTAAAATTAGGGTTTCACTCCACAATATGGGATTACAAAATTTTCAAATGAACTCAAAGCCTCGATGTTGGTCTTCTGGGTCCTATTTATAAGAGCAGATTGGTCTCCTTTCATCTTTGGTGGTTTTGATCAGTCATCTTCGAAAGTTTTCCCCAAGGTTGTGTGACGGTACCGCTTAAAAGATTTTTTCAAATGGTTGTACGAAGGCACCGCTTTAGACGGTTTTCCGAAGGTTGTGTAAAGGCACCACTTTAGAGGGTTTTCCAAAGTTTGTGCGAAGGCACCGCTAGCATTGGTTCTCTTTCATCATCAGTATTTTCAGGACTAGCTCCTTTGGTTTTGGTTTGAATAATTGCGAAAGGCATAAGTTTATGCATGCTCTCGGCCTACGGTGGCAACTATCTTTGAATTAGTGCTTTCTCCGGCGTGGCTAGGTCCGCATGCTTTTTCTCTGATGTTCGACGCTTTTAACGAGATCCCCTTCTGCTATTTATTACAAGAGCGAATTCATGTGGTTCTGTGGTACTTAACGAAAGGAGCTTTTAGCTGGATCCTAAAGAAATGGTTATCAGGAGCTTTTGGCATTTTTGAACTTTTGTCCCATGCTTCGGCCTTAGATGTTTAGAGGCATTGTACTTGGATTCGTTTCCTTTCGTGTTATGCCAATCGTGATTCGTGTTCCTTAAACCTAAGAGGAACGTATTATAAACTCTGATTCATTACCTCCGTATAGCTCTACTGGTAGCTGAACTGGGTTACGCCGAAAGCGGATTTAGGCATGCGTATGCGTATGCTTCATGATGTTGTCAGATAGACTGTTTCCTCTTCCTTTTTTCATCCTTAATTGCTATCGGAGATTCTCCTCTTCTATTCTGCCCTTCTTTCACATTATTAAGATAATTTTTGGGTTATAATTCAGCCCCCTTGGCATGATTTTTTTTTTGTTCTGTAGGGCAAAATCTAAAAATTACCGTTTGGTTCATCGTTATATCAAGTGCCATCACGACTATATGGGAAACCGTATAGATTTTCCTTTGACATGTTGACTCGAAGTTTAGGCTTGAGCGTAATTATTGAACATTATTTTAACTTAGGAACACAAATTCAGATAATTAAAAGAAACCGATTTGAGGAAAAATCATTTGAAGTTGCTTTTTTAATTTAGAAAGTTAGAAACTTGGATTTGGGTAAAGAAATTCACATCATGAAAATAATTTGGTGAAGCCTCCTTTGCGTAATATTCTGTATTAAGTTGTCAAAAATCCCGGAACCCAAGTTTGGGTATTAAAATAATCCTTAATCTAAAACTACCTTTTCAAAATAAAGGGAGTTAATTTCCCTAAAGCTTAAATAACCTAAAGCCCATACTTGAGTAATAAGTTGATAGAAGTCCGGAGATCATTTTCTGGCATAAACGAAGACTCTTTCGGCCTAAGTAACCTAGATTCAGGTAATAAGAAAATAGAATACCAAAAATTATTTTCTGGAAAGAGCAGAGCCTCTTTCGGGTTATAAAACCGAGATTCAGGTAATATGAAAATAGAAGACCAGAAATCATTTTCTAGAAAGAGCGGAGCCCTTTTGGCTTAAGAAACCCAGATTCAGTAATAAAAAAAAAAAAATATTTTTCCAGAAAGAGCGTAACATCTTTCGGCTTAATTAACCCAGATTCGGGTGATAATAAAATAGGATACGCAAAATTGCTTTTCTGAAGATAGACAAAGCCCTTTTCAGCTTAAGAAACAAAGAATCGCGTATTAAGACAACGAAAGACCACAAATTACTCTTCTGGAGATAGGCGAAGCTCCCTTCGACTTTTTAGAGAAAAACTTAGAATGTCCCCTTTCGGTTTTGATGGAGCCATCTTTGGCATGTTGAGGAGAATTCATAATTTTCTCTTCCGTTTTGGCTACATAATCGCTTTCAGTTTTGATTTATTTTGGCTATTATAAGCTTTGGCATTATTGATTTAAATTCTATGTCGTATTGGCTTAACTTGACTCCCCGCTTCAATAGTCTTATAGAAGTTTCTAGTTTACTGAAGACTTTTTTAAGAGGTAGGCTAGTTAGGACCTTAATAGAGTGTGCTTGGAAATATGAAAGTAACTTCAGTGCAGTTAATATTAAACCGTAATCTAATTTCTCAATGACCGGGTAATGGATTTCGACATTTTTTAACCTATGACTTACATGAGAACCCAGGAGTTGAGTGATGCCTTTGTCTTGTATTAGGACTGAACTAACAACGAATTTCAATACTGCCAGATAAAATACAAGATTTCCCTATCTTTTGGACTTGACATTATAGGAGGCTTTTTCAAATGATTTTTCAACTCTTGGAAGGCCCACCGACATTCCTCTCCCTATTCAAACTTTCTTTTTTTAATTACATCAAAGAATAATACACATTTATCAGTAGCTCTTGAAATGAACCTACTTAAGTCTTATCACATCCTTATTTGTTTTAGGTTCTTCCATTTCCCTTATTGCTTTGATACCATTTGGTGACACCCCACCTCCTATCACATATAAAGCATTAAAATACAAGATGAAAAAGCTTCAGGAACACAACTTTTTTCAATTCAACACAGCAGAACTTATACCGATTATATTAAAAACTCGGTGAACTAGAAAGTGTGGGTCTATCGACTCACTTTGATTGGTTATTAGCAATATTCCTAAATACAATTTAAATCCAAGACACACTACAACATTATTTTAAAATTTCAATCCAATACACACTACAACATTAGTTTTAAATTAGCCAAACATCCATTTTTAGCGCAAAGTATTATTAAAACCATGTTTGAACATTTGTAATGTTCGTAATTCATTAATTTAATTTAATAAAATCCTTGAGGTATGCAACTTGGTTTGTTAAAATTCGAGACTTGCTTCTATCCCTCGTTCACTTATAACATATCTGAGGAACTTTCCTAAGCTAACACCAAAATGGCACTTTTGGAGATTTAGTTTCATTTGTAATTTTCTTACTACCATAAACTTTTTCCCCAAATTCTTAAGATGATTTTCTTCTTTTTGAGATTTGGCTAATATATCATTGATATAGACATCCATGTTTTTCCCGATTTGTTCCTAAAACATCTTATTCACAAGCCTTTGGTAAGTTGCTCTAGTGTTTTTTTAATCTGAAAGGCATTACTTTATACCAGTACGTTCCATTGTCGGTGATAAAACTTGTATGCTCTTCATCAAGTTTGAACCTTGAAATCTAATTGTATCCCGAGTATGCATCCATAAGTGACAATAATTTGTGCTCGCTTGTAGAATCTACCAACTGATCTATTATTGGCAAGGGGGAACAATCCTTCGGACATGCCTTATTTAGGTTCGAATAATCGAGATATGCCCTCCATTTTTCGTTGGACTTTTTTTTACTATGACATGATTTGCTAACCATCTGGGTAATAACCTTCTTAGATCAACCCATTTTCAAGTAGTTTCTTTACTTCTTCTTTCAGGGCTTCTGATCGCCCTATATCAAGTTGCCTTTTCTTCTGCCGGACTAGAGTCACATTAGGGTCAATGTTGAGGGAATGACACACAATCGTTGGGCTAATTCTGATAATGTCAGAATGTGTCCAAGTGAAGATGTCCTTGTTTTCCTTTAGAAAACGGATTATTTCTACTTTTAGCTCCCGTCCCAATTTCTCTCCTATTTTCACAATTTTCCTGGTATCAGTAGAGTCTATACTTATTTCCTCAACTTCTTCGATAGGTTCGATCCTTTTAACCTCCCCACGGCAGTCTAGTTTGGTTATGATTTCCTTTTCCTCTATTGCATTAATATACTGTTTTCTCCTTTTTCTATCCTTAGGCCCGCACTTGTTATTTTTACTTTTTAGTAAAATGAATGCCTCTTACCTCTTTTACCTTTGATTCGAATGTTGTGTCTGAAAGATCATCATCCGAAGGTTTTAACATGGTAGAGGAATCGCCATAAGCAAAGTATTCCATTTTATACTGATCCGAAGTTGCAAAATACATTTCCCTTAAACTAAATTGCCCACCTTTAACCACTACCCATCCTTTCTTTGCTAGTAATTTCACTAGTAAGTACTTTGGGGAGACAAAAGCATCTACATCATCAAGCATAGGATGCCCGAAAAATGCATTGTCGAAGGAGGGTTTATCAATAATGACGAAGAGAGTTTCAATATTTCAATAGTGTGAGAGCCCTAATTAGACCCTGATCTTTATTTGGCCAATAGGCATTTAACCCTTATTGTTAAACCCAAAGATTCTTTCAGGACTCGATTCTAACTTCTCCTCTGGAATATCCATGTGGTCGGGAGTGTGTTTGAAGATAACATTCACGGCGCTCCCTAGGTCAACAATTATTTTGGCTACCACCGACTGTCCTATTTGAGTGCTTATCATAAGCTGATCATTATGTAGGTGATTAATCTCTTATTGAAGCTCTCTAAATGTTGTCAACAATGGATGCACGTGAATTCCTATCAGGGGATAATCCAGGATCCCTTCTCAAATTGAAAAGATTCTTTCTCTGGCTTCTCTATTATATAGTTTTTAGAAATTTGACTATTCCCCGTTACATGCGGGCCTTAGTGGATTACGTTAATGTGATTGATCGGTGGACTCATTTCTTCCGCATCTTCTTCTTCGGTAATGTTAACCATAGTTCCAGCGTAGGCCTTCAAAAGCTGCCTATTAGCCTGGGGAACACTTTGGGAATTCTAAACAAATTCTTTAGCTGCCCCTCTCGAATAAGCTTCTGAATAATTTTAGCTAAGACTTTGCAATCATTTGTTCTATGACCATTCACCCTGTGATAACTGCAGTAATTGTCCCTTTTCTTAGGCTCAGGGTTTGCCAGGGCTTTGAGGGGAGTAAGGAAATTTACACTCCCTTTCATGAAACTAAAAGTTATAGGTTTGTTTAGTGCTACTGAATTATTGTCAGACTCTGACCATCATGCTGACTTATTGTTTCGGTCCTGGCTTTACTCCATCCCTGTGTTCTGCCTTGTTCTTGGGGTGATAAATTTCATCCATCCGGATGAATTTGTCGACATGAAAATGAAATTCTTGTAAGCTTTATGCTTCATTTAGAATGAGATCCCTCCAGAAGGGTGTATTATTTTAAAGTCTTGCATGGACAACAATTAGTTTTGACTCATCATTCATCCCTCAAGCCCTTATTGCTTCAACATTAAACCTTTTCCGATAATCTTTTAGAAGTTCCCCTAGTTGTTGCTTAATGTTTGCCACCATTGTGTAGTGTACAGTAGGGTCTTTTCTAATGCAGAATTAGACATCAAACTTGTAAGGGAACTATTTCTAGGAGTATAGGGTCTTATCTCGATATTGTCGATACAACTTTGCAGCAGCGCCTTGTAGAGTTACGGGGAAAAGTCGACAGCGAACAACACCAGAGGCATTGTATAAATCCATCTGGCTATTGAAGGGCATTATATGATCATCAAGATTTGTAGTTCATGTATTTAATTGTGGGAATTTTGACCTTCGAAGGGATAGTTGCGGACATGATCTCACCCATGAACGAGCAACCCTCTTGTTTTCGTTTGCCTTTATGCCATAGGTCCTCTTTCCCTTTGTGTTAAGTGAATTTTTTACTTCTTTCACTATTAAATCTTTGATGTAAGTATCTTCGTCGGGGTAATTTCTTCGGTGTGGTTTATACCCATCGATGGTGGAGCTTCTGGACTACTCTAGCTTACTTTGTAATTTTCCTTGATAATCAGCCTTTTCATTTATATTCTTTAGATTTTTATTCCTCGACCATTCGTTCTTCTTACCCTCAGATTGAGCAGTCTTGGACTACTTCTTAAACTTGTCTTCCTGGCAAGTGTTCTTAGCATTACTCTGACTTTTAGTTGTCTTTTGAGCAAGAAGGTCGTCTATTAGAGCTTTCATCCAAGCAATCCGACCCTCTAATTGATTAACTTTTTTCATGTTTCTTTCCTGAGACTCTGTTTTCAGTAGGCTCTCCTCATAGAGCATTCGCTTCGTCAAAAGTCGGAACACCTTCTTCAACTCGTGAGCTATGAACTTCATTTTAATTAATCATTTCCAGCGTTTTCAATTTAGTTTTCATGACTCCTACATTAGACCAAATACAAATATAAAAATTAGTTCACGTTAAACGCAAGGTCAGAGGTTCGACCCCTCCCTCTAGTGCCAAAAATGTTAGCCATGAAAATGATTAATACCTAAAAATATGCTTTGAATTGACCGAATGTTATCCATAGAAATAATTAACATTCTGGGACTTGATACCATTATAGAATTGGAAACCATCTTTCATACACTTAAGGGATACCAACACTTGTTTTTTCTTTTGGTTTCCAATCTATGTGGAAATGTTGACCCTTCCCGCGGAAGTGGACTACAGTGGGAAACGCTGTAGAGAGAGGAAGAATTTCATATTTACTCATTATAAGGAGCTATTTCCATTGGAAATAGTAATTGACCTGTCTTTAAGAGGAATTACTATCACCTTTGGTACAATGTCTCTCTTTGAGTTTCACACTATTAATTTGGAGATAAATAAGAAAATAGAAGATAAATCATTTATTGTCAGCTATTAAGAGTGTTAATAGTCGTGGTAGATCATGCTCCGCTCTTTTAAAATTGAATCCCAATGACCAAATTTCTTGTATCCTCTTTATTGCTAATTGAGAAGCAAGATTATAAGAAACCAGAACAAATTCCCCTAATCTAATTGGTAGTTAAGGTTTCACTTTGTAATGTGGGATTACAAAATTTTCAAATGAACTAAAAGTCATGATTTTGGTCTCCTAGGGTCCAATTTATAGGAGAGGATTTAGCCTTCTTTCATCCTTCGTGGTTTCGATCAGTCATCACTTAGTAAGGTTTTACGAGGGTTGTGTGAAGTCACTGCTTTGAAAGGTTTTTCAAAGGGTTGTACGAAAGCACTGCTTTAGAGGGTTTTCTGAAGGCTATGCGAAGGCACCACTTCGGAGGTTTTCCAAATTTTGTGTGAAGGCACCGCTTTAAAGGGTTTTCTAAAGGTTGTGCAAATGCACCATTTTGGAGGTGTTTACCAAAGATTGTGTGAAGGCACCATTGGCATTGGTTCTTTTTCCTCATTAGTATTTTCAGGACTAGCTCCTCTGGTTTTGATTTAAATAGTTACAAGAGGGGAAAATGTATATAGGCTCTCGGCTTACATTGGAAACTATCTTTGAATTAGCTGGGTCAGCATGCTTTTTGCTGATGTTCAACACTTTAGTCTGGCTCCTCTTCTTCTCTTTCTTACTAGAGCAAATTCGTGTGGATGCTTCCATGGTCCTTAAAGAAAGGAGCTCTCAGTTGGATCTGAAATAAATGGTTGTGCAGGAGCTTTCAGCCTTTCTGAACTTTTGTCCCATGCTTTTCCCTTTGATTTTTAGAGGCGTTGCGCTTGGATTTGTTTCCTTTCGTGGTTATGGCTATCATGATTTGTGTTCCTGAAACCTTAGAGGAATGTATTATAAACTCTGCTAGAGTTATTTAACACCCCTTGTTTTACTCTTCACCCCCCATTAAAAATTTTAAAATTTTTAGTTCCAATTATACCCCCAACAACTAATTATATACCTTACTCAAAATGATTTGTACCCCATGAGCTATATTGCCTAGAGAAAGAACATAACTGATAGGTTTCATACAATACAAAAAAAAAAGCTAAAAGCATTCTCAGTGTACACTTTAGCTCTCATTCAACTAAAGTGTTTTGATGTTAAAGTGTGAACTAGAGTTATTTTTGCTTCAATAATTGATTACAGTCAACCATAAAATGACGTTGAATAAGAGAAAACAGGTTATTTTGGGTTGAATATTGACGTTGTATGCACAGACATAAATAGACATGCAGGAGAAGTAAAGCCTTGAGGAAAAGAAAACGTAGCATACGGGAAAGGAAAAGTAGCATAAATAAATATTAGGGTTATTTTGGGAAAAACCGGGGTGCGTTGAGAAAAAAACGGGGTGTGTCATTTATTTTGTGAATAACGGGGGGTGAAGAGTAAAACATGGGGTGTTAATAGACGCACCCTCGTTCTTCCGGGTAGCAATACTGGTAGTTGAACTAGGTTACGCTGAAAGCCGGTCTGGGCATGTGTATGTGTATGCTTCGTGATGCTATCAGTTTAGCTGCTTTTTGAGATCCTCCAGTTCTATTCTGCTCTTCTTTCACATTATTTAAATAATTTTTGGATTAACATCTATTATCTTAAAAGTCAGCCTAGTCTTACGTTATGTATATTTCTAAAGCACTCCATATTCATATATACATGTTGCATTAGAAATTTTGGGAATAAGGACAATATTTGCAAGTTGTTGATGTTCGAGTAGATGGTTGTAAACATTAACCTTACTATTATCTAATGGTCAAATTAATGGACGATCTATTCTGAGCTCCTGTTAATTTTCTTGCTTCTTTCAATCGCGCCTGATTTCTCTCATCTTTCTGATTCTCGATCGTTCCTATCTCAAGTGGGAGACTGCTGTTGTCCTTGCTGTTCTATATTGGGGCTTTAGGGTTTATCGAGAATGTATGACATATTCATATATGGTTTATAGGATCCTTCATCAGACCTCGACCGAATTCAGATGTTTTGATCGGGCTTCTCTCTAGATTTGCCTGGTAAGGTGGTTGTTGAGGAGATAGGGATTTTTTCTGTTCTGGTGAATGTGGATTCAATGGTTTCCTTCTTGGCGCTGAATCGCCATCGCTTCCTGCTAATTTCTGATGTGTTCCTTAAGCTATCCCCAGTCTCATCAGAATCTCTCGTGATGTCGAATTGGTTGGCATCTCTTCAGGGATGTGGTTCTGTGTTGGTATCACCTCCAGAGGCTCTGCCGATTGACTTGAGCCCGCGCAAATGGGATTTCATCACCCCGTTTGTGCCTAGTTTGTCGTTTGTTGGCTCCGGTGGTCTCTCTGTCGTGGCTCCAATTTTCGATTTCATGGTGGGCGAAGTTTGCTTTGGTGGTTCTGTCTTAGATGGGTTGTCGGCTAGCAACCTTGCTGTAGCCGTTGATGAAATGGAAGTCATGCCTGTTTCTCAACGATCACCAATGCGTTCGCTCATCAAGTCCACCAGGGTCCTTTATCGGTCTCTCCTTGGTCAGGGTATTGAATCTCCTGTTCACCTTCGTCGTCAACGCCGACATAGGCGCTCGAAGAACGCAGCGGAGGCTGCTTCACCTCGACCTGCTAATGACGTGGCTTCTCTACGGGAGCGGGTTGACTCTTTAAGAATAGAACCAGTTTTATATCTGATCCCTATCAGTGTTAACAATTGTTTTGCCTCTTTTTTAGTGACCAACCCTTTGGATTTTGAGGAAGGTATGTGCGGGTCACCGACGGGGTTGGATATGAATTTGGGCTTTATTCCATCTAGTCGCTGGCTTCGTGGTGCTGCTTTCAGGCGCTCTTGTTCGCCTTGCTGTAAGGTTGCTGTTGGTGGTCATATTTTAAACACATGACTGGCAAGTTGTTTGCAGCCTGAGTGTCACGCTCGTGGCGAGGCAGCGGTTGTAGGTTTAGCGGGTATAAGTGGGAGTTTGGTTATGGGTTGCAGAAGGGACTTTTTCTCGACACACGTACCTGTCCAGGTGCTATCCTTGTTTTAGTTTGCTTATTCTGTGTTTGGGTGCTCTTTTGTTTTTTGCTATGAGTTAGTATGGTTTGTGGCTGTTAAGACGACTTCTGGGCTTTCGAACACTTGTGCTCTAGAGCAGGATCTCGGTCCTTGTATGTCTTGTGATGGTTTGTCGCCGGGCTCTACTGCTTTGTCTTATGTTTGGGGTTTCAACCACCTTCTGGTTGGTCTCGTTGGCTTACCTGTTGGTATGTATTTTAGTGGGTGGTTTGGTTTTAGTTTCTGGACCACTTATTATGAGGGTTACTGTGTTTTTTCTGTTGCACAGGAGTGTTTAACTCTATCCCTTGCTTCTTAGGCTGTTTGGTAAGGTTTAGGTACAGTGAGACTGCCAGTGTCTCGTTCGTGTCATGTGCAATTATTCTGCGAGTTGGGGGTGCATGTGGCCTTCTTTATCTCTTTGTTAGGTCAGGCGCAATAGGTATGGGGTAGAATATTGGTCAAGTCCTTATAAGCGTTCCGTTGATGAATCACTATGCGGATTTACCTAATAGAAACCATACTCTGTTGAGCTTCCATGCGATGTTAGCTACGGACCTTATTGGTCTGCCTTATCCTACCCGTCAGTTGCCCCTTGTGTCCCTGGTTGGTCGTCGGACGATACCGCTCCTGCGGGGTTGTCAATCTCATGACATCCCAACATTGGTATCGTCCATACATGATTTGGTACCATGCCTTTGGCGGGTCCCTACATTTTTCTGGTGTTCTTTAGTTTTTTTTATTTGTCTAGCTATTCATTTTGTTTTGCCACCTTCCCTAGTCGCTGAAGAGGTTGCTTCCATTTCAATCTCTTATGTCTCCCCCCGTTAGTAAGGAGGAGATAGCGATCATTAACGATCGGCTATCTCATCTTACCAAGAACTCTTGTCCATCGCGGACCTATGTTTCGTGTTCTGTCACGTCTTCAGTTGTTTCTTCCTTTTCCTCTCGTCGTTGTCCAAGATCCCTTCCTCGTTCATCTTGCACCATCCGCACACGCTCTATAGCGGCGTCTGAGCAGATCGCTAGATTTACTCGATATACTCAGTATCTTGCCTGAGGTGAGTAAGGGGGCCCTTCTTTTGCTTTGCTTTCTCTCTGTTACCTTGATGGCAAACTCCCTCTTCTAGAACGTCCATGGCATTGCGAACGACGCGTCGATGGCTTGGATGAAACACATCATTAGAAAGCACTCTATTTTCTAGTGGCACTCCTGGAACCTTTTGTGGGTCCAAACGAGGCCGTTAGTTCTATTTTATCCCTTAGCTTTGGTGGTACCTTAGCCAATGTTTCCTGGAAGATTTGGATCCTTTGGTCCAAAGATCTGGTTGTCCACTCTATCTTCGATTTCGTCCAGCTTCTTTTGGTGGCTTGTTCGGCTCCTTCTGTCTCCTCCCTCTTTCTTTTCTCGACAGTTTATGCCAAGTGCGATCGATCAGAGAGGTTGTCCTTGTAGTCAGACATCCTCTTTCTTTCTGAGCTGGATTATCAAGCCTCCGTGTTGTGAGGCGAGTTCAATGTAGTTGCTTCCCAAGTCGAGAAACGAGGGGGCATTACCGTTAACCGTTTGGCGGTCGCGGATTTTCAAGCAAGCAGGACCGGCTTTTACTTGGTGTAATAACCAAGTAGGACCGAATAGGATTCTATCTACACCAGATTGGATTTTCGGTTCAGAGGGCTGGTTCAACCTCCCCTTCGCGTTTTGTGTATCCCATCTTCATCGCACTTTCTCGGACCATGATCCTATGCTACTTAGTTGCTCTCCTCTGTCGCTTTCTGGTCCTTCTTCTTTTAGGTTCCAAGGTATGTGGAGATCCCATAGCTCGTTTCTACGATTGGTGGAAGACTCTTGGAACAACCCAGTTTCTGGGTCCCCTTTTTCTGTGTTTTCTCGAAACCTAAGCCTCTCAAGGCTTGTCTGAAGACTTGAACGTCCAAGTTTTCAAGAATATCTACGACCGTGTCAGAGCGGTTGAGGAGATTCTTATTGTAGTGGAAGCTTTGTTTAACGAAGAACCTTCTCCTGTTAATAAGGGGGCCTGGGCGTTGGCCCATATTGCATTTTCGTTGGAGCTTCATATCAAGAACGACTATCTTTGCCAGAAAGTGAGGATCAAGTGGGTGGTCGATGGTGACACAAACCCAAAATTCTTCCACTCTTCAATTCGTAAGAAGAACAATCTTCTTACGACTCTTCAGATTCAACGTCCTAATCTCTTAATGGCGTCCTCTCCCAAGGAGGTCAAAGAGACTATTCTGGCTCATTCCCAATCATTCGTTGGGTCCCCTTCCATTTCTGTCTCTAATCTGTCCTTGCTAGCCTTCATTCCCCGATTAGTACTTCCTACTGAGAGTGCTGATATTGGTGTACCTCCTTTCTCTGAAGAGACACGAGCTTGCGTCTTCGCCCTTAGTAAGGATAGTGCGAGTATGCCTAATGGCTTTAATGAAGTTTTTTCCAGGAGTGTCTTGCCGATCATCCAGTCAGATTTCTGTCTGGCTATCTGGTTCTTCTTTTCCGGTGGAGATCTTCCTTGAAGGTGGACTTCCACCAATTTGGTTCTTATCCCTAAATGCGAAAATCCTTGATCGTGCATAGATTTTCGTCCAATTAGTCTATGAAACTTCACTAACAAGGTTATCTCCAAGGTTTTGGCCTCTAGGCTAGCTCCGTTTCTCCGACGCATCATTTCCTCTTCTCAAGCTGGGTTTGTAAAAGGAAGCTTAATTACGGATAACCTCCTTTTAGCTCAGGAACTGGTTTCTCAAATCGATCAGAAGGTCATAGGTTTTAATGTGCTCATAAAGCTGGACATGGCAAAGGCTTGCGATCGCATGTCCTAGTTTTTCATCATTAAGGTTCTAAGGGCTTTCGGATTTCTGAAATCCCTTATTGACCTTATTTGGAGGCTCATTTCCAACTGCTAGTTTTCCACTCTCATCAACGGATCGGCCAATGGTTATTTCAAGGTGGGAAGGGGTCTTCATCAGGGAGACCCTCTCTCCTTCCCTCTTGATGATTGATGTTGAGGTTTTTGTGCATGGATTACATTCACTCACGATAGCGAACCAGATTCATAGATATGGCATCCCTGCAAGTTGTCCTCTTATTTCCTCTTTGTCCTTCGTTGACGACATTATCAGTTTTACCAATGGTAACCGTCACTCTGTAAGGCGTCTTATTAACTTCATACAGCAGTACAAGAGGTATTCAGGCCAACTTGTCAATTCTACTAAAAGTTGCTTCGTAATGGCAAAAGACTTATCTACGGATAGATCCTTGTGGGTTGAGACCTACACCGGTTTCAAGGTTGCCTCCCTTCCCTTATCTTACCTTAGTATAGTGCTATACAAAGGTTGGGAGCTAAATGCCATTTTTGACCCCCTTACTGATAAAGTAAGAGGAAAGATCATTTGTTGGAATGCTTCTCTTCTCTTTCAAGCAGGCAGGCTGCTTCTCATAAAGTCCGTTCTGGATTCCATTGGCTCACATGTCTTTGTTGCCATGACACCTACCTCTTCTTTCTTCTGTTCTTACCATTCATTGCCTTCGTCCTTTTTCTGGGGTAGAATGGACAATGCTAAACGTCACCATTAGATTTCTTGGTACATCATTTGTTGACCCAAATGTGAAGGAGGTTTAAGTCTCTGTAATCCAAAGGATACTTGCATTGCCTATGCATGTAAGTTATGGGATAGATTTGAAGCGAACGACTCCGTATGAGCGTCATTCCTCCATGCCATGTATCATAGACCCTTGGTCGCTGATTTTTCCGGTGTCTCGTCCTGCGCTAGTGAGACGTGGAAACGGATGCAATCCGTGAAATCCTTTTCGGACTCACATAGTGGTGGCTCTAGATGGCATGGCAATTCTTTCCCGCTCAGAGCGGTGTGGAGCTTGGCTAGGACGCCTAATCCACGTCTTGAGTTGTTTTCCTTCATTTGGGATGTCTACCTTCCTTTGAAGATTTCTTTGTTTATGTAGAGAATTTTGCATGATGGGTTACCACTTGACGAGAATCTTCGAAGAATTGGCAACCCAATCGTGTCTCCCGCTCAAAGACCGTTCAGGGGAGAAGTCGGCTCCCGCTCGAAGAGGCTTGTGGGTCTGTTGTCTATATTGACAGTACCATGTTCCCTTAGAGTAGGGATCGGCTAAACCTATTCGGGCTCTATAAGAGCTAGGGGGTTTCCCCTACACACCTACACCACTAACCCACCTTTAGAGCTTATGTTGTTTGCTACTGCTACAGGGCCTGGATTTTTAGGTTAGCTCTGTGACCGGACTCTTACTCTTCTAGAGGAGCTTTTTAGGATCGTCATGGAGATCATTTGCAGCCGAAGCAATGGATATGGAGCAGGACCTATCTGTTGGATTCTTTTGTTGGCTGGTTGTGGAGTTTCTCAGTTGATTAGCTTTGATCTTAGAAGCCTCCGAGAGAGTAGACTGGCTCTTTTTCATGTTTCAGTGGTTTGATGGAGGCTTTGATGTTCTTCTCGATGTTGGCGAGTATCTATTGGGGAACTACTACATTATGGCTTCCCCTTTGGGTTTACTACTGGATCGATCTATTGTCTTTATCTTTTTGTTTTACTACTGTTCATGTGTGTGCACAGATCTTGTAGACTTTCTACATGATTTGTTTTTGTGAGCCGTTGGAGATTGGTTAGTTTCTCCCTTTTGTTATATATATATTTATTAAAAAAAAGATGGTTGTAAACATTGACTTCTAAAAGCAAGTTGCATTTTCCTATACTTGGACATTTGGAGAAGAAATCTCTTAAAAAAAGAAAATTGTGACATCTCAAAATTTTAAATAATATATAAATGATAAAAATGCTAATTTAATATAAAAGAATCAAAATGAAGTTTTAGTAAACACTTGAATTAGACCACATAGTCTAGTTTCTGGAATGTCATTTATAGTCAGTAGATGTAATACTACTCCAGCTTGCAAAAGTAACTAAAATCTATGAAAAATAGAATCAGTGCATTTAGTTAATAGTTACTATGGCCCAACTTTGGAAAACCTAAATTTTCACCCATAAATAAGTTTTTAAGGCTAAGTTCTTCACCATAAAATATAACCAGCGTTCACATTAAAAAATCTATATTTAAATATTTTTCTCCAAATCCCCTCTCAAATGTCTAAATCAAAAGAATAACAAATTAAATAAAAAAATAGAAAAAAGAAGAGTAAATTTTTAAAAGAAAGATATTTAGAGAAGAATCTCAAAAAGATGATTTTCGAGGATAAAGAGATCAGAAATCTAATTAGTAAGTGGGAAACTATTTTTTACTAGTATGATTCTATAAATGCTCTTCCCTCATTTCTATAGCCTATATTAGACTGGAATAAAGAAATATAGGTTGAGTTACAATATTGAGTTGATAATTAAAATGGAAATAAGTCATTGACCATGAAATATTAAATTATATTTCCAGTTATAATCAGTTTAATGGTGAAAGATTTGGAAAGAATATAAATATTACTAATAATACATCATAATTCTAAATTGCACCTAAAATACATAATGAATAATAGACATATGAACTAAATATAATATAAAAGATATTGGTTATAAATTTTATTGATGATTATTGTTCGGAGTTGAGATTCCCCTCTGATTGTTAGCAAATATCAACTACTATGAAGAGATAATATAAAAACCATATATTGTATACAGTATTTTATCTCTTGGTTGTGGGATGTGTATAAATCCCAGTTACAAATTATTATGTAAACCAAAGTAATCTGTACAATTCATTTTTTGTACAATAAAATAATTTTTTCTCTCTTACAAAATATAATCTCAAATATTTCTTACATGGTATCAGAGCATCAAATGCTAATAACAACAAGTATTTGATCCTCAACATTGTCCTTAGTAGTGATCTATCGAAAGATAGATTATCCATCAGAATAATAAAATCATTTGGGTGCCTCTCATATAAGATTATCTGTCTCTTCACTTGAGACTTAAGGCCTTATTCAAGAAACTGTGCCTCGCTACTTTACTAGTTGCAGTAATTTCTCAAATATCAGGCTTGGTGGTTAGGAATAATTCTGAAACTCAAAAAAATCATCTAAGAAAATTCTCAATTGAAGCAAAGTGTCATCCAAGAAAGTTTTTCAGAGAAAATAGTTCAAGAAATCAGTTAGGAAAATCATCACTTAAGCCATCTAGGTTGCATCAAATTCAATGGAAAATTTTCTATCAAGAAATCTCAATTCAAAATTTAAAAGTTCAGAATTCTCATACCACATGATTCAGTAATTTACTGAAATCTGTTCATCTAGTTGAAGCAGAAGTAACCACATTCCCAGGACCAACTGCGATCTAACCAATCCAGTGATGACAATACGTAAGCTTTGATCAAGGCAATAATAACACTACAAAATCAACTCATCTCAAAACAATTGGATGAGTCTAGCTATCTGCTGTAGAAGTTGTGAATCGAAATAGTAGTAAAAGGATATGGATTAGAGAATTTTCTTTATGGAACTAAAACTGTTCCAACAAAATATGTTAGAGACTATGGAAACAATACAATTCACAATCAAGAATTCACAACTCATCAAAGACAAGAAAATCTTGTCGTCTCTTGGCTAATTTCATCTGTGGGTGCATCACTTATGCCACAGTTAACTGGGTGTAAAACATCACATGAGGTTTGGTCAACATTATAAAGATCTTTTACATATCAGTTTAGAGTAAGGGTTTTACACTACAAAAAGCAGTTTCAAAGCATAAAGAAAGATAACTTTAGCATGAATGACTATCTCATGAACGTTAAAAAATTATGTGATTAATTAGCAAGTGCTGAACACAAAATGGTGATAGTGAACAAGTCCTATACATTTTTGGAGGACTTGAAGATGAGTATTCAGTAAACTCAGATTATTCAATAAACTCAATGCAAGAAGGAAACAAAACTCAGATTATTCAGTAAACTACACTACAAGAAGGAAACCAAAAAATCAAGAAAGAGGAAATAATTTGAGAAATCAAAACAACAATTAACAGAGAGGTGGATAGTCCAACAGAGGAAGAGAAAGAGGAGGAACAAGGAGATGAAACTCCAACAACGGCCGAAAGTGTCAAATATGTGGTAAAATTGGTCATATTGCTAATTTGTGCTACTTTAGATTTGACAACTGTTTAAATGTGAATTAGCAAGCTAACAACAACAGAAATAGTAAACGCAATGCAAAATTGGTTAGTAGTCAAACTGACAACAAGAGCAGTTAAGAAAGTACATCAAACATTGCCATAGTTGATGACATTTAGGATGAAGCATGGCACCTATATCATTCAGGAGCTAGACACCATGTCACAAACAAACTAAATAATCTAAATCTTGGAAACAAAGAGTATAAGGGTAATCAAGTTCCACTCATGGGTAATGGCAACTCTATTTTTATTACTCACACTGGACATGTTAGTATTAAGGGTGCTAAACAATATTATTTGAATAATCTTTTAAGGGCACAACACATTAGAAAAAATAATAATAAGTGTGTCACAATGTGCTAGAGATAACAATGTGTTTTTTGAATTTTACCTAAAGCACTGTTTAGTTAGGGATATTCCAACTAAAGATATTTTATGGAAGGGTAAAGAAACTAATGGACTATATAAGTTTGACATTGGAAATCCAAGAAAACCAAGATTTAGAGAAAACTGCTATGATGTGATAGAATTAAACATGAACAATGATTGTATGGATTTTGATATATAGCATTGTAAATTTGGTCACTGAAGTGTAAGTATTGTAAAGCAAATTTTAGGTAGCAATAATATTGGGACTAATATTCCCAAGTCTTATATATTTTCATACCGTCAGATGGGGAAAAGTCACAAATTACCATTTCCAAATTCTGAGAATAAATACTTCAAACCATTGGAATTGGTTGTTGTTGACCTATCGGGTCAACACCAATTGACATTGACTATGGTTACAAGTATTACATTTCATTCATTTTCATTCATTGATGCCTACTCTAGATATGTATGGATATATTTCTTAAATTCAAAATCTGAAACTAACAATTCAATCATGCAGTTCATAGAAAGTACTGAGAATTAGCTTGATCACCAGGTAAAGAACTTCAAAGTAATTAGGGTAAAGAATTTCTACCTATAAAGAAGTATTTTATAAAAAAAGGGATTAAACACAGAATAATATGTCTGCACACTTCAGAAAAAAATGGTCCTATGGAAAGAATGAACATATACATAGTTGAGAGTGGATTAACACTGCTTGCACACACATCAATACCATTGAATTTTTGGTTTGATGCTTTTTCCATAGCAGCGCACTTAATAATAATAAATTACCAACTAAGGTATAACAATTTAAATGTCTTATAGAAATATTAACCGAGGTCAAAACAACTTATAGCGACTTAAGATTAGATGGTTGTTTACGCTTTCCTCACACACGACTATTCATTAAACACAAGCTTGATTATAGATCTACTCCATATACATTTCTTTGGTATGCCACTAATCAAAAGGGTTATAAAGGTCTTAATGGTAGTGGAAGAGTTTACATTTCTAGACGTGTAGTGTTCAGTGAAAAGATAATTCCATTCAGTAACTCAAACTATAAAACCACAATAAAATTTATAATCCAAGATATGATATGCCACCCATTCCTGAATATACCGATGATGTTGTTTATATGCCACACTTAATTAATAATGCAACACACACAAGCAACTCAATATGAATCTACACCTCAACACACCATATCTAGTGATGGACCAGGTCAAGAGCGTGAAATATCTTCTGACAATGCTCATACAGACTCTCAGTAGCCAGATAATGGAGATAATTAGAAAGATACTACAGTAAAGATTCAAGAAGAAGAGAATAACAACAAAACTCATGCTCAAAACAAGCATCACATGACGACTAAAGCAAAAAGTGGCATATTCAGGCTAAAGACTTATTGTAATATGTCTAATCCAGAGGAGCCATCCACTTATCATCAAGCAGTACTCGATGATAAATGGAGTGCATCCATGAAAGGAGAGCTTAATTCTCCTGCAAGAAAACAAACATGGAGTTTGGTGCGACCACCCAATGATAAAAGTATATATCATAGGGTGCAAGTGTACTTATAGAATAAAAAGAAATGCCGATGATACAAAATCTAAGTACAAGGCAAGGATAGTTGCCAAAATGTTCACACAACAGTGTGGGATTAATTTCAATGAAACTTTCCCCCTGTTTTCAAGCCTACATCTATTTGAAGCACACTAACCGTTGCCCTGAACGAGATTTGGATCATCAAACAACTAGATGCTAATAATGCATTTCTAAATGGTGATTTGCAGGAGGAAGTATATATGGAGCATCCTCACGGATTTAAGAAAAAAGGAAATGGAGAGCTGGAGTGTGGTTGGACATACTTAAATCTACATTGTCAAAACATGGCTACAACCCCACAAAATTTGATAATTAATTGTTTACTAAATTTACCCCTAACTCTGTTACCTATGTATTAATTTATATTGATGATTTCATAATTACAGGTAATAGTGAAAGTGAGATCAAGAGCATCACTGATCAACTAAATAATGAATTTGTGACACCCCACATCCGTTAATGTCACTCTTTATCAGAATGCATTAAGTTTCGTGAAGCGTTATAGGTAAACAGAAACAGAAACATTACAAGACAGATATAAAATAACAGCGGAATTTAAAACTTAATTAAAATAGAAACATCTTGGTCCAACACATAGTTATATTATAAGTCTGAAATATAGAAAACCCATTACATCGACTTAAAACTTCTGTTTTGTAAGAAAATTATCAGAGTACAGTAATAAAAGAAGCATAGTTCCTCATAAATATAGCCATATCAGAGAAGACAGGATATCAAGGCGGTACATCAAAGCAGCTCCAAGCAGAATGAAAGAGAGATATCCAAATCAAGCCTGAGTATTCCCACCCTGAGAACCTGAGGGGGGAACAGAAGGAAGAGAAGAGAAAACAAATGGGTCATACATAAAGTCTGGCGAGTCCAGTTACTTTTAGCATATAAATAAGTAAAAGCATCATGCAAGCATATAAACTGGATGAGAGAGAGATAATAGTATCAAAAGACAGGTATAACAGACTGAGCAGGATAAACAGAATAAACATGACGGAATATATTGTGCTTCTCAAGTACTTTTCTCTGCACCAATACTAGTATAACAAGAACAAGATGATCCCAACTAGAACAAGATGGTAGATTTATGTGTACTTCTAGTGATAGGTTTTACCCCAACAAGAATAACAGGTAGCCCAACAGGAATGACAGGTGTTACCCCTAACAATAATAACAGGCTCCCAACAAGCAAGACTAGATGTACCCTAATTACTACCCCCAAATGATCGGCTCCCTACCCCGTAGATACATATGCTAGCACCACAGTAGGATGTATCACTTCCTAAAGTGGCAACCCCGTTATTTTCAAGATGCATATCTATATCTACTGATGTCACAACGTCTTATTTTCCCTAGAAAACGGACCCATGCACGCACATCACTCCGATGGAATGCGCCATCAACAACCTCACGCAAGTGACCTCTTATAATCAGCTCAATAAGCGTGCCCCGACCCCGACCTAGTTCAGAGTACTCGTTTAATACCAAGATGGGTTATTGACTGAAATGGGTCCCACACAACAAATGATACAAGCTTCCCTCCTAGGCTTGCATCCTCACTACTAGGGTTTTAACAGGTTATACCTAACAGTTTGCATAGCCCCCACATGTAAAACAAGCTAAGTTTGTCGGGTATATATATATATATATATATATATATATATGTATATATCTCCCACCACCATAGATTTAACAAGATCAACTTAACCCCCACTGATTCAAGCAAGTTTACTTAACCCCTAATCAATTTAACAGGTTCATATAACCCCCCACGGATTTAAACAGGTTAAGTATTACAGGTTAACAAGTTATCCATTTATGGCTTTTTAATGGACATCTACCACAATTTGGACTTAACCTCGTGTCTTAGTACCGTTACATGTACATTTATGCACTTGACCCCTCACATTAGATTAACCACTTGTGGACGCTAGATTTGCTGGGCGGGTCCAGGCAGACTTCTACCACAAGTGTAATCTAAACTCGTGTCTAAGTGCGGTTACAGTTTCAAATTACTGTAAATCTAGGCATGTTCATTATTAACCAATTTTCATGTTTATCCAGGATTATGCCCCAAAACCCCAGTTTGATTCACAATACAAGTTATGCCCCAAATTAAAGTTTTAGATCAAGGTATAAATCATGCCCAAACCCCAATCATGTTTTACTATAAGTTATTCCCGAAATTAACATTCCCAACCATTCCCAATTTCATGCGCTCGCATATTTCAGCGATAGGCCTAGGCTCGAAGGTAGCCTAGCTATTAAAATAAAAAGGTAAAGAGGGAGAGGAGAGGACAAGGATATGCATCATAACAAGACATGCATATGATGACAGAAGTAAGCATACTAACAGGACAGGCATATGATGACATGATTAGGCATACTAACAGAATGAGCATAATAAAATAGGCATGCAAGAACTAAACAGAGGATCAGGTGCCCAAGTAATGACAGATCTGTTTAGTTATGATTCAGGTTACTAACAAGCATAGATTTAGATCCAACTTATAACATGTTAAGATTACTATTAATTGTTTACATCTAAAATAACATGAACTCACTGTGACCGGATCTAAAGAACAGAGAACTGACTGTTTATGTTGTAGCAGAGATTCTTGAATACGTATAAATTGTTGTTGCGGAAAAATAGGCTTTTTTTTAATGTGATTTGGGGCAGCACCACGTTGTCTCCATTGTTTTTGGTGAATAAAACAATGAGAATGAGGTCCTATTTATAACCTAAGGTCAACAAATCTCGCTCAGAAGTGTGTCCACGTTCACAGAAATGGACCTGCCTAGATCTGACTGGGGTCGACACCCCTATGTAGGGGTCGACCCATGAGGCGACACCCATAGGGGACGGGGTCGACCCATGACGGGTCGATTTCCCTCCCCATTTTCCCGCTCTGATTTCGAATTCTAGATTTGTTTTATTTATATTTAATTGGCTTATATGTATATAAACGTCAAACGCTAATATCTTCTTAATACGATGTCCGTTTTACGCATACTCGGAGTCCATCTTAAGCAAAATTCCGAGATAAACGCAAAGGTGTAGTCCGTTTTACTTAATTTCCAACATTTAATTAAGTATTCTTTAGTTTGTCATTATAGTGTTATTTAAAATCACGGGGTGTTACATTCTCCTCTACTTAAAGGATTTCGTCCCCGAAATCTCTAAGCGAAGAACGTATATCCTAACATCCATCTTCCATATACTCATCCACCAATCACAGGAATCCATTGTCCTTAAAAGATTTCTAATGCTTATATGAACATATGCAAAGGTGTGTGTATATGTCCCTATACTAAGGCGAAAGATCAGGCGGCCTACTAATTCAGTCGACCTCCTTAATGCAATGTATGTTAGTGCTATGAATCCAACATGTATGTAAATTATCCTTCTAAAACATGTAAGTTCTATATATGTGCACAATCATTCATCCACATGATGATGCACCCATTTTCATCCATTAAAAGAAGAAAAATATGCACACGCATCCATATGTAGTGTGAGAGTGAATGAGCTGGTCTAGTGCCTAATATGTGTGTATATGCATCCACGAGCAACCACTAGCAAACACTTGCATCCACTTGCATTCATCAAACATAACATGCTTCAAACATATGTTTACATCCATGGGTTCCCTACCTAAAGGTCGAAGATTTGATCGATAGGATATACTAAGATGATAGAAACAAGCCCAAATAAAAAGATTTGGAAAAGAAGTTAAGAACATACCCTTGAAAAGAAAAGGGCACGAAGCGCGAATCTTGTCTTTAGTCTCCCAAGTTGCATTCTTGGGGTCTTCTCCCCATTGAACTTTCATCAACTTGATCTCTCGATTGCGTAGCTTCTTAACCTCTGATCCAAGAGTATGGGTAGGAACTTGTCTAACTGTCGCCTCCCGTTCCACCTCTACTTCATCAAGCATACTCGACTCAACTACTTCTGCGGTATCATGCAAGCACTTCCGTAAATAAGAAACATGGAAGACATCATGAACACCAGACAGTCTCTCTGGTTGCTTTAATCTATAGGCTATTTGGCCAATCCTTTCTGCTATGGGAAATGGCCCTACAAATCTTGGTGCCAATTTCCATGTAGATCCAAAACGAACCGCATTCTTCAAAGGTGATACCTTGATGAAAACCATGTCTCCTACTTCAAACTCAATATCGGTCCTTCTCTTATCTACGTAGGACTTCTACCTATCCTGAGCTGTCTTCATGTGCTTTCGAATAAGATCAATATTTTTTGAAGTTTCTTTAATCATCTCAGGTCCAAGTAGAAGCCTTTCTGTAGACTCCCACAACAAATCGGTGATCTATAGGGTCGTCCGTACAGTGCCTCGAAGGGTGCCATGCCAATACTAGCCTGATAATTGTTGTTGTAGGCGAACTCTACCAAAGGAAGATGCTCTTCCCAAGTCCCTCCAAAGTTTAGGATACACAGTCTTAAAAGATCCTCAAGAACTCTATTTACCCTATCCTTCTATCCATCGGTCTGAGGGTGATAAGCGATGCTCAAACACAACTGTGTACCTAATGCCTCTCGTAAGCTCCTCCAAAACTCATTGGTGAAAATGGTGTCACAATCACTCATAATACAAGGTACTCCATGTAGACAGGCTATCTCACGAAGATAAACGGCTGCTAACCATGTTGTCGTCCTCTTACTCTTAATAGGAATGAAATGATCGCTCATGGTAAGCTTGCCAACTATAACCCAAATACTGGTGTTGTCTTTCCTCGATCTAGGCAAACCATCAATGAAATCCATATAGACGCTCTCCCACTTCCACTGTGGGACTTCCAAAGGATGAAGTAAACCTTCGGGCTTCCTTTGCTCAGCCTTGACTTGTTTGCAGATCTATCATCGAGAAACGAGCTCCGCTACATCTTTCTTCATCCCGGCCCAAAAGAAAACCTCTTCATATCTCTATACATCTTATCACCGCCTGAATGGATAGTCATCCTAGAATGTTGGGGTTCCTCAAGGGCTATCTTCAACAAACTCCCAACCCATGGAACACAAAGCCCTCCATCGCGTCACAACCATCTCCTATCATCTGTGGAATATCTACTGAGGTTGCTGGAAGTCTCCCCTCTACCGAGCCTATCCAAGATATCTACTATTTGTGGGTCCTCTCGCTACGAAGTTCCTATCTGATCTAACAGAGTAGGCCGCACCTCTAATGATGCCAATAAACCAGGTGTGAACTCGGTGGAGGGTGTAAAATCAAAAGTCGATACAAACTCCAAGCTCTACCCGTCTACAAACAGAGGACTCAAGGTCATCCTCTACCTACTCAATGCGTCCGCCATCACATTACCCTTGCAAGGGGTATAATACTACAACAAAATGACCTTATAACAACAGTGGAAAATAGTTGTAAAAGACTTTTTACAACGGTGGAGCCACGTTCGTCTATTAAGAAGTTGTAATAGACTAAACTCTTTTACAACTTTTTTGCACCGTTGCGACACCGTTGTGAAATGTATATTTTACAACTATTTTCCACTGTTGTAATAAACTTTATTACAACTGTTATGCACCGTTGTTGTTATAATTTTTACAACTTTTTATAACCGTTGTGATATATTTCATTATACTATTATTTTACAATTGTAATATATCCATAAATTATATACATATTACTGATAAAAGAATTCATTCCAGAACATATTATCTACAAAACTTAAGATATCAAACAAAGTTAAAACATGAACCAAAACAATTTATTAGTATTTCAAACTCTCATCATTTTTTTACATAATACGCTTACAAAACACAATACATACAGTCCAACACTTCAGTATGGTACACAAGATCAATGGCATCAATCGAAGATGATTCTGACCAAACTGGATTAGCAGCAATATGAGAATTGTCCAGAGAGGTTACTCTCATCTGTAGTAGCATAAAACTAAATACAAATCCAAATTTCCGCCTAAAGTAAGAAGCATCATGTTGTAAAGTGGTTATGATAACTGAACCGAACTCATCACCTTCTGACTATTGAAGTTGCTACGTTCTTGTTCGCCCAAATCTTATATCTATCATAACATGACTGAAACCATTCAGTGCCACTTCTTTGAATGTTATGAAGTCTTCATAGCCTGTGAACACATCCTTGTGGAATATTATACCTTGATCCATAAAAATCCTACACACTTGAATGGAATAATATTTTCCAAAGCACCACCGGGCAGATCACACATACCAGAGTTTTACCATGCCCCTTTAAGATCTTAATTTGAACCATTTGGTAGGGAATAAATGAGCGCACCTCTAAGAATTTCTTGAAATCCTTTACTGATGTCCAATCTGAGATAATGGAGAAAATTAAAATTTCCAGTTCAGTTAAAAATTGATGTACAGAATATACATGGACCAACAAACCCAATTTAGGCTAAATTCAACTGAATAGAGCTGCCACACTTTAAGAAACTAAAGCAAGTTAGGACACACATTTTTTATGCATTCAACGCTGAAAGTCCACTTTTCGAACATCCATAAACAGATGTCCAATGCTAGTATACCAAAAATAGGATGATCAAGCTGCGCAAGTCTAGAAAATGACATTTAAGTGGACACTGTTATTTCACATTGAACCCATGCGTTTTGACTAGGTGAACTAAAAAAATTAAATTGAACAGACTTTGGTTTGAAAAGAAGGATCATACCAAAATTCTATCAGCAACAACATGTTCCACACCAACATCATGTCCATCATCTCCCTTTTGTCTTTTTGTAGACTGAGATCAAATCTGACAAGCTTGGGTGTTGGTAGCAGTGGATGAAGGATACTGAGGATCAAATTTTAATCATTACATCCTTCCATGCAATTGTAAATAAAAGCATCATGACAAGTTGACTTTAGACAATACAACACTTACAACTTTAAGACCAAAACAATTAGCATCCATAGTTTTTTATTTTTCCTTTTCTAAAGAGGTAGAAACCAGTAGAATTATTCATCCCAATTGAAAATAACCAAAAAAAAATTGTGCAAAAATGTCAATGACTAACTGCCAGCACATGTATTTAAACGCAAATCTAAGACCATGAGCTCGATCGACCGAATTGACACCAATGAATGCATACTAGACTACTTATAGCTTGCCATAAAATCATTAGAGAGATATAGCTCTATTTACAGCAAGCCTACCCAATCAGCCAATCTCTTAATCAAATGGTATTCTGATGATAAACACTCGTTAAGGAAATCTCTCTCTGATTGAACACTGGATTCGCATTACTGCCTAGTGTATCCGCTAAATCTCCTTGTGCTCCCAGTGTTGCCCTCATCGCTCCATCATCCATAATACGCACGCAAAGAAAAAAAGTCAGTTTTGTTAATTAAATTCATAATTGCAAAATAAAATGTAAAACTTACACATCCTTGAGCAAATATATACTATCCAAGAACTGAAGTATGTGAGGAGCATAAGACATTAATAGCTGAGTTTTTGATGAGCTCTTGAAGCCCTGAAAGATACCAGAATAAGCTTCTAATACTCCATTTCTTAAATGATTAGTGTAATCGATCATCTCATCATCCTTCACCTCAGGTTGAGAAGATAAAATACAATGCAGAAATAAATACTATAGCTACACCACCATCCATATATACTTTTTAGACCATTTAGCAGTGTCCTACACTCATTTACGTCTGTGTCTATCAATTATCACATTGCCTTTCTGCAACCACTGGTACTTCTACTTTAAATAACATCCAATCATCACAAATATTCATTTTCTTAGTACCACGATCGTTGGCCTCATTGCCAGCTGAGATCATCTTCAGGAATGTAAAAACTACATCATACTACTCGTTTCTCTACGGCCAATGCGAAAAATTTGCACCTTAAGACATGGTTATTTTAGTATGATATTTAAGTTGTGGCAAAAACAAAAGGAGAGACAATGGAGACACAAAACCAAAACCATCAAAAGAATCCCTATCCACTATAGCATTAGATATCATTGTGGAATCTCGATCTGGCATAGGACAGCAACAAGAAACACGCATCTAAAGTGAAAACGCAACCCAGAAAAAAACCAAAACCAGAAACTAGTCACAGCTCAATAAAAACCCAATACAAAAGACAAACGCAGACTAATTATAACAGAATCTAAAGAACCTCACCAGACTAACCCCAAACTTCCAGGTCAGTGACGATAAACCAAGCCAAAAAAACGATGCCACTTCCGCTGAAAAAGTCACGAAGAGCATTTTGGTTATTTGTAAAATTGCCCGTGAAGGCAAGAGAGAGGGACTAGAAGCTCGTGAGAGGGACAAATGAAGTTGATTCATCAATGTAGAAAATATTGGGGGTTTCGAGTGAGGAAATAAAAATGGATCTAAGGAAAATAAAGCCAATGGGATTTTTGAGGTAATTACCCGCGAAACAACAGCAACAGTGAACAAGAGGAACTTCGAAGGCCGTCGAATCTTAAAAAAAAGAAGAAGGAAGAGAAAAAGAAGCGGATGCAGAATTTTTGTGTGGAAGACATGAAAATGTAAGATGAAATATTTAGATCTGAAAAGAGGAAAGAGGTGGTGCGGGGAAAAAATTAGGGTGCTGGAGCCAAAATTTTCGATTTTACGGGGAATTCTTAGGGTTTGGAGCCAAAAGTTCCATTGCAAGGGAAATGTGGATTTCGGTTTTGTTATTTTGTAATTGCATTTGGAACATATGGTTAGTGAAAAGATGCAGACAACTGGAAATAGATCATTATCAATAAATGATGGAAGAAAATAAATGAAATTATTATGTTAATATTAAATATTTGTATCCTAGTATGAAATTTTTGTTGCTTCTCATTTCTACTTATTTGTACATACTTCTTATTTTTTACTTACTAATCTTACTTCTCATTTTACACTTACTATTATTAATTCAATTAATTTTTTAACTTCTTAATTATAATTTAATTTCTTGTAGTGATTGGTTAACCACTCTATCGACATTAAGTTTACACGCAAATATATTTTTTACAACATTAAGTTTACACGTAAATAAAAAAATCTATCAAAAGCACAAACAAGCAGTTTTGTTAACTGTTGAACGAACAAGTTGCCAAAACTGTATTTATTAAAACTACTGAAATAGTTACTACCAAATCAAATATTACTTATTAATAATAATTATTTAGCTTTTACTTATTTTCTACTTAGTTATGATCGATTAGTAATTATTAAAAGTATTAATTATTAAAATAAATTACTACTTATTAAATATTAATTATCTAATAATAATTAATAAATATTATTATTTCCTACATTTATTATTAATTATTAGTTATTATCGAATATTAATATAACTAGCAATTAAATAAAGATAGTATAAACATGAAGTTTGTAATAGGCATCTATTACAACTAACAAAATGAAAAGTTGTAAAAATATGTTTATTACAACTTTAGGGAATTAACTGTTGTAAAAAACATTAATTACAACTGTGCTTTTCCCACAGTTGTAAAACTAAAGTTGTAATATGGCGTTTTTGTTGTAGTGTAAGCTATCTCAAAGTCATAGGATGCTAGGAACTCCATCCATCTTTGCTGCCTCAAATTGAGATCCTTCTACGAGAATAAGTACTTGAGATTTATGATCGGTGTATAACTCAAACTTCTCTCCAAGTAGATAATGGTGCTAAGTCTTAAGCGTGAATACTATGGCAACTAACTCTAAGTCATAGGTACAGAAGTTCTTCTCATGAACTCTTAACTGTCTACCTCCATAACATACTACCGTTCCCTCTTGCATCAGAACTGCACTAAGCCGTGTACCACATGCATCAGTGTATACTGTGAACACTTTGTTCCCATCAGGCAAAGTCAAGACTGAGGTTTTTGTCAGAACCCTCTTCAATCGCTGGAAAGCATCCTCACGGTCTATACCCCAAGAAATGTCAGGTTCTTCTTCGTCGGTCTGGTGAGTGGGGTTGATATCTTTGTGAAGCCCTTAATGAACTTCCTATAATAGTCTGCTAAACCAAGAAAACTCCTCACCACCATTTCATTCTTTGGAATCTGCCAATTATGAACTACAATTACTTTCGCGGGATCTACTGCTATCCCATCCTTAGAGAACACATGCCCTAGAAATCTCACTTCTTTTTTCCAAAAATTGAGAATTTTACCTTAAGCTGGTGCGCATGGAGAGTTTTCAAAACCTCCCTTGAATGTCGGGAAAGCTCTTCCTTGCTTTTCGTGAAAATCAAATTATCATCAACAAAGACCACAAAAAACTTATTTAGAAACTCCTGAAACACCCTACTCATTAGATCCACAAAATAGGCGGGTGTATTTGTCAACTTAAAAGGCATGACGAGCCACTCGAAGAAACCATCTGGAGTACTAAAAGCGGTCTTGTCTATACTATCCTCGGCCAACCTCAACTGATGAAACCCTATGGCTAAGTCTAACTGGGAGAAAATAGATGCAATAACAAGCTGGTCAAACAGATCATCTATCCTCGGAAGTGGATGCCTATTTTTCTTAGTGAGTTTATTCAACTCTCTGTAATCCACACATAAGCGAAGCGAACCATCCTCCTTAGTGGCGAATACTACTAAAGAACCCCCTTCAGATATGCCTCGCCTAATAAACCCTTTCTCAAGTAGCTCCTACTTTCTTGCTGAGCTCCCTCTTTTCTCTCGGATCCATATGGCGCACAGGTAATGCAATTGGCTTTGCATTGTCCACCGAGTATATACGGAAATCAATCTCATGCCTTGGAGGTAATCCCCGAACCTCCTAAAAAACATCAGGATACTCACAAACTAATAGTACGGATCATAGATTATCGATAGATGCATCAAGAAACTCTAGAAAACTAAGCATGACAGACCCTTTAGGGTCACAAGAAATCTCGAGGGCCCTCCCATGGCAAGTCAAAAGTCTAACAACCCTCCTCTCATAATCCAGAATGGCACCATAAATGGCTAGCCAATCCATCCCTTGAATCAAATCATAGCCCATGAAACTAGGCACATATGCTTCACATTCAAACTCGACGCCCAATACAGATATTCTAAAACCCGGACAAATCATAGACAAATGAGTCGTACCCCTAATGGGGTTTGAGACAACAACAGGATCCAAAACCATACTAGTACTAAGGTGTAGAGACTCAACCACAGAACCAGATATAAAAGAATGCAAAATGCCAAAATTGAAAAGAGTTCTAACAGAATGATTGGAAAGAGAAATCAAACCTTCAACAGAATCTTTCCTACCTCTATCCGGTACACCGCCCACGAGAGCATGCACCTGCCCTCCAGAAGATCCTTCCCTTTGGCCTTGTCCTTGCTTCTTCGGGCACTCCTTAAAATAGTGTCCGACCTCTCCACAATGGAAACAAGCATTCTTATTTCTTTTGCAGTCTTTGACCAAATGACCCTTGCATCCGCAATTATGACATTTCCTCTTATCTCGAGCTTTGTCGTTCTTTCCGCCCTTCTTTTGTTGTTGTTGTTCTTTCTTGGGCCACACTTTCTTATTTTATGTTTCATCATCTTAGCCTCTATCTTTCCACCTTTATCTTCTTCGTGCATCAATGCCATATCAATGAGTTTCTCAAAAGTTTCTCCCATCAGAATATGAGACATAGCCAACCCATGAAGGGGTTCATTCAATCCTCTAGCAAACCTCAAAGCTTTCTTGTCCGGGGTATTCACTAGCTCCAAACCAAACATTGCCAATTGATTGAATTTATTTACATACTCTTTGACAGACACGGTCCTTTGCTTAAGTGCCAAAAACCTTTCCATTTGCATTCTATGCTCGGCTTGAGAAATAAAATTCATTTCGAATCTCTGTTTGAAATCATCCCAAGTCTCAACTGGACGCCCTGATTGCGTCTTCCCACCAAAATGAAGCCTCGTCTTTTAGCTGCCAAATGGCCAACTGAATCTTCCTACGGTCGTTAACCTCAAAAATCCCAAATAAATCCCCCGTCTCTTGGAGCCAATTCCTTACTTCTACAAAAGTCTCAGTTCCTATGAATATCTTCCCCACCATAGCAGAGAAGTCCTTACATATCTGGGAGAATTTAACTACTTGCGGAGGGGGAGGAGGAGAAACAATGACTGCAGTTGGGGGATGGCCTTCTACTTGGCCTCTAGCAAGCGTCGTAGCCTCAATATACCTACGTAACCAAGCCGCTATCATGATGCCCTCGGGAAGAATTGGTTCCACAGACATGCTAAAAAAGAAAAGAAAAGGCGATTCAAATTGAGAATTGAAAGAAATTTCGTATAGCTTTGGGGAATATGTTTTTCAAAACATAGTTTTCTTTTGAAAATGCTTTCTTTTAAAACCTTTTAGAAAATAATTTTCCAAATCCTTTATCCGATCTGGTAACCTTTAGCTCTGATACCAAATGTGACACCCCACGTCCATTAATGTCACTCTTTATCAGAATGCATTAAGTTTCGTGAAGCATTATAGGTAAACAGAAACATTACAAGACAGATATAAAATAACAACGGAATTTAAAACTTTATTGAATAGGAAACATCGTGGTCTAAAACATAGTTACATCATAAGTCTGAAATACAGAAAACCCATTACATCAACTTAAACTTCTGTCTTGCACTAAAATTACCAGAGTACAGTAATAAAAGAAGCATAGTTCCTCATAAATATAGCCATATTGGAGAAAACAGGAAATCAAAGCGGTACATTTAAGCAGCTCCACGCAGAATGAAAGAGAGAATCCAAATCAAGCCTGAGTATTCCCACCCTGAGAACCTTGGGGGAGGAGGGTAAACGGAAGGGAGAGAAGAGAAAATAAAATGGGTTAGAAATAAAGTCTGGTGAGTCCAGTTACTTTTAGCATATAAATAAGTAAAAGCATCATGACAGGCACATAAACTGGATGAGAGAGATAATAGTATCATAAGACTGGTATAACAGACTGAGCATGATAAACAGAATAAACATGATGGAATATATTGCACTTCTCAAGTACTTTTCTCTGAACCAATAATAGCATAACAAGAACAAGATGATCCCAACTAGAACAAGATGGTAGACTTAGGTGTACTTCTAGTGACAGGTTTTACCCCAACAAGAATAACAGGTAGCCCAATAGGAATGACAGTTGTTACCCCAATAATAATAACAAGATCCCAACAAGCAGGACAAGATGTACCCTAATTACTACCCCAATCGATCGGCTCCCAACCCCGTAGATATTCGTCTTGGCCCCATAATAGGATGTATTACTTCCTAAAGTGGCAACCTCATTATTTTCAAGATGCATAACTATATCTACTGATGTCGCAGTGTCTTATTTTCCCTAGCAAGCGGACCCATGCTCGCACGTGACTCTGATAGAACGCTCCATCAACACCCTCACTCATGTGACCTCTTATAATCAGCTCAGTAAGTGTACCTCGACCTAGTTCAGAGTATTCGTTTGATACCAAGATGGGTTACTGACTAAAACGAGTCCCACACAATAGATAATACAAGCTTCCCTCCTAGGCTTGCATCCCCATTACTAGGATTTTAACAGGTTATACCTAACAGTTTGCATAACCCCCACATGTAAAAAAGGTTAAGTTTGTTGGGGTGTGTGTGTGTATATATGTATATATATATAAAACCCACTGCCATAGATTTAACAAGATTAACCTAACCCCCACTGATTCAAGCAAGTTTACTTAACCCCTAATCAATTCAACATGTTCATGTAACCCCCCACGGATTTAAGCAGGTTAAGTATTACAGGTGAACAAGTTATCCATTTTTGGCTTTTTAATGGACTAGACTTCTTACATTAAGTTTACTACTTATGGATGTTGGTATGCCGGGCGGTTCCGGGCAGGCTTCTGCCACAATTCAGACTTAACCTCGTGTCTTAGTACCGTTACATGTACATTTATGCACTCGACCCCTCACATTAAATTAACCACTTGTGGACGCTGGATTTGCCAAGCGTTTCCGCGTAGACTTCTACCACAAGTGTAATCTAACCTCCTGTCTAAGTGCGGTTACAGTTTCAAATTACTGTAAATCTAGGCATGTTCATTATTAACCAATTTTCATGTTTATCCAAGGTTATGTCCCAAACCCTAGTTTGATTCACAATACAAGTTATTCCCCAAATTAAAGTTTTTGATCAAGGTATAAATCATGCCCAAATCCCAATCATGTTTTAATATAAGTTATTCCCCAAATTAACATTCCCAACCATTACCAATTTCGTGCGCTCGCATATTTCAGCGATAGGCCTAGGCTCGAAGGTAGCTTGGCTATAAAAATAAAAAGGGAAAGATGGAGAGGAGATGACAAGAATAGGCATAATAACAAGACAAACATATGATGAAAGAAGTAAGCAGACTAACAGGATAGGCATATGGTGACATGATTAGGCATACTAACATAATGAGCATAATAAAGATAGGCATGCAAGAACTAAATAGAGAATCGGGTGTACAAGTAATGGTAGATTTGTTTAGTTATGATTCGGGTTACTAATAGGCACTGGTTTAGATCCAACTTATAACATGTCAAGTTTATATTAATTTTTTATATTTAAAAATATAATTAACTCACTATGACCAGATCTAAAAGACAGAGAATTGACTGTTGATGTTGTAGCAGAGATTCTTGAATACGTATAAGTTGTTGCTGCAGAAGAATAGGCTACTTTAAATCTGAGTTGGGGCAACACCTCGTTCTCTCCATTGTTTTTAGTGAATAAAACAACGAGAATAAGGTCATATTTATAGCCTAAGGTCAATGAATCTCACTCAGAAATGTGTCTACGTTCAAAGAAATAGACCTGCCTAGATCTGATTGGGGTCGACCCCAGGGTCGACATAGGGGTCAACACCTGTAACACCCCACCTCCGCTAGGGTCACTCACAAGGGAATGCACTAGGTTTGGTGAAGCATTATCGAGGTAAACATGCACAGAAATATTACAATACAGAACATATATATATATAAAACAGCGGAAGTAAAAAAAAATTCATTACCTTATAAAATAAGGTCTAAAGCCTTTTACATCAGGATACATCAAAACCTGTCTTGCAATAGTAAAGAAGCATAAAACCATTTCATAAATTATTTCCCAAGTAAAACAGTAAAGTATCCATAGCCAAGAAAAGTCCAAGCCATGCGTGATGACCTTCAAGTAGAAGAAGTCTGAACTAGATAACAGTATTTCCTCCCTGAAAACCTGGGGGGAAAACGGAAGACAAGAGGCGAAAGAAAACGGGGTCAGTCATAAAGACTAGTAAGTCCTATCTACTTCCAGTATAAAAACAGGTAAAGGTAACATGACGTGCATAAACTGAAAGTAAACATGAGGATGACTACAAGATAGACAAACTAAACCAAGATAACTGGAAGAACTACTATAGCAAGGTAAACTAAGACATCATGATAAACTACGGTGTCATGATAAGTCAAGGTATCTCATTGTCCGGTTTCTATCAAGTATGCTATCCCAAGGTATCTATCCTGTTTAACATCCCACGGTATCTATCATGTATATTTCTCCTGGTTCTATCATGTATATTTGCTCTGCACCTCTCGTACTAGTATCCCAACCCGCGTCATGTGTTAACTATGAATGTCCCTTGCCCAATGTCATGTAATGGTCCATGTCAACCTAATATATAGCATATGTAGGTTTTCCCAACTCGTATGTTTCTTTCCATGTATAAGTTCAGTCCTTTGCCGTAGACCATACGGGCTTTCCCATGTAAACGTTTTATCCTTGTGGTTATTTTGGACTGCTACCCTTGATCTAGTTATGTTTCCTTACCATGAACTATCGCGCGTTCACCTAGGATTTATGCCACCTAGGACCACTAGGGATTATGCTACCTAATGAATGTTTCCGTGTCTCGGTTTGGGTTCAGCCACCTAGGGCCACTAGGGATTATGCCACCCGTCAACCGCGCCCTTTATCCCACGTATGTATCGTGAATCGTTTTCCATGTCTAGGCGCACATGTTCCTCAATGTGCCATCTGAGTTTCGTGTCAGGGAAAATCAAGAAATACGGAACTCGGTCGGGAGCTTTAAGTCGTCTGCTGATGCAGATATCAAGTTCTGTTTTTGTACACGTGGCTATGGTCCCACGTGACCCCTCCCTCAACTACTAAAAGGCAATCCAAGAAAAATCATGTATGAGAACTACACTAAAGCCCATCGATGCCCACTTCCAGATAGCCAACCTCACCCATAACTCGATAGCTAGTATATGGTCTTTTGGTAGTTCCCTGCCTTTCCGTACGTACACGATTGACTAAAGATGGTAGGTAGTCGATGACATGCTATCCCGGGGCAAAATCAAGTATCGTCGACTCCACGCTAATCCATCCCAGCCTTTGAGTCGCTCGCATAGCAACCAAGGCATACTCTTGGCTCTTCTACCGCAGACGTTAACCTCTGTGCGGCCGGGTTTCATGGACCACTTGCCACCTCACAGAGGGATACCAAGAGTACCCTCACGTTCCCCGAAGCTTCCGCTTCGTCACCCAGTTCGCTGGAGCTTTTATCCAAGTCAGATAACTTGCTCCCCCTCGTATACTAAGCGATGACCTACCGTACCAGGTTACTCATCTCTTTATGAACTAGTCCCATGTCCTTAGCTAAGAATTATTAATTAGTTACCCTTAACTAAGGTTTACCACTTAGCCCCTCTTTCCGCTATCCTTGTTAACTACGATTTCCCACCTAGTCCCCTGAGCTAGGGTTTTGTCAAATGGGTTAAGTGTTGTTATCCAAGTTCATGACTTAACCCGCCTACGAATCATGTCAAGATTGGCTAAGTACTCAAGCTCAAGGCTTAGCCCTACAAGTTGGTTAAGTGTACCGAGAAGCTCATGACTTAACCTTATCAAGTCAAACTGGTTAAGTATTTATTTGTCTTAACCCTATCAGATTATCATGTTAGATTGATTAAGCATAGATTATCTTAATCCCATCAGATTATCGAGTCGGATTGGTTAAGCATGAGTTAGCTCAACCCCATCCACTAATCGTATTACAATGGTTAAGCCTAATTTTAAAAGGTCTTGTGACTTAACCCTATCAGGTCCACCTATTAGATTGGTTAAGTGTAGGTTGCTTAACCTCATCAAATCATCACGTATAATTGGTTAAGTATAAGTTACTTAACCCCATTAAATTACCGTGTTAAATTGGTTAAGTATTGATTACTTAACCTCATTGAATTACCGCATTTAGATTGGTTAAGTGTTTAACTTAACCCCATCGAATTACCGTGTTTAGATTAGTTAAGTGAAGGTTACTTAACCCCATCTAATTACCGTGTTTAGATTAGTTAAGTGTGGATTACTTAACCCCATCTAATTACCGTGTTTAGATTAGTTAAGTGTGGATTACTTAACCCCATCTAATTACCGTGTTTAGATTAGCTAAGTGTGGATTACTTAACCCCATCTAATTACCAAGTCAGATTAGTTAAGCGTAAATTACTTAACCCCATCCCCTAATTGTCTTGTATGGTTAAGTATCATTAAGGAATCAAACCCGGTCCCACTTAACCTACCTATTCGTGTCATATCGGTTAAGTGTCATTAGTCAAATTTACTTAACCTTATCATGTGGCATTAATTTAATTAATGCACTCTCAACCTCTCACATTAGACCTTGTTGTGGTTACTAGTTAAGCCGGGCGGGTCCAGGTAGATTTACACCACAACCTAGTCTAACCTCGGGTCTTAAGCGCGACATGACCAACTTCTCACATTGGATCCTATTGTTTGTAGCCACTAGTTAAGTCGGGCGGGTCCGGGTAGATATATGCTACAAACTCAACCCAACCTCGAGTTGGCCACTTTCATGTTTGGTCTAGTGTCATATTACACCTACAGCCCATACGTATCTAGCCCCAAGTTCCATGTTTTCGTATGTGTCATGTTCATGTTTACGTGTTTCAAGAGTGTCCCCTTTTCCATGCAACCCCATGTCAAGTTTTTCATGTCATACCCATGTTTTTCCTAAGCTACCCAAACGTATTTCCATCCCAAATGGAAGCGAGTCACATAGTAAGGTATTATGCCAACATATTTGCCACAAACATGCATAGTATCATAAGAAAATTTGGCCATAAACATGCATAGTATCATAAGGGAATTTGGCCACAAGCATGCATAGTTTAATAAGAGGATTTGGTCACAAACATGCATAGTGTCATAAGGGAATTTGGCCACAAACATGCATGATACATAAGGGGTTTGGGTTCATTTACATGCATAAGCCCCAAAGTCAAATCTTTGCCAATGTTTCACAAGTCAAATGGTTCCCAAAGGTTCATGCTAGCATTCCATAGATAAAGATTCAAACTTGCAAGATATACTAGGTTATACATAACATGAGTGGCATGATTAAGTCGCTAAAACATAACCCAAAGTCATATGTTCATGATAAAGGGGCAAACTAGGTTTACATGGGTTAACATACTCATGTTACATCTCATTTTATCCCATGTCACATTAGAACCACCGTTAGAATCTACAAGTAGCTAGAACTTACATAGCGTGGCAAGAGGACTAGGAGCATGAATCATTTTGACGAAGAAAGGTGGCTCCTTTGATGAAGAACCGTCATGAAATTGCCATAGCAACGTTGATCCACTCCCTTGATTTGATGTAGCAAGCTAGCACCTTTGATTCGGATCTTGTTTGAATGCATAGGCTCTTGAAGTTGGAGATGGAGGCCATGATCAATGGAGATTTGGGCAGCACTTCGTGGCATGAGTGATTTGTGAGGGTTTAGGGTAGGCTTAGGGGTCTTTTTATAGAGATTAGGAGTAGTTTAGGCCGTTAGATTAACCCTAGGATAGATCCAAGCCCTCAAAAATCGTCACAAGCCTCCAAAACAAGACCCAGGAGCCAAAACAGGTGCACCTGGCCGACCTGGCCGACCAGGCAGGTCAACCCCCAGGTCGACCCTGGGGTCGACTCCCCAATCGACCTGGTCCCACCCAGGTCGACTCCCAGGTCGACCCCCAGGTCGACCTGATTCTGGCGGGATTTTTCCCGCCTAGCTTGATTTCTGAAATTTTGAATCTGTTTTCGTTTTTGAATTTTTCGTGAAACTTCGCGAGGTCATATCTTGGTCATACGGACTCCGATTTACGAAATTTCGGACTCTATTTCGCGTATTTTTCCGAGACGAACGCAATGGCGCAACCCGTTTTCCCTGATTCAGAATTTATAATTTAATTCTGCCTTGATTCTTGTCTTAATCATGTTGTTAAAATTCGGGTTGTTACATTCTCCCCTCCTTTAAGGATTTCGTCCCCGAAATCTCCAAGTTAGGAAGAACGTATCCTACCATCCATCATCCATCTACCCAAAACATCATCCACAGGCAACCATTGTCCTTAGACGATTTCTAATGCCATATGAACATATGCAAAACGTGTGTGTATATGCTCCTTAGCTAATGCTAATGATCAGGCCTGAATGATCTTTCTAATGCAAAATATATTTAGTGCCATGAGTCCAACATGTATGCAAATAGTCCTAGTCAAATAAATACTATATGCGTGCACAAACATTCATTCATATGCAACATCCGCATGATAACACATTCAATTTCATCCATAAACAGGTATAAACACTCGTGCATATGCAACATGAATCGTGACCGCGTCAATCTAGTATCTAATGTGTATTCGTGCATCCACGAGCAACCACTTGCAACCATTTGCAACCATATCAATCATAACATGTTTCAAATACATGTTTGCATCCATAGAGTTCTATCTAAGGTTCCCAAGATGAGATCGAGGAGATAAACAAGACAAACTCCTTACGGGGTTTGTAACAGAAACAGGACCGAGAGGATATCCACCAAAAGATAACATGCGAACAAACTCTACAGGAAAAACCAGGGATCAAGGATACACTCTTTAAAAAGAGGTACGATGCGCGTGTCTAGCCTTACGTCTTCTAAGTCGCGTTTCCTTGAGCTTAATTCCTCGGTGCCTTGACCATCTTTGATTTCATGATTTCGTAGCTCCTTGATTCCTATTTCCAAGGTATGAGTTAGAACTCATTTCATCGTCGCCTCTCGTTCCACTTACACTTATTCTTTCCCTAGTATACTTGGCTCAACCATACCTGCATACTCATGCAAGCTCTCCAAAATTCACTAGTGAATTCTGGATTTCGTTTACCAATGCCAATCCATGTTGCCAAGAGTACTTACTAGGGTGATTCCCGCATCTCATGCATAAGCGAAACGAACCATCCGCCTTAGCGGCGGACGTTACTCGATTGGATCAGGGATTTCCGATAAATGCATTAAGAGATTCTAGGTAACTAACCATGACAGAACCCAAAAGGTTACACGAGACTCCGAAGGTATTACTAAAGCAAGTCAAGAGTCTAACTACCCTCTTTCCAAAACCGAGAATGGCACCCCTTATTGGGTGACCTCTTTGTCCCTAGAATCCATCCGTAGCCGAGACATGTCATTCTCAAATCCAAACAAGTCATGAAGAAATGGACCAACTCTCCAATCAGATTTTTGGGACAAAAACTGGGATCCTCTATCGTGCTAGTACTAAGGTGCAGAGACTCAACTATCCAAGCAGACTTAAATGATACGATGATCAAGACAAAGTCTGGACGGGATGATAGAAAAGACCGACTAAACCTTTACCAGAAACGGTACCATTTCTTTTAGGTACCCTAGAAATGGGAGCGTACAATTTCCCTCTCCGATGATCTTGTCCTTGTCCTCCTTGATGGACTAAGACATAGCAACAATTGCTTATCCTTAAGCTCGCGTCCTTTATCCTTACTCTTATTATCCTTCCTTGTACCACGGCAACAGGTCTCTCGAGAACCACCTCCATCGTACGGGAAACACCTACGTGGCTAGACAAAGATTAGTCACAGTTAGAACTACTGTGACCACAGATGGAGAAAGAAAGGAAAGGAGATTCAATCAAGGAATCAAAGGATAATGCTAATGGCCTTTGGGGAATAGCCTTTCAAAACAAAACTTTTCTTGAAAAATGCTTCTTTGTAAACGGTTTTTCAAATAGTTTTCAGAAGGTTTTAAAAACTTTTTCCCAGTCTGGTAACCTTCTGCTCTGATACCACAATGTAACACCCCACCTCCGCTAGGGTCACTCACAAGGGAATGCACTAGGTTTGGTGAAGCATTATCGAGGAAAACATGCACAGAAATATTACAAGACAGAACATATATATATATAACAGCGGAAGTAAAACAAATTTCATTACCTTATAAAATAAGGTCTAAAGCCTTTTACATCAGGATACATCAAAACCTGTCTTGCAATAGTAAAGAAGCATAAAACCATTTCATAAATTATTTCCCAAGTAAAACAGTAAAATAGCCATAGCCAAGAAAAGTCCAAGCCATGCGTGATGACCTTCAAGTAGAAGAAGTCTGAACTAGATAACAATATTTCCTCCCTGAAAACCTAGGGGGGGGGGGGGAACGGAAGACAAGAGGCGAAAGAAAACGGGGTCAGTCATAAAGACTGGTAAGTCCTATCTACTTCCAGTATAAAAACAGGTAAAGGTAACATGACGTGCATAAACTGAAAGTAAACATGAGGATGACTACAAGGTAGATAAACTAAACCAAGATAACTGGATGAACTACTGTAGCATGGTAAACTAAGACATCATGATAAACTACGGTGTCATGATAAGTCAAGGTATCTCATCGTCCGGTTTCTATCAAGTATGCTATCCCAAGGTATCTATCCTATTTAACATCCCACGGTATCTATCATGTATATTTCTCCTAGTTCTATCATGTATATTTGCTCTACACCTCTCATACTAGTATCCCAACCCGCGTCATGTGTTAACTACGAATGTCCCTTGCCCAATGTCATGTAATGGTCCATGTCAACCTAATATATAGCATATGTAGGTTTTCCCAACTCGTATGTTTCTTTCCATGTATAAGTTCAGTCCTTTGCCGTAGGCCATACGGTCTTTCCCATGTAAACGTTTTATCCTTGTGGTTATTTTGGACTGCTACCCTTGATCTAGTTATGTTTCCTTACCATGAACTATCGCGCGTTCACCTAGGATTTATGCCACCTAGGACCACTAGGGATTATGCTACCTAATGAACGTTTCCGTGTCTCGGTTTGGGTTCATCCACCTAAGGCCACTAGGGATAATGCCACCCGTCAACCGCGCCCTTTATCCCACGTATGTATCGTGAATCGTTTTCCATGTCTAGGCGCACATGTTCCTCAATGTGCCATCCGAGTTCCGTGTCAGGGCAAATCAAGAAATACGGAACTCGGTCGGGAGCTTTAAGTCGTCTACTGATGCAGATATCAAGGTCTGTTTTTGTACCCATGGCTATGGTCCCACGTGACCCCTCCCTCAACTACTGAAAGGCAATCCAAGAAAAATCATGTATGAGAACTACACTAAGGCCCATCGATGCCCACTTCCAGATAGCCAACCTCACCCATAACTCGATAGCTAGTATATGGTCTTTTGGGAGTTCCCTGTCTTTCCGTACGTACACGATTGACTAAAGATGGTAGGTAGTCGGCGACATGCTATCCCGGGGCAAAATCAAGTATCGTCGACTCCACGCTAATCCATCCCAGCCTTTAGGTCGCTTGCATAGCAACCAAGGCATACTCTTGGCTCTTCTACCGCAGACCTTAACCTCTGTGCGGCCGGGTTTCATGGACCACTTGCCACCTCACAGAGGGATACCAAGAGTACCCTCACGTTCCCCGAAGCTTCCGCTTCGTCACCCAGTTCGCTGGAGCTTTTATCCAAGTCAGATAACTTGCTCCCCCTCGTATACTAAGCGATGACCTACCGTACTAGGTTACTCATCTCTTTATGAACTAGTCCCATGTCCTTAGCTAAGAATTATTACTTAGTTACCCTTAACTAAGGTTTACCACTTAGCCCCTCTTTCCGCTATCCTTGTTAACTACGATTTCCCACCTAGTCCCCTGAGCTAGGGTTTTGTCAAATGGGTTAAGTGTTGTTATCCAAGTTCATGACTTAACCCGCCTACGAATCATGTCAAGATTGGCTAAGTACTCAAGCTCAAGGCTTAGCCCTACAAGTTGGTTAAGTGTACCGAGAAGCTCATGACTTAACCTTATCAAGTCAAACTGGTTAAGTATTTATTTGTTTTAACCCTATCAGATTATCATGTTAGATTGATTAAGCATAGATTATCTTAATCCCATCAGATTATCGAGTCGGATTGGTTAAGCATGGGTTAGCTCAACCCCATCCACTAATCGTATTACAATGGTTAAGCCTAATTTTAAAAGGTCTTGTGACTTAACCCTATCAGGTCCACCTATTAGATTGGTTAAGTGTAGGTTGCTTAACCTCATCCAATTATCACGTATAATTGGTTAAGTATAAGTTACTTAACCCCATTAAATTACCGTGTTAAATTGGTTAAGTATTGGTTACTTAACCTCATTGAATTACCGCATTTAGATTGGTTAAGTGTTTAACTTAACCCCATCGAATTACCGTGTGTAGATTAGTTAAGTGAAGGTTACTTAACCCCATCTAATTACCGTGTTTAGATTAGTTAAGTGTGGATTACTTAACCCCATCTAATTACCGTGTTTAGATTAGTTAAGTGTGGATTACTTAACCCCATCTAATTACCGTGTTTAGATTAGCTAAGTGTGGATTACTTAACCCCATCTAATTACGAAGTCGGATTAGTTAAGCGTAAATTACTTAACCCCATCCCCTAATTGTCTTGTATGGTTAAGTATCATTAAGGAATCAAACCCGGTCCCACTTAACCTACCCATTCGTGTCATATCGGTTAAGTATCATTAGTCAAATTTACTTAACCTTATCATGTGGCATTAATTTAATTAATGCACTCTCAACCTCTCACATTAGACATTGTTGTGGTTACTAGTTAAGCCGGGCGGGTCCGGGTAGATTTACACCACAACCTAGTCTAACCTCGGGTCTTAAGCGCGACATGACCAACTTCTCACATTGGATCCTATTGTTTGTAGCCACTAGTTAAGCCGGGCGGGTCCGGGTAGATTTATGCTACAAACTCAACCCAACCTCGAGTTGGCCACTTTCATGTTTGGTCTAGTGTCATATTACAACTACAACCCATACGTATCTAGCCCCAAGTTCCATGTTTTCGTATGTGTCATGTTCATGTTTACGTGTTTCAAGAGTGTCCCCTTTTCCATGCAACCCCATGTCAAGTTTTTCATGTCATACCCACGTTTTTCCTAAGCTACCCAAACGTATTTCCATCCCAAATGGAAGTGAGTCACATAGTAGGGTATTATGCCAACATATTTGCCACAAAAATGCATAGTATCATAAGAAAATTTGGCCATAAACATGCATAGTATCATAAGGGAATTTGGCCACAAGCATGCATAGTTTAATAAGAGGATTTGGCCACAAACATGCATAGTGTCATAAGGGAATTTGGCCACAAACATGCATGATACATAAGGGGTTTGGGTTCATTTACATGCATAAGCTCCAAAGTCAAATCTTTGCCAATGTTTCACAAGTCAAATGTTTCCCAAAGGTTCATGCTAGCATTCCATAGATAAAGATTCAAACTTGCAAGATATACTAGGTTATACATAACATGAGTGGCATGATTAAGTCGCTAAAACATAACCCAAAGTCATATGTTCATGATAAAGGGGCAAACTAGGTTTACATGGGTTAACATACTCATGTTACATCTCATTTTATCCCATGTCACATTAGAACCACCGTTAGAATCTACAAGTAGCTAGAACTTACATAGCGTGGCAAGAGGACTAGGAGCATGAATCATTTTGACGAAGAAAGGTGGATCCTTTGATGAAGAACCATCATGAAATTGCCATAGCAACGTTGACCCACTCCCTTGATTTGATGTAGCAAGCTAGCACCTTTGATTCGGATCTTGTTTGAATGCATAGGCTCTTGAAGTTGGAGATGGAGGCCATGATCAATGGAGATTTGGGCAGCACTTCGTGGCATGAGTGATTTGTGAGGGTTTAGGGTAGGCTTAGGTTTTTTTTATAGAGATTAGGAGTAGTTTAGGCCGTTAGATTAACCCTAGGATAGATCCAAGCCCTCAAAAATCGTCACAAGCCTCCAAAACAAGACCCAGGAGCCAAAACAGGTGCACCTGGCCGACCAGGCAGGTCGACCCCCAGGTCGACTCCCCAGTCGACCTGGTCCCACCTAGGTCGACTCCCAGGTCGACCCCCAGGTCGACCTGGTTCTGGCGGGATTTTTCCCGCCTAGCTTGATTTCTGAAATTTTGAATCTGTTTTCGTTTTTGAATTTTTCGTGAAACTTCGCGAGGTCATATCTTGGTCATATGGACTCCGATTTACGAAATTTCGGACTCTATTTCGCGTATTTTTCCGAGACGAACGCAATGGCGCAACCCGTTTTCCCTGATTCAGAATTTATAATTTAATTCTTCCTTGATTCTTGTCTTAATCATGTTGTTAAAATTCGGGTTGTTACAACACCCCTGTGTAGAGGTTGACCTGTGACGACCTCCCATAACCCCCGCACTAAACAAAAGGAATAATGCACCAAAAGGTGTGCCAGGCAGCTATGGATGGTCATCAAAGTAGGTAAACAACATCGAAACCTATCGTAGTACTCACAACGCAAGGATAAAATATAATAGAACATATACAATAGGTAATAGTAGTGAGGATTTATGTACAAACTTTGGTATCAGTTGGGTAACCTTTCATGATGATTGAGAAAGTTTTCTAAAGTTTGGGTCTCACCTTCTGATACCAAATGTGACGATCGTCCACAACCCCTGCACTAGACAAGAGGAATAATGCACTGAAAAGTGTGCCAGCCAGCTATGGAAGATCATCAAAGTAGGTAAACAACATCAGAACCTGTCGTAGAACTCATAGCGCAAGGAGAAAATATAATAGAACATATACAACGGGTAATAGTAATGAAGCATCATATAGCAAACTTTTGAAACTTTCTCAACATACTGAAAGGTTATCCAACTGATACCAAAGTTTGTACATAAGGCCTCACTACAACTCTCATTGAACACTCAAACAGCGAAAACAGAAACACTAGACAGTAATAAAACTGGTATGCCAGCCTCTTGCTCGCCTCCTCACAGCAGCATCATCCTCACTAATCACTTGTAACCTGCTACTCAGTCTGCCCATCCACAACCGGATGAATAGCCCAAGGTAATAAGAGGAGATGTAAAACCTTGAGTCAGACAACAGTCTTAGTGAGCGATAAAACAACTACAAAACTTCAACAATAAAGTATGTGAGAATGGATAGATAAACATACTAATCTACCAAAAACACCAGAGAAGAACTCAATCCTATCTTCCCCACATCGGACAGTGATAGCCTTTACAATAAACAATTCAACCATTCATCCATGGAAACAGAACACCCATTCAATCATGGTAAATCACTCATAACATCCAAATTATATATATCTCATGTAAACCATCCTAATCGAATTCAACATCCCTCAAGCACAAGCCTCAGAGGCCTAAATCAATATCAGACAAGCACCCAAGGAGCATGTCCTTAGACATTGAACAATCTACATGAGACGGTACAAACAGAATAACTAATCATCCATGACTGACTCTGGCTATCACCGCCAATCTTACCTTTAAACCATCGTTAATCGTATGATGACCAACCTTGCCACGTATCAAGGGCTAATGATACCCCAGTTCTAGCATAAAATCCATACGCCTTTCAACGCTACGTATGTATGTCCAACCTTGACAACTAGGCCTTTCAACGATACCCAAGGTACTCGGCCTACAACCGGTCTTTTGGGTTCCCCCATCGTACCTTTGCTTTGAGCCTGCGAGAACTTACGACAACGATAACCTCTCGGCCTTCACATCTCTAGTCATCTAAGTTGACGACTTTTCATATCTCAAGCAACCTTCTCGAGCAACCATTATCCACCAACTCACAACCTTTGTGTGGTCACCTCATTCATTGTTCTACTCCGATCAGTGAGCACCTTTTAACACTTCGAACCTTCCTCCTTGAATTCACTTCGAATTTACACTCGAAAAATAATAATTAAAACCACTTTTCGCTCAAATCCGGGTCGTACCCGAAAAATGTACCTTTTCAAAAAATGACCCTGTGCGGCCGAACCTATCTTTCTTAACCGACCGACCCAACATTGTGCGACCGACCCGTACTTCTTGGCTCCACTTGCCACTGTTAATTGGACCATACATCCATGTTTCAAAACATGTACGACTGACTAGCTCATCCTTGCATGACCAGTAGATGACCGACCGACCGACCGGAACAATTCACCCATAGGCTCGCTCGGACCCGTCACCCAAGCTCTGTAAAGGCCCGTAAATCCGTACCAACTTGAGCTGACTAATATCCTACACATTCAACTCAAAGTGCACGAAAATATAGATCTTTAATAGAATGAAATGAGAGAATGACAAAGATAAGATATAACTAATAGAATAGAAGAAGAAGGAGGAGGACATCAGAATCTAAACAGTATCAGAGTAAACACGAATCTCACAGCAGAACGAATAAAATATATTATATAACACTTTGAAATACAAATCTGAATTTGTATGTACATACTATATCAAAATATAACTCATATACATCACAGCGGAAATAATCTGTAATAACAAGCGATGAAGCTTCCTGCATTGAGCTCCTCCAAGTGAATCTGCAAAGCCTGAACACTTGACTGCCTGTACAAATTTGGGCACCCAAGAGTTCAGGGAAAACACACAAAATAAACTCTGGGTCATCCATGGGACTGGTGTAAGTAAATTCCAACCATATTGTTTAACTTTGAAAATCCTTTTAAAAGAAAAGGATAATAGTAAGACCAGCCCACACATAAACATGGACGTTTTTTACCTTACTATAACCCAAAATATTTTGATATCAAAATCCAGTGGTATTATAATAATGTCTAATCAAATAAATAACCAAATAGCAGAATGCTTACATCTCACGCTCCACATACATAGTATAAAATCAAAGACCGAAGGGCGTTTATTAGAGATTGGATTCCATCTGACAAGGTATGGAACCACCTGCCGATAGTGTATCTCTAGAGAGGAATACACTGGGTTCAACAAGAACGTCCTTGCAACCCGACCACACATGACCGACCACTCATTTCGCTTGAGTGTATCGAATATATTGCCACCTACCGTTGCTAGCAACATAACCGTTCCTGGGAGATACAGAATTGAAAAGAAGTAACAAAATGAATATTATCTAGATGGTGAAATTACACCCTAATGGGAATTACCCACATAGCCATCTTGCCTGCCCGATTCTTGTCATTTCCTGGTTGTGAGGCTTGAGGCTATGTCTATCTTTACAGAACATCTGTCCACCATTCACTTTGAATGCCACATCGTCAAACCCATCAATTCACTAATTGATTTCCAAAAATATCACGGGTATAAAAAGCTAAGAGGAACGAATTCCTCCGCCACCAGACGTAATACCTTAAAGAGATCAACCATACGTGATTTGTTAGATATACTCTATCAGACACTCGTCCGTACAAGTTGTCCTAGGACTGGACAAACAGAAAACACCATTGGAATAGGAAAACCCTTGCATTTCACTCCGTCTTCAATTTCCTCCGGCATAATATAATTCACAACGCTTATACCAATACGGAGTGGTTTTTAGATAATATATCCAACTGGTCTTTCTGTATTGACAACGATGGTCGAAACACTTCGATAGTCGGTTATTTAACTATCGAAGTAAAAACAAACATTTCATTCAAAGGTATAACTAAACATCACTCAACTACGGACATTTTTTGATTTAACATTCGTTTTTATTATTCGAATTTCCATATTTTACCAGGTATTTCTCAAACGTCTTTTTAACTCTTTCACACTCTTGGAAAACATTCCCAGTTATTATAAACTCTTATTCCCCCATGTTCCAGAAAATATATGTTATTAACGTTCGAAACATTTCCTTTCTTTTCATGTTCTTTATTTTCTACACTTGGATAATATACACTATCCACATTGGAAAAATATTCCAATTTCATTATAAACATTTTAATATGTCCAACGTTCATTTTTAAAACATCATTCACATTAAAAGGTGAATATCATACTATTATAGAAATCTGAACACCTTTATCAAATAACTCTTTATTTAGATAATCAATACCGAAATCACTTTCATACTTTATATTCCCGATCCACTTTATAAACTATGTTCTCTAAGTCAACTTCTTGTCAATATCAAGTTTATAATGAAATACTGATTACATATCCAATTACAATCTATTGGTTTAAGCTAAGTATTAACGATCCTATCAGATTATAATTCCTAAAATAATTTACTTTAATACATTCGACTTTGTCGAATTTATATTTCCAAATCCTAATGGTTTAATTCTAATTACATTTCGAAGATCGAAATGCTGCCATCATTTTCTAACACGATTCTCCAATTTCTCTTTCTAAAATTATTCTTATATTTTCTTTGGACAAACATCGTTACTTAATACATTCGAATAAGTGGATTTCAACTAAACTATTTTCATTCCTCAGGAAATAGTGCTATATACAAAAATCGCGTTAAAGCTTGGCCAATAGCGTTAATTTATCGTTATAGTTCAAAACATGTCATACGTTGTAATGTTCCCTTTATAACTAATCTCGACATAACATTCATGCTTAAGCCTAGTCAACAACGTTTATTTTATCGTTATAGTTCAAAGACTTGCAATATGCTGCTATATTCCACTTTATACTAATCTTGACTTCTCTTTCTGTTACAAACTTATATCATTCCTTGATAATAGTGAAGCCATTCAAGTTGGGGTATTTTATTTACCTCTCAGACCTTGATCGACAACGTTCTTACCTTAGAACAGATAAAAGTCCATAACTCTAAACTCCTTGTTACTAATAATATTAATTAAACCGTATTTCTTGCTTTATTTCAAAAATGGGTTTATGACGCCATATCCTTATTTGAAAACTCGGTTTTTTATAATTATTTACATTGGTCATTAACTCTTCACTTCATCTTCCTTACACAAATCCATTATTAAACATTTTTCTTCGCTTCGTCTTCCTTAGACTAATCCATTTAAAACTTCTCTTATAAAAATCAATAACTTTCTACGTCTTTTGACCATCTCCTTTTTATTCGAATTATTATACCCAATTTCAGTAAACATCTCATCATAAACTCAATACAATGAAATTCATTAAATATTGATTAACTTGATCATTTGCTGAAGTAAAATAGTTTACTTCATTATTAATGAACAATACTAATTATACTAGTTCAATAATTATTTAACCTTCGTTAATTAAAAAGGTAATTAAATCTTATTAATTTTGATTAATTTATTTCTAAACTATTAATTGAAGACCAATTAATCTAAAAATCAATTTCAAATAACAGTTGATTTAATCAACTTCAAACCATTAGTTAATTCGTTAACTGATTTTAATTACTTCTTACCATTTGATTAATATAATTAATCTAAAAATATTTCTTAACTGTTTGTTTAAAAATAATTATCCAAATTATTCACTCGTAGGATAATAACCTATTTGAAATGTCAAATAATCGTTTATATTTCCTTTGTAAAAACTAATTACAAAATGTTTATAATAGAACTTCTATTATAATTTTAACCTTTCTTTAATTATAAAAATATAATTTTTATAATTTAACTTTGTTGATTCGTCTGGCGACAATTCAATGTCTTAACAAAAGATGAATTTACGGTCGTCTACTGCCGCTTTCTTAATCGATATCGTCTATTGATTAAATCAAAATAAATGTTGAATTTCCATTCAATATCAATATCCACACAGGGTTTCAATGTCAATTGTGTTCAAACAGTGCATATAAAGCAAACAGTACATATAATTATTGAGGAATCCGGTTGGATTCCTTCAACCGGTTTCCTGCATCCACTGATGTTAGTCAACATAATCAACATAAATTCCATAATATGGAATATTATAATCAATAGGATTTATATCCAGCTAATGATGTACATATATGTAATGATATATATATATAATTTAACCAAGTAAATTGTAATCGACCATCACACAACATTCAACCACTATTTAAAATATAATTAGAATATTTTAAAATAGATCAGAGTTAGTGAATTTACTCACCTTTGCGCGTTAACCGTTAAATAATGATTTGCGTCAGTACACCGGATCAGACAACATAGTTTCCACGAGCTCCTAGTGGTTACAAACCAATTCCAATATACTCGGTTGCCTTTATCTCTTCGCGGTTTCAGATCCATGCTCGGTCCGTCACACCTTTCTCTTTTATTTTATATTGGGCTTTACCTTTAATATGAAACGACCCACTTCTAAAACCTGATCCGCCCCTTCAATCCCTTTTTCTGAAAAAAAATGCTCCAACTCCCCCATCTTCCTAGCACTTGTCCCTTTTCCATCCTAACAACGTTCTTATTTTTATATATTTTTTAATTTAGAAATGGGCTTCAACAATTGATTATTTACGGCCCAAACCCCACTGTTAACAGCCCTTACCCGCAAAGTCCCTTCTTCCTCCATGCAACAGCACATTTCAGCATCTTTTTCATGTCCATTCGATCTCTTCAAGTCTCCCAACACAGTCCCCCTCCGTACTCCTTCAACGCACATATAGTACCACAGTCTCCACCTCCTACAGAGACTTCAACCCCCAACCGATTCACAGATTCCATGCATACACTTTACTATTCAACACTTTGTGCTTCAGACCCTTAACTAACTTATTTTCCCATTCACTGCTTTGATACCATGCACCTAATAACTTCACTAAAATGAACACGGTCCTCCAAGTACCCTTTCCAAACAAGCACAGTATCTTTAAACGCAACCCCATATTTTACGTAAACCCCCTTCACCATATCTGCCACCATTCACTTGCTTCTCCGCCTTTCTTATCAGTGCCAATTCTTCTCGTACACAACAAATTCCGCTCCATATTAAAACAATGTAGCCTGCATGTTTTCATCATTTGAACCCGGTTATTCCTCACCTCCGTGTCCTTCCATACCAGACGCCATATTCCACTACTCCATCACCTTCACAAATTATCTTCATCAATTTAACACATGCACCTCCACACCTTACTACTCTCCTCCTTTGCCTCGTACTCCACCCTTACAGTCAACCCGTGACCTCCACTTGCGTCTACAAAACAGAATGCTCATCATTAGCTAGAAGCCGAGCGCGTTATATAACGTTGGAGCTTCCGGCTCTTTTAATACGCAGATGAACGCTTATGAAGTTTATCATTTTTCTTTTAAGGATAGTTTGATTTTTATTTATATTTGGATCGCCATTTAAGGCTTCGATTCCTTCTTCTCTGGAAAGAGAACGCTTGTGTATTTATAGGATTTAATACTTGGTTGTGATGGAATAGGCACTAGAATAGGCTGTTACTACAGCTCGAGTTTTCACTTCAGGGTGAGATGATGTATCAGGCGCGAGTTAGCTTAAGTGTGAAGGAAAGAGTTTTGTACAATTTATTTAATACTTCAGCAATAATGTGCTCCGAACATTCTTCTGTGCTGTATAAATCATGTTGTGAAGTCTTGCTTCATTTCCACGTCCTACGGGTAGGTTATAGGTTAGAGTAGATTAGGTTCTCTAAAAGAAACAGGAAGCCTATGAAAGGATGTAGTACCTTTTCTTCCTTGCTAAGGATCCTACATATATACATTCACGATTTAAATTTGATGAGACAATTTTTTATGAGTGTAAAGTTTCTTTTTTTCTTTTAGTTTTAGTCTTTACGTTAGCTGTTCGATATTCATACAATTTAATCATAGGTCAGCAGGCTTCATTTGAAGGCTGTGTGAAAAAGATGTGTGCACGTCTTTACAGCCAAGTAATACTGTACACTAGTTGTCCTTCTGCGTAGCCCTTGTGAAAGATGCCTGGGTATGTACGAATTCCTTAAGGTGGAAGCTGGTATTAGATTCGCAATAGGAATACTAGTATAATTTGTTTGAAGTGTTCGATTTTTCTTAAATCTGAAGTAACTAGGGGAGATGTAATGACCCGCACTGGCAGAGGTATTATAATTAATTTATTTAATTATATGAATAGTGATATAGTGAATTAAATGGTCGTTAAATTAAATAATGGTGAATATTTAATTTAAATAATATATTTAATTCTGAAATAATCAGAATTGGCTGAAATGACAATATGGTGCGAACCAGATCATCTGTGATATTTAATTCAGTTTGTAGTTGAATTATAGTAACAAATATATTATTTGAGCGACAGTTTGAACGTATAATTATATTATAATTAAAATCGAGCTCGAAATGGTGCTGCTGTTCGTAAATTGGCAATTTGAACTTCAACTGAATGTCTAGGATTCGTTTTAAGCTGGATTTCGGTGGAACAAGAAACGCGTGGAGCTGGTGGAGTATATCTTTCTAGTGGAAGAGAAAAATCGGGATTTCATCGTGTAGATTTTGATGTACGTCCAAATCAAATTTTAGAAAAGTCGCTATGGAATCCTTTGAAATTTGCAACGCTTTATTTACGTTATAAAAGGATTTTCGATATAAAATTGAATATCGAGATATTCTGGAATTCGGGAATATCGAGTATAAACTTTGATATGATATTCTAGAGCTGTACGGTATCGTATGTGAATATATACGGCAATATTAATTTATGTATATTTAATTTAGTTATATTTAAATATATTTGTATATTTAAATGGGTTAATTAGAGCTTCAAAAATAGCCACTTTTACAAATGAAGTCGGAATTCGACGAAACTAATTTTGTTGGATCCGCAATGTCAAATAGTTGTTAGATATCCAGTTTCGTGATTTTTAGATTCACTGTGTGGTCTTACGGATTTTAAGAGTGAGAAACAATCAGTATTTCGATGGTTAAAAATACGTTGTGTGAGCAAACAGAGTCGGAATTCGATGAAACCAGTTTAGTTGGGACCATAATATCAAACTCTAGCTACATGTCCAGTTTCATGATTTTTGGGTATCATGAGTGGTCACAGGAATTTTTAAAAGCCTCATATGACAATATAAATTAAATAAAAATAAAAATATAATAACAAATTGGTGACCAAAAGCAAGCCACACACTCAATCTTTCAGCCACACAAAATATTTTCCCCGTTATATAATCTCGCCTGTAGCCGTCGGCCTCTTCCTCTAAAAACTTCATCTTTCAGTAATTTTTAAAAATCGATTTCTCAACGAAGAAATTCAAGTCTTTATTCATTGAGACCCCAATGGCAAGAGCTTCGATCCCATGTAAGGATTACTGGGTGGACTCATTTTTCTGCGCTGCCATATGGGTGTTGTGCACCTAGGGCTGAAATGTTAAGGATTTCTGTTCATTAATTTGCAGAACCAGGGTGATATTCGAACTCGTGAAGAAATTCCGAGCCTTGTGTGAAGTTTTGGGTAGAAACGGGAACAAAAAGTGTCGATGAATGTAATGGGACTGAGAGGAAATGGGGAGACGACAGGGAGCAAATACCGAGCGCGAATGGAAGTCTTTGGGTATGAATTTGTAGAGATGACGAAGAAAAGGTTGATGGTGATATTTGTTTTGGGTAAGGTGAAGCGGAGATGGTGTTGTGAGGGAAGATCAGTGGTTGAAATGGTTACAGGAAGTCACGAAGTGGATTTGGGGAAGGAGAAGTGTTCGGGTCTGGGCTTGGCAAAGAATGGTGGGCCGAAGGAAAGAGATTAAGGCCCGTTATCAAAATCCATGTTTTATTTAATTGAAATTGTATACAAAACTTCTAGATCGAATAACTTTATCATATATCATCAGAATTTCGAACGGTTGGATCCATTAGGATCGTATGGACGGACACTACCCAATGGAGCTGACTAGAAGTGAATCCGAGCTCGTTACAATTTATGGCGAAATAAATTGTCCGACTGAATCAAATAACGCAAACCGTTATTTAACGGTTAATGCGCAACGGTGAGTAGAACTCACCAACTCTGAACAGTTTATAATTTCATGTTGTATTTTTAGAACTATTAAATATTAGCTGATTGACTGTGTGTTGACTGTTTGATTGAACTGCTAGTCAGTTAGTTGAATTTCTATATTGATTCTGTTTAACAGAATATATCATATGGAACTGAAAGTGATGTTGATTTTATTGTATAACATCTGTGGATGCAGGGAGACAGGTTAGAGGAATCCAACTGGATTCCTCAACATTTATTTTACTGTTTTTCATATATTGTAATATATGATATATAATCTGTTTCGATTATATGTGTTTGGATGATACTGTTTTTCATATTTTCAAATATCACTTTAAAAATATTCCCTTATTTTCAAATATCCTAGTTATCGATTATAGTTTAATCGAAGGGAGTTATCGAATTAGTTATTCGAAAGGAGTTGAGTAAGGAGTTAAGTAAAAGAGTTAAATGATAGAGGTTAAATAAATAGAGTAAATCGAATTTAGTTTATTCGAAGAAAGGTTTTCAAATCTAGTTATTCGTAAGAGAGATTATCAAATATAGTTATTCGAAGGAAGGAGTTATCGAATAGAGATATATTCGAAAGAGAGTTACATAAGGAAGTGTTAAAGAATTAAAAGGTGAACTTTGTCTATTTCAAGGTTAGAAACGTTGTTCAGTTAAGGTCTGAGAGGTAGTATTACCCCAACTTGATTGACTTCATTTTTAACTAAGGAATGGTTAAGGTTCGATAGCGAAGGTGGGTTAAAGGAATTTAGTTAATAAGCGTAATGGTTTGAGTTGGCATCGCGATGGTTTGTTTAAAACATCTGTCTAAGTCCAATGAAGGAGTTTTGGAAATGATTTCCAACTAAGAACCATAATTGTTTTCTGATATAGAAAACAAGAAATGGAAATGTTTTCCAATGGTAATAACATATATTTTCTAAATTTAGAAAATAAGAAATGTTGAATATAGGGAAACAGGAGGTAAGTAAATTTATGAAATAAAGAGACAAATGTTGATTGCTGATTGATTGATAGAATTTCCATCTGGAAATAATATCGTTGTTTGCACACGTGTTTTTCTTCGATAGTTAAATCACAGACTATCGAAGTTTTTGTCCATTTTAACATTGTTAATATGGAGGGACCGGTTGGGTTATTATCAAAGAACCACTCTGTATTGGCATAAGCGCTGCGAATCATATATGCCAAAGATAATTGAAGACGGAGTAAAGTGCAAGTGCAACTGTATAAGTCTTAGATAACAGTGCCTAAGATGGAAGTACTGAATAGTGCCTTCGGTTCATCCTGTTCCTGGATGACTTGTATGGATGAATGTCTGACAAAGTATTTCCAAAAAGGTCATGTACGTTAATTTCTTCAACCGTACCAAGAGTGGAAGCGGAGAAGGAAACTTCTTTAGCTAACACATAATGTACTATTGTAGACATCAATTAGTGATTTTCGATGGATCTGGCAATGTGCCATTTGAAGTGAATCTGATGTGATGATGAAGCGTAACCTCAAGCCTCATCAACCGGTAAATGAAAGAAATCGGGCAGGCAGCATGGCTAAGTCCGTCGCTCCAAAGTAGGGTGTATAATCACCTGATCTAGAGTTTCATTTACTTCTAAAAATCTATTGTTGATGCTGTCCCATTCAGGAAATGGTTGCTGATCCCAACCATTGGTGATACACATTAGATACACTCAAGCGAAATGAGTGGTCGGTCATGTGTGGCCGGGTTGCAAGATGTTCTTGTTCAACCCAGTGTATTCCTTTCTAGAGGTACACTAGCGAAAGGTGGTTCCATACCTTGTCATAGTTGGAAATCCATTACCCAATACGTGCTTGCGGTTTTGATTGTATACTATATATGTAGAGCGTCAGATGAAAGCGTTTCTGCTAGATGATTATTATATTGTGGGTGATAGACATTATTATAATATCAAAAGGTTTTTGATATAAAGATAATTTGGTTTCTTATAAGGAAAAAAACCCATTCCGTTATATGGCTTGGTCTTATGAGATGTCATTTACCTGCTTGAACTGTTTAAACTGTTTTTACTCATACCAGTCCCATGACTGACTCGGAGTTTATTTTGTTTTGTTTTCCCTAAACTCTTGTGTGCCCAATTTTGTACGGCCAGTCAAGTAGTCGGGATTTACAGATATACCTGAAGAGCTGGAGAAGGAGGCTTCAGGATCATATAGCTTTAGTTATTTCCGCTATATTGTAAGTGTTGTACTTTGATAATGATGTATATTCAAGTACAGATGTATATTTCAAGTTATGTTATATATTATATGTTATTCGTTACGCTGTGAGGTTCGTGTTACTCTGATGTTATGTTCTTCTTCTTCTTCTTCTTCTTCTATTCTCAGTTTCTATCTTATCTATCCTTACCTCTAATTTCTTTCATTAATCATCCGATATTTTTCGACGTTTGGTTAGTCATCATTGAGTTTATGGTGATAACCAAAGTCAACAAAAACCCGGATCATTACGGTTGGTATCAGAGCTTAAGTTAAGTGATTTACCATGGCTCTATGGCGTGACTCAGTAGAGATAGGGTTAGTAATACCCTAGATTGAGTTGAGTGTATATATACGAGTGAACGTATTTGTTATTGATATAAAAATTTGTTTTATATTGTGTGAGTTTATTGGTTGAGTTGTTTATGAGTTATGGTCGATCAGTTTGATCCACTGTATCGGTAGGAGTTTATAAACACTCGAATACGATGGGTCGACACGATATGTTTTGAAAAGAGAGTAAATTAAAATAAGTTTACCCAAGGTATATTTTGATATAAAGAAGTATATATATTGGATATATTGGTTGTTATTATAATCGAGTAAGATTATAAATTAAATGGTTATGTAAATAACCAATCAGAATTCATATAAGTGAAATACGTGAAATCAGATGAGTTGAATTTGAAATTTTAAACCAGAAATTGAGTTAAAACTCTAGAGAATTGGATAAGAGTTTGTAAATGAATTTGGATTAAAAATAAGGAAAATTTAAGACCATGGGAGATTTTAAATTGTTTTACAAGTCGTGTGAATTATATTTTGAAATGAATTTCAAAGTGGAAATGTTTAGAAATGGTTTTATAGTATTGAACTCACTTCGATCGCTGGAAAATAGATTCTGATGATGACAGTTGCATCATCAGTATTCATTTTCGAGTTGTAAGTGACAAATTACTACCAGAGATACTGTTTTGAATTTGTTTGGGGAAAGACAATTTGTGTTGAATTTCAAAAAGGGATTTATAATATAGAATTTGATATATAGAATTTGAATGGAATTTGGTATATAAAATTTGAATAGTAATTGAATAGAATTAACTAAGTCGGAGAGGAATTAGTTAATCGAGTTTTGAATTTGAAGTTGAACTTTGAAAGGTAAATTGGATTTGTAAATGGATATTCGAAATCGAATATAGAACTTAAATTTGAAATTTGGATTCAAATTAGTTAATAAGCAAGTTAAAATATATTTGAACATGTCATGTTCAAATATAAAAGTGAAATAGACTAAAGAGTTAATTAACAAATTAATTAACAAATTAATTAACGAATTGAGTTAAAACGATCAGGTAGTGTTAAAATAGATTGGGCTGGTATAAATATACATGAGATAGGTATGGATAAGGTATGAAGGTATATAAATAGAATGCTCGACGAAAAGGTATGTATTTAATTCATATATGAGATTTTATGCGCCGTATCGGCAAGCTGCTTGGCTTTTTCTTTTTCTTTTGGATTGGTGAGGGCCATGGGAGGCTATTTGAAATATCCTGATGCTCCTGGTACAAAGGAGGTTATGGTGAATTTTTCTGGGAATTTAAGGAGTTAGAATATTTTTAAGATAATTTGATAGTTAGAAATCAACGTATCGATATATATAGAAGTCAATAAGGAAACGAACTTAGAAACAGAATAGTAAAATCAAAAAGGAAGGCTAAGAATAAAATCTAGTAAGAATAGAAAGAGGAAGCATATACGTGTTTAAAAGTGAATAAGTAGTTGTATTGTATTGATTATTCGAGTAAGTAGTCATATCTGTTTTGACGTTATAAATGTTATTCAGTCAAGGTCTAAGAGGTAGTTATACCCCAACTTGATTGATTTCATTATTAACAAATAAATAGTAAGATTTCAGGCTCGAAGATCAATGTTGGATAAGAGTTAGTTGAATATAGTATTTGGGTTGTTGTAATGATGTTTTACACAACATCCGCTTTAACCCATATAAGTGTAAGCTTGGAAATATAATAAAGAATATTTCCTAAGTATGGAAATAAACGAGATCGGAAAGGAGATAAGTAATTGGAATATTTTCCAATTATAAATAGCATATATTTTCTAAAGTTTAGAAAATAAAGGTAGGTGATATTCGAAAATGTTTTCCAAATAATATAAAAGGCCAATATGGTTATTGAACATATTTGGTTAACAAATATTGATAAAGAAATAGAGAAGTGATTTAACTAATGGAATATTAATTAAGGGCTCGGTGACATGTTCAAAAGGAAAATTTGATTTTTGAAAAGAGTAAACTGTTTAAAAACTCCCAGGAAAGACCGTTTGAATTAAAAACAAATTTAACAGAAATTTGTGAAAACAGATTTGAATTAAAGTAGAGCCAGTAAAGTGGTAACTGAGATTGAATTAGAATGATATCAAGGCAAATTGGATTATGAGATTCAAATTTGAAGTGTAATGCAATAATCAAGTTAAGAGTTGGGAATCGAGAAGAAACTCGAGTTGAAATGATATTTGGCTCGGATATAAGCGAATGGTTGTTTTGTGGATAAAAGTAGATTTGAATTTGATTGGGATGACCCTTGTATCCGCTGAATTGATAACAGGTGGAAAGGATATAATGATATGCCGACAAAAGGTACAAGTTTATATTTCTATTGGATATGGGATTTATGAGCCGAATTGGCAAGCCGCTTGGCTGTTAGATTTTCTTTTGGGTTGGAGATGGCCCAGAGAGGCAAGTTGGAGTTTGAGCTATTAACCAGTACAAAGGAGGTGTTGGCGAAATTTTTCGAAAAGTTAAGGCGTTAGAAAATTTTTAGGATTTTTGAAAAATTTTGTTGATAAGAAATAATCAATAATTTAACTGAAATTAAATTGGGTCAATTGAAACAGAAGTTAAGAAGTGAACAAATATGTTCTAACCAGTCGATAGGGTCGTTCTCTACCTTAGCAATTTCGAGGACGAAATTATTTTAAGTGGGGAAGAATGTAATGACCCGCATTGGCAGAGGTATTATAATTAATTTATTTAATTATATAAATAGTGATATAGTGAATTTAATGGTCGTTAAATTAAATAATGGTGAATATTTAATTAAAATAATAAATTAAATAATATATTTAATTCTGAAATAATCAAAATTGGCTGAAATGATGATATGGTGTGAACCGGATCATCTGTGATATTTAATTCAGCTTGGAGTTGAATTATAGTAACAAATATATTATTTGAACGACAGTTTGAACGTATAATTATATTATAATTAAAATCGAGCTCGAAATGGCGCTGTAGTTCGTAAATTGGCAATTTGAACTTCAACTGAATGTACATGATTCGTTTTAAGCCGGATTTCGGTGAAACAAGAAACGTGTGGAGCTGGTGGAGTATATCTTTCTAGTGGAAGAGAAAAATCGGGATTTCATCCTGTTGATTTTGATGTACATCCAAATCAAATTTTAGAAAAGTCGTTATGGAATCCTTTGAAATTCGCAACGCTTTATTTATGTTATAAAAGGATTTTCGATATAAAATTGAATATCGAGATATTCTGGAATTCGGGAATATCGAGTATAAACTCTGATATGATATTGTGGAGCTGTATGGTATCGTATGTGAATATATACAATAATATTAATTTATGTATATTTAATTTAATTATATTTAAATATATTTGTATATTTAAATGGGTTATTTAGAGCTTTAAAAATAGCCACTTTTGCAAACGAAGTCAGAATTCGACGAAACTAATTTTGTTTGATCCGCAATGTCAAATAGTTGTTAGATTTCCAGTTTCGTGATTTTTAGAGTCATTGTGTGGTCGTACGGATTTTTAGAGTGAGAAACAGTCAGTATTTCGACGGTTAAAAATACGCTGTGTGAGCAAACGGAGTCGAAATTCGACAGAACCAGTTTCGTTGGGACCGTAATGTCAAACTCTAGCTACATGTCCACTTTCATGATTTTTGGGTATCATGAGTGATCACAGGAATTTTTAAAAGCCTCATATGACAATATAAATTAAATAAAAATAAAAATATAATAACAAATTGGTGATCAAAAGCAAGCCACACACTCAATCTTTCAACCACACAAAATATTTTCCCCGTTGTATAATCTCGCTTGTAGCCGCCGGCCTCTTCCGCTAAAAACTTCATCTTTAAGTAATTTTTAAAAATCGATTTCTCAACGAAGAAATTCAAGTCTTGATTCATTGAGATCCCAATGGCGAGAGCTTCGATCCCATGTAAGGTTTACCGGGTGCGACTCATTTTTCTACGCTGCCATATGGGTGTTGTGCACCTAGGGCTGAAATGTTAAGGATTTCTGGTCATTAATTTGCAGAACCAGGGTGATATTCGAACTCGTGAAGAAATTCCGAGCCTTGTGTGAAGTTTTTGGTAGAAACGAGAACAAAAAGTGTCGATGACTGTAATGGGACTGAGCGGAAATGGGGCGACGACAGGGAGCAAACACTGAGCGCGAATGGAAGTCTTTAGGTATGAATTTGTAGAGATGACGAAGAAAAGGTTGATGGTGATATTTGTTTTGGGTACGGTGAAGCGGAGATGGTGTTGTGAGGGAAGATCGGTGGTTGAAATGGTTATAGGAAGTCATGAAGTGGATTTGGGGAAGGAGAAGTGTTCGGGTCTGGGCTTGGCAAAGAATGGTGGGCCGAAGGAAAGAGGTTAAGGCCCGTTATCAAAATCCATGTTTTATCTAATTGAAATTGTATACAAAACTTCTAGATCGAATATCTTTATCATATATCATCAGAATTTCGAACGGTTGGATCCGTTAGGATCATATGGACGGACATTACCCAATGGAGCTGACTAGAAGTGAATCCGAGCTCGTTACAATTTATGGTGAAATAAATTGTCCGACTGAATCAAATAATGCAAACCGTTATTTAACGATTAACGCGCAACGGTGAGTAAAACTCACCAACTCTGAACAGTTTATAATTTCATGTTTTATTTTTAGAACTGTTAAATATTAGCTTATTGACTGTGTGTTGACTGTTTGATTGAACTGCTAGTCAGTTAGTTGGATTTCTATATTGATTCTGTTTAACAGAATATATCATATGGAACTGAAAGTGATGTTGATTTTATTATATAACATCTGTGGATGCAGGGAGACAAGTTGGAGGAATCCAACTGGATTCCTCAACATTTATTTTACTGATTTTCATATATTATTATATATGATATATAATCTGTGTCGATTATATGTGTTTGGACGATACTGATCATCGTGATTTGATATGTTGAATACCATAACATACCGAAATGTTGATAAGGGAATATTTTCAAAGTGATATTTGAAAATAAAATATTTATAAATGGGATATTTATAAATAAGAAATATTTATAAATTGGAATATTTATAAATAGGAGATATTTAGAAAAGGGAAATTATAAAATCTAAGAATAGATTTGAAAAGGAAATATTTGCAAACCATTTGCAAATAGAATAATAGAAAAGGAAATATTGGTATAATCATTTACAAATAGAATTGATAGGAAATATTTAGAAAATAAATAGGGTTAAAAAAGGAAATTTATTTATAACGGAATAGGACGTTATAAAAGGGAAAATATTATAAGGAGGAAATCATTTTAAAGTGGAGAACCGTTATTAAAAGTAAATCTTTAAAAATTAATAAACGTTGTTAAAAAGGAAATCTTTATAAAGCGAATAAAGGAGTTAAATCGAATATGGTATTCGAAAGTTAGTAAATCGAATATGTTATTCGAAAGGGGTTAGTCGAGTCGAGTTGGTTGAATAAAGTTAATCAGTTAGAATTAAACCAGTTAGAGTTAATCAGTTAGAATTAAACCAGTTAGAGTTAATCAGTTAGAGTAAATCGATAGAGGTAAATCGAATTAGAGTTAATCGATAGAGGTAAATCGAATTAGAGTTAGTCGATAGAGTTAAATCGAATTAGAGTTAATCGATAGAGTTAAATCGAATTAGAGTTAATCGATAGAGTTAAATCGAATTAGAGTTAATCGATAGAGTTAAATCGAATTAGTTATTCTAATAGAGTTAAACACATAAGAGTTATTTGAATAGAGTTAAACACAAAGAAGTTATCGAATTAGTTATTCGAATAGAGTTAGAAGAAAGGAGTTATCGATTATAGTTTAATCGAAGGGAGTTATCGAATTAGTTATTCGAAAGGAGTTGAGTAAGGAGTTAAGTAAAAGAGTTAATCGATAGAGGTTAATTAAATAGAGTAAATCGAATTTAGTTTATTCGAAGAAAGGTTTTCGAATCTAATTATTCGTAAGAGAGATTATCAAATATAGTTATTCGAAGGGAGGAGTTATCGAATAGAGATATATTCGAACGTGAGTTACGTAAGGATGTGTTAAAGAATTAAAAGGTAAACTTTGTCTATTTCAAGGTTAGAAACGTTGTTCAGTTAAGGTCTGAGAGGTAGTATTACCCCAACTTGATTGACTTCATTTTTAACTAAGGAATGGTTAAGATTCGATAGGGAAGGTGGGTTAAAGGAATTTTGTTAATAAGCGTAATGGTTTGAGTTGGCATCGCAATGGTTTGTTTAAAACATCTGTCTAAGTCCAATGAAGGAGTTTTGGAAATGATTTCCAACTAAGAACCAGAAATGTTTTCTGATATAGAAAACAAGAAATGGAAATGTTTTCCAATGGTAATAACATATATTTTCTAAATTTAGAAAATAAGAAATGTTGAATATAGGGAAACAGGAGATAAGTAAATTTATGAAATAAAGAGATAAATGTTGATTGATGATTGATTGATAGAATTTCCATCTGGAAATAATATCGTTGTTTGCACACGTGTTTTTCTTCGATAGTTAAATCACAGACTATCGAAGTTTTTGACCATTTTAACGTTGTTAATATGGATAGACCAGTTGGGTTATTATCCAAAGAACCACTCTGTATTGGCATAAGCGCTGCGAATCATATATACCAAAGATAATTGAAGACATAGTAAAGTGCAAGGGCTATTGTATAAGTCTTAGATAACAGTGCCTAAGATGGATGTACTGAATAGTGCCTTCCATTCATCATGTTCCTGGATGACTTGTATGGATGAGTGTCTGACAGAGTATTTCCAGAAAGGTCACGTACATTGATTTCTTCAACCGTACCAAGAGTGGAAGCGGAGAAGGAAACTTCTTTAGCTAACACGTAATGTACTGTTGCAGACATCAATTAGTGATTTTCGATGGATCTGGCAATGTGGCATTCGAAGTGAATCTGATGTGATGATGAAGCGTAACCTCAAGCCTCATCAACCAGTAAATGACAGAAATCGGGCAGGCAACATGGCTAAGTCGGTCGCTCCGAAGTAGGGTGTATAATCACCTGATCTAGAGTTTCATTTACTTCTAAAAATCTATTGTTGATGTTGTCCCATTTGGGAAACGGTTGCTGATCCCAACCGTTGGTGATATACATTCGATACACTCAAGCGAAATGAGTGGTCAGTCATGTGTTGCCGGGTTGCAAGATGTTCTTGTTGAACCCAGTGTATTCCTTTCTAAAGGTACACTAGCGAAAGGTGGTTCCATACCTTTTCATAGTTGGAAACCCATTACCCAATACGTGCTTGTGGTTTTGATTGTATACTATATATGTAGAACGTGAGATGAAAGCGTTTCTGCTAAATGATTATTATATTGTGGGTGATAGACATTATTATAATATCAAAAGGTTTTTGATATAAAGATAATTTGGTTTCTCATAAGGAAAAAACCCATTCCGTTATACGGCGTGGTCTTATGAGATGTCATTTACCTGCTTGAACTGTTTTAAACTATTTTACTCATACCAGTGCCATGACTGACCCGGAGTTTATTTTGTTTTGTTTTCCCTAAACTCTTGGGTGCCCAATTTTGCACGGGCAGTCAAGTAGTTGGGATTTACAGATATACCTGAAGAGCTTGAGCAGGAGGCTTCAGGATCATATAGCTTTAGTTATTTCCGCTGTGTTGTAAGTTTTGTACATTGATAATGATGTATATTCAAGTACATATGTATATTTCAAGTTAAGTTATATATTATATGTTATTCATTCCGCTGTGAGGTTCATGTTACTCTGATGTTTTGTTCTTCTTCTTCTTCTATTCTCAGTTTCTATATTATCTATCCTCACCCTCTAATTTCTTTCATTAATCATCCGGTATTTTTCGACGTTTGGTTAGTCATCATTGAGTTTATGGCGATAACCAAAGTCGACAAAAACCCGGGTCATTACAGTAGAGGTCTGTGTTTGCTTTACAAACATATCTGTTAGGAGTTGATGTTTGTTAGAACCTATAGGTGTCTTACGCTTTTCTGATTTGAGTACAAAAGCTTTCTAAAATACTTAGCATCTGCAAGCTTATATCGTGTACATAGATTGGCATGTAAAGGGTATTTTAATTTCATACAGTTTCAGTGTATATATGTATGTTTTAAAGTGTAAGCGTACCGTGTTACAAAAAATTACATTCACGTCCGAGCCATTACGGACAGAAATAAGAATACGGTCGTGTCCAGCGAGGTGTCACGATCCCAAAAATATAATAATATCGGTAGGTTAACTCATATTGTGAAACCCCAAAATATCGATATAGGGTGCAAAATACTCCAAATAAAAAGTAGCTTATTTAATTAATTAAAATTTACAGTAAAATTTTAAAAATTAAATTATCACTACGTCTCAAAAGAAACTTGTCCAAATTCGAAACCGATATTTAGTTATATCGAATAAACTGTTACGATCGATAAACGATTTTACAACGACTATTTGAATATTTGATTTTGATATAACTCAGAATCTATAATCTGAAATCTCGAATTTTCACTTCTGTTAGGAAGACACATTTAAACAGATCCCATCGTTTCTTGTTTTGAAGAAATTCGGTTTATAACGAGTCTTGTACACTTAGTTGAAGTTCAGAACGTTAAATTATGAATTGCCGCGATATTACGGCCTCGATTATATTTAATATATATCTTTATACGTTAAAATTCGTTTTAATAAAAAAATCCATATATATTCCGAATTCAATATTTAAACAGATTTAAATATTTAAATACAAACCGATAAAAATACGGGATGTTACATTCCTCCCCCCTTAAAAGAATTTCGTCCCCGAAATTTCTAAGGTAGGGAAAATGCTATGATCTCTATTATAACCAAGTAGAAATCTTTTATTTAATTTCTTGAATTCTATTTCAACAGAACCGTTTAATTCTAATTAAAATATTAATTTCTTCTTATTAACGAATACTTTTAGGATTTCTGAAAATTTCCTAACAGTTTAAATTTTCGGAAAATTCCGTTAGTATCTCCTTTGCTCGGCTCATTCGGTACTACTACAACTCGCCACTTTGGGCCTTCTCGAAATCCAAAATAAAACAAATAGCCAAGTGGCTTTCAAAAAAAAAACTTATAAATTTCATACTCGAATATAATGTAAACTTGTACCTTTTTATTGGGCAATTAACTCTGTCTCTGCCATTTGCTATCATTTTAGCATATATGCAAGCATCCTTGGTTGATCTCCCATCAATCCATTCTCAAACCAATATTTCGCTTTTACTAAGCCAAATTTTTATTCAACTCCAATTCCATTTACTGATTTATTTCTCAAATCAGTTATCTTCATCTCCAAATTCAAAGTTCGATTCTTATTCTCTAAGAATCAATTCATATTAATAACTCGAACCTCCAATATTTCCCTTTTACAATTTCCATTCGGGGTCATTCCAAATTCAGTCCAATTTTGTTTATCTTAGTTTAAGTTCCACTTTTACCATTTTAACTTCATAAGTTAAATCTTTATTTCAGAATTCAAATTCCTGGGATTTATTTCAAATCGGTATGAAATTATATATACGTAATAATAACAATTCAAAACATTTAAATTTCTAAACAACTTATTTCCTCAAAACAAAATCTTTGGTAGTAATCCATCACTTAGAAACTCGAAAATTACACTGATGATGCCATGGTTCACTATCAGAGTTATATTCCAGTGATCGAAGTGAGTTCAATACTATATCACTATCAAAACTTTTTTCAATCACTTTTATTTTTGAAATTACTTCAAAATATCTATTACAGCACATGAAAAACAATTTCAAATCTCCTAGGATTTTAAAATTCCCATATATTTAATACAAACATTATTTCCAAATCTTTTCCAAGTTCTAGAGTTTTATTTCAATTCTGGATTTAAATTCAGATTTAATCTATCGGATTTTGCATATTATACTTATATAATATTTTGATTGGTTATTTATACAACCAACTCAATTATAAATCTTATTTGAATATAATAATGATCAATACTATAATAATCTCAAGATATATACTCCTTTTTATATCAAAATATAATTTGGGTAAAATTATTTCATTTACCCTCTTTTCAAAACATACTATGTCGAATTACTCTGTTCAAGAGTTTAGAAACACCTATCAACGCAGTCTGCATTACTGTTTCGACCAGAATTCATAAACCACTCAACTGACCAGTCAACACAATATAAAACAATTTTTTATATTTATTTACAAATACGCGCTCATATATATACACTCAAACTCAATCTAGAGTATTACTAACTCCATCTCTATTGAGTTACGCCACAAAGCCAATGTAATCTATAACCTTCAGCTCTGATACCAACTGTAAAGGCCCGTAAATCCGTACCAGTTTGAGTTAACTAATATCCTACACATTCAACTCAAAGTGCACGAAAATATAGATCTTTAATAGAAAAAAATGAGAGGATGACAAAGATAAGATAGAACTAATAGAATAGAAGAAGAAGGAGGAGGACATCAGAATCTAAACAGTATCAGAGTAAACACGAATCTCACAGCGGAACGAATAAAATATATTATATAACACTTTGAAATACAAATCTGAATTTGTATGTACATACTATATCAAAATATAACTCATATACATCACAGCGGAAATAATCTCTAATAACTAGCGGTGAAGCTTCCTGCATTAAGCCCCTCCAAGTGAATCTGCAAAGCCTGAACACTTGACTGCCCGTACAAATTTGGGCACCCAAGAGTTTAGGGAAAACACACAAAATAAACTCTGGGTCAGTCATGGGACTGGTGTAAGTAAATTCCAACCATATCGTTTAACTTTGAAAATCCTTTTAAAAGAAAAGGATGACCAACCCACACATAAACATGGACAGTTTTTACCTTACTATAACCAAAAATATTTTGATATCAAAATCCAGTGTTATTATAATAATGTCTAGCCAAATAAATAACCAAATAGCAGAACGCTTACATCTCACGCTCCACATACATAGTATAAAATCAAAGACTGCAGGAAATTTATTGGAGATTGGATTCCATCTGAAAAGGTATGGAACCACCTGCCGATAGTGTATCTCTAGAGAGGAATACACTGGGTTCAACAAGAACGTCTTGCAACCCGGCCACACATGACCGACCACTCATTTCTCTTGAGTGTATCGAATATATTGCCACCTACGGTTGCTAGCAACATAACCGTTCCTAGGAGATACAGAATTGAAAAGAAGTAACAAAATGAATATTCTCTAGATAATGACAATACACCCTAATGGGAATGACCCACATAGCCATGTTGCCTTCCCGATTCTTTTCATTTCCTGGTTGTGAGGCTTGAGGCTATGTCTATCTTTTCATAACATATGTCCACCATTCACTTTGAATGCCACATCGTCAAACCCATCAATTCACTAATTAATTTCCAAAAATATCACGGGTATCAAAAGCTAAGAGGAACGAATTCCTCTGCCACTAGACGTAATACCTTTAAGAGATCAACCGTACGTGATTTGTTAGGTATACTCTGTCAGACACTCGTCCATACAAGTTGTCCTGGGACTGGACAAACAGAAAGCACCATTCTGGAACAGGACGACCCTTGCATTTCACCTTGTCTTCAATTTCCTTCAGCATAATGAAATTCGCAGCGCTTATACCAATACGGAGTGGTTTTCAGATAATATATCCAACCAGTCTCTCCGTATTGACAGCGATGGACAAAACACTTCGATAGTCGGTTATTTAACTATCGAAGCAAAAAAAAACGTTTCATTCAAAGGTATAACTAAACATCACACAACTACAGACATTTTTTGATCTAACATTCGTTTTTATTATTCGAATTCCCATATTTTACCAGGTATTTCTCAAACCTCTTTTAAACTCTTGGAAAACATTCACAGTTATTATAAACTCTTATTCCCCCATGTTCCAGAAAATATACGTTATTAACGTTCGAAACATTTCCTTTCTTTTCACGTTCTTTATTTTCTACACTTGGATAATATACACTATCCACATTGGAAAAATATTCCAATTTCATTATAAACATTTTAATATGTCCAACGTTCATTTTTAAAACATCATTCACATTAAAAGGTGAATATCATACTATTATAGAAATCTGAACACCTTTATCAAATAACTCTTTATTTAGATAATTAATACCAAAATCTCTTTCATACTTTATATTCCCGATCCACTTTATAAACTATGTTCTCTAAGTCAACTTCTTGTCAATATCAAGTTTATAATTAAATACTGATTACATATCCTATTATCATCTATTAGTTTAAGCTAAGTGTTAATGATCCTATCAGATTATAATTCCTAAAATAATTTACTTTAATACATTCTACTTCGTCGAATTTATAGTTCCAAATCCTATTGGTTTAATTCTAATTACATTTCGAAGATCGAAATGCTGCCATTGTTTTCTAACATGATTCTCCAATTTCTCTTTCTAAACTTATTCTTATATTTTCTTTGGACAAACATCGTTACTTATTACTTTCGAATAAGTGGATTTCAACTAAACTGTTTTCATTCCTCAGGAAATAGCGCTATATACAAAAATCATGTTAAAGCTTGGCCAATAGCGTTAATTTATCATTATAGTTCAAAACTTGTCATACGCTGTAATATTCCCTTTATAACTAATCTCGACATAACATTCATGCTTAAGCCTAGTCAACAGCGTTTATTTTATCGTTATAGTTCAAAGACTTGCAATACGCTGCTATATTCCACTTTATACTAATCTTGACATCACTTTCCGTTACAAACTGATATCATTCCTCGATAATAGTGAAGCCATTCAAGTTAGGGTATTTTATTTACCTCTCAGACCTTGATTGACAACGTTCTTACCATAGAACAGATATAAGTCCGTAAGTCTAAACTCCTTGTTACTAATAATGTTAATTAGACCGTATTTCTTGCTTTATTTTAAATATGGGTTTATGACGCCATATCCTTATTTGAAAACTCGGTTGTTTATAATTATTTACATTGGTCATTAACTCTTCACTTCATCTTCCTTACACAAATCCATTATTAAACATTTCTCTTTGCATCGTCTTCCTTAGACTAATCCATTTAAAACTTGTCTTATCAAAATCAATAACGTTCTACGTCTTTTGACCATCTCCTTTTTATTCGAATTATTATACCCGATTTCAGTAAACATCTCATCATAAACTCAATACCATGAAATTCATTAAATAGTGATTAACTTGGTCATTTGCTATAGTAAAACAGTTTACTTAATTATTAATGAACAATACTGATTATACTAGTTCAATAATTATTTAACCTTCGTTAATTAAAAAGGTAATTAAATCTTATTAATTTTGATTAATTTATTTCTAAACTATTAATTGAAGACCAATTAATCTAAAAATCAATTTCAAATAACAGTCGATTTAATCAACTTCAAACCATCAGTTAATTCGTTAACTGATTTTTATTACTTCTTACCATTTGATTAATATAATTAATCTAAAAATATTTCTTAACTGTTTGTTTTAAAAAAAATTATCCAAATTATTCACTCGCAGGATAATAACCTGTTAGCCTACTTTGTGAACTAGGCAACACAAAGTCTAGATATCAGACATTAAAGGGCATTTTTAATTAGAAGACTTCGGTTCGGATCGGAGAAGACACTACAGCCTAGATCAGACAGATGCAATCGTTCGGGTCGGGTTAGAGTAACGTATCGGTTCGGGTCGGATAAAATCTTCTATTCGGATCAGTGAGCTGTTAATGAGGAAATTAGAGGGGCACAGCTGTTCGGATCGGAGGGCAATATAGTCTCAATTGGATCGGAAAGCCATTTGATTGTTGCGGAGATTAGTCGGAACGGAACAGACTAAGGAGGAGAAAGCTTTGTATCCAAGCCAATCCGGGTCGGATCGGATATCTTGATCCGAACCCCTTATATGTGTGTCTCCGACCCGAGCCCATTTCCTATATCATTCTCCAGCAAAAGCGCCTGGATATCCGGATCGGCTATGACCAGTTCGTACCCATAACGTTCATTACTCTGATGCGTTGTCAACACAATAATTCATCCGAACCAGAGGCTAATGGGATGGACGACACGTGGCTCCGATCCGGATCGGGTTTTGAGCAAATTCACACCTATAAATACCCCGCCTGGAGACAAAGAAAAGGATCTTTTTTTCTGGCATTTGGAGAGTTCAACTACCTTCATAGCCCGAATTCCAGCAATCCCGGAAAATCCACATCTTCTTTTGTTATTTGTTTTCAAACAATTGAGTGATTGTGAGTGAGTTGTAAGAGAGATCAAGTGAGTATATCATTGTATTTGCAACTGAATCATTGGAAATAGTGAAAAACAAGTGGACGTAGGCATTTCTTCGCCGAACCACTATAAATCCTGTGTGTTCATTTTTATTTTTATCTCATTTCATTTTACTTTTAATCAATTTGGGTGTTAGAACCACTTTTTGGTCTAACATTTTGGTGCTTTCACTGAGAAACCTCATCTGAATTCTTCATTTTCTGGGATTTCTTCCTACTTTTTGGACCGTCGAGTTCAAAGAAGTTAATCCTTAAGTTTCTCCGCTCTTTTATATTTGTTGAAGTGATTGTCAAAGAATCATGGCCAAAGGAAAAGGCAAAGAAGTTCAATCTGGTCGAGGAAATGGAGCTGGCGAAGATCAGCAAAATGCGGTTGTAACAAGGTCTCGGGGGCAGAGTTCAGCAGCAGGAAGAACCAATGCAGGAAATCCGAGCCGCCAGCAGGGGGAGAGCTCCGATCCGATCCGGGTAGGAGATTCTGAAGCAGTGCATTCCCCCAATCTGAACCGACCCGAGCAGCTTGCCACGTACCGATCCGACCAGGCTCCCCAGCTCCGAACCGACCCGACCTCCTACCTCCGATCTGACCCGATGCTTGGTGAAGCTAGAACCTCTACTCGAGTCCCTACGAATGCTCCGATTCCAGCCACCAGGGTTAGTGATTAGGTCAATCCATCTGCGCCCATCACTCAAGGAGATTTCTCGCGCTTACTTGACATGCTTGAGAGCACAAGGGAGGCTATGAAAGTTCACGAGCGCACTAATCTCATGATGCAAGAAAATATGAGGCTCATGAGTCGGGAGATTAGTGAACTCCGTCGACAGAGAACTCCATCACCGGTTCGTCACACACCAGTGGATCAATCTTCATCTTCCGAGGAAGAGCGGCCCCGTGAACGAAGGCCACTCGAACGACCTCAGAACGTGGAGCAGCTGACATTTGGATCTTTGGGATCTCGTGAGGATATTGCATGAGCGCTAGGAAACAATGACCACACTCGGGGGCAAAGACTCCAGTCCCCTCCTCCCGAGATCGACCGGGAGCGCAGGGAACGGAATCGAGCAGAAGCAGCTCGAAGAAGAAGGGCATCTCCTGAACAAGAGCCCAGAAGGAACTCAGATACTAGGGCCAGGGAACCTGAGCAGCCCCTAACTAACGCTGATGTGCAGGCAATGGTTCGCCAGATCATGTCCGAGAGCCGGAACTATACAAATGAGGATTATGGCATTGAGCGAAGCCATACTCCTTTCACCGATGATATCCTCGACTTCCAATTTCCCCGGCGTTTTAACTTGCCACAAATGGACAAGTACAATGGAAGGACTGATCCGGGACAGCATTTGATGCGATACTTGTGGCTCATGAATGCTGCGGCTGCCCCTGATGAAGTAAAGTGCAAAGCATTCCCAATCTACTTAGAAGATGTGGCGCTGTTCTGGTTTACCCGACTTCCTCCTCGTTCGATTTCGAATTACAAGGAACTGAGCGAGCACTTTATGAACCAGTTCCGACTCCATGCCCGAAAGTCCAAAAGTGTTATTGAATTATCGTGAATCAAGCAGGCACCAGGAGAGTCTTTGAGGGCATATCTTGACCGTTTTAACCAAGCTGTAACCGAGGTCAGTGACCCGCATGAGCCCACTATTCTGATGGCATTAAAGGAAGGAGTCGATCCTGAATCTGAGTTTGGAGATTACCTTTCTGGGAAAACGCCCTCCACAAGAGAGATATTCTACGAAAAAGCCGATATTTATCTAAGGCGAGAGGAGGCCAGGGCAAACCGAAAGAGGAAGTCTGAGAGGGCTTCAAAAGAAAATGTGCAGAGTAATATCGCCGTGAAGCAGTCTGGGGAAAGTTCTGGCAAGGTCGAAGTAAATGTGGGAAACAAGGGTGGAAACAACAATGCTGGAAACGGGGGTAACAACAACAATAACCGTAATCCGAACGGTAACAGAAGAAGCAGAAATAGGGGAAGTGATCCTAACAAAAGACCCCGATTCCATAACTACGAGAATTATACACCATTGAACGACACCCTGGAAAATATTTACCTGGATACGTACAATGTGCTACAGTACAAAAGACCGCCACCTCGTGATTCGACCGAGAAAGAAATGGCGACAGGGAAATTTTGTTTGTTTCATGGAACTCATGGGCATTCAACCAATGAATGTCGGCATTTGAGGGATGTGATTGAGAAGCTGCTGCGTAAAGGGAAGTTGGATGAATACAAGGTTGCCCCGAGGGATAGGGGGCAAGGAGAGCAGGCTCCAAAACAGATTCTACCTGCTCCCAAGCCTACAGCGCAGCAGAAAGGTAAAGGAATTGTTATCAACTCCATAGTAGGCGGACCTCACCCGGCAATCCGAAGTTTCAGATCAATGGATCAATATGTAAATGCTGCCAAGCATCTAGACGTGAATGAGGGTGATGATTTGGAAGATATCACCCCCATAAAACAACAGAAGACCATGTTTGACGACGTGGTATTCCGCAGCCGAGATAATACTGGGATCCAATCACCCACCGCTGATCCGCTGGTTATTACTACCACCATTGGGCCGGCCTTGGTTCATAAGGTATTAGTAGACAACGGAAGTTCCGTTAATATTTTGTTTAAAAAGTCATTTGATCAGATGAAGCTTGAGTCTGAGGATTTGAAGCCATGTGAAGGATGGATCAGAGGCTTCAACGGGGCGTCGACAGCTCCCATGGGATACATAGAGTTGCCCGTGACTCTGGGGCAAGGAGAACGTAGAAGAGTGTGGATGCTTCAGTTCGTAGTATTGGACATAGATTCGCCTTATAATGCATTTTTGGGGAGGCCTGCCCTTGCTGAATTCAGAGTTTGTATCGCCCCTTGGTGCTTGTTACTTAAGTTCCCAACCGAAGCCGGAACTGGAGTAATGAGAGGGGATCAAGTTTCCGGACGGGCCTGCTATGTGGCCGAATTAAAGATGTTGATGAAAGGACTTAACGTTGAGAGTAAAGATGACTCGTCTCCCTCAAAGGGGGACTCGGCATAGCAATTAGAGAGATTGACCCCAAAGGAGTTGCCCAAAGGAACGCCTGAAGACCTGGATCCCAGAAAAGACGAGGAACCAGAGGCTAGGAATGCAACTCCTAATGAAGCGACAGTAGAAATTCCCATTGATAAAGCTGATCCGGCAAAAGTTTTGAAAATTGGTTCTCAATTGGATCCACGTCGAGCTAAAAAACTAACGGACTTCTTGAAGGCAAACTTAGACGTGTTTGCCTGGACCCATGCTGACATGTGTGGGATATCGCCATCCATTATGAGTCACAAATTGAATGTAAACCCGAAGCATCCGCCTGTGAAGCAAAAGAGACGCATGCTGGGCCCAGAGAGGTCGGCTGCTCTCAAAGAGGAAGTAGAGAAGTTAAAGCAGAATGGATTTATTCGAGATTCGACATATCCTGACTGGATATCGAATCCCGTCTTGGTAAAGAAGCCAAACGGAAAGTGGCGGACTTGCATTGACTTTTCAGATTTAAACAAAGCTTGTCCAAAAGATAGTTTCCCACTTCCCAGGATTGACCAGCTTGTAGACTCGACAGCAGGTCATGAACTTCTCTCTTTCATGGACGCATATTCTGGATACAACCAAATTCCTATGCACGTACCAGACCAAGAACATACGAGCTTCATTACGAATTTGGGATTATATTGTTATGTTGTAATGCCATTCGGATTGAAAAACGCTGGAGCTACTTATCAGCGCTTGGTGAACAGAATGTTTTATAATCAAATAGGAAAAACTATGGAAGTTTATGTGGATGATATGCTTGTCAAATCGAAACAGTCCTCCAGCCATACGCAAGACTTGGCGGAAATGTTTGGTATCCTGCGAAAGTACCGGATGAAATTGAATCCTCTGAAATGCTCATTTGGAGTGGCATCGGGAAAGTTTCTTGGCTTCATTGTGAGTTCCCGAGGAATTGAAATCAACCCTAGCCAGATAGCAGCGATTAGAAATATCGAAGAGCCGAGGAGAATTAAAGACGTCCAAAGTCTTGCAGGGAAAGTAGCGGCATTGAGTAGATTCATCTCCAAAGCCACAGACAAATGTGTTCCGTTTTTTGATTTGATTAAAAGAGGAAAGAAGAACTTCGAGTGGACTCCGGACTGTGTTGAGGCCTTTCGAAATTTATTGGAACTGCTAGAGAAACCGCCGATTTTATCAAAGCCCGTAGATCACGAAGAATTGTTTGTTTACTTGGCAGTCTCGGCTCACGCCGTCAGTACAGCCCTGGTTCGAGAAGAAGACAAAGTACAAAGGCCAGTGTATTATGTAAGCAAGAAATTAGCAGCGGCAGAGTGCAACTACCCAAAAATTGAGAAGCTCGCTTACAGCCTCCTGATCGCATCCCGAAAACTTCGTCACTATTTCCAAGCCCATCCAATAACCATATACACCGACCAACCCTTAAGGCAGGTGTTGCAGAGACCCGAAGCATCGGGAAGGTTGATCAAATGGAACATAGAACTAAGTCAGTTTGATTTGAATTTTCAACCACGAAAGTCAATCAGAGGGCAAACTCTAGCAGACTTTATTGCGGAGTTCACCATTCCAGAGGAGGAAGTAGTCGATGACAGAGTGGTTAAGTCCGAGGATGAGTTAAAGATAGATCCATGGAAACTATATACAGATGGAGCCAAGAACGACCGAAGGTCCAGAGCCGGAATCGTCTTAGTCACTCCTGAAGGACGGTCGCTATATTACGCCCTGCGATTAGAATTTTCGGCGACTAACAATGACTCTGAATATGAAGCCCTGATTGCCGGGCTGAAGCTTGCTAAAGACCTCGGAGTAAAAATGTTAGATATATTCTGTGATTCTAAAATTGTTGTTTGCCAAGTGCGAGAGGAGTTTGTGGCTCGAGGACCTCGACTTATCGCCTACCTCAAGAAAGTGAGAGAGCTATTGAATAGCTTAGAGCGGTACAACATAACACACATTCCCAGAGTTGAAAACCAGAAAGCGGATAGACTGGCAAAGCTGGCTAGTTCTGACAATCCAGAAGAGACCGAAATAATTCCAATTGAAACGTTGGAATCGCCAAGCTTTGAGTCAATGGAAATTGAATTTGCCTTTGAAGCGGAACCAGAGAAGGAGTCGTGGATGACTCCAATTAAGAATTTCCTTAAGAATGGGACACTCCCATCAAAGAAGAGTGAGAAAAGAGCTATAGTTCGCAAAGCTACCGGATATGTCATACAAGATGATACTCTTTATAGGCAAGGATTTTCTATGCCCCTGTTGCGATGTATAGCACACGACGACATCAAGCGTGTACTAAGAGAAGTACACGAAGGTGAGTGTGGAGATCATACAGGAGGTCAAACTTTAGCAAAGAAGATATTGCGGTACGGATACTTCTGGCCTACGATCAATAAAGATGCAGCTGATTATTCACGACGCTGCGATAAGTGCCAGAGATTCACCAAAATCCACAGGGCACCGTCGACCCAACTTAAATCAATGGTGAGTCCTTGGCCATTTGCCACGTGGGGAATTGATATCATTGGAGTTCTACCAATTACTAAAGGAGGAGCTAAGTATGCAATAGTGGCCGTGGACTATTTTACGAAGTGGGTGGAAGCTGAGCCCTTGACTAAGATCACAGCAAGAAAGGTGATAAGTTTTGTGGTCAGAAATATTATATGCCGGTTCGGGATCCCAAGGACGATTATAACTGAAAACGGAACCCAATTTGATAGTACTGAATTCAGAAATTTCTGCCAGAAGTATAAGATAGACAAACGATATACTGCAGTTGCCTATCCGCAATCGAATGGGCAAGTAGAAGCAATAAACAAAGTAATAAAATCCGTCCTCAAGAAACGATTAGAGCGTGCAAAGGCAAAGTGGGTTGATGAATTGCCCCTAGCTTTGTGGGCATATCGAACAACATTTAAAACGGCCACCGGTCATACCCCTTTCTCTCTCTCCTTTGGCTTAGAAGCTGTAATTCCAGTTGAACTAAAAGTTCCTTCCCACAGGGTGACATATTATGACCCGATGACAAATCGGGCACTTTTACTTGAGTCTCTTGATGAAGTCGAAGAGAAAAGGGACAAAGCAGATTTGCGTGCGGCAAGACATCGGCGTCAGATGGCACGCTATTACGACAAAAAAGTTCGCCTCAGGACTTTTGAACCAGGAGATTTGGTGCTAAAGAGAGTCTTTCCATCCCTTCCTCACCTTGGTCCAAAATGGGAAGGACCCTTTGTCATTCAACGGAAACTTGAAAAAAGAACCTTCAAGTTAACGACCGTGAATGGCGAAGAAGTCCCCAGAGCATGGAATGCCCAACATTTAATGCGATATTTGAATTAGAAATGCTGTACTTTGTGTTATTTTTCTTATGAACTTTGTAATAAGGCACGACTTGCCTTGGAAAAATCGGACGATATGAATGAAGAACTATAAAGTAGATGTAGGCTACGACTTAGCCGAACCACTATAAAAATATTGTGTGTTATTTACTTTTATGCATTTACATTCATCAGTTATTCTGTTGTGATTATAAAATACAGGATGACTCAGAGCCTAAAAAGGTTGAAAACAGTTTAGACATAAAAAGAAGCACAACGACTATTTGTGCGATAAGACACAAAAGAATGAGAAAACGACATTCTTAACTCTAACTTTCCAGAGAGAAAGAGAGTATAAAAGCGTCTCCGACTGAGCACTGAAAAGGAAATTCTTCTCCTAACTCTAACTTTCCATAGAGAAAGAGAGTATAAAAGCGTCTCCGACTGAGCGCTGAAAAGGAAATTCTTCTCCTAACTCTAACTTTCCAGAGAGAAAGAGAGTATAAAGGCGTCTCCGACTGAGCGCTGAGAAAGAAATCTTTCCCCGCTGAAAAACCGGGGAATGAATAGAACACTGAGCTCGAACTCTAACTCTCAAGAGAAAGAGAGAGAGTATAAAAGAAATGCCAGAAAAAACGACAGGTACTGACAACACAGGAAGTTCTATCCCGTCAGAGAATCGGGAGCATTCAGGTTGCTTGATTAAGCATTAAATAATTTGTGGGAATTGACTGGGGACACGTATGTATACGCATATTTCCCCCTCCACAACTTCGTTTCATAACTATAGACATGCATTTTTACATAAGTGCAGATCTACTAACAAACAAACATTGCAGAAAATGAATTATTTTTATTTACAAATGAATGAATTTGTATAGGAAAATGGCTAAAAAAGAAAGTGCAGGAGCTACTCTTGTAGCAGCAATTATTGGTTCACTAAATGCTAAAACGATACAAGGCAATCCACTATTTAGATTTTGAATGAGCCTTGGATTTCTTGGCGGCTTTCTCCGCATCCTTTGCTTCTTTCTCAGCCTCCGTCAAGATTCGTTTTGACTTCTTTTTTCCTGAAGATGTGGTGCTGGAGCCAGTAGACTTCTTCCCGGAGGGTGGGGCGCTGGAATCAAGAGAAGATTTTTTAGCGAGTTCCTCTGTAATAGATCTAGTTGAGAGCTTAACAACTAACCTTGATCCCGCATCCACGACTGCGAGGGGTTTGAGGACTTCGGGCTCTAGCTCTTCGGCTTTTAATTGCAAGCGTTTGTCTTGATCGGCTTTCATTGCAGCCAAAGTAACATCATCAGCATTTTTTGACTCCCCGACTATTGCAACTTCTGGTTCCTCTTTATGCCCCCCGTCTCCGCCGTCGTCCTTTAAAGCTGCTATCATTTCTTCATCATGGGGAGTGGCGACCTTAGTTGGCTCACATCCTTCTCCCAAGTCTATAGAAGCAGCCTTGTCTCCCCCTTTTTTGGCCTTATCTGCGGGCTTTGCCCCATCGATGGCTCCCTGAGTCACATCTGTCTTCACGGATGATTCAACACCTACAGAATGAGAAGCAACAGTTATCAACTCAGGCGAAAACAATGGGTCTTTCATCGATTGTTCAATCATGTGGCGAAAGGTAGAAATAGCCTTGGCAAATTGAGGAGAAAAGGTGGGGATACCTTCCGAAGACTTTTCTGCGGGGGTGGCTACTACCTCTGGTGTTGTTTCAGGAATAGGGGATAGCAGAGTTGTTCGGGGAATTCCCGGATTTTCAGGATCATACCCCTCTACTTCAGAAGTTGCAGGGGCAGAAGAAGAGGAACCAGCTTCGAGAACAGTTTTTTGTTTAGACTTCCGTCTCTCTTCTTCCATGGCCTCAGCAATAAGGCGGCGCCCTTCAGCTAGGCGTTCCGGTTCATCATCCCTCAAGTATTTCTCCATTAGTTTATCTTCGTCGAGGGAATCGACCTTAAGCTCCTCTTTTTCCCACTCAACGATCTGATTCCATACTTGAACTAGAGTGGATGGATAGTCCTCGATCCAAGAAATGTTTCGGCGACGAATAATATGTGCGAAGAATTCAATCATTAGTTCGCCGAAACCCTGAATATCAGCCTCCGCCTCTGATAGTTGCTTGCGGGCTTCCTCCGCAGATTTAATAGCGCACTCCACATTGCCCTCGGCCAGGGCAACCCTGTTCTCTGCCTCCAGTAGCTTTGAAGCCAAGTCGGCATTCTTCTTTTCTAATTCAGCACTCCTCTTTGCTAACTCGGCGTTTTTCCGTTCAAGCTAAGCATAAGCAAGGCGTGTCTTAGCAGCTTCTGACTTGGCCTCGTCAGCTTGCTTTTTTAATTCAGAGCGCTCCTGAGTGTGAGATTCAAGCAATTCATGATAACGCTTTTGCATGTCCTCGAATTGTTGTTTGAAATTAGAAGCGTCCCTTTGAGCGACAGCTAGCTGAGCTTGAGTGTCTTCCAAATATTTTCCTAGAGCTTTTAAGGCCTTAGCATCCTCCTCTGCGGTCTTTTGCATTGAATCAGTATTTGTGATTAGAGTACGGATGATTCTAGAAAGATTGCGTGAATATTTGAAAATCTCAGTATACTGTTTTTCCACCGCATCTATTTTTGCTTTGGCCTCATCTGCCCATCTAGACGAAATAGGTTCAAGGGCAGGTAAAAAAGTCAAAGTCTCGAAGTAGTGCTCGGGAAATTGCTCCACCAAATATGCCCGCTTCACTGCAGTTTCCGCATCTAGTGGGGGAGGAGCGGGGATCGATAATTCGGTGTCCCTGTGTGAAGAGGATTCGGTAGTCTCTTTGTCTGTCCTAGGTCGTTTAGTAGCAGGGACCTTGTGCTTGCTTCGAGACCCGGTTTCTTTTGGAGGAGTTCTCTCTCTACTGCGCTTTTCATGGGAAGAAGTGGAGTCTTTAGATGGTGGTCTGTCCTCTTCCCTGCGGCTTTGATAACCCTTATATTTCTCTTGTTCTGGTCGAACTGGTGAGCGGGAGCGTGAGGGTCGAGAACGATAGGGATCATAAGGTCTTCTCTCCTCCCTACCACGATCATCCCGGCGATCATACTCGACATCCTGAGGAGGATTGGACATGCTGCGACGAAGCTTCCTGATATCGTAGTAGGATCGAGACATCGTACCTGCACGGTAAAACAAACAAAATTTAGAATTAATGGATTCACGAGGAAAGAGGTGCAATGAATGCTAATGCCATTATATAAAGTGTATCCTAAGTGGTGTGTTTCCCCCCAACCAACCTGAGTCTGAAGTTAGACTAGTACGGGCAGGCTCTTTGGCCTTAGCGGGAGTGGTTTCTTCAGAAGAGGTGAAGACTAAAGGATCCTTCCTGAAATCCTCTGAAGTGTATATAGTCTCAGGTAAGGGGAGATCCCCCAAACCCTGAAATATTTGCTCATCAGTACTAGGGACATCCCCCTCGGAAGCATGAAGTGGAAACTCTTGGGAGGATTTTGACTTTTCTAGAGAAGTAGTTTCCTCGGGGGCAATATATCCTTCACGATGCTTATCGGCCAGATTAGCCAATTCATCGTCTTGTGTAGAAGATGGAGAAGGTGAAGTTTGAAGAGGCGCTGTAGGAACTCCTGAGCCTTCTCCTGTCTCTGGGACTACCTCCACTGGAGGAATGTATGCGTATGGAACCGTCCCATGACCAATGCTACGAAAAACAGATAACAGCCCATGAAAGTGAAGGTATTCGTCTTTAAGGGCTTCGTCGATAGTCAAGAACTTCTGATCGCCATTAAGAAGTCGGTGCATCCGGTCAAAGAACACCTGATCTGATATCTGTTTGGGGTTGTCGACTGCAAACAAAAAGGAAAACATGTCAAGGTGATGATTCAAGAGTATGGAGCCCGGATTTAGAAAATCAGTGCTTTACTTGATTTTGTCCACCTCCTGGCGCATCCAGGCTGTCGCTTCACGTAGAACCATTCTAGTCTGGAATCTCCAGCTTTACTGCTGAATGGTGCAGAGATTATCTTCTTTTTTGGAACTGACTCGAAGTAGCAGAAAGATGGAGTCTCTCGAGTCCGATGCTTGAAATTATAGAAGAAGTGAACGTCATCGAACGTGAGCTCTATGCCTAAGATTTCACGATATGTTATGTACAAGGTGTGCAGATAGGCATATGAATTGGGATGCAACTGCATGGGGGCTATCCACATTTGTCTTAAAAAGTCAACGATGAAGGGAGAGAATGGAGGAATGGCGCCGACCATGCACATCAGTCGAGTGACCGTCATATATCCTTCTGGAGGGTTGTGGGGACGGTCAGAGCGTGAAGGCACTAGAGTGTCCCTTTTCATTATCCCGTACTTTAAGCAAATTCGAACAAGTCGATCGTTGTCGATTGTTGATTCAACGGAGTCTGGAGGTGATTCCAATATGACGGCCGATTCAAATTCATCAGGGGCTCGATTGTCACCAATCCCTCCTTCCTCCTCAAAACCCAGAGAAACTTCATTCTCTGAAGACACCTCGTCGCTTTCTCGATTTCCAACCCCGAAATCTGGACCCTCACTATCCCATTCTGGATCCGAAGGAGAAGATATATCATCGAGAGTGATTTTGTTAGAGGTTTCCGGGGCTTCTTTCCTCTCAGCTAGTCTGGAAGAGCGTCCGGGTCTCATTGTCATAGAACTATTGAAGAAGCAATAGCACGAATTAGAGTAAATTAGCCCGTACCCCCCTATGCGTGTGTGTGAACTAAAATGCGTGCAGCAAATGTGAGAAATGCAAAGTAAAGGTGCAACAATGTAAGACGAAACTTCGAAAAGAAAGTGATAGTCAGAGTAGTTCTTAATGTTCATTTATGTCCGCAAGGCACTATCCTAACTGTTCATGAAGTTAGAAGTAATATCTTTTAAATAGTTGGACAAAAGTTTGTGTTTTAGATTGAGTAGTTTTCGGTTCGGATGCAGACACCAGGTTCGGATCGGATAAGCAAAGGCTCACACTCAGAGAGATATATTCGGATCGGTTCGGGGATTGACTTTCGGGGCGGGTCGGATTAACCTGAATAACCATGCACCTATTCTCTCTTTTGTTTCACAACCCGGTCCGATCCGAGCGCATTAGTCTTGACCTCCATTTTATTCATAGGTCCGATCCGACCCGGTCAAACGAGATAAATCCCATTTCTTTGCCTTATTGCTCCGACCTGGTCCGGTTCTGTGAATTTCTCTCTTTTCCTTTTTCTCCTACAGTTCCCCCACCCGAACCGATCTCCTTCAGTTTCCTTCCTCTTCCTCCTCTTAAGTAGCGAACCCAACTCGATACCCCAAGCCTTAATTAAAATCAAGTGCTTAAGCACTCAAGTATTCAACGACGAATCTCAACACCCTCCACCAACGCCTCGAAATGGTGTCGATGTCATCAACGACGAAGGCGGAGGATGAAGGAAGCCGTGGCGATGGAATTAGTCAATTACCTTGCTAGAATCGTTCAACTTAACTGTGAATGTAAATTTAAAACAGTTATGGCAACGAGATTCAAGATTACAAGACTACCTATGTATTTGATTCAAAGATTGAAGCGAGAATTTTGAAGTTTCTTGGAAAGGCTAAGGTTTCGATGTGGAATCGGTTCGGTTGAGCAAAAACGGTGAATGAAAGAAAAGAAGAAAAGTAAAGTAAATTTATATAAAAAACAAGCTGACTATTCATATTCCCGATCGGACCGGCTCGAAAAGCCCAGTGACGCAGCTTAGCCCACTAATCCATTGCAGAGTATAGAAAGAAGAAGATCCGTCCGGGTCGGAACCCGAACCAGAAATCCGTTCGGGTCGGAGCCCGAACCGAACAGGATAATGAACAACAACTTGACATGTGAATTCAAAAGGAAGGATGAAGGTATTGTGCCATGGCAGTCAAAGCATGCTCCGTTTCCAACAGAAGCATCCTTTGAGGGGGCAAAGTGTTAGCCTACTTTGTGAACTAGGCAACACAAAGTCTAGATATCAGACATTGAAGGGCATTTTTAATTAGAAGACTTCGGTTCGGATCGGAGAAGACACTACAGCCTAGATCAGACAGCTGCAATCGTTCGGGTCGGGTTAGAGTAACGTATCGGTTTCGGTCGGATAAAATCTTCTATTCGGATCAGTGAGCTGTTAATGAGGAAATTAGAGGGGCACAGCTGTTCGGATCGGAGGGCAATATAGTCTCAATTGGATCGGAAAGCCATTTGATTGTTGCGGAGATTAGTCGGAACGGAACAGACTAAGGAGGAGAAAGCTTTGTATCCAAGCCAATCCGGGTCGGATCGGATATCTTGATCTGAACCCCTTATATGTGTGTCTCCGACCCGAGCCCATTTCCCATATCATTCTCCAGCAAAAGCGCCTGGATATCCGGATCGGCTATGACCAGTTCCTACCCATAACGTTCATTACTCTGATGCGTTGTCAACACAATAATTCATCCGAACCCGAGGCTAATGGGATGGACGACACGTGGCTCCGATCCGGATCGGGTTTTGAGCAAATTCACACCTATAAATACCCCGTCTGGAGACAAAGAAAAGGATCTTTTTTTCTGGCATTTGGAGAGTTCAACTACCTTCATAGCCCGAATTCCAGCAATCCCGGAAAATCCAAATCTTCTTTTGTTATTTGTTTTCAAACAATTGAGTGATTGTGAGTGAGTTGTAAGAGAGATCAAGTGAGTATATCATTGTATTTGCAACTGAATCATTGGAAATAGTGAAAAACAAGTGGACGTAGGCATTTCTTCGCCGAACCACTATAAATCATGTGTGTTCATTTTTATTTTTATCTCATTTCATTTTACTTTTAATCAATTTGGGTGTTAGAACCACTTTTTGGTCTAACATAACCTATTTGAAATGTCAAATAATCGTTTATATTTACTTTGTAAAAACTAATTACATAATGTTTATAATAGAACTTCTATTATAATTTTAACCTTGCTTTAATTATAAAAATATAATTTTTATAAATTAACTTCGTTGATTCGTCTGGCGATAATTCAACGTCTTAATAAAAGATGAATTTACGGTCGTCTACTGCCGCTTTCTTAATCGATATCGTCTATTGATTAAATCAAAATAAATGTTGAATTTCCATTCAACATCAATATCCACACAGGGTTTCAATGTCAGTTGGGTTCAAACAGTGCGTATAAAGCAAACAGTATATATAAATATTAAGGAACCCGGTTGGATTCCTCCAACCGGTTTCCTGCATCCACCGATGTTAGTCAACACAATCAACATAAATTCCATAATATGGAATACTATAATCAATAGGATTTATATCCAGCTAATGATGTACATATATGCAATGATATATATATATATATAATTTAACCAATTAAACTGTAATCGACCATCACACAACATTCAACCACTATTTAAAATATAATTAGAACAATTTAAAATAGATCAGAGTTAGTGAATTTACTCACCTTTGCGCGTTAACCGTTAAATAATGATTGTGTCGGTACACCGGATCAGACGTTATAGTTTCCACGAGCTCCTAGTGGTTACGAACTAGTTCCAATATACTCGGTTGCCTTTATCCCTTCACGGTTTCAGATCCATTCTCGGTCCGTCACACCTTTCTCTTTTATTTTATATTGGGCTTTACCTTTAATATGAACCGGCCCACTTCTAAAACCCCATCCGCCCCTTCAATCCCTTTTTCTGAAAAACAATGCTCCAACTCTCCCATCTTCCTAGCACTTGTCCCTTTTCCAGCCTAACTACGTTCTTTTTTTTATATATTTTTTTCATTTAGAAATGGGCTTCACCAATTGATTATTTACGGCCCAAAACCCACTGTTAACAACCCTTACCCGCAAAGTCCCTTCTTCCTCCATACAACAGCACGTTCCAGCATCTTTTTCATGTCCATTCGAGCTCTTCAAGTCTCCCAACTCAGTCCCCCTCCGTACTCCTTCAATGCACATATAGTACCACCTTCTCCACCTCCTGCTGAGACTTCAGCCCCCAACTGATGCACAGATGCCATGCATACACTTTACTATTCAACACTTTGTGCTTCAGACACTTAACTAACTTCTTTTCCCATTCACTTCTTTGATACCATGCACATAATAACTTCTCTAAAATGAACATGGTCCTCCAAGCACCCTTTCCAAACAAGCAAAGTATCTTCAAACGCAACACCAGATTTCACGTAAACCCCCTTCACCATATCTGCCACCATTCACTTGCTTCTCCGCCTTTCTTATCAGTGCCAATCCTTCTCGCACACAACAAATTCCGCTCCATATTAAAACAACGTAGCCTGCATGTTTTCATCATTTGAACCCGGTTGTTCCTCACCTCCGTGTGCTTCCATTCCAGACGCCATACTCCACTACTCCATCACCTTCGCGAATTATCTTCATCAATTTAACGCATGCACCTCCATACCTTACTACTCTCCTCCTTTGCCTCGTCCTCCACCATCACAGTCAACCCGTGACCTCCACTTGCGTCTACAAAGCAGAATGCGCGTCATCAGCTAGAAGCCGAGTGCGTTATATAACGTTGGAGCTTCTGGCTCTTTTAATACGCAGATGAATGCTTATGAAGTTTAGATTTTTCTTTAGAGGATAGTTTGATTTTTATTTATATTTTGATCGCCATTTAAGGATTTGATTCCTTCTTTTCTGGAAAGAGAACGCTTGTGTATTTATAGGATTTAATACTTGGTTGTGAAGGAATAGGCACTAGAATAGGCTGTAAATACAGCTTGAGTTTTCACTTCAAGGCGAGATGATGTATCAGGCGCGAGTTAGCTTAAGTGTGAAGGAGAGAGTTTTGTACAATTTATTTAATGCTTCAGCAATAGTGTGCTTTGAACATTCTTCTGTGTTGTATAAATCATGTTGTGAAGTCTCGCTTCATTTCCACGTCCTACGGGTAGGTTATAGGTTAGAGTAGATTAGGTTCTCTAAAAGAAACAGGAAGCCTATGAAAGGATGTAGTACCTTTTCTTCCTTGCTAAGGATCCTACATATATACATTCACGATTTAAATTTGATGAGACAATTTTTTATGAGTGTAAAGTTTCTTTTTTTTCTTTTAGATTTAGTCTTTATGTTAGCTGTTGGATATTCATACTATTTAATCGTAGGTCAACAGGCTTCATTTGTAGGCTGTGTGAAAAGGATGGGTGCACAACTTGACAGCCAAGTAATACTGTACACTAGTTGTCCTTCTGCCTAGCCCTTGCGAAAGATGTCTGGGTATGTGCGATTTCCTAAAGGAGGAAGCTGGTATTAGATTCGCAATAGGAATACTAGTATAATTTATTTGAAGCGTTTGATTTTTCTTGAGTCTGAAGTAACTAGGGGAGAGGTCTGCGTTTGCTTTACAAACATATCTGCTAGGAGTTGATGTTTGTTAGAACCTGTAGGTGTCTTACGCTTTGCTGATTTGAGTACAAAAGCTTTCTAAAATACTTAGCATCTGCAAGCTTATATCGTGTACAGAGATTGGCATGTGAAGGGTATTTTAATTTCATACAGTTTCAGTGTATATATGTATGTTTTAAAGTGTAAGCGTACCATGTTACGAAAAATTACATTCACGTCTGAGCCGTTACGGACATAAATAAGAATATGGTCGTGTCCAGCGAGGTGTCACTATCCCAAAAGTATAATAATATCGGTAGGTTAACTCATATTGTGAAACCCCGAAATATCGATATAGGGTGCAAAATAATCCAAATAAAAAGTAGCTTATTTAATTAATTAAAATTTACAGTAAAATTCTAAAAATTAAATTATCACTACGTCTCAAAAGAAACTTGTCCAAATTCGAAACTGATATCTAGTTATATCGAATAAACCGTTACGATCGATAAACGATTTTACAACGACTATTTGAATATTTGATTTTGATATAACTCAGAATCTATAATTTAAAATCTCGAATTTTCACTTCTGTTAGGAAGACACATTTAAACAGATCCCATCGTTTCTTATTTCGAAGAAATCTGGTTTATAACGAGTCTCGTACACTCAGTTGAAGTTTAGAACGTTAAATTATGAATTGCCGCAATATTATAGCCTCAATTATATTTAATTTATATTTTTATACGTTCAAATTCGTTTTAATAAAAAAATAAATCCACATATATTTCAAATTCAATATTTAAACTGATTTAAATATTCAAATACAAACCGATAAAAATGCGGGATGTTACAAGCTCGCTCGAACCAGACAACCATCTAGGAATGCACAACCGACCCAACACCAGGAGCGACCGATCACCTGCTTCTTAAAGCCAAAATCCCAGGATTTTTCCACTTGTACGACCGACCCTGATCACCTCTGCTTCGTGCGACCGATCCCTGTTTCTATCTTGTCCTCCAAGAAACTACTCCAGGTGCGAACGACCCCCTTCGTGCAACCTAAAATCTGCACTTTACTAATCCCGCTCCGATTTCCACCAAAACTTCGCCAAACATTAGATTCGACAAAATCAACTTGTCTAATCCATCAAATATGATAAAAAAACACGATATGAATCTGCTAACAAAAACAATAGTTTTCCCCAAACCATATATAATCACACCAAAAACCATTATGAATGAACATATGAACAAAACTAAAGATCTAACTTGCATAATTATACAGAATAACACAGAATCAATGATTTAAACTTACTAGATGAGATCATAGGGTGATTCATGGAACATGGACTAAACATGGTGTAGATCCAAGGTAAAACACTTAAATATGATTAAAAAAACATGCACAAACACTTATATACTTCATTGCATTCGTGTGAGAGATGTAAATCACTCACTGATCCTCCAGATTAAGCTAAAATCAATGGAATATGAATCCGGAAAGCAAGCACCTCACATCAAACACCTTGATCCGATGATTCCTTTCCTCAATTGATGTAGATCTAGCCTCCAATGGTGTAGATCATCAATTTCTCTCCTTGGATTATGATTTCTAATGGTGGAAAGGTGTTAGAGGAAAGAGGAGCACAAGGCACCAAATGGGAGAATGAGAAACTAAACTATTTCCCATATCCCTCACCCCCTATTTATACTCTTTCATCAACCCACGAATGGGCCTTCCCCAAATCAGCCCATTAGACTCCCAAAACCTGGACAACTAACTAAAAACCTTAAAACAGCGATTTCTCCCAAACTGCTGAGCCAAATCTTTAATGTAACCACTCTACAGAAAGGCAACCATCAATTCCTTTCCAATGGCAAAGGTCTCATCCTATGATTTGGCCTGAGTCAAAAGTTATGCCCTATACAAGACTGACAGGGGAAAAATGGTCACAAACAAAATTGGTAAAAATTATGGACATGTCTCACATCCCCATAAGTAACATATCAAAAGATGAGATTGATCCAACCCTCAAGAAATAAAATAAAAATATTTTACGATCTTCTGATACGTAAAATGCGGCCTGTTACACGACCCATGGGGTCGACACCGATAGGGGACGGGGTCGACCCATAACGGGCCAATTCACCTCCCTCATTTCCCGCTCTAATTTCCAATTCTGGATTTTATTTATTTATATTTAAATGGATTATATATATAAACTTCAAACCTTAATATCTTCTTCATATGATGTCCGTTTTACGCAAACTCGGAGTCTATCTTAAGCAAAACTCCGAGATGAACGCAATGTATAGTCCATTTTACTTAATTTCCAACATTTAGTTAAGTATTCTTTAGTTTATCATTATAGTGTTCTTTAAATTCATGGGGTGTTACAAAATTCTTAATAAAAAAATTTGGGGATCTAGCTTACTTTCTGGGAATAGAGGCATCATGAACGAGCAATAATAAATTATATTTAAATCATAGGAAGTATATTTTAAAAATACTTGTCGGGAAGAATAAGGACAAGGCGAACCTACTTACCACTCCAATGACAAGTAACTTGCATGTTAGAAAAGAAATGGGAGAGCCTATATCTAACGAAAAACAATACAGGAGCATTGTGGAAGCACTTCAACATGTCAGAATTACAAGACCAGACATTTCAAACAGTGTAAACATAGTCAGTTCATACAAAAGCTCTTAAGTGAATATTGTAAGGAAATTAAAAGAATTTTAAGATACCTCAAGGGTGCTTTCAGTAAAGGTCTTATCATGAAATCTAGTAACAAGCTCAAAATCAATGCATTTTTTGATGCATACCAGGCAAATGACTATGGTGATAAAAAATCTACAAGTGGCTACCTCATATTCCTAGGCAAAAATCCAGTTTCATGGTGTGTAAAGAAACAAAATACGGTATCAAGATCAAGTACTAAAGCAGAAAATTGCAATGTAGCAAGTACAAGTACTGAAAATGCAGATTTTGTTACTTTTAAGTGAATTAAGATTCAGACAGAAAACAAGGGAGCAATTTGGTGTGATAACCTAAGCATTATTGCTTTAACTTCCAACCAAGTATTACATTCGAGAACCAAACACTTAGAATTGGACATATACTTCATTAGAGAACTTGTTAAAAAAGGAAAATTGCAAGTGAGTCGCGTACCTTCCACGTACCAGATTGCTGATATTCTAACCAAGCTTCTGTAGAAACATAGATTTGGAGAACTGAGAGACAAACTTTGTGTCTTTGAACTTAACAGTCCTCAAACATCTGAAAGCTCACTTGGCCATGTTACTAACAAGAAATTCAGAGACGAAGAACCAACTCCAAGTGGCGAATACGATAGATCCACCACTAAAGGCCATACATCTGTCATGGATGACTCAATAAGCTCTAGTCACTTTGCCATGGTAAGAATCAATTCCAAGGAGGCAAATGTGACGGATCCATCATTAAAGGCCATGGATGACTTAGTTGCCTCCAAATTGACCAATGAAAACATCATATTTAAAGAGATTTAGCAAGAAGAAGTCAAAGGAGAGTGATTTGAAGATATCGGCGGAAGCCATTGTTTATCTCCTTCAAACATTAATTTGAAGATGTTGGCATACGATTTGTTGGGGGGATGAAGAGATAATATAAAGGTTGTATGTTGTATAAAGTATTTTATGTCTGGTTTGTGGGATGTATACCAAAGTCTAGTTATAAATTATTATATAAATTGAAGTACTCTGTACAATTCATTTTTGTTCCACAATACAAAATTTCGTTCTTTCTTACAAAACACAATATCAATTATTTATTATAACTGCCTTGTTGACATAAAATTTTATACTAAAGTATGTCGCCTATGTTTTTATGGTGATATATATATATTATATATAATAGATGTGATCATATTTTAGTAAATCAATATTGTGAATAAAATGAATACTAATACTATTTAATCAATTTAGCCAAAATTAGGACTATACTAAAAAAAATGAAAAAGATGCTACGAAAATAGGGTATGCATTTAAAATTAAGAAAAAGTAAGCCATTTGAAATCTCGAATGAACCCAAGGCCGAGAGTTAGTGAAAAAACAATTAAAACAATCCAAGGAGAAAGTTATGGTAATCTAAATGTCTGAATTAGGAGGTCAGAAGTCTCAAAATTTTACGATGGCAAACAAAAGAAATAATTATAAACTTACAAGTTCATATGTTCGAAATTCACATTTTGACGTTTGAGCTCAAAATTCAACTTCTGAATATTGTGTCAGAAGTCTAATACTCGCAGTTGTTTTTATAGCAAGTTAGGCGTCCGATGTTAGAAACGAGACATCTAAAAGTAAGAATAGGCATCTGAAGAGTTATGTCAAATGTTTGAATAACTGATGTATGCATAAGGTATACCCAGACACATGAGGACCAATAGAATAGTTAAAATTGGTTTATTATGAATGTAATGAAGTAGAATGAGAAACATACTCTTATATGGTGAATGTATTATACTGTGCCATTTGTTCAGAATTTTTTGGAAGAGTATTGATAATGTTCAACCAGGACCGACTTATAAGTTGTCTAAGCACATTAATAGGAATAATATACGTAGTTAATTAGGTATATAACTTGGTAAGGTAAGGTCTGCGGATTGTACAGAAATGAGATACATAGAAGGAATGATATGATTGGAACACTTTGAAACGATGCATGTTCGACGAATGTTATGTCAGCAACATGTTAAACTATCACTGTTTCGAATCTCAGGGATACAACGTGATATATCTGTTTAATCTCTACCTGAAACAAAATAGCACATCTCGTTTCTAACATATCATGTAAGTTATGATAATCGAATGATATATAAATCAAGGTTTTTGTTTTTTGACAAAAATTTAAAACCCATGCCTGACCGAAAAAATAATTAAAAATCTCAGATATATTCTGTATAATCTCATGTCGTTTTAGTAACGAACCCTTCTCTTTTAATTGCTAAAATTAACTTGATTTTTTTCTAAATCGATCAACCTTATAGTAGATATCTGAGTCACATCTCGATTCACTTGAAAAATACCTTTTTTAAGACATATAAATTATTCTTTTTACCAGTTAGCTTGTTAAAAAATGGACTTTATTTTACCATGATTATTTTTTTGCTTGTATGTAAATGGAAGACTTAAAAAGAGTCATGTCTAATGTCTAATTGTAATGTATACTTTACATGTTATACGACTATGTCATATACTCATATACATTTTACAATAATTAATGTCTTCATATTCATAGTTTTTTACATGCATATTACTTATGAAAGTATGTATTTTATATTGTATTATATGTAACTTTTAATGTTTTGGATCAATTTTATGTTTTATGTCTCACAATAAGTCAATTTCATGTATCATAAATTGTAAGTTATAATCTATTTATACTTTGTTATTTTTTAGTTTAAGCATACCAAGACTTATGAATATGAATGTTCTTTCGTAGGTTAATAACAATAGAGCGATTACACAATTCAAGTTTAAGTTATTATTTTTATAGTAACATTCATAAAAATTATTTTGTAATAATATCAATTTTGATATATCATACTCCCTGAGATTGTTTTGAAATGGCTTTGACACCCGAGATAGACTTTGAAATGAACACCCGAGTTAGACTCATCTCGTGCGAGATTGTCCTATATACGAGTTCGAGTTTTTGGAATCTGCATGATTAGACATGGTCAATATTTGAGATTTAAACCTTGGAAATAATAAACATACCAAGAAGGATATGGTTGTGGAAGGTGTTGAAATAGTACAAGTCACATGCCTAGGGTATGATAATAATCAAGTATATCAGTTTGTGTAGATGTTTATATAGTACTTTTACTCATAAAGAGTAGTATAACTAAGATGCCATGGTAAATATTCTAAGAAGAGAAAATTTACACCTTAAACCGAGTCCCAAAGAGTTCTCTATAAAGATGAGCATGTCCAACAGTTTACAAACCATAATATTACGATTTGTAATATTACGGTTGAATATTCAATGCCGGAGTTAATAAGTGGACACTGATTTAATCAGTGCCCTAGAGTGAGCACTGATTAAATCAACACTAGGGCTGCACAAAGTATGGGTTGGGTCGGGTTGGACCAAATACTACATCCGACCCGCATAGGTATGGGTTTAAGGAAGTTCAACCCGTATCCGACCCTATATGAGGTTGGATATGGGTTGGGTTGAAGTATGGGTTGGGTCGGATTTAGTAGGGTTGGGTTGGGTTGCTTGAATATTATAAAAAATGAGAATAAAGGGAGTTTTTTTAAAAGTAGTATTAAAATATTCAACATAATATATTAGATTTTTGCTAGCATAATGTATTTAAAATAATTGATTCATTATAAGATATATTTTATTAAAATTTCATTGTAAAACACAATATACAAAATTAATTTACTATATAGTAGAACTAGTGTTTCATTTTAAGATACACTGAAATGCACTTTAAAATATATTTTCCAAATTCTATCTAGTTTGGATTGACATGAAATATGATTTTTGTATATTTACTATAGAATACATAAACATTATTCTAGGATTACACTATTCTCATTTTTAGTAGGTTGATATTAAATTATTTTTTTAATATAGGGTTGGGTTGGGTTAAAATAAGGTTGGGTTGAACAAAATAACAAACCCGACCCGTATGTAGTATGGGTTATATATTGTAACCCATATCCGACCCGAACTAGGATGAGTTGGGTTGGGTTTATGTGGGTTGGGTCGGGTTGGTGGGTTGGGTCGGGTTGGATATGGGTTGTGTGCAGCCCTAATCAACACCTATTTATAAGGCTTTGTTAAAGTCAGCACCTCCCAGCCAGGTGCTGATTTAATCAATGCCCATAAATAGAGCGTTGATTAAATCAATGGCCAAGGCCCTATCGGACATTTCCCAGTTCCATCTGCATGAATTTCACCATTAGTTATTTTTAATCGAATATCGCATTGAGATGACATCTCGTGTGACCAAAATCGATAGATGAACCGTTAATGTGTTGTTGATCAGTGTATGCTTCATGTTGGTACTTTATACTATGTTACTGTGTTATTAATCATGTGTGTTTTCCAAGAAAACTGGTTAAATAACTAGATCGTCTTATTAACCGAATTACATTTTTGACATGCATACATCATGAAAGAAAGATAACCGTGGAGATACAACTTGTAATAAGCATAAAGATTCAACTGATTATAACCAATTTTGAGTAGTATATCATAAAATACGAAAACTTCTAATTTAAACCATTTTGAAGTTGGTAATTTGCATGACTAAGATCATAGACTTGATTACATAGCTTTCTGATTTCTACTTCCATTTCAAAAGCACATGTAATAGCCTTGGAAGGAAAACGATCATTTACCTAATATCCAAATTCAGATCCATTTGGACGTACCGGACAATAATAATATCTGCAACCAACATCGTTTCCATGTCGAACGACTAGTAGTGATGCTTCAAAACCATAGAAACATACAATATATGCATATTGTACCTCGTCCACTTCAACCGCATTTTGGGCTGGAGGAATTACAACTAGTGATCTTTGGGTACGTTGATGGAATTTTTGTTATTGCCGATGGTCAATTTGTAGTTGATGCATCCCTTCATCAAGCTGTCTTTGTCATAATCCCTTGTAATGTCAGTCTTCCATTTCAATGCACCATTATTCGGTTCTTTAGGTGAAATGGATTAGGATTTGATGGTCCAGACAAAATGTCGGTGTAATCGTATGACGATGGATACGAAATTAGCATTTTTATGAATTTAGATAAATTTGCATATTAGTTTATCTCACATTTTCTAGTATTTATGAGTGAATGCAAGCAAAAAAATACTCAACGGTTCATTTGAAAAATGATTGAATGCTGGCAAGTGCAAAAAATACCTTTTGACGTTAGCTATGGTCGCTGAATATGACTTGACACTAACTTTCTTTACATAAAGTTGCTACAGTCAGTATCTTGACACTGGATATGACTGGACATTGTAGCAACTTAAGTGCTCCACAAATTGTCCTAACACTGGATGCGACTGGACACTGTAGTCACTTTCTTTACGTAATGTGGCTACATAGATTCTTTTGACATTTAATGCTACTGGACAATGCGACTAGCAGCAATATGTATTATTATTGAGACTTTTTAGATGTTCATCTTCTTCTGTAGATTTAAAAATAACTTAATAAAAACGTGGAACATTAATTTTTCTTCTTTGGAATTACATGTTCTCATGAAAGCATATATTGAAGTTGATCGTAAGCATGATCTAATGCTACAAGTAGGTGGGGGCTAAGCCATGAAGGGTTAAGGAATATGGTGACAAAAGTTTATAATAACCATTCTAACTGCCTGACTAGACGGTTGTCTTTTGAGATACATAAAGCGCATCATGGGTTTACAGAAGATGGTGATTAATATCGTGAGATTATCGAGATTGTGGAAGAACAAGACTTTTTCAAGCAAATAAATCTACATTTGATTTGTGTTACCTATTGGAATACATAATCGAATTTATTGGTCAAAGCGTATGAACTTCGCTATAGTTGGCTTACGTGTATGGCTCTGAATAAGCAGTACTACAACTTTAGGCTTATGGTATTTTTCTATGTTATTTATGTCTGTTAGTTAAAAATGCTCGAAAGTTTATGTTGTATGTTTTTGCAATGTATTATGGCTGCTATGTAAGTATTATGAAGCAAATTTTAACTCCATAAGTTAACTCATGTTTAATTCAACAGAGTACGACCCCATACCGTCTAACTCCATATTTTAAAATATTCAATTTAGTTAATGAAATATATATGGTTTACTCAATCTACACACTTAACGATGTTCTTTGTAATTTAGTCGTAGCACATGTGATGTTTTGTATTGTCTCTACTGATATAGATTCCAATCTATACCATATGCCATGGGACAACGTGGTGAGTTGTCACAATCAATATAAAACAATGTGATAACTTGCTATGTGACATATGATGGTGTTTTCAAGTCATTTTTTATATATGGCTGTTAAATTGCAAGGAATAGCTCATATCAAAAAATATAAACACAAAAATGAGTTCATCATGGTTTCTCGAGTGCATGCTCGCTTCCGACGGCGATTTTGAGGAAGAAGCTATCCTTCAGGAGGAAGCCAAAGAAATACAAGAAGTTATCAACATATGTCAAGAAGCTTATTGTTCATCATCTATAAAACGAGGCGGATTGGTTCCCCTAAGGAAGTTTATAGATCATAACTAAGCTGCATACCATGAATCTCTAATGCAAGATTACTTTAATGTCAACTTCGCTTATGGAGCAGATATGTTCCGATGAAGATATCGAATGAGTAGAGAACTATTTCTATGAATTTTGGTAGGTATTAAATATAATAACTAGTACTTTAGGTACAAACCATGTGGTTCAAAAACACAGGGCCTTACCGATGAAAAAAATGACAGTCGTTATGAGAATATTAGCTTATGGCACTCCTGCAAATGTATATCAAGTTGCAGAGAGCATGGAACTTGATACGCTAGAAAAATCTTTGAATCTGTGGTAGATGTCTAAGGGACGGAGTACATATGGTCTTTGAACGAAGCCGATATAGTGCGCATTAGAGAAATGCACGAAACTATAGGATGGATGGGCATGTTGGGAAATCTTTGCTGTATGCATTGGGAATGAAACAATTGCCACCAAGCCATATCAAGGTTCTTACAATGGCAAGGAAAGATGATCTACCATCATTTTGGAAGCTGTAACATCACATGATTTATGGATTTGGCATGCTTTCTTTAGAATGCCTGGTTTTAACAACTTCTTAAATGTTATTGGAAAATAACATCTATTTAACGATCAAGCTCAAGGTCAGGTACCTCCAGTAACTGTTAGCCTACTTCGTGACCAGGCCACCCAAAGCCCAAGTGATCAACATTGATCGGTAACTGCTTGGATAAAGTGACAAAGCATAGGTAAGATTGGATTTTAGCATACATAAGTGTCGGGTCGAATGTAGTCTCCAGATCGGATCACGACCTTTGATCTAATCACCCAGCTCAGATGAAAGCAACATGGATGCATCAGAACACCACCGAGTCAGTTCAAATGGACAACGTGGATCAGATCAGACTCAACCCACATACTTATATGATGAAAGTAGCAAAAACCAGGCACCATCAGATCAGGTCAAATGGGCTCGACCCGACCCGCCTAAACATATGCAAGGCAACCTGGAATCATCAATTTGGTTCGGATTGGAAAAGCAGTGGCCCGACCCCATGTTAACAGACCTATAGTGGCTTCTTAGTCAATCGATGACCTAATCTTTAGCTTGTAAACTTGGATCAGTTAACACTCGATAAGGCATGAAGTATAGAAGCTTTCTCCACTACTTCCTGATATCATCTCAAGGCTTGCCATGTGGTAGTAGACCCGAGCCTCTTAAATGCCTATAAATACATGGAAATGCAACAATTTCAGGAGACTTTTTGGCCATATGAAGCTCCACATTCCTTATCCATGGATTTTAATTATCTTCCATTTTGAAATAAGACCGATAAATACGATTGTATTCAAGAGATTGAGTGGATATACTCATTGTACGTGTAATTCTTTATCAAATCAAAGAACTATAAAGTGGACGTAGGTTCACTAATGTCAAATCACTATAAATCTCATGTGTTTGATTTCTTTCCTATGTTTTTAGCTTATGATTCTTAATTATTCTCTATAAAATCTAGTCAATTGGGTGTTTGTGCCATTTTTTGGTCTAACATTTTGGTGTTTTCACAAAGAAATGAAGATTCTCGGCGTTTAAGGATTTTCCAGTCTACTTATTGGATCACCAAGTCGGATGAGGGGATCCTATGAATTCTACATTGACTTTACAATAGTGGAGATCATTAGACGTGAAGCAACCTCCATGTTATCTAGCAGCAGTCATTAAAGTTCAGAAACAAAATCTAGAAAAGCTTCCGGATCAGGTCCCAGCTTTGGGTCGGATGAAGGGCTCGGATCGAATCAGTGCACGGCTCAGATGGAAACAGGATTTTTGCATCGTGGCTTGAATGGTTCGGGTCAGGTTCGACCCGACCCCACAATATCGCACACGAAGGCACCGACACTCACATTGCATCAGCTCGAACAAACAACATCCGACCTGCAGCTCCCAAAGGCATATCCGACTCGCAGCTCCCAAAGAGACACAGTCGACCTGCATCCCGCGACCCGAAGATACTTTCGAATCGCAACTTAAAGGCAAAATCCTACCCGACCTGACATAGTCATTTATGGGGAAAATTATGTTTCTAAGGCCATTTCATAAAAAGCTCTCCACAGGGTCGGTGGAGCCCTAGACCCCCATCGGCGTTGCATCCAGACCCGTTGACGGCTCGCTTTCGGCTCGGCATATATTTTGTCCAGCAATAGTTGTCAAATCTTATTAATCAAGATTACAGAGATAGTCTGAGAATATTACAGTAAAATGGCGATGACTGGGATCCTTCCAAGAGCCACCTACTGATGTTATTCAGTGTGAGGAGCTATCAAGCAGATTCAGCATGTTAACTATGACCGTATACGAGAGAAAGATTGTTTCCCGACAACCTCCTCTTTTGGGGTTCCGTTGGTGTATAGACTCCACCAATCCAACTGACATTATTCCTGAATGAGTAGCGACCACCTGGTTTACATGAATTAAACCTGTCCCACTGGCGGAGTCTCGAATAACATTAATATAGAGTAGTCTAGGCACTATTCCGAAGATGACTCAGATGATCCTGGAGATGATGATGCTCAATGACGGGATACCAGAAAGCGATTAATGATCCTAACACTTCAAAGCTACACTTCACCTGTACGATGTGATGAAAGACATATGTCCTGCGGCTCTTGAGGAACCTAGCAACCGATCTGCTATCAACCGCATCGATGAAGATTGATTTCTGCCGGATAAGGGTTAAATCAACATACTTTATTGCCCAGAGTCAGGTACCAGCGAAGCCACCACAGGTTATGATTGGACCTATGGATCCTTACCCAGATGATAACAACTTGACTGCTCATCAGCTACCATGCAACCAACCCTAGTAGAACTCAGAGTTTACATTGCATCTTGGTGTCTATTGTTAAAATTTCCAATCCAAGCTGGAGTGGGAATGGTCTATGGTGACCAAATTACTAGAAGAGCCTGCTATTTAGCTAAATAGAAGATGTTACATGGTGAAGATGGCATAAAACCCAAGAATGCTTTCCCTCATGCAAAGGAGGCATCGGTGTAGCAAGTAAAGAAAGCATCGCAGAAGGAGTCTCTCGATTACCTGTCCGAAGACATAGATCCATGAGAGGATGAACATTCAGGATGTAGAAGGGCAACACTTAATGAAGCAATGATGGATATTCCGATTGATAATGACGACCTAGCAAAGGTCTTGAAAATCAGATCTCATTTGGACCCCCTCCAAACGAGGAAACTGACAGACTTTCTACGATCCAATCTGGACGTATTTGCATGGAACCATGCTGACATGTGAGAGATTTTGCCATTGATAATGAGTCATGCACTGAACATTAACCCAAAGTATGCTTCCATCAAGTAAAAGAGACGTATGCTTGGTCCAGAGAGGTCAGCTGCTTTAAAAGAAGAAGTCAAGAATCTATGAGGCAACAATTTTATATGAGATGTCACATATCCCGATTGGATATCAAATCCCGTAAACAAGCTAGTTAGAAATGGCTTGCATGCATCGATTTTTCAGATTTGAATAAAACTTGTCCAAAAGACAGCTTTTGTTACCAAGAATTAATCAGCTAGTGGATTCGATGGCTGGGCATGAGCTTCTATCTTTTATGGATGCATACTCAGGTTACAACCAGATTTCTATGCACATGCCTGATCAAGAACATACCAGTTTTGCTAGAGACCTTGGACTATACTATTACGTGGTGATGCCTTCCAAACTGAAGAATGCCGGAGCAACGTACCAGCGCTTGGTGAATCGTATGTTCCACAACCATATTGGAAAGTCCATGGAAGTCTATGTAGATGATATGCTTGTAAATCCCAAGCGATCAACCGACCACATTTTAGATTTGGCAGAGAATTAAAGATGTTCAAAGTTTGGTAGGGAAGGTGGCAGAGTAGATTTGCTTCCACAGCTACTGACAATGCATCCCTTTCTTCGATTTGATAAAGCGAGGAAAAGGCCATTTGAATGGACCCCGGAATGCATTGAAGCCTTACAGAACCTGCTAAATCGTTTAGAGAGGCCCCCGATATTGTCCAAGCTAGTGGCTAACGAAGATTGATTCATAACTTAGCTGCGTCATCGAACACAATCAGTTCGACACTGGTTCGTGAGGAGGATATAATCCAGATACCAGTGTATTATGTGAGCAAGAAGTTAGCAGTGACAAAGTGCAACTACCCAAAGATTGAAAAGCTCGCTTACATCTTGTTGGTATCTTCAAGAAAGCTTCGCCACTATCTCCAAGCTCATCCAATTATGATATACAATGATTCGCCATTAAGGCAAGTCCTGCAACGACCTAATGCGCCTGGAAGATTGCTCAAATTGAACATCGAGCTAAGCCAATTCGATCTCAATTTCCTCCCAAGAAAGTCTATATGGGGGCACGCATTAGCTGACTTCATCACTGAGTTATACGTTCCCGAAGAGAATGTGTTAGGTGAAGAAGATAGACCCTCAAAATGGAAGATGGAGTCAAGCTCCTAGAAGTTGTACACCGACGGTGCTAAAGATGATCGACGGTCCGGCGCCGGAGTCGTGTTGATGACTCCTGGAGGACGGTCAATTTATTATGCCTTGCAATTGGATTTCCCCACTACTAACAACGGTTCCGAGTACGAGGCCCTGATTGCCATGTTGAAACTCGCTATAGAGTTGGAAGTACCCATGTTAAACATCTTTTGTGACTCTCAGATTTTTGTTTACTAGGGTTGGAAGGAACTCCAAGCAAAAGGACCACGACTCGCAACTTACCTAAGGAGGGTTGAAGAATTGTTAGATGGCCTAGGATATTACTGCATATCCTATATAACACGATCAGAAAATCATAAGGCGGAGAAACAAGCTAGCCAAATTAGCAAGCTACAACAATCCGAAAGAGATAGAAATGGTCCTGATCAAGGAACTAGATGCTCCGAGCATTGATTAGATGGAAGTTGATCTAGTGTTGGTGGCTGAACCCGAGAGAGTCATGAATGACCCCCATAAGGAACTTCCTACAGCATGGAACGTACGCTTCCGACAAGAAAAAGATAAAGGCATACCATCGTTTGCAAAGCCTAAAGATACAACATTCAAGGCGACATTGCTTATTTCCCTTGGAAGGTCATCTCGAGATAGATATCAATGAATCTCATTGTCGAATTTGCATGCCTTGAATTATTCGATAAAAGCACTTGTCGACTTCCTTCTTGATGGAAGATGTACACGAATGGCACTTCTAGCGGTTAACATTTTGACAATAGAATGTGAAGATTCACAATTCGGCTACCTTCATTGACAATTCGTTGACTGATTCATGCCCCAGACGCAGGTGGCAACTCAGACATCTTATCATGGATTGCTCATTATTCGAATATCCAGTTCGAAGCTAGCGTAACGTTACCTTACATAACCGACTGCCTCAGTCTTGCCTGAAGATTAGCGAGTTAAAGGTTTGGAACACTTAGGCTTGGATGTTGATTGATTGTCTACACATCAGCTCTTATTCCCGATGTGGGATCAAAGATAGATGTGGGTGGACCAGTCATGTTTATATTCATAACCCCCGCATCACTTCCTGGCATGGAAAGTGCGAAGTTTCTATAAGCATGGGGTCCTTACTCTCTTACTAATTTTCATTATAGCACCAACAAGATGAGATGCAACCTTTAGTGGTTTTGATCTGATTACCTGACCCTCATTCCTTACCCTTGACGTGAGGGGGCAAGAAGGTGATTCAAAGGAGATGCGACCTCGTCATTCGCTCACCAGAGTCTGCTTAACCGCCTTTATCATTCTAAGACCCCAATCAAGGTCTATTTATTCTTGGGATTGTCACCACAAGACAGTTCGAAAAGACTTTCGTCATCAGCTAAGGTCTTTTGCAGTCATCCGTTGGTAAAGACAGGACAAGGCAAAGTGGATTGGCAAAAAACATGCAATGCCATTTTTTCTCAGAATGATATTCATTTCTTTAACAGGATTATTCTTTAACCATGACTCTTATATTTTTCATGTTTTATGAGTTATTGACGTAATTAACTCAAAGAATTTATATGTGGATGGTGTAGGTACCCCGCATCTGGTACCGATTAGACTTCTACCACCCGCATGCAGAATTATGGACCATTGCCATAATGAGCCTGACTGAACCGCTCATTTACAAACCATTCCCTCCATGTGAGGAAATTTGAATAGCTCAAGATGGATCTGATATGACCATTCACTTTTTGACTCATGCATGGAAAACCTCAAGACAATTGTGCGTTGATCTTTGCATTACAAGGTCGGAATCTAACTCCAGATGGACACGGTTCGACCGTCTATAAGGCCCAATCCCATGCTTGATGCCACCAGATTACATGAATACAAATAAAGGATTTAGCACTATCCCCTGATATGCTTACTTTTCAATCATGAATTATACTTTTACATGATTCTTGAGTTATTAACATGGCTAACTCATGCGATATTAATGATGCAGGTACCCGAAGTTTGGCGCCAATCAGTCCTCCCATAGATTGATTGGAGGAACGCAAAGCTTAAGTGAACGTGATTCGACTGTTTGCCCAACTAACTCTGATCCTCAGAGCTTGGATAGGAGTATAAACCTAAGATGAGTGTGATAGGTTCGCCAAGATTAAATACCACTCGATCCCTAACTCTAAACCTGACTTACGAAGGGAAAGTATAAAGGACGAACAACGACGTCCATCACACAGACTCCATCCCATGATTCGACGGGACAAGAGAGACTTGATTGACGCAGATGGCCACCTCTACCCATGAATAAGAGATTAAAAGGTAGCACCTTTGTAAGTGTGACCGACCACTTGCCCGACGAGCTCCATTCGCCAGAGTGAATCATGGAGTACAGATTAAATTCAAGTTAAAAAAATGACACTCGACTCGGCAGAATCCCACTCGTGGAAATAGAGCGTAGAAGGAAAGCCGGGGAAAATGACACGACCGTTCGCTTGACCAACTCAAACTCTCATGATTTGATAGTGAGTATAAAGATGGGCGTGATTGGTTCACCACGATAGGAAAGCGCCTTAACCACACTCTAACCTGAGCATACGACATGAGAGTATAAAAGCACTGAGACCAAGTGCTGAAAGAAGTTGGCTCCTAACCCACAGAAGGATTGGGGGTAAGACGAAAGCTGAGCCTGGATTCCCCATAGAGGGATTGGGAGCAATACAACGTCGCTACGAATCAATCCCGAACAAGCCCTGGCCATGCAGTTTATTCAAGATAGATTGGGGGCATACACATACACATCACCCCCTTTTTTGATAACTAAAATGTAATATGTTGATCTGCTAATTATTACTTGGTTTAGTAATATTTTTTTACTACGGGAATTTTGATTTGCAGGTATGCTAGATTAAAACCCTTGTTTGATTGTGATGTGATTTATTATCTATTACTTAGTTTAGTAATAGTTAGATTACGAGTACATTTGATCGAAATATGTAATAAGCTTGCAAGTCTGTGACATTGCAAAAACATTGCTTTATTTACAGAATGCAGGCTTGTACAATATAATAGGACAAGATATCGAGAGCCGTACAAGCAAAAACCACAGCAGGCCAGTGGAAAACAAGCAAAGGGCCCCATCCTGAAGGCTAGCGCTGATGCCTAATGTTAAACTTCCCACGCGACTCAAGGCGACGATCAAAAGGAAGGCTTGAGAGCGGATTGTTTAATGACGTGTCAAATGACTTAAAGCAACAACCGAAAGGAGGCCCTAAGAGTGATATATCAAATCAACATACACACCAACGAGTGGCTACCTATAGCTGAAGTGCAATGACGAGTATCACCTTACAAGTACATTGAATGGAAAATGCAATGGCTCGAGCACTTGAATAACACAATCATCAAAGTTTTGAAAGTAATGTCTCTTTCTCATGCACACATATTTAAGTTCGAAAGGGATGTGATCGACCACCTGTCTTTTGTTGCTACCCACGAACTGGGGGCATAATTATTGAAAGTATTTATGAATGGCATAACTTACTTGTCTGCATCTAACTTATGCTTTGATCCTGATAGGCCGCTTAAGGACCACGAAATGGATGTAGAGTGAACATCCATTTTCTAATCCCTAACCAACTTCCTGAGTAGAAGGGTCACATAAGACCAGACATGGATTAACTATCCTATATCGCACACGGATGCAACCGCTTTGTCTACGGCCGCTCACTTGATGCGGGGGCAAGAAAGAACACTCAAGGCAACTAAAGTTTTACTTTTCGCCACTTGACTCCAATCCTTAGAGCTTGGATGGGAGACTAGAGATTAGCATGGGTTGAATACCAGTAAATCCTTTTACATCCAACTTTAACTCATGAACCATGACTCAATGAGGGAGTATGAATTCAAAGAATACAAAATTTGATGCTCCCTACTCAGCAAAACCCCCATGGATAGGGGCACGGGATACAAGCTTCGAGCAGCATGATTTGACTCCCTGATGATTTTATGCACATTTACTACCCTCGGAGTTCCGCAAGATCCCATACTACAACCAAAAGAATGACTCCCCAAGATTAATCTACATACATCTGAGCAACAAATCATCATCCATAATTAAATGGCAGGAGCCTGATTGACGGCTATTACATATGTGGAACCAAGAAGCCTGAGGCTGGCTTCCACCCACTCCAGGACTTTATGTTAAGGGTACCAGCGCTAAATTGGACAGTTGGCAACAACTTCTCAAAGATGAAGGTCAGATTGCTAACATTATTTGACACTTCAGCAGAGGTGTCACATTCACAAAAGTCCGATAGATTGACCCGAACCGTTTACGGTGTTGATGGCAGTAGTATCTGGTATTTTGGATAACTCGGACTTTAAAATATCTCTACAATGAGATTCACTCGGAGATCTTGGTGGATTCACCTCTAAGGCAGACAGATTCCTGCAATAAGAGGATACTAACATTGAGATGGATATTCTAAATGTTTTCATGGCAAAGGATGGAGGACCATACAAATCTCGAAATGATAAGGGCAAGGGAAGATTCGCAGAAAAGAATAATAGGATTGTGCGATTCTAGAGAGAGCCAATTTTATTGATCAAAGCACCAATCCTATTTATTAAGCTCAATGGAACCGAGTAAGAGAAATAGACTCAACTAACTCCTTAACGACATTCATCCATTTGCATTTAATGGACTTACTCAACTCCAGGAATGACCCGATGAGAGTAGCTAAATTCGCTGACGCACGATGTGGAAATCCTCGTCTTTTGATTAAAGTTAAGGGATGACACAAAAGAGAATGTGACTCGACCATTCATGTATAAAACTCCAACTCTTGCTAACTTGAGAAAGTGTACAGAACGACTTGAGTTGACTAAGATTGTTGAACTCGCTGTTATAACCCGATGAGACAATGGAATGTATAAAGGCGAAAAGACTGGATTTCCGACTGACTTGTCCCAACCCCCACTGATGCTGTGGGCATAAGAATTGACTACGCTAGTCCTCCATTGATGCTGAGAGCACGAACATCGACTCATAGATTGGCTTTGAAAGACAACCCTGACTTGGCGCATGATTCGAAACATATGCACTCTATCTTCGAAATATCACATGATTCGCCTTGCCCGTTCAAGAAAGCCAACTCACGGGTCAAATGTGACTTCAAGGACTCAAGTTGCAACTGGATCGAATGGAAGGCGTGATAAACTTCTCTACTGCCTTACGATTGTGATGATCATCCCAAGCCAAGTAAAATGACAGATTCATATGCCAATTTTGATGTGCTCTATACCAACGGTCTAGATGCTAACTTAGAGCCCGAAGATTCTTATACTACCCCATGACTTGGACAAATACTTCATACATTGACTTATATGTAAGGGAAAGTCTGAATCGACAATGCGCCTGACTCACATAGGAAGATGGCGTTGTTTGGCAACGACCTGTGCATGCATGATTACATTCGGGAGCCAACATTCCAGCCCGACTTTTGATGAAGGAATTCGACCTCTTGATTCGATGATGTTTAAACGATAACTTGATCATCTTGACCACTCCCATAGAAGCAATGTGATATATGACAAGCCGTCTACACAACAAAGAGTCGAACTATTAGACTACCCAAGTGGACACAACAATTTGATAAAAGCCTTGATGGATGATGTTCTAGAAAGATTCAACTCAACTTATTCAAAGCACAACTCATCTACGATAAGATGTACTTTAGGGGGCAAAAAGTTAGCCTGCTTTGTGACCAGGCCACCCAAAGCCCAAGTGATCAGCACTGATCGACAACCGCTTGGATAAAGTGACAAATCATAAGTTGGATTGGATTTTTGCATACATAAGCATTAGGTTGAATGCAGGCCCTGGATCAAATTATGACCTTTGGACCGAATCACCTGGCTCAGATGGAAGCAATGTGTATGCATTAGAACACCATCGGGTCGGATCAAATGGACAGCGTGGATCAAATCGGACTTGACCCACATACTTATATGATGAAAGTAGTAAAAACCAGGCACCATCGGATCGGGACAAATGGGCTCGACCCGACCCGCCTAAACATGTGAATGAGGCAACTTGGAATCGTTAATTCGGTTCAGATTGGACAAGCTGTGACCCAACCCAATGTTAACACGCCTAAAGCGGCTTCTTAGTCAATCAATGACCTAATCTTTAGCCTATGAACTCGAATCAGTTAACACCTGATAAGGCATGAAGTATATAAGCTTTATCCACTACTTCCCGAGATCCTCTCCAGGCTCGTCACGTGGCAATAGACCCGAGCCTCCTAAATCCCTATAAATACATGGAAACATAGCAATTTTAGGGGACTTTTTGGCCATTTGAAGCTCCACATTTCTTAGCCATTGATAAATATGATTGTATTCAAGAGATTGAGTGGCTATGATCATTGTACTTGTAATTCTCTATTAAATCAAAGAACTATAAAGTGGACATAGGATTGTTAATGTCAAACCGCTATAAATCTCATGTGTTTGATTCCTTTCCTATGTTTTTGATTTCTTTCCTATGTTTTTAGCATATGATTCTTAATTATTCTCTATAAAATCTAGTCAATTGGGTGTAAGTGTCATTTTTTGGTCTAACAGTAACATTCACTCACGGGAAAAATTCTTACAATCAAGGCTATTACCTATGTGATGGCATTTATCCGAGATGGAGCACCATTGTTGAAACTTGTCCAAATCCCATAATACCAAGACAAGCGAAATTTGCTGCGATAAACGGGGGGAAAAGAAAAGATGTAGAAAGAGGTTTTGGCGTTCTATAGTCTATATTTGTAATGATCAGTAATCCGTGTCGTTTTTGGTCTAGGAAACAAATGTCTACAATCATGTTTTCCTACATTGTTCTACACAACATGATCATTGAAGGTGGAAGAGATACGGATGAAGGACAATAACACTACGATTTAGAAGGTGCTTCGCAACCACCGTAAGTATTCCAAGGTAACAACCATATAACAAAAGAGGCCTTTAAGATTCATTTATATTACCCACTTTCATTCAAAGATGTGCAACTGCATAATAGGCTACAAAAAGATCTTATGAACCATATATGGAACCACTACCGCGATAATTAGACTTAACGGTTTTATGTTTATGTACGATTGTATGAACTTGTGTTGTATTTATGGTGAACTTATGAAGTATTTATGATTTAGTACTTTGTTAAAAGAGAAAACCATTAGCTTCAACTTGTTATTGTTACTAATAAGCAACTACTACTAATAAAACTAAAATTAAAAGCTAATGGCAAAACTAGCAAAATAAATCAAACATGCATTACCGTTTTATAGCATTTGAAGGATAATATGACTAGTTTATAGCCATTGGTGGTGAAATACTACCGTTTTATAGCCATTGGGAGGTGAAATACGACCATTTTATAGCCGATGAAAGTTTGAGTTGGAGGAGAATTTTCTCACGTTGATTTAATCAGTACCCATAGATAAGGCGCTGATTAAATCAGTGCCCTTACTTGGGCATTGATTTAATCAACGCTTTATCTCTAGGCATTGATTAAATCAACGTCCGGGACCAATTCTAAATTTTGAATTGGTCCTTAATTTTTGCCCTGAATATTAAAGGAAAAATGCTCTATTGGGAACCATACGAACGAACACATCAGAATTCAAACGGTGAATCGAGTGCTGTTAGATATGCTCTTAGCTTGTCGATATCATGTATTTAAAGAAAATTTGATCATCCACAAAGCTTATGTCTAACTTTGTGTAAAATAGACCATCAAAAAAAGTAAGAGTCGTGTGTGAAGTAGAAGTGGCATAAACTATTAGCAGTGATTAAGAATGTTCTCCCAAGGATAATCTATTTGTTTGACAACTATGTTTAATTGGGTTGTGTATTTTGAAGTATTGCTTTTAATAAATAGCTATAACACTCAATAATTTATGCGCTAACTATTTCAATTAATTAGTTACGATTCAATATAAAAAATTGGAAAATGATAGAATTTGACCATGAAACTTTTATTATTACGTTCATGACGAAATTCTTAACAATTTTCATATTTGAAATTTTGCAAACTTAATCAGTAAGAAGAAGTTATAGGTGGGAAATGGAAAATGGAAAAAACAAAAATATATATATTAGGAGGGACCCACATGTCAACCCAGCTCTATAAAAGAGGGTGGTCGACCCCTTTTGGGTAAGTAGCTCCAAATTCTTACGACCTTAATGCTCTAAATTTAATATATTAAATTGAACAGTCATGGTTGATTCTTGCACCATAAATAAAACCCAAACCCCTTATTCTCTTCTTATATTTTCTAAGGACAAGAGAGAAGCTCTACCATTTCTTATTAACCTCCACTTTTTCCTACGTAATAAAATAAGAATTGTATGTTCATATACATACAATTTAGGGAAGAATTATAGCAACTCATGATGGGATGGGCTACATTTTTATCCATAAAAGACACATCAAAGCTTAAATCCATCTAAGGTTGGTTGTTGGTTGGAAAATAAAATAATATCACACGGTATATATATTCTGAACTCACACTGGAAGGAATAAAATATAACACCAGTATTGTACCCTTTATTTCAGAATTAATAAGATGCAAAATACAACAATCTTCATAAATCCATAACTGTCCCAAGTCAAATAAATAAAATCATTATCATATTATCTATAACAACCCAAATTCCAACCAGTCCAAACACTGAGACTCGAGTTACTTGTCTAGTATCGTGCAAAAAAGATAGAGATAACAAATATATCAGAGCTCGATAAAGCATCTCACAATGGAATGGCTAAAATATAATAATCAAATATAACCTTATCAAAATAATGACATTGCCTAACAAGTGTCCATAGGCTACCAAATCTCTTCCATAAATCTAACCTGCGAGTATGTTATGAGGAGGGAGTCAAAACACAAGTTTTGTGGAAGGAAAAATTATACATTTAGAAATAAGACTACATATACCGTTCAGTTACATTTTCTTAATTATTAGGTTATTCAGGTTAACAGCACTCTAGGCTCTGCGCACATGTCGCATACATCCATTCTCCAGTAAATTAAACCTAATACACACACACACACACATATACATATATATATAGCTACGGCCAACATCTCAAGGTACTCCCCATAGTGCCCTCCTCGTACAATCTCCACCGTCATACCACGGAAGCATGCAAAACCTCCATCGTTACGCAACGTAATTGCACAAAACCTTCATCGCTATGCCATGTAAGCGTACAAATCCTCATATCTGAACTCCTCGGTCGAACGACGTCTCGACATGAAGTCATGCCCTAAAGTCAATAATACTCCACCCAGTGCGTGTAACACGAACGTGTTACCTACTATAACTTGAGGTTCGTAATAAGGCTGCATCCAATGCACGGAACTCGGTGGAGAGCTTTCGATATCTGTAAAGGACAGATTCATTAGGCCTATATTACAGATATCCACATATGGTCTGTCTCTTTTCACGGTGGCTATAGCCACACCCTGGCCCCTCTCTCAACAAATGAAAGACTGCATTAAGAGCTAATGACTTGCCCCTATCAACCAGTCTAACATCCAATTTGGTATGTCCCTTAACCAATGTCTCGATAGTAAAAGATCATTGGTTTGTTGGTTTAGCTCTAGTCTTTCTACATCACACTGATTGCCGATAACACGTATCTGATGATTACTATCCTTAATTTGGTCCTGACCACCTCCTTCCAGAGTGATGAAAACCGCCAAATCACCCCCGCGCCATCTGCCATAGCCTTCTGATTGCCACTCCATAGTTGCAGTCAAGGTATACACTAGATGGTGAAACGGACCTGCCTACGAGCGATGACTTTATCCATTTGTTCCTTGGAGAGACATCTTAGAGTACCCTACCACATCCAACAGAAGCTCCTACTTCCCTCCAGTCCCGTAGAATAATTAGTTGGACGTGTTACTCTCTTGTCTCCAGTCACCGCCATAATGTACCATGTTGGATTCTTTATCTCTATACATACGGACTGGTCCAAGCGCATCATGCTATCGTGTTATTAGATCCTATGTCTAATCTTTTAATCACGCGCATGCTTTAACTTATCACATTGCTAATTGACTTGATTATTTATACATTCTTTTCCATTCAAGTTACTGGTTTATGAGCTTATATATGGGCGCTTACTTTCCCTAATCAGCCCTACATTGCCTGAATAGACCACATCTTTGAGCCACTTATTTTCCCTAATCAGCCCCCACGCTGACAGAACGAACTTCCACTTATTATTATTACATTCATTAAACTTAATATTACCACATTCGTAAGTTTACTTAAAAATAAGTCTCTTCATTATTTTCATGCAATTTTAACTTCTTGTTATGTCATTACCATAACCATTGTTATGGGTTTGGTATTAACTTAGCTCCTAATAATTGTGCGAGTATGGGTCGAATCCACAGGGAGTTGTATAATTTGCTAATGTTTATTTAAATTCTAGGCGAGTTAGACGAATTCAGGATTAATGTTTTAATTAAGAATAAGAAGAGAATATGTAAGAGCTTTGAGAATTAGAGATGAGATCTATTAACCTCTTGGAAAATAAATAAATCTCAAGAAATTAAGAATAGAAAACAGAAAATACAATGTAATCAAGAACAAAAGTAAAAATAAAACAAAAGAGAGCAAAGATTGAAAGGCATAAGAAGAATTTAATAGGAAGAATATAATAAAGAGAATAACAAGAAGAAAACCAAATTTTACTGATGAAGTAGAAGTTGATTTCAAGAGAATAGACTAAAAGAAAATACAAGAAAACCTAAGTTGATAACCTATTGGCATCTAATGCCAAGATGCCAAAACTAATGCTAGGTAGGGGTATTTATAATGCTCCTTGGATCTAGATCTAAAAAGAATATATCTCTAGAAACTTGACTCGGTCTTCCTTTATTTTCTCCTTCTTATTTGTTATGGAAATCTCTTTCTTTATATTTCTAGGAGCTTCTTGCTTAGAACATTCTAGAAACTTTGACTTGATCTTTTTGTAGATGCTTCTTGATCTAGCTTGTTCCATATTCTTCTACCAGCTTCTTTCTCTAGAATATTCTACAATCTTCTTAAGTTGGCACCTTTTTGAAGGATTTTCTTCTTATTTTGAAAATAAAGTACCTGCAACAAACTCAACTAAAAAGACCGAGTAATTGTGTCTTAGAATAATAAAATGCGTAATTAAGCAGTATAAAATTTACACAATATGATGTTCATCAAATACCCCCACACTGGAACCTTTATTCGTCCTTGATTAAAAAACCTAACTTAATTTATTAGCCACACTTTCATAGAGAATCACGATTGCATTTAGCGTATGCAACAAGCCTTTAAACCCCTAGGTGTCCCTAGTGGGACGAGTTGTGTCTCGTGAGGATTTTTAGCGGATACTACCCACAAAATCCAATGCAAGAAGTTATGCTATTAATGCAACTATATGAATGAAAAGAACATGATGAATCGTTTTGTTTTAAATAGCTACAATATTGTAGTATATAAATCTAGTCAAAATCTGGAAATTTAAGTTCATTACGTAGCAATAAACTTCAAACAAAAATCAAGTTTTCATCACATCAGACTCTAGCTTGCTAATATTTTAGTTTAAAACATGGTGAAATTATGAAGTTCATTTTTTCGTGATTGTCAACGTTTACAAAGTGATATTTCTATTTTTACTTGTAATCAATTTCAAATCGATAAAACTGAAGAGTATGCTTTCATTTCATTCACTTACCCACTCTTATTGTTTATGTTTTACTTAATGATAACACTTTTTTTTTCTTTTTATCCATACACCTAACCCATAGACCAAGGTACACCATCCATGCACTGCCTTTCAGATTACGTAAGAATGGAATAGAGCTTGGCGGATTGTGCAAACTGACTCTAACAATGTCAGTATAGGTCGGTGATCCTTTGGTGCCCAACTCATAAAACGAGACCAAGGTATACCTCCCATGCACTGCCTTTCGGGCGTACGTGAGAGTGGGACAGAGCTTGGCGGGTGTGCACACCAGCGCTAGATGTACTAGCAATGCTGGATACCCTTGGTTTATTAATTATTATTATCATTATCATTATCACTATAATTATTAGCCAAGAGAGAATAATGCAAAATCGTCTTATCATCTCTTCATTATATAGATTTGAAAACTGTAAACTTGTGTATTCTAGAGATAACACTTTTTAAACAATGATAATAAATAACCAACCCTATAATTTCCACCTACGAATCAGGCAATATATTTGCTTACAGTTATCGTGTGCGATTTACACTTTTTATCTTATTTTCCATTTGAAGCTAGTGATTCACAAAAATTTCCGTCAAATGAATATTGCAATGTATCTACCTTATTGTATCTATTTATAATAAACTAAATTTTTTTAAAAATAATAATTAAATACTATGTCCTAAATGGAATGCCTATAATAAATGTGATTTTACATGTAGAAAAGAAAAAAATGAGTGCAACTAGGAAAAATGTAAAATTAAAAAATATGAATGAATGGAACATCAGTCTCCCCCTACCCTTAAATTCAACAGTGTCCTCACTGTTCATAACATTTTCTAAACTTGAGGAAAGTACCCATAAATGGATGCAATGCAAAATGATTTGTAATATAAAATGCAATTTACTGATATGCAAAAATGGATTATGTACAAAATAATGTATATGTTTACGATGAATGCGATGCGTATATTGCTACCACCTCTTTCTTTCGCACTTAGTTTTTGTATTATTTGTTCGCCCCCACACTATGCTTAGGTACACTACTTAATAAGAAACTTGTTTTCACTAGCATCTCATTTTTATACCTACATTTGTAGTTAATTAGATTGATATCTAGGTATCCTGTAAATGTAGATTTCTCCAACCAAGCTTTGTGCATGATGTGATTCATATACTCGGTGTAGTACTTTAAAAATAAGTGATCGTGCACAATTGTAGATAGATTTGAAGAACCAAGAGATGATCCAAGATCATGTTCAATATTAAGTGCCTCGTTAGTTGACATTTCGATATTCTCAACAACTTCAAAATTAATCTTAGGTTCACCTTCACCATTAGCCACATTAGTGGAATTTTCTACTTCACACACTAAGCTCTCACATTTTTTCTCTTTCGTAATTTCTTCAAAAATTAAATTTGACTCACCATCATTTGAGAATTCATTTTCAGACAGTCCAATAAATTTGAGTTCGCCAAATTCCACACCAATAACAACCTTACCGTTTTTAAAATTTCCAACCTCAAATTTTTTTGTTTCCATCTTGTTAGTGTTAGGTAAAGGGAGATCGAAATTCAAACCTAAATCTTGTTCTTTAAAAGAATCAAAATCCAAATCTATCTGCGTATTTTTAACAACTTCATCATGATTGTCATTTTTAGTTTCATAAGTGGTTATTTCAAAATTATCATTGCGAATAAGGTTTGGATTATCGTTAGGCTTGCTCACAGAGGAGGGAAGAATGTTACGAGTGCCACATTTCGACAATGGTTGGAAACATGGTAAGTCAACAATTGAAGATATCGTATTATTGAAAGCACTAAAATCTCTAATATTATCAATTTTCTTACTCGATCTTAAGGTAACAATTGAATTTATCAAGTTTAAATTTTCATCCTCACTAGAATTCACTCCCTAAGAATTGTTATATTTAGGTTTTACTTCCACTTGTCTTGATAATTTCTCATTCTTGTTATCTATGGACAAGTTGTTTACCATTTTCATGAGTTGATTGCATTTATTATCAAATTCTCTTCGAATTTCCTTGATTTGTCTTTTAGGAAGAACATAACACTGTGGCTGTTGAGATGGTTATGATGTGCTTCTACGATGTGGAGATATATAAGTTTGACTAGCAGAACTCTTAGTTTGAGGAACGAAAGTTGGATTGGGTATTTGAGGAAGTTGAGTATTTTGGCTCATGGAACAAAAATGTAAATATCTTGAAAAATTATTTTGATTTGACCATGACAAATTTGGATGCTTCCTCCAGTTAGAAATATATGAAGGATTAGTTGGAGCGAAGACGTTCACTTGTTCTTGAGGATACGGAAATAGCCCTTCTTCTTCTTGGGAGTCCTCAGTAGACAAGAAAGAAGGGTCCACAACGTGAACTCCTCATGGATTTGTACGAGTTGGGCTATGGATATCTTTTCATTGTTGATATTTAAAAGCATATTCTTCAAAGAGAGACCAAGCTTCCTCGCTTGATTTATCAAAAAATTATCCATAATACATCATTTTAGGTTTAGTTCGAGTTGGATAATTAAGTCATTCATATAATATTTGGCATAACATGTGTTTTGGAATTCCATTGCGAGGACAACTTTGTAATAGCTGGTTAAATCGTTCAAAATATTGGTAAAATGTCTCTCTTTTAATTTGCGTGAATTGGTGGATTTTGATTCTAATTTTTCAAGTTTTATGAGAAGGAAAGAACTTTTTTATGAATATTGTTTCAAATCATTCCAATTATAAATTGAGGGTCGTGGAAGAGACTTGAACCACCTTTTAGCGTTACCTGCTAGAGAAAATGGAATCAATCTAAGTTTGATGGACTCATGTGAAAGTTGTTGCATTTAAATCGCTGATGTATATAATTCAAGATCGTCAAGAATTTCATATGTTTTTTCAGAGCCAATGAATTTAGGAACCCCTTGAATAAAAGAACTTTTTAATTCAAAATTATTTCCTTCATTTGGTGGATATACAATAACCGGAGGTTGTGCATTACTAGCTGGATAACATTGTTCTATTAACGATAATCCTTGAGGTGGTTGTGGCTGTTGAAAATTTTGTTGAAAAGGAAAAACTGGGTTTTGAACATTTTGATTTTTATTATTAAAATTCATTTTGTTTTGTCTAGGTGATTGTGGTGCAGAACCATGATTACTCATTGATGTAAATTGTTCAGGAGTGTTGTTGCATCTTTATAAATGTTTACGATCATTTCGAAACCACGTTTGCATAAAAATAATCAACCAATTACTATTAGCAAGTTAAAATTATCAACAGTAAATGATTAAAAAAAATGGAAATTAGATTGCTCGCTGGGGTTGAATGGTTAAGGTCTTTACTTTTTAAGTGCTTGTACTCAGCCTTGTATCAAAACGTGGTCCACCCTTTGTGCCGCTAGCTCAAATGCTCAAAGTTCACTTTTTCTCCCCATGTAATCACAGTAATCTTCCTTATGAGGCTTTTCATGCAAAAATTGTTTCAGCCAGTCGCCTACGTTATCTTTCTTTGTTCGTAATCTACCTCTCTTCCCTTTTTTTTCGATTGCTTTAAGGAGCACAGATCTGGACAAGGAGTTTTGCAATTAGGGTTCGATCCTTGAGGACGTGTCACGCGAGGATTGGCAGCTATGATGTGTTGGTTTGATTTTGGTTAGGGTTGAAGGAAAACAAAAGAATGGTTCTGGAGGCAGTTGTTATGAGATGCGGTTAAGGGTGTGAGTTTGGTGATTGCATGGTAATTCAGGGTTGCGGATCTGGCGATTTATGCTAATGGTGAGTAGCTGTTCGGTTAGTGTACGGTGATGGTGGTTTTGGGCTTCACTTCGGTTGCAAGGCTTGTGACGTTGGCTCGAACGTGGGTAGCAAGCCGAGGTAAGGTGAAAATTGAAGTTGTCCAGAGAATGAGAATATTGCAAAAGACTCGGAGGAACAAAAAATAAATAGAGAACTGCTGAACATAAATAGAAAGGAAAAAAAAATGATTTTTTTAAAGAAAACATAAACTAGTAATAAGAAAACAAAAGGAAATAAGCAATTAAACTAAAGAAAATTAGAAAAAAATGATTTTTTTTATGGTTAATAAAAGAAAACAAAGAAAAAAAATCCGAAACTACTAACAAGAAAACTAAGCAAGCAAACTAACGAGAAAAAAAAACAATTTTCTTATATTGTAAAAAGGAAATGTAAATGAGTAAAAAAATGATTTTTTTTCGTTTTGATGTTATGAAATAGGAAATACTAAAGAGAGAAAGTTATCTTTTTTTTAATGAATGAAAACAAGATATAAGATAATCAAACAACTAAATTAAAGAAAAGGGGAAACAAAAACTAATTTTTTTTAGTGTGCTGCTATTCACACACCCGTTTAGACTACTAGCCACCTATACTAAAGGCCACCTCTTTTATATGCATCTTTACTCCTTTACACCACCTAGATTATTCAATTTCTAATCGGCTACCACCTCTGCCTTTAATTCTTCATCGTTCCAAGAAAAAAATTGTCTTCTTCCTGAAATTTTCTCCATCGCTCTACAAGCTTGAAGATTCCAACGTAATTTCAAGCATCCAATCTTGCAGCCTATTGCTATCATCCACATAGTTATCAAGATTATCGTCATTCACATTATCTTCCTACAAAAATAAAATAAAAATTATTAAAATGACTATTTTTTGTAAATTTTGACATATAAATTTTGTTGCATGAAGAAAGCCCTAAAATTCAATAACTTACAATGTCATTCTCTATTACAACGTCATTGAAATTAATGTCTTCCAAACTCAAAGTAGAGAGAAGGCTGAAAGAAAGCTCGTACAAAAATTAATACAAAACCCTAATAAATAAAAAATCTATGACAACAGAATAGATTATGCAGCATGATATACAAAACTAATCTCTTTTTTGTCTTTATCTTCCATCCTCTACTCAGCCATTTTTTTTATGGTTTAGGGTTTGATATCTGAGAATTTACGCTGTTTGAGAATAGAAGAGAAGAGACAGTACAACTATTATTGACTGAGTGAAAAGAAATAGTGGTGGTAGGAAGTAGGTTAAAAGTAATACAATGTGTTAATTTTTTGAAGGTGGCCAGAAGTCTAAATGGGGGTGTGAATAGCAGCACACTTTTTTTTAATAGATAAAAGAAAACAAAAACTACTAATATAACCACTAGAAAACTAAGCAAAACAAGCAGCTAAAAAAAACTTTTTTTTTAATTAAGAAAAAACAAAATTGAAAACTATAGAATTACAAAAAAAGAAACAAGCAAAATAAAAAGAAAAACTAACATGAATCGAATATTAAATAAACACTAGGAATTATTAAAACTCCCCGGCAACGGTGCCAAAACTTGATCGACGGTTTTAGTTGTAACTAGAAACCGCGATTTTATTTTACTGCAAGCACACGACGTCTGTTGTAATAATTGTGCGAGTACGGGTCAAATCCACATGGAGTTATATAATTTGCTAATGTTTATTTCAATTCTAGGCGAGTTAGACGAATTCATGATTAATGTTTTAATTAAGAATTAGAAGAGAATATGTAAGAGCATTGTGAATTAGATATGAGATCTGTTAACCTCTTGGCAAATCAATAGATCTCAAGAAATTAAGAATAGAAAACAGAAAATACAATGCAAGCAAGAACAAAAGTAAAAATAAAACAAAAGAGAGCACTGATTGAATGGTTTAAGAAGAATTTAATAAGAACAAATATAATAAAGATAAGAACAAGAAGAAAACAAAATTTTATTGATGGTGTAGAAGTTGATTATAATAGAATAGACTAAAAGAAAATACAAGAAAATCTAAGTTGATGCTCTATTGGCATCTAATGCCAAGATGCCAAAACTAATGCTAGGTAGGGGTATTTATAATGCTCCTTGGATCTAGATCTAAAAAGAAGATATCTCTAGAAACTTGACTCGGTCTTCCTTTATTTTCTCCTTCTTATTTGTTATGGAAATCTCTATCTTTATATTTCTAGGAGCTTCTTGCTTAGCACATTCTGGAAACTTTTGACTTGATCTAGCTTGTTCCATATTCTTCTACAAGCTTCTTTCTCTAGAATATTCTACAATCTTCTTGAGTTGGCACCTTTTTAGAAGGATTTTCTTCTATTTTGAAAATAAAGTATCTGCAATAAACTCAACTAAAAAGACCGAGTTATTGTGTCTTAGAATAATAAAATGCATAATTAAGCAGTATAAAATTTACACAATTTGATGTTCATCAGTTTCCTTAACTAAGGTTAATTAATAATTTCTCTTTTCATCATTAATTACTACCTATGTTATAATTTCACTTGTCACTGGGACAAGCCTACTTAATATATTTCATTCTGATTCATATAATTAATTATAATAGGTATATTCCCCGTTCATCACATTTTCCCTAGGTTCCTTATTATTTAAGAGAATCCTTACCATTGCTACCTTAATTTATTTACCGATTTTTATTATTATAAGGAATATTTCACACGCTTTGTCAAATTGGTTGGCGGAAATGTACAACAATCTATTTCCATAATATACATCAATTAAGATCTGTAGTTGCAAGCAATTCTCTTTATTACATCATGCATATATATTTGATTAGTGTGCAATTCAACAAAAAACCCTATTTCACACTAAACCATATTACCTTTCTTTTCCTTGCAACTATGTTCTTTGTAATTTACCTTAATGGTAATTATGGAAATGAATCTCTTTTCCATTCTCAACTTAACTCAGTCCACTACTAATTCCCTTTTTCTTTGACTTATATATTAATTCATGTTTTCTTACCCAATTCCCTATTCCAATTTAATTACGGTATTTTTTGTACATTACTAGGCTTACTATTTCCTATTACATTTTTCACATTTTACTGTAATTTTTCCCAATCTTTTAATTACATTCTAAACAATATACTTTGGGAATATACACGTAATCATCGTTGAATTTACAATCTTATTATTACAGTAATTTCTTAATCTCAAACAAAAAGATATAGGAATGAATTCACACAACAGTAATATTCTTAACGCTTTTAGGGAGTGAATTACATCACAAGTACGTCAATTTCAATTATTCATTACATTAAGAATTATAGGAAATTAAATGATAAATATACCGTTATCAAAAGGCATAATTTAAATCCACTCACCAGTTAGCTTTCCAATTCCAGAATCTGATTCAGAATTATTAACAGTAGTTTCTCCCTAGTTCATTTCAAATGCACACCATTAATATATTAATATTCGAATATCTATTCTATACTGAAACGCAACTTAATTAACGTTATTTCAAACTTCCTTTTATTGCATAGTTTTGTTTGTGTACCATTTATGACACACCGTTATTTTATGTGTTTATTCTGCAATTTATATCTAAATACATTATTTCTTTATTAATGTCAATTATGAATGCGTTGTCAGTTAATAGGAATGTTTCAATGTTAATATCAATTACTTTCCACTTTTTGACTATCCATGTATTTCAATTTCAAATGACCGTTTTTCTGGGAATTTATGTACATACATAATATAAAATATAAACTATATTTTCACACATTTACATACAAATATTTTCCGACTCTAAACTTCTTACATTCGTAAATTTGTCGTACTAACTCCATTCGAAACATATTATATATGTAAAATTATTAGAAAAATGCAACGAACGCAATGGTACACGCTCCGAAGCCCAATTTAGACAATTCAAAAAAGTCTGTTTTTTATCCATCAGTTTTTTTAATTATTTAATTGAATTAATATTATAAAAATGTGGGGTGTTACATTCTCCCACTCTTTAGGAAATTTCGTCCCCGAAATTAAAAAAAGCTAAGCTTATGTAATTTCTCACATAATTTACAACCAACATGTGTACATCCAGTTTTGCAACCATCCGCGTGCAGGTGCAATACATTATAAAAGTTCATGTATGCAGTGAATTTCTAAGCAGTACATTCTATATGAATGTCGTCTTTTTCAAAAATATTTTAAAAATATGATGCACACAACCTAAATATACTTGCAATTTCATATGAATGCAATATTTTTAAAATCAAAAATATCCTTTTATCCAAATTTTCCCATACTCTTATAAAATAAGAGCATAGTTCATCCAAATTTTGCATCCAAACACTACCAACCAACTTCAAATTTGCAAATTTGAAAAAGAATCTGTTTTTTCCAAATTCGGTTTCTTATGTTAGAAAAAGTTCGAGAGTGCAAAAGTACATGTTTCCACTTCACTTTTACTTACCATTTTCTTCATACTTGGAACCCTTGGCAACTATTCTACCAAAAAATTCTACTTTCTTTTCCAAGCATAGTTTACACAAGAAGATTTTTTTTTTAACTTTCCCAAACTACTTTGGGAGAATTTATTTTCACTTATTGTTCTCATTTATTGCAGTTATCGCCTTTATTACTTTTCACTTTATTTGTTTTTCTTTTAGCCATTCATTTCTTGCTTACATCGTTAATTCATTTGTGACATCCTATGTGTTTATTCTATTCTATTAATCATCCCACATACCTAGAAAAAGAATGTCATACTAAACCATTTATTTTCAACAATAAAATAGAATCCTACATAGGAGTACAACTCCGTACTAAAAGAAAACAGTCTCTACTACAATCACCACTAGGAAAAAGGTACGATGGTAAAATGTGGTTATCTACTCAGACTAGGAGGCCTAGAACCATGTCCCCGTGACATAAAAAAGATCCTCATCACTGAATCCATCCAACCGTAGCATTCCTCCTTTCCATCTGCCAATCTCTACAAACCTATCCTGTGCACCTGCTACTTCCATGCGGCATTCTCAATTGTCCACTAATGATATACTGATATCCATAGGTTAACATTACCCGATACTTAAACGGGTACAAACCTAACAACCCTTACTTCACCATGAAGTAACCTCACATCTTTGGTCTAGTTCTTATCATTCCTTAAAGTAAGACAACATGTCATGCCTTCTAATTTACTAAGAAGTGCTAAAAGTGGGATTTCCATTAATCACACATCATACCACAGTTTTCTATACAAGAATCCCAAACTTGCTCTTACTTCTCATTTACCTTCATATATCAATTAGGTATGTTCTAGGTCTTTCCTTGAAAATTTAATCTTATCTGATATTATTACAAATTTGCATGAGAACTTAATTCTCATCTGAATTAACCGATGTTTTCCACTTATCTTATATCATCTATTAAATCAATATTTATGCGGAACCTCTCTACTTCCTTATCACATAAACTATACAAGTTTTGAAATTTCCCCTTAATCATTTTTCATGAAAACAGTAACCACTAGAAAGACAACTTTCTAACATTATTTTTCTCAGTTCACATAGGTTACCGCATAACCTTTCTAACGTTGGTCATTTACAGTTCATACTTCCCTATTTCTTACTTGAGACTTTCTACAGTTACCGCTCAAGTTTATGTTTTACTCAGATACGAGATAATTTCCCAAAGTTCTACCTAGTGTTCATGCACACTACTTGAATTATCCTACTAAATCATTTTAAATTTTCAAAAATATTATTTTCTCAAAAACCTTTCTCAAAAGTAAAAAAATTAGTGAAATGAGAATTGATTACTTCTATTCAATATTGTTAAATCTATCAAACATACATGCCCAATTCGTTTACTTGTGCCTTCCCTTTTCTGCCTCTGTAACTTAATCTCACAACTTGCTTACACACCTTATTCTTTTGGAAAACAAATCTTTATACTTTCTTCAAAAAATAATAATAATGCCATAATCGATAATTTTTCAGAAACTTTTAAACTTTTAAATTTGAAACTTGAAAACTCTTTTAGAGATTTTTTCCTATACCTATTTCAATTTCAGGTTCTAAAAGTTTAATTGTGGGACTAGGTACTAGTTGCTCTCCAAACTCACATTTTTCTAAATTTCTTGCACGAAATAAATTTACTTCCTCACTAATCCTCAAGCAAACTTTCCAAACTACGAGCGTCATCCAACTCGTGTTGCCTATGCACACCATATATATATACCCCCAATTAATCTTTTTTTCCAAACACAAGGCCATATTACCCACTGACAACTTAGACCTACCGTCCGTTTCCAAGTATAAACACATCAACTTTCCCGTTAATCATCAAATCTACCGTACACCCTATACCATGGCTAAGCCAGAACTTACTTATCTAGGACCCTTCACAATCCTAACATTGGTATGCGAACTCATTACTTAGTACTTCTCATGTGTGATTCAACTCAAAAGTGGTTATCTCTCATGGATCTAAGTATAATATATATATATATATGTATAATATTTATATTTTCAAAATACAAATACGCCACTCACTGATTATATAGGAACGTTAAACCCGGGCTCTAATACCATATGTACCAACCTAAATTCCAACGGGTCCAAATTTTTAAGAAATTCTAAATTCAAAACAAATAAACTCAATTTGGCTTATCTGGTATCCTACAGAACATACAAAGATAATACATATATCAGAGCTCGATAAAGCATCTCACAGCGGAATGGATAAAATATAATAATCAAACATAGGCTTACTGAAATAATGACACTTCCTAACAAGTGTCCAAAGGTTACCAAATCTCTGCCATAAATCTAACTTGCGAGTATGTTATGAGAAGGCGGGGGGGGGGGGGGGGTCAGAACACAAGTTCTGATGAGAGGAAAAATCATACATTCTATGCTCTGCACACACGTCGCACCCATCTACTATCCAGTAGATTAAATATAATATAATATATATGTAGCTATGTCCAACATCTTATGGTACTCCTTATAGTACACTACATATACCTCCATCGTTATGCCACATAATCGCATAGAACCACCAATGCAATGCCATGTAAACATATGGATTCTTATATTCGAACTCCCCGGTTAAACTAGGTCTTAACACGGAGTAATTCTCTAACATCTATAATACACCACCTAGTGTGTGTATCTAAACTCTCGCACTAACATACTGCCTACTATGACCCGAGTTCCGAAATAGGGCTACATCCAATGCACGGAACTCGTTTGGGAGCTTTCGATAACTTTAAAGGACGACTTCGTTAGGCTTACATTACAATATCCATATGTGGTTTGTCTCTTTTCCCGGTGGCTATGCCCTACCTCGACCCCTCCCTCAACTAATGAAAGACTACATCAAGAGCTAATGACGTCCCCTTATCAACAAATCTAACATCCAATTTGGTATGTCCCTCAACCAATGTCTCGATAGTGAAAGATCGTTGATCTACATCCCACAAACTGCTGATGATAGGTATCCGATGATTGTTGTGCTTAATTTAGTCCAGACCACCTCCTCCCAGAGCAAAGAAAACCGCTGAATCACTCCACGCCATCTGTCATAGCCTTATGAGTACCACTTCATAGTTGCAGTCAAGGTATTGTAATGACCATGGCTTTTTACACATCACTGAAACAGATAAATAGATTATCATAAGTACGTGTTTATAAATACGGGTTAAATTCATACTGTAAAAATTCTAAAACATGTTAATACATGTATGACAGCATTTACATATGCATATATCACAACACTTGCTAAAACTAGTTTTGACACATTTTATGTATGATAGCACATATTTGTTTGCGTTTGTTTAAAATGATTTATACGTGTGTATGATGATAACACTTTTATATAACATGTCTTTGTAATGCCATTTTTATTATACATGTTTGTTCATTCTTCCAAAGGATTTAAGAAATTGAGTTTTGGTAAATCCTTGTTTTAAAAAAAAAAATACTTTTAATACTTGAATTAAAACATGCCAAATCCTTTTGTTATCAATGAAAGTTCAAAAGCAAGTTTAAGGTTACATTTACATTATCAGAACATGAGAATACCATTTTCATATGCAAGCATGTTTTCATATATGTATGCATTTGAGCAAAACAACCTACACTAGTATTATACTAGTAAGAAAGGATCTAGAGAGATATGAGCACATGGCCAAATCTTTGTGTACCTAATAAATTTCAGTTTCAAATCTTCCTCTTTTCCCTCAAGATTTCTGAAATTTGTCATTTCTTTTTTGCATTTTTCAAAACCTTGTTTATTTTTTCAAAATCCATGTGCCAAAGATTCACAAAAACCTTGCATATACACCTAGAGTATTACCTATACTAGATCCTTACTTAACATATAGATTTTTCATGGTAATTTCATCACATTGCCGAGGTCATTCTCATACCAATCTTTCAGATTTTGTTTTGCCTTGAAAGGCAAGTAAAAGTATTTGTATATTTTGTGTTAAATCAAATTTTCATATGGAGATTTTGGTGCAGAAAGCCTATTAAAAACTGAACCTATATTATACTATATTGGATATTTTAATTTGTGTAATCCAATGCAAGATGTAGTGAAGATCATGTATGGTATATAAGCATTTATTGGTGACAATTCATAAGAACCAATAGGGAGAAACTTTGGTGATTGCATAGGGGATTTCAATGTGATGTTTGGCTAAGGGAAGCCATGTGAAAGGAGGAGGGGCTATTTTGATCTGGTAAGAGAAAGATTTGCTTTTGAGTTGTCAATCATAGTGTCACACACAAAATCTGAAAAAAACAGTTTTTAAATACACCAATATTTTATGAATTCCACCACTATATAAAGGCACAAGCAAACTCATCTCACTCACACAAACACAAGAACAATTGAGTTAGATCGGTAGAAGAAAAGCCAAAGGGTTCAAGCTTTGAAAGTGCGTAAACTATTTTTTTTAATTTCCTGTTTGAATTTCCTGCATTTTTCTGCCTGGACTGTAAATTGAACTAGGGTTGTATGGTGATCTTGTTAAATAATATGTTTGTGTGGATTTCTTGTTTGATATGAGGGGAAAAAACATTGGTTGTCAATTAAAAACCTTAAGTACAAAAAGTTAGAGAAGTTTATCATCTGGTACTGATACCAGATCTTGCATTTGTGAGTGAATCTCTACAAATCTAGATAAATCAGAATATATATAGTAGGGGATTAAAATTAGATATCAGACTATTTTTTTTATCCTTACATAGTCATTTAAGTATTTAAAATAAAATAAAAAACCTTGCCAAAACTATTACTGTTATCTAAAAACCAAAAGAACAGGAAGCTCTCTGTTCCTAAAAATCAAATTGGATTTTCAAACTTTGAAAAACCTTGGTTTGAGTTTACAAATGCAATAATGGATCGAAATCATGATTTTTAAAAGAAAAATCAGGATCTTTAACTACCTAAATCCTGAGGAATCTCGTGATGATCGAATTTGGTACTTTGGGCAATTTCTGATCATCAAGTTGATCGGACGCCATGGAAATGTGTCGAGAGAAGCATCGTGTAATGAGGATTGAGGGAAAAATATTGTTCAATTTTTTCAATGTGTGAATAAAGAGGGTGGTTCGATTTTAGGGTCTGTTTTTAGCTACTGATAGTCTTAACTTGGACGATGAACTGCGTCACCGGAAGAGCACCGAGTGGAACCACACTCGGGGAGGAGGAGGAGACCTAAGATGGCGTCATTCTGGTGGAGTATGGTGGGGACCGATGGTCAGTAGTGGTGGTGCAAGGCTATTGGGTGGTAGCAGTTTTTGGGTAAAATATCGGTTTAAAAACCATAATTTGATTTGATCAAAGAAATCTGGTTTTGGGTTCGGAAGTGAAGTAAGGGGAGAAGGTGGCGTTTGTGGCAACTGGAGCGGAGACGAGTTCGTCAGAGCTTGGGTGGTGCACGTGTACAGCGTGTTCGTACACGGGAAAGAGAGAACAATAGATGATTAAGGAAGAAGATGAAGTGGTACAGTGTTTTTGAGGTGATCGGCCGAGATTTCCATAGGGTGGTACTTTGAAAAGTGGTACTACCACATGATGGAGGTTGGCACGATGTCTGGGGGTGATCAGGCAGGAAATTGACGTGGTCCAGGAATGTGGTACTTTGGGTAAGTGATCGGCCATGTGGTACTTTGAAAAATCATGGGAACTAGGGTTGTTTCCATGTGCGCACACCACGTTCTCGATGTGGTACTTTAACAAATATGGTACTTTGCTATTTAAGCTTTAAAATGAAGTTTTTTTAAAATAATTTAAATTCAAATTAGTTTTTAAATTAAATAATGATTTAAATAAAAAGGGAAAAATAAATATTTAAATAAAAATAGAATTTTATTTAAATTAACAAAGAAAGAAAAGTGAATCAGCATTAAAATACCATTTTGTCAAGGACTGAAATTAAAATACAGAAACTGTAACTTAGATTAAATTATAAATTTAATTTATAATGAGGGTAGAAATGATTTTCAAAAAGGAAATATTAAAACTGTAAACAAAAAGAAAGTCGATCAAGTAAGATCAGACGTTGTTTTGACAAAAGACGAAAAGTCAGCACAGAAGCCGTTATTTTAGTTAAATTATAAAATTTAGTACATAATTTAAATTAGAATTTACTTATTTATGAAATATTTAGGTTTTAAACAAACAAGGTAAAAGAAAAAATCGTATGCTAAACATACGTTAAACTTGTCAATTTTAAAATGTAATTGAAATTACCTGATACAAGCAACCTGTAACACCCCACGTCCATTAATGTCACTCACAAAGGGAATGCATTAACTTCCATGGAGGTTTTAAGTGAATATAGAACAAAAAAATTACAACAAGACAGATAATAAGTAGTACTTGGAAATCTAAAACTTTATTTCATTGCAGCGGAAATTAAACATGTTTGTTACATCATAAACCATAAATCAGAGTCAAGTACAATATCCATCTTGATAAAACAAAACACATAATCCCATTACATAAATAGCCATTAAAGAAGATAACAAGCTGGACTTTACTTCAGCGGTCCAAGCTTTCCAAAAGAGAGAATAAGCAATTCAATCGGACTCCACAAGAGCTGGGTCCACCCTGAGGACCTGGAGGGGGAAAAAAGATAGAAATAGAAGGGGTCGACATAAAGTCTGGCGAGTATGATAATTCTAACAATACTATTATCAAAATAACTAGACTAAGGCATAAGCTGGAAAACAAGGAAATGTCTATGAACTATTGGGTATGGAAGAGCAGATAAAGATAACGTTAAAGGCACACCTAATACTAACGAATAATAACTACATTGCACCACACCTGTCACCCTAAAGGTTGATCCCACTTGCTTCACTTAGAAATTTTATAAATAGCTTTGTGTACCCCTAGCTGACTACATAGGTGCCGCCTGCCCCTATCTCCGCTAGGTGTACCCCACTACCCACTTGCGATCGGCTCCCTACTCGTAGATACCCGTGCTGGCCCCATAGTGGGGTGTATCACTCCCCTAAAGTGGCAACCCGATACAACTTGAGGATGCACGGCTTATACCTACACGATGCAACAACGTCTTACCTACCAGCCCGGGTCCACACACGCATATGAACCCGTTGGACTTGCGTTGCCACCGCTAACCCGTTTGGCCTCTTATAGTCAAGCCCAGTACGTGTGTCCCGTCCTCGACTTGGGTCGAGCCCACAAAGATACGTTTTGGGTTACTGGTTGAAATGGGCCCCCAATTACTTACAACAAGCTATCCACCTAAGCTTGTCCCCACTAGTATATCCCACTTAACCCTCTTCTTAGTCATGTTCATTTACATGTGTGTTTGGTTAGGTCTTACTAATCGTATTTCAAATGCCACTAAAGGCACCCACTAGATTCCTCATGCCACCCAAGGCACCTACTTAACCCCCATGTCCCACTTCACATGTTTATCTGGTTAAGTATTTCTTAATTCATTCAGGCCATAACCACATAAAGACCTCTCATATTAGACTGGCATTTGTTGCAGCTGGATTCGTCGGGCAAGTCCGGGCAATCTTACACCATAAAAGAGTCTAACCTCGTGTCTTTACAACTGTTATGCTTTAATTTGGGCCTAGGACCTCTCACATTGGGCTGACATTTGTGACTACTGGATTCGCCGGGCGGGTCCGGGCAGTTTTATGTCACAAACGAGTCCAACCTCGTGTCCTAAGCATTGATTAACACTTTTAATCTTTTACCCCAGTTTTAAATATATCCCTATTCAAATCATTAATTAATTCCAATTTTAATGATGTCCATAATTGACTCAAATATGGCCATCCACTTACGGTATGCAAAATCATATCAATTGCACCCCAATTTCTTAATATTAAATACTTAATATTACCCCTACCCCACGTTATACGTTCGCTTATTCAACGCAAAATATACGTTAGACTCGAATAGTCTTACTCATAGCACAAAGATAAATTATCACAACAAATAGACAAATAAAATAGATCTAATCATAATAGGGATGAAACTTACATAAAACTACACATGTCATGGATCTAAAGGTGTCAACTTGTTTGGTTAAATGTCACAACTTACATAATATGATCATAACCCAAGTTCATGTATAAACTTGCATATGTGATTTATGCAACATAGTGATGGTGTGAACTAGCATCTAACACATAGAACTCACACATGTCATAGCATAATTCTAGATCTAAATAGATGTCATAATTCTAGATCTAAATAGATGTCATACAATATGTGAGATTATACATACTAATAAATCTAAACTTGCATAGGTACATGTGATTTATCATGTGAATCATCATAGCCCAAATATATATAATCAACATCGTGATTCATAAGCTAACTACAACATAATAACATCATGGCTTTGTAACATCGCAACTTAGCATAGAAACTTGCAACATATATAATATCATCATAGCATGATTTACAACATATAGGATATCATCATCACATAACACAACATACATGATAGCATAAGGTTTACAACAACATATATGACAATTCACATCATTTTCTTATGATCCATATCACATCTTAATCTAATTAGTTTGCTAATAATCTTATTAAGATTATCATACTCACAATTAGAAAAGAAGAGAGTCTTGATTTTCTTTAGAGTTGAGTAGAATTAGAGTTTGAATTAGCTTTCTTCCTTCTTAGTTGGCGGCGGCTACACTAAGTTCCATGGCGATGGCATGACGGCGGCTATTCTATTTTTCATGTGATTTTAGAGTGAGAGACTACCTAGGTATATATAGAGTTTAGGATTTATTTAGACCGTCAGATCAACTCAGAACTAACCTGAACCATTAAATTAGCCAACTCAGCCCTAAAGACACATCAGCAGCTCAAGATTGGGCTCTGCCAAAACCTGGCCGACTTGACCAGGTCGACACCCAAGTCGGCTGCGCAGTCGACCTGGTCCTGGGGATGTCGACTGCCCAGTCGACTCCCCAGTCGACCTGGGGTGCTGGGCGGGAAATTTCCCGCCTGGCCCGTTTGACTTCGAATTTTGAATTTTGAATTTTCTGAAACTTCCGATGGCCATATCTCCTTCATACGAACTCCAAATTACGCAAACTCGGACTCTATTTCAACCAGAATTCCGAGACAAATACAATGGTGCAACCCGTTTCACACAATTCTCACGTTTGAGATTAGTTATTCTTTAATTTGTGAATATTTATATTAATAGAATTACGAGGTGTTACATTCTCCCCTGCTTAAAGGATTTCGACCCCGAAATCTTCAAGTCAAGAAGAATGTATATCCTAACATCCAATCGTCCATCTACTCTACCATCAAACACAGGCATCCATTGTCCTTATAGACTTCTAATGCTTTCATGTTTAAATGCACAGTGTGTGTAAATGTCCATATCTAATGCAAAGCGGTCCATTGATTCAGTTGACCTCCTTAATGCAAATCATGATAGTGCCATGCGTCCATTATGTATGCAAAAGTTCCTTAATTCTACATATTATCTCTATATGCGTGCACAATCATCATCTGAATGCAGCATCCATATGATAAAAAAAATCCTCATACATCCATTTTACTAAATACATCCATATATATGCAATATGCAATATGAAGTGACTGAGCCGATCTAGTACCTAATAGTGTGTGTATATGCGTCCACGAGCAACCACTAGCAAACACTTGCATCCACTTTGCATCCATCATACATAACATGTCTCAAACACATGTTTCAACCATAGGATTATCCTAACTAAAGGTCAAAGATACTAGCGAGAGGACATACTAAAGATAAGATAACTACAAGCTAAGCGATAAAGGAGAAATTAAAAGACATACCCTAAAAAAGAAAAGGGTAAAATGAACGCATCTTCTCTTCTGTCTCCCAAGTAGCGTTGCTCTCATCATCTCCCCATTGCACTTTGACTAGTCTGACCTCTCGATTTCTCAGCTTCTTGATCTCCAACCCAAGAATGCATGTAGGAGCTCGTCGAATCATCGCATCACGCTCTATCTCTACCTCTCTAAGCAAGTTCGGCTCTACCACCTCCGCGGTCTCGTGTAGGCCCTTCCTCAAATGTGATACATGGAATACGTCGTGTACACCACTAAGTCTCTCAGGCAACTCCACTCTATACGCCATCTATCCAATCTTCTCCTTAATAGGAAACAGCCATACGAACCTTGGTGCTAATTTCCCAACGGACCCAAAGCGAACGACATTTCGTAATGGAGACACTTTGATAAAGACCATGTCCCCAACATCAAACTCAAGATCTGTCCTCCTTTTGTCTGCATAAGATTTCTGCCTATCTTGCGCCGTCTTCATCCTTCTTCGAATCAAGTCGATCTTTTCCGAAGTCTCTCTAATCATATCGGACCCAAGTAAGATCTTATCCGTAGATTCCCACCAACATGTAGGTGAACGACAAGGTCGTCCATAAAGAGCTTCGAAAGGTGCCATGCCAATGCTGGACTGAAAGTTGTTATTATATGCAAAATCCACCAACGGAAGATGCTCTTCCCACGTACCCTTAAAGTCTACGATACATAGCCTCAAAAGGTCCTCTAGAATACGATTCACCCTCTCGGTCTGGCCGTCCGTCCGAGGATGATATGCGGTGCTCAAACATAACTGAGTCCCTACCGCTTCTTGTAAGCTCCTCCAAAATTCGCTAGTGAAGATAGGATCGCGGTCGCTTACTATGCTAGAAGGAACACCATGCAAATGAACTATCTCTCGGACGTATACAGAAGCTAACCATGGAGCAGTCCTCTTACTCTTCACGGGAATAAAATGGGCGCTTTTAGTAAGTCTATCTACTATAACCCAAATCCCCGTATTACCCTTCCTTGATCTTGGTAATCCATCCACAAAATCCATCGAGACACTATCCCACTTCCATTGCGGAACCTCCAATGGGTGAAGCAACCCACCGGGTTTCTTTTGCTCTGCTTTTACTTGTTGGCACACCAAGCATCTAGCGACATACTCGGCCACATCCCTCTTCATACCGGCCCAAAAGAAAACTTGCTTCATGTCTTTGTACATCTTGTCCCCGCCAGGATGAATGGTCATCTTCGAACGATGTGCATCATCAAGAATATTCTTCCTCAAGTCCTCGTCTTATGGTACACAAAGTCTAATATCCCTACGTAACCAACCCTTATCATCTAGGGTATACCTACGGAGATGGCTTGATGACTCCCCTCTTTTGAGCTTCTCCACTAACTCAACCAACTGTGGGTCGTCTAGCTGTGCCTCACCAATCCGTCCCAAAAGCGTAGGTCTGACCTCCAAGGATGCTAGCAAACTGGGTACAAAGTCAACGAAAGGTCTAAAATCAAACCTAGAGATGAATTCTAAGTTTTGCCGTTCAACAAACAACGGACTCAAGGACAACCTTTTCCTACTTAAGGCGTCTGCTACCACGTTACCCTTGCCAGGGGTATATGTTATTTCGAAATCGTAGGACCTAAGAACTCCATCCACCTTTGCTGCCTTAAGTTCAAGTCCTTCTGAGAGAATAAGTATTTTAAAGATTTGTGGTCAGTGAACAATTCGAATTTCTCGCCAAGAAGGTAATGACGCCAAGACTTAAGCGCGAAAACAATTGCGGCTAACTCTAGATCATGTGTAGGGTAATTTTTCTCATGCACCCTTAATTGCCTTCCACCATAGGCTATTACCCTTCCCTCTTGCATTAAGACTGCGCCTAGACCTGTCCCACAAGCATCAGTATAAACAGTAAATGGCTTACTCCCGTCTGGCAGCACTAAGACTGGAGCTGAGGTCAAAGCTCTCTTTAAACGTTGGAACGCATCATCACAATCTACGTTCCACGCGAAGACTAGGTTCTTCTTCGTCAGGCATGTCAATGGAGCTGATATTTTTGCGAAGTCTTTGATAAACTTCCTATAGTAGCCAGCCAACCCCAAGAAATCCTTACTTCGGTAGCATTTTTAGGGACCTTCCAATCTTGGATGGCCACCACCTTCGCGTGATCCACAACTATCCCTTCTTTGGAAACCACATGCCCTAAGAATCGCACTTCCTCTCTCCAGAAGTGACACTTAGTAAATTTAGCTTTAAGGTTATGCGCTCTTAGAGTCTCCAACACTTCCCTAAGATGTAGGGCATGCTCTTCTTCATTCTTAGAAAAGATCAAGATGTCGTCTACAAAGACCACCACGAATTTATTAAGGTACTCCCTAAACACCCTACTCATCAAATCAACAAAGTATGCGGGGGCGTTTGTCAAACCGAAGGGCATCACTAACCATTCATAGAAACCGTCCGGAGTCCTAAAGGCAGTCTTGTCTATGCTATCCTCATCCACTCTCAACTGATGGAAACCAATGGCTAATTCCAACTGCGAAAACACTGAGGCGCCAACTAACTGATCGAAGAGATCGTCAATCCTCGGCAGTGGGTGTCTGTTCTTCTTAGTAAGCTTATTAAGTTCTCTATAGTCCACACACAGTCTAAGGGACCCATCCGCCTTCGTGGCAAATACTACTGGAGCACCCTACTCCGATATACTTCGTCTTATGAACCCCTTCTCAAGCAACTCCTTCACTTGCTTATTGATTTCCCTCCTTTCACGAGGAGCCATGTGGCGTACTGGCAAAGATACTGGTTTTGCATTATCCACAAGATATATTCGAAAATCTATCTCCTGCTTCGGAGGCAAGCCCTTCACCTCCTCAAACACATCTGAATATTCTTGGACTACTTTAACAGATCGTAGATTTTCCACCGACGCATCAAGCGATTCTAGATAACTTAGCATAACGGAATTTATGAGATTACAAAAGATTTCAAGAGTGTTGCCAAGGCGAGTCATGAGCCTAACTACTCTCCTTTCACAATCAAGAACGGCCCCATTTCTGGATAACCGATCCATTCCTAAAATTAGCCCATAGCCCGTGAAGCCAAAAACATAAGCATCACATCTAAACCCAACGCTAAGTATAGAAATTTTCAAATCCAAACATATCATGGAAAAATAAGCTGAGCCCCCAATTGGATTCGAAACAACTAAGGGATCCTCTATTAAACTGGTGTTTAAGTGCAGTGATTCAACTAATGAAGTAGAGATAAACGAATGCGATGCGCCCGAATCGAATAAGGTGCGGACAGGATGATCAAACAGAAAAACCAAGCTTTCAACAGAAATGGTTCTACCTTGTTCTTGCAGCGGTGGGACCGCGAGAGCCTGAACTTGTCCCCTTGCCTGCCCTGGTGCCATAAGAGCCTGCACCTGTCCTCTCGAGGTAGACCCTGCCCTCTGCCCCTTCTTTGGGTAGTCCTTCACTAGATGTCCCGCTTCACCACAGTGAAAACAACCAGTCTTCTTTTTCTTTCTGCAATCCTTGCTGAGATGGCCTGGTGTCCCACAGTTAAAGCATCTTTTCTTTCCTTTGCCATTATTGCCTTTACCACCCTTCTTGTTTTGCTGTTGTGGTTTCTTCTGATCCCCTTTCTTCTCGGGTGCCTTATTAGCATTAGCGCCTTTCTCCCGTGCGTGAGTGCCATGTCTACTAGCTTCTCAAAGGTGGCCCCCATAGGGATGTGGGTCATAGCCAACCCCTGCAATGGCTCATTCAAGCCATTAACGAACCTCAGAGCCTTCTTCTCCTGCGTGTTCACCAAATCTAAGCCAAACCTTGCCAATTGATTAAATTTGTTGACGTACTCTTTCACTGATAGATTTCCCTGCTGCATTGTCAAGAAACTTTCCATGTATAGATTCTTTTCTGCCCTTGAGAGAAACTTTGCCTCAAACCTACGTCTGAAATCCTCCCAAGAATCAATAGGACGCTCCCCATTAGTGACCTCCCACCAAAACGAGGCCTCTCCATTCATTAACCAAGCTGCTAATTTGACTTTCCTCCCTTCTTCTACTTCAAAGATTTCTAGCAATTCTTCCACCTCCTTAAGCCAATCTCTAGCTTCCACAAACGTTTCTGACCCTTGAAAAGGTTTTCCACCCATAGCCTTAAATTCCTTGCATGTCTTTGCAAAAGTATCAGTGCGAGGAGGGGGGGAGGAGGAGGAGGAGCGGGTGCAACTGGTGGTGGAGGAACATTGGCTGGACCTGCAGTGGCCCTAGCCTCTAATAACCTCCTATACCATCCAGGTATCGTTACACCCTCCGGAAGGTTAAGATCTTCAGCCATGCTGAAACGAAAAAGGAAAGATTCAAAATGGAGAATTCGAAAGATAAAGATATATGGCTATTGGGGATTATGTTTTTCATAAAAACTTTCCTCTTTAAATTACTCATCAAGACATGTTTTTGAAAACACTTCTTCCAAAAATACTTTAGAAAAATAGTTTTTCTAAAAAAATTATCTGTTCTGGTAACCTTAAGCTCTGATACCACGTGTAACACCCCACGTCCATTAATGTCACTCACAAAGGGAATGCATTAACTTCCATGGAGGTTTTAAGTGAATATAGAACAGAAAAATTACAACAAGACAGATAATAAGTAGTACTTGGAAATCTAAAACTTTATTTCATTGCAGCGGAAATTAAACATTTTGTTACATCATAAAACCATAAATCAAAGTCAAGTACAATATCCATCTTGATAAAACAAAACACATAATCCCATTACATAAATAGCCATTAAAGAAGATAAAAAGCTGGACTTTACTTCAGCGGTCCAAGCTTTCCAAAAGAGAGAATAAGCAATTCAATCAGACTCCATTAGAGCTGGGTCCAACCTGAGGATCTGGAGGGGGAAAAAGATAGAAATAGAGGGGGTCAGACATAAAGTCTGGCGAGTATGATAATTCTAACAATACTATTATCAAAATAACTAGACTAAGGCACAAGCTGGAAAACAAGGAAATGTCTATGAACTATTGGGTATGGAAGAGCAGATAAAGATAACGTTAAAGGCTCACCTAATACTAATGAATAATTACTACACTGCACCACACCAGTCACCCTAAAGGTTGATCCCACTTGCTTCACTTAGAAATTTTATAAATAGCTTTCTGTACCCCTAGCTGACTACATAGGTGCCGCCTGCCCCTATCTCCGCTAGGTGTACCCCACTACCCACTTGCGATCGGCTCCCTACGCGTAGAAACCCGTGCTGGCCCCACAGTGGGGTGTATCACTCGCCTAAAGTGGAAACCCGATACAACTTGAGGATGCACGGCTTATACCTACACGATGCAACAACGTCTTACATACCAGCCCGGGTCCACACACGCATATGAACCCGTTGGACTTGCATTGCCACCGCTAACCCGTTTGGCCTCTTATAGTCAAGCCCAGTACGCATGTCCCGTCCTCGACTTAGGTCGAGCCCATAAAGATACGTTTTGGGTTACTGGTTTAAATGGGCCCCCAATTACTTACCACAAGCTATCCACCTAAGCTTGTCCCCACTAGTATATCCCATTTAACCCTCTTCTTAGTCATGTTCATTTACATGTGTGTTTGGTTAAGTCTTACTAATCGTATTTCAAATGCCACTAAAGGCACCCACTAGATTCCTCATGCCACCCAAGGCACCTACTTAACCCCCATGTCCCACTTCACATGTTTATCTGGTTAAGTATTTCTTAATTCATTCAGGCCATAACCTCATAAAGACCTCTCACATTAGACTGGCATTTATGGCAGCTGGATTCGCCGGGCGGGTCCGGGCAGTCTTACACCATAAAAGAGTCTAACCTCGTGTCTTTACAACTGTTATGCTTTAATTTGGGCCTAGGACCTCTCACATTGGGCTGACATTTGTGACTACTGGATTCGCTGGGCGGGTCCGGGCAGTTTTACATCACAAACGAGTCCAACCTCGTGTCCTAAGCATTGATTAACACTTTTAATCTTTTAACCCAGTTTTAAATATATCCCTTTTCAAATCATTAATTAATTCCAATTTTAATGATGTCCATAATTGACTCAATTATGGCCATCCACTTACGGTATGCAAAATCATATCAATTGCACCCCAATTTCTTAATATTAAATCCTTAATATTACCCCTACCCCACGTTATACGTTCGCTTATTCAACGCAAAATATACGTTAGACTCGAATAGTCTAACTCATAGCACAAAGATAAATTATCAAAAACATATAGACAAATAAAATAGATCTAATCATAATAGGGGTGAAACTTGCATAAAACTACACATGTCATGGATCTAAAGGTCTCAACTTGTTTGGCTAAATGTCACAACTTACATAATATGATTATAACCCAAGTTCATGTATAAACTTGCATATGTGGTTTATGCAACATAATGATGGTGTGAACTAGCATCTAACACATAGAACTCACACATGTCATAGCATAATTCTAGATCTAAATAGATGTCATAATTCTAGATCTAAATAGATGTCATACAATATGTGAGATTATACATACTAATAAATCTAAACTTGCATAGGTACATGTGATTTATCATGTGAATCATCATAGCCCAAATATATATAATCAACATCATGATTCATAAGCTAACTACAACATAATAACATCATGGCTTTGTAACATCGCAACTTAGCATAGAAACTTGCAACATATATAATATCATCATAGCATGGTTTACAATGTATAGGATATCATCATCACATAACGCAACATACATGATAGCATAAGGTTTACAACAACATATGTGACAATTCACATCATTTTCTTATGATCCATATCACATCTTAATCTAATTAGTTTGCGAATAATCTTATTAAGATCATCATACTCACAATTAGAAAAGAAAGAGAGTCTTGATTTGCTTTAGAGTTGAGTAGAATTAGAGTTTGAATTAGCTTTCTTCCTTCTTAGTTAGAGTCTTGATTCACATCATGTTGACTGCCCAGTCGACTCCCCAGTCGACCTGGGGTGCTGGGCGGGAAATTTCCCGCCTGGCCTGTTTGACTTCGAATTTTGAATTTTCTGAAACTTCCGATGGCCATATCTCCTTCATACGAAGTCCAAATTACGCAAACTCAGACTCTATTTCAACCAGAATTCCGAGACAAACACAATGGCGCATCTCGTTTCCCACAATTCTCATGTCTGAGATTAGTTATTCTTTAATTTGTGAATATTTATATTAACAGAATTACGGGGTGTTACACAACCCGTCGTGTACAATAAGAAATGTAAAGCATATTTTTAATCATGTTTAGATTGATAAATAAAAAGAGCAAAGTTTATTGGTATGAAAGAAAGAAGGACTAAATCAAGAATGAAGGATCAAACATAAAATTTGACAAAAACGATACCAAGTGAAAAGCTGAAATATAAATCCATTTATGAATGATCGGGTTAAGGAATAATGATGAGAAATACTTTTCTAAGGAGAATAAGGTAAGTACTCATATTTTTAAGTGACGAACAAAAATGAAAAGAAAAACAGTGTTCAGGGCGCGCACACTGAAACGGTTCATTTTTAAGGATGATCAAAATACCAGATATAGACAAGATGTTCACATACTATGTAGTTTGACTATAATTATCTATGTAGATTTGATTATAATCTTGTTAGATTTATAATTTAAGAAGAAAATATGTTCGTTAATCATTTCAAAGAATCCGAAATAAATATTTCACTTTGATTTGATTATACGCCGCGCGTTAGAGATTTTTAAATTGAAGACGGCGATATACAAGGGATATTTTTAAATAGTGCCTTCGGTTTGTCCAATCCCAGGACAACTTGTATGGACGAATGTCTGACAGAGTATTTCCAAAGGAATCACGTACGTTGTTTTCTTCAAACATACCAATTGCTGGCATAGAAGGGAAACTTCTTTAGCTTGAAAACCAGAGTATTTTGAGGAAATCAATTAGTGTTTTCCGATGGATTTGACGATGTGGCATTCAAAAAAATTAAACAGTGATGATGAAAAGGTAAGTCTAGCCTCAAGCCTCACACCCAGGAAATGACAAAAATCGGGCAGGCAGCATGGCTATGTGGGTCGCTCCCATTAGGGTGTAGTATCACCTATCTAGAGAAATTCCTTTTGTTTCTAAATCTACCGATTCTGCCCATTCGGGGATGATTGCCGTACACAACAATTGGTGATATACATTCGATACACTCAAGAGAAATGAGTGGTCGGACATGTGTGGGCCGGGTTGCAAGATGTTCTTGTTGAACCCAGGTGTATTCGCCTCTAGAGATACATCATCGGAAGGTGGTCCCATGCCTTGTCATAGTTGGAAATCCAATTTTCATAAGCGCCAAGTGGTTTTTATTTGTATACTATGTAGGAGAATGTGAGATGCAAGCATTCTTCTAAATTCTAATTTAATTGTGAAAACTTATAGATACTATGATAATATCTGTTTTAAAGTATACAAAGTGTTTTTGATCTCATAAGATAAAAACCCATTCCGTATTCACAGCGTGGTCTTATGAGCTATTTTTATTTCTTTAATTTGCTTTAAACTGTTTACTCATACCAGTCCTCTGACTGACCCGGAGTTTATTTTTCTGTGTTTCCCTTAAACTCTTGGGTATTCATAACACTTGTTATGAATAGACAAGTGAATCAGGATTTGGACAAACTCGGAAAAGCTAGAGTGGAACTTTCTGTATGCTGGTCTACTTATCATATCTACTGTATAATTATAAGTCTACAAATTAGTCATCAATGATATGTATAATTAAAGATGTACTATGAATGGCTTGTACCACTACGATCAATATGCTCTGATGTAATATGTACTGCTGTGTAATATTATGAAGTATCAGCTTTTGAAAAAAAATCCGCTGTGAGATTCTGATGTTTTTCTGTGATTTTATCTTCTATCTATTCTTATTCTTATTAATGGCACGACTTCTGATGTGTTCGAAAGTTGGGTCATTATAGTTGGTATTAGAGCTTAGGTTACTGATTACCTAGGCTTTGGGTGAGTGTGAGGGAGCGTGTTTTTGAAAATTTAAATTAAATTTAAAATAAATCAACTTGTATGATATACCTAAGTTAGTTATATCCAATCAAGTCTGGAATGACGACCTGTTATATTCAGGTGATTAAGATGAGTAACCGAGGACGAAGAGGTCGAGCTAGTGGCACTACAAAAAAATACCCTATTGCAACAAGCTATTAGCAACTGGCGACACACGACAGTTGCAGTAAGTGATATTTAGCAACAGACCTTTCGTAGCAGTTGCAATAGATGAGATTTAACAACATGCCTTCCTCTCCAGTTGCAAAAACATACTTTAGCAACTGCGTTTCTATGACAGTTGCAACAAACATATTACTTGCAACCGCGCTTCCATAACAGTTGCGAAAAACATACTTTTAGCAACAGCGTTTCCAAGCTAGTTGCAAAAAAAAGTCTTTAGCAACTATTTTGACCACTTGCGATAATTGTATTTTTTGCAACTCGTTAAGCCAATTGCGAAAAAAATACTTTTAAAAATTATATTTTCCCCCACCTTTATTAAACATAAATACTATTAAATACAAAAGTATGAAGTAATAAATAATATTTGTTTATAATATAACAAGTAAATATGAAGTAATATTTAATAATTTAACAAGGTTAGTTATTAATAGTGTGTAAATTATATTTTGACAATTATTAATTACATTTAATAATTAATAAATCTAATTAACAACAAATATTAAATAATTAATTAATTATATGTGATACATTGTATTTACCAATTAGTATTAAATAGTTAATGTTGATTATCAAATAATTAATAATAATGATTAAATAATTAAATTTAATAAATGCTAAAACTAATATTTAATAATTATATTTGATAATAATAATAATAATTATTATTTAGCATTTAATAATTATAATTGATAATTATATTAAGTGTTCTATAATTAAATAATTTTATAATTATAACTAAAATAGAAATACAATGTATTCATAAAATTTTAATTATACTAAAAAAATTAAAACAAATTATAACACTATAAGAGATTGCTTCAAATTTTAAATGTTCATAAATTAAAAAGTAAAATTTTGAGTTTTCTACAAGAAGTTATATTCAAAACAAAATTTGGTGTAATGTTTGTTGAAGCCTTACAACTTTGGATTACGCAAGACAGTACAAGTTTTTTAGTCTAGCACCTTTTTGGGTTCAAATGTAAATGCTTTAATTCCAATAAATAAATAAATTATAGTCATGAAGTAAAAAAACAAATAATAAGTTATATTTTAATGACTAATAATTACAGTTAAATAATTGATAATTAATAAGTATTATTCAAAACTAATACTTAATATACTTAATTAGTAACAGTTTATAATTGCTTTTATAATAAATTAATAGATATTTAATTGATAAGTGATATGATTAATAATTATATTTAATATTTTTTTATAAAAATGTAAATTTAAATTTTCTTAAATATATTTTATACTTTAAAAGATAATAATTAATAAATATTTTTAACATATAAAATTACGAGTTCAAAGAAATACGATCTGGTCTCTCGCCTTAAAATTATGAGTTTATATGCTCTAGCCAACTTTAGCACTCCTTTTGGCACCTCAATTGAAATTTTGGCGGCTCCGTTGAAATTTTGGCACCATCTATAAATTTTTTGGCTCCAACTTAAAATTCTGCCGCGTCATTTTTCTCCCAACCTCTTTTCTAGCCTTTACCGTTCCCCATTTATCCTTCTAAACCCTAAATCCCCAAAACTTTTCTTCCATATGCTTTCATTCTTCTTCACTTCGATCGACTTTCCTACAAAAAATGATTCTAGCTTTCGCTATGCCTGGATGATTGCTGCATGCGCTCCACTTATCTCTATTCTATTCTCAGATCCAATTCGCCTTTTGAACTATTGGCTCGAAGAGACAGATTTGATGATCCTCCATGGTTTGACTGTTGCACGGAAGCTTCTACTCCCTGTTTTTCTTCATCTTGTTTGTCCGTATATCTATTCCTCACAAGGTGACCGAATTTCAGCAGACCGTGGAATGTTTTTGGGCTTTCTGCGATGTGAATACAGGTGAGTTTTGATTTGTCAGTGAGTTACTTATTCATGAGGTTTTTTCAGTGTTGGTCCGTGTCATTATGCTTGGTTAAATTCTAGTTTTCTTCCAGCGAGAAAAAAAATCGTCTGTTACTTGGAGAAAATTCGAGAGAAGGGTTATCCCACTTCTTTCTCCTCAAAACGAATAAAGGCCTCAGCCTGTGTCATGAAAGGAGATTCCCCATTGTCGCAACAATTCAACATTTCTTGTCCGCTCCAATTTGCTACCATTCTCTGATACCGGCTACCTTACTTTTGTAATAATATTATGTAGTTTAGTGTTTGCAACTACACTTGTATTTGCAAATATTTGAGAGTTCCTTTCATGCCATATACAATAAATTGTTGTTGTGAAGGCCTCAAACGCAATGTCTTGTGGTTGATCCTTCTTCTTGAATGACGAAATCAGCAGATTAGCCTCCGATTGTGCAGAATCAAGTAAGGTGGGCTGTAATCCCATTTTCAATTTTAACAAACACCACATAAAAGATGAGTATGAACAATTAAAAAATAGTTGGTTAGTTGTTTCTGTCTCCCGATCACAACATAAGGTGTTCGAGAGAAAGCCGTAGGAGTGTAGGCAATGTTTAGTATTAAGTTTATCAAGTATGATATAAACGTCATTTGCCTACTGTTTTTGGGTGCCATATAGCTTTGATACGGGAATTATATGTACCCTTCTCTCGAATTTTGTCCCAGGCTTCAAAATTGCTGAATTGATGACCATCACACCATTTAGTAGTCAACTGGTCTATTAGATTGGTAAGTGTAGTATTACGGATAAAATTTCGCTTCTATCAAAAAACTATAAAATATATACAAATTGGATGCCAATTTGCAAAACAAAAACAAAAAATGCGTTGGGCAAACAGAAAGGGGCATTGAGCAGATTATGAAACAACTGATTCATTCTTATTCAAAAGATGTGGACTCTGTCTTATTTTAATCCAAATTTCATTTTCCTTGTTTGTCCAGTCTTCTTAGTTTGAACTAATGTCTCCGCTACCAGTAAGAACTGTTTTGTTTTCCCGTAGCAAATTTTATTATAGTTATTCAAAAAATAAATATAATATCTTTAGCACATGTTAAAAGTACAGATGGGCCATTAATCCGTTGTTGTCTTGAATCAAATAGTTTTATATGCAGTAGTGTGGCATAGTATACATACATAGTATGTTATTCAAGTTTGAAAATAAAGTTTTACACTGACTGTTTTACACCATTTACTGACATACAAGGATGGGTGATCTAAATTAACTCCTATATGGCTTGTTTATTTAGTAAGTTTTTTTCATCGTTTATTTTTGTGTACCACTTAGCCAGAATTAGTAGTTTATTTGTTACAAGTTAAACATAAGTCGGAAATTGAAATACGATGAATCTGAATGATGCTCGTCAGCCAAATGTTACTCAAGTATGTCTAATGATGGTAGTCTTGATTCTTTTGAAGCAGGTGAATCAATCGCCAAAACTACTTGTTTCAGTTGAAGCAACAACTCCTATTACTGATCCCAATACTTGACACTACCAGGGGCAAAACCGAGTGCCATCACATCTGGAGCTGAAGCAACCAATTCAAGTATTTGAATTATCTAATGTTCGGATACTGATCATAAAGGCTTATGCAAATAATTTGAATAACACTGTAACCCGCATGTTGCAGGAGAGGATACATATCTAAAAATTATTGTAGAAAGAAACTGCTTTAATTCATTTCAAATGAATGGCGCTACTTATGTTTCACATGTTGAAGTGAAAAAATGCTAGGAGATTACTCAAAGAGCAGCCTAAACACTAGTATAGACCTAGCCAGTTTGGTGAAGCAAGCTGAGAGCCTTTTATTAATGTCCCAGATCTAAGCGATTCAAGCACGTACATGTTCATGATCGACAACAAAGTTGGAGCATGAACTACATATTTATTCTCTTGTTATAATATATGTATGATAGAGTAGAAATATGATTAGAAAATATTCTATTCGAAAAAAATGTGTTGTGTGAGAGAAGAAATTGTTATACATGAGTAGTGTATGAAAATTGTAGAAATTTTTGTTGTAATTGTTTGTACTATTAAAACTTTGTTAAAATAAATTTTTTATTTGTTTATTTTATTTTGTGATATACACTATTTGTAACGACCTGGATTTTTGCGACTTCGGTTATCGACACAAACACGATGACGACTAACCAAACATCGGAAAAATCCCGGTAATTTATGAAAGAAATTAGAGGGTGAGGATAGATAAGATAGAAACTTAGAATAGAAGAAGAAAAGAACTTACATCATCAGAGTAACACTAATCTCACAGCGGAACGAATAACATATAATATATAACATACTTTGAAATATAACAGTTATGTATACAATAGCACTTATCGGAGTACAGCACTTACAAGAACAGCGGAAAAACAATAGCTATAAAATCTTGAGGCCTCCTGCTCCAAGCTCTCCAAGTATATCTATAAATCCCGACTACTTGACTGCCCGTACAAATTTAGGCACCCAAGAGTTTAGGGAAAACAAAACAAAGTAAAATCCGGGTCAGTCATGGGACTGGTGTGAGTAAAATAGTTTAAAACAGTTGGAACAAGGAAATGATATCTCATAAGACCACGCCGTATAACGGAATGGGTTTTTCCCTTATGAGAATCCAAAATATCTTTATATCAAAAACCTTTTGATATTATAATAATGTCTATCAACCACAATATAATAATCATCTAGCAGAAACTCTTTCATCTCACGTTCTACATATATAGTATATAATCAAAACCGCAAGCACGTATTGGGTAATGGATTTCCAACTATGACAAGGTATGGAACCACCTTCTGCTAGTGTACCTCTAGAGAGGAATACACTGGGTTCAACAAGAACATCTTGCAACCCGGCCACACATGACCGACCACTCATTTCGCTGAGTGTATCGAATGTATATCACCAACGGTTGGGATCAGCAACCGTTTCCCGATAAGGGACAACATCGACAATAGATTATAGAAATAAATGAAACTCTAGATCAGGTGATTATACACCCTAATAGCTGTGACCTACATAGCCATGCTACTTGCCTGATTTCTGTCATTTACCGGTGGATGAGGCTTGAGGTTACGCTTTATCGTCACATCCGATTCACTTTGAATGCCACATTGTCAGATCCATCGAAAATCACTAGTTGATGTCTACAACAGTACATTACGTGTTAGCTAAAGAAGTTTCCTTCTCCGCTTCCACTCTTGGTACGGTTGAAGAAATCAATGTACGTGACCTTTCTGGAAATACTCTGTCAGACATTCATCCATATAAGTCATCCAGGTTTACATGCCACATCTTTATTCACTTAGAATGTCACATCGTCATACCCGCCAAATCACAAATTGACTTATCCAAAAATAAAACGGGTATACAGCTAAGAGAAACGAATTCCTCCGCCACCAAACGTGAATATGTTTGAACGGATCAACTTACGCGATCCATTGGATATACTCTGTCAGACCTTCATCCATACAAGTTGTCCTGGGACTGGACAAACCGAAGGCACTATTCAGTATATCCATCTTAGTCACTGTTATCTAAGACTTATACAACAACCCTTGCACTTTACTCCATCTTCAATTATCTTTGGCATAAATGATTCGCAACGCTATGCCAATACAGAGTGGTTCTTTGGATAACAGTCCAACTGGTCTCTCTATATTAACAACGTTAAAATGGTCAAAACTTCGATAGTTTGTGATTTAACTATCAAAGAAAAACAAGTGTGCAAACAACGATATTATTTCCAGATGGAAATTTTATCAATCAATCATCAAACATATATATATCTGTATATTCCTTATTTTCCCTGTTTAGAAATAATACGTTATTAACACTGGAAACATTTCCATTCCTTGTTTTTTGTATTAGGAAACATTTCTGATTCTTGTTTGGAAAACATTTCCCAAAACTCCTACGTTTGGATTAAGAAGATGTTTGGATAAAACATCGCTATGCCAACTCAACCCTTTCCTTTAATTACTAAATTCACTTTACCATCCTTTACTGCCGAACCTTAACCATTCCTTAGTTAAAAACGAAGCCAATCAAGTTGGGGTATAATTACCTCTCAGACCTTAACTGAACAACATTTCTAACCTTGAAATAGGTAAAGTTCACTTTAAATGTCTTAACTAACTTCCTTACTTAACCTTTGTTTCAAATAACTATATTTGATTGACTCTATTTGATTTACTCTATTTGATTTAATCTATTCACTTAACTCCTGTCGAATAAACTATATTTGATAACTCCTCTAACTCTATTCGAATATACTATATTTGATTAACTTCTCTAACTCTATTCGAATAAACTATATTCGATTAACTCCTCTAACTCTATTCGAATAAACTGTATTCGATAACTACTTTCAAATAACAAGATTTGATAACTCCTTTCGAATAACTAGATTCGATTAACTCATCTTGAATAACCAATATTTGATTACTCTTCCCTCGAATACACTATATTCGATAACTCTACATCGAATAAGTGATATTCGATAACTCTACTTCGAATAAGTGATATTCGATAACTCTACTCGATTAACTTCATTTGAATAACTCTAATTAGTTAACTCTAACTCTAACTGGTCAATCCTAACTGATTTACTCTAACTGATTTACTCTAACTGGTTAATTCTAACTGATTAACTCTAACTGGTTAAATCTAACTCAAATAGATTTATTCTAACTCTAATCGATTAATTCTAACTCTAATCGATTAATTCTAACTCTAGTCGATTTACTGTAATTCGATTAACTCCCTTTTGATAACGTTTATTCATTTATAAAGATTTACTTTTAGTAACGGTTCTTCACTTTATAAATGTTCTCTTTAATAACGTTACTTCACTTATACAAATGTTGTGTACATATTCTATTTAAACTATCGGTGTTAAAACCAATATCTCTCCTCTATATAAGTTTAGACTTATAGATTCCATTTATCAAATGACAAATCTTTAATTTAATTTATAAACTGTTATTTTTAAATTAATCTTTTCCATTTATCTTTTAAAAACAGATTTCCATTTTCTATTCATCTTCTGAATATTCCTTTGAATTAATTCTATCTATTTCCCAAATAAATATTTCTTTTAATTCTATTTATTCTAACAAATAAATATTCCTTCTAATTCAATTTATTCTAACAAATAAATATCTCCTTCAATCTTTTATTTATTCCCTAAATAAATAAATCCTTTATACTTTTATTTATTCCTTAAATAAATAAATCCTTTATACTTTTATTTATTCCCTAAATAAATAAATCCTTTATACCCTATTTGTAAATGGTTTACAAATATTTCTCTTTTATATTTGTTTGACAAATACTTTCCTTTATATTTGTTTTACGAATACTTCCCTCTATATCTATTTAACAAATTCTTTCCCTTATATTTGATTTACAAATATAATTCCCTTGTATTTGTTTTACAAATATAATTCCTTTATATTTGATTTACAAATATAATTCTCTTATATTTGATTTACAAATAAAATTCCTTTATATTAAAAATCCTTTTTCTTATTTAATATAAAATCCATTGATTTTATATAAATAAATTATTTTCAAAATATACTTTGAAAATCCTTTTCCCATATTCTGGTATTTCTTACGGTATTAAAAATACCCAAACAATGGTGATCGATATCAACAATAGATTATATATCACATCATATACACAATATATGAAAAACAGAAAAATATATGTTGAGGAATCTAGTTGGATTCCTCCGACCTGTTCCCCTGCATCCACAGATGTTACACAATAAAATCAACATCACTTTCAGTTCGATATGAAATATTCTGATAGCAGAATCAACATATAAATATTTAACGATTTATATATATATATATGTGTATATATATATATATAATTTCCACTAACTGACCAGCAGTTCAATCAAACAGTCAACACACGGTCAAACAGACAATATTTAACAGTTCAAAGAATACGTTGTAAAAATAGAACTGTTCAGGGTTGGTGAGTTTTACTCACATTGGACTATCATCGTTAATAACGATAATTGTCGTTGATTCAGATTGGGCAATTTATTTTGCTATAAATTGTGACGAGCTCCGATGGACTTCCAGTTAGTTTCATGGTGTTGCCCTCGTTCATATGATTCTATCAGATCTTGTTTCGTATGATTCTTAACTTTCAAACGCAGAATTTAGCAACAATTCTACCCATAGCAGACATCTGATTTTCTTCTCCCTTTTTTTGTATTTTGTATATTTATTTTTCTCTTTCTTTTCTTTACGGGCCTTAGTATAAATAATTGGCCCAATGCCACTTCCCAAAACAAAACCCACGTTTTATTGTTCTAAATCCCATCTCCCTCTTCTCTGTATATTTCGATTCCTGCTCACACAAAACCCGCCGATCTCCCCCTCTCCATCCTCCCTCAACGTTCCACAAATCCACAAACTAAGTACACGTAATCCCTTCTTATTGAAATATCTCACACCTCATATCAAAAGCCTTCAACTCGGATCCAAACTCCAGCACCCGGTTCGCAGACCAAATACGCTGAACCCCATATTTGTTGCGACATCTTTTCCTTCGGAAATACCTCGAACTCCTCCCACCTGAGCGGCCATCAACGACAAGTGTAGTGCTACTCTCCTCTTTGTCATTTGAACACCGTGCCAACATCGACGGTGAACCCTAGCTCGACGTGAATACCTTTCAGCAAACAGCAAGAAGTTCGAACACAGAAAGGCTTGCACGAGATTGAAGATTACGTAAATCTGAACTAGAATATATATTCTAAACGATTTATAGGAATTGATTTGATTTTTGAGGCATTTGTTTTGTGGTTTTGTTGTGAAGGATGGCGGCCTGTTTGCGGTTTTCAAAGAAAATGGTTTTAAGAGTACAGGCGCATACTTTATAGGGTAAAGGTTGGATAGTTTTGTGGAGGAAAGCTTTCCATGTTTTTGGTTTGAAACCATAAGAACTTGCAGTTAAAAAAACAGATGTGTGGAATGGTGATGACCACTTAGTTTAAGGGATAGGCAACGTGTGGGTTTAAATTGTTTAAGAAAATATCTAAATCCATTTCGTAAACTCCATTCGAGTACGAACTGCAACAGACAGAAATAAAAATATCAGGGAGACGAGCGATGTCCCACGATCCCAAATATATAGAAATACCGGTAGGTTGACTCATATTGTGAAACCCCAAAATCGCTGATTAAGGGTGCAAATTACTCCAAATAAAAAGTTGCTTATTTAATTAATTAAAAATTACAGTAAAATTCTAAAAATTAAATTATCACTATGTCCCAAAAGAACCTTGTCTAAATTCAAACCCGATCTCTATTTATATCGAATAAACCGTTATGGTCGATAAACGATTCTATAGCGACTATTTTAAAATTTGATTTGGACATATCTCAAAATCTACACGACGAAATCCTGATTTTTTTCTTCCACTAGAAAGATATACTCCACCAACTCTGTAAGTTTCTTGTTTCACAGAAATCCGATTTAAAACGAACCCTGTACATTCAATTGAAGTTCGAATCGCCAATTTACGAACTACAGCGCCATTTCGAGCTCGAATTTAATTATATTATAATTCTATGTTTAAACAGTCGTTATTTAAATATATTCGACAATATAATTCAACTCTAAGCTGAATTAAATCTTAGGGATGACCCAGTTCACAGAATATTGTGATTTCCAATATTTTGATTACTTTTGAATTAAATATATTATTCTATTATTTAATTTAATTAAAAAATCACTTGTTTAATTTAACCACCATTTAATTCACTATATCACTACTTTAAATAATTAAATAAATTAATTATAATACCTCTGACAATGCGGGTCATTACACTATTACTAAAACGAATACATTTAATATGCAATATCTATATGCTGTAATATTTTTTTTATAGATTTATGGATCTATTGCAACATGCATATATTGTTGCAAAATGATATGTTGCAACAACAAAAGCCTGTTGCAAAAAAGTATACCGCAACAGGAAGAAAATGTTGCAGACTTTTTGCAACTTCGGCTATACCAAAAAGCGTAGGCCTGTTGCAATAGGTCTACGCCAACAGATATCGCCTGTTGTGAAAAGTGTTTTTTGTTGTAGTGTGGAACTTCCACTATTACTAGTCGTAATACTGGATCCCAGGATCAAGGAGAAACAGTGGAGGAAGTTGCACCGGTCCAACAGGACAAAAGCTTTGCAACTATTTGTAAGGAATATACAACTCTGGAGGGAAAAGTTTTCAAAGGGACGGAATCTTTCATTGAAGTCCAAGCATGGATGAGGTCCTGTGAGAGGATTTTCAAAGGACTGAAATTGAATGATGAGCAGAAACGTCTCTTAGCTTCATGGCAACTTCAAGAAGCGACTGCTATTTGGTGGGATGCTCAAACCACGAATGTTCCTGAGGAAGACTTCACTTGGGGAAAATTCAAAGAAGCTTTCGAAGAACAATTTCTACCTACTGCAGGAAAAACAAGGATGTATCGAGATTTCATTGATCTCAAGCAAGGGAACATGAAAATATCCGAATATGAGAACAAGTTCAACTCACTTTCTTGTTTCAGGCTAGAACTGATCAATACCTCACTCAAGAAGAATGAAATGTTTATAGCAGTGTTGAAGGATAGCCTGTAAGTTCAAATGATTGGACATCTCAAGATTTCATTCGTTGATCTAGTTGATATGGCAGTTCGTTATGAGGCACTGGAGGGTAAGAAGCCAGTTGCAAAAGCAGCGTAGACAAGAGAACCCAGTGGTGAGAATCCAAACAAAAGGAAATTTAAACCGAACTGGAACAACATAGGAATACCAAAGATGGGGGAGAAAGCCAAAGAGCGTTATAAAGATACGCAATGCCATAACTGCAAGGAGAAAGGACACATTGCTAGGTTTTGTACAAATCCAGCAGTAGAAAAGCCACAGCAAAATCAACAGCCGGGACAACCTCAACCAAAGGGAACAAGTGATGTTATTCCCCAAAGGTTTGCATGCTATAACTGTCATCAACCTGGGCATTTGGTTAGAGACTGTCCACTGAAAAAGGCACAACAACCAAAGGTCTATGCTTTAATGGATAAGTCATCAACTTCTGAGAATGGGAAAATGGAAGGAGCTTCAGAAGGTACCTTACTCTTTCTTATAAAAAAGAGAGTTAATTAACAAGGGTCAGCCTTAAGATAAATTAAATATGGTTGGATTAATTTAGAATAATATCCAATCATATTGATATCGGAAATCGAGTTAGAATTTTTAAATTGTATTAAAATCCGGATTTCCTGAAATTAAGTCTGGACTTAAGTATTCATTGGATATGAACTTAGGAAATGTGAACTGGTCGATTTGTGAAATCAAATCATAATTGAGAGTCCCGAAATGGAGATCATTAACTAAGTGAATGAAGATTTTGGGGAAAGACTTAACGGAGTTAAGTAAATGGACCGATGAGTTAAAAAGGGAATTTGGACAGATATTTTTGGTTTTGAATAGGAAATTTCTGATATGTGTTAATAATTTTTAAATAAGTCGATAACTCTAATCTACTATTTACAAATTTCGAGTACGAAATTTTTATAAGGGGGTAGAATGTAATGACCCGGACTTTTCACACATCACTGACACAGATAAATAGATTATCATAAGTACGTGTTTATAAATACGGGTTAAATTCATACTGTAAAAATTCTAAAACATGATAATACATGTATGACAGCATTTATATATGCATATATCACAGCACTTGCTAAAACTAGTTTTGACACATTTTATGTATGACAGCACATATTTGTTAGCGTTTGTTTAAAATGATTTTATACATGTATATGATGATAACACTTTTATATAACATGTCTTTGTAATGCCATTTTTATTATACATGTTTGTTCATTCTTCCAAAGGATTTAAGAAATTGAGTTTTGGTAAATCCTTGTTTTAAAAAAAATATACTTTTAATACTTGAATTAAAACATGCCAAATCCTTTTGTTATCAGTGAAAGCTCAAAAGCAAGTTTAAGGTTACATTTACATTATCAAAACATGAGAATACCATTTTCATATGCAAGCATGTTTTCATATATGTATGCATTTGAGCAAAACAACCTACACTAGTATTATACTAGTAAGAGAGGATCTAGAGAGATATGAGCACATGGTCAAATCTTTGTGTATCTAATAAATTTCAGTTTCAAATCTTCCTCTTTTCCCTCAAGATTTCTGAAATTTGTCATTTCTTTTTTTGCATTTTTTAAAACCTTGTTTAATTTGTCAAAACCCATGTGCCAAAGATTCACAAAAACCTTGCATATACACCTAGGGTAGTACCTATACTAAATCCTTACTTAACATATAGATTTTTCAATATTTTTCATGGCAATTTCATCACATGGCCGAGGTCAATCTCATACCAATCTTTCAGATTTTGTTTTGCCTTGAAAGGCAAGTAAAAGTATTTATATATTTTTTGTTAAATCAAATTTGCATATGGAGATTTTGGTGTAGAAAGCCTATTAAAAACTGAACCTATATGATACTATATTGGATATTTTAATTTGTGTAAACCAATGCAAGATGTAGTGAAAATCATGTATGGTACATAGGCATTTATTGGTGACAATTCATAAGAACCAATAGGGAGAAAATTTGGTGATTGCATAGGGGATTTCAAGGTGATGTTTGGCTGAGGGAAGCCATGTGAAAGGAGTAGGGGCTATTTTGATCTGGTAAGAGAAAGATTTGCTTTTGAATTGTCAATCATAGTGTCACACAAAAAATCTAAAAAAACAGTTTTTAAATACACCAATATTTTATGAATTCCACCACTATATAAAGGCACAAGCACACTCATCTCACTCACACAAACATAAGAACAATTGAGTTAGATCAGTAGAAGAAAAGCCAAAGGGTTCAAGCTTTGAAAGTGAGTAAATGGTTTTTTTTAATTTCCTGTTTGAATTTCCTGCATTTTTCTGCCTGGACTGTAAATTGAACTTGGGTTGTATGATGATCTTGTTAAGTAATATGTTTTTGTGGATTTCTTGTTTTATTTGAGCGGAAAAAAACATTGGTTGTCAATTAAAAACCTTAAGTACAAAAAGTTAGAAAAGTTTATCATCTGGTACTGATACCAGATCTTGCATTTGTGAGTGAATCGCTAAAAATCAAGATAAATCAGAATATATATAGTAGGGGATTAAAATTAGATATCAGACTGTTTTTTTACCTTTACATAGTCATTTAAGTGTTTAAAATAAAAACAAAACCTTGCCAAAACTATTACTGTTATCTAAAAACCAAAAGAACAGGAAGCTCTCTGTTCCTAAAAATCAAATTGGATTTTCAAACTTTGTAAAACCTTGGTTTGAGTTTACAAATGCAATAATGGATCGAAATCATGATTTTTAAAAGAAAAATCAGGATTTTTAACTACATAAATCCTAAGGAATCTCGAGATGATCGAACTTGGTACTTTGGGCAATTTCTGATCATCAAGTTGATCGGACGCCATGGAATTGTGTCGAGAGAAGCATCGTGTAATGAGGATTGAGGGAAAAACATTGTTCGATTTTTCCAATGTGTGAATAAAGAGGGTGGTTCGATTTTAGGGTCTGTTTTTAGCTACTGATAGTCTTAACTTGGACGATGAACTACGTCACCGGAAGAGCACCGAGTGGGATCACACTCGGGGAGGAGGAGGAGACCTGAGATGGCGTCATTCTGGTGGAGTATGGTAGGGACCGATGGTCAGTAGTGGTGGTGCAAGGCTATTGGGTGGTAGCAGTTTTTAGGTAAAATATCGGTTTAAACACCATAATTTGATTTGATCAAAGAAATCTGGTTTTGGGTTCGGAAGTGAAGCAAAGGGAGAAGGTGGCGTTTGTGGCAACTGGAGCGGAGACGAGTTCGTCGGAGTTTGGGTGGTGCACGTGTACAGCGTGTCCGTGCACGGGAAAGAGAGAACAACAGATGATTAAGGAAGAAGATGAAGTGGTACCGTGTTTTTGAGGTGATCGGCCGAGATTTCCACAGGGTGGTACTTTGAAAAGTGGTACTACCACATGATGGAGGCTGGCACGATGTCTAGGGGTGATCAGGCAGGAAATTGATGTGATCCAGGAATGTGGTACTTTGGGTAAGTGATCGGCCATGTGGTACTTTGAAAAATCATGGGAACTGGGGCTATTTCCATGTGCGCACACCACGTTCTCGACGTGTTACTTTAACAAATATGGTACTTTGCTATTTAAGCTTTAAAATGAAGTTTTTTTAAAATAATTTAAATTCAAATTAGTTTTTAAATTAAATAATTATTTAATTAAAAAGGGAAAAATAAATATTTAAATAAAAATAGAATTTTATTTAAATTAACAAAGAAAGAAAAGTGAATCAGGATTAAAATACCATTTTGTCAAGGACTGAAATTAAAATACAGAAACTATAACTTAGATTAAATTATAAATTTAATTATAATTAGGGTAGAAGTGATTTTCAAAAAGGGAATATTAAAACTGTAAACAAAAAGAAAGCCGATCAAGTAAGATCAGACGTTGTTTTGACAAAAGTCGAAAAGTCAGCACAGAAGCCATTGTTTTAGTTAAATTATAAAATTTAGTGTATAATTTAAATTAGAATTTACTTGTTAATGAAATATTTAGGTTTTAAACAAACAAGGTAAAAGAAAAAACCATATGCTAAACATACGTTAAACTTGTCAGTTTTAAACTGTAATCGAAATTACCTGATACAAGCAACCCGTCGTGTACAATAAGAACTATAAAGCATATTTTTAATTGTGTTTAGATTGATAAATAAAAAGAGCAAAGTTTATTGGTATGAAAGAAAGAAGGACTAAATCAAGAATGAAGGATCAAACGGAAAATTTGACAAAAACGATACCAAGTGAAAAGCTGAAATATAAATCCATTTATGAATGATCAGATTAAGGAATAATAATGAGAAATACTTTTCTAAGGAGAATAAGGTAAGTACTCATTTTTTTAAGTGACGAACAAAAAAGAAAAGAAAAACAGTGTGCGGCACGCACACTGAAACGGTTCATTTTTAAGGATGATCAAAATACCAGATATAGACAAGATGTTCACATACTATGTAGTTTGACGGTAATTATCTATGCAGATTTGATTATAATCTTGTTAGATTTATAATTTAAGAAGAAAATATGTTCGTTAATCATTTCAAAGAAGCCGAAATAAATATTTCACTTTGATTTGATTATACGCCGCGCGTCATAGATTTTTAAATTGAAGATGGTGATATACAAGGGCTATTTTTAAATAGTGCCTTCGGTTTGTCCAATCCCAGGACAACCTGTATAGACGAATGTATGACAGAGTATTTCCAATGGAATCACGTATGTTGTTTTCTTCAAACGTACCAGTTGCTGGCATAGAAGGGAAACTTCTTTAGCCTGGAAACCAGAGTATTTTTGTGGAAATCAATTAGTGTTTTCCAATGAATTTGATGATGTGGCATTCAAAGAAATTAAACAGTGATGATGAAAAGGTAAGTCTAGCCTCAAGCCTCACACCCAGGAAATGACAAAAAATCGGGCAAGCAACATGGCTATGTGGGTCGCTCCCATTAGGGTGTAGTATCACCTATCTAGAGAAATTCCTTTTGTTTCTAAATCTATCGATTCTGCCCATTCGGGGATGGTTGTTATACATAACCATTGGTGATATACATTCGATACACTCAAGAGAAATGAGTGGTCGGTCATTGAAACGACCCGAACTTCCCCGATCTCCGAAGAGAGGAGAAAGAACGAATTGTTTTGAGAACAAGACAAATCAGAACGCAGATGGAAGAACATTTCATTGTATATTACTACAATGCATCAAAATACAAGAATATACAGAGTATAAATGAATATTACATAGAAATATCAGAGTTTAAAATTACATTTAAATACATCGCAGCGGAAAATAATACAATACACAACTAGAAGAGATATACAGATACAAAGCTTTCCGGATATCATTCCAGCTGTAAACCAGGATCCTGTGAATATAAATCTGCAAAACCAAAACTACTAGCTGCCCGTGTCGAAAATAAGGGCACCCAGAGTTTAGGTTAAAACAATAAACTCCAGGTCAGTCATGGGACTGGTGTGAGAACTAAAACAGTTGTAAATCTTTATTTCAAAGTTAGGTAAATCAAGGGACCACGCCGTATAACACGGAACGGGTTTCCTCCCAAGAATATCAGTGCATAACACCAAACAGCGCAATGCTAAATAAAAAAAATGAAGCTATTATAAGACCCAGTTCCCATCACACAATGCAACACAAGCCGGAGGATAGGGTTTTTACCTTATAATAGCCAAGAATGCTTGATACGTTTAAAACAAATCATTTGATACTATTATAAGTGTATAGTGTATAAAACAACTTCAAATCATAAGTATCAATCATAGGCGGCATGAATGCCCCATACCACTATGTCGCCATATATAGGTTATACAATCAAAATCGCAAAGTCACGTATTTGGAAATTGGGTTTCCATCTATGAACCGAGGCCAGGGATCGTCCTCTACCGATTCGAGACAATCTAGCCCATGTCTCAGGCAAGTACTCAGTCAAGCCTTGGAGCGACAGGGCCGGTCCACCGATGTGGATTAAAATGCCTGAACACTACGTTTCCGCGCCCTTTGGGGCGCAAATGAGCCAACGAATGGCTCCATCGGACCGGGATCGTCCGATCTAACCGAGGCGCCTCGCAACAGCAACAACCACACAGTGAAAAGTATATAAATGTCAGGGCTGGTAGGTCACTGACACCACCCTAGCTAAAAGGAAACGCATGCCCTCCCCGAGGTCCTTCTCCCGTTTTTGGTTCACAACCGGGGTGTGAGGCTCGTGAATTCACGTTACACAAAGCTGTGCCACACAGGCGGTGCTTTGATCATCAACCACAAGACTTTGCTTTTCAACAGAAGCCTTGATCAATTGCATCTTAGCATGCCACACAGGCAATTCACTCTATGCGTTTGATATCCATCAGTATATAACCCCTGAGCTCGTACGTCTCAGAGAAGGGCGTTAAGCAAGAGAATAAATTCTCCGCCGCCAAACAGATATATATTTAATAGACATCAATCACACAGACTAAAATCCAATGTCAGACACACAGTCCATTTACAAGTCCGTTCTGGGTCTGAACGAAACCAGAGGCACCTAGTACCCCGCATATCCATCGATCTCCAAGTACGTCTGGACAATCACCGACCGTTTCCATCTTCTTGGGTGTATAGCCCAATCAAGATCATCAGTAATCACCCAAACGACGTGAAGACCTCCGGTCTTCGACCACCATCTTCATCTTCGACTTATCGTTGTATCAGTTATTCAGAATGGGATAAACCCGGTCTTTCCGAATAACTTGCGTATATTTTAAATAAGTGTTACATAAACACAACATACGCCTTATTCCAATTCATCAGTCACTAACCGTAAATTAATCAAGAGAATAATTTCCCAAATATTAACCCCGAAGGCCGAAACCAACATCAGATCAATATCCCGAAAACCATTCTGCTTAGCTAACCGACAGTTAGTTTCTAAATTTCACATTCATAGGTAAAGGTTCCCATTAATTTTATCAAAGATAAATCCTTCAAATTTATTCTTTAATCTATTTTTGAATATCAATTCAAACTAGTCGGGATTAACGAACTTTACCGAAGTAATCATTTGTTTTAATTTCCCAATCCCAACCTATTCATCCCATGAAGTAAAACTGGTAATACTTCATATCTAACACCACGGTGTTATCGGTAAATTCAATTACCATTCCACGTTCAAATCTAATTAAAGATTTAAGTATCGCCTGGAGCAAAACTGGTGATACTCCATTCTCGATCATTTCAATCTAATTAAAGATTCATTAAAACTCCACTTAGTTTTAATCTTTAACTGGGTTAAAGAATCGGTGTCATTCAAAACATGGTTCACGATAAACCCAAAATCACATTCCCTTAATTATCGGGTTAAAGAATCAGTGTTATTTAAAACACTGTTCACGATAAACCCAAAATCACATTTCATTAATTATCGGGTTAAAGAATCAGTGTTATTTAAAACACTGTTCACGATAAACCCAAAATCACATTCCATTAATTATCGGGTTAAAGAATCAGTGTTATTTAAAACACTGTTCAAGATAAACCCAAAATCACATTCCATTAATTATCGGGTTAAAGAATCAGTGTTATTTAAAACACTGTTCACGATAAACCCAAAATCACATTCCATTAATTATCGGGTTAAAGAATTAGTGTTATTTAAAACACTGTTCACGATAAACCCAAAATCACATTCCATTAATTATCGGGTTAAAGAATTAGTGTTATTTAAAACACTGTTCACGATAAACCCAAAATCACATTCCATTAATTATCGGGTTAAAGAATTAGTGTTATTTAAAACACTGTTCACGATAAACCCAAAAATCAATATCAATTCAATTAAATATTATTTAATTAGTACACTTCATTAAATCTAAATAAAAAGATTTAATCTTTTCTCAACGGGGCTTAAGAACAGTGTTAATGAAAACACCATTCACGACAAACCCAAATCACATCTGATATTAAATACAAGGCTCTGAATAGAAAATATATCGGCTTATATTCAACATCAAATTCTACGACCAACAAATATCGTATTGGAAATAACGATATATATATCTTTCAAATTTCCATAACAACATCTGTATAATCACGAAATCCAACATCGAAATATTCCAAAGACAATTTCGATTCAAATCCATTCCAATTTAATTATTGGAAATTCTGGTTATATTTCAAAGCCATTTTCAAACTCACTTTATTTATTTTAAAAATAAATAAATTACTATTCTAGTTCAAAACTAGTTCATTTCGATAAAAAAAATCTATTTTTATCTTTTCAAATATGGAGTTTTTTCATCCCAATTCTTTCTAAATCATTTCTTATGATTTTACACAAATTATTACTATTTTTAATAATTTTATCAAGGCCCGTACAGTCGATTTCCATCAACGGCCATCGAACTGCACTTACAGCGTACTTTTTCAAATCTGATTTGGACATAATTCCAAATCCAACCGTTAGATTTCTATTTTCTAATATTCGTTAGAAAGCTCTTTTCGATACGAACCCAACAGTTCCGGTTTTAGGAGAATCCGACGGTCGGATCTCCCGTAATATCCGTTCGAAGTCAATGGTCGAAATTCGCGAACTGCCGCGGCGCGGCGCGTTCTATTCAGGCCATTATATTATATATATAATATATATATAATATATACTTCGTCGATTTCAATTCAAAACGTGTTTTATAAATCGTTTTAAATTCATTTTCAAAACGGTTTCAACTTCATATTCAATTTCAAATCAAAATTGAATATTCCAATAAAAATTCATTTTAAATTCATTTCAAATTGATTTCAATTCAATTTCAATTTAATTCGAATGCAATTCCTTTCGATTTCAATTCGAATTCAATTCTATTCAATTCCAATTCGTTTTCAATTCAATTTAATTCGAATTTCAATTCTTTTCAAAATTTCAGATTTTGAAATCACTTTCGATATTCGTTATAAAATGAATAAAATCGATATAAATATCATTCACGTCAAAGTGGCGTAAAACTAATCAACACGGCTTCATTTATTCATATTTTCAAATATTCTATTTCAAATATTTCTATTCAAATATTTCTTTTTCAAATATTTCTATTTCAAATATTCTATTTCAAATATTCTATTTCAAATATTTCTATTTCAAAAAATTTCTTTTTTTTCAAATATTTTATTTCAAATATTTCTTTTTCAAATATTTCTATTTCAAATATTCTATTTCAAATATTCTATTTCAAATATTTCTATTTCAAATATTTCTACTTTTCAGAACTGGAATGAGGCCCGATCAATTACCATATAATGTTAATTATATGGATTTTCTACAACACATGTATACAATGACAACGATGAATAATCAACCATCATCCAAAGTGCATTCTACACCGTATAAGCATCAAATATAAATATTCAACGCTTATAACAGCCTGTCAATCAATCGATCGACATACAACTAAACAATCGGGATTAGTGTACGTCAAATATCATCCCAATACCCGTGTGGTGTTTCAAACAATCAAACACAGATTTTATTTGTGCAGTTGGGCGATGTGTAAAATTTGTCGTCCCAATCAATATCAGTCAAATGTGTGTATATAAACAAATCGTCCGATTTGTTTATTTTATTTCATTTCATATATACGTTAAAATTTTATTTTTAACTATAGAATATTTTCCACTATAAAATATTTTATTTCACTATATAAATGTTTTATTTCATTTCACATCACATCACACAATCAACTACACATCAAAATCAAACAAACAAGCATACAAGCCGTCCATGGTCTGTGGACGACGGGTGTCGGGTGCTACTAAACACCGTCTGCATCCTAGTATATATTTATAACTAGAAAATAAAATAAAAGGTGAGAAATTCTAACAGAATAGCTAATCCAACGCCACAACTCTTCTTAGGTAGAAATCTTCTTCGTTCTTCCTCTTGTCACTTTTCACTGCCCGTATTCTCTACATATATAAAAATCACATTTTTACTTTGCTACTCAATATTGAAAAATCGAATTTTTACTTCGTTGTTCAATATATAAAAATCGAATTTTTACTTCACTATTCAATATTTAAAAATCGATTTTTTTACTTCGCTATTCAATATTTAAAAATCGATTTTTTTACTTCGCTATTCAATATTTAAAAATCAAAATTTTACTTCGCTATTCAATATTTAAAAATCGATTTTTTTTACATCGCTATTCAATATTTAAAAATCGAATTTTTACTTCGCTATTCAATATTTAAAAATCGATTTTTTATACAAGTGAAAATCTAATCTTTACACTAGTAAAAATTGAATCCTATTCTCTTCTAAAAATCTAATCTTTTATATACAATTACATATATAATTTCAGTTTTTAACAAAAACAAAATCAGTTTTTATTCAAAGAAAAATAATAAAAGAAAACGAGAAAAGAAGAAGGAAAAAGCTTACAGAATTTTTAAATAAAGAGGGAAGTAGTCTTCTTGTGGTGGTCGGCGGTCTACAGAGGATAGGGGGAGGGAGGCGAGCATCGGAGGTCGGCGGTAGGTAGCCGCGAGGTGACGGCGGCTTAGGGCTAGGGCTTCGTGGATTCGATGGGAGGTTATGCGATGGAAGAGGAGGGTGAGCGCGAGGGAGGGTCGGTCGGAGCAGGCGCCTGAGGCGGCGGCTAAGGAGGCGCGATCGATTTAGGGCGGCGGTGGGAGGGATTGAAGGCGACGGGATTCAACGATGGGCCCTCTTTTTTTCTGTAAAAAACTGAATGGGGGAGAGAATGGAGAAAGAAGGGGGGATTTATATAAAAATATATATTAATTTAATTAGTTAATTTTCAAATGAAAGGTTGACTTTTATTTCGAACTCAAAATTGAGCCCACCGACTGTCGTCCCTAGCGTAATACCCCCATTCCGAACACAATGGGATATGTATCGTAAGCTGATTCGATCGTTTCGATCAGTTTTCGTCAAATTTACATTTAAATCATTATATTGAATTTTAAACGTACATTTCAAATTACCGGGGCCACATACTAACTAGAAAAATTCCAGAAAAATATTTTCTAGCTTCGTATTTACGATACGGTCCTAACAAAACTATTTTCGTCGAATTCCGAGAACATTTGAAAATTGGCCATTTTACAGTCGATTAAAATCAACTGAAACTGGTCAAACGCGTTTTCCTTTGCCACGCTCACATATCGAGTCGAAAAATTACGAAATTTGAAACCTAGCAATAACTTGACATCACGGACCCAATAAAAGTGGTTTCGTCGAAATCCGAGGTCGTTTGCAAAATTTCCATTTTTAAGGGCCTGAATTCCATAGCGACTATTCTGAATTTTCAACTGGACATATCTTTTTATCCTCGCTATGAAATTTTGATTTTTCGGATTCATTGGAAAGATATTCTCAATTAGATTCTATTATTTTTGGTTTCACTAAAATCCAGTTTATTTTGCACCCGGTACATTCAATTGAAGTTTGAAATCGAATTATCGAACTACCGCGCCATTTTCAATTCCTTTTATAATTATAAATAATTATTTATATTCTAACGACGATTCAAACGAATATATACGTTCGAATTATATTCAAAATAAATTTCTCGTCTATATTATTTAAAATAATCTATTTTAAATGATCAAAATTCGCTATAATTGCCAAAATAATAATTTTAAATTGGCCCAGATTTCCGGGTTATTACAATCTCCCCCACTTAAAACTTTTCGTCCCCGAAAAGGAACGAAGCCGAAAGTTGTTTAACAAATCAACTCAACTTTCATTGTTTTGATTACAGCTTAGGTTCTTCAACTTTACAGTTTCTAAGAACTTTTCAAATGTTTCAAAAATTTGGCTAACACCCGGAATTTTCGAAAAATTTCGCCATAACCTCCCCTGCACCGGGAGCCATGGGAAAATCCCGAAATGGCCATATAGGCCTTCTGATCTCCAAAAAGAAAAAGAAAAAGCCAAGCGGCTAGCCAATAGGCTCATAAAATCATCATCACCCAAACAAAACAGTAAATTATATAGTAAACATGTACCTATTTGTCGGGCAAACAAATTTTATTCTCTGCTTTAGCCTCCTTGCTATGACCTATTCAATGTAAGTACAAGTATATGTAAGAAAATGCGATAAATTTTCAATACAATTCACTTTTTGGTTCATTTTGACTAAATGGTTCGAATTTTTCAAACAAATAAACAAACAACACAAACATCAATCAATTAGTGGATTAACGTTTCAAATTCATAATTTTGATACATATACAGAAAATCATGTTTTTGATGCCAATTCACAACGATAAGCCCTATCTAGTTTTGGTTCTCACACCAGTCTAGTGGAAATATATAGAAATCTCACTTTCGAAAGTCGAAGATAAATACTGGCGACGGTGCCCCGTTACAAGAATTATCCCCGGGCACTAGAGTATGATTCTATAATTATCCAGTATATTAAGACTTCGAATACACGTTTGCAAGACATATATGCAAAATCTCTATATATTGGATTGTCCAAATTCATATAAATAAATAATCAAATACGAATAATTGATTTAAATTTTCAAAACAAAATTTGTTTTCAATTTTAAAAATATACTCTTCACACTCGTTCTAGGATACTACTGATCCCATCTCTAACGAGTCATTCTCATTGGATATTGCTAATCCAATATCTGATGAATTCTTTCGTATGGTTCTAATGTGCCTTGTCTCTGCTTTGTAAACCAAAGCTCTGATACCACGATGAAACGACCCGAACTTCCCCGGTCTCCGAAGAGAAGAGAAATAACGAATTGTTTTGAGAACAAGACAAATCAGAACGTAGACGGAAGAACATTTCATTGTATATTACCACAATGCATCAGAATACAAGAATATACAGAGTATAAATGAATATTACACAGAAATATCAGAGATTTAAATTACATTTAAATACATCGCAGCGGAAAATAATACAATACACAACTAGAAGAGATATACGGATACAAAGCTTTCCGGATATCATTCCAGCTGTAAACCAGGATCCTGTGAATATAAATCTGCAAAACCAAAACTACTAGCTGCCCGTGTCGAAAATAAGGGCACCCAGAGTTTAGGTTAAAACAATAAACTCCAGGTCAGATAAGGGACTAGTGTGAGAACTAAAACAGTTGTAAATCTTTATTTTAAAGTTAGGTAAATCAAGGGACCATGCCGTATAACACGGAACGGATTTCCTCCCAAGAATACCAGTGCATAACAACAAACAGCGCAATGCTAAATAAAGAAAAATGAAGCTATTATAAGACCCAGTTCCCATCACACAATGCAACGTAAGCCGGAGGATAGGGTTTTTACGTTATAATAGCCAAGAATGCTTGATACGTTTAAAACAAATCATTTGATACTATTATAAGTGTATAGTGTATAAAACAACTTCAAATCATAAGTATCAATCATAGGCGGCATGAATGCCCCATACCACTATGTCGCCATATATAGGTTATACAATCAAAATCGCAAAGTCACGTATTTGGAAATTGGGTTTCCATCTATGAACCGAGGCCAGGGATCGTCCTCTACCGATTCGAGACAATCTAGCCCATGTCTCAGGCAAGTACTCAGTCAAGCCTTGGAGCGACAGGGCCGGTCCATCGATGTGGATTAAAATGCCTGAACACTACTTTTCCCCGCCATTTGGGGCGTAAATGAGCCAACTAATGGCTCCATCAGACCCGGATCGTCCGATCTAACCGAGGCGCCTCGCAACAGCAATAACCACACAGGTGAAAAGTATATAAATGTCAGGGCTGGTAGGTCACTGACACCACCCTAGCTAGAAGGAAACACATGCCCTCCCTGAGGTCCTTCTCCCGTTTTTGGTTCACAACCGGAGTGTGAGGCTCGCGAATTCACGTTACACAAAGTTGTGCCACACAGGCGGTGCTTTGATCATCAACCACAAGACTTTGATTTTCAACAGAAGCCTTGATCATTTGCATCTTAGCATGCCACACAGGCAATTCACTCTATGCGTTTGATATCCATCAGTATATAACCTCTGAGCTCGTACGTCTAAGAGAAGGGCGTTAAGCAAGAGAATAAATTCTCCGCCGCCAAACAGATATATATTTAATAGACATCAATCACACAGACTAAAATCCAATGTCAGACACACAGTCCATTTACAAGTCCGTTCTAGGTCTGAACGAAACCGGAGGCACCTTGTACCCCGCATATCCATCGATCTCCAAGCACGTCTGGATGATCACCGACTGTTTCCATCTTCTTGGGTGTACATCCCAATCAAGATCATCAGTAATCACCCAAACGACGTGAAGACCTCCGGTCTTGGACCACCGTCTTCATCTTCGACTTATCGTTGCATCAGTTATTCAGAATGGGATAAACCTGGTCTTTCCGAATAACTCGCGTATATTTTAAATAAGTGTTACACAAACACAACATACGCCTCATTCCAATTCATCAGTCACTAACCGTAAATTAATCAAGAGAATAATTTCCCAAATATTAACCCCGAAGGCCGAAACCAACATCAGATCAATATCCAGAAAACCATTCTGCTTAGCTAACCGACAGTTAGTTTCTAAATTTCACATTCATAGGGAAAGGTTCCCATTAATTTTATCAAAGATAAATCCTTCAAATTTATTCTTTAATCTATTTTTGAATATCAATTCAAACTAGTCGGGATTAACGAACTTTACCGAAGTAATCATTTGTTTTAATTTCCCAATCCCAACCTATTCATCCCATGAAGTAAAACTGGTAATACTTCATATCTAACACCACGGTGTTATCGGTAAATTCAATTACCATTCCACGTTCAAATCTAATTAAAGATTTAAGTATCGCCTGGAGCAAAACTGGTGATACTCCATTCTCGATCATTTCAATCTAATTAAAGATTCATTAAAACTCCACTTAGTTTTAATCTTTAACTGGGTTAAAGAATCGGTGTCATTCAAAACACGGTTCACGATAAACCCAAAATCACATTCCATTAATTATCGGGTTAAAGAATCAGTGTTATTTAAAACACTGTTCACGATAAACCCAAAATCATATTCCATTAATTATCGGGTTAAGGAATCAGTGTTATTTAAAACACTGTTCACGATAAACCCAAAATCACATTCCATTAATTATCGGGTTAAAGAATCAATGTTATTTAAAACACTGTTCATGATAAACCCAAAATCACATTCCATTAATTATCGGGTTAAAGAATCAGTGTTATTTAAAACACTGTTCATGATAAACCCAAAATCGCATTCCATTAATTATCGGGTTAAAGAATCAGTGTTATTTAAAACATTGTTCACGATAAACCCAAAATCACATTCCATTAATTATCGGGTTAAAGAATCAGTGTTATTTAAAACACTGTTCACGATAAACCCAAAATCACATTCCATTAATTATCGGGTAAAAGAATCAGTGTTATTTAAAACATTGTTCACGATAAACCCAAAAATCAATATAAATTCAATTAAATATTATTTAATTGGTACACTTCATTAAATCTAAATAAAAAGATTTAATCTTTCCTCAACGGGGCTTAAGAACAGTGTTAATGAAAACACCATTCACGACAAACCCAAATCACATCTGATATTAAATACAAGGCTCTAAATAGAAAATATATCGGCTTATATTCAACATCAAATTCTACGACCAACAAATATCGTATTGGAAATAACGATATATATATATCTTTCAAATTTCCATAACAACATCTGTATAATCACGAAATCCAACATCGAAATATTCCAAAGACAATTTCGATTCAAATCCATTCCAATTTAATTATTGGAAATTCTGGTTATATTTCAAAGCCATTTTCAAACTCACTTTATTTATTTTAAAAATAAATAAATTACTATTCTAGTTCAAAACTAGTTCATTTCGATAAAAAAAAATCTATTTTTATCTTTTCAAATATGGAGTTTTTTCATCCCTATTCTTTCTAAATCACTTCTTATGATTTTACACAAATTATTACTATTTTTAATAATTTTATCAAGGCCCGTACAGTCGATTTCCATCAACGGCCATCGAACTGCACTTACAACGACCTTTTTCAAATTTGATTTGGACATAATTCCCAATCCAACCGTTAGATTTCTATTTTCTAATATTCGTTAGAAAGCTCTTTTCGATACGAACCCAACAGTTCCGGTTTTAGGAGAATCCGACGGTCGGATCTCCCGTAATATCCGTTCAAAGTCAATGGTCGAAATTCGCGAACTGCCGCGGCGCGGCGCGTTCTATTCAGGCCATTATATATATATATATATAATATATATATATATAATATATACTTCATCGATTTCAATTCAAAACATGCTTTATAAATCGTTTTGAATTCATTTTCAAAACGGTTTCAACTTCATATTCAATTTCAAATCAAAATTGAATATTCCAATAAAAATTCGTTTTAAATTCATTTCAAATTGATTTCAATTCAATTTCAATTTAATTCGAATGCAATTCCTTTCGATTTCAATTCGAATTCAATTCTATTCAATTCCAATTCGTTTTCAATTCAATTTAATTCGAATTTCAATTCTTTTCAAAATTTCAGATTTTGGAATCACTATCGAAATTCGTTATAAAATGAATAAAATCGATATAAATACCGTTCACGTCAAAATGGCGTAAAACTAATCAACACGGCTTCATATATTCATATTTTCAAATATTCTATTTCAAATATTTCTATTCAAATATTTCTATTTCAAATATTCTATTTCAAATATTCTATTTCAAATATTTCTATTTCAAATATTTCTTTTTTTTCAAATATTTTATTTCAAATATTTATATTTCAAATATTTCTATTTCAAATATTCTATTTCAAATATTCTATTTCAAATATTTCTATTTCAAATATTTCTACTTTTCAGAACTGGAATGAGGCCCGATCAATTACCATATAATGTTAATTATATGGATTTTCTACAACACATGTATACAATGACAACGATGAATAATCAACCATCATCCAAAGTGCATTCTACACTGTATAAACATCAAATATAAATATTCAACGCTTATAACAGCCTGTCAATCAATCGATCGACAAACAACTAAACAATCGGGATTAGTGTACGTCAAATATCATCCCAATACCCGTGTGGGGTTTCAAACAATCAAACACAGATTTTATTTGTGCAGTTGGGCGATGTGTAAAATTTATCGTCCCAATCAATATCAGTCAAATGTGTGTATATAAACAAATCGTCCGATCTGTTTATTTTATTTCATTTCATATATACGTTAAAATTTTATTTTTAACTATAGAATATTTTCCACTATAAAATATTTTATTTCACTATACAAATGTTTTATTTCATTTCACATCACATCACACAATCAACTACACATCAAAATCAAACAAACAAGCATACAAGTCGTCCATGGTCTGTGGACGACGGGTGTCGGGTGCTACTAAACACCGTCTGCATCCTTGTATATATTTATAACTAGAAAATAAAATAAAAGGTGAGAAATTCTCACAGAATAGCTAATCCAACACCACGACTCTTCTTAGGTAGAAATCTTCATCGTTCTTCCTCTTGTCACTTTTCACTGCCCGTATTCTCTACATATATCAAAATCACATTTTTACTTTGCTACTCAATATTGAAAAATCGAATTTTTACTTCATTATTCAATATATAAAAATCGAATTTTTACTTCGCTATTCAATATTTAAAAATCAATTTTTTTACTTCGCTATTCAATATTTAAAAATCGATTTTTTTACTTCGCTATTCAATATTTAAAAATCGAATTTTCACTTCGCTATTCAATATTTAAAAATCGATTTTTTTATACAAGTGAAAATCTAATATTTACACCAGTAGAAATCGAATCCTATTCTCTTCTAAAAATCTAATCTTTTATATACAATTACATATATAATTTCAGTTTTTAACAAAAACAAAATCAGTTTTTATTCAAAGAAAAATAATAAAAGAAAACGAGAAAAGAAGAAGAAAAAAACTTACAGAATTTTTAAATAAAGAGGGAAGTAGTCTTCTTGTGGTGGTCGGCGGTCTACAGAGGATAGGGGGAGGGAGGCGAGCATCGGAGGTCGGTGGTGGGTAGCCGCGAGGCGACGGCGGCTTGGGGCTAGGGCTTCGTGGATTCGATGGGAGGTTATGCGATGGAAGAGGAGGGTGAGCGCGAGGGAGGGTCGGTCGGAGCAGGCGCCTGAGGCGTCGGCCAAGGAGGCGCGATCGATTTAGGGCGGCGGTAGGAGGGATTGAAGGCGATGGGATTCAACGATGGGCCCTCTTTATTTTTTTTTGTAAAAACTGAACGGGGGAGAGAATGGAGAAAGAAGGGGGGTTATATAAAAATATATATTATTTTAATTAGTTAATTTTCAAATGAAAGGTTGACTTTTATTTCGAACTCAAAATTGAGCCCACCGACTGTCGTCCCTAGCGTAATACCCCCATTCCGAACACAATGGGATATGTATCGTAAGCTGATTCGATCGTTTCGATCAGTTTTTGTCAAATTTACATTTAAATCATTATATTGAATTTTAAACGTACATTTCAAATTACCGGGGCCACATACTAACTCGAAAAATTCCAGAAAAATATTTTCTAGCTTCGTATTTACGATACGGTCCTAACAAAACTAGTTTCGTCGAATTCCGAGAACATTTGAAAAATGGCCATTTTCCAGTCGATTAAAATCAACTTAAACTGGTCAAACGCGTTTTCCTTTGCCACGCTCACATATCGAGTCGAAAAATTACGAAATTTGAAACCTAGAAATAACTTGACATCACGGACCCAACAAAAGTGGTTTCGTCGAAATCCGAGGTCGTTTGCAAAATTTCCATTTTTATGGGCCTGAATTCCATAGCGACTATTCTGAATTTTCAACTGGACATATCTTTTTATCATCTCTATGAAATTTTGATTTTTCGGATTCGTTGGAAAGATATTCTCAATTAGATTCTATTATTTTTGGTTTCACTAAAATCCGGTTTATTTTGCACCCGGTACATTCAATTGAAGTTTGAAATCGAATTATCGAACTACCGCGCCATTTTCAATTCCTTTTATAATTATAAATAATTATTTATATTCTAACGACGATTCAAATGAATATATACGTTCGAATTATATTCAAAATAAATTTCTCGTCCATATTATTTAAAATAATCTATTTTAAATGATCAGAATTCGCTAAAATTGCCAAAATAAAAATTTTAAATTGGCCCAGATTTCCGGGTTATTACAGTCATGTGTGGGCCGGGTTGCAAGACGTTCTTGTTGAACCCAGGTGTATTCGCCTCTAGAGATACATCGTCGAAAGTTGGTCCCATGCCTTGTCATAGTTGCAAATCCAATTTCCATAAGCGCCAAGCAGTTTTTATTTGTATACTATGTAGGAGAATGTGAGATGCAAGCATTCTTCTAAATTCTAATTTAATTGTGAAAACTTATAGATACTATGATATTATTTGTTTTAAAGTATACAAAGTGTATTTGATCTCATAAGATAAAAACCCGTTCTGTATTCACGGCGTGGTCTTATGAGATATTTTTATTTCTTTAATCTGCTTTAAACTGTTTACTCATACTAGTCCTCTTACTGACCCAGAGTTTATTTTTCTGTGTTTCCCTTAAACTCTTGGGTATTCATAACATTTTTTATGAATAGACAAGTGAATCAGGATTTGGATAAACTCGGAAAAGCTGGAGTGGAACTTTCTATATGCTGGTCTACTAATCATATCTACTGTATAATTAAAGATGTACTATGAATGGCTTGTACCACTAGGATCAATATGCTCTGATGTAATACATACTGCTGTGTAATATTATGAAGTATCAGCTTTTAAAAAAAAATCCGTTGTGAGATTCTGATGTTTTTCTGTGATTTTATCTTCTATCTATTCTTATTCTTATTAGTGGCGTGACTTCCGATGTGTTCGAAAGTTGGGTCATTACAGGTATACTCTAGATGGTGCAATAGACCTGCCTCCGAGCGACGGCTTCATCCATTTGATCCTCGGAGGGCCATATCAGAGTACCCTACCACGTCCCGCAGAAGCCTCGTACTTCCCACCATTTCCGCAGAATAATCAGTTGGACGCGCTCCTCTCTTGCCTTGAGATACCGAGATAATCTACCTTGTTGGGTTCTTCATCTCCATATGTATGGACTTGTCCAAATGCATCACACCATCGCATTATTATATCATATGTCTAATCATTTAATCATGCACTTGCATTAATTTATCATATTGCTAATTGACTTGATTATTTACGCATTCATTTTCCATTCAAGTTACTGGTTTATCAGCTTATAGTTGGTCATTTACTTTCCCTAGTCATCCCCACGCTGCCGGAACAGACCATATCTATGAGCCATTTATTTTCCCTAATCAACCTCATGTTGCCGGAATGGACTTCTGTTTATTATTATTACATTCAATAAACTTAATATTCCCTTATTCATAAATTTACTTGATAATAAGTCTCTTTATTCTTTTTTCGTGTAATTTTAACCTCATGTTATACCGTTACCACAACCGTTGCTTTGGGTTTACTTATCAACTTAGTTCCCTTAACTAAGGTTTATTAATAAGTTCTCTTTTCATCAATAATTATAACCTATGTTATAGTTCCACGTGTCCCTAGGACAAACCTACTTATTATATTTTATTCTCATTAATATAATTAATTATAATAGGTTATACCTGGTTCATTACATTTTCCCTAGGTTCTTTATTATTTAAGCGAACCCTTACAGATGCTACTTTCTTTTATTTACCGTTTTTGGAATTTCTATTATTACATAAAATATTTCACACACTTTGTCAAATTGATTAGTGGAAATGTACACAAATCTATTTTCATAATATATATCTATTAAGATCTGTAGCTGCAAGTTATTCTCTTTATTAAATCATGTATCATATTTGATTAGTGTGCAATACGGCAAACCCCTATTACACACTAATCCCCATTACCCTTCTTTTTCTTGCAACTACGTTCTTTGTAATTTACCATAATGGTAATTATGGAAATGCATCCCTTTTTCACCCCCAACTAACTTAGTCCACTACTAATGCCCTTTTTTAATTATATATTATTTCCTTTTTTCTTACCCAATTCCAAATTCCAATTATATTAACGCAAAATTTTGTACACAATTAGGCTTACAAGTGTGAACCCGTGCTTCGCACACGGATGTTGCAAAATAAATGTATTTATAATGTTATTTGCATGGGCAATGGTATGAAAATATCATATTAAAATATTTACCAGGATAATTAAAACGTTTTGAACTTTAAAAATATCTTATTAGAAAAAGGACAAATTTTCAAAATAAGCTTGTTTTTAAAACTAATAGCAGATTTAGGCTAGTTTTGAAACTATTTGCAGGAATAGGCTTGTTTTTGGCAATATTTGTTCAAAAACAAGCCTATTTCTGCAAATAGTTTCAAAACTAGCCTAAATCTGCTATTAGTTTTAAAAACAAGTCTATTTTGAAAATTTGTCCTTTATATTTTTATAAGGAGCGCACTTCACAAGTCCGCTCACGTGTATTTTTTTTAAACAACTGGCCACCTCAGCGCTAAGGTGGACAAAACAAGCCTATTTCTGCACATAGTTTTAAAACTAGCCTAAATCCGCTATTAGTTTTAAAAACAAGGCTATTTTGAAAATTTGTCCTTAGAAAAATTCAATTTTGATGTGTATATATTTATACATTCAGATTCTATGAATTCAGAATAAAATGGCCAAATGATTCAAGATATCAATTAAACAACCAATCACATGAAATATAAAATGTCTAAATAAAGAGTTGTGTAATAATTTGATCACTTGATTCAAACATATATTCAATATAGTTTTACTACAACTAACCAAACAATATTTTTATATCTATTTACACATAAAATCATGACAAAAGATCACACAAAAGAGTCAAAAGATAAAAATTGATTGAATTAAACAATAATAAATATGGTGGATTCTTCAAAATCCCCATGGTTGAATCTTCTGTGTCACTTTTTCAGTCTGAAACGTTATAACAAAAGAACAAATGTTAGAAGTGAAAGAAATTCATTGACCAATACGTCCAAGAATATTATAGGTTCGAGGGCGGCTATCATAATACATGTTATTAGAGGATCAGAAATCATTCCTAAAACAAACAAATTAATAAATTTAACTACTAAATGAACATGCAAAATATGATAAAAAATTGAAGTGGGAGTGGCTCTATCATAGTCTATAGAATTAATACCATTTTAGCAACTAAATATGAAGCTATGTTTGTTGTCTATATTTTAGCGTTAGCAACATAACTTTGGAAGACTGCATAAAAGAAAGCAGCACATCTCTTATACCAGTATAAGCTAGAATTTCAAGATTCCTTTTTATTTCAATAACTTAACATCTTGAAAATCAATCAGGACGCATTTCCTTTAGTGTATTTTGATTACCTAATAATAAGACTAACAAAAGCAAACACATCCGTAATAAAATAACAGGATATTTGTATATGAACTTTGAAAATATGTGTTTTTGTCATATCCATTTAGTCAACCATTTTTAGGAATGTGAGATCTTCAAATACTATGATGGAGATAGAGAAACAAATATTTGTTATCGAAAATATATTAATATTTTGAAATGCTAACCGGAATTGTTTGTTTATTAAAAATGTACAAATTTGATGAATAAACCATGGATCTCTTATGCTAAGTTAGCAAGACTAAAGATCAAAATCCATGACAATCAACTTGAGAAATTTATTAAATTCCTTTGTTAACAGAATATGTTAATCTAGTTTTAATGCCTAATTTTATTTTCTGATCAATATTTTTTATGACATTATTGTGGATGCTACTGGAAAATTTTAATATCCTACATCAACAATTCACTTATTTTGTAGTGAACTGGTTGGAGCACATGAATTCAACAATTAAAAGCCGCAAATAGAAACAATAGAAGGAAGTTCCTGTAGAAAAAGAAAAGAAAAGATAAAGTTTGGGCACAAAAGGCAAATGTTAGTACCTTTTCTAAGGTAAAAACTGAAGCTGGTAAGGAGTAGCTCCGTACATTACCCCAGAGGACTTTTTGCTTTGCTCTTTAGGCCTTTTGAATCAGCTTTCTGATTAACGTCAGTGCTAATATTTAGACTTAAAAGCATCTATCCAAAATAAAGTTTCTTCCACCTAATCCCTAGACAATGTAAAGAGCAATTAATTATGTACATGTGATCAAAATAACATGTAGCCTCTACAATTCAAATAATATTATAAGTTACCTTCGGACATGGGGATCTTTGAAATATGGAGACAGTACCAGCTGATTGAATGAAAAGGAATCAAAAGAACATTCTTTTGGGATTGAGTGACTATGAGTTGGAGATAGCTAAAGAAATGAGGTTGAATGCCTGGATTTAACTAATAAACATTATTATTTATTATTCATGAGAAGTCAACCATTTTCAACGGGAAGAAATATCGCACTAAAAGCCCAGCCCTTTCTAGAAAATACAAAGTGAAGGCTATAGCCTGGGTTTAAAGTGATACACACACAATTAATTTTTCTTCTTATACAAAACGAAGGAAACTGGAATAAAAGGTAATAACATGTGTTCTATGGCTAATTCAGTAGTATTCATAGTTTACAATTGGTATTTTTGAGATATCACTTCTAACTCAAATCACCTTTACTGTGTGACTTGCAAGATTAAGTTATTTAAATCAATGAGAAAATAATATTCTCTTCTCGCTAGTATTTTATACAATAAAGTCATGTTCAATTATACTACAATAATTTAATATAATAGGAAAAAACATAATAAAACAGAAAAAAAAGTTTTTCACATCTGGTAAATTAATGGAATAATTTTAGAAACATGAATGTTTTTTAGGAAGAACCCAGCTTTCAGCCATTTTCCAATAAACCATTTGTCAACCCGCCATTACCAATCATGACAATCTATCCACAACAAACTTTCACTATTATTGGGATGTAAGTAAAACATTTGCAAGATTAAAATAAAATAATAGGCCACGATTAATGGGATGCATAAATTGATGGTACCGATAAAACTTGTAAATAGTGGGTTTTATGTAACCCTTTTACCAATTATTAGTTAATAGGGTAAGTAATAAAACCTATAGGTCACTTGCATATTATCTTTGGATAATATATGGAGATATACAAACGTTTTTCTAAGAGAGAAAAGTCAATTAGAGCATTAGTACTTGGCATAAGACATAAAGATTAATGGGAAAAAACTGTAAGTGAATCACCTAGGGGAAGGCAAAGAGCAAAAAAGTTCATAACTATTATCATGAAGGGTGTGCTCTTATGCAACCCTATCCTTGGAAAAAAATTGTATGGCGACTTTTATAAAAATATTTTTTAGCAATTAAAATCTATAGCTATAAGATATTGTAGATCATTAACTTGTATATTTCAAGATTTACATCTAACAAAAGTGTGGGATTAGAAGGCAAATTATAATATTTATAATACCTTAAATTAAGTATTGACCTTAACTTTTAGATGATTAACAGTTTGTATATCAAGCAAAACAATATCATAGCATTTATTGCATAATCATTAGAGCATAGCAAATAAAATTACCTTCTTACTTAGGTAAGGAGTCGAGGAAGAACTTACTAAATGTAGAATTAAATCCGACCAACCAATGGATTGTTTAATGGTATACAGCTACCTAATAAGCACAATAAACAATTTACATCAAATGTTAAAACAAAGCCATATCGAATCAAAATCCTGATTGAAAATAGTTAAAATAATAAAATTTACTGGATGCAACCTAACAAACACACATTGATTGGAGTTATATAATAAACTACCATAGATAAGTAAACTAAACTCTGATACCAAAAATCCAAGTTGTAAATGATTTATCTACCACGATAAAGACTACTGTTATGCAGAGGTAGTAAACATAAATTGTCACCTAGTTGAACCACATGCGGCACGGGCGAGATGACTGTTTTCTGATGTGATAAACATCCACCAAAATTCGTAATAAAAGGGTAACGCAAATTGAAGATTACGTGAGAATAATCAAGACATAAGCCTTATAGGGGGGAAAGAGAGAAAAAGAATTCTAGAGAGTAATATTTACATGTTCATATTAAGTAAGTTTATATTCTAAAAATGTTTATAATCCTGCATGGTAATTACTTAGGGGAAGCAGTGAGTGGAGATTCCCCTGCGGAGAGCTGGATAAGGGTAGATCCTCACGTCCGGTTCGGAGGGCGGGGATATGCCGACCAGTCTGCGCTCTTTGGACTTTTCAAACTTAGCGAACTGAAACATCTGAGTAGCTAAAGGAAGGAAAATCAAAAGAGAAACCGTTAGTAGCGGGCTTTGCTTGAAGCTCAGGAAAGTCTATCTCCTTTCTCCAACATAATCCTTATAGTGAATCTTTTGCGATTGAAGTAATCAGAAAATAAGATAAAAGGCCTGATTAAATCAATTTAAAATCAGTACATAGTTTCCAGTTAGTAATGAAAAGGGAAAACAAACTATTATATATTTCCTTCTCTATACAATGAAATAGAATATATTTGATAAAATAAAAGAAGAAGAATATGCTTGTAAATAATAAAAGTATACCCTGTAGTGTTATATTTTATCATAAAAAAATTGCCCTTTAGAATGTTGGTCTATCATGCAGTCACAATTATCAACCTTTCCAAATTAAATTCCAAATAATTTCAGGAATTGAAGATAAAATCATCAAAAAATCTCTTAAATTGAAAATACATGGATCTTAAGATATAACACACTTATATTGATTTCGTCACAACTAAAGCTAGTTTAAATTCAAAAAAAAATCAATAAGCTCCTTCAAATCCTAAATTCTCCTGGTTTTAGAAAAAATTAAAAGGTGTAGCACATCAAATATTCAGTCGATGTTAATCTCCATGTTAAATATTAATGATGTTGGTTATCATACTCAAAAGCTGGCAATAATAACTAACAAAAGTAGAATGTATATACAATAAGAATTATAACAAATGTCCATAATAGTATAGTGGGAAAAAAATAAGAATACATGGCCAAAATTCATGCAATATCCTAATGTAAACAATCCGACCATAATGCTGTAACAACCCGGAAAATTAGAACCAATTTAAAAATTTTATTTTTGTTATTTCAGTGAATTTTGAATAGTTAAAATAATTTATTTTATATAATAATGATTAAAAATTTATTTAAATATTTATTTTAATTTTAAAAGGAATTAGAAATAGCACGGTAGTTTGAAAATTTGAATCTGAACTTTGAATGAATATACAGGAGTCAAAATAAAACGGATTTTAGTGAAACCAAAAATATTTAAATCTGTTTAAAAATATCCATCCAATGAATCCGAATAATCGAAATTTCGTAGCGGGAATAAAAAGTTATGGCCATTTGAATATTCAGAATAGTCGCTATGGAATATAGTATAATTTATAGCCCATATAAAAGGCCATTATACAAACGGCCTCCGTTTTCGACGAAACCACTTTTTTCAGATCCGAAATGTCAAATTATAGCTAAGCTTAATTTCGCAGAATTTTTGGAATTAATTTGTGAGCGTAGTAAATTAAACTCTGATTTGATAATTTATATTGAATTTGATCGACCGTTAAAAAGGCCATTTTTCAAACGCTCTCCAAATTCAACGAAATTAATTTTTTTAGGACCTTATTGTCAAAACATAGCTATATTTATTTTTCGGAAATTTTCGGAGTCCGTATGTGGCCCCGGTGAATTTAAATGTACGATCGAATTAATTTAATAAAGGATTTAAATTTTAAATTAAAGAAATCAGGCCTAAAACAATCGTTTGGGCTGACAGGACCTAGCCCATTGGTTCCGGAATAGGGGCAATTAGGTCGAAACAACTCCTGTTGGATTGAAATTGGAATTGTTAACGATTTACGGGTTTATTTGCAAAAAGGGTAATTAAATATTACAAAAATACATCTTTCTCTTTACCAAGCCCCAATTCCCTTCAAAGCCGCCGCCTACATCAAAATCCATGGCCATGAACACTCAATCCTTTCCCCATTAAAATCTATCAATCCACACATTAAAATCCTCCACTCCTTTAGACAATTTCGAAGAGATTTTCATCCTCTTGAAGTATGGTAAACATGCCCTGAATTTGCTCGTAGTTTGAGAACCAGCACCCCGAAGGGCCCACGCATCAACCGCCGCCGTGCTCCCTTGGTGCAATTGCACCTGTCTCGTTGGGGCCCATTTGGGGAGCCTCTCTCCCCTCTTCGATGCTGCAGTGTCAGATCATCACGGAGTTGAACAATTGGAACGATAATTTGTGACCTAGAATTGAACAGAAAAGTGGAAGTTCGGCTGTGTTATCTATTGAAGAAGAGGTGGATTTTAAAATATATTATTTAATTAATTTATTTTAAAATATTATTAACATAAATTAAATCATATCTTATTCATATGAACTCGAAACTGAACGGTTTCAGATCCGTTACGTTTGTGAGTCTGAGATCTACACTCCAGGACTGACTAGAACCAATTCCGAGCAGATGAATTTTGCCAAAATTTCAGATCTAAACCATTCAGATTTAAATAACTGTGAGAAATCTATTTATTTCATTTTTTTAAATAATTAGAAATAATTCTGATTTTATTATCACCAATCTATAGTTAATTCTTGTTTGTTATGATCCATGATTTGTTCTGTGATGGATGAAGTATATAGATCTGGTTATTTGGTAATATTGTGTGGTGACGTAATTTTTAAAACATATTGATCTATAGTTATAAAATTGTTGGAAACATATAGATCAATTTGTAGTAATAAATTTAGTAAAACAAAAATCTATAATTTTTATTTCGATAAAATGATCAAATTTTGTCTATTTTTTGAATCGGAATTTTCAACAAATTGGAAAACATAAATTTTGGTTTATTTGTTGAATTATAATTTTCAACAAATATGAAAACCCCAGTTTTATCTATTTGTTGAATTAGAATTTTCAACAAATTGGAAAACATCATTTTTTGTTTATTTGTTGAATTAGAATTTTCAACAAATATGAAAACCCTAAATTTTGTCTGTTTGTTGAATTAGAATTTTCAACAAATTGGAAAACATCAATTTTTGTTTATTTGTTGAATTAGAATTTTCAACAAAAATGAAAACACCAATTTTTATCTATTTGTTGAATTAGAATTTTCAACAAATAAGAAACATCAAGTTTTGTCTATTTGTTGAATCAGAATTTTCAACAAATAGAAAACATCAATTTTTGTCATTTTGTTGTACTAAGAGTTTTCAACAAAAATGAGGTACCAAATTTACCATTGTGTTGAACAAGAAGATTCATCAGAAATGCAATATCACCTTTTATACATTTTGTTGAATCAGAATTTTTTAACAAAAATGAAACATACATTTTTGTCATTTTGATTGAATTAGAATTTTCAATCAAAAGGAAATATCACTTTTTCCATTTTGATTGAATTAGAACTTCCAACAAAAATGAAATATAAATTTCTATCATTTCATGGAATTGATATAAAAATAGAAATGTTCATGTTTTTAAAATAAGAACATGATTACATTAAAAAGTTCACATTTTTAATGTAATGTTAGAATATGGAAAATGTACATGTTTTAAAATAAAACAGGTTTTACATTAAAATTTCATTTTTAATGTAATAATAAAACTATATAAAATATCCATGCTTTAGAATGAAAACATATGTTACGTAAAAATTCACTTTTTAATGTAAAAATAGAAGTTGGACAAACATGCATGTTTTACAAATAAAACATGTTTACATTAAAAATTTGTTTTTAATGAAATGAATGAATAGTTAGAAAATGTTCATTTGAAAAGGCATCTTGACATTAAAAATATCATTTTTTATACAAGTATGATTCATATGAAATTGTTCATATTTGAATAAAAGTGTTGAAACATTAAAATCATTTTTTTTATGTAAACATCGCTTTCATACATTTTGTCTAAAAATATAATTGTTAACAAATGGAAAATATGCATTGTTTAAATCACATTTATATTTACATTGCATATATTAGAATTTATATGCATTGTTAAATTTACATTTATATTTGCATTGCATATATTAGAATTTATATGCATTTTTAAAATTACATTTGTATTTACATTGCATATATTCGAATTTATATTCATTGTTAAATTACATTTACATTTGCATTGCATATATTAGAATTTATATGCATTGTTAAAATTACATTTATATTTGCAATGCATATATTAGAATTTATATGCATTGTTAAATTTACATTTATATTTACATTGTATATATTAGAATTTATATGCATTGTTAAATTTACATTTATATTTACATTGCATATTTTAGAATTTATATGGATTGTTAAATTTACATTGCATATATTAGAATTTATATGCATTGTTTAAATTACATTTATATTTGCATTGCATATATTAGAATTTATATGCACTGTTAAAATTACATTTATATTTACATTGCGTATATTAGAGTTTATATGCATAGTAAAAGTACATTGTTTATTATGCATAGTAAAGTTAAAAATACAAATACAAATAAAAAGTAGCTTTTTATTGGTCAAATGACTCAGATGTCACGTAAATGATTTTTTTTTTTTTTTTTTGACATGATATAGATATGATATGCCAATAAAAAACATTCTTTTATTTGGCATGTTAAGCGCGTTAGTAAAATCGTCAAATAGTTTATATTTATATATAATTATATATAAATATAAATTAAAATAAATGAATCACGCGCTGTATTTCACGTTTCGGAATCATAACTTTAAACGATTATATCGAAAGATCCAACCGTCGGATTTTCCCGAAACTGGAACCGTTAGGATCGCTTTGGGAAATAATTTCCAACGATATAAACTTTGTTAAAATCCAGCAGTTAGATTTCGAGACAAATGTAAATCAAATTTTGATAAAAATAGCGCCCGGGCCGCTTATTGACCCGAAGCGTCGCTAAATTAATTTAGCTATTTTTATATAAATAAAAATAGTGATTAATCGTCATTAAATATCATTAACGATATTATCCGTCTAGGATTGATACATTTACTTTGAAGTATTTTTGAAACTGATTAGACACTAACAATAATATTAAAATATTATTTTCTACGTATCAAGCATTTTTTATCATTATAAGGTGAAACTCTATCCTCCAGTTTGTGTTGCATTGTGTGATGGGACTTGAGTCTTATAACGATTTCATTTTCTAAAAAGCATTGCGTTGTTTTTGAAATAAAATTTATTAAACATATGCACTGGCAATCCAATGGAGTAAACCTGTTCCGCGTTAGTAGTGTGGTCCTGTGATTAGCTATATTGTTAGTTACGAAAGATTTCTCATACCAGTCCCATGACTAACTCGTTGTTTGTTTCACTTCGCAAACTCGGGTGCCCTATTTTCACACGGGCAGCCAAGCGATAGGTTTAGGTATGGATACATTCTGGATTGGAGCTTGCATAAGGAAAAAGATGAAGAACATTTTCCTTTTTATCTTTTTATTGCTACTTGAGACATTTAGACATTATTGATCTTTGATGTATTTGATGGAGTTGAGACTTATTTCTCTTTTTGTTGAGACTTCTATTTGCTAAGTGTTACCTGTGACTGCGTACTCTGATGTCTTTGGATGTTATGATGTTGTGATGACATTTTCTATTTCCGCTGCAATGATTTATGTGTTATGATGTTATCTGAGATCTGCTATTGTTGTAATTACGTTATGACCCTATGATTATCCTTATTTTCGTACCACAGAAGTTTGGGGTCATCACAGTTGGTATCAGAGCTAAAGGTTAACCTCAGCTTCGGAGCATAACATTTTTAGAACAATTCGTCTAGATAGAATCAGCAGTATTCTAAGGCGAGTAGCTCATTAGAGATAGGATTGGTAATGTCCTAAAATGAGCACACCAGAATAGCACATATTAATCAGTCATTACATTATCATTGTCTTATCATATGTCTCTACTTTTAACCTTTTCTTTAAAATTATCATTTTTGTTAGTCTGACTCTTTCCTTGTTGGTACAGAACTAGCTAGGAAATGAGCACTAGAGCGAGAGCTAGAGCCCGAGGCAGAGGTGGGGATAGAGGACTAGCTAAAGATGAGACTCCCACTGCTCAGGGGCAGCCCACTCCAGCGGCTATAACACAACCTCCACCGCCACAGCAGTTTGACTTGGATAAAATGTCCAAGAAGTTCAGAAATTTAGGGGGCATATCCTTTACTGGGCGAGAGACTGTGATTGAGGCATAGGCATGGCTAAAGAACTGCAAGAAAATATTTGAAGGCCTTAATTTGGAAGATCATCGCAAGCGCTTTTTGGCAACATGGCTATTGGAAGACGAAGCTGAAAATTTGTGGGATACAGTCAAATTGGCAATGATGTGGCCGACATGTCTTGGGCCAGATTCAAAGAGCTCTTCAACGATAAGTTTATCCCTCCGCAGGAAGTAGAACGACTCGACGATCAATTTTCCAATCTGTAGTAGGGAGATAAGACTATTTCAGAATATGTACGGAAATTTGAGGAACACTCACGCTATGCTCCAGGGTTAGTTCAGAAACCAGTGCAAAAGAACAGAAGATTCATCAATGGCCTCTCCAAGAAATACCTGAACAGATTCGCAGCTCACATCAAGCTCCCCTTTAATGAAGTGATCGAGATGACTTGCCTCTACGAGGATAATGACAGAAATGCACAGTAGAAGCCTGAGAAAAATCATAATAATAACAAAGGAAAGCAAGCTGACAGGAAAGCAGAGGCGAGCAATTCTTCTACCGCCAAGCCTCAAGGGAAGAAAAGTTACAAATACAAGGTGAAAGTCTTCAATTGTCAGAAGATGGGGCACTTTGAATACGAATGTAGAGCCCCGTAGAGACCAAGAAGGAATGAATATGGACCCGGTCAGAATAGTGGACAGAATTCTCGTGGCCCCAGGGAATGCTTTAATTGCCACAAGCCTGGACATCTTATCAAGAATTGTCCATTGCTAAAGAAAACTGAGGTGGCACATGTCTATGATGGAGCGGCTGGACCAGCTTCTTCCGAAGGAGCAGGTAAACCTGATGTTTTAGGAGGTACTCTTAACATTAAGAACATTCCCATTACAGTTCTGTTTGACACTGGTGCATCAAGAAGTTTCATATCAAGTGACACGATTAAAAATCTAAAACTGAAACTAAGAAAACTTAAAGAATCGATAAGGGCCCATAGTCCGATAGGAGGTTCACTTATGCTCGATCGGTATTGTAGAGTGCCTGTTTCTTATTCTTACTTCCAGTTCTCTTTTGACTTGATCATTATGAGTTTTCCTGGATATGATATCATACTTGGGCTAGATTGGCTAACAAAGTATGAGGCTGAGTTACTATGCGCTGAAAGAGTAGTCAGAATTAAAACCAAATTTGGAGATATTATTGCTATTCCATGCCACAGCTCAGCTACAGATAGGAAAGAATTCTGGTCTTCTCTAGAAGTTACTCCTTCTTCTATTGAGGATATTCCTGTCATCAAAGATTATGCGGATGTGTTTGAAAAAGTTAATAGCTTACCTCCGCGTAGATAAATCGACTTCAGGATTGACTTAGTTCTGAATGCAAGACCCATTGTGCATCCAATTAGGAGAATGACATTAAAAGAAAAAGAGGGGCTAAGCAATCAAACTAAGCAACTTTTGTGGAAGGGTCTGATCAGGCTTAGCTTCTCAAACTGAGGTGCAGCAGTGGTGTTTGTCCCAAAGTCAGACGGTGCCCTCAGACTATGTGTGGACTACTGTAACCTAAATAAGCAGATGCTGAAAAAGAAATATCCACTGCCACGCATTGATGATCTGTTGGACCCCTTGAATGGAGCACAAGTATTCTCTAGGATAGACCTAGCTACAGGTTTCCATAAATTATGCATTGCCGAAGAATGTGTTTCTTTGACAGCTTTCAGAGGGCCAGACTTATTCTATGAATGGCTAGTAATGCAACTTCGGCTTATGCAATGCTCCAAAATACTTTGTCGACCTGATGAACAGAGTATTCTGAGATGTCTTAAATAATTTCATGCTAGTTTTCATCGATGACATCCTAATCTTTTCTAAAATCACCGCCGAGCATGAAAAGCATTTGAAAGAAGTTCTGGAGATTTTGGGAAAGAATGTGATGAAAGCCAAGTTCACCAAATGTATATTTTAGCAAGAAGAGGTGAAATTCCATGGCCATGATGTATTGAATGAAGGCATTTCAGTAGACCCAGGAAAGATCTTAGCCATCCAAGATTGGAAGCAGCCTAGCACTCCTACAGAAGTCCGAAGTTTCTTAGGATTGGCTGGCTATTATTGGAAATTTGATAAAGATATTTTGAAATTATCTTGTCCATTGACGAAGCTGACTAAGAAGCATACAAAGTTCATTTGGACATCCGAATGTGAGGCAGCTTTCCAAGAGCTGAAACGGAGGTTGAGCACTGCTCCTGTGTTGAGCATTATTGACGACGATCAGGATTTGAAAGTCTGGACAGATGCTTCCATTGAAGGTTATTCCTTTTATCTAAACAAACATGTCAGAGATGACATTTTAATGATAAATCTCATTTTAACATGTTATCCTTTTATCTGTTTAAGGTATTGATGCGGTGCTAATGCAAAGGGACAAAGTAGTCGCATATGCTAGCCTCCAGTTGAAACCACATGAGAAGAAATACCGCACTCATGATCTTGAGTTGATGACCATTGTGTTTGCTCTAAAGATATGGAGGCACTATCTCTTGGGTGAGAAGTTTGAATTGTATACTGATCACAAATCCTTGAAGTATTTGTTCACCCAAAGGGATTTGGACTTGAGGCAGCAACATTGGGTTGAATTTCTTGTGGCCTATGACCTGGACATCTTATATACTCCAGGGAAAGTCAATGTCATAGCCGATGCACTCAGCCGGAAGAATACGGCCAACACTAATCTTATCCTCGCCAACCTCATTATTACACCATCCTTGATTGATAAGATCTCTGATCTTTAGAAGAATGATGAATTTATTCAAAGAATTAGCAAAAGAGTTAGGGAAGGCGAACCCACGAGTTTCCAAATTGACGATAAAGGGGTTCTGGGGCGATTAGGCCGAATTTGTGTTTCGAACCTTCCTGAGCTCAGAAAGGAAGTAATGGATGAATGTCACAAATCTAAGCTCAGTATTCATCCAGGGGTGAGCAAGATGTATCATGACCTCAAGCGCACATTTTGGTGGAGATCTATGAAGAGAGACATTTCTATATATGTTGCGAGATGTCCCACCTTCCAGCAAGTCAAAAGCGATCAGCAGAAGCTAGCAGGATTGTTGCAACCGCTAGAGGTTCCAGGTTGGAAGTGGGACCAAATTTCTGTGGACTTTATTGATGGCTTGCCTCGAACTAGAAAAGGTAATGACAGTATATGGGTGATTGTAGATCGCTTCACAAAGACTGCCCATATTATCCCTGTCAAATCTAATAGAACAGCTCGAAGTCTAGCGCAACTATATTTCATAGAGATTGTCAGACTACATGGAGTTCCCAGTAGCATCGTTAGTGATCGCGATCCGATATTTGCAAGCAAATTCTGGGAAGCATTCCAAGAAGAGCTTAGACCAAATTGAATATGAGCACCACTTATCGTCCTCAGACAGAAGGCTAGACTAAGAGGGTGAACCGCATATTGGAAGACTTATCGCGAGCATGCATCCTTGATTTTGACGGGTCATGGGAAGATCATTTGCACTTGGTTGAATTCTCTTATAATAACAGTTACCAAGCAAGCTTGCAGATGTCGCCATTTGAAGCATTATATGGCAGGCCATGTTGATCTCGTGCATGTTGGGAGGAACCCGACAATCGATTAGTATTGGGTCCCAACATGATTCATGAAGCATCAGATAAAGTTGATTTATTAAGAAGCGACTACTGGCTGCTCAAAGCCGACAGAAGAGCTATGCAGATTCACGAAGAAGAAATTTAGAGTTTTCTGTTGGTGATTTGGTGTACTTGAGGGTTTCCCCACTGAGAGGTATAATTCGATTTGGGAAGACTGGAAAATTGGTGCCGAGATTCATTGGTCCATTTCCTATTCTTGAAAGGATTGGAACTCTCGCTTATAGGGTGCAGTTGCCTGACTGGTTGCTAAGGGTTCACGATGTATTCCATGTATCTCAACTCCGGAAGCATGTTCATGATCTAGATTTAGTTGTGGAGGAAGCAGCACAACAAGTTTTGGAGATTACCCCAAGCTTAGTAGTGTGAAGGGAGCCAGTGAAAATTGTTGGCAAAGAGACCTGGGTTCTGAGGAATAAGAGGATCCACCTAGTCAAAGTGCACTGGAGCGGGGATCCTAGGGACTGTACATTGGAGACTGAGGATAACATCAAATAGGCTTATCCCAAGTGCAGAGTGGACATCTCCGAGTAACTCTTGTGTTTAGGTACATTTACAATATGTTACATTTTCCGTTATGTTTCCTACATTACTATTGTTTTCTTTTCGGGGACAAAAATCTTTTAAGTGGGGGAGATTGTAACAACCTGGAAAATTAGAACCAATTTAAAATTTTTATTTTGGTTATTTCAGTGAATTTTGAATAGTTAAAATAATTTATTTTATATAATAACGATAAAAATTTATTTAAATCGAAGTTGGAATGAATATATTTATTTTAATTTTAAGAGGAATTAGAAATAACACGGTAGTTTGAAATTTTGAATCTGAACTTTGACTGAACATACAGGATTCAAAATAAAACGGATTTTAGTGAAACCAAAAATATCTAAGTTTATTTAAAAATATCTTCCCAACGAATCCGAAAAATCGAAATTTCATAGCGGGAATAAAAGGCTATGGCCATTTGAATTTTCAGAATAGTCGCTATGGAATATAGTATAATTTATAGCCCGTATACAAGGCCATTATACAAACGACCTCCGTTTTCGATGAAACCACTTTTGTCAGATCCAAAATGTCAAATTATTACTAAGTTTAATTTTCTAGAACTTTTGGAATTAATTTGTGAGCGTAGTAAATTTAAAATATGATTTGATAATTTCTATTGAATTTAATCGACCGTTAAAAAGGCCATTTTTCAAACGGTCTCCAAATTCAACGAAATTAATTTTCTTAGGACCGTATCGTCAAAACATAACAAGATTTATTTCTCGGGAATTTTCGGAGTCCGTATGTGGCCCCGGTGAATTTAAATGTACGATCGAATTAATTTAATAAAGGATTTAAATTTTAAATTAAAGAAATCAAGCCAAAAAAAATCGTTTCGGTTGACGAGACCTAGCCCATTGGTTCCGGAATAGGGACAATTAGGTCGAAACAACTCCTATTGGATTGAAATTGGAATTGTTAAGGATTTACGGGTTTATTTGCAAAATAGGTAATTAAGTATTATAAAAATACATCTTTCTCTTTACCAAACCCTAATTCCCTTTACAGAGCCGCCGCCTACATCAAAATCCATGGCCATGAACACTCAATCCTTTCCCCATGAAAATCTATCAATTCACACATTAAAATCCTCCACTCCTTTAGACAATTTCGAAGAGATTTTCATCCTCTTGAAATCCATACGGTAAACACGCCCTGAATTTGCTCGTAGTTCGAGAACCAGCACCCCGAAGGGCCGATGCATCAACTGCCATCGTGCTCCCTAGGTGCGATTGCACCTGTCTAGGTGGGGCCCATTTGGGGCGCCTCTCTCCCCTCTTCGACGTTGCAGTGTTGGATCGTCACGAAGTTGAACAATTGTAGCGATAATTGGTGACTTAGAATTGAACAGAAAGGTGGAAGTTCAGCCATGTTATCTTTTGAAGAAGAAGAGGTGTATTTTAAAATAAATTATTTAATTAATTAATTTTCAAATATTATTAACATAAATTAAATCATATCTTATTCATATGAACTCGAAACTGAACGATTTCAGATCCGTTACAGTCATGAGTCCGAGATCTACACTCCAGGACCGATTAGAACCAATTCCGAGCAGATCGAATTTTGGCCAAAATTTTAGATCTGAACCATTCAGATTTAAACAACTGTGAGAATTTTTTTTAAAATAATTAGAAATAATTCTGATTTTATTATCACCAATCTATAGTTAATTCCTGTTTGTTTTGATTCATGATTTGTTTTGTGATGGATGTAGTATGTAGATCTGCTTGTTTGGTGATATTGTGTGGTGATGCAATTGTTAAAACATATTGATCTGTAGTGATAAAATTGTTGGAAACATATAGATCAATTTGTAGTAATAAATTGAGTAAAACAAAAGTCTACAATTTTTGTTTAGATAAAATGATCAAATTTTGTCTATTTATTGAATCAGAATTTTTAACGAATTGGAAAACATCAATTTTTGTTTATTTGTTGAATAGGAATTTTCAACAAATATGAAAACCCCAATTTTGTCTATTTGTTGAATTAGAATTTTCAACAAATTGGAAAACCCCAATTTTGTCTATTTGTTGAATTAGAATTTTCAACAAATTGGAAAACCCCAATTTTGTCTATTTGTTGAAATAGAATTTTCAACAAATTGGAAAACAACAACTTTTTATTATTTGTTGAATTAGAATTTTCAACAAATATGAAAACACCAATTTTTATCTATTTGTTGAATTAGAATTTTCAACAAATATGAAACATCAAATTTTGTCTATTTGTTGAATCAGAATTTTCAACAAATAGAAAACATCAATTTTTGTCATTTTATTGAACAAAGAGTTTTCAACAAAAATGAGGTATCAAATTTACCATTGTATTGAACAAGAAGATTCACTAGAAATGAAATATCACCTTTTATTCATTTTGTTGAATCAAATTTTTTTAACAAAAATGAATCATACATTTTTGTCCTTTTGATTGAATTACAATTTTCAATCAAAATGAAATATCACTTTTGCCATTTTGATTGAATTAGAACTTCCAACAAACATGAAACATAAATTTCTATCATTTTATGGAATTGATATAAAAATAGAAATGTTCGTGTTTTTAAAATAAGAACATGATTACATTAAAAAGTTCACATTTTTAATGTAATGTTAGAACATGGAAAATGTACATGTTTTAAAGTAAAACATGTTTTACGTTAAAAATTCATTTTTAATGTAATTACAGAACTATAGAAAATATTCATGTTTTAAAATGAAAACATGTGTTACATAAAAAATCACTTTAACGTAAAAATAGAAGTTGGACAAACATGCATGTTTTACAAATAAAACATGTTTACATTAAAAACTTTGTTTTTAATGAAATGAATGAATCATTAGAAAATGTTCATTTTAAAAGGCATGTTGATGTTAAAAATATCAATTTTATATAAAAGGATGATTCATATGAAATTGTTCATATTTGAATAAAAGTGTTGAAACATTAAAATCATATTTTTTAGGTAAACATCGCTTTCATACATTTTGTCTAAAAATAGAATTGTTAACAAATGGAAAATATGCATAGTTTAAATCACATTTATATTTACATTGCATATACTAGAATTTATATGCATTGTTAAATTTACATTTATATTTGCATTGCATATATTAGAATTTATATGCATTGTTAAAATTACATTTGATTTTACATTGCGTATATTCGAATTTATATGCATTGTTAAATTACATTTATATTTGCGTTGCATATTTTAGAATTTATATGAATTGTTAAAATTACATTTATATTTGCAATGCATATATTAGAATTTATATGCATTGTTAAATTTACATTTATATATACATTGCATATATTAGAATTTATATGCATCGTTAAATTTACATTTATACTTACATTGCATATATTAGAATTTATATGCATTGTTTAAATTACATTTATATTTACATTGCATATATTAGAGTTTATATGCATAGTAAAAGCACATTCTTTATTATGCATAGTAAAGTTAAAAATACAAATACAAATAAAAAGTAGCTTTTTATTGGTCAATTGACTCAGATGTCACGTAAACGAAATATATTTTGTTTGACATGATATAGATATGATATGCCAATAAAAAAACATTCTTTTATTTGGCATGTTAAGTGCGTTAGTAAAATTGTCGAACAGTTTATATTTATATATAATTATATATAAAAATATAAATTAAAATTAAACGAATCGCGTGCAGTAGTTCACGTTTCAGAATAGTAACTTTAAGCAATTATACCGAAAGATTCGACTATCGGATTTTCCCAAAATTGGAACCGTTAGGACCGCTTTGGGAAAAATTTTCCAACGATATAAACTTTGCTAAAATCCAACAGTTAGATTTCGAGCTAAGTGTAATTCTAATTTTGATAAAAACAGCGCTAGGGCCGCATATTGACCCGAAGCGTCGTTAAATTAATTTAGCTATTTTTATATAAATAAAAATAGCGATTAATCGTCATTAAATATAATTCACGATATGAAATGTTTTTAAACTATATATATGCAAAAATCATTTGAAAAGACCGAGTTCAATCTCATTTCAAATGATTATACGACGATTTAAACCGAAGATATTGAAGATAGCTGTAATAACCCGGAAATCCGAGCCAATTTAAATTTTTTATTTTAGCCATTTTATTGAATTTTGAATATTTAAAATGAATTATTTTAAATAATAACGACGAGAAATTTATTTTGAATAGAATTAGAACATATATATTTATATAGATCGACGTTAGAATATAAATATTTTATTTTAATTATAAAAGGAATTGAAAATGGCGCAGTAGTTCGAAAATTCGATTTCAAAATTCAAATGAATGTACAGGATTCAAAATAAACCGGATTTCAACGAAACCAAAAATATTAGAATCTATTTGAGAGTATCTTTCCAACGAATCTGAAAAATAAAAATTTCATAGTGGGAATTAAAAGTTAAGTCCAGTTGAAAATTCAGAATAGTCGCTATGAAATTCCGGCCCTTAAAAATGGAAATTTTGCAAACGACCTTCGTTTTCGACGAAACCACTTTTGTTGGATCCGTGATGTCTAGTTATTGCTATCTTCCAAAATTTGTAATTTTTCCGAATCAATATGTGAGCGTGGCACAGGAAAACGTGTTTTGACAGTTTTAGTCAATTTGGATCGACCAGAAAATTGACATTTTTCAAACGGTCTTAGAATTTGACGAATTTAGTTTTGTTAGGACCGTATCGTCAATACGAAGCTAGAAAATATTTTTTGGGAATTTTTAGATTTCGTATGTGACCCCAGTAAATTGAAATGTGTGTTCAAATTCAATATATAGAGTTATATTTTAATTTCAGCGAAAACTGATCGTAACAATCGAATTGGCTTGCGAAACATATCCCATTGTGTTCGGAATGGGGGTAACTAGCTAGGGACGACAGTCGTTGGGACTGGATTGGAGTTCAAATGAAATGCTAACTTTTGGATAATAATATAGTGAATATTAGGCACACATCCCTAAAACGAAACTTAATTAGGCTCACATCCGGTCATAAACTTATTGTAAATTTAGTCCCTATTTTTCGAAAATTCATCAAAAAAAATACAAAAAAAAATTAAAAAACCATGTAAATTCGTATTTAATTAAAACAATTAATCGTGAAAAAAATCAGATCAAAAAAACATTAAAAACAACGTCGAAATCATGAAATACAGAAAATCAACGAAATGCAGTAAATTGCATCAAAACATGCATATAAACCGATTAGTTGCATACATGTATGCATTTATTTCAAATCTGCGTCAAAACTGCAGTATAAATGCATACATGTATGCACATATTGTTAAAACATGCATCTGCTGATGCATTTATTTAAAAACTGCATACCTACGTGCAACTTATTCACGTTTGCATATATTTTGACATATATGCACACATGTATGCAATTATACAGAAAAACTGCATACATGTATGCAATATTTCAAACAGGCGTGCATAAATATATGCATGTATTTGAATAGTTGCATAAATGTATGCAACTATTCGTAAAAGTTGCATACATTTATGCAACTTTTTTTTTTTTAATTTCTGTGGACTTCCGAGAATATTTATAGATTTTAGATTTTTTTTTTTTAAGTGATAGCGCCTGAAAATTTGGACAGAAAACGAAAGAGGCGGAGGTATGGAAAGTGGCAGGCGGAAGATTCCAGGCGGCAACTAAAATAGGGGGCGGGTTTACAGAGAAAACATTACAGGGATGTGGTGTGAATTTAAAACTTGCAAATAGTTGCATACATGTATGAAACTTTTGCCAATAGTTGCATACATATATGCAAGTATTTCTGAAGCTGTTTTAGTTGAAAATGTATGCAGAAACTTGCATACATGTGTGCAACTATTTGAAATACTTGCACACATGTATGCAAGTATTTACATGTGTAAATAAAATGTGTGCAGAAACTTGCATACATGTATGCAACTATTTTAAATACTTGCACACATGTATGCAAGTATTGCATGTAAAAATATAACAGAGAAATACTTGCACAGATGAATGCAAGTATTCCAAATATGTGCATGATTTGATGCAAATTACTGCATTTTTCGTTGTTTTCTGTATTTTTTTGATTTTGATGCATGTTTTGATTTTATTATGATCTGAATTTTTGGGCGAGTACATGTTTAATTTAAATACGAATTATCATGATTTTTTTATATTTTTTTTATGAATTTTCAAAAAATAGGGACTAAATTTACAATAAGTTTATGACCGGGTTTTTTTTATATTTTGAAACTTAATAGGGACCTCTAAAAAACGCACCCAATAATATATATATATAACTCTCTTTTCTTCCCTCCCCTTCCTCATTACTGGGTCAACGTTAAAAATTAAAAAAAAAAGGAAAAAAAACCCGATCTGGAAATCGATGGAGCTCCTCCCCCTCCCACTCGTCGATCGCTTCGCCACCCCCTTCAACCACCTCTGCGCTTCCTTCTTCCCCTCCCCTTTGGCTCTTCTCTCTCACCCCCCTCGACGTGAAGACCCACAGCCCTCCTTCGCGCCCTAGCCCCCAAATCCGCCAACGCCTCCCCCTATTGGCTGTGCCGCCGCCAACATTGACCACCCTGACCCCCCTGGCCTGAGCCGCCGCCTCAGGTGCTCCTCCGACCCAAACCTAACGATGAAACCTTCCCCCTCCTCTGAAGAGGTAAAAGTGAGTGTTTATTTAAATTTCTTTACGCTTTTTACATAGATTAAAACCCTGATTTTTATAATAATGATTTGAGTATAAAAATTTGATTTATATATATATATAACAAGTGTAAAAATTCGATTTTTTATATATGTAAGGCAAGATAAAAACTAGATTTTTATTTATATAAAAAGCAAAATAAAAAGGTTATTTTTGTTTTAAAAAAGTAGAGATTAAAAATATAATTTGTATATGATGTAGAGATTAAAAATATAATTTTTATATGATGTAGAGATTAAAAATATAATTTTTATATGATGTAGAGATTAAAAATATAATTTTTATATGATGTAGAGATTTAAAATACGATTTTTATATTATAGAGATATAAAAATATGATTTTTATTATATATATGTTGAAATAAAAATGTGATCTTTATAGCATCGAAATAAAAATTCAATCTTTATATTAGGAGTAAAAATATAGAAATATAATTTTTATATAGAAAGAAGCGATAAAAATATATGATTTTTTATATATGAACTGCCATTGTAAAAATGTGATTTTTAATGTGAACAACGGGAAAAGATAGCGATGGTAACAATGGAAATCAAAACTGAATCCATACCGTTCAGAAATAGAGAATGGAGTAGTGGAACCCAAAGGTGAGAACTTCTCACTTTAATTCTTGTTTTCTAGTTAAAAATATAAACTAGGATGCAGACGGTGTTTAGCAGCATCCGACACCCGTCGTCCACAGACCATGGATGACTTGTTTGTTTGATTGCTGTGTTGTGAAATTTGATTATGTGATGTGGAATGAAATAAAATATTTTATAGTGGAAAATATTTTATAGTTAAAAATATGATTTTGTAATAACTCGGAAATTCTGAACGTACATTCAAAGTTTTAATATACTAGATAGATATAGATTCGCACTGTAGTCGCTCGGAGATGATTTTGATGATGGAGCTCCATCACCAATATTTATGTTCGTGTTTCGAAGGTGAGATATCTATATATTTCCATTAGACTGGTATGAGAACCAAAACTATATAGGATTATTGTTGTGATTTGGCATCAAAAACATGATTTTCTGTATATATATCAAATTATGAATTTGAAATGATAATCAACTAATTGATTGATGGTTGTGTTGTTTGTTTATTTGTTTGATAATTTTGAATCATTTAGCCTAATTGAACCGAATATTGGACTGTATTGAAAATTGTTTGAAAATGCATGCATATACATGTACTCACATTGAACAGGTCATAGCAAGGAGGCTAGAGCAGAAGAATAAAATTGTTTGTCCGACAAATAGGTACATGTTTACTAATTTATTGGGTTTGGATGATTTTATGAGCCGATTGGCTAGCCACTTGGCCTTTTCTTTTTCTTTTGGATTGAAGAAGGCCATAGGAGGCTATATGAAATATACCGAAGTCCCCGGTGCAGGGGAGGTTATGGCGAAATTTTTCGAAAATTTAGGGTGTTAGCCAAATTTTTGAAAAATTTGAAAAGTTCTTAGAAACTGAAAAGTTGAAGAACTTAAGCCATAAGGAAAATAATGAAAGTTGAGTTGGTTTGTAAAACAACTTTCGGCTTCGTCCCTTTCCGGGGACGAAAAGTTTTAAGTGGGGGAGATTGTAATAACCCGAAAATTCTGAGCCAATTTAATTTTTTTATTTTGGCTATTTTAATGAATTTTGAATATTTAAAATGATTTATTTTAAATAATATCAACAAGAAATTTATTATAAATAGAAATAGACGTATATAATTATATAGATCGACGTTAGAATATCAATATTTATTTATAAATATAAAAGGAATTGAAAATGGCGCGGTAGTTCAAAAATTCGATTTCAAAATTCAAATGAACGTGCAGGATTAAAAATAAACCGGATTTTAGTGAAACCAAAAATGTTTGAATCTAATTGAGAATATCTTTCCAACAAATCCGAAAAATTGAAATTTCATAGTGGGGATCAAAAGTTATGTCCAGTTGAAAATTCAGAATAGTCGCTATGGAATTCTGGCCCTTAAAAATAGAAATTTTGCAAACGACCTCGGTTTTTGATGAAACCACTTTTGTTGGGTCTGGGATGTCAAGTTACTGCCAGATTCCAAAATTCGTAATTTTCTGAATCAATATGTGAGCGTGGCAAAGGAAAACGCATTTGACCAGTTTTAGTTGATTTTAATCGACTGGAAAATGGCCATTTATCAAACGGTCTTCAAATTTGACGAAATTAGTTTTGTTAAGACTGTATCGTCAATAAGAAGCTAGAAAATATATTTCGGGAATTTTTAGAGTTCATTCGTGGCCCCGGTAAATTGAAATGTGCGTTCAAATTCAATATATAGATTTATATTTTGATTTTGGCGGAAACTAATCGAAACAATCGAATTAGCCTGCGATACCTATCCCATTGTGTTCAAAATGGGGGTAATTAGATATGGACGACATTCGCTGGGTTCGATTTCGAGGTCGAAATAAAAAGTTGCTTTTTGAAATTAAATAATTAAATAAATAAAAAAAATAAAAACCTCTCTCTCCTCTCCCTTATTTCCTCTCAGCCCTCCCCACCCCCCCCCCCCCCCCCCGATTCATTTCGAACAGAAAAAAAAGAAAAAAGAAAAAGAATGAAGCAACCCGTCTCCCCATCGTGGATCGCCGCCGCCCCTGGCATGGGCCCCCTCCTCGCCGTTGCGTGCTTACAGGGAGGCGCAGCCGCCTTCGGCTTTCTCCCCCCTTTTTCTCGAATCGAACCACCAAGAACCCAAACCCGCGAGCCACCCAAACCCCATCGCCACCCTGAAGCCGACCCCCTCCTCCGCAGTTCGACAGCAAACAACTCCACCGCCTGCGCGCGCAGCCCTGACCCCCTCCTCGACTCCGATTTCCCCGTACAGCGTAGAGGAGAACGGTGAGTTTTTTTTTTAATTTAATTCGTTTCAGTTTTTATATAGATTAATAATAGAAAAATCTGATCTTTAGTAAGGTATAAAGTAGGATTTTAATAGAAATAAAAATTCGACCTTTTCACAAATAGTTTTGAAATTAAAAATATGGTTTTTACATATAGTTATGAAAATAAAAATACGATTTTTATTAGAGAAAGATATGATTTTTGTATGATAAGTAAAGATTTGATTTTTAAAATAGCAAAGAAGTGATTTTTGATATAGTAAAGATTAGATTTTTGATGTAGAAAAAGATTATATTTTTATATAAGAAAAGTGTATATTTTAATATGAAGAAAGATGAGATTTTTTATATGAAGAAAAATTAGATTTTCATGTTAGAAGAGCAATATAAAAATATTATCTTTATTATAAGAAGAAGCATATAAAAATATTATCTTTTATTATAAGATGAGTGAGATAAAAATATAATCTTTATAATGTAGTTAGCAAGTAAAAATAGAATTTTTATCTATATAGTAGCGGTGTAAAAATAGAATTTTTATCCATATAGCGTGGATATAAAAATGTGATTTTTATATATGTAGTGGCTACGGACAGTGAAATTGACAAAAGGCGGACACGACGAAGATTTCCTACATATGAAGAGTCGTGGCATTTGGTTTAGCTAGTCGGTGAGAACTTCTCACTTTAAGTCTTGTTTTTCTAGTTAAAATATATACTAGGATGCAGACGGTGCTTAGTAGCACGCGACACCCGTCGTCCACAGACCATGGATGGCTTGTATGTTTGACTATTGGTTGTGAAGAAAATTGATTGTGTGATGTGAAATGAAATGAAATATTTATATAGTTAAAAATATTTTTATCGTTAAAAATATAATTTTTAACGTGTGTGTGAATAAAAATATGTGTTTATTGATTTGAAACTCCACACGGGTGTTGGGATGATATTTGACATACACTAATCCCAATTGTTTAGTGGTATGTCGATCGTTTGATTGACAGACTGTATGAGCATTAATTATTTATATTTGATGCTTATGCAGTTGTGTGGTGCACTTTGGATGATGGTTGATTATATATCGTTGCTATTATATACATGTGTTGTATGGAATCCATATAATTAACATCATACGGTAATTGATTGGGCCTCATTCCAATTGGGAAAATAAAGAATATAATAAAATAAAGATTCATGTGTTGACAGTACTCATGTGTTGAGAATAGTCATGTGTTGAAAATATTCATGTGTTGAGTAAAATATTTTAACAATAAAAATTTACATTTTTATCGTATATAAAATTAGAAACTAACTGGAAAATAGATAAGATGAGTGGTCTCCTGGGTATTGATCTGATGTTGGTTTCGGCCTTCGGGGTTAATGCTTAGGGAATCGTTCTCTTACTAATTTACGGTTGGAGTCTGATTAAGAATTAAACGATAGAAATCATAGTTTTATAAAATATATTAAATAACAAAAATAGTCATGTGTTGACAGTACTCATGTGTTGAGATTAGTCATGTGTTGAAAGAAATATAGATTCATATGTTGAATAGAAATATAGATTCATATGTTGAATAGAATAAATATTCATTTGTTGAATAGAATAAGGAAGTTATTGAAAAATATAAAGTCGTGTTGATTAGAGATGCGCTATTTTGACACAAACGATATTTATATCGATTATATTCATTTTTATAATAATTATAGAAAAGGAAGTGATTTCAAAATATAACGTTTTGAAAATATTACCATTTGTATATCGATGATGTGGAATATTCAATTTTGATTCGAAATTGAATATGAAGTTGAAATCGTTTCGAAAACGAATTTAAAACGATTTTAAAATGCGTTTTGAAAAGAAAAAAAAATTCGACGAAATATATATAGTATATATATATATATTATATATATAATGGCCTGAATAGAACGCGTCGCGCTGCGGTAGTTCGTGAATTTCGACCATTGACTTCGAATGGACATTACGGGAGATCCGACCGTCGGATTCTCCTGAAACCGGAACCATTAGGTTCGTATCGAAAAGATCTTTCCAATGAATATTAGAAATTTGAAATCTAACGGTTGGATTTGGAATTATGTTCAAATCAAATTTGGAAAAGGTCGATGTAAGTGCTGTTCGACGACCGTTATTGGAAATCGACTATACGGGCCTTGATAAAATTATTAAAATATCGATAATTTGTGTAAAATCATAATATATGAATTGGAAAGAACTGGGGTGAAAAATTCCACATTTAAAAGGATAAAAATATATTTTTATCGAAATGAACTAGTTTTGAACTAGAATTAAAATCAATTTATTTTTGAATTAAATAAATTGAATTTGAAATGGTTTTGGAAATAACTAGAATTTCCAATATATATAAAGTGGAAATGGATTTGAATCGAAATTGTCTTTGGAATATTTTGATGTTGGATTTCGTGATTATATAGTTATGGTTGTGGAAATTTGAAAGATATTTATATCGTTATTTCCAATACGATATTTGTTGGTCGTAGAATTTGATATTGAATATAAGCCGATATATTTTCTATTCAGAGCCTTGTATTTAATATCAAATGTGATTTGGGTTTGTCGTGAATGGTGTCTTCATTAACACTGTTCTTAAACCCAGTTGAGAAAAAAATTAAATCTTTCTATTTAGATTTAATGAAGTGTACCAATTAAATAATATTAATTGGAATTGAATTTAAAGTGGTTTTGGGTTCATCGTGAGCGGTGTTTTGAATAACACTTGTTCTTTTACCCGATTAACAATAGAATGTGATTTTGGGTTTATCGTGAACCGTGTTTTAGATGACGTTGGTTCTTTAACCCAGTTAAAGACAGGATATTGATTTTTGGGAAGATTAAAACTAAGTGGAGTTTTAATGAATCTGTAATTAGATTGAATTGTGAATTGATAATTTAAATGATCAAATTTGGAAAGTGATTGAGAATGGAGTATCACCAGTTTTGCTCCAAAGCGATAGTTAAAACTTTAATTAGATTTGAACGTGAAATGGTAATTATTATTTACCGATAACACCGTGGTGTTAGATATGGAGTACTACCAGTTTTGCTTCATGGGATGAATAGATTGGGAAATAAAATAAATAGTTGCTTCGGTGTGGTTCGCTAATCCCGACTAGTTTGGAAAACCATAATACGGTTTGAAATGATATCCAAAGGAAGATTAAAGAATAAATTTAGAAGGATTTATCTTTGATAAAATTAATGGGAACCTTTCCCTAAGAATGTGAAATTTTGAATAAAACGGTATTCTGAATTGGAATGAGGCGTACATTGTGTTTGTGTAACATTTGTTTATTATATACGCGGGTTATTCGAAAAGGCCGGGTTTATACCCATTCTGAATAACCGATTCGACGATATGTCGAAGATGAAGATGGTGGTTGAAGACCGGAAGTCTTCACATCGTTTGGGTGATTACTGATGATCTTGATTGGGCTGTACACCCAAGATGAGGGAATCAGTTGGTGATTGTCCAAACGTACTTGGGGATCGATGGATATGCGAGGAAAGTTCCTACGGTTTCGTTCAGATCCAGAACGAACTTGTAAATGGACTGTGTGTCTGACATTGGATTTTATTCTGTATTGATTGATCTCTATTAAATATACATCTGTTTGGCGGCGGAGAATTTATTCTCTTGCTTAACGCCCTTGTCTGAGACGTACGAGCTCAGAGGTTGTATATCGATGGACATCAGTCGCATGGCATGAATTGCCTGTGTGGCACGCCTAAGTGGCAATTGATCAAGGCTTCTGTTGAAAAGAAAAGTCTTGTGGTTGATGATCAAAGCACGGCCTGTGTGGCATAGCTTTGTGTATAGCATGAATTCGCGAGCCTCACACCTCAGTATGAGTCAAAAACGGGATAGTGACCGCTGGGAGGACACGACGTTTCTTTCTAGCTACAGTGGTGTCAGTGCTTAAACTGGCTGACATTTATATTATTTTCACCCTTGTGGTTGTTGGATTGCGAGGCGCCTCGATTATAGGTCTGTAAGGACCAGGAAACGTGTGTTCAGGAATAACTAATCCTAAAACGTAAGAGAGGACCGACCCAGCCGATTCCAAGGGTTACCCAGGGAGAGTAGTCCTGAGACATTTGCTAGAGTGTCTCGAAGCGGAGAGGAGCTTGTCCCTTGCCTCGACTCATGACGGAAATCCAATTTCCAATATGAGATATTTCGATTTTATTTGTAGAACCTAGTATGGCGACATAGTGGTATGGGACATTAATGCCGTCTATGATTGATATTTATGATTGAAATTGTTTTGACACTATACACTTATAATAGTATCAAATGGTTTGTTTTAAACTTACCCAGCATGTTTAGCTGTTATAAGGTAAAAACCCTATCCTCCGGCTTGTGTTGCATTGTGTGATGGGACCTGGGTCTTATAATAGCTTCATTTTTCGAAAAAGTATTGCGTTGTTTATTCTATGCACTGGTGTTCTTGGGAGGAAACCCGTTCCGTGTTATACGGCGTGGTCCCTTGAATTACTCTCTAAAGATTAATAACTTTTTTAGTTCTCACACTAGTCACATGACTGAACTGGAGTTTATTTTTTAACCTAAACTTTGGGTGCCCCTATTTTCGACATGGGCAGCTAGTAGTTTTGGTTTTGCAGATTTATATTCATAGGATCCTGATTTACAGCTGGAACGATACTCGGAAAGCTCTGTATCCGTGTATTACTTCTAGTTGTGTTTTGTATTATTTTCCGCTGTGATGTATTTAAATGTAATTTAAATCTCTGATATTTTCTGTGTAATATTTATTCAAACTCTGTATATTCTTGTATTCTGATGGAATTGTTGTAATAAATAATGAAATGTTCTTTTGTTTGCGTTCTATTTTTTCGTGTTCTCAACGCAATCCGTGCTTTCCTTACCGGGGAAGTTCGGGTCGTGTCAGTTTGGTATCAGAGCTTTGGTTTACAGAGCTCGAGAACAAGACACATTAGAACCGAACGAAAGAATTCATCAGAAATTGGATTAGCAATATCCAATGAGAATTACTCGTTAGGGATGGGATCAGTAGTATCCTAGAATGAGTGTAAAGAGTATATTTTTCAAGTGAAAACATATTTTGTTTTGAAATTTAAATCGTTTTATACGTATTTGAATATTTATTTATATTGATTTTGGACAATCTAGTATATAAATATTTCGCATATACGCGTCATGAACGTATATTCGAAGTTTTAATATACTAGATAGATATAGATTCGCACTCTAGTCGCTCGGAGATGATTTTGATGATGAAGCTCCATCACCAATATTTATGTTCGTGTTTCGAAGGTGTGATATATATATATATATATATATATATATATATATATATATATATATATATATATATATATATATATTTCCATTAGACTGGTATGAGAACCAAAACTATATAGGATTATTGTTGTGATTTGGCATCAAAAACATGATTTTCTCTATATATATCAAATTATGAATTTAAAATGATAATCAACTAATTGATTGATGGTTGTGTTGTTTGTTTATATGTTTGATAATTTTGAATCATTTAGCTTAATTGAACCGTATATTGGACTGTATTTGAAAATTGTTTGAAAATGCATGTACATGTACTCACATTGAAAAGTTCATAGCAAGGAGGCTAGAGCAGAAGAATAAAATTGTTTGCCCGACAAATAGGTACATGTTTACTAATTTTTTGGGATTGGATGATTTTATGAGCCGATTGGCTTTTTCTTTTTCTTTTGGATTGAAGAAGGCCATGGGAGGCTATATGAAATATCCCGAAGTCCCCGGTGCAGGGGAGGTTATGGTGAAAATTTTCGAATATTTAGGGTTTTAGCCAAATTTTTGAAAATTTTGAAAAGTTCTTAGAAACTGAAAAGTTGAAGAACTTAAGCCATAAGGAAAATAATGAAAGTTGAGTTGGTTTGTAAAACAACTTTCGGCTTCGTCTCTTTTCGGGGACGAAAAGTTTAAAGTAGGGGAGATTGTAATAACCCGGAAATTCTAAGCCAATTTAAATTTTTTATTTTGGCTATTTTAATGAATTTTGAATATTTAAAATGATATATTTTAAATAATATCGACGAGAAATTTATTTTAAATAGAAATAGACGTATATAATTATATAGATCGACGTTAGAATATAAATATTTATTTATAAATATAAAAGGAATTGAAAATGGCGCGGTAGTTCGAAAATTCGATTTCAAAATTCAAATGAACGTGCAGGATTCAAAATAAATTGGATTTTAGTGAAACCAAAAATATTTGAATCTAATTGAGAATATCTTTCCAACGAATCCGAAAAATTGAAATTTCATAGCGGGGATCAAAAGTTATGTCCAGATGAAAATTCAGAATAGTCGCTATGGAATTCTGGCCCTTAAAAATAGAAATTTTGCAAACGACCTCGGTTTTCGACAAAACCACTTTTGTTGGGTCCGGGATGTCAAGATATTGCTAGATTCCAAAATTCATAATTTTCTGAATCAATATGTGAGCGTGGCAAAGGAAAACGCGTTTGACCAGCTTAAGTTGATTTTAATCGACTGGAAAATGGCCATTTACAAACAGTCTTCAAATTTGATGAAATTTGTTTTGTTAAGACCGTATCGTCAATACGAAGCTAGAAAATATATTTCGGGAATTTTCAGAGTTCATTTGTGGCCCCGGTAAATTGAAATGTGCGTTCAAATTCAATATATAGATTTATATTTTGATTTTGGTGGAAACTAATCGAAACAATCGAATCAGCCTACGATACCTATCCCATTGTGTTCGGAATGGGGGTAATTAGCTATGAACGACAGTCGATGGGTTCGATTTCGAGGTCGAAATAAAAAGTTGCTTTTTGAAATTAAATAATTAAATAAATAAAAACCTCTCTCTCTTCTCCCTTATTTCCTCTCAGGCCCCCTCCCCCGATTCATTTTGAACAGAAAAAAAGAAAAAAATCGAAGCAACCCGTCGCCCCATCGTGGATCGCCGTCGCCCCTGGCGCAGCTGCCTCCGGCTTCCCCCCTTTTTCTCGAATCGAACCACCCAGCACCCAAACCCGCGAGCCACCCAAACCCCATCGCCACCCTGAAGCCGACCCCCTTCTCCGCAGTTCGACAACAAACAACTCCACTGCCTGCGCACGCAGCCCTGACCCCCTCCTCGACTTTGATTTCCCCGTACAGCGTAGAAGAGAACGGTGAGTTTTTTTTTAATTTAATTCCTTTAAGTTTTTATATATATTAATAATAGAAAAATCTGATCTTTAGTAAGGTATAAAGTAGGATTTTTATGGAAATAAAAATTCGACCTTTTCACAAATAGTTTTGAAATAAAAAATATGGTTTTTACATATAGTAATGAAAATAAAAATACGATTTTTATTAGAGAAAGATAGGATTTTTTATGATAAGCAAAGATTTGATTTTTAAAATAGCAAAGAAGTGATTTTTGATATAGTAAAGATTAGATTTTTGATGTAGAAAACGATTATATTTTTATATAAGAAAAGTTTATATTTTAATATGAAGAAAGATGAGATTTTTTATATGAAGAAAAATTAGATTTTCATGTTAGAAGAGCGATATAAAAATATTACCTTTATTAGAAGAAGAAGGATATAAAAATATTATCTTTTATTAGAAGATGAGTGAGATAAAAATATAATCTTTATAATGTAGTTAGCAAGTAAAAATAGAATTTTTATCTATATAGTAGCGGTGTAAAAATAGAATTTTTATCCATATAGCGTGGATATAAAAATGTGATTTTTATATACATAGCAACAATATAAAAATGTGATTTTTATATATGTTATGGCTACGGACAGTGAAATTGACAAAAGGCGGACACGACGAGGATTTCCTACATATGAAGAGTCTTGGCGTTTGGTTTAGCTAGTCGGTGAGAACTTCTCACTTTAAATCTTGTTTTTCTAGTTAAAATATATACTAGGATGCAGACGGTGCTTAGTAGCACCCGACACCCGTCGTCCACAGACCATGGATGGCTTGTATGTTTGATTATTGGTTGTGGTGAAAATTGATTGTGTGATGTGAAATGAAATAAAATATTTATATAGTTAAAAATATTTGATCGTTAAAAATATAATTTTTAACTTGTGTGTGAATAAAAATATGTGCTTGTTGATTTGAAACCCCACACAGGTGTTGGGATGATATTTGACTACACTAATCCCAATTGTTTAGTGGTATGTCGATCGTTTGATTGACAGACTGTATGAGCATTAATTATTTATATTTGATGCTTATGCAGTTGTGTGGTGCACTTTGGATGATGGTTGATTATATATCGTTGCTATTATATACATGTGTTGTATGGAATCCATATAATTAACATTATATGGTAATTGATTGGGCCTCATTCCAATTGGGAAAATAAAGTATATTATAAAATAAAGATTCATGTGTTGACAGTACTTATGTGTTGAGAATAGTCATGTGTTGAAAATATTCATGTGTTGAGTAAAATATTTTAACAATAAAAATTTACATTTTTATCATATATAAAATTAGAAACAAACTGGAAAATAAATAAGATGAGTGGTCTTCTGGGTATTGATCTGATGTTGGTTTCGGCCTTCGGGGTTAATGCTTAGGGAATCGTTCTCTTACTAATTTACGGTTGGAGTCTGATTAAGAATTTGTAACGACCCAGAAAATCTGAACCAATTTAAAATCTTTAAATTGGCTAAAATAATGGATTTTAAATATTTAAAATAAATATTTTAAATATTTAAAATAAATATTTTAAATATTTAAAATAAATATTTTAAATAATAGCAATGAAAACTGAGTTTGAATCGAAAATTGAAAACGAATATAATTAATTATAATTATAAACAAGGCCTGAAATGGCACTGCAGTTTCAAAAATTGAATTCAAAATTTGTCGGACTGTACCAGGTGCAAAACAAAACGGATTTTAGTGAAACCAAAAATATTTAAATCTGTTAGTGAATACCTTTCTAACGAATCTGAAAAATCGAATTTCCATAGCGGAAAGCAAAAGTTATGGCCGAATGAATTTTCAGAAAGGTCGCTATGGAATTTATATAGCCCGTGAAATTGGCCATTTTGCATACGACCTCGGAATTCGACGAAACCACTTTTGTTGGATCCGGGATGTAAAGTTATTGCTAATTTTTAAATTTCATAATTTTTGAAGCTAGTATGTGAGCGTGGCAAAAGAAAACGTGTTTTGATCGATTACAGTTAAATTGGATCGACCAGAAATGGGCCTTTTTGCAAACGGTCTCAGAATTCGATGAAACTAGTTTTATTGGGACCGTATCGTCAAAACATAGCTAGATTTATTTTTCAGGAATTTTTTGAATCAGTTAGTGGCCCTGGCAAATTGAAATGCACGTTCAAATCAAATATTGAATGTTTTATATTTTAATTTGAATGGAAACTGACTGAAACAGTCGAATGGGCCTTCGAAACATATCCCATTGTGCTCAGAATGGAGGTAAAACACTGGGGACGACAGTCGTTGGGTTTGGATTGGGGTTCGTGGGCGAAAGGGGTATTTTGGAGATTTTAAAAATTATAAAATAAAATAAAAAATATCATTGGTCCACATCATTTCTCTCTCCCCCGACATTCTCTCTCCCCGATCGACGCACGGCGGAAAAGAACACCCCGCTTCCCTCTCGATTTTTGGCCAATCCACTCAATAAAATTCAAGGCCGATGTTGAGCTTTTTGTAGATCTTCCCGAGCTCTTCAAATCCGTATAAGCCTCGTCCCTTACCATCGCTTGTTCGTCGAGATACAAGCCCACAAAGTCGGCCACTTCGTTGCTCCGCCGTGTCTTCACCAGGCCGTCGATCTGAAGGTGGCCACCAATGATTGGAAGCTGACTCCAAGCACTTCGTCGTGGTACTAGCCGATCATCCCCTCGTGCCTCGTATTGCGTGCTAGGTTGAAACCTAGTTTCGAACCCAATCAGAAAGGTAACAGCTTTGAACTTCTAAACTGATTTCAACTCTTTAAAACCGTTGCAAACTTTGAAAAATCATATCTTTTTGCTGTGTTAACGAAATTCGATGAAACAGAAAACATCGTGACCGTGTGGACGCCTTCTACATTTTAGAAGAGACCGCATATTTTTCTGAGCCTTCTGCTATTTTTGGTGGAGTGGAACCCAATGTGAGATTTCTAATTTATAAACGATATGGAAAATGACGATGTATAAATTATATAGTCGATGTATGAGTTATATAAGCGTTGTACACCTCGTGTATAAGCGTTGTATAAGTTGTATGTTCGATGTATAAGTTATATATGCGTTGTAAAAATTATATATGTGTTGAAATAGAAGTGAATTGCTATATATATATATATATATATATATATATATATATATATATACGCCCCTCGTCCACAAACCATGGACGATATTTATTGGTTGTGATTGGTGTGAAAATTGATTGATAGCGAATGGTTGTTCGGGATTATTTGTGGTTGATATTGATTGATTGTTGTTGAAAAATACCCGTTTGTGGTTGAGAAATATTTGGTTGAAACCACATAGGATTAGTTTGTGGAAATGAAATAAATATATACATGCCGCCTGCGTGCGAACTAGATGCATGATCCCCATTGTCAAAAACCGCGAGGTTTTAAGGTAGAGCGAGGAGCCGTACTAGGGACGGTCCCGGTTTTAACAACCCTGCCGTTATGCTGCCGAAATTTTGAATATTATATATGTGTTTGAGTTATTTTCAATTGCTGAAACTATATTTATTCATTGAATAGAAAACTTTCATGTGTTGAATCGATATTCATTCGTTGATTAGAAATTCATATGTTGAATGGTATTCGTGTTTTAAATATAAAAATCACATTTTTATCTATATATAGAAACTATAAAAAACCTTCATGTGTTGAATCGATATTCATTCGTTGATTAGAAATTCATGTGTTGTGTTAGACCAAAAAGTGGTTCTAACACCCAAATTGACTAAAAGTAGAATAAAATAAGATCAAAAGTAAAATGAACACACAGGATTTATAGTGGTTCGGCGAAGAAATGCCTACGTCCACTTGTCTTTCACTATTTTCAATGATGTAGTTGCAAATTACAATGAAATATTCAATGAACTTCTCTCACAACTCACTTATATTCACTCAATTGTCTAAAAACAAATGATGAAAGAAGATTTGGATTTTCCGGGAGTGCTGAAATTCGGGTTATGAAGGTGGTTGAACTCTCGAAGTGCCGGAAAAAGCTCCTTTTCTTTGTCTCCAGACGGGGTATTTATAGGTGAAAATTAGCCCAGAACCCGATCCGGATCGGAGCCACGTGTCATCCATCCCATCAGCCTCGGGTTCGGATGAATTTCTATGTTGACAACGCATCAGAGTAGTGGACGTTGAGGGTAGGAACTGGTCACAGCCGATCCGAATAACCAGGCTCTAAAGCAGGAGAGTGACGTGGAAGACAGGCTCGGGTCGGAGGGGTATGCACAAGGGGTTCGGATCGGAGTACCTGATCCGACCCGGATTGACTTAGGACTACGTCCTGTGTTTACTCCACTCCGCTCAAATCTATTGCTCTCCGCTCCAACTGGAAATAGGTTGCTCTCCGATCCGAACAGACGTGCCTCTCTAATTCCAACAATAATAGTTCACTGATCCGAACAGCAGACTTTATCCGACCCGAACTGCTACACTGCTTCGCTCCGACCCGCTTCAGTGTTTTTCAAGCTCTTCAATATTTCACATCTTGACTTTGTGTTGCCCAGTTCACAAAGTGGGCTAACATTTTGCCCCCTCAAAGGATGCTTCTGTTGGAGACGGAGCATGCTTTGATTATCATTGCACAGCGCTCTTCGAGGTGATTTTTCTTTTGATTTTCCTTGTGTTTTCATCTTTTTCTTCAGATTTCAATTTAATTCGTTGCTGAGCTAAAGAACTCGGTTTGGTTCGGATTCCGATCCGAACAGATCCCTTTTTCTTTCTATTTTTCACTGGACTGTTGGGCCAAGCTTCGCTTCTGGGCTGTCCATCCGATCCGAACGAGATTTCTTCTACTAGGCTGCCGATCCGAATGGGGAGACGAATAGACACTCTTCTCTTCTATATAAACACTGCCTTCTTCCTCCTTTCATTTTTACTGTTTTACTCCCGAAGTTCTGCAAAACGAGAGAAAAAAAACTAATTCGTGAAGCATCAAAATTCCTTTTAATTCTCGAAGTAATTACATCGGTAGGTTATAAAACTTTGAACAATTCCTTCTTTAATCATTCTCGATTCGGATTCGTGAGCGATTAGGATGATTTGAGTATGAAACTCTGATGACCTTGCCACCGTGACCCCCCCTCGTCATCGTCGCCAGTAGACTCGTCGCCATCTTGAGGTTGGAACGGAGGGGGTGAGAATCCGTAGTTGAGTGCACCAGCATATAATTGCTTGGTTTTGATTTGAGTGACTGGCACGAAATTGGCCTTGGGGTCGGTTAGGGAAGAAAGAGGGTGAAGGAGAAGAAGAAGATAATAGGGAATCGGTTCGGTTCGGAGGGATATGGAAAATGAAAAAACAAGGGAAGAAGGAAGGAAATTCAGGAGGTCGGACCGGGTCGGGGCAAGCAAGAAAAAGAAAAAGGAAAAGAAATCCAGGAGATCGGATCGGGTCGGAGAAAGTATTTAAGGAAGGGGGAAAAGAGCCTACCTAACTAGATCGGGTCGGACCATAAGATGATGGAGGAGAAGTATAACTACGTGATCCGATCCGAACCGTTAGGGGACTTTGCCTCCGATCCGATCCGATTTTGATTTCTGAGTTTCAATGAGATATCCAAGCCTGAGGCCACACCCCCGATCCGATCCCAACGAATGCACCCGAACCGAACCGAAGCACAGTCTACCTTAACGCATAAAAACTCGTCTAACTGGCCCAATCAATTTTCGGCATGATCTTCAATTTAATGGACAGTTAGGATAGTGCCTTGCGAACGTAACTGGACATCAAGAATTACTTCAACTCTTTATATTTTGCCAAACTTTTTCGTCGCACTTTTAAACATTTACTTTGCACTTTCCGTATACACTGTTTACACTTTAGTTTGCACACATGCACGGGGGGATACGGGCTAATTTGCTCTAATTTGTGCTATTGCTTCTTCAATAGTTTTATGACCATGAGACCCAGACGCTCTTCCAGACTAGCTGAGAGGAAAGAAGCCCCGGAAACTTCTAACAAGATTACTCTCGAGGACATATCTTCTCCGTCGGATCCAGAATGGGATAATGAGGGTTCAGACTACGACGTCGGAAATCGTAAAAGTGACGAAGTGCCTTCAGAGAGTGAAGTTTCTTTAGGTTTTGAAGAGGAAGGAGGGATTGGCGACGACCGGGCTCCTGATGAGTTTGAATCGGCTGTTATATTGTAATCACCTCCAGATTCCGTTGAATCAACAATCGACAATGATCGACTTATCCGAATTTGCTTAAAGTACGGGATAATGAAAAGGGACACTCTAGTGCCTTCAAGCTCTGACCGTCCCCACAACCCTCCAGAAGGATATATGGCAGTCACTCGGTTGATGTGTATGGTCGGTGCTATCCCTCCATTTTCTCCCTTCATCGTTGACTTTCTAAGACAAATGCGGATTGCTCCCATGCAGCTGCATCCCAATTCTTATGCCTACTTGCACACTTTGTACATAGCATACCGTGAGATCTTAGGCATAGAGCTCACGTTCGATGACGTTCATTTCTTCTATAACTTCAAGCATCGGACTCGAGAGACTCCATCTTTCTGCTATTTTGAGTCCGTTCCTAAGAGGAAGATAATCTCGGCGCCATTCAGCAGTAAAGCTGGAGATTCCAGACTGGAATGGTTCTATGTGAAGCGACAACCTGGATGTGCCAGGAGGTGGACGAAATCAAGTAAAGCACTGATCTTCTAAATCCGGGCTCTATACACTCGAGTCATCACCTTAACTTGTTTTTCTTTTCGTTTGCAGTCGACAATCCAAAACAAATATCAGATCAGGTGTTCTTTGACCGGATGCACCAACTTCTTAATGGCGACCAGAAATTCTTGACTATCGATGAAGTCCTTAAGGACGAATATCTTCACTTTCATGGGCTGTTATCCGTTTTTCGCAGTATTGGTCATGGGACGGCTCCATACGTATATATTCCTCCAGTGGATGTAGTCCCAGAGATAGAAGAAGGCTCGGGAGTTCCTACAGTGCCTCTTCGAACTTCACCTTCTCCATCTTCTACTCAAGATGACGAATTGGCTAACCTAGCCGAAAAGCATCGTGAAGGATATACTGCCCCCGAGGAGGCTACTTCTCTGGAAAAGTCAACATCCTCCAAAGAGTCGCCACTTAATGCTTCCGAGGGAGATGTCCCTAGTACTGATGACCCAATATTTCAGGGTTTGGGGGATCTCCCCTTACCTGAAACTATATACACTTCAGAGGATTTTAGGAAGGATCCTTTAGTCTTCACCTCTTCTGAAGAGACCACTCCTGCTAAGGCCATAGAGCCTGCCCGTACTAGTCTAGCTTCAGACTCGGGTTGGTTGGGGGGAAACACACCACTTGGGACACACTTTATACAACAGCATTAGCATTCATTGCACCTCTTTCTCTGTGAATCCATTGATTCTGAATTTCGTTTGTCTTATTGTGCAGGCACGATGTATTGATCTTACTATGATATCAGGAAGCTTCGCTGCAACATGTCTAATCCACCTCAGGATATCGAGTATGATTGCCGCGATGATCGCGGTAGGGAGGAGAGAAGGCCTTATGATCCCTATCGCTCTCGACCCTCACGTTCTCGCTCTCCCGTTCGGTCGGAACAACAGAAATACAAAGGTTATCAAAGCCGTAGGGAAGAGGACAGGCCACAATCGAAAGACTCCACTTCTTCCCACGAAAAGCGCAGCAGAGAGAGAAGCCCTCCAAAAGATACTGAGTCTCGAAGTAAGCGCAAGGTCCCTGCTACTAAACGACCTAGGACAGACAAAGAAACTACTGAATCCTCCACACACAGGGTCACTGAATTGACGATCCCCGCTCCTCCCCCACTAGATGCGGAAACTGCAATAAAGCGGGCGTATTTGGAGGAGCAATTTCCCGAACACTACTTCGAGACTTTGACTTTTGTACCTGCCCTTGAACCTGTTTCTTCTAAGTGGGCAGATTATGCCAAAGCAAAGATAGACGCGGTTGAAAAACAGTATTCTGAGATGTTTAAATATTCACGCAATCTTTCCAGAATTATCCGTACTCTAATCACGAATGCTGATTCAATGCAAAAAACTGCGGAAGAAGATGCTAAGGCCTTAAAGAACCTAGGTAAAGATTTGGAGGACACACAGGCCCAGCTTTCTATTGCTTAGAGGGACGCTACCAACTTCAAACAACAATTTGAAGATATGCAAAAACGTTATCATGACTTGCTTGAATCTCACGCTCAAGAGCGTTCTGAGTTAAAAAAGCAAGCTGATGATGCTAAGTCAGAAGCTGCTAAGACGCGCCTTGCTTATACTGACCTCGAACGGAAAAATACCGAGTTAGCAAAGAGGAATGCTGAACTAGAAAAGAAGAATGCTGACTTGGCTTCAAAGCTATTGGAGGCAGAGAACAGAGCTGCCCTGGCGGAGGGCAATGTTGAGTGTGCTATCAAATCTGCGGAGGAGGCCCGCAAACAATTGTCAGAGGCGGAGGCTGATATTCAGGGTTTTGGCGAATTAATGATTGAATTCTTCGCACATATCATCCGTCACCGAAACATTTCTTGGATCGAAGATTACCCATCCACTCTAGTTCAAGTATGGAATCAGATCGTTGAGTGGGAAAAAGAGGAGCTCAAAGTCGATTCCATCGATGAGGATAAGCTAATGGAAAAATACTTGAGGGATGATGAACCAGAACGCCTAGCTGAAGGGCGCCGCCTCATTGCTGATGCTATGGAAGAAGAGAGGCGGAGGACTAAACAGAAAAACATTCCCGAGACTGGTTCCTCTTCTGCTGCCCCCTCAACTCCTGAAGTAGAGGGATATGATCCTGAACACCCGGGACTCCCTCGAACAACTCTATTATCCCCAATCCCTGAAATGGCATCAGAGACAGCGGTTACCCCTGCTGAGAAGTCTTCAGAAGGTATCCCTACCTTTTCTCCTCAATTTGCTAAGGTTATTTCTACCTTTCGCCACGTGATTGAGCAATCGATGAAAAACCCATTATTTTCGCCTGAGTTGATAACTGTTGCTTCTCACTCTGTAGGTGTTGAGTCATTCGGAAAGACAGAGGTGACTCAAGGAGCCGCATCTGGGGCAGAACCTTCGGAGAAGGCAAAAGAAGGGAAGGACAAGGCCGCTCCTATAGATTTGGGAGGAGGAAACGAACCTTCTAAGGCTGAAACTCCCCATGATGAAGAAATGATAACGGCCTTAAAGGACGATGGCGGCGACGGAGGACATGAGGAAGATCCCGAGGTGGCAATAGTCGAGGAGTCGAAAAATGCTGATGATGTTACTTTGGCTGCAATGAAAGCTGATCAAGATAAACGCTTGCAATTAAAAGCCGAAGAACTAGACCTTGAAGCCCTCAAGCCTCTCGCAGTTGTGGATGCGGGATCAAGGTTAGTTGTTAAGCTCTCAACTAGATCTATTACAGAGGAACTCGCTAAAAAATCTTCTCTTGATTCCAGCGCTCCGCCCTCCGGGAAGAAGTCAACAGGTTCCAGCACCGCATCTTCAGGAAAGAAGAAATCAAACCGAATCTTGACAGAGGCCGAGAAAGAGGCAAAGGTTGCGGAGAAAGCCGCCAAGAAGTCCAAGGCTCATTCGAAATCTAAATAGTGGGTTGCCTTATGTCGTTTTAGCATTTAGTGAACCAACAATTGCTGCTACCAGAGTGGCTCTTGCACCTTCTTTTTTAGCTATTTTCTTGTACAAATTCATTCATTCGTAAATAAAAAATAATTCATTTTCTGTAATATCTGTTTGTCAGTAGTTCTGCACTTATGTAAAAATGCATGTCTTGCTATAGTTATGAAACGAGGTTACGGAGGGAGGAAATATGTGTATACATATATGCCCCCAGTCAATTCTCACAAATTATTTAATGCTTAATCAAGCAATCTGAATGCTCCCGATTTTCTGACGGGATAGCATTTCCTGTGTCGTCAGTGCCTGTCGTTTTTTCTGGCATTTCTTTTATACTCTCCTGTCTTATACTCAGGTTAGAGTTCTTACTGAGGCGGTCCCTTGTCTGGGTGCACCCTCATGCCTCAGAGGACGTCATCTACCCGTCCTTTTATACTCTCTCTCTCTCTCTGAAGAGTTAGAGTTCGAGCTCAGCAATCTATTCATTCCCCGGTCTTTCAGCAGGGAAGGACCTCTTTCTCAGCGCTCAGTCGGAGACGCTTTTATACTCTCTCTCTCTCTCTGGAGAGTTAGAGTTAGGGGAAGGATTTCTTTTTCAGCGCTCAGTCGGAGACGCTTTTATACTCTCTCTCTAGCTGGAGAGTTAGAGTTAAGAATGTCGTTTTCTCATTCTTTTATATCTTGTCGTACAAATAGTCGTTGTGCTTTTCCTTATGTTTAAACTGTTTTCAACCTTTTTAGGTTTTGAATAATCCTATATTCAATAATCACAACAGAATAGTCGATGAATGTATATATATAATGCATAAAAGTAAATAACACATGATATTTTTATAGTGGTTCGGCTAAGTCGTAGCCTACATCCACTTTATAGTCCTTTATTCATATCGTCAGATTTTCCCAAGGCAAGTCGTGCCTTATTACAGAGTTCATAAGAAAAATAACAAAGAGTACAACATTTCTAATCCAAATATCGCATTAAGTGTTGGGCATTCCATGCTCTAGGGACTTCTTCGCCATCTACGGTCGTTAACTTGAAGGTTCCTTTTTCAAGTTTCCGTTGGATGACAAAGGGTCCTTCCCACTTTGGACCGAGGTGAGGAAGGGATGGAAAGACTCTCTTTAGCACCAAATCTCCTGGTTCAAAAGTCCTAAGGCGAACTTTTTTGTCGTACTAGCGTGCCATCTGACGTCAATGTCTTGCCGCACGCAAATCTGCTTCGTCCCTTTTTTCCTCGACTTCATCAAGAGACTCAAGTAAGAGTGCCCGATTCGTCATCGGGTCATAATACGTCACCCTGTGGGAAGGAACTTCCAGCTCAACTGGAATTACTGCTTCTGAGCCAAAGGAGAGAGAGAAAGGGGTGTGACCAGTAGCCGTCTTAAATGTTGTCCGATATGCTCACAAAGCTAGGGGTAACTCGTCAACCCATTTTGCCTTTGCGCGCTCTAACCGTTTCTTGAGGATGGATTTTATTACTTTGTTTATTGCCTCAACTTGACCATTCGACTGCGGATAAGCAACCGTAGTGTATCGCTTGTCGATCTTATATTTCTGGCAGAAATTTCTGAATTCAGTACCATCAAACTGGGTTCCGTTGTCAGTTATAATGGTCCTTGGGATCCCAAATCGGCATATAATATTTCTAACCACGAAACTTATCACTTTTCTTGCCGTGATTTTGCTCAAGCACTCAGCTTCCACCCACTTCGTAAAATAGTCCACAGCGACTATTGCATATTTCGCTCCTCCTTTAGCAATCAGTAGAACTCCAATGATATCAATTCCCCACGTGGCAAATGGCCATGGACTCACCATTGAATTAAGTTGGGTCGACGGTGCTCTGGGGATTTTGGCGAATCTCTGGCACTTATCGCAGCGTCGTGAATAATCAGCTGCATCTTTATTAATTGTGGGCCAGAAGTATCCGTATCGCAATATCTTTTTCGCTAAAGTCTGACCTCCTGTATGATCTCCACACTCACCTTCGTGCACTTCTCTTAGTACACGCTTGATGTCGTCGTGTGCTATACATCGTAACAGGGGCATAGAGAATCCTTGCCTATAAAGAGTATCATCTTGCATGACATATCTGGTAGCCTTGCGAACTACAACCCTTTTCTCTCTCTTCTTTGATGGGAGTGTCCCATTCTTAAGGAAGTTCTTAATTGGGGTCATCCACGACTCCTTCTCCGGTTCCGCTTCGAAAGCGAACTCAACTTCCATCGACTCAAAGCTTGGCGATTCCAACGTTTCAATTGGAATTATTTCAGTCTCTTCTGGATTGTCGGAACTAGCCAGATTTGCCAGCCTATCCGCCTTCTGGTTTTCGGCTCTTGGGATGTGTTATATTATACCGCTCCAAGCTACTCAATAGCTCTCTCACTTTCCCGAGGTAGGCGATAAGTCGAGGTCCCCGAGCCGCAAATTCCTCTCGCACTTGGCAAACAACGATTTTAGAGTCACAGAATATGTCCAACATTTTTACTCTGAGGTCTTTAGCAAGCTTCAGCCCGGCAATCAGGGCTTCGTATTCAGAGTCATTGTTAGTCGCCGAAAATTCTAATCGTAGAGCGTAATATAACGACCGTCCTTCAGGAGTGACTAAGACGATTCCAGCTCCAGACCTTCGGTCGTTCTTGGCTCCATCTGTGTATAGCTTCCATGGATCTATCTTTAACTCATCCTCGGACTTAACCACTCTGTCATCGATTACTTCCTCCTCTGGGATGGTGAATTCTGCTATAAAGTCTGCCAGAGCTTGCCCCCTGATCGACTTTCGTGGTTGAAAATTTAAATCAAACTGACTTAATTCTATATTCCACTTGATCAACCTTCCTGATGCTTCGGGTCTCTGCAACACCTGCCTCAGGGGCTGGTCAGTGTATATGGTTATTGGATGAGCTTGGAAATAATGACGAAGTTTTCGGGATGCGATTAGGAGGCTGTAAGAAAGCTTTTCAATCTTTGGGTAGTTGCGCTCTGCTGCTGCTAATTTATTGCTTACATATTATAATGGCTTTTGCACTTTGTCTTCTTCTCGAATCAGAGCTGTGCTAACGGCGTGAGCCGAGACTGCCAAGTAAACAAACAATTCTTCGTGATCCACTGGCTTTGACAAAATTGGCGGTTTCTCTTGTATTTCCAATAAATTTTGAAAGGCCTCAACACAGTCCGGAGTCCACTCGAAGTTCTTCTTTCCTCTCTTAATCAAATCAAAAAACGGAACGCATTTATCTATGGCTTTAGAGATAAATCTACTCAACGCGGCTACTTTCCCCGCAAGACTTTGGACGTCTTTAATTCTCCTCGGCTCTTCAATGTTTCAAATCGCTGCTATTTGGCTAGGATTGATTTCAATTCCTCGGGAGCTCACAATGAAGCCTAGGAACTTTCCCGATGCCACTCCAAATGAGCATTTCAAAGGATTCAACTTCATCCGATACCTTCGCAAGATACCAAACATTTCCGCCAAGTCTTGCGTATGGCTGGAGGAATGTTTCGATTTGATAAGCATATCATCCACGTAAACTTCCATAGTCTTCCCTATTTGATTATAAAACATTCTGTTCACCAAGCGCTGATAAGTGGCTCCGGCGTTTTTCAATCCGAATGGCATTACGACATAACAATATAATCCCAAATTCGTAATGAAGCTCGTATGTTCTTGGTCTGGCACGTGCATAGGAATTTGGTTGTACCCAGAATATGCATCCATGAAAGGGAGAAGTTCATGACCTGCTGTCGAATCTACAAGCTGGTCAATCCTGGGAAGTGGGAAACTATCTTTTGGGCAAGCTTTGTTCAAATCTGAAAAATCAATGCAAGTCCGCCACTTTCCATTCGGCTTCTTTACCAAGACGGGATTCGATATCCCGTTGGGATATGTCGAATCTCGAATAAACCCGTTCTGCTTCAGCTTCTCCACTTCCTCTTTGAGAGCAGCCGACCTCTTTGGGCCCAGCATGCGTCTCTTCTGCTTCACAGGCGGATGTTTCGGGTTTACATTTAGTGTGTGACTTATGATGGATGGCGATATCCCACACATGTTAGCGTGGGTCCAGGCAAACACGTCCAAGTTCGCCTTCAAAAAGTCCGTTAGTTCTTTGGCCCGACGTGGATCCAATTGAGACCCAATCTTCAAAACTCTTGTTGGATCAGCTTCATCAATGGGAATTTCCACCATCGCTTCATTAGGAGTTGCATTTTTAGTCTCTGGTTCCTCGTCTTTTCTGGGATCCAGGTCTTCAGGCGTTCCTTTGGGCAACTCCTTCGGGGTCGATTTCTCTAATTGCTACACCGAGCCCCCCCTTTGGGGGAGGCGAGGCAACTTTACTCTCGATGTTAAGTCCTTTCATCAACATCTTTAATTCGGTAACATAGCAGGCCCGTCCGGAAACTTGATCTCCTCTCATTACTCCAGTTCCGGCTTCGGTTGGGAACTTAAGCAATAAACACCAAGGGGCGATACAAGCTCTGAACTCAGCAAGGGCAGGCCTCCCCAAAAATGCATTATAAGGCGAATCTACGTCCAATACTACGAACTAAAGCATCCGTACTCTTCGGCGTTCTCCTTGCCCCAAGGTCACGGGCAATTCTATGTACCCCATGGGAGCTGTTGACGCCCCGTTGAAGCCTCTGATCCATCCCTCACATGGCTTCAAATCTTCAGATTCAAGCTTCATCTGATCAAAAGACTTTTTAAACAAAATATTGACGGAACTTCCGTTGTCTACTAACACCTTATGAACCAAGGCGGCCCAATGGTGGTAGTAATGACCAACGGATCATCAGTGGGTGATTGAATCCCAGTATTATCTCTGCTGCGGAATACCACGTCGTCAAACATTGTCTTCTGTTGTTTTATAGGGGCGATATCTTCCAAATCATCACCTTCATTCACATCTATGTGTTTGGTAGCATTTACATATTGATCCATTGCTCTTAAGCTACGGATTGCCGGGTGAGGTCCATCCACTATGGAGTTGATAACAATTCTCTTGCCTTTCTGCTGCGCTGTAGGCTTGGGAGCAGGTAGAATCTGTTTTGGAGCCTGCTCTCCTTGCCCCCTGTCCCTCGGGGCAACTTTATATTCATCCAGTTTCCCTTCACGCAGCAGCTTCTCAATCACATCTCTCAAATGCCGACATTCATTGGTAGAATGCCCATGAGTTCCATGAAACAAACAAAACTTCCCAGTTGCCATTTCTTTCTCTGTCGAGTCACGAGGTGGCGGTCTTTTATATTGCAACACGTTGTACGTATCCAGGTAAATGTTCTCCAGAGTATCGTTCAACAGTGTATAATCCTCATAAGTTTGGAATCGGGGTCTTTTGTTAGGATCACTTCCCCTATTTCTATTTCTTCTGTTACCGTACGCATTACGGTTATTGTTGTTGCCCCCATTTCCAGAATTGTTGTTGCCACCCTTGTTTCCCACATTTACTTCAACTTTTCCAGAACTTTCCCCAGACTGCTTCACGACGACGTTACTCTGAACATTTTCTTTTGAAGCCGCTTCAGACTTTCTCTTTCGGTTTGCCCTGGCCTCCTCTCGTCTTAAATAAATATCGGCTTTTTCATAGAATATCTCTCTTGTGGAGGGTGTCTTCCCAGAAAGGTAATCTCCAAACTCGGATTCAGGATCGACTCCTTCCTTTAATGCCATCAAGATGGTGGGCTCATGCGGGTCACTAACTTCAGTCACAGCTAAGTTAAAACGGTCAAGATATGACCTCAAAGACTCTCCTGGCGCCTGCTTAATTCTTGATAATTCAATAACACTTTTGGACTTTCGGGTATGGAGTCGGAACTGATTCATAAAACGTTCGCTCAGTTCCATATAATTCGAAACCGAACGAGGGGGAAGTCGGGTAAACCAGAACAACGCCACATCTTCTAAATAGATCGGGAATGCTTTACACTTCACTGCATCAGGGGCAGCAGCAACATTCATGAGCCACGAGTATCGCATCAAATGCTGTCCCGGATCAGTTCTCCCATTGTACTTGTCCATCTGCGGCAGGTTAAAACGCCGGGGAAACTGAAAGTCGAGGATGTCGTCGGTGAAAGGAGTATGGCTTCACTCAATGCCATAATCTTCGTTGGTATAGTTCCAACTCTCGGACATAATCTGGCGCACCATTGCCTGTACATCAGCATTAGTTAGGGGCCGTTCAGGTTCCCTGGCTCTGGTATCTGGGTTCCTTCTGGGCTCTCGTTCAGGAGATACCCTTCTTCTTTGAGCTGCTTCTGCTCTACTCCGTTCCCTGCGCTCCCGGTCGATCTCGGGAGGAAAGGATTGGAGCCTTTGCCCCCGAGTGGGATCATTGTTTCCTAGTGCTCGTGCAATATCCTCGCGAGACCCCAAAGATCCGAATGTCAGCTGCTCCAAATTCTGAGGTCGTTCGAGCGGCAATCGTTCAAGGGGCCGCTCTTTCTCGGAAGAAGAAGACTAATCCACTGGTGTGTGACGAACCGGTGATGGGGTCCTCTGTCGACGGAGTTCGCTAATCTCCCTGCTCATGTGCCTCATATTTTCCAACATCATGAGATTGGTGCGCTCGTGGACTTTCATAGCCTCCCTAGTACTCTCAAGCATGTCAAGTAGGCGCGAGAAATCTCCTTGAGTAATGGGCGCAGATGGATTGACCTGATCATTGACCCTAGTGGCTGGAATTGGAGCATCCGTAGGGACTCGAGTAGAGGTTCCAACATCACCAAGTGTCGGGTCGGATCGGAGATGGGAGATCGGGTCGGTTCGGAGCTGGGGAGCCTGGTCGGGTTGGTACATGGCAAGCTGCTCGGGTCGGTTCAGGTTGGGGGAATGCACTGCTTCAGAATCTCCTACCCGGATCGGAGCTCTCCCCCTGAAGGCGGTTCGGGTTTCCTGCATCGGTTCGTCCTGCTGTTGAACTCTGCCCCCGAGACCTTGTTACAACCGCATTTTGCTGATCTTCGCCAGCTCCATTTCCTCGACCAGATTGAACTTCTTTGCCTTTTCCTTTGGCCATGATTCTTCGACAATCACTTCGACAAATATCCAAGAGCGTCGAAACTTGAGGATTAACTTCTTTGAACTCAACGGTCCAAAAAGTAGAACAATAATCCTGAAAAACAAAGAATTCAGATGAGTTCTCAGTGAAAGCACCAAAATGTTAGACCAAAAAGTGGTTCTAACACCCAAATTGACTAAAAGTAGAATAAAATAAGATCAAAAGTAAAATGAACACACAGGATTTATAGTGGTTCGGCGAAGAAATGCCTACGTCCACTTGTCTTTCGCTATTTTCAATGATGTAGTTGCAAATTACAATGAAATATTCAATGAACTTCTCTCACAACTCACTTATATACACTCAATTGTCTAAAAACAAATGATGAAAGAAGATTTGGATTTTCCGGGAGTGCTGAAATTCGGGTTATGAAGGTGGTTGAACTCTCGAAGTGCCGGAAAAAAGCTCCTTTTCTTTGTCTCCAGACGGGGTATTTATAGGTGAAAATTAGCCCAGAACCCGATCCGGATCGGAGCCACGTGTCATCCATCCCATCAGCCTCGGGATCAGATGAATTTCTATGTTGACAACGCATCAGAGTAGTGGACGTTGAGGGAAGGAACTGGTCACAGCCGATCCGAATAACCAGGCGCTAATGCAGGAGAGTGACGTGGAAGGCAGGCTCGGGTCGGAGGGGTATGCACAAGGGGTTCGGATCGGAGTACCCGATCCGACCCGGATTGACTTAGGACTACTTCCTGTGTTTACTCCGCTCCGCTCAAATCTATTGCTCTCCGCTCCAGCTGGAAATAGGTTGCTCTCCGATCCGAACAGACGTGCCTCTCTAATTCCAACAATAATAGCTCACCGATCCGAACAGCAGACTTTATCCGATCTGAACCGCTACACTGCTCCGCTCCGACCCGCTTCAGTGTTTTTCAAGCTCTTCAATATTTCACATCTTGACTTTGTGTTGCCCAGTTCACAAAGTGGGCTAACATGTTGAATGGTATACGTGTTTTAAATATAAAAATCACCTTTTATCAACTATATGGGCTATGTAAAATAATCTCGTTTTAAAAGAAATTGTTTTACAATAAAAATCCTATTTTTATCACCTATATTAACTATACGAAATAATCTCATTTTAAAAGAAATTGTTTTACAATAAAAATCCTATTTTTATCACCTATATTAACTATACGAAATAATAGTGTTTTGAAATGAATTGTTTTACAATAAAAATCACATTTTTATTATACACATGAATTGTTGAAATGTGAAGTGTTAAAAATAGCAACTCGTTCAAATAAATATGCATGAGTTGAAATATTCATTAATTAGCTAATGACATGATTTTTGCCTATGCATGCAACATTAGAATGAATGGTGTTTTTAAACCAAATGGAATCAAATATGAAGTTGAATAGAAAATGATAAGTGATAAGAACTGTATATATGTACATGCATATTTATTGAACAGGTTATAGCAAAGGGGCTAGAGAAGAGGAATAAAATTTTGTGCTCGACAAATAGGTACACATTTACTGTTTTGTTTGGGTGATGATTTTATGAGCCTATTGGCTAGCCGCTTGGCTTTTTCTTTTTCTTTTTGACATGAGACGCCCGTGTGGCTATTTGGGAATTTTCCCAACCCCTCCCGTACAAAGGAGGTTATGGCGAAATTTTCCAAAATTTAAAGGCGTTAGTGAAATATTTAAAGTGAAAACAATATTGAAATTGTTGAATGAACTATATTTATATAAATATATAAATATATAAATATAAATAAAATTAAAACGAAACGTGGCCGTGCAGTTCGTGTTTTGAAACCGTGATTTCAAACAACTAGTGCGGGAAATCCGACCATTGGATTTTCCCGAAACCGCAACCGTTGGGTTCGCCTTGGAAATATCTTTCCAACGGCACCAACTTTGTAAAAATCCAACGGTTGGATTGTCTAGAATGTTTAATTCAAATCTGAAGAAAAACAGCGCCAGAATCGATTATATTTTTATATATATATATATATATATATATATATATATAATTATATTTAATCGAATAACGACGCTGCAGTTCGTGTTTTGAAATCGAAACTTCAAACGATTGTACAGGTAGATCCGACCGTCGGATTTTCCCGAAACTGGAACCGTTGGATTCGTTTTGAAAAGACCTTTCTAATGATGTAAATTCTGTGAAGATCCAACGGTTAGATTTTCAGATATGTGTAAATCAAATCTGAAGAAAAACAGTGCCACGGCCGCGTTATGGCCCGAAGCGTCGTTTTGAATAAATTGGCTATTTTAAAATAAATAAAAATAGCGATAAATCATTATAAAATATCATAAACATTATGGAATGGAAATAAACTGAATCTGCTCAATTTATGTGGTATTTGATGGTTGAATGTGTTTGGTGTGAAAATTACATTAAAGAACAAAATTGTTGTTGTCGAATGATTTAACCATTGAAATAAATTGATTTGAAATTCTAAATATACGTGAATTATTTGAAAAGGCCGAGTTAATTCTCATTTCAAATAATTGACCGACGATTGAAAGTCGAAGATGAAGACGGTGGTCGAAGACCAGAGATCTTCACCTCGTTTGGATGGTAACCAAGGTCCTGATTGGGAGGCATCCCGAAATATGGATAATGAGTGGTGATCGTCTAGACGTACGTGGTGATCGATGGGTTTGCGAGGTATTTAGTGTCTCCGGTTTCGTTCAGACCCAGGACGGACTTGTAAATGGACTGTGTGTCTGACATTCGATTTTATTCTGTGTTGATTGATCTCTATTAAATATACATCTGTTTGGCGGTGGAGAATTTATTCTTTTGCTTAACGCCCTTCTCTGAAACGCACGAGCTCAGAGGTTGTATATCGATGGACATCAGTCGCATGGCATGAATTGCTAGTGTGGCATGCCTAAGTGGCAGATGATCAGGGCTTCTGTTGAAAAGCAAAGTCTTGTGGTGATGATCAAAGCAATGCCTGTGTGGCATAGCTTTGTGTATAACGTGAATTCGCGAGCCTCACACCCCGGTATGAACCAGAAACGGGAGAAGGACCTCAGGGAGGGCATGCGTTTCTTTCTAGCTAGGGTGGTGTCAGTCACCTACCAGCCCTGACATTTATATACTTTTCACCTATGTGGTTGTTGCTGTTGCGAGGCGCCTCGGTTAGATCGGACGATCCGGGTCCGATGGAGCCATTCGTTGGCTCATTTACACCCCAAAGGGTGGGGAAACGCAGTGTTCAGGAATTTTAATCCACATCGGTGGACCGGCCCTGTTGATCCAAGGGTCATTCGAGCTCTGATCCTATGGCTCGGGCTAGAGAGTCACGAATTTGGTAAGGACTATCTTTTGCGTTGGTTCATGACGGAAATCCAATTTCCAAATACGTGACTGTGCGGTTTTGATTGTATACCTATATATGGCGACATAGTGGTATGGGGCATTAATGCCGTCTATGATTGATAGTTATGATTTGAAATTGTTTTCAAAAATATAAACACTAGCAATAATATCAAATGCCTTTGTTTTATTCGTATCAAGCATATTTTGGCCGTTATAAGGTAAAAACTCTATCCTCCGGTTTGCATTGCATTGTGTGATGGGAACTGAGTCTTATAATGGCTTCATTTTTATAAAAAGCATTGCGATGGTTAAAAGAATGATTTGTTTTTAAAGCACTGGCAATCCAATGGAGTAAACCCGTTCCACGAAAGTGGCGTGGTCCTGTGATTAGCCATATTATATATGTGTTGAGTAGGTTTCTCATACCAGTCCCATGACTGACTCGTAGTTTGTTTCACTTTCAAACTCAGGTGCCCCTTTTTCTAAACGGGCAGCCTTGTATTCAGGTTTAGCTGGTTCTTCCTAGATAGCTGGAGCTGAAGATGGTTTCTATCATTTATCTCTTTTTATGCTGTTCAGCTTCTATTGTACATATTTTGTTTGTTTTCCGCTGTAGACATTTATGTATAGCTGAACTGTATTTGTACTAAGTAAGATCCTGTATACTGTGTAACTCTGATGATTACTTTTATCCAGTATATTCTATTGTTCATTATCTGGTTTATTTATTTAATTTTGTTCTGCTATTATCTGTTTCTGTGTTATATTCCAAAGATTACCCTTGTCTCCGTGAGTACAGGAAATGGGGTTGTCACAGAATTAAACGATAAAAATCATAGTTTTATAAAATATATTAAATAACAAAAATAGTTGTGTGTTGACAGTACTCATGTGTTGAGATTAGTCATGTGTTGAAAGAAATATAGATTCATATGTTGAATAGAAATATAGATTCATATGTTGAATAGAATAAATATTCATTTGTTGAATAGAATAACGAAGTTATTGAAAAATATAAAGTCGTGTTGATTAGAGATGCGCTATTTTGATGCGAACGATATTTATATCGATTATATTCGTTTTTATAATAATTATAGAAAAGGAAGTGATTTCAAAATATAACGTTTTGAAAATATTACCATTTGTATATCGATGATGTGGAATATTCAATTTTGATTCGAAATTGAATATGAAGTTGAAATCGTTTCGAAAACGAATTTAAAACGATTTATAAAATACGTTTTGAAAAAAAAAGAAAATCAACAAAATATAATATATATATATATATATATATATATATATAATGGCCTGAATAGAACGCGCCGCGCTGCGGCAGTTCGTGAATTTCGACCATTGACTTCGAATGGACATTACGGGAGATCCGACCGTCGGATTCTCCTGAAACTGGAACCGTTGGGTTCGTATCGAAAAGAGCTTTCCAATGAATATTAGAAATTTGAAATCTAACGGTTGGATTTGGAACTATGTCCAAATCAAATTTGAAAAGGTCGTTGTAAGTGCAGTTCGACGACCGTTATTTGAAATCGACTGTACGGGCCTTGATAAAATTATTAAAAATATCGATAATTTGTGTAAAATCATAATATATGAGTTGGAAAGAACTGGGGTGAAAAATTCCACATTTGAAAGGATAAAAATATATTTTTATCAAAATGAACTAGTTTTGAACTAGAATTAAAATCAATTTATTTTTGAATTAAATAAAATTAATTTGAAATGGTTTTGAAAATAACTAGAATTTCCAATATATATAAAGTGGAAATGGATTTGAATCGAAATTGTCTTTGGAATATTTCGATGTTGGATTTCGTGATTATACAGTTATGGTTGTGGAAATTTGAAAGATATTTATATCGTTATTTCCAATACGACATTTGTTGGTCGTAGAATTTGATATTGAATATAAGCCGATATATTTTCTATTCAGAGCCTTGTATTTAATATCAAATGTGATTTGGGTTTGTCGTGAATGGTGTCTTCATTAACACTGTTCTTAAACCCAGTTGAGAAAAAGATTAAATATTTCTATTTATATTTAATGAAGTGTACCAATTATATAATATTAATTAGAATTGAATTTAAATTGGTTTTGGGTTTATCGTGAGCGGTGTTTTGAATAACACCTGTTCTTTAACCCGATTAACAATAAAATGTGATTTTGGGTTTATCGTGAACCGTGTTTTAGATGACGTTGGTTCTTTAAGCCAGTTAAAGACAAGATATTGATTTTTGGGAAGTGTTAGACCAAAATTGGCTCTAACAACCAAATTGTTCTGATTCGTAGAAAATTATAACTGATTTAATGAGGAAAAAGCAGAGAACACACAAGGTTTATAGTGGTTCGCCGTTAACGAGCCTACGTCCACTTTATATGCTATTGATTATACTTTGAATGCTAGTACAACCAATGATTTTTCTCAAAATCACTCTTACAATTATGATTTCTCTCAGTAATCTCGAAATAAAACTGACAAGAAATAGTGGTATGACAGTAATGGTAGAATCAATACTCAACACTGCCAAAAAGATCCTCAAAAATGCCAATCTCTGGGCTATTTATAGCTGATTCTGTCAGGCGGATCGCGGTCACACGTGGCGCAAATCCCGGGAATATCGGATTGGATCGTAGCTTGAGGAAGAATTTGTCAATATGACAGTTGTAGACAGGTGTCGCGAGATCCATGCATCTCGGATCGTGATGGACTTAGTCAGGAGCTTCGCCAAGTCCTCGGAGATTGGATCGGCTCGTGATGGCGAAGGAAGGATCGGGTCGCGATCCGCTACAGTGATCCGATTGTGCGATCCAAAGAGGGGCGATCCGCCTTTCTGTGAACTAGAGGAGAGAAATCTCATACTTTCTTCTTACGTGTTGAACCTTGGTGGCTTGATCAAAAAGCTAGCCAACATTTTGCCCCCTCGAAGTATGTTTTATAAAGGATGGAACATGCTTCGAAATTACTGAGCTTTCTTTTACACGAAGCGGTGTGGATCAGTGGTCGTGTCTGTCTGAAATGTCGTGTTTCTTCAAAGAGTCGTATCCTTTGACAAGTATAAATATTGGTTAAATCTTCAATCATTTCCCTGCTTTCCGGATAATTTTTATCTCTGGATTTTATTTTTTTTGGAGACTTCGTTGTTGAATTTACCAGATAAGTTTCTGAATTTTTTGCAAACATTTCTGAATTTTCACTTCGGAACATTGCTCGATGGTTCGAATCGCCCCAGCGTTTCGCGATTCATGGGAGCGCCCCTTGTCACGGTCTAGCGATACGAGGTGCTCGTTTCATTACAACCTTCGTGTGGGCTTTATGCATGGTGGGCCATCCTTCATAGCGAACCGACCCAGGGATCGGCCTTTTCTTCATTGCTGGGCCCGGTGGGCTTGTATCCGTAATCCACCGAAGCCCACGGTTCGTATAAGACAAAAATGGGGAGAATAACGGTCACGAGTTTGGCTATATAAACCCGAACCCACTCCATTCTTCCCATTCTCTTTCCTTCGCTACCGCCTCTCTTTCCGATTCAGGCCCTAATCTTCGTTCTTTGAAGCAATACTTACTCGTTTTCTCCATTTTTAAGAAAGGTAATCTCATTAAAACTCTCTCCCTCATTTTCTCTGAGTTTTTTTGCGGATTTGAGGAAGGAAAGAGCGGAATTTGATGGTTTTTGAGGTGTTGGAGATCGTGGAGATGCCATGACTGATGGGTTTCAGTCGCTTGAGGGGAGGAAGAAGAAGAAGGTGAAAGAAGGGAAAGGGATGGTCGGTTCGGTTCGTGTGCGAAGCGACCGGAGAGAAGATAATGATGAAGTATGGATTCAGCTATTGGATCGGATCATGCCCGAGATCTGCGGGCGAATCGTGGTGAAGTAAAAAGGGAAAAAGGAAGAGCAGGTGGCGGATCGCGGTAATGGCAGGAGCACGGTTCGCTACGAGCTCATGGCGATCCGAACCGATACACTCCCATGAGTTTGCGCTTCCGCTGCGGATCCACACTTGCCTCGCGAATCCAGGGACACGCCACGATCCGAACCCTAACTCGCGATCTGAAAGGGCAACACGAACCAAATAATGAACGATCCAACAAACTTGTAAAATAAGCAGTGCAACTTAATTCCAGTACATCAATGGACAGTTAGGTTAGAGCCTTCAAGACGTACTTTCTGGAATGACCAAATGCATAACTTGACCGCATATGACTAATACTTCAATGATCTTGATAACCTTTACATTTTTTCTTTAAGACATGCACAGGCACACACTTGCACTTGCACACACGGGGGACGGGTAATTATATTCTTATTTCTCATGTTTACTCGCCTAAACAGTAATGTCGGATAACCGTTCCCCTTCAAGATCTGATACAGAGACGGATCCCGAGGTGTATGAGCACCACAACCCCGAGGTTCTTCCAATTAATCCAGAGGGTGCGGATTCTGGATCCGAATATGAGGCAGAAACAGAATCGGATCCGTCCGAGAGTACCTCGCTTGATGAGTAGTCCGAAGTAGACAATCGAGCTCCCGACGAAATTCCTGGTGCAATAGAAATAGAGAAATTCGCTGACTCTTTAGCTTCCCAACTTGATGACATAAAGCTTAAGAGAATTTGCTTGAGACACGGGATCCCCTGGGATGATGTGAGGACACCCGACAGCGAAGATAGACCTCATTTGGCTCCGAAGGGGTATATGACAGTTAGCCGACTTATGTGCTGGGTAGGCGCTATTCCTACGTTTCCTCCAATCGTCATTGAGACCCTAAAACGATTGGGTATTGCTCCAATGCAGCTTCATCCCAATGCCTACGCAGCCCTATACACCCTATACATCGCATATGCGGAAATCCTGCAAACTGAGCTCACGTTTAAAGATTTGAATTTTTTTACCTTTTCAAGCATCGTTCCTCGGCAACCCCAAAATTTTCTTTCTTCGAATCGGTAGAAAATAAGAAGGTTTTGTCTGACGGGTATAGCAACATAGGGGATCCCAAGGCCGATTGGTTCTATATAAAGAGACAGGACGGGTGTTCAAGAATATGGCTTAAATCAAGTAAATTTTAAACCTTTGAATGAATACCTTGTTTAAGAAATCGAAGCACTAACATGCTTCTTTTCTCTAAGCAGATCACGCCTTTCCCAAGACGGAAGGCTCGGTGTACAATAATCGACTGTCCCTTCTTCTGCAAAGCAAATCCGACTTCCTAAAGATCAAGAAATGCATTACTGATGAGAATCTTCACAAGCACTGCCTTCTGAATATAAGGTTTGGACTTGGTGCGGGCGGTAAACCTTACAAATACGTGCCCCCGACTGAGGGAGAAGGAACGTCACGGGCAGCAGAAACAACTAAATTTCGTAAGAGTCCTTCGTCGATAATCATCCAGGACGACGAAGGCCTAAACGTATATAGAGGAGATGAGGCCCGTGCTGACGAGTCTAAGGAGATCCCAGTTTCTCCGGGGGGTTTCCCCTCAAGGGCCTCTCTACCGGTTGAACCTGCTGCTCCCGATGATTTAACAGAGGAGCAGCTATTTAAAGAAATGAGCAAAATTCCTTTGCCTGATGATGTATATACACAGGGAGACTTCGAAGGGGAGCCATTTTTCCTTATTTCTGAGGAAACAACAGTTCCAGTTGGAGAACGAGAGACTACTCAGGTGAGCCTGACTTCGGGCCCTGGTCTGTTAGGGGGAATTATATGGGATGCACAAATCACATGCACTGCCTGACCCCACACTTTTATATCAACAGTATTCAAGGTTCTAATATGTACTTGTTTCTTTTGCAGGAAAGATGTCTCGTAGACGATCTTATTCTTATCGCTCTCTTCGTGAAGGCACACCTAGTCTTCACCCAAATCCTGAGCGTGCTCGCGGTCATTCTCACAAGCCTACTTCTTCACAATCCAGGTCTCCATCAAAACCAACCTTTGGTAAGCCTCCCAGTCATCCGGTGCCGCCGACAGGGGGAAAACAACTTCTCAAAGACTTAACCCCTCCGAAGAGTGCACCCTCTCATAGCAGATCATCCAAGAAGCGCCATGAGCCTAAGGATAAAAGAAAGGATCCCGACAAGGATTCTGAGAGGGAGAAAATTGACGTTGTCCCTTCCAGCCAACAAAGTTTGAGTGCCCCCGGGTCACGAGATTATATCCATGGTCCTGAGACTCAGGCCAAGCTGGAAAAGTTGCGAGAACAATTCCCCGATATCTTCTACGAAAGGATGATGTTCGTTCCATCCTTGGAACCAGTCCCTAGGAACTGGGATACTGAAGTCATCGGGCACATTCGCCATGTAGCCAAGCAGTATGAGGCGATGAAGAAACATGCTGTCAATCTTTCAGACATCATCCGAACGCTTGAGATGGAAGCGCATAGGTCCAAAGTGAAGATAGATAACAATGAAAGGGCCAGGGAAAAAATGGAGAAGGACTTAGAGGATGCACAATCTTTTCTTGCCTTGGCTCAACGAGACGCTAAAACTTACAAAACAGAGCTGGAGGAGGCCAGGCAACGTTTCCATAATGAGCTTGATTCTAATAGCAAAGAGCGAGCGTTATTGAAGAAAGAGGTGGAAGATCTCAGGATGGCCAACACCGAACTGAAAATAGCACAGGATCACTTCGAGGCCGAAAGAGCTGCTTGGGAGAAAGAAAAGGCAAGTTTGAAAGATAGCTTAGCTCTGGCCGAAAAGGAGAAGGCGATTCTGAATGATCAACTCGCGCGTGCAGAGAAGCGCGCTATTCTTGCTGAAAAAAATGTGGAGAGAGCTATTGAAATGGCCACTGTTTCTAATGAGAAACTCCTCGAGAGAGAGAAGGAGATCGAAGGATTTGAATAAATGTTGTTCGACTTCCTTGGTCAGGTCATCAAGACCCGTAACATCTCCTGGATCCCAGACTACCATGTCACTCTAGCCAATATATGGGATGCAATCGTTGAGAGCGAGAAACAGCTATTAGGAGTTGATGAGATTGATGAGAATGAGTTGATGCGGACCATTCTTAGGGATAATGAACCTGAGGATTTAGAGAAAGGCAGACGCCTACTCCAAGAAGAAATTGAAAAAGAGAAAACTCAGGCGAAGGGAAAAGAAAAAATGGAAGAAGGCCCGAGCTCAGCTGCAGGGCCCAAGGCCTCCGAAATTGAGGAATACAATCCAGATTATCCACTGATTCCTCTGGGTCCAACTCCGCCAGCTGTCGGGGGTTCTGCTGCTAGCTTGGATGGAGGATCGGCGGAAGGTATCTCTATATTTTCTCCGCAACTTGCCAAAGCAATTGTCACTTGTCGTCGTCTTGTCGGACAATCAACTGAGCAAACCGCATTTTCTCCCAAAATAACATTTGTTTCTCATGATACAGGTGGTGGGCCGGTTGACAAAGATGCTAAAAAGAAGGCAGAGGCAGAGAAGATTGACATCCTGCCAAGTGTTGGTGCTGATGTCCCCCCAGATGCTGAACCCATCGAGGCTTTGACAGACATGGATGGACGCCCCGACGTCGATGAAGAGGAAGTCGTCATTACCAAAGAAAGCAGAGGCAATGATGAGGAAACCATGGCTGAACAACCGTGCGAAGAAGAGGAGCAGTTGCTCCTTATGAGAGGGGGACAAGATCCAGTATATGTGCCCCCTATTTCCGAGATCGACCCCAAAACTGGGTTGGTCGTAAGATTTTCCTCCCGATCAATAACTTCACAACTAGCCTCACAGTCCTCTAGTTCTTCACCGGAGCCTCTTGTTGATAAGAGGAAGAGGAAAAAAGGTGGTCGTTCGGATGTTGAAAAGGAGGAGTCGGGGAAGCAGAAAAAGAGCAAGAAGCCTACATAGCCCCCTCCCCCCAGCATAAGTAGGATGCAGATATCAGTTCATATTTTGTCCTTAGGATTTTTAGGCTTTCCACTGGCCATGAAATGTAATTGTGAGAATGTCCCTCACTTTTGTTTAGGTTCCTCTTTATCTTGTAGGTTTGCAGTTTATGAATGAAAGTTTATTTCTTTTGCGTCATCGTGTACCTACAGTCAATAAACTCTTCATACTTAGTCACAAGTCATTTGTCTATAACCAAACTAAAATTATATCACAAATCATTCAAGCGATAGAAAGAAGTTAACAATTTCTATGCATGTTGCCCCCTATATTTGAGCACGGCGGACTTGGAATTTTTTAGTAGAATTATAGTCCTTGAGGCGCCGAATCTCCGGTGCCTCTATGCTTTCCCGATCCATCAGCGGGTTAAAGTTCGAACTCGTATCATGATCTGCTCACCGATCCTTTAACGGGGCAGGAATTCTGGGGACGCTGAGTCTCCAGCATCCTTGTCAGCGCTTAATCGCAGATGTTTTTATACTCTCCTGGTGGTCGCCAAGGTTAGAGCTCGAGCTCGGCTGTTCAGTCGCCCCCCGATCCTTCAGCGGGGTAAGGGCTCTTTCTCAGCGCTCAATCATGGATGCTTTTATACTCTCCTGGCGGTCGCCAAGGTTAGAGTTCGAGCTCGGCTGTTCAGTCGCCCCCCGATCCTTCAGCGGGGTAAGAGCTCTTTCTCAGCGCTCAATCATGGACGCTTTTATACTCTCCTGGCGGTCGCCAAGGTTAGATTTCGAGCTCGGCTGTTCAGTCGCCCCCCAATCCTTCAGCGAGGTAAGAGCTCTTTCTCAGCGCTCAATCATGGACGCTTTTATACTCTCCTAGCGGTCACCAAGGTTAGAGTTCAAGCTCGGCTATTCAGTCGCCCCCCGATCCTTCAGCGGGGTAAGAGCTCTTTCTCAGCGCTCAATCATGGATGCTTCTATACTCTCCTGGCGGTCGCCAAGGTTAGAGTTCGATCAATGATGTGATTCACTCTATTGTACCTTCAAAGTTCTAGACGCGGATTGCTCTCCATCCCGATGGAAGGCACCTGGAGTCATATGTTCCTGTGATTGCCGCATAGTTTTCAGCAAATTTCATAAAGATAGAAGAGCGGATAAATAATAATGCAATAAAGGTAAACGACACACGGTATTTTTATAGTGGTTCGGTCAAATCGTAACCTACATCCACTTTATAATCCTTTGCTTAAAAAAAATTGGACTATTCTAGGCAAGTCGTGCCTTTTACATGGTCCTATGAAACAAAAGAATAAATCCAACATCTTTATATCAGATAAGGCCGCAAATGTTGGGCATTCCACACTCTGGGAATTTCTTCTCCATCCACTGTAGCTAGCTTGAAGGTTCCATTATCAAGCTTTCGTAGAATGGAGTACGGTCCTTCCCATTTCGCACCCATATAAGTCGGGGGTGGAAAGACACGCTTCAGAACCAAGTCTCTGGGTTCAAAGGTTCGGTCTCGAACCTTTTTGTTGTAGTATCGAGCGACCTGTTGCTTGTGTCTCAAGGCACGCAAGTCTGCTTCATCCCTCTTCTCTTCTATTGAATCTAGGGATTCAAGGAGCAACTCATTATTAGTCATCGGATTGTAATAAGTAACTCGGTGAGATGGTACTTTTAGCTCAACTGGGATGACCGCTTCCGCTCCAAAAGCAAGGGAGAAGGGGGTATGGCCTGTTGCCGATTTATATGTCGTCCTATAGGCCCATAATGCCAAGGGTAACTCATCGACCCACATAACTTTGGCCCGCTTCAATCTTCTTTTGATAATGGACTTAATCGCTTTATTTGCTGCTTCGATCTGTCCGTTCGACTGCGAGTGTGCCACAGAGGTGTACCGTTTCTCAATGTGGTATTTCTGGCAGAAGTTCCTGAATTCGCCGCTATCAAATTGGGTTCCATTGTCAGGTATGACGATCTTCGGAATCCCGAACCGCAAATAATGTTCCTAACAACGAAATTGATCACTCGCTTGGTTGTAATTGCAGTCAACGGTTCGGCCTCAACCCACTTGGTGAAGTAGTCTACAGCTACAATGGCGAACTTTGCTCCGCCTTTTGCTATAGGGAGGGTTCCAATGATATCAATTCCCCACATAGCGAAAGGCCACAGACTTGTCATTGTTTTTAGCTGACCAGGAGGTGCCCAAGGAATCCTCGAAAATCTTTGGCAAGCATCGCAACGTCGTGCGTACTTTGTTGCGTCTTTGTTTATGGTTGGACAGAAATAACCATACCGCAACACCTTTTTTGCCAGAGCTTGTCCTCCATTGTGATCGCCACATTCACCCTCATGCACTTCGTGCAGTACATGTTTGATGTCGTCATGGGCTATACACCGAAGGAGAGGCATCGAAAATCCCTGTCTATACAGGACTCCGTCTTGCAGAACATATTGGGAAGCTTTACGAATTACCTTACACATCTCACTCTTCTTGGTCGGAAGCGTTCCATTCATTAGGAAATTCTTTAGAGGGGTCATCCATGACTCCCTTTCCGGTTCAGTTTCTAGTAACAGATCAATTTCCATCTGATCTATACTAGGGAACCGAAGCACTTCAACTGGGGCTAGTCTGATCTCTTCAGGATCGTCGGAACTAGCCATCTTGGCTAACTTATCTGCCTGTTGGTTCTCTGACCGCGGAATATGAGAGATACTGTAGTGATCAAAACCTATCAGCAACTCCTTTACTTTCTCCAAATACGAAATCAATCTTGGGCTCTTAGCTCGAAATTTTCCAGAAACCTGATTTACAACCAACTTGGAGTCACAGAATATGTCCAGCTTCGCGATCTTTAATTCCTTTGCGATCCTCAACCCGGCTATCAGGGCTTCATATTCGGAGTCGTTGTTAGTGGCGTGAAATTCCAACCGGATAGCATAGGATATCAATCTTTTCTCAGGAGTTTCAAACACCACTTCGGCACTAGATCGTTTATCATTCCTAGCACCATCAATATACAATTTCCATGCACTAGGATCAAGAAGTAACTTTGGTGCGTCAGTCTCTTCGTTTACCGTGTCGTCCTCCGAGGCAGTAAATTCTGCTATGAAATCGGCCAGCACTTGCCCCCGTATTGACCGTCGGGGCTGAAAATTTAAATCAAATTGACTCAGTTCAATGTTCCACTTGAGCAACCTTCCAGAAGCTTCTGGTCTCTGTAGAACTTGCTTGAGCGGATGATCTGTGTACACGGTGATAGGATGAGCTTGGAAATAATGTCGAAGTTTCCTAGATGCAATCAATAAACTGTACGCCAGCTTTTCTATCCTCGGATAATTGCGTTCAGCTGCTGCCAATTTTTTACTCACGTAGTACACTGGCCTTTGAACTTTGTCTTCTTCTCTCACTAACGCTGAGCTGATCGCGTGGGACGACACTGCTAAGTACACGAATAAATCCTCGTGATCCACCGGCTTAGACAGTATCGGAGGTCTCTCCAGATGATTCAGCAGGTTCTGAAATGCTTCAATGCAATCAGGGGTCCACTTAAAATTGCGTTTTCCTTGCTTTATCAATTCAAAGAATGGGATGCATTTGTCTGTCGCTCTAGAGATGAATCTACTTAATGCTGCTACTTTCCCCACAAGGCTCTACACATCTTTGATTTTTCTAGGCTCCTGAATGTCTCTAATGGCTGCAATCTGGTCTGGATTAATTTCAATCCCGCGCGAGCTGACAATGAATCCCAAGAATTTCCCGGTGCAACTCCAAATGAGCATTTCGTTGGGTTGAGTTTCATCCCATACTTTCGAAGAATACCAAACATCTCTGCCAAGTTTGTAGTGTGATCGGACGATTGTCTGGACTTAACCAACATGTCATCAACGTACACCTCCATCGTTTTCCCAATCTGGTTATAGAACATTCTATTCACTAACCGTTGATATGTAGCGCCTGCGTTCTTCAAACCAAAAGGCATTACCACATAGCAGTATAATCCCAGATCAGTAATGAAGCTAGTGTGTTCTTGATCTGTAACTTGCATAGGAATCTGGTTATATCCTGAATAAGCATCCATGAAAGAGAGAAGCTCATGACCTGCCGTTGAATCTACCAACTGATCAATTCTGGGTAACGGAAAGCTATCTTTTGGGCAGGCTTTATTCAAATCCGAAAAATCAATACACGTACGCCACTTTCCATTGGCCTTCTTTACCAAAACTGGATTTGAAATCCAATCTAGGTAGGTTGAGTCTCTGATGAACCCGTTACTCCTTAACTTTCCAACTTCTTCTTTTAAGGCTGTGGACCTCTCTGGGCCCAGCATTCGCCTTTTTTGTTTTACAGGGGGGTGCTTTGGGTTAATGTTCAATGAATGGCTCATGATTGATGGAGATATCCCACACATGTCCGCGCGGGTCCAAGCAAATACATCCAAGTTATCTTTCAGGAAATCCATCAGTTCTTTAGCTCGAACTGGATCCAACTGGGATCCAATCTTCAGGACCTTCTCTGGTTCGCTATCATCGATTGGTACATCCACAGTCGTTTCGTTGGGAGCCGCCATTCTACCCCCAGTCTCTTCGTCCTCTCTGGGATCTATATCCTCGGGCAGTTCTCTGGGTGACTCACCTATAGTGATTCTCTTTAATTGCTATGACGTCTCCTCCCTCGTGGGGGAAGAAGCGTCTTTAATCTCAATATCTTTTCCTTTACGGAGTAGCTTTAGCTCTGCAATGTAACATGCACGTGCAACAACCTGATCTCCTCTGACTATGCCAACACCAGCTTCCGTAGGAAACTTCAGTAACAAGCACCAGGGGGCTATACAAGCTCTAAACTTTGCTAGGGCCGGTCGACCCAAGAAGGCATTATAAGGCGATTCAATATCCAAAACTACGAAGGGAAGAATTCTCACTCTCTGGCGTTCTCCTTCCCCAAGTGTCACCGGCAGTTCTACATATCCCATTGGAGTAGTTGAAGCCCCGTTAAATCCACGGATCCATCCTTCACATGGCTTTAAATCTTTCAATTCAAGGTTCATTAGATCGAACGTCTTTTTGAATAGAATGTTGACTGAACTCCCATTATCCACTAAAACTTTATGGACAATGGCCGGGCCAATAGGAACTGTGATTACAAATGGATCTTCGGTCGGAGCGTGGACTCCAATACTCTCTCGGTTGCGGAAAATGACGTCATCTGACATCATCTTTTGTTTTTTTGCGGGGACATTGTTCTCAGGGTTGCTGCACTCTCCTGCCTCAAGATGATGCTTTGTTGCGTTTACGTACTGGTTCATCGCCTTGAAACTATGCCCGGCTAGGTGAAGCCCTCCGATTATGGTATTGATAACAAGATCCTTTCCTTTTTGCTGGACAGTTGGTTTGGCGGTAGGTTGATTCTGGTTTTGGTTCGAGGTCTGAATAGCTTGCCCCCTGTCTCTAGGAGTCACCCGGTACTCATCCAACTTCCCTTCTCGGAGCAACCTCTCAACTACGTCTCTCAGATGACGACATTCATTTGTAGAGTGGCCATGAGTCTGATGAAAGAGACAAAACTTCCCCGTCTCACGTTCTTTCTCCGTCGAATCTCTTGGAGGAGGCCTTTTATGTTGGAGAACGTTGTACGAGTCGACGAATATATTCTCCAAAGTATCATTTATTGGCATATAACTTTCGAAAGACCTGGGATGGGTCCTTCTCTGGGAATCGTTCCCCTGATTTCTCTTCTGATTATTGCCATTACTGTTGTTACCATTATTTCCTGATTGACGGCCTCCACCTTGGTTTCGATTTCCAACGTTGACTTCAACCTTTCCCGAGCTGTCTCCGGTTTGCGTGATGGCGACATTACTTTGGATTTCCTCCTTGTTTGCCTTTTTCATCTCCCGGTTAGCATATACGTCCTCCTGACGTAAGTGTACGTTTGCTTTCTCATAAAACTATTCTCTAGTATGAGGTGGTTTGTCGGCCAGGTATCTCCCAAATTCAGTATCTTTATCTACCCCATCAATTAGGGCTGCCACAACGGTCGGCTCATGGGGATCCTTCACTTCGGTGGCGGCTAGGTTGAAACGATCCAGATACCCCCTCAAACTCTCACCTGGTCGTTGTTTGACAAGGAACATGTCAATCACACTTTTCGACCTTTGTGCGTAAATGCGGAACTGTTCTACGAACTTTTCACTCAATTCCCTAAAACTGGAAATTGATCTTGCTGGTAAGCGAGTAAACCATAATAACGCTACATCCTCCAGGAATATAGGGAATGCTTTGCACTTTACAATGTCGGAAGCTGCGGCAGCGGTCATTGACCAAGAATATCTCATTAGATGTTGGATTGGATCAGATCTACCCACGTAACGGTTCATTTGAGGCATGTTGAAGCGCCTCGGGAATGTTACATCTAGAATGTCATCGGTAAAAGGGGTGTGGCTGCAATCAATTCCCCTGTCTTTATTCCTTTGTCCACGGCTATCCGCCAGGATTTGATGGACCATAGCTGCAACATTTGCACTGGTCATCGGAGGCTCGGGGTCAATGCTTCTAGCTCGGTGGAATTCTCCGATCTCTCTTCTAGGAACATCCACGAAGTCCAGAGCTCGGATTGGGCTTCGCTGCCCCCCTGTTACTATGAGTATTTGCATGGAGGAGGAGCTGAGGTGGTCTATTCTCAACAGGATTATTCACAACTGAGCTCTAGGAGTTGCGGCATGATTATTCAAGTTGCAGTTTGAGGGTCCCTCACCAAGTGTCTCTTCCTCCCGTGATGGCAAGGTTCCAAATCGGAGCTGCTCTATGTTTTCAGCCCGCTCATACGGTCGCCGCGGAGGTCTTGGCGATTCCTCCGTTGAAGAAGAGTACTCTGGGGTGAGCAGATGGACTGGAGGAGGCGTTCTTTGCCTTACAAGATCATCCAGACGTCTATCCATAGTAGTCAAATTCTGTCGCAGCATGGAGTTTTCCTGCCTTTGAGCGGCTATTTCATCAAACAGCCTATCCCACATTTCAACGAAGCGAGAGAGATCTCCTTCAGTAACTGGAGCAGAGGGGTCATACTAATCATCAACATTTTCCCTTATGCGCAGAGAGCTTGAGCCAGGTCGAACAGAGGGACCAGGACGGGAAGAGCGAGCCATAGGCTCCTTTCCAAGTCGAGTTGTAATCCGGTCATCACCTCGGATCATGGTGGATCGATGTCGGTGGCTCGCAGAACCCCCCTGGGATCGGATCATGGTAACATTGGGAGGGGGGTTCGTGGTGTTATCGTGGGACCGAGTGACGACCCCTTCAACGGTTCGGTTCGGATCACCCTCCACGGTTCGGTTCGCCATCTCCGTTACGCGATCTGAGGGTCTTTCGTTGACCTGTTCATGCACGCTTTCTTCAATCACTTCATTCGCAGCTTCACTCACCTGTGAAGCTCGCACTTCCTTAGACTTCTTTCCAGCCATGATATCAGGTATTGTTGAAATCTTCAAAGGTCTGAACAGTGAGGTTTCGGGACTGCTTTCTTAGGACTTGAATATCCAAACAACGGAGAGACAATCCAATATCCTGGGTTCAATTCTCAGTGAAAGCACCAAAATGTTAGACCAAAATTTGGCTCTAACACCCAAATTGTTCTGATTCGTAGAAAATTATAACTGATTTAATGAGGAAAAAGCAGAGAACACACAAGGTTTATAGTGGTTCGGCATTAACGAGCCTATGTCCACTTTATATGCTATTGATTATACTTTGAATGCTAGTACAACCAATGTTTTCTCTCAAAATCACTCTTACAATTATGATTTCTCTTAGTAATCTCGAAATAAAACTGACAAGGAATAGTGGTATGATAGTAATGGTAGAATCAATACTCAACACTGCCAAAATGATCCTCAAAAATGCCAATCTCTGGGCTATTTATAGCTGATTCTGTCAGGCGGATCGCGGTCACAAATGGCGCAAATCCCGGGAATATCGGATCGGACCGTAGCTTGAGGAAGAATTGGTCAATATGACAGTTGTAGACAGGTGTCGCGAGATCCATGCATCTCGGATCGTGATGGACTTAGTCAGGAGCTTCGCCACGTCCTCGGAGATTGGATCGTCTCGTGATGGAGAAGGAGGGATCGGGTCACGATCCGCTACAGCGATCCGATTGTGCGATCAAAAGTGGGGCGATCCGTATGGGCGATCCGCCTTTTTGTGAACTAGAGGAGAGAAATCTCATACTTTCTTCTTACGTGTTGAAGCTTGGTAGCTTGGTCAAAAAGTTAGCTAACAGGAAGATTAAAACTAAGTGGAGTTTTAATGAATCTGTAATTAGATTGAAGTGTGAATTGATAATTTAAATTATCAAATTTAGAAAGTGATCGAGAATGGAGTATCACCAGTTTTGCTCCAAAGCGATAGTTAAATCTTTAATTAGATTTGAACGTGAAATGGTAATTAATATTTACCGATAACACCGTGGTGTTAGATATGGAGTACTACTAGTTTTGCTCCATGGTATGAATAGGATGGGATTGGGAAATAAAATAAATAATTGCTTCGGTGTGGTTCGCTAATCCCGACTAGTTTGGAAAACCATAATACAGTTTGAAATGATATCCAAAGGAAGATTAAAGAATAAATTTAGAAGGATTTATCTTTGATAAAATTAATTGGAACCTTTCCCTAAGAATGTGAAATTTTGAATAAAAGAGTATTCTGAATTGGAATGAGGCGTATGTTGTGTTTGTGTAACATTTGTTTATTATATACGCGGGTTATTCGGAAAGGCCGGATTTATACCCATTCTGAATAACCGATTCGACGATATGTCAAAGATGAAGACGGTGGTTGAAGACCGGAAATCTTCACATAATTTGGGTGATTACTGATGATCATGATTGGGCTGTACACCCAAGACGAGGGAATCAGTTGGTGATCGTCCAGAAGTACTTGGGGATCAATGGATATGCAAGGAAAGTGCCTCTGGTTTCGTTCAGACCCAGAACAAACTTGTAGATGGACTGTGTGTCTGACATTGGATTTTATTCTGTGTTGATTGATCTTTACTAAATATACATCTGTTTGGCGGTGGAGAATTTATTCTCTTACTTAACGCCCTTCTCTGAGACGTACGAACTCAGAGGTTGTATATCGATGGACATCAGTCGCATGGCATGAATTGCCTATGTGGCACGCCTAAGTGGCAATTGATCAAGGCTTCTGTTGAAAAGCAAAGTCTTGTGGTTGATGATCAAAGCACGGCCTGTGTTGCATAGCTTTGTGTATAGCGTGAATTCACGAGCCTCACACCTCGGTATGAGTCAAAAACGTAAGAGAGGACAGGCTCAGCCAATTCCAAGGGTTACCCAGGGAGAGTAGTCCTGAGACATTTGCTAGAGTGTCTCGAAGCGGAGAGGAGCTTGCGCCTTGCCTCGACTCATGACGGAAATCCAATTTCCAATACGAGATATTTCGGTTTTATTTGTAGAACCTAATATGGCGACATAATGGTATGGGACATTAATGCCATCTATGATTGATATTTATGATTGAAATTGTTTTGATACTATACACTTATAATAGTATCAAATGGTTTGTTTTAAACGTACCAAGCATGTTTGGCTATTATAAGGTAAAAACCCTATCCTCCGGCTTGCGTTGCATTGTGTGATGGGACCTGGGTCTTATAATAGCTTCATTTTTCGAAAAAGCATTGCGTTGTTTATTCTATGCATTGGTGTTCTTGGGAGGAAACCCATTCCATGTTATACGACGTGGTCCCTTGAATTTATCTTTTTTGGAATAAAGATTAATAACTGTTTTAGTTCTCACACCAGTCACATGACTGACCTGAAGTTTATTGTTTTAACCTAAACTCTGGGTGCCCTTATTTTCGACATGGGCAGCTAGTAGTTTTGGTTTTGCAGATTTATATTCACATGATCCTGATTTACAGCTGGAACGATACTCAGAAAGCTCTGTATCCGTGTATTACTTATAGTTATGTTTTGTATTATTTTCCGCTGCGATGTATTTAAATGTAATTTAAATCTCTGATATTTTCTGTGTAATATTTATTCATACTCTGTATATTCTTGTATTCTGATGGATTTGTTGTAATAAACAATGAAATGTTCTTCTGTTTGCGTTCTATTTTGTCGTGTTCTCAACGCAATCCGTGCTTTCCTTACCGAGGAAGTTCGGGTCATGTCAGTTCGGTATCAGAGCTTTGGTTTACAGAGCTCGAGAACAAGATACATTAGAACCGAACAAAAGAATTCATCAGAAATTGGATTAGCAATATCCAATAAGAATTCTTCGTTAGAGATGGGATCAGTAGTATCCTAAAACGAGTGTGAAGAGTATATTTTTCAAGTGAAAAAAATTTTGTTTTGAAATTTAAATCGTTTTATACGTATTTGAATATTTATTTATATTGATTTTGGACAATCGAATATATAAAGATTTCGCATATACACATCATGAATGTATATTCAAAGTTTTAATAAACTAGATAGATATAGATTCGCACTCTAGTCGCTCGGAGAAGATTTTGATGATGGAGCTCCATCACCAATATTTATGTTCGTGTTTCGAAGGTGTGATATCTATATATTTCCATTAGACTGGTGTAACGACCCGCATTCTACGCGTCATAGTATCGTAGAATATTTATTTCTTTCACATACGAAGTCGTATGGTCATGTAACTTTGGGAGACAACTATTGGGGTCATTTCCCATGTTCATGATTTTTGTCCGATTTTTAAATGACCATTTTGCCCCTAGCTGGTACTTTTTTGGCCACAGCTTTTGATTGGAAAGGAGTTTTGACCTGAATCCACTTCCATTGGCTCCGGATGATGGTTTACAATTCCATAGAGTGGTCACATAAGCCAAACGTACTCATCATTTGGGAGATATGGCTGAAACAAGTTTCAGATGGTGAAAAACAGCTTAATTGTGCTTAACCGGGTGATTAACAGCTAGGCCAAATGGGGAATTTCGGGATTAGGGTTATAAGGAGACTGAAATCAGTTAGAGAACGACCTTATTTTCATTTTTCAGCCGCCACTTTCATTCTTGGAACCCTAACAATGGCCTCCAACACCCAAATCAACTTCTAATCACTTTCTAATCAAGTTTTGGCTTAATCAACATCAAATCAAGGAAGATCTTCACCAAATCAGTATTAGAGCTGCTGTTAGACATTAGTGTTCACCCAAATCAGCGAGGTTTCAGTTCTGAAAATTTTATTCGTGGCCAAGGTGAGTGATTTGCATAGTTTTGCACTAATTACGGTTAATTAAGGGTAATTAGTGAAGATTAGTGAATTTATACATTAATAAATTCTGGAAAAATATTTATAAATTCTTAAAATATTGTTTTAAGCCTCTGTTAGAAATTGTGTTTGATTTGGTTAAGTTTTACTAACCATATCATTAGTTTTGCCTAAACTTGCTTAAGGGAAGATATGGGTTTTTAGCTATGTTTGATCCATTTTAACCTATCATATTGATTCTTTGGTGTTTGTGGTCACTTCTATTTGTTTCTATGACTGTATGATATGTTTTGTGGTTGATTAGAAGTGTTAGAATGGTCGAAAACGCCGTCGGATGGCGTAAATAGCTCGCTGGAAAAGTTGATGGAAAATTGTGTAGGGTTTCGGATCGGATTAGGGGCTCTGATCGGATCGGAGAGCTGGGCAAGGAAATCCTAACTGGACTGAAATCTGGCACAAAGGAAGCTTGGTAAGAAGGAAGGCCATTCGCATAGAGTTGGAGTTGGGTTTGGACCAGGAACGAAGACGAGGGGATCGGATCGGAGCTGAGCATGAGGACCGGACCGGAGCTTGGCACAGGAGAAAGGCCACATGAACTGAATAGGAGCAGGGGATTGGATCGGAGGTAGGGAGGAGGATCGGACCAGATCCTGGACGTCTCGGCCCGAACCGAAGGCAAGGCATGACAGACCAAACCGAAGGGCTTGGACTAGAGGCATGGACCATGAACCGAACCGAGCTAGAAGGGGAGCACCGAACCGAATCGATGGGGACTGGAACACAATGCATATCCGAACCGAACCGGACGTATGCTATTTCTTCTACGTGATGACTCTTCTGAAGACCAACTCCAATTCGACCAAAACCCGAGATGCAAAGGAAGTCCAAATGAGGAGCTTTGACTCAGGATCCAGTTGGGAACCAATGAGTGAGCTTCATGATTGGACTTCGCTGCGGGACGTGTGCTAAGGGGTTGTCGATGTCTGTAACTTTGAATCACTATGTGTAGGGAGTACGTGAACGGATTCAGGGCCACCGTGGCCTAGGTACGACTAAAGAGCTATTGACCAATGAAGTGGGGTCATTTGTAAAGATTTGGTCATGACTCCCTGTGGAAAGCTTGGTAGTAGCATTAGTTGTACAAGTCGAACTCTGTCACTACTTCGATGGGTCTAGTGATTGATAGTGGTGGACATCGTATACTTTACGCACTGAGTGAGAGATGTGAGGATGGTTGTTATGGTTGATTTGTTTGCCATCATTATGACATGCACACCCCCCACCCCCGTATTCTTTACACCATTTGTTAATGGTACCTTAGGGTATTGTACGGTATGTAGTGCTAACTCTTTGGTCGCAGGTCCAGGTTCAGGTATGGTTTAGTATACCTGTTATTGTTCTGTTTAGCTGCTTATCGCTTATACCAGACTTTTGTCTGACCCAGAGTTTTATGTCTCTTCTTATTACTCTGGGTGTTCTCACGAGCAGACTAGAGACAGGTTGGTTGGGTATGCACGGGTAGCCGATCCGGAGACGAGTAGGAGGCTCCCACGTATGATGCATATATTATTCTCCCTGTGTTGTTAAAGATCACTGCTTGGGCATTAGTAGTGCATCTTCTACTTTAGCTTTCTTTTGTTTTAGAGACAGTAATTTGGAAAGTTGTAATAAGATGTATTTGGATTTCCACTGCTATGTTTGTTTAGTTTTCAGCTTATGCACTGTCTCGCCTGCTTTATGTCAAGATTATGTTATTATTGTATTTTGTTCCATGCGCTGTGAGACATTCTACAGGTTCCTTGTTAGTTCATTCTCTTTTTTCCTTTCTTTGGCGACCGTTCCGTGCTAGTCGGGCATGTGTACAGCGCACCTTCGGAGGAAATGCAGGATGGTGCGGGGCGGGCCGTCACACTTGGTATCAGAGCTCTAGGTTGCGTAGTTAACCTAGGGAAGTTATCAGGGAGAGACAGTATACGTATATGAGAGCACGTATTTGTGATTATTTTGATTTTTGAAAGCTATATATATTATTAGTATAGCTAAGTATGAAGTCGCACTGCACTAGTACCACTATGGAGATGGTTAATCGTTTTCTCTTTACAGATTGAACGATGAGCCGTTACGCAAGAGGTGCCGGTAGGGGAGCCAATAATGGGAATGCTGCTGACATGAGGACAATGTTTACTGACCTCATGAGGGAGATGCTTAGGGATGTGCAGAGGGCAGCTCCCAATGGTGGTAATGGTGGTGGTCCAATAGTGCAGGCGCCTAGGGCCGATTTCGCCAAGCTGAACAAGGATTACACTAGTCTTGGTGGGAAGCCGTTCCACAGAACGGAGTCGGCTAAGGATGTTCAGGATTGGTTGGATAGCTGCGAGCATATCTTCGAAGACTTGGGTATCGAGGATGCGAAGAAGAGAAGGCTAGCATCCCATCAGCTGCAAGGACGGGCAATGAATTGGTGGAATGCTATAAAGGTAGCTACTCCCGAAGATTAGATTACTTGGGATCAGTTTAAGGTTCGCATTAGCAATAAGTTCATTCCAGCTACTCAGAAGTCAGTGCTTTTTAAGAAGTTCTTGGAGCTTAAGCAAAATGGCAGGGCTGTCTCAGAGTATATTGCTGAATTCGACACTCTGTCGAAATATGGGTTATCCCTAATAGATACTACCGAGAAGAAGAACAAGAAGTTCATAACAACTTGGATCAGTACTTGGGGGAAAGGCTTATTAACCACATCGATGAGACGTTTGAATCGATTGTGGGGAAAGAATTGAGGTCAGAGAGTCTTTACCCTAAGTCAAAGACTGAGATTGCATCTGCAGAGGAGCCAAAGCCACAAGCAAGTGGTGGAGGCAAGAGTGGTTCTCATAATAAGAGGAAGCAGAACCAGAATAAGGATCGCCAGAAAAAGAGTAAGAAAGATGTTGAGTGCTTCAACTGTGGTAAGAAGGGCCATTATGCTAGTAATTGTCGGGCCAAGCCAGCGGATAGGAAGTGCTTCAACTGTGGCCAAGTGGGACATCACAAGGACAAGTGTCCGCAACCCCCTAAAGAAAAGCAGATGGTGAAAGCATATGCCCTTAATGTTATTTCTTCTTCGTCGAATGCCCCAACTACGGCGGAGAAGGGATAGAATGTCGTTATTCAAGGTATGCTTTCTGTTTATGATGTTCCTGTTAGAGTTTGTTTGATACCGGAGCTTCCAGTTCTTTCATATCTAGTGACCTGGTAGATAGGTTGGGATTGGAGCCCGAGATTGTCGATAGACCTTTAGTAGTGACGAACCCGATTGGTGGTTCGACTAAACTTAGCATGATTTGTCGTAATGTGGTCTTATCGAGTCATGGATGTATGTTTGTTTGTGATTGCTTTGTTTTGGGCTTTACTGGGTTTGGCATTATTTTGGGAGTCGATTGGCTCCAAAAATACGGGGTGGTGGTAGACTGTGAGGGCTTTTTGGTGACAGCTAGAGCGGATGATGGGCGGAGGGTAGTGTTTGGTGGTCTACCTAGTGATGGGGTAATGGCTAGTTTTATAAATTCCCTCGACATCCCGCAAGGTGAGTTGTCAGGTTTGCCCGTGGTTGGCCAGTATCCGGACGTCTTCGGAGAAGTGACCGGCTTCCACCACACCAAGAGATTGAGTTTCGTATTGATTTAGTGAAAGATGCCAGACCTATACTGATGCCACTTCTTCGTATGGAACCAAGGGAACAACAAGAGCTCGGGGTGCAAGTCAGCGATCTTTTGAAGAAGGGATTTATCAGAAGGAGTGTTTCTGAATGGGGAGCACCAGTTGTGTTTGCTACCAAGGCGGATGGTTCCCTTCGTTTGTGTGTAGACTACCGCGAGTTGAATAAAGTGACGAGGAAGAACAAGTATCCTCTACCACGGATAGATGATTTGTTTGATCAGTTAAGTGGCGCGAGAGTATTTTCTCAGTTGGATCTCGCGATAGGTTTTCATCATCTTAGAGTGGAAGCTGGGAGTATAGCTAAAATGGCATTTCGGACGCCGTTTGGATTTTATGAGTGGTTGGTCATGCCATTTGGGTTGACCAATGTCCCGGCATATTTTGTGGATCTTATGAATAGGATATTCAGAGATCAGTTGAATAAGTTTGTCCTTGTGTTCGTGGATGATATTTTGGTCTACTTGAGGACAGAGGAAGAACACAAGGAGCATTTGAGAATAGTGATGGAGGTGTTGAGAAAATACCAATTGAAGGCAAAGTTTTCTAAGTGTCACTTCTGGAGGAGGGAAGTGAGATTCTTGGGCCATGTTGTTTCAGAGACTGGTATTGCCGTGGATCCTGCAAAGGTGGCTACGGTACAAGATTGGTCTACGCCTAAGAATGCAACAGACATAAGAAGTTTCTTGGGATTAGCTGGATATTATCATAAGTTTATCCAATATTTCTCCAAGATAGCAGCACCGTTGACTCAATTGACTAAGAAGAATCAAGCCTTCGTCTGGGACGAAAGGTGCGAGAATGCATTCAAGAGTCTAAAGGAAAAGTTGACGTGTGCACCAGTGTTAGTCATTCCTAAGGGGAATGAAGAGATGATGGTATATACAGATGCATGTGGTACCGGACTAGGTGTTGTATTGATGCAAGGAGGTAGGGTTGTAGCTTATGCAAGTCGGCAATTGAAACCGCATGAGAGAAGATACCCTACCCATGATTTGGAATTAGCAGCGATCGTGTCTGCGTTGAAGATGTGGAGACATTATCTCTTGGGAGAAAGGTTTGAGCTATTTACCGATCATAAATCGTTAAAGTATCTCTTCTCCCAAAAGGATCTAAATCTCCGATAGCAAAGATGGTTAGAGTTCTTAGCTTCCTACGATTTCGATGTCGCGTATACACCAGGAAAGGGCAATGCGGTAGCTGATGCATTGAGTAGAAGACATGCCAGTTTAGGGGCTATGTTTCTAGAATGGAAGCAACTGGAGTACATCGCTGGGTATGATTTCAGACCAAAGTGCGAATTGGATCTAGAAATGTTAGCAAATTTGACGATCAAACCCACCTTGATTGAGCAGATCGGCTCTAGTCAGAGAGACGATCCTAACCTATTGGAAATCGTCTCGAAGTTAGAGATGGGAATCGATGGAGAGATGAACAAGTATGGGCTTGATCGAGATGGATGGCCTCGGAAGAATGGAAGACTAGTTGTACCCAATGTCAATGGATAGAGAGATGAAGTGCTTAGAGAATGTCATCACTCAAAACTGACTATACACCCCGGTGGTAATAAGATGTACCGAGACATGAAGCGGACCTACTACTGGGAAGGGATGAAAAGAGACGTTGGGAAATTTATATCCAAATGCATGAATTGCCGGCTAGTTAAAGCTAAGCAAAAGAAGCCTAGTGGTTTGTTGCAACCATTAGAAATTCCAGAATGGAAATGGGAACAAGTGTCAATGGATTTCATTGATGGGTTACCAAGGACTTGATCGGGCCATGATAGCATTTGGGTGATTATGGACCGATTGACTAAGAGTGCAAGGTTTATACCCGTCAAGTCAAACAGGACGGAAGCTAAATTAGCGGAACTATATGTAAAGTGGGTAGTGAGATTTCATGGAATACCCAAAGGCATTGTGAGTGACCGAGATCCGTTGTTCACTAGTGGATTTTGGAAGAGCTTACAAGAGGCGCTGGGATTAGAATTACATCTCAGTACCGCGTATCATCCTCAAACCGACGGTCAAACAGAGAGGGTGAATCGAGTATTAGAAGACCTCTTGAGAGCCTGTGTATTGGATTTTGGTGGATCATGGGATGACCATTTGCATCTAGTAGAGTTTGCATATAATAATAATTATCAATCCAGTATTGGTATGGCTCCATTTGAAGCTTTGTACGGAAGACCGTGCAACTCACCGTCATGTTGGTTAGAAACTGGTGAGAAATTTGTGCTTGGGCCAGAGGTGATAAGAGAAACTTCAGACAAGATCAAGATCATTCAACAGCGAATGAAGGTTGCCCAAGATAGGCAGAAAAGTTATGCTGATAAAAGGAGAAGAGAATTAAAGTTCTCCATCGGCGACTTGGTGTTTGTCAAGATTTCTCCATTGAAGAGCGTGATACGATTTGGCAGGAGAGGCAAGTTAGCACCAAGATTCGTTGGTCCATTCCCAGTTCAAGAACAAATTGGGAGTTTGGCATATAAAGTTGAATTACCAGAGAAGATGGCAGGAGTTCACAACGTATTTCATGTCTCCCAGTTTAGGAAATTCGTACACGACCCAGATGTGACTATTTCACCTGATCAGTTGGATGATATCGAGGTTGAACCCGAGGCGGTTGGGAACAGCAAGCCTATGCGTATTGTTGGGAATGATACGAAGAAGCTTCGAAGGAAGGCGGTGAAATTAGTCAAGGTTCAGTGGGGCGAGAATGAGAATGACATTACTTGGGAGACAGAGGAGAGCATTAGGAAGACATATCCAGAACTCTTCGCCTGGTAAGATTTTAACTTCGATTTAGTCTTCCAGCATGCTAGGATAGGCTTGTTTGTTTGTTTTGCATGTTTGATTGTTGTATATGATTGGTAGGCATGCGGGATCCTTTGTATGTTTTGGGTTAAGGAATTTCGGGGACGAAATTTCTTAAGGGGGGGAGAGTGCAACGACCCGCATTCTACGCATCATAGGATCGTAGAATATTTATTCCTTTCACATACGAAGTCGTATGGTCATGTAACTTTGGGAGATGACTATTGGGGTCATTTCCCAAGTTCATGATTTTTGGCCGATTTTTAAATGACCGTTTTGCCCTTAGCTGGTACTGTTTTGGCCATAGATTTTGATTGGAAAGGAGTTTTGACCTGAAACCACTTCCACTGGCTCCGAATGATGGTTTACAATTCCGTAGAGTGGTCACATTAGCCAAACGGACTCACCGTTTGGGAGATATAGCTGAAATAAGTTTCAGATGGTGAAAAAAAATAATCTTAATTGGGCTTAACCGGGTGATTAACAGCTAGTTGCAATGGGGAATTTCGGGATTAGGGTTATGAGGAGACTGAAATCAGTTAGCAAACGATCTTATTTTCATTTTTCAGCCGTCACTTTCATTCTTGGAACCCTAACAATGGCCTCCAACACCCAAATCAACTTCTAATCACTTTCTAATCAAGTTTTGGCTTAATCAACATCAAATCAAGGAAGATCTTCACCAAATCAGTATTAGAGCTGCTGTTAGACATTATTGTTCGCCCAAATTAGCGAGGTTTCAGTTCTGAAAATTTTATTTGTGGCCAAGGTGAGTGATTTGCATAGTTTTGCACTAATTACGGTTAATTAAGGGTAATTAGTAAAGATTAGTGAATTTATACATTAATAAATTCTGGAAAAATATTTATAAATTCTTAAATATTGTTTTAAGCCTCTGTTAGAAATTGGGTTTGATTTGGTTAAGTTTTACTAACCATATCATTAGTTTTGCCTAAACTTGCTTAAGGGAAAGTATGAGGTTTTAGCTATGTTTGATCCATTTTAACCTATCATGTTGATGCTTTGGTGTTTGTGGTCACTTCTATTTGTTGCTATGACTTCATGATAAGTTTTTTGGTTGACTAGAAGTGTTAGAATGGTCGAAAACGCCGTCGGATGGCGTAAATAGCTCGCTGGAAAATTGTGCAGGGTTTCGGATCGGATCGGATTAGGGGCTCGGATCGGATAGAAGAGCTGGGCAAGGAAATCCAAACCGGACTGAAATCTGGCACAAAGGAAGCTTGGTAAGAAGGAAGGCCATTCGCATAGAGTTGGAGTTGGGTTTGGACCAGGAACGAAGACGAGGGGATCAGATCGGAGCTGAGCATGAGGACCGGACCGGAGCTTGGCACAGGAGAAAGGCCACATGAACTGAATAGGAGCAGGGGATCAGATCGGAGGTAGGGAAGAGCATCGGACCGGAGCCTGGACGTCTCGACCCAAACCGAAGGCAAGGCGTGATAGACCGAACCGAAGGGCTTGGACTTGAGGCATGGACCACGAACCGAACTGAGCTAGAAGGGGAGCACCGAACTGAAACGATGGGGACTGGAGCACTATGCATATCCGAACCGAACCGGATGTATGCTATTTCTTCTACGTGATGACTCTTCTGAAGACCAACTCCAAATCGACCAAAATCCTAGATGCAAAGGAAGTCCAAATGAGGAGCTTTGACTCAGGATCCAGTTGGGAACCAATGAGTGAGCTTCATGATTGGACTTCGCCACGGGACGTATGCTAAGGGGTTGTCGATGTCTGTAACTTTGAATCACTATGTGTAGGGAGTACGTGAACGGATTCAGATCCACCGTGGCCTAGGTATGACTAAAGAGCTATAGACCAATGAAGTGGGGTCATTTGTAAAGATTTGGTCATGACTCCATGTGATAAGCTTGGTAGTAGCAGTAGTTGTACAAGTCGAACTCCGTCACTACTTCGATGGGTCTAGTGATTGACAGTGGTGGACATAGTATACTTTACGCACTGATTGAGAGATGTGAGGATGGTTGTTATGGTTGATTTGTTTTCCATCATTATGACATGCACACCCCCACCCCCGTATTATTTACACCATTTGTTGATGGCACCTTAGAGTATTGTACGGTATGTAGTGCTAACTCTTTGGTTGTAGGTTCAGGTTCAGGTATGGTTTAGTATACCTGTTATTGTTCTGTTTAGCTGCTTATCGCTTATACCAGACTTTTGTCTGACCCAGAGTTTTATGTCTCTTCTTATTACTCTGGGTGCTCTCACGAACAGACTAGAGACAAGTTGGCTGGGTATGCACGGGTAGCCGATCCGGAGACGAGTAGGAGACTTCCACGTATAATGCATATAGTATTCTCCCTGTGTTGTTAAAGATCACTGCTTGGGCATTAGTAGTGCATCTTCTACTTTAGCTTTCTTTTGTTTTAGAGACAGTAATTTGGAAAGTTGTAATAATCTGTATTCAGATTTCCGCTGCTATGTTGGTTTAGTTTTCAGCTTATGCACAGTCTCACCTGTTTTATTTCAAGATTATGTTATTATTATATTTTGTTCCATGCGCTGTGAGACATTCCACAAGTTCCTTATTAGTTCATTCTCTTCTTTCATTTCTTTGGCGACCGTTCCGTGCTAGTTGGGCATGTGTACAACCACCTTCGGAGGAAATGCAGGCTGGTGCGGGGCGGGCCGTCACAACTGGTGTGAGAACCAAAACTATATAGGATTATTGTTGTGATTTGGCATCAAAAACATGATTTTCTGTATATATATCAAATTATGAATTTGAAATGATAATCAACTAATTGATTGATGGTTGTGTGGTTTGTTTATTTGTTTGATAATTTTGAATCATTTAGCCTAATTGAACCGAATATTAGACTATATTGAAAATTGTTTGAAAATGCATGCATATACATGTACTCACATTGAACAGGTCATAGCAAGGAGGCCAGAGCAGAAGAATAAAATTGTTTGCCCGACAAATAGGTACATGTTCACTAATTTATTGGGTTTGCATGATTTTATGAGCCGATTGGCTAGCCACTTGGCTTTTTCTTTTGGATTGAAGAAGGCCATGGGAGACAATATGAAATATCCCGAAGTCCCCGGTGCAGGGGAGGTTATGGCGAAATTTTTCGAAAATTTAGGGTGTTAGCCAAATTTTTGAAAAATTTGAAAAGTTCTTAGAAACTGAAAAGTTGAAGAACTTAAGCCGTAAGGAAAATAATGAAAATTGAGTTGGTTTGTAAAACAACTTTCGGATTCGCCCCTTTTCGGGGACGAAAAGTTTTAAGTGGGGGAGATTGTAATAATCCGGAAATTCTGAGCCAATTTAAATTTTTTTTATTTTGGCTATTTTAATGAATTTTGAATATTTAAAATGATTTATTTTAAATAACATCGACGAGAAATTTATTTTAAATAGAAATAGACGCATATAATTATATAGATCGACGTTAGAATATAAATATTTATTTATAAATATAAAAGGAATTGAAAATGGCACGGTAGTTCATAAATTCGATTTCAAAACTCAAATCAACGTGCAGGATTCAAAATAAACCAGATTTTAGTGAAACCAAAAATATTTGAATCTAATTGAGAATATCTTTCCAAAGAATCCGAAAAATTGAAATTTCATAACGGGAATCAAAAGTTATGTCCAGTTGAAAATTCAGAATAGTCGCTATGGAATTCTGGCCCTTAAAAATAGAAATTTTGCAAACGACCTCGGTTTTCGACGAAACCACTTTTGTTGGGTCCGGGATGTCAAGTTATTACTAGATTCCAAAATTCATAATTTTCTGAATCAATATGTGAGCGTGGCAAAGGAAAACACGTTTGACCAGTTTTAGTTGACTTTAATCGACTAGAAAATGGCCATTTTTCAAACGGTCTTCAAATTTGACGAAATTAGTTTTGTTAAGACCGTATCGTCAATACGAAGCTAGAAAATATATTTCGGGAATTTTTAGAGTTCATTCATGGCCCCGGTAAATTGAAATGTGCATTCAAATTCAATATATAGATTTATATTTTGATTTTGGCGGAAACTAATCGAAATAGTCGAATCATCCTGCGATACCTATCCCATTGTGTTCGGAATGGGGGTAATTAGCTATGGACGACAGTCGGTGGGTTCGATTTCGAGGTTGAAATAAAAAGTTGCTTTTTGAAATTAAATAATTAAATAAATAAAAAAATAAAAACCTCTCTCTCCTCTCCCTTATTTACTCTTAGGCCCCCCCGATTCATTTTGAACAGAAAAAAACAAAAAAGAAAAAAAAAACGAAGCAACACGTCGCCCTATCATGGATTGCCGCCACCTCTGGCGTGGGCCCCCTCCTCGCCGCCGCGTGGTGCCAATGAGGCGCAGCCGTCTCCGGCTTTCTCCCCCCTTTTTCTCGAATTGAACCACCTTGCACCCAAACCCGCGAGCCACCCAAACCCCATCGCCACCCTAAAGCCGACCCCCTCTTCCGCAGTTCGACAGCAAACAACTCCACCGTCTGCGCGCGTAGCCCTGACCCCCTCCTCGACTCCGATTTCCCCGTACAGCGTAGAAGAGAACGGTGAGTTTTGTTAATTTAATTCGTTTCAGTTTTTATATAGATTAATAATAGAAAATCTGATCTTTAGTAAGGTATAAGGTAGGATTTTTATAGAAATAAAAATTCGACCTTTTCAGAAATAGTTTTGAAATTAAAAATATGGTTTTTACATATAGTAATGAAAATAAAAATACGATTTTTATTAGAGAAAGATATGATTTTTGTATGATAAGAAAAGATTTGATTTTTAAAATAGCAAAGAAGTGATTTTTGACATAGTAAAGATTAGATTTTTGATGTAGAAAAAGATTATATTTTTATATGAGAAAAGTTTATATTTTAATACGAAGAAAGATGAGATTTTTTATGTGAAGAAACATTAGATTTTCATGTTAGAAGAACGATATAAAAATATTATCTTTATTAGAAGAAGAAGGATATAAAAATATTATCTTTTATTAGAAGATGAGTGAGATTAAAATATAATCTTTATAATGTAGTTAGCAAGTAAAAATAGAATTTTTATCTATATAGTAGCGTTGTAAAAATTGAATTTTTATCCATATAGCGTGGATATAAAATTGTGATTTTTATATACATAGCAACAATATAAAAATGTGATTTTTATATATGTAGTGGCTACGGACAGTGAAATTGACAAAAGGCGGACACAACGAGGATTTCCTACATATGAAGAGTCTTGGCGTTTGGTTTAGCTAGTCGGTGAGAACTTCTCACTTTAAATCTTGTTTTTCTACTTAAAATTTATACTAGGATGCAGACGGTGCTTAGTAGCACCCGACACCCGTCGTCCACAGACCATAAATGGCTTGTATGCTTGATTATTGGTTGTGGTGAAAATTGATTGTGTGATGTGAAATGAAATAAAATATTTATATAGTTAAAAATATTTGATCGTTAAAAATATAATTTTTAACGTATGTGTGAATAAAAATATGTCTTTGTTGATTTGAAACCCTACACGGGTGTTGGGATGATATTTGACATACACTAATCCCAATTGTTTAGTGGTATGTCGATCATTTGATTGACAGACTGTATGAGCATTGATTATTTATATTTGATGCTTATGCAGTTGTGTGGTGCACTTTGGATGATGGTTGATTATATATCATTGCTATTATATACATGTGTTGTATGGAATCCATATAATTAACATTATATGGTAATTGATTGGGCCTCATTCCAATTGGGAAAATAAAGAATATTATAAAATAAAGATTCATGTGTTGACAGTGCTCATGTGTTGAGAATAGTCATGTATTGAAAATATTCATGTGTTGAGGAAAATATTTTAACAATAAAAATTTATATTTTTATCATATATAAAATTAGAAACTAACTGGAAAATAGATAAGATGAGTGGTCTCCTGGATATTGATCTGATGTTGGTTTCGGCCTTCGGGGTTAATGCTTAGGGATTCGTTCTCTTACTAATTTACGGTTGGAGTCTTATTAAGAATTAAACTATAGAAATCATAATTTTATAAAATATATTAAATAACAAAAATAGTCATGTGTTGACAATACTCATGTGTTGATATTAGTCATGTGTTGAAAGAAATATAGATTCATATGTTGAATAAAAATATAGATTCATATGTTGAATAGAATAAATATTCATTTGTTGAATAGAATAACGAAGTTATTGAAAAATATAAAGCCGTGTTGATTAGAGATGCGCTATTTTGACGCGAACGATATTTATATTGATTATATTTGTTTTCATAATAATTATAGAAAAGGAAGTGATTTCAAAATATAACGTTTTGAAAATATTACCATTTGTATATCGATGATGTGGAATATTCAATTTTGATTCGAAATTGAATATGAAGTTGAAATCGTTTCGAAAACAAATTTAAAATGATTTATAAAATACGTTTTAAAAAAAAATTGACGAAATATAATATATATACATATATTATATATTATATATATATAATGGCTTGAATAGAACGCGTCGCGCTGCGGCAGTTCGTGAATTTTGACCATTGACTTCGAATGGACATTACGGGAGATCCGACCGTCGGATTCTCCTGAAACCAGAACCGTTGGGTTCGTATCGAAAAGAGCTTTCCAATGAATATTAGAAATTTGAAACCTAACGGTTGGATTTGGAATTATGTCCAAATTAAATTTGGAAAAGGTCGTTGTAAGTGCAGTTCGACGACCAATATTGCAAATCGACTGTACGGGCCTTGATAAAATTATTAAAAATATCGATAATTTGTGTAAAATCATAATATGTGAATTGGAAAGAACTGGGGTGAAAAATTCCAGATTTGAAAGGATAAAAATATATTTTTATCGAAATGAACTAGTTTTGAACTAGAATTAAAATCAATTTATTTTTGAATTAAATAAATTGAATTTGAAATGGTTTTGAAAATAACTAGAATTTCCGATATATATAAAGTGGAAATGGATTTGAATCGAAATTGTCTTTGGAATATTTCAATGTTGGATTTCGTGATTATAAAGTTATGGTTGTGGAAATTTGAAAGATATTTATATCGTTATTTCCAATTTGATATTTGTTGGTCGTAGAATTTGGTATTGAATATAAGTCGATATATTTTCTATTCAGAGCCTTGTATTTAATATCAAATGTGATTTGGGTTTGTCGTGAATGGTGTCTTCATTAACACTGTTTTTAAACCCAGTTGAGAAAAAGATTAAATCTTTCTATTTAGATTTAATGAAGTGTACCAATTAAATAATATTAATTGGAATTGAATTTAAATTGGTTTTGGGTTTATCGTGAGCGGTGTTTTGAATAACACCTGTTCTTTAACCCGATTAACAATAGAATGTGATTTTGGGTTTATCGTGAACCGTGTTTTAGATGATGTTGGTTCTTTAACCCAGTTAAAGACAGGATATTGATTTTAGGGAAGATTAAAACTAAGTGGAGTTGTAATGAATATTTAATTAGATTGAAGTGTGAATTGATAATTTAAATTATCAAATTTGGAAAGTGATCGAGAATGGAGTATCACCAGTTTTGCTCCAAAGCGATAGTTAAATCTTTTATTAGATTTGATAACACCGTGGTGTTAGATATGGAGTACTACCAGTTTTGCTCCATGGGATGAATAGGTTGGGATTGGGAAATAAAATAAATAATTGCTTCGGTGTGGTTCGCTAATCCCGACTAGTTTGGAAAACCATAATACGGTTTGAAATGATATCCAAAGGAAGAATAAAGAATAAATTTAGAAGGATTTATCTTTGATAAAATTAATGGGAACCATTCCCTAAGAATGTGAAATTTTGAATAAAAGAGTATTCTGAATTGGAATGAGGCGTATGTTGTGTTTATGTAACATTTGTTTATTATATACGCGGGTTATTCGGAAAGGCCGGGTTTTGTACCCATTCTGAATAACCGATTCGACGATATGTCGAAGATGAAGACGGTGGTTGAAGACCGGAAGTCTTCACATCGTTTGGGTGATTACTGATGATCTTGATTGGGCTGTACACCCAAGATGAGGGAATCAGTTGGTGATCGTCCAGACGTACTTGGGGATCGATGGATATGCGAGGAAAGTGCCTCCGGTTTCGTTCAGACCCAGAACGAACTTGTAAATGGACTGTGTATCTGACATTGGATTTTATTCTTTGTTGATTCATCTCTATTAAATATACATCTGTTTGGCGGCGGTGAATTTATTCTCTTGCTTAACGCCCTTCTCTGAGACGTACGAGCTCAGAGGTTGTATATCGATGGACATCAATCGCATGGCATGAATTTCCTGTGTGGCACGCCTAAGTGGAAATTGATCAAGGCTTCTGTTGAAAAGCAAAGTCTTGTGGTTGATGATCAAAGCACGGCCTGCGTGACATAGCTTTGTGTATAGCGTGAATTCGCGAGCCTCACACCTCGGTATGAGTCAAAAACGGGATAGGGACCGCTGGGAGGACAAGACGTTTCTTTCTAGCTACGGTGGTGTCAGTGCTTAAACTGGCTGACATTTATATTATTTTCACCTTTGTGGTTGTTGGATTGCGAGGCGCCTCGATTATAGGTCTGTAAGGACCGGGAAACGTGTGTTCAGGAATAACTTATCCTCAAATGTAAGAGTGGACCGGCCGAGCCAATTCCAAGGGTTACCCAGGGAGAGTAGTCCTGAGACATTTGCTAGAGTATCTCAAAGCGGAGAGGAGCTTGCCCCTTGCCTCGACTCATGACGGAAATCCAATTTCCAATACGAGATATTTCGGTTTTATTTGTAGAACCTAGTATGGAGACATAGTGGTATGGGACATTAATGCCGTCTATGATTGATATTTATGACTGAAATTGTTTTCACACTATACACTTATAATAGTATCAAATGGTTTGTTTTAAACGTACCAAGCATGTTTGGCTGTTATAAGGTAAAAACCCTATCCTCTGGCTTGCGTTGCATTGTGTGATGGGACCTGGATCTTATAATAGCTTCATTTTTCGAAAAAGCATTGCGTTGTTTATTCTTCTCACTGGTGTTCTTGGGAGGAAACCCGTTCTGTGTTATACGGCGTGGTCCCTTGAATTACTCTCTTTTAGAATAAAGATTAATAACTATTTTAGTTCTCATACCAGTCACATGACTGACATTGAGTTTATTGTTTTAACCTAAACTCTAGGTGCCCCAATTTTCGACAAGGGCAGCTAGTAGTTTTGGTTTTGCAGATTTATATTCATAGGATCCTGATTTACACCTGGAACGATACTCAGAAAGCTCTGTATCCGTGTATTACTTCTAGTTGTGTTTTGTATAATTTTCCACTGCGATGTATTTAAATGTAATTTAAATCTCTGATATTTTCTCTGTAATATTTATTCATACTCTGTATATTCTTGTATTCTGATGGAATTGTTGTAATAAACAATGAAATGTTCTTCTGTTTGCATTCTATTTTGTCGTGTTCTCAATGCAATCAGTGCTTTCCTTACCGGGGAAGTTCGGGTCGTGTCATATTTTTAACGTGTATATAAAATAAATAGTAATAAACAAATCGGATGATTTGTTTATATACACTGATTTGACTGATATTGATTGGGACGATAAATTTTACACATCGCACAACTGCACAAATAAAAATCTGTGTTTGTTGATTTGAAACCCAACACGGGTATTGGGAGGATATTTGACGTACACTAATCCCGATTGTTTAGTTTTATGTCAATCGATGGGTTATTAGACTGTGTAAGCGTTAATTATTTATATTTAATGCTTTTGCAGTTGTGTGGTGCACTCTGGATGATGGTTGATTATTTATCGTTGCTATTATATACGTGTGTTGTATAGAATCCATATAATTAACATTATATGGTAATTGATTGGGCCTCATTCCAATCTGGAAAATAAGGAATATTATAATAATTAATTCATGTGCTGAATAGAAAATAAATTCATGTGTGGAATAGAAAATAAATTCATGTGTTGAATAGAAAATAAATTCATGTGTTGAATAGAAGAAAATTTCATGTGTTGAATAGAATAAATATTCATGTGTTGAATAAAAATAAATATTCGTGTGTTGAATAAAAATATATATTCATGTGTTAAAGAAAATATTCATTTGTTGAATAGAATAACGAAGTTATTGAAATATATAAAGCCGTGTTGGTTAGATATGCGCCATTTTGACGCGAACGATATTTATATCGATTTTATTCGTTCTTATAATGAATATAGAAAAGGAAGTGATTCCAAAATATAATGTTTTGAAAATATTATCATCTATAAATTAATGATATGGAATATTCAATTTTGATTCTAAATTGAATATGAAGTTGAAATCGTTTTGAAAACGAATTTAAAACGATTTTTAAAATACGTTTTAAAAAGAAATTGACGAAATATATATAATACATATACGTATATATATATATATATAATGGCCTGAATAGAACCCGCCGCGCCGCGGCAGTTCGCGAATTTCATCCATTGACTTCGAATGGATATTATAGGAGATCCGACCGTCGGGTTCTCCTAAAATTGGAACCATTGGGTTCGTATCGAAAAGAGCTTTCTAACGAATATTAGATATTTGAAATCTAACGGTTGGATTTGGAATTATGTCCAAATCAAATTTGGAAAAGGTCGATGTAAGTGCAGTTCGATGGCCGTTGATGGAAATCGACTGTACGGGCCTTGATAAAATTATTAAAAATAGTAATAATTTATGTAAAATCATAAGAAATGATTTGTGAAGAATTGGGATGAAAAATTCCATATTTGAAAACATAAAAATAAAATTTTATCGAAATGAACTAGTTTTGAAATAGAATTATAATACCAATTATTTTTAAAATAAATAAAGTGGATTTGAAATGGTTTTGAAAATAACCAGAATTACCAATATATAAAGTGGAAATGGATTTGAATCGAAATTGTCTTTGGAATATTTCTATGTTCGATTTCGTGATTATGCAGATATTGTTATGGAAATTTGAAAGATATATTTATATCGTTATTTCCAATACAATATTGGTTGGTTGTAGAATTTGATATTGAATATAAGCCGATATATTTTCTATTCAGAGCCTTGTGTTTAATATCAAATGGGATTTGGGGTTTGTCATGAATGGTGTCTTCATTGACACTGTTCTTAAACCCAGTTGAGAAAAAGATTAAATCTTTTTATTTAGATTTAATGAAGTGTACCAATTAAATGATGTTTAATTGGAATTGAATTAGAATGTGATTTTGGGTTTATAGTGAACCGTGTTTTAAGTGACGTTGGTTCTTTAACTCAGTTAAAGACAGGATATGATTTCCCAAGTTAAACAATCATTAATATTGATTTTTGGGAAGATTAAAACTAAGTGGAGTTTTAATGAATCTTTAATAAGATTGAAATGATCAAGAATGGAGTGTCACCAGTTTTGCTCCGGACGATAGTTAAATCTTTAATTAGATATGAACGTGAAATGGTAATTAAATTTACCGATAACACCGTGGTGTTAGATATGAAGTATGACCAGTTTTACTTCATGGGATGAATAGGTTGGGATTGGGAAATAAAATAAATGATTACTCCGGTGTGGTTCGCTAATCCCGACTAGTTTGAATTGATATTCAAAAGAAGATTAAAGAATAAAATTAAAGAATTTATCTTTGATAAAATTAATGGGAACCTTTCCCCAAAGTATAAGAATATTTGAATAAAAGAATATTCTAAATTTGAATGAGGAGTATGTTGTGTTTGTGTCACACTTGTTTATTATATGCGCGAGTTATTCAGAAAGACCGGGTTTATCCCATTCTGAATAATTGATTCGACGTCGTGTCGAGGATGAAGACAGTGGTCGAAGACCGGAGGTCTTCACATCGTTTGGGTGATTACTGATGATCTTGATTGGGCTGTACACCTAAGAGGAGGGAATCGGTTAGTGATCATCGAGACATACTTGGAGATCGATGGATATGCGAGGTACAAGGTGCCTCCGGTTTCGTTCAGACCCAGAACGAACTTGTAAATGGACTGTGTGTCTGACATTGGATTTTATTCTGTGTGATTGATTTCTATCAAATATATATCTGTTCGGCGGCGGAGAATTTATTCTCTTGCTTAACGCCCTTCTCTGAGACGTACGAGCTCAGGGGTTACATATTGATGGATATCAATTGCATGGAGTGAATTGCCTGTGTGGCATGCCTAAGTGGCAAATGATCAAGGCTTTTGTTGAAAAGCAGAGTCTTGTGTTGATGATCAAAGCACGACCTGTGTGGCATGGCTTTGTTTAACGTTGATTCGCGAGCCTCACACCCCGTTTGTGAACCAGAAACAGGAGAGGACCTTAGGAAGGGCATGCGTTTCCTTCTAGCTAGGGTGGTGTCAGTGACCTACCAGCCCTGACATTTATATTGTTTTCACCTGTGTGGTTGTTGCTGTTGCGAGGCGCCTCGGATATATCGATGACTACGTGGAGCCGATGGAGGCATTAGGCTCATTTACGCCCCAAAGGGCGTGGAAACGTAGTGTTCAGGCATTTTAATCCACATCGGTGGACCGGCCCTGCCGCTCCAAAGGCTTGACTGAGTACTTGCCTGAGACATGGGCTAGTGTAACGACCTGGGATTTTCAAACCAGAAAATCAACATAAAACCCATGTTAATTATTCAGGTATCGAACATTCCAGATCATTAATAGAAAGAAGTTAGAGGGTGAGAATAGATATGATAGAAAATTAGAATACAAGAAGAAGAACACAATCAGAGTAAACGTGAATCTCACTACGGAATGAATAAAATATAATATACAACATAACTTTACAATAAAACAATATATTAACATTATCAGAGTACAACACTTACACACAGCGGAATTAACAATAAATATATAATCCTGAAGCCTCCTGCTTCAAGCTCCTCCAAGTATATTTGTAAAGACCTGAACTACTTGACTGCCCATACGAATTTGGGCACCCAAGAGTTTAGGGAAAACAAAACAAAATAAACTTTGGGTCAGTCATGGGACTAGTGTGAGTAAACTCAAATCATCGGTTTAACTTTTCAAAATCCTTTTCAAAAGAAAAGATAATCGTAAGACCGATCCACACATAGACGCGGATGGTTTTTACCTTACGATAACCCAAAACAGTTTGGAAACCAATACTTTTCTGATATTATAACAATGTCTAATCACAAGTAATTAACAATCTAGCAGAACGCTTGCATCTCACGTTCCACATATATAGAATACAAATCAAAATCGCGGGCGCTTATTAGAGATTGAATTCCGACTATGACAAGGTATGGGACCACCTGTCGATAGTGTATCTCTAGAGGCAAATACACTGGGTTCAACAAGAACGTCTTGCAACCCGGCCCACACATGACCGACCACTCATTTCGCTTGAGTGTATCGAATGTATACCACTAACGGTTGGGAGCTACCTACCGTCTTCCCGAAAAGGGACAGCATCGATAATAGATAAAAGAATGAAATGGATTTTCTCTAGATAGGTGATATACACCCTAATGGGAGCGACCCACTTAGCCATGCTGCCTGGCCGATTTCTGTCATTTCCTGGTTGATGAGGCTTGAGGTCATTACGTATCTTTTGAAACACTTGACCACCATTCACTTTGAATGCCACATCGTCATACCCGTCAAATCACAAATTGATTTCTTCAAAAATACCACGGGTATAAAGCTAAGAGAAACGAATTCCTCCACCACCAAACGTAAGTACGTTTGAAGAGATCAACTTACGCGATCCGTTAGATATACTCTGTCAGACATTCGTCCATTCACGTTTGTCCTGGGACTGGACAAACCGAAGGCACTATTCTGTAAACAGGATAGTCCTTGCATAACCCCGTCTTCAATATTTGATCACAACGCTAACGTCCATACAGAGTGGTTTTCAGATAATATATCTGATCCCGGTCTCTCCTTATTGACGACGGAAAAATGGTCAAAAACTTCGATAGTCGGTGATTTAACGATTAAAGAAAAACAGGTGTGCAAACAACGATATTATTGCCAGATGGAAATTCTATCGATCAATCATCATTCAAAGGTTTATTTCTTTTAATTAAATTATCATTAATTTATTCATTTTCCCTTTCTATATATTCGTAAATTCTTAGTTTCTAAATTTGGAAAAAACTTACTTTATAAATCACTTGGACCACACCACCATATTTACTTCTATCTCTTATTTCCTATATTGGAAACATTTCTGATCCTTATTTGGAAAACATTTCCAAACTCCTTCATTTGATTTAAACCGATGTTTAAATAAAACATCACTAAGCCAATTCAAACCATTTCACTCATTGGCTTAATCCACTTAACTAATCTTCACTATCGAACTTTACCCATCCCTTAGCTAAAACGAAGTCAATCAAGTTGGGGTATAATTATGACACGACCCGAACTTTCCCGTGTAGGAGAGCATGGATTACATTGAGGACAAGACAAATCAGAACGCAAACAGAAATATATTTCACTGTTAATTACAACAATTCCATCAGAATACAAGAATATACAGAGTATAAATAAATATTACACAGAAAATATCCGAGATTACAATAAATTACATAGCAGCGGAAAAACGATACAAACACAACTGAAAGTGATACACGGATACAGAGCTTTCCGAGCATCATTCCAGCTGTAAATCAGGATCCTGTGAATATAAATCTGCAAAACCAAAACTACTAGCTTCCCATGTCGAAAATAAGGGCACCCAGAGTTTAGGTTAAAAACAATAAACTCCATGTCAGTCATGTGACTGGTGTGAGAACTAAAACAGTTATTAATATTTATTTTAAAGTTCGGTAAATCAAGGGACCACGCCGTGTAACACGGAACGGGTTTCCTCCCAAGAATACCAGTGCATAAAACAAACAGCGCAATGCTAAATAAAGAAAATGAAGCTATTATAAGACCCAGGTCCCATCACATAATGCAACGCAAGCCGGAGGATAGGGTTTTTACCTTATAATAGCCAAAGCATGCTTGATACGTTTAAAACACATTATTTTGATATTACTATAAGTGTATAGTGTCAAAACAATTTCAATCATAAATATCAATCATAGGCGGCATGAATGACCCATACCACTATGTCGCCATACTAGGTTCTACAAATAAAACCGCAATATCATGTATTGGAAATTGGATTTCCGTCATGAGTCGAGGCAAGGGGCAAGCTCCTCTCCGATTCGAGACACTCTAGCAAATGTCTCAGGACCCCACTATTATCCTTTGGAACCTCCAAGGCCGGTCCTCTCTTACTTTTGAGGATTAATTATTCCTGAACACAAGTTTCTCGGTCCTATAGGACCTACATCCGAGGCGCCTCGCATCCAACAACCACATAGGTGAAAAGTATATAAATTTCAGCCAGTTTAAGCACTGACACCACCACTAGCTAGAAAGAAACGTCGTGCACTCCTTGGATCCTTATCCCCTTTTTGACTCATACCGAGGTGTGAGGCTCGCGAATTCATGCTAGACACAAAGCTACGCCACACAGGCCGTGCTTTGATCATCAACCACAAGACTTTGCTTTTCAACAGAAGCCTTGATCAATTGCCACTTACGCGTGCCACACTGGCAATTCACTCCATGCGATTGATGTCCATCGATATACAACCTCTGAGCTCGTACGTCTCAGAGAAGGGCGTTAAGCAAGAGAATAAATTCTCCACCGCCAAACAGATGTATATTTAATAGAGATCAATCAACACAGAATAAAATCCAATGTTAGACACACATTCCATTTACAAGTTCGTTCTGGGTCTGAACGAAACCGGAGGCACTTTCCTTGCATATCCATCCATCTCCAAGTACGTCTGGACGATCACCAACTGATTCTCTCCTTTTGGGTGTACAGCCCACTCAAGATCATCAGTAATCACCCGAACGATGTGAAGACTTCCGGTCTTCAACCACCGTCTTCATCTTCGACTCACCGCCGAATCGGTTATTCGGAATGGGTAGAAACCCGGCCTTTTTGAATAACCCACGTATATAATAAACAAATGTTATACAAACGCCTCATTCCAATTCAGAATATTCTTTTATTTACAAAATCACATTCTTAGGGGAAAGGTTCCCATTAATTTTATCAAAGATAAATTCTTCTAAATTTATTCTTTAATCTTCCTTTGGATATCATTTCAAACCATTTTATGGTTTTCCAAACTAGTCGGGATTAACGAACTACACCGAAGTAATTATTTGTTTTATTTCCCAATCCCAACCTATTCATCCCATGGAGAAAACTGGTAATACTCCATATCTAACACCACGGTGTTATCGGTAAATATTAATTACCATTTCACGTTCCAATCTAATTAAAGATTTATATATCGCTTTGGAGCAAAACTGGTGGTACTCCATTCTCGATCACCTTTCAGATTTGATAATTTAAATTATCAATTCACATTTCAATCTAATTAAAGATTCATTAAAACTCCACTTAGTTTTAATTTTCCCAAAATTCAATATCCTGACTTTAACTGGGTTAAAGAACCAATGTCATCTAAAACACGGTTCACGATAAACCCAAAATCACTTTAACTGGGCTTAAGAACGATGTTAATGAAGACACCATCCACGACAAACCCAAATCACGTTTGATATTAAATACAAGGCTCTGAATAGAAATTATATCGGCTTATATTCAATATCAAATTCTGAAACCAACAAATATCGTATTGGAAATAACGATATAAAATATATCTTTCAAATTCCCATAACAATATCTGTATAATCACGAAATCCAACATCGAAATATTCCTTAGATAATTTCGATTCAAATCCAGTCCAATTCACATATTGGGAATTTTGATTATTTTTAAAACCACTTCTAAATTCAATTTATTTATTTCAAAAATAAATTGATTTTAATACTAGTTCAAAACTAGTTCATTTCGATAAAAATATATTTTTATCCTTTCAAATGTGGAGTTTTTCATCCCAATTTTTCCAAAAACATTTCTTATGATTTCACACAAATTATTGATATTTTTAATAATTTTATCAAGGCCCGTACAGTCGATTTCCATCAACGGCCATCAAACAGCACTTACAATGACCTTTTCCAAATTTGATTTGGACATAGTTCCAAATCCAACCGTTATATTTCAAATTTATAATATTCATTGGAAAGCTCTTTTCGATACGAACCCAACGGTTCCTGTTTTAGGAGAATCCGACGGCCGGATTTCCCGCAACATCAATTCGAAGTCTATGGTTGAAATTTACGAACCACCGCAGCGCGGCGTGTTCTATTCAGGCCATTATATATATATAATATATATATATATATATTATATATTTCGTCGATTTCCTTTTAAAACGTATTTTATAAATCGTTTTAAATTCGTTTTCGAAATGATTTCAACTTCATATTCAATTTCGAATCAAAATTGAATATTCCACATCATCGATATACAAATGATAATATTTTCAAAACGTTATATTTTGAAATCACTTCCTTTTCTATATTCATTATAAAAACGAATATAATCGATATAAATATCGCTCACGTCAAAATGGCGCAACTCTAATCAACACGGCTTTATATATATTTCAATAAATTCGTTATTCTATTCAACAAATGAATATTTATTCTATTCAACACATGAATATATATTTCTTCTTACTTAAAATAAAAAGGTAAATTTTATTGTATAAATGTTTTATTCAACACATGAATACACTTTCAACACATGAATTCTCAACACATGAGCATCGTCAACACATGACTATTTATTCTATTCAACACATGAATTTTCTTTTATAATATTCATTATTTCCCAATTGGAATGAGGCCCAACCAATCACCATATAATGTTAATTATATGGATTCCATACAACACATGTATATAATAGCAACGATAAATAATCAACCATCATCCAAAGTGCACTACACAACTGCATAAGCATCAAATATAAATAATTAACGCTCACACAGTCTGTCGACCAATCGATCGACATAATATTAAATAACTGGGATTAGTGTACACCAAATATCATCCCAACACCCGTGTGGGGTTTCAATCAATCAAACACGGATTTTTATTGGTGCAGTTAGGCGATGTGTAAAATTTATCGTCCCAATCAATATCAGTCAAATCAGTGTATATAAACAAATCGGCCGATTTGTTTATAAATATTTATTTATTCACATTCACGTTAAAAATTATATTTTTAACGACAATTAATTTATTTCAACACATGAATATTTATTTTTCAATCATTCCACAACACAATCAATTTTCACAACACATCAATCAAACATACAAGCCATCCATGGTCTGTGGACGACGGGTTTACAGTGCTACTAAACACCGTCTGCATCCTAGTATATATTTATAACTAGAAAACAAGATTTAAAGTGAGAAGTTCTCACAGAGGGTTCCACTCCGCCGTGCATTGCTTTTGAACTGCTGAACCGTCTGGATTTGTTTGAAATGCTAATTGCAGTCCTTTTCTCGCGGTTCACAATAAAAATTATATTTTTATTGCTTTATTCTAATAAATAAAAACCATATTTTTATTTCTACCTCATATATTTTTACCACGTTTCTTTCTATATAAAAATTATATTTTTATATATATTTCGACTTCTTATACAAAGATCGAATTTTTATATCATCACTATAAAAATCACATTTTTACTTCATTATATATATATAATAAAAATCAGATTTTTATTTCGCTACATATATAAAGATAATATTTTCATATTCTCTACCTTATAAATAATTATATTTTTATAATCTCTACTATATAAAAATCATATTTTTATATTCTCTAGTATATAAAAATTCTATTTTTAATCCGCCACCCATATAAAAATCGAATTTTTATCTTACTATTCAAATAAAAATTATATTTTTATATTGTTTTTCCATATAAGATGATCATATTTTTACTCCCTACATGTAATAAAAAATATATTTTTATTGCTCTACTATAATAAAAATTATATTTTTAACTTTTTGCTTACATAAAAATTATATTTTTTACATTACTAAAAATCGTATATTTTTCTTTGACTAAAAATCATATTTTTATATGAATAAAAACCTCCTCTTTATATAAATAAAGATCCCATCTTTTCTAAATCAAAGATATGATTTTCTTTAAGCAAAAATACGATCACTCCTAAACAAAAATGCGACCTTTCCTGTATATAAAAAAACCTTCCTTTCTTGTATTTTAAAAAAAAAAATTCTTTCTTGTATTAAAAAAAACTTTACCATATCTAAATCATAGTTTTACCATTTCAAAATCATGGTTTTCCAAGACTAAAATCATAGGTTTAAATCATAGAAAGCTTACATTGATTTCCCTAATACATTAAATCAGAAAAAGAAAATTAAATAAACCAAAATAAATAAATTAACACTTACAGTTCAAAAAGGGAGAGAGGGGGGTGTTTCACGTCGGTCTTGGTCGAATGGGGAGGCGGGCAGGGTTCGCCGGAGGCGCGTTGTGGCACGAGGTGGTTCACGGTGGGGTGGGGGCCTCACGCGTTGGTCTCCGGGTCGGAGTTGAGCGCGATACGACGGGGGAAGACGAACGGAGGCAACGCGCTGAGGAGGAAAGGGGGGGTAGGCACATTGATCGGCGGCACTGACCATCGGGGGGGGGGGGGGGGGGGGCGACGGGTCTGTTTTCCCTTTTTTTATTTGAGATCTGAATTCGAGGAAGAGAATAAGGAAGGGGGGCAAGGTATATGTAATTTATTTTATTTATTTATTTTCCTTTTACTTTACTAACAGTTGACTTTTATATCAAACTCCAATTGGGACCCACCGACTATCATCCCTAGCGTTTTGCCCCCCCTTCCGAACACAATGGGATATGTTTCGTAAGTCAATTCGGCCGTTACGATCAGTTTTCGTCAAATTCAACATATATATTGAATTTGAATGCACATTTCAATCTACTGGAGCCACATACTAACAAGAAAATTTCCTGAAAAATATTTTCTAGCTTCATATTGACAATACGGTCCTAACAAAACTGATTTTGTTGAATTCTGAGACCGTTAGAAAAATGGCCAATTTCCAGTCGATTAAAATCAACTAAAACTGTTCAAACGCGTTATCCTTTGCCATGCTCACATATTGATTCGAAAAATTACGAAAATTGGAATCTAGCAATAACTTGACATCACGGATCCAACAAAAGTGGTTTCGTCGAAATCCGAGGTTGTTTGCAAAATGGCTATTTTCAAGGGCCTGAATTCCATAGCGACTATTCTAAATTTTCAACTGGACATAACTTTTTATCCCCGCTATGAAATTTCAATTTTTCAGATTCATTGGAAAGATATTCTCAAATAGATTCAAATATTTTTGGGTTCACTAAAATCCGATTTATTTTTCACCCGGTACATTCGTTTGAAGTTTGAAAACGAATTTTCGAACTACCGCGCCATTTTCAATTCCTTTTATAATTAAAACAAAATTTTTATATTCTAACGACGACGTATATAAATATACATCCGAATTCTATTCAAAATAAATTTATCGTTGTTAATATTTAAAATAATTCATTTTAAATATTCAAAATTAGCTAAAATTGCCAAAATAAAATTTTTAAACTGCCTTGCATTTTCTGGGTTGTTACAAATTACCTCTCAGACCTTAACTGAACAACATTTCTAGCTTCGAAATAGATAAAGTTCACCTTTCCAATCTTTAACAAACTTCCTTACGTAACTCTCGGATTCTATTTACAAACGCACTTCTTTGTTTAAAACATTTATTTAACTATAACATTATAATCCCTACTTTTGAAATATCCAACTTCAGAGTATAACTTTTATTCCTTAATTTAACTAACTAACTAAACCACTAATTTATTAATAAATAAGTAAACCTTGATTAAAATCGGCAAGTAAATATTACTTTCCCGAATTCCGATATAATCGAATTCAATGAATAATTTACTTTTCGAATAATCTCTATTCGATAACTCCTTTTCGAATAAACTACATTCGATAACTCTTTCTTCGAATATCTATATTCGATCATCTCTCTCCGAATAACTATATTCGATTAACTCCCTTTGAATGATTTACATTCGATTAACCCTCTTCGAATGTTTTACATTCGATTAACTCTCTTCGAATAAACTATATTCGATTAACTCCTTTGAATTAACTCATTCAGACTAACTCAACTTTATTAACTTACTTGATTAACTCATTTTATTTAACTCTTATTGAATAACTAATATTCGATTACCTTATATTCGAATAACTATGTCTGTTTTAACTTTATTTCGAATAGCTAATATTCGATTTAACTCCATTCGCTTGACTCTAGATCGCAACGATCACAACGGTTACGCCTGATTCCCTTAGGAAACATCCGACCGCCATAGGCTATCTGCAGCCCTGCGAATTACGCTAGCAGTCGTACGAAATGGCAACACATCCTAAATAACTATGTTGACTAACTCTATCTCAAATAACTATGTTCAATTTTCTCTAATTTGATTAATTCTAACTCTAACTGATTAACTCTAACTGATTAACTCTACGTTTATTCAGTTTCAAATATCGATGTTGAAATCGATTCTTATTTCTCTACATAAGTTCTGACTTATATATCCTATTTATCCAATGATAAACATCCTATTTAATTTATAAAATATTATTTATAAATTTATCTCTCCATCTATCTGTTAGAATAGATTCTATTTAAAAACTTTTCTTTAAATCCATAACACATTATACCCGTGTGCGAAGCACGGGTCTAAACATTTCAAATGCAAAATTCTCCTTTTATACAATTCTAGTCACTTTCCAAGTATCTCCTTTTAAAATTAATTTATTTACCAAATAATTTTTCCTTTTGATAATTCTGTTTATTCTATAAAATATTCTCTATTTATAAAATCTATTGAATTATAAGTAATTCCTTTGATAATCTAACTAATTCTTTTTCTATTTACTTTACATATATTTCCCCTTTCTATTCTACTTATTTTTCAAATAAATATCCCTTTTCAACTCTATTTGTAAATAGTTACAAATATTTCTTTTTCAATTCTATCTGTAAATGTTTACAAATATTTCCCTTCAATTCTACCTATTTGATTACCAAATAAATATCCCTTTTTAATCTATTTATTTTCTAAATAAATAGTTTTCTTTTTATAAAATCTTTTGATTTTATATATATTTCTTTTTCAATATAACATTGAAAAATTCCTTTTTAACATTCCAGTATTCTTTCTAGTATTTAACATACCATATAACAATGATCGGTATCATTCCAACATAAAAAATCAACAACAGATTTCATATCACATCATATAACACAATATATGAAAAACAGTAAAATAAATGTTGAGGAACCCAGTTGGGTCCCTCCGACCTGTTTCCCTGCATCCATAGATGTTAAACAATAAAATTAACTTCAATCTCATCTTACTATGAAATATTCTGCTAAACAAAATCAATATTTGATTAACGACTTATATTTATATCCTTATCTATATTTTCAATCAACTGACTAGCAGTTCAACCAAATAGCCAACACACAACAAACAACCATTATCTATCAGTTATAAGAGTACATTATAAAAATATAACTAGGAAGAGTTAGTGAGATTTACTCACCTTTCGCGTTAACCGTTAAATAACGATTTGCATTAGTTGATTCTGATCAGACAATTTATTTCGCCATAAATTGTAACGAGCTCCAATCCACTCCCAGTCAGTTCCAGTGCATAGCCGTCGTCCATACGATCCCAACGGATCCGACGGTTCGAAATTCTGATATCGTATGATCAAGATATGATTTACACAAGTTATTACACGATTTTAATTTAAATTAGACTTAGAGAAATGAAAAAGGGGCCTCACCCACTCTTACTTTCTCAGCCCGTTCCCATTAAAGCCCATACCACCACTTTAATTCCTTCTTCCCCAAAGACAACCTGTTGCCTGCTCCTCCTAAGCCATTTTTCGCATTCAAGCTTTCAACTTATATCCATTTATGATTCACAAATTAATAAATTATTTGCACCACCCTCCTCATCTTCGTCTTCTCCTCAACTTTGACAACTCGCAACGCTGCACCAACCCCCCTACGAATCGCGACATCGTACAGGTGCCTAACAGTACCGACTTTATCTACCATCGATCCTAGCCAAAATCACTACACAACTACTGCTCGACGTGATAACCCATAAAACAATAACGAATACCTCCCACAAAACTCAGAAACCCCAAATATTCAAACCCTAGTTCGCCTTGCTATTTTCCACAAATGCAAACTGACGTCGAACACAGTAAAATTGTTACGAGATCAAAGCCTTCGCCAACACAATATCAAATATATAAAGCATATGATTTAAAGGATTTTATTATGATTTCTTGAGGATTTTAAATTTCACGATTTTATTTTCTGAGATGAAGAAAAGAACGACGCATTTGTCTGTTGAGTTTGGAGAATGAAATTTAGTTTTAGGAATAGTTAAGGGTATTATATAGGTAGGTTTTAATATTTCTTTATTGATTATAAAATTTTATTTTAAGCAATCGCTGTTTTTCTGTGTCCTCTAAAATTCCTGTGATCACACATGGCCCCCAAAAATCACGAAAATGGACATGTAGTTACTGTTCGACATTATGAACCCAACGAAATTGGTTTTGTCAAATTCCGACTTCGTATGCTCACACAGGGTATTTTTAAATTCAAATTATCGTCTGTTTTTCCACATTAAAACCCCATACGGCCACATACTGACTTCAAAAATCACGGAAATTGAAATCTAGCAATAATTTAATATTGCGGATCCAACAAAATTAGTTTCGTTGAATTCTGAGGTCGTTTGCAAAACTGGCTGTTTTTAAAGCCCTAAATAACCCATTTAAATATATAAATATATTTATAAACATTTAAATTTAATATTTAAAAATAAATATTATTGTATATATTCACAATAGAATATCATATAGCTCCACTGAGATTTATAACTCGATATTTCAAATCCAGTGTTACATCGATATTCGATTTATATTTTAAAAATCCATTTTAAAATATAAATAAATCGATATAAATTATAAAGGAATTCCATAGCGACTTTTCTAAAATTTTATTTGGACATAAATCAAAATCTACACGACGAAATCCCGATTTTTCTCTTCCATTAGAAAAATATACTTCACCGGCTCCTAGCGTTTCTTGTTTCACAGAAATCCGATTTAAAACGAATCATGTACATTCAGTTGAAGTTCAAATCGCTAAATAGCGAACTGCATCACCATTACGAGCTCGATTATAATTAAATTATAATTATACGTTCAAAGTGTTGTTAAATAATATATTCGTTATTATAATTTAATTCGAAACTGAATATATATATATATTAAATAATCCAATTCACACTATATTGTGAATTCCACTACACTCGTTTATTTCTGAATTAAATATATTATTCTATTATTTATTTTAATTAAATATTCAATATTATTTAATTCTGGTCATTTTAAATAACCAAACCATTATTTAAATAATTAAATAAATTAATTATATCGCTGAAAAATGCGGGTCGTTACAGCTAGATTGTCTCGAATTCGGTAGAGGACTATCTTTTGCCTCGGTTCACAGATGGAAATCCAACTTCCAATACGTGACCTTACGGTTTTGATTATAGAGCCTAGTATTGGCGACATAGTGGTATGGGGCACTTATGTCGTCTATGATTGATATTTATGATTGAAATTGTTTTGACGCTATACACTTATAGTAATAATAAAAGATGAAATTTAGCGTATTAAGCATTCTTTGGCTATTATAAGGTAAAACCCTATCCTCCGGCTTGTGTTGCATTGTGTGATGGGACCTGGGTCTTATAATAGCTTCATTGTTCTTTATTTAGCATTGCGTTATTGTTTTATGCACTGGTATTCTTGGAAGGAAACTCGTTCCGTGTTATACGGCGTGGTCCCTTGATTTATATAACTTTAAAATAAAGATTAGTAATTGTTTTAGTTCTCACACCAGTCACATGACTGACCTAGAGTTTATTGTTTTAACCTAAACTTTGGGTGCCCCTATTTTCCGCACGGGCAGCCAGTAGTTTTGGTTTTGCAGATTTATATTCACAGGATCCTAATTTACAGCTGAAGAGATACTCGGAAAGTTCTGTACCCGTGTATTACTTCCAGTTGTGCATTGTATTATTTTCCGCTGCTATGTAATGTATTGTAATCTCTGATATTTTATGGTGTGTAATATTGATTCATACTCTGTATATTCTTGTATTCTGATGAAATTGTTGTAATAAACAATGATATGTTCTTCTGTTTGCGTTCCGATGTGTCTTGTTCTCAAAGCATCCGCTCTTTCCTTCACGAGGAAGTTACGATTTCTTATATTTGGTATCAGAGCTTTGGTTTACAGAGCTCCGAGAACAAGACATATTAGAACCAAACGAAAGAATTCATCAGAAATTGGATTAGTAATATTCAATGGGAATGACTCGTTAGAGATGGGATCAGTAGTATCCTACAACGAGTGTGAAGAGTATATAAATAAAATTGAAAACGAATTTTGTTTTGAAAATCTAAATCAATTATACGTATTTGAATATTTATTTGTATTAAATTTGGGCAATTCAATATATAAAGATTTTGCATATACGTCTGATCCATGGGTATTCAAAGTTTTAATATATTGGGTAGATATAGAGTTACACTCTAGTCGCCCGGGGATGATTCTGATGATTGATATATCATCATCAGAATTTATATTCGAGTGACGAAGGTGTGATATTTATATATTTCCAATTGACTGGTGTGAGAACCAAAATTAGATAGGGCTTATTATTGTGATTTGGCATCAAAAATCTGATTTTTGGACTATATATCAAAGTTATGAATTTGAAAAGCTAATCAACTAATTGATTGCTGATTGTGTTGTTTGATTATTGTTTGATTAATTAAATGTTGAACCTTTAGCCAAATTGAACCGAATAGTGAGTTGTATTGAAAATTTGTCGCATTTGCATGCATATACATGTACTTACATTGAACAGGTCATAGCAAGGAGGCTAGAGAAGAGGAATAAAATTGTTTGCCTGACAAATAGGTACATGTTTATTGTATTTCTTGGGTTTTTGATGATTTTATGAGCCGATTGGTTGTTTCTTTTTCTTTTTGGATTGGTAAGGGCCATGAGAGGCTATTTGAAATATCCCGAAGTCCCCGGGGCAGGGGAGGTTATGGCGAAATTTTTCGAAAATTTAGGGTGTTAGCCAAATTTTTGAAAAATTAGAAAAGTTCTTAGAAACTGAAAAGTTGAAGAACTTAAGCCATAATGAAAATAATGGAAGTTGATTTGATTTGTAAAACAACTTTCAGCTTCATTCCATTTCGGGGACGAAGAGTTTTAAGTGGGGGAGATTGTATAACCCGGAAATCCGAGCCAATTTAAAATTTTTATTTTGGCTATTTTATTGAATTTTGAATATTTAAAATGAATTATTTTAAATAATAACGATGAGAAATTTATTTTGAATAGAATTAGAATGTACATATTTATATAGATCGACATTAGAATATAAATATTTTATTTTAATTATAAAAGGAATTAAAAATGGCGCGGTAGTTCGAAAATTCGATTTCAAAATTCAAATGAATGTACAGGATTCAAAATAAACCGGATTTCAGCGAACCAAAAATATTAGAATCTATTTGAGAGTATCTTTCCAACGAATCCGAAAAATAGAAATTTCGTAGCAGGAATTAAAAGTTACGCCCAGTTGAAAATTCAGAATAGTCATTATGAAATTCTGGCCCTTAAAAATGGAAATTTTGCAAACGACCTTCATTTTCGACGAAACCACTTTTGTTGGATCCGTGATGTCTAGTTATTGCTAGCATCCAAAATTCGTAATTTTCCGAATCAATATGTGAGCGTGGCACAGGAAAACGTGTTTTGACAGTTTTAGTCAATTTCGATCGACCAGAAAATGGCCATTTTTCAAACGGTCTCAAAATTTGATGAAATTAGTTTTGTTAGGACTGTATCGTCAATACGAAGCTAGAAAATATTTTTCGGGAATTTTTAGAGTTCCTATGTGACCCCAGAAAATTGAAATGTGCGTTCAAATTCAATATATAGAGTTATATTTTAATTTCTGCGAAAACTGGTCGTAACAATCGAATTGGCTTGCGAAACATATCCCATTGTGTTCGGAATGGGGGTAATTAGCTAGGGACGACAGTCGTTGGGACTGGATTGGAGTTCGAATGAAATGCTAACTTTTGGATAATAAAATAAATAAATAAATAAATAAATATAAAATTATATATATAACTCTCTTTTCTTCCCTCCCCTTCCTCATTACCGGGTCAACGTTAGGAATTTAAAAAAAAAGGAAAAAAACCCGATCTGGAAATCGACGGAGCTCCTTCCCCTCCCCCTCGTCGATCGCTTCGCCACCCCCTTCAGCTACCTCCGTGCTTCCTTCTTCCCCCTCCCCTATGGCTCTTCTCTCTCACCCCCCTCGACGCGAAGACCCACAACCCTCCTCCGCGCCCTAGCCCCCAAATCCTCCAACACCTCCCCCTATAGGCTGCGCCGCTGCAGCATTGACCACCCCAACCCCCCCGGCCTGAGCCACCGCCTCAGGTGCTCCTCCGACCCAAACCCAACGATGAAACCTTCCCCCTCCTCTGAAGATGCAAAAGTGAGTGTTTATTTAAATTTCTTTACGGTTTTTACATAGATTAAAACCCTGATTTTTATAATAATGGTTTGAGTATAAAAATTTGATATATATATATATATATGTATATAACAAGTGTAAAAAATTGATTTTTTATATATGTAAGGCGAGATAAAAACTAGATTTTTATTTATATAAAAAGCAAAATAAAAAGGTTATTTTTATTTTAAAAAAGTAGAGATTAAAAATATAATTTTTATATGAAGTAGAGATTAAAAATATAATTTTTATATGATGTAGAGATTGAAAATATATTTTTTATATGATGTAGAGATTAAAAATATAATTTTTGTATGACGTAGAGATTAAAAATATAATTTTTATATGATGTAGAGATTAAAAATATGATTTTTATATTATAGAGATAATAAAAATATGATTTTTATTATATATATATTGAAATAAAAATGTGATCTTTATAGCGTCGAAATAAAAATTCAATCTTTATATTAGGAGTAGAAATATAAAAATATAATTTTTATATAGAAAGAAGCGATAAAAATATATGATTTTTTATATATGAACTGTCATTGTAAAAATGTGATTTTTAATGTGAACAGCGGGAAAAGATAGCGACGGTAACAACGGAAATCAAAACGGAATCCATACCATTCAGAAATAGAGAATGGAGTAGTGGAACCCAAAGGTGAGAACTTCTCACTTTAATTCTTGTTTTCTAGTTAAAAATATATACTAGGATGCAGACGGTGCTTAGCAGCATCCGACACCCGTCGTCCACAGAACATGGATGACTTGTTTGTTTGATTGCTGTATTGTGAAATTTGATTATGTAATGTGGAATGAAATAAAATATTTTATAGTTAAAATATGATTTTTAATGTGTATATAAAATAAATGGTAACAAACAAATCAGACGATTTGTTTATATACACTAATTTGATTGATATTGATTGGGACGATAAATTTTACACATCGCCTAACTGCACAAATAAAAATCTATGTTTGTTGATTTGAAACCCTACACGGGTATTGGGAGGATATTTGACGTACACTAATCCCGATTGTTTAGTTTTATGTCAATCGATGGGTTGACAGACTGTGTATGCATTAATTATTTATATTTAATGCTTATGCAGTTGTGTGGTGCACTCTGGATGATGGTTGATTATTTACCGTTGCTATTATATACGTGTGTTGTATAGAATCCATATAATTAACATTATATGGTAATTGATTGGGCCTCATTCCAATTTAGAAAATAAGGAATATTATAATAATAAATTCATGTGTTGAATAGAAAATAAATTCATGTGTTGAATAGAAAATAAATTCATGTGTTGAATAGAAGAAAAATTCATGTGTTGAATAGAATAAATATTCATGTGTTGAATAAAAATAAACATTCATGTGTTGAATAAAAATATATATTCATGTATTGAAGAAAATATTCATTTGTTGAATAGAATAACGAAGTTATTGAAATATATAAAGCCGTGTTGGTTAGATATGCGCCATTTTGACGCGAACGATATTTATATCGATTTTATTCATTCTTATAATGAATATAGAAAAGGAAGTGATTTCAAAATATAATGTTTTGAAAATTTTATCATTCATAGATTAATGATATGGAATATTCAATTTTGATACGAAATTGAATATGAAGCTGAAATCGTTTTGAAAATGAATTTCAAACGATTTTTAAAATACATTTTAAAAGGAAATTGACGAAATATACATTACATAGATATATATATATATATTATATATATAATGACCTGGATAGAACGCGCCGCGCCGCGCCGCGGTAGTTCGCGAATTTCGACCATTGACTTCGAATGGATATTACAGGAGATCCGACAGTCGGATTCTCCTAAAACTGGAACCTTGGGTTCGTATCGAAAAGGGCTTTCTAACGAATATTAAAGATTTGAAATCTAACGGTTGGATTTGGAAGTATGTCCAAATCAAATTTAGAAAAGGTCAATGTAAGTGCAGTTCGATGGCCGCTGATGGAAATCGACTGTACGGGCCTTGATAAAATTATTAAAAATAGTAATAATTTTTGTAAAATCATAAGAAATGATTTGTGAAGAATTGGGATGAAAAACTCCATATTTGAAAAGATAAAAATAGATTTTTATCGAAATGAACTAGTTTTGAACTAGAATTATAATACCATTTATTTTTAAAATAAATAAAGTGGATTTGAAATGGTTTTGAAAATAACCAGAATTTCCAATATATAAAGTGGAAATGGATTTGAATCGAAATTATCTTTGGAATATTTCGATGTTGGATTTCGTGATTATGCAGATATTGTTATGGAAATTTGAAAGATATATTTATATCGTTATTTCCAATACGATATTGGTTGGTCGTAGAATTTGATATCGAATATTAGCCGATATGTTTTCTATTCAGAGCCTTGTGTTTAATATCAAATGTGATTTGTGGTTTGTCGTGAATGGTGTCTTCATTGACACTATTCTTAAACCTAGTTGATAAAAAGATTAAATCTTTTTATTTAGATTTAATGAAGTGTACCAATTAAATGATGTTTAATTGGAATTGAATTAGAATGTGATTTTGGGTTTATAGTGAACCGTGTTTTAAGTGACGTTGGTTCTTTAACTCAGTTAAAGACAGGATATGATTTCCTAAGTTAAACAATCATTAATATTGATTTTTGGGAAGATTAAAACTAAGTGGAGTTTTAATGAATCTTTAAATAGATTGAAATGATCGAGAATGGAGTGTCACCAGTTTTGCTCCGGACGATAGTTAAATCTTTTATTAGATTTGAACGTGAAATGGTAATTGAATTTACCGATAACACCGTGGTGTTAGATATGAAGTATGACCAGTTTTATTTTATGGGATGAATAGGTTAGGATTGGGAAATAAAATAAATGATTACTCCGGTGTGGTTCGCTAATCCCGACTAGTTTGAATTGATATTCAAAAGAAGATTAAAGAATAAATTTAAAGAATTTATCTTTGATAAAATTAACGGGAACCTTTCCCCAAAGTATAAGAATATTTAAATAAAAGAATATTCTAAATTGGAATGAGGCGTATGTTGTTTTTTTGTAACACTTGTTTATTATATACGCGAGTTATTCAGAAAGACCGGGTTTATCCCATTCTGAATAACTGATTAGACGTGGTGTCAAGGATGAAGACGGTGGTCGAAGACCGGAGGTCATCACATCGTTTGGGTGATTACTGATGATTTTGATTTGGCTGTACACCCAAGATGAGGGAATCGGTTGGTGATCGTCCAGACGAACTTGGAGATCGATGGATATGCGAGGTACAAGGTGCCTCCGGTTTCGTTCAGACCCAGAACGAACTTGTAAATGGACTGTGTGTCTGACATTGGATTTTATTCTGTGTGATTGATTTCTATTAAATATATATTTGTTTGGCGGCGGAGAATTTATTCTCTTGCTTAACGCCCTTCTATGAGACGTACGAGCTCAGGGGTTATATATTGATGGATATCAAACGCATGGAGTGAATTGCCTATGTGGCATGACTAAGTGGCAAATGATCAAGGCTTTTGTTGAAAGGCAGAGTCTTGTGGTTGATGATCAAAGCACGGCCTGTATGGCATAGCTTTGTGTAACATTGATTCGCGAGCCTCACACCCCGGTTGTGAACTAGAAACGGGAGAGGACCTCAGGGAGGGCATGCGTTTCCTTCTAGCTAGGGTGGTGTCAGTGACCTACCAGCCCTGACATTTATATTGTTTTCACCTGTGTGGTTGTTGCTGTTGCGAGGCGCCTCAGATATATCGGTGACTATGTGGAGCTGATGGAGCCATTGGGCTCATTTGCGCCCCAAAGGGCGGGGTAACCCAGTGTTCATGCATTTTAATCCACAACGGTGGACCGGCCCTGTCGCTCCAAAGGCTTGACTGGGTACTTGCCTGAGACATGGGCTAGATTGTCTCGAATTCGGTAGAGGACTAACTTTTGCCTCGGTTCACAGATGGAAATCCAACTTCCAATACGTGACTTTGCGGTTTTTATTGTAGAGCCTAGTATTGGCGACATAGTGGTATGGGGCACTTATGCCGTCTATGATTGAAATTGTTTTGACACTATACACTTATAGTAATAATAAAAGATAAAATTTAGCGTATCAAGCATTCTTTGGCTATTATAAGGTAAAACCCTATCCTCCGGCTTGTGTTGCATTATGTGATGGGACCTGAGTCTTATAATAGCTTCATTGTTCTTTATTTAGCATTGCGTTGTTGTTTTATGCACTGATATTCTTGGGAGGAAACCCATTCCATGTTATACGGCGTGGTCCCTTAATTTACCTAACTTTAAAATAAAGATTAATAACTGTTTTAGTTCTCACACCAGTCACATGACTGACCTGGAGTTTATTGTTTTAACCTAAAATCTGGGTGCCCCTATTTTCCGCATGTGCAGCTAGTAGTTTTGGTTTTGTAGACTTATATTCACAGGATCCTGATTTACAACTGAAACGATACTCGGAAAGCTCTGTATCCGTGTATTACTTCCAGTTGTGTATTGTATTATTTTCCGTTGCTATGTAATGTATTGTAATCTATGATATTTTATGGTGTGTAATATTGATACATACTCTGTATATTCTTGTATTCTAATGGAATTGTTGTAATAAACAATGAAATGTTCTTCTGTTTGTGTTCCGATGTGTCTTGTTCTCAAAGCATCCGCTCTTTCCTTCACGGGGAAGTTACAGGTTCTTATAACGGCGATTGAAGACCGGCGATCTACACATCGAAAGGATAACTACTGATGCTCGACATTGGTTAGCTCCTAGTAAAGGGTTAAAGTGGTAGTTGTCCGGACGTACTTGATGATTTTCTGGATAAGCGAGCACCTCTCTTCCATATTAGACATACGGGACGAGGAATAAGGTGATTCCGGTTTCGTTCAGACCCAGAACGGACTTGTAAATGGATGTGTGTCCGACATTGGATTTCATTCCATGTAAACTGATTTCCATTTAATATATATCTATAGGTGGCGAAGAATTATTTCTCTTGCTTAACACCCTTCTCTGAGACGCATGAGCTCAGAGGTTATATATTGGTAGTTATCGATCGCATGGCGTGAATTGTCAATGTGACATGCCAAGATGCAACCGATCAAGGCTTTTTTTGAAAAGCAGAGCCTTGTGGATGATGATAAAAGCATAGCCTATTTCGGCATAGCTTTGTGTATAATGTTACCTCGCGAGCCTCACACCCCGGTAAGAGTCAGAAACAGGACAAGGGAACGCAGAGAGTGCACATGTTTCTTTCTGGCTAGAAGTGGTATCATGGTTTTGCAAGCCCTGACATTTTACTTATGTGGTTGATGGAATGAGGCGCCTCGGATATATTGGTCGATAGTGACCATTTTATAGGTCTAATAGGATCGGGAAGCGTGTGTTCAGGAATTGCCAATCCACTAAAGTATTTGTGGACCGGCCCTGCAGGATCCAAGGTTCGCCAACGTCTGAATCCTGAGACATTGCTAGAGTGTCTCGAATCAGTAAGGAGATCGTCCCTAGCCTTGAATCATGATGGAAACCCAATTTCAAATACGACATTACGGTTCTGATTGTAAACCTATATATGGCGACATAGTATATGGTAGCTATGCCGTCTAGGATTGATACATTTACTTTGAAGTATTTTTGAAACTAATTAGACACTAATAATAATATTAAAATTTTATTTTCTACGTATCAAGCGTTTTTTATCATTATACGATAAAACTCTATCCTCCAGTTTGTGTTGCATTGTGTGATGGGACTTGAGTCTTAAAATGATTTCATTTCTAAAAAGCATTGCGTTGTTTTTGAAATAAAATTTATTAAACATATGCACTAGCAATCCAATGGAGTAAACCTGTTTCGCGTTAGCGGCGTGGTCCTGTGATTAGCCATATTGTTAGTTAAGAAAGATTTCTCATACGAGCCCATGACTGACTCGTAGTTTGTTTGACTTTGCAAACTCGGGTGCCCTCTTTTCACACAGGCAGCCAAGTGACAGGTTTAGGTGTGGATAAATTCTGGATTGGAGCTTGCTTAAGGTAGAAGATCAAGAACATTTTCCTTTTTATCTTTTTATTGCTACTTGATACATTTAGACATTATTGATCTTTGATGTATTTGATGGAGTTGAGACTTATTTCTCTTTTTGTTGAGACTTCTATTTGGTAAGTGTATCATGTGACTGCGTACTCTGATGTCTTTGGATGTTATGATGACAATTTCTATTTTCGGTGCAATGATTTATGTGTTATGATGTTATCTGAGATCTGTTACTATAGTAATTATGTTATGCCCCTATGATTATCCTTACTTTCGTACCACGGAATTTTGGGGACGTCACAGTTGGCATCAGAGCTAAAGGTTAACCTTAGCTTCAGAGCATAACATTTTTAGATCAATTCGTCTAGATAGAATCGGCAATATTCTAAGGCGAGTAGCTCATTAGAGAGAGGATTAGTAATATCCTAAAATGAGCACAGTAGAATAGCACATATTAATCAGTCATTACATTATCATTGTCTTATCATATGCCTCTACTTTTAACCTTTTCTTTAAAATTATCATTTCTGTTAGTCTGACTCTTTCTTTGATGGTACAGAACTAACAAATACTGAGCGCAAGAGCGAGAGCTAGAGCCCAAGCCAGAGGTGGGGATAGAGGACCAGCTAGAGATGAGACTTCCACTGCTCAGGGGCAGCCCACTACAGAGGCTGTAATACCACCCCCACAGCCATTTGACTTGGATAAAATGTCCAAGAAGTTCAGAAATTTAAGGGGCGTATCCTTTACAGGGCGAGAGACTGTGATTGAGGCACAGGCATGGCTAAAAAACTAGAAGAAATTATTTAAAGGCCTGTAATTAGAAGATCATCGCAAGTGCTTTTGGCAACATGGCTATTGAAAGACGAAGCTGAAAATTGGTGGGATACAGTCAAAATTGGCAATAATGTGGCCGACATGTCATGGGCCTGATTCAAAGAGCACTTCAACGATAAGTTTATCCCTCCGTAGGAAGTAGAACGACTCCACAATCAATTTGCCAATCTACAGCAGGGAGATATGACAATTTCAGAATATGTGCGGAAATTCGAGGAACTCTCACGCTACGCTCCAGAGTTAGTTCAGGAACCAGTGCAGAGGAACAAAAGATTCATCAATGGCCTCTCCAAGAAATACCTGAACAGAGTCATAGCTCTGTCAGACCTTACGTTTTTGATGATGACAAACAATATACACATATATCATATGTTTAATGCAGGAACTATACAACGAAGAGATACACCAGGGAAGAATCAAGATTACAAGGATACTTAGTCATAAAGAGTATATTTCTCTCGTATAATTAGATAGGTTGAATGTAAAGTCTCCTTGATCAAATATGAGAATTCAGTGTGTCTGGGCATGAACAGACGTCTGTCCTTAATATAGACAAACGTCTGACTGTAAGATAGAATTTCTTCCTAACTCAACACAGACGTCTATCCTATTCAAGACAGATGTCTGTCTGAAGCCTCGGGTTGCAAGCCAATCTTACAGAGGCATCTGTCTCATTACTTGACAGACTTCTGTACGTGTATTTTGAACATTCAAAATACACGTACAGACGTCTGTCCTGTAAGAGACAGACGTCTAAGTGGATACAGACGCTCTACAAACAGGCACCTTTTCAAACTGTCGTATCTTCTCTAAATCAGTTTTCCAAAAGATGTCCTCTTTCAAAATAAAGAGTTTTGATTTCTCTTTGCTCAAAAATTACAACACTTGATAACAACTCTTCACCTATTATAAATACGTCTAAGATCAAGAACTAAAATCACCGACTCTTCTTTCTAGATCTATAATCCATTTTCTTAGAAACTCTATAATTTCATTGCTTAACAATTCTCTATTCAAGCATTTCATAAATCCTTCTATATTCTCTTAGTTCTTCAACAATCATATCTAATCAAGGAGACTATAGGAGCTATTTGTATACATCAGTCAAAATCAGTGTTTAAGGAACACAAGTTTGTCAAAAGAAATTCTTACTGTAAGCCTGTTCCTCCGGGCGAAGTGAGAGAAGTCTTCTGTGAACAAAGAAAAGGCCGAAGGGGAGCGTCAGGACTGGACGTAGGACTGGAGGTCGGAATCAGGATAAATATCGGTGTGATTATTTTTTATTTTACCTATACTGCTTAATATTCCATCATCTTAATACTTGCAACTGTTTAGACTAGCATACAATCCTATTGTAGACTGTTAATTGGTATCAGAGCAAGGTCATAACAAACAATAGTAATTTGTTTTTTGTTTCATTATATTTAATATGGCAAGTAAAAGTGTTAGTAACATTTTTCAAGACAGACAATCTACACAAAGATCTCCACTATTTAATGGGTCTAATTATGCATACTGGTCAACACATATGAGAATTTTTATGGAAGCCAATGGTTCAGAAATATTGTAACAACCCGAATTTTAATAACATGTTAAAACCATAAATCAAGGCAGAATTAAATTTTAAAATAAGAATCAAGGGAAACAGGTTGCACCATTGCGTTCGTCTCGAAATTCTACTTGGAAACGAATCCGAATTTTCGAGAATCGGAGACCATATGAGGGAGATATGACCCTCCGAAGTTTCAGAAATTTTCAAAATCGAAAACAGCTCGAAATTCGAATTCAAATTTCAAATTCTGCAAGCTGGGCAGGAATTTTCCCGCCCAGGACCAGGTCGACCTGGGGGTCGACCTGGTGCCAGAACCCAATTTTGAGCCTGGGTTCATTTTGATGTATCTGGTCTCGTTTTCAGTCTAGATTCGTCCGCCTAATCCTATATAAACAACCTTCTAGCCTCATTCTCCTTACACCATTCTTCTCTAACCTTATGCTGCACAAATTCTTGATGGACATGGCTTCTTTTAAATTAAGATTAAATTAAAATAAAACGCGAAGACTATTTCTTAAAGAATATAGCTAGGAATTGCATATTGGGGATTTGCTTCTACAATCAAATCAAGATTCAACGATTCAACAATTTGACGACTAGTTTATAGATTCAACTTCTGGATCTCAATTTCTTAGACCATGATCTGTAAGTTCAAGTTACTTTTAGATTAAAACTACAAATTTAATATGGACATGTTATAAATTGGAATTGGACCTATGTATGATAATTGATTCATATATATTCTTGTTCATCTTGGATCTTGACTTTTGGGAATATTGCTATGAAATTAATTTGGGCCTATTCATGTTGTAAATCAAACCCTTTCATGTCCATAATATTATCATGCCTGTGATGTTGAATCAGTTATTCTTCACAAGTTTGGATTATCACCTTTATCATGACTATCACCTTATTATGCTGGATCTGTAATCCCAATGTTTCGGGACTATTATTCTATATTCCAGTGATGTTATAACCAATCATCGCAAGCTATATCATGCGAGATTTATCACCTTGTGCTCGTTCTTTTGCCTATCATAATTTTGATGTTATTCCCTTTTATTTTGAATTTGGATTTACTTGTAATTTAGATCGATTCATGTTTACGTGCGATGGGAATACGATTTGGGTAGATTAGGCAAAACATGAATTGGTTATGAACATGAATCATGAACTTGATAATAGGCATAAGTTGAAACTTGACATGAAACTTGCCACGAAACTTGACACGAACTTGACCTGAAATTTGAACATGGACATGACACTAGAATGAACTTGAAAATGGCCAACTCGAGGTTGGGTTGAGTTTGTAGTGTAACTCTGCCCGGAACCGCTAGGAAAATCCAGTGACTACAAACAATAGGATCCAATGTGAGTAGTTTGTCATATCGCGCTTGAAACCCGAGGTCAGACTGAGTTGTAATGTAAATCTGCCCGGAACCGCCCGGTATATCTAGTGACCGCAACAACAGGTCTGATGTGAGAGGTTATGGTGCATTAATTAATTAATGCCACATGACAGGGTTAAGTCATGAACATGAAAGACAACACCTAACCAACTTGACATGCTAGACTGATAAGGGTTAAGTCATGAATTTAAATGACAACACTTAACCTATTGGGCGGAAACCCTAGTTACGCGGTCCATTTTAGCAGTAACCCACTAGATGTATCATGGTACCCTGGGACTAGGCAGGGTGGGGCACAATTACTGGGCTGATTGTAAGCGACTAGAACGACGGCTGAGTTGGTGCGCCAGTGTAGGTTCAGGCGGACTATGGTCGTGGACGTAGTGCGGAGTTGAAAAAGCAGCCGTTGGGCATCAGTAGGTTTACCTGTGCATGCTTGATTCGTGTTGGTGGTTGACACACTATTGCTTGATACACCCTATGGTGGACCTAGCACAGGTGACTACATTCGTGATAGGGCCGTATGACACAGACACACGATGAGCTAGAACTTGTAGGGAGCCGATCGATTAGTGGATCGTTCCGTTGGACTTAGTAATCGGTCATTTCATGATATTGGGCCAAGGGATCATTTCATGGTTAATATATGACATGGGTTTGGGATACTAGTACAGTCGGTGCAGCGAACCTTGAACATGCGACGTTATACTTGATTTATACTTGATTTATTCAGTTTTCTTAATCTATCTTGCCGATCTTGACAGCGTCCTTATGTTTACTTTCAGTTTAAACATGTCATGTTACCTTTACCTATTTTTATGCTGAAAGTCAGTAGGACTTACCAGTCTTTATGACTGACCCGTTTTCTTTCGCCTCTTTTCTTTTCGTTCCGCCCCTCCCCCAGGTTCTCAGGGGGGAAACTCTAGCACTTAGCTTGGATTTCGCTTGCTTTCGGTTCAGCTCATGTACAGTTTGATCTTGAGCTATGCTGTGGCTGCATTTCTGCTACCTTTGGGGAATTAAGCTACTTTTGTTGTTTTAAGTTTATGCTTCTTTATTTATGCAAGACATAATTTGTTGTAATGGAAAATAATGACTTTGGCTATTTGGTACTTTGGATGTAAAAGGCTTTGACTATTTTGAAAGTAATGAAATTTATCTTTTGATTCTTCCACTGTTTTATTTATGTTCTGTCTTGTAATGTTTCTGTGATTGTTTACCTCGATAACGCTCCTCCAAAACTAGTGCATTCCCTTTGTGTGTGACCCTAGCGGAGGTGGGGTGTTACACTTGGTATCAGAGCAGAAGGTTACCAGACTGGGCAAAATTTTTAAAACCTTCTAAGACTATTTTCAAAACCATTTACAAAGAAGCATTTTTCAAGAAAAGTCTTGTATTATTTAAAGGCTATTCCCCAAAATCCATTAGCACTATCCTTTGTTTCCTAGTTTGAATCTCTTCTTTTTCATTTCAGCATGTCTGGGAATCTTAACCTTCCAGAGGTCGTGCCAATACCTTGCTGGTTCAAGAGGTACTTAGAGGCTAGGGTCAATGATGCAGGCCCAGTAGATATTCCTCCTCCAGCTGCAGCGATTCCTCCTCCTCCGCCCCCTCCTCGTGCAATTGCTTTCTCAATGATCTGTAAAGATTTTAGGGCCATGGTTGGAAAGGATTTCAAGGGAACTAAATCATTCGTAGAAGCGAGGAACTGGCTCAAAGAAACTGAGTATCTGTTCGTTATCTTCGAGGTGGACGATAGGCAGAAGGTATAGTTGGCAGTATGGTTGCTCAAAGACGAACCTTCCTATTGGTGGGGAGTCACTAACGTTGAGAGGCCGGTTGAAACATGGATGGATTTCAGGATAAGGTTTGAGATGAAATTCCTCTCACAAGCTGAACGAAGTCTACAACTGGAAAAGTTCTTATCTCTTAAGTAAGGAAGTATGATGGTCAAGGAATACGTCAATCAATTCAATCAGCTGGCCCGATTTGGACTGGACTTAGTGAATACTCCTCATAAGAAGGCTCTCCGTTTTTTCAAAGGATTGAATGAGCCACTTCACAGCTTGGCTGTGACCCACATACCTATCGGGGCTACTTACGAAAAGTTAGTAGACATGGCACTCTTAAATGAAGAAGACAAGAATGGCAAGAAGGAGGTCAAGGCGAATTAGTCTCAAAACAAGAAGGTAGACTCCAAGAAAGGAGGCAAGAACAACAACAACAATAATGATAACAAGACACGTAAGAAAAGAAAATGCCACTTCTGTGGTATTGAGGGGCATATAGTCCAGGATTGTAGAAAGAAGAAGATGAAGATGGGAGCATGCTTTCAGTGTGGTGATACTGGACATATCAGCAAGAACTGCCCTAAGAAGCAAGGGCAAGGCCCGTAGGCAGGACCTTCCGGGGGTACATCTTTAACTTCTTCTCCTAGATGCTTTGTTTTATCTTACTTATCTTCTCAATCCTATCTTGAGAACCTTAGGCAGAACCCTTTTGGATGTAAACATGTGATTGAAACATGTTATGTTTGATGTTTGCAAATGGTTACAAGTGGTCGCAAGTGGTTGCTCGTGGTTGCATAACACACATTAGGCACTAGATCGGCTCAGACACATTTTCATATTGCATATGCATGAGTGTTTATACTTGTTTATGGATGAAATTGAATGTGTTATCATGTGAATGTTGCATATGGATGGATATTTGTGCACACGTATAGTGTTTATTTAATTAGGACTATTTGCATACATGTTGGATTCATTTCACTAAACATATTTTGCATTAAGAAGATCAATCAGGCCTGATCATTTGCATTAGATAAGGAACATATGCATACACTTTCTGCATATGTTCATATAGCATTAGAAATCTTTTAAGGACAATGGTTGCTTGTGGATGATGGTTGAGTAGATGGTTGATTGGATGATAGGATGCATTGTAACGGCCCAGATTTTTTGACCATTTAGTTTAATATTTAAAAATGTTTTTTTTATATTGTTTTGGAATTTTAATGGTTTAATTTCAATAATTTTGAATATTTTATTAATATAATAAATTTTATTCTGAAATGGTAGAAATTTAGTGGATCTGCAATATAATGTGAACTGGCAGTATAAAAGGATAAATTTTGAATTAAAAATAGTACGTTTACAAAGGAAGTAGTAGCTAACGAACTCGGATTTCGATGAAATCAGTTTCATTAAATCCGAAATGATGAAATTAGGTAACCAACCAAGTTACGTCAAAAATGGCATCCGCATGTGGAAAAGAAAAAATAAAAGGCCAAAATTTGAACTAAATTTTGACGGTAATTGGAATTTGCTAATGCTAACGGCAAAACTAGAACCTGAGACCTATCCAAGAAAATTCTAAACATAGGATATTAGCTATATATGAAGTCTGGGAAAATCCTATAACGGATATAGAAAGTTATTAAGGAAACAAAATTTAAATAAATTATTTGAAAATCTAAACGAACTCCGATTTTTGATTTGAATACATAGGATTGAAGTACGTTAAAAACCGGACCAGATGGTGGAAGAATTTCTGAAAACCGTTATCGTTTGGTACTCCAACATGAGACCGGAAGGCGTTGAAACTAACACAAAACACTATTTTGAATTTGAATTATTTGAAAGTTCAAACGAATTCGAATTTGAAATATTTTTATATATTATTGAAGAGCAAGAAAAATTGAACAACATGGTTGAAAAAGATTTTGGATAAGGTATCAATAAGTAAGTCAAATTAACGTCCGAATAGGGTTGAGAAAACACACTTTACTATTCATAAATTATTAAATTTATTAATAATTCAATTAATTTAAGGATTAATCCTAGCCATCCATTTTCGACCGTTGGATTCGCGCCACCTCAGGAATTCATGTGACTCCTTCGGCTATAAATAGCCCCCCCCCCTCATTTTAAACTCACTCCTCCTCCTCCTCTTTTAAGCTTTGGCAATGGCAGAAATAATAATAAAATAATAGAAAATAGGGAAAAGGAAGAAAGGGAGAAATGAGGGCAAGACGGGGAGCTAGGGACTCTTAGGCAGAGGCTGAGGCTTCACGGGGTAAGTTTTTAAATAATATTTATTTATTTATTTATTTTGGTAATATATATATATATATGTATATATAATAATTAAAATAGAATTTGTAAAAATAAATATCGGAACATTCTAAAGGTGACAGAGAGGATAGTGTCTAAGGCTTGAGTTTGGAAAATATAGTTTCCTGCTCTCCCTGGCTATCCCTAACTGATCCGACGGATGGGATGGTTAATTTAAATTTAAATTTAAAATTAAATTTGAATTTAAAATAGACCAGGGGCATTTTCGTAATTTTTAACTATAAACTTTAAAAGCCTATAACTTTTGCAAAACAAGTCGGATTTCCACGAAACAAGGACCGTTGGATTCTTATCGAAAAATACTTTAAAATGAGTTACAGCAAATTTTTGATCCGAGTTATAATTTTTAAGTTATAATTAAATGAATATTTTTAAATATTTTATTTGGAAATTAAATTTAATTAATATTAAAATGGTTTTTCAATTTTAAAAATTGGATATGGCTAGAGATGGGAAAGTAGGATTTTTTAGAAGGGCAGGGAAGGTAATTTGGCTAATAACGCAATTAGGAATTAATTAAGATAAAAATAATTTAATTAATTAAATATATATATATTCATTTAAATTAGGTAAATATTGTAAATAGCATAACTTTTGCATACGTTAACGAAATTTAACGAAACAAGATCCCTTGGGATCGCAGGGACGAGACCTACTCTACTAGGAGTCATTCTGATGCTGTTGAAAATTCAGCAAATTTTGGACGGTCGTCCCAAATTAAATGCAACAAACGCGTCAACCGTCGGCCAGAACAAACTCTGGTGAGTTAATTCTCACACCTTCTGGAATTCTGTGATGCTGGTAAATTCATATTAAAATATAATTTACCTTTAAATTGGTTGATGTTGACTGTTATGGTTGATTGGATGCTGTTAATTAGATTTAATCGATCATATGAAATTTATTTCATATATTATTATGAAATGTTTAACGAGCTGTGATGCAGGGCAGAACAGGTTGGAGGGATCCGACCGGATTCCTCAAATATTTTATATGTTGTTTGTTTGTTTATATTGTTGATATTGAACTGATTTAACCCCATATGGTTGTGAAACCTGTTTGAGTGTGATGGTCAAACAGATATTCCCCGTGTTGTGTTTAAAATCAACCGACAATGTTGATTTGGAAATTGGCAGTGAATGGCCATAAACATGCTGTTTTCACGTCATTCGACCATTCGGTGAAACGACGCTGTTTAAAGTTATTAATTATTTTATAATTAAATTGAAGTTTTTCACTCATTTTATATGAGTAATTAAATGGGAAATTTACAAATATATATATTAAATCAAGTTTATAAAAGAAAATATTTAAGTGGTTTATACCAGTTTTAAAAGCAGAAAGTTTAGAAACCACCTACGGGTGGAAAAATAAGATAATTGTTTTTAAAACAATTAAATGATGGTTTTAAATTTGTTTAAGTCATTAGATTTATTTAAAAAGGTTTTTTTTTTACCCAAACGAAGGCATAAAGGTTAAAAGAGTATTTTTGAGTGAAACAGGAAAATTGGAATAAGAAATTTCAACGCAAAGAAAATTACATACAATATATTGTGTTGAATATTGATAAAAGGATCTATGGAAATGCGATCTAAGTTAAAAGGATTTTAAACCAAAGCGATGACCAAAATGAAATTCAAGGGAAAACACATACCGTTGGTTTGTGTTAAATGTTGATAAATGAATGTTTGAATAAAATCCAAGTTAAAGGGATCTTATTGTAAAGAAAGGAGTAAGCAGATTTTGATCCAAGATAAAGTATACTATAAGAATGCTCGTAAATGGAAATAGATTATTTGACGAATGACTTTTGTTATAAAGCCAAGTAATATAAGTGAAATAAGATTTAAAGTTAAAAGTGGGGTTTGTGGACTTTACTTAATCAAATGAATTAAGTAAAAAGATTTTATTAGAAGTGGATTTCAAATGAAAGGAATGGGTTATTAAGTTTTCGATAAATTCAAACCAAAGTCAAATAAGAGTGTATAAAGGGGTTTGTAACCCAAGTGTGCAAACGGGCTTTGGAAATGGAATTGGTAAGTAGGTATAAAGATTTAAAAAGGATTTTCCTTAATTGATTAATTAAGTAAAAGAGCACTCAATTGAAGCGAAATGAATAAAGGAGATGCTAAATAGGTTAGTAGTAATTAAAGTGATGGTTTGTAATCGAAATTCAAGTAGAAGTGATTAGATGACAATAAGTGGTCGAAAGAGCGATAAGAGTTTTATAAAAGGGATTATAACTCAAGTTTTCAAAACAAGATTTGTAAATGGGAATTGATTATGGGGCGTGGGTTTTTCATATAAAACCAAAGGTATAAGTGAAATAATATTCCAAGTTTAAAAGTGGCATTTATTCAAGAATTACTTAATTAAGGGAATTAAGTAAAAAGGGATTATTAAATGATGATTTCAAATATGAGAAATGTTTTATAAAACCAGATTCGAAATCAAGATGGTAGACGAGATTTGAATATCGATGGTTAAGTGACGAACTGGTTTTATTCTGAGATAAGGACGTTGTCGATCAAGGTCTGAGAGGTAAATAGAATACCCCAACTTGAATGGTTTCGTTATTATCGAAGAATGGTATTGGTTTGAAACGAGTGAAAGGTGTTGTGATTGACGTGATGTCCCATACGTGGAGTATTGAAAATGAAGGCGAGATTTTGGAAATATGAATATAAATAAGAATATTGATTTCAAATTATATTGAATATTTGTTTATTCAATTAGAGTTGATCGAATATAGTATTTGAAATAGAGTTAATCAAACATGGTTATTCAGGCAGAGTTGCCATTGCATACGACTGCTGGCGTAATTCGCAGGGCTGCAGATAGCCTACGGCGGTCGGATGTTTTCTGAGGGAATCAGGCGTAACCATTGTGATTGCTGCGACCTAGAGTCAAGCGAATGGAGTTAAGTTGAGTATTAATTAATTGGTAGGAGTAATCAAGTCAAGATAGTCAAGTTAGAGTTAAGTCGTATATTAGAGTTGATTAACGATTTTGTTAAATATATTTTTAAGAGGCCAAGTCATACCACGTACTGAATCAGTGAAATCATTTCATTGACACCTTGTTATTTGATAGTTAAAACATCGGCTATCAAACCATATCAATACGATTGTTGGCACGGAAAGACCGGGATCGAATATATATTCGAAAACCATTCCGTCCAACAAATACGTGAAGATGTCATTTGAAAACGGAGCAAGTGAAGACCGTGGATCTTCATAAACAGAAGGACTACTGGTCCAATCTCTCTGGCTTGCAACCAGACTTATTTGGTTTGTGATTCTGTCGTGGTTGAAATCCACGGGTTGCAAGGACTACTCGCTACTGATCCTTGGGATGATTCCTATATTTGATGCAGTAGGAGAGTGCCTTCGGTTCATCCTGTTCCTGGATGACTTGTATGGACGAGTGTCTGACAGTGTATTTCCAAAGGGGTCACGTATATTGATTTTCTACAAACGTATCTCTGTTGGTGGCGGAGAAGGCTGTACACCTTCTTTGGCTTAACACTCAGTGTAGTTTTGTGGAAACCAACATTCAGTGATATCTGGCGGATCTGACGATGTGGCATTCAAAGTGAATGGTGGCCAGATGTTCGAAGAGATGAATTCTAGCCTCAAGCCTCATCAACCCGGAAATAACAAAAATCGGGCAGGCAGCATGGCTATGTGGGTCGCTCCCATTAGGGCGTATAATCACCTATCTAGATAAATTCCTTTTGCTTCTTTAGTCTATATTCAATGCTGTCCCTTTACGGGAGACGGTGGTTTGAGCCCAACCGTCGGTGGTATACATTCGATACACTCAAGCGAAATGAGTGGTCGGTCATGTGAGGGCCGGGTTGCAAGACGTTCTTGTTGAACCCAGTGTATTCGCCTCTAGAGATACACGTGCGGAAGGTGGTCCCATACCTTGTCAAGTTGGAAACCAATATCCAATAAGCGCCCGCAGTTTTGATTGTATACTATATATGGGGAGCGTGAGATGCAAGCGTTCCTCTAGATTGACATTTATTTGTATTAGACATTATGATAATATCAGATCAAGTTATGATTTTCAAAAATGGTTTGGGTTATAGTAAGGTAAAAACCGTCCGTGTTTATGTGTGGGCTTGTCTTACTATTATCCTTTTGTTTCATAAAGGATTTTCAAAGTTAAACAAGTGTGTGTTATCTGAATTTATCACTGATAGTATTCCAGACTGACCCGATGTATTTTGTTTTAAATCAAATGTGCTCGGGTCAGACCGAGTATGTTCCAGGTTAGGTTTCGCTTTGAGTTTCAGGTGCTAGAAGCAGGTGGCTTCACCGCTAGTATATAAAGCTATTATTCCGCTGTGATTGATATATGCTGTACTCTGATGATTGGTATGTATATACAGTTTTTGTATAAAGGATTTGTGATATTATATTTTATTCGTTCCATTGTGAGATTCTGACATGTTCTTCTTCTTTCTTCTATTCTAATACTTCCTTCTTTCTATTCTCACCCTCTAAATTCTTTCTTATGACAATTTGGGGTTTCGATACTTGAGTTTTTGGCAAGCAATACGAGTTTATGTATTATTGTCGAGAATTCGAGCGTCGACTTTTTCCCCGGGTCGTTACGGTGGTATCAGAGCTATTGGTTTAGAGATAACCTTGGCTCCGTGGTGTGACTCAATAGAGATGGGGTCAGCAGTACCCTAGATTGAGTTGAGTGTATATACGAGAGCGCGTATTTGTATTTTGGTATAAAATTATTTTTGAAACTATTTTTGGCCCAATTTATTTTATATATAAAAAAAGTAAAGTTTATTATAGTATGGGAAAATTGTTTGGATTTGTTGATTGTGTGATATGTTGAATTGTGTTGATGGATGCTCGAATATAAATCTAAACCTGAATAGTGTTGGTTGAAACAAATCTGGAAATAATTAAGTTAACCAATCAATCCTGATTCAAATAATTTTGAATGGGTAATTAAATAAGCCAATTCAGGGAAATAAATCCGAATGGATAATTATAGTAATAAAGGAAGTAATTATGAATAATTAATCCCGTGTGGATTGAACTGTGTGTGGAATGAGTTGATAGGAAATTATATGGATGTTTTAAACATAACTGACCTTGTGTGATAGCTGATGAATTTGTTTGAGTTGAGAACAGGTGCAAGTGCCAGTTCAGCTTTAAAATCCATCCAAGGGAGAAATTTTGGAGTTAATTAAATCCAGTTGGAGTAGAGCTGCATAAAAATTAAGCAGGCTCGAATATAAAATTATAGCTTATCGCGTAATAACGCTCGCCAAAAGGTACGCCTACGCCAGTATTAAAATTTTGGTTTTGTTTGGGTTTTGAGTTTGATTTTTGATTTTTTTCGACCATGAGAGTCGAGGAATATCTATTTCTTGATTCTACGATATTGCAGATAGCCCTCCGTACAGGGGAGACTCTGCCAAAATTTTTCCAAAATTTAAGATATTGGAATATTTTTGAAGTTTTTTGAAAATTTGATTAGTTGAAATAAATTGCTTTTAAAACTGATTGGATTAATTTTGAAAATAAAATCGATTTTTAATTAAATATATTTGTAAAGATAGTGGATTTGCAACATTCTTTCTGCCTTAGCAATTTCGAGGACGAAATTATTTTAAGGGGGAAGGAATGTAACGGCCCAGATTTTTTGACCATTTAGTTTAATATTTAATTTTTTTTTATATTGTTTTGGAATTTTAATGGTTTAATTTCAATAATTTTGAATATTTTATTAATATAATAAATTTTATTCTGAAATGGTAGAAATTTAGTGGATCTGCAATATAATGTGAACTGGCAGTATAAAAGGATAAATTTTGAATTAAAAATAGTACGTTTACAAAGGAAGTAGTAGCTAACGAACTCGGATTTCGATGAAATCAGTTTCATTAAATCTGAAATGATGAAATTAGGTAACCAACCAAGTTACGTCAAAAATGGCATCCGCATGTGGAAAAGAAAAAATAAAAGGCCAAAATTTGAACTAAATTTTGACGGTAATTGGAATTTGCTAATGCTAACGGCAAAACTGGAACCTGAGACCTATCCAAGAAAATTCTAAACATAGGATATTAGCTATATATGAAGTCTGGGAAAATCATATAACGAATATAGAAAGTTATTAAGGAAACAAAATTTAAATAAATTATTTGAAAATCTAAACGAACTCCGATTTTTGATTTGAATACATAGGATTGAAGTACGTTAAAAACCGGACCAGATGGTGGAAGAATTTCTGAAAACCGTTATCGTTTGATACTCCAACATGAGACCGAAAGGCGTTGAAACTAACACAAAACACTATTTTGAATTTGAATTTGAATTATTTGAAAGTTCAAACGAATTCGAATTTGAAATATTTTTATATATTATTGAAGAGCAAGAAAAATTGAACAACATGGTTGAAAAAGATTTTGGATAAGGTATCAATAAGTAAGTCAAATTAACGTCCTAATAGGGTTGAGAAAACACACTTTACTATTCATAAATTATTAAATTTATTAATAATTCAATTAATTTAAGGATTAATCCTAGCCATCCATTTTCGACCGTTGGATTCCCGCCACCTCAGGAATTCATGTGACTCCTTCAGCTATAAATAGCCACCCCCCCCCTCATTTTAAACTCACTCCTCCTCCTCCTCTTTTAAGCTTTGGCAATGGCAGGAATAATAATAAAATAATAGAAAATAGGGAAAAGGAAGAAAGGGAGAAATGAGGGCAAGACGGGGAGCTAGGGACTCTTAGGCAGAGGCTGGGGCTTCACGGGGTAAGTTTTTAAATAATATTTATTTATTTATTTATTTTGGTAATATATATATATATATATATATTATAATTAAAATAGAATTTGTAAAAATAAATATCAGAACATTCTAAAGGTGACAGAGAGGATAGTGTCTAAGGCTTGAGTTTGGAAAATATAGTTTCCTGCTCTCCCTGGCTATCCCTAACTGATCTGACGGATGGGATGGTTAATTTAAATTTAAATTTAAAATTAAATTTGAATTTAATTTGAATTTAAAATAGACCAGGGGCATTTTCGTAATTTTTAACTATAAACTTTAAAAGCTTATAACTTTTGCAAAACAAGTCGGATTTCCACGAAACAAGGACCGTTGGATTCTTATCGAAAAATACTTTAAAATGAGTTACAGCAAATTTTTGATTCGAGTTATAATTTTTAAGTTATAATTAAATGAATATTTTTAAATATTTTATTTGGAAATTAAATTTAATTAATATTAAAATGGTTTTTCAATTTTAAAAATTGGATATGGTTAGAGATGGGAAAGTAGGATTTTTTAGAAGGGCAGGGAAGGTAATTTGGCTAATAACGCAATTAGGAATTAATTAAGATAAAAATAATTTAATTAATTAAATATATATTCATTTAAATTAGGTAAATATTGTAAATAGCATAACTTTTGCATACGTTAACGAAATTTAACGAAACAAGATCCATTGGGATCGCAGGGACGAGACCTACCCAATGGCACTGACTAGGAGTCATTCTGACGCTGTTGAAAATTCAGCTAATTTTGGACGGTCGTCCCAAATTAAATGCAACAAACGCGTCAACCGTCGGCCAGAACAAACTCTGGTGAGTTAATTCTCACACCTTCTGGAATTCTGTGATGTGGTAAATTCATATTAAAATATAATTTACCTTTAAATTGGTTGATTGGTTGATGTTGACTGTTATGGTTGATTGGATGCTGTTAATTAGATTTAATCGATCATATGAAATTTATTTCATATATTATTATGAAATGTTTAACGAGCTGTGATGCAGGGCAGAACAGGTTGGAGGGATCCGACCGGATTCCTCAAATATTTTATATGTTGTTTGTTTGTTTATATTATTGATATTGAACTGATTTAACCCCATATGGTTGTGAAACCTGTTTGAGTGTGATGGTCAAACAGATATTCCCCGTGTTGTGTTTAAAATCAACCGACAATGTTGATTTGGAAATTGGCAGTGAATGGCCATAAACATGCTGTTTTCACGTCGTTCGACCGTTCAGTGAAACGGCGCTGTTTAAAGTTATTAATTATTTTATAATTAAATTATAGTTTTTCACTCATTTTAGATGAGTAATTAAATGGGAAATTTATAAATATATATATTAAATCAAGTTTATAAAAGAAAATATTTAAGTGGTTTAGACCAGTTTTAAAAGCAGAAAGTTTAGAAACCACCTACAGGTGGAAAAATAAGATAATTGTTTTTAAAACAATTAAATGATGGTTTTAAATTTGTTTAAGTCATTTGATTTATTTAAAAAGGTTTTTTTTTACCCAAACGAAGGCGTAAAGGTTAAAAGAGTATTTTTGAGTGAAACAGGAAAATTGGAATAAGAAATTTCAATGCAAAGAAAATTACATACAATATATTGTGTTGAATATTGATAAAAGGATCTGTGGAAATGCGATCTAAGTTAAAAGGATTTTAAACCAAAGCGATGGCCAAAATGAAATGCAAGGGAAAACACATACCGTTGGTTTGTGTTAAATGTTGATAAATGAATGTTTGAATAAAATCCAAGTTAAAGGGATCTTATTGTAAAGAAAGGAGTAAGCAGATTTTGATCCAAGATAAAGTATACTATAAGAATGCTCGTAAATGGAAATAGATTATTTGACGAATGACTTTTGTTATAAAGCCAAGTAATATAAGTGAAATAAGATTTAAAGTTAAAAGTGGGGTTTGTGGACTTTACTTAATCAAATGAATTAAGTAAAAAGATTTTATTAGAAGTGGATTTCAAATGAAAGGAATGGGTTATTAAGTTTTCGATAAATTCAAACCAAAGTCAAATAAGAGTGTATAAAGGGGTTTGTAACCCAAGTGTGCAAACGGGCTTTGGAAATGGAATTGGTAAGTAGGTATAAAGATTTAAAAAGGATTTTCCTTAATTGATTAATTAAGTAAAAGAGCACTCAATTGAAGCGAAATGAATAAAGGAGATGCTAAATAGGTTAGTAGTAATTAAAGTGATGGTTTGTAATCGAAATTCAAGTAGAAGTGATTAGATGACAATAAGTGGTCGAAAGAGCGATAAGAGTTTTATAAAAGGGATTATAACTCAAGTTTTCAAAACAAGATTTGTAAATGGGAATTGATTATGGGGCGTGGGTTTTTCATATAAAACCAAAGGTATAAGCGAAATAATATTCCAAGTTTAAAAGTGGCATTTATTCAAGAATTACTTAATTAAGGGAATTAAGTAAAAAGGGATTATTAAATGATGATTTCAAATATGAGAAATGTTTTATAAAACCAGAATCGAAATCAAGATGGTAGACGAGATTTGAATATCGATGGTTAAGTGACGAACTGGTTTTATTCTGAGATAAGGACGTTGTCGATCAAGGTCTGAGAGGTAAATAGAATACCCCAACTTGAACGGTTTCGTTATTATCGAAGAATGGTATTGGTTTGAAACGAGTGAAAGGTGTTGTGATTGACGTGATGTCCCATACGTGGAGTATTGAAAATGAAGGCGAGATTTTGGAAATATGAATATAAATAAGAATATTGATTTCATATTATACTGAATATTTGTTTATTCAATTAGAGTTGATCGAATATAGTATTTGAAATAGAGTTAATTAAACATGGTTATTCAGGCAGAGTTGCCATTGCATACGACTGCTGGCGTAATTCGCAGGGCTGCAGATAGCCTGCGGCGGTCAGATGTTTTCTGAGGGAATCAGGCGTAACCATTGTGATCGCTGCGACCTAGAGTCAAGCGAATGGAGTTAAGTTGAGTATTAATTAATTGGTAGGAGTAATCAAGTCAAGATAGTCAAGTTAGAGTTAAGTCGTATATTAGAGTTGATTAACGATTTTGTTAAATATATTTTTAAGAGGCCAAGTCATACCACGTACTGAATCAGTGAAATCATTTCATTGACACCTTGTTATTTGATAGTTAAAACACCGACTATCAAACCATATCAATACGATTGTTGGCATGGAAAGACCGGGATCGAATATATATTCGAAAACCATTCCGTCCAACAAATACGTGAAGACGTCATTTGAAGACGGAGCAAGTGAAGACCGCGGATCTTCATAAGCAGAAGGACTACTGGTCCAATCTCTCTGGCTTGCAACCATAGTTATTTGGTTTGTGATTCTGTCGTGGTTGAAATCCACGGGTTACAAGGACTACTCGCTACTGATCCTTGGGGTGATTCCTATATTTGATGCAGTAGGAGAGTGCCTTCGGTTCATCCTGTTCCTGGATGACTTGTATGGACAAGTGTCTGACAGAGTATTTCCAAAGGGGTCACGTATATTGATTTTCTACAAACGTATCTCTGTTGGTGGCGGAGAAGGCTGTACACCTTCTTTGGCTTAACGCTCAGTGTAGTTTTGTGGAAACCAACATTCAGTGATATCTGGCGGATCTGATTATGTGGCATTCAAAGTGAATGGTGGCCAGATGTTCGAAGAGATGAATTCTAGCCTCAAGCCCCATCACCCCGGAAATGACAAAAATCGGGCAGGCAGCATGGCTATGTGGGTCGCTCCCATTAGGGTGTATAATCACCTATCTAGATAAATTCCTTTTGCTTCTTTAATCTATATTCGATGCTGTCCCTTTACGGGAGACGGTGTTTTGAGCCCAACCGTCGGTGGTATACATTCGATACACTCAAGCGAAATGAGTGGTCGGTCATGTGAGGGCCGGGTTGCAAGACGTTCTTGTTGAACCCAGTGTATTCGCCTCTAGAGATACACGTGCGGAAGGTGGTCCCATACCTTGTCAAGTTGGAAACCAATATCCAATAAGCGCCCGCAGTTTTGATTGTATACTATATATGGGGAGCGTGAGATGCAAGCGTTCCTCTAGATTGACATTTATTTGTATTAGACATTATGATAATATCAGATCAAGTTATGATTTTCAAAAATGGTTTGGGTTATAGTAAGGTAAAAACCGTCCGTGTTTATGTGTGGGCTGGTCTTACTATTATCCTTTTGTTTCATAAAGGATTTTCAAAGTTAAACAAGTGTGTGTTATGTGAATTTATCACTGATAGTATTCCAGACTGACCCGATGTATTTTGTTTTAAATCAAATGTGCTCGGGTCAGACCGAGTATGTTCCAGGTTAGGTTTCGCTTGGAGTTTCAGGTGCTAGAAGCAGGTGGCTTCACCGCTAGTATATAAAGCTATTATTCTGCTGTGATTGATATATGCTGTACTCTGATGATTGGTATGTATATACAGTTTTTGTATAAAGGATTTGTGATATTATATTTTATTCGTTCCGCTGTGAGATTCTGACGTGTTCTTCTTCTTTCTTCTATTCTAATACTTCTTTCTTTCTATTCTCAACCTCTAAATTCTTTCTTATCACAATCTGGGGGTTCGATACTTGGGTTTTTGGCAAGCGATACGAGTTTATGTATTGTTGTCGAGAATTCGAGCGTCGACTTTTTCCCTGGGTCGTTACATGCATTCTTCTTAACTTGAAGATTTCGGGGATGAAATCCTTTAAGGAGGGGATAATGTAACAAACCGAATTTTAATAACATGTTAAAGTCATAAATCAAGGCAGAATTAAATTTTAAAATAAGAACCAAGGGAAACGGGTTGCACCATTGCGTTCGTCTTGAAATTCTGCTTGGAAACGAGTCCGAATTTTCGAGAATCGGAGTCCGTATGAGGGAGATATGAACCTCCGAAGTTTCAAAAATTTTCAGAATCGAAAACAGCTCGAAATTAGAATTCGAATTTCAAATTCTAACCCCTGTGCAGGCTGGGCGCGAATTTTCCCGTCCAGGACCAGGTCGACCTAGGGGTCGACACTATGGTCGACCTCCCAGGGACCAGGTCGACCCTATGGTCAACCTAGGGGTCGACCTTGTGCCAGAACCCAGTTTTGAGCCTGGGTTCATTCTGATGTATCTGTTCTCGTTTTCAGTCTAGATTCGTCCGCCTAATCCTATATAAACAGCCTCCTAGCCTCATTCTCCTTACACCATTCTTCTCTAACCTTATGCTGCACAAATTCTTGATGGACAAGGCTTCTTTTAAATTAAGATTAAATTAAAATAAAACGCGAAGACTATTTCTTGAAGACTATGGCTAGGAATTGCATATTAGGGATTTGCTTCTACAATCAAATCAAGATTCAACGATACAACAATTCGACGACTAGTTCATAGATTCAACTTCTGCATCTCAATTTCTTAGACCACGATCTGTAAGTTCAAGTTACTTTTGGATTAAAACTATAAACTTAATATGGACATGTTATAAATTGGAATTGGACCTATGTATGATAATTGATTCATATCTATTCTTATTCATCTTGGATCTTGACTTTTGGGAATATTACTATGAAATTAATTTGGGCCTATTCATGTTGTAAATCAAATCCTTTCATGTCCATAATATTATCATGCCTGTGATGTTGAATCAGTTATTCTTCACAAGTTTGGATTATCACCTTTATCATGACTATCACCTTATTATGTTGGATCTGTAATCCTAATGTTTTGGGACTATTATTCTATATGCTAGTGATGATATAACCAATCATCGCAAGCTATATCATGCTATATTTATCACCTTGTGCTCGTTCTTTTGCCTATCATAATTTTGATGTTATTCCCTTTTATTTTCAATTTGGATTTACTTGTAATTTAGATCGATTCACGTTTACGTGCGATGGGAATACGATTTGGGTAGATTAGGCAAAACATGAATTGGTTATGAACGTGAATCATGAACTTGATAATAGGCATAAGTTGAAACTTGACATGAAACTTGCCATGAAACTTGACACGAACTAGATTTGAAATTTGAACATGGACATGACACTAGAATGAACTTGAAAATGGCCAACTCGAGGTTGGATTGAGTTTGTAGTGTAATTCTGCCCAGAACCGCCCGGCAAATCCAGTGACTGCAAACAATAGGATCCAATGTGAGTAGTTGGTCATATCGCGCTTGGAACCCGAGGTCAGACTGAGTTGTAATATAAATCTGCCCGGAACCGCCCGGCATATCCAGTGACCACAACAATAGGTATGATGTGAGAGGTTATGGTGCATTAATTAATTAATGCCACATGATAGGGTTAAGTCATGAACATGAAAGACAACACTTAACCAACTTGACATGCTAGACTGATAAGGGTTAAGTCACGAATTTAAATGACAACACTTAACCTATTGGGCGGAAACCCTAGTTACGCGGTCCATTTCAGCAGTAACCTACTAGATGTATCATGGTACCCTGGGAGTAGGCCGGGTGGGGCACGATTAATAGGCTGATTGTAAGCGACTAGAACGACGGCTGAGTTGGTGCACCAGTGTAGGTTCAGGCGGACTATGGTCGTGCACGTAGTCCGAAGTTGAAAAAGCAGGCATTGGGCATCAGTAGGTTTACCTGTGCAGGCTTGATTCGTGTCGGTGGTTGGCACCCTAGGGCTTGATACACCCTATGGTGGACCTAGCACAGGTGACTACATTCGTGATAGGGCCGTATGACACAGACACACGACGAGCTAGAACTTGTAGGGAGCCGATCGATTAGTGGATCATTCCGTTAGACTTAGGAATGGGTCATTTCATGATATTGGGCCAAGGGATCATTTCATGGTTAATATATGACGTGGGTTTGGGATACTAGTACAGTCGGTGCAGCGAACCTTGAACATGCGATGCTATACTTGATTTATACTTGATTTATTAGGTTATCTTAGTCTATCTTGCCCATGTTGACAGCATCCTTATGTTTACTTTCAGTTTATACATGTCATGTTACCTTTACCTATTTTTATGCTGAAAGTCACTAGGTCTTACCAGTCTTTATGACTGACCCGTTTTCTTTCGCCTCTTTTCCTTTCATTTCCCCCCTAGGTTCTCAGGGAGGAAACTCTAGCACTTAGCTTGGATTTCGCTTTCTTTCAGTTCAGCTCATGTACGGTTTGATCTTGAGCTATGCTATGGCTGCATTTCTGCTACCTTTGGGGAATTAAGCTACTTTTGTTGTTTTAAGTTTATGCTTCTTTATTTATGCAAGACAGAATTTGTTGTAATGGAAAATAATGACTTTGGCTATTTGGTACTTTGGATGTAAAAGGCTTTGACTATTTTGAAAGTAATGAAATTTATCTTTTGATTCTTCCGCTGTTTTATTTATGTTCTGTCTTGTAATATTTCTGCGATTGTTTACCTCGATAACGCTCCTCCAAAACTAGTGCATTCCCTTTGTGAGTGACCCTCGCGGAGGTGGGGTGTTACAAATATGGGCTGCTACTCAAAAGAAATATGAATCACCAACCATTGAATTAAGCACTTGGACTGATGTTCAAAAAGCAGCAGCATCAAATAATTCAAAAGCCATAAATGTATTATTTTGTGCATTAGATAAAAATGAGTTTTCACGAGTAATGATGTGCACTACTTCTTATGATATATGGAGAACTCTACAAATCACTCATGAAGGTACTACTAAAGTAAAACAAACCAAGATATCGATCTTACAAAATCAGCTTTCATCTTTTAAAATGAAGGCAGGTGAAAATATTAGTGATATGTATACTAGATTTCAAATTATTCAACATGATTTAATGGCTCTTGGAATTAAGTTTATTGATTTCGATCTAGTCACACGTATTTTGAATTCTTTGACTAATGAGTGGGAAAGAAAAGTTTTAGCCATAGAAGAGGCTAACGATCTTTCTCAACTTAAAGTTGAGGAATTAATAGGAAATCTTCTGTCCAATGAGGCTAACTTGCAGGTTAGGAAAGAACAGAATGTTGAAAAGAAGAATATAGCTTTTCAAGCAAACAAAGAAGATTCATACTTGGATGAAGAAGAGTTAGTATTCATAGCAAAGAATTACAACAAATTCAAGAAGTTCAGAAAAATGACGAAATTTCAAAAGAGCGATAAACCAAATTCTACCAAACAGACCTTGGTTAAATGCTTTAATTGTGATGAGTATGGTCACATAAAGAAGGAGTGTCCAAAGAATGATAAGAAGAAACAAAAATTTGTGAAATTTAAAAAGAAAAAATGGCTTTTCAAGTCACATGGGATGATTCGGATACATCTTCCTCAGAAAGTGAAAGTGAAAGCGACTCAGAACAGGCAAATGTATGTTTTATGGCTGATATTGATAAGGTATGTCCTGAACTTTCTTATAATGAAATCTTAGAAATTAGCATGGAACTAGACGATAAATTTAGAGAACAAATGAAGCTGAATAAAGAGCTCATTTCTAAAATAAATAGAATGGAAATTGAGATTGGACTATCAAAAAACGAGAAAACCATTCTAGAGGAAGAACTAGAGAATACACAATTAAAAAAATAACAAGTTATCTTTAGAAAATGATTCTCTATCTAGCAAGTTAAGAAAAATTGAATAAGAAAATGAAGATTTTTCTGAAAAATATAATAAACTAAGTAGTGATTTAGAAACTTCATGTTCCGAGAATTCAAAACTAAAAAGTGAATTAGAAAAAATCATTGCTAATATTTCCAAGTTTGACAAGGGTAAGCAAAATTTAGAAAATTTAATCAAACCTTCAAAACCATCAGGGAATAGAAATGGCTTGGGATATAAAAAGGATGGTAATTTCAAAAATCATAGTTTTTTGTATAAAAAGATTAAGAAAAAGAATTTTCATGAAAAAGAAGATATATTTTTAAAGGAGAAGATAAAGTCTAAAAAGACTATATTGCCCTAAGGAAGTAAAAATATGGATTCCTAAAACTAATAACAAACTTATTAGGCAAAAACATATTAATACTTTCTTACAAAATGTAATATACAATTCGAATTATGTTTTTAAAGGTCCTAAACCCACATGGGTATGGTTACCTTCTCCGCCTAACATTTAGGACACTAACGGAGGAAGTGGGTACCAATAAATTCTTTCTATCTTATAGGTATCAAAGACAAAACAATAGGAGAAATGGATATTGGATAGTGGCTGTTTCAAGCACATGACAGGAAATGTAAACATGCTTTCAAATATAAAGTACATGGATGGTGGCACTGTTACATTCGGAGACAATTCAAGAGGCTATGTCATTGGCATTGGTGAAGTCATAAATACTGGTATATCTAACTCTCCTATTATTTCTAATGTTTTATTAGTTAAAAATCTAAAACATAATCTCTTAAGCATAAGTCAACTTTGTGATAAAAAATTTCAAATAAGTTTTGAAAAAGATAAATGTAACATTTTTGATGAGCATAAAAATTTAATTTTTGAAGGTAATAGAAAAAGAAACATATATATATATTTTAACCATGAAATCAAAGCAGAAGACAAATTTATGTCTATCCGTTAACCATGAATATCCATGGTTATGGCATAAAAGATTTTTCCACATAAATTTTAAGAATATTAATAAACAAGCAAAAAAGGAGTTAGTTAGAGGCTTACCAAAAATTAATTTCAAAGTAAAAAATCTGTGTGATGATTGTCAGATTGGCAAACTTAAAAAAAGCTCTTTCAAATTAAAGAATAAAATTTCTACAAGACAACCCTTAGAATTATTGCATTTAGATCATTTTGGTCCTACTCAAACTCGTTCACTAAACCATAATAAATATGTTTTTGTTATTGTAGATGATTTTTCTAGATATACTTGGACCTTATTTTTAAAACATAAAAGTGATACTTTTGCATTGTTCAAAATTTTCACTAAACGAATAATGAATTTATTTGATTTAAAAATTAAAAATATTAGAAGTGATCATGGCAGAGAATTTGAAAATGATCTTTTTAAAGAATTTTGTAACAAGAAAGGAACTAGTCATAATTTTTCAATTCCGCGAACACCACAACAAAATGGCGTTGTAGAAAGAAAAAATTGAACTTTACAAGAATGTGCCAGAACTCTTTTAAAAAGTAGTAACTTACCAAAATCCTTTTGGGCTGAAGCAGTAGCTATGGCTTGTTATGTTCTTAATAGAGTAACCCTTCGACCATTAACAAAAAATACATGTTATGAAATTCTTTATGGCAAGAAACCAAATGTCTCGTATTTCAAAACCTTTGGATCAAAATGTTTTATATTAAATACAAAAGATAATCTTGAAAATTTTGATCCAAAAGCAGATAAAGAAATTTTTATTGGATATTCTGATAGATGTAAAGCTTACAGAATTTTTAATAAAAGAACAAATTCTATTGAGGAAAGTTTACATGTTTCTTTTGATGAAAATTTTCAAAATAATAATAAACTTTCTGATGAAGATGAAAATGGATTACAAAATAACATTAACATTAATAAACCAGAAACTAATCCTACTCTAAGATCACCTTCTCGTATTTTAAAAGATCATTTGACAAATGATATTATTGGAGACTTAAATTCAAGAGTTTCTACTAGACATCAACTTAATCAAATGAGTCACGTTGCTTTTATTTCATCTTTTGAACCTAAAACTATAAGGAAGTAGCCAATGATGAATCATGGATTTTAGCAATGCAAGAAGAGCTTAATCAATTTGAAAGAAATGAAGTATGGGAATTAGTCCCTCGACCAATGGAACAATCGGTAGTTGGAACAAAATGGATCTACAAAAATAAATCTGATGAAAATGGGAATATAATTCGTAATAAAGCTCGACTTGTTGCACAAGGATATAATCAAGCAGAAGGAATTGATTATGAAGAAACCTTCGCCCCTGTAGCACGTCTAGAAGCAATTCGTATTTCATTAGCTTTTGCAGTTCATCATAATATAAAATTGTTTCAAATGGATGTAAAATGTGCATTTTTAAATGGTTATATAAAAGAACAAGTTTATATTGAACTACCTCCACTTTTTATACACGAACAATTTCCTAACCATGTTTACAAATTAAAAAAGGCTTTGTATGGCTTAAAACAAGCACCTCGTGCTTGGTATGAAAGGTTAAAATCACATTTAATAAATTCTGGATTTGAAATTGGAAAAGTAGACACAACCCTTTTTATTAAAAGAATTAAAAATGACATTTTAATTATTCAAATTTATGTTGACGACATCATCTTTGGATCAACAAATGAACTTTTATGTAACGAATTTTCAAACATAATGAAAAATGAATTTGAAATGTCACACATGGGTGAACTAAATTTTTTCTTAGGATTACAAATTAAACAACTCGAAAATGGAATTTTTTTAAACCAAGAAAAATATTGTAGCAATCTCTTAAAAATATTTAACATGGAAAATACATCAGGGAAACCAACACCTATGAGCACTATTGCTCATTTAGAAAAAGATGAAGATGGAAAAGACTTTGATCAAAAATTATATCGTGTCTCTCTTTTATCTCACTACGAGTAGACCAGACATCATGATGAGTGTATGCCTGTGTGCACGGTTTCAAGCTCAACCAAAAGAATCGCACTATAAAGCTGTAAAACGAATCTTAAGATACTTAACCAAAACAAAAGATTATGGACTCTTTTATCCAACAGGTAGTTCTTTTGATCTAGTGTCATATAGTGATGCAGATTTTTGAGGAAGTAAGTCCGATAGAAAAAGCACTAGTGGTACGTGTCACTTTATAGGTCAATCTCTGGTATCATGGTTTAGTAAAAAACAAAACTCTGTTTGACTATCAACTTGCGAAGCAGAATATATATCAGCAGCCTTAGCATGTGCTCAAGTAATTTATATGCAACACACATTAAGGGATTTTGGAAAACTAATTACAAATTCAACAATTTTCTGCGACAACACAAGTGCCATAAATTTATCAAAAAATCCAATCAATCACTCTAGAACTAAACATATTGACATTCGACAACATTTCCTACGTGATCATGTTGAAAAAGGTAATATTTCTTTGGAATTTGTTAATACTAACAAACAAATTGCGGACATTTTTACCAAACCATTAAATGAAAATACTTCTATTAATTTATGTAGAGAATTAGGTATATGCACTCTCTCTGATACATAAATTTTATTCTCACCATGTTTTTCTCTCTACCATACCTTTTTTCAATGGTTCTTCTATATTCATCTTCTGCATTTTTTTTAGGGAATAAATATAGTAAAACTTTACCTATAAATAATTTTGGCTAAAATAAGTTTTTTCATTACAAAAACAATGTCTAATAAGTCCTCTTCAATTAACATCACCTTTACCACCGATAGCTCCGCTGACAATCCACACGATCCAACTCCTACATCTAAACATGAACTGGTTTACAAGTGGCAGGATTATCGGATTGGCTTTACACCGGATTCCAAAAGAACGAACAGGCTTTGTTTACTTCATCAGATACCAAAAGGAAAATTGATGACATTCATCATTATCAACAGGAACAACTCAGACTTCAAAAAGAGCTCTATTTCGAACAGAAAACCTCTTCTACTATATTGCCATACCTACGACAAGTTGCTTTAAAGTTCTGTAGCTCTAAACTAAAAGATGTTTATGAACCTCTTTCACGACCGGTTAATCCACTGGATCCATCATCCTCTTATCGTACGTCACACGATCCAGTCAATCCATGGACTTCTCCAACAAGACCACCTTTCTCACCGAATCGCTAATTTGATCAAAACGAAAACTTGAATTCATGTTTTATGTTTCATGCATAACATGCATTAGTATAACTATTTATTTCATTGTTTGTATTTTTTTCCAGTATGAAAATAAAGAAATTTTCTGAGCAAATTAAAAACAGACGTTTGTCATATAGATAAACAGGCGTCTGTATAAAGTTTACAAACCTTTCTACGTTTTGTCTCAGCACAGACGTCTGCCAATATTATGTCAGACGTCTGTTCACCCTCTCGGGTTTCAAACACAAACAGAACAGATGTCTGTAACTCCTCTCCTCAGACGTCTGTTATATCTGATTACAATCTTTTTCGTTCTAGCTCAGCTCAGACGTCTGTCAGCAATCCAACAGACGTCTGACATAGCTCTCGAGAAATCCTTTGTCTAAACACAGATATCTGGCATAAAGCATGATAGACGTCTGAAACCCTCTGAAACCGTTTTTTAAACCTCCACCTATATATTATCTTTTACCATTTCACTTTTTATTCCTTACTTTTACCGTTCTATCCACTCAAACCCTAAATCCCCAAATTCAACTTCTTCAAATCCATGGCTCCTAAAATGAAAACACCTTCCAATAAATGCAAAAAGGCTACTGAGGGATCCTCCTCTCAACATGAAACTCCTAATTATGCAACTGATCTGCAAATTGAAGGATGGATGAAAGCTTCTGATAGCCAACAAATCTTGGATTCACTGAAGAAAAAATCAGTTCACACAGGGCCTTTCTATCCTTTGAGACAATTAATTCATTACGATGTTAATGACACTCTGTCTCGTGCAAATTTAACTCAACTTGTGAATTATGATGCCAATCAAGGTATGATTGATTCTCTAGCACTATACTTGTTTTTCATCAACTTGTGCTTGCCTTCAATTTGGTCTCCACCAGATCCTGATAATTGGATTTGGTATTTAGTGTATGGCCAACTAATTACAATCAATATTGACATGATCGGTCAAATTTTGGGAACATCATCTACTGGTACTCGTTTACAAGATATTCTCGACATGCGGTATAAACCTAGGGATAGGACTACCTATCTAATATGGCAAGATCATTGCCCAAAGATGACTCCATCTAATTTTCGCCCTAGACCACGTATCATAAATCGTATGCTTATTAACACAGTCATGCCACGTCTTGGAATCCATGAGCAAGTGTATCCTAACGATCATAAAGCTTTGTATGCTATCTTTGGAAACACTCGAGTAAATTGGGCACTATTTATTTTTGAGCAAATTAGAGATTTTTGGACCCCATCCAAATGAATTATACCATATGGTGCATATCTTATGAGAATTCTTAGGTCATAGGGAATAAATCTTTATCTTTCCACATATCCGGAAAAAAAAGTAGAGAAGAGTGGCATACGATTTGCTGCTTTAATGCACTTACCTGATCGCCCTCCACGAATCATTCCCTTTGAACAATGGCAAGCACGACAAAAGCAACCTCAACAACCGGTACAACCTCAATGACGACAATGACAACGACCCGAAACTAGTGAAACAACCGACTATCACTCTGATCCAGATATCCAGGAAGCTAGACTAGATATCGGACATGGGGAAAGTATACATGATGTTACTTTACAGAATCAACGATTACTTTTGTTAAATCAAAAATTTTAGGTACAAAGGTAACAAGGATAGAACGCTCTTTCTCCACACGTATGACAAAAGTTGAAAACACTTTGGATAAAGTTGTGCACTCTCTTGGAAAAATTTATCGTAAAATTCATGGTCGTTCATCCTCCTCCCGATCATCGTCAGCATCACCTTCTTCTCCTCCGTCTGTACCCCTTATGAGAGACATACCACTGGAAACCAGCACTAGACAACAATCTCCTCTTGTACATGCTCCTGGCAAGGAAACAACAACTGCTTCCAACGATGAGGAAGATGATGACTGGCCTCCTTACGTTGATCCCGGTACTACTCAGCATGCTTTTCATGGACTTTCCATTCATGAGAATATAAGTTATAATGACGAATCTCAATGGGACTATTACGAAAATCAGTCCACTAATCTATGGGGATACCTTACGGAAGCCTAGGAACTTTATTTATCTCTCTTTAAAATATGCATTATGGTTTGTTCTTTAACTTTATTTTCATTTGGCACACTATGACTTCTGTTTGATCTTGTATGTTAACATCTATGTTGTATTTGCTATCACTATGTCTTTCTGTATTTTTGATAATGCCAAAAGGGGGAGAAAACAAGGGGTATCATCAATTCAGGGGGAGCTTGACACACACATGTTTGTCATCATCAAAAAGGGGGAGAATGTCAGACCTTACGTTTTTGATGACGACAAACAATATACACATATATCATATGTTTAATGCAGGAACTATACAAGGAAGAGATGCACAAGGGAAGAATCTAGATTACAAGGATACTTAGTCATAAAGAGTATTTTTCTCTCATATAATTAGATAGGTTGAATGTAAAGTCTCCTTGATCATACATGAGAATTCAGTATGTCTGGGCATAAACAGCCGTCTGTCCTTAATATAGAAAGACGTTTGACTGTAAGATAGAATTTCTTCCTAACTCAGCACAGACGTCTGTCCTTGTAACGACCCGTATTCTACGCGTCGGAAGATCGTAGAATATTTATTTCTCTTTGATACGAAGTCGTATGGTCATGTAACTTTGGGAAACGACTAGTAGGGTCATTTCCCATGTTCATGATTTTTGCCGATTTTTAAATGACCGTTTTGCCCCTAGTTGATCTTGTTTCGTCTATAACTTTTGACTGGAAAGGAATTTTGACCTGAAACCACTTCCATTAGCTCCGGATGATGGTTTCTCTTTCCGTAGAGTGGTCATAATAGCCAAACGGACTTACCGTTTGGGAGATATGACTAAATTAAGGTTTAAAGGGTTATTTTCAGCTAATTGGGCTTAACCGGGTAATTAGCAGCTAGGCCCAAAGGGGGATTTCGGGATTAGTGGTACTTAGGGGCTGCTAGGGTTATGATTTCGGTTTTTACTTCATTTTCCAGCCGCCTAAGACATTCCTTCAAGTATAGCCATGGCCTCCACCTTCTAATTTCACTCCAAATCACCTCTAATCACTTTCTAATCAAAGATTAAGCAAAACTACATCAAACCAAAGGGGATTAGCACCAAATCAGAGAGAGAGTTGTTGGAACACATAGAGATTGGATCTATATCAGAGGAGTTTCAGTTCTGAAAGTTTAATTGTGCCAAAGGTGAGTGATTTGCATTGTTTTTCACTAATGACGGCTAATTAGGGTAATTAGCGAAGATTAGCGAAATTATGGCTCAGAAAAATCTAGAAAAATTCCTAAAATTCTAAAATAATAAATTACGGCTCTGATAAAAATTTGGGTTAATTTGGACATGTTTTGCTAATTGTATGGTTAGACCATGCTTTAGGGGATAAAGGGGTGATTAGTGTTAATTAGCGAAATTTAGCGTGATAAAATTCTGGAAAAATATTCAGAAATTCATAAATATTGTTTTAGACCTCTGTTAGGAAATTTGGCTAATTTGGTTAAGTTTTACTAATATTATCATTAGTTGTTCTTAAACATGCTTAAGGGGAAAATATGGATTTTTGGGTATGTTTGATCCGTTTTAACCTATCATATTGTTGTTTTGGTGTTTGTGGTTGATTATGCATGTTGCTATGACTGTATGAAATGCTTTGTGATTGATTTCAATAGTTAGAATGGTCGAAAACGTCGTCGAATGGCGTAAACACTTGCTGGAACAGTCTCAGAAAATAGTGCAGGGTTCGGATCGGATCGGACATAGGGCTCGGATCGGATATGTTGAACTGAGCAAAGAATCCGATCGGATCGGAACCCAACACTTGGGGAAAATGGCAAAAAGGAAGGCCACGCTAGCTGAACTGGGATCGGATCGGATCGAGGAGGACGAATCAGATCGAGGAGGACGGATCGGAGTGAAGGCATGAGGATGGATCGGATAGGAGCATGTGAAGGACGAGGGTATGGATCGGAACGGAGGCACGAGCTGGAGGGGAGATGACACCCGACCCGACCCGAGGTAAAGCACCCGAACCGAACCGATGGAGGACAACCGACCCGAACCGCACTAGGAGAAGACCCGACCCGAACCGCACCAGGAGAAGACCCGACCCGAACAGATGAAGGACACCCGACCCGAACCGATGGCTTGAGAAGGAACCCGACCCGACCCAGTATTGACCAATAACCCGAGATGCAAAGGTAGTCCAATATGGGAAGTTAGATCTTAGGATCCAGTTGGGAACCAATGAGTTCACTTCATGGTTGGGCTTTGCTGCGGGACGTGTGCTAAGGAGTTGTCGGTATTCATAACTTTGGTTCACCACTGAGAGATGGATAGTGGGCTTGTAGTGATAGTTACACGGGATTGGATTCCGCCATGGCCCAAAGTATTAGGTGACCAAGGTAGTGGATATCGTATGCTTTACGCACTGAGTGAGGGATGTAAGGATGATTGCTATGCTTGATTGTTTGACATCACTATGACATGCACACCCCCACCCCCGTTATCTTTACACCATTTGAAAGGGCACCTTAGAGTGTTGTACAGTATGTAGTGCTAACTCTTTGGTTGCAGGTCCAGATATGATTGGATTATACCTGTTATTATTCTGTTTATATGCTTATCGCTCACACCAGGCTTTATGTCTGACCCAGAGTTTTATGTCTCTTCTTATTACTCTGGGTGCTCACACGAGCAGACTAGAGGCAGGTTAGGTGGATGCACGGGTAGCTGTACTGGAGAGGAGCAGGAGGCTTCCACGTATGATATTTATGTATTATCTCCCTGTGTTATCGATGGTCACTGCCTGAGCATTAGTAGTGTACCTTTTCCTTTCTTTTGCTTAGAGACAGTATTTTGAGGTTGTAATAAGGATGTTGGATCATAAGCTGTATTTTGGATTTCCGCTGCCATGTTAGACATGATTTAGTTTTTCAGCTTATGCACTGTCTCGCCTGTTTTATGTCAAAGTTATGTTATTATTATATTTTATTCCATGCGCTGTGAGACATTCTACAGGTTCCTTGATTAGTTCATTCTTTTCTTCCTTTTCTTCTGACGACCGTTCTGTGCTAGCTGGGCATGTGTACAGCGCACTTTTGGAGGAAATGCAGGCTGGTGCGGGGCGGGCCGTCACAGTCCTATTCAAGACAGACGTATGTCTGAAGCCTCTTGTTGCAATCCAATCTTACAGAGACGTCTGTCTCATTACTTGACAGACGTCTATATGTGTATTTTGAACATTCAAAATACACATACAGACGTCTGTCCTACAAGAGACAGACATCTGAGCGGATATAGACGCTCTACAAACAGGCACCTTTTCAAACTTTCGTATCTTCTCTAAATCAGTTTTCCAAAAGATGTCCTCTTTCAAAATGAAGAGTTTTGATTTCTCTTTGCTCAAAAATTACAACACTTGATAACAACTCTTCATCTATTATAAATATGTCTAAGATCAAGATCTAAAATCACCTATTCTTCTTTCTAGATCTATAATCTATTTTCTAAGAAACTCTCTAATTTCATTGCTTAACAATTCTCTATTCAAGCATTTCAGAAATCCTTCTATATTCTCTTAGTTCTTCAACAATCATATCTAATCAAGGAGACTCTAGGAGCTATTTGTATACATCAGTCAAAATCAGTGTTTAAGGAACACAAGTTTGTCAAAAGAAATTCTTACTGTAAGCCTGTTCCTCCGGGCGAAGTGAGGGAAGTCTTTTGTGAACAAAGAAAAGGCCGAAGGGGAGCTTCGGGACTGGACGTAGGACGGGAGGTCCGAACTAGGATAAAATATCGGTGTGATTATTTTTTATTTTACCTTTACTGCTTAATATTCCATCATCTTAATACTTGCAACTGTTTAGACTAGCATACGATCCTATTGTAGACTGTCAAGCTCACATCAAACTCTCCTTTAATGAAGTGATCGAGATGACTTGCCGCTACGAGGATAATGACAGAAATGCATAGCAGGAGCGTGAGAAGAATCAGAATAATAACAAAAGAAAGCAAGCTGATAGGAAAGCAGAGGCAAGCAATTCTTCTATTGCCAAGCCTCAAGGAAAGAAAAGAGACAAATCCAAGGTGAAATGCTTTAATTGTCAGAAGATGGGGCACTTTGACTACGAATGTCGAGCCCCGAAGAGACCAAGAAGTAATGAATCTGGACCCGGTCAGAATAGCGGACAGAATTCTCGTGGCCCCAGGGAATGCTTTAATTGCCACAAGCCTGGACATGTTATCAAGAATTGTCCATTGCTAAAGAAAACTGAGGTGGCGCATGTCTATGATGGAGCGGCTGCACCAGCTTCTTCCGAAGGAGCAGGTTAACCTGATGTTTTAGGAGGTACTCTTTAAGAACATTCCCATTACAGTTTTGTTTGACACTGGTGCTTCAAGAAGTTTCATATCTAGTGACACGATTAAACAGCTAAAACTGAAACCAAGAAAACTTAAAGAATCGATAAGGACCCATAGTCTGATAGGAGGTTCACTTATGCTCGATCAGTATTGTAGAGTGCCTGTTTCTTATTCTTACTTCCAATTCCCTTTTGACTTGATCGTTATGAGTTTTTCTGGATATGATATCATACTTGGGCTAGATTGGCTAACAAATTATGAGGCTAAGTCACTATGCGCTAAAAGATTAGTCAGAATTAAAACCAAATTCGAAGATATTATTGCTATTCCGTGCCACGACTCAGCCACAGATAGGAAAGAATTCTGGTCTTCTCTAGAAGTTACTCCTGCTTCTCTTGAGAATATTCCTGTCATCAGAGATTATGCAGACATGTATGAAGAAGTTGACAGCTTGCCTCCGTGCAGAGAAATCGACTTCAGGATTGACTTAGTTCTGAATGCAAGACCCATTGTGCATCTTATTTGGAGAATGACATTGAAAGAAAAAGAGGAGCTGAGCAATCAAACTAAGCAACTTTTGTGGAAGGGTTTGATCAAGCCTAGCTTCTCAAACTGGGGTGCAACAGTGGTGTTTGTCCCAAAGTCAGATGGTACACTCAGACTATGTGTGGACTACCGTGACCTAAATAAGCAGACGCTGAAAAATAAATATCCACTGTCACGCATTGATGATCTGTTGGACCGCTTGAATGGAGCACAAGTATTCTCTAGGATGGACCTAGCTATAGGTTTCCATCAATTACGCATTGCCAAAGAGTGTGTTCCTTTGACAGCTTTCAGAGGGCTAGACTTATTCTATGAATGGCTAGTAATGCCCTTCGGCTTATGCAACGCTCCAGCATACTTTGTCGGCCTGATGAACAGAGTATTCCGAGACGTCTTAAATAAATTCGTGTTGGTTTTCGTCGATGACATCCTAATCTTTTCTAAAACCATCGCCGATCATGAAAAGCATTTGAAAGAAGTTCCGGAGATTTTGAGAAAGAATGTGCTGAAAGCCAAGTTCTCCAAATGTATATTTTGGCAAGAAGAGGTGAAATTCCAGGGCCATGTTGTATCGAAGGAAGGCAATTCAGTAGACCCAGGAAAGATCTCAGCCATCCAAGATTGGAAGCGGCCTAGCACTCCTACAGAAGTCAGAAGTTTCTTAGGATTGGCTAGCTATTATCGTAAATTCGTTAAAGATTTTTCGAAATTATCTTGTCCATTGATGAAGCTGAATAAGAAGCATACAAAGTTCATTTAGACACCCGAACGTGAGGCAGCTTTCCAAGAGCTGAAACGAAGGTTGACCAATGCTCCTGTGTTGACCATTATTGATGCCAATCAGGATTTGAAAGTTTGGACAGATGCTTCCGTCGAAAGTTATTCCTTTTATCTAAACAAACATGTCAGAGATGACATTTTTAATGACAAATCTCATTTTAACATGTTATCCTTTTATCTTTTTAACGTATTGGTGTGGTGCTAATGCAAAGGGGAAAAGTAGTCGCATATGCTAGCCGCTAGTTGAAACCATATGAGAAGAAATACCCCACTCATGATCTTGAGTTGATGGCCATCGTGTTTGCTCTAAAGATATGGAGGCACTATCTCTTGGGTAAGAAGTTCGAATTGTATACTGATCACAAATCCTTGAAGTATCTGTTCACCCAAAGGGATTTGAACTTGAGGCAACAACGTTGGGTTGAATTTTTTGCGGCCTATGACCTGGACATCTTATATACTCCTGGGAAATCCAATGTCGTAGCCGATGCACTCAGCAGGAAGAATATGACCAGCACCAATCTTATCCTCGCCAACCTCATTATTACACCTTCCTTGATTGATAAGATCTCTGATCTTCAAAAGAATGATGAATTTATTCAGAGAATTAGCAAAACAGTTAGGGAAGGCGAACACACGAGTTTCCAAATTGACGACAAAGGGGTTCTGAGGCTATTAGGCCGAATTTGTGTTCCGAACCTTCCTGAGCTCAGAAAGGAAGTAATGGATGAATGTCACAAATCAAGGCTCAGTATTCATCCAAGGGTGAGCAAGATGTATCATGACCTCAAGCGTACATTTTGGTGGAGATCTATGAAGAGAGACATTTCTATATATGTTGCTAGATGTCCCACCTACCAGCAAGTCAAAAGCGATCAGCAGAAGCTAGCAAGATTGTTGCAATCGCTAGAGGTTCCAGTTGGAAGTGAGACCAAATTTCTATGGACTTTATTGACGGCTTTTCCCGAACTAGAAAGGGCAATGACAGTATATGGGTGATTGTAGATCACTTCCCAAAGCTTGCCCATTTTATTCCTGTCAAATCTAATAGAATAGCTCGAAGTCTGGCGTAGCTTTATTTCAGAGAGATTGTCAGACTACATGGAGTTCCCAGTAGCATCATTAGTGATCGCGATCCGATATTTTCTAGCAAATTCTAGGAAGCATTCCAAGAAGAGCTTGGGACCAAATTGAATATGAGCACCGCTTGTCATCCTCAGACAGTGGCCAGACTGAGAGGGTGAACCGCATATTGGAAGACTTATTGCGAGCATGCATCCTTTATTTTGGCAGGTCATGGGAAGATCATTTGCACTTGGTTGAATTCTCTTATAACAACAGTTATCAAGCAAGCTTGCAGATGTCTCCATTTGAAGCATTATACGGCAGGCCATGCAGATCTCCCGCATGTTGGGTGGAACCCGGCAATCGATTAGTATTAGGTCCCAACATGATTCGTGAAGCATCAGATGTAGTTGATTTTATTAAGAAATGACTACTGGCTACTCAAAGCCGATAGAAGAGCTATGCAGATTCACGAAGAAGGGATTTAGAGTTTTCTGTTGGTGATCTGGTGTACTTGAGGGTTTCCCCACTGAGAGGCGTAATTCGATTTGGGAAGACTCAAAAATTTGCATCGAGATTCATTGTTCCATTTGTATTCTTGGAAGGATTGGAACTCTCGCTTATAGGGTGCAGTTGCTTGAGTGGTTGCCAAGGGTTCACGATGTATTCCATGTGTCTGAACTCCGGAAGCATATTCATGATCCAGACATAGTTGTGGAGGAAGCAGCACAACAAGGTTTAGAGATTACCCCGAGCTTAGTAGTGAGAAGGGAGCCGGTGAAAATTGTTGGCAAAGAGACCCGGGTTCTGAGGAACAAGAGGATCCACCTAGTCAAAGTGCAGTGGAGCGGGGATCCTAGAGAGTGTACATGGGAGATTGAGGATAGCTGTAATAACCCGGAAATCCGAGCCAATTTAAAATTTTTATTTTGGCAATTTTAGCGAATTTTGAGTATTTAAAATGAATTATTTTAAATCATATCGACGAGAAATTTATTTTGAATATATTTCGAACGTATATATTTATATAGATCGTCGTTAGAATATAAAAATTTATTTATATATATAAAAGGAATTGAAAATGGCGCGGTAGTTCGATAATTCGATTTCAAATTTCAAAGGAATGTACAGGATTCAAAATAAACAGGATTTTAGTGAAACCAAAAATATTAGAATCTGATTGATAATATCTTCCCAACGAATCCGAGAAATCAAAATTTCATAGCGGGAATCAAAAGTTATATCTAGTTGAAAATTCAGAATAGTCGTTATGGAATTTCGGCCCTTAAAAATGGCCATTTTGCAAACGACCTCGGTTTTCGACGAAACCACTTTTGTTGGATCCGGGATGTCAAGTTATTGCTAGGTTTCAAAATTCGTAATTTTTCGAATCAATATGTGAGCGTGGCAAAGGAAAACGCGTTTGACCAGTTTTAGTTGATTTTAATCGACTGGAAAATGGTCATTTTTCAAACGGTCTCAGAATTTGGCGAAATTAGGTTTGTTAGGACTGTATCGTCAGTGCGAAACTAGGAGTATTTTTTCTGGAATTTATAGAGTCCGTATGTGGTCCCGGTAAATTAAAATGTACGTTTAAATTGAATATATAATGATTTATGTTTTAATTTTGATAAAAACTGATCGTAACAGCCGAGTTGGGTTACGAAACATATCCCATTGTGTTCGGAATGAGGGTGTTACGCTGGGGACGACAGACGGTGGACTCGATTCGGGGCTCAAATGAAAAGTCAACGTTTAGGAGAAAAATAAGAATATAAAATTATTAAATATATCTAATATAACCCCCCTATCTTTGGTTTCACTCTCTCTTCGATTTATAACAGAAAAAAAAACCTTAACTAATCCATCGCGCCGCCCCACCATCACAGCCCCTCCCATCTCCGCCGCACCCCCTCCTCCAATCCCCTTCTTCCTCATCTCCTCTCTCCATACGACGGTCGACACCCACCCCCTCCTGTTAACCCTAACCCGAGACGCCGCATTCACCCAAGCGCCGCCGTCAATGACCTCGCCCCCTCTCCAATCCATCGATCTCCTCTCTCCTCCACTGTTTTGAACCACGCGCCATAACCCTAGCCTCTCTTTCAACAGCATTCCGCCGCCGCCATCAGCACCCACCACCCAGCGCCGCCAACACCCCCTGTGAGCCAATGAAATGTGAGTTGCTGATTTTATTTTATTTTTAAAATCTGATTTTATAATCTTTCCAAAACAAAAAAGGGTTTGATTTTTATAATCTTTTCATGTAGATAAAGAAGAGATTTTTATTCATAATAAAGAGGAGATTTTTATTATGTAAATAGAGAAATAAAAATTTGATTTTTATTTAGGGGATTAACATGATAAAGATGAGATCTTTATTCGTATAAAGTATATATTTTTAGAAAATAAAAAGAAGTGATTTTTATATATTTGAAAGTGAAATGAAAAACATATGATCTTTATGTTGAAAGCGAAGTTATAAAAAAAAAATTTATATAGAAAGTAGAGATATAAAAATATAGTTTTTATATGGAAAGTAGCGGGATAAAAAAAATTATTTTTATATATTGAATAGCAAAGTAAAAATTTTGATTTTTATATATTGAATAGCAAAGTAAAAATTTTTGATTTTTAAATATTGAATAGCAAAGTAAAAATTTTGATTTTTAAATATTGAATAGCAAAGTAAAAATTCGATTTTTAAATATTGAATAGCAAAGTAAAATTTTGATTTTTATATATTGAATAGCAAAGTAAAAAATTCAATTTTTAAATATTGAATAGCAAAGTAAAAATTCGATTTTTAAATATTAAATAGCAAAGTAAAAATTCGATTTTTAAATATTGAATAGCAAAGTAAAAATTCGATTTTTATATATTTAATAGCAAAGTAAAAATGTGATTTTTATATATGTAGTGAATACAGGCAACGAAAGTGACAAAGGGCGAGAATGGCGAAGATTTTCTACATAGGAAGAGCCGTGGCGTTTGGATTAGCTATTGGTGAGAACTTCTCACTTATAATTTAATTCTCTAGTTAAAATATATATTAGGATGCAGACGGTGTTTAGTAGCACCCGTCGCCCACAGACCATGGACGGCTTGTATGCTTGTTTGTTTGATTTTGATGTGTAGTTGATTGTGTGATGTGATGTGAAAAGAAATAAAATATTTATATAGTTAAAAATATTTTATAATAGAAAATAGAATTTTTAACGTGTATTTAAAATGAAATAAATATAAACAGATCGGACGATTTGTTTATATACACACATTTGACTGATATTGATTGGGACGATAAATTTTACACATCGCCCAACTGCACGAATAAAATCTGTGTTTGATTGATTGAAACCCCACATGGGTATTGGGATGATATATGACATACACTAGTCCCAATAATTAGCTATATGTCGATCGATTGATTGACAGACTGTCATAAGCATTAAATAACTATATTTGATGCTTATACAGTGTAGAATGCACTCTGGATGATGGTTGATTATTTATCGTTGTTATTTTATACATGTGTTGTAGAAAATCCATATAACTAACATTATATGGTAATTGATTGGGCCTCATTCCAGTTTTGAAATAGAAATATTTGAAAAAGAAATATTTAAAATAGAATATTTGAAAATAGAAATATATGAAGCCGTGTTGATTAGATTGACGCCATTTTGACGTGAACGATATTTATATCGATTTTATTCAATTTTCAATGTATATTGAAAGTGTTTTCGAAATTTGAATTATACTGAAAGTGATTTCGAAATTTGAATTATATTGAAAATAATCGAAATTCGAATTTAATTGAAAGGAATTGAATACAAATTGAAATTGAAAGGAATTGAATTCAAATTGAAATTGAAAAGAATTGAATTAAATTGAAATTGAAATTCTAATTAAATTGAAATGAATTGAAATTCGAATTGATTGAAATTGAATTGAAATCGATTTGAAGTGAATTTAAAACGAATTTATATTGGAATATTCAATTTTGATTTGAAATTGAATATGAAGTTAAATCCGTTTTGAAAATGAATTTAAAACGATTTATAAAGCACGTTTTGAATTGAAATCGACGAAGTATATATTATATATATAATATAATGGCCTGAATAGAACGCACCGCACCACGGCAGTTTGTGAATTTCGACCATTGATTTCGAATGGATATTGCGGGAGATCCAACCGTCGGATTCTCCTGAAACCAGAACCGTTGGGTTCGTATCGAAAAGAGCTTTCTAACGAATATTAGAAATTTGAAATCTAACGGTTGGATTTGGAATTACGTCCAAATCAAATTTGGAAAAGGTCGTTGTAGGTGCAGTTCGATGGCCGTTGATGGAAATCGACTGTACGGGCCTTGATAAAATTATTAAAAATATCAATAATTTGTGTAAATTCATAAGAAATGATTTGTGAAGAATTGGGACGAAAAACTCCATATTTGAAAAGATAAAAATAGATTTTTATCGCAATGAACTAGTTTTGAACTAGAATAATAATTTATTTATTTTTAGAAAAATAAATTGGATTTGAAATGGTTTTGAAAATAACCAGAATTTCCAATAATTGCATTGGAAGGGATTTGAATCGCAATTGTCTTCGGAATATTTTGATGTTGGATTTCGTGATTATACAGATATTGTTATGGAAATTTGAAAGATATATATATATCGTTATTTCCAATACGATATTTATTGGTCGTAGAATTTGATATTAAATATAAGTCGATATATTTTCTATTCAGAGCCTTGTATTTAATATCAAACGTGATTTGGGTTTGTCGTGAATGGTGTCTTCATTAACAATGTTCTTAAGCCCAGTTGAGAAAACGATTAAATCTTTTTATTTAGATTTAATGAAGTGTACCAATTAAATAATATTTAATTGGAATTGAATTGGTATTGATTTTTGGGTTTATTGTGAACAGTGTTTTAAATAACACTTGTTCTTTAACCCGATAATTAATGGAATGTGATTTTGGGTTTATTGTGAACAGTGTTTAAAATAACACTTGTTCTTTAACCCGATAATTAATGGAATGTGATTTTGGGTTTATCGTGAACCGTGTTTTAAATGACATTGGTTCTTTAACCCAGTTAAAGATAGGATATTGATTTCTATAAAGATTAAAACTAAGTGGGGTTTTAATGAATCTTTAATTAGGTTGAAATGGTCGAGAATGGAGTATCACCTGTTTTACTCCAGGCGATAGTTAAATCTTTAATTAGATTTGAACGTGAAATGGTAATTGAATTTACCGATAACACCGTGGTGTTAGATATGAAGTATTACCAGTTTTACTTCATGGATGAATAGGTGGGGATTGGGAAATAAAATAAATGATCACTCCGGTGTGGTTCGCTAATCCCGACTAGTTTAAATTGATATTCAAAGAAGATTAAATAATAAATTTAAAGAATTTACCTTAGATAAAATTAATGGAAACCTTTCCCAAAGTAGAAGAATATTTAAATAAAAGAATATTCTGAATTGTAATGAGGCGTATGTTGTGTTTGTGTAACACTTGTTTATTATATACGCGAGTTATTCAGAAAGACCGGGTTTATCCCATTCTGAATAACTAATTCGACGTGGTGTCGAAGATGAAGACGGTGGTTGAAGACCGGAGGTCTTCACGTCGTCTGGATAATTACTGATGATCTTGATTGGGCCGTACACCCAAGAAGATGGAAACAGTTGGTGATCGTCCAGACGTACTTGGAGATCGATGGATATGCGGGGTACTAGGTGCCTCCGGTTTCGTTCAGACCCAGAACGAACGTGAAAATGGACTGTGTGTCTGACATTGGATTTTAGTCTTTGTGATTGATTTCTATTAAATATATATCTGTTTGGCGGTGGAGAATTTATTCTCTTGCTTAACGCCCTTCTCTGAGACGTACGAGCTCAGGGGTTATATGTTAATAGATATCAAACGCATGGAGTGAATTGCCTGTGTGGCATGCCTAAGTGGCAATAGATCAAGGCTTCTATTGAAAAGCAAAGTATTGTGGTGATGATCAAAGCATGACATGTGTGGCATAGCTTTGTGTAACGTTGATTCGCGAGCCTCACACCCCGGTTGTGAACCAGAAACGAGAGAAGGACCTCAGGGAGGACATGCGTTTCTTTCTAGTTAGAAGTGGCGTCAGTGGTTTTACACGCTCTAACGAGTTTGACTTATGTGGTTGTTACTGTTGCGAGGCGCCTCGGTTTGATCGGACGATCCGGGTCCGATGGAGTCATTCGTTGGCTCATTTACGCCGCAAAGGGCGGAGAAACGTAGTGTTCAGGCATAATAATCCACATCGGTGGACCGACCTTGACGATCCAAGGCTTGCATGCGCGCTTGCCTGAGACTCGGGCTAGACAGTCTTGAAACGGTGGGGGACGATCCCTGGCCTCGGTTCACAGATGGAAATCCAACTTCCAATACGTGATATTTCGGTTTTATTTGTAGAGCCTAGTATTGGCGACATAGTAGCTTGGGATGTTATGCCGCCTATGATTGATATTTATGATTGAAATTGTTTTGACACTATACACTTATTATAGTATCAAATGACTTGTTTTAAATGTATCAAGCATGCTTTGGCTATTATAAGGGAAAACCCTATCCTCCGGCTTGCGTTGCGTTGTGTGATGGGACCTGGGTCTTATAATAGCTTCATTTTTCTTTATTTAGCATTGCACTATTGTTTTATGCACTGGTGTTCTTGGGAGGAAACCCGTTACATGTTATACAGCTTGGTCCCTTGATTTACCTGACTTCAAAATAAAGATTAATAACTGTTTTTAGTTCTCACACCAATCCCATGACTGACCTGGAGTTTATTGTTTTAACCTAAACTCTGGGTGCCCTTATTTCCGCATGGGCAGCTAGTAGTTTCGGTTTTGCAGATTTATATTCACAGCATCCTGGTTTACAGCTGGAACGATATCCATAAAGCTTTGTATCCGTGTATCTCCTTCAGTTGTGTATTGTATTATTTTCCACTGCTATGTAATGTATTGTAATCTCTAATATTTTATAATGTGTAATATTTATTTATACTCTGTATATTTTTGTAATCTGATGGAATTGTTGTAATATACAATGAAATGTTCTTTCGTCTGCGTTCTTTTGTGTGTTGTGCTCGAACTATCCGCGCTTTCCTTACCAGGGAAGTTACGGGTCTTTACATTGGTATCAGAGCTTTGGTTTACAAAGCTCAGAGAACAGGACACATTAGAACCATACGAAAGAATTCATCAGATATTGGATTAGTAATATCCGATGAGAATGACTCGTTAGAGATGAGATCAGTAGTATCCTAGAACGAGTGTGAACAGTATATTTTTAAATTGAAAACAAATTTTGTTTTGAAAATTTAAATTTTATTCAACATATTTGAATATTTATTTGTATTGATTTGGACAGTCCACTATATATAGACTTTGCGTATACGTCTGATCCACGTGTATTTGAAGCTTTAATATACTGGATAGATATAGAATTACACTCTAGTCGCCCGGAGATGGTACTGATGATTGTCATGACATTATCAGTATTTATGTTCGAGTTTCGAAGGTGGAATTTCTATATATTTCCTATTGACTGGTGTGAGAACCAAAATTAGATAGGGCTCATTGTTGTGATTTTGCATGAAAAATCTGATTTTTAGACTATATATCAAAGTTATAGATTTGAAAAGCTAATCAACTAATTGATTGATGGTTGTGGTGTTGATTATTGGTTGATTAATTAAAATTTGTACCCTATAACCAAATTGAATCAAATAGTGAATTGTATTGAAAATTGGTCGCATTTGCATGCATATACATGTACTTACATTGAACAGGTCATTGCAAAGAGGCTAGAGAAGAGGAATAAAATTGTTTGCCCGAAAAATAGGTACATGTTTACCATAATTTACTGTTTTGTTTGGGTGATGATGATTTTATGAGCCGATTGGCTAGCCGCTTGGCTTTTTCCTTTTCTTTTTGATTGAAGAAGGCCATGGGAGGCTATATGAAATATCCCGAAGTCCCCGGTGCAGGGGAGGTTATGGCGAAATTTTTCGAAAATTTAGGGTGTTAGCCAAATTTTGGAAAAATTTGAAAAGTTCTTAGAAACTGAAAAGTTGAAGAACTTAAGCCGTAAAGAAAACAGTGAAAGTTGAGTTGATTTGTGAAACAACTTTCGGCTTCGTTCCTTTTCGGGGACGAAAAGTTTTAAGTGGGGGAGATTGTAATAACCCAGAAAAACGAGCCAATTTAAAATTTTTATTTTGGCAATTTTAGCGAATTTTGAGTATTTAAAATGAATTATTTCAAATAATATCGACGAGAAATTTATTTTGAATATAATTCAAACATATATATTTATATTGATCGTCGTTAGAATATAAAAATTTATTTATATATATAAAAGGAATTGAAAATGGCGCGGTAGTTCGATAATTCGATTTCAAATTTCAAAGGAATGTACAAGATTCAAAATAAACCGGATTTTAATGAAACCAAAAATATTAGAATCTGATTGATAATATCTTCCCAACGAATCCGAAAAATCAAAATTTCGTAGCGGGAATCAAAAGTTGTGTCCAGTTGAAAATTCAGAGTAGTCGCTATGGAATTTCGGCCCTTAAAAATGGCCATTTTGCAAACGACCTCGGTTTTCGACGCCACTTTTGTTGGATCCCGGATGTCAAGTTATTGCTAGGTTTCAAAATTCGTAATTTTTTGAATCAATATGTGAGCGTGGCAAAAGAAAACATGTTTGACCAGTTTCAGTTGATTTTAATCGACTGGAAAATGACCATTTTTCAAACGGTCTCAGAATTTGATGAAATTAGTTTTGTTAGGACTATATCGTCAGTGCTAGGAATATTTTTTCTGGAATTTATAGAGTCCGTATGTGGTCCCGGTAAATTAAAATGTACGTTTAAATTGAATATATAATGATTTATGTTTTAATTTTGATAAAAACTGATCATAATAGCCGAGTTGGGTTACGAAACATATCCCATTGTGTTTGGAATGGGGGTGTTACGCTAGGGACGACAGACAGTGGACTCGATTCGAGGCTCAAATGAAAAGTCAACGTTAGGGAGAAAAATAGAATATAAAATTATTAAATATATCTAATATAACCCCCCTCTCTTTGTTTTCTCTCTCTCTCTTCGATTTATAATAGAAAAAAACCTTAACTAATCCGTCGCGCCTCCCATTGGAGCGCCGCCCCACCATCGCAGCCCCTCCCATCTCCGCCACACCCCATCGTCCAATCCCCTTCTTCCTCCTCTCCTCTTTCCATACGACGGTCGACACCCCCCGTTCTGTTAACCCTAACCCGAGACGCCGCATTCACCCAAGCGCCGCCGTCGATGACCTCGCCCCCTCTCCAATCCATCGATCTCCTCTCTCCTCCACTGTTTTGAACCCTGCGCCATAACCCTAGCCTCTCTTTCAACAGCATTCCGCCGCCGCCATCAGCACCCACCACCCAGCGCCGCCAACACCCCCTGCGAGCCAATGAAATGTGAGTTGCTGATTTTAATTTATTTTATTTTTAAAATCTGATTTTATAATCTTTCGAAAACAAAAAAGGGTTTAATTTTTATAATCTTTTCATGTAGATAAAGAAGAGAATTTTATTCATAATAAAGAGAAGATTTTTATTATGTAAACAGAGAAATAAAAATTTGATTTTTATTTAGGGGATTAACATGATAAAGATGAGATCTTTATTCGTATATAGTATAGATTTTTAGAAATAAAAAGATTAGATTTTTAGAAAATAAAAAGAAGTGATTTTTATATATTTGAAAGTGAAATGAAAAACATATGATCGTTATGTTGAAAGCGAAGTTATAAAAAAAATATAATTTTTATATAGAAAGTAGAGATATAAAACTATAGTTTTAATATGGAAAGTAGCGGGATAAAAAAATTTATTTTTATATATTGAAAAGCAAAGTAAAAATTTTGATTTTTATATATTGAATAGCAAAGTAAAAATTTTGATTTTTATATATTGAATAGCAAAGTAAAAATTTTGATTTTTAAATATTGAATTGCAAAGTAAAAATTCGATTTTTAAATATTGAATAGCAAAGTAAAAATTTGATTTTTATATATTGAATAACAAAGTAAAAATTCGATTTTTAAATATTGAATAGCAAAGTAAAAATTCGATTTTTAAATATTAAATAGCAAAGTAAAAATTCGATTTTTAAATATTGAATAGCAAAGTAAAAATTCGATTTTTATATATTGAATAGCAAAGTAAAAATGTGATTTTTATATATGTAGTGAATACGGGCAACGAAAGTGACAAAGGGCGAGAATGGCGAAGATTTTCTACATAGGAAGAGCCGTGGCGTTTGGATTAGCTTTTGGTGAGAACTTCTCACTTTTAATTTAATTCTCTAGTTAAAATATATACTAGGATGCAGACGGTGTTTAGTAGCACCCGACACCCGTCGTCCACGGACCATGGACGGCTTGTATGCTTGTTAGTTTGATTTTTATGTGTAGTCGATTGTGTGATATGATGTGAAAAGAAATAAAATATTTATATAGTTAAAAATATTTTATAGTTGAAAATAGAATTTTTAATGTGTATTTAAAATGAAATAAATATAAACAGATCGGATGATTTGTTTATATACACACATTTGACTGATATTGATTGGGACGATAAATTTTACACATCGCCCAACTGCACGAATAAAATCTGTGTTTGATTGATTGAAACCCCACACGGGTATTGGGATGATATATGACATACACTAGTCCCAATAATTAGCTGTATGTCGATCGATTGATTGACAGACTGTCATAAGCGTTAAATAACTATATTTGATGCTTATACAGTGTAGAATGCACTCTGGATGATGGTTGATTATTTATCGTTGTTATTTTATACATGTGTTGTAGAAAATCCATATAACTAAAATTATATGGTAATTGATTGGGCCTCATTCCAGTTTTGAAATAGAAATATTTGAAAAAGAAATATTTAAAATAGAATATTTGAAAATAGAAATATATGAAGCCGTGTTGATTAGATTGACGCCATTTTGACGTGAACGATATTTATATCGTATTTATTCAATTTTCAATGTATATTGAAAGTGTTTTCGAAATTGGAATTATATTGAAAATGATTTCGAAATTTGAATTATATTGAAAATAATCGAAATTCGAATTTAGTTGAAAGGAATTGAATTCAAATTGAAATTGAAAGGAATTGAATTCAAATTGAAATTGAAAAGAATTGAATTAAATTGAAATTGAAATTCGAATTAAATTGAAATGAATTGAAATTCGAATTGATTGAAATTGAATTGAAATCGATTTGAAGTGAATTTAAAATGAATTTATATTGGAATATTCAATTTTGATTTGAAATTGAATATGAAGTTGAAACCGTTTTGAAAATGAATTTAAAACGATTTATAATGCATGTTTTGAATTGAAATCGATGAAGTATATATTATATATATAATATATATAATATAATGGCCTGAATAGAACGCGCTGCGCCGCGGCAGTTCGTGAATTTCGACCATTGATTTCGAATGGATATTGCAGGAGATCCGACCATCGGATTCTCCTGAAACCAGAACCATTGGGTTCGTATCGAAATGAGCTTTCTAACGAATATTAGAAATATGAAATCTAACGGTTGGATTTGGAATTATGTCCAAATCAAATTTGGAAAAGGTCGCTGTAAGTGCAGTTCGATGGCCGTTGATGGAAATCGAATGTATGGGCCTTGATAAAATTATTAAAAATATCAATAATTTGTGTAAAATCATAAGAAATGATTTGTGAAGAATTGTGACGAAAAACTCCATATTTGAAAAGATAAAAATAGATTTTTATCGAAATGAACTAGTCTTGAACTAGAATAATAATTTATTTATTTTTAGAATAAATAAATTGGATTTGAAAATAACCAGAATTTCCAATTATTGCATTGGAAGGGATTTGAATCGAAATTGTCTTCGGAATATTTCGATGTTGGATTTCGTGATTATACAGATATTGTTATGGAAATTTGAAAGATATATATATATATATATATCGTTATTTCCAATACGATATTTGTTGGTCGTAGAATTTGATATTGAATATAAGCCGATATGTTTTCTATTCAGAGCCTTGTATTTAATATCAAATGTGATTTGGGTTTGTCGTGAATGGTGTCTTCATTAACACTGTTCTTAAGCCTAGTTGAGAAAAAGATTAAATCTTTTTATTTAGATTTAGTGAAGTATACCAATTAAATAATATTTAATTAGAATTGAATTGGTATTGATTTTTGAGTTTATTGTGAACAGTGTTTTAAATAACACTTGTTCTTTAACCCGATAATTAATGGAATGTGATTTTGGGTGTAATGACCCGCATTGGCAGGGGTATTATGATTAATTTATTTAATTGTATAAATGGTGGGTTAGTGAATTACATGGGCGTTAAATAAAATAATAGTGAATATTTAATTAGAATAATAATTAAATAATATATTAACTTCTGAAATAAACAGAATTGGCTGGAAGGGCGATATAGTGTGAACTGGATCATCTGTGATATTTAATTCAGTTTAGAATTTGAATTAAAATAACGAATATATTATATAAACGACAGTTTGAACGTAGAGTTATAATATAATTTAAAACGAGCTTGAAATGGCGCTGCAGTTCGCTATTTGGCGATTTGAACTTCAACTGAATGTACAGGATTCGTTTTAAATCAGATTTCTGTGAAACAAGAAACGTGTGGAGCTGGTGGAGTATATCTTTCTAGTGGAAGAGAAAAATCGGGATTTCGTCGTGTAGATTTTGATGTATGTCCAAATCAAAATTCTAAAATAGTCGCTATGGAATCGTTTATCGACCGTAACGGTTTATTCGATATAACTAGATATCGGTTTTGAATTTAGACAAGGTTCTTTTGGGAAATAGTGATAATTTAATTTTTAGAATTTTACTGTAATTTTTAATTAATTAAATAAACAACTTTTTATTTGGAGTATTTTGCACCCTTAATCAGCGATTTTGGGGTTTCACAATATGAGTCAACCTACCGGTTTTATTATACTTTTGGGATCGTGACACCGAGCTCGACACAACGGTATTTTCGTTTCTGTTCGTACGTAAGTGGAATTTTACGTAACGGGCTATCGAATAAATCTAACTTTTTATAAAGCGGCAATAATTACGTGATGAGCAGCGAAGTTTTCGGCTAGCACCTCTATTTCCGTTGAACTGTATTTATATTGACTTTCTTCTTCAAATATGCTATTGTACTCCAAGCATGAAGCCTACTTTGCTCCTTACCTTGTAATAACTTCAAAGCGGGAACCGTTATGTTTGAGACGAGTTCTGTTACTACCATTTAGTTATGTTACTACTATTTAGTTGATTATATTAAGGGGTAATATATGTTATATTTACAAAAGAAGTGTTTGCTAACGTTTTTCTTTCCTTTTGAAGAAAACATGTTATGCGAAGTGAAATCACAGTAGTTCACTCACACAGGCAGGACATGATATCGGTTTCAAACGTACAACAGTGATATGAAAGTATAAAATAAGAATAAGAATAAGGAAAGAAAAGAACAACGATAGATATTTTTTCCTTCACCCCTAAGTCTTCGTACGCCCATCGCATCCCTTTCAAAACGCAGACTACCACCTCAACTTAAGGAATGGTCGGCATCTTTCAGCGTGCCTAGTTTACAACCACAAAGTTTTCAACCTGTATAAATAGACTACAATTCCCTTAAGACCTAAAAAGTAAACCCGCTGCGATTAAAAGCAGGAGCCGCCACCGATTTCTGAAAAAAACATGGGAAACCGATCTTCACAGCTTAACATTTCCAGTTGGATATGGAAGACACGGAGACTGATGGTAGCAGCAAATGGAAGACACGGAGACTGATGGTAGCAGCAAATGGAAGACATGGGGACTGATGTACCATTGGGAAAATGGATGTAAGGCTCGCGGAGGCGTTCTTAGGGGGTTCTGTCCAATTGTGACTCCATGGCAGAGTCCTTTTTGCTGCAGTCTGCAAAGGAGGAGGGACGCTTTGATTTCCAGTGGTGGACCGATGACTGCAGTGTTGAAATGAACGGAGGACGCAGTTCCAAGCTGACATGCGAGTAGGGATCTGTGAGGCTGAGGTTGAGGAGAAAACGTAAGGGAGTTGATGGGTTCAATGTTGTGAATAAGGGAGGTAAACGAGATGGAAGGAGTTGAAATCGGTGAGGAGCAGGAGTCAAGTTCGGAGAAGAAGCTTCAGTTTGCGGGTTGGGTTTTTGAGGCGGTTTCGTTTGAGATGCGGGTAGGCCATTTGTGGGCTTAAGGAATGGAGAATGGGCTGAATATAGGTAAAGGCCCCATTTGTTTTAAAATTAAAATAGAATTCAAATTGTAATCAAATAGGTGTATAACTTGTAATATTCATGACTTTGTCCTACGATGTCATAATTTAGCGCGGTCAGAAGCGTTAGGATCGTATGGACATACACTACACGACGGAACTAACTGGAAGTCCGTCGGAGCTCGTTACAATTTATGGCGAAATAAATTGTCCGTCGAAATCAAATAACGCAAACCGTTATTTAACGATTAACGCGCCAAAGTGAGTAATTCTCACTAACTCTGAAAAGTTTATAATTTCATGTTGTATTTTTAGAACTGTTAGATATTGGCTGATTGACTGTATGTTGACTGTTTGATTGAACTGCTAGTCAGTTAGTTAAATTTTCTATATTGATTCTGTTTAACAGGATATATCATACAGAACTGAAAAGTGATGTTATCTATATTGTTTAACATCTGTGATGCAGGGAAACAGGTTGGAGGAATCCAACTGGATTCCTCGACATTTATTTTACTGTTTTCATATATTGTGATATATGATGTGTTATATAATCTATTAAGGATTATGGGTGTTGGAATGATATTGATCATTGTTATTCGATATTTTAAATATCATAAAAGACCCTGGGATGTAAAAAGGAAGTATTTCAATGTATATTGAAATAAAGGAATTTTATAAAATCACAGGATTTTATAAAAGGAATTATTTATAAAACGAACACGGTTTTATAAAAGGGATATTTATTTAGAAAATAAATAGAAATAGAAAAGGAATATTTATTTAGAAAATACATAGAAGTTACAAATAGGATATATTTGTAACGGTAAATAGAAGTTATAAATAGGATATATTTGTAACGGTAAATAGAAGTTATAAATAGGATATATTTGTAACGGTAAATAGAAGTTATAAATAGGATATATTTGTAACGGTAAATAGAAGTTATAAATAGGATATATTTGTAACGGTAAATAGAAGTTATAAATAGGATATATTTGTAACGGTAAATAGAAGTTATAAATAGGATATATTTGTAACGGTAAATAGAAGTTATAAATAGGATATATTTGTAACGGTAAATAGAAGTTATAAATAGGATATATTTGTAACGGTAAGTAAACGTTATAAAAAGGAAATAGTTGTAACGGAAAACGTAGTAAAGTAAAAGAAGTTAATCGATGTAGTTAATCGATTAGTGTTAAAGTAAAAGAAGTTAATCGATGTAGTTAATCGATTAGTGTTAAAGTATAAGAAGTTAATCGATGTAGTTAATCGATTAGTGTTAAAGTAAAAGAAGTTAATCGATGTAGTTAATCGATTAGTGTTAAAGTAAAAGAAGTTAATCGATTGACTTTTGCCTTAGTTTAATCGATTAGAATAGAAGCAAGTGAGTTAAATCGAATATAGTTATTCGAATAGAAGCAAGTGAGTTAAATCGAATATAGTTATTCGAATAGAAGCAAATGAGTTAATCGAATATAGTTATTCGAATAGAAAGTAAAAGGAATTATCGAATATAGTTTATTCGAAAGGAGTTAAGCGAAATGAGTAAATCAATAGCGTTAGTCAAATAGAGTTAATCCAATAGTGTTAGTCCAATAGAGTTAATTGATAAGGGTTAATCGAATAGAGTTAAGTGAAAAGAGTCAATCGAATATAGCTATTCGAAGGAGGGTTAAGTAAGGAAGTTAGTAAATGGAATACAAAGTGAACTTTGCCCATTTCAAAGTTAGAAATGTTGTTCAGTTAAGGTCTGAGAGGTAGTTCTACCCCAACTTAATTGGCTTCGTTTTAACTAAGGAATAGTTAATGTTCGGCAGTAAAAGGAAATGGTTTGAGTTGGCATCGCGATGGTTTGTTTAAAACATCTGCCTAAGTCCAATGAAGAAGCTTTGGAAATGTTTTCCAAATAAGTAATCAGAAATGTTTTCAAATAAAGAAAACGAGAAATGGAAATGTTTTCCATTGTTAATAACGTATATTTTCCCAATTTAGAAAATAAGGAATATTGAACGTAGGGAAACAGGAGATAAGTAAATTTATGAAATTAAGAGATAATTGTTAAATGATGTTTGATAGATATAATTTCCATTTGGGAATAATATCGTTGGTTGCACACCTGTTTTTGTTCGATAGTTAAATCACAGACTATCGAAGTTTTGACCATTTTAACGTTGTTAATATGGAGAGACCGGTTGGATTATTATCCAAAGAACCACTCTGTATTGGCATAAGCGTTGCGAAGAATATATGCCAAAGGAAATTGAAGACGGATTTATGCAAGGGCTATCCTGTTTACAGAATAGTGCCTTCGGTTCATCCTGTTCCTGGATGACTTGTATGGATGGATGTCTGACAGAGTATTTCCAGACGATCACGTATATTGATTTCTCCAACCGTACCAAGAGTGGAAGCGGAGAAGGAAACTTCTTTTAGCTAACGCGTAATGTATGGTTGAGAACGTCAATCGATGATTTGATGGATTTGACGATATGGCATTCAAAGTGAATCTGGTATGATGATAAAGCGTAGCTTCTAGCCTCATCATCCGGTAAATGACAGAAATCGGGCAGGCAGCATGGCTAAGTCGGTCGCACCGAAGTAGGGTGTATAATCACCTGATCTAGAGTTTCATTTACTTCTAAAAATCTATTGTTGATGCTGTCCCATTCGGGAAACGGTTGCTGATCCCAACTGTTGGTGATATACATTCGATACACTCAAGCGAAATGAGTGGTCGGTCATGTGTGGCCGGGTTGCAAGATGTTCTTGTTGAACCCAGTGTATTCCTCTCTAGAGGTACACGAGCGAAAGGTGGATCCATACCTTGTCATAGTTGGAAATCCATTACCCAATACGTGCTTGCGGTTTTGATTGTATACTATATATGTAGAACGTGAGATGAAAGCGTTTCTGCTAGATGATTATATATATACTGTGGTTGATAAACATTAATATAATATCAAAAGGTTTTTGATATAAAGATATTTTGGATTCTCATAAGGGAAAAACCCGTTCCGTTATGCGGCGTGGTCTTATGAGATATCATTTACTTGTTTGAACTGTTTTTAAACTGTTTTACTCATACCAGTCCCATGACTGACCCGGAGTTTACTTTGTTGTTTTCCCTAAACTCTTGGGTGCCTAAATTTGTACGGGCAGTCAAGTAGTCGGGATTTTACAGATATACTGGAAGAGCTGGAGCAGGAGGCTTCAGGATCATATAGCTATAGTTATTTCCGCTGTGTTGTAAGTAATGTACTCTGATAATGTATTGTATACATATAATGATTTATTTCAAGGATATGTTATCTATTATATGTTATTCGTTCCGCTGTGAGATCCGTGTTACTCTGATGTTGTGTTCTTCTTCTTCTATTCTAATTTCTATCTTATCTTTCCTCACCCTCTAATTTCTTTCACTAATTACCAGGATTTTTCGGTGTTTTGGTTATCGACATCGTGCTTATGTCGATAACCAAAGTCGCTCAAAATCCGGGTCGTTACAGTTGGTATCAGAGCTTAAGTTTAGAATTACTTGGCTCTGTGGCGTGACTCGGTAGAGATAGGGTTAGTAATACCCTAGACTGAGATTGAGTGTATATATACGAGTGAACGTATTTGTATTTGATATAAAAATTTGTTTTATATTGTGGAGATCCATTGGTTGAGTTGTTTGTGAATTCTGGTCGATCAGTTTGATCCACTGTATCGGTAGGAGTTACTAAACACTCGAATACGATGAACCATCATGGTATGTTTTGAAAAGAGGGTAAATGAAATAGTTTACCCAACGTATATTTTGAATATATTGGATATATTGGTTGTTATTATAATCGAGTAAGATTATAAATTAAATGGTTATGTAAATAACCAATCAGAATTCATATAAGTGAAATATGTGAAATCAGATGAGTTAAATCTGAAATTTAAACCAGAACTGAAGTTAAGACTCTGGAGAATTGGATAAGTGTTTGTAAATGGATTGGGATTAAAAATAAGGAAAATTTAAGATCCTGGGAGATTTTAAATTGTTTTACAAGCAGTGTGATTTATATTTTGAAATGAATTTCAAAGTGGAAATGTTTAGAAATGGTTTTATAGTATTGAACTCACTTCGATCGCTGGAAAATAGATTCTGATGATGACAGCTGCATCATCAGTATTCGTTTTCGAGTTGTAAGTGACGAATTACTACCAGAGATACTGTTTTGAATTTGTTTTGGGAAAGACAAGTTGTGTTGAATTTCAGAATGGGATTTAAAATATAGAACTTGAATTTTGAAATAGATTTGAAATATTAACTCGTTTTAAAAGAAATAAACGGGAAGTTCCTTTATAAACGAAGTTTATAAATGAAGTGAAAAGAATTATCATTGGATACTTCAGAAATAAAAATACAAGTGTGAAGTTGAAAGGGGATTTGAATATAGAAATTCAAATGAGATTTGAATAAAGAAGATTTAAATAATGGAATTTGAATATAGAATTCAAATGGAGTTGAAATAGAAATTGAATATAGAAATACAAAGGGAGTTTGAATATATAAAATTCAATGGAAGTGATATAGAATTTGAATATAGAAATTCAAATGGCGTTTGGATATAGAAAATATAAGAGATTTCAAATATAGGATTTGAATATCGAAAGTGAAAATGAAATTTGAATATAGAAGATTCAAATAGAATTGAAACGAAATTCAAATATAAAATTTGAATAAGAGATTTGAAATGAAATTCAAATGTAGTATTTGAATAAGAGAATCGTAATGGAATTTGAATATAGGAAATTCAAATAGAATTGAAAAGGAATTCAATTAGTTGATAAACAAGTTAAACCTATATTTGAACATGTTATACTCAAATAAAGAGGTGAAATGGGCAAACCAGTAATTTGAAAATCACTTAACGAAATAAGTTAAAATGATTGGATTAAGTTGAAATGAATTAGAAATGTATGGATATACATGAGATAGGTATGGATAAGATATGAAGGTATACAAATAGAATGCTAGACGGAAAGGTATGTATTTAATTCATATATAAGATTTTATGCGCCGTATCGGCTAGCCGCTTGGCTTTTCTTTTTCTTTTTGATTGGAGAAGGCCTGTGTGGAAGTTTGGGCATTTTCCCGATGCTCCCGGTACAAAGGAGGTTATGGCGAATTTTTTCCGAGAATTTAAGGAGATAGAATATTTTTAAGATAATTTGATAATTAGAAATCAACGTATCGATATATATAGAAGTCGATAAGGAAATGAACTTAGAAATAGAATAGTAAAATCAAAAAGAAAGTTAAGAATAAAATCTAGTAAGAATAGAAAGAGAAAGTGTATACATGTTTAAAGGTGAATAAGTAGTTGTATGGTATTGATTATTCGAGTAAGTAGTCTTATCTGTTTTGACGTTATAATTGTTATTCAGTCAAGGTCTGAGAGGTAGTTATACCCCAACTTGATTGATTTCATTATTAACAAATAAATAGTAAGATTTTAGGCTCAAAGATCAATGTTGAATAAGAGTTAGTTGAATATAGTATTTGGGTTGTCATAGCGATGTTTTACACAACATCCGTTTTAACCCAAATAAGTGTAACTTGGAAATAGAATGATAAATATTTCCTAAGTGTAGAAATAAACGAGATCGGAAAAGAGATAAGTAAATTGGAATATTTTCCAATTTTAAATAGCATATATTTTCTAAAGTTTAGAAAATAAAGGAAGGCGATATTCGGAAATGTTTTCCAAATAACGTAAAAGGGCAATATGGTTATTGAAAATATTTGGTTAACAAATATTGATAAAGAAATAGAGAAGTGATTTAACAAATGGAATATTGACTATAGGCTCAGTTGAATTTCAAAAAGGAAAATTTGATTTTTGAAAAGAGTAAAATGTTTGAAAACTCCCAGGGAAAGACTGTTTAAATTAAAAACAAATTTAACAGAAATTTGTAAAAGCAGATTTGAATTAAAGTAAAGTCAGTTAAGTGGTAACTGAAGTTGAATTAAAAATCGAATAAGATTGGATTTGTGAAATTAGAATCCGAAATGGTATTGGATTGAGGAGTTAAGGAATTGAAAATCAAGAATTTAACTTGAGTTGGAATGGGATTTGGCTTGGATATAAGCGAATGGTTGTGTTGAGGATAAATTGATTAGAGTTTGGTTTGATTAATATTAGTATATGCTGAGTTGATAGCATATGGAAGTGATGGGGTTTATATGCCCGACAAAAAGGTACAAGTTTATATTTCTATTGGATATAAGATTTATGAGCCGAATTGGCAAGCCGCTTGGCTGTTTGATTTTCTTTTTGGGTTGGAGATGGCCCAGAGAGGCGAGTTGGAGTTTGACCGATTGACCAGTACAAAGGAGGTGCTGGCAAAAATTTTCGAAGAGTTAAGGCGTTAGAAAATTTTCAGGATTTTTGAAAATTTTCGTTGATAAGAATTAATTAATAATTTAATTGAAATTAAAATTGGTTCAGTTGAAACTGAAGTTAAGAAGTGAACAAATATGTTCTAACCAGTCGATAGGGTCGTCCTCTACCTTTTAGCAAATTTCGAGGACGAAATTATTTTAAGTGGGGAAGATTGTAATGACCCGCATTGGCAGGGGTATTATGATTAATTTATTTAATTGTATAAATGGTGGGTTAGTGAATTACATGGGCGTTAAATAAAATAATAGTGAATATTTAATTAGAATAATAATTAAATAATATATTAACTTCTGAAATAAACAGAATTGGCTGGAAGGGCGATATAGTGTGAACTGGATCATCTGTGATATTTAATTCAGTTTAGAATTTGAATTAAAATAATGAATATATTATATAAACGACAGTTTGAACGTAGAGTTATAATATAATTTAAAACGAGCTTGAAATGGCGCTGCAGTTCGCTATTTGGCGATTTGAACTTCAACTGAATGTACAGGATTCGTTTTAAATCAGATTTCTGTGAAACAAGAAACGTGTGGAGCTGGTGGAGTATATCTTTCTAGTGGAAGAGAAAAATCGGGATTTCGTCGTGTAGATTTTGATGTATGTCCAAATCAAAATTCTAAAATAGTCGCTATGGAATCGTTTATCGACCGTAACGGTTTATTCGATATAACTAGATATCGGTTTTGAATTTAGACAAGGTTCTTTTGGGAAATAGTGATAATTTAATTTTTAGAATTTTACTGTAATTTTTAATTAATTAAATAAACAACTTTTTATTTGGAGTATTTTGCACCCTTAATCAGCGATTTTGGGGTTTCACAATATGAGTCAACCTACCGGTTTTATTATACTTTTGGGATCGTGACACCGAGCTCGACACAACGGTATTTTCGTTTCTGTTCGTACGTAAGTGGAATTTTACGTAACGGGCTATCGAATAAATCTAACTTTTTATAAAGCGGCAATAATTACGTGATGAGCAGCGAAGTTTTCGGCTAGCACCTCTATTTCCGTTGAACTGTATTTATATTGACTTTCTTCTTCAAATATGCTATTGTACTCCAAGCATGAAGCCTACTTTGCTCCTTACCTTGTAATAACTTCAAAGCGGGAACCGTTATGTTTGAGACGAGTTCTGTTACTACCATTTAGTTATGTTACTACTATTTAGTTGATTATATTAAGGGGTAATATATGTTATATTTACAAAAGAAGTGTTTGCTAACGTTTTTCTTTCCTTTTGAAGAAAACATGTTATGCGAAGTGAAATCACAGTAGTTCACTCACACAGGCAGGACATGATATCGGTTTCAAACGTACAACAGTGATATGAAAGTATAAAATAAGAATAAGAATAAGGAAAGAAAAGAACAACGATAGATATTTTTTCCTTCACCCCTAAGTCTTCGTACGCCCATCGCATCCCTTTCAAAACGCAGACTACCACCTCAACTTAAGGAATGGTCGGCATCTTTCAGCGTGCCTAGTTTACAACCACAAAGTTTTCAACCTGTATAAATAGACTACAATTCCCTTAAGACCTAAAAAGTAAACCCGCTGCGATTAAAAGCAGGAGCCGCCACCGATTTCTGAAAAAAACATGGGAAACCGATCTTCACAGCTTAACATTTCCAGTTGGATATGGAAGACACGGAGACTGATGGTAGCAGCAAATGGAAGACACAGAGACTGATGGTAGCAGCAAATGGAAGACATGGGGACTGATGTACCATTGGGAAAATGGATGTAAGGCTCGCGGAGGCGTTCTTAGGGGGTTCTGTCCAATTGTGACTCCATGGCAGAGTCCTTTTTGCTGCAGTCTGCAAAGGAGGAGGGACGCTTTGATTTCCAGTGGTGGACCGATGACTGCAGTGTTGAAATGAACGGAGGACGCAGTTCCAAGCTGACATGCGAGTAGGGATCTGTGAGGCTGAGGTTGAGGAGAAAACGTAAGGGAGTTGATGGGTTCAATGTTGTGAATAAGGGAGGTAAACGAGATGGAAGGAGTTGAAATCGGTGAGGAGCAGGAGTCAAGTTCGGAGAAGAAGCTTCAGTTTGCGGGTTGGGTTTTTGAGGCGGTTTCGTTTGAGATGCGGGTAGGCCATTTGTGGGCTTAAGGAATGGAGAATGGGCTGAATATAGGTAAAGGCCCCATTTGTTTTAAAATTAAAATAGAATTCAAATTGTAATCAAATAGGTGTATAACTTGTAATATTCATGACTTTGTCCTACGATGTCATAATTTAGCGCGGTCAGAAGCGTTAGGATCGTATGGACATACACTACACGACGGAACTAACTGGAAGTCCGTCGGAGCTCGTTACAATTTATGGCGAAATAAATTGTCCGTCGAAATCAAATAACGCAAACCGTTATTTAACGATTAACGCGCCAAAGTGAGTAATTCTCACTAACTCTGAAAAGTTTATAATTTCATGTTGTATTTTTAGAACTGTTAGATATTGGCTGATTGACTGTATGTTGACTGTTTGATTGAACTGCTAGTCAGTTAGTTAAATTTTCTATATTGATTCTGTTTAACAGGATATATCATACAGAACTGAAAAGTGATGTTATCTATATTGTTTAACATCTGTGATGCAGGGAAACAGGTTGGAGGAATCCAACTGGATTCCTCGACATTTATTTTACTGTTTTCATATATTGTGATATATGATGTGTTATATAATCTATTAAGGATTATGGGTGTTGGAATGATATTGATCATTGTTATTCGATATTTTAAATATCATAAAAGACCCTGGGATGTAAAAAGGAAGTATTTCAATGTATATTGAAATAAAGGAATTTTATAAAATCACAGGATTTTATAAAAGGAATTATTTATAAAACGAACACGGTTTTATAAAAGGGATATTTATTTAGAAAATAAATAGAAATAGAAAAGGAATATTTATTTAGAAAATACATAGAAGTTACAAATAGGATATATTTGTAACGGTAAATAGAAGTTATAAATAGGATATATTTGTAACGGTAAATAGAAGTTATAAATAGGATATATTTGTAACGGTAAATAGAAGTTATAAATAGGATATATTTGTAACGGTAAATAGAAGTTATAAATAGGATATATTTGTAACGGTAAATAGAAGTTATAAATAGGATATATTTGTAACGGTAAATAGAAGTTATAAATAGGATATATTTGTAACGGTAAATAGAAGTTATAAATAGGATATATTTGTAACGGTAAATAGAAGTTATAAATAGGATATATTTGTAACGGTAAGTAAACGTTATAAAAAGGAAATAGTTGTAACGGAAAACGTAGTAAAGTAAAAGAAGTTAATCGATGTAGTTAATCGATTAGTGTTAAAGTAAAAGAAGTTAATCGATGTAGTTAATCGATTAGTGTTAAAGTATAAGAAGTTAATCGATGTAGTTAATCGATTAGTGTTAAAGTAAAAGAAGTTAATCGATGTAGTTAATCGATTAGTGTTAAAGTAAAAGAAGTTAATCGATTGACTTTTGCCTTAGTTTAATCGATTAGAATAGAAGCAAGTGAGTTAAATCGAATATAGTTATTCGAATAGAAGCAAGTGAGTTAAATCGAATATAATTATTCGAATAGAAGCAAATGAGTTAATCGAATATAGTTATTCGAATAGAAAGTAAAAGGAATTATCGAATATAGTTTATTCGAAAGGAGTTAAGCGAAATGAGTAAATCAATAGCGTTAGTCAAATAGAGTTAATCCAATAGTGTTAGTCCAATAGAGTTAATTGATAAGGGTTAATCGAATAGAGTTAAGTGAAAAGAGTCAATCGAATATAGCTATTCGAAGGAGGGTTAAGTAAGGAAGTTAGTAAATGGAATACAAAGTGAACTTTGCCCATTTCAAAGTTAGAAATGTTGTTCAGTTAAGGTCTGAGAGGTAGTTCTACCCCAACTTAATTGGCTTCGTTTTAACTAAGGAATAGTTAATGTTCGGCAGTAAAAGGAAATGGTTTGAGTTGGCATCGCGATGGTTTGTTTAAAACATCTGCCTAAGTCCAATGAAGAAGCTTTGGAAATGTTTTCCAAATAAGTAATCAGAAATGTTTTCAAATAAAGAAAACGAGAAATGGAAATGTTTTCCATTGTTAATAACGTATATTTTCCCAATTTAGAAAATAAGGAATATTGAACGTAGGGAAACAGGAGATAAGTAAATTTATGAAATTAAGAGATAATTGTTAAATGATGTTTGATAGATATAATTTCCATTTGGGAATAATATCGTTGGTTGCACACCTGTTTTTGTTCGATAGTTAAATCACAGACTATCGAAGTTTTGACCATTTTAACGTTGTTAATATGGAGAGACCGGTTGGATTATTATCCAAAGAACCACTCTGTATTGGCATAAGCGTTGCGAAGAATATATGCCAAAGGAAATTGAAGACGGATTTATGCAAGGGCTATCCTGTTTACAGAATAGTGCCTTCGGTTCATCCTGTTCCTGGATGACTTGTATGGATGGATGTCTGACAGAGTATTTCCAGACGATCACGTATATTGATTTCTCCAACCGTACCAAGAGTGGAAGCGGAGAAGGAAACTTCTTTTAGCTAACGCGTAATGTATGGTTGAGAACGTCAATCGATGATTTGATGGATTTGACGATATGGCATTCAAAGTGAATCTGGTATGATGATAAAGCGTAGCTTCTAGCCTCATCATCCGGTAAATGACAGAAATCGGGCAGGCAGCATGGCTAAGTCGGTCGCACCGAAGTAGGGTGTATAATCACCTGATCTAGAGTTTCATTTACTTCTAAAAATCTATTGTTGATGCTGTCCCATTCGGGAAACGGTTGCTGATCCCAACTGTTGGTGATATACATTCGATACACTCAAGCGAAATGAGTGGTCGGTCATGTGTGGCCGGGTTGCAAGATGTTCTTGTTGAACCCAGTGTATTCCTCTCTAGAGGTACACGAGCGAAAGGTGGATCCATACCTTGTCATAGTTGGAAATCCATTACCCAATACGTGCTTGCGGTTTTGATTGTATACTATATATGTAGAACGTGAGATGAAAGCGTTTCTGCTAGATGATTATATATATACTGTGGTTGATAGACATTAATATAATATCAAAAGGTTTTTGATATAAAGATATTTTGGATTCTCATAAGGGAAAAACCCGTTCCGTTATGCGACGTGGTCTTATGAGATATCATTTACTTGTTTGAACTGTTTTTAAACTGTTTTACTCATACCAGTCCCATGACTGACCCGGAGTTTACTTTGTTGTTTTCCCTAAACTCTTGGGTGCCTAAATTTGTACGGGCAGTCAAGTAGTCGGGATTTTACAGATATACTGGAAGAGCTGGAGCAGGAGGCTTCAGGATCATATAGCTATAGTTATTTCCGCTGTGTTGTAAGTAATGTACTCTGATAATGTATTGTATACATATAATGATTTATTTCAAGGATATGTTATCTATTATATGTTATTCATTCCGCTGTGAGATCCGTGTTACTCTGATGTTGTGTTCTTCTTCTTCTATTCTAATTTCTATCTTATCTTTCCTCACCCTCTAATTTCTTTCACTAATTACCAGGATTTTTCGGTGTTTTGGTTATCGACATCGTGCTTATGTCGATAACCAAAGTCGCTCAAAATCCGGGTCGTTACATTGGGTTTATTGTGAATAGTGTTTAAAATAACACTTGTTCTTTAACCCGATAATTAATGGAATGTGATTTTGGGTTTATCGTGAACCGTGTTTTAAATGACATTGGTTCTTTAACCCAGGTAAAGACAGGATATTGATTTCTGTAAAGATTAAAATTAAGTGGGGTTTTAATGAATCTTTAATTAGATTGAAATGGTCGAGAATTGAGTATCACATGTTTTACTCCAAGCGATAGTTAAATCTTTAATTAGATTTGAACGTGAAATGGTAATTGAATTTACCGATAACACCGTGGTGTTAGATATGAAGTATTACCAGTTTTACTTCGTGGGATGAATAGGTGGGGATTGGGAAATAAAATAAATGATCACTCCGGTGTGGTTCGCTAATCCCGACTAGTTTGAATTGATATTCAAAGAAGATTAAAGAACAAATTTAAAGAATTTATCTTTGATAAAATTAATGGGAACCTTTCCCAAAGTACAAGAATATTTAAATAAAAGAATATTCTGAATTGGAATGAGGCGTATATTGTGTTTGTGTAACACTTGTTTATTATATACGCGAGTTATTCAGAAAGACCAGGTTTATCCCATTCTAAATAACTAGTTCGACATTGTGTCGAAGATGAAGATGGTGGTTGAAGACCGGAGGTCTTCACGTCGTATGGATAATTACTGATGATCTTGATTGGGCTGTACACCCAAGAAGATGGAAACAGTTGGTGATCGTCCAAACGTACTTGGAGATCGATGGATATGCGGGGTACTAGGTGCCTCCGGTTTCGTTCAGACCCAGAATGAACGTGAAAATGGACTGTGTGTCTGACATTGGATTTTAGTCTGTGTGATTGATTTCTATTAAATATATATCTGTTTGGCGGCGGAGAATTTATTCTCTTGCTTAACGCCCTTCTCTGAGACGTACGTGCTCAGGGGTTATATGTTGATAGATATCAAACGCATGGAGTGAATTTCCTGTGTGGCATGCCTAAGTGGCAATTGATCAAGGCTTCTGTTGAAAAGAAAAGTCTTGTGGTGATGATCAAAGCATGGCCTGTGTGGCATAGCTTTGTGTAACGTTGATTCGCGAGCCTCACACCCCGATTGTGAACCAGAAACGGGAGAAGGACCTTAGGGAGGACATGCGTTTCTTTCTAGTTAGAAGTGGCGTCAGTGGTTTTACACGCCCTGACGAGTTTGACTTATGTGGTTGTTGCTGTTGCTAGGCGCCTCGGTTTGATCAGACGATCCGGGTTCAATGGAGTCATTCGTTGGCTCATTTACGCCCTAAAGTGAGGAGAAACGTAGTGTTCAGACATAATAATCCACATCGGTGGACCGGCCCTGACGATCCAAGGCTTGCGTGCGCGCTTTCCTGAGACTTAGGCTAGACAGTCTCGAATCGATGGAGGACGATCCCTGGCCTCAGTTCACAGATGGAAATCCAACTTCCAATACGTGATATTTCGGTTTTATTTGTAGAGCCTAGTATTGGCGACATAGTAGCATGGGATGCTATGCCGCCTATGATTGATATTTATGATTGAAATTGTTTTGACACTATACACTTATTATAGTATCAAATAACTTGTTATAAACGTATCAAGCATGCTTTGGCTATTATAAGGGAAAACCCTATCCTCCGGCTTGCGTTGCATTGTGTGATGGGACCTGGGTCTTATAATAGCTTCATTTTTCTTTATTTAGCATTGCGCTATTGTTTTATGCACTGGTGTTCTTGGGAGGAAACCCGTTCCGTGTTATACGGCGTGGTCTCTTGATTTACCTGACTTCAAAATAAAGATTCATAACTGTTTTTAGTTCTCACACCAGTCCCATGACTGACCTGGAGTTTATTGTTTTAACCTAAACTCTGGGTGCCCTTATTTCCGCACGGGCAGCTAGTAGTTTCGGTTTTGCAGATTTATATTCACAGGATCCTGGTTTACATCTGGAACGATATCCAGAAAGCTTTGTATCCGTATATCTCCTTCAGTTGTGTATTGTATTATTTTCCGCTGCTATGTAATGTATTGTAATCTCTGATATTTTATAATGTGTAATATTAATTTATACTCTGTATATTCTTGTAATCTGATGGAATTGTTGTAATATACAATGAAATGTTCTTCCGTCTGCGTTCTTTTGTGTGTTGTGCTCGAACTATCCGCGCTTTCCTTACCGGGGAAGTTACGGGTCTTTACAATAGCATCAAACAGGGTTATTCCAAGTGCAGAGTGGACATCTCCGAGTAACTCTTGTGTTAAGGTACATTTACAATATGTTACATTTTCCATTTTGTTTCCTACTTTACTATTGTTTCCTTTTCGGGGACGAAAAGCTTTTAATTGGGGGAGATTGTAACAACCCGGAAAATCAGAAACAATTTAAATTTTTTATTTTGGTTAATTCAGTGAATTCTGAATAGTTAAAATAATTTATTTTACGTAATAAAGATTAAAAATTAATTTAAATCGAAGTTGGAACGAATATATTTATTTTAATTTTAAAAGGAATTAGAAATAGCACGGTAGTTTGAAAATTTGAATCTGAACTTTGACTGAACATACAGGATTCAAACTAAAACGGATTTTAGTGAAACCAAAAACATCTAAATCTGTTTAAAAATATCTTTCCAATGAATTCGAAAAATCGAAATTTCATAGCGGGAATAAAGAGTTATGGCCATTTGAATATTCAGAATAGTCGCTATGGAATATAGTATAATTTATAGCCCGTATAAAAGGCCATTGTACAAACGACCACCATTTTCGACGAAACCACTTTTGTCCGTTCTGAAATGTCAAATTATCGCTAAGTTTAATTTTCCAAAATTTTTGGATTTAATTTGTGAGCGTAGTAAATTAAACTCTGATTTGATAATTTCTATTGAATTTGATCGACCGTTAAAAAGGCCATTTTTCAAACGGTCTCCAAATTCGACGAAATTAATTTTGATAGGACTGTATCGTCAAAACATATCTTGATTTATTTTTTGGGAATTTTCGGAGTCCGTATGTGGCCCTGGTGAATTTAAATGTACAATTGAATTAATTTAATAAAGGATTTGAATTTTAAATTAAAGAAATCAGGCCAAAAACAATCGTTTGGGCTGACGGTACCTAGCCCATTGGTTCCGGAATAGGGGAAATTAGGTCGGAACAACTCCTATTGGATTGAAATTGGAATTGTTAAGGATTTACGGGTTTATTTGCAAAATGGGTAATTAAATATTATAAAAATACATCTTTCTCTTTACCAAACCCTAATTCCCTTTACAGAGCCACCGCCTACATCAAAATCCATGGCCATGAACACTCTATCCTTTCTCCATTAAAATCTATCAATCCACAGATTAAAATCCTCCACTTCTTTAGACAATTTCGAAGAGATTTTCATCCTCTTGAAATCCATACGGTAAACACGCCCTGAATTTGCTCGTAGTTCCAGAACCAGCATCCCGAAGGGTCGACGCATCAACCGCCACCGTGCTCCCTAGTTGCGATCGGACCTGTCTCGGTGGGGCCCATTCGGGGGCACCTCTCTCCCCTCTTCGACGCTGCAGTGTCGGATCGTTGCGGAGTTGAACAATTGGAGGATAATTGATGACCTAAAATTGAACAGGAAGGTGGAAGTTCGACCGTGTTATCTGTTGAAGAAGAAGAGGTGGATTTTAAAATATATTATTTAATTAATTTATTTTCAAATATTATTAACATAAATTAAATCATATTTAATTCATATGAACTTGAAACGGAACGGTTTCAGATCTGTTATGATCGTGAGTCCGAGATCTACACTCAAGGACTGACTAGAACTAATTCTGAGCAGATGGAATTTTGGCCAAAATTTCAGATCTGAACCATTATGATTTAAACATCTGTGGTAAATCTATTTATTTCTTTTTTTCAAATAATTAAAAATAATTCTAATTTTATTATCACCAATCTATAGTTAATTCCTGTTTGTTATGATTCATGATTTGTTCTATTATGGATGTAGTATGTAGATCTGGTTGTTTGGTGATATGTGTGGTGATGTAATTGTTAAAACATATTGATCTGTAGTGAGAAAATTGTTGGAAACATATAGATCAATTTGTAGTAATAAATTGAGTAAAATAAAAATCTATAATTTTTTTTAGATAAAATGATCAAATTTTGTCTATTTGTTGAATTAGAATTTTCAACAAATTGGAAAACATCAATTTTTTTTTATTTGTTGAATTAGAATTTTCAATAAATATGAAAACCCTAATTTTGTCTATTTGTTGAATTAGAATTTTCAACAAATTGGAAAACATCATTTTTTGTTTATTTGTTGAATTATAATTTTCAACAAATATGAAAACCCCAATTTTGTCTATTTGTTGAATTAGAATTTTCAACAAATTGGAAAACATCAATTTTTGTTTATTTGTTGAACTAGAATTTTCAACAAATATGAAAACAACAATTTTTATCTATTTGTTGAATTGGAATTTTCAACAAATAAGAAACATCAAATTTTGTCTATTTGTTGAATCAGAATTTTCAACAAATAGAAAACATCAAGTTTTGTTATTTTGTTGAACTAAGAGTTTTCAACAAAATTGAGGTATCAAATTTACCATTGTGTTGAACAAGAAGTTTCACCAGAAATGAAATATCACCTTTTGTACATTTTGTTGAATCTAAATTTTTTAACAAAAATGAATCATATATTTTTGTCATTTTGATTAAATTAGAATTTTCAATCAAAATGAAATATCACTTTTGCCATTTTGATTGAATTAGAACTTCCAACAAAAATGAAACATAAATTTCTATCATTTTATGGAATTAATACAAAAATAGAAATATTCGTGTTTTTAAAATAAGAACATGATTACATTAAAAAGTTTACATTTTTAATGTAATGTTAGAACATAGAAAATGTACATGTTTTACATTAAATATTCATTTTTAATGTAATAATAGAACTATAGAAAATATTCATATTTTAAAATGAAAACATGTGTTACATTAAAAATTCACTTTTTAATGTAAAAATAGAAGTTGGACAAACATGCATGTTTTACAAATAAAACATGTTTACATTAAAAACTTTGTTTTTAATGAAATGAATGAATCATTAGAAAATGTTCATTTTAAAATGCATGTTGACATTAAAAATATAATTTTTTACAAAAGGATGATTCATACGAAACTGTTCATATTTGAATAAAAGTGTCGAAACATTAAAATCATATTTTTTTATGTAAACATCGCTTTTATACATTTTGTCCAAAAATACAATTGTTAACAAATGGAAAATATGTATTATTTAAATCACATTTATATTTACATTGCATATATTAGAATTTATATGCATTGTTAAATTTACATTTATATTTGCATGACATATATTAGAATTTATATGCATTGTTAAAATTACATTTGTATTCACATTGCATATATTCGAATTTATATGCATTGTTAAATTACATTTATATTTGCATTGCATATATTGGAATTTATATGCATTGCTAAAAATTATCAGATCATAGAATGTAGCAAAAACAAAAATACAGAAAGTAAATAACACATAGAGATACCCAGCTTCGGCAAAATCCTGCTTGATGCTGCATTCCTAAGGTTTATACTAGGTGTTATAAATAGATCCCGCTTATAATCCTATGTAAACTTGCAGCACCTGCTCCTGTCCTAACCCTACGCTCAAAACCCTAGACTGATCTATATCTCCTAGCCCAGATTTCCCCTAGTTTTACAGATTCTAGTAAACTGCCTAGTTTTATAGACGAAACTAGGAAACCACCTAGATTTTACAGACTCTAGCAACTGTCAGTTACACCTCTAAATGAATCCCTAGAATTTTACAGACTCTAGAAACTGTTCGAATCGTTTTACAAATTACAAAAATACAACAAAGAAAAAAGAAACCCTCGTTAAAAAGTATATCCCCTTTTAAATTAAAACGCTTAAGCCCCTTTCAAATGTTGACTGGCCATTTTCATATTGGTGCACCCACTCTCATACTCCCGATCACTTTTGCTTTTTTCGTGGAAATAAAAATGGCAGCAGGGAAAAATAGTTCTAGGGTTCTCTGATGATTTCCCAACTCGAAGTCGATTGCTTGAATTATGGAATCCAATTTTCTGAAGCTCGAATCTTTGTGGCTTGATGCTTCAATTGATTTGGGAGTTTTATTGATCGAAACACTGAAAAAAAATGTGAGTTCTCTGTTTTAATCTCTTCGAATTTCTATTGAAATGTTTGTGGTTTCGATAAGCATGCCAGTGATGTATGTGGTGTACTATAGGGTTATAGAAAAACCCTAATTGCTCTGATTTCTCGTATTCAACTTGGCCTGATTTGAACATCTTTCTTCTTTTGAAATCGTAATTAGCTCAATGAATTTATACATGATTTTGTCCCTTATGTGAAATACTTTGTTGACATGTTTGTAATGCTTGATTGAATCGAGCCTTGAATTTACACTGCAATTTATGCGTGATTTCTGGAAGTACTGCCAAAACTTTTGTCTTAATGTAAAATTGATTTCCTGCACTTAATTGCTAAAAATAACTTCTGCCAAATTCTCTTACATAAGTACTGGAAATATTCTTCAGATTTGTGAATTGATTTCCAATATATTATTTCCAAAAATATACGCTTTTGTTTCAGGAAATTTGCAGCATGTCAGTGATTTGCTCCTTTCTAAAATCTGGAAAGATTTGAATATTAAACTCTTGCCCATTTTGTTCCAATAAAATCTCTGAATGGTTTTTGCCAAACTGATTGTGCATGTCTGCATGCTGAATTGAAATTCCTTGCCATAAAAATGATCATCTCTGGAAAACAGAATATATGATTTGTTTCCCCTTGATTGACTGCTCTGTAAATGCAAAAAAACTTTGACTTGAATTCGTTCCATATACAAATTTATGATCATGAACTTTATACTGTAAACTGTGTTTGAAATGCCCAAGACAAAACTGTGAGAGAATGGAAACTTTTGCCATTTATGGAACCATTTAATAGTGAATCTTGTCATTAAAAAATGCTTTTGATTTTGTTGCATCTTTTCCAGGTATACTTGCGTGTATTGAATGAAACTTGAATGGTTCTCTTGTCAAAAATAAATCATTCTGGATACATTAATATTGCCTTTGCATGATTGTTTGTAGTCATGCTGACTTGTGCTTGACCACCCTGCTATTTTGAACTTACTTGGCCTTGAACCCGAAATATAGATGCCATGTATATATACCTGTATACATATAAGTTGTTGCATTCATCATGCTATGTTGTTCTCCCTGTTTCACATGCACTTGTGCGCTTTGATTCTGCCATGTATAATGCACACTTGATGCTTGCATGTTCAAGTTTGACCATCTAGTATATTTTTGCATGTTTAACATTGGCAATGCTGTACTATGTTATGATGTACCATGTATGTTAATCTTCATGTTTGAACATACAAGTCCCCTAACCATTGCTAAAAAAACCATATGTTTGCATAAATGAACTGTTTTGAATAGTACATTCTGCCTTGACCATTCTGCACTATATATATTGGCTAATTTTACTTGACATCATGCATGTCGAACCATTTTGCTGTGTGAACTTCTTGTGCCCAACCTTGTACTTGTTCTCGACCATGCATGTTCCCTTAACCAGTTATGTGTATCACTTGTCTACATGTGATTTCCAGTTGCCATTGGCATTGAGCATTGTTGTTGCTGAAATGAACATGCTTTCACCCATTTCCATGCATCATATAATTGACTTGTTGTTCACTGCCATGTATATCAACTGTCTTGACACCATCAATGTGTTGCTGAATTTGTTTTGATATACACTTGTCCATTTACTTGAAACTGTGTATATACAATGTTGGCTCGACACTTGCATTTGTTCCTTTTTGAGTACACATGCATGAATGTTAGCACATTAGCTCAGCCTCTTATTTGAATAGTATTCATTAATGTTTTTGGATTTCCTCGAACATATTGATTATTGTTGCACTGAGTCTAGATGGTCCACATGGCTACTCCTCGGTTGCACACTGTATTAGTGAGGCAGTGCACACATGTATATATATGCACGTGTGTATATGCAGCCGTCCAGACAAGTTTTCCTGTTCCTGCATTGAGATATATATATATGTTGTCTGCCTTGTGTTATTTACAGTGTATCACATCACAAGCTGTCTACACACAATCGGAAAAATCAGATCGAGTTAGAAAAATGATGAGAAACACACCAAAATTCTGAGGCAAATAAATTTTCAAAATAAAAATTATATTCGCTAGAATTTAGAATATTATTTCTGTTCCAGATACTGTGTGTGTTTCTGTATGTGACAGGTATGAAGATTGGACTGACTGAAAGCTGTGAAGATAGAAGACAGTGAATGAGTGTATAAGTGTCTGTATATCAGTCAATGTGAAAATGTATGTATATATAAAATGTAACTGAGTGATGAGCGATGTAGTGAGGAGCTGATGTATAGAAAAATAGAAAATTGTACTAATATTTGTAATAAACAAATTTGAATGAAATAAAATATTATTTTATTGTGTTCAAACAAACTTTTCTATCGTATTTAATTTATTTGCAAGTACAATCTCATGTGAATTGAATAAATAGTGGAGTTATAAATAGTTGTATTGTTAGAATGTTCGAAATATAATATTCAATTTAAATAAAATACTGTATGAATATATGAATGTCTGTACAGTCGTATTCTATTTAAATATTATATTCCTGTCTGTGATATATATAGAATAATATAGTAACAAACACCTTTAAAATAATATTTATTTGGTTTTTATCATCAAACAAAAATCATAAAATTGTGTATACAACTACGTCATATACAACATTTACTTATGTGGCTGATGAAATGAGGCGCCTTGGATTTATTGGTCGATAGTGACCATTTAATAGGTCCAATAGGATCGGGAAGCGTGTGTTCAGGAATTGCCAATCCACTAAAGTATTTGTGGACCGGCCCTGCAGGATCCAAGGGTTCGCCAATGTCCGAATCCTAAGACATTGCTAGAGTGTCTCGAATCGGTAAGGAGATCGTCCCTAGCCTTGAATCATGATGGAAACCCAATTTCCAATATGACATTACGGTTTTGATTGTAAACCTATATATGGCGACATAGTATATGGTAGCTATGCCATCTAGGATTGATACATTTACTTTGAAGTATTTTTGAAACTGATTAGACACTAATAATAATCTTAAAAAAAATTACATATCAAGCATTTTTGATCATTATAAGGTAAAACTCTATCCTCCGGTTTGCATTGCATTGTGTGATGGTACTTGAGTCTTATAATGATTTCATTTTCTAAAAAGCATTGTGTTGTTTTTGAAATAAAATTTATTAAACATATGCACTGGCAATCCAATGGAGTAAACCCGTTTCGCGTTAGCGGCGTGGTTCTGTAATTAGCCATATTGTTAGTTAAGAAAGATTTCTCATACCAGTCCCATGATGACTCGTAGTTTGTTTCACTTTGCAAACTCGGGTGCCCTCTTTTCACATGGGCAACCAAGTAATAGGTTTAGGTATGGATACATTCTGGATTGGAGCTTGCTTAAGGAAGAAGATGAAGAACGTTTTCCTTTTTATCTTTTTATTGCTACTTGAGACATTTAGACATTATTGATCTTTGATGTATTTGATGGAGTTGAGACTTATTTCTCTTTTTGTTGAGACTTCTATTTGCTAAGTGTATCCTGGGACTGTATACTCTAATGTCTTTGGATCTTATGATGTTGTGATGACATTTTCTATTTTCGCTGCAATGATTTATGTGTTATGATGTTATCCGAGATCTGCTATTGTTGTAATTATGTTATGTCCTTATGATTATCCATACTTTTATACCACGGAAGTTTGGGGTCGTCACAAGTGTATTGCGTTTATTTTGCACAACCCTATCTCTTTATACCAAATTCACACAACTTGCATGCTTAATAATGCAGATACATGAACTATAATATTACATTTATGTATGTATATGTACAGATGCGTGTATGTAGTCCATGTGCAAAAACAGAATTATATAGTTTTGTATGTATTAATGCAAAACGCATGCAAACTATAGGGAAGAAAATACAGGCATGTTTTCGCACCCAAAATTAAATAATTGTTAGTTTATGAAATAATATCCAGATTATTTAATGTTGACCTTTACGAAAATGAAAAGTAACATAAATTATTGCTAAACGTCATAGAATAGGTATAAGATTGAAATGTTCTAATGGAAAGAAATCAAAAGGCACTAGAAGAAATAATGGACAAACTTTTGCAAATAAACGATTTAAATTAAACTAATGGACCTTTTTCACTGAATTCAGTTGTGTGTCAATGTCAGTCCAAGGAAGTTCATTATAGGTATCACATTTCAATAGTAGTTTCATCCATTTTCTATTTGAGGATGTAAAACGACCCAAGCTTCCCAGTAAAGGAAAGCCCGGATTGCTTTGAGAACACGACAAATTAGAATGCAAACAGAAGAACATTTCATTGCTTATTACAACAATTTACATGAGAGCACAAGAACATTACAGAGTATGAATGAATACTACATATTGGAAATACAATATCAAAGATTTAAATTACATTTTAAATAGCAGCGGAAAAATAATACAAAATACAACTGAAAGAAATACACGGATACAGTGCTTTCCGAATATCGCTTCAGTTGTAAACCAAGATCCTGTGAATATAATATCTGCAAAACCAAACTATTAGCTGTCCGTGTGGAAAATATGGGAACCCGGAGTTTAGATTAAAACAATAAACTTTAGGTCAGTCATGTGACTGGTGTGAGATCTAAAACAGTTATTAGCTTGATTTTAAAGTTAGGTAAATCATGGGACCACGCCGTATAACATGGAACGGTTTGCTCCACATGAAACTTAATTTAAAATAAAACAACGCAATGCTTTTTGTAAAAATGAAGGTATAATAAGACTCAGGTCCCATAACACAATGCAACGCAAGCCAGAGGATAGAGTTTTCCCTTATAATATCCAAATATGTTTGATACGTGAATTTCATCATTTATTATTACTATAAGTGAAGAAATCAACTTCAAATATAAATGTATCAATCATAGACGGCATGGGTACCATATATCATGTCACTATACTAGTTCTACAATCAAAACCGTACGATGTCTTATTGGATGTTGGATTTCCATCTATGAACCAAGGCAAGGGATCGTCCTTACCAAATTCGAGACAATCTAGTCCATGTCTCAGGATACAGTCGCAACTGCACCTACGAGCGCCAGGGACGGTCATCCATCGATGATTGGCAATACCATAAACTATATGTTAGCCTGCCCTATGGGGCATAAAATAATATGGTCAATAATGTCGACTAGAACATCTATCGATATATATCCGAGGTGCCTCTCTATCCATCAAGTAATAAGCAACATCAATATGAGCAAACAGTCTGGGCTCCATACCGTAACGTTACTCCTCGCAAGAAACTAACATATGCACATTTCCCTGGGGGTCCTTCTCCCGTTTCTGGTTCACAACGGGGTGTGAGGCTTGCGAAGTAACACTATACACAAAGCTATGCCTACATAAGCTGTGCCTTGATCATTAACCACAAGGCTATGCTTTTCAACAAAAGCCTTGATCATTTGCATCTTAGCATGTCGCATTGTCAGTCCATACCATACCATTGATTTCTGCCAATATATAACCTCTAAGCTCGTACGTCTCAGAGAAGGGTGTTAAGCAAGAGAATAAATTCTCTGCCACCAAACAGATATATATATTTAGCAAAGATCAACGAATACAGCATAAAGGAATACAACGTCAGACATACCATCCATTTACAAGTTCGTCCTGGGTCTGAACGAAACCGGAGGCACCTTATTCCTTGTCCCATATGCCCAATACATGAGAGAGGTCCTCGCATATCCGTCGATCTCCAAGTACGTTTGGACGATCACTACTTATTACCTTGTCTTGGGTGTACGGCCCAATCAAGACATCAGTAATCACCCAAACGATGTGAAGAACTCCGGTCTTCAACAACCGTCTTCATTTTCAACTCTTTGTCGTTGTAGTAATTATTCAGAATGTTTTTAACCCGGTCTTTCCGAATAATTCACATATTTTATAATCAAGTGTTATAAAATCACATCATACACCTCATTCTGATTCAGAATATTCTTTTATCAAAATATTCACATTTTTAGGGAAAGGTTCCCATTAATTTTATCAAAGATAAATTCTTTTAAATTTATTCTTTAATCTTCCTGAAATTAACAAAATACATTAAAACACCAATTTGGTTTTAATCTCCATAAATCATTACTTAATGATTATTCAAATTTAGGAAATTAATTTTATCTTTAACTGGGTTAAAAAACCAATGTAATTAAAAACACAGTTCACGACAAACCCAAAATCTTCTTCCATTAAATATGGAACCTTCACAGAAATCAGATCAATATATAATCGATATAAATTTATGTATCAGACTAATAATATAAATGGAATAATGGTAAGGCCTTTTAAATTCCATATATAGTAACAGTCTTCATTCACAGAAGGTCATCTTGATTATTACCAAATCGAATTTCATTCAATTCCAATTCAATATATTAAATTGGAAAACTTTACTTTGGAAAATTTCCATTTAAATCTTAATAAAAGATTTAAAAATTTCAAAATTATATTTTCACTATTTATCGGGTTAAAGAACGAATGTCTTTAAAAACACAGTTCACAATAAACCCAATTCACATTTCATTTTATTCCAATTACCAAATATAATAGGAAACTCAACTAATCTTAATTAAAAGATTTATTCTTTTCATACGGGGTTCAAGAAAAGTGTTATTGAAGACACCATTCACGACAAACCCAAAATCCAATTTATTTTATTTAATTCCAAATAAATATTAATTAATTGGAAAACTCCATTAAACCTTAATTAAAGATTTATTCTAGTTAATAACTAGTTTATTTCGATAAAGATATATTTATCTTTTTAAATATGGAATTTTTCATCCAAAATCACTCTAAACCACTTATTATAATTTTACATATTTTTTCCATATTTTTAATAATTTTATTATCGCCCGTAAAGTCGGTTTCCAATAACGGCCACCGAACTGCATCCATAGCAACCTTTTTCAAAATTGATTTGGAAATAATTCCAAATCCAATCGTTAGATTTCAAACTTCTTATATTCATTAGAAATCTCTTTTCGATAGGAACCCAACGGTTCCGGTTTTAGGAGAACCCGACGGTCGGATCTTCCTTTACATTAATTTGAAGTTAATGGTCGAAATTCGCGAATGGTCGCTGCGCGGTGCGTTCGATTCAAGCCATTTAAATATAATTTATATATATATATATATATATATATATTATATATCGTCGATTTCCATTTAAATCGTATTTATAAAATATTTATAATTTCATTTTAAAATGATTCAAACTTCATTTTTAATTTTATATCAAAACTGAATATTCTATATTTTTATCATATTAAAATGATAATATTTTCGAAATATTAAATTTTGAAATTACTTCTTTTCGATATTCTTCAAGGTGAATAAAATCGATCGATAGACCCGTTCGGGTTAAAATGGCGTTTCTAAACTTAACCCGGCTTCATATTCTTATATTTTTGTGTCCATTTAAAAACGGACATCGAAATCATAATTTTATTCTTTTCTGAATATTATTTTTAAATATTCGTTATTTTAAAATATTCTTTATTTTAAAGAACTCTTTATATTAAAATGATCTTTTACATTAAAATGTTCTTTTACATTAAAATGTTCTTTTACATTAAAATGGTTCTTAACATTAAAAATGATTCTTTTACATAAAAATGATTCTTTACATTAAAATGGTTCTTTACATTAAAAATGATTCTTTTACATAAAAATGGTTCTTTACATTAAAAATGGTTCTTTACATTAAAAATGTTCTTTTTACATATAATGTTTACTTAACATATAAATGGTTCTTTACATAAAAAGGTTCTTTTATATAAAATTGGTTTCCTTTACATTAAAAATGATTCTTTTATATAAAAAAGGTTCTTTATATTAAATGTAACACCCCGAATTTTTAACGACATTAAAGAGGATAAATTAAAGAATAATTAATTTAATATTCAGAATTAAGTGAAATGGGTTATGCCATTGTGTTCATCTCGGAATTTTGCTTGAGATAGAGTCTGAGTTTGCGTAAAACGGATACCGTATGAAAAAGTAATGAGGGTTCGAAATTTGTTTACGCACAAGATAAATATAATGTATAAAATAAATTCCAGAACCTTCAAAAACAACTCAAAAATCAAAATTGGGCCAAAGCGGGCTGAGCGGGAAAATTCCCGCTTGTGGGTGTCGACCCCATATAAGGGGTCGACATGGGTTTCGAACCCCTCTATAGGGGTGTCGACCCCCCCCCCCGGACAGATCTGGGCAAAATTTTACGTACCTAGAATTTATTCTGGGTTTGGTTCATTGGTTCTAGGCTATAAATATGGTCCTCTATTCTCTTAATTTCTCCATTGGAGATCATAAAGGCCATATGCTATCGGGTTGCAAATTGAAACAGAACCAAAGTCTACTACAGTCAGTTTAGCTATTCAGAATTCAGATCTCTCTCACTCTCTCTAAATTTTCTGAACCTAATGCTGTGAGTTTCTAGTCACTTTTGGGTTTAAATGAATAACAATAAATTGTGAAAGACAATGAATTGGATATGTCGTGAAGTATGAATCTATGCCAGTATTAAATCTTATACCATGTAGATCATGATAGATCTAATTCTCTAGATCTGATGCAATTGTGGCTATATTATGATGTTGCCTTTATGGATCTTGATTTGTAACTATGCTGTGGTAAATGTAAATCTATTAATCTTGACAGTTGTAACATTGCTTAGATCTAATCTTGTATGTAAATCACCTTTCATGTTGCAATCAACTTAGATATATTGTAAGTTGGACATATTTAGACTCACTTTAAGATCATGTTTTATGCTAGATCCACTTGATGATCTTGTTTTATGCTAGATCTATTTTATGATCATATCTTATGCTATGATAGATCTACCTCTCGAGATCCAATTCAATTTTGATTGTCCTAGTATGTTATTCTTGTTTCAATTGGATAGATCAAATCAATTATGTGAACCATGAACGTATGGCACCTTGAATTGATTAGGATTGGGTCCACACCTTTATCTTAATTGTAACCTCTATGATGTGGATTTGGGTAGATCTATTTATAAACCTGTAGATCTAAACCTTTATTTATGATTAGATCTAATTTAATCTATTAGATCTAGAGCATGTGGACATTTTATGTAGATCTAAAGCAATATTTATGTTAGATCCCATTATGATGATGATGACATGTTCATGACAATATGTATATTCACCTTGATATGATGTTAATTGCATGTCCATTCACTTTGTTATCATACTAGTATGTTTATGCCAATATATGTTGAAACTATCACCTCTATCATATTCCCTTTTTCATTGTTATGGCTAGACTACTTATTAGCCTAGATGCCGCCAAAATACATGCGAATATGTTAGTGAAGGAAACGGGGGAAAAGGGATTTATAATTGGCATGTAATCTTTAAAAGAATTAATATGTAATTCAAATTATTGGGTAAAGTAAGTATTGACACCTATAAAAGGAAAGGATTAATCAATTAAAAATGGCATAATTTGAATATGAACATTTATGGGCATGTAATTCAAATTATTGGGCAAAATATGTATTAACACCCAAAAAGGGAAAGGTTTAATTAATTAATTAATTAAAAATGGAAAGTTTAGTGATTACAATTAGGAATTGTAATTGTACTTATAACACGAGGTTAGGTTACATTAGTGGTGGAAGTCTGCCCGAACCCGACCGGCATATCCAGCAGCCACTAATGTTGAACCTAATGTGGGAGGTCTAAGTACGGGAATACGAATCGGGCTAAGACATAAGGTTAGGCCCAACTGTGGAATAAGACTGCTCGGACCCGACTGGCATATCCAGCATCCACATGTTGTAGGACTAATGTGGGAGGTCTAGCCTATTATAAATCGTAAATGGACATGGTAGTGAATCAGACTACTTAACCTAATATAATCCACAAGGGATTGTATGAATATGAACTAAAGATATGGTTAAGTAAAACAGGCTTGGAACAGTGGGAGGGTTAAGTACATCTTCGGTAGGTGGGTAATATTAATATATATAGTCCCACAAACTTAACCGTTAAATAAACATGCTTGAATCAGTAGGAGGGTTAAGTACATCTTAGGTTGGTGGGTAATATTTGTATATATAGGCCCACAAACTTAACCTGTCGGGGTTGTGTGATTAAAGACATCGTTAGGTAAAACATAACCAGTGGAAAACCTAGTAGTGGGGATGCAAGAAAAAGGGGAGAGCTTGCATCATCTTGTATGGGACCCATTTCAATCAGTAACCCTTAAATAGGTATCAAACAGGTACTCCGAACTAGGTCGGAGTGGGGTACGCTTACTGAGCTGATTATAAGAGATCTAAACGTCAAGGCAGTGTTGATGGCGCGTTCCAACGGGGTCATGTGCATGCACGACTCCGCCTGCTAGGGAAGATAAGACGTTGTGACATCAGTAGATATGGTTGTGCACATCCGAAAAATGAAGGGTTGCCACTTTAGGGAGTGATACACCCTACTATGGGGCCAACACAGGGTATCTACGAAATAGGGAGCCGATCGATTGGGGGGTAGTAAATAGGGTACATCTAGTCATGTCTGTTTCTGTGGGGTACCTGTTTTTCTGTCTGGGCTAACACCCGTTATTTCTATTTGGGTACCAGTTTTGTTTGGGTTAAAACCCGTTACTAGAGTACACCTAAAACTTGTAACACCTCGTACTTTCTATTAACATAATAATAATGAATCCTATAATACTTAATTTAAAATGTGAGAATTAAGAGAAACGGGTTATGCCATTGTGTTCGTCTCAGAATTTTGGTTGAGACAAAGTCCGAGTTTGCGTGAATTGGACTTCGTATGAAGAAGTTATGGCTGCCGGAAGTTTCCAGAGATTACAAATAAATTCAAAATAGTTCGAAAACGAGTTCAAAATTCGAACAGAAGCCATAAGTGGGCCGGGCGGGAAAATTCCCGCTCTGGCAGGTCGACCCTAGTGTCGACCTACCCCCTTGAGGTTGACCTGGGGGTCAACCTTAGGGTCGACCTGGGGGTCGACCTGGCCCCCGGCCAGATCTGAAATTTGAACGATTTCTGACTCACTGTTGAGTCACTTGGGTTTCTAGATGGGCCTGATCAGGTCTGAGTAGCTGTGATTAACCCTAGGTTCATCTGACGGCTATAATCAAACTGAAATTCTATAACTCAATGCCTAACCTAAAAACACACAGAAAAATAAATCTAAAACTGAAATGTCGTCAATGGAGGATTTGGAGTAGCCGTCACCCTTTTCAATTCTAAAGACGAGTTAAAAAGCTACAACTAAAATCAAATGACAACTAGTTTAATTCAACGATCTTCATCAAAGGCGCGCATCTCCAATTTCAGAATTCAGAACGCAAGAATTTCTTTTAGTTTGTAAGTTAGTTGTTACGCAGATTTAAACATTCCTTTCGATTGAATCATGACATGTTGTAATTGGAATATAGTACGATGCTTATGTATGAGATTTGATTCTCGTTTATCTTGAAATATCATTGTAATTAATCTTGTCTATATGTTTGTGGCGATGAACATGTTGTATATTTCATGTCTATATGCTTATGGCGATGAACATGTTGTATATTTCATATCTATATGCTTGGGTGATGTACAACATCATATGTTATTACGATTGAGTAAAGAACTTATTATGCCAACAAAATGGTAAAACATGTCATGTTGTAATTTGGTGGTTATTTGCAAGTTTAGGATCTAAATCACATGTTTACATGTTAGATTTACATTTATAAATATTTAGAACTATGCCAAGTTGAATCTATTTATGTTGTAAAAGTGGAATTGTAGTCCTCTTATGTTGTTAACATCATGCTAAATTTTGATAAGAAAATGATTATGATAGCTTTCTTATGTTTTGACATACATAAGATTATATGCCAAGCTGTAGGTTGAAACTGTGATTATATGTTAAACTTTCATGCTAGACCTTTGTCAAGTTTACATGACCATTAGATTCAACTTAGTCACAAGTTCACCTTTGCCCAATTGATTAATGTTAATGATATACATCTATGCCTAGTTACATGTGATAAGTTTAATGTATGCTATTTTATGTTTATGTCATGTTCTTTGTTTATTACCCCTTTTTGTTTATGGGTTTGGGCTAATTTGCTAGCCCAACATTTTATGTGATTTACGCATACGCTCCACGGGGGTAGCGATAGGAAATATGAAAATTCATGGCATAGATTTGTTCATTAAATGGTATATTTGATATACCATTTATGTTGAGCAAAATCACAGGATAATTATGTCGTGATTAAATTAAATTTAATTCACATAAAGAAATTTGACATATATAGAAAAATATGAATTTAGAAAAAAAACGAATATGCCTAACCCGAGGTTAGACTGAGTTGTAGTGTAAATCTGCCCGGAACCGACCGGCAAATCCAGTGACCACAACAAGACCTGTCTAATGTGCGTGGTTAGTGCATCAAGCCCAAAAAGAACCCGAGGTTAGACTGAGTTGTGGTGTAAATCTGCCCGGAACCGACCGGCATATCCAGTGACCACAACAAGACATGTCTAATGTGAGTGGTTGGTGCTTTAATAAATTAAAGCTAAGTCAGGACTGGTAGGGTTAAGTAAATTAGGAAAACGCTTAACCGATTCAACATGTTAACTAAAACGAATTGGCTGGGTTAGGTAAACTTGGACACTTAACCAAATAAACATGTTGATTAGAAAATCCTAGTAACGGGGACCCATTTCAGCAGTAACCCACATAGATGTATCATGGTACCCTGAACTAGGCAGGGTGGGGCACGATTACTGGGCTGAACTATAAGCGATCAAAACGTCGGCGGTTGGTGGGCCAGTGTAGGTTCCGGCGGAATATGGGCGTGCACGTACTCTGGAGTGGAAAAATCAGGCACTGGGCATCAGTAGTGTACACGATGCATCTTGAATCGTGTCGGGTTGCCACCAGGGGGACTGATACACCCTATGGTGGGACCAGCACAGGTGACTACAATCAAGCGGGGCCGAAGGACATAGGACTTGAATACATGCGAGTAGGAGCCGATAACTAAGGGGATCGTTTGTTGTAAACACGTGGGCTGGTTGAACCAATGGTTAAGTAGGAGCAGAGACTATAGTAATGGGTGCGATCACATGTCCAGCTTAATCAGACTCTTTACAAGCTTCAAGAAAGTAGACGTATGACTTGGACTCCCTTGCAATTGGCTATGGCTTTGGATATGATCCTTGGGGATTTATGCATTTTTTACTTTTTGGTTTATGCTTCTTTATTGAATAATCAAGACAGAAATTATGATGTAATGTTTTGAAGTTGTTTTGAGACAATTTGATGGAATACTTTTGTATTGAATCATGTATGAAATAAATGTTTAAATTCCACTGCTTAAATTTATCTGTCTTGTAAATTTTCTGTGTCTTGTACCTATAACCCTCCACCAAAGTTAAGGCATTCCGTTCGTGAGTGACCTTAATGGAGGTGGGGTGTTTCACTTGGTATCAGAGCAAAGGTTTACCAGATCAGATAAGAGTTTTTGAAAACTATTTTCAAAAAGAAATATAAAGAAGCATTTTTTTTAGAAAAAGTGTTGTTTTAAATTTAAAAAGGAATAATCCCCAAAAGCCATATGCATTATCTTTCTATCCTTCATTTTGAAACTTTTCTTTTTCGTTTCAGCATGTCAGGGAATCTTAACCTTCCAAAGGGTGTGCCAATACCTGGCTCGTTGAGGAGGTACTTAGAGGCTAGGGCCAACAATGCAGGCCCAACAGATATTCCTCCTCCAGCTGCAGCGGTTCCTCCTCCTCCTCCTCGTACAAATGCTTTCTCAAAGATCTATAGAGATTTTAGGGCCATGGGTGGAAAGTATTTCATGGGAACTGAATCATTCGTAGAAGCGAGGAACTAGCTCAAAGAAACTGAGGATCTGTTCGTTATCTTCGAGGTGGACGATACGTAGAAGGTACAGTTGGCAGTATGGTTGCTCAAAGATGAAGCTTCCTATTGGTGGGAAGTCACTAACGCTGAAAGACCTGTTGACACATGGATGGATTTCAGGATAAGGTTTGAGATGAAATTCCTCTCACAAGCTGAACGAAGTCTACAACTGGAAAAGTTCTTATCTCTTAAGAAAGGAAGTATGACTGTCAAAGATTACGTCAATCAATTCAATCAGCTGGCCCGATTTGGACTGGACTTAGTGAATACTCCTCATAAGAAGGCTCTCCATTTTGTCAAGGGATTGAGTGAGCCACTTCATAGCTTAGCTATGACCCATATATGCACTGTTACAAGAGGAAGACAAGGGCAAGAATGAGGCAAAAGCAGAAGTGCCTCAAGATAGGAAGAGGGAAGGGTTGCAGAACAAGAAGGCTGATTCAAAGAAAGGCGGGAAGAACAACAAACCCCATGAAAAGAGAAAGTGTAATTTCTGTGGCATTCCCGGGCATCTGGTCAAAGACTGCAGGAAGAAGAAAAGGAAGATGGGTGGTTGTTTCCACTGTGGTGAGACAGGACACATGGCTAGGGCATGCCCAAAGAGGCAAGGGCAGGGAGCTGGACCTTCATCTGGAGGTCAAGTTCACGCTCTCACGGCACCTCCGCAAGAACGAGGTAGAAATATTTCTGTCGAAAGTTTAGTCTATCTTTTTTATCATCATGTTCGTACATTTTTTGATTCTGGCGCATCGCACTCATTTGTATCCGCTGATTTAGTTGAATCTCTGCACCTAGACACTAGTTTTGTAGAGGATCCCTTGGTAGTTTCAAATCCAATTAGGGGCTCAGCTTATTTGTCAATGGTTTGTTTGGGTTTGAAAATATCTATTCTAAGCATTGAGTTTAGATGCAATGCCTATGTTTTGGGCTTCATAGGCTATGGGTTGATTCTATGCATGGATTGGCTATCCAGTAATGGTGCCATCCTCGACTGTGAAAAAAGAGTGGTTAGACTCCTGATTCGCCTTGGTAACACTCTTGAAATTTCTTGCAATCCCCTGAACTCTGTTATGCTAAGCTATCTAGAATCTCTTGATGTGTCTGTTGAGGACTTGCAGTATGTAAAGGTAGTCCGTGAATATTCTGATGTGTTTGAAGAGGTAAAGGGTTTACCCCCGAAGAGGGAGATAGACTTCCGCATATATCTCGAATGCAAAGCCCGTCGCCTTACCCGTTAGGCACATGGCCCCAAGGGAGAGAAAGGAGCTCAACAAGCAAATCAAAGAGATTCTTGAAAAGGGGTTCATAAGACGGAGTATTTCTGAATGGGGTGCTCCAGTAGTGTTCGCAAGCAAAGCTGATGGTTCGCTTCGCCTGTGCATTGATTATAGGGAGCTAAACAAGCTGACCAAGATGAATAGACACCCACTCCCAAGAATAGATGATTTGTTCGATCAGCTTGTAGGTGCATCGGTTTTCTTCCAATTAGATTTAGCTACCGAGTTTCATTAGCTCAGAGTGGCTAAAGACAGCATTGATAAGACCGCATTCAAAACTCCTGATGGTTTCTTCGATTGGATTGTCATGCCCTTCGGCTTGACAAACGCACCCGCTTACTTCGTGGATTTAATGAGCAGGGTGTTCCGAGAGTTCCTCAATAAGTTCATGGTGGTCTTCGTAGACGATATTTTGGTATTCTCAAAGAATGAGGAAGAGCATGCTCAGCATCTAAAAGAAGTCATAGATACTCTCCGTGCACATCAATTGAAGGCGAAATTATCCAAATGCCATTTCTGGAGAGAAGAAGTTAGGTTCCTTGGACATGTGGTGTCCAAAGAGGGGATAGCTGTAGACCCCGCAAAAGTGGTTGTTGTGCAAGACTGGAAGGTTCCTCGAAGCGCAACCGAAGTCTAAAGCTTTCTCGGGCTAGCAGGCTTTTATCGAAAGTTCATCAAAGATTTTGCAAAAATCTCAGCTCCACTAACAAGATTGACAAAGAAGAACCTAGCTTTCAATTGGGATTTGGATTGCGATATTGCTTTCCAACATTTGAAAGGGCTCTACCAACAGCTCCAGTTCTTATATTGCCTGATGGAAGCAAAATGTTTACAGTATACACCGATGCATGCGGAACGGGACTAGGCGTTGTTCTGATGCAAGAAGGGAAGGTAGTGGCTTATGGGGGAAGGCAGTTAAAAGTACATGAGAAAAACTACCCAACCCACGACCTAGAGTTGGCCGCCATCATTTTTGCGCTTAAGTCTTGGCACCATTATCTCCTAGGTGAGAAATTTGAACTGTATACTGACCATAAATCGTTGAAATACCTATTCTCGCAGAAGGATCTCAATTTGAGGCAGTAAAGATGGATGGAGTTTCTTGCCTCGTACGATTTTGAGATTTCCTACACTCCTGGCAAGGGCAATGCAGTAGCAGACGCCTTGAGTAGAAAGAAACTGGCCTTAAGCCCTCTCTTTGTGGAAAGGCAAAGCTTGGAGTTCATAGCAAGCTTTAACGTCAGACCATCCACTGACTTTGTGCCTGGCTTGCTAGCAACGTTAGAAGTGCGACCAACTCTATTAGACTCAATCGGAGCCGCGCAAAGAGAAGACCCTCAGCTAGCCGAAGTGATGGACCAATTAATTAAGGGTGAGACTTCCAGTCACCTCAATAGATACTCCTTTGATGCCAAGGGCTGGTTGAGACGATATGGAAGACTATGTGTCCCACAAGCAAGGGGCTTGGTAAAGGCGGTTCTGGAAGAGGCACACCGTTCCAAGTTGACCATACACCCAGGTGGAGACAAAATGTATAAAGACATCAAAAGAGTTTTCTTTTGGAATGGCATGAAGAAAGACATAGCTGAATTTGTTTCTAAGTGTCTAATATGCCAATAAGTCAAGGCGGAGCAGAAGAAGCGTGGTGGTCTGCTTCATCCTCTAGAGGTCCCGCAATGGAAATGGGATAGCATCTCGATGGACTTTATAGATGGGCTGCCTAGGTCAAGAAGGGGGCAATACTAGCATTTTGGTTATAGTGGACAGGCTCACAAAAAGCGCCCACTTTATACCCGTCAAAAGTAGGACTGCCTCGTCTCTAACATCCATATATCTTAAGGAGATAGTTCGACTCCATGGGATACCCTCCAACATAGTGAGTGATCGAGACCCTATCTTCATGAGCGAGTTTTGGAAGAGTTTACAAGAGGCCGTAGGCACACAGTTATGCTTAAGCACGACCTATCACCCTCAAACCGATGGCCAAACGGAAAGAGTCAACAGAGTATTAGAAGAACTCTTGAGGTTATGCATTATTGACTTTAGAGGAACTTGGGAGGATCATCTACCTTTGGTGGAATTCGCTTACAACAATAGCTACCAAGCCACCATAGGCATGGCACCTTTCGAAGCTTTATATGGAAGACCGTGCAGGTCACCAACTTTCTGGTGGGAGTCAACAGACAAGCTCATACTTGGACCAGACATGTTAGGGAGACTTCAGAGAAAGTAAACTTGATACGAAGAAGAATGAAGACTGCCCAAGATAGACAGAAGCCCTACGCAGACAAAAGAAGAACTGGCCTTGAGTTCGAAGTTGGAGACAAGTGTTCCTTAAAGTATCTCCTTTGAGGAACGTCGTTCGCTTTGGATCCACAGGAAAGCTAGCACCAAGATTTGTAGGACCGTTCCCTATCATCGAGAAAATTGGGAAGATGGCTTATAGGGTACAACTACCGAAAAATTTGCCGGGATTCATAATGTCTTTCATGTCTCTCAACTGCGTAAATGCTTACATGAGTCTACGGAAGTGGTAGAACCAAGTATGCTAGAGGAAGATGAAGTTGAACGAGAAGCAACTGTGAGGAGAATTCCAACCCGTATCTTGGAAACAGAGGTCAAAAAGCTATGCAACCGTGAAGTTAAGCTCGTCAAAGTTCAATGGAGCGATACCGAGGAAGACGCGACTTGGGAAAATGAGGACAGAATACGCGCAACCTACCCTTTTCTCTTTGAGGGTACGTCTTTAATCTCTTTTTCTCAAGTTAATACTCGTTTCTATCTTTTTAGGTATATCTCCTCGATCCTATCCTCTATCCTCAGGTAGGAACCCATTTGGATGTAAACATGTAATTGAAACATGTTATGATTAATGGTTGCAAGTGGTTGCTAATGGTTGCAAGTGGATGCATATACACACACATTAGGTATTAGATCGGATCAGTCACTTCCATATTGCATATGCATATATGTATTGGTTTATGGATTAAAACTTGATGTGTTATCATATGGATGTTGCATTAGTATGAATGGTTGTGCACTCATGTAAGAAATTTTGAGTAGGAAAAATTGCATTCATAATGGACTCATGGCACTGACATAATTTGCATTAAGGAGGTCAACTGAATCAGTAGACCGCCTGATTTATGCATTAGATAAGGACATATACACACACAATGCATATGATCATGAAGAATTAGAAATCTTTTAAGGACAATGGACGCCTGTGTTTGATGGTTGAGTAGATGGGTGTTTGGATGGTAAGATATAAGTTCTTCTCGACTTGAAGATTTCGGGGACGAAATCCTAAAAGGAGGGGAGAATGTAACACCCCGTACTTTCTATTAACTTTATAATAATGAATCCTATAATACTTAATTTAAAATGTGAGAATTAACGGAAATGGGTTACGCCATTGTGTTCGTCTCGGAATTCTGGTTGAGATAGAGTCTGAGTTTGCGTGAATTGGACTTCGTATGAAGAAGTTATGGCTGTCGAAAGTTTCCAAATATTTAAAATAAATTCAAAACAGTTCGAAAACGAGTTCAAAATTCAAGCAGAAGCCAGAAGCGGGCTGGGCGGGAAAATTCCCGCCCAAGAAGATCGACAAGGGGGTCGACCCTAGTGTCGACCTCCCCCCTTGAGGTCGACCTGGCCCCCGGCCAGATCTGAAATTTGAACGATTTCTGACTCACTGCTGAGTCACTAGGGTTTCTGGATGGGCCTGATCAGGTCTGAGTGGCTGTGATTAACCCTAGGTTCATCTGATGGCTATAATCAAACTGAAATTCTATATAAACAACTCAATGCCTAACCTAAAAACACACAGAAAAATAAACCTAGAACTGAAATGCCGTCAATGGAGGATTTGGAGTAGCCGTCACCCTTTTCAATTCTAAAGACGAGTTAAAAAGCTACATCTAAAATCAAACTACAACTAGTTTAATTCAACGATCTTCATCAAAGGCACGCATTTCCAATTTCAGAATTCAGATTTCAGAAAGCAAGAATTTCTTTTAGTTTGTAAGTTAGTTGTTACGCAGATTTAAAAATTCCTTTCGATTGAATCATGACATGTTGTAATTGGAATATAGTACGATGCTTATGTATGAGATTTGATTCTCGTTTATCTTAAAATATCATTGTAATTAATCTTGTCTATATGTTTGTGGCGATGAACATGTTGTATATTTCATGTCTATATGCTTATGGCGATGAACATGTTGTATATTTCATATCTATATGCTTGGGTGCTATACAACATCGTTATTACAATTGAGTAAAGAACTTATTTTGCCAACAAAATGGTAAAACATGTCATGTTGTAATTTGGTGGTTATTTGCAAGTTTAGGATCTAAATCACATGTTTACATGTTAGATTTACATTTATAAATATTTAGAACTATGCCAAGTTGAATCTATTTATGTTGTAAAAGAGGAATTGTAGTCCTCTTATGTTGTTAACATCATGCTAAATTTTGATAAGAAAATGATTATGATAGCTTCCTTATGTTTTGACATACATAAGATTATATGCCAAGTTGTAGGTTGAAACTGTGATTATATGTCAAACATTCATGCTAGACCTTTGTCAAGTTTACATGACCATTAGATTCAACTTAGTCACAAGTTCACCTTTACCCAACTGATTAAAGTTAATGATATATATATCTATGCCTAGTAACATGTGATAAGTTTAATGTATGTTATTTTATGTTGATGTCATGTTCTTTGTTTATTACCCCTTTTTGTTTATGGGTTTGGGCTAATTTGCTAGCCCAACATTTTATGCGATTTACGCATACGCTCCACGGGGATAGCGATGGGAAATATGAAAATTCATGGCATAGATTTGTTCATTAAATGGTATATTTGATATACCATTTATGTTGAGGAAAATCACAGGATAATTATGTCGTGATTAAATTAAATTTAATTCACATAAAGAAATTTGACATATATAGAAAAATATGAATTTAGAAAAAAAAAACGAATATGCCTAACCCGAGGTTAGACTGAGTTGTGGTGTAAATCTACCCGGAACCGACTGGCATATCCAGTGACCACAACAAGACCTGTCTAATGTGGGTGGTTAGTGCACCAATCCCAAAAGGAACTCGAGGTTAGACTGAGTTGTGGTGTAAATTTGCCTGGAACCGACTGGCATATCCAGTGACCACAACAAGACCTGTCTAATGTGAGTGGTTGGTGCTTTAATAAATTAAAGCTAAGTCAGGACTGGTAGGGTTAAGTAAATTAGGAAAACGCTTAACCGATTCAACATGTTAACTAAAATGAATGGGCTGGGTTAGGTAAACTTGGACACTTAACCAAATAAACATGTTGATTAGAAAACCCTAGTAATAGGGACCCATTTCAGCAGTAACCCACATAGATGTATCATGGTACCCTGAACTAGGCAGGGTGGGGCACGATTACTGGGCTGAACTATAAGCGGTCAAAACGTCGGCGGTTGGTCGGCCAGTGTAGGTTCTGGCGGAGTATGGGCGTGCACGTACTCCGGAGTGGAAAAATCAGGCACTGGTCATCAGTAGTGTACACTGTGCATCTTGAATCGTGTCGGGTTACCACCAGAGGGACTGATACACCCCATGGTGGGACCAGCACAGGTGACTACAATCAAGCGGGGCTGAAGGACACAAGGCTTGAATACATGCGAGTAGGAGCCAATCACTAAGGGGATCGTTTGTTGTAAACACGTGGGCTGGTTGAACCAATGGTTAAGTAGGTGCAGAGACTATAGTAATGGGTGCGATCACACATCCCTCTTATCCTGTATTAGGGTATTGTCCTATGTTCTGTTATCACTGTCATGATCCCTTTCCTTGTTTAAATACTAGTAACCACTGAACTTACCAGACTTATTGTCTGACCCGTTTTCTTTCATCTTCTTTTCTTTCGTCCCCCCCCCCCCTCGAGGTCCACAGGGAAGAAATACTCCTGCTTAATCAGACTCTTTACAAGCTTCAAGAAAGTAGATGTATGACTTGGACTCTCTTGCAATTGGTTTTGGCTTTGGATATGATCCCCCGGGATTTATGCATTTTTTTACTTTTTGGTTTATGCTTCTTTATTGAATAATCAAGACAGAAATTATGGTGTAATGTTTTGAAGTTATTTTGAGACAATTTGATGTAATACTTTTGTATTGAAGCACGTATGAAATAAATATTTAAATTCCGCTGCTTAAATTTATCTGTCTTGTAAAATTTTCTGTGTCTTGTACCTATAACCCTGCACCAAAGTTAAGGCATTCCCTTTATGAGTGACCTTAATGGAGGTTGGGTGTTTCAAAACTACCATTATGTTTCTGTTGGGATCATCCTGTTTTTGTTAAGCAATTAGGGAATATGTAATCCTATTACATATCTGTTATATTAGTATTGGTACAGAGCGAGGAAAGTATTAAGAAGCTCTATCTATTCTATCATGTTGTCCTATTTACCTTGTTATGCCTTCCATTTATGTATTGATCTCTCTTATCCACTTTGTATGCCTATCATGTTAATTATATTTATTTACTGGCTAAAAGTAACTAGACTCGCCAGACTTTATGTCTGACCCTTTTTGTTTCCCCTTTTTCTTTCGTCCCCCCCCCCAGGTTCTTAGGGAGGAAACACACAGGCTTGATCGTGATTCTGCTTATTTTACTGGAGTTGCTTATGTGTATAGATCAAGCTCCTATCCTTGTTGCTATGGCCATATTTTGTTCTTGGGGAATTTGCTTTCTTTTATGTACTCTGATATTTCTGAAGTACAAGACAGTGATTTTTTTGTTGTAATGGGTTTTTATATTTCAGACAAATGATGCTTTGGACCACGGTATTTTGATGATTAATAAAGTTGTTTGTTTCCACTGCAAATTTTTTTATATCTGTCTTGTAATATTCTGTGTCTGTTTACTTAAACGCTTCACGAAACATAATGCATTCCCTTTGTGAGTGACATTAACGGACGTGGGGTGTCACACTTGGTATCAGAGCTGAAGGTTACTAGATTATATAAAAAAAAATGAAAATTATTTTTCAAAAAGGTTTTAAAAGAACATATTTTCGAAAAGAAAAGTCTGTTTTGAAAATATTCCCCCAAGAAGCCATATGTAATATCCTTCGGTCCTTTATCTAAATTTCTTCCTTTTTCCTTTTTTTAGCATGTCTGGGGAACAAAACATTCCTAATATCCCAGAGGGCATCACAATACCCGGATGGTTCCGTAGGTATTTGGAGGCCACGGCGCCTGCCGAAGGCCAAAGAGACGTTCCTCCCCCAGCTGCGCCAATCATTCCTCCTCCTTCCCCTCCAAGATATGCAAAGACTACCATGCTATGGAAGGGAAGCCATTCCATCGGAATGAGACATTAGTTGAAGCTCGAAATTTGCTCAAGGAGAACGAGGACTTGTTCGTAATCTTTGAAGTAGAGGATACGAGGAAGATTCAGTTAACTGCTTGGCTATTAAAGGACAAGCCTCATTTTGGTGGGAAGTTACCCAAGCTGGACGTCCGGTGGAAACTTGGGAAGATTTTAGGCAAAGATTTGAAATGAAATTTCTTTCCCAAACCGAGAAAAGCATGCAGATGGATAGGTTCTTAGCACTCAGACAAGTAAACTTGACGGTGAAAGAATATGTGAACAAATTCAACCAGCTAGCAAGGTTCGGGTTAGAATTGGTAGATACGCCACACAAAAAGGCTTTGCGGTTTGCGAAAGGGCTGAATGAACCCCTTCATGGGTTAGCCATGTCCCATATCCCAATGGGAGCCACTTTTTAAAAACTTATTGATATGGCCCTAACGAATGAGGAAGACAAGGGAGAAAAGAAGGAAGTAATGGCTGAGGAAGCAACGCAAAATAAGAAGGTATGGCCCAAGAAGTGACAACAGCAGAAGAAAGGAGAAAAGAATGACAAGGTTAAAGATAAGAGGAAGTGCCACAGCTGTGGGCAAGAGGGTCACTTAGCCAAGGACTGCAGGAAAAGGAAGAATGCTTGCTTCGCTTATGGAGAGGTCGGGCATCTTATTGAGGATTACCCGAAGAAACAGGGACAAGGTCGAAGGGCAGGAACTTCTGGAGGGCAGGTGCATGCTCTCGCGACCAGTGCTCGTGAAAGAGGTAGAAAATTTTTCATAAAAAGTTTAGTTTCTCTTTCAAATCGTCCAGTTATGACACATTTTAATTCTGGCGCTTCACACTCATTTGTATCTAGTTTTGTTGTTGAATATCTGCACTTAGTTATTAGTATGGTAGTGGATCCCGTAGTTGTCTCAAACCCCGTTGGTGATTCGGCTCATTTATCTATGATTTGTAGGGGTTTGAGAATATCTGTGTTAGGCATCAAATTTGAATGTGCATATGTACTCGGGTTTATGGGCTATGGGTTGATTCTAAGGATAGGTTGGTTTACCACATATGGTGCCATTCTGGGTGGTGAGAGGAGGGTCATTAAGCACCCTCAAAATTTCTTGTGACCCACAAGGGCCTGTCATGCTTAGTTTCCTAGAGTCTCTTGAGGCATCTATCGATGATCTGTGATCGGCACCAGTTGTCAGTGAGTATCATGTTGTCTTAGACGAGGTTCGGGGATTACCCCCGAGGCACGAGATTGATTTCCGTATATACCTGGTGGACAATGCAAAGCCAGTTGCATTACCTGTGTGCCATATGGCTCCTAAAAGAAAAGAGGGAACTTGATAAGCAAGTGGCGGGGCTACTTGAGAAGAGGTTTGATAGGTGAATCATATCAGGATGGGAAACTTATTAGAGACAGTCCTTGAGGAAGCCCATCATTCCAAGATGACTGTTCATCCAAGTGGTGATAAAATGTATAGAGTTCAAGGTAGTGGAGCCAAACTTGCGAAAGGAAGTGAAAATAAAGAAGGAAGTAATGATTGGATGAGTTCTAACTTGCATACTTGGATCGGAGGTTAACAAGCTACGCATATGAGAAGTCAAGTTGGTGAAGGTCAAGTGGGGAGACAATCAAGAAGATGCAACTTGGGATACCGGAGACAAGATTTTTACGCTTCGTACCCTTTCCTTTTCAAGGGAATGTTCTTAACATCTCTTCCAAAAGTTTTTATTTGCATTTTCTTCTATCATCTGAGCATATACTATAAATAGAATCTTCGACCTTTAGGTAGGAAATCCCATGATTGTAAACATGTGTTTGAGACATGTTATGTTTGACGGATGCAAGTGGATGCAAGTGTTTGCGAGTGGTTTCCTATCAACGCATATACATACACATTAGGCACTAGATTGACTCAATCACTCTCATACTGCATATGGATGTATGTGCATTTTCTTTTCTTTTATGGATGGAAATGGATGAACTAGCATATGGATGTTGCATTTGGACGAATGAGTGTGCACATATGTAGACCTTATATGTTATAATAGGCTTATTTGCATACATACTGGATTCATAGCACTAATCATACATCACATTAAGGGGGTCAACTGAATCAGTAGACCGCCTGATCTTTGCATTAGTAATGGGAAATATACACACACCTTTGCATATATTCATATAAGTATTAGAAGTTTTAAGGACTATGGATGCCTATGATTGATGGATAAGTAGACAGATGATGGATGGTAGGATATGCATTCTTCTCAACTTGGAGATTTCGGGGACGAAATCCTTTGAGTAGGGGAGAATGTAACACCCCGAATTTTTAACGACATTAAAGAGGATAAATTAAAAAATAATTAATTTAATATTCAGAATTAAGTGAAATGGGTTACACCAATGTGTTCGTGTCGAAATTCTACTTAAGATAGTGTCCGAGTTTGCGTAAAACGGACACCATATGTAAAGTTATGAGGGTTCGAAGTTTGTTTACGCACAAGATAAATATATATATATATAATCAATTCCAGAACCTTCAAAAACAATTCAAAAATAAAAATCAGGCCAAAGTGGGCTGAGCGGGAAAATTACCGCTCGTGGGTGTCGACCCCCCAGGGGGTGTCAACATAGGTGTCGACCCCCCTACAGGGGTGTCGACATAGGTGTCGATCCCCCTATAGGGGTGTCGACCCACCCGGACAGATCTGGGCAGAACTCATTTTACGTACATGGACTTGATTCTGGGTCTGGTTCATTGGTTCTAGGCTATTAATATGGTCCCCTATTCTCTTATTTTCTCCATTGGATATCGTAGAGGCCATATGTTGTTGGGTTGCAAATTGAAGCAGAATCAAAGTCTACTAAAATCAGTTTAGCTATTCAGAATTCAGATCTCTCTCTCTCTCTAAATTTTCTGAACCTAACGTTATGAGTTTCTAGTCACTTTTAGGTTTAAATGAATAACAGTAAATTGTGAAAGACTATGAATTGGATATGTTGTAAAGTATGAATCTATGCCAGTATTAAGTCTTATACCATGTAGATCATGATAGATCTAATTCTCTAGATTTGATGCAATTGTGGCTATACTATGATGTTGCCTTTATGGATCTTGATTTGTAACTACGTTGTGGTAAATGTAAATCTATTAATCTTGATAGTTGTAACATTGCTTAGAACTAATTTTGTATGTAAATCACCTTTCATGTTGCAATCAACTTAGATATGCTGTAAGTTGGACATATTTAGATCCACTTTATGATCATGTTTTATGCTAGATCCACTTTATGATCATGTTTTATGCTAGATCTATTTTATGATCATATATTATGCTATGATAGATCTATCTCTCGAGATCCAATTCAATTGTGGTTGTCCTAGTATGTTATTCTTATTTCATTTGGACAGATCAATTCATTTATGTGAACCATGAACATATGCGACCTTGAATTGATAAGGATTGGGTCCACACCTTTATCTTAATTGTAACCTCTATGATGTGGATTTGGGTAGATCTATTTATAAACCTGTAGATCTAAACCTTTGTTTATGATTAGATCTAATTTAATCTATTAGATCTAAAGCTTGTGGACATTTTATGTAGATCTAAAGCAATATTTATGTTAGATCCTGTTATGATGATGATTACATGTTCATGACAATATGTATGTTCACCTTGATATGGTATTAGTTACATGTCTGTTCACTTTGTTATCATACTAGTATGTTTATGCCAATATATGTTGAAACTATCACCTCTATCATATTCCCTTTTTTCATTGTTATGGCTAGACTACTTATTTGCTCAAATGCCGCCAAAATACGTGTGAATATGTTAGCGAAGGAAACGGGGTAAAAGGGATTTATAATTGGCATGTAATGTTTAAATGAATTGATATGTAATTCAAAGTATTGGGTAAAATAGGTATTGACACCTATAAAGGGAAAGGATTAATCAATTAAAAATAGCATAATTTGAATATGAACATTTATGGGCATGTAATTCAAATTATTAGGCAAAATTTGCATTGACACCCAAAAAGGGAAAGGTTAAATTAATTAATTAAAAATGGAATGTTTACTAATTACAGTTAGGAATTGTAATTGTATTTATGACACGAGGTTAGGTTACATTAGTGGTGGAAGTTTGCCCGGACCCGACCGACATATCCAGCAGCCACTAATGTTGAACCTTATGTGGGTGGTCTAAGTACGCGAATACGAATCCGGCTAAGACACGAGGTTAGGCTCAACTGTGGAATAAGACTGCCCGGACCCGACCGGCATATCCAGCATCCACATGTTGTAGGCCTAATATGGGAGGTCTAGCCCATTATAAACCATAAATGGACATGGTAGTGAATCAAACTATTTAACCTAATCTAATCCATAAGGGATTATATGAATATGAACTAAAGATAGGGTTAAGTAAAACATGCTTGGATCAGTGGGAGGGTTAAGTACATCTTGGGTAGGTGGGTAATATTAATATATATAGGCCCACAAACTTAACCGTTAAATAAACATGCTTGAATCAGTAGGAGGGTTAAATACATCTTGGGTTGGTGGGTAATATTTGTATATATAGGCCTTCAAACTTAACCTGTCGGTGTTATGTAATTAAAGACATCGTTAGGTAAAACATAACCAGTGGAAAACCTAGTAGTGGGGATGCAAGACAAAGGGGGGAGCTTGCATCATCTTGTGTAGGACCCATTTCAGTCAGTAGCCCTTAAATAGGTATCAAATGTTTACTCCGAACTAGGTCGAAGTGGGGCACGCTTACTGAGCTGATTGTAAGAGATACAAACATGGAGGCGATGTTGACGGCACGTTCCAACGGGGTCATGTGCGTGCATGACTCTGCCTGCTGGGGAAGATAAGACGTTGTGACATCAGTAAATATGGTTGTGCACATCCGGAAAATGAAGGGTTGCCACCTTAGGGAGTGATACACCCTACTGTGGGGCCAGCACAAGGTATCTACGGAATATGGAGTCGATCGATTGGGGGTAGTAAATAGGGTACATCTAGTCCTATCTGTTTCTGTGGGTTACCTTTTTTCTGTCTGGGCTAACACCCGTTATTTCTATTTAGGTACCAGTTCTGTTTAGGTTAAAACCCGTTACTAGAGTACACCTAAAACTACCATTATGTTTCTATTGGGATCATCCTGTTTTTGTTAAGCAATTGGTGAATATGTGATCCTATTACATATCTGTTATACTAGTATTGGTGCAGGGCAAGGAAAGTATTAAGAAGCGCTATCTATTCCATCCTGTTGTCCTGTTTACCTTATTATGCCTGCCATTTATGTATTGATCTATCTTATTCACTTTGTATGCCTATCATGTTACTTTTATTTATTTACTGGTTAAAAGTAACTAGACTCGCCAGACTTTATATCTGACCATTTTCGTTTCCCCTTCTTTCTTTCGTCCCCCCTCCCCCCTCCCCCCCCCCCCCCCCAAGGTTCTCAGAGAGGAAACACACAGGTTTGATCGTGATTTTGCTTATTTTACTGGAGCTGCTTATATGTATGGATCAAGCTCCTATCCTTGTTGCTATGGCCATATTTTGTTCTTGGGGAATTTTCTTTTTTTTATGTACTCTAATATTTCTGAAGTACAAGACAGTGGTTTTTATGTTGTAATGGGTTTTTATATTTCAGATAAATGATGCTTTGGACCGCGGTATTTTGATGATTAATCAAGTTGTTTATTTCCACTGCAAAAAAATTTAAATTTGTCTTGTAATATTCTGTGTCTATTTACCTAAACGATTCACGAAACTTAATGCATTCCCTTTGTGAGTGACATTAACGGACATTGGGTGTCACATTAAAAATGATTCTTTTATATAAAAATGGTTCTTTATACATATAATGTTTACTTTACATATAAATGGTTCTTTACATTAAAAAAGTCTTTTTCATTAAAAAAATGTCTTTCTTATCTAAAATGTCTTTTTTTATCTAAAGTGTCCTTTTACTCTAAAATAACGTTTTATTCTAAAATGATCTTTCATTATAAAATGTCTGTTTAATTCTAAAATGTCTTTTTAATTCTGAAATGATATTTTTTTTCTAAAATGATATTTTATTCTAAAATGATATTTTATTCAGCATTATTATTAAAACATATTTTATTCTAAAATGACATTTTATTCAACATTATTCATAAAACACTATTTTATTCTAAAATGATGTTTTTTTTCAACATTATTCATTAAACACTGTTTACTATAAAACATTATTTATTTCTGAATCGGAATGCGACTCAATCAATTACCATATAATTTTAGTTATATGGATTTCACACACCGCATTATTCAACAATAATGATAAATAATCATTATACAGTCCATTCACATCCAAAGTGAAATTTACAATTGTGTGAGCATTAAAATAAATAAATAACGCTCATCACAGACTGTCAATCCATCGATTGACATACAACTAAATATTGGGATTAGCATATGTCAAATATCATCCGAATACCCGTGTGGGGTTTTCAAACAACAATAGTTTATTTAAATAAATTATTGGTTAACAAATTTAACCAATTCTAATTCAGATTGAATTATTTTCTACTCAACCAATTTTCACTGTTCAAATTGTGAATAAATATTTATAACTTAATTTCGACTACCATATTAATGTTAACATTATTTTTAATACGATAACCATTTCAACATCACAAACAACATGCAATATAGTCAATTTAAATCGTCTGTTGTTTGTGGACGAGGAAAGTGATCTAATAGGCACTATATACAGTTTATAATGATTAAAACTGATATAAATCTACACTGGCAATTCTATATATTTTTCAGTTATGAAAATAAATAAATAACTATGTAGAAATTTTTAGTGAGGAGTTCTCACCTTTGGTTTCCACTCCATCAGTTTTTATTTCTGAATTCTTGAACAGTATGGATTTGCTCCAGCGCGTTGTATGCTTCACCGTAATTCCAGCGTAATCTGTTTCACGCAGTTTACATTAAAAATCACATTTTTAATAATGCTTCACATTTTTAATAACGCTTCACATATTTAAAAATCACATCTTTAATTAAAGCTATTTCATTTCAAAAATTACATTTCTGGACAAATGCTATAATATATAAAAATTATATTATTTTTATACTATGGTATATATATAGAAAAATCTCATTTTTAATCTTCTCTATTTTTATATATAAAAAATCATATTTTTACTTCAATGTTATTTATACAAAAATTACATTTAGAGCCCGATGTTATTTGTAATTTTTTTTAAAAAAAACATGTTATTTCTAAGTTCAAAAGCATTGTATATTTTTGTTTTTAAAACAATGTATATTTTATATTTATTAAAACAATGTATATTTTATATTTATTTCTAAAACAATGTATATTATATAAATTTCTAAAAGTAAACAATGCTAATTTTATTTAATGATGCTAATTTTATTTAATGAAAAATGCTAATTTTATTTAATAAACAATACTAATTTTATTCAATAAAAATTCAGATCTTTACATAGATAAATTAATCTATTTAAAATCTGAAAACAAAACAATGTTATAAAAAACTCACTGTTTCGGTTCTGATCGGTTCTATCTGGTCGATCTCGGAAAGACGATTCCAATCTACTTTACTTTTTCAAATTCTGATGTCGTATAAGAAAGTTATGGCCAATTAAACAATGGTCACATCAATAATTGATTAAATTAACAATTAACATAGTATTTAACCTAATCAGATCCTGTCGTTCATGCATCATCCCTTTCTTCTTCGTTCGTTACTTTCTGGAATTAAAACCCAACTCGTCGACCTTGGTCCTTACCTATGCACCGATCATCGCGCCGCTAGGGCACGATCAACTCCTCCCCCTTGAAGCGCCTACGTGCCACCGTCCACCCCCAGGAGCCACGTCGCACTCGCCCATCTCAGGCTCCCCCAAAACTGATGCTAAGGAGATGCCTTTGTGGGTGAAAATTGAATGATCCATGCCCTAAAACCTGATCACATCCGTTGATGATGGAGATCTCGAGGGGCTCTTTGATTTTGGCTTTGAAAGCTTTGAATTTTATCGATTGGATTAGGAGAAATCACGCCGCGAAATTCAGACGATATCGGCCATTGAATAAGTATGACGGCGGCTCAAACGTGATTGGGCTAGGGTTTTAAACGATGAAGGGGTATATATATATAATAATAATATTTTATTAATTTAATTCTATTAATTTCAAAAATACATGCTTACCGATACGAACTCCAAATTAAACCCAACGAATGTTGCCTCTAGCCAAATACCCCTACTCCGGACACAATGGAATATGTTTCGTAAGCCAATTCTAATGTTTTGATCAGTTTTCATTAAAATTAAAATATAAATTAATATATATTGAATTTGAACGTACATTTTAATTTACCGGGGTGACATACTGACTCCAAAAATTCCAGAAAAATAAATCTAGCTATATTTTGACGATACGGTCCTAACAAAACTAATTTCATTGAATTTGGACACTGTTTGAAAATTGTCCATTTTCTGGTCGATCCAATTTGACTGAAATTGACAAAACACGTTTTCTTTTGCCATGTTCGCATATTAATTCCAAAAATTATGAAAATTGGAATCAAGCAATAATTTGACATTCCGGATCTAACCAAAGTGGTTTCGTCAAATATGGATGTCGTTTGCAAAATATTTATTATTAAGGGCTATATTTTATATTAAAATATAAATAAATTCTACAACGACTTTTCTGAATTTTAAACTGGGCATAACTTTCAATTCCCGATATGAAATCTGGATTTTTCACATTTGTTGGAAAGATATTTTCAAATAGATTCAAATATTTCTTGTTTCACTGAAATCCGATTTATTTTGAATCATGCACATTCATTTGAATTTTGAAATCGAGTTTTCAAACTACCGCGCCATTTCAGGCTCGTTGTATAATTAAAATAAAATTAATCGTTCTAACTTCGATTTAAATAATTTTCGTCATTATTATTTTAAATAATCAAAATCCATTAAAATTGCTGAAATAAAATTTTTAAATTGGTTCCGATTTACGGGGTTGTTACAGGATTAGAGGTAATATTTGCAATAGCCATCCATTATCTTAGTCTTTCCCAGTTCGAAAAATTACGCAGTGTAAATCACATATCCTAATCTTAACACATTGTAGTATTTAAAATTTGAATTAAACATAAAATTCATTAGTAAAATAATATATTTATGTAAAAACTAAAGCTGTCAAGTAACTATTTGTAAATGTGAAAAATTTAGTTGGTTCAAGGTTATAAAACATGCATAAGAACAAAAAATTGTTGAACCAACAGAAAATGTAATCAAAATATGCATCTTACAGTTATTCATTTGAGAAATGCATGGGAAAAAATGGGATGTAAAACCTTAATATCTATTTTTTGACCCTAAAAAATGTAAAATACCTGGTAACTAAATCATTGTAGTACTTAGTTCTAGTTTAAAAAAAAGAACTAATATTATTTTTCTAATACTTCTAAATTCCTTTTTTTTGAAAAATAATAGTTTTGAACTTCAAAGCTTAAATTAGGGGTATTGTTATTGACACTCCATTTTTTGTTAAGGGGAGCCAAATTTTAAGGACACTCATTTTTTTAAAAATTGTTAAGGGGGGGGTCAATGTTGGTGACTAATTTTTTTTTACTTCTTATGCTTTTACCCTTAATTCTAAAAATTAATCACTATTAAATCATTAATTCCCTAAATCACAAAAACCCTAAATCGTTGCAAACTGCAAATAACATCAAGGCAAAGTCGAAGAAAAAATAGTGAGAATGAAGAAAACATCATTATCCCCTCTGCTAGATCGTGGGATAACGAAGAAGCTAATCGAAAGATACGTAATATTGATCTTCATTCTTCTTTATTTTGATGATTGTAGTTAAATTACTTCATTCTAAAAGTCTCAATTTGGTGTAATTAATCGAATCGACTTATCGAATTTTGAATTTTATTTTGAGAATTACTGGACGTAATTTTTTTATTTCGGCAGGGGATGTCGTGATAATGATTTTAGTTCGGTCAAAGGGGTTGATATCTTTATAGCTAATGGTGTTGATTAACCTAGATTAATGAACATAAGAGTGAAATTAAGCCTAAATGGGTAATAAGGTAAAATTACATTTATTTGTTAAGGGGCTACTTTCCTTATCGGTACTCCCTTTAACATTTTTTTTTAAAATAAAAAATTGGCCCCCCTTTAACAATATTTGGAGTGTCTATAACAATCGACTAAGTTAAATGTTAAGCTTTTCAGATAAGTCATAATTATTTATGATTAACAAATAAAATTTGACATTTAAATTCTCTTCTATAAATTAACTTATATTAAAGTAGTCACCCAACATAACGATATAAGTTACTGCAATTCACCTTTCCAATAAAGAAGCAACACGATAAAGATTACTCAATTATCATTGAAATACTTCACCAGAATAAAAATGGCATGTTAGATTCTTTTCATAGCTAGTCCTATCCAATGTATTAATGCCATGAATTTTGCAGTTTGACTATCATTTAATTCTTGCCTTGAAATATATTTTGATGCTCAATTTAGGGCAGTCCAGACTGCGCAGTCTCTTAAATTTATAAAACTTTTTATGTATTGTGTGCAACATTTGAATAAATACCAATTTTCAAGTGTGTATGTACATATGCACCCACTGTAATGAAAGAAAAAAGAATTGCATAATCCAAATGCCTACCGAATCATTTTCATGTGTAATATAAAAACACATTAGGACGCAACTAGAAAAATTCCTTAGAAGCCAAAAATCATTTAACCAGGCAACAAATATCGTCATTGTTAGAATTTGATATAGAAAGGAGGAGAGAGAGATTAAACTCAGAAAAATCCAACGACTACATTGTTCTTACTTTCTTTTAATTTTCCTTGCATTCTGTAACCAAAATGGTAGGTTTTATATATAGGAGCCTTACATGACACTTCATTTAATAGACATTACATTTCACTAAGACACACTACTTATTAAATTATCACAAACTTTCATATGACTCTTGACTCATAAAACTTTACGAACTAACACTTAAAATTCATTAACTAATAAATTTCAAATTATATTTCCAACACTCCCCCTTAATTTGAAATTTCTCTTCGATTTGTTGAGATAATAAACGAAGAACTTTCTCTTTGATTTGTGATGCACATCTCATCACCTTCAATAAACGAATCACTTTCTCTTCGAATTGTGATGCACTTTCTCATCACCTTCAATTTGTTTTTAATATTGGAGCACTTTCTCTCCGTGGTGCACTTTCTCACCAAAAACTCTAAAATAAATTCTCTTCCATAGCCATCTGTGTCATGTTCTCTTGCTCTTTAGAGATCTCTATCCCCTCTCATCAATCTAGCTCTGATACCATGTTAGAATTTGATATAGAGAGGAGGAGAGAGAGATTAAACTCAGAAAAATTTAATGACTACATTGTTCTTACTTTCTTTTAATTTTCCTTACACTCCATAACCAAAATGGTAGGCTTTATATATATATATATATATATATATATATATATATAGGAGCCTTACATGACACTTCATTTAATAGACATCACATTTCACGAAGAGACACTACTTATTAAATTAACACAAACTTTCATATGACTCTTGACTCATAACACTTTACGAACTAACACTTAAAATTCATGAACTAATAAATTTCAAATTATATTTCCAACAGTCATGCCCAAAACAGTGAACGCAACAAAAAGAAACTCCACTTGATATTGGCCAATAATTTCCTATAATTGATGCTAAAATTTAAGTTATATCACTTTGCCAATAACTTCAGGATTTATGTTGAATCAATTGTCTAACTACAATTTTCTGTATGCTCAGACAAACAAACAAAACATTTCAAATAAAATCATAGCTATAAAAAGGATTCATGTCAGCCAAAATTCAAAAACAATCACTCCCAAAAGTAATTACAAAATAAGACAATATAATAAATTCTAAATGAGTAACATACCTATGAAATTTAAAAAACCACAAAGAAAAGAGGGCCCAATATTGATCGACTAATGACGTCCTGTAGGTGGGGAGGTCAAAAAGGAGGTCGTGAAAAGTGCAAAAGGAGATATTGAGCATATCTAGGGTTTCTAGGGGAGGAACAGAACTTGATCAGTCACGACTGCTCGAGCGAGAACTTGAATTTGCTATCGAAGCAGCGGGTAAATTTGCTAGCATAACGATCGAAGTCATAGCTAGAGGCACTGACAGGGAAGAGAAAAGTTGAGTAGTAGAATGTAAAAAAATGATGGCCATGTAATTAGGTCAAGCAGATAAGGAGAGGAGATTGAAGTTCTTACTGGGGAGAAAAGAGACGGTTTAGGGCGCACCAATTGTTCTGTCCCCAAATTCAGTGGCCCCCGTGTCCCACCCAGTCAAAGCCCCCTGATTTCCACCTTTTGCACTTAAAACCCTGAATTGTTGGGGGACTTAAATGCAAAACAACGGAAATCAGGGGATCTGATTGGAGGGACATGGGGGGACAATGGAAATGGGGACAAAAGAATTGGTCTCGATTTAGGGTTAGTGTGAGATGACAAGAGGGAAATAGGGGAATGATAAGTATATGACTTTTCGTAAATAGAGATACCAAGAAGACGGTTCTGTTTTAACATTGACGTGGCATCCTTTAGAGATCAAGAAATAAAACTCATTAATTATTATAATATAGTATAGAAATCTATTTCATTTTTCCATACTTTACTATAATTTTTCCCAATCTAATCTTTTAATTACATTCTAAACAATATAGTTTGAAAATATACACATAATCATTGTCAAATTTACAACCTTATCATCACAGTAACTTCTCAAGCCCAAACAGAAACAGTTCCAGAATCTGATTCAGAACTATTAACCGTGGTTTCTCCCTGATTTGATTCAATACTATAATAACCACAGATTTATAATTTAGAACCCAAAAGAAAACAACAGAATCGTATTGGAATCATATCCACGGAACTTACCTCGTATGGAAAGGAATTATGAGCGCTTACAATCATAGTCTATGAATTTCATTCCCCAATTCTTATTTCTGAAGGCATAAACTAATACAATTTGATTCAGAAAAGGTTTGGAGAAGAAATGAAATGGAAGGGCTTCAGCGTCTACTTAGAAAATAATGAGTTTGATGGATATCCCTAGACATTTATTTATGGTCGCTCAAAAGAATCTGGTTCGTTATATTCGTGGAAAGCAAAACAGGACCATCGCTGAAAATAAAACACGTCACTTGACCTAAAATAGGTCACACCGCCTGTATAATATGGGCCGACCCAGCTCCTTATTGGGTCGACACGGGGTCGACCCAGACACCCCTTGGGTCGACACTAGGTCGACCCAAGCACTATTATGGGTGTACAGGCCGTTTAATGCGTGATTATTTCTTGCCTTTATTTCTTCCTTAACGTTACAATTCTTAATGTTATTATTTATTTTGTTTCCCCATCTTTAGCCTTACCCATATTAAATTTCAAACGCGAAATTAGTACGCATATAATTTTTCCATCTTAACTTTCTACATGTTTAATCCCTTTTTAATTCAATGAACGTTATATTTAACATGCATTAATTCCATTTCAAATGCACATCATTAATATATTAATATGCACATATCTATTCTATATTGAAACACTACTTAATTAACGTTATTTCAAACTTCCTTTTATTGCATAGTTCTGTACCATTTATGATACGCGTTTATTGTGTGCTTTTCTTCTGCAATTCATATCTGAATATATTATTTCTTTGTTAATGTCAATTATGATATACGTTGTTAATTAATAGGAACATTTCAATTTTAATTTTAATTACTTTCCTCTTTCTGAATGTCCATTTATTTCAATTTCAAATGACCATTTTTTTGAGAATTTCTGTACATACCTAATTTATGAATATAAATTATATTTGCACAAATTTACATACAAATATTTTCCAGCATAAACTTTGTATGTTCATAAATTTGTCGTACGAGCTCCGTTTGGAACATATTTTATATGTAAATTTATCAAAAAAATACAACGAACGCAAAGATACACGTTCCGTAGCCCAATTCTGATAATTCCAAAAATGTATGTTTTCCATTCACCGTTTTCTGTAATGATTTAATTGAATTAACATTATAAAAATGTGGGGTGTAACATTATTGTTAAAAACTTCTTCATGCTTTCTCCTTCCACCTTCATGCTTCACATCCTCATTCTCTATCCTGACTTATTCTATTAAGAAGAGGAGTCAGAGCAATAAGTTCAAGTAAATAAAATCTTAAGCTTTTCCTTTTATTTGTACTAGGGATGTTTAAATTAACGATATGTCTACCGTATAATAACAAGTACGTGATGGCCCACCACTTAAATAGGGAAAAGGTAGTCCTATGATCATTTAATAACAATGTGGGTCTAATGATTACTTAATATCCAATGGAGGATCCAATAACTTAATACCTAAATTCCCAAGTAGACAACGTAATCCATTTACAAAAAAAGCGAAAGATAATAAGCAGTCACTTAATACCTACAGGATAGGAAAATAATATCTCACCATTTAAGGCCTTCCTCCGACGGAACCCTATGTTTTACTATCTAGCTGATATTATTGAGTAATCTCCTATTCATGTAATACTTCCCTTAGGATAGAAAAACTTTTGGTACCAGCGCGAAAGTCATTCAATACCTCATCCCTAAGCGGACTCTAACTCAATAAGTTAATACCTTTAGGAAGCGAACCCTTCCAGAGGTTCTGCTAAAACCCTTTTTGCGACCATTGAATACTTCGAATTGAGAAAAGATGGGCCAATGATCACTTAATCCTAGTAAGGAAGGATCCCATGGTTACTAGCCGTACTCCTTGTATAAATTTGTAAGGAAAGGGGTGAGTCTTAATCAACTAATACCCCTAAAAGTGAATCTAACCACTTAATATCTTACCCTTGAAGTAGGTCCATACGTCAAAAAATGATCTATAACACTACGACCTCTTATATTAATATACTATTTCTAAATGCTAGTAACACGGCTGATTGGGTATACTTCGACTACAAAAAGAGATTAACCTCGCCCTACAAGCTACTTATTGTAGGAAGTATTTCCTCAAGGTTAGCCATTTTACTCACACCTACCTAAATCATATAATACATGAATATAAGAAAAACTTCCTGAGTTAACAATAAATTATACTAATGGGGACTTTAACTAAAAGGAAAACTCCTAACTAATTATGCATTTATTGTACGTTAGATAAGTTACATAATAAGAGATAAATATTGTGCATAATAACGTGCTTTTGAATAATATCCTAAATTATATGTATGAAATGTCAACCTTCATGCAATTCATAATTACAGGTCTTTCTCCCTTCGTCAGAATCATCACCAACAAGAATAGGGATTTACAACATTAATCATTTTCAAGAAGAATAGGGACTTAAAACATTTACCAAATATTGAACTTATAGCTTAAAGTCCAAATTAGTTCTATAAATCAATTTATCCAACAATTAAATTTACAATTTTCGCTCCAAGTTTATTCCACTTATCTTTAAATGTAGAAGGAATTTTCATGGAAATAAGGGATTTAAGTTACATAAAAAAAATTAAGCTCTCAAACCCATTAATTTCACAAATAGCATAAGAATCAAAGAGGAATAAGAAAAAAGAAGTGGAGTCAACTAGGGTTTAGACAAGCTTTTTGGAAAACCATATAATTCCATTAGATTTATAAAATAACTAGAATTCAACACACAAGATTGGAATTTCCGTAATTATAATAGAATTATGAGGGGGTTTCATTGTTTTATATTCATAATCCCAAAAATTCTTAGGCATATACGAATACAATAATTTGAACTAAACAATTACAAACTAGAGAAGACTTAACATTCCACTCATAGTTCTGCAGGTCTTAAATAGATTATGCTCCTCTTTTCAAACTTGTTTGGATTACATTGCCTCTTAAATTGTTTCCGAATCCTTTTCTTCCACATATTTATATAAATATATATATATATATAAGAATATTTCCTACATGTACACACATGTGCAGGATCCAAAAAATATGTACGTAAAATAAAGAGATTGCAGGAAGAAGAAGAGAATGAGAAAACTAATTTTAATCTTTATTTCTGGATTTGAGAAAAATGACGGAGTTAGAGTACCATTCATTCATAGGAATTGTGAGTGAGGATGAGGGGTCTATGGTCTTATTTATATTTGCTTAAACTAATGAAAATCGTTAAGATTTCTAAAATAAAATATGGTTTGTTAAATAGTAATATTTATCGTAAACAAACTGTACTCGTCACACTTAACACAATCGAACCAATCAGCCTGAACCATCGACCAATTTGATCACGGGTTGGAGGGACTGTCGACTGCCCTTCTTCCTGGGCATCTAATTTTAACTGTTGCTTAACGTTTCTAATTGTGTTATTTGATTCCAATTAACTAATAATTAGTTTCTTTAGCCTTCTGCCCCACACTAATTGCATAGTTATTCTTGCTTAAATTTGACTTTCAACTAAATTTGAATTTAAATTCAAATGAGTTTTATTTTAAGTCTATTTTTTTAATAGTTTGTAACATTTAAATATGGACTCCATTTTCAGTATATTTTATAAAGAAATGGATCATAACCTCTCCAAGAATGCAATGGTATAACTTTCATGGTCAAATTCTAAAAGTTTGAAATTTTTATAATTCGCCTTTTTAATATTTTTAGTCGTTGCCTTATCTATGTATATTTAGGGTTGATTTTATGAGGCGTTACATCTCCCTTTAAAGACATTTCTTCTCGAAATTTTTAAGCAACAAGTAGCACAACCGTCAAAGGCATACATGTTATACAACTAAGTTATTCTACACATTCATCTACTCAACCAATTATGCATCACAATTATGTGTTGTATACATACTAAAATGAGCTCAGTCTTAACAAGAAAGTATAAATATAACACCTAAATATGTATTAAATTATCTACATGAGTGCACTATATTAGTGAATCAATGTGCAATCAAAAATCCTAATTTTAAAAAGAAGAGTTCGTAGGAGAAAGGCTAAAAATAAGAAATTTCATGTCTTCCACTAGATTTTGTTTCTAATGTACTTGAACCAACCTAATTCATTGTTGCGAAGTCTTATAGTTCTATGCTCCATGGTATATTTGATGGTATGAGGTTCTAATGGTTCTGTCTCGGTTCTCTATTTTTGACTTGACTCTACCAAAGTCGATATATGGTGAAGGTAACTTGTCAAACATAAAATGTGTAAAAATGTCATGGACTCCAAAAAATAAACTAATTCTCTTATTTCCCTATTATTGGTAAGGACCAATAAATATAGCTTCAACTTTTCTAAGATTCCAAATCTACAACCTTCACAAGCTGCCTAGTCAATTTTGAATTTTCCAAAGTTACTTAACACAAATTTGGTCGGAGTTCAAATTTATTGGTAAACTTTCCAACAACAGTCATGCAATTTGCATGACCCATAAAACTCTCAACAAGTTCCATACTAATAATTTAAATATGATTACCTAAATTCTATTAAAGATAGGTACTATTCTTAATGTCCTTATAAAGTCCATGGAACAAGCTTTTCAATGAATCCTCCAAGCTCCATTCATCTGTTGTCTGCTGACCTTCAGCTGATAAGTGATTCTAAGGTTTAACTAAGCTCCTAAGTTAATTCCTAAACTTACTGTCAAACCTCCTCCAAATTTTTCAATCGAACGACGCATCCCTAATGTTAAAGATTTTGATAACAACTCTATAGAAATGGATATGAGATGTTGCAATCATACACCCTCGAATAAAGAATAATGCTACTTTCTTTACCTCGGAAATCGAATCGTGCATATTAAATCCTTTTTCATGTGGTGACATTCTAAAAGCTAAACTTTGACTTCTTTTAATATTACAAATTATGAAGTTGAGAAATTTATTCATTATAGGTTGTAAGTCTCATTTCCTTGTTAATTACCAATCATATACGTAGTTTTTATCTCTTGTTGACATCCCCATAAAATTTTCTCACTGACATTTCTTTGTAAATAAAATCCATTAAGTAGTTTTAAGTCCCAGTCAACATAGGCATAAGCAGGGATATATCACTAATGCCACATTGTCACCAAAGGGATCACTAGCGATTAAAACCTCAAAATCCAAAAAGAAAACTTCTTTTAGAAGTTATCGCTTATAATTAAGTTGTATAAGCTGTGTTGAAGTCTTAATACTTCTTGCAGAATTTAATATGTCATTCCATCATTATTCATTCTTCATAAATTTACGCTTTTGCTATTCTCATAGATGTGGTCCATATGTCCATAATAGTCGAAACTGGACTATTCAATAAATTTTACTTAATTCCTTCTGCTAATGCCCTAGGTATTTATTTTGATGACAACAACCATATACATATTACTACTAACATATCCTTTAGTTTTGCAGTTACATTAGCTATGTTATGAAGATATCTATAGAGATAAACAAGAGTACAAAAGAAGAATTATAAAAGAAGTTAATCAGAGCAATGGAAGAATAACAGAAGAAGGATAATTATAACAAATAAAGACCAAAGCCTATTAGGGAAGTATGCTGAAGAACAAAGGTGTTTGAAGTGATGAGGAGTTGGTTGAACCACAGAATATCTTGCTAACGATCCCATGGCAATTATACTTGAAGACAATAAACCATTGACCTCAACCGAATCACCAAAATCCACAAATATAAGGAAATTTGAAGCGTAGAAATTTTGTAACACTTATAAGTGTTGTTGTTCATATTTTGCAACACTTATATGTCAGCATATAATTTTTGGTATGTCAACGTACAACTGTTTTTCAAAATTTCAAATTTCAAATGAAGAGTTATTTCCCTATATCCTTTCACCAAAAGACACATCTCTTCAACCACTATTTAAAGGCTTCTAAAAACGAATTTTAACATCAATTTTTCTTATTTTCTTCTACTCCTTCTCCCTATATTTGCACTACAAATCCCTTGAATACTTTCCAATTATCCTTGCAAATCCGCTCTCTTTCACTCCAATTCTTCAATGATTTGCAAGCCACCCAACATCAGAGAGGTGTACTTGAATTCACATCATTCTCTCTGATTTCATTCTATTTCCTCAAAGAATACAAAGATATATTGCCATTGGAGGTCTATAAGATCATTGTACCAACTCTTCAAGAATCTGTATTGGAGATACGACTACTTTTCGGTGTTTTTTGTTGTTGATAAGGAGAAGGTGTATCTTGTGGTCGATAAAATCAAGAATGTAAAGGTGTTCTTGCCACCCGTGGAAAGCAAGTGATTATAGTGAAATTTTTCAAGGTGGAGTGCAGGACTGTAAGTAGGATTGGTTAATCTGAACTAGTATAAAAATCATGGTATTATCTACTTTACTACATTTCATTTTGTTCTTTCTTTCTTTCAGTTTGCAATTTGAATAGATATATTATTAAATCCATAAGTTAGTTTATAGAATTGAAACATAATCTTCACCACTCTAGTGTCTGAATAGCCTTAAGATCTATCCAACACTATTTTAGACACCTTATTTCCTTAAAAATGGTATCAGAGCATCGGCTTTCAAAAATTAATCAACTGGTTTTTGGAAAGTATAAATGGCTAACGAAACTAGTAACACCTTTTTTAATAATTTTATAGAATGGGAATCAACAACTAAACCCCTCTATTTTATGGTAGCAATTATGCTTATTGGGCTTGTAGGATGAAATTTATTTGCAGTCTAATGGTTTAGATATTTGGAACATTACCCAAACAAAATACATAGAGCCTCAAACTGAATATTCAAAATGGACACTAGACCAAAAGACACAAGCACTTAATAATTCGAAATCCATAAACATTTTATTTTTCTCTTTATATATAAGTTAATTTAATCGAGTGTCTATTTGTAATTCTGCAAATGAAATTTGGGGACACTGCAAGTCACTCATGAAGGCACCAGTAAAGTAAAGTAGATAAAGATATCTATGCTAACTCACCAGTTTTAACTCTTTCAAATGAAACCAAATGAGTCTATTTCTGATATGTATTCTAGATTTCAAGATATATTACATGCCTTAATATCATTAGGAAAGAAAATTACGGAAGAAGACCATATTAGAAAGATCTTGAATTCACTTCCTAGTGAATGGGATAGAAAGACTCTGACAATAGAAGAAGCCAATTGTAACGTCCCGTATTTTTGGTAGCCAGGTATTAACTTATTTTATTATATTAAATATTTATTTGGAATTTTAAATAGATTTAAAGTATATATATCGTTATTAAACAAAGTTTAAACGTTTCATTTATATATAATTTTAAAATGAGCTCATAACGTCGTGGAGTTTTGTAGTTCAATTGAATATGTAGAATCCATTTTAAGTCGGAATTCTTTGAAACAAGAATTGTCTGAATCTATTTGATAATAAATTTCTAATAAAAGAGAAAAATTGAGATTTCATATTATAAATTGTGAGTTATGTCCAATTCAAAATTTCAAATAGTCGCTATGAAATCGTTTATAAATTATAACGATTTATTTATATAATTTAATTCGATTTGAAAGGTATTTATTAGTACTTGAGATAATGATCGAATTAAGCTACAAAATGAATTCCAATGAATTCGTATTGACGTTTAGAGTCTGGATAGATACATTCTTTGTAATTTTTGAAGATTGGGTATTTTGGTGTCCAAAATAGCGTTGTTATACGCGTAGAATAATCGATATGCAAACGATCTCCATTTCCAACAGAACTAATTTTATTGAATTCATAATGATTTATTATTGTAGTGTTTCAAGTTTCAAGTTATTTGGATTTATTTTGTGATCCTGATTTTTCACCTATGAGTTATAAAGGGATTTTCACAAATGACCTCGGAATTCGACGAAACCTGTCCCATCCTATTTGGAATATTTTTCTATGATAGGATTATGAATTTCATCTCAATTGGAGATTGTATATGGTGGTTTTAACATGATACTTTGCGGTTACTTTCTTATAATAATATTTTATTATATCCATCACCCGATATAAACACCACAACAAGTCAAACCCTAAAAAATATTTCCACCGTGGTCAACAAATGCTTCAGCCGCCTCTAAACAGAATGAATGAACTGAATCTCCTAACCTTCTTCCTTCAAAACCGATTGATCCTTTCACCTACTCCAGGTTTTCCCAACTACAAATATCTAGAAGACAACGAGGCCTCCTTATTGAATGAAGGCGATTAATTTTTGAGCACGGACGTGAGTGCAATCTGGTCACGAAGTCACAGTGATTCAGGGGACATTACAGGCGTTTGGCTGAACTTGGTGGTTCGAGACACTGGCCGAGGGATATGGAGGCTCACGTGCTAACGTCGCCGGTCTTCGATGGTCGTCCGATGGATTGAGCTTGGTGCGACAGGAACTTGGGAGAAGTCATCTTATCAGTTCATGAAGGAAGAAGTAGAGAGAAGTCGACAGAAATAAATACGTGGCAGATGGAAATTTAATTCAAGCAAGGTTATTTTCAATAGCAAAGTCAGACCCTCATTTTCGGAATGCATCATGCCTGATAAAGTTTAAAATCGAAAGTAACTATTGGCCCAATTTTGAAATTAAATTTAGTTAATCTAATTTAAAAGCCTATATTCTGAACGTGAATTTTGTGCAGGGGAGTAGTTGTGCAAGACGAAGGCGATGGAAATAATATATGCCCTATTGTGTAAATCAGTAACCAAAAAATTAGTATAAACTAATTATTTAATTTAAGACATTAAATTATTTAATTAAATCATGTGCTTAAATATTAATAACTTTTTACTAGTTTATCAGAACTGAACAAAACAAGCTACACCGGAATTGTATTGATGAACATAACATTTATGGAAGTGTTCTGGACAGGGATGGAGATAGCTGACATTTACAGTTAAATTAAATGACTGTTCAATTTAACTATAACCAAATGCTACAGCGAACGAATGGGAATCAAAGTGATTATAACTCACTTAATTTTTACCGCTTATATTTTATATAAGTTGGATTTATTTTGTCTGTGATGGTTAATAATTGTTTGTTGTGTGCTAAATGTTATATATATACATATACATATACATATACATATACATATACATATACATATACATATACATATACATATACATATACATACATATATATATATATATATTGGACGAATTGGTTGATCTAAACGTTCGTTTATTTTAAACAAAATCTAACCGTTATTCTAATGACTAGTTCGAGCCAACCCGCTATAGCCTAATAAGATCTTTCAACATTAGTTACCTATGGCATTCTAGCCTAATCTCGTAATACATAGCTATGCCCCTGAGACTAATGCGATCAGTTCCTTCCTTCGCCTGACTTCTCTATTAATTCAATATTTGTCTGCCTTGGGAAATCAATAAGAAAGCCATTTGGCAGTTGCTTTCGCAGCTCCGGTAAAGGCGTAAAGAGCTTTTGTAAGCAGTAAAGAGAGCATCGGATTCTGGGCATTTATGTGGATGAGATGGAAATGGAAGTTTGATAGAAAGAAGGCGTTCAGGCTAGCACTTTTCATGAGAACAGCATATTATTTACATGTAGCAGCGCCAATTAATATACTCTGCACTTGCTTTGCCAGTTGATTATTCTAGTTAGCAGTTCGTAGCTCTGATCAATACAGACTTGCATCTCCTAGTTCTCTGTTTCTAGTGATTGTCAGGCCTCTCGGCTTGAGAATAAGTCTCCCTTTATGTTCATCAGTAGGAGTATCGGGCTTAGTGAATCAGTTCCGACTCACTTTCTTTATAGAATGAGGCACCAGTATATTAATTGGGCAAAGGTTTCATAATGAATGCTTAGATCCAACGCAACGCAAAGTGGTATAAAGTGGACATTCTACCTCAACAGATCCCCTAGGGAGGTTTGAGGAGACATTCTACCTACAGTAAAGACTCATTAAATGTGACGACCTCAAACCCCGTTCTGACGGCGGCAAGGGTAATCTTTGGAATATAACACAGAAACAGATAATAGCAGAACAGAATTAAATAAATACACCAGATAATGAACAATAGAATATACTGGATAAACATAATCATCAGAGTTACACGGTATACAGGATCATACTTAGTACAAATACAGTTCAGCTATACATAAATGTCTATAGCGGAAAACAAACATAATGTACAATAGGAGCTGAACAGCATAAAAAGAGATAAATAATAGAATCCATCTTCAGCTCCAGCTATCCAGCGAAAGCCAGCTAAAAGTTGAATACAAGGCTGCCCGTGTAGAAAAAGGGGCACCCGAGTTTGAAAGTGAAACAAACTACGAGTCATTCATGGGACTGGTATGAGAATTCTACTCAACACATTTAAAATATGGCAAATCACAGGACCACACCACTTTCGTGGAATGGGTTTACTCCATCAGATTGCCAGTGCTTCAAAACAAATAATTCTTTTAAACATCGCAATGCTTTTTATCAAAATGAAGCCATTATAAAACTCAGTTCCCATCACACAATGCAACGCAAACCGGAGGATAGAGTTTTACCTTATAATAGCCAAAATATGCTTGATACGAATAAAACAAAAGCATTTGATATTATTACTAGTGTTTACATGTTTCAAAAACAATTTCGAATCATAACTATCAATCATAGACGCCATGGGTACCATATATCATGTCGCCATATATATATACAATCAAAACTGCACGATGTCGTATTTGGAAATTGGATTTCCGTCATGAACCAAGGCAAAAGATAGTCCTTACCGCCTTCGAGACTCTCTAGCCCGAGCCTCAGGCACAGCCGCAACCGTACCTTGGATCATCAGGGCCGGTCCACATGAAGTGGATTATAATGCCTGAACAATGCGTCCCTCCGCCTTTTGGGGCGTAAATGAGCCAACGAATGACTCCATTGGACCCGGATCGTCCGATCTAACTGATGCGCCTCGCAACAGTAACAACCACATAAGTCAAACTCGTCAGGGCGTGTAAAACCACTGACGCCACTTCTAGCTAGAAAGAAAGCGCACGTCCCCCTGAGGTCCTCTCCCGTTTCTGGTTCATACCGGGGTGTGAGGCTCACGATTTCACGTTATACACAAAGCTACGCCACACAGGCGGTGCTTTGATCATCACCACAAGACTTTGCTTTTCAACAGAAGTCCTGATCATTGCATCTTAGCATGCCACACAGGCAATTCACACCGTGCAACTGATGGCTATCAATCACACAGAATAAATCCCAATGTCAGACACACTGTCCATTTGCAAGTCCATTCTAGGTCTGAACGAAACCGGAGGCACTATATACCTCGCAAACCCATCGACCTCCACGTACGTCTGGACGATCACCACTCATTACCCATATTTCGGGATGCCTCACAATCAGGACATCGGTTACCATCCAAACGAGGTGAAGATCTCCAGTCTTCGACCAACGTCTTCATCTTCGATTTCTTATCGTCGATTCAGTTATTCAGAATGGGATAAACCCGGTCTTTATGAGCAACTCGCGTATATAATAAACAAGTGCTACACAAACACTACTATGCATCATTTCAATTCATTAGTCACTAACCGTCAATCAGTAAGAGAACGATTTCCCAAATATTAACCCCAAAGGCCGAAACCAACATCAGATCAATACCCAAGGAACCATTCGACTTAGCCAACCTTCAGTTAGTTTCTAAATTTCACATCCATATCGTTTACAATAATTTATAACGATTTATCGCTATTTTTATTTATTTTAAAATAGCCAATTTATTCAAAACGACGCTTCCGGCCATAACGCGGCCGTGGCGCTGTTTTTCTTCAGATTTGATTTACACATATCTGAAAATATAACAATTGGATCTTCACAAAATTTACATCATTAGAAAGATCTTTTCAAAACGAATCCAACGGTTCCAGTTTCGGGAAAATCCGACGGTCGGATCTCCCGGTATAATCGTTTGAAATTTCGATTTCAAAATACGAACTGCAGCATCGTTATTCGATTTAATATAATTATATTTTTATATATATATATATATATATATATATATATAATCGATTCTGGCGCTGTTTTTCTTCAGATTTGAATTAAACATTCCAGACAATCCAACCGTTGGATTTTTACAAAGTTGGTGCCGTTGGAAAGATATTTCCAAAGCGAACCCAACGGTTGCGATTTTGGGAAAATCTGATGGTCGGATCTCCCGCACTAATCGTTTGAAATCACGGTTTCAAAATACGAGCTGCAGCTTCGTTATTCGATATATTTCAATTCTATATATATATATATATATATATATCGATTCTTCGATTTCAAAACTATATGATTTTCATACATTTGATAAAAATGATATTTTTATCTAACTGTCTTCTATTTCAACACTTCACTATATTTAACAATTCATGTATATAATAAAAATGTGATTTTTAATGTAAAACAAATTATTTCAAAACTCGACCATTTTATATAGTTAATATAGGTGATAAAAATAGGATTTTTATTATAAAACAATTTATTTCAAAATAAGATTATTTTATATAGTTCATATAGATGATAAAAATTGGATTTTTTATTATAAAACAATTTCTTTCAAAATATGAATACCATTCAACACATGAATTTCAATTCAACGAATGAATTTCGATTCAACACATGAAGGTTTTCTATAGTTTAAACATATAGATAAAAAAAGGTGATTTTTATATTTAAAACACGAACACCATTCAACACATGAATTTCTCTTCAACGAATGAATTTCAGTTCAACACATGAAGGTTTTCTATAGTTTGTATATATAGATGAAAAGGTGAATTTTATATTTAAAACACGAATACCATTCAACACATGAATTTCTATTCAACGAATGAATTTCAATTCAACACATGAAGGTTTTCTATAGTTTGTATATATAGATAAAAAGATGAATTTTATATTTAAAACACAAATACCATTCAACACATGAATTTCTAATCAACAAATGAATTTCAATTCAACACATGAAGGTTTTCTATTCAATAGACGAATATAATTTCAACACAGGAAAATAATTCTAACACATGAATATTATACAAAATTTCGGCAGCATAACGGCAGGGTAGTTAAAACCGGGACCGTCCCTAGTACGGCTCCTCGCTCTACCTTAAAGCCTCGCAGCTTTTGACAATGGGGAATCACGCATCTAGTTCGCACGCAGGAGGCATGTATATATTTTTTTCATTTCCACAAATTAATCCTATGTGGTTTCAACCAAATATTTCTCAACCACAAATGGGTATTTTTCAACCACAATCAATCAATTCCAACCACAAACAATTTCAATCAACCATTCGCTATCAATCAATTTCCACATCAATCACAACCAATAAATATCGTCCATGGTTTGTGGATGAGGGGCGTATATATATATATAGCATTTCACTTCTATTTCAACACATATATAATTTTTACAACGCATATATAACTTATACATCGAACGTACAACTTATACAACGCTTATACATGAGGTGTACAACGCTTATATAACCCATACATCGACTATATAATTTATACATCGTCGTTTTCCATATCGTTTATAATTTAGAAATCTCACCTTGGGTTCCACTTCACCAAAAATAGCAGAAGGCTCAGAAAAATATGCGGTCTCTTCTAGAATGTAGAAGTCATCCACACGGTCACGATGTTTCCTGTTTCATCGATTTTCGTCAACACATAAGAAAGATACGATTTTTCAAAGTTTGCAACGGTTTAAAGGTGTTATTTTCTATTCAGAAAATTACAAAGCCGATACCTTTCTGTTTTGGTTCGAACTAGGATTAGGATTTTTCTCGAAATCCGCGAAGTGTTGGAAGGATCGGAGGGTATCACATGGAAGAGGGGAGAGAGGCGTGCAGGCGGAGGTGGGTTTTGGCCGGATCGGTGGTCGGAGTTGGCCGTGGCGACGCTGGGAAGTCGCTGACTTCGTGGCCGTGGATCTCGTCGATGCGGTGATGAGAGGTGTCGAGGTAGGGTCGGATTTGAAGAGGGGAGGGAGGCGAGTCGAGGTGAAGTGGTGGCGATGGCTGGCGATGGCCGAGGCGATGGGAAAAGGACCAGAAAGGATCGAGCTCGAGAACCTTCGGTGAAAGAGAGGCGGCGAGGGTTTTTTTGATTTTATTTTTATTTTTAAATTATGAAGAAATAATTTGATTGGCCGGGGGGGTTTTAAAAAGGGTTTTCTGACAGGACCTCCAATCCAAACCCAACGACTGTCGTCCCTAGCGTTTTACCCCCATTCTGAACACAATGGGATATGTTTTGAAGGCCCATTCGACTATTTCAGTCTGTTTTCCTTCAAATTAAAATATAAAACATTCAATATTTGTTTTGAACGTACATTTCAATTTGCCGGGGCCACAAACTAATCCGAAAAATTCCAGAAAAATAAATCTAGCTATGTTTTGATGATACGGTCCCAACAAAACTAGTTTCGTCGAATTCTGAGACCGTTTGCAAAATGGCCCCTTTCTGGTTGATCCAATTTAACTGTAATTGACCAAAACACATTTTCCTTTGCCACGCTCACATACTAGCTTCAAAAATTATGAAATTTGAAACCTAGCAATAACTCCTCATCCCGGATCCAACAAAAGTGGTTTCGTCAAATTCCGAGGTCGTTTGCAAAATGGCCAATTTCACGGGCTATATAAATTCCATAGCGACCTTTCTGAAAATTCATTTGGCCATAACTTTTGCTTTCCGCTATGAAACTTCGATTTTTCAGATTCGTTAGAAAGGTATTCACTAATAGATTTAAATATTTTTGGTTTCACTCAAATCCGTTTTGTTTTGCACCCGGTACAGTCAGTCAAAGTTTGAATTCAAAATTTGAAACTGCCGCGCCATTTCAGGCCTTGTTTATAATTAGAATTAATTATATTCCTTTTCAATTGTCGATTCAAACTCAGTTTTCATCTTTATTATTTAAAATATTTATTTTAAATATATAAAATCCATTATTTTAGCCAATTAAAATTTTTTAAATTGGTTCAGATTTTCCGGGTCGTTACATTAAAACAGAACCTTTTCATCAAAGAGTGACACGGCTCCCCTCTCTCTCCTTTGGAGCCTCCTCATTACTTCTATGACAACCGTCGGTTCTTCTTTTCTTCTCTTCTTAGAAGTGAAGTTACTAAACAACTTACGTGGTACGACCCGTTTAGGCTCTTAGAAAAAAGGGAGTCCTTTCTTAGCCAGGAGAATCCGCTTCTCAAGACTTCGTATGAACTGACGGTCTAACACTTTCACCTTCCCTCCTGCTCACTTCGCTCGCCTCAATCCCCGATTGATTCATTTAGCGTCCCGTAAAGCTGGTTCAATTCTTTAGTTTACAAGCCGATCCTGTACCCCGACATGAATAGCTCTTAACATCCGAGCGAAACACAGATTATTGGCTTGTGTTCCAAAACAAGTGACTGAGCTCGTTGCCTTGTTGGTCGATAATACGAATGGAAGGAGGCGATCGTTGCGCCTGCGCTAAATGCACACGGGCCACTATCATAGGTCTTTCACTCTCCTGAATCAAAACGAAAGGTGAACTCACTGTCCAAATGGAGGGGCAGACAAGGTAACTTACCTTGTTGGTTAGATTTATAATAATACAAGCATATTAAATTAAAATATGGACACTTGGATTCTTGTTATTCATTTATTGTTGAATATTACATCTACTTATTGAATTGAATAATATTTTTTGAGGTAACGTATTTGGATGGAGGGAGAAATCGATTGGAGGGATCCAACTGGATTCCTTAAATTTATTGTTTATTTTCATATTATAATTATATGAACTGTATGACTAACCTGATTAGATGATTGATTTGTTTATTGATCGTTGAACCGTAATTTAACATTTGTTACGATATTAACCAATGAGTAATGTTGGGCGCAAATGGCTTAAAAATCAATCGGTTTTAAATATGGATTTACTGTCAAGTGAACCGACAGAAATGAAGTTATAAAAATTATTTTATAACTGAAGATAGATGTTTGGAATTTATTAATTTGAACAAAATTTTATTAAAAAGGAAATTTTATATTTATATTTATTGTTTAAGTTTATAAACAATTATTAAACGTTTTTATAAATCAAATCCTTATGTTAATAAGATTTATAAGCAGTTGAGTAGTAATTAAAGTAACGGTTAAGAATTGGATTAATTATTTCTAAGAAACAATTAAATAAAGTTATTTAAATTAATTATATTATTAATTAATTTAAAGGAGGAATTAATTGGAACTGGTTAAAGGAGATAACTGTATTTTGGTTTGACCAAGCTGAACGTTTCAACTAGAATTGATTATTAAATTGGGTTGTTGTAAATTAACCAAATGAAATAGTTTGATGAATATTTGTTTTAAATTAAATAAATTTTAAAAGGAATTTACTATTTATTTTAGTTAATAAAGAATTTAACTACTTCTACAGTAGTAAATGATGAAATAAACTATTATTCTAATTAATAATAATTTAAGAGATTATTATTTAAATGAAATTTATTTATGTAAGTAATCAAGCATATAATGAAGTATAAATGAATTATGAAAAGAGTTTATGATCGGGGTTTATGTTAAAACCCAAATTCTATGAATAAAGTTATAAAAAAGAATTTTAAGCGAATACGATAGCTTAAAGTAAATGTTTACTTCACATTTGAATTAAGTAAATGGAAGTGAGATACAAAGGGTTTTATATTAAACCAGAATTGTATAAACAAGGTTCATAAAGGAGACGGGAAGTTGAAGTGTTGTTTTTGAATTGGCGATACTTGATGATGAAATTAATTGAAAGGGATGGAATTGAAACGATACTTTCAAGTGTCAAATGGTTGAATGAATTAGAAGTGGAATATAATGGGTTTATAACGAGTTAAGATAAGAATCGGAACCTAACCGGAGATTAGTTGAGTTGAGTGACTTTCTGAGTATTAATCTGATGTTGATTTTGGTCTTTGGGGTTGTTACTTAGGAAATTATTCGCTTACCAATTTACAGTCAGGGACTAATGAATGATGAAGTATAAAAATGCGTGCGTAAGTAATAAGAATGTTTCCAGCTATGAATTAAAAGATTTGAGAATATATATTGGAATTTCCAAAGTAACGGAAATAAAGATTTTGAGAATATATAATATGATTTCCAAAGTAAAGGAAATTAAAAGACTCGGGAATATATATAATGAGAGTTCCAGAATAACGGAAACAAAAGGAAATTGCATGAAAATATAATGATGTTTTCAAGGTAAAAAGGAAACGAGAAGTTGTCTTTTGAAATAGGTTTTCTATAAGAATAAGAGTTAGTTATTATTTTTGAATAATGAATAAAAGAGATTTTGTAACGTTGTTTTATGAGTGATAATTTGAAGTGATTTCCCGATTGTAGATAACGAGTAATAATGTGGCAAATGATTTGAAAAGGATAATGGGTTAGAGAATTTGATATGAGTATAGGATATTTTCCTATGTATTAAAATTAAATAGTTCTGAGGATAATCTTATGTTAAATAAGAAGTGAAATGCTATGTTGGAGCATCGGTAAGATTTTTAAGTTTTTAATTAACCATTTGTTTAATTATTTTAATTAAAGAAGCCAAGTGATGTAGAATACTGGACTAGTAAATCTATTTGTATTTTTATGATTGAATGGTTGTTTATTTGATAGTTAAATAACAGACTATCAAATCTGGCCTATACGATTGTTGGTACAAAAAGACCGGGATCGAATATATATTCAAAAACCATTCCAACTAGCAAATACAGAATGTTGAAGATATCAGATGTTGATCAAGACGGAGCTAGTGAAGACCGTGGATCTTCATAAAACGGTAGAATTACTTAAAATCTATGGTTTAGCGGCCGGAGATATACTGAAATTCTACCGTAGCTGAAATCTACAGGTTTGCAAGGATTACTCACTACTGATCTATATGGTCATTCCTAGGATGTGATAGGAGGTGCCTTCGATTTATCCTATTCCTGGATGACTTTTATGGATGAATGTCTAACATAGTATTTATTAAGAGTCACGTATATTGATTTTTACAAACGTGCATTTGTTGGTGTCGTTAACGCCCAGAATATTTTTGTGGATGTCAATTAGTGATTTGATGGATTTGACAATGTGGCACTCAAGGTGAATGGTGATATGTTGTTCTAAAGGTAGTGTTATACCTCAAGCCTCTTCAACCAGGAAATGACAAAAATCAGGAAGGCAGCCTGGCTAAATGGGTCGCTCCAAAGTAGGGTGTATAATCACCTCCCTAGAGAAAATCCATTTGCTTCTTTAATTTATTTCGATGTTGTTCCTTATCAGGAATCGGTGGGTCGCACCCAACTGTTGGAGATATACATATGATACACTTAAGCAAAATGAGTGGTCGGTTAAGTGTGGTTGGGTTGCAAGATGTTTTTTGAACCCAGTGTATTCGCCTCTAGAGATACACTAGCGGAAGGTGGTTCCATACCTTGTCATAGTTGGAAATCTAATCTCCAATAAGAGCCCGTGGTTTTTATTGTATACTATATATGTAGAGCGTGAGATGCAAGCGTTTCGCTAGATTGATATTTATTTGTGTTTAGACACTATTATAATATCAGAATAAGATATAAATTTCAAAATATTTTGGGTTATCGTAAGGTAAAAACCGTCCGTATTTATGTGTGGATTGGTTTTACGATTATCATTTTTCTTTCGAAAAGAAATGTTTTGACTATAAAATCAAGTTGGATATAGCTTATAAACTATGTGGATTTCTCACTCTGGTTCACCAGACTGATCCGGCATTTGTAATGCTCGGGTTAGGCCGAGTTTTTCAGGTTTAGGTTTGGAGGCTGCGAACTTCAGATGACATGCTGTAGGAGATCAGACATATTAATATTTATTCCGCTGTGTATTGTATATGAGGATAGATTATTATAACTATCCAGATGTATTGATGTAGATGATTGGGAGTTTTTATTTTAAAGCTCTCAATAAAGTTTTATTTCTATATTATATTTTGTTCTGCTGCGATGCGAGACTCTGATGTTGTTGTTCTTCTTTTCTTCTATTCTAATATTTCTTTCTTTCTTATCTCACCCTCTTTTTTTTTGGCAAAGCCGATAGGGTTGATTGGTCCCCAACCACTTTATTAATATACCAAATCCGAATACATAGAAACAGAGTTAGAGGCAACACAAAAGAGAACAGAGAATACATGGTATATTAATGCTATGAAGAAACTAAACACTAAACAAAATGTAAAAAACTACAAGCTGTAGTAGCTTTGCTAAAACAACAACAACTTTAGATTCCAAAAAGCCCGGATCATACACAAATCATAAGAATTTAAGGCTATTACGTAGGTCCTTCCATAAGAGCAGTTTGAATTGAGCAATACAAAATCTTCTAGTCGGGTCGAAGACACATTTGTACCTTTCATGCCAAACTGCATGCACAAATTTTTTCAGAGCATAATTAAATATTCTAGATTTTTTGCTCCTCCCTTTGACCTTGTATCCAATGTCCTCCCATTCATGCTGACTATTGAGTTATTGATTCACATTTCCAGTGCTCACCTGAATGTCTCTCCAAAGTTGGTTGATGATACTACAGTCAAAAAAGAGATGCTCGACTGTCTTGGATTCACAGTTACAAATGATGCATAAGTGATTGATTGAGATTCCACGTTGGAGGAGCTTATCCTTGGTAAGGATTGCACCATTATTGACATTCGATAAACTCAAATTTTCTTTAGAAGCATTATCATTGCGTCAGATAGTCTTACTCCAGCTGCAGTTAATCAAATTATCATTATCAGACATCGTATTATACATACATTTAATGTGGAATTACTCACCAAGCATTTTCCAATGTGTATTCTTACTAGCTCCAGCAGCACTTCAAGATCTCCTAATATTTGTCAACATATTTTGAATATTTTGATTAGAGGAGGTAGGAAGCAACAAATTGCTACCATGCATCAAACTGGCGACAGAGCTTTCAAGAGAAATACCAGATTGCAGTTTGTCATGTATGAAATTGAGTGATCAATAATCTGCCCATACTCATACCATGGGTCGTACCAAAATTTGATTTGATCAAAAGCTAGGCTCTCATATTTAAAGTAAGGGAGGAAGCTATTTTTGAGTCTGAGAATGATTTTCCAGGTTAAGCTCATATTTTTTTTTGCTTTCATGGTCCATATACTCTCTCTTGAGAACATGCGTATATGACCAAGTAACCCACAAACTGTTTCTTCTATTAAGATTATCATCGAAATGTTTTCTAAAAGGTGATTTTTTCCATATGCACATATTGATAATGCCAAGTCCCCCTTTACTAATTGGTTTTTTAAGAATAGCAATGGATGCTGGCACTAAGTATTTCTCATGGATGCTATCTTTCCACAAAAAGCGCATAAAAGCTGATCTTAACATGATAAATAACTTTTGAGGTAAAATGTAAGTACGTGCCTAGTAAATATGCATTCCAATAATCACTGAATTAATTAGTGTTAGCCTACCTGCTTGACTAAGCTTCCTAATAGACCAACACTGAAGTCTATCCGTAATTTTAGAAAATAAAGGAATGCAGTGTCGAGTTGTAATTCTTGTGGTATTTAATGGTAAACCAAGATAAGAGTTAGTTGCATTTTCATGTCTTAACCCAGTTTGTGTGTGAATTTGTGCGATGTGAGCTTGACTTATGCCGGCAGCCATGAATTCAATTTTTTCTAAGTATATTTTTAAACCTATCATTCTATAAAAACTGTCAAGTGCATTCAAAATACTGGCAAGTGTGTCTCTATCAGGTTTGCAGAAGATGATTAGGTCATCTGCAAACATGAGAGTAGTAATTCTGGGGTTGCCACAATTGGGATGCACCTTAACATGATTAGAAAAACCAGGTCGCCAATCATACGTGTTAGCAATTCCATCACTACTATAAAAAGGTAAGCAGAGATTGGGTCTCCCTAGCTGATTCCTTGTTTACTTTTAAAAAAACCCCGCTAAAGACCCATTGATATTAGTGAGAAACTAGGAGTGCTAATGCATTCATACACCCAAGCATTAAAACAGGGGGGAAAACCCATGTAACTTAAGATATGAATGATCGCAGACCATTGAATGGTATCAAACGCTTTCCTAATATCAAGCTTTAGCATCATACGAGGAGAAATGTTTTTTCTGTTATAATCCTTAAGCAATTCATGAGATAATAAAATGTTATCTAAAATGTTCCTATTGGGAAGAAAAGCCAACTGATTAGCGAAAATAAGATCTGACGAAAACGATTTTAGTCTAGAGACTAAAATCTTGGAAATACATTTATATATCGATTTGCAGCAAGAAATCGGGTGAAACGAAGAAACAGAGCAAGCATTCGAAACATTAGGAATTAAGGCAATTACAGTACTGTTAAAAGAACCAATTAAGTTAGCCTTTCTGAAAAAATAGTGAATTGCCCTACAAGCATCCCTTTTAACTACATTCCAGTAGTGCTGGTAATAAAAGGCATTAAAGTCGTCATGCCCTCCGCTAGAGTTCTTATTTAATGAAAACTTGGCATTTTTAATCTCAAAATCAGTTATAGGCTTACTTAAGCTAGTAAATTGTTCAAAATTTATACGAGGAAGAAACATTTGGTTAATAGCTTCAATATTCGGTTCAAAGTTGCCAACATTGCCGAAAAGATCAGTAAAGTACTTAATAAATGCATTATGAATACCACTGTGGGTGGAAAAAGTAACACCATCCACATCATTTATAGAAAGTATGTTCTCTCTATTGTGTTTAGCCTTAAGAGTAGCGTGAAAATAAGCAGAATTTCTATCCCCGTCATAAACCCATTTAACTCTAGCTTTTCGTTTTCTCATTAAGGATTCATAATGAAGAGAAACATTGAGGTTATTGGCATATTCAATTTATGTGCTAGCTAGTGACGGATTGGTTGGGTTATCATTCGTCTACAGTTGAATGTTGACAAGTAACTGCTTCCAATAATGTTAAAAAACCACAACTAGAACCAAAATTGTCACTAGCCCAAATTTTTAAATCATTTTTAATAGAATTAAGCTTCTTACGAAAGATAAACAAGGGATTACCAAAAGTAGGGATAGACCATTCCTTAACAACAATATCAGTACAATTAGAGTCTTCAACCCAAGTGTTGAAGAACTTGAAACTAGATCTTCTAAAAATCTCATTCTCCCCCAAATGTAAGATTTGCGGGGAATGATCGGACAAAATAGGAGGAGGAAGTTCATTAGACAAGGAAGGGCATTTATCTAAGGCTACTGCATTACAAAATGAGTGATCTATTGTCGAAAAGGTCCTAACTCCATCGCGCTTACTATTATTCCACGTGTATTGGACTCTAAATGAGTTGACCTCTAATCAGTTAGAATCATTCAATGCAATGTTAAGAGAGCTAATTTCAGATAAGGAGACTGTTAATTTTTTTCTATTAACTATCTAGTGTTTTCAATATTTGAGTTCTGGCAAGTAATACGGGTTTATGTATAATTGTTAGAATTCGGGCGTCGAATTCCCTAGGTCGTTACAGTGGTATCAGAGCATAAGGTTTAATAATAACCTTGGTTATGTGGTGTAACTCGATAGAGATGGGGTTAGTAATACCCTAGACGGAGTCTGAGTGTATATATTAGAGTGCATATTTGTAGATTTTATATACAAATGTCTTGTATTGTGTTATTTGTTCTGTTCAAGTGTTAAGAAGCATTTGAACTAGCAACTGATACGATATTGTTTCGTAAAGAGGGTAAATGAAATAATTTTTCCCAAAATATATTTTTTTTATAGAAAAGAAATAATTTTATCAAATTATTTAGATATTGATTTGTTTGGTTGATTTGAATGAAATTCAAAATTGGAAAAAAAAATTGAATGGTTTAATATAACCAAAGAGATTTCACATATGGAATTTGTGAATGAGAATTTTATTTTGGAATCAAAATGAATCAGAACTTAACTTAAAAATAAGTTAAATAAAATTTGAAGAGGAATTGGATGATATTTGGAATGAAAAACAGAATTTGATTTTTTAAATAGAAGTTAACTAACTTTGAAAATTAATTAGTTAATGGAATATGTTGTTGAAACTTAACTTGGTTATGTTAAGATGGGATATTGGAATTCAGAATTAGAATTGATAATAATTATGGAAATTGATCGAATATTAATCGATTGATAAATAAAGTGAAGATAATCAGGTAAATATATGTTGAATGTAAATTCAATTAATTTGGTCAAGTTGATTGTGCACTGGTTGTTGATTGATTGTTGATTGTGTGTAATAGTGGTTGAATATAATTCATCTATGGATTAACAATAAGAGTAGAATGAATTGAAAACAAAACTCCAGTATAATAATTTGAATGAATCGAATATGGTTTGAAATTAAGGATTTAACCCTGTATTCACAAATGAATGACGGTTTCGTGTTTGATTTTGGAAATTTGTTTGGTTACCCTTGTTGATCAACGAATATTATTTAAAATTTCATGTGACTATTTATTACATGGTGAATTAAGTTGAGTACAAATAGCTGAAGGCTATGAGACTTGATATTGGTTGCGTAGATTGCATGTAAATTGAGTAAGTATGTTCAATAACGCTCGTAAAAGGTATGCCTACGCGAAAATATAAAATTTTGGTTTTTGAATTTTGTTTTTTGACCGAGTGGGTCGATGTATATATATTTATTGTTCCTACGATATCGCAGAAGTCCTTCCATACAGGGGAGACTCTAGCAAAATTTTCCGGGAATTTAATAGGTTAGAAACTTTTCGATATTTTTTGAAATTTTTATTTAAAATAGTGGATTGGTCCTTTATTTAAAAAATTGGGTTTTAGAAAAGATAATGGGTTTATAGCGTTTCTTCTACTTTAGTAATTTCGGGGACAAAATTCTTTTAAGGGGAAGGAATGTAACGTCCCATATTTTTGGTAGCTAGATATTTATTTTATTTTATTAATTAAATTTTGATTTGGAATTTTAAATGGATTATATATATACATATATATCGTTATTAAACGAAGTTTAAACGTTTAATTTGTATGTAATTATAAATGAGCTCGTAACGTCGTGGTAGTTCGTAATATTGAGTTCTGAGCTTCAATTGAATATACAGAATCCATTTTAAGTTGGAATTCCTTGAAACAAGAATCGTTTGAATCTATTTGATAATAATTTCCTAATGAAAGAGAAAAATGGAGATTTCATATTATAATGAGTTATGTCCAATTCAAAATTTCAAAAAGTCGCTAAGGAATCGTTTATAAATTATAACGATTTATTTATATAATTTAATTCGATTTGATAGGAACTTATTGGTAACTTGAGATAACAATCAAATTAAGCTAGGAAACGAATTCCGTTGAATTTGTATTGGCTTTTAGAGTCTGGATAGATATATTGTTTGTTATTTTTGGAGACTAGGTATTTTGGTGTCCAAAATAGCATTGTTTTACGTGTAAAATAGAATAACCGATATGCAAACGATATCTATTTCCCACAACTCTAATTTTATTGAATCCGTAATGATTTATTTTTGTAGTGTTTCAAGTTTCAAGTTATTTAGATTTATTTTGTGATCGTGGGAAATTTAAACGCATGATTTTTCACCTGTGAGTTATCAAGGGATTTTCACAAACGACCTCAGAATTCGACGAAACCTGTCCCATCGTGTCCGGAATATTTTTCTATGTTAGGATTATGAATTTCATCTCGACTAGAGATCGTATATGGTGGTTTTTACACGATACTTTGCGACTAAGTTTCGTATAGTAATATTTTAATATAACCATCACCCTATATAAACACCACAACAAGTCAAACCCTAAAAATATTTCCACCGTGGTCAACAAATGTTCCAGCCGCCTCTAAATAGAATGAATGAACCAAATCTCCTAACCTTCTTCCTTCAAAACCGGTCGCTCCCTTCTCCTACTCTGGTTTTTCCCAATTACAAATATTAGAAGACAGCGAGGCCTCCCTGTTGAACGAAGGCGATAGATTTTTTAGCACTGACGTGCGCGCAATCTGTTTAAGAAGTCACAGTGAATCATGGGACATTGTAGGCGTTTGGACGAATTGGCTGGTTCAAGACTCTGGCCGAGGGATGAGGAGGCTCACACGCTGACGTCACCGGTCTTCGATGGCCGTCCGATGGCCTGAGCTCGGCGCGATAGGAATTTTGGTGAAGGCATGTTATTAGTTCGTAAGGGAAGACTTAGAGAGAAGTCAGCACAAATAAATAACGTAGCCAATGGAAATTTTATTCGAGCCTGGCAATTTTCAACAGAAAAGTCGGTCCCTTATTTTCAAAATGCATCGGACCTCATAAAGTTTAAAAACGAAAGTAATTATTGGCCCAATTTTGAAATTAAATTTAGTTAATCTAGTTTAAAAGCCTATATTCTGAGCATGAATTTCGTGCAGGGAGATAGTCATGCTGGAAGAAGGCGATGGAAATAATATGTGTCCTGCTGTGTAAATTAGTAACCAAGTAATTAGTGTAAACTAATTATTTAATTTAAGATATTAAATTATTTAATTAAATCATGTGCTTAAATATTAATAACCTTTTACTATGTTATCGGAATTGAACAAAACAAGCAACACCAGAATCGTATTGACGAACAAAACATTTATGGAACTGTTTTGGATAGGGACGGAGATAGCTGGCATTTACAGTTAAATTAAACAACTATTTAATTTAACTATAACCAAACACTACAACAGATGAATAGGAATCAAAGTGAGTATAACTCACTCAGTTTTTACCCATTTATATTTTATATAAGTCGGGATTTATTTTGTGTACCATGGTTAATAATTGTTTGTAGTGTGCTGAATGTTTATATGTATATTGGATGAATTGGTTGATCTAAACGTTCGTTTATTTTAAACAAAATCTAACCATTATTCTAATGATTATTTCCAAATAAGGTAACTTACCTTGTTGGTTACGATTATAATAATACAAACGTATGAAATTAAAATATGGATGCTTGGATTACTGTTATTTATTTATTGTCGAATATTACTTCTGTTTGTTGAATTGAATAACATTGTTTGAAGTAACGTATTTGGATGGAGGGAGAAACAGGTTGGTGGGATCCAACTGGATTCCTCAAATTTATTGTTTATTTTCATATTATAATTATATGAACTGTATGACCAACCTGATTAGATGATTGATTTGTTTATTGATTGTTAAATCATAATTCAATATTTGTTATGATATCAACCAAATTGTAAAATTGGTGGAGTAATTGGAGGCAGATGGCTTAAAAATCAATTGGTTTTAAATATGGATTTACCGTCATGTCAATCGACAGAGATGAAGTTATAAAATTTATTTCATAACTAAAGATAGAAGTTTGTAATTTATTAATTTGAATAAAATTTTATTAAAAAAGAAATTTTATATTTATATTTATTATTTAAGTTTATAAATAATTATTAAATGTTTTTATAAATCAAATTCTTATGTTAATAAGATTTATAAGCAGTTGAGCAGAAATTAAAGTAACGGTTAAGAATTGCATTAATTGTTTCTAAGAAACATTTAAATGAAGTTATTTAAATTAATTATATTATTAATTAATTGTAACAACCCGTAAAATGCGAGCCAGTTTGAAATTTTTATTTTGGCGATTTTAGCGAATTTTGAATATTTAAAATAGATTATTTTAAATAATATCGTCGAGAAATTTATTTTGAATGGAATTAGAACGTATATATTATATACGTCGTCGTTAGAATATATAATAATTATATATAATTATAAAAGGAATTGAAAATGGCGCGGTAGTTCGAAAATTCGATTTCTAATTTCAAATGAATATACAGAATTCAATATAAGTCAGAATTGAACGAAACAAGAAATATTTGAATCTGTATAACTATATCTTTGTAACGAAGTTAACAAACTGAGATTTCATCTTAGAAATGATAAGATATGTCCAGTTTAAAATTAGAAATAGTCGCTGTGGAATTTATATATAGTTTTATATATATAAGGCCCTTAAAAATAGCAATTTTGCAAACGACCTCGGATTTCGACGAAACCAGTTTTGTTGGGTCCGTGATGTTAAGTTATTGCTAGGTTTCAAATTTCATAATTTTTCGAATCAATATGTGAGCATGGCAAAGGAAAACGCGTTTGACCAGTTTCAGTTGATTTTAATCGACTGGAAATTGGCCATTTTTCAAACGGTCTCAGAATTCGACGAAACTAGTTTTGTTAGGACCGTATCGTCAATACGAAGCTAGAAAATATTTTTCGAGAATTTTTAGGGTGAGTATGTGGTCTCGGCAATTTGAAATGTACGTTTAAAATTGAATATACACTGATTTATGATTTGATATTGAGAAAAACCTATCGAAACAGCCGAATTGACTTACGATACATATCCCATTGTGTTCGGAATGGGGGTAATACGCTAGGGACGACAGTCGGTGGGTCTCGTTTTGAGTTCGAAATAAAATGTTACTTTATGGATTTAATGTTAAAAATAAATTAATAAATAAATTAAGAAAAACCCTCTTTCTCCTGTACAAAGTCAACCCCCCCCCCCCCCCGTTCTCTGTTTTCACGAATTCAGTTTTATTAAAAAAAAAAAACCTAAATCTAAAACCGCCGTCGCCGATCCACCGAAGACCGCCACCGAAGACCGGCGCTCACCTCCGCGCCGTGGCCTTCCCCTCCGGCGAGCCTCCCCCAGTTCGACGACAGCTCCACCCCCCTCCTCAGTAGAAAACCGCGAGACCTCCACTCCACCGCAGATCCGCCGCCACCTAACTGAAGCCCTGTCGCCGCCTCCTGCTCGTCCTCCGACCACCCCAGTGCTGCTCCGACCAAGGCGGCGCCACCTCAGGCCAAGGGGCCTCTTCCCCGACAGTCCCCCCCCTGTAAGTCGTTTTTTAATTTATTTGTTTTATTTTTATTTTATATGAATAAAAGTTTAAAAACTGAATTTTTAAAAGTTTAAAAACTAAATTTTTGAAAAGTTTAAAAACTGAATTTTTAAAAGTTTAAAAACTGAATTTTTAAAAGTTTAAAAACTAAATTTTTAAAAAGTTTAAAAACTGAATTTTAAAAAGTTTAAAAACTGAATTTTTAAAAGTTTAAAAACTGAATTTTTAAAAGTTTAAAAACTAAATTTTTAAAAAGTTTAAAAACTGAATTTTTAAAAGTTTAAAAACTAAATTTTTAAAAAGTTTAAAAACTAAATTTTAAAAGTTTAAAAACTGAATTTTAAAAGTTTAAAAACTGAATTTTTAAAAGTTTAAAAACTGAATTTTAAAAGTTTAAAAACTGAATTTTAAAGAGTTTAAAAATCTGAATTTTATTTTGTTTAAAAACGGAATTTTATTTACTTTAAAAACTGGTTTTTATTTATGTTGTAAAGTTATAAAAATATAATCTTTTATATTGTCGAAAGAAAAATTCGATTTTTATATATTGAATAGCAAAGTAAAAATTCGATTTTTATATATTGAATTAGCGTAGTAAAAATTCGGTTTTTACATATGTAGTGGCCGCGGTCAACGAAGGTGACAAAAGGGCGAAACGACGAAGACTTCTGCAAATGAAGTGCCGTGGAGCTAGGATAGCTATAGGTGAGAATTTCTCACCTTTCAATTTATTTTTCTAGTTATATATATATATACTAGGATGCAGACGGTGCTTAGTAGCACCCGACACAATCGTCCACAGACCATGGACTTGTTTGTTTGGCTGTGTTGTTAGTTAGATTGTTTGAGTTGATTTGAATTGTTTGGTGAAATGAAATTGATATGATTGATGTGTGAATGGCGTGGGCCTTCACTAGACTGGGGATAAGGCTAGGCCTCGTCCCGTTTCTAGTATCGTGCCGTTATGCTGCCGAAATTTTCTAAAATATGTTAGAAAATAAAAATATCATTTTATTGTGTAAATGAATAATAAAAATTCATATGTTGGAATAAAATGTTTATCGTTAAAAATATAATTTTTAACGTGAATATGAATGTAGTGAAAGTGAATAAAATAAAATATTCATTTACAAACCAGACGGTTTGTTTATGTACACCTATTTGAATGACGTTGATTGGGTCGATAAATTTTACACATCGCCCAACTGCACAAATAAAATATGTGTTTGATTGTTTGAAACCCCACACGGGTGTTAGGATGAAATTTGAAGTTCACTCATCCTGATTGATTAAATATGTCGATCGATCGATTGACAGGCTGTTATAAGCGTTAGATATCTATATTTGATGCTTATACAGTGTAGTGCACTTTGGTTGATGGTTGATTACTTTTCAATGCTATTATACATGTGTTGTATGAAAATCCACATAATTAACTTTATATGGTAATTGATTGGGCCTCATTCCAATTTAGAAAATAAAGAATATTATAAAATAAAAGTTCATGTGTTGACAGTACTCATTCATTGAGATTGGTCATGTGTTGAACGAAATATTTTAGTAATAAAATTTACACCTTTATCGATATAAAATAAAAGTTCATGTGTTGACAGTACTCATTCATTGAGATTGGTCATGTGTTGAACGAAATATTTTGATAATAACAACTATTTTGAAAAAGAAATATTCGAAATAGGATATTTGAAAATAGAAATTTATGAAGCCGTGTTGATTAGATTGACGCCATTTTGACGTGAACGATATTTATATCGATTTTACTTATTTTAAAATGAATATTGAAAAGTGATTTCGAAATCGAATATTTTAAAATGAATTGAAAACGATTTCGAAATGAATTGAATTGAAAACGATTTCGAAATGAATTGAATTGAAAACGATTTCGAAATGAATTGAATTGAAAACGATTTCGAAATCGAATATTTTAAAATGAATTGAAAACGATTTCGAAATGAATTGAATTGAAAACGATTTCGAAATGAATTGAATTGAAAACGATTTCGAAATGAATTGAATTGAAAACGATTTCGAAATGAATTGAATTGAAAACGATTTCGAAATGAATTGAATTGAAAACGATTTCGAAATGAATTGAATTGAAAACGATTTCGAAATGAATTGAATTGAAAACGATTTCGAAATGAATTGAATTGAATATGAATTCAAATTGAATTGAAATTTGAATTGAATAGAAATGAATATTCAAAACGAATTTATAAAGAAGAATTCAATTGTGATTTGAATTGAAAAGGAAGTTGAAAAAGTTTTTGAAACGAATTCAAAACTATTTATATAATTCGTTTTAAATAGAAGTCGACGATATATATATTATATATATTATATATATAATATAATGGCCTGAATAGAACGCGCCGCGCCGCGGCAGTTCGTGAATTTCGACCATTTATTTCAAACGGACATTACGGGAGATCCGACCGTCGGATTCTCCTAAAACCGGAACCGTTGGGTTCGTATCGAAAAGAGCTTTCTAACGAATGTGATAAATTAGAAATCTAACGGTTGGATTTGGAATTATGTCCAAATCAAATTGGAAAAAGGTCGCTGTAAGTGCAGTTCGATGGCCGTTGTTGGAAATCGACTGTACGGGCCTTGATAAAATTATTAAAAATAGTAATAATTTGTGTAAAATCATAAGAAATGATTTGTGAAGATTTGGGATGAAAAACTCCATATTTGAAAAGATAAAAATAGATTTTTATCGAAATGAACTAGTTTTGAACTAGAATTATAATTCTATTTATTTTTAAATAAATAAATTGAATTTGAAAAGGATTTTGAAAATAACCAAAATTTCCAATGATTGCATTGGAGTGGATTTGAATCGAAATTGTCTTCGAAATATTTCGATGTTGGAATTCGTGATTATACAGGTGTTGTTATGGAAATTTGAAAGATATTTATATATCGTTATTTCCAATACGATATTTGTTGGTCGTAGAATTTGATATTGAATATAAGCCGGGATATTTTCTATTCAGAGCCTTGTATTGAATATCAAATGTGATTTGGGTTTGTCGTGAATGGTGTCTTCACTAACACTGTTCTTGAACCCAGTTGAGAAAAGATTAAATCTTTTTATTTAGATTTAATGAAGTGTACCAATTAAATAATATTTAATTGGAATTGAATTGATATTGATTTTTGGGTTTATCGTGGACAGTGTTTTTAAATAACACTCGTCCTTTAACCCGATAATTAATGAAGGTGATTTTGGGTTTATTGTGAACGGTGTTTTTAAATGACACGGATTCTTTAACCCAGTCACAGATTAAAACTAAGTGGAGTTTTAATGAATCTTTAATTAGATTGAAATAATCGAAGTGGAGTATCACCAGTTTTGCTCCAGGCGATAGTTAAATCTTTAATTAGATTTGAACGTGAAATGGTAATTGAATTTACCGATAACACCGTGGTGTTAGATATGAAGTATAACCAGTTTTACTTCATGGGATGAATAGGTTGGGATTGGGAAATTAAAACAAATAATTACTTCGGTAAGGTTCGTTAATCCCGACTAGTTTGAATTGATATTCAAAAATAGATTATAGAATAAATTCAAGAAATTTATCTTGGATAAAATTAATGGGAACCTTTCCCTATGAATGTGAAATTTAGAAATTGACTGTCGGTTAGCCAAACAGAATGGTTTTCTGGATATTGATCTGATGTTGGTTTCGGCCTTCGGGGTTAATATTTGGGGAATTATTCTCTTGATTAATTTACGGTTAGTGACTAATGAATTGGAATGAGGCGTATGTTGTGTTTGTGTAACACTTTTATAATATATACGCGAGTTATTCGGAAAGACCGGGTTTATCCCATTCTGAATAACTGATACGACGATAAGTCGAAGATGAAGACGATGGTCGAAGACCGGAAGTCTTCACGTCGTTTGGGTAATTACTGATGATCTTGATTGGGCTGTACACCCAAGAAGATGGAAACAGTTAGTGATCGTCCAGACGTACTTGGAGATCGATGGATATGCGGGGTACTAGGTGCCTCCGGTTTCGTTCAGACCCAGAACGGACTTGTAAATGGACTGTGTGTCTGACATTGGATTTTAGTCTGTGTGATTGATCTCTGTTAAATATATATCTGTTTGGCGGCGGAGAATTTATTCTCTTGCTTAACGCCCTTCTCTGAGACGTACGAGCTCAGGGGTTATATATTGATGGATATCAAACGCATGGAGTGAATTGCCTGTGTGGCATGCCTAAGTGGCAATTGATCGAGGCTTCTGTTGAAAAGCAAAGTCTTGTGGTGATGATCAAAGCACGGCCTTTGTGGCGTAGCTTTGTGTAACGTTTACTTCGCGAGTTTCACACCTGGTATGAACCAAAAACGGGAGACGGACCTCAGGGAGGGCATGCGTTTCTTTCTAGTTAGAAGTGGCGTTAGTGGTTTTACACGCCCTGACGAGTTTGACTTATGTGGTTGTTGCTGTTGCGAGGCGCCTCGGTTTGATCGGACGATCCGGGTCCGATGGAGTCATTCGTTGGCTCATTTACGCCCCATAGGGCGGGGGAACGCATGTTCAGGGTTTAAGTTTAATCCACATCGGTGGACCGGCCCTGACGATCCAAGGGTCGATGCGCTCTGACCCTGAGGCTCGGGCTAGACAGTCTCGAATCGGTTGAGGACTATCTTTTGCCTCGGTTCATAGACGGAAATCCAATTTCCAAATACGTGATCTTGCGGTTGTAGTTGTAATCCTATATATGGCGACATAGTGGGATGGGGCGCTTATGCCGCCTATGATTGATACTTATGATTTGAAGTTGTTTTATACACTATGCACTTATGATAGTATCAAATGATTTGTTTTAAACGTATCAAGCATTCTTTGGCTGTTATAAGGGAAAACCCTATTCCCCGGCTTGCGTTGCATTGTGTGATAGGACCTGGGTCTTATAACAGCTTCATTTTTCTTTATTTAGCATTGCGCTGTTTGTTTTATGCACTGGTATTCTTGGGAGGAAACCCGTTCCGTGTTATACGGCGTGGTCCCTTGATTTACCTAACTTTTAAAATAAAGAATAACAACTATTTTAGTTCTCACACCAGTCACATGACTGACCTGGAGTTTATTGTTTTAACCTAAACTCTGGGTGCCCTTATTTTGACACGGGCAGCTAGTAGTTTTGGTTTTGCAGATTTATATTCACAGGATCCTGGTTCACAGCTGGAACGATATCCGGAAAGCTTTGTATCCGTATATCTACTTCTAGTTGCATATTGTATTATTTTCCGCTGCTATGTATTTAAATGTAATTTAAATCTCTGATATTTCTGTGTAATATTTATTCATTTATAATCTGTATATTCTTGTAATCTGATGCATTGTTGTAATAAACAATGAAACGTTCTTTATATGCGTTCTGTTGTGGCTTGTTCTCGAACTATCCGACACTTTCCTTTACGGGGAAGTTACGGGTTTTTACACTAATTTAAAGGAGGAATTAATTGGAATTGGTTAAAGGATATAACCGTATTTTGGTTTGACCGCGCCGACCGTTTCAACTGGAACTGATTATTAAATTGGTTTGTCGTAAATTAAGCAAATGAAATCATTATTGAATATATTTTTTATTTAAACAAATTTTAAAAGGAATTTACTATTTATTTTAGTTAATAAAGAATTTAACTACTTTTACAGCACTAAATGATGAAATAAATTATTATTCTAATTAATAATAATTTAATAGATTATTATTTAAATGAAATTTATTCATGTAAGTAATCAAGCTTATAATGAAGTATAATCTAATTTTGAAAAGAGTTTATGATCGGGGTTTACGTTAAAACCCGAGTTTTATGAATAAAGTTATAAAAGAGATTTTTAAGCGAATACGATAGCTTAAAATAAATGCTTACTTCACATTTGAATTAAGTAAAGGAAGTTTGATAAAAAGGGTTTTATATTAAACCAGAATTGTATAAACAAGGTTAATAAAGGAGATGTGAAGTCGAAGTGTTGTTTCTAAATTGGCGATACCTAATAATGAAATTAAGTGAAATGGATGGAACTGAAATGATATTTTCAAGTGGAAAACAGTTGAATGAATTAGAAGTGGAATATAATGGGTTTATAACGAGTTAAGACAGGAACTGGAACCTAACTGGAGATTAGTTAAGTTGAGTGATTTTATGAGTATTAATTTGACGTTGACTTCGGTCTTCGGGGTTGATACTTAGGGAATTATCCACTTGCCAATTTATGGTCAGGGACCAATGAATGTTGAAGTATAGAAATGCCTTAACAAGTAATAAGAATGTTTCCAGCTATGAATTAAAAGATTTTGTAACGACCCGTGTTCTACGTATCGGGGGATCGTAGAATATTTATTTCTTCTTCGTTTGTGGTCATATGGTCATGTAACTTTGGGAAACATTTATTAGAGTCATTTCCCCTGTTCATGATTTTTGTCGATTTTTAAATGACCATTTTGCCCCTAGTCAGTACTGTTTTGGCCATAACTTTTGATTGGAAAAGAATTTTGACCTGAAACCACTTCCATTGGCTTCAAATGATGGTTTACCTTTCCGTAGAGTGGTCACATGTGGAAAACGGACTTACCGTTTGGGCTGTAGGGCTGAATTAAGTTTCAGAAGTAGAAAAACTGCATAATTGGGCTAAACCGGGTAGTTAGCAATTGGGCCCATAAGGGGATTTCGGGATTGGGGCTATATGAGGGCTGATTAGGGTTGGAAAACATCCTTTTAGTCATTTTTCCAGCCACCACTTCATTTCATAGAACCTTATTAATGGCCTCCAATCTCTAAATCACTCCAAACCACTCCAAACTTGAAGAAAAGAGATTAGCAACAACAAATTAAGGCAAATCAACACCAAATCGGGATTAGAGCTGCTACAACACCTTGTTATCTTCACCAAATCAGAGATTTATTTCGGATCTTGTTTTATTTGTGGCTAAGGTGAGTGATTAGCTTGCTTTTTGCACTAATTATGGTTATTCGGGGTGATTAGTGCTAATTAGCGTTTTTAAACGAAAATAAATTCTGGAAAAATGTTTATAAATTCATAAATAATGTTTTAGACCTCTGATATGAATTTGGGTTAATTTGGTTAAGTTTTGCTAATCATGTCATTAGTTATGCTCACATATGCTTAAGGGAAAATATGGGGTTTTGGGCATGATTGATCTATTTTACCATGTCATATTGTTGTTTTGGTGTTTGAGGTCACTTGTATGCGTTGCTATGACCCTTTGGTATGCTTTGTGATTGGTTTCAATAGTTAAAATGGTCGAAAACGCCGTCGAGGGGCGTATAAACACTTGCTGGAAAGTTGCAGGAATTAGTGCAGGAAATCGGATTGGATCGCCCCTACCCGACCCGAACCGCCCATTTCCCTTCACCACGAACCGAACCGGATCGTTATAGCGAAGCAAGCTGCGCCACGAGCTGAAGGATCCGAACCGATCCAGTGTGCCATGAAGGACTCCAATCCGAACCGTCACAAGAGAGAGGCAGGGATCCGACCCGAACCGATGGTGCACTCCGATCCGACCCGAGGTAACAGTCACGAACCGAGACGATGAAGACCACGATCCCAATGATGACGAAAGGGGTCCGAACCATGGCATGAAGAAGGCTCCGACCCGATCCGAAGACTGATGCTTGGTGGTTGAGGGCGGCACGAACCACGACACGATGGAGGGTGCGAACGGAACCGAGATGGTGGACCCGAACCGATCCGATGGGTGGTCACGAACCCGACCCGACCCGAATTGGTGAAAGAGATGATGATCCGAACCGATCCGAAGGAGGAAGATCCATAACCCGAAATGCAAAGATAGTTCAAGTGGAAGTTCGAGCTCAGGATCCAGACGGGAGCCAATGAGTTCACTTCGTGATTGGGCTTTGCTGCGGGACGTGTGCTAAGGAGTTGTCGATGTCTATGACTTTGGATCACTAGGCGTTGGAGGTAGAGAGGCAAACTCGGGCTTTGGATATGGTGCGACTAGGGAGCTACCTACCAATGGAGTGGGGTCATGGAAACGTTGGGCGTGATCCCATAGGTATGGCGTTGGTGGTAGTAGGAATGTACATAGTCGTACAAAGTCGAGTTCTGTCGTTTGAGTAAAGTGCTCTAGTGATCGAAGAAGTGGATGTCGTATGCTTTACGCACTGAGTGAGAGATGCGAGGATGGTTACTATGCTTGATTGTTTGACACACACATCCCCACCCCCGTATACATATATTATGTGTTTGTGACATCATAGAGTGTTGTACCGTGTAGTACTAACTCTTTGGTTGCAGGTCCAGGTTCAGGTATGACTTAGTATACCTGTTATTATTCTGTTTATGCTTGTGATTGACATAGAAATGTGTTTATTTTATGCTCTTATATCTTATCTTTTGTATATAAATAAATATTACTTGGGTATTGTTTTGTTATTTTTACAGATAGTCCAACCCAGCCCGCATGCAACCAGAAATGTAGAGAAATAGAGTTCAATTTGCTGTATATTTGCATTTTGAAGAATTGTAGATAAAGATATCACATCTAGTTGCTGTCGGACAAGAAAAGGAGTAATAGAAAGGCTTTGCACATCACAAATCAATGAAGAAATATCAAGGAAGCAAGAGGAAAAAGAGAAAAGGCCCAAATTTGCTTTATTTATCTAGGGCCCATTTATGTTTCTCATTGTAAACAATTTATTGGTGTAATGACCAGGCCCATTTACCATTAGGATTAGGGTTAGGGTTTGGCTATCTACTCTATATATACCCTTGTAATGGCATTGTAGCCACCATCCTATCTCATCTCTTATTCCATTGTTCTAATAAAAGTTCTTCTTTCTCTTTTATTTTCTGCATTTTTTTTGTTTTCTTAGCAACTAGTGTTGTCTATACGATTAGATTCGGTAGAACACTATTTGTATTTTGCACTTGTTTGCATTAGTGATTTACCGTCTGATTAGATTCAGCGGAAATCCTAATTTTAATTCTTGTTTGTTATTTCAATTTCTGCTTTTTATTATTTTCTTAGGTCAAATTGGGTTTGATTAGATTCAAATCTAATTCATAGTTTCATTTGCTTTCCATTGAAATTGTGATTTGATCGTCGGTTCAGTTAGATCTGTTCTGAATCAAATTACAGTTTTAATTTTGTTTTGTTTTGCAAAATCAACCTCCAAGCTTCGTCTAACACGCCCACGAAACATATAAATAATAAAATTTAACTTTCCTCCCTGTGTTCGACCTGTATGCTACACACCTGTATGCTTGCAGAATTTATTACAAATGTCACGCTTTTCTAATTCATAGACTAGCGTCGATCAAGTTTTTGGCGCCGTTGCCGGGGAGGTAACGATTAAAATTTTATTATTTATTTAATTTCTGATTCGTGTTAGTTTTTGTTTATATTTTTCTTTTGTGTTTTTGTATATATATAAAAAAAAACTCTTGATTGGACTGATTTGGTATTATTCAATGATACCGTAATCTTCTACAAAAGAGAAAAAAAAAAAAAAAGAGAGTTGCCAATTTTCCTTCTTGATTTCTTTCATTCTGTTCGATTCTTTTCTAATCTTATACATCCTTTTGTTTACAATTTATTATAAAAAAAAATGCCTATTTTTCTCTGATTTCCTTCCTTTTTCAATTCCCTTTCTGAAATATTATGTTTCTTCTCTTCCAAGTCTCACAAAAGAAGGAAAAATAAAATAAAATAATTCTTTTGTTTTTTTCCTTTTCTCTGTTGTCATTCCTTTTCAGCCTTCATTCCCAACAACAAATCCCCTCCACCACTACATTTCAAACTGCATCATCACAGCCTTCTGCTACTCCCTAAACAATTCAACCCACATCAACCCTACCATGTTGCCCATCACCAAACCGCTCAACAACAGTCACACACCATACTTCAACCAACTTTTCTGTCAAGAACACCAAATCCGTTGAACGTCACCATCACGTTCAAGTCCCCTGCTTGCAACCCCATCAACAATCAACAATCAACACCCAAAGCTCACGGCAAACCATCCATTGCCACTGTCGAAAATCACATACCATCATCATCTTTACCCGCAAACGCCATTCACAACCACAGACCATCACACCCCCATACAAAACCCAAAACAGTATTGTCTCAAAACCTCCTCACCTACACAAGGCCACAAATTCACCTTCTCGGACTCAAAAATCCACCATAACCGTCCTCTTCCACACTCACACAAACACCTCATACCATCATCTGCAAACATCAAATACCCCACAACAACGAGAACCCAATACTGTTTCACCTTCCAACGCCCATCAACCATCAGACCGAATTCAACAAAACCATCATCTTCTTGAACACCCACACGCAGTTCGCACAAACACCTCAGGCCAACCCTCCTCGACAAATCCGAAACCGCAAATTACCCAAACATTTTCATCGAACTGCAGTAAAGCCAATCCCCAAGAAAAAAAATCGCAAAAACCCGTTCGAAATTCCCGGATTTACCATATTTCAAAACTCAAAAAAGAGCCGAATTGAAAAAAGTGGAGCGCAACTCAATTTTTTTTTTTTTTTGGTTCGAATTTTGTTCTCTGTTCGGTTTGAGGAATAAAGTTTTATCGCGTTTCCTTTTTTTTTTGGAAGACGAGGGTTCTGAGTTTTGGTTTTAGTCAAGTAGGTTAGGGGATTTTATATACATGAACACAGGGTGTGGTGGACTATTAGGCGTTTTCATTTTCTTCCTCTTTTAGTTTTTTTTTTTTCTAGTTTCCTTTAGTTCTGTTAATTCCCTTTCTTTTCTTCCTTATTCTAGTTTCATTTTAGATTTCATTTGGATTTCTATTTTTTTTTCTAGTTTCCTTTTGTTCGCAACTCCTTTTTCTCTTCAAAAAAAAAAGAGACTTTTGCGTGATTCTCTTTTGGGACGCGAGCAGTTGCTCTCATTTGTTTCGATTATCATTTGTAGGATTAAAGGGGTGATTTTGCTGGAAATTATTTGCCTTCATTTTTTGTTAGTTTTGTGAGAAACAGGATTGTGCGGCTTCTAAAGGGTGGTTTGACCTTTCTTATAACAGTAGGCGACTTAATACATAGGAGATCAAAATCAAAATCAAAGGCCAACAAGAAGTAAGAAGTTCAACCAAGCAATACAAGGACTTGAATCGTAGCATTATTCAAAACTCTCTGGACGGACAACCATACCCCACTGTAAAATTTTCTGAACTCTACAGGTGCTCTGCTGCAAAAAAAAAAAAAAAAAATATAGACAATTGTTGTAAAAATCTTCTGCAGGGGCAGCGGCTTGAATGTAAATTTTAATTCTGCAATTTATATGTGTGTGTCTGTTCTGTGACTGATATTTCTGAAGTTGTAGTGAGGAACGGTTTTCCATAACTAATCACTCTCATCGATTTTCAATTTTAACACGTGATTTTGATTTTCAAAATAATATAACTGAAAAGTGGTGCTTTGAGAAGTTGACTGTCTCGTACAATTGGATCGCGGATATATATTAGTTCAATTTATTGAACTTTTAGCAAAAGAGGTTGCATACTACCCGTAAAACATTGGTCGTATCCCTTAGTTCTATACTATACGTGAACGGCCATAAGACCCTCTTCCCCCTTCCAATTGAGTCAGTTAATTAATAGAGCACAACTCATTATTTTATATTATTTTGAATTGAGAATAATTTCTGTCTTGCCGTGATTTCATTTCAAATGTCTGATTCAAAAAAATCCTTGAGAGAAACGTGGAATAATAATCGAAGTAGACGTCCTCTTGAAGAGTATGAGTATGAATTGCAACTCATGAAACAAGATTTTCCAAAATTTCGTGAGCCCAACGTCAACAATTTTCAAAATTTTCAAAATTACAACCCATATCAACATCTTGAAAATAACCAAAATTTCAATTTTCCATCGAATTTCAACAGTTTTGGTTATGACCCTAATTTTCAAAATCAAAATGATTTCCAAAATCATTGTCATTTTTCTGAAGATCCAAACAACCACCACATTGGGAATGATATTGATCGTGAAATTGATGTGGACTATAATTTTGAGAATCAAGAAATCCAAAACGAGAGCTTTCAAATCAACGATTCTGAAGAATATCATCTTAACATTCTCAGAGAGAGGGTAGAAAACCAAGATAGAAAGCTTGATGAACTCCTTTTCTTAATGAAATCTTTTAACGAACAACAAGAGCAACAAAATCAAATGAGCATTGAATCAGAAAATAATCCAATTTCTACTGACATTGAAAATTTTCAAATAACGACTTTGGCAATTGAGAATAATCATCTTGATGAAGATTTTCAAAATTCAACAAATGATTTGGACTTCAACTCTTTTCAGAAAAAAGATTTAAGCTTAGATTTTGATCTTCCTCTTTCAGGCTGCGAGAAACTTGGAATTTTTGAAATTGACCAAAACGGGAATGTTGAATTTTTCAAAAACTCAAAAGAGGAAATGGATTTTAACGAACAGGAATTTTTTGGATTGTATGAGGATGAATTGCCAAATGAGGATAAATTAGAATCAGGCCATGAATCCAAATTTGAAAATTTTGATTTTGAGAATTCAAACGAACTTGAAATTGTCAATGTCGAAAATACGTTGTCAATTGAGAAATGTGATCACATGCTGTTGAACAACACTCAAAATTCAAATTTCACTGAATTTATACTCGATCACAAATTCTTGAAAAATTACACTGACAAATTTGTTGAATACATGAATTATCTTTGGAATACTGGTTTGGTTGAAAAACTTCATGTTAGGACAACCCTAGATATTTATCTCCTGGACTATAAATCTAGGTTCAAAGATGTAATGGTTTTCAAAAACCTGCGCTTATTAGGAAACATGCCTAGACACAGTGGGAATGGGACTCATAGGGCCAGAAACAAGTGTGGAGGACAAAGTTGGTGGAATTCTATGCATCACATACATCGCAAACACATGTATCATTGTATATATGATCCATTCCTACATATAGCTAAACTGCATTTCATTCTTCAAATTATTTTGCATCTCATTAATCTTTGGGTACTATCTTTCAAATATAGAAAAAAATTACAGTATGGACACTGTTTAGTTCAAGTGTGGGGGGGAGTCTGCATTTCATCCATTTTCATTTTTTTTGTTTTTATTTCTTTTATTTTCATCATTTAAATAGGACCATCATGCATTTTAGACTATAGTAACATGCCTTTTTTTTTAAACATGACTCATTTTAGTTTGATACAACAAAATAAGTTTACAATTTTTAGCCAGTTGATAGTATTTTTCTCTCTCAACTTAGATCGAATAGGAAATATAATGAAAAGTTTAATTTTGAGGGATAATAGTGTAACCGGTACATAGGGAGATTCTTAGGTGATGGCCATGAAATCTATTCTATATTGTAGACTTTGTTAAAATAAGTGGAGGACTTAAAAGACTTATATTGGCTTTTCAAATCTTTAAAACTAAGTTGTGTTAAGTTGAATTCGCATAACTCTCTTTTGTGCTTATATTTTCGATAACAATAATAATAGTATTCCAAGGGTATCCAACATTGCTTGTATATCGAGCGTTGGTGTGCAAACCCGCCAAGCTCTATCTGACACGTTGTTGACAAAGTCAAAGTTGGAATATCTTGGTCTCATTTTATGAGATTGGACACCTAAGGATTACCGACACGTTGTTGACAAAGTCAAAGTCGGCTTGCACAATCCGCCAAGCTCTTTACCTACTCTCCGTTAGTCCGCGAGGCAGTGCATGGGTGGTAAACCTTGGTCTTTTTAGGTGTATGTACTTAATCATAAATTTTAAAATTTTATAGAATAAAGAATAAGCGATGATACCCAAACACTTCTTGACCTTATTGATTTGACTAGCCATACATGAGAAAATTAGAATACCACTTTGCAAACTGTGCCAAGCAAACTAAGAATTTATTTCATGGCTGCACTATGTTATCAACCGAACTAACTGGCCAAACTGGAATTTAACATTTGAAAACTAGATTTATATTGAAAATTTGTGACAAGTTGAGGTATCTAAAATAAAATCAACTGATTAGAAATTATTAACTTAATTTATTGTACCACTTTCCTGAAATAAGTCGTGTTGTCATTTTTCGTTTTTATTTTTGCATATGTCCATTGCATTCATGTAGTTTCATTAGAATCATAGCATACTGCATTTGGATTTTGTGGGTAGTATCCGCTGAAAACCCTCACGAGACACCACTCGTCCTACTAGGGACACCTAGAGGTTTAACGGCTTGTTGCATACGCTCAATGCAATCGTGTTTCCTACGAAAGTGTGACCTATCTAGTTAGTTTTAAATTTCTTGTTTTACTCGAGGACGAGTAAAAGATAAGTGTGGGGGTATTTGATTGACATAGAAATGTGTTTATTTTATGCTCTTATATCTTATCTTTTGTATATAAATAAATATTACTTGGGTATTGTTTTGTTATTTTTACAGATAGTCCAACCCAGCCCGCATGCAACCAGAAATGTAGAGAAATAGAGTTCAATTTGCTGTATATTTGCATTTTGAAGAATTGTAGATAAAGATATCACATCTAGTTGCTGTCGGACAAGAAAAGGAGTAATAGAAAGGCTTTGCACATCACAAATCAATGAAGAAATATCAAGGAAGCAAGAGGAAAAAGAGAAAAGGCCCAAATTTGCTTTATTTATCTAGGGCCCATTTATGTTTCTCATTGTAAACAATTTATTGGTGTAATGACCAGGCCCATTTACCATTAGGATTAGGGTTAGGGTTTGGCTATCTACTCTATATATACCCTTGTAATGGCATTGTAGCCACCATCCTATCTCATCTCTTATTCCATTGTTCTAATAAAAGTTCTTCTTTCTCTTTTATTTTCTGCATTTTTTTTGTTTTCTTAGCAACTAGTGTTGTCTATACGATTAGATTCGGTAGAACACTATTTGTATTTTGCACTTGTTTGCATTAGTGATTTACCGTCTGATTAGATTCAGCGGAAATCCTAATTTTAATTCTTGTTTGTTATTTCAATTTCTGCAATTTCAATTTCTGCTTTTTATTATTTTCTTAGGTCAAATTGGGTTTGATTAGATTCAAATCTAATTCATAGTTTCATTTGCTTTCCATTGAAATTGTGATTTGATCGTCAGTTCAGTTAGATCTGTTCTGAATCAAATTACAGTTTTAATTTTGTTTTGTTTTGCAAAATCAACCTCCAAGCTTCGTCTAACACGCCCACGAAACATATAAATAATAAAATTTAACTTTCCTCCCTGTGTTCGACCTGTATGCTACACACCTGTATGCTTGCAGAATTTATTACAAATGTCACGCTTTTCTAATTCATAGACTAGCGTCGATCAGCTTGCTACCACTCATACCAGACTGATGTCTGACCCAGAGTTTTATGTTTCTTCTTATTACTCTGGGTGCTCATACGAGCAGACTAGAGACAGGGATAGCTGGTAGTGCACTTGGTAGATGGACTGAAGACGAGCAGGAGGCTCTACGTATGATATATAGTTATTCTCCCTGTGTCGTGATCGGTATCTACTTTGGGCATTAGTAGCATACCTATTTTGTTTATCTTGGAGACAGTATTTTGAAGTTGTAATAAGCTGTATTTGATATTTCCGCTACTCTGATGATGTTAGTTCAAGTTTTCAGCTTATGCACTGTCTCATCTGTTTTATGTCAAGTATATGTTGGCTATTATATTTTATTCCATGCGCTGTGAGACATATTACAGGTTCTTTATTTGGTTCATCTTCTTTCTTTCTCTTCTTTGGCGACCGTCCCATGCCAATTGGACATGTGTACAGCGCACACTTGGAGTAAACGTCGGTTGGTGCGGGGCGGGCCGTCACATTTGGTATCAGAGCTCTAGGTTGCGTAATTCACCTAGGGAAAGACACTAGGGAGAGATAGTACGTATATGAGAGCGCGTATTTGTGATTATTTTGGTTTTCGAAAGCTATATCTATACATAGTATTAGTATAGTTAAGAGTGAAGTCGCATTGCACTGCACTGGCACCACTATGGAGATGGTTAATCATTTTCTCTTTAACAGATTTGACGATGAGCCGAGGAAGAGGTGCTGGTAGAGGGACTAATAATGGGAATCCCCCTGACATGAGGGCCATGTTTACCAACCTCATGAGAGAGATGCTTGTGGATATTCAGAGGGAGGCTCCTAATGTTGCCAATGCTGGAGGTGCAGCGGTGCAAGCGCCTAGGGTCGATTTCGCCAAGCTGAGTAAGGATTACGCTAATCTTGGTGGAAAGCCGTTTCACGGAACAGAGTCGGCCACGGATGTTCAAGATTGGTTGGATAGTTGCGACCGTATCTTCGATGACTTGGGTATCGAGGATGCGATGAAGAGAAGGCTAGCGTCTCGTCAGCTGCAAGGACGAGCGATGAATTGGTGGAATGCTATTAGGGCAGCCACACCAGAAGATCAAGTTACTTGGGATCAGTTTAAAGCTCGCTTTAGCGACAAGTATATCCCAGCTGCACAGAAGTCCGAATTGTTCAGGAAGTTCTTGGAGCTTAAGCAGAATGGAAGGGCAGTATCGGATTATGTTGCCGAGTTCGACACTTTGTCGAAGTATGGGTTATCTCTAATCGATACTCCCGAAAAGAAAAATGAGAAGTTCATCACTGGTTTGGATGAATACTTAGGGGAGAGGCTGATTAATCACATCGATGAGACGTTTGAGTCGATCATGGGAAAAGCTTTGAGGTCAGAAAGTCTTTACCCTAAGCCGAAGAATGGGGTTGTTGCTGCATCTGCTGAAGAGTCAAAGCCGCAAGCAAGCGGTGGAGGCAATAATAACTCTCAGAATAAGAGGAAGCAGAACCAAGCTAAGGATGGCCAGAAGAAAAGCAGGAAAGAAGTCGAGTGCTTCAAATGTGGAAAGAAGGGCCATTATGCAAGGGAATGTAGGGCCAAGACAGTGGGAAAGAAGTGCTTTAACTGTGGCCATGAGGGACATTTTAAGGATAAGTGTCCACAACCTCTGAAGGAGAATCAGATTGTGAAAGCATATGCCATCAATGCTGTTCCTTCTTCGTCGAATGCCCCCAACTGCGGCGGAGAAAGGAAAGGGAGTCGTCATTCAAGGTATGCTTTCCATTTATGATCTTCCTGTTAGAGTTTTGTTCGATACCGGGGCTTCCCATTCCTTCATATCTAGTGACCTGGTAGATAGGTTGGGATTGGAACCCGAGTTAGTCGATAGACCATTAGCTGTGACGAACCCGATTGGTGGTTCAACAAACCTCAGTATGATCTGTCGTAATGTGGTCTTATCGAGTCATGGATGTATGTTTGTTTGTGATTGCTTTGTTTTGGGCTTTACTGGGTATGGCATTATTTTGGGAGTCGATTGGCTCCAAAGATACGGGGTGGTGGTAGACTGTGAGGGCTTTTTGGTGACAGTTAGGGCGGATGATGGGCGGAGGGTAGTGTTTGGTAATCTACCCTGTGATGGGGTAATGGCTAGTTTTGTAAATTCCCTCGACATTCCGCATGATGAGTTATCAGGTTTGCCCGTGGTTGGCCAGTACCCGGACATCTTCGAGGAAGTGACCGGACTTCCACCACACCGAGAGATTGAGTTTCGTATTGATTTAGTGAAAGATGCCAGACCTATAGTGATGCCACTTCGTCGTATGGCACCACGAGAACAGCGAGAGCTCGAGGTGCAAGTTAGCGATCTTTTGAAGAAGGTATTTATTAGAAGAAGTGTTTCCGAGTGGGGAGCACCAGTTGTGTTTGCCACTAAGGCAGATGGTTCCCTTCGATTGTGTGTGGACTATCGCGAGTTAAATAAGGTGACGAGGAAGAATAAGTATCCTCTACCACGAATAGATGATTTGTTTGATCAACTGGAAGGAGCGAGAGTGTTCTCCCAGTTGGACCTCGCGACAGGATTTCATCAGCTCCGTGTAGCAGCTGATAGTATAGCTAAAACGGCATTTAGGACGCCGTCTGGGTTTTATGAGTGGTTGGTCATGCCATTCGGGTTGACCAATGCACCAGCATACTTCGTGGATCTTATGAATAGAGTATTCAGAGACCAACTGAATAAGTTCGTTCTTGTGTTCGTAGACGATATCCTTGTTTACTCGAGGACAGAAGAGGAACACAAGGAACATTTGAGAATTGTGTTGGAGGTGTTGAGAAGACACCAACTGAAAGCGAAATTCTCTAAGTGTCACTTTTGGAGGAGAGAAGTGAGATTCTTGGGCCATGTTGTTTCAGAGAATGGTGTTGCCGTGGACCCTGCAAAGGTGGCTACGGTACAAGATTGGTCTACACCCAAGAATGCAACAGACGTAAGAAGTTTCTTGGGGTTAGCTGGATATTATCGTAAGTTTATCAAAGACTTCTCCAAGACAGCGGCACCGTTGACTCAGTTGACTAAGAAGAATCAAGCCTTCGTTTGGGACGGAGGGTGTGAAAATGCATTCAGGAGTCTAAAGGAAAAGTTGACGCGTGCGCCAGTGCTGGTCATTCCTAAGGGAAATGAAGAGATGACGGTATACACGGATGCTTGTGGTACCGGACTGGGTGCGGTATTGATGCAAGGAGGTAGGGTTGTAGCTTATGCCAGTCGACAGCTAAAGCCACATGAGAAGAAGTATCCTACCCATGATTTGGAATTGGCAGCGATTGTATTTGCGCTGAAGATGTGGAGGCATTACCTTTTGGGAGAAAGATTTGAGCTGTTTACCGATCATAAATCGCTAAAGTATCTCTTCTCTCAGAAAGATCTGAATCTCCGTCAGCAGAGATGGTTAGAGTTCTTGGCTTCGTATGACTTTGATATCGCGTATACACCTGGGAAGGGTAATGCGGTAGCCGATGCCTTGAGTAGGAGACATGCCAGTTTAGGGGCAATGTTTCTTGAATGGAAGCAGCTGGAGTATATCGCGGGGTTTGATTTCAGACCAAGGTGCGAATTGGATCCAGTTATGCTAGCTAGCTTGACGATCAGACCCACTTTGATGGAGCGGATTGGTTCTAGCCAGAGGAACGATCCTAACCTATTAGAAATCATCTCCAAGTTAGAGATGGGTACCGAAGAGGAGATGAATGTGTATGGGCTTGATCGAGATGGATGGCTTCGGAAGAATGGAAGACTAGTTGTGCCCAACGTGAATGGTTTGAGAGATGAAGTGCTTAGAGAATGTCATCACTCAAAACTGACTATACATCCCGGTGGTAATAAGATGTATAGAGACATGAGACAGACTTACTACTGGGAAGGGATGAAAAGAGACGTTGGGAAGTTTATATCCAAATGCATAAATTGCCAGCTAGTTAAAGCCGAGCAAAAGAAGCCTAGTGGGTTGATGCAACCATTGGAAATTCCCGAATGGAAATGGGAACAAGTTTCGATGGATTTCATCGATGGTTTACCGAGGACTAGATCGGGACATGATAGCATTTGGGTAATTGTGGATCGACTGACCAAGAGTGCAAGATTTATACCAGTTAAGTCGAACAGAACGGCAGCTAAGTTAGCAGAACTATATATAAAGTGGGTGGTGAGATTTCATGGAGTACCCAAAGGCATTGTGAGTGACCGAGATCCGTTGTTTACTAGTGGATTTTGGAAGAGCTTACAAGAGGCTTTAGGATCAAAATTACATCTCAGTACCGCATATCATCCTCAAACCGATGGTCAGACAGAGAGGGTGAATCGGATATTGGAAGATCTCTTGAGAGCTTGTATATTGGATTTCGGTGGAGCATGGGATGACCATTTGCATCTAGTGGAGTTTGCATATAATAATAGCTACCAATCCAGTATTGGTATGGCTCCATATGAAGCTTTGTACGGAAGACCGTGCAACTCACCATCATGTTGGATAGAGACTGGCGAGAAGTTTGTGCTTGGACCAGATGTGGTGAGAGAAACCTCCGATAAGATCAAGATCATTCAGCAACGAATGAGAACTGCTCAGGATAGGCAGAAAAGCTATGCTGATAAGAGGAGAAGAGACTTGAAATTCTCCGTTGGTGACTTGGTGTTTGTCAAGATCTCTCCGTTGAAAAGCGTGATACGATTTGGTAGGAGAGGCAAGTTGGCACCAAGATTTGTGGGTCCTTTCCAAGTTCTCGAGGAAGTTGGGAATTTGGCATATAGAGTTGACTTACCAGAGAAAATGGCAGGGGTTCACAATGTGTTTCATGTTTCCCAACTAAGGAAGTTCGTTCACGACTCAAATGTGACTATCTCACCTGATCAGTTAGAGGACTTCGAAGTAGAACCTGAGGCGGTTGAGAACCGCAAGCCGATTCGTATTATGGGGCATGATACGAAGCAACTTCGAAGAAAGTCGGTGAAGCTAGTCAAAGTTCAGTGGGGCGAGGACGAAAATGATTGTGCTTGGGAGACAGAGGAGAGCATTAGAAAGGCTTATCCAGAACTCTTTGCCTGGTAAGATTTACTTTGCGATTTAGTTATTCCGCATGCTAGGATAGACTTATTTTGCTTGTTTTGCATGTTTGATGGTTGTTTTATGATTGATAGGCATGCGGGACACTTGTGTGTGTTTTGATTAGGGAATTTCGGGGGCGAAATTTCTTAAGGGGGGGAGAGTGTAACGACCCGTATTCTACGTATCGGGGGATCGTAGAATATTTATTTCTTCTTCGTTTGTGGTCATATGGTCATGTAACTTTGGGAAACATTTATTAGAGTCATTTCCCCTGTTCATGATTTTTGTCGATTTTTAAATGACCATTTTGCCCCTAGTCAGTACTGTTTTGGCCATAACTTTTGATTGGAAAAGAATTTTGACCTGAAACCACTTCCATTGGCTTCAAATGATGGTTTACCTTTCCGTAGAGTGGTCACATGTGGAAAACGGACTTACCGTTTGGGCTGTAGGGCTGAATTAAGTTTCAGAAGTAGAAAAACTGCATAATTGGGCTAAACCGGGTAGTTAGCAATTGGGCCCATAAGGGGATTTCGGGATTGGGGCTATATGAGGGCTGATTAGGGTTGGAAAACATCCTTTTAGTCATTTTTCCAGCCACCACTTCATTTCATAGAACCTTATTAATGGCCTCCAATCTCTAAATCACTCCAAACCACTCCAAACTTGAAGAAAAGAGATTAGCAACAACAAATTAAGGCAAATCAACACCAAATCGGGATTAGAGCTGCTACAACACCTTGTTATCTTCATCAAATCAGAGATTTATTTCGGATCTTGTTTTATTTGTGGCTAAGGTGAGTGATTAGCTTGCTTTTTGCACTAATTATGGTTATTCGGGGTGATTAGTGCTAATTAGCGTTTTTAAACGAAAATAAATTCTGGAAAAATGTTTATAAATTCATAAATAATGTTTTAGACCTCTGATATGAATTTGGGTTAATTTGGTTAAGTTTTGCTAATCATGTCATTAGTTATGCTCACATATGCTTAAGGGAAAATATGGGGTTTTGGGCATGATTGATCTATTTTACCATGTCATATTGTTGTTTTGGTGTTTGAGGTCACTTGTATGCGTTGCTATGACCCTTTGGTATGCTTTGTGATTGGTTTCAATAGTTAAAATGGTCGAAAACGCCGTCGAGGGGCGTATAAACACTTGCTGGAAAGTTGCAGGAATTAGTGCAGGAAATCGGATCGGATCGCCCCTACCCGACCCGAACCGCCCATTTCCCTTCACCATGAACCGAACCGGATCGTTATAGCGAAGCAAGCTGCACCACGAGCTGAAGGATCCGAACCGATCCAGTGTGCCATGAAGGACTCCAATCCGAACCGTCACAAGAGAGAGGCAGGGATCCGACCCGAACCGATGGTGCACTCCGATCCGACCCGAGGTAACAGTCACGAACCGAGACGATGAAGACCACGATCCCAATGATGACGAAAGGGGTCCGAACCATGGCATGAAGAAGGCTCCGACCCGATCCGAAGACTGATGCTTGGTGGTTGAGGGCGGCACGAACCACGACACGATGGAGGGTGCGAACGGAACCGAGATGGTGGACCCGAACCGATCCGATGGGTGGTTACGAACCCGACCCGACCCGAATTGGTGAAAGAGATGATGATCTGAACCGATCCGAAGGAGGAAGATCCATAACCCGAAATGCAAAGGTAGTTCAAGTGGAAGTTCGAGCTCAGGATCCAGACGGGAACCAATGAGTTCACTTCGTGATTGGGCTTTGCTGCGGGACGTGTGCTAAGGAGTTGTCGATGTCTATGACTTTGGATCACTAGGCGTTGGAGGTAGAGAGGCAAACTCGGGCTTTGGATATGGTGCGACTAGGGAGCTACCTACCAATGGAGTGGGGTCATGGAAACGTTGGGCGTGATCCCATAGGTATGGCGTTGGTGGTAGTAGGAATGTACATAGTCGTACAAAGTCGAGTTCTGTCGTTTGAGTAAAGTGCTCTAGTGATCGAAGAAGTGGATGTCGTATGCTTTACGCACTGAGTGAGAGATGCGAGGATGGTTACTATGCTTGATTGTTTGACACACACATCCCCACCCCCGTATACGTACATTATGTGTTTGTGACATCATAGAGTGTTGTACCGTGTAGTACTAACTCTTTGGTTGCAGGTCCAGGTTCAGGTATGACTTAGTATACCTGTTATTATTCTGTTTATGCTTGCTACCACTCATACCAGACTGATGTCTGACCCAGAGTTTTATGTTTCTTCTTATTACTCTGGGTGCTCATACGAGCAGACTAGAGACAGGGATAGCTGGTAGTGCACTTGGTAGATGGACTGAAGACGAGCAGGAGGCTCTACGTATGATATATAGTTATTCTCCCTATGTCGTGATCGGTATCTACTTTGGGCATTAGTAGCATACCTATTTTGTTTATCTTGGAGACAGTATTTTGAAGTTGTAATAAGCTGTATTTGATATTTCCGCTACTCTGATGATGTTAGTTCAAGTTTTCAGCTTATGCACTGTCTCATCTGTTTTATGTCAAGTATATGTTGGCTATTATATTTTATTCCATGCGCTGTGAGACATATTACAGGTTCTTTATTTGGTTCATCTTCTTTCTTTCTCTTCTTTGGCGACCGTCCCATGCCAATTGGACATGTGTACAGCGCACACTTGGAGTAAACGTCGGTTGGTGCGGGGCGGGCCGTCACAGATTTGATAATATATATTGGAATTTCCAAAAGTAAAGAAAATAAAGGATTTGAGAGTATATAATATGATTTTCAAAGTAAAGGAAATAAAAAACTCGAGAATATATATGAAACGACCCAAACTTCCCCTATCGGGAAAGCCCGGATTTCTTTGAGAACACGTCGCATCAGAAACAAACAGAAGAACATTTCATTGCTATTACAACAATTACATTAGAGTACAAGAATCTATCAGTGTTCAAATAATTTACAGCGTAAATATATCAGAGATTTAATTACGTAAAAGCGAAAAAAAATATACATAAATATAATGTATAACTGAAATCATCTACAACCACAACTGAAGGAGATATACAGATACAATGCTTTCCAAATACAACTCCATCTATAATCCAGGATCCTGTGAAAAGAAGTATATGTGAAAACCAAAGCTACAAGCTGCCCGTGTGGAAATATGGGCACCCAGAGTTTAGGTAGAAACAATAAACCCCGAGTCAGTCATGGGATTGGTGTGAGAACTAAAACAGTTTAGCTTGATTTTAAAGTTAGGTAAATAACGGGACCACGCCGTATAACACAGAATGGGTTTATCCCCCATGAATACCAGTGCATAAAAAATAACAGCGCAATGCTAAAGAGAAAAACAAAGCTATTATAAGACTCGGGTCCCATCACACAATGAACGCAGTCGAGGATAGAGTTTTCCCATATAATAGCCAAATATGCTTGATACTCAAAATTTCATCTTTTATTATTACTATAAGTGAAGAATCAACTTCAAATATAAATGTATCAATCATAAGCGGCGTAGGTACAATTATATTATGTCGCTATATATATATATATATATATATATATATATACAACTAAAACCGAAAAATCACATATTGGAAATTGGGTTTCCATCTATGAACCAAGGCAAGCGATCATCCTCACCGATTTCGAGACATTCTAGCAAATGCCTCAGGATCACACCTATGAGAAACCCTTGAATCTTCACGGCCGGTCATCTGTCGATGATTGGCAATACCATAAACTATATGTTAGCCAGTTCTACCGAACCTCCATAATGGGTCAGTATGTCGATCACTCTAGAGCAACTAGGGACTCAAATCATATCTGAGTCTTTCAATCGGCCTGAATTCTAAGGTACCTCGCTTTCCATCAAATAATATGCAACATCCACATAAGTAAACAGTTTGGGCTCCATACCATGACGTTACTCGTAGCTAGAACTAACATATGTCCATTTCCATGCAGTCACTATCCTGTTTTTGGTTCATACCTGGGGTGTGAAGCTCACGAATTAACGCTACACAAAACGATGCTAATTAAAGTTGTTCTTTGAACATCAAACACAAAGCCTTGCTTTTCAACAAAAACTTTGATCCATGTAACTCAGCATGCCACACTGTCAATTCATACCATACCACTAATTTCCACCAATATATAACCTCTAAGCTCGTACTTCTTAGAAGGGTATTAAGAAAGAGAATAAATTCTCTACCACCAATAGATATATATTTAGCAGAGATCAACGAATACAGTATAAAGGAATACAATGTCAAAAACACCATCCATTTGCAACTCCATTCTAGGTCTGAACAAAACTGGAGGCACCTTATTCCTCATCGCATATGTCCAATACAGGAGAGAGGCCCTCGCATATCCGGTCGATCTCCAAGTACGTCTGGACGATCACCACTTATTACCTTGTCTTGGGTGTACATCCCAATAATCATCCAAACGATGTGAAGATCTCCGGTCTTCAACCACCATCTTCATCGTTGACTTTTAATCGTCGTATCAATTATTCAGAATGGGTTAAACCCGGTCTTTTCGAACAACTCATGCATTTTATAATCAAGTGCTATAAAAACATAGCATATGCCTCATTCCAATTCAGAATATTATTTTATTCAAATATTCACATAATTATGGAAAGGCTCCCATTAATTTTATCAAAGATAAATTCTTTTAAATTTGTTCTTTAATCTTCCTTTGGATATCAATTTCAAAAGATTTTATTTTATCTTTCCACAATTCTAAACCAAATTAAGGTTTATAAAACTAGTCAGGATTATCGAGCCATACCTAAGTAATCATTTATTTATTAATTCAAATCCCAACATATTCATCCCACGGAGCAAAACTGGTAGTACCCCATATCTAACACCCACGGTGTTATCGGTAAATTTAATTACCATTTCACGTTCAAATCTAATTAAAGATTTAACTATCGCTTGGAGTAAAACTGGTGGTACACCATTCTCGATTATTTCACGAATTCAATAAATTTAATTATCCCATTCTCATTCCAATTTAATTAAAGATTCATTAAAACTTTAATTCAGTTTTAATCTCAAAAATCATTACTTAATGATTATTCAAATTTAAGAAATTAATCTTATCTTTAACTGGGTTAAAGAACTAATGTCATTTAAAACACAGTTCACAATAAACCCAAATCAGTTTCCATCAACCATGGAATCTTCACGGAAAATAGATCAATATATAATCGATATAAATTTTCGTATCCAATCAATGCTACAAATGGAATAACGACAAAACCTTTTAAATTTCATATATAGTAATGGTCTTCCTTCACAGAAGCTCATCTCGATTATTACCAAATCGAATTCCATTCAATTCCAATTTAATAAATTAAATTGGAAAACTTTACTTTAGAAAATTTCCATTAAATCTTAATAAAAAGATTTATAAATTCCAAATCATCTCTTCACTGTTAATTGGGTTAAAGAACAAATGTTATTTAAAACACCGTTCACGATAAACCCAAATATCCAATTTCATTTCAATTCCAATTAAATATTAATTAATTGGTAAACTTCTCTAAATCTTATTTAAAAGATTTATTCTTTTCTCAGCTGGGTTTAAGAACAATGTTGTTGGTAAACTTCTCTAAATCCGATTTGATATTAAATACAAGGCTTTGAATAAAGAACAATATCATCTTATATTCAATATCAAATTCTAAAATCAACAAATATCGTAATGGGAATAACGATATATATATCTTCCAAATTCCTTAACAATATCCGTATAATAACGGAATCCAATACCAAAATATTTCCGAAGATTATTTCCATTCAAAACCATTCCAATTCATACATTGGAAAAATTCTGGTTATTTTAAAACCCATTTACAAATCCAATTTATTATTTCAAAAATAATTGGATTATTATTCTAATTATTAACTAGTTCATTTCGATAAAAAAAATTTATCTTTCCAAACTTGGAATTTTTCATCCAGAATCTTTCCAAATCATTTATTATGATTTTACACAATTTTTCCATTTATTTAATAATTTTATTAAGGTCCTTAGAGTCGGTTTCCAATATTGACCACCGAACTACATTCATAGCGATCTTTTCTGTAATTGGTTTGGACATATCTCAAAATCTAACCGTTAGATTTAAAATCTCTTATATTCATTAGAAAAATCTTTTTTGATACAAACCCAACAATTCTAGTTTTAGGAGAATCAGACGGTCGGATCTCCCGTTACATCCATTTGAAGTTAATCGTCGAAATTCGCGAACAGTCACTACGCGTTGCGTTCTATTCAGGCCATATAAATATATAATATATAACGTCGATTTCCATTCAAAATGCATTTTATAAATTGTTTATAAATTCGTTTTAAAACGTTTTCAACTTTATTTTCGATTTTAAACCAAAATTGAATATTCCATATCATTATAATATTAAAATGATAATATTTTCAAAATATTAGATTTTGAAATCACTATTTTTTTATATTCATTATGAAAATGAATAAAATCAATATATAAATTCGTTCGAGTGAAAATAGTGTTTCTATACTTAACCCGGCTTCATATATTTATATATTTTCGTGTCCATCTAAAATCGGACATCAAAATCATAATTTAATTCTTTACTAAATATTATTTTAAAATATTCGTTATTTTAAAATATTCTTTATTTTAAAATATTCTTTATTTCTGAATTGGAATGTGCCTCGACCAATTACCATATAATTTCAATTATATGAATTTCGTACATCGCATATATTCAACAATAATGATAAATAATCATTACACATTCAAACTTTATCTAGAGTGCACTCTACAACTGTCTAAGCATTAAAATAAATAAATAACGCTCGTCACAGCCTGCCAACCCATCAATTGACATACCACAAAATATTGGGATTAGTGTATGTCAAATATCATCCCAATACCCATGTGGGGTTTTTAAACAACAAATATTAATTATTATTTGTGCAGTTGGGTGATATGTAAAATTTATTATCCCAATCAATATCAGATAAATAGATGTACATAAACAAGCCGTACGACTTGTAAATGAATATTTATTCCAATTTCTTTCCTGATAAATTTATATACATTTTATATAAATAATTTTATATACAACAATATCAATCAATGACAATCCCAATCACAATCCAAAAAACAATCAACCATGGTTCGCAAGTAACAGTGTCAGGAGCTACTAAGCGCCGTCTGCAACCTATGATTTAATTACATAACAAAATAGTTGAGTAAGAAATAGTTCTCACTTTGGTTTCCACTCCACCAGTCTTTAATTGACGGTTTTAGAACTGTTTGGATTTGAATTTGCCCCAAATTCAAACAAGCTCCAAATTGAACCCAATCAGTTTTGTTGTGAAGCTCCCTTCATCACGATCCCAACGGATCTGAAGTCGTCGAATTTCGACGTCGTATGCACAAGTTACGATATTTTAAAAATTGGGTAATTAAATGAGAAATTATTTATATTAATTTATTAATTTACCCTTGTTAATCAAGTTTTAACATTAACCGTTGTTTCCTCTTCGTCGTTCTATTCTGGACCACGCCCAAAAAAACCTATCAACGCTTCCATCCTAGGGTTTGATTTCTCAGCCACCAGGAGCCGCCGGAAGTAGATCAGATACCTCCACACTAACGTCCTAGGTGAGTCGTGCCTCCCCTGTCACCAGTGGAGAACTCGATCAGCCCCCAACGGCTGAAATTGGCCATGAACAGCAGCCTTTCTAGCCAGAAATCGTGACGGATTCAACATCAGAAATGATCAAAGCCGTATGAAATTGAAGAGCTTGAGTTGCTCTATAATTTTCGCTTAAGAACCATGAACTAATTCGATTTATATTTGGATAGATTAAGAGAAAAGGAATCAAGCAAAATTGGCCTTCAATCGCGTCTGACGGCGGCAACTTTTCTCAAAAATAAAATTAGGGCTACGGTGAATTCTGATTGGCCCGCTAATTATATTTTTTATGTATATAATTCCAAAAATGTTTGATTTTTGATATGAACTCCAAACCAAACCCAATGACTGTCGCCTCCAGCCAAATAACCCCATTCCGGACACAATGAGATATGTTTCATAAGCCAATTCGACTGCTTTGATCAGCATTCATCAAAATTAAAATATAAATCAATATATATTGAATTTAACCATACATTTTAATTTATCAGGGCCACATACTGACTCCAAAAATTACAGAAAAATAAATCTAGCTATCTTTTGATGATACTGTCCTAACAAAAATAATTTCATCGAATCTGGAGGCTGTTTGAATAATGGCTATTTTCAAGTCGATTAAATTTAAACTGAAATTACAAAACATTTTAAATTTACCACGCTCACATATTAATTCCAAAAATTATGAAATTTGAAACCTGGCAATAATTTAACATTTCGGATCCAACAAAAGTGGTTTCATCGAAAACAGAGATCATTTGCAAAATGTCTATTTTTAAGGGCTATAAATTATATAAAAATATATATAAATTCCATAGCGACTATTCAAAATTATAAACTGGACATTACTTTCAATTTATATTATGAAATCTGGATTTTTCACATTCGTTAGAAAGATATAATTAAACAGAATCAAATATTTCTGGTTTTACTGAAATCCGATTTATATGGAATCATATACATTCATTTGAAATTTAAAATCGAATTTTCAAACTATCGCACCATTTCAGGCTCGTTTTATAATTAAAATAAATTTATATGTTCTAGCTTCAATTTAAGTAAATTTTTAGTCATTATTATTTAAAATAAATCATTTAAATACTAAAAACTCATTAAAATAGCTAAAATAAAAATTTAAAATTGGTTCGGAAATTTCGGGTTGTTATAATATATAATGAGAGTTTTGGAATAAAGGAAACAGAAGGAGATTGCATGAAAATATAACGTTATTTTCAAGGTAAAAAGGAAATGAGAAATTGTGTTTTAAAATAGGTTTTCTATAAGAATCAGAGTTAGTTATTGTTTTCAAACAATGAATAAAAGAGATTTTGTAACGTTGTTTTACGAGTGATAATTTGAAGTGATTTTCCAATTATAGATAATGAGTAATAATGTGGCAAATGATTTGAATAGGATAATAGGTTAGAGAATTTAATATGGGTATAGGATATTTTCCTAAGTATTGAAATTAAATAGTTTTAAGGATAATCTTATGTTAAATAAGAAGTGAAATGCTATGTTGGAGTATCGATAAGATTTTTAATTTTTGAATTAACCATTTGTTTAATTATTTTAATTAAAGAAACCAAGTGATGCTGAATACTAGATTAGTAAATCTATTTGTACTGTTATAATTGAATGGTTATTTATTTGATAGTTAAATAACCGACTATCAAATCTGGCCTATACGATTGCTGGTACGGAAAGACCAGGATTGAATTTATATTCGAACACCATTCTGAACAGCAAAATGTTGAAAATATCAGATACTAATCAAGATGGAGCTACCGAAGACCGTGGATCTTCATAAAACAGTAGAATTACTTAAAGTCTCTTGTTTCATGGTCGGAGATATACTGAAATCCTATCGTGGTTGAAATCTACAGGTTTGCAAGGACTACTCACAACTGATCTATATGTTGATACCTAGGATGTGGTAGGAGGGTGCCTTCGGTTCTTCTTGTTCCTAGATGACTTATATGGACGAATGTCTAACAAAGTATTTCTTAAGAGTCACGTACATTGATTTTTACAAACTTACTTTTGTTAGTGCCGTTAACACCCAGAATATTTTTGTGGACTTCAATTAGTGATTTGACGGATCTGACAATGTCTCATTCAAAATGAATGGTGATATATTGTTCTAAGGTAGTGTTAAATCTCAAGCCTCTTTAATCGGGAAATGACAAAAATTGGGCAGGTAGCATGGCTATGTGTGTCGCTCCCAAGTAGGGTGTATAATCACCTATCTAAAGAAAATTCATTTCCTTGTTTAATATATTTTGATGTTGTCCTTTATCGGGAAACGATGGGTCACACCCAACCTTTGGTCATATACATTCGATACACTCAAGCGAAATGAGTGGTCAGTCATGTGTAGCTGAGTTACAAGATGTTCTTGTTGAACCCAATGTATTCGCCTCTAAAGATACACTATCGGAAGGTGATTTCATACCTTTTCATAGTTGGAAATCAAATCTCCAATAAGAACCCATGATTTTTATTGTATACTATATATGTGGAGCGTGAGATGCAAGCATTCCGCTAGATTGATATTTATTTGTGTTTAGACACCATTATAATATCAGAATAAGATATAAATTTCAAAAAAAATTAGGTTATCGTATGGTAAAACCATCTGTGTTTATATGTGGATTGGTCTTACGATTATCATTTTTCTTTCGAACATAAATGTTTTGACTTTAAAATCAAGTTTGATGTTGCTTATAAACTTAGTTGGTTTCTCACTCTGGTTCACCAGACTGATCTGGCGTTTGAAATGCTCGGGTTAGACCGAGTTTTTTAGGTTTAGGTTTGGGGGCTGCGAACTTCAGAAAACGTGTTAGAGGAGATCAGACGTATTAATATTAATTCCACTGTGTGTTGTATATGATGACAGATTGTTATAACTGTCCAGATGTATTGATGTACTTTGATGATTGTAAGTTTTTATTTCAAAGCTCTCAATAAAGTTTTATTTCTATATTATATTTTGTTCCGCTGCAATGTGAGACTCTGATGTTGTTGTTCTTCTTTTCTTCAATTCTAATATTTCTTTCTTTCTTATCTCACCCACTAATTTCTTTCTATTAACTATTTGGTATTTTCAATATTTGAGTTCTGTCAAGTAATACGGGTTTATGAATTATTGTTGGAATTTAAGCATCAAATTCCCTGGGTCATTACACAAATGATATTAGTACTATGAAAATAAAAGAATTAATTAGTAATCTAATGTCCTATAAAGTAAAATTGCAGGTTAGAAAAGAGAATTAGGGAAATAAGGAGAAATCACTAGCGCTTAATGTTATGATCGACAATGATGAATCAGATGATGATACTGTTGATGGTGATCTCGAGTGTGTTACCAAGAAGATCAAGAAATTCTTGAAGTATTAGATAACGAAGAAACTTCGAAAAACTAAGAACAATAATTCCAAAAATAGAAATGTTCTTAAATATTTCGAATGTGATAAACCCGATCATTTGAAAAGAGACTGTCCTAACTTGAAGAAACCAAAGCATATTTCAAATACTTTCAATAAAGAGAGGAAACGAGCATTAAATGCAATATGGGATGATTCGAATACATCCTCAAGTGATAGCAATTCAGAAACAGAAAATGCCAAAAAGTGCTTCATAGCAATGGATGACCAAATATGAAATTTTAATAAGATATTACTAATTCCTTAAATGATATGTATAAAGGATATAAAATGCTTACGAAAGAGTACGAGGATAGTTTAGCAGAGTTAGATAAGTTAAATATGTTTAATGAAAAATTAAGTAAAGAAAAACAATGTTTAGAAGATGAAATTGAAAGATTTAATGGTCATAAAAATGGAAAGGATTTAATAGTTAGAAGTTTTGAAAAACTAGTAAGTGGAAATGAGTCCTTAAAATAAGAAAATCTTCCAATGAAGTCACAGATCACTGATCTAAATTACAAAATAACATCGCTAGACAATGTTATTCTTAACCGTAGTAAGGATTTTAATAAAATGAAAATTAGTATTGATAAATTTAATAAAGGGAAGGATAATCTAGAAAAATTGTTATCTGCATCTAAACACACAAGGAATAAACATGTTGGATACACCCCTAAGGCTAAATCATGAAAAATAGTACTCAAAGTACTAAGTTTGTTAAGGTTAATAGGTTCAAAATAAAACCTTGGAAATTAAAGTTAAACCCTCCAAATAGGTACATTAACTCATGGGTTCCAAAAAGGTTGGACAATATTAAAAAAGAAAAATATATTGATAACTTAATTAATAAGATTCATTCATTCAATGAGACTATTTTGAAAGGGCATTCAAATTCTTTATGGGTTTGGCATCCCAAAACTTAACCATATGGACCGTAAAATATAAAAGGTGCCAGTGTGCATATTTTCATAAAATTTTAGGTACCAAATAGTAAATGCTCAAAGCATATGACAAGAAATCTATTGTACACTGGAAAAATATAAGAAGAATTTGTTATTGGCATCGACTGTCGGTAACTCTAAAACTCATTTAATTATTTAATAAAGTTTATTTCATGTCTTTTATTTATTTATTTTTCTCTCTTATGTTTTATTTATATGCATATACAAACCCTACATATTGTCTAGAAGTAAATTAAACAATTCCTTTTACCCTTTTTGTTGATGAAAAAGTGGGAGAAAAGGTATAAATATACCAGACAAAATGATTGGGGTGTGAACAGAGTTTAGGGGTCAAATATAAAATCATTATATTTTATCTTTTAAATATTTATATGGTTGTCATCATAAAAAAGGGGCAGATTTTTAATACCTTGGGTATTGATTTTGATGACAATAACCATATAAGCATTACAGCTAACGTATATTTGAGTTGTTCAGGTACATTAAATACATTATGAAGACATTTATAGAGATAAACACGAGGTACAAAAGACAAATTATAAAAGAAGGTTAATAATAGCAATGGAAGAATAACAGAAGAAGGATAATCAGAACAATTGAAGACCAAAGCCTATTAGAGAAGAATGCAGAAGAAAAGAGGTGTTTGAATTAGGAAACAAATATGAAAAAAAATTACCATCACACGACTACTTCTTTAAGAAGAAAACATTCAATTTATTTACAAATTATATATTTTTCGTTCTAATTTATTCGAGTATCAAAATGCCTTTCGTAATCCATTTAAAAAATAAAACAATTCCTTACACAAAAATATTTAGAGTAATCAGTGATGACATTTGTCCCGATTCTATCACTTCTCCTATATTTTCTTTAATTTTTCCCCCCCGGGGGGGTTTTTGCCACAAGGACAAAAAAACCAAAAAGTTTTCTCAAAAGGAAAAGAGCCAAAAAATTTACTCAAAAGGACATTTTCTAGTGGAAATGGTGGAATTTAGGAGGGCCTCTTGTTTTTCCACTTTACACTAAAAGTTGGTATTTTGAGCTAATTTTTTGGCTCTTGTCCTTTTGGGCTAACTTTTTGTTTTTTTTGTCCTTCACGCAAGTTTCCTGATTATGAAATATACAAAACACTTTAATGGATATTATTAAATTATGAAATGTGTCGATTTAAAAAAAAGTTGGAAATGCAATCTTTAGGAAACATAAATGTTTTTAGACAACATTGGAAATTTAGAACCATTAATATTAGAAAAGTTGGAAATTTAATGTAATTTTAGGGAAAAAGATAAATTCCTTAAAATGACAAATGATGAATAGTCCTAATTGCAAAGTAATGATTGTATCCTCTTTATTTATCATGCCATACATTTTTACATTTTTCTCTTCTATCTCTTAAATTTCCAAATAAGTTTCACTTTCGTCTGTGTTACAACTGAAAATGTCCTTTTGAGTAAAAAATTTGGCTCTTTTCCTTTTGAGCAAACTTTTTGGTTTTTTTGTCCTTGTGGCAAAAATCCCCTTTCATAATTTCTCTTTCATAAAATAAATGCTAGTATGTTTCGAAAACGTGGAAAATAGGGAGAAGGACAAACTTAACAAAATTTTTAGCGAAAAGTATGTAAAGTTTAGAATTTAATGAGAAGGCCAAATGATAGTGTAAATGGGAAAGGATAGTGGCCCCCTTGAATTCCGCATTTAGTGTAAATGTGTCCTTCTTTCTAATTTTGAAACTTCTCATACTTTTCACCAATAAATTTCCTAAGTTTATCATTTAAAAGAAAATCCTATCAAAATTCATTTTTGAAAGTTCTCAAATAAAGCTTTTTGCCGATTTATTCTTAAAATATATATTTTTCTTTTCCTTTAAACTTTCCTACTTTATTAAATTATCCTTTTACTAGGAATTAATGTCCATTTTTCTATGGAAGTTCATTACTTTTCTTTAATTCTTGCTTCCATATCTTTATTACTCCAATTCATAATATCCTTATTTATTGCCTTCATGAATGCCACTTTTTCCTTTTTTAAACAATGCTTTACCCCATGGTCGTTTATTTTATGATTTAAATCAAATATTTAATTCTTTACATAAAATGTCTAAATTACATCATTAACATATTCTGTTTCTTGTAGCTACTTAATTATTGACCATTTATTCCTTTTAAAGTTCAAAATATAGTATTACATTTTAAGGATGTTTATTCTATTATTAAAATATTTACATTTATGCCTTATTATAACCTAACATCTTTATTTACTATACTAATTTGTCCATAGTAATTAATGGTCAACTTAACGAACATCCATATCTTATTTTAATTCTTTTTGTTTGTTTATTCCTTATCTCCTCCATTAATATCAAATGGGTCATTAATTTAATTCTCATTTATTTCCTATTAGATAGTGAATTTCAATCCTTTCTATGTTTCCATACCTATGGTTTGTACAACCATTATATTTTTCTAGGTTCCCTAGTGAAAAGAAAGTTTATAATCAAATGTTATATGGCTTCTAGGCTATTTTTAAAGATAAGGTCAAGATTTCCTAGTAGGTCTTAAAGATACGATTTCTGCTTTAAAGATAATTGAGCAGAAGTAAAATTTATCTTTATTAGTCCTTTTCACTTATAGTCACCTCGCACATCCATTTGGAATATGGTCACGTTTATTTTATAGTTAGAATATATATAGAGATATGAGTATAATAAAAATGCATATAATTATATATAATAAGTCTTTTGAATACCTATTTCCAAATAACAAGTATGCCTCTTATACATATAGTTTTTCCCGTTAATCGGGTAACCTAAGTTTTGATACCAAATGTAACAATACATCCAGAAATGAGCCTAAATTTCAATCTAGAAAAGGCCCAATTGAAACTTAGAATTATCCTAAGATAGATCATCGGTTGGAAAAGTAGAATGATATCACAAAGCTATACACACATACACATATATTTATTCCAAACTCATAACGAACGGACTAAAATATAAATCTAGTAATTGTACTCTTTATTTCAAAATTAATAAGATGTCAAAAACATCAATCTTCATATAATAACTATCTCAAAGGTCATAAATAATATTATAATCATATAAAAATAGCCTTCCATATGTTTGTCGTTTACCTCCATGCTTCACGTTCTCATTCTCTACCTGACATGTGTTGTTAATAGGAGGGGTCAAAACAACAAGTTTTGGTGAATAAAATTTTAAGATTTGCCATTTATTTGTATTCAGGTAGTGTGAATTAAGTAAGGAAATGTCTACAGCATAATAACAAGCATGTGGTAGTCCATCACAAAAACAGGGGAAAACCAACTCATATGGTCACTTAATACCATGTTGGGTACAACTACTTAATATCTAATGGCATATCCAACCACCTAATACCTGAATTCCCAAGTAGAAATTGTGACCCATCCCCAAAAAATAATGCGAGAGATAGTAAGCAGTCACCTAGTACCTACAAGATAGGCAGACGTCATCTTTCCATTTATGGCCCTTCTCTAGCGGACCCCTGTGTTATTATCTAGCTTACATTATTGGGTAATATCCTAATCACTTAATATTTCCCCTAGGATAAGTGGACCTTCGGTACAAGCATATTGGAAATTTAATACCTTATCCCTAAGAGGAATATAATCCAATCACTTAATACCTTTAGGAAGAAGATCCTTTTAGAAATACCCTCAAACCCTTTTTCGCAACCATTTAATATTTCAAATTGAGAAAAGACGAGCCCAATGATCACTTTATACCAAGAGAGAGGATCCCATGACTATAACCCATACTTCTTAGGATAAATCCGTAAGAAAAGGGCGAGTCCTAATTAGTTATTACACTGAAAGGTGGATCTAACCACTTAATATCTTACCCCTGAAGTGGTTTCTTACGTCTTTAAATGACCTATAACACTAATGACTCTCATATTAATCCATCTTTTGTATATGCTAGTAGGCAGGTTGATTGGGCAGACTTCAACTACAAGAAGGGATTGACCTCGTGTCCACTTACTACTTATTATAAGAAGTATTTATTATAGCTTACCCATTTTATTCACATCTCACTAAACTAAATAATACATAAATATGAGGAAAAATTCCTTAATTAACCATAAATTCTCCTACTGAGGACTTTAAATTTGAAATGAAACCTCTTAAATTTATTTGTATTTATTGTAAGTTAAATAGATTACATAATAAGAGGTAAATATTATGCATAATAATGTGCATTTGAATCGTATCCTAAATTATATGTAAGAAATGTTAACCCTCACATAATTTAAAATTACAAGTCTTTCTCTTATAATAAGAATCATTCCCAATAAGAATATGGACTTACAACATTAATCATTTCCAACAAGAATAGCGACATTCAACATTAACAATTTCAACAAGAATAGTGACTCACAACATTTACTAAATATTAAATTTGTAGCTTAAATTTCAAATTACTTCTATATATGAAATTTTTCTAACAATGAGACTTAACAATTTTCATTCCTATTTAATTTCACTTTCCTTTAAATATAGGAAGACCTTTTTTGAAAATAAGGGATTTAAGGTACATAAAATTTTCTGTTTTTAAATCCATTATTTTCATGAGGAACACAAGATTCAAGTAAAGTAAGTTTTACATAACATTTTTAAAAAAACATGTAATTCCATCAGATTTATGCAATAATTGGAATTTAACAGGTAATATTGACATCTACGTAATTATATTAGAATTTTAAAGGGACTTTATTGTTTTAGTTTCATAATCACTAAAATTCTTAAGCATATCCAAATCAAAAAGGGCAAACTAAACTGTTACAAACAAGAGAAAACATAAGGTTTCACTCACAGTTCCACAGGCCTGGAACGGATTTTGCTCCTATTTTCCTTTTCCTTAGGGTTTTGTTGGATCCAAAATCCTTTTTTTGCATGCATATAGGCATACATATATATATACACACATAAGAATCTCATATACATATACAAACATGTATCAAATCCATTATCAAATCCATAATATATATATAATAATAATAAAGAGATTGGTGGAAGAAAAAGAGAATTGAAAAACTAATCTTATTCCCTAATACTAGATCTAAGAAGAAAGAAATCGAGTTGGAATAGAGTTGGTTATAGTAGTTGCAAGTGAGGATGAGTGGTCTAAGGTATTATTTATAGTTGCTTAAACTAATGAGAACTGTAAGATTTCTAAAATAAAATATGATCCGCCAAATATTAACATTTACCGAGAACTGCAAGATTTCTAAAATAAAACATGATTCGTCAAATAATAACATTCACCTAAACAAACTGTAGTCATCACAACCTCACACAAATCGAACCAGTCGATGTGAACCATCTACCGATCGATCATATCTTATGCTTGGGCATCCAATTTTGAACGATTGTCGAAGGCAAAGTTGACTGCACTTTTGCATGGGCCTCGATTTTGACTTTTTCTATAAAAAAATGTGATATTTAGTTCCAATTAATTGCTGATTAATTTCTTTAATGTTCGGTCCCTCACTAATTGCATGGTTATTCTTGCTTAAATTTGAATTTCAAACTCGGGAATTTTTTAGTCTATTTAAATATAAATTCAAACTAGTTTTTTTTTTAAATCGAAACATAAATAGGTCATACTTTTTACATATACACTTCATATTTTTAGCATATTTTGTATGGAAATGGGGAAGAATCTCGACTTGAATGCAATGGTATAACTCTGATGGTCAAATTATCAATAATATCAAATTTTCATAATTTTCCATATTATTATTTTTAATCTTTATTGCATCTGTTTCTACTAGAGTTGATTTTGTGGGATGTTACATGATTAGAAATCAAAATAAAGGGAAGAAGATTGAATCAATCAACATCTGCATTTAAGGTATGTTTTTAAGATTTAGATATGATTTGTTCCACCTATTCATTTATCTTCTCTTTCTTCAAATATGTAATCCTTGCATATGTATATTTTCCTTTTACATATATTCCTTGGATTTAAAGAGAGTGGAGTTGAATCTAAAACTTGTAACTAGATCTGGAATTTGGATGCACTCTTTTAAGGAGAGCAGGGAGTTATATATATTGTCCTATAATATTAATTTATCTGATTGGCATATATCAAATTCTTATGTCAAGGTCTATCTTTATCTGAATTGTAGGCTTATCATTTCATTAATATTAAATCCTTTGTCAACGTACTCATCTATAGATTTTGTTTGTTTTCACTTGGATCAAGAAATCAATTCCAAAAGAATAAAAATTTAGTAAATTATTGTTTTTTAGTCCAAATCTATAAATTTATGTAAAAGGAATATAATATGATTTAAGGATTATTGTTAATTTTGGCTACATTTTGAAATTCTATAGTTTAATTTGTGGAAATGATATCTTTTAATTTTTTATCAATTTATTATTGCTTTTACTTTTTCTTTATCAATATGACGTTGGATTTGACAAGTAAAAGTAAAAAAAGGAACAAATGTGTAAAACACACGAATATCTTCATATTTTATGTCGTTTATTCCACATAAAAATAAATATAGACATTTGTTATGGTTTTTAATGGAGTTAAAACTTAATTTAGTATATTGAGCATATGTATGGCTGATATTTCACTTGACAATGAATGGCCCGATGAGTTTACAGTGCAAATGGTTGATGGGGTTATGCATCTCGTTCAAGTGTAATACCTCTAGAAACCGGAAATCTGCATATTCTGTAAGGTGTTTGGTCATATTAAGGAGTGATTTTATAAATTTAGTAAATAAATGAACAATGTTAGTAAAAATAATGGCCATGGTGATGTGAGTGAACTAGTAGCTTCCAAGGATGATACAACCAAATTAGGGGGTGACTTGGCTGTGAAAGGTAGTAGTTTGGATGTGTCATGTAGTCCGAGAAAACAGGTGTTGAAATGGGTCTCAAAAGGTAGGAATAAACACAATGTTCTCAATAATATGAAAAAAGTAAGGACAAATGCAAGACATTTACAAATGTCAGGGAGAAGTTGGCGATGAAGTTAGGGATAGTGGAACTGAGTTAGCTGAAACAACTTGTAACACCTCTGTAATTTTAACAACACTAAAGAGGACAACTTAAAGAATAATTAATTTAATATTCGGAATTAAGGGAAACGGACTGCGCTATTGCATCCGTATCAAAATTCTAGTCAAGATAGACATTTGGTTTGCGTAAAATGGACACCGTATGAAGAAGTTATTAAGTTTTGAAGTTCGTATACGCACAAGAAGAACTTATATATAAGGTCTAGGAATTCAAAATTTCAGTTCAAATTTCAAAATCATGCAGATTTGGGTGAGCGGAAAAAATCCCGCCTAGGGGAGTCGACCCCTTGGTTGACCCCTCAAAGAGGGTGTCGACCCATGGGTTGACCACCTATGGGGGGTCGACCCCCTAGGGAAGACGTGTCATTTAAGGTTTGGGGGATGGCGGCTATAAATATGACTCCATTTCTCTTGTTTTTTACACTAAAAATTAATGGAAGACTTGATGTTGTCGATGCCCAGACTAAATCAAACCTTTTTCCTTCTTCTGTAATCAAGTTAATCAAGTGTAGATCTGTGATTCAATCTCTGCTATTCTTCTTCTATCTTTCTAGATCCTAAAACTGTGAGTTTAAGTTACTTTTAGATTTAAATAATTAAAAAGTAAAATATGATATGACTGTCATTTGGATCTATGCCTGTGACTGGTTGAATCATGTCAGATCTATAATAACTTGTGAATCCATGATATTATGACATAACTATGACTTAGATCTTAACCTTTATCATGTCAGATCTACCTTTGATTATAGATCTAATTTGCTATTTAGATCACCTTATACCTATCACGTTTGTGGTTAAATTGGATCGGTTATTAGTTGAACATCTACATTATTATTTAGATCTTACCATGCCTATTATGACATCCCTACTATGGTAGACACAGTTCTGTTATCTTAGGTTCACCAAATCAGTTCTTATATGCCTATTTTATCATTATGCCACTATATGTTTATGTCAATTTTGCTAGCATAATCATCCCTGTCATCTTCCCTTTATCTTTCCCTTTTATTTTATGTAGCCAAGCTACTTTCAAGCCTAGGCATACTGCTAAAATATGCAAATACGTTAAATGGGGAATGAGGGGAAAACATTGAAATTGGACATAACTTGTAATTGGGAATTTGGGGCATAACCTGAATAAAATGTATGAATATTGATTTAGGGCATATAATTCGTTATGAACATAACTGGGGAAAGGGGCATGAAAACCTATAACGACGTAGGTAAAAATTGGGTAATAATAAAATGCCTAGGATTACAGTAATTAAAAACTGTAACTGCACCAAGACACGAGGTTAGATTACACTTGTGGTGGAAGTCTGCCCGGAACCGCCGACATATCCAGCGACCACAATTGGTGAATCTAATGTGAGGGGTCTAGGTGCACAAATGCGAGACGTGCTGAGACACGAGGTTAAGCCCGACTTGTGGAAGAAGTCTACCCGGAACCAACCGGCATAACACAAGTGGTAGGCTTAATGTGAGGGCTCCATACATTATAACCATAAATGGATATGGTAACAAATTGGAATACTTAACATAGTTGAATCCGTAGGGATTGTATGAACATGAACTTGAATAAGGGTTAAGTAAGCTTGTTTGAATAGTAGATGGTTTAAGTAAATCTGAGGGGGGTTATATATAGGCCCACAAACTTAAGCTGAGGGGGTTATGTAATTAAAGACACCAATAGGTATACATAACCTGAGGAAATCCTAGTGGGGATACAAGACAAGGGGAAGAGCTTGTATCATCTTGTGTGTAGGACCCGTTTTAGTCAGTAATCCATATAATGGTACCGAACAAGTACTCCGCCCTAGGTCGGAGTCGGGACACGCTTAATGGGCTGATTGTAAGAGATCCAAACGTGAAGGACGGTGTGGGCGATGAAAACCGACCGGGACATGTGCGTGCATGTCTGGGCAATGGGCGATAAGACGACCGTGACAACAGTAGATATGGTTATGCACAAGGGTTGCCACTTTAGGAAGTGATACATCCTACTATGGGGCCAGCACAGGGTATCTACGGAGTAGGAGCCGGTCGATTAGGGTAGTAGTTAGGTACATCTAGACTCTGGTAAAAAGTTTAGGAGCCTGTTAGGTTGGGCTGCCTGTGGATTGTATGGGGTTAAAACCTCTCACCAGAAGTACGCCTAAGTCTACCATCTTAGAGTTGTTGGGATCATCTCATTCTGGTTATACTAGTATTAGTGCAGAGAATAAGAGTAATCGTTAGAGAAGCGTATACACTCTATCATGTTTACCTTGTCATACCTGCCTTTTTTGATGTTATCTTTCTTATCCACTTTATATGTTTGTCATGCTACTTTTACTTATTTACTTTCTAAAAGTAATTAGACTCGCCAGACTTCATGTCTGACCCTTTTTGTTTCCTCTTCTTTCTTCCTTCCCCCACCCCTCAGGTTTGCAGGGTAGGAATACTCAAGCTTGACCAGGATTCTGCTATTATTTTGTAGGAGTTGCTTAGAGGTATTGCTCAAGCTCCTATCTTTGCTACTGTGGCTATGTTTTTATTTGGGGATTTTGCTTCTTTTGTTTTTACTTTGATGTTTAAGAGCAAGACAGAAGTTTTTTTTAATGATGTACTAGTTTTTACGTACTTCAAACATATGATGTTTTGAACCACGATGCTTTATGATTAATAAAGTTAGTTTTTATTCCGCTGCTATTTTATATCTGTTTTGCAATGTTTTTGTTTTTGTTTACCTATAACGCTTCACGAAACTTAATGCATTCTCTTAATGAGTGACATTAACGGACGTAGGGTGTTACACTTGGTATCAAAGCTGAAGGTTACCAGATTAGATAAAAGATTTTAAAAATTATTTTCAAAAAGGTTTTAAAAGAAAGCATTTTCAAAAAGAAAAGTCTGTTTTGAAAAACATATTCCCCAAAGCCATATGTACTCTTTCGATCCTTTATCTGAATCTCTTTCCTTTTCTTTTCAGCATGTCTGGGGAACCTAATATTCCAGAGGGCATTACAATACCAGGCTAGTTTCGTAGGTATCTAGAGGCCACGGCGCCTGCCGGTGGTCAAGCTGACGTTCCTCCCCTAGCGGCACCCGTCGTTCCTTCTCCTCCTCCAAGAGCAGATAATTTCGCCAAGATCTGCAAAGATTTCTGTTCCATGGGAAGGAAGCCATTATGTAGAACCGAAACATTAGTAGAGGCAAGGAATTGGCTCAAGGAGACAGAGGACTTGTTTGGAATTTTCGAAGTAGAAGATCGAAGGAAGATTCAGTTAGATGTCTGGCTACTGAAAGATGAAGCTTCATTCTGGTAGGAAGTTACCCAAGCTGGATGTCCGGTGGAGACATGGGATCTTTCTCAAGCTGAGAAAAGCATGCGAACGGAGAGTTTCTTGGCACTCAAACAAGGAAACATAACGGTTAAAGAATATGTGAAAAAATTCAACCAGCTAGCAAGGTTTAGATTGGAACTGCTAGATACTCCGCATAAGAAAGCTTTGTAGTCTGTAAATGGGCTGAGTGAATCCCTTCATGGGTTAGCTATGTCCCATATTCCAATGGGAGATTCTTTTGTAAGGCTTGTTGATATGGTCTTGATGCATGAGGAAGACAAAGGAGAAAAGAAGGAAGTTAGGGTTGACGAAACAACGCAAAATAAGAAGGTATGACCCAAGAAAGGACAACAACAGCAACAGAAGAAGGGCGGAAAGAATGACAAGGCTAAGGATAAGAGGAAGTGTCACAGTTGTGGAAGAGAGGGTCACTTGGTCAAGGACTGCAAAAGAAGGAAGAATACTTGCTTTAAATGTGGAGAGGTTGGACACTTTGATAGGGAGTGCCCGAAGAAATAGGGACAAGGTCAAAGAGAAGGAGCTTTTGGAGGGCAGGTGCATGCTCTTGCATCTAGTGCTCCAGATAGAGATAGGAAAATTTCTGTGGAAGTCTTGATTTCTCTTTCCAATCATCCTATTAGAACTCTTTTTTATTTTGGCGCTTCACATTCATTTATATCTAGTTCTGTCGTTGAATCTCTGCACTTAAATACTAGTATGGTAGTGTATCCCGTTATTGTCTCAAACCCCATTGGTGGTTCGGCTCATTTGTCCATGATTTGTCGGGGTTTGAGAGTATCTGTGTTAGGCGTCGAGTTTGAGTGCGATGCATACGTGCTCGGTTTTATGGGCTACGGTTTAATTCTAGGGATGGATTGGCTAGCCATGTATGGTGCCATTCTGGATTGTGAGAAGAGGGTTGGTAGGCTTCTGAATTGTCACGAGAGGACCCTCGAGATTTCTTGTGACCCACAAGGATCTGTTATGCTTAGTTTCCTAGAGTCTCTTGATGCATCTATCGATGATCTGCAATCTGTTCTAGTAGCCCGATATAATTCAGATGTTTTTGATGAGGTATGGGGCTGACCTCCCAGGCGCGAGATTGATTTTCATATATATTTGGTGGACAATGCAAAGCCAGTTGCATTACTTGTGCGCCATATAGCTCCAAAGGAAAGGAGGGAGCTTAGCAAACAAGTAGGGGAGCTACTTGAGAAAGGATTTATTAGGCGAAGCATATCTGAATGGGGTGCTCCAATAGTATTCGCGACTAAGGCGGTTGTTCGCTTCGCTTATGTGTAGACTATAATGAGTTGAATAAAGTCATAAAGAAGAACAGACACCCACTTCCAAGGATAGATGACTTGTTTGACCACTTGTAGGGGGCATCACTGTTCTCTTAGTTAGACTTGGACATGGGGTTTCATCAGTTGAGGGTGGCTAAGGATAGTATAGATAAGATCGCTTTTAGGACTCCAGACGGTTTCTTTGAATGGCTCGTTATGCCTTTTGGATTGACGAATGCACCTGCCTATTTTGTTGATCTAATGAGTGGGGTGTTTCGGGAGTTTCTAAATAAATTTGTCGTGGTCTTTGTTGATGAAATCTTGATTTTCTCAAAGAGCGAAGAAGTGCATGCCCAACATTTGAGAGAAGTTTTGAAAACTCTCTGTGCACATCAACTTAAGGAAAAGTTCTCCAAATGCAATTTTTGGAGAAAAGAGATGAGATTTCTAGGGCATGTGGTTTCCAAAGATGGGATAACAGTAGATCCCGCGAAGGTAGTTACAGTTCAAGATTGGCAAATTCCGAAGAATGCAACATGTTTTCACCAAAAATGGTTCAAACACCAAGGATTCAAGGATTGTACTTCACCAATATGTTTAGAAAATAAATGGAGCCGCACTCAACAATAATTGAAAGTAAAAATGCGAAGAAAACAAAATGGAGACGAGGTTTTAGAGTGGTTCGGCCTTGTGTTAGGCCTACATCCACTGTGAATGGAGTTTGCATTATCATGATGATGATTACAAGACATGTCAACTCTCGTTCTCTATACATCTTTCTATTCTCTCAATACATTCTCATTATTACATACAAATCTCACTTAGATTCACTGGATTCAATGGAGGAATGGCAAGATCTATAATGAAGAAGGTCGGATAGGCGACGCAGGAGGAGGGTATCTTTGATCTTTTGCACCTATAGGATTTCAACGGACGCCATGGCCAAATGGATAAAAACTCTTCAGGTGATGATGATGATCATGGTTGAATTGTTTAAGGAATGGCTAAGGATGGAATCTAGCAGCACTACGTGGTGGCCGAAGCCTCCACTTTTTTGGTGGAGGGCATGACCTATTTATAGATGAGCCCTTATGGAGGTTTGGACTGGAATGAGTCGTTTGTCCTATTAATTACTAAAATGCCACCTCCCGGTTGTAGCCAGCTGTCAACAACCGCCCCCGGTTGTCCAATAAAAGTGACTTTACAAGGGCGAACGACTCTGTGAGAGTGAGCGACTTCCCAAGTCCGAACAACTTTAGGCAAGCGATCCCATGCAAGCGGGTGGGTTGGTTGAAACGATCGTGCTTGATCGTAGGCGGATGGGCGACCAACACTTTAATTGGAGGAAAACATCTGATTGAAACAATAACGACAAACTGGGGGGCGAGCAACTAGTGTTGTAATCTGTAAGTGGACATAGAGCGCGTGCGCGATCCTTGGTATCTTTAGACTCTCATCTGTCTGATGGGGCAATTCTTCTCCTTGCTTTTTTCAATCAAACTTCCTGATACGGGGACAAGCGAAACGACCCTTTCAGGCTGTGTGAGCCTTTGTATCGCGCCGTTTTTGGGATGGCCTTGCATGTGTGACTTCTTCGTAGGATCAAACTATGCCACATGACTAACCCTGGTTGTGTTTGAGCGGACCCCTGACCGTTCTAATCTGCACAACTTTCCCAACCGCATTCAACCCTTCATAGTGTGTGACCGTCCCTGACCTTTCACATACCGTCTATCTATATTGAGAAGCATTTTGCATGACCTACCCTAATGATGCCCGATCCATAATATGAACGCAGACTTAATTAAAAACCAATATATTTGTGGTTTTTAAGGGATAAACATTTGCCCCTTGAAATTTGTAATTTTATTTTGCAAAAATTACTGGCTTCGAAATAATTGATCACAACATAGTTTGGTAAACTAAATCAGGTTTATGAAGGATCGGTCGTGCAAGGCTTAGGGTCGTTCTTAGGGAAAAGGAAATAGCTGAACTTGTTCCTCCTTCAGAACGAGGAATCTAAATCATTCACCTTATTTTGGTCGGTCAAATCATGGGGAAGTGGGAAAGATAGCTGGTATTTGATGGGCCATGCGCAATCAAGTACTAAGCTGTCGTAGCAGGAAAGGTCTGGTTGCATGTCCCTTAATCTTCCTTATCGTTTTCTTACCCCTCATTTATTTTATTCTTATTTTCCATATAAAACACATTGATAATAGCTATTCCAGTTTCCAAAATCCCAACTTTTGCTTTAACTTCATTGCGACTAGATTCTCCCATTAAGGATCTTCGTGCTCCTTTAATCTGTGAAGCGCAGGTTTACCATTCTTATTTGTGCTTGTTCTTCTTCTGAATCGACAATGCACGCTTATCGTAAGAATGAGCCCTTTATGCTTTCTTGAACTGCTTTCCAAAATCTTTTATGATCGTTAGATACGATTCTTGTTACTGCAGATCTTTTTGCGATAAGAATATCAAAATTTTTGAGTGATTTTTCTTCATTTTGTACTCATCTGAAAGCTGCAATGCGCCACTCCTTCTAATTTCAAGCTTTGTACATACGATATGCTTGCTAAAATGTTTAAGATAGGTTATAATCCCTAATATTATGATCGTGTGTCGACAATTTGTTCCCTGTCATTAGAATGCTTTAAGACATTTTGTCTTGATACCGTTACTATGATCTATACTTCTGGTTTGATTTCTGTGAATGCTCAAGTGCATTTGGCCGAAGATAGTTCCTGCCTTGCTCTTGAGTCGATTCTAAATGATTCTGACATGCAATAACAAGAGCAAGAGGTCCTTACTATACACGATCAGGACCGAAGGAGTCGGTTGTTCATATTTCTTCTTTTTGATTGCTTTTCTTGTTTACCCTTGACCGACCCTTTAAATCCTGATTTGCATAAGTACTCACCATTCCATCTTACAAGATGAATTCGTCTCTGGAACGTCGACGAATAGAGAGGTTTTTTGATTTAGATGTTCAGATAACTGACGTTCAATCGATGGGGCAGCCGTCTGTGGATTCTTCTCTCAGTCCCTCTTATTCAGAACTTCAAACTACTGTGAGTAGGCCACGCTATGATCCTGGGCCATGCAATCCCAAGCTTGCTAAATGGCTTAAAGGCTGGAGCTTACAGGGTATATCTTCTAATGCAGACATATCTCCGTCTGATCGTCAGACCTTTTATTGTGATATGATTGCTGCAAAAACCCAGATGTTGTCCCGCTTCGAGGCTGCTATGTACCAATTTGGAAAGCAAATGGACTAGCTCAAGGACCATTCTGCGAAACAAATGAGTGGCTGGCACTCTCTAGCTTACGGCCTTCAAAAGCTCCATAAGGATAATCTCGAGCGCATTTCTGCTTTAGAGGATGAGAAGGCAAAGCTGATTCAGCTTTGAGGTCTAGGTATATTGTGGTTACTTCTTTTGTTCCAGGAAATTTCGAGTTGGCAGCTTCAAAGCGCGCAGATGAGGCTCCATCCTGCTCTGGTCCAGGTAAGAGGAAGGTTGGCAGGCCCAGGAAGAACAGAGGTCTGTAGCTTTCTCATCCTGCTTTTGATTGTTCCTTTTGCAAACTATGTTCTCAGATCGGTTGTATAAGTAGGTTTTGATCCCCGTATCTGACTTTTTATTGGTTTGCTTTGTGACTTGTGCACATTCTGTTGTTTTGGTGGTATGGTGGATAACTTGTGATAATGCTTCTGTGTTTTGTTTTGCTGGTGCGAAGCAGTGCTCGTGCTTATTCCACTATGGTCCTCCACCCTGTTTAATAGCATTTTTATTTGTGTCTTTGTGTTACAAATTTCTGTTATGATCGCACGTTAGCATTGCATTTATGATGTGTAGCTTTAATGCTACCGGCTTGCTTTTCAATTTTATAGTGGTTTACTAGGGTTTTTATTGAATTAAAAGTGGTTGGCTTCTTTAAATTTTAATTTGGTTAGTTGATCTTGTGCCACTTTTCCTTTTTTATTTGCTCATTTATTTGTACGTTTACTGACCCGGTAGCACAAGGTCTTTGGAGCTGATTATATATTGTTGTTGATTAGGATGTACTCAAATCCGCATCTCACCAGATTGGTGACCCAACTTCTTCGGAGACTGGTTTTGAGTACGTGCCCCCATGGGAGGGCTTGGGTTTCAAATTTTAATCCAATTTTGGTCTTATTTGACCTGGTTATCAAAAAAGACCTAAATTGGATACCTCATTTTGGCTAGGAATTCTGTTACCCCCTTTTGGCTAGGATTTCTGAGTTGTTTTGTTACCCCCTTTCGGCAAGGATTTCTGAGTTGTTTTGTCGGTCATTCCGGCACTAGGACTGGTGCTTCCAGCCTAGGGTTTTTTATCTTTATGCTTCATCCCAGGAGGTGGACACTAGTTCCTCTTACCGATTTTTTGTTCGATTTGAAGAATTCATGCCCTGCACCTAACAAGGTGCCTCTTTTGGGATTGGAAAAAAGAAATTTTAAATCCGTAGGACATATTGAGTTGTTTTTGATTTGGTGCTTCATCTCGGGAGGTGGACACTAGCTCTCCTTGTCGAGTTTTTGTTCGACTCAAAGAATTTCATCCTGCGCCTGAGAAGGTGCCTCTTTAATGGGACTCAGTGATCCTTTATCTGTGGGACATATTGATTTGTTTCTGCCCTCGCATAGTTTGATACCAATACTTTTGTTGATCGCTCACAAAGGATGCTGGGGTTTTTTTTTCTTTTTTTTTTGCGATGAAAGGCGGAATCTTGTGACTTAATGCCCACTCATTAGCTGTTTTCCTGCACAAAGAAATCACTTTTAGCAGAAGTTTGCAAATTCATGATTCATGCATGCAAATAGAGCTCCTTGCTCATTCGTTTTTTATGTACATGGCTCAAATGTGAATTTTTGCAAATATCTACAACCTTCTTTTTTTAATAAACCTGTACAATGCATTAAAGAAAACCACGATGGATGTGGTCACTATTCCAAGCTCGAGGAATTTGGACTCCATCTGTGGTGGTCAATTTAAAAGTGGCATCTCGAAGTTTTTGGTTTATAATATAAGGCCCTTCCCAGTTTGGTCCAAAAACTCTATTTCTGGTCATTACTTTTTTCAGTACAAGATCTCCGATCTCGAAAGTCCTGTGTCTGATTTTTGAATTAAAATGTCTGGCCACTCTCCTTTGAAGTGCCGCCATTCTAAGTTTGGCTTCCTTTCTTTTTTCCTCTATTAGGTCGAGGGCCTCAAGTTGTAACCTCTCATTTTCCTTCTGGTTGAAATGAATCCTCCTATGAGTGGGAACTTCCAACTCCACAGGGATCATAGCTTCAGAGCCAAAGGCTCAGGAAAAGGGGGTATGCCCAGTCGCACTTTTATGAGTGGTATGGTATGCCCATAATGCTAGTGGAAGCTCATCTACCAAACCACCTTTGGATTTCTCTAACAGCTTCTTAATAGTTGTTTTAATGATTTTGTTTACTGCTTCCACTTGTCCATTTTCTTGCAGGTGGGCGACTGCTAAAAAGCTTTTCTGGATTTTATACTTGGCAAAGAAATTTTGGAACTCTTGGCTCTCAGATTGGATTCCGTTGTTTGTGATTATCTTTTGTGGCACCCCAAACCTTCACATGATATTTTTCAAAACAAAGTTAATAACTTTCTTTGAAGTTATGGTTGCCAATGGTTCTGCTTCAGCCCATTTTGTAAAATAATCAACAGCGACAATGGCATATTTGAATCCAGATTTTGCGGTGGGAAGTGCCCCTATAAGATCGATGCCCCAGATAGCGAATGGCCATGGGCTGACCATGTGGGTTATATTTGTGGATGGCATCCTTGGGATCTTAGCGAATCTTTGACATCTGTCGCACTTCTTAGTGTAGGCCACAGAGTCTTTATTTATGTCTGGCCAAAAATAACTGTATCGCAGAATTTTCTTGGCCAAGGTTTGACCCCTAGTATGACCTCCGCATTCACCTTCATGTAATTCTTTCATGATTGCTTTTGAGTCTCTTTTTGTAACACAACGAAGCAGGGGCATAGAAAATCCTCATCTGTATAGACCCCATCCTGCATGAGGTACATATGAGCTTTTCATAGGATTTTCCTTCGCTTCTTAATTTCTGCTGGAAGCGCACCAGTCATGAGGTATTCTTTAATTGGTGTCATCCATGCATCTGTCTTTTCAGTCGCTTCCATGATCGAATCCATCTCAATCTGTTCCATGCTGGGGCTGGAAAGGACTTCCACTAGAACTATTCCTATAAGCTGTGCGTCTCCTGTGCTTGCATATTTCGCCAGCGAATCTGCCTTGGTATTTTCTTCCCTTGGAATATGATATATGGTATAATGTTCAAAAGTTTCCAGTAGTTCCAAGTTAGATAAGTTAGCAAATTACCCATTTTGGCCTGGAATTCTCCTTTGATTTGACACACCACTAGCTGGGAATCACTAAAATTTTGTAGTCTTTATCTGTAATTCTTTTGCTAGCCTTATTCCCGCAACGAGGGCTTCATATTCAGCTTCGTTATTTGTTGAGGGAAATTCTAATCTTAGCGCGTAACATATAGATCTTCCTTCCGGGGTTTCCAGGACTACTCCTGCCCTAGAACAGTAATCGTTTGATGCTCCATCAACAAACAATTTCCAACGGATGTTAGTTTCGGTATCAGGCTCCTCTTTCATCTCTCCTCGGTCAGTAAACTCTGCAATAAAATCAGCAAGTGCTTGTTCGTTGATTGCCTTTCGAGGGTGGTATGTAATGTCATATTGACTAAGCTCAATATTCCATTTTAACAACCTCTCGAACGTCTCTGGTCGGGAAAAAACTTGCCTTAAAGGATGATCCGTGAGAACCTTAAAAGGGTGAGCCTAAAAGTAAGGCCGGAGCTTCTTCGAGGCCAAAAGTAAACAATAGGCGAGTTTTTCAAGCTTCGGGTAATTCAGTTCTTCCCCAGATAATCTTTTACTAATGTAGTAGACTGATCTCTGAACCTTCAAGTCCTCCCTTACCAATGCTGCGCTTAGAACATGGGTAGACACTGCCAGATACATGAACAATTCTTCCCCGTCGTTAGGCTTTGACGACATTGGAGGTGTTGCCATGTGTTGGATTAATTCTTCGAAAGCTTTCTGGCATTCTAACGTCCATTGTATTTCTTTCTTTCCTTTCCTAAGGGCATCGAAAAAGGGGAGACATCTGTCTGTTCCCCTGGATATGAAGCGATTTAAGGCTGCAATCTTTCCATTTAAACGCTGAAGCTCTTTCTTGGTTCTTGGGGCGCACATTTCTCTTAAGGCTGATATTTTAGCTGGATTGGCCTCTATTCCCCTGGCGCTGACCATAAACCCTAGGAACTTGCCTGAGCCGACCCCAAAAGAACACTTTAAAGGATTTAGCTTCATGCCGTATTGGCGTAGAATATTGAACATTTGGGCCAGATTTTCCAGGTGAACCTCTGCGCTTTTTGATTTTACCAACATATCATCGACATAGACTTCCATTGTCCTGCTAATATGTTTTTTGAACATAGTATTTACTAATCACTGGTAAATCGTCCTGGCGTTCTTTAGGCCAAATGGCATCACCTTGTAGCAATATAAGCCAAGATCAGTAATGAAACTTGTGTCTTCTTGATCCGATCCGTACATCATGATTTGGTTGTAACCATAATGCGCGTCCATGAAAGACAGCAGCTCATGCCCAGCCGTAAAATCCACTAGTTGGTCTATCCTGGGAAGAAGGAAACTATCTTTTGGGCAAGCTTTATTAAGATCTTAATAGTCTACGCGGACTCTCCATTTTCTATTCGCTTTCTTTACAAGAACAGGGTTGGAGCCCCTTTTTGGATAAGTAGATTCCCTGATGAAGTCGTTTTCCATTAGCCTATCGACTTCCTCCTTTAAGGCGCGCGATCTCTCTGGCCCCTGGGTCCCCCATTTCTGCTTGACAGAAGGAACATGCGGATCAATGTTAAGTTTATGAACTGCGATATCTAGAGATATGCCGCACATGTGACAATGGTTCCATGCGAACACATCTAAATTAGCCTTCAAAAAGACAGCCAATTGACTTTTTAGTTCAGGGCATAATTGAGATCCTATATTCAACACACGATTTGGATCTTTTGGATTAACAGCTATGGGAATTCTGATTTCAGCCAGAGCCACTCTTTCGTCCTCTGCATTAGCCTTCCTAGGGTCAATTCTAAAAGCTTGTAAAGTCACGTCTTCTTATAAGCTTTGTTGTCCTTCTCATCACTCCCCCTCTTTTTCCTAGAGTCATTTTTCTGTTCCGTTCGAAACTCGTTGCTTTTTCCTTCTTTAGCAGTGTTGTTTTCTGTGACCTTTTGATCATTTGGAGTGTCATCTTCCATGCTCATATACTCCTCAGCTTTCTTATATAACTTTTTTAGAGTTTTAGGTTTCTTCATTTTGAGCCATATCCCAAGTTCCGATCTCTTATCAATAGCACCTTTTAGGGCTGCCAGCAAATACTAGGGTTCTGGCTCTATGACTTCAGCTGTCGCGGCATGAAATTGCGTGAGGAAAGATTTGATGTTTTCTCTAGACTTTTGTTTCATCTCGTTGAGCGACATTACATCTCTTGCTTTGGTAGTTTGTAGGCGGAACTAGTCTTGAAACCTTCTTGCCAAATCGGCAAATTGATCAACTCACTTAGGTGGGAGTCTGGTGAACCACAACGAGGCTACACCTTCTAGGCATACAGGAAAGTATAAGCACTTTATCTCATCGGTCGCCCCGGCCCCATTCATGTGCTGATCATATTTGAATAGGAAGATATTCGGATCTCCAGTATCACCATAAGGAGCTATTGTTGGGGTGATGAATTTCTTGGGGAATTTTGCTTGACGGATCGTTTCTATAAATAGGTTTTTTTCTAGGTGAAAATTCCCATTTTTTCCTTCGTCCTCCCGGGTTGTTTTTTCTTTCATTATCCGCTGGATCATATCTGCAATGCGTTTCTCATCGTTCGCTCGCTCCCCTGGACTGGCATCTAAGTTTTTGCTGGCGCGAACGTGGTTCGAGCTCCGACGCCTTTTATTTCCTTTGGGAGGACTTGCGGTGCTTTGAGTCGCACGCTTCTCTGTAAGCTACGGAGATATGACCTTAGAGTCCTTAACGCCGGCCTCCCCCTTATCTCCCACTAGGAAGTGAGATCGATTAGGGTCTGAGGCTGAAGAGTCCTCCCTTTCGTCAGCATGGTTCACAACATTTGGTGGTGGAAGATTGACTCGAGCATTAATCAAGGCATCAAGCTTTTCCATTATCATCTTGGTTGTGACGTCCATCTTTTCATTCAAACCGGTCACAACCACATTCAATTTATCTCGTGTGACAGATGGCCTGGAGGATTCTTCAACTTCTCGATTCAAAGTCTGCGGCGTGGGTTCGTTACCACGAACATCCCCAATGGCTGTGGTAGTTCTACTGGATATGTTATTTTTCTTTGAACCGACCATGGCTTCAAGAAGAAGAAAAAAGCGGTTCAGGATTTTGACGGTAGGTTGCTGAAATTTAGAGGGAAGTGTGAAGGCAAGATATGAGAATGAGTCCCCATGGTGGGCGCTAAATGTTTCCACCATAAATGGTTCAAACACCAAGGGTACAAGGATTGTACTTCACCAATATGTTTAGAAAATAAATAGAGCTGCACTCAACAACAATTGAAAGTAAAAATGCGAAGAAACCAAAACGGAGATTAGGTTTTAGAGTGGTTCAGCCTTATGTTAGGCCTACATCCACTGTGAATGGAGTTTGCATTATCATGATGGTGATTACAAGACATGTCAAGTCTCATTCTTTATACATCTTTCTATTCTCTCAATACATCCTCTTTTTTACATACAAATCTCACTTAGATTGGATTCAATGGAGGAATGGCAGGATCTATGATGAAGAAGGTCGGATAGGCGACGGAGGAGGAGGAGGATGTCTTTGATCTTTTGCACCTATAAGATTTCAACGGAGCCATGGCCAACTGGATAAAAGAACTTCGGGTGATAATGATGATCATGGTTGAATTGTTTAAGGAATGGCTAAGGATGGAATCTAGCAGCACATCGTGGTGGCCGGAGCCTCCCCCTTTCTTGGTGGAGGGCGTGACCTATTTATAGGTGAGCCCTTATGGAGGTTTGAACTGGAATGAGTCGTTTGTCCCATTAATTACTAAAATGCCACCTCCCGGTTGTAGCCAGCTGTCAACAACCGTCACCAGTTGTCTTGTAAAAGTGACTTTACAAGGGCGAATGACTCTTTGAGTGTGAGCGACTTCCCAAGTCCGAACAACTTAAGGCGTGCAATCCTATGCAGGCGAGTGGGTTGGTTGAAACGGTCATGCTTGATTGTAGGCGGATGGGCGACCAACACCTTACTTGGAGGAAAACGTCCGATTGAAACAGTAATGACAAACTGGGGGGCAAGCAACTACGGTTGTAATCGGTAAGTGGACATAGAGCACGTGCTCGATCCCTGGTATCTTTGGACTCTCATCTGTCTGATGGTGAAATTCTTCTCCTTGCTTTGTTCAATCAAACTTCCTGATACAGGGACAAGCGAAACGACCCTTCCAGGCTGTGTGAGCCTTTGTGTCGCGTCGTTCTTGGTATGGTCTTGCATGTGGGACTTCTTCGTAGGATCAAACTATGCCACGTGACTAACACTGGTTGTGTTTGAGCGGATCCTATGACCATTCTAATTTGCACAACTTTCCCAGCCGTACTCAACCCTTCGTAGTGTGTAACCGTCCCTGACCTGTCACAAACCGTCTGAGTATATTGAGAAGCATTTTGCATAACTGACCTTAATGATGCCCGATATGTGGTTTTTAAGGGACAAACACAACGGAGGTGAGAAGCTTTCTTGGATTAGCAGGCTATTATAGGAAGTTCATTAAGGACTTCGCAAAGATATCAGACCCACTCACTAGGTTGACAAAGAAGAATCTGATGTTTTCATGGGATATAGATTGTGATGTTGCTTTCCAGCGATTAACGAGGGCTCTGACAATAGCCCCAATCTTGACCTTGCCCGATGGGAACAAAGTATTTACAGTATACACTAATGCATGTGGAACAGGGCATGGTGCGGTTCTGATGCAAGAGGGGAGGGTAGTATGTTATGGAGGTAGACAGCTAAGGGTTCATGAGAAGAACTACCCTACCCAAGACTTAGAGCTAGCTTCCATAGTCTTTGCGCTTAAGACATGGTGTCATTATTTCCTTGGAAAGAAGTTCGAGTTGTACACCGATAATAAATCTCTCAAGTACTTGTTCTCGTAAAAGGATCTAAATTTAAGGCAACAAAGTTGGATGGAGTTCCTAACATCATATAACCTTGAGATTTCTTATACCTATGGCAAGGGTAATGTGGTAGCAGACGCACTGAGTAGGCAGAGGATGACCTTAAGTCCTCTGCTTGTGGAAAGGAAACGCTTGGATTTCATATTGACTTTAGACCCTCCACCAAGTTTTTTCCTAGTTTGTTTGCATCGATAGAGATACAACCTACTCTTATGGATCAGATAGAAGCTTCACAATGAGATGATCCACAGATTTCAGACATCTTGGATAGGCTCAATAAAGGGGAGATTTCAAGTCACCTCAATAGATATTCCATAAACGATAAAGGGTGGTTGCGACGAGATGGAAGGCTTTGTGTTCCTCAAACCGGAAGGTTGTTAAAGACAGTCCTAGAAGAAGCCCATCATTCTAAGATGACTATTCATCCCGGCGGTGATAAGATGTATAGGGATATGAAGAGGGTTTTCTTTTGGGCTGGGATGAAGAAAGATGTGGCAGAATTTGTTTCTCAATGTTTGGTTTGTCAGTAAGTCAAAGCTGAGCAAAAGAAGCCCGGTGGTTTACTTCACCCTTTGGAGATTCCACAGTGGAATTGGGAGAGCATCTCTATGGATTTCATAGATGGGTTTCCTAGATCAAAGAAAGACAATACTAGTATTTAGGTCGTGGTGGATAGATTTACTAAGAGCATTCGTTTCATTCCCGTTAAGAGTAAGAGGACAGCAATATGGTTGGCAACAGTTTATGTTCGAGAGATAGTCCATCTTCATGGAGTACCTTCTAGTATCGTAAGCGATCGTGACCCCATTTTCACTAGCGAATTTTGGAGGAGCTTGCAAGAAGCATTAGGTACATAGTCCGCTTATCATCCTCAGACCGATGGACAGACGGAGAGGGTGAACAAGGTTCTAGAGGATCTTTTGAGGCTATGTATCCTAGACTTCGTAGGGACATAGGAAGAGCATCTTCCTTTAGTAGAGTTCGCCTACAATAACAGTTATCAAGCTAGATTGGCATGGCAACCTTCGAAGCATTATATGGATGACCCTGTAGGTCACCAACTTGTTGGTGGGAATCTACAAAAAGGCTCTTACTTGGACCAGATATGGTTAGGGAAACGTTCGAGAAGATTGATCTTATCCAACGACGAATGAAAACCGCTCAAGACAGGCAAAAATCCTACGCTGACAAGAGAAGGACTGACATTGAATTTGAAGTAGGAGATATGGTTTTTATTAAAGTGTCACCTTTGAGGAATGTGGTTCGCTTTGGATCTGTAAGGAAATTGGCACTAAGATTTGTGGGGCCATTTCCCACAACAGAAAGGATAGGCCAAATGGCCTATAGAGTAAAGCTACCAAGGGGACTATCCGGAATTCATGATGTTTTCCACGTTTCTCATTTGCGGAAGTGCTTGGATGATACATTAGAAGTAGTTGAGCCGGGTATATTGGAGGAAATAGAGGTGAAACGGGAGGCGACGATCAGACGAGTTCCTTCCCGTATTCTTGCATCAGAAGTTAAGAAGCTACACAATAGAGAAGCCAAGTAGATGAAGGTTCAGTGAGGAGATAACCCAGAGGATGCGATTTGGGAAATTGAAGGCAAGATTCGTGCTTCGTACCCTTTTCTTTTCGAGGGTATGTTCTTAACTCCTTTTTCCAAAGTTTTGTCTACTCTTGTTTCTATCATTTAAGTACGTCCTATCAATCGAATCCTCAACCTTTAGGAAGGAATCCCATGGATGTAAACATGTGTTTGAGACATGTTATGTTTGATGGATGCAAGTGTTTGCTAGTGGTTTCCTGTGGATACATATACACACACATTAGGCACTAGATCGGCTCAATCACTTTCATACTGCATATGGATGTGTGTGTGTGTATTTTTTTTTATGGATGAAATTAAATGCATCATCATATGAATGTTGCATTTAAACAGATGATTGTGCACACATATAGAACTTACATGTTATAATAGGATTGTTGCATACATGTTGGATTCACGACAATAACATACATTGCATTAAGGAGGTCGATTGAATCAGTAGACCGCCTGATATTCGCATTAGTATTGGGAAATATACACACACCTTTGCATATGTTCATATAAACATTAGAAATCTTTTAAGGACAATGGATGCCTGTGATTGGTGGATGAGTAGATGGATGTGGATGGTAGGATATACATTCTTCTTAACATGGAGATTTCGGGGATGAAATCCTTTGAGTAGGTGAGAATATAACACCCCGTAATTTTAACAACACTAAAGAGGACAAATTAAGGATAATTAATTTAATATTCAGAATTAAGGGAAACGGACTGCGCCATTGCGTCCATCTTGAAATTCTGGTCAAGATAGACATTTGGTTTGCATAAAACGGACACCGTATGAAGAAGTAATTAAGGTTCGAAGTTTGTAAATGCACAATAAGAATATATATATATAGGTTCCAGGAATTCAAAATTTCAGTTCAAATTTCAAAATCGTGCAGATTGGGGTGAGCAGGAAAAAACCCGCCCAGGGGAGTCGACCCCTTAAGGGGGGTGTCGACCAATGGGTCGACCCCCCCTAAGGCAGACGTGGCATTTAGGGTTTGGGGGCTGGCGGCTATAAATATGGTTTCATTTCTCTTGTTTTCTACACTAAAAATTAATGGAGGAATAGATGTTGTCGGTGCCCAGACTGAATCAAACCTTTTTCCTTCTTCTGTAATCAAGTTAATCAAGTTATTCAAGTGTAGATCTGTGATTCAACCTTTGCTATTCTTCTTCTATCTTTCTAGATCCTAACACTGTGAGTTTAAGTTACTTTTAGATTTAAATAATTAAAAAGTAAAACATGATATGACTGTAATTTGGATCCATGCCTGTGACGGCTTGAATCATGTCAGATCTGAAATAACTTGTGAATCCATGATATTCTGACATAACCATGACTTGGATCTTAAACTTTATCATGTCAGATCTACCTTTGATTATAGATCCAATTTTCTATTTAGATCACCTTGTACCTATTATATTTGTGGTTAAATTGGATCAGTTATTAGTTGAGCATTTAAATTATTATTTAGATCTTACCATGCCTATTATGACATCCTACTATGTTAGACATAGTTATATTATCTTAGGTTCACTAGATTTGTTCTTATATGCCCATCTTATCATTGTGCCATATGTTTATGTTAATTTTGTTAGCATAATCATCTCTGTCATCTTCCCTTTATCTTTCCCTTTTATTTTATATAGCCAGGCTACTTTCGAGCCTAGGCATGCCGCTGAAATATGCGAATACGTTAAACGGGGAACGAAGGGAAAACATTGAAATTGGGCATAACTTGTAATTGGGAATTTGGGGCATAACCTAAATAAAAGGCATGAATATGATTTTAGGGCATATAATTCGTTATAAACATAATTGGGGAATAAGGGGCATGAAAATCTATAACGACATAGGTAAAAATTGGTTAATAATGAAATGCCTAGGATTACAGTAATTAGAAACTGTATTTGCGCCTAGACACGAGGTTAGATTACGCTTGTGATGGAAGTCTGCTAGGAACCACCCGACATATCCAGCGACCACAAATGGTGAATCTAATGTGAGTGGTCTAGATGCACCAATATGAGACGTGCTGAGACACAAGGTTAAGCCCGACTTGTGGAAGAAGTCTGCCCGGAACTAACCGGCATATCCAGCATCCACAAGTGATAGGCTTAATGTGAGGGGTCCATCACGTTATAACCATAAACGGACATGGTAATGAATTGGAATACTTAACCTAGTTGAGCGCAAATATACGGGTACAACAGCCACAACAAAGTGCAAAACATCAACACTAGATGAACTGAACAACTGTAAGAACTGACTAATACCACTAACCAAAATACTGGCAAAAGCTTATGAGATGCGTGAACATTGCAGAAGCAGGAGGACGTTACCGCGGGTGAGGAAAGGACCGACCTTGTTGCATTCCATCAAACTGAGAGTTGCCTACTGATTCATCCCAAGCAAGTGAAGTATCCATGATGACTGGAACGAACGGTGGAACTTGTGTACCTTCCCAGAGATGGTAAAAGTAAGAGAATCTGTTGAATAACTGTATATGGGTAGCAAAGCGCCCATTGAAGCTTCTGTTGTTTCGTTCCTGCCAGATGTCCAGACATAGGAGGCATAGAGGATATCTAGGGTTTGGGATGGAGCTGAGTACTACCTGTAGTCGAAGTGATGGAGTTGTGGAGTGAGATATACTAGGATATGAGTAGACATCGAAACCCGAACGTAGAAGCTAACGTCACAGTCAAAGATGAGGTGGCTAATGGATTCATTATCAAGCTGACACATGATGCATGTCGGATTCACAGTGATTCCTTTAAGAATATCTCTATCCTTGGTGTTATTCTTACCATGCGCCAAACACCAGAGAAAGAATCTGACTCTTGGTGGAACCTTGATCTTCCAAAATCTAGGGAAGGAGAAAACTCAACTAGTGTCCGTGATGTACCTGTAACATGATTTGATAGTGAAAGTGTGGGAATTATTCAAGGGCCAGAAAACAGCGTCAGGGGAGGGCGTAAGGACGGTAGATTACTTAATGAATTTAATTAAATTTACAAATAAATCTACATAATTAAACAAATTTTATTTATAACCATAAATATTCAAAAAACATATTAAATTTAATAATTTAAATATTCGAAAAATACGAGTTGTCACACTCTCTCCCACTCAAAACTTTTCGTTCCCAAAAAGGCATGGTAAGGAAGTTATCAATTTATATATTTAAAACCACACGATTTTATATTCAACTTAGAAAACATTAATTTACATAGGTAGTTTAATATAGATTTGAAAACTCAAATTTTCAAAAAAATATCTAAGTCTTAAATTCACAGAAAATTTTGGCAGAGTCTTTTTTGTGCGGCAAGGTCCGGAAACAACAATACATACATAACCACAGATATACATCTCATATCAATGATGAGGCATCACAAAAATGGAGAAACAATATATAAAATTTAAAATACGATATATAACTCGATATATGTATCCTTCAATTGCGTTATTAGCGATCTAGCATATTTTTAAGAATGCAAAAGCGATATTTTATGCGCAAACAACTCCAAAATAGAGTATTTTCCTTCAGTACCTACTAAAACATTCAACAACCAAATAAAAACATACATATTAAAGAAGTAATTCAATGTATACGCCATAACCATACATGACATAACAATTTCAGCAAAAACAATAAGTAAGACATGTAAATGGTCACATTTATTAAAGTGAAAATTAGGCACACATCCCTAAAACCAAAATTAATTAAGCTTACATCCTCCTGTTTTGAAACATCTAAATTTCATCCCTATTTTTAAAAAGCCGCTATTTTTTTCCACGATTGCCCTTTTTCAAATTAACGGCGTACTTATCGTTATCACATATTTTGTAAAATATTATCACATATTTTGTAAAAAAATAGATCCAGAACACTTCTAATATGCATATATTAAGAATATATTCATAGATATATGCGACTAATCTTCAGGCACGCAAACAAACAGAAATTCAAATGACCTAAATATTTTTATGCATATATACAGATAATATGCATACATATACGCAAACTTTTCTGAATACATCCAACCACACATAATACACCAATAGTTGCATTTTTGTATGCTCACATTCACATTATATGCATATTTTTATACATCTATGCAAAATAAATGAAGAAATATGCTGACAAATTAATTTATGCGGCTGTATAATCAGCAATAACAGTAAAACTTTATAAAATAATTAAACAATCCATCAATAAAACTAGACAATTAAACTAATGTAGAATAATGAATCAACAAAAATCGATTGCAAAAGTGCAACCAGTATTCAAAATGAAAAAAAATACGGTATAAATTACCTTGACGAGGACGGATCCATTTTTTTTAAAAAAAATGCTTGATCAAAATAATTCTTTGGAAAAACCGTTGATGAAATTGAATTTCATATCGCACGAGTTCGACATCCAGAGATTCAGAAAGAAGAAGATGCCGCCGCCATGACAAAGAACGAGTTCAAAGCCCAGAAATTAGATTTAGATCCGTGGTTTTAGGGTTTTGGAGAGTTAGAAGGTCAAAACTGGAATTTGTTAACGCGCAATTCAAATTTAGGGACCTAATTTATATTAAGTTTATGACCGGATGTGAGCTTAATTTTGAAACTTAATAGGGACTTGTAAAAAACGCAACCTTTTTTAAATTTAAAACATAATTCCAAATTTTTCCATGTTAATATATTATTTCTACAGAATTCCATTTTGTTGATTTCATGATATGCAATTCACATTTTTTTCCCCATTAATTTGTCATATTTCCATTTCTTATCCATGTTCAGTTGCTATGCCTTTATTTATTGGCATTTATTTCATTTACAAACATGTTGTTTGCTTCTAATTGGATTCATTTCAAATTCTATAACTATACTCACTATTAATTTGTAATTCATTCAATCCTGTCTCATTCATTAGTTTATTCGACTAATTTCGTTAATTTTACTTTTAAATCATGACTTAAGTTTTATATGTTTTCATAAGCCATCCATTTAATTCAACATTCATCATTCATAACACTACTAGTATATTATCAAATTCCTTATTTACATAACAATTTAACTTTATATATTTGGTAAATCATATATTGGCTATAGAAAAATAAGTATTATTCAAGTTCAATAATTTCCAAATTATTTCAAACTTCAGTGGCCTCTTACCTTTTTTCCTTAGTTTTATTTCCTTATTTCACTATTTGAAGATTTATGCAATTCCAAGCTTAATTCATTTCATTTGTTTGAAAATCATTATTTATTTGAGAACTTAAGAATTCAACTTTGGCTTCATTTCCAAATCAACTTTCAAAATATCTCATATATTTTATCCTTTATATCAAACCAAACTATGAAAGATTTAAATGAAATTCAATTTTCTCAAACAAATTATAAAAGTTCAAAATGGTCTCCCCCACATAGACTCTCGAAAATAAACGTCGATGATGCGTGCACTCATCACCGAAGTCATTCCCAAAGACAAGAACGGAATATACACTTATTTCTAAAATTCATTTGAAAACAGTTTCTATATGAAACAACTTTTAAAATATAATTATATTATTTTAAAACCATTTTTAAATCAATATTACAAAACTACCCAAAATCGAATTATCATATTCAAATTCATCTTATTTCTTACCAATTTTTTTCAATATTTCACTTCTCCTAAAATAGTTCAATAGTCAATAGTTTAGTTATATTGACTAATTAACAATTTTAATAGGTTTTCAAACAACTCCATATATACAAAATACAATCCAAAACAATATTGTGTCAGTCGGTTCTATTCGAGTGTTTATAAATCCCTGTCGATGCTTTGGTGCCCCAAGTACCGACCAGAATTCATAAATACACAACGAAACAAACTAACACAATACAAAACCATTTTTACATAAAATTATAAGTATGCTCTCTCATATATACACAAACTCATTCTATGGTATTACTACCCTATCTATAACGAGTAAATCCGAAATGGATTATTGACGTTCAAATCGATAATAATCCTCACATGTCGGCTTAAACAGATCTAAATAAAGATAGTTAATTGGATTAATATAAGAAAAAAAAAGAAGAAAAACAATCATAGAATCTTACAGCTGAAGTACAAAATATAATAAATAAATAAATAAATAACAGTTCATGAAGCTGTTAAAACATACATTTGATTATATTTTACAACATTTATCAAAGTTAACTATCATAAACACACCAATATTTGCAACCGAATAATAATAAATACGTCTGTTGAGCTCCATATTCATCTTCATAATGGTATCTTCAATAACTGAAAAACTTAGGCTGAACCGAGAAAAAATGAATAGACAAAACACTTGAATCAGAAATAAAATATTCTCATATCAGTTAAATCAAATTCATGTGATAATATGAGTGCAATAACTTAAGAGATGTTACAAGAATTTCCATCTCCTAAGGATCTATTAAATTAGATACTACATAATACAAAACGCTATTACAATAGTGTCTATGGTTAAATACAAAATATTAAAATAGCGTAAGCGGAATTACATTTTTACCCTCACATTGTTTATACATTATCGTAAACATTGCATATATAACACCAGTAAGTTGGGTGGATAGGGACGCGCCTCTATATGATAAATCAAAATCGTAAGGGGCTCGATCTGGATAAATATGACAAGGCATCGAGGCAATACCCATCAGTTGGATTCTACCATATTGCGGACCCAGGCTGGTGGTAACGCATAACCGCCAGCTACCTCCCACCCCAGACAATACTCCCAAAGTCAAAGGCGCCCAAATCAGTCATAAAGTAATATATATGGTATCGAAGAAGCATGTCGGCTGATAGTAGCTAACTCACATTGGCCTGGGTCTGGCTCCTGTTTTAGTCATTTTAATTTTGATCTGTAGGTCAAGGCTATCCATCATCGTTCTCTATCTTCAAATCCAGTAATTGCCTCAAATCAACCTACTTCATTCTGGATTCTCCACCACGTGCACAATTGTTAAAGTGGTTTCAGTATTGGCATAGAGTATGGCAATATCCGATCCCGATCTCTTTAATAACCAAATGTTTACATTTTTCACAGCGATCAGTTCTTTTATATTTTAAAGAGGTTCATACTTCATATCAAAATATCATATTTTCTTAAAATTCATTTCGTTATTCAATATAGAATGTTATCCATAATAAAATCTCCATTTAAAACCAAACTTATAATCTTGAAAAAATTCCAATTCCAAATAATTTGAATATTTAAAATAGTAGAAAAGGTAAAATAATTTTTAGGCATATATATAAAATAGTTAGGAAATAAATAGTTATATAATAAAAGTTTAAAAATAAAATAGTGTTTATCAAAATTTTGTAAAATACATATTGAGTATATGGTGTATGCTGGGATTCCAGAACTGGTCGGTTACGACCAAGATGATGTCATATTCGGTCGGTACACCACATTTGGGTTGATGTAGTTATGTTAGTCTTACCTAGACAGAGGGCAGTTTGTTCTAAGTACATTCCTCTAGAAGTGTGCTATACGAAAGGTAGTCCCTTACCTTGTTATTATATGGAAACCCATTTTCGCTAAGAGCCGTGATTTTGTTTGTATTGTCTAATGTACGTGGATTCTAATAATGGTAACAAATTCGCACTTTGATTTGATTTATTTTAATGGGTTTTCCCCATAAGTCATTAAAGTTTATATCAGAGAATTTTACATAATAAAGATTCGATAACCATAAGAGAAAAACTTATGCCATGTATATATGTGGTTGTAGTCTTATAGAATACCTTTATTTTCAACTAACAAATTTGACTTTCTAACACCAATCCTATAACCGACCTATAGTTATTTTTCCTTTAACTCTAGGTGCTTTATTTTCTCCGGATAGCCTAGTAGTGACACCCCATGTTCGTTAATGTCACTCTCTAACAGGATGCATTATGTTTTGTGAAGCGTTATAGGTAAACAGTAACAGAAACATTACAAAACAGATATAAAATAACCGCAGAATTAAAACTTTATTAAATAGAAGTGCTTTGTGGTTCAAACCCAATTACATAATAAGTCTGGAATACCGAAAACATAAACTTCTACCTTGTACAAAATTCATCATCGGAGTACAATGATATAAAAAGAGCATAATCCCCAAAATATAGCCATAGTTGAGCAAATGCGAAATTGAGCAATACATCTAAGAAACTCAAAGCAGAAGATAAGAATCCTGGTAAAGCTTGAGTATTCCCATCCTGACAACCTGGGGGGAAACGGAAAAGAGAGAAGAGGAAACAAAATGGTTCAGACATAACGTCTAGCGAGTCCAATTACTTTTAGCATATAAATAAGTAAAAGCATCATGACAAGCATATAAGTTGGAGAGAGATAACAGTGTTATAAGGCTGGTATAACAAGGTAAACATGATAAATAGAACTGAACATGCATTGCGCTTCTCTAATACTTTTCTATGCACCAATACTAGTATAACAAGAATAAGATGATCCCAACAAGTACAAGATGGTAGATTTAGGTGTACTTCTAGTGAGAGGTTTTACCCCATACAATAACAGGTAGCCCAACAGAATTGACAGGTGTTAACCCCCAACGATAAGAACGGGCTCCTAAACAAGCAAGACTAGATGTACCCCAATACTACCCCCAATCGATTGGTTCCCTAGCTCATAGATACCCTACGCTGGCCCCACAGTAGGATGTATCACTTCCTAAAGTGGCAACCCTTTGTTTACAAGATGTGCACAAACCATATCTATAGGTGTCACGGCGTTTTAACCTCTCTGGATTGGACCCATGCACGCACATGACCCCGTCGGAATGCACCGCCTACACCGTCCCTTTAGTGACCTCTTATAATCATCTCAGTAAGCGTGCCCAGATCCTGAACTAGTTCGGGGTTCCCCGTTTGATACCAAAATGGGTTAGTGATTAAACGGGTCCCACACTAGATGATACATTCTTCCCACTAGGCTTGCATCCTCAATACTAGGATTGCAACAGGTTATGCCTACCAGTTTAACAAGATTGCATAACCCCACAGGTTAAATTTGTGGGCATAGATATAAATATTACCCACCACCACAAGATTTACTTAACCCTCCCACTGATTCAAGCAAGTTTACTTAACCCTACTCAAGTTAAAAGGTTCATGTAATCCTTATGGATTCAAATAGGTCAAGTATTAAAAGTTCATCACAATTCATTCATTTATGGTTATTACTTGCACAAGACCTCCCACATTAAGTCTGCCACTTGTGGATGTTGGATATGCCGGTTGGGTCCTGGCAGACTTCTTGCACAAGTCGGAATTAAGCTCGTGTCTTAGCACCGTCACGTGTATGTTTATGCACTTAGAACCCTCACATTAGATTCACCACTTGTGGTTTGGTTGCCGGATTTTTCGGGCGGTTCCATGCAGACTTCTACCACAAGTGTAATCTAACCTCATGTCTAAGCGCGGTTACAGTTTCTAATTACTGTAAATCTAGGCAATTTCATTACTAATAAATTATCATGTTTATTATGCCCTAAATCCACGTTCGATCTACGATACAAGTTATGCCCTAGATAAATCATTCCCAATCATTCCCAAACTCATGCGTTCGCATATTTCAGCGATAGGCCTAGGCTCGAAGGTAGCCTGGCTATAAAAACAAAAAGGGAAGAAAAGGAGAGAAGAAAACAAGAATAGGCATAGCAAATAAAACTGACGTAAGATGACATAATTAGGAAAAACTGACAAAATAGGCATAGGGTGACATGATTAGGCAATTAACATAATAGGGATATCATGAATAGGCATATGAGATCTAAGTAGTAAGTATACAAGAATTGGAAGATATGTTGTGATTCATATTTCTAACAGGCATAGGCTTACATCCAAACTTATAAACATGTCAAGATTACATTTAGGTGTTCATATATAAAAATAACATAGACTCACTGTGATTGGATCTAAAGAACAGAGAATTTGATTGCAGATGTAGCACAGATCTTTGAATACGTATGACTTGTTGTTGAAGGAGAGTAGGCTATTTTACTCTGAGTCGGGGAAGCACCTCATTGTCTCCATTGATTTAGATGAATAAAACGATGAAATTAAGGTCTTATTTATAGCCTAGGGTAAACGAATCTAGTCAAGAAACGAGTCCACGTTCAAAAAATGAATTCTTTAGGGGGGTCGACATGGGTTGTAACGACCCGGATTTTAGCCAATTTATTTTGAACATTTAAATTGGTTTTAAATGTTGTATTGATAATTTAAAAAGGGTTTTCTAACGAATTTATACGAAGTTTGAACGTATAATTTATAATATAATTATAAAACGAGTTCGAAATGGCGCGACAGTTCGTAATATTTGGTTTTGAACGTCAACTGAGAATCCAGGATCCGATATAAGTCGGATTTCTGTGAAACAAGAAACGTTTGAATCTATTGAACTGTAACTTTCTAATGGAAGTGAAAAATTGATATTTCGTTTTATAGATTATAAGTTACGTCCAAATCAAATTTTCAAATAGTCGATGTAGAATCGTTGATGGACCATAACGGTTTATTTAATTTAACTAGAGATTGGTTACAAATTTGGACAAGGATCTTTTGAGGCGTAGTTATAATTTAATTTTTAGAACTTTACTGTAATTTTATTTAATTTAATACGCAACTTTTTATTTGGAGTATTTTACACCCTATATCAGCATTTTTGGGTTTTCACAATATAAGTTAAACTACCGATATTATTATAGTTTTGGGATCGTGGTACCTCGCTGGACACGATGGTATTTTTATCTCTGTCTGTAGCTGCTCATACACAAACAAAGTTTTATGTAAAGGCGTATCATTGAATGTCATTAAACATTTGGACAACGTATCCATCTTCCATTATATGTGGACTGATGTTATGCAATAAGTATATTAGTTAATCTCAAAATAAAATCCTACATTAACTATTAGAATCTCAACCAACAGCTTGCCATCCAAACCACTCAAATTCTTGCCTGCCAAACAAATAGGAACTGTGCTCTCCACGCCACTTCATTTCCGTGCATCCCAAGTCATTGTAACCGTGGTCCTCAAGGCACTATCCTTTATAAATTAACACCCTTCACAGCCTTTCACTCCACACAAATCCCTAATTTCCCAATTGTTTTCTCTACCTTCCCGTTCTTTCCTCAAGAACTGAATTCAGTCTTCCCGTGAATAATCTCCATTTAGAAAATCCAAAATAAAACTGAAACGAATTCTAAAATCTCAAAACAATATCGTTGTAAACATCACAGCTCTTTCTTCATTTATGTATACTTTTTATTTGCTTTCAAACTGAATTGGTTCGTTGTTCAGCTGATGACGTGAAACCTAGAGTTCAGTAATTTGGGGGATCGCGACTTGATCGGAGAGAGTATGGAGGGCATCGGCGGTCAGATTGAGGTGGGTCTAGTGAAGTCGATGGGACCTAGGCTGTGCGGTGGAGGAATGAATGGAGGATGGTTTTATCGCTATTTTCTGGTGTCTAGGGTTACCGTGGGGAGGCCAGAGCGAAGGGCATGGGGAGACTCAGGGTCGGCACAGTCTTCGTCGGTGATGACTGGATGTTCGACGCTCTGTAGTTCGTAAAATGGTGTGGTTGTTGATAGGGTAAAGTCTGGTCTTGATGACATGAGGAACAGGTTATGAGAGGTTGGGCAAATGATTGGATGCTGTTAGAGGAGTGGAAGAATACTTCATTTGATAAAAAATTGGGAATGGGGGTAGAAGAAGTTCAGTTACAAACTGAAGATGTGAATGGTGATGGTTCCAGGTTTGGGTATAAGGTGATAAATAGACGAGCTTGATTGGTTGAGTTGGATGGTGGGGGTTAGGGCATTGGTCTGGGTCGACTGTGGGGGGGGGGTTGTGATATGTTTTGGTTAATGTCTTGCCATGTGAGATGAAGAGATTGTTGGATGTTCTGGTGTGTCTCAGACTCGGATATTGAACTGAGGTTAGGTGCAGAGGGACTGTTCGTTGGCAGCAGTTTGGGATGAAGGTTTAAATGGCAAGGTTTTGAGAAAAATAAGAAAACAAAAAGAGAGGAGCACGTGGTTTTATTTTTGAATGAGGGGAGAAGATGTAATGGGAGGACGGTAGAAATGGGGCTATTTGGTGATGTCGAAGTGATAACGTAAGTGGCACATTTAAATTTTAAACTAGAAATTAATAAGGAAAAGCTTAGTTAACTATAATTATTAAAAAACCAACCTTAATATTGTAATGTTTACAATGGTCATGTATTAACAGAATTGGAAATTGTCGGTTACGTTGAAATCGTAGCGACAAAGTCTACACTGTGGAACTAACATGGTTGAGAATTGAGCACTGGAGTTTCAACGAAAAAATCAAACGGCCGTTTGATTTTAAACAAAACCAAAGCGGAACCGTCAACTGCAAAACCAGGTGAGTAAACTCACTAACTCTACCTCGTTTATATTTTTATATAAACTAGTTTTTAAATTTATTTATACTGTGTGATGGTTGATTGGTTGAAATGGTTGATAAGATTGGTTGAAATAAGTTGATATAGATACATCGTTGATCGATTATCAGTTATGTTTACTATGATATCTCATATTGATGTGATTAACATCTGTGGATGCAGGGAAACAGGTTGGAGGAGCCCAACTGGGTTCCTCAACATGTATATATTATTGTTTTCATATATTTGCGTTATATGATGTGATATGTATTCTATGATTGATTTTTTTGTCACTAGCCCTATAAATTTTAGTATTTAAATACTACAAAATATTTTCGAATATGAGAAAAGGAGTTTGGGATTTAAAAAGAAAATTTATTTCCAAAAATAGAAAGTTACTTTCCAATTGAAAGTAGAAATATGTTTAAATGAATAAAACATGAAGTTGTTTATAAATGAGTTGTAACTTAAGCGAATTTTTTATCATTGGATAAATTGAAAGATAAATTCAAATTTGAATTATATGGAATGTGGAAATCAATTTTTAAATAAATATTGGAAATGAGATTTAAACTTAGTAGATTATAAAGGAAATTAATTCCAAAATAGAAACTAGATTTCAAATGGAACGGAAATAGAAACCTGTTTAAGTGAATCAAAACAAGAAGTTGTTTATATCGATGTTTATAAATTAAATAAAATATGTACCATAGAATAAAGTAAAATATAAATTCAGGTTGAATTTATATAAGCAAAGTGGTAATCGGTGTTGATACCGATATTTGAAGTTGGATCTGAACGCAATAGTTGTAAAAGAGATTTGAGTGGGAAAATTGGTTTCGAATGAAACGATGGATTATATTCCAAAATTGGAATATAAAATTAATTGAGGTAAATTCAATGAAATTGTAAATAGGAATTCGGCGATGTTGAATTTTACAAATGATTTATGTCTCGAAAGAATATTTTAATTTTATTTAACATGAACCTATGAATTAATTTAAATACATTAAGAAGTCAATATTCAATTATTCTATAGTTTGCAATAATATATCTAAAAAGGGATTTATAGAAATCAAATTGAGTTAATTTCAGAAGTTAAAGAGCGTATAGCTTGTAAATACATTTAAAGGAAAACTTGAATTGTTTAAAATAAACAAAGTTTATTAATGAACAACGGAGGCGTGTGCGTCGCACACGGTACTTTATTTAAATCTAAACAGCGATTATAACGCTGTTGTTATGATATATGTTTTTTGTAAATCTAAACAACGATTATAATGCTACTGTTATCACAAATGTTTTAACAGCGATTTTAATGTTGCTATTATAATAAAAGCTAAACAGCGATTGTAACGCTGACATTGAAAGAAATGTTTTATAAATCAAGTATTTGGAAACATCGATTATAACGCTACCGTTATAATCAATATTTTTCTGTAAAAGAAGTGTGTTCTTAGATTGAATCCAAAAGTCGCATAAGTGATGAAGCTGTGAGTTTTGACTATTTCGAAGTTATGAATGTTGTTCAATTAAGGTCTGAGAGGTAATTATACCCCAACTTGATTGACTTCATGATTGATGGAGAAATGGTTAAGGTTCGATAGTAAAGATTGGTTAACATCCTGGTTAGTTAATAATTGGTTAATGTTTTAAGTTATAATAACGATGTTTATAACATCGCGTTAATTTAAAAGAATTTGAAATGTTTTTCCCAATAAGATGAGAGATATTTTCTACGTATAGAAAATGAAATGAATTGGTCAATGAGGAATTAAGAAAGAGAATTTGGAAATATTTTCCAACATTAACGCGACATATTTTTTGAATATAGAAAATAAGGATTCGCTAATATATATATATATATATATAGAAATGTTTTCTAAATGGGGAAAAGAGATATTTTCTCGAACAAAGAAATTACTTATTGAAAATGTTTTTCAAAGAATCGAAAGGGATATCGAACTTCAAAAGGATACGGAAGATAGGGAAACATGAATTTGAAATAATAATATAATCAGGAATTGATTTAAAGGGGCCCAGTGTTGTTTGATGCTTGATCGGTAGAATTTCCAATTGGAAATAGGACCGTTGATTGTATGGATGTTTCTTTGATAGTTAAATCACCGACTATCAAAGTTTTGATTTATTTTATACCTACATTGTCAATATGGAGAGACCGGGATCAGATTTAATATCTGAAAACCTCTCTGTTTTAGCATAAGCGTTACAAATCAACTTATGTTGAAGAGATTATGAAGACAGAGAAAAATGCAAGGGATGATATGTTAATTCAAACCTCAAGCCTCACAACCGGGGATTGACCAAAACCGGGGATACCCCTTAGGTAGGGTCGACCCCTAATGGTCTGAACTTCCACCCAAGCCCGCGTCTTCTGATTTTGAATTATTTTGAATTGTTTTGAATGGTTTTGTATATATATAATTCTTTTGTGTGTGTACGAACTTCTTGGCTTAATAACTTCTTCATACGATGTCCATTTTACACATACTTGGCATCTATCTTAAGCAGAATTCCGAGACGAACGCAATGGAGCAGTCTGTTTTACTTAATTCTTAATAGTTAATTAAGTACTCCTTAGTTTATCATTATAATGTTGTAAGAATTACAGGGTGTTACATTCTCCCCTACTTAAAGGATTTCGTCCCCGAAATCTCTAAGTTAAGAAGAATGTACATCCTAACATCCAACATCCATCTATTCATCCATCAATCACAGGCATCCATTGTCCTTAAAAGATTCCTAATTTTTATATGAACATATGCAAAGGTATATGTGTAACAAACCGGGAAATCAGAACCAATTTAAAAAATTTATTTTGGCTATTTCTATGAATTTTGAGCAGTTAAAATAAATTATTTTAAATAATAACGATTAAAAATTTATTTAAATCGAAGTTTGAACGAATATATTTATTTTAATTTTAAAAGGAATTAAAAATAACACGATTGTTTGAAAGGTTGAATCTGAACTTTGATTGAATGTACAGGATTCAAAATAAAATGGATTCTAGTGAAACCAAAAATATCTAAATCTGTTTAAAAATATCTTTCCAACGAATCCGAAATATTGAAATTTCATAGTGGGAATAAGAAGTTATGGCCAGTTGAATATTCAGAACAATCGCTATGGAATATAGTATAATTTATAGCCCGTATAAAAGGCCATTACACAAGCGACCTCCATTTTCGACGAAACCACTTTTTTCGGATCTAGAATGTCAAATTAATGCTAAGTTTAATTTTCCATAATTTTTGTAATTTATTTGTGAGCGTAGTAAATTAAACGATGGTTCGATAATTCCTGTTGAATTCAATCGACCGTTAAAAAGGCCATTTTTCAAATGGTCTCCAAATTCGACGAAATTAATTTTGTTAGGACCGTATCGTCAAAAAATAGCTTGATTTATTTTTCGGGAATTTTCGGAGTCTGTATGTGGCCCCGGTAAATTTAAATATATGATCGAATTAATTAAATAAAGGATTTAAATTTTAAATTGAAGAAATCAGGCCAAAAACTATCGTTTAGCCTGACGGGACCTAACCCATTGTGTCCGGAAGGGGGATATTTGGCTAGGGACAACTATCGTTGGTTTGAATTTGAGTTCGTATGGGCTAAAGGGTATTTTTGGATTTAAGGACAATTAAATAAATTAATAAACTAGAAATACTTATAAATATACGGTGTATTTCCAGAAACCCTAATCTAATTTCGTAGCCACCGTCGTATATCGTTTCCATGGCCACCGAGCTCCCATTTTGATTCCTTAACCACGATCAATCCACAACAAATTGGATCAGGGTTCTTAAGATAATATCGTTGTGCTCCTTTCACTCTTCAGCTCTGTACGGTTTGATCTTTCCCTGGTGGCACGAACTCCGAGAACTGAACCTAGGAACTCGTGCCATTCGCAGTCGAACCTCTGCCAAAAGCCGCCACCAAGTTCCACCTGAAGACCACCGCCCGGCGCACCTCTGGTAGCCCTCCGCCGTAGTAGGATCAGATCGACACCCCGTGCCTCGTGTTGCGCGCCACGTAGAACCCTAGGATCGAACGTGGAAGTAAATACTGTCGCCCTTAAATCAGATTGTAAAAGAAGGTATAGATTCTAAAGTAAATTAATTAATTAATTTAAAATATTATTTACTCAAAGTAAATCATATCTTATTCATATGTACTCAAAATTGAACGATTTCTAAAGCGTTACGATCGTGCGTCCGAGATCTACACTCCAGGACTGACTAGAACCAATTCTGAGCAGATCGAATTTTGGTCAAATTTCAGATTGGAATCATTCAGAATTAAAAGACAGTGAGAAATCTATTTATTTCTTTTTTTAAATAATTAGAAATAATTCTGATTTTATTATCACCAATCTATAGTTAATTCCTATTTGTTATGATTCATGACTTGATTTGTAATGGATGAAGTATGTAGATCTAGTTGTTTGGTGATATTTTGTGGTGATAAAATTATTAAAGCATATATTGGATTGTGATGAAATTGTTAAAAGCATACAAATCATTTTGTTGTAATAAATTGAGTGAAACAAAAGTATATAAATTTTTGTTTAGATATAATGATCAAATTAGAATCATTGGTCAAAATTTATCATCTTGTTAGTTAAAATAGTGGAACCAAGAATTATCCTTTTTGGGTTTATTAGAATAGTTGATTAAAATAATTATCAATTGGTTATTTGGAATAAATGGACGAGACTTGTCATTTTTGTCAAATTGGAACTATTGGACAAAAATCATCATTTTTGTCAAAATTAGAATAGTTGCATTGGAATTGTCACTTTTGTTTAAATAAATTGGTCAAAACGAAAATGAACATTTTGTTTAAATTCAATTTTGTCTATTTGTTGAATTAGATTTTTCAACAAATATGAAAACACCAATTTTGTCTATTTGTTGAATTAAAATTTTCAACAAATTTGAAAACACAAATTTTATCTATTTGTTGAATTAGAATTTTCAACAAATATGAAAACATCAATTCTTATCTATTTGTTGAATTAGAATTTTCAACAAATAGAAAACATCAATTTTTGTCATTTTGTTGAACTAGAGTTTTCAACAAAAATAGGATATCAAATTTATCATTTTGTTGAACAAGAAGATTCACCAAAAATGAAACATCAACTCTTTGTACATTTTGTTGAATTAAAATAGGAATTAAGAACATGTTCATGTTTTAAAATGAAAAACATGATTATATTAAAAACTCACTTTTTAATGTACTAATAAAATATAGACAAAGATTCATGTTTTAAAAATTAAAACATGTTATACATTAAAAAATCACTTTTAATGTAATATTAGAAAATTAGACAATGTTCATATTTTAAAATGATAACATGATTATATTAAAAACTCACTTTTTAATGTATTAATAAAATGTAGACAAAGATTCATGTTTTAAAATGAAAACATGTTTTACATAAAAAAATTCACTTTTTTATGTAATAATAGAAATATAGATAAAGATTCATGTTTTAAAAATGAAAACTTGTTTTACATAAAAAATTCACTTTTTAATGTAATAATAGAAGCTGGACAAATATTCATATTTTAAAATAAAACAAACTAACATTAAAAACTTTGTTTTTAATGAAAGGAATGAATCACTAGAAAATGTTCATTTTTAAAACAAAGGCATGTTGATATTAAAAACAACATTTTTATAAAAGAATGATTCATATGAAAATCGTTCATATTTGAATAAAAGTGTTGAAACATTAAAATCATAATTTTTAATGTAAAGTTTTATTTATTGGAAATATTGAATGTTTGAATAAAAATGTTGCAATATTAAAAATTACATTTATATTTACATTGCATAAATTAGAATTTATATGCATTTTTAAAATTACATTTATATTTACATTGCATATATTATAATTTATTTGCATTGTTAAAATTACATTTATATTTACACTGCATATAATAGAATTTATATGCATTGTTAAAATTACATTTATATTTACATTGCATATACTTAAATTTATATGCATTGTTAAAATTACATTTATATTTACATTGCATATATTAGAATTTATATGCACTGTTAAAATTACATTTATATTTACATTGCATATACTAGAATTTATATGCATTGTTAAAATTACATTTATATTTACATTGCATATATTAGAATTTATATGCATTGTTAAAATTACATTTATATTTACATTGCATATATTAGAATTTATATGCATTGTTAAAATTACATTTATATTTACATTGCATATACTAGAATTTATATGCATTGTTAAAATTACATTTATATTTACATTGCATATCATAGTAAAATTACATTATTTATTATGCATAGTAAAATTACATATATTTACATTGCATATATTAGAATTTATATGCATAGTTAAGATTACATTTTATTTAACAATGCATAGATTAGAATTTAAAAGCATAGTTAAATATCAATTTATTTACAGTACGTACATTAGATTCTGTATGAATTATTTTTATTGTAAAAACATTCACTGAAAACTTTATATAAATAAAACATTTCTTCTTTTTTATTTGTTAAAGTTAAAAATAGAAATACAAATAAAAAGTAGCTTTTTATTTGTCATTGGTTAAATTTAGAATAGTCGCTATGGAATTCTGGCCCTTAAAAATAGAAATTTTGCAAATGACCTCTGTTTTCGACGAAACCACTCTTGTTGGATATGGGATGTCAAGTTATTGTTAAATTCCAAAATTCGTAATTTTCTGAATCAATATGTGAGCGTGGCGAAGTAAAACGTGTTTTGACAGTTTCAGTCAATTTGGATCGATCAGAAAATGGTCATTTTTCAAACGGTCTCATAATTTGATGAAATTAGTTTTGTTAGGACCGTATCGTCAATACGAAGCTAGAAAATATTTTTCGGGAATTTTTAGAATCTGTATGTGGCCCCGGTAAATTGAAATGTATGTTTAAAATTCAACATAATGATTTAAATGTTAATTTAAATGAAAACTGATTGAAACGATCGAATCAGCTTACATCACATATCCCATTGTGTTCGGAATGGGGGTAATTAGCTTGGGGCGACAGTCAGTGGGTTTGATTTCGAGTTCAAAATAAAAAGTTGCTTTTTGGAATTTAAAAATAATAATATATATATTAATATAGAACTTTCCTCCCCCTTTACTTTCCCCTTCACTGTCGGGTTTAGGTTTTAGAAAAAAAAATATAAAAAAAATTGCGCTGCCTCCAGGCTACGCTGGCCACCGCGCAACGCCACCCTCCAACGTCGCCCACCGCCGGAAAATGCCCTTCCTCCGATCTCCTCTCGCCTACTGTAACATCCCACCTCCGCTAGGGTCACTCACAAAGGGAAGCACTAGTTTTGGAGGAGCGTTATCGAGGTAAACAAACACAGAAATATTACAAGACAGAACATAGATAAAACAGCGGAAGAATCAAAAGATAAATTTCATTACTTTCAAAAAGAGTCAAAACCTTTTACATCCAAAGTACCAAATAGCCAAAGTCATTATTTTCCATTACAACAAATTCTGTCTTGCATAAATAAAGAAGCACAAACTTAAAACAACAAAAGTAGCTTAATTCCCCAAAGGTAGCAGAAATGCAGCCATAGCATAGCTCAAGATCAAACCGTACATGAGCTGAACCGAAAGCAAGCAAAATCCAAGCTAAGTGCTAGAGTTTCCTCCCTGAGAACCTGGGGGGGAAACGAAAGAAAAGGTGGCGATAGAAAACAGGTCAGTCATAAAGACTGGTAAGTCTAAGTGACTTTCAGCATAAAAACAGGTAAAGGTAACATGACATGTATAAACTGAAAGTAAACAAAAGGATGCAGACAAGATGGGCAAGATAGACTAAGATAACATGATAAATCAAGTATAAATCAAGTATAGCATCACATATTCAAGATTCGCTGCACCAACTGTACTAGAATCCCAATCACATGTCTTATATTAATCATGAAATGATCCCTTGGCCCGCTATCATGAAATGACCCATTACTAGGTCCAACGGAATGATCCACTAATCGATCGGCTCCCTACAAGTTCTAGCTCGTCATGTGTCTGTGTCATACAGCCCCATCACGCATGTAGTCACCTATGCTAGGTCCACCATAGGGTGTATCAAGCCTTATGGTGCCAACCACCGACACGAATCAAGCATGCACAGATAAACCTACTGATGCCCATTGCCTGCTTTTTCAACTCCGGACTGCGAGCACGATCATAGCCCGCCAGAACCTACACTGGCGCACCAACACAGCCGTCGTTCTGGTCGCTTACAATCAGCCCAGTAATTGTGCCCCATCCTGCCTATTTCCAGGGTACCGTGATACATCTAGTGGGTTACTGCTGAAATGGACTGCGTGACTAGGGTTTCCGTCCAATAGGTTAAGTGTTGTCATTTAAATTCGTGACTTAACCCCTATCAGTCTAGCATGTCAAGTTGGTTAAGTGTTGTCATTAGAGTTCGTGACTTAACCCATCTACGTGTCATGTCAAATTGGCTAAGTGTTGTCGTTCAAGTTCATGACTTAGCCCTACGAATCATGTGTCAAGTTGGTTAAGTGTTGTCTTTCATGTTCATGACTTAACCCTATCATGTGGCATTAATTAATTAATGCACCCCAACCTCTCACATCAGACCTGTTGTTGTGGTCACTGGATATGCCGGGCGGTTCTGGGCAGAATTACACCACAACTCAGTCTGACCTCGGGTTTTCAAGTGCGATATGACCAACTACCCACATTGGATCCTATTGTTTGCAGTAACTGGATATGTCGAGCGATTCCGGGCAGAATTACACTGCAAACTCAACCCAACCTCGAGTTGGCCATTTTCAAGTTCATTCTAATGTCATGCCCATGTTCAAGTTTTCATGTCAAGTTCGTGTCGAGTTTCAAGGCGAGTTTCATGTCAAGTCTCCTATAATTACAAATTTTTCCCAATGTTACCCCGTCTAAATATTAGGCTAACAATCTTAGCTTAATTTTTCGTCCGCATGATTTTTGACATGTAATATTAGGCTAAAAACTTAGCCTAATTCAACGTACACAAAATTTGCATAAAGAAATTCATCATGACATTGGTGTAAACTTGGCATTATCGGCATAGTTAATATGAACACCATAGATGTGTACTTGCACAATAATCAACATGAATATCATAGGCATAAACTTGCAATGTAGACTAAATCAACTTACATATATGTGAACTTGCAAATCAATCACGAACATATGAATAAGTGTGAACTTGAAATATGTTCATAGGTTTAACATATACTTATAAACATGTAGATCTAACATTTGGTCACATATGTGATATGATTTTACCACCTAAAGCTTGCATAACATGATAAACTGCACAACTTGTCCTAACAAGTTATACTTCAAGTTCATATACATATGAATAAACTTATTCATTAATTCCCAATTCAACATGATAATAAAATAGAACCACAGGCATAGATCAATATCATTCAATTCCACATATAACATAATAAACATTGTTCTATTATCAATTTATTTCCAAGGCATGATATAACTGAATAAATTGATTAAAACATCGCAGGCATATAGATCTGATAACATTATGAACATGAAAAGGTTTGAATAATAATCTAGGTTCAAGAACATGGATAGATCTAACTTAAATAGAAAAATCCCCAAAATCAAGATCCAAGGATAAATAAAGTAAAGCTTAGATCCAATTTCATAGTCATAATCCTAGGCAATAACCTCATGGTCCTGAATCATAGGTGATTAGCCACAATTGACCTTGTCATAGTCATAGGCAATAGTCTTATGTTTACAGTCATAGGCATAGGCATAGTCTTATGTTCATAGTCAAAGGCATAGTCTTATGTTCACAGTCATAGGCATAGATATAGTCTTATGTTCATAGTCATAGGCATAGGCATATTCTTATGCCATTAACAATAGTTTCAACATCATAGGAAATATTCCCAATAATCAAGATCCAAGAAGAAAACAAGAATAGATATGAATCATACATAGATTAATTCCAATTTATAACATGCCCATATTAAGTTTTTAGTTTTTATTTAAAAGTAACAGGAACTTACAGATCGTGGTCTAAGAAATTTAGATGCAGAAGTCAAGTCTAGAAATTGGTCGTTGAATTGTTGAATCCTGCTTTGATTGTAGAAGCAAATCCTCAATTCCTAGCCGTAGTCTTCAAGAAATAATCTTCGCGTTTTATTTTAATTTATCTTAATTTATTTTAGAGGAAGAAGAAGAAGCCATGATCATCAAGAGTTTGAGCAGCATAATGTTAGAGAAGAATGGAGTAAAGAGAATGAGGTTAGGAGGCTGTTTAGATAGGATTAGGCAGAAGAATCTGGACAGAAAACGGGTCTAAATACATTAGAATGCATCAGGTTCAGAAAGTGGGTTCGGGAGGCAGTTCGACCCCCAGGTCGACACTATGGTCGACCTGGTCCCTGGGAGGTCACCACACCCCCAGGTCGACCTGGTCCTTGGGCGAGAACTTTCCCGCCCAGCCTGTTTTGGGTTCTGAATTCGAATTTGAATTCGAATTTTCGAGCTGTTTTTGATTCTGAAAATTCGTGATACTTCTAGAGGTCATATCTCCCTCATACGGACTCCGATTTTCGAAAACTCGGACTCGTTTCCAAGCAGAATTTTGAGACAAACGTAATGGCGCAACCCGTTTACCTCAATTCTTGTTTAAAAATTAATTCTGCCTTAATTTATGGTTTTAACATGTTATTAAAATTCGGGTTGTTACATTCTTCCCTCCTTAATGGATTTCGTCCCCGAAATCTTCAAGTTAAGAAGAATGAATCCTATCATCCAATCATCCATCTACTCAAAACATCATCCACAAGCAACCATTGTCCTTAAAATATTTCTAATGCTATATGAACATATGCAGAAAGTGTGTGTATATGTTCCTTATCTAATGCAAATTATCAGGCCAGATTGATCTTCTTAATGCAAAATATGTTTAGTGCCATGAATCCATCATGTATGCAAATAGTCCTAGTCACATAAACACTATATGTGTGAACAAACATCCATCCATATGCAACATTCACATGATAACACATTCAATTTCATCCATAAACAAGTATAAACACTCATTCATATGCAATATGAAAATGTGTCTGAGCCGATCTAGTGCCTAATGTGTGTTATGCAACCACGAGCAACCACTTGCGACCACTTGCAACCATTAGCAAACATCAACCATAACATGTTTCAAGCACATGTGTACATCCAAAAGGGTTCTACCTAAGGTTCTCAAGATAGGATTGAGAAGATAAGCAAGATAAAACAAAACATCAAGGAGAAGACGTTAAAGATGTACCCCCAGAAGGTCCTGCCTGCGGGCCTTGCCCTTGCTTCTTAGGGCAGTTCTTGCTGATATGTCCAGTTTCACCATACTGGAAACATGCTCCCATCTTCATCTTATTCTTTCTACAATCCTGGGCTATATGCCCCCTTAATACCGCAGAAGTGGCATTTTCTTTTCTCACGTGTCTTGTTATCCTTATTGTTGTTGTTGTTCTTGCATCCTTTCTCGGAGTCTACCTTCTTGTTTTGAGATTCATTCGCCTTGACCTCCTTCTTGCCATTCTTGTCTTCTTCATTTAAGAGAGCCATGTCTACTAGCTTTTCGTAAGTAGCCCCCATAGGTACGTGAGTCATAGCCAAGCTGTGAAGTGGCTCATTTAATCCTTTGACGAAACGGAGAGCCTTCTTATGAGGGGTATTTACTAAGTCCAGTCCAAACCGAGCCAGCTGATTTGAATTGATTGACGTACTCCTTGACCATCATACTTCCTTGCTAAAGAGATAAGAATTTTTCTAGCTGTAGACTTCGTTCAGCTTGCGAGAGGAATTTCATCTCGAACCTTGTTTTGAAATCCATCCATGTTTCAACCGACCTCTCAGCGTTAGTGACTTCCCACCAATAGGAAGCTTCGTCTTTGAGCAACCATACCGCCAACTGTACCTTCTGCATATCGTCCACCTCGAAGATAACGAACAAATCCTCAGTTTCTTTGAGCTAGTTCCTTGCTTCTACGAATGATTCAGTTCCCTTGAAATCCTTTCCACCCATGGCCCTAAAATCTTTACAGATCTTTGAGAAAGCAATTGCACGAGGAGGGGGAGGAGGAGGATGAATCTCTGTAGCTGGAGGAGGAATATCTGCTGAGTCTGCATCGTTGGCCCTAGCCTCTAAGTACCTCCTGAACCAGCCAGGTATTGGCACGCCCTCTAGAAAGTTAAGATTCCCAGACATGCTGGAATGAAAAAGAAGAGATTCAAACGAGGAAACAAAGGATAGTGCTAATGGCTTTTGGGGAGTATCCTTTAAATAAAACAAGACTTTTCTTGAAAAATGCTTCTTTGTAAATGGTTTTGAAAATAATTTCAGAAGGTTTTTAAAAACTTTTGCCCAGTCTGGTAACCTTCTGCTCTGATACCAAATGTAACACCCCACCTCCGCTAGGGTCACTTACAAAGGGAATGCGCTAGTTTTGGAGGAGCGTTATCGAGGTAAACAAACACAGAAATATTACAAGACAGAACATAGATAAAATAGCGGAAGAATCAAAAGATAAATTTCATTACTTTCAAAAAGAGTCAAAACCTTTTACATCCAAAGTACCAAATAGCCAAAGTCATTATTTTCCATTACAACAAATTCTGTCTTGCATAAATAAAGAAGCATAAACTTAAAACAACAAAAGTAGCTTAATTCCCCAAAGGTAGCAGAAATGCAGCCATAGCATAGCTCAAGATCAAACCGTACATGAGCTGAACCGAAAGCAAGTGAAATCCAAGCTAAGTGCTAGAGTTTCCTCCCTGAGAACCTGGGGGGGGGGGAACGAAAGAAAGGGAGGCAAAAGAAAACGGGTTAGTCGTAAAGACTAGTAAGTCCAAGTGACTTTCAGCATAAAAACAAACAAAGGTAACATGACATGTATAAACTGAAAGTAAACATAAGGATGTTGACAAGATGGGCAAGATAGACTAAGATAACATGATAAATCAAGTATAAATCAAGTATAGCATCACATATTCAAGGTTCGCTGCACCAACTGTACTAGAATCCCAATCCCATGTCTTATATTAATCATGAAATGATCCCTTGGCCCAATATCATGAAATGACCCATTACTAGATCCAACGGAATGATCCACTAATCGATCGGCTCCCTACAAGTTCTAGCTCGTCATGTGTTTATGTCATACGGCCCTATCACGAATGTAGTCACCTGTGCTAGGTCCACCATAGGGTGTATCAAGCCCTATGGTGCCAACCACCGACACGAATCAAGCATGCACAGATAAACCTACTGATGCCCAATGCCTGCTTTTTCAACTCCGGACCACGTGCACGAATATAGCCCGCCTGAACCTACACTGGCGCACCAACATAGTCGTCATTCTGGTCACTTACAATCAGCCCAGTAATCATGCCCCATCCTTCCTAGTTCCAAGGTACCGTGATACATCTAGTGGGTTACTGCTGGAATGGACCGCGTAAGTAGGGTTTCCGTCCAATAGGTTAAGTGTTGTCATTTAAATTCATGACTTAACCCCTATCAGTCAAGCATGTCAAGTTGGTTAAGTGTTGTCATTCGAGTTCGTGACTTAACCCATCTACGTGTCATGTCAAATTGGCTAAGTGTTGTCGTTCAAGTTCATGACTTAGCCCTACGAATCATGTGTCAAGTTGGTTAAGTGTTGTCTTTCATGTTCATGACTTAACCCTATCATGTGGCATTAATTAATTAATGCACCCCAACCTCTCACATCAGACCTGTTGTTGTGGTCACTGGATATGCCGGGCGGTTCCGAGTAGAATTACACCACAACTCAGTATGACCTCGGGTTTTCAAGTGCGATATGACCAAATACCCACATTGGATCCTATTGTTTGCAGTAACTGGATATGCCAGGCGGTTCCGGGCAGAATTACACTGCAAACTCAACCTAACCTCGAGTTGGCCATTTTCAAGTTCATTCTAATGTCATGCCCATGTTCAAGTTTTCATGTAAAGTTCGTGTAAAGTTCATGTCAAGTTTTAAGGCGAGTTTCATGTCAAGTCTCCTATAATTACCAATTATTCCCAACGTTACCCCGTCTAAATATTAGGCTAACAATCTTAGCCTAATTTTTCGTCCGCATGATTTTTGACATGTAATATTAGGCTAAAAACTTAGCCTAATTCAACGTACACAAAATTTGCATAAAGAAATTCATCATGACATTGGTGTAGACTTGGCATTGTCGGCATAGTCAATATGAACACCATAGATGTGTACTTGCACAATAATCAACATGAATATCATAGACATAAACTTGCAATGTAGACTAAATCAACTTACATATATGTGAACTTGCAAATCAATCACGAACATATGAATAAGTGTGAACTTGAAATATGTTCATAGGTTTAACATATACACATAAACATGTAGATCTAACATTTGGTCACATATGTGATATGATTTTACAACCTAAACCTTGCATAACATGATAAACTACACAACTTGTCCTAACAGGTTATACTTCAAGTTCATATACATATGAATAAACTTATTCATTAATTCCCAATTCAACATGATGATAAAATAGAACCACAGGCATAGATCAATATCATTCAATTCCACATATAACATAATAAACATTGTTCTATTATCAATTTATTTCCAAGGCATGATATAATTGAATAAATTGATTAAAACATTGCAGGCATATAGATCTGATAACATTATGAACATGAAAAGGTTTAAATAATAATCTAGGTTCAAGAACATGGATAGATCTAACTTAAATAGAAAAATCCCCAAAATCAAGATCCAAGGATAAATAAAGAAAGTCAAGCTTAGATCCAATTTCATAGTCATAATCCTAGGCAATAACCTCATGGTCCTGAATCATAGGTGATTAGCCACAATTGTCCTTGTCATAGTCATAGGCAATAGTTTTATGTTCACAGTCATAGGCATAGGCATAGTCTTGTGTTCATAGTCATAGGCATAGGCGTAGTCTTATGTTCACAGTCATAGGCATAGGCATAGTATTGTGTTCATAGTCATAGGCATAGTCATAGTCTTATGTTCACAGTCATAGGCATAGTCTTATGCCATTAACAATAGTTTCAACGTCATAGGCAATATTCCCAATAGTCAAGATCCAAGAAGAAAACAAGAATAGATATGAATCATACATAGATTAATTCCAATTTATAACATGCCCATATTAAGTTTATAGTTTTTATCTAAAAGTAGCTGGAACTTACAGATCGTGGTCTAAGAAATTTAGATGCAGAAGTCAAGTCTAGAAATTGGTCGTTGAATTGTTGAATCGTTGAATCCTGCTTTGATTGTAGAAGCAAATCCCCAATTCCTAGCCGTAGTCTTCAAGAAATAATCTTCGCGATTTATTTTAATTTATCTTAATTTAATTTAGAGGAAGAAAAAGAAGCCATGATCATCAAGAGTTTAAGCAGCATAAGGTTAGAGAAGAATGGTGTAAAGAGAATGAGGCTAGGAGGCTGTTTAAATAGGATTAGGTAGACAAATCTGGACAGAAAACGAGTCTAAATACATCAGAATGCATCAGGTTCAGAAAGTGGGTTCGGGAGGCAGGTCGACCTGGTCCCTAGGAGGTCGCCACTATGGTCGACCCCCAGGTCGACCTGGTCCCTGGGCAGGAACTTTCCCACCCAGCCTATTTTGGGTTTTGAATTCGAATTTGAATTCGAATTTTCGAGCTGTTTTTTATTCTGAAAATTCGTAAAATTTCTAGAGGTAATATCTCCCTCTTACGGACTCCGATTTTCGAAAAATCGGACTCGATTCCAAGAAGAATTTCGAGACGAACGCAATGGCACAACCTGTTTCCCTCGATTCTTGATTTATAAATTAATTCTGCCTTGATTTAGGGTTTTAACATGTTATTATAATTCGGGTTGTTACACCTCCCCTCCCCTCTTTCTTCTTCGATTGGAAACCCCATTCCACCCAAAGACAGCCGCGAGCCCCCCGGACATCGCCTCCGGCCTCACCACCTCCTGCGAGGGCTGCTGCCACCACCCACGACCTCAGGTGCGCCATAACCCCCCCCCCCCAGTCCAAGTAGAACACTGTAAGTTTTTTGTTTATTTTATTTGATTTTTTTCTTTTCTTTTTATGATTTGATTTTAATATAAAAAGCTTTAATATTAATGCGAAGAGTTTATATTTTTATTAAATGGAAAGTTATATTTTTATAATGAGAAAAGATAATATTTTTATATGAGGAAAGAATATATTTTTATCTATGAAAAAGATTATATATTTTTTCATGCAATCTCTTCGATTAAAGACGTGATTTTTATTTGAAATAAAGATAAGATTTTTACTTGAAATAAAAATAGAATTTTTATAATGTAGAAGATATAAAAATATGATTTTTATTTATGGTGGGTAATAAAGATACGATTTTTATTATCTTGAAAGCGAAGTAAAAATAGGATTTTTATATGTATGTAGAGTTTGAAAAGACGAGATTTTTAACATATGAAAGCTTCGGTTTTTAAAATATAAAAGATTTGATTTTTGAAATAGAAAAGATTTGATGTTGTTTATCTGAAAAGATAAGATTTTTATAATGAAGTAACAAATATAAAAATATAAATTTTATAAGGAAGTTAGCGAAGTAAAAATATATTTTTTAGCGAAGTAAAAATATAATTTTTGACTATGTAAAAATTGAATTTTTATTGTTTGAATGGCAATATAAAAATACGGTTTATATATATGAAGCAAAGTAAGAATTCGATCTTTATATAAGAAGTGAAGATATTAAAATATAATTTTTATATAGAAAGAAGCGTTGTAAAAATATATGATTTTTATATATGAAGTGCCATTATAAAAATGTGATTTTTAAACTAAGCATCATATTAAAATGTGATTTTCACTATGAACAGTGGGAAAAGATCGCATTGGAATTTTAGGCAAATCCGAACCGGTCAGAAATAGAGAATGGCGGAGTGGAACCCCATGGTGAGAACTCCTCACTTTTATTTTATTTTCTAGTTTAAAATATATACTAGGATGCAGACGGTGCTTAGCAGCACCCGACACCCGTCGTCCACAGACCATGGATGACTTGTTTGTTTGAATGATGTGTTGTGAAAATTGATTGTGTGATGTGGAATGAATAAATATTTTATAGCTAAAAATATAATTTTTAACGTGTATATAAAATAAATATTTATAAACAAATTGGACGATTTGTTTATATACACACATTTGACTGATATTGATTGGGACGATAAATTTTACACATCGCCCAACGGCACAGATAAAACCTGTGTTTGATTGTTTGAAACACCACACGGGTATTGGGATGATATTGGACATACACTAATCCCAAAAATTAGTTGTATGTCAATCGATTGGTTGACAAGCTGTGTAAGCGTTAAATATTTGTATTTGATGCTTACACAGTGTAGAATGCACTCTGGATGATGGATTGTTGTTTTCATTGTTGTTATACACATTTGTTGTGTCAAATCCATATAATCAAATTATATGGTAATTGACTGTGTCTGATTCCAATTCAGAAAGAAAGAATATTTTAAAATAATGATTATTTTAAAATAAAGAATATTTTCAAACAATATTCAGAAAAGAATCAAAATCTAATTTTGATGTCCGATTTGGGATAGGCACGAATATATTTAAATATATATAGCCGTGTTGATTAGATTAATGCCATTTTGACGTGGACGATATTTATATCGATTTTATTCATTTTTATAATGAATATCGAAAAGGAATTGATTTCAAAATCTAATGTTCTGAAAATATTATCATTTATATATCGATGATATGGAATATTCAATTTTTATTAGAAATTGAATACGAAGTTGAAATTATTTTGAAAACGAATTTAAAACGATTTATAAAATACGATTTAAAAGGAAATCGACGAAATATATATAATGTTATATATATATATATATAATGGCCTGAATAGAACGCGCCGCACTACGGCAGTTCGCGAATTTCGACCATTGACTTCGAATGGACATTACGGGAGATCCGACCATCGGATTCTCCTAAAACTGGAACCGTTGGGTTCGTGTCGAAAAGAGCTTTCTAACAAATGTCAGAAATTAGAAATCTAACCGTTGGATTTGGAATTGTGTCCAAATCAAATTTGGAAAAGTCGCTGTAAGTGCAATTCGATGGCAGTTTAGGGAATTCGACTGTACGGGCCTTGATAAAATTATTAAAAATATCAATAATTAGTGTAAAATCATAAGAAGTGATTTGGAAAGAATTGGGATGAAAAAATTCCATATTTGAAAAGATAAAAATAGATTTTTATCAAAATGAACTGGTTTTGAACTAGAATAATAAATCCAATATTTTTAAAATAAATAATTTGGATTTGAAATGGTTTTGAAGATAACCGAGTTCCAATATATAAATTGGAAATGGATTTGAATCAAAATTGTCTTCGGAATATTTCGATGTTGGATTTCGTGATTATACAGATATTGTTATGGAAATTTGAAAGATGTATTTATATCTTTATTTCCAATACAATATTTGTTGGTCATAGAATTTGATATTGAATATAAGCCGATATATTTTCTATTCAGAGCCTTGTATTTAATATCAAATGGGATTTGGTTTGTCGTGAATGGTGTCTTCATTAACACTATTCTTAAACCTAATTGAGAAAAAGATTAAATCTTTTTATTTAGATTTAATGAAGTATACAAATTAAATAATATTTAATTGGAATTGAATTGGAATTGATTTCTGGGTTTATCGTGGACGGTGTTTTAAATAACACTTTTTCTTTAACCGGATAATTAATGGAATGTGAATGGGGTTTGTTGTGAACTGTGTTTTAACGACATTCGTTCTTTAACCCGATTTACAGTGAAATGTGGTGTGGAATTTATAAATTTTTGTTAAGATTTAAAGGAGATTTTCCTAAGTAAAGTTTTCCAGTTTAATAAAACAAATTGGAATTGAATGGAATTCGATTTGGTAAAAATCGAGGTGAGCTTCTATAAAGGGACTGTTAATATATATGGAATTTAAAAGGCCTTGTCGTTATTCCATTTATATTATCGGTTGGATATAGAAGTTCATATAGATTATATATATTGATCTGTTTTCCGTGAAAATTCCATTGTTAATGGAATGAAATTTTGGGTTTATCGTGAGCTGTGTTTTAAGTGACACTGGTTCTTTAACCCAGGTAAAGATTAGATTAATTTTTAACCTTGAAAAATCATTAAGTAATGATTTTTGGAGATTAAAATTGAATTAGAGTTTTAATGAATCTTTAATTAGATTGAAAAGCGAATGTGATAATTAAAATTATCAATTCAGGAAAATAATCGAGAATGGAGTATCACCAGTTTTGCTCCAAGCGATAGTTAAATCTTTAATTAGATTTGAACGGGAAATGGTAATTAAATTTACCGATAACACCGTGGTGTTAGATATGGAGTATTGCCAGTTTTGCTTCATGGGATGAATAGGTTGGGATTGGGAAATATAATAAATGGTTACTACGGTAAGGTTCGCTAATCCCGACTAGTTTGGATAAACTTTAAAATGGATTAAAATTGTGAAAAGAATATTTGAATAAAAGAATATTTTGGATTGGAATGAGGCGTATGTTGTGTTTGTGTAACACTTGTTTATAAAGTACGCGAGTTATTCGGAAAGGCTGGGTTTATCCCATTCTGAATAACTGTTACCACGATATGTCGAAGACGAAGACGGTGGTTGAAGACCGGAGGTCTTTACATCATTTGGATAATTACTGATGATCTTGATTGGGCCGTACACCCAAGAGGAAGGAATCGGTTGGTGATCGTCTAGACGTACTTGGAGATCGATGGATATGCGAGGAATAAGGTTCCTCTGGTTTCGTTCAGACCCAGAACGGATTTGTAAATGGACTGTGTCTGACATGGGATTTTGCCCTGTGTTGATTGATCTCTATTAAATATACATCTGCCTGGTGAATGGGAATTTATTCCCTTACTTCACCCTTCTCTGAGACGCATGGGATCAGAGGTTGTATATCGATAGGCATCAATCGCATGAAGTGAATTGCCTATGTGGCATTCTGAGACGCAAATGATCAAGGATTTTGTTGAAAAGCAGAGCCTTGTGGTTGATGATCAAAGCATAGCTTTAATATAGCGTTGCTTTGTGTAGCGTTAATTCGCGATCCTCACATCCCGGTGTGAACCAAAAACGGGAGAGGATGTCTAGGAGGGCATGCGTTTCCTTCTAGCTAGAAGTGGAGTCAGTGGCTTTACACGCCCTGATGAGTTTGACTTATGTGGATTGTTGGAATGCGAGCCGCCTCGGTTATATCGGTCGATCCGGGACCGATGGAGTCATTCTTTGGCTCATTTACGCCCCATAGGGCGGGGAAACGCATGTTCACGGTTTAAGTTTATTCCACTCCGTGTGGACTGGCCCTGAGGATCCAAGGTGCAGTTGCAGTTGTTCCTGAGACACGGGCTAGAGCGTCTCGAAGCGGTGAGGACGATCCCTTGCCTTGGTTCACAGATAGAAATCCAACTTCCAATATGATATTTTGCGGTTTTGATTGTAAACCTATATATGGCGACACAGTGGTATGGGGCACTTATGCCGTCTATGATTGATACTTACGATTGAATTTTTTTTGACACTATGCACTTATAATAGTATCAAGTGATTTGTTTTAACGTGCCAAGCTTGTTTGGCTATTATAAGGGAAAACCCTATCCCCCGGCTTGCGTTGCATTGTGTGATAGGACCTGGGTCTTATAATAGCTTCATTTTTTTCAAAAGCATTGCGATGTTTTGTTATTTGCACTGGTATTCTTGGGAGGAAAACCGTTCCGTGTTATACGGCGTGGTCCCTTGACATATCTGATTTATAGTAAAGTTTTAAATAACTGTTTTAGGTCTCAAACCACTCACATGACTGACTTGGAGTTTATTGTTTTAACCTAAAATCTTGGTGCCTCTATTTTCCACACAGGCAGCTAGTAGTTCTGGTTTTGCAGATTTATATTCACAGGATCCTGGTTTACAGCTGGAACGATACTCGGAAAGCTCTGTATCCGTATATTACTTTCATTTTTGTTTTGTATTATTTTTCCGCTGCTATGTAATGTAATTTGAATCTCTGATACTTTTCTGATGTATATTATTTGTTAATACTCTGTATATTCTTGTATTCTAATGGAATCGTTGTAATAAGCAATGAATGTTCTTCTGTTTGTGTTTTGATCCATCTTGTCCTCAAAGCAATCTGTGATTTCCTGTAAGGGGGATTTCAGGTTATTATAGTTTGATATCAGAGCTTTGGTTTACAGAGCTCGGAGAACAAGACACGTTAGAACCAAACGAAAGAATTCATCAGAGATTGGATTAGTAATATCCAATGAGAATGACTCGTTAGAGATGGGATCAGTAGTATCCTAGAATGAGTTGGAAGAGAGTTGTCTTCAAATAAAGATGAAAACAAATTTTGTTTTGAAAATAAAATTCAATTATACGTATTTGTTTATTTATTTTATTTTGAGTTTGGACAATCAAGTATATAAAGATTTTGCGCATACGTCTGATCCACGTGTATTCGAAGTTTTAATATACTGGATAGATATAGAATCACATTCTAGTCGCTCGGAGATGGTTCTGATGATGGCATGTCATCATCAGCACTTGTGTTCGAGTTTCGAAATTGTGATATCTATATATTTCCATTGGCTGGTGTGAGAACCAAAATATAGTTAGATTATATTGTTGTGACTTGGCATCAAAAACATGATTTTCTGTATATATATCAAAATTATGAATTTGAAACATTAATTCACTAATTGATTGATGGTTGTGTTGTTTGATTATTGGTTTGATAATTTTAACCATTTAGGCCAAATTGTATCAAATATTGAATTGTATTGAAAATTATATGAATTTGCATACATGTACATATATATGTGTGAACAGGTCATTGCAAAGAGGCTAGAGCAGAGGAATAAAATTGTTTGCCCGACAAATAGGTACATGTTTATGGTATTTCTTGGGGTTTTTGATGATTTCATGAGCCGATTGGCTAGCCGCTTGGCTATTTCTTTTTCTTTTTGGATTGGAAAGGCCTGTATGGTGATTTCGGGATTTTCCCGGTGCTCTTGTGCAAGGAGGTTATGGCGAAATTTTTCGAAAATTTAGGGTGTTAGCCAAATTTTTGAAAATTTGAAAAGTTGTTAGAAACTGAAAAGTTGAAAAACTTGAGCCATAATGAAAATAATGAAAGTTGAGTTGGTTTATAAAACAACTTTCAGCTTCGTTCCTTTTCGGGGACGAAAGATTTTAAGTGGGGGAAATTTAATAACCCGGAAAATCCAAACCAATTTAAAAATTTTATTTTGGCAATTTTAGTGAATTTTGAATATTTAAAGTGTTTTATTTTAAATAATAACAACGAGAAATTTATTTTGAATAGAATTAGAATGTATATATTTATATAAATCGTCGTTAGAATATAAATATTTATTTTTAATTATAAAAGGAATTGAAAATGGCGCGGTAGTTCGAAAATTCGATTTCAAATTTCAAATGAATGTACAGGATTCAAAATAAAACGAATTTTAGCGAAACCAAAAATATTTGAATCTATTTGAGAATATCTTTCCAACGAATCCGAAAAATTGAAATTTCATACCGGAATCAAAAGTTATGTCCAGTTGAAAATTCAGAATAGTCGCTATGGAATTTTGGCCCTTAAAAATGGAAATTTTGCAAATGACCTCTGTTTTTTACAAAACCACTTTTGTTGGATATGGGATGTTAAGTTATTGCTAGATTCCAAAATTCTTAATTCTCTGAATCAATATGTGAGCGTAGCGAAGTAAAACGTGTTTTGACAGTTTCAGTCAATTTGGATCGACCAGAAAATGGTCATTTTTCAAATGGTCTCAGAATTTGAGGAAATTAGTTTTGTTAGGACCGTATCGTCAATACGAAGCAAGAAAATATTTTTCGGAAATTTTTAGAATCTGTATGTGGCCCCGGTAAATTGAAATGTATGTTTAAAATTCAATATAATGATTTAAATGTTAATTTAAATGAAAACTGATCGAAACGATCGAATCAGCTTACGTCACATATCCCATTGTGTTCGGAATGGGGGTAATTAGCTATGGGCGACAGTCGGTGGGTTCGATTTCGAGTTCAAAATAAAAAGTTGCTTTTTGGAATTTAAAAATAATATATATATATTAATATAGAACTTTACTCCCCCTTTACTTTCCTCTTCACTGTCAGGTTTAGGTTTTAGAAATATAAAACAAAAAATTGTGCCGCCTCTAGGCCACGCTGGCCACCGCGCAACGCCACCCTCCGACGCCGCCCACCGTCGGAAAACCCCCTTCCTCCGATCTCCTCTCGCCTCCCCTCCCCTCTTTCTTCTTCGATTGGAAAACCCATTCCACCAAAAGATAGCCGTGAGCCCCCTTGACATCGCCTCCGGCCTCATCACCTCCTGCGAGGGCTGCTGCCACCACCCACGACCTCAGGCGCGCCATAAACCCCCCTAGTCCAAGTAGAACGCTGTAAGTTTTTTTTTTGATTTTTTTCTTTTCTTTTTCTGATTTGATTTTAATATAAAATGCTTTAATATTAATGCGAAGAGTTTATATTTTTATTAAATGGAAAGTTATATTTTTATAATGAGAAAAGATAATATTTTTATATGAGGAAAGAATATATTTTTATCTATGAAAAAGATTATATATTTTTTCATGCAATCTCTTCGATTAAAGACGTGATTTTTATTTGAAATAAAGATAAGATTTTTACTTGAAATAAAAATAGAATTTTTTATAATGTAGAAGATATAAAAATATGATTTTTATTTATGGTGGGTAATAAAGATACGATTTTTATTATCTTGAAAGCGAAGTAAAAATAGGATTTTTATATGTATGTAGAGTTTGAAAAGACGAGATTTTTAACATATGAAAGCTTCGGTTTTTAAAATATAAAAGATTTGATTTTTGAAATAGAAAAGATTTGATGTTGTTTATCTGAAAAGATAAGATTTTTATAATGAAGTAACAAATATAAAAATATAAATTTTATAAGGAAGTTAGCGAAGTAAAAATATATTTTTTAGCGAAGTAAAAATATAATTTTTGACTATGTAAAAATTGAATTTTTATTGTTTGAATGGCAATATAAAAATACGGTTTATATATATGAAGCAAAGTAAGAATTCGGTCTTTATATAAGAAGTGAAGATATTAAAATATAATTTTTATATAGAAAGAAGCGTTGTAAAAATATATGATTTTTATATATGAAGTGCCATTATAAAAATGTGATTTTTAAACTAAGCATCATATTAAAATGTGATTTTCACTATGAACAGAGGGAAAAGATCGCATTGGAATTTTAGGCAAATCCGAACCGGTCAGAAATAGAGAATGGCGGAGTGGAACCCCATGGTGAGAACTCCTCACTTTTATTTTATTTTCTAGTTTAAAATATATACTAGGATGCAGACGGTGCTTAGCAGCACCCGACACCCGTCGTCCACAGACCATGGATGACTTGTTTGTTTGATTGATGTGTTGTGAAAATTGATTGTGTGATGTGGAATGAATAAATATTTTATAGCTAAAAATATAATTTTTAACGTGTATATAAAATAAATATTTATAAACAAATAGGACGATTTGTTTATATACACACATTTGACTGATATTGATTGGGACGATAAATTTTACACATCGCCCAACGGCACAGATAAAACCTGTGTTTGATTGTTTGAAACACCACACGGGTATTGGGATGATATTGGACATACACTAATCCCAAAAATTAGTTGTATGTCAATCGATTGGTTGACAAGCTGTGTAAGCGTTAAATATTTGTATTTGATGCTTACACAGTGTAGAATGCACTCTGGATGATGGATTGTTGTTTTCATTGTTGTTATACACATTTGTTGTGTCAAATCCATATAATCAAATTATATGGTAATTGACTGTGTCTGATTCCAGTTCAGAAAGAAAGATATTTTAAAATAACGATTATTTTAAAATAACGAATATTTTCAAACAATATTCAGAAAAGAATCAAAATCTGATTTTGATGTCCGATTTGGGATGGCACGAATATATTTAAATATATATAGCCGTGTTGATTAGATTAACGCCATTTTGACATGGACTATATTTATATCGATTTTATTCATTTTTATAATGAATATCGAAAAGGAATTGATTTCAAAATCTAATGTTTTTAAAATATTATCATTTATATATCGATGATATGGAATATTCAACTTTGATTAGAAATTGAATAGGAAGTTGAAATCGTTTTGAAAACGAATTTAAAACGATTTATAAAATACGTTTTAAAAGGAAATCGACGAAATATTATATATATATATATATATATATATATATATATGTAATGGCCTGAATAGAACGTGCCGCGCTGCGGCAGTTCGCGAATTTCGACCACTGACTTCGAATGGACATTACGGGAGATCCGGCCGTCGGATTCTCCTAAAACTGGAACCGTTGGGTTCGTATCAAAAAGAGCTTTCTAACGAATGTCAGAAATTAGAAATCTAACAGTTGGATTTGGAATTATGTCCAAATAAAATTTGGAAAAGGTCGTTGTAAGTGCAGTTTAATGGCCGCTTAGGGAAATCGACTGTACGGGCCTGGATAAAATTATTAAAAATATCAATAATTAGTGTAAAATCATAAGAAGTGATTTGGAAAGAATTGGGATGAAAAAATTCCATATTTGAAAAGACAAAAATAGATTTTTAACGAAATGAACTAGTTTTGAACTAGAATAATAAATCCAATATTTTTAAAATAAATAAATTGGATTTGAAATGGTTTTGAAGATAACCGGAATTCCAATATATAAATTGGAAATGGATTTGAATCGAAATTGTCTTCGGAATATTTCGATGTTGGATTTCGTGATTATACAGATATTTTTATTGAAATTTGAAAGATATATTTATATCATTATTTCCAATACGATATTTTTTGGTCGTAGAATTTGATATTGAATATAAGCCGATATAATTTCTATTCAGAGCCTTGTATTTATTATCAAATGGGATTTGGGTTTGTCGTGAATGGTGTCTTCATTAACACTATTCTTAAACCCAATTGAGAAAAAGATTAAATCTTTTTATTTAGATTTAATGAAGTATACCAATTAAATAATATTTAATTGGAATTGAATTGGAATTGATTTTTGGGTTTATCGTGAACGGTGTTTTAAATAACACTTGTTCTTTAACTCAATAATTAATGGAATGTGAATTGGGTTTGTTGTGAACTGTGTTTTAACGACATTCGTTCTTTAACTCGATTTACAATGAAATGTGGTTTGGAATTTATAAATCTTTTGTTAAGATTTAGAGGAGATTTTCCAAAGTAATGTTTTCCAGTTTAATAAAATAAATTGGAATTGAATGGTATTCGATTCGGTAATAATCGAGGTGAGCTTCTGTAGAGGAAGACTGTTAATATATATGGAATTTAAAAGGCCTTTTCGTTATTCCATTTATATTATCGGTTGGATATGGAAGTTCATATCGATTATATATATTGATATGTTTTCCGTGAAAATTCCATTGTTAATGGAATGAGATTTTGGGTTTATCGTGAGCTATGTTTTAAGTGACACTAGTTCTTTAACCCAGGTAAAGATTAGATTAATTTCTTAACCTTGAAAAAACATTAAGTAACGATTTTTGGAGATTAAAATTGAATTAGAGTTTTAATGAATCTTTAATTAGATTGAAAAGTGAATGTGATAATTAAAATTATCAATTCAGGAAAATGATCGAGAATGGAGTATCACCAGTTTTGCTCCAAGCGATAGTTAAATCTTTAATTAGATTTGAACGGGAAATGGTAATTAAATTTACCGATAACACCGTTGTGTTAGATATGGAATATTGCCAGTTTTGCTTCATGGGATGAATAGGTTGGGATTGGGAAATATAATAAATGATTCCTTCGGTAAGATTCGCTAATCCCGACTAGTTTGGATAAACTTTAAAATGGTTTAAAATTGTGAAAAGAATATTTGAATAAAAGAATATTCTAGATTGGAATGAGGCGTATGTTGTGTTTGTGTAACACTTGTTTATAAAATACGTGAGTTATTCGGAAAGGTCGGGTTTATCCCATTCTGAATAACTATTACGACGATATGTCGAAGATGAAGATGGTGGTTGAAGACCGGAGGTCTTCACGTCGTTTGGATAATTACTGATGATCTTGATTGGGACGTACACCCAAGAGGAGGGAATCAGTTGGTGATCATCCATACGTACTTGGAGATCGATGGATATGCGAGGTATAAGGTTCCTCCGGTTTCGTTCAGACCCAGAATGGACTTGTAAATGGACTATGTGTCTGACATGGGATTTTGTCATGTGTTGATTGATCACTATTAAATATACATCTGCTTGGTGAAGGGGAATTTATTCCCTTACTTCACCCTTCTCTGAGATGTACGGGATCAGAGGTTGTATATCGATAGGCATCAGTCGCATTGAGTGAATTGCATGTGTGGCATGCTGAGATGCAAATGATCAAGGCTTTTGTTGAAAAGCAGAGCCTTGTGGTTGATGATCAAAGCATAGCTTTAATATAGTGCTGCTTTGTGTAGCGTTAATTCGCGAGCCTCACACCCCGTTGTGAACCAAAAACAGGAGAGGACATCAGGGAGGGCATGCGTTTCCTTCTAGCTAGAAGTGACGTTAGTGGTTTTACATGCCCTGACGAGTTTGACTTATGTGGATTGTCGGAATGTGAGGTGCCTCAGTTATGTCGGTCGATACGGGACCGATGGAGTCATTCGTTGGCTCATTTACGCCCCATAGGGCGGGGAAACGCATGTTCAGGGTTTAAGTTTAATCCACTCCATGTGGACTGGCCTTGAGGATCCAAGGTGCAGTTGCGGCTGTTCCTAAGACACGGGCTAGAGCGTCTCGAAGCGGTAAGGATGATCCCTTGCCTCGGTTCACAGATGGAAATCCAACTTCCAATACGACATTTTGCGGTTTTGATTTTAAACCTATATATGGCGACATAGTGGTATGAGGCACTTATGCCATCTATGATTGATACTTATGATTGAAATTGTTTTGTCACTATGCACTTATAATAGTATCAAGTGATTTGTTCTAACATACCAAGCATGTTTGACTATTATAAGGGAAAACCCTATCCTTCGGCTTGCGTTGCATTGTGTGATAGGACCTGGGTCTTATAATAGCTTCATTTTTCCAAAAAACATTGCGCTGTTTTGTTATTTGCACTGGTATTCTTAGGAGGAAAACCGTTCCATGTTATATTGCGTGGTCCCTTGACATATCTAATTTAAAGTAAAGTTTCAAATTACTGTTTTAGTTCTCACACCAGTCACATGACTGACCTGGAGTGTATTGTTTTAACCTAAACTCTGGGTGCCCCTATTTTCCACAAGGGTAGCTAGTAGTTTTGGTTTTGCAGACTTATATTCACAGGATCCTGGTTTATAGCTGGAACGATACTCGGAAAGCTCTATATCTGTGTCCTACTTTCAGTTGTGTTTTGTATTATTTTTCCGCTACTATGTAATGTAATTTGAATCTCTGATATTTTTCTGATGTACATTATTTGTTAATACTCTGTATATTCTTGTATTCTAATGGAATCGTTGTAATAAGCAATGAAATGTTCTTCTGTTTGTGTTCTGATCCGTCTTCTCCTCAAAGCAATCCATGATTTCCCATAAGGGGCATTTCGGGTTGTTATAGCATCGTTAAATTAATTTAGCTATTTTTATATAAATAAAAATAGAGATAAATCGTTATTAAATATTATTAACGATTTTTAAACTATATATATATGCAAGTATCATTTGAAAAGACCGAGCTAAATCTCATTTCAAATGATTATACAATGATCTAAATCGAAGATATTGAAGATGGCGATTGAAGACCGGCGATCTTCACATCGAATGGACAACTACTGATGGCCGACATTGGTTACCTTCGAGTAAAGGGTTAAAGTGGTAGTTATCCAGACGTACTTGTTGATTATCTGGATGAGCGAGCACCTCTCTTCCGTATTGGACATACGGGACGTGGAATAAGGTGACTTCGGTTTCGTTCAGACCCAGAACGGACATGTAAATGGATGTGTGTCCTACATTGGATTTCATTCCATGTAAGTTGATTTCTACTTAATATATATTTGTTGGTGGTGAAGAATTTATTCTCTTACTTAACACCCTTCTTTGAGACGCATGAGCTCAGAGGTTATATATTGGAAGTTATCGATCGCATGGCGTGAATTGTCAATGTGACTTGCCAAGATGCAATTGATCGAGGCTTTTGTTGAAAAGCAGAGCCTTGTGGATGATGATCAAAGCATAGCCTATTTCGGCATAGCTTTGTGTATAACGTTACCTCGCGAGCCTCACACTCTGGTAAGAAACGGGACAAGGGAACACAGGGAGTGCACGCGTTTTTTTCTAGCTAGAAGTGGTATTAGGGTTTTGCAAGCCCTGACATTTTACTTATGTGGTTGATGGAATGAGGTGCCTCAGATTTATTGGTCGATAGTGACAATTTTATAGGTTCAATAGGACCGGGAAACGTGTGTTCATGAGTTGCCAATCCACTAAGGTATATTTATGGACCGGCCCTGCAGGATCCAAGGGTTCACTACGGGGGATCCTGAGACATTACTAGAGTGTCTCGAATCGGTAAGGAGATCGTCCCTAGCCTTGACTCATGATGGAAACCCAATTTCCAATACGACATTATGGTTTTGATTTTAAACTTATACATGGAAACATAGTAGGATGGGGTACTATGACATCTAGGATTGATACATTTACTTGGAAGTATTTTAAAACTGATTACACACTAATAATAATATGAAAATATTATTTTATACGTATCAAGCATGTTTGATCATTATAAGGTAAAACTCTATCCTCCGGGTTGCGTTGCATTGTGTGATGGGACTTGTGTCTTATAATGATTTCATTTTTCTAAAAAACATTGCGTTGTTTTTGAATAAAAATTTATTAAACATATGCACAGGCAATCCAATGGAGTAAACCCGTTCCGCGTTAGCGGCGTGGTCCTGTGATGAGCCATATTGTTAGTTAAGAAAGATTTCTCATACCAATCCCATGACTCACTCGTAGTTTGTTTCACTTTGATAACTCAGGTGCCCTCTTTTCACACGGGTAGCCAAGTGACAGGTTTAGGTATGGATACATTTTGGATTGGATCTTGCTTAAGGAAGAAGATGAAGAACATTTTCCTTTTATCTTTTATTTGCCTTTGAGACATTTAGACATTATTGATCCATGATGTATTTGATGGAGTTGAGACTTATTTCTCTTTTTGCTGAGACTTCTATTTGATAAGTGTATCCTGTAACTGCTTACTCTGATGTCTTTGATGTTATGATGTGATGATATTTCTATTTCCGCTGCAATGATTTATGTGTTATGCTATTATCTGAGATCTGCTATTGTTGTAATTATATTATACTCCTATGATTATCCTTACTTTCGTACTACAAAAGTTTGGGGTCGTCACAGTTGGTATCAGAGCTAAAGGTTAACTTTAGCTTCGGAGTATAACATTTTTTAAAAATAATTCGTCTAGATAGAATCAGTAGTATTCTAAGACAAGTAGGTCATTATAGATAGGATTAGTAATATCCTAGAATGAGCACAGCAGAATATTACATATTAATCAGTCATTACATCATTATCATCTTATCATATGTCTCTGTTTTAACCATTCCTTTAAAATTATCACTTCTGTTAGTCTGACTCTTTCCTTGATGGTACAGAACTAACTAGATAATGAGCACTAGAGCGAGAGCTAAAGCCCAAGGCAGCGGTGGGGCTAGAGGATCAGTAAGAAATGAGACTCCCACAGCTCAGAGAAGCCCACTCCCGAGGCTGTAACACTACTCCATCCCCATAACCATTTGACTTGGATAAAGTGGCCAAGAAGTTCAGAAACTTAGGAGGCACATCATTTACCGGGTGAGAGACAGTGATTGAGGCACAAGCATGGCTGAAGAACTGCGAGAAAATATTTGGAGGCCTGGAATTGGAAGATCATCACAAGCGCTTTGTGGAATCATGGCTGTTGAAAGACGAAGCTGAAAATTGGTGGGATACAGTCAAAATTGTCAATAATAAGGCCGACATGTCTTGGGCCCGATTCAAAGAACTCTTCAACGATAATTTTATCCCTCCGCAGGAAGTAGAGCTGCTCCACGATCAATTGGCCAATCTACAGCAGGGAGATATGACTATTTCAGGATATGTGCATAAGTTTGAGGAACTCTCACGCTACGGTCCAGAATTATTTCAGGAACCAGTGCAGAAGAACAAAAGTTTCATCAATGGCCTCTCCAAGAAATATTTGAACAGAGTCACAGCCCACATCAAGCTCCTCTTTAATAAAGTGATCGAGATGGCTTGTCGCTATGAGGATAATGACAGAAATGCACAGCAGGAGCGTGAGAAGAATCGGAATAATAACAAAAGAAAGCTAGCTGACAGGAAAGCAGAGGCGAGCAATTTTTCTACCGCCAAACCCCAAGGGAAAAAGAAAAGAGACAAATCCAAAGTGAGATGCTTCAATTGTCAGAAGCTAGGACACTTTGACTACAAATGCCGAGCTCCAAAAAGGCCAAGGAGAAATGATTCTAGGCCTAGTGAAAGTTCTCAAGATAAGAGGGAGTGCTATAATTGTCACCAGAAGGGGCACATCAAGCCAAACTGCCTGTTGCTGAAGAATTCTTAGGTGGCGCATGTCTACGATAGAGCGGCTGCACCGGCTTCTTCTACGGAAGCAGGTAAATCCGATGTTTTAGGAGGTACTCTTAACATTAAGAACATTCCTATTACGGTATTGTTTGACATTGGTGCGTCAAGAAGTTTTATTTCTAGTGACACGATTAAAAAGCTAAAACTCAAACCAAGAAAACTTAAAGAATCGATTAGAGCCCATAGTCCGATAGGAGGTTCACTTATCCTCGACCAGTATTATAGAGTGCATGTTTCTTATTCTTACTTCCGCTTCCCTTTTGACTTGATCGTTATGAGTTTTTCTAGATATGATATCATACTTGGGCTAGATTGGCTAACAAAGTATGAGGCTGAGTTACTATGCACTGAAAGGCTAGTCAGAATTAAAACCAAATTTGGAGATATTATTGTTATTCCATGCCACGGCTCAGCCACAGATAGGAAAGAATTCTGGTCTTCTCTAGAAGTTACTCCTGCTTCTATTGAGGATATTCCTGTCGTCAAAGATTATACGGATGTGTTTGAAGAAGTTAATAGCTTACCTCCGCGCAGAGAAATAGACTTCGGGATTGACTTAGTTCTGAATGCAAGACCCGTTGTGCATCCTATTAGGAAAATGACATTGAAAGAAAAGGAGGAGCTGAGCAATCAAAGTAAGCAACTTTTGTGGAAGGGTCTGATCAGGTCTAGCTTCTCAAACTGGGGTGCAGCAGTGGTGTTTGTCCCAAAATCAGACGGTACCCTCAGACTATGTGTGGACTACCGTGACCTAAATAAGTAGACGTAGAAAAATAAATATCCACTGCCATGCATTGATGATCTGTTGGACCGCTTGAATGATGCACAAGTATTCTCTAGGATGGACCTAGCTACAGATTTCCATAAATTACACATTACCGAAGAATGTGTTCCTTTGATAGCTTTCAGAGGGCCAGACTTATTCTATGAATTGCTAGTAATGCCCTTCGACTTACACAATGCTCCAGCATACTTTGTCGATCTGATGAATAGAGTATTCCGAGATGTTTTAAATAAATTCGTGCTGGTTTTCATCGATGATATCTTAATTTTTCTAAATCCACTACTGAGCATGAAAAGAATCTAAAAGAAGTTCCGGAGATTTTGAGAAAGAATGTGTTGAAAGCTAAATTCTCTAAATATATATTCTGGCAAGAAGAGGTAAAATTCCTCGGTCATGTTGTATCAAAGAAAGACATTTCAATAGATCCAGGAAAAATCTCAGCCATCCAAGATTGGAAGCAGCCTAGCACCCCTATAGAAGTCAGAAGTTTCTTAGGACATGCTGACTATCATTGGAAATTCGTTAAATATTTTTCGAAATTATCTTGTCCATTAACGAAGCTGGCTAAGAAGCATACAAAGTTCGTTTGGACACCCGAATGTGAGGCAGCTTCCCAAGAGCTGAAACGGAGGTTGACCACTGCTCCTGTGTTGAGCATTATTGATGGCAATCGGGATTTGAAAGTCTGGACAGATGCTTCTATTGAAGGTTATTCCTTTTATCTAAACAAATAATGTCAGAAATGACATTTTTAATGACAAATCTCATTTTAACATGTTATCCTTTTATCTATTTAAGGAATTGGTGCGGTGTTAATGCAAAGGGACAAAGTAGTTGCATATGCTAGCCGCCAGTTGAAACCACATGAGAATAAATACCCCACTGATCATGATCTTTAGTTGATGGCCATTGTATTTGCACTAAAGATATGGCGGCACTATCTCTTGGGTGAGAATTTCGAACTGTATACTGATCACAAATCCTTGAAGTATCTGTTCACCCAAAGAGATTTGAACTTGAGGCAGCAATGTTGGGTTGAATTTCTTGCGGCCTATGACCTAGACATCTTATATACTCTAGGAAAAGCCAATGTTGTAGCCGACGCGCTCAGCAGGAAGAATGCAGATTGCGCCAATCTTATCATCGCCAGTCTTATTGTTATGCGTACATTAATGGATAAGATCTCTGCTCTTCAGAAAGATGATAAATTCATTCAGATGATTAGTGAGAAATTTCAAAAGGGCGAAGCGTCAAGCTTCCAAATAGACAGCAAGGGGACCCTTAGACTGCAAGGGCGAATATGTGTGCCAGATATTCCTAAGCTAAAAAGGGAAGTTATAGATGAATGTCACAAATCTAGCTCAGCATCCTTCCAGGAGTAAGAAAGATGTATCATGATCTTAAGCGTACCTTTTGATGGAAGGCGATGAAGAGGGACATTTCCATATATGTTGCTAGATGTCCCACCTGCCAGCAAGTCAAAAGCGATCAGCAGAAGCTAGCAGGATTGTTGCAACCGCTAGAGGTTCCAAGTTGGAAGTGGGACCAAATTTCTATGGACTTTATTGATGGATTGCCCTGAACTAGGAAAGGCAATGACAGTATATGGGTGATTGTAGATCGTTTCACGAAGATTGCCTATTTTATCCCTGTCAAATCTAATAGAACAGCTCGAAGTCTGGGGCAGCTTTATTTCAGAGAGATTGTCATACTACATGGAGTTCCTACTAGCATCGTTAGTGATCGTGATCCTATATTTGCTAGCAAATTCTGGGAAGCTTTCTAAGAAGAGCTTGGGACCAAATTGAATATGAGCACCGCTTATCATCCTCAGACAGACGGCCAGACTGAGAGGGTGAACCGCATATTGGAAGACTTGTTGCGAGCATGCATTCTTGATTTCAGCGGGTCATGGGAAGATCACTTGCACTGGTTGAATTCTCTTATAATAACAGTTACCAACCAAGCTTGCAGATGTCGCCATTCGAAGCGTTATATGGCAGGCCATGCAGATCTCCCGCATGTTGGGTGGAAACCGGCAATCGATTAGTGTTGGGTCCCGACATGATTCGTGAAGCATCAGATAAAGTTGATTTCATTAAGAAGCGATTGCTGGCTGCTCAAAATCGACAGAAGAGCTATGCAGACTCACGAAGAAGGGATTTAGAATTCTCTGTTGGAGATTATGTATACTTGAGGGTTTCCCTACTGAGAGGTGTAATTCGGTTTGGGAAGACTGGGAAATTGGCGTCGAGATTCATTGGTCCATTTCCTATTCTCGAAAGGATTGGAACCCTTGCTTATAGGGTGCAATTGCCTGACTGGTTGCCAGCGGTACATGATGTATTCCATGTGTCTCAACTCTGGAAGCATGTTCATGATCCAGACTTAGTTGTGGAGGAAGCAGCACAACAAGTTTTGGAGATTACCCCAAGTTTAGCAGTGAGAAGGGAGCCAGTGAAAATTGTTGGCAAAGAGACCCGAGTTCTGAGGAACAAGAGGATCCACCTAGTCAAAGTGCAGTGGAGCGGGATCCTAGAGACTATACATGGGAGACTGAGGATAGCATCAAACAGGCTTATCCCAAGTGCAAAGTGGACATCTTCGAGTAACTCTTGTGTTAAGGTATATGTACAATACCTTGCATTTTCTGTTTTGTTTCCTACTTTACTATTGTTTCCTTTTCGGGGACGAAAAGCTTTTAAGTGAGGGAGATTGTAACAACCCAGAAAATCAGAACCAATTTAAAATTTTTATTTTGGCTATTTCAATGAATTTTGAGTAGTTAAAATAATTATTTTAAATAATAACAATTAAAAAATTAGTTAAATCGAAGTTTGAATGAATGTATTTATTTTAATTTTAAAAGGAATTAAAAATAGCACGATAGTTTGAAAGGTTGAATCTGAACTTTGAATGAATGTCGTACAGGATTCAAAATAAAATGGATTTTAGTGAAACCAAAAATATCTCAATCTGTTTAAAAATATATTTCCAACGAATCCGAAAAATCAAAATTTCATAGCGGGAATAAAAAGTTATGGCCATGTAATGACCCGCATCTTCAGCTGTATAATAATTAATTTATTTAACTATTGAAATGGTGGTATAGTGAATTAAATGGTCATGGAATTAAATAATGATGAATATTTAATTAAAATGATAAATTAAATAATATATTTAATTCTGAAATAATCAAAATTGGCTGAAATGACGATATGGTGTGAACTGGATAATCTGTGATATTTAATTCAGTTTAGAATTTAAGTAGAATAGCGAATATATTATATAAACGACAGTTTGAACGTAGAGTTATAATATAATTAAAATCGAGTTTGAAATGGTGCTGCAGTTCGTAAATTGGCGATTCGAACTTCAACTGAATGTACAGGATTCGTTTAAGCCGGATTTCTGTGAAACAAGAAATGTTTGGAGCTGGTGGAATATATCTTTCTAGTGGAAGAGAAAAATCGGGATTTCGTTGTGTAGATTTTGATTCACGTCCAAATCAAATTTCAGAAAAGTCGCTGTGGAATTCCTTTACAATTTATAAAGAAATTATTTATATTTTAAAAAAGGAATTTCAATATAAATCGAATATCGGGTTGACCCAGATTGAAATATCAAGTTAGAAATTAATATAGGAATATTTTAGTGTTGTATGGTATTCCACTGTGAATATATACGATAATATAAATTTATTTATATTTAATTTAATTATATTTAAATATATTTATATATTTAAATGGGTCATTCAGAGCTGTAAAAATAAGTCACTTTTGCAAACGAAGTCGGAATTCGACGAAACTAATTTTGTTGGATTCGTAACGTTAAATTATTGTTAGAATTCAATTTCCGTGATTTTTGAAGTCAGTATGTGGACGTACGAGATTTTAAAGTGAAAAATAGTCGATAAATTGACCTTTAAAAATACGTTGTGTGAGCATACGAAGTCGAAATTCGACGAAACTAGTTTCGTTGGGTCAGTGATGTCGAACAGAAGGTGTATGTCTGATTTCGTGATTTTTAGGTATTGTATGTGACCGTGTTAGATTTTAGAAAGCAAGAACGAATTTAAATTGAAAATAAAAATAAAATATCAATACAAATATCTACTTTAATGAACTAAACAAAGGCCACGTTGCTTATCTTCCTAACCACACGCTCAGTGATTTAAAACGCACACCAATCTCATTTCACCAGAACACAAACGCAAGAAACAGGAAAAAGAAAATTCAAAGAAACTCAAAACATATTCTAAAAATCATGAGATCATTGTGGTTGCAATCGCCATAACCTCCCCTAAAAGCTCATACCACTTTTGTTTGGTTCGACGCCAGTTCAGGCGTTTTGGTTTATGAATCGAGATCTAGGGTTCCTCTTCTCTCGAAATTTGAGCATCGTTTGGTGAAATAAGGATTGCGTTGGATTTGTGGAGTGATTTAGCACCTACACGCTAAAAATTAGGGGTTTCGGTGTTGAAGGGCATCGCAGGTTACTGTACAGTGGAAAATGTCGCACTGGGTTATTGGGCGACGAGTTGAACGAGAAGTACATATGTAGAAAGAGGATTGAAGGGGATGATTTTTGGTGATTTTTATTTGAATCCTTATGAAGGGGAGATGGGGGGATTTGCCGTGGAATCTTCGGCAGTGGGCGTTGAATGAGGAAGTCGCTTTTACCTGGGTGAACTCGAGTTCATCGTGGATGGTGCGGTTTCGTAGAGGAGAGGAAGACGAGAATGGTGATAAGTTTTGCTTGATTTTAAGAAGATCATAGAGAGGGTAATGTTGTGACGGCAAGGAATTTCGCTCGGTCCGAACCAGTCGCTAAACCGATCCAGGCCGTTCGAAACGCCCTATCGTTTGAGAACAGGACAAAACAGAACGCATACAGAAGAACATTTCATTGTATATTACAACAATGCATCAGAATACAAGAATATACAGAGTACGGATGAATATTACACAGAAATAACAGAGATTTAAATTACATTTAAATACATAGCAGCGGAAAATAATACAATAAACAACTAGAAAAGATATACGGATACAAAGCTTTCTGGATATCGTTCCAGCTGTAAACCAGGATCCTGTGAATATAAATCTGCAAAACCAAAACTACTAGCTGCCCGTGTCAAAATAAGGGCACCCAGAGTTTAGGTTAAAACAATAAACTCCAGGTCAGTCATGTGACTGGTGTGAGAACTAAAACAGTTATTAATCTTTATTTTAAAGATAGGTAAATCAAGGGACCACGCCGTATAACACGGAACGGGTTTCCTCCCAAGAGTACCAGTGCATAAAACAAACAGCGCAATGCTAAATAAAGAAAGATGAAGCTGTTATAAGACCCAGGTCCTATCACACAATGCAACGCAAGCTGGGGGATAGGGTTTTCCCTTATAACAGCCAAAGAATGCTTGATACGTTTAAAACAAATCATTTGATACTATAATAAGTGCATAGTGTATAAAACAACTTCAAATCATAAGTATCAATCATAGGCGACATGAGCGTCCCATGCCACTATGTCGCCATATATAGGTTTACAAATTAAAACCGCAAATGTCACGTATTTGGAAATTGGATTTCCGTCTATGAACCGAGGCAAAAGATAGTCCTCAACCGTTTTCGTGACTGCCTAGCCCGAGCCACAGGGTCAGAGCGCATCGACCCTTGGATCGTCAGGGCCGGTCCACACGGAGTGGATTAAAATGCCTGAACATGCGTTTCTCTGCCCTATGGGGCGTAAACGAGCCAACTAAATGACTCCATCGGTTCGAGAACGACCGATCAATCCGAGGCGCCTCGCAACAGCAACAACCACATAAGTCAAACTCGTCAGGGCGTGTAAAACCACTGACGCCACTTCTAGCTAGGAAGAAACGCATGCCCTCCCTGACGTCCTCTCCCGTTTTTGGTTCATACCGGGTGTGAAACTCGCAAATCAACGTTACACAAAGCTATGCCACAAAGGCCTTGCTTTGATCATCACCACACGACTTTGCTTTTCAACAGAAGCCTTGATCATTTGCATCTTAGCATGCCACACAGGCAAACCATCCTATGCAACCGATATCAGTCACACAGAATGAAATCCGATGTCAGACACACAGTCCATTTACAAGTCCGTTCTGGGTCTGAACGAAACCGGAGGCACCTAGTACCCCGCATATCCATCGATCTCCAAGTACGTCTGGACGATCACTAACTGTTTCCATCTTCTTGGGTGTACAGCCCAATCAAGATCATCAGTTATCACCCAAACGACGTGAAGACCTCCGGTCTTCGACCATCGTCTTCATCTTCGACTTATCGTCGTATCAGTTATTCAGAATGGGATAAACCCGGTCTTTCCGAATAACTCGCGTATATATTATAAAAGTGTTACACAAACACAACATACGCCTCATTCCAATTCATTAGTCGCTAACCGTAAATTAATCAAGAGAATAATTCCCCGAATATTAACCCCGAAGGCCGAAACCAACATCAGATCAATATCCAGAAAACCATTCTGCTTGGCCAACCGACAGTTAGTTTCTAAATTTCACATTCATAGGGAAAGGTTCCCATTAATTTTATCCAAGATAAATTCTTGAATTTATTCTTTAATCTATTTTTGAATATCAATTCAAACTAGTCGGGATTAGCGAACCTTACCGAAGTAATCATTTGTTTTAATTTCCCAATCCCAACCTATTCATCCCATGAAGTAAAACTGGTAATACTTCATATCTAACACCACAGTGTTATCGGTAAATTCAATTACCATTTCACGTTCAAATCTAATTAAAGATTTAACTATCGCCTGGAGCAAAACTGGTGATACTCCATTTTCGATTTTTTTTCAATCTAATTAAAGATTCATTAAAACTCCACTTAGTTTTAATCTTCGACTGGGTTAAAGAATCAGTGTCATTTAAAACACGGTTCACGATAAACCCAAAATCACATTCCATTAATTATCGGGTTAAAGAACAAGTGTTATTTAAAACACTGTTCACGATAAACCCAAAAATCACATTCCATTAATTATCGGGTTAAAGAACAAGTGTTATTTAAAACACTGTTCACGATAAACCCAAAAATCAATATCAATTCAATTCCAATTAAATATTATTTAATTGGTACACTTCATTAAATCTAAATAAAAAGATTTAATCTTTTCTCAACTGGGTCCAAGAACAGTGTTAGTGAAGACACCATTCACGACAAACCCAAATCACATTCGATATTCAATACAAGGCTCTGAATAGAAAATATATCGGCTTATATTCAATATCGAATTCTACGACTAACAAATGTCGTATTGGAAATAATGATATCAATATATATCTTTCAAATTTCCATAACAACACCTGTATAATCACGAATTCCAACATCGAAATATTCCGAAGACAATTTCGATTCAAATCCACTCCAATGCAATCATTGGAAATTTTGGTTATTTTTAAAACCCTTTTCGAATTCAATTTATTTATTTAAAAATAAATAGAATTATAATTCTAGTTCAAAACTAGTTCATTTCGATAAAAATCCAATTTTATCTTTTCAAATATGGAGTTTTTCATCCCAATTCTTTCTAAATCATTTCTTATGATTTTACACAAATTATTGCTATTTTTAATAATTTTATCAAGGCCCGTACAGTCGATTTCCATCAATGGTCATCGAACTGCACTTACAGCGACCTTTTTCGAATTTGATTTGGACGTATCTCCAAATCCAACCGTTAGATTTCAAATTTCTAACATTCATTAGAAAGCTCTTTTCGATACGAACCCAACGGTTCCGGTTTTAGGAGAATCCGACGGTCGGATCTCCCGTAATATCCGTTTGAAATAAATGGTCGAAATTCGCGAACTGCCGCGGCGCGGCGCGTTCTATTCAGGCCATTATATTATATATATAATATATATATATAATATTTCATCGATTTCTATTTAAAACGAATTATATAAATAGTTTTAAAATCGTTTCAAAAGCTATTTCAACTTCCATTTCAATTCAAAGCAAAATTGAATTCTTCTTTATAAATTCGTTTCAAAATTCATTTCTATTCAATTCAAATTCATTTCGAAATCGTTTTCAATTCAATTCATTTCGAAATCGTTTTCAATTCAATTCATTTCGAAATCGTTTTCAATTCAATTCATTTCGAAATCGTTTTCAATTCAATTCATTTCGAAATCGTTTTCAATTCAATTCATTTCGAAATCGTTTTCAATTCAATTCATTTCGAAATCGTTTTCAATTCAATTCATTTCGAAATCGTTTTCAATTCAATTCATTTCGAAATCGTTTTCAATTCAATTCATTTCGAAATCGTTTTCAATTCAATTCATTTCGAAATCGTTTTCAATTCAATTCATTTCGAAATCGTTTTCAATTCAATTCATTTCGAAATCGTTTTAAAATTCATTTCATTTCGAAATCGTTTTCAATTCAATTCGTTTCGAAATCGTTTTCAATTCAATTCGTTTCGAAATCGTTTTAAAATCGATATAAATATCGTTCACGTCAAAATGGCGTCAATCTAATCAACACGGCTTCATATATTGATATTTTCAAATATTCCATTTCGAATATTTCTTTTTCAAAAATTTCCCTTTCTAAACTGGAATGAGGCCCAATCAATTACCATATAAAATTTATTATATGGATTTTCACACAACACATGTATATAATAACATTGAAAAATGATCAACCATCAACCAAAGTGCACTACACTGTATAAGCATCAAATAAAGATATCTAACGCTTATAACAGCCTGTCAATCAATCGATCGACATATTTAATCAATCAGGATGAGTGAACTTCAAGTTTTATCCCAACACCCGTGTGGGGTTTCAAACAATCAAACACAGATTTTAGTTGTGCAGTTGGGCGATGTGTAAAATTTATCGTCCCAATCAATGTCATTCAAATAAGTGTACATAAACAAACCATCTGGTTTGTAAATGAATATTTATTTATTCACTTCACTATTTTCATATTCACGTTAAAAATTATATTTTTAACGATAAAACATTTTATTTCAACCTATGAATTTCTATTCAATTCATTTATTCAATAAAATGATATTTTTATTTTTCTAACATATTTTAGAAAATTTCGGCGGCATAACGGCATGATACTAGAAACGGGACAAGGTCTAGCCTTATCCCCGGTCTAGTGAAGGCCCACGCCATTCACACATCAATCATATCAATTTCATTTCACCAAAACAATCAAATCCCAATCAAATAATCTAACCAACTACACAACCAATCAAACAAGTCCAAGGTCTGTGGACGGGTGTCGGGTGCTACTAAGCACCGTCTGCATCCTAGTATATATATATATATATAACTAGAAAAATTAAATTGAAAGGTGAGAAATTCTCACCGATAGCTATCCTAGCTCCACGGCACTTCTAATGCAGGAAATCTTCGCCAACTCGCCTTTTTGTCGCTTTCGCCCGTATTCTCTACATATGTAAAAGTCGAATTTTTACTTCGCTATTCAGTATATAAAAATCATATTTTTATTTCGAAGTTCAATATATAAAAATTCCATTTTTTCTATCGAAGTTCAATATATAAAAATTCCATTTTTCTATCGAAGTTCAATATATAAAAATTCTATTTTTCTATCTAAGTTCAATATATAAAAATCGACTTTTTCTATCGCTATGTCAAATAGATAAAAATTATATTTTTATCACGCTATTTTCCACATAAAGATTTCGCCTTTTCTAAAATAAAGATTTAGCCTTTTCAAAAAATAAAGTTTTCGCCTTTATAAAAATAAAGTTTTCGCCTTTATAAAAATTACCACTTTATCTCAACGTATATGAAATAAAAATCAAATTTTTATTTCGCTACATATACAAAGATGATATTTTTATATTCTCTATCCTATAAAGATTATATTTTTAATACCTTAAAAATATAAAAATCATATTTTTAATCTCCTATCCTATCAAAATTATATTTTTATTCTTTCTATTAATTAAGAGAAATCTCGTCTTTTATCTATTAAAAATCTAAACTTTTCCATTTTAAAATCTGTTTTTAATCATTTTAAAAATCTGGTTTTAATCATTTTAAAAATCTGGTTTTAATCATTTTAAAAATTTGGTTTTAATCATTTTAAAAATCTGGTTTTAATCATTTTAAAAATCTGGTTTTAATCATTTTAAAAATCAGGTTTTAATCATTTTAAAAATCTGGTTTTAATCATTTTAAAAATCTGTAAAAATCAGTTCTTTTCATAAGGAAATCACTTAAATAACATATAAACCAAATAAACAAACTAAGTAAATAAAATAAATTAAAACTTACAATTTTTCAGCGAAGAAAGAGGGAGGGTCTGAGGTGTGTCACTGAAGAGATGCGGTTGGGGCTGATGCCGTGGGCTTGGGCGCTGGGTTTGGGTGTGGTTCAGGCGGGATTAGGAGGAAGGATGGTCTGGAGGAGGGAGAGAAGATGCAGAGGGGCGCGAGGAGGAGATCGGTGGACTAGAGAGGGCGCGGAGGTGCTGGAAGGTGGCAATGACCTGCGGCATCGAAGGTGGGGCCTTCAGTGGCCAGCGTCGAGGGGTTTGGAGGCTGGGATGCTAACGGAGAAAGGGCTCGGGACCACGTCGGTGGCGACGCTCCTGGAGGAGGCGCGATTGGGGCGGCGCCGCGGTCTCCTGGGTCCGTCGCTTTTTTTTTTTTTTTTGGATCGAAATGAAAACGATAGGGGGGGGCCAGAAATATAGGAGAGAGGGGTATTATATTTTTTTTTTTTATTTATTAATTTTTTTAATTCTATCCTAAAGAGTTGAATTTCACATACGACCTCGAAACGAGGCCCACCGCCTGTCGTCCATAGCGTTTTACCCCCATTCCGAACACAATGGGATATGTATCGCAAGTTGATTCGATCGTTTGAATTAGTTTCCGTTGAATTTACATTTAAATCGCTATATTGAATTTTAAACGTACATTTTAAATTACCGGGGTCACATACTAACTCTATAAATTGCAGAAAAATATTTTCTAGCTTCGTATTGACGATACGGTCCTAACAAAACTAGTTTCGTCGAATTCTGAGACCGTTGGAAAAATGGCCAATTTCCAGTCGATTAAAATCAACTGAAATGGTCAAAACACGTTTTCCTATGCCACGCTCACATATTGATTCAGAAAATTATGAAATTTGAAACCTAGCAATAACTTAACCCCACGGACCCAACAAAAGTGGTTTCGTCGAAATCCGAAGTCATTTGCAAAATGTCCATTTTTAAGGGCCTTATATATATAAAAATATATATAAATTCCACAGCGACTATTTCTAATTTTAAACTGGACATATCTTATCATTCCTAAGATGAAATCTCAATTTGTTAACTTCGTTACAAAGATATAGTTAGACAGATTCAAATATTTCTTGTTTCGTTCAATTCTGACTTATATTGAATTCTGTATATTCATTTGAAATTAGAAATCGAATTTTCGAACTACCGCACCATTTTCAATTCCTTTTATAATTATATATATATTCTAACGACGACGTATATAATATATACGTCGAATTCTATTCAAACTAAATTTCACGTCGATATTATTTAAAATAATTCATTTTAAATAATCAAAATTCGCTAAAATTGCCAAAATAAAAATTTCAAACTGGCTCGCATTTTACGGGTTGTTACAATCTCCCCCACTTAAAACTTTTCGTCCCCGAAAAGGAACAAAGTCGAAAGTGGTTTGATCATTCAACTCTACGTTCGATCAGGCTTCCATTCTCCAACTCTTTAGTTTCTGAGAATTTTCAAAACTTCAAAAATTTGGCTAACACCCTAAATTTTTGAAAAATTTCGCCATAACCTCCCCTGCACCGGGAGCATCGGGGAATTTCAAATAGCTTCCCCGGTCTTTCAGATCTCAAAAAGAAAAAGAAGAAGCCAAGCGGCTAGCCAATAGGCTCACAAAATCATCATCACCCAAACAAAACAGTAAATTATGTAGTAAACATGTACCTATTTGTCGGGCAAACAAATTTTATTCTCTGGCTCTAGCCTCCTTGCTATGACCTGTCCAATGTAAGTATATGTATATGCAAGCAAATGCGACCAATTTTCAATATAATCCAATATTTGGTTCCAATTAGGCATAATGGTTAAAATTATCTAACAATTAAACAAACGACACAAACATCAATCAATTAGTGGATTAACGTTTCAAATTCATAATTTTGATATATAGTCAAAAATCAGATTTTTGATGCCAAATCACAACCATGTATTCTAACTATATAAGTTTTGGTTCTCACACCAGTCTAATGGAAATATATAGAAAATCACACCTTCGAAACTCGAATACCAATTCTGATGATGTCTAGACTATCATCAGAATCGTCTCCGGGCGACTAGAGTGTGACTCTATATCTATCCAGTATATTAAAACTTTGAATACACGCGGATCAGACGTATACGCAAAATCTATATATACTGGATTGTCCACATCAATATAAATAAATAATCAAATACGAATAATTGATTTAAATTTTCAAAACAAAGAATGTTTTCATTTGAAAAACATACTCTTCACACTCGTTCTAGGATACTACTGATCCCATCTCTAACGAGTCATTCCAATTGGATATTACTAATCCAATATCTGATGAATTCTTTCGTAGGGTTCTAATGTGTCTTGTTCTCTGCTTTGTAAACCAAAGCTCTGATACCAACTGTGACGGCAAGGAATTTCGCTCGGTCCGAACCAGTCGCTAAACCGATCCAGGCCGTTCGAAACGCCCTATCGTTTGAGAACAGGACAAAACAGAACGCATATAGAAGAACATTTCATTGTATATTACAACAATGCATCAGAATACAAGAATATACAGAGTACGAATGAATATTACACAGAAATAACAGAGATTTAAATTACATTTAAATACATAGCAGCGGAAAATAATACAATAAACAACTAGAAAAGATATACGGATACAAAGCTTTCCGGATATCGTTCCAGCTGTAAACCAGGATCCTGTGAATATAAATCTGCAAAACCAAAACTACTAGCTGCCCGTGTCAAAATAAGGGCACCCAGAGTTTAGGTTAAAACAATAAACTCCAGGTCAGTCATGTGACTGGTGTGAGAACTAAAACAGTTATTAATCTTTATTTTAAAGATAGGTAAATCAAGGGACCACGCCGTATAACACGGAACGGGTTTCCTCCCAAGAGTACCAGTGCATAAAACAAACAGCGCAATGCTAAATAAAGAAAGATGAAGCTGTTATAAGACCCAGGTCCTATCACACAATGCAACGCAAGCTGGGGGATAGGGTTTTCCCTTATAACAGCCAAAGAATGCTTGATACGTTTAAAACAAATCATTTGATACTATAATAAGTGCATAGTGTATAAAACAACTTCAAATCATAAGTATCAATCATAGGCGACATGAGCGTCCCATGCCACTATGTCGCCATATATAGGTTTACAAATTAAAACCGCAAATGTCACGTATTTGGAAATTGGATTTCCGTCTATGAACCGAGGCAAAAGATAGTCCTCAACCGTTTTCGTGACTGCCTAGCCTGAGCCACAGGGTCAGAGCGCATCGACCCTTGGATCGTCAGGGCCGGTCCACACGGAGTGGATTAAAATGCCTGAACATGCGTTTCTCCGCCCTATGGGGCGTAAACGAGCCAACTAAATGACTCCATCGGTTCGAGAACGACCGATCAATCCGAGGCGCCTCGCAACAGCAACAACCACATAAGTCAAACTCGTCAGGGCGTGTAAAACCACTGACGCCACTTCTAGCTAGGAAGAAACGCATGCCCTCCCTGACGTCCTCTCCCGTTTTTGGTTCATACCGGGTGTGAAACTCGCGAATCAACGTTACACAAAGCTATGCCACAAAGGCCTTGCTTTGATCATCACCACACGACTTTGCTTTTCAACAGAAGCCTTGATCATTTGCATCTTAGCATGCCACACAGGCAAACCATCCTATGCAACCGATATCAGTCACACAGAATGAAATCCGATGTCAGACACACAGTCCATTTACAAGTCCGTTCTGGGTCTGAACGAAACCGGAGGCACCTAGTACCCCGCATATCCATCGATCTCCAAGTACGTCTGGACGATCACTAACTGTTTCCATCTTCTTGGGTGTACAGCCCAATCAAGATCATCAGTTATCACCCAAACGACGTGAAGACCTCCGGTCTTCGACCATCGTCTTCATCTTCGACTTATCGTCGTATCAGTTATTCAGAATGGGATAAACCCGGTCTTTCCGAATAACTCGCGTATATATTATAAAAGTGTTACACAAACACAACATACGCCTCATTCCAATTCATTAGTCGCTAACCGTAAATTAATCAAGAGAATAATTCCCCGAATATTAACCCCGAAGGCCGAAACCAACATCAGATCAATATCCAGAAAACCATTCTGCTTGGCCAACCGACAGTTAGTTTCTAAATTTCACATTCATAGGGAAAGGTTCCCATTAATTTTATCCAAGATAAATTCTTGAATTTATTCTTTAATCTATTTTTGAATATCAATTCAAACTAGTCGGGATTAGCGAACCTTACCGAAGTAATCATTTGTTTTAATTTCCCAATCCCAACCTATTCATCCCATGAAGTAAAACTGGTAATACTTCATATCTAACACCACAGTGTTATCGGTAAATTCAATTACCATTTCACGTTCAAATCTAATTAAAGATTTAACTATCGCCTGGAGCAAAACTGGTGATACTCCATTTTCGATTTTTTTTCAATCTAATTAAAGATTCATTAAAACTCCACTTAGTTTTAATCTTCGACTGGGTTAAAGAATCAGTGTCATTTAAAACACGGTTCACGATAAACCCAAAATCACATTCCATTAATTATCGGGTTAAAGAACAAGTGTTATTTAAAACACTGTTCACGATAAACCCAAAAATCACATTCCATTAATTATCGGGTTAAAGAACAAGTGTTATTTAAAACACTGTTCACGATAAACCCAAAAATCAATATCAATTCAATTCCAATTAAATATTATTTAATTGGTACACTTCATTAAATCTAAATAAAAAGATTTAATCTTTTCTCAACTGGGTCCAAGAACAGTGTTAGTGAAGACACCATTCACGACAAACCCAAATCACATTCGATATTCAATACAAGGCTCTGAATAGAAAATATATCGGCTTATATTCAATATCGAATTCTACGACTAACAAATGTCGTATTGGAAATAATGATATCAATATATATCTTTCAAATTTCCATAACAACACCTGTATAATCACGAATTCCAACATCGAAATATTCCGAAGACAATTTCGATTCAAATCCACTCCAATGCAATCATTGGAAATTTTGGTTATTTTTAAAACCCTTTTCGAATTCAATTTATTTATTTAAAAATAAATAGAATTATAATTCTAGTTCAAAACTAGTTCATTTCGATAAAAATCCATTTTTATCTTTTCAAATATGGAGTTTTTCATCCCAATTCTTTCTAAATCATTTCTTATGATTTTACACAAATTATTGCTATTTTTAATAATTTTATCAAGGCCCGTACAGTCGATTTCCATCAATGGTCATCGAACTGCACTTACAGCGACCTTTTTCGAATTTGATTTGGACGTATCTCCAAATCCAACCGTTAGATTTCAAATTTCTAATATTCATTAGAAAGCTCTTTTCGATACGAACCCAACGGTTCCGGTTTTAGGAGAATCCGACGGTCGGATCTCCCGTAATATCCGTTTGAAATAAATGGTCGAAATTCGCGAACTGCCGCGGCGCGGCGCGTTCTATTCAGGCCATTATATTATATATATAATATATTTCGTCGATTTCTATTTAAAACGAATTATATAAATAGTTTTAAAATCGTTTCAAAAGCTATTTCAACTTCCATTTCAATTCAAAGCAAAATTGAATTCTTCTTTATAAATTCGTTTCAAAATTCATTTCTATTCAATTCAAATTTCAATTCAATTTGAATTCATTTCAATTTGTTTTCAATTCAATTCGAATTCGTTTTCAATTCAATTCATTTCGAAATCGTTTTCAATTCAATTCATTTCGAAATCGTTTTCAATTCAATTCATTTCGAAATCGTTTTCAATTCAATTCATTTCGAAATCGTTTTCAATTCAATTCATTTCGAAATCGTTTTCAATTCAATTCATTTCGAAATCGTTTTCAATTCAATTCATTTCGAAATCGTTTTCAATTCAATTCATTTCGAAATCATTTTCAATTCAATTCATTTCGAAATCGTTTTAAAATTCATTTCATTTCGAAATCGTTTTCAATTCAATTCGTTTCGAAATCGTTTTCAATTCAATTCGTTTCGAAATCGTTTTAAAATCGATATAAATATCGTTCACGTCAAAATGGCGTCAATCTAATCAACACGGCTTCATATATTGATATTTTCAAATATTCCATTTCGAATATTTCTTTTTCAAAAATTTCCCTTTCTAAACTGGAATGAGGCCCAATCAATTACCATATAAAATTTATTATATGGATTTTCACACAACACATGTATATAATAACATTGAAAAATGATCAACCATCAACCAAAGTGCACTACACTGTATAAGCATCAAATAAAGATATCTAACGCTTATAACAGCCTGTCAATCAATCGATCGACATATTTAATCAATCAGGATGAGTGAACTTCAAGTTTCATCCCAACACCCGTGTGGGGTTTCAAACAATCAAACACAGATTTTAGTTGTGCAGTTGGGCGATGTGTAAAATTTATCGTCCCAATCAATGTCATTCAAATAAGTGTACATAAACAAACCATCTGGTTTGTAAATGAATATTTATTTATTCACTTCACTATTTTCATATTCACGTTAAAAATTATATTTTTAACGATAAAACATTTTATTTCAACCTATGAATTTCTATTCAATTCATTTATTCAATAAAATGATATTTTTATTTTTCTAACATATTTTAGAAAATTTCGGCGGCATAACGGCACGATACTAGAAACGGGACAAGGTCTAGCCTTATCCCCGGTCTAGTGAAGGCCCACGCCATTCACACATCAATCATATCAATTTCATTTCACCAAAACAATCAAATCCCAATCAAATAATCTAACCAACTACACAACCAATCAAACAAGTCCATGGTCTGTGGACGGGTGTCGGGTGCTACTAAGCACCGTCTGCATTCTAGTATATATATATAACTAGAAAAATTAAATTGAAAGGTGAGAAATTCTCACCGATAGCTATCCTAGCTCCACGGCACTTCTAATGCAGGAAATCTTCGCCAACTCGCCTTTTTGTCGCTTTCGCCCGTATTCTCTACATATGTAAAAGTCGAATTTTTACTTCGCTATTCAGTATATAAAAATCATATTTTTATTTCGAAGTTCAATATATAAAAATTCCATTTTTTCTATCGAAGTTCAATATATAAAAATTCCATTTTTCTATCGAAGTTCAATATATAAAAATTCTATTTTTCTATCGAAGTTCAATATATAAAAATCGACTTTTTCTATCGCTATGTCAAATAGATAAAAATTATATTTTTATCACGCTATTTTCCACATAAAGATTTCGCTTTTTCTAAAATAAAGATTTAGCCTTTTCAAAAATAAAGTTTTCGCCATTATAAAAATAAAGTTTTTGCCTTTATAAAAATTACCACTTTATCTCAACGTATATGAAATAAAAATCAGATTTTTATTTCGCTACATATACAAAGATGATATTTTTATATTCTCTATCCTATAAAGATTATATTTTTAATACCTTAAAAATATAAAAATCATATTTTTAATCTCCTATCCTATCAAAATTATATTTTTATTCTTTCTATTAATTAAGAGAAATCTCGTCTTTTATCTATTAAAAATCTAAACTTTTCCATCTTAAAAATCTGTTTTTAATCATTTTAAAAATCTGGTTTTAATCATTTTAAAAATCTGGTTTTAATCATTTTAAAAATCTGGTTTTAATCATTTTAAAAATCTGGTTTTAATCATTTTAAAAATCTGGTTTTAATCATTTTAAAAATCTGGTTTTAATCATTTTAAAAATCTGTAAAAATCAGTTCTTTTCATAAGGAAATCACTTAAATAACATATAAACCAAATAAACAAACTAAGTAAATAAAATAAAATAAAACTTACAATTTTTCAGCGAAGAAAGAGGGAGGGTCTGAGGTGTGTCACTGAAGAGATGCGGTTGGGGCTGATGCCGTGGGCTTGGGCGTTGGGTTTGGGTGTGGTTCAGGCGGGATTAGGAGGAAGGATGGTCTGGAGGAGGGAGAGAAGATGCAGAGGGGCGCGAGGAGGAGATCGGTGGACTAGAGAGGGCGCGGAGGTGCTGGAAGGTGGCAATGACCTGCGGCATCGAAGGTGGGGCCTTCAGTGGCCAGCGTCGAGGGGTTTGGAGGCTGGGATGCTAACGGAGAAAGGGCTCGGGACCACGTCGGTGGCGACGCTCCTGGAGGAGGCGCGATTGGGGCGGCGCCGCGGTCTCCTGGGTCCGTCGCTTTTTTTTTTTTTTGGATCGAAATGAAAACGATAGGGGGGGCCAGAAATATAGGAGAGAGGGGTATTATATATTTTTTTTTATTTATTAATTTTTTTTATTCTATCCTAAAGAGTTGACTTTCACATACGACCTCGAAACGAGGCCCACCGCCTGTCGTCCATAGCGTTTTACCCCCATTCCGAACACAATGGGATATGTATCGCAAGTTGATTCGATCGTTTGAATTAGTTTCCGTTGAATTTACATTTAAATCGCTATATTGAATTTTAAACGTACATTTTAAATTACCGGGGTCACATACTAACTCTATAAATTGCAGAAAAATATTTTCTAGCTTCGTATTGACGATACGGTCCTAACAAAACTAGTTTCGTCGAATTCTGAGACCGTTGGAAAAATGGCCAATTTCCAGTCGATTAAAATCAACTGAAATGGTCAAAACACGTTTTCCTATGCCACGCTCACATATTGATTCAGAAAATTATGAAATTTGAAACCTAGCAATAACTTAACCCCACGGACCCAACAAAAGTGGTTTCGTCGAAATCCGAAGTCATTTGCAAAATGTCCATTTTTAAGGGCCTTATATATATAAAAATATATATAAATTCCACAGCGACTATTTCTAATTTTAAACTGGACATATCTTATCATTCCTAAGATGAAATCTCAATTTGTTAACTTCGTTACAAAGATATAGTTAGACAGATTCAAATATTTCTTGTTTCGTTCAATTCTGACTTATATTGAATTCTGTATATTCATTTGAAATTAGAAATCGAATTTTCGAACTACCGCGCCATTTTCAATTCCTTTTATAATTATATATATATTCTAACGACGACGTATATAATATATACGTCGAATTCTATTCAAACTAAATTTCACGTCGATATTATTTAAAATAATTCATTTTAAATAATCAAAATTCGCTAAAATTGCCAAAATAAAAATTTCAAACTGGCTCGCATTTTACGGGTTGTTACAAATGTGTTTTAAACGATCGTCTATGGTGAGATTATGAGGAGCAGCGGGTGTTTATGAATTGGGGAAGAAGGGTATTGAACGGGTCAGGGTCAAACGTAATGGGCCGGAATTAAGGTTAAAGCCCAAGATCATTTATAATTTTAGTTTTATTTAATTTTAATATGTATTAACTTCGTAAGGTCATAACTTTACCATACGATATCGAAATTCAGCGAAACAAGAACCGACAGGTTCATATGGACGAGAGCTTCACAATGAAGCTGACTGGAAATGGATTGGAGCCCGTTACAATTTATAGCAAAATAAATTGTCCATCTAAATCAAATCGAGCGATGGTTATCGTTATTAACGATGATTGTCCAAAGTGAGTAAATCTCACTAAATTTGAACAGTTTATAATTTCATGTTGTATTTTTAGAACTGTTAAATATTGGCTGATTAACTGTGTGTTAACTGTTTGATTGAACTGCTAGTTAGTTAGTTGAATTTCTATATTGATTCTGTTTAACAGAATATATCATATGGAACTGAAAGTGATGTTGATTTTATTGTGTAACATCTGTGGATGCAGGGAGACAGGTTGGAGGAATCCGGCTGGATTCCTCAACAGTTATTTTATTATTTTTCATATATTTTGATATATGATGTGAATTATAACCTGTTGTTGATTATATGTGTATGGACGATATTGGCCATCGTGATTTGATATGATTAAATACCATAACATACCAGAATGTTGATAAGGGAATTTTCAAAGTGATATTTGAAAATAAAATATTTATAAAATCAAAGCATTTTATATAAGAGATAATATTTATAACAATCAAAGGAGATTTTATAAAAGGAATTATTTATAAATGGAATATTTATAAATAGAAATTTATTTATAAATGGATTATTTATAAATAGAAAATACTTAGAAACAAAACCCTAAAGGAATGTTTATAAACCATTTGCAAATAGATTAGAAAGAGAAATGTTTGTAAACCATTTAAAAATCAAATAGAAAGAGAAAGGTTTGTAAACCAATTACAAATCAATCAGAAAGAAAAAGGTTTGTAAACCATTTACAAATCAATCAGAAAGGGAAATGTTTGTAAACCATTTACAAATGAGATTGAATAGGGAATATTTGTAAAACCTTTGCAAATGAAATCGAAAGAGGAATATTTGTAAAACCTTTATAAATGTAATCGAAAAGGAGATATTTGTAAAACCATTTACAAATAGGATTAAAAAGGAAACATTCATAGGAAATAAATATGTTAAAATAGATTTGGAAAAGAAATATTTATGGGGAATAAATATGTTAAAATAGAGATGAAAGGGATATATTTGTAAACCATTTACAAATAGAAAAGATAAAAGAAATATTTATTTGTTAAATAAATAGAATTGAAAAGGGAATAGTTATTTGTTAAGTAAACAAATAGAAAAGGAATAAATTTAAGGAGTTAATTCAAAAGAGTTAATCAAAATGAATTAATCGAATATTAGTTGTTCGATTAGAGTTAATCGAATAGAGTATGAGTTAGAGTTAGTCAATTAGGGTTGATCAGTTAGAGTTAACCAGTTAAAGTAGAGTTAACCAATAGAGTAAAAATAAAGGAGTTAATCGAATATAGTTTATTCGAATAGAATCAATTGAGTTAATCGATTATTAGTGATTCGAATAAAGTAAAAGGAGTTATCGAATATTAGTTATTCGAATAAGAGTTATCGAATATTAGTTATTCAAATAGAGTTAAATGGAGTTAAAGGAATAAATTGAATATAGTTTATTCGAATGGAGTTAAAGGAGTTAATTGAATTTAGTTTATTCGAATGGAATTAAAGGAGTTAATCAAATTTGGTTTATTCGAATAGAGTTAAAGGAGTTATCGACTAGAGTTAAATCAAATAGAGTTAATCCAATAGCGTTAGTCCAATAGAGTAAATTGATAAGGGTTAATCGAATAGAGTAAATTGAATAGAGTTATCGAATATACCTTATTCGAAGAAAAGAATTACCGAATAGAGATGATTCGAAAGAGAGTTACGTAAGGAAGTTTGTTAAAGAATTAAAAGGTGAACTTTGTATATTTTAAGGTTAGAAACATTGTTTAGTTAAGGTCTGAGAGGTAGTAATACCCCAACTTGATTGACTTCATTTTTAACTAAGAATGTTTAAGGTTCGATAGTGAAGGTGGGTTAAAGGAATTTAGTTAATAAGCGTAATGGTTTGAGTTGGCATCGCGATGATTTGTTTAAAACATTTGTCTAAGTCCAATGAAGGAGTTTTGGAAATGTTTTCCAAATAAGAACCAGAAATATTTTCTGATATAGAAAACAAGAAATGGAAATGTTTTCCAATGGTAATAACATATATTTTCTAAATTTATAAAATAACAAATGTTGAATATAGGGAAACATGAGATAAGTAAATTAATGAAATAAAGAGATATATGTATGATTGATGATTGATTGATAGGATTTCCATCTGGAAATAATATCGTTGTTTGCACACCTGTTTTTCTTTGATGGTTAAATCACAGACTATCGAAGTTTTGACCATTTTAACGTTGTTAATATGGAGAGACCGGTTGGATTATTATCCAAAGAACCACTCTGTATTGGCATAAGCGTTGCGAATCATATATGCCAAAGATAATTGAAGACGTAGTAAAGTGCAAGGGCTATTGTATAAGTCTTAGATAACAGTGCCTAAGATGGATGTATTGAATAGTGCCTTTGGTTCATCCTGTTCCTGGATGACTTGTATGGATGAATGTCTGACAGAGTATTTCCAGAAAGGTCATGTACGTTGATTTCTTCAACCGTACCAAGAGTGGAAGCGGAGAAGGAAACTTCTTTAGCTAACACGTAATGTACTGTTGTAGACATCAATTAGTGATTTTCGATGGATCTGACAATGTGGCATTCGAAGTGAATCTGATGTGATGATAAAGCGTAGCTTCTAGCCTCACATCTGGTAAATGACAGAAATCGGGCTGGCAGCATGGCTATGTAGGTCCCACCTATTAGGGTGTATAATCACCTGATCTAGAGTTTCATTTACTTCTAAAAATCTATTGTTAATGTTGTCCCATTCGGGAAACGGTTGCTGATCCCAACCGTTGGTGATATACATTCGATACACTTAAGCGAAATGAGTGGTCGGTCATGTGTGGCCGGGTTGCAAGATGTTCTTGTTGAACCCAGTGTATTCCTTTCTAGAGGTACACTAGCGAAAGGTGGTTCCATACCTTGTCATAGTTGGAAACCCATTAACCAATACGTGCTTGCGGTTTTGATTGTATACCATATATGTAGAACGTGAGATGAAAGCGTTTCTACTAGATGATTATTATATTGTGGTTGATAGACATTATTATAATATCAAGAGGTTTTTGCTATAAAGATAATTTGGATTCTCATAAGGGAAAATCCGTTCCGTTATACGACGTGGTCTTATGAGATATCGTTTACTTGTTCAAACTGTTTTAAACTGTTTTACTCAGACCAGTCGCATGACTGGCCCGGAGTTTATTTTGTTGTTTTCCCTAAACTCTTGGGTGCCCAATTTTGTACGGGCAGTCAAGTAGTCAGGATTTACAGATATACTGGAAGAGCTTGGAGCAGGAGGCTTCAGGATTATATAGCTATAGTTATTTCCACTGTGTTGTAAGTGTTGTACTTTGATAATGATGTATATTCAAGTACAGATGTTTATTTCAAGTTATGTTATATATATTATATGTTATTTGTTCCGCTGTGAGGTTCGTGTTACTCTGATGTGGTGTTCTTCTTCTTCTTCTATTCTAAGTTTCTGTAACGACCCAGAATTTTGGGGCCAATTCAAAAATTTTAATTTAGAAATTTTATTGGATTTTATACATTTAAAATAATTTATTTTAACTAACAACGACTAACAAAATTATTTTAAAACAAATAAATTCAATTTAATTATAAAAGGAGTTTAAAACAGCGCTGCAGTTTGAAAATTTGAATTCGAACTTTGACTGACTGTACAGGATTCATTTTAAGTCAGAATTGAACGAAACCAAAAATATTTAAATCTGTTTAATCATATCTTTCTAACGAATCTGAAAAACTGAAATTTCACTTTGAAAAGAGAAAGTTATGGCTAGTTCGAAATATAGAAAAGTCGCTGTAGAATTTATATATATTTTAATATAATATATTGGCCTTAAAAATTGCAAACGACCTCGGTTTTCGACGAAACCACTTATGTTGGAACCGGAATGTCAAGTTATTGCTAGGTTTCAATTTTCATAATTTTTCGAATTAATATGTGAGCGTGGAAAAGGAAAATGTGTTTTGTCAATTATAGTCAAATTTAATCGACTTGAAAATGACCATTTTTCAAACAGTCTCAGAATTCGACGAAATTAGTCTTATTAGGACCGTATCATCAAAACGTAACTAGAAATAATTTTTCTATAATTTTTAGAGCCCGTATGTGGCCCTGGTAATTTAAAATGTACGTTTGAATTTAATAATTAAATGATTTATAATTTAATTTAAATAAAAACATATAGAAACAGCCGAACTGGGTTACGAAACATGTTCCATTGTGTCCGGGACGGGGGTTATTAGCTAGGGGCGACACTTGTTGGGATCGATTTGGAGTTGATAGCAATGAACCTTATTTTCTTTCAAGTTAAAGGAATTAAATAATATAAATTATACGCTATAAATACGGTGATTATACGCTCAACCCTAATCCCCTAACATACAGTAGCCGCCGACATGTCTAATGAATAGCTACCATCATCCGATTTTTATCCATTAATTTCTACCAAATCCTCTCGAATTAAAACTCAACACCACAACCAAATCAAAGAGAAAATCGAGGGCTTCAAAATGGTACGGTCGAGATCGAGTTTTGGGTACCGGGGAGGCCGGGATTGGAGCAGGAAGTGGCGGGTTGTGGAGCTGATTTCTGGGCGGTGGTGACGTGCGAGATGGCCAGGGTTCTAGGCGCTGGAAGGCGGGACGGCGGCGCACGAGGTGGTGGCACCTGATCCAAGGCCGACGGACTGTAGTGCCATGCGTGGGTGGACCTTGGAGCCGGCTTTGGGTTCCTATAACGAACGAGGTGAAAGAGAAAACAAGAGGAGCAACTTCCTCTTTGTTAATGTAATTAAAGAAATTAATTAATTATTTAATAAATTATTAAAGTGTATTAACTTTAAACGGTCATACATTGTTCAAATGATATCAGAATTTAGCAAACGAAGTTGCCTTGGAATCGTCTTTCCAAGATCTAGACGATGGAGCAGTCCAGATCTGAAAACTGAGCATGTTGGAAATTCAGAAAAATACATGTGAGATTTCTACTCCTAAATCTAATTTTTATCCCTTACGGTTGGAATTTCATGTGTATTTGTTTATTAAATCGTATCTGTGATGTTTGCAATTGAAATTTATTATTCGTTTGATGGTGATTGATTGTACTGCTCGTGTGTGATAGATCTGATCTTATATAACAAGAATTCCCCTTCGTTTAAATCTAAGTATGTAGATCTGATTTCTATTTTGAATCCATGAATAAATATTTCATTTTTATGTGTATTTTTCATTTTGTCTCCAATAAATAAAAAGAATAGAATAAAGATCTCATTTTTATTTTTCCACTTTTGTTTAAAAATAAAAATATAGCATAAAAATTTCATTTTCCATCTTTCATTTTGTTTTTTTTTAAAGACAAAGAGAATATAAAGATTTCATTTCTAGTTTTCTTTTTGTTTTAAGGAAAAGAATACAAAGGTTTCATTTTTCATTTTGTCACACACAAAATGAAATTATCATATTTGTTGTGTCAGAACGGTCAAAACAGAAGCATCATATTTTCACCGTCATTTTATTGAAATAAGGACAACTTTTATCATCAAATTTGTTGAAAAGTAAGCGACACACAAATTTTATCATTTTATAGAATAGAAAGTTGACACACAAATTATATTCAGTTGGTGAAATAGAAAAGATGACATGAAATATCATTTTTGGTTACCTTGGAATAAGATATACATTTTTGCCAAAATTTGATTAGCGAACAAAAAAAAAACAACATTTTTGCCAAAACTTGATTAGCAAACAAAAATCCACATTTTTGTTGAATAAGAATAGATCAAACAAAAGAATTACATTACTTGTCAGAATTTGGGCAGTGAAAAGAATTACATTATTTGTCAGAATTGTAGTAGTGAAAAAGATCAACCTTTTTGTTAGAAAAGGGTTAGTTAAAAATCTACATTTTGTTAACATTAAAAGGATTAGTTAAAAATCTACATTTGTTAGCATTAAAAGGATTAGTTAGAATATACATTTTGTTAACATTAAAAGGATTTGATAAGAATTAACATTTTTGGTCAAATCATGATTAGTGAATTATAATTAACATTTTTGGTCAAATCACGATTAGTGAATTATAATTTACATTTTTGGTCAAATTATGATTAGTGAATATAAATAACATTTTTGGTCAAATTATGATTTGTGAAATATAAAACCACATTTTTGTGAATACTTGATTTGTGAAAAATAGAATCAACGTTTTTGTCAAAACTTGATTAATGAAATAAAATTAACATTTTTGGCATTTTAAAGGAGATAATGTTAAATATGATAAAATAGGCATTTTGTTTACATTGAAAAGTTAATAAACAAAATCCTCATTTTGTTTACATTGAAAAGTTAATAAACGAAACTCTCATTTTTGTCACTTTAGAAAAATGAACTAGAAAACATTCATTTTGTCACTTTGAAAAGAATGAAGTAAATTCATTCATTTTTGTCACTTTAGAAAAATGAATTAGCAAACATTCATTTTGTCGCATTAAAAAGAATGAAGTAATTCATTCATTTTTATCACTTTAAAAAAAAGAATAAATTAGAAGAATCATTTTGGTACTTTGAACAGAGTTAGACAAAAATGAACATTTTTGTACCTTAAAAAGGAATTAGACAAAAATGAACATTTTTGTATATTAAAAAGAGTTTGACAAAAACATACATTTTTGTCACTTAATAAGGAGTTTGACAAAAACATACATTTTTGTCACTTAATAAGGAGATTGACAAAAATTACATTTCTATCACGTAATGAGGATTTTACAAAAATTACATTTTTGTCACTTAATGAGGATTTTACAAAAATTACATTTTTGTCACTTAATGAGGATTTTACAAAAATCACATTTTTGTCATTTAATAAGGATTATATAAAAATAGCATTTTTGTTAAAACTTGATTTATGAAATAAAAATATTCATTTTTATGTTAAAACATGCTAGCGAATAAAAATATTCATTTTTATGTTAAAACATGTTAACGAAGCAGAATATACATTTTTGTTAGAAAATGTAAATTAGAATAAAAAGGACATTTTTGTTAGAAAATGTTTATTACAATGAAAAGTTATATTTTTATTTGCATTCCTTGTTGCAAATAAAACTAGAAATGAAAAGTCACATTTTTATTTGCATTCCTTGTTGCAAATAAAACATGCATAAAATGTCACATTGAAATTTTGATACATTTTTGTCATAAAATGTCATATGAAAATTTTGCTACAAAACTGTTAGTAATAGAATTTACATTTTATTGTAAGAAGAAGAAAAACCATGTCATTCATATGTGTGAAATATATGTCTGCGATGTTGAAGTGTTAAACGTATTACAGATAATGTTAGAATATTCAAATTGAACATTACACTTCCATTTACAAGTTATCCGACTTGTTTATGTGATTGGGACGATAATTTTCACACATTGCCCAAGTGCACAAATAATTTATTATTTGTTTGTTCGATGAAACCCCACACGGGTGTTGGGATGATATTTGACCTACACTAGTCCCAATATTTAGTGTAGAATCCACTTTGGTTGTATTTGGATGTTTGATAAATATTTATCATTGATTACATGCAGTATATGGTTGTTGATTGAGTCACATTCCAATAAAGAATATTCTAGAAAATAATATTTTAGAAAATATATTAGGAAAAGAATATATTTTATAGAAAAAGAATATATTTTATAGAAAAAGAATATATTTTAGAAAAATATTTTTTTTTTGAAATGAACTAGTTATTAACTAGAATGAATCATTAAATTTAGATTTAATGAAGTTTTCCAATTTGCTAATATTTAATTGAAGTTAAATTAAATAATTTGGGTTTTGGGTTTGTCATGAATAGTGTCTTAAATAACACTTTTCTTAAACCCCGTATGAAAAGAATAATATTTTAATTTAGATTATTACAGTTTTCAATTACATTTAGTAATTGAAATAAGATGAAATGTGAGTTGGGTTTATTGTGAACCGTGTTTTTAAGTGACATGTGTTCTTTAGCCCAACTGACAGTGAAAATATGATTTGAATTTTATAAATCTTTTTTTAAGATTTAAATAGAAAATTTCCAAAAGTAAAGTTTTCCCATTAAATATATTAAATTGGAGTGGAATGGAATTCGAATTAATAATAACCGAGATAGGTTTCTATAAAAGAAAACCGATACTACATATGGAATTTAAGAGGCTTTGCCGTTATTCCATTTATATTATTTATCAGATACAGAAATTTATAGCGATTATATATTGATTTGATTTCTGTGAAGATTCCATATTTTGTGGAGGATGAATTTGGGTTTATCGTGAACTATGTTTTAAATGACATTTGTTCTTTAACCCAGTTAAAGATAAGATTTATTTCTTATATTTAAATAATTATTGAATAATGATTTGTGTGATATTTAAAACCAAATTGTTTTTTAATAAATCTTTAAAGAAAGATTTAAGTATAAAGTAAAGAATTTATCTTTTATATAATAATGTGAATATCTATTAGAAGAATATTCTGAATTGGAATGAGACGTTGGGTGTGCTTTTATAGTACTTGATTTTAATTATAAAATACGTGAGTTATTCGGGAAGACCGGGTTTAACCCATTCCAAATAATTACTACAACGATGAAGAGTCGAAGATGAAGACGGTGGTTGAAGACCGACGATCTTCACATCGATGGATGTGTTGCTACTGAGACCCATGATGGGAGTAGCTACCTTGAAGGGGCTTCAGTAGTGGCCGTCCGGACTATTGTTGATTGTTCGGATTTGGTTTTCGCTCAGAGCTAGAGCATAAGCTAGTAAATGGATGTGTGTCTGACATTGGATTTCATTCCATGTGAAATAAATTGATTTTTATTAATGTATATCTAATTGGTGGTGGAGAATTTATTCTCTGCTTAACACCCTGGTATATGTTAGTAGTGATTGATCGCATGGCGTGGGCACGCCAAGATGCAAATGATCAAGGCTTTTGTTGAAAAGCAGAGCCTTGTGGGATGATCAAAGTATATCCTATTACGGCATAACTTTGTGTATATCGTGACTTCGCGAGCCTCACACCCTGGTATGAGTCAAAAAGGGTATTAGGACTGCAGGGAGTGCACACGTTTCTTTCTAGCTAGGAGTAGTGTCAGTGCTTAAAGTGGCTGACATTTTACTTATGTGGATGATGGATTTTGAGGCGCCTCGGATTTTTTTATAGGCCGTTAGTGGTCATACTATAGGTTCAAAGGAACCGGGAAACGTGTGTTCAGGCATAACCAATCCACTGCCGATAGGCGGGGACCGGCCCTGAAGATCCAAGGGTTCACTGCGGGGAATCCTGAGGCATTTGCTAGAGTGTCTCGAATCGGAGAGGGGCTTGCCCCTAGCCTCCACTCATGATGGAAATCCAATTTCCAATACGACCTTGCGGTTTTGATTGTAGAACTAGTATGGAGACATAGTAGGTTGGGGTACTATGTCGTCTATGATTGATATTTATGATTGAAATGTTTTATTAAAACATATACACACTTATATCAAATCTGTTTTATCGTATCAAGCATGTTTGACCATTATAAGGTAAAACCCTATCCTCCTGTTTGCATTGCATTGTGTGATGGGACTTGGGTCTTATAATGGTTTCATTTTTCTAAAAAGCATTGCGTTGTTTAACGATTTACGTTATTTTATGCACTGGCAATCCAATGGGGTAAACCCATTCCGCGTTAGCGGCGTGGTCCTGTGATTAGCCTTATTATTAGATAGTTAAGTTAAGATTTCTCATACCAGTCCCATGACTGACCTGTAGTTTGTTTCACTGGCAAACTTGGGTGCCCTTATTTTCCACACGGGCAATCGAGTAGCTTTTTGCAGATATATTTACAGGATCCTGGTTTACAGCTGAAGCGGTATTCGGAAAGCTCTGTATCCGTGTATTCCTTTCGGTTGTGTATTTGTAATATTTCTCCGCTGGTATTTAAGTGTAATTTAAAAATCTGATATCATTGTATTCCTATTGTATAATAAGTATTCATACTCTGCATATTCTTGTGCTCTGATGTAATTCTTGTAATCAACAATAAAAATGTTCTTCAGTTTATGTTCTAATGTGTAGTGTTCTCAAAGCAATCTAGGCCTTCCTTTACTGGGAAGTCTGCGTTGTCACATCTGGTATCGGAGCTTTGGTTTACAGAGTTAGAGAACAAGATACATTAGAACCGAACGAAAGAATTCATCAGAGGTTGGATTAGTAATATCCAATAAGAATGACTCGTTAGAGATGGGATCAGTAGTATCCTAGAACGGGTGTAAAGAGCATTATTTTCTTTAAAATAAATGAAAACCAATTTAGTTTTGAAAATTTTATCTTAAAATACGTATTTGAGTATATTATTATATTTCAATGTGGACAATCGAGTATATAAAGATTTCGAATATACGAGTAATTAACGGATATTCGAAGTTTTAATATACTGGATAGATATAGAATCACACTCTAGTCGCCCGGAGATGGTTCTGATGATTGCTAGCGTCGTCAGAGTTTATGTTCGAGTTTCGAAAGTGGAATTTCCATATATTTCCATTGATGGGTATGAGAACCAACACTTAGTCAGTACACATTGCTGTGATTTGCACTAAAATATGATTTTTCGACTATATATAAAAGTTATATATATTTGAAAAGTTAATCACCTAATTGATTGCTGGCTGTGATGTTTGATTATTAGTTTAACTAATAAAAGTATAGAAATGATAATTAATTAAACTAATAAAATTATTGAAACCAATAAATACAAATTTAATTGAGTTAGTTACTTAAACAACTTTTAGCTTCGTTCCTTTTCGAGGACGAAAAGATTTTAAGTGGGGGCGATTGTAACGACCCGGAATTTTAGGGCCAATTCGAAATTTTTAATTTAGAAATTTTAATGGATTTTATATATTCAAAATAATTTATTTTAACTAATAACGACTAAAAAATTTATTTTAAAGCGAATAAATTCAATTTAATTATAAAAGGAGTTTAAAACAGCGCTGCAGTTTGAAAATTTGAACTTTGACTGACTGTACAGGATTTATTTTAAGTTAGAATTGAACGAAACCAGAAATATTTAAATCTGTTTAATCATATCTTTCTAACGAATCTAAAAAACTGAAATTTCACTTTGAAAAGAGAAAGTTATGGCCAGTTCGAAATATAGAAAAGTCGCTGTAGAATTTATATATATTTTAATATTATATATTGGCCTTAAAAATAGCCATTTTTCAAAAGACCTCGGTTTTCGACGAAACCACTTTTGTTGGAACCGGAATGTCAAGTTATTGCTAGGTTTCAATTTTCATAATTTTTCGAATTAATATGTGAGTGTGGCAAAGGAAAACGTGTTTTGTCAATTATAGTCAAATTTAATCGACTTGAAAATGACCATTTTTCAAACAATCTCAGAATTTGACGAAATTAGTCTTGTTAGGACCGTATCGTCAAAACATAACTAGAAATAATTTTTCTGTAATTTTTAGAGCCCGTATGTGGCCCCGGTAATTTAAAATGTACGTTTGAATTTAATAATTAAAAGATTTATAATTTAATTTAAAGAAAAACATATCGTAACAGCCGAACTGGGTTACGAAACATGTTCCATTGTGTCCGGGACGGGGGTTATTAGCAGGGGGCGACACTAGTTGGGATCGATTTGGAGTTGATAGCAACGAACCTTATTTTCTTTCAAGTTAAAGGAATTAAATAATATAAATTATACGCTATAAATACAGTGATTATACACTCAACCCTAATCCCCTAACATACAGTAGCCGCCCATGTCTAATGAATGGCCACCGTCATCCGATTTTTATCCATTAATTTCTACCAAATCCTCTCGAATTAAAACTCAACCCCATAACCAAATCAAAGAGCAAATCGAGGGCTTCAAAATGGTACGGTCGAGATCGGGTTTTGGGTACCGGGGAGGCCGGAATTGGAGCAGGAAGTGGCGGGTTGTGGAGCTGATTTCTGGGCGGTGGTGACGTGCGAGATGGCCAGGGTTCTGGGCGCTGGAAGGGGGGACGGCGGCGCATGAGGTGGTGGCACCTGATCCAAGGCCGACGACCTGTAGTGCCGTGCGTGGGTGGAACCTTGGAGCTGGCTTTGGGTTCCCGTAACGAGCGAGGTGAAAGAGAAAACAAGAGGAGCGGCTTCCTCTTTGTATTGTAATTAAATAAATTAATTAATTATTTTATAAATTATTAAAGTGTATTAAATTTAAACGGTCGTATATTGTTCAAATGATATCAGAATTTAGCAAACGAAGTTGCGTTGGAATCGTCTTTCCAAGATTTAGACGATGGAGCAGTCCAGATCTGAAAACTGAGCATGTTGGAAATTCAGAAAAATACATGTGAGATTTCAACTTTTAAATCTAATTTTTATCCCTTGCAGTTGGAATTTCATGTATATGTGTTTATTAAATCATATCTGTGATGTTTGCAATTGAAATTTATTATTTGTTTGATGGTGATTGATTGTACTGCTCGTATGTGATAGATCTGATCTTGTATAACAAGAATTCCCCTTCGTTTAAATCTAAGTATGTAGATCTGATTTATATTTTGAACCCATGAATAAATATTTCATTTTTATGTGTATTTTTTATTTTGTCTCAAATAAATAAAAAGAATAGAATAAAGTTCTCATTTTTATTTTTCCACTTTTGTTTAAAAATAAAAATATAGCATAAAAATTTCATTTTCCATCTTTCATTTTCTTTTTTTTTAGAAGACAAAAAGAATATAAAGATTTCATTTCTAGTTTTCTTTTTGTTTTAAGGAAAAGAATACAAAAGTTTCATTTTTCATTTTGTCACACACAAAATGAAATTATCATATTTGTTGTGTCAGAACGGTCAAAACAGAAGCATCATATTTTCACCGTCATTTTATTGAAATAAGAAGGACAACTTTTATCATCAAATTTATTGAAAAGTAAGCGACACACAAATTTTATCATTTTATAGAATAGAAATTTGACACACAAATTATATTCAAATGGTGAAATAGAAAAGATGACATGACGAAAATATCATTTTTGGTTACCTTGGAATAAGACATACATTTTTGCCAAAACTTGATTAGCGAACAAAAAAAACAACATTTTTGCCAAAACTTGATTAGCAAACAAAAATCCACATTTTTGTTGAATAAGAATAGGTCAAACAAAAGAATTACATTATTTGTCAGAATTTGGGCAGTGAAAAGAATTACATTATTTGTCAGAATTGGAGTAGTGAAAAAGATCAACCTTTTTGTTAGAAAAGGATTAGTTAAAAATCTACATTTTGTTAACATTAAAAGGATTAGTTAAAAATCTACATTTGTTAGCATTAAAAGGATTAGTTAGAATATACATTTTGTTAACATTGAAAGGATTTGATAAGAATTAACATTTTTGGTCAAATCATGATTAGTGAATTATAATTAACATTTTTGGTCAAATCATGATTAGTGAATTATAATTAACATTTTTGGTCAAATTATGAGTAGTGAATATAAAAAACATTTTTGGTCAAATTATGATTTGTGAAATATAAAACCACATTTTTGTGAATACTTGATTTGTGAAAAATAGAATCAACGTTTTTGTCAAAACTTGATTAATGAAATAAAATTAACATTTTTGGCATTTTAAAGGAGAAAATATTAAATATGATAAAATAGGCATTTTGTTTACATTGAAAAGTTAATAAACAAAATCCTCATTTTGTTTACATTGAAAAGTTAATAAACGAAACTCTCATTTTTGTCACTTTAGAAAAATGAATTAGAAAACATTCATTTTGTCACTTTGAAAAGAATGAAGTAAATTCATTCATTTTTGTCACTTTAGAAAAATGAATTAGAAAACATTCATTTTGTCACATTACAAAGAATGAAGTAATTCATTCATTTTTATCACTTAAAAAAAAATTAGAAGAATCATTTTGGTACTTTGAACAGAGTTAGACAAAAATGAACATTTTTGTACCTTAAAAAGGAATTAGACCAAAATGAACATTTTTGTATATTAAAAAGAGTTTGACAAAAACATACATTTTTGTCACTTAATAAGGAGTTTGACAAAAACATACATTTTTGTCACTTAATAAGGAGTTTGACAAAAATTACATTTTTGTCACTTAATGAGGATTTTACAAAAATTACATTTTTGTCACTTAATGAGGATTTTACAAAAATTACATTTTTGTCACTTAATGAGGATTTTACAAAAATCACATTTTTGTCATTTAATAAGGATTATATAAAAATAGCATTTTTGTTAAAACTTGATTTATGAAATAAAAATATTCATTTTTATGTTAAAACATGTTAGCGAATAAAAATATTCATTTTTATGTTAAAACATGTTAGCGAAGCAGAATATACATTTTTGTTAGAAAATGTAAATTAGAATAAAAAGGACATTTTTGTTAGAAAATGTTTATTACAATGAAAAGTTATATTTTTATTTGTATTCCTTGTTGCAAATAAAACTAGAAATGAAAAGTCACATTTTTATTTGCATTCCTTGTTGCAAATAAAACATGCATAAAATGTCGCATTGAAATTTTGATACATTTTTGTCATAAAATGTCATATGAAAATTTTGCTATAAAACTGTTAGTAATATAATTTACATTTTATTGTAAGAAGAAGAAAAACCATGTCATTCATATGTGTGAAATATATGTCTGCGATGTTGAAGTGTTAAACGTATTACAGATAATGTTAGAATATTCAAATTGAACATTACACTTCCATTTACAAGTTATCCGACTTGTTTATGTGATTAGGACGATAATTTTCACACATCGCCCAATTGCACAAATAATTTATTATTTGTTTGTTCGATGAAACCCCACACGGGTGTTGGGATGATATTTGACCTACATTAGTCCCAATATTTAGTGTAGAATCCACCCTGGTTGTATTTGGATGTTTGATAAATATTTATCATTGATTACATGCAGTATATGGTTGTTGATTGAGTCACATTCCAATAAAGAATATTCTAGAAAATAATATTTTAGAAAATATATTAGGAAAAGAAAATATTTTATAGAAAAAGAATATATTTTATAGAAAAAGAATATATTTTATAGAAAAAGAATATATTTTAGAAAAATATATTTTTATTGAAATGAACTAGTTATTAACTAGAATAAATCATTGAATTTAGATTTAATGAAGTTTTCCAATTTGCTAATATTTAATTGAAGTTAAATTAAATAATTTGGATTTTGGGTTTGTCGTGAATAGTGTCTTAAATAACACTGTTCTTAAACCCCGTATGAAAAGAATAATCTTTTAATTTAGATTATTACAGTTTTCAATTATATTTAGTAATTGAAATAAGATGAAATGTGAGTTGGGCTTATTGTGAACCGTGTTTTTAAGTGACATGTGTTCTTTAACCCAACTGACAGTGAAAATATGATTTGAATTTTATAAATCTTTTATTAAGATTTAAATAGAAAATTTCCAAAAGTAAAGTTTGCCCATTAAATATATCAAATTGGAGTTGAATGGAATTCGAATTAATAATAACCGAGATAGGCTTCTGTAAAAGAAAACCGATACTACATATGGAATTTAAGAGGCTTTGCCGTTATTCCATTTATATTATTGGTCAGATACAGAAATTTATAGCGATTATATATTGATTTGATTTCTGTGAAGATTCCATATTTTATGGAAGATGATTTTGGGTTTATCGTGAACTATGTTTTAAATGACATTAGTTCTTTAACCCAGTTAAAGATAAGATTTATTTCTTAAATTTAAATAATCATTGAATAACGATTTGTGTGATATTTAAAACCAAATTATGTTTTAATAAATCTTTAAAGAAAGATTTAAGTATAAAGTATAGAATTTATCTTTGATATAATAATGCGAATATCTATTAGAAGAATATTCTGAATTGGAATGAGACGTTGGGTGTGCTTTTATAGTACTTGATTTTAATTATAAAATACGTGAGTTATTCGGGAAGACCAGGTTTAACCCATTCCGAACAATTACTACAACGATGAAGAGTCGAAGATGAAGACGGTGGTTGAAGACCGACGATCTTCACATCGAATGGATGTGTTGCTGCTGAGACCCATGATGGGAGTAGCTACCTTGAAGGGGCTTCAGTAGTGGCCGTCCGGACTATTGTTGATTGTTCGGATTTGGTATTTGCTCAGACCTAGAGCATAAGCTAATAAATGGATGCGTGTCTGACATTGGATTTCGTTCCATGTGAAATAAATTGATTTTTATTAATGTATATCTGATTGGTGGTGGAGAATTTATTCTCTGCTTAACACTCTGGTATATGTTAGTAGTGATTGATCGCATGGCGTGAATTTTCAATGGCCTATTACGGCATAACTTTGTGTATATCGTGACTTCGCGAGCCTCCCACCCCGGTATGAGTCAAAAACGGGATTAGGACTGTAGGGAGTGCACACGTTTCTTTCTAGCTAGGAGTAGCGTCAGTGCTTAAACTGGATGACATTTTACTTATGTGGATGATGGATTTTGAGGCGCCTCGTATTTTTTTATAGGTCGTTAGTGGTCATACTATAGGTTCAAAGGAACCGGGAAACGTGTGTTCAGGCATAACCAATCCACTGCCGATAGGCGGGGACCGACCCTGAAGATCCAAGGGTTCACTGCGGGGGATCCCGAGGCATTTGCTAGAGTGTCTCGAATCGGGGAGGAGCTTGCCCCTAGCCTCGACTCATGATGGAAATCCAATTTCCAATACGACCTTGCGGTTTTGATTGTAGAACTAGTATGGCGACATAGTAGGATGGGGTACTATGCCATCTATGATTGATATTTATGATTGAAATGTTTTATTAAAACATATACACACTTATATCAAATCCATTTTATCGTATCAAGCATGTTTGACCATTATAAGGTAAAACCCTATCCTCCGGTTTGCGTTGCATTGTGTGATGGGACTTGGGTCTTATAATGGTTTCATTTTTCTAAAAAGCATTGCGTTGTTTAACGATTTACGTTATTTTATGCACTGGCAATCCAATGGGGTAAACCCGTTCCGCGTTAGCGGCGTGGTCCTGTGATTAGCCTTATTATTAGATAGTTAAGTTAAGATTTCTCATACCAGTCCCATGACTGACCTGTAGTTTGTTTCACTGGAAAACTCGGGTGCCCTTATTTTCCACACGAGCAGTCGAGTAGCTTTTTGCAGATATATTTACAGGATCCTGTTTTACAGCTGAAGCGGTATTCAGAAAGCTCTGTATCCGTGTATTCCTTTCGGTTGTGTATTTGTAATATTTCTCCGCTGCTATTTAAGTGTAATTTAAAACTCTGATATCATTGTATTTCTATTGTATAATAAGTATTCATACTCTGCATATTCTTGTACTTTGATGTAATTCTTGTAATCAGCAATAAAAATGTTCTTCAGTTTATGTTCTAATGTGTAGTGTTCTCAAAGCAATCTAGGCCTTCCTTTACTGGGAAGTCTGTGTCGTCATAGTTTCTATCTTATCTTTCCTCACCCTCTAATTTCTTTCATTAATGACCGGTATTTTCAATCCTTGGATGTTCAATATGTGTTGTATATCGGATAACCAAGATCGCCAAAATTTCGGGTCATTATAGTTGGTATCAGAGCTTAAGTTAAGTGAATTACCACGGCTTTGTGGCGTGACTCGGTAGAGATAGGGTTAGTAATACACTAGATTGAGTTGAGTGTATATATACAAGTGAACGTATTTGTTATTGATATTAAAATTGTTTCATATTTAGTAGATTCATCGGTTGAGTTGTTTATGGGTTCTGGTCGATCAGTTTGATCCACTGTATTGGTAGGAGTTACTAAACACTCGAATACGATGGGTCGACACGATATGTTTTGAAAAGAGGGTAAATTAAAATAAGTTTACCCAAGGTATTTCTCGATATAGAGAAGATATATATATATCAAAATTATAATATACTGGATATATTGGTTGTTATTATAATCAAGTAAGATTATAAATTAAATGGTTATGTAAATAACCAATCAGAATTCATATAAGTGAAATACGTGAAATCAGACGAGTTGAATCTGAAATTTTAAACCAGAAATTGAATTAAAATTCTAGAAAATTGGATAAGTGTTTGTAAATGGATTTGGATTAAAAATAAGGAAAATTTAAGATCCTGGGAGATTTTAAATTGTTTTATGAGAAGTGTGAATTATATTTTGAAATGAATTTCAAAGTGGAAATGTTAGAAATGGTTTTATAGTATTGAACTCACTTCGTTCGCTGGAAAATAGATTCCGATGATGACAGCTGCATCATCAGTATTCATTTTCGAGTTGTAAGTGACGAATTACTACCAGAGATATTGTTTTGAATTTGTTTTAGGAAAGACAAGTTGTGTTGAATTTCAAAATGGGATTTATAATATAGAATTTGATATATATAGAATAATAGAAGTGATATAAAATTTGAATAAAAATTGAATAGAATTAACTAAGTCGAAGAGGAATTAGTTAATCGAGTTTTGAATTTGAAGTTGAACTTTGAAAGGTGAATTGGATTTGTAAATGGATATTCGAAATCGAATATAGAACTTAAATTTGAAATTTGGATTCAAATAATTTAATAAGCAAGTTAAAATATATTTGAACATGTCATGTTCAAATATAAAAGTGAAATAGACTAAAGAGTTAATTAACAAATTAATTAACGAATTGAGTTAAAACGATCAGGTATAGTTAAAATAGATTGGGCAGGTATAAATATACATGAGATAGGTATGGATAAGGTATGAAGGTATATAAATAGAATGCTCGACAAGAAGGTATGTATTTAATTCATATATGAGATTTTATGCACCGTATCGGCTAGCTGCTTGGCTTTTTCTTTTTCTTTTGGATTGGTGAGGGCCATGGGAGGCTATTTGAAATATCCCGATGCTCCTAGTACAAAGGAGGTTATGGCGAATTTTTCCGGGAATTTAAGAAGTTAGAATATGTTTAAGATAATTTGATAGTTAGAAATAAACGTATCGATATATATATAGAAGTCGATAAGGAAACGAACTTAGAAATAGAATAGTAAAATCAAAAAGGAAGACTAAGAATAAAATCTAGTAAGAATAGAAAGAGGAAGCATATACATGTTTAAAAGTGAATAAGTAGTTGTATGGTATTGATTATTCGAGTAAGTAGTCATATCTGTTTTGACGTTATAAATGTTATTCAGTCAAGGTCTGAGAGGTAGTTATACCCCAACTTGATTGATTTCATTATTAACAAATAAATAGTAAGATTTCAGGCTCAAAGATCAATGTTGAATAAGAGTTAGTTGAATATAGTATTTGGGTTGTCGTAATGATGTTTTACACAACATCCGTTTTAACCCAAATAAGTGTAAGCTTGGAAATATAATAAAGAATATTTCCTAAGTATAGAAATAAACGAGATCGAAAAAGAGATAAGTAATTGGAATATTTTCCAATTATAAATAGCATATATTTTCTAAAGTTTAGAAAATAAAGGAAGGCAGTATTCGGAAATGTTTTCCAAATAACATAAAAGGCCAATATGGTTATTGAAAATATTTGGTTAACAAATATTGATAAAGAAATAGAGAAGTGATTTAACTAATGGAATATTAATTAAGGGCTCAATGACATGTTCAGAAGGAAATTTTGATTTTTGAAAAGAGTAAACTGTTTGAAAACTCCCAGGGAAAGACTGTTTGTGAAAGCAAAATTGAATTAAAGTAAAGCCAGTAAAGTGGTAACTGAGGTTGAATTATAATGATATCAAGACAAATTGGATTATGAGATTCAAATTTGAAGTGTAATGGGATAATCAAGTTAAGAGTTGGGAATCGAGAAGAAACTCGAGTTAAATTGATATTTGGCTCGGATATAAACAAATGGTTGTGTTGTGGATAAAAGCAGGTTGGAATTTGATTGGTATGACCCATGTATCGACGGAATTGATAGCAGGTGAAAGTGATAGAGTTGATATGCCCGACAAAAAGGTACAAGTTTATATTTCTATTAGATATAAGATTTATGAGCCGAATTGGCAAGCCGCTTGGCTGTTTGATTTTCTTTTGGGATGGAGATGGCCCAGAGATGCGAGTTGTGGTTTTACCGATTAACCAGTACAAAGGAGGTGCTGGCGAAATTTTTCAAAAAGTTAAGGTGTTAGAAAATTTTCAGGATTTTTGAAAATTTTCGTTAATAAGAATTAATTAATAATTTAATTGAAATTAAATTGGTTCAGTTGAAACTGAAGTTAAGAAGTGAACAAATATGTTCTAACCAGTGGATAGGGTCGTTCTCTACCTTAGCAATTTCGAGGACGAAATTATTTTAAGTCGGGAAGAATGTAATGACCCGCATCTTCAGCTGTATAATAATTAATTTATTTAATTATTGAAATGGTGGTATAGTGAATTAAATGGTCGTGGAATTAAATAATAATGAATATTTAATTAAAATAATAAATTAAATAATATATTTAATTCTGAAATAATCAGAATTGGCTGAAATGACAATATGGTGTGAACTGGATCATCTGTGATATTTAATTCAGTTTGGAATTGAAGTAGAATAACGAATATATTATATAAACGATAGTTTGAACGTAGAGTTATAATATAATTAAAATCGAGTTTGAAATGGCGTTGCAGTTCGTAAATTGGCGATTCAAACTTCAACTGAATGTATAGGATTCGTTTTAAGCCGGATTTCTGTGAAACTAGAAATGTGTGGAGCTGGTGGAGTATATCTTTCTAGTGGAAGAGAAAAATCGAGATTTCATCGTCTAGATTTTGATTCACGTCCAAATCAAATTTCAGAAAAGTTGCTGTGGGATTCCTTTATAATTTATAAAGGAATTATTTATATTTTAAAAAAGGAATTTCAATATAAATCGAATATCGGGTTGACCCAGATTGAAATATCAAGTTAGAAATTCATATAGGAATATTCTAGAGCTGTATGGTATTCACTGTGAATATATACGATAATATAAATAAATTTATATTTAATTTAATTATATTTAAATATATTTATATATTTAAATGGGTTATTCAAAGCTGTAAAAATAAGTCACTTTTGCAAACGAAGTCGGAATTCGACGAAACTAATTTTATTGGATTCGTAACGTCAAATTATTGTTAGATTTCAATTTCCGTGATTTTTGAAGTCAGTATGTGGCTGTACGAGATTTTAAAGTGAAAAACAGTCGATAAATTGACCTTTAAAAATACGCTATGTGAGCATACGAAGTCGGAATTCGACGAAACCAGTTTCGTTGGGTCTGTGATGTCGAACTGAAGGTGTATGTCCGATTTCGTGATTTTTAGGTATTGTACGTGACCGTGTGAATTTTTAGAAAGCAAGAACGAATTTAAATTGAAAATAAAAATAAAATATCAATACAAATATCTACTTTAGTGAACTAAACAAAGGCCACATTGCTTATCTTCCAAACCACACGCTCAGTGATTTAAAACGCACACCGATCTCATTTCACCAGAACACAAACGCACGAAACAGGAAAAAGAAAATTCAAAGAAACTCAAAACATATTCTAAAAATCATGAAATCATTGTGGTTGCAATCGCCATAACTTCCCCTAAAAGCTCATACCACTTTTGTTTGGTTCGACGCCATTTCAGGCGTTTTGGTTTATGAACCGAGATCTAGGGTTCCTCTTTTCTCGAAATTTGAGCATCGTTTGGTGAAATAAGGATTTGCGTTGGATTTGTGGAGTGATTTAGCACCTACATGCTAAAAATTGGGGGTTTCGGTGTCGAAGGGCATCGTAGGTTACTGTACAGCGGAAAATGTCGCACCGGGTTATTGGGCGACGAGTTGAAAGAGAAGTACATATGTAGAAAGAGGATTGAAGGGGATGATTTTTGGTGATTTTTATTTGAATCCTTATGAAGAGGAGATGGGGGATTTGTCGTGGAATCTTCAGCAGTGGGCGTTGAATGAGGAAGTCGCTTTTACCTGGGTGAACTCGAGTTCATCGTGGATGGTGCGGTTTCGTAGAGGAGAGGAAGACGAGAATGGTGATAAGTTTTGCTTGATTTTAAGAAGATCATGGAGAGGGTAATGTGTTTTCAACGATCGGCTATAGGGAGATTATGAGGAGCGACGGGTGTTTATGAATTAGGGAAGAAGGGTATTGAACGGGTCCGGGTCAAACGTAATGGGCCGGAATTAAGGTTAAAGCCCAAGATCATTTATAATTTTAGTTTTATTTAATTTTAATATGTATTAACTTCGTAAGGTCATAACTTTACCATACGATATCGAAATTCAGCCAAACAAGATCCGACAGGACCGCATGGACGAGAGCTTCACAATGAAGCTGACTGGAAGTGGATTGGAGCCCGTTACAATTTATAGCAAAATAAATTGTCCGTCTGAATCAAATCGAGCGATGGTTATCGTTATTAACGATGATCGTCCAAAGTGAGTAAATCTCACTAACTCTGAACAGTTTATAATTTCATGTTGTATTTTTAGAACTGTTAAATATTGGATGATTAACTGTGTGTTGACTATTTGATTGAACTGCTAGTCATTTAGTTGAATTTCTATATTGATTCTATTTAACAGAATATATCATATGGAACTGAAAGTGATGTTGATTTTATTATCTAACATCTGTGGATGCAGGGAGACAGGCTGGAGGAATCCGACTGGATTCCTCAACAGTTATTTTATTGTTTTTCATATATTTTGATATATGATGTGAATTATAACCTATTGTTGATTATATGTGTATGGACGATATTGGCCATCGTGATTTGATATGATTAAATACCATAACATACCAGAATGTTGATAAGGGAATTTTCGAAGTGATATTTGAAAATAAAATATTTATAAAATCAAAGGATTTTATAAAAGATATAATATTTATAACAATCAAAGGCGATTTTATAAAAGGAATTATTTATAAATAGAAATTTATTTATAAATGGATTATTTATAAATAGAAAATACTTAGAAACAAAACCCTAAAGGAATGTTTATAAACCATTTGCAAATAGATTAGAAAGAGAAATGTTTGTAAACCATTTAAAAATCAAATAAAAATAGAAAGGTTTGTAAACCATTTACAAATCAATCAGAAAGAGAAAGGTTTGTAAACCATTTACAAATCAATCAGAAAGAGAAATGTTTGTAAACCATTTACAAATGAGATTGAATAGGGAATATTTGTAAAACCTTTGCAAATGAAATCGAAAGAGGAACATTTGTAAAACCTTTACAAATGAAATCGAAAAGGAGATATTTGTAAAACCATTTACAAATAGGATTAAAAAGGAAATATTTATAGGAAATAAATATGTTAAAATAGAATTGGAAAAGAAATATTTATGGGGAATAAATATGTTAAAATAGAGATGAAAGGGATATATTTGTAAACCATTTACAAACAGAAAAGATAAAAGAAATATTTATTTGTTAAATAAATAGAATTGGAAAGGGAATAGTTATTTGTTAAGTAAACAAATAGAAAAGGAATAAATATTAGGAGTTAATTCAAAAGAGTTAATCAAAATGAGTTAATCGAATATTAGTTGTTCGATTAGAGTAAATCGAATAGAGTATGATTTAGAGTTAACCAGTTAGAGTTAATCAATTAGGGTTGATCAGTTAAAGTGATCAGTTAGAGTTAACCAGTTAAAGTAGTGTTAACCAATAGAGTAAAAATAAAGGAGTTAATTGAATATAGTTTATTCGAATACTACAATCAATTGAGTTAATCGAATATTAGTGATTCAAATGAAGTAAAAGGATTTATCGAATATTAGTTATTCGAATAAGAGTTATCGAATATTTGTTATTCGAATAGAGTTAAAGGAGTTAAAGGAATAAATCGACTATAGTTTATTCGAACGGAGTTAAAGGAGTTAATCGAATTTAGTTTATTCGAATGGAATTAAAGGAGTTAATCAAATTTGGTTTATTCAAATAGAGTTAAAGGAGTTATCGACTAGAGTTAAATCAAATAGAGTTAATCCAATAGCGTTAGTCCAATAGAGTAAATTGATAAGGGTTAATCGAATAGAGTAAATTGAATAGAGTTATCGAATATACCTTATTCGAAGGAAAGAATTATCGAATAGTGATGATTCGAAAGAGAGTTACGTAAGGAAGTTTGTTAAAGAATTAAAAGGTGAACTTTGTCTATTTCAAGGTTAGAAACGTTATTCAGTTAAGGTCTGAGAGGTAGTATTACCCCAACTTGATTGACTTCATTTTTAACTAAGGAATGGTTAAGGTTCGATAGTGAAGGTGGTTTAAAGGAATTTAGTTAATAAGCGTAATGGTTTGAGTTGGCATCGCGATGATTTGTTTAAAACATCTGTCTAAGTCCAATGAAGGAGTTTTGGAAATGTTTTCCAAATAAGAACCAGAAATGTTTTCTGATATAGAAAACAAGAAATGGAAATGTTTTCCAATGGTAATAACATATATTTTCTAAATTTATAAAATAAGAAATGTTGAATATAGGGAAACAGGAGATAAGTAAATTAATGAAATAAAGAGATATATGTATGATTGATGATTGATTGATAGGATTTCCATCTGGAAATAATATCGTTGTTTGCACACCTGTTTTTCTTTGATGGTTAAATCACAGACTATCGAAATTTTGACCATTTTAACGTTGTTAATATGGAGAGACCGGTTGGATTATTATCCAAAGAACCACTCTGTATTGGCATAAGCGTTGCGAATCATATATGCCAAAGATAATTGAAGACGGAGTAAAGTGCAAGGGCTATTGTATAAGTCTTAGATAACAGTGCCTAAGATGGATGTATTGAATAGTGCCTTTGGTTCATCCTGTTCCTGGATGACTTGTATGGATGAATGTCTGACAGAGTATTTCCAGAAAGGTCATGTACATTGATTTCTTCAACCGTACCAAGAGTGGAAGCGGAGAAGGAAACTTCTTTAGCTAACACGTAATGTACCATTGTAGACGTCAATTAGTGATTTTCGATGGATCTGACAATGTGGCATTCGAAGTGAATCTGATGTGATGATAAAGCGTAGCTTCTAGCCTAACATCCGGTAAATGACAGAAATCGGGCCGGCAGCATGGCTATGTAGGTCCCACCTATTAGGGTGTATAATCACCTAATCTTGAGTTTCATTTACTTCTAAAAATCTATTGTTAATGTTGTCCCATTCGGGAAACGGTTGCTGATCCCAACCGTTGGTGATATACATTCGATACACTTAAGCGAAATGAGTGGTCAGTCATGTGTGGCCGGGTTGCAAGATGTTCTTGTTGAACCCAGTGTATTCCTTTCTAGAGGTACACTAGCGAAAGGTGGTTCCATACGTTGTCATAGTTGGAAACCCATTACCCAATACGTGCTTGCGGTTTTGATTGTATACCATATATGTAGAACGTGAGATGAAAGCGTTTCTACTAGATGATTATTATATTGTGGTTGATAGACATTATTATAATATCAAAAGGTTTTTGATATAAAGATAATTTGGATTCTCATAAGGCAAAAACCCGTTCCGTTATACGGCGTGGTCTTATGAGATATCGTTTACTTGTTCAAACTGTTTCAAACTATTTTACTCATACTAGTCCCATGAATGACCCGGAGTTTATTTTGTTGTTTTCCCTAAACTCTTGGGTGCCCAATTTTGTACGGGCAGTCAAGTAGTCAGGATTTACAGATATACTGGAAGAGCTTGGAGCAGGAGGCTTCAGGATTATATAGCTATAGTTATTTTCGCTGTGTTGTAATTGTTGTACTTTGATAATGATGTATATTTAAGTACAGATGTATATTTCAAGTTATGTTATATATATATATATATATTATATGTTATTCGTTTCGTTGTGAGGTTCGTGTTACTCTGATGTGGTGTTCTTCTTCTTCTTCTATTCTAAGTTTCTATCTTATCTTTTCTCACCCTCTAATTTCTTTCATTAATGACCGGTATTTTGGATCCTTGGATGTTCGATATGCGTTGTATATCGGATAACAAAGATCGCCGAAATTCCGGGTCATTACAGGCCAGTTGAATATTCAGAACAGTCGCTATGGAATATAGTATAATTTATAGCCCGTATGAAAGGCCATTACACAAACGACCTCCGTTTTCGACGAAACCACTTTTGTCAGATCCGGAATGTCAAACTATTGCTAAGTTTAATTTTCTATAATTTTTGAAATTTATTTGTGAGCGTAGTAAATTAAACTATGGTTTGATAATTTCTATTGAATCTAATCGACCGTTAAAAAGGCCATTTTTCAAACGGTCTCCAAATTCGACGAAATTAATTTTTTTAGGACCGTATCGTCAAAACATAGCTAGATTTATTTTTCGGGAATTTTCGGAGTCCATATGTGGCCCCGATGAATTTAAATATACGATCGAATTAATTAAATAAAGGATTTAAATTTTAAATTAGAGAAATCTGGCCAAAAACAATCGTTTGGCCTGACGGGACCTAGCCTATTGTGTCCGAAAGGTGGATATTTGGCTAGGGACAGCTCTCGTTGGGTTTGAATTGGAGTTCGTATGGGCTAAAGGGTATTTTTGGATTTAAGGAGAATTAAATAAATTAATAAATTAGAAAGACTTATAAATATACGGTGTATTTCCAGAAACCCTAATCTAATTTCGTAGCCGCCGTCGTATATCATTTCCATGGCCACCGAGCTCCCATTTTGATTCCTTAACCACGATCAATCCACAACAAATTGGATGTAACAACCCGGAATTTTGGGGCCAATTTAAAATTTTTATTTTAGAAATTTTAATGAATTTAGAATATTTAGAATAATTTATTTTAAATAATAACGGATTAAAATTTATTTTAATTGAATTTAGAACGAATATATTTATTTTAATTATAAAAGGAGTAAGAAATAGTACGGTAGTTTAAAATTTTTAATTCAAACTTTGACTGACTGTACAGGTTGCAAAATAAATCTGTTTAATTATAAAAGGAGTAAGATATTTAAATCTGTTTAGGAATACCGTTCCAATGAATCTGAAAAATTGAAATTTCATAGCGGGAATCAAAAGTTATGCCCAGTTTAATTTTCAGAATAGTCGCTGTAGAATTTATATATATTTTTTAATATTAAAAATAGCCATTTTGCAAACGACCTCTGTTTTTGACGAAACCACTTTTGTTGGAACCGGAATGTCAAATTATTGCTAGGTTTCAATTTTCATAATTTTTTGAATTAATATGTGAGCGTAGCAAAAGAAAATGTGTTTGGTCAGATTCAGTCAAATCGGATCGACCAGGAAAAAGGCCATTTTTCAAATGGTCTCGGAATTCGACGAAATTAGTCTTGTTAGGACCGTATCGTCAAAACATAAGCAAAAATAATTTTTCGGGAATTTTTAGAGTTTGTATGTAGCCCCGGTAATTTAAAATGTACGTTTGAATTTAATATAAATTGATTTATATTTAAATTTCGAAGAAAAACATACCGTAACAACCGAATTGAGTCCGTAACATAATCCGGAGTGTCCGGGATGGGGGTTATTAGCTAGGGGCGACACTCGTTGGGTTTGGTTTGGAGTTCGTATGGATAAACATGAATTTTTGAAATAAATGAATTAAATAAAAAGGAAAATACACGTATAAATACACCGTGCTATACCCTAACCCTAGAAACCAAAAACGCAGCCGCCGTATGTTTCAATTCAATGGCCATGGCGTTCCCAAATTCAAACCAACTTTTCTCCAAATTCGTGAAATGATTTCAGAAAATTCCAAAGCAAAATCAAAGTACTAGGAGTGCTCTACAATACCAATGGTCGTGATTGAGTTTAGTAAAGCAGGATGGTGGAATTATGGCCACAAAGGTGCTTCGTGTGGAGCGGTTTCCAGGGTGGTGGGGACCACCGAGCTCGCTGTCGGTGCTGGCGAAGGAGGAGGACGCCAAGGCCTTGCGTGTGGTCATCTCCGATCGACGGTCTGGTGAACGTAGTGGCGACGCGAGTTAACCCTAAGGCGACGGGTTTGGGTTTCACGGGGGCTTCTGGTTCCAAGAAGAAGATTATGAATTAATTAGTTAATCTAATTATTAATTATTCCATAATATAATTAATCTTTAAAACATCGTATCTCTTTCATACGAGCTCAGAAATTCGCAAATTCAGTCTTGTTGGAATCGTGAAATCCGGATCTACAATATGAAACAGACTAGAGAGAAAACGGAGCATGTTGAAAATTCAGACAAAAACCACTGTGAGATTTCTATTTTATAATTTAAAAATAAATTATTACTGAAATGAGAAATTATATTTATTTCGTATAAAGTTCATGTTGATGTGGTGTATACATTTATTCAGTGTTCGTTGTTTTATGATTATGATGAATTATTGAATTGATTGGTGTGTCTCATATTTGTTAGAATATGGTTGTTGAAATTAATTGTATCATGTTTGTTAAATTTTGATTAACGATAACATTTCACTTTTATCGTTAACATGAAGCTATTGTTTGTCATTAGAATTATAAAACAGTTAGGTGGACAAAAATGTTTTTTTTTTTTTACATTGTCATTATAATTATAGGAAATGACATGTGAAAGAAAAATATAAAATAATTCTCTTGTTTGTCATTAGAAATTGTATGCGAATAAAATACTCTTTTATTGGTGATATAATAACATCACTTGGCTATAGATGTTACGTTAGAATGAAAATGTCAATTTTGTGAAAAATGTTCAGTTATATTTAAAATGTCACTTCATTGGAAATGTGATATTAGATAAGAAATAACATTTTGTATAAAATGTTGCCTTAGAATAGGGATAACACTTCTTGTTATAAAGTGTTGCACTATAAAAGAAGTAACCATTTTTGGTTATGAAATGAACATTAGAAATAGAAATTACATTTTTATGTAAAATATACTGGATTAGAAATTACATTTTTATGTAAAATGTTACATTAGTTTAGAAATCACATTTTCATATAAAATGTTGCATTAGAAATAGAGATAACATTTTCATATAAATGTGGCATTAGCAAAATAAATAACATTTTTATTTTAAAATGTTGTATTAGGGAGAAATAACACTTTTATAAAGTGTAGCATGAGATTTAAAATAACATTTTTGTTAAAGAATGTATAATGGATTAGAATAACACTTTGTTATCAAATGTGACATTAGATTAAAATAACAACTTGTTATAAAAAAGTGACATTAGAAAGAAATAACATTTTTAGTTTTAAAATGTTACATAAGTAAGAAATATAACATTTTCATTTTAAATGTTGCATTACTCATGTAAATAAAACCTGTAAATAGAAAAAGTGTGAAAAACAAAATGTTCATTTTGTTTAAATAGAAAAGTGTGAGAAACAAAATATTCATTTTGTTAAATAGGAAAGTGTTAAGATTGATGAAAATAACATTGTAGTTATGAAATGTTAAGAAGGATGAAAATACCATTTCAGGTATAAAAGGCTAAGATTGATAAGATAACAATTTAGTTATAAAATGTTAGGATTGATTAAGATACCATTTAGTTATAAAATGCTAGTTAGACAAAATATCACCTTTATTTGTTTTGTTGAATTAGAGTTGTCGATAAAACAAATATATTACTTTTATATGTCATTAGAATTCACAGAAAAATGTCAGTATATAAAATATACTTTTATATGTCATTAGAACACTTAGAAAAATGTTAATATATAAAATTTACTTTTATATGTCATGAGAATACATAGAAAATGTAAACAAATAAATCATTCTTTATTTGTAATTGAAATACATGGAAAATGCAACAAATAAAATTGTCATTCTTTTATTTGTTATGTAGAATACATAGAAAATCTTATACAAATGAAATACCCTTTTAGTTATCATTTGATTACATAGAAAACTTATTTGTCTAGTTAGCTTAGTTGAAGCAAATTTGGCATTTTTGTAAAGGTAAAATAGATGAAAATTTACATTTTTGGTCAAGTAAAAAGATTGAAACCAAAATTTACTTGTTGTCATTTAAAAGGGATAGAAATATTACATTTTTATACAATGTAATCAAAGATTACATTTTTATTTAATGCAATCAAAGAATAGAAAATTACATTTGATTTAATGTAATTAAGGAATAGAAAAGATTGCACTTTTCTATAATATAACAAACGAATGAAAATGAAAGATTATATTTTATACGTAATTAAAGAGGAAAATGAAGAAGTATAGTCTATTTACATTTTATGTAAAATGAATAAAGAAGTATATCTTATTTACATTTTACATGTAAATAAAATACTTGAACTAAAAGGGTATATTTTATTCACATTTTAGATGTGATTAAAGACATGAATTTATAAAGAATATTTTATTCACATTTTAGATGTGAAATAAAGACATGAAATTTAAAAGTACATTTTCGTTTGCCTTTATATATGCAAATAAAAACCATAGAAAATGAAGTACATTTTTATTTGCAAATTAGTTGCAAAAAAAAACATGAATATATGAAGTACATTTTATTTGCAAGTTAGTTGCAAATAAAAACATGAAGATATAAAGTACAATTTTATTTGCAATATAGTTGTTAATAAAAACATGATTATAAAAAGTTGACATTTTTATTTATATTTTAGATATAAATAAAATCATAAATTGAAAAAGGATATTTTTATTTACATTTTAGGTGTAAATAGAAACATGGTATTAAAAAGTACATTTTATTTGCATTGAAAAAAGTAAATAAAACCATAGGATGAAAGGTTATATGTTTATTTACATTTTAGAAGTGAATAGGATCATGAATTAGAAAAGGCACATTTTTATTTACATTTTAGATGTAAATAAAAACATAGAAATCAAAGTGAACCTTGTATTCACATGTTAGTTGTAAATAGAACCATGGATTTAAAAAGTGACATTTGAAGTAACATTTTTGATGTAAATAAATGTAACACCACGCATTTTTAAAATAACTAAAAATGAGATATATGTATATATGTATATGTGCATGTATATATTTAAAGCAAAGATTAAATGATATTAATGTAATTGCATGTAAGAAGTTTATGCAGTGAAATAAAGAAAAAGATTAATAAAGAAATTACATGCAATATTTGAGATAATAAGAAATACAGTGAAATGCGAAGAAACACATGCGAACATTTAAAAAGAAATAAAAAGGAGAATTTGAAGAGACTCTAGAATTTGGTCCTGAAATTACCATCATTACGTTCGTGGCGATTTTCTGGTCAATTTAGACCTATAGTTTGTAGAAAACTGATTTAAAACGAAGAAGTTATCCTTAATTTTAGAAATGCAACAAAACATGGAAAAGAGCAATGGGAAAACAAAAATATGTAGCTTGGTCCTAAGTCTTGTTAATAAAAGACTTAGTAGCTCATTTGGTTAATACATGAGACTTGTACATAAGAGGTTGTGAGTTCAATCCCCACCAGTGCCATATATTTTTATTTGTTTTAAGGAGCGGCTAAATAGTGGCTTAGCAAATTGGTTCAGTGCGAAAGGGGATAAGTTAATTGGAGGTTTAATTGAAAGAATGGAAATAAACCATTAATTGATTAAGGAAGATAATTTCCAAATAAAATAGACAATTGTTCGCATATAAAAATTAGTATACGCATAAGAGATGGATGCGTATGAACATGATTCAAATTTGAAGTTGAGCACGAACATAGAGACAAACAAAAAGGGGGCATATATGTATACATGTTATTTGAAATTAATGCAATAAGGGAGAGAGGATATGTAAAATTATTGCATTAAATAAATCGATGATGCATGAACCTGAATAAAAATAAATTAATGTGATGCAAATAAAAGAAAGAGAATATGGAATGCAAAACATGTCAAATGTACAATAAAAGCATGCATAGAAAAAGGTTGTAAACATTAAAATGGAACAATTAAATGTGAAGGGAATCAACTTTTGAAATAAAAACGTTTAAAAAGTAAACTAATAAGGCCATAAGCAAGCCACAATTGGAGGAAGGTTAATGTTATTAAATAACATTCAAATCAGAGACGCATGCACATGTGATTAGATGTAAATAAATAAAAGAAAATGGTTTAAGGACATGCGGTTTCTTTTCAAAAAGAGTAGACAAAATGAGAAAGAAATCAATTAATTGATTAGGATAAGAATATAGCAAATAAAGGTTCACGTATAAGTGCAAATAAATAAATAAATAAATAAATAAAATAATTGAATGCATGAAGGAAAGAGGTTGCTATACGTTAAAAATAGTATGTAATGCATTAATTAGAAAGAAATAAAGCGGTTTCTTTTTTTTATTTAAAGGAGCACTAAGTGTGAAAAGGGTTGTTCTAGATGGTTCTTTTTTAGGGTGAGGTGGACGGTTTAGATGAGTTTTTATTTAATCCTAAGGTCCTAGTTGCTCTAACTCACCTATAAAAGAACACCTAACCTAACCCTAAAATCATTCTATCTCTTATAAGACGCCTCCACGCCACCAAACTTCAACCCAACATAGCCGTCGCCTCTAAACTCTAAATTAAATTGCAAGTTCTTCATCAATTTTGGAATTTAATCCAATCATGTAGCAAGTTTCTTCAACAACAATTCACGTTCTACGTCAATAATCAAATAAGAAGCCTAAACCAACGTTCTACCTCAACAACCAATTGTTTGTTTCTCCAATCCAGTCAAGGTGAGTGGTTTAAAATACAGTTGTTGTATAATTGTACTTCTATCGTTTGCCATTCCCAATAATGAATATGATGATAATTTAATAAGATCAGTTATTTCATTTATGCTTACGATTGAGTTCTCTCCTTTTTATTCTTTCCCCTTTTTATTTTTATAGCTAGGCTATCTCGAGCCTACATCTATCATGAATTTATGCGTTGTAAACGAGAACGAGAAAGTAAAAGGGAAAAAAGGGGTTGTTTGGGCATAATATGGGTTGGAAGGATTTATGTATGATTTGAATAGAATTATGGACATAATTATATGGTAATTTTATATTTATGTAGTTTGACATGATTCAAATTGGATATGGAATTAGTACAATTAAATATTAACAACATGTAATTGGATATCATGGATTGGTGAAATTTATTGGTGAGATAAGCCTAAAAGGTGAATTAGGTTATATGTATGAACATGGGAACGTTGGGAAATATATTGGAAAATATTGATTTTATGAACTTGAGTATTATTGGATATTTTGGATAATTGGAATATAAAAGAAATTGGCATATTTGGGTATGGATTACATGGAATTGATGAAATTGCCTATAATTGGAAATTTGTAATTAAGGCTAATTAATATGTAATTAGTGACAAGTTCGAATAGACAAAACTGTAAACATGACTATATGTTGAATTGGAAACACATAACATGAAAATTGGGATTTGGGTGAAATACGATGTTAGTGAACCTTTGACATGAGGTTAGGCGCAATTGTGGTGTAAGACTGCCCGGAACCGCCCGGCAAATCCAGCTGCCACAATTGGACGTCTAATGTGAGAGGTCAAAAGGATGAATTGTACGCGTAACGGTTGGTGACACGAGGTTAGACTCGTTTTGTGGTGTAAGACTGCCCGGAACCGCCCGGAAAATCCAGCAGCCACAAAGTGTTCGGTCTAATGTGGAAGGTAATGCACCGTTCGTCATAATGAATGAATTAAGGAATACTAACCATAATAAGACATGTGGGTGACATGGATATGGTTAGATGGTTAAGTGGGTGACATGTAAAATATGACATGTAAATATGGACTTAACCATAGTAAGACAAGACATGTAAAACATATAAATGTGGACTTAACTGTAGTAAGATACGTGAAGTAAAACAAGACTAAGGTGGACTTAACTGTAGTAAAGCATGTGTAAGACATGGAAACAATAATAAAAGAGGTTAAGTGGGACATGGGCGACATGTAAGACATAAATAAATAATGCTTAACCAAAGGGGACCCTTTATGGCATCACAAATTAATTGAATTGGGTAAAGTTTAGGTAACGGGTTAAATAAATGGAAAGTGTTAAGTAAATCTAAATTAATGACAAAAGTGGGGAATGGTAAATAACCTATAATGAATGAATTTGAATAAGAAAAGGAAGGATAATAGGTTAGACCTGTCCTAGGGACAAGTGGAAAGTATAACTTATGGGATAAGGTAAGTTATAAGAAACGATAGAGGAAAATAAGGTAACTTATATGTGAAGATATACTTAATTATAAATTAAGTAGTTTGGGAAGGAAAAGTGTGAAATTTAAGATGATATAAGTTATATTAATGGAAAAGAAGTAAATTAGAATCATATATGTTGGTTGGGTTGAGAAATTCTCTGGGTGCCAGTCTGATGTTGATTTCGGTCTTCAGGGCTGGTGTTTAGGGGATTATTCTCCCAATCAGTATATATGTGGATAAGACATACTTAACTATGAATTATATATAACATGTTGTTGTAACCCTAAAAGGGAATAATTTATGAAGTTGGAAAACAACATGTTGTGGTCTTATTAATGGACTTAAATGGGTTAAGTATAAATAGAATTAATAAGCGAGGGTAACTTGGTAAACTTGAAAAGGAAGTAAATATGAATAATAATAACCAAGTTAAATAAGATAAATTGACGAGGTAACAAAAGCGCGTAAGAATTGATTAGACGTAGGATCTAATGACATATAAAATCAAGGCGCTTGGGGGCAATCTGTACATTGTAGGATGAATAACCCAACAAGGTAAATCATCACGGTGTCATAAGATATGAGGGGAGCGCACATTCGTTATTTTGGCGGCTCCAACGGACTGGAAGGGGAAGCACGCAGCTTCCTGAGACGTTAAAGGTGCTCCTAGTAGTCCTCTGTGTGGTGGCAGATGTTTCAGGCTGTGCCCGCAGAGGTTGGGTCTGCGCGTAACTACTAGGTGGGTGGGCATTGACTGCAAGAATAGCTGGGCAGTCAGAATGTTGTTCACGGTGATGGAAAAGGTGATTTGACGGCTGCCTCAACGGAGGTGGAGGGTCAGGACCAACAAGGATAGTAGCTCGTCGAGTGCCTGTTACCACAGCCAGTAGGATGCAGAAAGACTAGAGCTAGACCCAATATACCATTAACCATTCACTATCGTGGGACGGTGGTTAAGGGGAGACGCCACATGGATGTTTAGATTTGTTGCTTAGGGGCTTGTCGCTTAGCTCTCGTAGTCTTTATTAGTTATGGGAGGGGCCGAGGTGGGGCCATAGCCACCATAGAAAACAGACCCTAGGGATATTTGTGTGGGAGGCTCTTAAAGGCGGGCCTTGCACAAATATAAGGAAAACTCCCGACCGAGTTCCGTGTTTCTTGTGTAGCCCTGCCACGGAACTCGGGCACGCAACACGATGAATGTGCGGGTTAGATATCGAATACGATAGAGAATACGTACGTGGAAGAGTCTAGATATAACCATTTCTGCTCTAGGTGGTGTATCGTAGACTGGTGGGCATTATTCGATAACGGCAGTCAAATTAGAGTGATCCTATGTGGGCGTAGTGTTGTATTATATATATAAGAGGAATATACATTACTATGACATTGGACGGGGGACTACGTATATCACTGCGAGGATACGGTGGGGACCATGCGAGTGGGGTACCACGGGGTGTACCTCAATTTGGGGGTAGCTACATGTACATTATATTAGGTTAATATATTGGGAGTAGATGGGTGCGACGTGTGTGTAAGCCTTGAGCGCTAACGACGCAAATAACCTAATAAACAATAAAATGTAATTGAACGGTATATGTAGGATTATTCAAGAAGTGTAGTTTAAACTCATTCACACAGAACTTATGTTCTGACCCCCTCCTCATAACATTCGCAGGTTAGACTCATGACAGACACTTATAGCTTTGGAGATACTGATTTAGCAGTATTGTAATTAAGGTAAAGCTATGTTTATATATATTATATTTTATTCCTTCCGCTGTGAGGTGTTTTCCGAACTCTGACATATTTCTTGTCTCTGTCTTTTCTGCAGGATACCAGAGCAACCAACTCGGGTTTTGATGGATTGGGTTTTTGGAAAAAAATCGGTCCGTCGGAATTCGGGTTGTTACAACAAATAAGTTACATTTTTGGTGAAAATAAGAAGAAATAAAGCGGCATCTTTATTTACATTTTAGATGTAAATAAAAGAATAAATTTAAAGTAACATCTTTACTTACAATTTAAATGTAAATAAAGAATAGAATCAAAGTTACATTTTTATTTACATTCTAGGTGTAAATAAAAAGATTAGATTAAAAGAGGCATTTTAAATTTACATTTTAGATATAATCAAAAAGGTAGAATTTAATGTTAAATTGTTATTGTCAGAATAGAGACAATAAAAAGAATAGAATTAAAAGGCATATTTTTATTGTCATTCTAGGGACAATAAAAATAGTAGAAATAAAAGTGATATTTTTATCGTCATTTTAGATGCGATAAAAAGAGTAGAAATAAAAGTGATATTCTTACTGTCATTTTAGATGCGATAAAAAGAATGGATTATAATGGTTGAAATCGCCAAAGGATTTATATTTTTATATAAATATAAATTAAAATTAAAAGAATCGCGCTGCGGTAGTTCGCGATTTGAAATCGTAAATTTAAACGATTATACCGAATGATCCGATCGGCGGATTTTCCCAAAACTGGAACCGTTAGGACCTCCTTGGGAAGATCTTTCCAACGATATAAACTTTGTTAAAATCCAATGGTTATATTTCGAGATAGGTGCAAATGAAATTTGGATAAAAACAGCGTCAGGGCCGCCCATTGACCCGAAGCATCGTTTAATTATAATTGAGCTATTTTAAATAAATAAAAATAGCGATAGATCGTTATAAATAGATTTGAACGATATGAAATGATTAAAATGATAAATATTCGAGGATTATTTGAAAAGACCGAGTTCAACTCATTTCAAATAATTACTACGACGATGTAAGTCGAAGATTTGAAGACGGTGATTGAAGACCGACGATCTTCACATCGAATGGATGAGGACTACTGACGCCCGTGATTGGAGTAGCTACCTTGAAGGGGCTGTAGTGGTAGTTGTCCGGACGTATTTGTTGATTGTTCGGATATGCAAGGAAATAAGGTGCCTCCGGTTTCGTTCAGACCCAGAACGAACTTGTAAATGGATTGTATGTCTGACGTTGTATTCCTTTATACTGTATTCATTGATCGCTGCTAAATATATATCTGTTGGTGGCGGAGAATTTATTCTCTTGCATAACACCCTTCTCTAAGACGTACGAGCTTAGAGGATATACATTAGCAAAGATCAATGGTATGGTATGGATTGACAATATGGCATGCCAAGATGCAAATGATCAAGGCTTATTGTTGAAAAGCAGAGCCTTATGGTTGATGATCAAAGCACAGCTTTAAATAGCATAGCTTTGTGTAGCGTTACTTCGCGAGCCTCACACCCCGGTATGAACCAGAAACAGGAGTAAGGACTGCAGGGAGGACATATGTTTCTTTCTAGCTAGAAGTGGTGTCATGGTTTTTACAAGGCCTGACATTTTTACTTATGTGGATGATGGAATGAGGCGCCTCGTTTATTTGAGTCCCTAGTGGCTCTATTTACGCCCCATATGGTGGGGAAACGTATTGTTCAGGCATTACTAATCCAACTATTGCACTTTGGTGGACCGGCCCTGAAGATCCAAGGGACGATGTGTTCTGTTCCTGAAACATGGGCTAGATTGTCTCGAATTCGGTAAGGACTATCTTTTGCCTTGGTTCATGATGGAAATCCAACCTCCAATACGACCCATGCAGTTTTGATTGTATTACTAGTTCGACGACATAGTATATGGTAGCTATGTCGTCTATGATTAATATTATAATTGAAATGTTTATGAAAACATATACACACTATAATAATATCAACTCCGTTTTATCGTATCAAGTCATGTTTGACCATTATATGGTAAAACTCTATCCTCCGGTTTGCGTTGCATTGTGTGATGGGACTTGAGTCTTATAACGGTTTCATTTTTCTAAAAAGCATTGCGTTGTTTAAAGGATTTACTTTATGTTATGCACTGACAATCCAATGGAGGAAACCCGTTCCGCGTTAGCGGCATGGTCTTGTGATTAGCCTTATTATTATATTAGTTAAGTTAGATTTCTCATACCAGTCCCATGACTGACCTGTAGTTTGTTTCACTTTGCAAACTCGGGTGCCCTCTTTTCCACATGGGCAGTCGAGTAGCTTTTTGCAGATATTTATCTCTTGAGCAGGATTCTGGATCGAAGCCTAAAGCTATGTCCAGAGCATCGGAAGTCTTCCGCTGTGTATTGTATTTGTTTATTGCAATAAGTCTTCCGCTGTATTTTATTTATCAGTGTACTCTGATGTAACATTATTAAGTTGTTTATAAAAGTCTGTCGTTGTTCTGATGTAGTGTATTCCAAAAGTTAACGTATGCGGGTTTTAAACGATTTTGATCGATCTAGCGATCGATTAAGGTCGGGAAAAATGCGTGTCGTTATAGTTGGTATCAGAGCTCAGGTTAGCTCAAATCTTTGGGGTACAACTCATTAGAATTGAACAAAAGACTCATCAGAGATTGGATTAGCAATATCCAATAAGAATACTCATTAGAGATAAGATCAGCAGTATCCTAGAATGAGGAAACTCATTAGAGATAGGGTTAGCAATGCCCTAGAATGAGTTCAGAGTTATAAGTCTATAAATAACATATTTGTGATTATGTATATAATCCAATATTAGAAAATATGATTTTTGGATATTTAAAGGTTATATATTTTAAAGGTTAACCAACTAATGAAATTAGTGAAACCAATAATAGATTCAAAATTGAATTGGTCAACTAAACAACTTCTAGCTTCGTTCCTTTTCGAGGACGAAAAGATTTTAAGTGGGGGAGATTGTAATAACCCGGAATTTTGGAGCTAATTTAAAAATTTTATTTTAGAAATTTTAATGAATTTAGAATATTTAAAATAATTTATTTTAAATAATAACGGCTTAAAATTTCTTTTAATTAAAGTTAGAACGAATATATTTATTTTAATTATAAAAGGAGTTAGAAATAGCGCGGTAGTTTGAAAATTTGAATTCAAACTTTGACTGGCTGTACATGTTGCAAAATAAATCGGATTTTGGTGAGACCAAAGATATTTAAATTTGTTTAGGAATACCTTTCCAACGAATCTGAAAAATTGAAATTTCATAGTGGGAATCAAAAGTTATGCCTAGTTTAATTTTTAGAATAGTCGCTGTAGAATTTATATATATATATATATATTTTATTATTAAAAATAGCCATTTTGCAAACGACCTCTGTTTTCGACGAAACCACTTTTGTTGGAACCAGAATGTCAAATTATTGCTTGGTTTCAATTTTCATAATTTTTTGAATTAATATGTGAGCGTAGCAAAAGAAAATGCGTTTTGTCAGATTCAGTAAAATCGGATCGACCAGGAAAAAGGCCATTTTTTAAACGGTCTCGGAATTCGACGAAATTAGTCTTGTTAGGACCGTATCATCAAAAAATAACTAGAAATGTTTTTTGGGAATTTTTTGAGTCCGTATGTAGCTCCGGTAATTTAAAATGTACGTTTGAATTTAATATAAATTGATTTATATTTAAATTTTGAAGAAAAACATATCGTAACAGCCGAATTGAGTTACGAAACATATTCCAGAGTGTCCGGGATGGGGGTTATTAGCTAGGGGCGACACTCGTTGGGTTTGGTTTGGAGTTCGTATGGATAAACATGAATTTTTGAAATAAATGAATTAAATAAAAAGGAAAATACACGTATAAATACACCGTACTATACCCTAACCCTAGAAACCATATACGCAGCCGCCGTATGTTTCCATTCAATGGCCGTGGCGTTCCCAAATTCAAACCAACTTTTATCCAAATTCGTGAAATGATTTCAGAAACTTGCAAAGCAAAATCAAAGTACTAGGAGTGCTCTACAATACCAACGGTCGTGATTGAGTTTAGTAAAGAGGGATGGCGGAATTATGGCCACAAAGGCGCTGCATGTGGAGCGGTTTCCAGGGTGGTGGGGACCACCGAGCTCGCTCTCGAGTCTGGCGAAGGAGGATGACGCCGAGGCCTTGCGTGTGGTCATCTCCAATCGACGGTCTGGTGAACGTAGTGGCGGCGCGAGTTAACCCTAAGGCGACGGGTTTTGAGACGACCCGAACTTCCCCGTGAAGGAAAGCACGGATAGAATTGAGGACAAGACAAAATAGAACACAGACGGAAGAACATTTCATTGTTATTACAACAATTCCATCAGATACAAGAATATACAGAGTATAAATGAATAAATTACATTCGATAAATATCAGAGATTACAATAAATTACATAGCAGCGGAAAATAATATAAAATACAACTGAAAGTGATACACGGATACAGAGCTTTCCGAGCATCGTTCCAGCTGTTAATCAGGACCCTGTGAATATAAATCTGCAAAACCAAAACTACTAGCTGCCCGTGTGGAAAATAGGGGCACCCAGAGTTTAGGTTAAAACAATAAACTCCAGGTCAGTCATGTGACTGGTGTGAGAACTAAAACAGTTATTAATATTGGTTTTAAAGTTAGGTAAATCAAGGGACCACGCCGTATAACACGGAACGAGTTTCCTCCCAAGAATACCAGTGCATAGAACAAACAGCGCAATGCTAAATAAAGAAAAATGAAGCTGTTATAAGACCCAGGTCCCATCACACAATGCAACGCAAGTCGGAGGATAGGGTTTTCCCTTATAACAGCCAAAGCATGCTTGATACGTTTAAAACACATTATTTGATACTATTATAGGTGTATAGTGTCAAAACAATTTCAAATCATAAATATCAATCATAGGCGGCATGGGTACCATCTATCATGTCGCCATACTAGTTCTACAATTAAAACCGCAATATCACGTATTGGAAATTGGATTCCGTCATGAGCCGAGGCAAGGGGCAAGCTCCTCTCCGCGTTCGAGACATTCTAGCAATGCCTCAGGACCCCACTCTGATCCTTTGGAACCTCCAAGGCCGGTCCTCTCTTACTTTTGAGGATTAATTATTCCTGAACACACGTTTCCCGGTCCTTACAGACCTATATCCGAGGCGCCTCGTATCCAACAACCACACAGGTGAAAAGTATATAAATGTCAGGGCTGGTAGGTCACTGACACCACCCTAGCTAGAAAGAAACGTCGTGCACTCCTTGGGTCCGTATCCCGTTTTTAACTCATACCGAGGTGTGAGGCTCGCGAATTCACGTTACACACAAAGCTACACCACACAGGCCGTGCTTTGATCATCAACCACAAGACTTTGCTTTTCAACAGAAGCCTTGATCAATTGCCACTTACGCGTGCCACATTGGCAATTCACTCCATGCGACTGATGTCCATCGATATACAACCTCTGAGCTCGTACGTCTCAGAGAAGGGCGTTAAGCAAGAGAATAAATTCTCCGCCGCCAAACAGATGTATATTTAATAGAGATCAATCAACACATAATAAAATCCAATATCAGACACACAATCCATTTACAAGTTCGTTCTGGGTCTGAACGAAACCGGAGGCACTTTCCTTGCATATCCGTCCATCTCCAAGTACGTCTGGACGATCACCAACTGATTCCCTCATCCTGGGTGTACAGCCCAATCAAGATCATCAATAATCACCCAAACGATGTGAAGACTTCCGGTCTTCAACCACCGTCTTCATCTTCGACATCTCGTCGAATCGGTTATTCAGAATGGGTATAACCCGGCCTTTCTGAATAACCTACGTATATAATTAACAAATGTTACACAAACACAATGAACGCCTCATTCCAATTCAGAATATTCTTTTATTCACAAAATCACATTCTTAGGGAAAGGTTCCCATTAATTTTGTCAAAGATAAATTCTTCTAAATTTATTCTTTAATCTTCCTTTGGATATCATTTCAAACTAGTCGGGATTAACGAACCACACCGAAGTAATTATTTAGTTTATTTCCCAATCCCAACCTATATATCCCATGGAGAAAAACTGGTAATACTCCATATCTAACACCACGGTGTTATCGGTAAAATTAATTACCATTTCACGTTCAAATCTAATTAAAGATTTAACTATCGCTTTGGAGCAAAACTGGTGATACTCCACTCTCGATCACTTTTCAGATTTGATAATTTAAATTATCAATTCACATTTTAATCTAATTAAAGATTCATTAAAACTCCACTTAGTTTTAATCTTTTCAAAAATCAACATCTTGCCTTTAACTGGGTTAAAGAACCAATGTCATCTAAAACACGATCCACGATAAACCCAAATCACATTTGATATTAAATACAAGGCTCTGAATAGAAAATATATCGGCTTATATTCAATATCAAATTCTGAAACCAACAAATATCGTATTGGAATTAACGATATGAATATATCTTTCAAATCCCCATAACAATATCTGTTTAGTCACGAAATCCAACATCGAAATATTCCGAAGATAATTTCGATTCAACTCCAGTCCAATCCACGTATTGGAAATATCGATTATTTTCAAAATCACTTTCAAATTCAATTTATTTATTTCAAAAATAAATTGATTTTAATTCTAGTTCAAAACTAGTTCATTTCGATAAAAATCTATTTTTATCATCTAATGTGGAATTTTCCAGCCCAATTCTTTCCAATTCACATATTATAATTTTACACAATTTATAGATATTTTTAATAATTTTATCAAGGCCTGTACAGTCGATTTCCATCAACGGCCATCGAACTGCACTTACAACGACCTTTTTCAAATTTGATTTGGACATAATTCCAAATCCAACCGTTAGATTTCAAATTTCTAATATTCATTGGAAAGCTCTTTTCGATACGAACCCAACAGTTCCGGTTTTAGGAGAATCCGACGGTCGGATCTCCCGCAATGTCCGTTTGAAATAAATGGTCGAAATTCACGAACTGCCGCGACGCGGCGCATTCTATTCAGGCCATTATATTATATATATAATATATATAATATATATTTCGTCGATTTTTATTTAAAACGAATTTTATAAATCGTTTTAAATTTGTTTCTAAAACAATTCAACTTCTATACTCAGTTTCAAATCGATCTGATTTCAATTCAATTCAAATTCAATTCCAATTCTAATTCATTTCAATTCAATTCAATTTGAATTTACTTTCCATTTGATTCAATTCGAATTCGTTTAAAATTGATTTCAATTCAATTTCAGTTCGTTTTAAATTTCAATTTCAATTTAATTCAATTTGAATTTCAATTTAATTCAATTTGAATTCATTTCTATTTTATTCGAATTCAAATTCACTTTCTATTCAATTCGACTTCGAATTCATTTTCTATTCGATTCGAATTCATTTCAAATTGATTCAATAAAATTTTCATTCAAAATATTAAATTTTGAAATCACTTTTCAATATTCATTATAAAACGAATAAAATCGATATAAACATCGTTCGCGTCAAAATAACGCATCTCTAATCAACACGGCTTTATATTTCAATAATCCGTTATTCTATTCAACAAATGAATATTTGTTCTATTCAACACATGAATCTATATTTCTTTCAACACACGACTAATCTCAACACATGAGTACTGTCAACACCTCACTATTTTTGTTATGTAAAATATTTTATAAAACTATGGTATCTATCGTTTGATTTCAATTAGACTCCACCGTGAAGTAGATTCTAATTGTAAATATGATAAAGATGTAATTTATTTTATTTAAAATATTTTACTCAACACATGAATAGTTTCAACACATGATCATCGTCAACACATGACTATTCTTATATTCAACACATGAATTTTCTTTTATAATATTCATTATTTTCCCGATTGGAATGAGGCCCAATCAATCACCATATAATGTTAATTATATGGATTCCATACAACACATGTATATAATAGCATTAATAAACAATCAACCATCAATCAAAGTGCACTACACTGTATAAGCATCAAATATAGATATCTGACGCTTATAACAGTCTGTCAATCGACCGATCGACATATTTAATCAATCAGGATGAGTGAACATCAAATTTCATCCCAACACCCGTGTGGGGTTTCAAACAATCAAACACAGATTTTATTTGTGCAGTTGGGCGATGTGTAAAATTTATCGACCCAATCAATGTCCTTCAAATAAGTGTACATAAACAAACCGTTCGGTTTGTAAATGAATATTTTATTTATTCACTTTCACGTTAAAAATTATATTTTTAACGATAAAATATTCTATTTCAACACATGAGTTTCTATTAGTTCATTTATTCAATAAATTGATATTTTTATTTTTCTAACATATTTTAGAAAAATTCGGCGGCATAACGGCACGATACTAGAAACGGAACAAGGCCTAGCCTTATCCCCGGTCTAGTGAAGGCCCACGCCATTCACACATCAATCAAATCAATTTCAATTCACCAAACAATTCAATTTAAACCAATTAGACTAACCAACTACACAACCAAACTATTTAACAAACAAGCCATCCATGGTCTGTGGATGACGGGTGTCGGGTGCTACTAAACACCGTCTGCATCCTAGTATATATATATAACTAGAAAAAGAAATTTAGAGTGAGAAGTTCTCACCGATAGCTATCCAATCATCTTGACTCTTCTTTTATAGAAATCTTCTTCATCCTCGCCTTTTTATCATCTTCGTTTGTCCGTAGCCACTACATATATAAAAATCACACATTTTTATATTTTGATGTCTTTAAAATAAAAATCACATTTTTATTTGTTCACTTTCAATTTAAAAATCATATTTCTATAATCACTTCATATATTTAAAAATCGGATTTTCACTTCGCTATTCAATATATAAAAATAAGCATATTTTCACAACGCTACTATATAGATAAAAATTATATTTTTATCACCTTATTCTTCATATAAAAATTTCACCCTTTCAAAAATAAAGTTTTCGCCTTTATAAAAATAAAGTTTTCGCCTTTATAAAAATAAAGTTTTCGCCTTTATAAAAATAAAGTTTTCGCCTTTATAAAAATAAAGTTTTCGCCTTTATAAAAATAAAGTTTTCGCCTTTATAAAAATAAAGTTTTCTAAAAATCATATTTTCTATTTTCCTACACATATAAAGATGATATTTTTACATTCTATATCTCATAAAGATTATATTTTTATAGTTCCTACTATGCAAAGATTATATTTTTATCTTTCTACAATATAAAAGATTATATTTTTACTACTTTAAAAATATAAAAATCATATTTCTACTACTTCTACTTAATAAAGATTATATTTTTAATACTTTAAAAATATAAAAATCATATTTTTATTACTTTAAAAATATAAAGATCTTACCTTTTACCTAATAAAAATCAAATCTTGCCTTTTTTTAAAAAATCAAACTTTTCTATTTAAAAATCTAAACTTTCGCTATTTTTAAAAATCTATACTTTCGCATTTTAAAAATCTTTCTTTACTGATTTAAATAAACTAAATAAACTAATTATTTTAAATAAATTACTAAATGAAATAAATATAAAACTTACAGTCAAATCAGAAAAAAGGGGGGGTTGCTGTTGAGGTCAGGGAAGTGGAGGGAGGAGGGAAGAAGAAGGCGGAGGATTGGAGGGAAGAAGAAGGCGGAGGATCGGAGGGGGGGCTGGAGGTGCGTCGGCGTCGGGTTCAGGCACTGGGGGTTCTCGCGGTGGGAAGAGGGAGCGGGAGGAGGGAATGGAGGAGGGAAGAAGAAGAAGCGGCGGAGGGCGGCAGGCGGGTGGTGGCGCGTCGAGGTGGCGATCGCCAAGGGGGCGGCGGCTGCGTCCATTTCTCTTTTTTTTTTCTGTTGAATGTAAACGAGAAAAAAAAGGGGGGGGGGTATATGCAAAAGAATATTTTAATTTATTTAATTATTTAATTTGGCAAAAAGTTGACTTTCACATACGACCTCGAAACGAGGCCCACCGCCTGTCGTCCATAGCGTATTACCCCCATTCCGAACACAATGGGATATGTATCGCAAGCTGATTCGATCGTCTCGATAAGTTTCCGTTGAATTTACATTTAAATTGCTATATTGAATTTTAAACGTACATTTCAAATTACCGGTGTCACATATTAACTTTAAAAATTCTAGAAAAATATTTTCTAGTTTCGTATTGACGATACGGTCCTAACAAAACTAGTTTCGTCGAATTCTGAGGCCATTGGAAAAATGGTCATTTTCCAGTCGATTAAAATCAACTGAAACTGGTCAAACACGTTTTCCTTTGCCACGCTCACATATTGATTCGAAAAATTATGAAATTTGGAATCTAGCAATAACTTGACATCACGGACCCAACAAAAGTGGTTTCGTCGAAATCCAAGGTCGTTTGCAAAATTTCCATTTTTAAGGGCCTGAATTCTATAGCGACTATTCAGAATTTTCAACTGGGCATATCTTTTGATTCCCCCTATCAAATCTTGGTCTTTCGGATTCGTTGGAAAGGTATCATCAATTAGATCCTATTATTTTTGGTTTCACTAAAATCCGGATTGTTTTGCACCCGGTACATTCAATTGAAGTTTGAAATCGAATTATCGAACTACCGCGCCATTTTCAATTGCATTTATAATTAAATATAAATATTCTAACGACGGCGTATATAATTATATACGTCGAATTCCATTCAAAATAAATTTCTCGTCGATTTTATTTAAAATAATTCATTTTAAATATTCAAAATTCGCTAAAATTGCCAAAATAAAAATTTTAAACTGGCCCAGATTTTCGGGTTATTACAATCTCCCCCACTTAAAACTTTTCGTCCCCGAAAAGGAACAAAGTCGAAAGTGGTTTGATTATTAAGCTCTACGTTCGGTCTGGCTTCCATTCTCCAACTTTTCAATTTCTGAGAATTTTCAAATTTCAAACATTTGGCTAACACCCTAAATTTTCGAAAAATTTCGCCATAACCTCCCCTGCACCGGGAGCATCGGGGAATTTCAAATAGCTTCCCCGGTCCTTCAGATCTCAAAAAGAAAAAGAAAAAGCCAAGCGGCTAGCCAATAGGCTCACAAAATCATCATCACCCAAACAAAACAGGAAATTATGTAGTAAACATGTACCTATTTGTCGGGCAAACAAATTTTATTCTTCGGCTCTAGCCTCCTTGCTATGACCTGTTCAATGTAAGTATATGTATATACAAGCAAATGCGACCAATTTTCAATACAATTCAATATTTGGTTCAATTAGGCTAAATAGTTCAAAATTATCAAACAAATAAACAACCAACACAAACATCAATCAATTAGTGGATTAGAGTTTTCAAATTCATAATTTTGATATATATACAGAAAATCATGTTTTGATGCCAATTCACAACAATGTATTCTAGCTATATAGGTTTTGGTTCTCACACCAGTCTAATGGAAATATATAGAAATCACACCTTCGAAACACGAAAATAAATACTGGTAACGCTGCAGCATTATCAGAATCATCCCCGGGCAACTAGAGTGTGACTCTATATCTATCTAATATATTAAAACTTCGAATATACGTTCATGACGCGTATACGCGAAATCTTTATATATTCGATTGTCCATATTCAAAATAAATAAATAATCAAATACGTATAAAACGATTTAAATTTTAAAACAAAATTGTTTTCATTTGAAAAATATACTCTTCACACTCGTTCTAGGATACTACTGATCCTATCTCTAACGAGTAATTCTAATTGGATATTACTAACCCAATATCTGATGAATTCTTTCGTATGGTTCTAATGTGTCTTGTTCTCGAGCTCTGTAAACCAAAGCTCTGATACCAAACTGAGACGACCCGAACTTCCCCATGAAGGAAAGCACGGATAGAATTGAGGACAAGACAAAATAGAACGCAGACGGAAGAACATTTCATTGTTATTACAACAATTCCATCAGATACAAGAATATACAGAGTATAAATGAATAAATTACATTCGATAAATATCAGAGATTACAATAAATTACATAGCAGCGGAAAATAATATAAAATACAACTGAAAGTGATACACGGATACAGAGCTTTCCGAGCATCGTTCCAGCTGTTAATCAGGACCCTGTGAATATAAATCTGCAAAACCAAAACTACTAGCTGCCCGTGTGGAAAATAGGGGCACCCAGAGTTTAGGTTAAAACAATAAACTCCAGGTCAGTCATGTGACTGGTGTGAGAACTAAAACAGTTATTAATATTGGTTTTAAAGTTAGGTAAATCAAGGGACCACGCCGTATAACACGGAACGGGTTTCCTCCCAAGAATACCAGTGCATAGAACAAACAGCGCAATGCTAAATAAAGAAAAATGAAGCTGTTATAAGACCCAGGTCCCATCACACAATGCAACGCAAGCCGGAGGATAGGGTTTTCCCTTATAACAGCCAAAGCATGCTTGATACGTTTAAAACACATTATTTGATACTATTATAGGTGTATAGTGTCAAAACAATTTCAAATCATAAATATCAATCATAGGCGGCATGGGTACCATCTATCATGTCGCCATACTAGTTCTACAATTAAAACCGCAATATCACGTATTGGAAATTGGATTCCGTCATGAGCCGAGGCAAGGGGCAAGCTCCTCTCCGCGTTCGAGACACTTTAGCAATGCCTCAGGACCCCACTCTGATCCTTTGGAACCTCCAAGGCCGGTCCTCTCTTACTTTTGAGGATTAATTATTCCTGAACACACGTTTCCCGGTCCTTACAGACCTATATCCGAGGCGCCTCGTATCCAACAACCACACAGGTGAAAAGTATATAAATGTCAGGGCTGGTAGGTCACTGACACCACCCTAGCTAGAAAGAAACGTCGTGCACTCCTTGGGTCCGTATCCCGTTTTTAACTCATACCGAGGTGTGAGGCTCGCGAATTCACGTTACACACAAAGCTACACCACACAGGCCGTGCTTTGATCATCAACCACAAGACTTTGCTTTTCAACAGAAGCCTTGATCAATTGCCACTTACGCGTGCCACATTGGCAATTCACTCCATGCGACTGATGTCCATCGATATACAACCTCTGAGCTCGTACGTCTCAAAGAAGGGCGTTAAGCAAGAGAATAAATTCTCCGCCGCCAAACAGATGTATATTTAATAGAGATCAATCAACACAGAATAAAATCCAATGTCAGACACACAATCCATTTACAAGTTCGTTCTGGGTCTGAACGAAACCGGAGGCACTTTCCTCGCATATCCGTCCATCTCCAAGTACGTCTGGACGATCACCAACTGATTCCCTCATCCTGGGTGTACAGCCCAATCAAGATCATCAGTAATCACCCAAACGATGTGAAGACTTCCGGTCTTCAACCACCGTCTTCATCTTCGACATCTCGTCGAATCGGTTATTCAGAATGGGTATAACCCGGCCTTTCTGAATAACCCACGTATATAATTAACAAATGTTACACAAACACAATGAACGCCTCATTCCAATTCAGAATATTCTTTTATTCACAAAATCACATTCTTAGGGAAAGGTTCCCATTAATTTTGTCAAAGATAAATTCTTCTAAATTTATTCTTTAATCTTCCTTTGGATATCATTTCAAACTAGTCGGGATTAACGAACCACACCGAAGTAATTATTTAGTTTATTTCCCAATCCCAACCTATATATCCCATGGAGAAAAACTGGTAATACTCCATATCTAACACCACGGTGTTATCGGTAAAATTAATTACCATTTCACGTTCAAATCTAATTAAAGATTTAACTATCGCTTTGGAGAAAAACTGGTGATACTCCACTCTCGATCACTTTTCAGATTTGATAATTTAAATTATCAATTCACATTTTAATCTAATTAAAGATTCATTAAAACTCCACTTAGTTTTAATCTTTTCAAAAATCAACATCTTGCCTTTAACTGGGTTAAAGAACCAATGTCATCTAAAACACGATCCACGATAAACCCAAATCACATTTGATATTAAATACAAGGCTCTGAATAGAAAATATATCGGCTTATATTCAATATCAAATTCTGAAACCAACAAATATCGTATTGGAAATAACGATATGAATATATCTTTCAAATCCCCATAACAATATCTGTTTAGTCACGAAATCCAACATCGAAATATTCCGAAGATAATTTCGATTCAGCTCCAGTCCAATCCACGTATTGGAAATATCGATTATTTTCAAAATCACTTTCAAATTCAATTTATTTATTTCAAAAATAAATTGATTTTAATTCTAGTTCAAAACTAGTTCATTTCGATAAAAATCTATTTTTATCATCTAATGTGGAATTTTCCAGCCCAATTCTTTCCAATTCACATATTATAATTTTACACAATTTATAGATATTTTTAATAATTTTATCAAGGCCCGTACAGTCGATTTCCATCAACGGCCATCGAAGTGCACTTACAGCGACCTTTTTCAAATTTGATTTGGACATAATTCCAAATCCAACCGTTAGATTTCAAAATTCTAATATTCATTGGAAAGCTCTTTTCGATACGAACCCAACGGTTCCGGTTTTAGGAGAATCCGACGGTCGGATCTCCCGCAATGTTCGTTTGAAATAAATGGTCGAAATTCACGAACTGCCGCGACGCGGTGCGTTCTATTCAGGCCATTATATTATATATATAATATATATTTCATCGATTTCTATTTAAAACGAATTTTATAAATCGTTTTAAATTTGTTTCTAAAACAATTCAACTTCTATACTCAGTTTCAAATCGATCTGATTTCAATTCAATTCGAATTCATTTCAATTCAATTCCAATTCTAATTCGTTTCAATTCAATTCAATTTGAATTTACTTTCCATTTGATTCAATTCGAATTCGTTTAAAATTGATTTCAATTCAATTTCAGTTCGTTTTAAATTTCAATTTCAATTTCAATTTAATTCAATTTGAATTTCAATTTAATTCAATTTGAATTCATTTCTATTTTATTCGAATTCAAATTCACTTTCTATTCAATTCGACTTCGAATTCATTTTCTATTCGATTCGAATTCATTTCAAATTGATTCAATAAAATTTTCATTCAAAATATTAAATTTTGAAATCACTTTTCAATATTCATTATAAAACGAATAAAATCGATATAAACATCGTTCGCGTCAAAATAACGCATCTCTAATCAACACGGCTTTATATTTCAATAATCCGTTATCCTATTCAACAAATGAATATTTGTTCTATTCAACACATGAATCTATATTTCTTTCAACACACGACTAATCTCAACACATGAGTACTGTCAACACCTCACTATTTTTGTTATGTAAAATATTTTATAAAAATATGGTATCTATCGTTTGATTTCAATTAGACTCCACCGTGAAGTAGATTCTAATTGTAAATATGATAAAGATGTAATTTATTTTATTTAAAATATTTTACTCAACACATGAATAGTTTCAACACATGATCATCGTCAACACATGACTATTCTTATATTCAACACATGAATTTTCTTTATAATATTCATTATTTTCCCGATTGGAATGAGGCCCAATCAATCACCATATAATGTTAATTATATGGATTCCATACAACACATGTATATAATAGCATTAATAAACAATCAACCATCAACCAAAGTGCACTACACTGTATAAGCATCAAATATAGATATCTGACGCTTATAACAGTCTGTCAATCGACCGATCGACATATTTAATCAATCAGGATGAGTGGACATCAAATTTCATCCCAACACCCGTGTGGGGTTTCAAACAATCAAACACAGATTTTATTTGTGCAGTTGGGCGATGTGTAAAATTTATCGACCCAATCAATGTCCTTCAAATAAGTGTACATAAACAAACCGTTCGGTTTGTAAATGAATATTTTATTTATTCACTTTCACGTTAAAAATTATATTTTTAACGATAAAATATTCTATTTCAACACATGAGTTTCTATTAGTTCATTTATTCAATAAATTGATATTTTTATTTTTCTAACATATTTTAGAAAAATTCGGCGGCATAACGGCACGATACTAGAAACGGAACAAGGCCTAGCTTTATCCCCGGTCTAGTGAAGACCCACGCCATTCACACATCAATCAAATCAATTTCAATTCACCAAACAATTCAATTTAAACCAATTAGACTAACCAACTACACAACCAAACTATTTAACAAACAAGCCATCCATGGTCTGTGGATGACGGGTGTCGGGTGCTACTAAACACCGTCTGCATCCTAGTATATATATATAACTAGAAAAAGAAATTTAGAGTGAGAAGTTCTCACCGATAGCTATCCAATCATCTTGACTCTTCTTTTATAGAAATCTTCTTCATCCTCGCCTTTTTATCATCTTCGTTTGTCCGTAGCCACTACATATATAAAAATCACACATTTTTATATTTTGATGTCTTTAAAATAAAAATCACATTTTTATTTGTTCACTTTCAATTTAAAAATCATATTTCTATAATCACTTCATATATTTAAAAATCGGATTTTCACTTCGCTATTCAATATATAAAAATAAGCATATTTTCACAACGCTACTATATAGATAAAAATTATATTTTTATCACCTTATTCTTCATATAAAAATTTCACCCTTTCAAAAATAAAGTTTTCGCCTTTATAAAAATAAAGTTTTCGCCTTTATAAAAATAAAGTTTTCGCCTTTATAAAAATAAAGTTTTCGCCTTTATAAAAATAAAGTTTTCTAAAAACCATATTTTCTATTTTACTACACATATAAAGATGATATTTTTACATTCTATATCTCATAAAGATTATATTTTTATAGTTCCTACTATGCAAAGATTATATTTTTATCTTTCTACAATATAAAAGATTATATTTTTACTACTTTAAAAATATAAAAATCATATTTCTACTACTTCTACTTAATAAAGATTATATTTTTAATACTTTAAAAATATAAAAATCATATTTTTATTACTTTAAAAATATAAAGATCTTACCTTTTACCTAATAAAAATCAAATCTTGCCTTTTTTTAAAAAATCAAACTTTTCTATTTAAAAATCTAAACTTTCGCTATTTTTAAAAATCTATACTTTCGCATTTTAAAAATCTTTCTTTACTGATTTAAATAAACTAAATAAACTAATTATTTTAAATAAATTACTAAATGAAATAAATATAAAACTTACAGTCAAATCAGAAAAAAAAAGGGGGGGGGGGGTTGTTGTTGAGGTCAGGGAAGTGGAGGGAGGAGGGAAGAAGAAGGCGGAGGTGGAGGGAAGAAGAAGGCGGAGGATCGGAGGGGGGGCTGGAGGTGCGTCGGCGTCGGGTTCAGGCACTGGGGGTTCTCGCGGTGGGAAGAGGGAGCGGGAGGAGGGAATCGAGGAGGGAAGAAGAAGAAGCGGCGGAGGGCGGCAGGCGGGTGGTGGCGCGTCGAGGTGGCGATCGCCAAGGGGGCGGCGGCTGCGTCCATTTCTCTTTTTTTTTTCTGTTGAATGTAAACGAGAAAAAAAGGGGGGGTATATGCAAAAGAATATTTTAATTTATTTAATTATTTAATTTGGCAAAAAGTTGACTTTCACATACGACCTCGAAACGAGGCCCACCGCCTGTCGTCCATAGCGTATTACCCCCATTCCGAACACAATGGGATATGTATCGCAAGCTGATTCGATCGTCTCGATAAGTTTCCGTTGAATTTACCTTTAAATCGCTATATTGAATTTTAAACGTACATTTCAAATTACCGGGGTCACATATTAACTTTAAAAATTCTAGAAAAATATTTTCTAGTTTCGTATTGACGATACGGTCCTAACAAAACTAGTTTCGTCGAATTCTGAGGCCGTTGGAAAAATGGCCATTTTCCAGTCGATTAAAATCAACTGAAACTGGTCAAACACGTTTTCCTTTGCCATGCTCACATATTGATTCGAAAAATTATGAAATTTGGAATCTAGCAATAACTTGACATCACGGACCCAACAAAAGTGGTTTCGTCGAAATCCGAGGTCGTTTGCAAAATTTCCATTTTTAAGGGCCTGAATTCTATAGCGACTATTCAGAATTTTCAACTGGGCATATCTTTTGATTCCCGCTATCAAATCTTGGTCTTTCGGATTCGTTGGAAAGGTATCATCAATTAGATCCTATTATTTTTGGTTTCACTAAAATCCGGATTGTTTTGCACCCGGTACATTCAATTGAAGTTTGAAATCGAATTATCGAACTACCGCGCCATTTTCAATTCCATTTATAATTAAATATAAATATTCTAACGACGGCGTATATAATTATATACGTCGAATTCCATTCAAAATAAATTTTTCGTCGATTTTATTTAAAATAATTCATTTTAAATATTCAAAATTCGCTAAAATTGCCAAAATAAAAATTTTAAACTGGCCCAGATTTTCGGGTTATTACAGGTTTTGGTTTCACGAGGGCTTCTGGTTCCAGGAAGAAGATTAGGTAGTAATTAGCCAATCTAATTACTAATTAATTATTCCATAATATAATTGATCTTTAAAACATCGTATCTCTTTCATACGAGCTCAGAAATTCGTAAATTCAATCTCGTTGGAATTGTGAAATCCGGATCTACAAAATGAAACAAACCAGAGAGCAAACGGAGCATGTTGAAAATTCAGACAAAAACCACTGTGAGATTTCTATTTTATAATTTAAAAATAAATTATTACTGAAATGAGAAATTATATTTATTTCGTATAAAGTTCATGTTGATGTTGTGTATATATTTATTCAGTGTTCGTTGTTTTATGATTGTGATGAATTATTGAATTGATTGATGTGTCTCATATTTGTTAGAATATGATTGTTTAAATTAATTGTATCATGTTTGTTAAATTTTGATTAACGATAAAATTTCACTTTTATCGTTAACATGAAGCTATTGTTTGTCATTAGAATTGTAAAACAGTTAGGTGGACAAAAATGTTTTTTTTATATTGTCAATATAATTATAGGAAATGACATATGAAAGAAAAATGTAAAATAATTCTCTTGTTTGTCATTAGAAATTGTATGTGAGTAAAATACTCTTTTATTGGTGATATAATAACATCACTTGGCTATAGATGTTACATTAGAATGAAAATGTCAATTTTATGAAAAATGTTTAGTTATATTTAAAATGTCATTTCATTGGAAATGTGATATTAGATAAGAAATAACATTTTGTATAAAATGTTGCCTTAGAATGGGGATAACACTTCTTGTTACAAAATGTTGCACTATAAAAAAAAGTAACCATTTTTAGTTATGAAATGAACATTAGAAAAAGAAATTACATTTTTATGTAAAATGCGATACTGGATTAGAAATTACATTTTTATGTAAAATGTTACATTAGTTTAGAAATCACATTTTCATATAAAATGTTGCATTAGAAATAGAAATAACATTTTCATATAAATGTGGCATTAGCAAAATAAATAACATTTTTATTTTAAAATGTTGTATTAGGGAGAAATAACATTTTTATAAAGTGTAGCATGAGATTTAAAATAACATTTTTGTTAAAGAATGTATATTGGATTAAAATAACACTTTGTTATCAAATGTGACATTAGATTAAAATAACACCTTGTTATAAAAAAGTGACATTAGAAAGAAATAACATTTTTAGTTTTAAAATGTTACATAAGTAAGAAATATAACATTTTCGTTTTAAGTGTTGCATATCTCATGTAAATAAAACCTGTAAATAGAAAAGTGCGAAAAACAAAATGTTAATTTTGTTTAAATAGAAAACTGTGAGAAACAAAATATTCGTTTTGTTAAATAGGAAAGTGTTAAGATTGATGAAAATAACATTGTAGATATGAAATATTAAGATGGATGAAAATACCATTTCAGGTATAAAGGGCTAAGATTGATAAGATAACAATTTAGTTATAAAATGTTAGGATTGATTAAGATACCATTTAGTTATAAAATGCTTAGTTAGACAAAATATCACCTTTATTTGTTTTGTTGAATTAGAGTTGTCGATAAAACAAATATATTACTTTTATATGTCATTAGAATTCATAGAAAAATGTCAGTATATAAAATATACTTTTATATGTCATTAGAACACTTAGAAAAATGTTAATACATAAAATTTACTTTTATACGTCGTGAGAATACATAGAAAATGTAAACAAATAAATCATTCTTTATTTGTAATTGAAATACATAGAAAATGTAACAAATAAAATTGTCATTTTTTTATTTGTTATGTAGAATACATAGAAAATCTTATATAAATGAAATACCCTTTTAGTTATCATTTGATTGCATAGAAAACTTATTTGTTTAGTTAGCTTAGTTGAAGCAAATTTGGCATTTTTGTAAAGGTAAAATAGATGAAAATTTACATTTTTGGTCAAGTAAAAAGATTGAAACCAAAATTTACTTGTTGTCGTTTAAAAGAGATAGAAATATTACATTTTTATACAACGTAATCAAAGATTACATTTTTATTTAATGCAATCAAAGAATAGAAAATTACATTTTATTTAATGTAATTAAGGAATAGAAAAGATTGCACTTTTCTATAATATAACAAACGAATGAAAATGAAAGATTACATTTTATATGTAATTAAAAAGGAAAATGAAGAAATATAGTCTATTTACATTTTATATGACATGAATAAAGAAGTATATCTTATTTACATTTTACATGTAAATAAAAGACTTGAACTAAAAGGGTATATTTTATTCACATTTTAGATGTGAGTAAAGATATGAATTTATAAAGAATATTTTATTCACATTTTAGATGTGAAAATAAAGACATGAAATTTAAAAGTACATTTTTGTTTGCCTTTTTATATGCAAATAAAAACCATAGAAAATGAAGTACATTTTTATTTGCAAATTAATTGCAAATAAAAACATGAATATATGAAGTACATTTTATTTGCAAGTTAGTTGCAAATAAAAGCATGAAGATATAAAGTACAATTTTATTTGCAATTTAGTTGTTAGTAAAAACATGATTATAAAAAATTGACATTTTTATTTATATTTTAGATATAAATAAAAGCATGAATTGAAAAAGGATGTTTTTATTTACATTTTAGGTGTAAATAGAAACATAGTATTAAAAAGTACATTTTATTTGCATTGAAAAAAGTAAATAAAACCATAGGATGAAAGGTTATATGTTTATTTATATTTTAGATGTAAATAGGATCATGAATTAGAAAAGGCACATTCTTATTTACATTTTAGATGCAAGTAAAAACATAGAAATCAAAGTGAACCTTGTATTTACATGTTTGATGGATTTAAAAAGTGACATTTGAAGTTACATTTTTTATGTAAATAAATAAGTTACATTTTTGGTGAAAATAAGAAGAAATAAAGCGACATCTTTATTTACATTTTAGATGTAAATAAAAGATTAATTTAAAGTAACGTCTTTATTTAAAATTTAGATGTAAATAAAGAATAGAATTAAAGTTACATTTTTATTTACATTCTAGGTGTAAATAAAAAGATTAGATTAAAAGAGGCATTTTAAATTTACATTTTAGATGTAATCAAAAAGGTACAATTTAATGTTAAATTGTTATTGTCAGAATAGAGACAATAAAAAGAATAGAATTAAAAGGCATATTTTTATTGTCATTCTAGGGACAATAAAAATAGTAGAAATAAAAGTGATATTTTTATCGTCATTTTAGATGCGATAAAAAGAGTAGAAATAAAAGTGATATTCTTATCGTCATTTTAGATGCGATAAAATGAATGGATTATAATGGTTGAAATCGCCAAACGATTTATATTTTTATATAAAAATAAATTAAAATTAAACGAATCGCACTGCTGTAGTTCACGATTTGAAATTGTAACTTTAAATGATTATACCGAGTGATCCGATCGGCGGATTTTCCCAAGACTGGAACCGTTAGGACCGCCTTGGGAAGATCTTTCCAACGATATAAACTTTGTTAAAATCCAACAGTTAGATTTCGAGATAAGTGCAAATCAAATTTGGATAAAAACAGCGCCAGGGCAGCCCATTGACCCGAAGCGTTGTTTAGTTATAATTGAGCTATTTTAAATAAATAAAAATAGCGATAGATCGTTATAAATAGATTTGAACGATATGAAATGATTAAAATGATAAATATTCGAGGATTATTTGAAAAGACCGAGTTCAACTCATTTCAAATAATTACTACGACGATGTAAGTCGAAGATTTGAAGACGGTGATTGAAGACCGACGATCTTCACATCGAATGGATGAGGACTACTGACGCCCGTGATTGGAGTAGCTACCTTGAAGGGGCTGCAGTGGTAGTTGTCCGGACGTATTTGTTGATTGTTCGGATATGCGAGGAATAAGGTGCCTCCGGTTTCGTTCAGACCCAGAACGAACTTGTAAATGGATTGTATGTCTGACGTTGTATTCCTTTATACTGTATTCATTGATCGCTGCTAAATATATATATGTTGGTGGTGGAGAAGTTATTCTCTTGCATAACACCCTTCTCTAAAACGTACGAGCTTATGAGGTTATATATTGGCAGAAATCAATGGTATGGTATGGATTGACAATGTGGCATGCCAAGATGCAAATGATCAAGGCTTATTGTTGAAAAGCAGAGCCTTGTGGTTGATGATCAAAGCACAGCTTTAAATAACATAGCTTTGTGTAGAGTTACTTCGCGAGCCTCCTATCCCGGTATGAACCAAAAATGGGAGTAAGGACTACAAGGAGGACATACGTTTCTTTCTAGTTAGAAGTGGTGTCATGGTTTTTACAAAGCCTGACATTTTTACTTATGTGGATGATGGAATGAGGCGCCTCGGTTATTTGAGTCCCTAGTGGCTCTATTTATGCCCCATAGGGCGGGGAAACGTATTGTTCAGGCATTGCTAATCCAACCATTGCATTTGGTGGACCGGCCCTGAAGATCCAAGGGACGATGCGTTCTGTTCCTGAGACATGGGCTAGATTGTCTCGAATTCGGTAAGGACTATCTTTTGCCTTGGTTCATGATGGAAATCCAGCCTCCAATACGACCCATGCGGATTTGATTGTATTACTAGTACGGCGACATAGTATATGGTGGCTATGCCGTCTATGATTGATATTATGATTGAAATGTTTTTGAAAACATATACACACTATAATAATATCAACTCCGTTTTAGCGTATCAAGTCATATTTGACCATTATAAGGTAAAACTCTATCCTCCGTTTGGCGTTGCATTGTGTGATGGGACTTGAGTCTTATAATGGTTTCATTTTTCTAAAAAGCATTGTGTTGTTTAAACGATTTACTTTATGTTATGCAATGGCAATCCAATGGAGGAAACCCGTTCCGCGTTAGCGGCGTGGTCCTATGATTAGCCTTATTATTATATTAGTTAAGTTAGATTTCTCATACCAGTCCCATGACTGACTTGTAGTTTGTTTCACTTTGCAAACTCGGGTGCCCTCTTTTCCACACGGGCAGTTGAGTAGCTTCTTGCAGATATTTATCTCTTGAGCAGGATTCTGGATCGAAGTCTAAAGCTGTGTCCAGAGCATCGAAAGTCATCCGTTGTGTATTGTATTTATTTATTGCAATAAGTCTTCCGCTGTATCTTATTTATCAATGTACTCTGATGTAACATTATTAAGATGTTTATAAAAGTCTGTTGTTGTTCTGATGTATTGTATTCCCAAAGTTAACGTATGCGGGTTTTGAACGATTTTGATCGATCTAGCGATCGATTAAGGTCGGGCAAAATGCATACCGTTACATTGGATCAAGGTTCTTAAGACAATATCATTGTGCTCCTTTCACTCTTCAACTTTGTACGATTGGATCTTTCCCTGGTGGCACGAATTCCAAGAACTGAACCTAGGAACTCACGCTGTTTGCAGTCGAACCTCCGCCAAAAGCCGCCACCGAGTTCCACCTGAAGACCACTGCCCGGCGCGCCTCCGGCGTGGTAGGATCGGATCGAAACCCTGTGCCTCGTGTCACGCGCCACATCGAACCCTAGGATCGAACCTGGAAGTAAATATTGTCGGCCTTAAATCAGATTGTAGAAGAAGGTATATATTCTAAAGTAAATTAATTAATTAATGTAAAATATTATTTACTCAAAATAAATCATATCTTCATTATATGAACTCAGAATTGAAAGATTTTTGAAGCGTTACGATCGTGAGTCCGAGATCTACACTCCAGGACTGACTAGAACCAATTCTGAGTAGATCGAATTTTGGTCAAATTTCAGATCGGAATCATTCAGAGTTGAACGACAGTTAGAAATCTATTTATTTCTTTTTTAAATAATTAGAAATAATTCTGATTTTATTATCACCAATCTATAATTAATTCCTATTTGTTATGATTCATGATTTGATTTGTGACGGATGTAGTATATAGATCTAGTTGTTTTGTGATATTTTGTTGTGATAAAATTATTAAAGCATATATTGGATTGTGGTGAAAATGTTAAAAACATACAAATCATTTTGTTGTAATAAATTGAGTAAAATGAAAATATATATAAAAAAAATTTAGGTATAATGATTAAATTAGAATCATTGGTCAAAATTTATCATTTTGTTAGATAAAGTAGTGGAACCAAGAATTATCCTTTTTGGGTTTATTAGAATAGTTGATTAAAATAATTATCACTTGGTTATTTGGAATAATTGGACGAGACTTGTCATTTTTGTCAAATTGGAACTATTGGACAAAAATCACCATTTTTGTCAAAATTAGAATAGGTGCATTGGAATTGTCACTTTTGTTTAAATAAATTGGTCAAAACAAAAATGAACATTTTGTTTAAATCCAATTTTGTCTATTTGTTGAATTAGAATTTTCAACCAATATGAAAACACCAATTTTGTCTATTTGTTAAATTAGAATTTTTAACAAATTTGAAAACACAAATTTTATCTATTTGTTGAATTAGAATTTTCAACAAATATGAAAACATCAATTCTTATCTATTTGTTGAATTAGAATTTTCAACAAATAGAAGACATCAATTTTTGTCATTTTGTTGAACTAGAGTTTTCAACAAAAATGAGATATCAAATTTATCATTTTGTTGAACAAGAAGATTCACCAAAAATGAAACATCAACTGTTTGTACATTTTGTTGAATTAAAATAGGAATTAAGAACATGTTTATGTTTTAAAATGAAAAACATGATTATATTAAAAACTCACTTTTTAATGTATTAATAAGATGTAGATAAAGATTCATTTTTTAAAAATGAAAATATGTTATACGTTACAAATTCACTTTTAATGTAATATTAGAAAATTAGATAATGTTCATGTTTTAAAATGAAAACATGATTATATTAAAAACTCACTTTTTAATGTATTAATAAAATGTAGACAAAGATTCATGTTTTTAAATGAAAACATGTTTTACATAAAAAAATCACTTTTTAATGTAATAGTAGAAATATAGATAAAGATTCATGTTTTAAAAATGAAAACATGTTTTACATTAAAAATTCACTTTTTAATGTAATAATAGAAGTTGGACAAATATTCATGTTTTAAAATAATACATGTTTACATTAAAAACTTTGTTTTTAATGAAACGAATGAATCACTAGAAAATGTTCATTTTTAAAACAAAGGCATGTTGACATTAAAAACATCATTTTTATTAAAAAATGATTCATATGAAAATCGTTCATATTTGAATAAAAGTGTTGAAACATTAAAATCATAATTTTTAATGTAAAGTTTGAGTTATTGGAAATATTGACTGTTTGAATAAAAATGTTGCAATATTAAAAATTACATTTATATTTACATTGCATATATTAGAATTTATATGCATTGTTAAAATTACATTTATATTTACATTGCATATATTAGAATTTATATGCATTGTTAAAATTACATTTATATTTACATTGCATATACTAGAATTTGTATGCATTGTTAAAATTACATTTATATTTACATTGCATATACTAGAATTTATATGCATTGTTAAAATTACATTTATATTTACATTGCATATACTAGAATTTATATGCATTGTTAAAATTACATTCATATTTACATTGCATATATTAGAAATTATATGCATTGTTAAAATTACATTCATATTTACATTGCATATACTATAATTTATATGCATTGTTAAAATTACATTTATATTTACATTGTATATATTAGAAATTATATGCATTGTTAAAATTACATTTATATTTACATTGAATATACTAGAATTTATATGCATTGTTAAAATTACATTTATATTTACATTACATATATTAGAATCTATATGCATAGTAAAATTACATTTATTATTATGCATAGTAAAATTACATTTATATTTACATTGCATATATTAGAATTTATATGCATATTTAAAATTACATTTTATTTAACAATGCATAGATTAGAATTTATATGCATAGTTAAATATCATTTTATTTACAATACGTACATTAGATTCACTATGAATTATTTTCATTGTAAAAACATTCCTTGAAAACTTTATACAAATAAAACGTTTCTTCTTTTTCATTTGTTAAAGTTAATAATAGAAATACAAATAAAAAGTATCTTTTTATTTGTCATTGGTTAAATTATCATGTAAAGGAAATATATTTGTTTGACATTGTGAATATATGCATACGATATGCCAATAAAAACATTCTTTTGTTTGGCATGTTAAACACGTTAGTGGAATCGTCGAACGGTTTATATTTATATAATTATTTATATATATAAATATAAATTAAAATTAAACGAATCGTGCACGGTAGTTAGCGTTTCGGAATCGTAACTTTAAACGATTATACCGAAAGATCCGACCATCGGATTTTCCCAAAACTGGAACCGTTAGGACCGCTTTGGGAAGATATTTCCAAAGATATAAACTTTGTTAAAATCCAACGGTTAGATTTCGAGATAAGTGTAAACAAAAATTGATAAAAACAGCGCCAGGGCCGCCTATTGACCTGAAGCGTCATTAAATTAATTTAGCTATTTGTATATAAATAAAAATAGCAATAAATCGTTATTAAATACTATTAACGATATGAAATGTTTTTAAACTATATATATGCGAGAATCATTTGAAAAGACCGAGTTAAATCTCATTTCAAATGATTATACAACAATTTAAATCGAAGATATTGAAGATGGCGATTGAAGACCGACGATCTTCACATCGAATGGATAACTACTGATGCCCGACATTGGTTAGCTCCCAGTAAAGGGTTAAAGTGGTATTTATCTGGACGTACTTGTTGATTGTCCGAATAAGCGAGCACCTCTCTTCCGTATTGGACATACGGGACGAGGAATAAGGTGACTCCGGTTTCGTTCAGACCCAGAACGGACTTGTAAATGGATGTGCGTCCGACATTGGATTTCATTCCATGTAAATTGATTTCTACTTAATATATATCTGTTGGTGGCGGAGAATTTATTCTCTTGCTTAACACCCTTCTCTGAGACGCATGAGCTCAGAGGTTATATACTGGTAATTATCGATCGCATGGCGTGAATTGTCAATGTGACATGCTAAGATGCAATTGATCGAGGCTTATGTTGAAAAGCAGAGCCTTGTGGATGATGATCAAATCATAGCTTATTTCGGCATAGCTTTGTGTATAATGTTACCTCACGAGCCTCACACCCTAGTAAGAGTCAGAAACGGGAGAAGGGAACGCAGGGAGTGCACACGTTTCTTTCTAGCTAGAAGTGGTATCATGGTTTTGCAAGCCCTGACATTTTACTTATGTGGTTGATGGAATGAGGCACCTCGGATTAATTGGTCGATAGTGACCATTTTATAGGTTCAATAGGACCGGGAAACGTGTGTTCAGGAATTGCCAATCCACTAAGGTATATTTGTGGACCGACCCTGCAGGATCCAAGGGTTCGCTGCGGGGGATCCTGAGACATTGCTAGAGTGTCTCGAATCGGTAAGAAGATCGTCCCTAGCCTTGACTCATGATGTAAACCCAATTTCCAATACGACATTACGGTTTTGATTTTAAACCTATATATGGTGACATAATATGATAGGGTACTATGCCGTCTAGGATTGATACATTTACTTGGAAGTATTTTGAAATTGATTAGACACTAATAATAACATTAAAATATTATTTTCTACGTATCAAGCATGTTTGATCATTATAAGGTAAAACTTTATCCTCTGGTTTACGTTGCATTGTGTGATGGGACTTGAGTCTTATAATGATTTCATTTTTCTAAAAAGCATTGTGTTGTTTTTGAATAAAAATTTATTAAACATATGCGCTGGCAATCCAATGGAGTAAATCTGTTCCGCGTTAGCGGCGTGGTCCTGTGATTAGACATACTGTTAGTTATGAAAGATTTCTCATACCAGTCCCATGACTGACTCGTAGTTTGTTTCACTTTGCAAACTCGGGTGCCCACTTTTCACATGGGCAGCCAAGTGATAGGTTTAGGTATGGATACATTCTGGATTGGAGTTTGCTTAAGGAAGAAGATGAAGAACGTTTTCCTTTTATCTTTTATTTGCCTTAGAGACATTTAGGCATTATTGATCCATGATGTATTTGATGGAGTTGAGACTTATTTCTCTTTTTTGTTAGACTTCTATTTGCTAAGTGTATCCTGTAACTGCGTACTCTGATGTCTTTGATGTTATGATGTGATGATATTTCTATTTCCGCTGCAGTGATTTATGTGTTATGCTATTATCTGAGATCTGCTATTGTTGTAATTATATTACACTCCTATGATTATCCTTACTTTCGTACTACAGAATTTTGGGGTCTTCACAGTGTGTATATGTCTCTATACTAATGCGAAAGATCAGACGGTCTACTGATTCAGTTGACCTCCTTAATGCAATGTATCATAGTGCCATGAATCCAACATGTATGCAAATAATCTCATTATAACATGTAAACTCTATATGTGTGCACAATCATTCATCCAAATGCAATCATTCATATGATGATACACCCATTTCCATCCATAAAAGAAAAATGCACACACATCCATATGTAGTATGAGAGTGATTTAGCCGATCTAGTGCCTAATGTGTGTGTATGCATCCATGAGCAACCACTAACAAACACTTGCATCCACTTGCATCCATCAAACATAACATGTCTCAAACACATGTTTACGTCCATGGGATTCCCACCTAAATGTTGAAGATTCGATCGATAGGATATACTTAAACGATAGAAACAAGCATGAACAAAAGCTTTGAAAAATGAAGTTAAGAACATACCCTTGAAAAGAAAAGGGTACGAAGCGCGAATCTTGTCTTCAGTCTACCAATTTGCATACTCTCGGTTATCTCCCCACTGAACTTTCATCAACTTGACCTCTCGGTTGTGTAGCTTCTTAACCTCTGATCCAAGAATACGGGTAGGAACTTGTCTAACTATCGCCTCCCATTCCACCTCTACTTCCTCAAGCATACTCGGCTCAACTACTTCTGCAGTGTCATGCAAACATTTCCTTAAATGGGAGACGTGGAAAACATCATGAATGTTGGACAGTCTCTCTAGTAACTTTACGCTATAGGCCATTTGGCCAATCCTTTCTATTATGGGAAATGGCCCTACAAACCTTGGTGCCAATTTCCCTACAGATCCAAAACGAACTACATACCTCAAAGGTGATACCTTGATGAAAACCATGTCTCCCACCTCAAACTCAATGTCATTCCTTCTCCTATCTACGTAGGACTTCTGCCTGTCCTGAGTTGTCTTCATGCGTCTATGGATAAGATCAATCTTTTTTGAAGTTTCCCTAATCATCTCAGGTCCAAGTAGAAGCCTTTCTATAGATTCCCACCAACAAGTTGGTGATCTACAGGGTCATTCGTACAATGCTTCGAAGGGTGTCATGCCAATACTAGCCTGGTAACTGTTGTTGTAAGTGAACTCTACCAAAGGAATATGCACTTCTCAAGTCCCTCCGAAGTCTAGGATACACAGCCTTAAAAGATCTTCAAGAACTCTATTCATCCTTTCCGTCTGTCCATCGGTCTGTGGGTGATAAGAGGTGCTCAAACACAACTATGTACCTAATGCCTCTTGCAAGCTCCTCCAAAACTCACTGGTGAAAAAGGGGTCATGGTCACTCATAATACTAGAAGTTACTCCATGCAGAAGGACTACCTCACGAAGATAAACTGTTGCCAGCCATGTTGCCATCCTCTTACTCTTAACAGGGATGAAATGTGCGCTCTTAGCAAGTCTGTCAACTACAACCCAAATACCGGTGTTGCCTTTCCTTGATCTAAGAAAACCATCTATGAAATACATAGAGACGCTCTCCCACTTCCATTGTGGGACTTCCAAAGGATGAAGTAAACCATCGGGCTTCTTTTGCTCAGCTTTGACTTACTGGCAAATCAAACATCGAGAAACAAACTCCGCCACATCTTTCTTCACCCTAGCCCAAAGAAAACCCTCTTCATATCTCTATACATCTTATCACCGCCTAGATGAATAGTCATCCTAGAATGATGGGCTTCCTCGAGGATCGTCTTCAACAGACTCCCAACTAGGGGAAAACAAAGCCTTCCATCTCGTTGCAACCACCCTCAATCGTCCGTAGAATATCTACTGAGGTAACTAGATGTCTCCCCTTTACTGAGCCTATCCAAGATATCTGCTAGCTATGGGTCCTCTCATTGTGAAGTCCCTATCAAGCATAACAAAGTAGGTCGCACCTCTAATGATGCCAATAAACCAGGTGTAAACTCAGTGGAGGGTCTAAAATTAAAAGTCGCTATAAAATCCAAGCTTTTACACTCCACAAACAGAGGACTCAAGGTCAACTTTTGCCTACTCAACGTGCTACTACATTACCCTTGCCAGGGGTATAAGCAATCTCAAAGTCATAGGATGCTAGGAACTCCATCCATCTTTGTTGCCTTAAACTAAGATCCTTCTGCGAGAACAAGTACTTGAGAGATTTATGATTGGTGTACAACTTGAACTTCTCTCCAAGTAGATAATGGCGCCAAGTCTTAAGAACGAATACTATGGCAGCTAACTCTAAGTCATGGGTAGGGTAGTCTTCCCATGAACTCTTAGCCGTCTACCTCCATAACATACTACCTTTCCATCTTGCATCAGAATCGCATCAAGCCCTGTACCACGTGCATCGGTGTATACTATGAACACCTTGTTCTCTTCGGGCAAGGACAAGACTGGGGTTGTTGTCAGAGCTCTCTTTAATCGCTGAAAAGCGTCGTCACAATCTGTATCCCAAGGAAATGTCAGATTCTTCTTCGTCAGTCTGGTGAATGGGGCAAAAATCTTTGCAGAGTCCTTAATGAACTTCCTATAATAGCCCGCTAATCCAAGAAAACTCCTCACCTCTGTTGCATTCTTTAGGATCTTCCAATCTTGAACTACAACTACCATTGCGGGATCTACTGTTATCCCATCTTTAGAGACCACATGCTCTAAAAATCTCACTTTTTTTTCTCTAAAAATGACATTTGAAGAATTTTGGCTTAGGTTGGTGTGCGTGGAGAGTTTTCAAAGCCTTCCATAAATGTAGGGCATGCTCTTCCTTGCTCTTCGAGAAAATTAAGATGTCATCAACAAAGACCACAATGTCTTATTTAGAAACTCCCGAAAAATCCTACTCATTAGATCAACAAAATAGGCGGATGCATTCGTCAACCCAAAAGGCATGACGAGCCATTCGAAGAAAACATTTGGAGTTCTAAAAGCGGTCTTTTCTGTACTGTCCTCAGCCACCCTCAACTGATGAACCCCCATGGCCAAGTCTAACTGAGAGAAAATAGATGCGCCAACAAGTTAGTCAAACAAATCATCTATCCTCGGAAGTGGGTTCTCATTCTTCTTAGTGAGTTTATTCAACTCTCTATAATCCACACATAAGCGAAGTGACCAATCTGCCTTAGTGGCGAATAACACCGGAGCACCCTAATCAGATATGCTTCGCCTAATAAACCCTTTCTCAAGTAGCTCCCCTACTTGCTTGCCGAGCTACCTCCTTTCTCTTAGAGCCATATGGCGCACAGGAAATGCAACTGGCTTTGCATTGTCCACCAAGTATATACGATAATCAATCTCACGCCTCAGAGGTAAGCCTTCAACCTCCTCAAAAACATCAGGATACTCACAAACTACTGGTACAGATTGTAGATCATCGATAGATGCATCAAGCAACTCTAGAAAACTAAGCACGAAGGACCCTTTAGGGTCACAAGAAATCTCAAGGGTATTCCCATGACAAGTCAAATGTCTAACGACCCTCCTCTCACAATGCAGAATGGCACCATACATGGCTAGTCAATCCATCCCTAGAATCAAACCATAGTCCATGAAACTAAGCACATACGCGTCGCATTCAAACTTGATGCCCACCACATATTCTCAAACCCCGACAAATCATAGACAAGTGAGCTGTACCACCAATGGGTTTGAGACAACAAGGGGATCCAAAACTATATTAGTACTTAGGTGCAAAGACTCAACCACAGAATCATATATAAAAGAATGCGAAGCGCTAGAACCAAAAAAAGTTCTACCTGGGTGATTGGAAAGATAAATCAAACCTTCAACGGAAACTTTACTAGCTCTATCTAGCATGCTGGCCACGGGAGCATGCACCTGCCCTCCAGAAGATCCTACCCTTTGACCCTGTCCTTGCCTATTCGGGAAATCCTTGACAAGATGTCCGACCTCTCCACAATGGAAACAAGCGTTCTTTCATTTCTTGCAATCCTTGATCACATGACCCTCGCGTCCGCAATGATGGCATTTCCTCTTATCTCGAGCTTTGTCATTCTTACCGCCCTTCTTTTGTTGTTGTTGTTCTTTCTTGGGCCACACTTTCTTGTTTTGTGTTTCTCAACCTTAGCCTCTTTCTTTTCACCTTTATCTTCCTCATGCATTAATGCCATATCAACGAATTTCTGAAAAAGTTTCTCCCATTGGAATATGAGACATAACCAACCCATGGAGGGGTTCATTCAATCCTCTAGCAAACCTCAAAGCTTTCTTGTGCGGGGTATTTGTTAGCTCCAAACCTCGCCAATTGGTTAAACTTATTAACATACTCTTTCACAGACATGGCTCCTTGCTTAAGTGCCAAAAACGTTTCCATTTGCATGCTATGCTCGGCTTGAGAAAGAAACTTCATTTCGAATCTCTATTGGAAATCATCCAAAGCCTTCATTGGACGCCTTGCTTGCGTCACTTCCCACCAGAATGAAGCCTCGTCTTTCAGCTGCCAAACGGTCAACTGAATCTTCCTACAGTCATCAACTTCGAAAATTCCAAACAAATCCTCCATCTCTTTAAGCCAATTCATTGCTTCTACAAAAGTCTCAGTCCCTCGGAATGGCTTTCTGCCCATAGCACAGAAACCTTTGCATATCTTAGAGAAATTATCAGTACATAGAGGAGGAGCAACGACGGCTACAGCTGGGGGAGGGGAGTCTGCTTGGCCTCCGTCAGGCGTCGTAGCCTCAAGATACCTACGAAACCAACTAGGTATCGTAACGCCCTCAGGAATATTAGGTTCCCCAGACATGCTGAAAAGAAAAAGGGATTCACAAAGAGAATCGAAAGATATTTCAAATGGCTTTGGGAAATATGTTTTTCAAAACAGACCTTTCTTTAGAAAATGCTTTCTTCTAAAACATTTTTGAAAATAATTTTCAAAAACTTTTATCCGACCCGGTAACCTTCAGCTCTGATACCAAATGTAACACCCATGTCTGTTAATGTCACTTTTTAACAGAATGCATTAAGTTTCATGAAGCGTTATAGGTAAATAGTAACAGAAACATTACAAGACAGATATGAAATAACAACGGAATTAAAATTTTATTAAATAGAAAAACTTCGTCGTTCAAACCCAATTACATGATAAGTCTGGAATACTGAAAACGTAAAACTTCTGCCTTGTACAAAAATCATCATCAGAATACAATGATATAAAAAGAGCATAATCCCCAAAATATAGCCATAGTAGAGCAAATGAGAAATCGATCAATACATCTAAGCATCTCCAAGTAGAAGAGAATAATTCTGGTCAAGCTTGAATATTCCCACCCTGAGAACCGGAGGGGAAACGGAAGAGAGAGAAGAGGAAAGAAATGGGTCAGACATAAAGTATAGCGAGTCCAGTTACTTTTAGCATATAAATAAGTAAAAGCATCATGACATGCATATAAGTTGGAGAGAGATAACAGTGTCATAAGGCAGGTATAACAAGGTAAACATGATAAACAGAACCGGACATGCATTGCGCTTCTCTAATACTTTTCTTTGCACCAATACTAGTATAATAAGAACAAGATGATCCCAACAAGTACAAGATGGTAGATTTAGGTGTACTACTAGCGAGAGGTTTTACACCATACAATAACAGGTAGCCCAACAAAACTGACAGGTGTTAACCCCCAATGACAAGAATGGGCTCCTAAACAAGCAAGACTAGATGTACCCCAATTACTACCCCCATCGATTGGCACCCTAGGTCGTAGATTCCCTGTGCTAGCCCCATAGTAGAATGTATCACTTCCTAAAGTGGCAACCCTTTGTTTACAAGATGTGCACAAACCATATCTACAGGTGTCATGGCATCTTAACCTCCGTGGATCGGACCAATGCACACACACATGACCCCGTCGGAATGCACCTCCCACACCGTACCTCAAGTGACCTCTTATAATCAACTCAGTAAGCGTGCCCAGAGCTCGACCTAGTTCGGGGTTCCTTATTTGATACCAAGATGGGTTACCGACTGAAACAGGTCCCACACCATATGATATAAGCTTCCCCTTAGGCTTGCATCCCCACTACTAGGATTTCAACAGGTTATGCCTACCACTTTAACAAGATTGCATAACCCCACAGGTTAAGTTTGTGGGCCAATATATAAATATTACCCACCGCCACAAGATTTACTTAACCCTCCCACTAATTCAAGTAAGTTTACTTAACCCTACTCAAGTTAACAAGTTCATGTAATTCTTATGGATTCAAATAGGTTAAGTATTAAAAGTTCATTACCATTCATTCATTTATGTTTATTACTTTTGCTAGGCCTCCCACATTAAGGCTGCCACTTATGGATGCTGGATATGTCGATTGGGTCTGGGCGGACTTTCCACAAGTCGGACTTAACCTCGTGTCTTAGCACCGTCACATGTACATTTATGCACTTAGACCCCTCACATTAGATTCACCACTTGCGGTCGCTGGATTGGCCGGGCGGTTCTGGGCAGACTTCTACCATAAGTACAATCTAACCTCGTGTCTAAGCTTGGTTATAGTTTCTAATTACTGTAAATCTAGGCAATTTCATTACTAATAAATTATCATGCTTATTATGCCCCAAATCCACGTCCGATCTACGATACAAGTTATGCCCCAGATAAATCATTCCCAATCGTTCCCAAACTCATGCGTTCGCATATTTCAGCGATAGGCCTAGGCTCGAAGGTAGCCTGACTATAAAAACAATAAGGGAAGAAAGGGAGAGAAGAAAACAAGAATAGGTATAGTAAATGAAAATGGCATAAGATGACATAATTATTGAAACTAACATAATAGGCATAGGGTGACATGATTAGGCAACTAACAGAATAGGGATATCATGATTAAGCATATGAGATCTAAGTAGTAAATATACAAGAAATTGCAGATCTATTGTGATTCAGATTTCTAACAGGCATAGGCTTTGATCCAAACTTATAAACATGTCAAGATTACATTTAGGTGTTTATATCTAAAAATAACATAGACTCACTATGATTGGATCTAAAGAACAGAGAATTTGATTGCAGATGTTGTAGCAAAGATCTCTGAATATGTATGACTTGTTGTTGAAGGATAATAGGCTATTTTACTCTGAGTCGGGGAAGCACCTCGTTGTCTCCATTAATTTAGATGGATAAAACAATGGGATTAAGGTCTTATTTATAGCCTAGGGTCAATGAATCTAGTCAAGAAATGATTCCACGTTCAAAAACTGAATTCTGCCTAAATCTGGGGGAGGGGTCGACATGGGTGTCAACCCATGGGTCGACACCCCTTGGGTGGGGTCGACCCCTAACGGTTCGAACTCCCGCCCAAGCCCACATCCTCTAATTTTGAATTATTTTGAACTGTTTTGAATGGTTTTGTATACATATAATTCTCTTGTGCGTATACAAACTTCTAGGCTTAATAACTTCTTCATATGATGTCTGTTTTACGCAAACTTGGTGTCTATCATAAGTAAAATTCCAAGACGAACGCAATGGAGCAGTCCGTTTTACTTAATTTTTAATATTTAATTAAGTATTCCTTAGTTTATCATTATAGTGTTGTAAGAATTATGGGGTATTACATTAGTAGCTTAGGTTTTCTTGGATCAATTTGATAGATCTTAGATTTAAAGATTATATAGGTGGATAGCTACTCCCAACTTTACTTTTACTTAGTTTCATTCAACATTTGTAAGGATAGGTTTTATAACCATCTAATTTGATAGTAGTTACACTATGATACGTATGATTAAATTTTCCACCATAATGATTTTGTATAATGATGTATATATATATATCCATTGTGCAAGATTATGATCTTTTTACTTCTTTTTGTTTTTTTTCTTACCACAAATGATTCACTCCTTCAGATTCTGGTTTTGTGGCATGTGAACACCATTGACATATTAGTGTCGATTTTCAAGGATCATAAGCGGATCGTTCTGGCATAAAAGTTATGATCTAAATTTTTGAAGATATTAAATGACCCAAAAAGCAGTGATGAAACCTCCTCAATGTTTACTTCAAGCTTTGAGGTATTATGTGGTCATAGGATCCCTCTTTGTACCGAAAGAAGAAACCTAGTGAAATTTTGACGATTTAAATTACTAAGCCATGTGAAATCTTCCCTAATACGTAATTTGTGAAGTGTCACAATGTTACAAGCATACAGTAATGAAAGAGCCTGCTACGGGATCAGGCATTAAATTATCGGATCTTCCTCTAGGTGTATTAAATGATTGAGACCTGCCCCTTTCTTATAGATTTATCCTAAGGAGTACGGGTAGTAGTCAGAGGATCCATCCTTCTTAGATATTAAATAATTAGAGGACCCAACCTTTTTCCAATATGAGATATCAAGTGGCCGAATGGGTGTGACTAATGGTATCCTTATAAAGGTCTATTTCTTATTAGGTATTAAGTGGTTGGGTTAGAGTCTGCTTAGGGGTATGTATTAAATGAATGTATTAAATGAATGACGAGTCTGCCTATCCTAATGGAAGTATTTAATGGTTAGGGAATTGCCATAATATTGTCATCTAGATAGTAGTTGAGAGTCTTCCTATGGAAGGTTTTAAATGGTCGTTGGTTCTATCTATCTTGTAGATATTAAATGGCTACTATTATTTCACGCATTATACATTTATAAGAGGCGCTATATACGCAAGAAGTCTTAAATAGCAACCAAAGGTCGTAGTAACCAGCGTCCTCTGATAAACAGTAGTATGTATTAAGAAACCACCCTGATAGGTGTTAAATGCTCATGGAGTCTACCTATATTTAATAGGTAATAAAAATAATGATAAAAATTAGAGTTTGCCTTGGTATGTATTAAATGGCCCATGGATCTTTCTATTTTAAAAAGATATCAAGTGACTTATGGATAAGAGAATGAGTTTGCTTCTATTTAAACTATTAAGTGATTGATGGAATGAGAATATTCAGTGGTTGAAGGGCTACATCAGAATACTACACACTGAGATCAAGGTTAATTAATCATACATGTTGAATATTAGGTTTAGATAACCTAAAAAATAGACATGACCATTAGGTGAAAACTGAATAGTGTAAATTTGTGTGTTGTAGATGTATTTTGGTGTTTGATTCATTAGATCTATTGTTTTGACCGCCCCCTCCTGGTTATAACCCATATGATAGATATAAAGGGACCTACTTTGGAGCTGTAGGTGATTTTAGATTGATAAAGTCTTAGCTCTCTCATGCTTAGTATCGATGTGACTTTTGACTTTCAAGAATTCTATTGGTTCTAAGATAGTAGGCACATTTGATATTTGTTATCCTATATAATTTTTACTATGAATTTAAATTTATATGGCTCTGAAATTGCTCATGCTCATTCTTGCAAATGTCAAATAAAATGATTTGTATTTCAGTGGAGTTGAATTTCGATTTTTATCAAAATTTAGACCCAGAAGAATATGGTTTGTTACAATAGTTGCAGCAATTTATGAGATTTTTAGTACACTTTAGATAATTATGTTATGTTATACAGTATTATATTATATTTTCTTCAGCTATGAGTTTCAAAAGAGTAGGTGAAAATAGATTAATTTGTACTTTTTCACTTTATTTAATCCCAACTATTAGCATTGAGTTATGAGCATCCACTGGGACATAAGACCAAATGGTTTAGTGAATGTCGAAAGCTATCAATAAACCAACCAAATCGGTTCATATTTATATTTTATGGTAGTCATATTTATCTTATTAGTGCATATTAAAAATATAATGCAAAATCGTTGACGTTGCACTCAGTCGATGTGTTCTCATCTATGGCAGCTTGCACAAGCAATGAAGAACAACTATGGTAATAATAGCAAGATATGCACTACACCGACATTTGCATCGCTTGTGTAACGAACAACTTCTCTAGCAATTGTAGAGGATAACGACTACATTTCAACGTCTACTTAAACCTGTGCAGTTAAAGCGCTCAGCGGATCCAACGCGGCAGAGGTGCAAGAAGTTGTAGCAGGGATAAAGCGAGCAAATAGCGGGATATAGCGGATGAGCCTAAAATAACATAAAAACTCATATTTTATGATTTTAAAAACATTTAAATGATAAATAAATGGAAAATTAACATTCAACTTAATTATAATTAATACATCCTTAATTTTAAATAAAAGCATATGCAAATATATGTAAATAAATGTAAATTTTACTAAGCATGATTAAATTTAATAGAATATTGTAGTATTTTCTATTCTGAGAAATATATGTTAAAAAGTTATATTAGAAAAACTAATTTTACAAATTTATAATCTACAAATGTCACTTTAAAAATCATTTATTTTATAGAAGATATAGCGGGAATAGCAGAATATAGCTAAAATAATATGATATATTGGGAATATCGGAATATAGCGGGGTTTAAAGCGGAGAGGCTATTTGGAAATAGCGTAGTGGTAGAAATCCACTACACGATATAGCGGGGATATGGCGGGATAATAGCGGGGCAAAAACTACACAGACTTAAACTAGAAAAGGTAAAATTTAAAAGCGGGAGGGTAAAATTTTGGCGAGTTGGGTGGTTTGTTTACTAAGCACTCAATTTCCACACTCGCTGAAGTGTTTTCAACCCCTAATTGATAAAGAGAAATTTGACCTACATCCTTATGATCATGAAAAATTAATCTTAAGTCTCTTTATTTTTGTTTCATTAATTAATTAATTATATATATATATATATGTATGTATGTATGTATGTATGTATGTATGTATGTGTAACGACCCGTATTCTACGCATCATAGGACCGTAGAATATTTATTTCTTTCACATATGAAGTCGTATGGTCATGTAACTTTGGGAGACGACTATTGGGGTCATTTCCCATGTTCATGATTTTTTCCGATTTTTAAATGACCATTTTACCCCTAGTTGGTACTGTTTTGGCCATAACTTTTGACTGAAAAGGAATTTTGACCTGAAACCACTTCCATTGGCTCCGGATGATGGTTTACAATTCCGTAGAGTGGTCACATTAGCCAAACGGACTCACCATTTGGGAGATATGGCTGAAAAAAGTTTCAGATGGTGAAAAACAGCTTAATTGGTCTTAACCGGGTGATTAACAGCTAGGCCCAATGGGGGATTTCGGGATTAGGGTAAGAAGGAGGCTGAAATCAGTTAGAGAACGATTTTATCCTCATTTCCCAGCCTCCACTTTCTTTCTTGCAACCCTAGCAATGGCCTCCAACACCCAAATCACCTTCTAATCACTTTCTAATCAAGTTTTGGCTTAATCTACATCAAATTAAGGAGAGAAAACATGAAAGTAAGGTTAGAGCTGCTGTTAGACATCAGTATTCACCCAAATCAGCGAGGTTTCAGTTCGGAGAATTTCGTTTGTGGCCAAGGTGAGTGATTAGCATCGTTTTGACACTAATTACAGTTAATTAAGGGTAATTAGTGGAGATTAGCGAATTTATACACTGATAAATTCTGGAAAAATATCCATAAATTCGAAAATAATATTTTATGCCTCTGGTAGAAAATTGGTTTAATTTGATTAAGTTTTGTTAACCCTATGATTAGTTTTGCTTAAACATGCTTAAGGGAAAATAAGGGATTTTGGGTATATTTGATCCATTTTGACATGTAAATTCATTGTTTTGGTGTTTGTGTTAGTTTGTTATGTTGCTATGACTGTTTGGAATGATTTGTGATTGATTAATGTAGTTAGATTTGTCGAAAACGTCGTTGAATGGCGTAAACAAGTTGCTGGAAAAAGTTGCAGAAAGTTGTGCAGGGTTTCGGATCGGATCGGATATGGGCTCGGATCGGATTGGAGACCTGGGCAAGGAACCCGACCCGAACTGGAGTCTGGCACAAAAGAGGCTTGGCAAAAAGGAAGGTCATGTTGGTTAAGCTGGGGATCGGATCGACTTAAGGACGAAGGGCTCGGATCGGAACTTGACACTTGGGAGAACTGGCAAGAAGGAAGGCCACGCTAATTGAACTGGGATCGGATCGGATAAAGAAGGAGGGATCGGATCGGAGCACGTGAAGAACGAGGGAGCGGATCGGAGCGAAAGTACGAACTGGAAGGAAGATGGCACCCGACCCGGCCCGAGGTGGGACACCCGACCCGGAGGAGGACACCCGACCCGAACCGACGCGATGGAGTGGACCCGAACCGAACCGCTATCAGAGGAAGACCATGCATCAACGCAACGCAGTGGACCTGACCCGAACCGAAGGCTTGAAAGGAACCCGACCCGACCCAGTATTGACCAATAGCCCGAGATGCAAAGGTAGTCCAATATGGGAAGTTAGAGCTCAGGATCCGGTTGGGAACTGATGAGTTCACTTCATGATTGGGCTTTGCTGCGGGACGTGTGCCAAGGGGCAGTCGATGTCTATGACTTTGGATCACTATGTATGGGAAGTACGTGAACGGATTCAGGGCCACAGTGGCTTAGGTACGACTAAAGGGCTATAAACCAATGAAGTGGGGTCATTTGTAAAGATTTGGTCATGACTCCATGTGGTAAGCTTGGTAGTAGCAGTAGTTGTACAAGTTGAACTCCGTCACCACTTCGATGGGTCTAGTGATTGACAGTGGTGGACATCGTACGCTTTACGCACTGAGTGAGAGATGTGAGGATGGTTGCTATGGTTGATTGTTTGCCATCATTATGACATGCACACCCCACCCCTGTATTCTTTACACTACTTATTATAACACCTTAAAGTATTATACGGTATGTGGTACTAACTCTTTGGTTGCAGGTCCAGGTTCAGGTATGGTTTAGTATACCTGTTATTGTTTTGTTTAGATGCTTATCGCTCATACCAGGCTTTATGTTTGACTCAGAGTTTTATGTCTCCTCTTATTATTCTGGGTGCTCACACGAGCAGACTAGAGACAGGTTAGCTGGTGATGCACGGGTAGATGATCTGGAGACGAGCAGGAGGCTTCCACGTAATATATATAGTATTCTCCCTGTGATTGTTGAAGATCACTGTTTGGGCATTAGTGGTGCATCTTCTACTTTAGCTTTCTTTTGTTTAGAGACAGTAGATTTGGAAAATTGTAATAAGCTGTATTTGGATTTCCACTGCTCTGATGTTGATGTTGATGTTGATTTTAGTTATCAGCTTATGCACTGTCTCACCTGTTTTATGTCAAGTATGTTATTATTATTATATTTTACTCCATGCGCTGTGAGACATTCTGCATGTTCTTGATTAGTTCGTTCCCTTCTTTCCTTTCTTCCGACGACCGTCCCGTGCTAGTCGGGCATGTTACAGCGCACTTTCGGAGGAAATGCAGGCTGGTGCGGGGCGGGCCGTCACACTTGATATCAGAGCTCTAGGTTGCGTAGTTAACCTAGGGAAGTTGTCAGGGAGAGATAATATACGTATACGAGAGAGCGTATTTGTGATTACTTTGGTTTTTAAAAGCTATATATGTATATACTATTAGTAGTATAAGAGTGAAGTCATACTGCACTAGCACCACTATGGGGTCGTTAATCGTTTCCCTTTTTCAGATTGACGATGAGCCGATATGCTAGAGGTGCTGGTAGGGGAGCCAATAATGGGAATGTCGCTGACATGAGGACGATGTTTACTGACCTCATGAGAGAGATGCTTAGGGATGTGCAGAGGGAAGCTCCCAATGGTGGAAATGGTGGTGGTCCAATAGTGCAGGCGCCGAGAGTCGACTTCGCCAAACTGAATAAGGATTATACTAGCCTTGGTGGGAAGCCATTCTACGGAATGGAGTCGGCTACGGATGTTCAGGATTGGTTGAATAGTTGCGAACGTATCTTCGAGGATTTGGGTATCGAGGATGCGATGAAGAGAAAGCTAGTGTCCCGTCAGCTACAAGGGCGGGCAATGAATTGGTGGAATGCTATAAAGGCAGCTACTCCTGAAGATCAGATTACTTGGGAGCAGTTTAAGGTTCGCTTTAGCGAGAAGTTCATTCCAACTGCTCATAAGTCAGTGTTGTTTAAGAAATTCTTGGAGCTCAAGCAGAATGGCAGAGCTGTCTTGGAGTATATTGCTGAATTCGACACTTTGTCAAAATATGGGTTATCTCTTATTGATACTGCCGAGAAGAAGAATGAGAAATTCATAACTGGTTTGGATCAGTACTTGGGGGAAAGGCTTATTAACCACATCGATGAGACGTTTGAATCGATTGTGGGGAAAGCATTGAGATCAGAAAGTCTCTACCCTAAGCCGAAGACTGAGGTTGCATCCGCAGATGAGCCAAAGCCAAAAGCAAGTGGTGGAGGCAAAGGTGGTTCCCAGAATAAGAGAAAGCGGAATCAGACTAAGGATGGCCAGAAGAAAAAGAATAAGCAAGATGTTGAGTGCTTCAGCTGTGGTAAGAAGGGCCATTATGCTAGTAATTGTCGGGCCAAGCCAACGGACAGGAAGTGCTTCAACTGTGGCCAAATGGGGGCATCACAAGGACAAGTGTCCACAACCCCCCAAAGAAAAGCAAATGGTGAAAGCATATGCCCTTAATGCTATTCCTTCTTCGTCGAATGCCCCAACTGCGGCGGAGAAGGGAAAGAATGTTGTCATTCAAGGTATGCTTTCTGTTTATGATGTTCCTGTTAGAGTTTTGTTTGATACCGGAGCTTCCAGTTCTTTCATATCTAGTGACCTGGTAGATAGGTTGGGATTGGAGCCCGAGATTGTCGATAGATCTTTAGTAGTGACGAACCCAATTGGTGGTTCGACTAGCCTTAGCATGATTTGTCGTAATGTGGTCTTATCGAGTCATGGATGCATGTTTGTTTGTGATTGCTTTGTTTTGGGCTTTACTGGGTTTGGCATTATTTTGGGAGTAGATTGGCTCCAAAGATACGGGGTGGTGGTAGACTGTGAGGGCTTTTTGGTAACAGCTAGAGCGGATGATGGGCGGAGGATAGTGTTTGGTGGTCTACCCAGTAAGGGGGTATTGGCTAGTTTTCTAAACTCCCTCGATATTCCGCATAGTGAGTTGTCAGGTTTGCCCGTGGTTGGCCAGTATCCGGATGTTTTCAAAGAAGTGACCGGGCTTCCACCACATCGAGAGATTGAGTTCCGTATTGATTTGGTGAAAGATGCCAGACCTATAGTGATGCCACTTCGTCGTATGGCACCAAGGGAGCAGCGAGAGCTCGAGGTGCAAGTCAGCGATCTTTTGAAGAAGGGATTTATCAGAAGGAGTGTTTCTGAATGGGGAGCACCAGTTGTGTTTGCTACCAATGCGGATGGTTCCCTTCGTTTTCGTGTAGACTACCGCGAGTTGAATAAAGTGACGAGGAAGAACAAGTTTCCTATACCGCGGACAGATGATTTGTTCGATCAGTTGAGTGGCGCGAGAGTATTTTCTCAGTTGGATCTCGCGACAGGTTTTCATCAGCTTAGAGTGGAAGCTGAGAGTATAGCTAAAACGGCATTTCGAACGCCGTCTGGATTTTATGAGTGGTTGGTCATGCCATTCGGGCTGACCAATGCCCCAGCATATTTTGTGGATCTTATGAATAGGGTATTCAGAGATCAGTTGAATAGGTTTGTCCTTGTGTTCGTTGATGATATTTTGGTCTATTCGAGGACAGAGGAAGAACACAAGGGACATTTAAGAATAGTGATGGAAGTGTTGAGAAAACACCAATTGAAAGCAAAGTTTTCTAAGTGTCACTTCTGGAGGAGAGAAGTGAGGTTCTTGGGCCATGTTGTTTCCGAAAATGGTATTGCCGTGGACCCGGCGAAGGTGGCTACGGTACAGGATTGGCCTACGCCCAAGAATGTAACAGATGTAAGAAGTTTCTTGGGATTAGCTAGATATTATCGTAAGTTTATCCAAGGTTTTTCCAAGATAGCAGCACCATTGACCCAGTTGACCAAGAAGAATCAAGCTTTTGTCTGGGATGAAAGGTGTGAGAGTGCATTCAAGAGTCTAAAGGACAAGTTGACATGCGCACCAGTGTTAGTCATTCCTAAGGGGAATGAAGAGATGACGGTATACACGGATGCCTGTGGTACCGGACTGGGTGTTGTATTGATGCAAGGCGGTAGGGTTGTAGCTTATGCAAGTCGGCAATTGAACCCGCACGAGAGAAGATACCCTACCCATGATTTGGAATTGGCAGCGATTGTGTTCGCGTTAAAGATGTGGAGACATTATCTCTTGGGAGAAAGATTTGAGCTATTTACAGATCATAAGTCGTTGAAGTATCTCTTCTCCCAGAAGGATTTAAATCTCCGGCAACAAAGGTGGTTAGAATTCTTGGCTTCCTATGATTTTGACATCGCATATACACCGGGAAAGGGAAATGCGGTGGCTGATGCATTGAGTAGGAGACATGCCAGCTTAGGGGCTATGTTTCTAGAATGGAAGCAACTGGAGTACATCGCTGGGTATGATTTCAGACCAAAGTGCGAATTGGATCCGGAAATGTTAGCAAGCTTGACGATCAGACCCACTTTGATTGAGCGGATCGGCTCTAGTCAGAGGGACGATCCTAACCTATTGGAAATCATCTCCAAGTTAGAGATGGGTATCGATGAGGAGATGAACAAGTATGGGCTTGATCGAGATGGATGGCTTAGAAAGAAAGGAAAGCTTGTTGTACCCAATGTCAATGGATTGAGGTATGAAGTGCTTAGAGAATGTCATCACTAAAAACTGACTATACATCCCGGTGGTAACAAGATGTATCGAGACATGAAGCAGACCTACTACTGGGAAGGGATGAAAAGAGACATTGGGAGGTTTATATCCAAATGCATGACCTTCCAGCTAGTTAAGGCCGAGCAAAAGAAGCCTAGTGGGTTGTTACAGCCATTAGAAATTCCTGAATGGAAATGGGAGCAAGTCTCGATGGATTTCATCAATGGTTTACCAAGGACTAAATCGGGACATGATAGCATTTGGGTGATTGTGGACCGATTGACTAAGAGTGCAAGATTTATACCAGTCAAATCGACCAGAACGGCAGCTAAGTTAGCAGAATTGTATATGAAGTGGGTAGTGAGATTTCATGGAGTACCTAAAAGCATTGTGAGTGACCGGGACCCTTTGTTCACTAGTGGGTTTTGGAAGAGCTTACAAGAGGCTTTAGGGTCAGAGTTACATCTCAGTACCGCATATCATCCTCAGACCGACGGTCAGACGGAGAGGGTGAATCGTATTTTGGAAGATCTCTTGAGAGCTTGTGTATTGGATTTTGGTGGATCATGGGATGACCATTTGCATCTAGTAGAGTTTGCATATAACAATATCTACCAATCCAGTATCGGTATGGCTCCGTTTGTAGCTTTGTACGGAAGACCGTGCAACTCACCATCATGTTGGATAGAGACTGGCGAGAAGTTTATGCTTGGACCAGATGTGGTGAGGGAAACTTCAGATAAGATCAAGATCATTCAACAACGAATGAAGGCTGCCCAAGATAGGCAGAAGAGTTATGCTGATAAGAGGAGAAGAGACTTAAAATTCTCCGTTGGCGACTTGGTGTTTGTCAAGATTTCTCCGTTGAAGAGCATAATACGATTTGGCAGAAGAGGCAAGTTGGCACCAAGATTTGTTGGCCCATTCCCTGTTCTTGAACTAGTCGGGAATTTGGCATATAGAGTTGACTTACCAGAGAAGATGGCGGGAGTTCACAACGTATTTCATGTTTCCCAACTAAGGAAGTTCATTCACGACCCAGATATGAATATTTCACATAATCAGTTAGAGGACTTCGAAGTAGAACCCGAGGCGGTTGGGAACCGCAAGCCGGCCCGTATTGTCGAGCACGACATGAAGCGACTTCGAAGGAAGGCGGTGAAGCTAGTCAAGGTTCAGTGGGGCGAGGATGAGAATGATTGTACTTGGGAGACAGAGGAGAACATTAGGAAGACTTATCCAGAACTCTTTGCCTGGTAAGATTTTAACTTCGATTTAGTTTTCCGCATGCTAGGATAGGCTTGTTTGCTTGTTTTGCATGTTTGATTGTTGTATGTGGCTGTTAGGCATGCGGGATCTTTTGTATGTTTTGGGTTAAGGAATTTCGGGGATGAAATTTCTTAAGGGGGGAGAGTGTAAAGACCCGTATTCTACGCATCATAGGACCGTAGAATATTTATTTCTTTCAAATATGAAGTCGTATGGTCATGTAACTTTGGGAGACGACTATTGGGGTCATTTCCCATGTTCATGATTTTTCCCGATTTTTAAATGACCATTTTACCCCTAATTGCTACTGTTTTGGCCATAACTTTTGTCTGGAAAGGAATTTTGACCTGAAACCACTTCGATTGGCTCCGGATGATGGTTTACAATTTCGTAGAGTGGTCACAATAGCCAAACGGACTCACCGTTTGGGAGATATGGCTGAAAAAAGTTCCAGATGGTGAAAAACAGCTTAATTGGGCTTAACCGGGTGATTAACAGCTAGGCCCAATGGGGGATTTCGGGATTAGGGTAAGGAGGAGGCTGAAATCAGTTAGAGAACGATTTTATCCTCATTTCCCAGCCGCCACTTTCTTTCTTGCAACCCTAGCAATGGCCTCCAACACCCAAATCACCTTCTAATCACTTTCTAATCAAGTTTTGGCTTAATCTACATCAAATTAAGGAGAGAAAACATGAAAGCAAGGTTAGAGCTGCTGTTAGACATCAGTATTCACCCAAATCAGCGAGGTTTCAGTTCTGAGAATTTCGTTTGTAGCCAAGGTGAGTGATTAGCATCGTTTTGACACTAATTACAGTTAATTAAGGGTAATTAGTGGAGATTAGCGAATTTATACACTGATAAATTCTGGAAAAATATCCATAAATTCGAAAATAATATTTTATGCCTCTGGTAGAAATTTGGTTTAATTTGATTAAGTTTTGTTAACCCTATGATTAGTTTTGCTTAAACATGCTTAAGGGAAAATAAGGGGTTTTGGGTATATTTGATCCATTTTGACATGTAAATTCATTGTTTTGGTGTTTGTGGTTAGTTTGTTATGTTGCTATGACTGTTTGGGATGATTTGTGATTGATTAGTATAGTTAGATTTGTAGAAAATGTCGTCGAATGGCGTAAACAAGTTGTTGGAAAAAGTTGCAGAAAGTTGTGCAGGGTTTCGGATCGGATCGGATATGGGCTCGGATCGGATTGGAGACCTGGGCAAGGAACCCGACCCGAACTGGAGTCTGGCACAAAAGAGGCTTGGCAAAAAGGAAGGCCGTGTTGGTTAAGCTGGGGATCAGATCGACTTAAGGACGAAGGGCTCGGATCGGAACTTGACACTTGGGAGAACTAGCAAGAAGGAAGGCCACGCTAATTGAACTGGGATCAGATCGGATAAAAAAGGAGGGATTGGATTGGAGCACGTGAAGAACGAGGGAGCGGATCGGAGCGGAAGCACGAACTGGAAGGAAGATGGCACCCGACCCGACCCGAGGTGGGACACCCGACCCGGAGGAGGACACCCGACCCGAACCGCTATCAGAGGAAGACCATGCATCAACGCAACGCAGTGGACCCGACCCGAACCGATGGCTTGAAAGGAACCTGACCCGACCCAGTATTGACCAATAACCCGAGATGCAAAGGTAGTCCAATATGGGAAGTTAGAGCTCAGGATCCGGTTGGGAACTGATGAGTTCACTTCATGATTGGGCTTTGCTGCGGGACGTGTGCCAAGGGGCAGTCGATGTCTATGACTTTGGATCACTATGTATGGGAAGTACGTGAACGGATTCAGGGCCACAGTTCCTAGGTACGACTAAAGGGCTATAAACCAATGAAGTGGGGTCATTTGTAAAGATTTGGTCATGACTCCATGTGGTAGGCTTGGTAGTAGCAGTAGTTGTACAAGTTGAACTCCGTCACCACTTCGATGGGTCTAGTGATTGACAGTGGTGGACATCGTATGCTTTACGCACTGAGTGAGAGATGTGAGGATGGTTGCTATGGTTGATTGTTTGCCATCATTATGACATGCACACCCCACCCCCGTATTCTTTACACTATTTATTATAGCCCCTTAGAGTATTGTACGGTATGTGGTACTAACTCTTTGGTTGCATGTCCAGGTTCAGGTATAGTTTAGTATACCTGTTATTGTTTTGTTTAGATGCTTATCGCTCATATCAGGCTTTATGTCTGACCCGGAGTTTTATGTTTCCTCTTATTACTCTGGGTGCTCACACGAGCAGACTAGAGACAGGTTAGCTGGTGATGCACGGATAGATGATCCGGAGACGAGCAGGAGGCTTCCACGTAATATATATATAGTATTCTCCCTGTGATTGTTGAAGATCACTGCTTGGGCATTAGTGGTGCATCTTGTACTTTAGCTTTCTTTTGTTTAGAGACAGTAAATTTGGAAAGTTGTAATAAGCTGTATTTGGATTTCCACTGCTCTGATGTTGATGTTGATTTTAGTTATCAGCTTATGCACTGTCTCACCTGTTTTATGTCAAGTATGTTACTATTATTATATTTTACTCCATGCGCTGTGAGACATTCTACAGGTTCTTGATTAGTTCGTTCCCTTCTTTCCTTTCTTCTGACGACCGTCCCGTGCTAGTCGGGCATGTGTACAGCGCACTTTCGGAGGAAATGCAGGCTGGTGCGGGGTGGGCCGTCACAGTATGTATGTATATATATGAGGAGCGTTCTAGGGTATCCCTTTAGAATCCCTACCCTTCCGTGAGCGACACTAATCCAAATTCAACAAGATTTTGGAGATGTTCAGTCCACGTATATATTATCACCTATATAAAATTTGAGCTTGTTTCGACATTCGTAACATTTTCAAAATCTTAGCTCAATTATTCGCCGTTCATACATTTATTCGATCCGTAAAATTTAAGCATCAAATATATTACCGTAACAACCTGAATTTCGACAGGCGGATTTTGTTTTCAAAAATCCCAATCTATCGAAGCTCGAGTTGGCTTCTCTATTAACCTGAAGAAATGGCAGAGATAATGAACATATCAGAGCTCAATGAAACATCACACAATGGTACGGATAAAATATAATAATCAAATATAGCCACACCGAAATAATAACACTATCTAACAAGTGTCCAAAGGCTACCAAATCTCTGCCATAAACCTAACCTATGAGTATTTAGTGAGGAGGGGTCAAAACACAAAGTTCTGGTGAATGACAAAATTATACATTCTGAAATAACCCTACATATACTGTTCAGTTATGTTTTCTTAATTATTATGTTATTTGGGTTAACAACACTCATGGCTTTGCACTCAAGTCGTATCCATCTACTCCTTGGTAGATTAAACCTAGTTTAGTGCATATGTAGCTACGCCCAACATCTCAAGGTACTCCACACAGTACCCTCCTCGTACGGTTTTCACCGTCGCACCATGGAAGCGTATACAACATTACTCCTACGCCAAACTACATATGGAATATCGTTGCGCCACGTAATCACGTAGAACTTCCATCGCTATGCACATAAGCGTACGTGGATCGTCCTATCCAAACTTCGCGGTCGAATCACGTCTCAACGCGTAGTAATCCCTAATGTCTATGATATACCACCTAGTGCGTGTATCTAGACCTTCACATGAATATACTACCTACTATAACCCGAGTCCCATAATAGGGTGACAACCAATGCACGAAACTCGGTCGGGAGCTTTCAATATCTATAAAGGACTGCCTCATTAGGCCTACAATACAGATATTCACATATGGTCTGTCTTTTCACAATGGCTATGACCTCACCCTGGCCCCTCCCTCAACTAATGAAAGATTTCTTCAAGAGCTTAGTGATGCGCCCTTATCAACTAATCTAACATCCGATTTGGAGTGTCCCGCAACCAACGTCTTGATAGTGAAAGATCGAAGGTCTGTAGGTTTAGCTTTAGTCTTTCCACATCACACTGTCTGTCGATGAAAAGTATACGATGATTAATATTCTTAATTTGGTCCTGACCAACCTCTCACGAGGCAAACCGCCGAATCACCCAATATCATCTGCCACAGCCTTCTGGCTGTCAAACCACAGTTGCAGTCAAGGTATACTCACCGGATGGTACCATACAGACCAAACCCCTACGGGTACAACCCGAGAATGTACCGCATAGAGAACGACCATAGTGTACCCTACCACGTCTCGTAGAAGTCACGTGCTTCCCTCCAATCCCGTAGAATAATGAGTTGGACGTGCTCCTCTCGTGTCCCCAGACACCATGGTGATCAAAACACTGTTGAGTTCTTCACCTTCATCCGTACGGACTGGTCCAAGCGCATCACACTATCGTGTTATTAGATCCTACGCCTAATCTTTTAATCCCGCGTTTGTTGTACCTTATCACATTGCTAATTAACTTGATTATCCACATATTCACTTTTTATACAAGTTATTTGGTTCATTAGCTTACAATTGGTTGCTTACTTTCTTTATTCAGCCCTATGCCGCCGGAGCGGACTTGCGCTTATTATTTCTTACATTTGTTAGACCTAATAATTCCAATTATAAGTCTACCAATAATAAGCCTACTTTATTCCTTTTTATTTAATTGTAACCTTGTCTTGCACTGTTATCACAACTTGTTGTTGTTTATTTATTAACTTAGTTCTTTTAACTAAGGTTTATTAATAAGTTATATTTCATTCTAACTATAATAGGTTATATTCCCCGTTCATCACAATTATTCTTAGGTTCCTTAACATTAATCAAACTTTTACTGTTGTATCCTTTCTTTAATTACCATCATGTACATCTTATTATTGCAGGGAAAATATTTCACACGTCTCATTAGATTGATTAGCGGAAAGATGCAAAGATCTATTTCCATAACGTACATCAATTAAGATCCGCAGTTGCAAGTTATTTCTTTTATTTTCATTATGGATATACATGTATATTTCAATTGATTAGTGTGCATTACGGTAAAAGAACCCCTATTTCACACTAATTCCATTTTTCTTTTTTTTCTTCCAACTACTTTATAAGTAATTGTACTGTTATGAAAATGTATCCATTTTCTCCAAAATTCAACTATCTCGATCCACTTCTAATTTTCCCCTTTTTATTCTTAGAGTTAGAAGTTAATTCCTGTTTTTCATTTACAGTTTCCAGTTATTGTAAATTTTCCCTGCAAAATCAGGCATACCAATTCTTTTTCCATTATTCCCAATTTCACTGTAATTCTGTTTACAACATATCCAATTTGTCATTAAATAACAATCTTAAGAACATATTCATGTTTATTGTAAGTTCAACAATTTCAGTATTACAATAATTCTCAATCCAAATAGAAGATTAATGGAATAGATTTGTACAACAATAATATTCTTAACATACTTAGAAATAGATTATATCGTAATTACCTCAAATTCCAATTATTTTTCATGTTAAGAATGACGGGGAATGTAAACGATAAATATACCATTACCAAAAGGTATAATTTTAAATCCACTCACCTAACTGTTTTTCAATCCTTGAATCTGATTCAGATATGCTATTTTGTGGTCTTTCTAATTGAATCTAATATTAAGATAACCACGGATTTACAAATCCGATGTTAAAAGAAGAAGGAAAGATAGAAAGAAACCTTAGCAATTCATATTCACAGGATTTACCTCACGTTGACAAGAAATCTGAACACCTATATTGTAGATCTATAATCTTTCTCGTCAAATCTTGAATCAGAATTCCTAAAAACTAATATTCTAATTTCTAAAAGATTTGGAGAAGAAAGAAAATGGTAAAGCCTTGGTGTCATCTCAGAAAATATGAAATGGAGTATAGGCACTACTAGTCTATTTATAGGTGTACAAAAGATTCTGGTCTATTGGATTAAATAAAATAAAATCTAAAGCATACAAATAGAAAAATATAATGTTAATTGGCTCAGTACTGTGTCGACCCACACCTAAGTTGTGTTGACCCCTGTATCGACACACCTCTTGGGTGTGACGTCCCATGGCCTGTGCCATTAACGTTAATTGTGTCCATATTTATTTCTTGTTTAATGTTGATGATAACGTTTCATTTTGTTGCCAAATGTCACTATATAAATTATTTTCTTTCGTTTATAATGCATATCCAACATTTGAATTACAAATTTATGCGTATATATATATGCGTATAACTCTTCAAACCTTGATCCGTTAATAGTTGCTCAATTAATGTCATTATAACGCTATCAATTCATTATTTTCTTTCTTTTAATATATATTTAAAATTCAAATACGGCTGTCTTCTTGCCTATTTTCATTCATTATTCATTTATTACTTTCTTTACTTAAACAAACTTTAATTTCAAATTTTGAATTTATGTGTTACGCATAATCTTAGTTTCTTTTCAAAATTCAAATGGCGTTATGCCGACATTTATTTTTTTACCATTTTTATTGTTTGGAAGTTACTTTTGGATTTCCTATTCATATACACACACACACATATACATATATACATGTGTGTGTGTGTGTGTACATATTAATACCCATATATATGTATAATTTTCCTTATGTGTACATTTATATATATTTTTCTCTAAGAGCCTGCATTTTTATAGTTGTCCCTCTGAAATTAAAATATGACGTTAGCCAAACTCGAACTTGCACCACTCACATGGAAGAAACATGCCTCTACCAACTCACCAACTTAGCCTTTCGTTCATAAGACTAAAAACATTGGTATTTATTATTCTTATTAGTGTTCTTCTATATCTTCTTTTCCACGTTTGTTCTAATGCTTCATTTAAAGGTATATTTTTATTTTATATCCGTTTTTGGCAAACCATAGGTCTAAACTGATTAGAAAATCGCCACGGACGCAATGACGTTAATTCCGTGACCAAATTCAAAAAACTTTTCAAAATTTTATTTTATTATTTAATTAAAAATGCGATGTGTTATATTCTTTCACCGTTAGGAAATTTTGTCCTCGAAATTTGGTAAGGGTAAAATTAAGTAATTCCTTGCATAATTTACAACCATCATATGTATATCCAATTTTACAACCATTTGTGCACTTGTACAAAATGCAATATAACATAATAATGCATGAATTCTTAAGTGGTACCTCCTATATGAATGCAAATTTTTCTTGAAAACTATTTGAAAACGTGATGCACACATCTTAAATATACTGGCAATTTCTATATGAATGCAATATTTTGGAAATCAAAATACTTTTCCATCCAAGTTTTCCTACACTCTTACAGAGTAAGAGCGTCGTTCATCCAATTTTTGCATCCAAACCCTACCAACCAACTTTAACTTTGCGAATTTTTAGAAAATTCTAACGTACTGAATTCGACTTCTTATGTTAGAAAAAGGTAGAAAACGGAAAAATTCACATCTTTCGTTTTTCTTTTATGTAACTTTTCTATTTGTACTTGGATTTTATGCCACTGTTATATAAAGATGTCCTATCTCCCTATCCAAGCAAAATTTACATAAGAAAATTTTCTTTGTTATAAATTTTCTTTTCCAGCTTACTTTGGAAAAATCCTTTTATTTTCTATTTCTCGAAATTTTCCACTATTCTCAATTGTCATATTTGTTGCTTTATTGGATTTGTTGTTTTCTTTTAGTTATGTCATCACATTTTTTCTTAGCTTATTTCACTTTATCCCCTGATCTGAACTTTATTTTAATAAGCCTTCTAGTTCTTTCAAAATTAAAATAGGAAAAGAAGCACACTACATAGCTACTACCAAGCGCTAAGGATCCTAGGACCATGTCCCCACTAACAAAGAAAAGTCCAAATCATAGGATCTAAACAACTGGCTTTCTCACTACAATCTACTTGTCAAAACTAGTCCTTATTGTGTATTAACTGATTTTTTCAAGCAACAACCTAGGCTTTATAGTGCATACACACTTTATGGGAGTTTACTATTATTCGAAAATAATTTTCGTTGTCTACTATATAGCCTAAAAAATATTCCCTGTCTTTCCTAGATACTAGCCTTTCCCACTCCATGATTTAAAAATGTGGTTTGGTTTTGTCACTTTTTTTTTTTCAAAAATTAAAAGCTTCTAAACTACATTTTTCTTCATTAAAACTTACTTTTGTCAAACCATAAAAATGACATCTCATAAAAAAACACAAAAACTTTTTTTTTCAAATCATAAAAACAAGAGTAGATAAGGACAACTATTTCTCAATTAATTTCACAACAACTCATTGTTATTACACTAGTTCGATTACTTAAAACTAGATGCAGACATCTACTTTATTCTAAATTTTCAACTTAGTTTGTCCACTTACCAAAGTTTATGTCAAAAATTCATGTCAAAAGAATAGAGATTTCAAAATTTACCTTAATGAAAATTATAGTTTTTGACAAAATATAATCTTTTTTTTATGTTTTCTAATTTGATTCTTTCATACTTTATAACTTACAAACTATCGAGCTATACATGCTCTATGATGTACACATTTATTTGAAAGAACTCATTTGAGATAAAAATCTCATAAGAAATCACCATTTCCAAAATATACCCCTTTTTTAAAACTCAATATGTACTTTTTAAATATGTTTCTTACATTTTTTTTTCAAACGTAAAAAATACCTCTTTTTGTTTCAAAAATTGTTTCTACACAATTTAGCTAGTACATATTTTAAAATTGTAAACTTTTAAGGTCAAAACTTGAAAAATACCATAAACTATCATCCAAAAGCTTTTAAAATTTCAAGTTCTTAAAAATTAACAATGGGGCTAGACTCAAAGTGGGTTTCTCACTTACTTAGACTTTACTAAATATTCTCACAAAGTCATTTCTCTCAAGTATGTATATATATATATATATATATATATATATATATATTACTAATCCATTTTCTTTTTTACTCTTTCCCAATTTATAAGGCTCAACTGCCAAACCCACTAATCCGAAATGCTAACATTTCAGATATTAACATATGAGATCCATCTTTTTCCATCACCAAACACATTGTACACTTTTCACCCAAACCATCCAAGGGTCTCTTATTCTCAAATTTTCATAACCGTTGCTTTAGTGTACATAACTGACATCCCAGTTCTTTCGATATGCCGCTCTTCCTATTTAGTAAGTTCCTTTATGGATCTAGTGGGTTCCTTTATGGATCTAGGTGTATATGTATAATATATTTATATCTTTGAAAATAAAAATATGTTCACTCACTATCTATACTTAGGAATTCTAAGCCTGAACTCTAATACCAGATGTAACAATCCGAATTTTGATAGACCGTTTTTTTTTTCAAAAATCCCAATCTATCGAAGCTCAAGTTGGCATGTCTGGTATTCTACATAAAAGAGAGAGATAATAAACATATCAGAGTTCGATAAAACATTCCTTAGCAGAATGGATAACATATAATAATAAAATATAGCCTTACTGAAATAATAACACTATCTAACAAGTGTCCAAAGGCTACTAAATCCCTGCCACAAACCTAACCCGTGAGTATGTTATGAGGAGGGGGGGTCATAACACAAAGCTCTGGTGAATGTACAAATTATACAGTCTAAAATAACCTTACATATATCTTTCAAATATATTTCTTAATTATTAGGTTATTTGGGATAACAACACTCAAGGCTCTACACTCACGTCGTACCCATCCACCCTCCAGTAGATTAAACGTAATGTAGTAGCCCAACATCTCAAGGTACTCCCCATAGTAACCTCCTCGTAGGGTCTTCACCGTCACGCCATGGAAGCATATACAACCTCCATCCTACGGAAAACTATGTACGGAAACCTATATCGTCGCGCCATGCAATCACATGGAACTACCATTGCTATGCCATGTAAGCGTACAAACCGTCATATCCGAACTCCTCAGTCGAATCACGTCTCAACACGGAGTGATGATCTAATGTCTATGATACACCACCCAGTACGTGTATCTAGACCCTCACACAAACGCACTGCCTACTATAACCTGAGTCCTGTAATAGGTGTTGGATCTAAATTAACCCTAGAAGGGGGTAAATAGGGTTTACTGAATTTTAAAAAGAATATAAAATAAATTGCAGCACAGAGTAATAATCACACCACAGACAACAGAGGAGTAAATAAGTGCGGAAAGCAAATGACACAAAAATTTTACCCAACTTCGGTAAACCCTGCCTACTGCTACATTCCCCAAGGTTTTTACTAGGTATTAAACAGACACCCGCATACAAAAACCTATAAACTCGCGAACCCCTCGCTAACCACCTATACAATTTTGTACACTCTCAAAATCTGCTGCTGTACTAATCCTATGCTCAAAACCCTGTACTGATCTCTGTCCCTGAAACCATATTTTCCTCTAGCTACAAACTTGTAACTAGTAAACCTTAATTTGTAAAGGAAAAACTAGTAAACCCTAAAAATGAAAATACAAAAGAAAATTACAATGTAAAGTACAAAATAATAAAAAACTTAAGCCCTTAATATATAAGCAACCCGACCCTCTTTGTTTTTATTAAAAAAATGTCGGCTGCCTCCTTTTGTCAATGGTCACCCAAATTTGCTAACTAGAGTTTTTGATCGGCTTCAAAATTAATGGCTTATGAATCAATTTGGCTTCATACAATCTTCGAATTCGTGGATGATGGAAGACTCTATGATCTCGAACCCCAATCTATCGCTCGATTAAACAAGTAAGATTTCTTACTTTTGTTTGAATACTTGAATTTGTTTTTGTGATTTTTTGGGGTTGATTGCCGATGGGGAAATGGGTGTCAATATATAGGGTTACAAACCCTTGATATCCTCCGATTTAGTGTGTGGCTTGTTTTGATTGCTTACTTGATTTTGGATTTGGTTTCCTATGGCTTTGAAGTTCTTGGTTGTTGCGTGATAATCCAATTTGATTCTCTGCCCTATCATGTGAGATTGCTCAATTGATTAGTTACCTATTATTGCCTTGAGTGTTGAATGATCTTCAAGAAAGAAATGATCTTATTTTTGCCTAAAATGGTTTCTCTGATTTCTGTAAGCATTTAAAATAGATTGCCAAAAATACATCTGTTGTATATAACGGTGTTGTACACACAATTATATGATTTTTGTTTGATGAAAACAAGCAAATATATACATTATTATAAATGTGTTTGCTATTGTATTGTTCATATATACATCACAGACATGAATATAATATTTATATTTAAATAGAATACGATTGTGTATAAATTCAAATATTCACACAGTATTTTATTTGAATATAATATTTTATTTCAACCTTCAAACAGTACAGATTTATAACTCCACCATTTGTACAAATTCACAGATATTACTTCACATGATATTGTACTTGTATATAAACTGAATACGATAGGCAAATTTGTTTGAACACAATAAAATGATATTTTATTTCAATCAAATTTGTTTATTACAAATATCAGTATAATTTTCTCTTTTCATATACATATCAGCTCCTCACTATCGAATCACTCATTCACTCTTTTTTTTTTTGTACATACATTCAGATTTACACTCATTTTGTATATATATTCTTTCGCTGTTACACACACTGACACTGCTTCATCTTTAGTCTTCTATCTTCTTAGTTAGTCCAGTTCTCTGCTTACCTGTCACAAACTGAAACACAAATAGTAATCTTGAACAGAAATAATTTAATATTCTAGTAAATATTATTTTATTTTTTAAAATTTATTTGCCTTAGAATTTTGGTGTGTTTCCCATCATTTTTCATGACTTGATCTGATTTATATATATCCAACTGTGATCAACCTCAACTCACTACACTGGTTTGCTGATCAGAACCAACTGATTCTGAACAACCACAACATAGTGCAGCGGTCTGTTAATAAATATTCAGACAAATAGCCATATATATATATATATATATACACACACACACACTTAAGTGTATATATATACGTGTAAAAAGAAAATAACATTGTTTGTAAAACAGTAAAAAAGACATTGTTTTGAAAATAAAATATACATTGTTTTTGTAAATAAACTGAACATTGTTTTTGTAAATAAATTGAACATTGTTTTTGTAAATAAACTACATATTGTTTTTGTAAATAAAATATACATGGTTTTTGTAAATAAAATATACATTGTTTTACTAAATAAAATGTGCATTGTTTTTTAAATAAAATTTGCATTGTTTTTTTAAATAAAAATAGCAATATAAAAATATGATTTTTACATAAACATAACGTAAATAAAAATAGGATTTTTACCATATATATAAAACAACATTAAAAATATGATTTTTAATACAAGCTATGTGAAACAGATTGCGTAGGGATCACGGTGAAGAACACTGCGGACTGGAGCACATCCAACCACCATTGTCCCATAAAGATTGATGGAATGGAAACGAAGGTGAAAACTCCTCATTAAAAATTCTGCACAGTTATTTATTTATTTTCATAACTGAAAAATATATAGAATTACCAGTTTAGATTTTTATCAGTTAAATCATCATAAATTGTATACGGTGCCTGTTAGATCACTTCCCTCGTCCACAGACCATGGACGATTTAAATTGACTGTATTGTGTGATTTTTTGTGATGTTGTGATGATTAACATATTTAAAATAATGTTAATGTTAATGTAGTGGTTGGAATTGAATTATGAATATTCATTTATAATTTTAACCAGTAAAAATTGGCTAATTAGGAAAATAATTCAAACCGAATTAGAATCGGTTTAATTTGTTAACCAATTATTTATTTAGATAATCTGTTGTTGTTTGAAAACCCCATACGGGTCTGGGGATGATAATTTATTCACATCTCCCCTGAATTTAATTATATGTCAATCAATGGATTGACAGTCTGTGATGATCGTTATTTATTTATTTATTTTAATGCTCACACAGTTGTAAACTTCACTCTGGTTGTGTTTTGACTGTTTGATGATTATTTATCATTATTGTTGCATACATGCGATGTATGAAACTCATATAACTAAAATTATATGGTAATTGATTGAGTCGCATTCCGATTCAGAATATAAAGAATATTTTAAAATAAAGAATCTATTAAAATAAAGAATATTTTAAAATAAAATGTTTGAAACAATAAAAATTACATTTTTATTTAATGTAAAAAATATGAAAAATACCCATATATGAAATGAAAAGTGTTTGAAACAATAAAAGTTACATTTTTTTTGAATGTACAAAATATGAAAAATATTCATATAAGAAATGAAAATTGTTTGAAGCAATAAAAGTTATATTTTTATTGTATGTACCAAATACTCATTGTTTGTAGAAAACGGTTTAACAATAAAAATTCACATTTTTATTGTATATAAGAAGTAGGTAAAATGATCATTGTTTTAAAAAAAAGTTAATAATAAATATGTACATTTTTATTGTTTAGAAGAAATGATGTAAAATGATCATGGTTTGAAATAGAAAGATTTAACAATTAAAAGTTTACATTTTTATTGTATATACATAAAAAGATTCAAGTTTGATAAAATTGTGTTTACATTAAAAATTACATTGTTAATGTAAAGAATGAATCAGTTAAAAGATTCAATGTTGACAGAAGTGTTTTAACATTTAAAAATTACATTTTTATGTAAAAGAAATATTGTAATATAAAGAACCATTTTTATGTAAAAGAACATTTTAATGTAAAGAGATTATTTAATATAAAGAATATTTTTAAATAAAGGATAATTTAAAACAAAGAATGTTTAAAAATAATATTTAGAAAAGAATAAAATTATGATTTCGATGCCCGTTTTTAGACGGACACAAAAATATAAGAATATGAAGCCGCGTTAAGTAGCAAACGCCATTTTAACCCGAATGGGTTTATCAATCGATTTATTTCACTTTATTATGAATTTAGAAAAGAAGTAATTTCAAAATCTAATTTTATGAAAATATTATCATTTTAATATGATAAAGATATAGAATATTCAATTTTTATTTAAAATTGAAAATGAAGTTGGAATCATTTTGAAATGAAATTATAAATATTTTATTAATACGATTTAAATGGAAATCGATGATATATATATATATATATGATATATATATATATTATATTTAAATGGCCTAAATAGAATGCGTCCACAACGACCATTCGAGAATTTTGACCATTAACTTCAAATCAGCGTAACGGGAGATCCGACCATCGGATTCTCCTAAAATCGAAATCATTGCGTTCGTATCGAAAAGAGATTTCTAATGAAATTAAGATATTTAAAATCTAATAGTTAGATTTTAAAATATGTCCAAATAAATTTTGGAAAAGATCGTTGTAAATGTAGTTCGGTGGCCGTTTTTGGAAACCAACTTTACGGGCCTTGATAAAATTATTAAAAATATAGAAAAATTATATAAAATCATATTGAGGGATTTGGAAAGTTTTTTGATGAAAAATTCAATATTTAAAATGATAAATTTTTTTTTATCGAAACGAACTAGTTATTAACTACAATAAAAATCCAATTAATTAATAGTTAATTGGAATTAAAGAGAATAAATTGGATTTTGGGTTGTCGTGAACAGTATCTTTAATAACATTGTTCTTAAACCCCGATTAGAAAAGAATAAGATTTAATGAGGTTTTCCAATTAATATTTAATTGGAATTAAATAGAATATAATTTTGGAATTTATAAATCTTTTAATTAAGATTATTAGAGTTTCCAATTATGTTTAGTGATTGGAATAAAATGAAATGTGAATTGGGTTTATTGTGAACTGTGTTTTTAACGACATTTGTTCTTTAACCCAATTAACAGTGAAAATATAATTTGGAATTTATAAATCTTTTATTAAGAATTAAATGGAAATTTTCCAAAGTAAAGTTTTCCAATTTAATATACTAAATTAGGATTGAATGGAATTCGATTTAATAATAATCGAGATGAGCTTCTGTGAATGAAGACTGTTACTATATATGGAATTTAAAAGGCCTTGCCGTTATTCCATTTATATTATTAATCTGATACAGAAATTTATATTAATTATATATTGATCTGATTTCTGTGAAGATTTCATATTTAATAGAAGATGATTTTGGGTTTATCGTAAACAATGTTTTTAAATAACATTTATTCTTTAACCCAGTTAAAAGATAAATTAATTTCTTAAATTTGAATAATCATTAAGTAATGATTGTTTTCGTTAAAACTAAACTAGAGTTTTAATGAATATTTAATTAGATTAAAATGTGAAAGAGATAATTAAATTTATCGAATTCTTGAAAAGATCGAGAATGGAATACCACCAGTTTTACTCCAGGCGATAGTTAAATCTTTAATTATATTTGAACGAAAAATGGTAATTAAATTTACCATTAACACAATAGGTGTTAGAAATGGAGTGCTACCAATTTTGCTCCATGGGATGAATAGGTTGGGATTGGGATAATAAATAATAAATGATTACTTCGATAAGGTTCGTTAATCCCGACTAGTGAATAAACCTTAATTTGGTTTAGATTTGATAAAAGATAAAACAAAATCTTTTGAAATGAGGTCCATAGGAATATCAAAGAATAAATTTAAAGAATTTATTTTTGATAAAATTAATGGGAACCTTTCCCTAGTAATGTGAATATTTTATTAAAAGAATACTCTGAATTGGAGTGAGGCGTTTGATGTGTTTTTGTAGCACTTGATTATAAAATACGCGAGTTATTCGGAAAGACCGGGTTTAACCCATTCTGAATAACTAATACGACGATTAAAAGTCGAAGATGAAGACGGTGGTTGAAGACCGGAGATCTTCACATCGTTTGGATAATTACTGATGTCTTGATTGGGCCGTAAATTCAAGACAAGGTAATAAGTGGTGATCGTCCAAACATACTTGGAGATTGATGGATATGCGGGGACCTCTCTCCTGTATTGGACATATGGGACGAGGAATAAGGTGCCTCCAGTTTCGTTCAGACCTAGAACGGACTTGTAAATGGATGGTATGTCTGACATTGTATTCCTTTATGTTGTATTCATTGATTTCTGCTAAATATATATATCTTTTTGATGGCAGAGAATTTATTCTCTTGCTTAACACCCTTCTCTGAAACGTACGAGCTTAGAGGTGATATATTGGCAGAAATCAATGGTATGGTATAGACTGACAATGCGACATGCTAAGAGGCAAATGATCAAGACTTTTGTTGAAAAGCATAGCCTTGTGGATGATGATCAAAACACAGCTTATTTAGGCATAGCTTTGTGTATAGCGATACTTCGCGAGCTTTACCCCCCGGTATGAACTAGAAACGGGAAAGGACAGCAGGGAGGGCATTGCATTTCTTTCTAGCTAGGAGGGGTGTCGGGGTTTTGCAAGCCCGGACAATTTACTCATGTGGATGTTGCTTATTATTACTTGATGGATAAAGAGGCGCCTCGGATATTGTTATGGTCAACATTACTTACTAGATTTTACGCCTCATAGGGCGGGGAAACGCATGCTTAGGAATTATGAATCCACCATCACACTTAGTGTGGACCGGCCCTGCATGTTACCTAGGTACAGTTGCGGCTGAATCCTGAGGCTCGGGCTAGAGAGTCTCGAAATCGCTAAGGACGATCCCTTACCTTGGTTAATAGATGGAAATCCAGCTTCCAATATGACATCATGTGGTTTTAATTGTAGAACTAGTATGGCGACATGATATATGGTACCCATGCCATCTATGATTGATACATTTATATTTGAAGTTGTTTTTAACACTATGCACTTATAATAATAATATCAAAATAATTTGTTTTATACGTATCAAGCATGTTTGGCTATTATAAGGGAAAAAACTATCCTTTGGCTTGTATTGCATTGTGTGATGGGACCTGAGTCTTATAATAGCTTCATTTTCCAAAAAGCATTGCGTTGTTTTATCTTAAACTAAGATTCATGTGGAGTAAACCCTTTCCACATTATATGGCGTGGTCCCATGATATCCCCGCTTTAAAATTTAAGACTAATAATTGTTTTTAGTTCTCACACCAGTCCTATGACTGATCTGGAGTTTATTGTTTTAACCTAAACTCTGGGTGCCCATATTTTCCACACGAGCAGCTAATGGTTTTGGTTTTGCAGGTATTATATTCACAGGATCCCGGTTTACAGCTAAAGCGATATTCGGAAAGCTCTGTATCCATGTATTTCTTTCAGTTGTATTTTGTATTTTTTTCACTGCTATTTAAATGTAATTATGAAATCTCTGATATTGTATTTCTATTGTGTAATAATTATTCATACTCTGTTATATTCTTGTACTCTGACGTAAATTGTTGTAATAAACAATAAAATGTTCTTCTGTTTGTGTTCTGATTTGTCGTGTTCTCAATTCAATTCGTACTTTCCTTTACGGGGAAGTTTGGGTCATTTCACAACCGCCATTCTTATTTTTCCAAAGAGGAAAAGATCGGGACAAAGCATATGAAGGAAAATGGGCCGGCCAACTTTATTAAAAGGGCTTAGTTTATTTTTAAATTGAAAAAGGGGTTTCTTTGTTTTATTTTTTTGTTATATTTTTATTTTTAACCAATCCAAACAGTTTCTTGAGTCTGTAAATCTAAGTGATCTAGTTAGGGATTTAACTTGCAGTTTACTAGAGTCTGTAAAAACCAGGGTTACAATTATGGGTTTGTAATCCGGGAAAATCTGATCTATGGGATGTAGATCAGTCTAGGGTTTTGAGCGTGGGATTAGAATAGGAGCGAGGGGTTCGCGAGTTTACATGATCTTGTAAGTGGGATCTGTTCTATTACCTAGTAGAAACCTTAGGAATGCAGCAGTAGGCAGGATTTTGCCGAAGCTGGGTATATCTTGTGTCGTTTACTTTCTGCATTTATTTTATGCTGCATTCTATGATCTGTGATTTATTTTAATATCCTGTAAGATTTGAATAAACCCAATTCACCCCTTCCCCCTCTAGGGTTAATCTAGATCAGACAACACCATCCAAAACATAATATAATTTCTTGGCTTTTGTCATGATATAATCTAGAAAGATTTTGGACAATTGTATGCTTGGTTGATTTCAGGTAAACACTTCAATTTGTTAAATATAATTCTGGAAACATATTGAAAAGGTTCATGCCGAATTTACTTTTGTTTCATCCCAAACCAGTATTCAAAATTCTGGAAACAAAATTGCCTTCTTGCCAAAATGGTTTGCAAATATTCTGGAATGAAATTTCCTTGGCATGCTATATAATTATTTGCCCATTTCTTTTATGTGCACCATGTTGCTTTTATACATGCTCCTGCTTTGTACACTCTTGTTTAAAACTGAGCCATTTCAGTTCAGTCCACCATTTTGATTATTGATCTTGGCTTTGTTGTTGTCACATGTGTTCTGGCTTGATCTCTGCATGCAGCCTTGACGATTTTGAGATGAACTTGAATCTATGGCTTGACATTTGAGCTGTCTGGTCCATGCACATGAGATTGATTTTGCTTATTGACATTTTCTTGTACCATGCTCGAGCCTGTGTATGTATATGCACATACATATTTTACATATATGTATATACATATTTACATATGTATTATCTTGCATGCCCTGCATATTGTCCATTTGTTTTATTGTTGTGTTCTTGTCCAATTGCATTGTTCTTTTGAATCTCTTGTACTGTTTGTGAATTCAGGATTGAACCTTTGTTGTTCATGCTGTTGCAAATTTGACTGAACCATTGGTATTTGCTTGCTTGTGTGTACTACTTGTTAGGTGTCTTCCTGCATAAATTTGTGCATCAAGAACCATATTGCTGTAGTGCACTATATATATATATATATATATATATATATATGTGTGTGTGTGTGTGTGTGTGTGTGTGTGTGTGTGTGTCATTATATTTGAACTTGCTCCATGCACATGCTATTGCACATAGCCCAATTTCCTGTGTTGCTCCTTCTCGATTGCCTAGCTTGTGGTAATGCTCTTTTACTTCTCAAACATGTTATGTTTGTCAGGTTTGTTGCTTTGTTCTTTGGCATGAGCACTTTCTTGTATATGAATTTGCTCTATACAACATTTATATTAGCTCGACTTTGCTGTTGCATCTTGACTTGTTCACTTGACTTTTGTGGATGAGTTTTGACCATGCTGTTTGAGCATACATAAATTCAAGCTGTTTCACTTTGGCTTGACCAAGTGTGCACTATCTTGTTTGCTACTGCCATGATGCATGCTGATTAGACATTGTTGTACACTTGGATATTTTGAGCATGCTGAACCATTGTTCCTACTATGTATATACATACATATATATATATATATACACACACACACACACACACACATATGTGTGTGTATATATATGTGAGTTTGTGTCTGCATATGTACTGGATTTCTTGGTTCATGTCCATTCACGATGTTTGACCGTATTGTCCCTGCACAGAAGTATGTGTATGTACACACACATGTATGTGTATATGTATAGTGCACTTGCAGTATATATATATATATATATATATATATATGAGCACTAAGGGATTTGTCTACCTTGTGGTATTTACAGTATATCACTGTGAATATCACAAGTTGTATAGACACAGATGGATGTCCATAAAAAGGAGATCAAGTTATGAAAAATGATGAGAAACACATCAAAATTCTGAGGCATATAAATTTTAAAATAAAAATAATATCTTCTAGAATTTAAAGTATTTTTGTTTCAGTTTACTCTTTGTTTGTTCCTTTGACAGATAAGCTGAAGACTGGACTGACAGTGAAGAAAGTGACAGAAGTGAGTGACGGCGAGTAAATGAGACAGTATATGAATTTGTACAAAAAAGTGTGAATATAAAATGTAGCTGAGTGTTGAGTGTCGTAGTAAGGAACAATGTAACAAATGAAATTAAATGTATGTCTTGTATTATAGTGAGATGTACAAATAGTGGAGTTAAAAATTTGTACTATTCAAATGTAGAAATAAAATATTATATTTTAATAAAATATTGTTTGAATATTTAAATTCTTGTGTAGTAGTTTTCTATTTAAATATAAATATTATATTTTGTCTGTGATGTAGTGGAATAGTACAATTACAAACATATTTATAATAATAAATATATGCTTGTCGTCATCAAGCAAAAATCATAGAATTGTTAGATACAACAATCTCTCCCTTTTGATGATGACAAACATAAAAGAAGATTTTGAATATAATATTACAATAAATGTGTTTGACAGTGAATTATTGAATTCCCCCTAATTGAATGCTCCCACTAAAACAAAACTACACCTAGATATGTGCATGAGTAAAAAACAATAATTGAAACTTCAATATTAAAATATTCAAAGAATATCCACTCATTGATCAAAATCTTAACACATTCTCCCCTTTTTATTATCATCAAAAGGATACAGAAATTAAAAAACAGCGATGAAAATTTGACTAAAAATATAATATCAGCTTAAGAGGAAGAATGGTCATCATAAATCTCAATTAATCAAACAAAAATCATACTAATCTAAGAACTAGTGGCAAATTTCATATTGTAGAATGATGGATTTATGATGAAATTTACAAAAATGAAGAGAGTGTTAAAACAATGATTTACAATTATTTTCAAATAAAATTTTAAAAATTGAGCACAAAAACAGTGATGGATATGTACTACAATTATAAATTCAATTTAAGTGACGCAATCAAATAATCTGAAATCCCAGTAACTACAATGAATAAATCATAATATATCATAAAATATTGACACATTTCACAAATAAGAAAATGGATTGATATGATGGTTTTTATACGCCAAGGAGGATTTCAAATAAAAAATTTATTTATAGCAAATTATTTCCTTTTCTTTTTTTTTTCATTTAAGAGCATACTGATCACGCATAACCAGATCTTGGATTTTTAAATGAGGTCAGTTGCAGCTTAAAAATAAGTATTCTCATAACCATGCATGACTAGAGCTTGGATTTTTAAATGAGGTTAGAGAAACACTTATAAATATTATATTATTATTTTTGTTCCAAAAGAAAAAACTCCTTGGTATATAAAACCAAAATGGATGATAAAAATATGGTAGGTATAGGAATGGTTGTGAAATAAATTTCTAAATTAATCATATTATGAAATATGCTCAACTATATCTGGATCATTGGAAATTTTCAGTTGTCTCTATTTCTGAAAAATAATACAGTTGCATTTCCATCACAAATTTGACATCGTAAATTTATTAAGATGATTTGAAAATATTAACTCTCCACATTAATGTAAAATCATGACGGATGGCAGAATAATGGTAGATAAAGGAGATGTTCGTGAAATAACCGCCAATTCAAAGATATTATAACAACTGTTCTATCATCATGAAAATTTAAATAAAATCACCTCTTATTGTGAAATATACAATAGTCACAACTCATCACAATTTCAATAATCTGATAATAATTTTGATGAGTTCTAAATACAGTTCATTTTGGTTATTGATTTCAATTTCTGAATAAATAATCAATAAATGATTTTAAAATTGAAAAATCAATTACAAGAGGGAACTGAAAGATCTATACAAGATAAGAAGGATATGAAGAAACTGTACAAGATGAAAATTAGTATAAAGAATCAAGACAGATGAGAGAGAATATTATAAGACACCTAAGACTGAAACCACTTGTGCTCTAATTGCCCAAAATGGTACATTAGTGTATCCCAGACAACAATATCCAATTACCAAGCCCAAATAAGCACACAAATTCCATTTATCAGAGCAGCCATCAAAATTAACCAAAACAAGCAGTCATTATTTATTTATTTTCAAAAAAGAGAGCTTTAAGATAAAATAGTACAAGTCCAAGAAGACAAATCATGATCCAAGATTTCAAGAAATGGTTTATTTGAAATCACTTGAAGGCAAATGAAAACTTCAAGATTCAAGGAAGCGATCACACAAGATTTTAATTTCCAATACAAGGAAAGTGTGAGATTCAAGATATTAAACAATATTCAAATGATTTCAAGCAAAACAAATATACAAGTAAATGATCATGATTTCTGAATAAATTTTAGGATGAAGCACAAGAATTTATGCTAAAAAGATTTTAAATGCAAAGCAGTTAAGTCAAACAAATTTTTTTGAACCTTTTATCAGAGCAGCAGACGATACCAAAACAAGCAGTTATCTAAAAACATTTGCAAAACAATTTTTATCAGAGCAACACAACAATCAATTTCAAAGCAAACTTGTCAAGAGATTTTTTTCACAGATATTTCTGATAGTCACAAAAGATGATTCATGATCCAAAATGTAGTTTGTTTGAAATCATTTGAGGAATATGAAAATTTCAAGATTCAATGAATCGATCACACCAGATTATAAATTTCAAATCCAAGATGTGTGTGAGATTCAAGAAATCAACACTTTCAAATGATTTCAAACAATCAATTATTCAAGCCAAATGATTATGAAATAAAAATGAGTTTCAAGACAAGATTTTCAAAGAATTTTTCACAATTATTCCTGACAAGCCCAAGAGAAATTTTTAGAATTTTATATCAATCTTGAGAGATATTCATGATCCAAAAACAGTTTATTTGAAATCACTTGAATCGATATAAATTTTGTAATACAATGAATCAATCACACAACATTAATAATTTCAAATCTAGGTGTGTGAGATTCAAAATATCAAAATTTTCAAATGATTTCAAACCAACAAATATCCAACCAAAAATGATCATGAATAGAAATGAATTTCAGGATGTAACACAGTGATTCAAGTCAAAAAAATTCAATTCAGAAAGAATCAAGCCAATCCAAAAATCAATGAAATTATCACAACTGAAAAGTAGTAGTGTGCTGTAATGAATATAAATTTTCAAGTCTTTCTAAAATGAATTTGAAGAAACTCAAAACAACAGAAGTGTGTGAAATTTCATTTATTTTTTAGATCTTCAAAAATTTAGAATTCAAATTAACAGTGTTCAAGATATAACAAGAATGCTTCAGCACTGTCAGGAATTCAAAAATAAGAAAATAAATTTCAAAACAATATAGATATTTACAAGTTTAAATTCAAGATCTGGAAAGTATTAAAATATGAGAGTTTTATTCAAATGAAGCGAATTTCCAGAAAACCAAGAATTCTGCAGTTGGAAGCCAAGAAACTCAAAAACAAAAAATAAAAAAATGGCAATATCAATTGCAAATCAGAAATAAACAAAAGGAAACAAAATGGGTAGAAGGATGAATAAACAAAGAATATTAACAGTGATGAGTTTAAAGTTCATACCAGAATTCGATGCAAGCAAATGAATATCTAACTCAAACAATCTTGGCCAAGGAACACAGAATGATACAATGATATGGAACAATTTGGAATCAATCTCTTATTCGCAAAGCAGTTCCTCAGCCATCTTCGGTACCAAACAATTTAGAGGATCGAGTGGTCTAACAAAATTTGTTAAACCACCCTCAATTATTTTCTTATGTTTTGGTACCCAAACTTGTTTGTATAACAATCCATCAGAATTTACCAATGTGCCTTTGTTAGGGAATGCGAAATGGATCGCTAAGGCAAAACTAACACTAAAGGGGTGGTGAATAGTGTTTTTGAGAAATTAAACAAAATCTAAAATTTATATGATCTACTATATGAATCACACACCACAGAAACATTCACAGACACAAAATCAAACACAAAGATAATTAAAAATAAAATGTAGAAAAGGAAAGAACACAGTGGATTTTATACTGGTTCGGATTACTCCTACGTCTAGTCCTATGCAGCGCTTGATTGCGCACAGTTTTATTACTATATCAATATCCAAGTACAACCCTGTTGATTTCACGGCTAAAAGGTTAACACCGCTCCCGTTCCTTGATTTCATGATTACAAGGAAAACACCGTTACCCAAAAACTTCCCAAATAATTACAATAGCCCTATAACTCTTCAATAGTACATCAATTCAGAGAGTAAAGAATAGAGAGTGAAAAGAGAAGAAGTTTTATTTAAATAGAATTGAATTCGGCAGAGTATAGATGTAAAAATCATAAAATTAAGAAAATATAATGTTCTAAAGAAAGGAGATGGAGATGGAGAAGAAGAATGATGAAAAAATTCGAAATCAACCCCTATTTAAAAGATTTGAAAGGTTGCAGCGCTTCTGGAATGTTACAAATGGTGAAAAGATACTTCCTTTCAATTTTGAAAATATGACAGTTATGTGTCGACATATCAACATATGTATGTCAACATATCTACCTTATTTTTTATTTTTAAATCATTTTTAAGTATTTAAACCAATATTTAAATTCTGGAAATTCCAGAAATAAAACTAGTTGCTAAAACATTATTTTTCAAGTATAAAAACATAAGAAAATATTATCTAAACATATGACTAAAAACTTTACATATGTGTGATATAAAACTATATATAATATAATTATAAACATATATATATAGGAATTTATAAAGAGATATCTATAAACTACATATATATAAAGGTTATATGAAAACTTAGAGTTAAAATAGGAATATTATAATCAAATATAAACTTAGTAAGATATATATATGTATATATATTGAAAATTTAAGATATATATATATATATATATATAAATGATTTAGTAAAACTATAAAAATAAGAATACTTATAAATTAGGAAATATATTTGAAATCATAAGTTTGAAATTCTTGGAAGATTAAAAATTATTTTGAGAGAACTTTGAAATCAATTTGAAGTAGTTTTTAAATTAATTTTGAAAAGAGATAATCTGAAAAACATAGTTTGAACCTGGAGTGCTATTCAGTGTCTTACATATAAACTAGACTCTATTACTATATTTTTCTCGAACTCTTGAAATCTTATAGCTTGATAGCACATGAGTCTTGAATCTCTTCTAAATCATGAATCTCTTGAAACTCTAAAATTGTACAGTCTTCAGTATTTAAGTCCTCTATACAAATCCTACATATATATGTCTTATATTCTAGATAGAGATGTTAGTATATATATTTTATAATCAATGATAATTGGTATAAGTTTGTTGTCATCAAAACTTCGTTCTCCAACAGCCTTTATGGACCCAAAACTATTTGAATTTAGATGAGTTCATTGTATTTCTTTTTAGGTTCTAAAATGGTTTAGATGGACTGTTACACAACCAATTTTCAACTCGTTTATGATTTAAAAATCTTTTGAAATTATCAGAGTTTAAACTTTCAAAGCGATTCTTTTCAAAGTAGTTTGAAGGATTTTTAAAATCATTTGAATTGGCATTTTCAAAAACATTATTTTTTCCAAAGCCAAGACCACATTTATTTCCAACGGAAACTTGGCTTTGTAACAACATATTCAACGATTTTCCCGATTATAAAATTTATCCATTTTGAATTTAAAATCGTTATTTTCTTTTATCAAATTTGAGCAATGATTTATATTGATCTTTTGTTCAGCATTGGACTGTTTCAAAACCAAATTCTCATTTTCAAGTAATTTAATTTTGGCTTGGGAATCAGAGATTTCAAATTCAAAATGTTTTTGCTTTTCAAACTCAAGTTTTTCAGAATCTTTGAATTTTGCAATTTCGTTTTCAAGCTCTTTTAAAATCAAATCACTTTTCAACAAGCTTTCTTTTTCAGCAATTTCATGTTTGGAATTTTTGATGGCCTTAAAACTTTTAAATTCTTTTTGCAAGGAATTGTTTGTGCATTTTAGCTCAATCTCGTTATCTTTTAAAATCAGAATTTCCTCTTCAAGCTTCTGAATGTTTTTATTGAGATGAACGAGATTAGTTTTCAAATTCAAACAATTTTCGCAATCAGAATTTTCCAATTTTATGACATTTAAAAGTTTTGATTCCAAACAGTTATTTTTGCTAATCAACTCATGATTTTTAGATTTCACAGGTTTGTTTTTTCGATGGAGATTATCAACAATTTTTGTTAAATCAGCACACATATAGACCAAATCTTCATACGAGAAACTTTTAATCTCATTGTCTGTTGAGTCTCCATCATCTGATCTACTTGAATTTTCATTTGTTTCTCCTTTCAAGCATAGATCTGAATCTGAGTTGACCTTCTGGGGTTTTGATCCGTTGTCGTCTTTTCCATACAACGTATTGAGAGTTTTCCAGATATCTTGTGTAGTTAAGCAATAAGAGATAAATTTTAATTGATCATTACTAAGATAGGAATAAATAATATGCATGGTGTGATCATTAAAAACCTTATTCCTCTTATCTAGCATACCTCTCATATTTTCAATAATATTCCAATATTCAAAATTAACAGATTTTAAATAGAATTCGATTTTTGATTTCCAAATGAAAAAATCTATCACATTGAAAATAATTGGAATATCACGGGACTGATTCTCTCTATCCTGATAACTATGAAACACCATTACTCTAGAGTTAATGAAAATACCGAGCTCTGATCCCACTTGTTGGATCTAGAATAACCCTAGAGGAGGTGAATAGGGTTTATTGAATTTTATTCAGAATATAAAACAAATCGCACCACAGAATAATAATTACAGCACATATAACAGAGGAGTAAATAAGTGCAGAAAGTAAATGACATAAATATTTACCTAGCTTCAGCATACCTTGCCTACTGCTGCATTCCCCAAGGTTTTTACTAGGTATTAAACAGATACCCACATACAACAACCTATAAACTCGCGAACCCCTCGCTAACTGCCTATACAGTTTTGTACACTTGCAAAACCTGCTGCTGTTCTAATCCTACGCTCAAAACCCTGTACTGATCTCCGTCCTCGAAACCAGATTTTCCCTTAGCTACAAACCTGTAGCTAGTAAACCCTAATTTTTATAGGAAAAACTACTTAACTCTAAAAATGAAAATACAAAAGAAAATTACAAAGTAAAATACAAAATAATAAAAACCCTAAGCCCTTAAAATATAAACAAGCTGGCCCTCTTTGTTTTTCTTTATAAAATGTCGGTTGCCTCCTTTTGTCAATGGTCCCCCAAATTTGCTATCTAGGCTTTTTGATCGGCTTCAAAATTCGTGGCTTATGAATAAATTTGGCTTCATACAATCTTCGAACTCATAGATGATGGAAGACTCTATGATCTCGAACCCCAATCTATCGCTCGATTAAATACGGTAAGATTTCTTACTTTTGTTTGAATACTTGAATTTGTTTTTGTGAATTTTTGGGGTTGATTGCCGATGAGCAAATGGGTGTCATTGTATAGGGTTACAAACCCTTAGTATCCTATGATTTCATGTGTGATTTATTTTGATTGCTTGCGTGATTTTGGCTTTGATTTCCTATGGCTTTGAAGTTCTTGGTTGTTGCGTGATAATCCAATTTGATTCTCAACCCTGTCATGTGAGATTGCTCAATTGATTAGTTACCTTTTTTTGCCTTGAGTGCTGAATGAATTTCAGGAAAGAAAAGATCTTATTTTTTTCCTAAAATGGTTTCTCTGATTTCTGTAAGCATTTAAAATAGACTGCCAAAAATACGCCATCCAAAACAGGATATAATTTCTTGGCTTTTGTCTCGGTATAATCTGGAAAGATTTTGGACACTTGTCTGCTTGGGTGATTTCAGGAAACACTTCAATTTGTTAAATATAATTCTGGAAACATATTTAAAAGGTTCTTGCCAAATTTACCTTTGTTTCATCCCAAACCAGTATTCAAAATTCTAGGAACAAAATTGCCTTCTTGCCAAAATGATTTGCAAATATTTTGGAATGAAATTTCCTTAGCATGTTGTATAATTATTTGCCCATTTCTATTCTGTGCATCATGTTGCTTTTATACATGCTCCAATTTTGTGCACTGTTGTTTAAAACTAAGCCATTTTAGTTCAGTTCACCATTTTGATTAATGATCTTGGCTTTGTTGCTGTCACATGTGTTCTCGCTTGATCTCTGCATGCAACCTTGACAATTTTGAGACGAACTTGAATCTATGGCTTGATATTTGAGCTGTCTGATCCATACACCTGAGGTTTATTTTGCTTATTGACATTTACTTGTACCATGCTCGAGCCTGTGTATGTATATGTATTGCATATATGTATATACATATTTACATATGTATTATATTGCATGCACTACATATTGTCCAAATGTTTTACTGTTGTGTTCTTGTCCAATTGTATTGTTCTTTTGAATCTCTTATACTGGTTTGTGAATTTGGGCTTGAGCCTTGTTTGTTCATGCCACCATGCTGCTGCAAATTTGACCGAACCATTGGTCTTTGCTTGCTTGTGTGTACTACTTGCTGTATGTGTCTTCCTGCATAAATTTGAGCATCTAGAACCGTATTGATGTAGTACACCATATATATATTTATATATATATGTCACTATACAGAATTGTATTTGAACTTGCTCCATGCACATGTTATTGCACGCAACTCCATTTCCTATGCTGCTTTTTCTTGATTACGTAGCTTGTGGTAATGCTTTTTTACTTCTTAAACATGCTATGTTTGTCTGGTTTGTTGCTTTGTTCTTTGGCATAAGCACTTGCTTGTATATGAATTTGCTCTATGTAACATTTATATGAGCTCGACTTTGTTGTTGCATCTTGACTTGTTCACTTGAGTTGTGTGGATGAGTTTTGACCATGCTGTTTGAGCATACATGAATTTGAGTTGTTTCACTTTGGCTTGACCAAGTGTGCACTGTCTTATTTGCTGCTACCGTGATGCATGTTGATTTGACATTGTTGTACACTCAGATATTTTGAGCATATTGAACCACTGTTCCTACTACGTAGATATATATATATATATATATATATGCACATATGTGTGTGTGTTTGTGTCTGCATATGTATGGATTTCTTGGTTCATGTCCATTCACGATGTTTGACTGTATTGTCCCTGCACAGAAATACGTGTATATACATACACATGTATGTGTATACATGTATAGTGCACTTGCAGTATATATGTGTGAGCACTAGAAGATTTGTCTACCTTGAGGTATTTACAGTGTATCACTGTGAATATCACAAACTGTATAGACACAGATGGATGTCCATAAAAATCTGATCAAGTCATGAAAAATGATGAGAAACACAACAAAATTATGAGGAAATAAATTTTGAAAACTAAAATAATATCTGCTAGAATTTAAAATATTTTTGGTCCAGTTTACTCTGTGTGTGTGTTCCTGTGACAGGTAAGCAGAAGACTGAACTGACAGCAAGAACAGAGACAAAAGTGAGTGACAGTGAGTAAACGAGACAATATATGAATTCGTACAACAAAGTGTGAATATAAAATGTAATTGAGTGTTGAATGTTGTATTAAGCAGCAATGTACGTAACAACTGAAATTGAATGTATGTACTGTATTACAGTGAGATATACAAATAGTGGAGTTATAAATTTGTACTATTCAAATGTAGAAATAAAATATTATATTTTAATAAAATACTGTTTGAATATTTAAATTCTTGTGCGGTAGTATTTTATTTAAATATAAATATTACATTCTGTCTGTGATGTATTGGAATGGTACAATTACAAACATAATATAAATATATGTTTGTTATCATCAAACAAAAATCATAGAATTGTTATATACAACAATAGGGCAACATCCAATGCACGAAACTCGGTCAGGAGATTTCAATATCTGTAAAGGACCGTCTCATTAGGCTTACAATACAGATATTCACATATGGTTTGTCTTTTCACGATGGCTATGGCCCTACCCGGGTCTCTCCCTCAACTAATGAAAGACTTCTTCAAGAGCTAAGTGACTGCCTCTATCAACCAATCTAACATCCAATTTGGTATGTCCCTCTACTAATGTCTCAATAGTGAAAGATCGAAGGTCTTTTGTTTAGTTTTGGTCTTTCCGCATCACAATGACTGCCGATGACAAATATCTGACGATTACTATCCTTAATTTGGTACTGATTAACCTCTCTCGAGGCAAACCGCCAAATCACCCAGCTCCATCCACCATAGCCTTCTGACTACCACATCATAGTCGCGGTTAAGGTATACTCACCGGATGGTACCTTTCAAACCAAACATCTACGGGTACAGGCTGAGCACGTACCGCACAAAGGACCACCACAAAATACCCTACCCGTCCCATAAAAACCACGTGCTTCCATCTAGTCCCGTAGAATAATCAGTTGGACATGCTTCTCTCGTGTCTCTAGACACCACAATGATCTACCCCTTTGGGTTCTTCACCTTCATACGTACGGACTGGTCCAAGCGCATCACATCATCGTGTTATTATATCCTATGTCTAATCTTTCAATTCCGCGCTTTTTGTACCTTATCACATTGCTACTTAACTTGATTATCCATATATTCGCTTTTTATTCAAGTTACTTGGTTTATTAGCTTACAATTGGCTGCTTGCTTTCTTTCTTCAGCCCTATAGCGCTGGAGCGGACTTCCGCTTATTATTTATTACATTTATTAGACTCCATACTTCCAATTTTAAGTCTATCAATAATAAGCCTACTTTATTCTTTCTTATTTAATAATAACCGTTTCTTACACTTTTATCACAACTTATTGTTGTTATTTACTTATTAACTTAGTTCTCTTAACTAAGGTTTATTAACAAGTTCTCTTTTCTAAATTATAACCTATGTTATAATTTCTCTTGTCCCTAAGACAAGCCTAACTATTATATTTCATTCTAATTATAATAGGTTATATTCCCCGTTCATCACAATTCTTAGGTTTCTTAACATTAACCAAAATGTTACTGTTGTAATCTTTCTTTAACTACTGTCATGTACATTCTTACTTTTTCAGGGAAAATATTTCACATACCTCATTAGATCGATTAGCGGAAAGATGTAAAGATCTATTTCCATAACGTACGTAAATTAAGATCCGTAGTTGCAAGTTATTTCTTTAATTTTCATTGTGGACATGCATGTATATTTTATTTGATTAACGTGCGATACGGTAAAAGAACCCCTATTTCACACTAATTTGTTTTTTTTATTTTCTTGCAACTACGTCCTTAGTAATTTTACCTTTATGGAAATGTATCCATTTTTCCGTAAAATCCAACTAACTCAGTCCACTTCCAATTTCCCCTTAGTTCCTTTTTTTCATTTACCATTTCCAATTACTGTAAATTTTCCCTATAAAATTAGGCATACCAATCCTTTTCCATTATTCTCAATTTTACTGTAATTCTGTTTACAACATATCCAATTTGTCATTACATAATAATCTTAAGAATATATTCATGTTTATTATAAGTTCCACAATTTTAGTATTACAATAATTCTCAATCCAAACAGAAGATTAATGGAATAGATCTGTACAACAACAATATTCTTAACGTACTTAGAATTCAATTATATCGCAATTACCACAAATTCTAATTATTAATCACGTTAAGAATGAAGGGGAATGTAAACGATAAATATACTATTACCAAAAAGGTATAAGTTTAAATCTACGCACCTGACTGCTTTCCAATCCTTGAATCTGATTCAAATCTGTTATTCCGTGCTCTTTTTAATTGAATCTAATATTAAGATAACCATGAATTTACAAATCTGATGCTAAAAGGAGAAGGAAAGAAAGAAACCTTAACAATTAAGATTCACATGATTTACCTTACGTTGACAAGAAATCTGAACACCTATATCATAGGTCTACGATCTTTGTCTTCAAATGTTGAATTAGAATTCCTCAAAACTAATATTCTAATTTCTGAATGATTTGAAGAAGAAAGAAAATGGTAGAGCCTTGGCGTCGTCTATGAAAATATGAGTTGCAGGCTAGGCTTTACTAGTCTATATATAGGTGTATAGAAGATTCTGGTATGTCAGATTATATAAAATAAAATCTGAAGCGTACAAGTGGAAAAATATAACGTTAAATGACGTAGTACTGTGTCGACCCACCCCTAGGGTGTGTCGACCCACCTCTAGGGTGTGCCGACCCATGGCTTGAGACATTAACGTTAATTTTTTCCATATTAATTTCTTGTTTAATGTTGCCGATAACATTTCTTTTTGTTGCCAAATATCACTATGTAAATTATTTTCTTTCGTTTATAATGTATATCCAACATTTGAATTTTAAACTTATGCGCATAACTCTTCAAATCTTTGTCCGTTAATAGCTGCTCAATTAATGCCATTATAACGCTATCAATTCATTATTTTCTTCCTTTTAACGTATATTTAAATTTCAATGCAACTATCTTCTTGCCTATTTTTCATTCATTACTTTCTACACTTAAACTACACTTTAATTTCAATTGTTTAATTTATGCGTATATATATATATATATATATATATATATACGCATAATCTTCATTTCTTTTCAAAATTCAAATGGCGTTATGCAAACATTTATTTCTTACCCATTTTTATTGTTTGTAGGTTACTTTTGGATTTCCTATTCATACACACATACATAAGGAAAATTATGTATATACACATATACATGTATACACACACATTTATACTCACCTATATGTATAATTTTCCTTATGTGTGTGTGTGTATATATATCTCTAAGAACATGCATTTCTATAGTCGTCCCTCTAAAATTTAAAATATGATGTTAGCAAGACTTGAACTTGCACCACTCACACATGAGAGATATGCTCTACCAACTCACATACTTGTGTTTTGTTCACAAGACTAAAAATATTGGTATTTATTATTCATATTAAATTTCTTTTATATTTTCTTTTTCACGTTTGTTCTAATACTTCATTTAAAGGTATCTTTTTCATTTTAAATCCGTTTTCTGCAAATCATAGGTCTAAATTGATCAGAAAAACGTCAAAGACGCAATGACGCTAATTCTGTAACCAAATTCTGAAAGCTTTTCAAAATTTTATTTTATTATTTAATAAAAAATGTTGGGTGTTACAGTTACTCTATGAATGTCGGAACGAACTCAATTTTTGGATAGGTGATAATATATATATGTGGATTGAACATCTACAAATTCTTGTTGGATTTGGATTGGTGTAGTTCACAAATGAATACGGGTGCTAAAGGGGTGCTGTAAAATAGGGATGCCTCAGAACGCTCCTCTCTCCCTCTCTACACACACACACACACACACACACACACACACACACACACACACACACACACACACACACATATATATATATATATATATATATATATAGGGTGTTGTTATTGACACTCCAACTATTGTTAAGGGGAGGGGGCATTTTTTTAAAAACACTCTACTTTTTGAAAAATTCTTAAGGGGCTACACAAACATATTATTTCACACTACTCAATACTCCCGGATTGCACCTTCAAATTAGATTTTAAAAAAACTTATTCGATAAGGGAAACCGAATTAAAATAAGCAGTTTGTCACCATTGCACCTAATGCAGCATGTAATCAATTATATATGTCTTCAACAGTGGTACGTTGAAAATTAATAATCATTTCGGTGCATTGTCTTCGTAATTATAAAATTTGACATATTTATGTTGACAAAAAAAATTCAATCTTATTCCTTCGAAAACGCTTATCCTATAAAGTTTTAAAAAAAAATATGTATATGCGAATTGAAAAAAAACTACAACCCTTACAATATTTCTTAAGGTAAAATTACCTTTATTTGTTAAGAGGCTAAATGGGTAATAAGGTAAAATTACCTTTATTTGTTAAGGGGTTACTTTCTTCATTGGTACCCCCCTTAACAAATTAAAAAAAAAAAAAAAAATATTTGGTCTCCCTTAACAATATTTGGAGTGTCAATAACAATGTCATATATATATATATATATATATATATATATATATATATATATATATATAAGAAGGTGAAATTCATGAGGATATTTGAGTAATTTTATAAATTTTAGCTAGCGCTGTTATAATATACATTTACAACTCATAACTGTGATGATACGGGTCATAACAGTCATTTTTTGATTTGAAAGTGAGAAAAGTTTAAAAAGAAAAATGTAAAAATTAATCTCTAGAGGAAAGGGTGTAAAATAAATAAGAATAAAAATATAGATTGTCCTTAATTTCCATAATTTATTTAATAAACCAGACCTCCTTAAAAGCTAAATAAAAACGATACCTTCATAAGCAGGCTTCCATATTGTACTAAGGCAAATTTTATTCAATCCCAAGTTTTTGCTGAATTCACACAACAAATTTGAAAAAACGGAAGATAATTTATTCATGTATAATTTAAAAAAGATAAATTTATCATATTTCGTAAGAGCCCGACGTAGTACCTTAAAAGCACATAGTGGAGATTCTACATGATGCCTTTAAAGCACCGACTAGGGTATGAGGTGCCTTATGTGGGTCTATAAGAGGTTTGCCGAAAGAAAAAATGTATATGGTTCATGGTTGATTTTGCTGGATCAACCCAGCAAAAGCTTATTAAATAGAATTTCCCTTTCGCTAATGCTGTTGGGCTCGAAACAGGAGAACTGAAGAATATCAGCTTCATCGTCTGCTTATTCCCCTCCAAAGGACCTCCGTGAATTCCGCTCATTTCCGCACTTTCTTGACCTTGAATTTTTGGCCCTTCGAGCTTTGTTTTCCGTACTGAAATCAAAATCTCCGGGCACAGAATATATCGTGCTGCGTTAGATGCCCAACTTCTAATTATGCCATGTCAAAATTGGTCCAAGTTACCACTTCATTGTCTGGTCATTAAACGATACATCGTATGAAATCCAAGTTCAAAACCCAGTGTGTTTCTTTCTGTGCAGTCTCCCTCCAGACGCCACTTCAATATCAGTCGAGATTCTCAAACAATGATCACATTGCATCTCTATGCAAACAAAAACAGTACAAACAAGCTCTAAATTTTTTCAGCTCTCTCCAACTCCGAAACCAACGTTGTGTTCTTTACCCTTCAACTTATACTCACTTATTCATTGCTTGTTCGAATCTCAAATCGTTGAAATACGGTAAAATCGTCCATAACCATCTTACCCTGTACTCAAACCTCAATGCGGATGTTATTCTTAACAACCACATATTGAATATGTATGGAAAATGCGGGTCATTGAGCGATGCACAAATGTTGTTTGATAAAATGCCTGATCGGAATATTGTTTCCTGGACCTCTATGATTTCTGGGTACACTCAAAACCATAGAGAAAATGAGGCTTTGTGGCTGTATGTTGAAATGCTTAGGTCCGGATTAAGCCCAGATGCCTTTTGTATGGGAAGTGTGGTCAGGTCTTGTTGGGGTTTATGTGATTCTGAGTTAGGAAGGCAAATGCACTGCCAAGTTTTGAAATTTGATCATGGATCGGAGCGGATTGTGCAAAATGCAATTGTTACAATGTATTCAAAATTTGGGAAGGTTGAGGATGCAGGGATTGTGTTTGGAAGGATCAGAGAAAAGGATCTGACTTCCTGGGGTTCAATGATTGCTGGATTTACTCAGCAAAAATTTGAATATAAAGCCTTATTGCTTTTTAAGGAAATGCTTAGGAATGGGGACATTGTTCCGAATGAATATCATTTTGGAAGCATTTTTAGTGCTTGTAGTGGCAATACGAATTTGACATATGGAGAACAAGTTCATGGCTTGTGTTTGAAGTTTAACTTTGCAAGAAACGAGGTCACTGGGTGTTCTTTAAGTAAGATGTATGCCAAATTTGGAAAGTTGGATGGTGCAAAAAAGGCATTTTATCAAATTGAAACACCTGATTTATTTTCTTGGAACTCAGTTATAGGTGCATTTGCTGATGAAGGTTTTATACATGAAGCAAGATTGGTATTTTCTAGAATGAGAGAAATGGAGTTCGAACCTGATGATGTCACCTTGAAAGAATTGATCCGTTCTTGCACTAACTCCAATAATTTGAGTCAAGGTGAACTCATGCATTCGTATGTAGCCAAAATGGGTTACGGTCAGCACACTTCAGTATGTAACACTTTGCTTGACATGTACTCAAAGTGCTCCAATTTTCTCACTGCATCCAGTTTTTTCAAGGAGATGAAAGGGAATGTTGATTTGGTCTCTTGGAACACTATTCTCTCTGCGTGTTTGCAACACCAAAAACCAGAAAAGATTTTTGAATTGTGTAAACTCATGAACATGTCATACTCCATGGACCATATAACATTAAATACTATACTACGGGCTTGTGGCGAATTATCTTACCTACAAATGGTGGATCAAATCCATGCCCGTGCCTCAAAATTAGGATTACAGCGTGATCTAATGGTTAAAAATGGTCTTATAGACTCATATGCCAAATGTGGCAACTTAGATGACTCGAGAAAGTTGTTTAATTTTATGGGAGATGAAAGTGATGTGTTTTCATGGAGTAGCTTGATTGTTGGTTATGCACAATTAGGATATGGTGAACAATCCCTTGAATTATTTAACACTATGAAAAAATTAGGCATTACGCCTAATCATGTCACATTTGTTGGAGTTCTTTCAGCATGTAGTCGGATTGGACTAGTAGATGAAGGGCTTCATTATTATAATGTAATGGAAAAAGAATACGGGGTAGCGCCTACTAGGGAGCATTGTTCAATTGTAATCGATTTGCTTGCTCGTGCAGGAAAGCTAAAAGAAGCGGAAAAGTTCATGCAGACAAGTCCGTTTGAACCAGATATTATAATGTGGAAAACACTTTTATCAGCATCTAGGTCCCACAATAATTTGGAAATAGCTGATAGAGCAAAAAATGGCATTTTGAAACTGGATCCTTATAGTTCAGCAGCTTATGTTTTGTCAAGCAATATTTTCGCTACTTCTGGATGTTGGGATGATGTGGCAAAATTGAGAAGGTTGATGAGAAACAATGGTGTAAGAAAGATAGTTGCAAAGAGTTGGATTGAGATTAAAGGAGAAGTTAATGTTTTTATTGTTGAGGACAGATCACATTTCGAATCAGAAAGTATTTATCAAATTTTAGATGTTTTAGGTGATGAAATGGGAAAAGACAGCCAGAAAGCTGAATCGTTTATTGTATGTTTTGAATTTGACGTCTGTTAATACGAATCGAAGCTTTTCTACATGATTCAAAGTGGTCCAAAATGGAAGCTCAATTCTAGGAGTTTACATATATTTTGTGGATCACTTCATTTACTGGCAATTTGTATCAAGTTGGATGCTTACCAGGATTCAAATTCAATGTCATCTTTGGAGTTGAAAGTTGAAATTGGCACATTTACTTAATATGTTCTCCCAAACTGTGTATTTGCAATCAGTTTTAATCATCATAGTGAATTTTTGGTAAAATCATTTTTCCATGTCTTATTTCTAAATTACAATTCCTATTAGTGTTCAAGAATAAATACGTTGCTTCAACCTCTTCTGGGGTTTTTGTCTTCTCATATTAATTATCATTTAATTTTCAGGGATGCAGCAGGAGTAGGAGTATTTTAATCTGCTACTGGATATCGAGGATATATGGTATCCGTTTCTGGACTATGGTAAGGACACTTTTTTAAAATATCACATGCATTTCAATTATTTTGTAACATAATTCTGTTACTATTCTCTCGCCATCACGGGTAACTCCATCGAGTTTACTTGTATGGTTGTCTATGAATCATGTGATTCATGCAGTGTTATCTGCCCGTTTCCCCCCTTCTAACAAGTAGTTGATAATGTCCACCCCCACCCCCACCCCAACCCCCCTCTCCCAACCCACCTTCCCCCTTCCCCTAACACGTGCAGGGGAGGTTTTCGCTACAGTCCTACAATTTGTTGATCTGCACAATTTGAAATTAAAGAAAAATTTGTATATATGTTCTCACTACAACAAAAAGATAAATTTGAAACAGAAATTTGGAACAGAAAACAATTTTGTCTTTAAAGGTCTAACTAGAGACAAAATGATCGTGTCTATAATGATTTAAAAGAAAGTTCAAATGTTATTTTAAATGGGTCTCAATCAAAATTACCGCAACCACTAACTCAATCAGCTCCCCAATATCTCAGCTGCTACTCCATGTCACCAATTTTGCTTACCCTCAAAACCAGTGTTTAAAAAACTGGACTGAACCGCCGGTTCAACTGAAAAAACCACAAACCATGAGGCAGTCCGCTCTGGAGTTCTAATAAACCTCTATTTCCTCTAAACCTCCAAAACCGCGGAGCAACCAATGAAAATCCTGTTTTTATCATCCAGTTAAACCAGAAATTGACCTAAACGAGGAAGATTTAATTTTAAAGCATATGCAACATAAACAAAGCTGCACATAACAACGCACAAAAAACATTGGAGCCAACTGTGCGGATATAATTCTGGGTAAGTAAACATAATTTATATAGGAATATTTATGGCTTCTATGTTAATTTGGAATGCGGGACTTAAACATTTCTCTGAACTTCATCTTCTCTCAAAACTGCTTATATCAGCAGCACACACATAGGTTGTAGAACACATAAACGTCTACTTTATATGAAGAAGTGATTAGCATAAGATCAGATCTAAGAGCTAATATGAATTTTATTATACATTCTCATTGAAGACTAATTTTCTGGATTAATAGAGTAATTTCACTTATATTCCATACATGCACGGCTTTTACGGTTCAACCGGTCGGATCTTCAGAACCTCTGACCTTGGATCATCACGGTTTGACTTATGGTCTGGTTATCAAAACTATGCTCAAAACTCAAACTGCGTTATTCCCCCTAAACCAGAAGCAACCCTAGCTAATTTTCCTCTTACGCTTTAGCAAAGCTGTTCTTTTAGATGCCGCAAAGTGCACCATCATCCCTTAAAACGCAATCTTCTGATCTTTAGAAAAGTGGAGCATCTTCTTCGTTGGCTGTGTAGAAGCAAATCCTGGTTTTTCAGTTCACCATATTTGTTGAGCGCTCGTTTTTCCTTCTACACCGAAGGTAATTTCCTCACTTGTTTTTATGTTCTTTCTGATTCATAAGAATCGAATTTTGTTTCAGATTTATTTGAACGCTGCGTATGACTGTTGTTGTGGAATAAATTTCAACATTCTTCAAGATTTGATTACGTAAATAGATCACCGAGTATTATTGTATTTCCTCTTTAGATAATAGAATAGCTGTAAACAACTGCAAGTTCTTCGTCTTCTTCTCAGGAAATTACTTGGTTTTTAACTTAAAATTATAGTAATCAATTTTTAATTTACTGATGTTTGACTATTGAAATTTGATTTGCTTCTTCTTCTCAGTAAAACAGGTAATTTTAAGTTAAAATTACTTGGTTTGAGTAATTTTATTTATATATTCCTGCATTTATTTGCTATTTTGTGGTAACCTACAGAACTGGTAGTTTATTTTTTGATATCATTACATGCTTTTTTGTCTTCTTCCCAGAACAAAGCTTGAGATGTAATTACATAATTCTTGTTTGCAATGACCAGTTAAACATAATATTCACATTGTAATTGTGAAATAATTACGGATTAACTTTATCCTATTACATTTCAGGTTTTTGTTGAATTATTCATCAAATGGTTAAATCAAGGTAATTTCTGCGTGAGTAACTTTGCAATTTACCTTAATTAACGTTTATTTAGAGCTGTCATGTTTGAGGGTCATGATTACCTAAATTGCATGTACTGACAATTTAAGCCGTTTGATGCATTAATCATATGTTCAGTAGCATACAAGGCTTTGTTTATTCTCAGTACTAAACCTGGGGTTCAATATATTAAGGTTGTTGAATATTTTTTAATATGCTTGCACATTTAGTAGGATTTATTTAAGTGAAGTAGACAAAAACTAGTCAACCTGCAGAAAAACCACTACAGTGATGGGGGAAATTTTAGGGCTTCACATTGAAAGTAAGAGAAAAATAATAACCAAGGTTAGCATTGAGAAAAACAGCACGGCAAGGTAATATTTTACTCTAATGTTCTATATTTTTTAGATTTTATCCATTTCCGTTGATTTATCTTGTTTTCATCTTTTTGGTTATTAAAGTTCCTATTTTTTATCCTCTTGCTTTTTATGAGTTAAATAAACACATAATGTAGATAACATACATATATATATATACACACACACACACACATATATATATATATATATATATATATATATATATATATATATATATATATATAATTATATGGATGATACTAAATCAAACAATAACATTCAATTATTGAAAAATTAACCTTTTTTTCCAAGCCCTTTCAGATGCACATGAATATAATATCCTTTTGCTTTTTCCCCTATTATACAGTTATTTGTGCTCCATTCAAATTTCTGGAGCTTGTCGATGTTGATTCTTTTGATGGTGCCTCTATGAATATTCCAGTATCTTTTGAATATAAGCCTCCCTGCTGTGATATATGGTAATGTTTTTGGCCATGTGCCTAGTTAATGTCATAGTTCCCATTGTCGCGTTTGGGTTTCCAAGCACCTGCTGCTCAGGCTGGCTTTTTGGCGCTTGTTGAATCTACCGCGCACCCTCCTGGTGCTTCATCTCCTACACCGGTTCTTGGGTCTGCAGCCTATCCAGTGGGCTCACTGCTTACACAACCAGGCTTGTGCCTGCTTCTAATGGCTGCAGACCTGTCGCTTTAAAGCCCACTGATTTTGTCCATCTCGCGTCGTCTGCCATTGTTCAAAAACATAATAACCTTTGGTGAGAATTACCTTTCAAATTTATTTTGATCCTAATTCAATTTACCTTTCAAATTAAAAACTCTGCAAATTACCTTTCATCCTAATTCAATTTTGCATCTCATCGATCTTATTTTGATCATGCCTTGCACAACAAATTCTATTCCTCCGCAGAGTTAGATTCATGGTAATGCGCATAATCTGGTTAGTGTTACACAATGGTAGAGTGTAACGACCCGTATTCTACGCATCGTACAATCGTAGGATATTTATTTCTTTCACATATGAAGTCGTATGGTCATGTAACTTTGGGAGACGACTATTGGGTTCATTTCCCATGTTCATAATTTTTCCCAATTTTTAAATGACCATTTTACCCCCAGTTGGTACTGTTTTGGCCATAACTTTTGACTGGAAAGGAATTTTGACCTGAAACCACTTCCATTGGCTCTGGATGATGGTTTACAATTCCGTAGAGTGGTCACATTAGCCAAACGGACTCACCGTTTGGGAGATATGGCTGAAACAAGTTTCAGATAGTGAAAAACAGCTTAATTGGGCCTAACCGGGTGACTAACAGCTAGGCCCAATGGGGGATTTCGGGATTAGGGTTATGAGGAGGCTGAAATCAGTTAGAGAACGATCTTATCCTCATTTTCCAGCCGCCACTTTCATTCTTGAACCCTAACAATGGCCGTCAACATCTAGAAACATCCCCAAATCACTTTCTAATCAAGTTTTGGCTTAATCTACATCAAATTAAGGAGAGAAAACACGAAAGCAAGGTTAGAGCTGCTGTTAGACATCAGTATTCACCCAAATCAGCGAGGTTTCAGTTCTGAGAATTTTATTTGTGGCTAAGGTGAGTGATTAGCATTGTTTGACACTAATTACAGTTAATTAAGGGTAATTAGTGAAGATTAGCGAATTTATACATTAATAAATTCTGGAAAAATATCTATAAATTCGAAAATAATATTTTATGCCTTTGGTAGAAATTTTGTTTAATTTGGTTAAGTTTTGTTAACCCTAGGATTAGTTTTGCTTAAACATGCTTAAGGGAAAATATGGGGTTTTGGCTATATTTGATCCGTTTTACATGTTATGGTTGATGTTTTGGTGTTTATGGTCATTTCTATTTGTTGCTTTGACTGTATGAACTGTTTTGTGATTAATTAGTATAGTTAGATTGGTCGAAAACGTCGTCGAATGGCGTAAACAAGTTGCTGGAAAAAGTTGTGCAGGGTTTCGGATCGGATCGGGTATGGGCTCGGATCGGATAGGAGAGCTGGGCAAGGAACCCGACCCGAACTGAAGTCTAGCACAAAGGAAGTTTGGCAGGAAGGAAGGCCATTGCTTAGAGTTGGAGTTGGGCAGAGGATCGGATCGGGGCTACGGAGCAGATCGGAGCTGGCAAGCAAGTCAAACTGAAGCATCGGATCGGATGAAGGACCACCGAACCGAACTCAAGCAGAGGCACACCCAAACCGAACAACTTCAGAGCATCTGAACCGAACCGACGTCTGAAGGGGGAGAATCACCGAACCGAACCGAACCGCATCCAGGAGTACACTATGAAGCATTGCACCGAACCGAACCGTGTTATACGTATGTAAACGAACCGAATTCAGGACCACTTCTACGCGACGACTCTTTTGAAGACCAACTCCAATTCGATCAAAACCCGAGATGCAAAGGAAGTCCAAATGAGGAGCTTTGACTCAGGATCCAGTTGGGAACCAATGAGTGGGCTTCATGATTGGGCTTTGCTGCGGGACATGTGCAAAGGAGCAGTCGATGTCTATGACTTTGGATCACTATGTATGGGGGGTACGTGAATGGATTCAGGGCCACAATGGCCTAGGTACGACTAAAGGGCTATAGACCAATGAAGTGGGGTCATTTGTAAAGATTTGGTCATGACTCCATGTGGTAAGCTTGGTAGTAGCAGTAGTTGTACAAGTTGAACTCCGTCACTACTTCGATGGGTCTAGTGATTGACAGTGGTGGACATCGTATGCTTTACGCACTGAGTGAGAGATGTGAGAATGGTTGCTATGGTTGATTTGTTGGCCATCATTATGACATGCACACCCCACCCCCGTATTCTTTACACTATTTGTTATGGCACCTTAGAGTATTGTATGGTATGTAGTGCTAACTCTTTGGTTGCAGGTCCAGGTTCAGGTATGGTTTAGTATACCTGTTATTGTTCTGTTTAGATGCTTATAGCTCATACCAGACTTTTTGTCTGACCCACTGTTTTATGTCTTTTCTTATTACTCTGGGTGCTCACATGAGCAGACTAGAGACAGGTTAGCTGGTGATGCACGGGTAGATGATCCGGAGACGAGCAGGAGGCTTCCACGTATGATATATATATATATATATATATATATATATATATATATATATATATATATATAATTCTACCTGTGTTGTTGAAGATCACTGCTTGGGCATTAGTAGCGCATCTTCTACTTTAGCTTTCTTTGGTCTTAGAGACAGTAAAATTTGGAAAGTTGTAATAAGTTGTATTTGGATTTCCGCTGCTTTGATGTTGATGTTGGTTTTAGTTATCAGCTTATGCACTGTCTCACCTGTTTTATGTCAAGTATGTTATTATTATATTTTACTCCATGCGCTGTGAGACATTCTACAGGTTCCTTGTTAGTTCATTTCTTTCTTCCCTTCTTTCTGACGACCGTCCCGTGCTGACTGGACATGTGTACAACGCACTTTTGGAGTAAATGCCGGTTGGTGCGGGACGGGCCGTCACATAGAGCATTCAATATCCGTTCGTAAGTAGAAGTTTGTTACGCTCACTATTTACCCTTTCCACTGAAACAGCTACTGTTGCATAACCCACTTATAAATTCATTTTCACCCTTGGCAATGCTATTTTCAAATTGGCTCCCCAGTTACGCTGATACCAACTGACAGTCATATTCATAATTGGAAATATAGACTCAATGAGCAAACAACAATAGCTGTTATCGATCTACGAACCATCTCGCTTCGGTGTAGTGTGAGGTATATATATATAACATATGATCTTTCGTCTTATACTATGACTTGATTCTTTATCGTTGTTTTCATGTTTTACTGATGTCATTGTTTAGATTTGGCAAAATAAGATATAAATCTTCAAATGGCATTTAGTCGTTTGAGGCATGGTCATATGATACCTGGTCATATTTTCATCACCATGAGTTTGGATTAAAATAAATTTTAAAAAATATTCTGTTTTAGTTTGTAACGATTAAAATATACCATTTTAACTCATAACTATTAATATTTGTAAGTGGGTTAAAATTTCATCCTCATTAAATTAAGCTCATGAAAATTTAATTAAGTTCATCTGTTAATTATGAATGCTGTTATGAACCATGTAACAGAAATTTCTGAACTTAAATCGGTCATAATATAAATTTCACCCTCATTAAATCTCAATTTCAGTGGTGGCTTATGGCTATGTGAACTTGGAATACAAGATTTGTTAACAAATAAATGATCAAAGAAACAAGCAAAAAATAGTAGCACACATGATTTAACGTTGAAAACCACGGTAGGGAGGCAAACTTTTTGTTAATTAATTATTGGAGTTTTACACGCTGCTTGCATACAAAAATAGCAAGAAACTATCTTCTGCTTTCATGTAGACAAAAAGGAAAAAATATCACCATGTGAGGGGGAAAATATTACAATATGAGGTGGTTGAAAATATCTCAACGTGAGAGTAAAACTAGGATCTACATAAGATTCTTTAGGTGGCTGAAAATATCACAACGTGAGAGTAAAACAAGGATCTACATGATCCTTTATTTGTTTTTGCATCAGCTGGACCAATTCTAATGAGAACTTCGGATCACAAATTAACAATCTCCACCTTGAGACGAATTCTCATCTTGAAGTAGAAAGATGAACTACAAAGACTAACTCCTTCAACAAATAAATATTTGTCTTGCTCCAATAGTCCCTAAAGACTATACTGTAACACCAACCAACCTTGAGCAAAGCTCAAACTTAGTAATTGGAACTGGGTTTGTCATCATATCAACGGGATTGTCATGAGTACTTATCTTGCAAAGTTTAACACCACCTTTAGCAATAACATCTCGGATGTAGTGATACCTAACATCTATATGTTTAGTTCTCTTATGAAACATTTGATCCTTTGTAAAACATATAGCGCTCTGGCTATCAGAAAATATAGTAATGCAAGATGTATCTCCATAAAGCTCAAAGTATAAACCTCTCAGCCAAGTAGCTTCTTTACATGCTTCAGAAATAGCCATATACTCGGCCTCAGTAGTAGATAATGCTATGGTAGTCTGCAAGGTTGCTTCCAACTCACAGCACAACCACCAATGGTGAAAACATAACCTGTTGATGATCTCCTTTCATCCAAATCACCGGCGAAGTCAGAATCAACATAACCAACAAGTTCATCTTTAGATTTACCAAACCGCAAACAAGCATTTGCAGTCCCATGAAGATATCTGAAAATCCATTGAACTGCTTTCCAATGCTCTCTTCCAGGATTGACCATGAATTTACTGATAACACTCAAAGCATGTGATAAATCAGGACGCGAACAAACCATGACATACATAAGTGAACCGACTGCACTAGAATAGGGAACTCTAGACATATACTCAATATCCTCATCTGATTATGGACACATAGCTGATGATAATTTGAAATGTGCAGCAAGAGGAGTACTTACTGGCTTGACACCAAGCATATTAAAATGACGAAGCACTTTTCTAACATACCCACTCTGACTTAGGTATAATTTTCCAAAAGTTCTATCTCTTGATATCTCCATGCCAAAAATCTTCTTAGCATCCCTCAAATCTTTCATTTCAAACTCTCTACTCAGCTGTTCTTTCAAATTTTCAATTTCTACCTTGTCTTTTGAAGCAATCAACATATCATCGACATAAAATAACAAATAAATGGCTGAATGAGTAGTAATTTTCAAATAGACACAACTATCATAATTGGACCTTTTAAAACCTTGAGATAACATAAAAGTGTCACATCTTTTATACCACTGTCTAGGTGACTGTTTCAATCCGTAAAGAGATTTCTTTAATTTACAGAAAAGAATTTCTTTTCTAGGCATGATAAAACCCTCAGGTTGATGCATATAAATATCCTCTTCTAATTCTCCATGTAAGAATGAAGTTTTTACATCTAACTGTTGAAGCTCATAATCATGCATAGCAACAACACCGAGTAAAATGCGAATTGAGCTATGTTTCACAACAGGGGAAAAAGACTTCATTATAGTCAATACCTGGAATCTGGCTGTAACCTTTTGCAACTAATCTTGCTTTGTACCTTGTCTTATTATTTGGCAAACACCTCCTTTTCTCTTGAAAACTCATTTGCAATGAGTAGGTTTCTTCTCTTTAGGCAACTTAATTAAGTCCCAAGTGTCATTTCTTTCGAGTGACTTCATCTCATTATACATGGCAGTCATCCACTTATCAGAATCACTAGAGATAACAGCTTCAGAATATGAAGAAGTCTCGATAATACCTTCGATTTCTTCTGCTATAACACACGCATAAGCAACAACATTTGTTTCGTCAATAAGCCTTTTTACAGGTTTTGGATTTCTTCTAAGTCTGCTTGTTGCAATAGATTGCTGCGGTGGTTGCATAACTGCTAGAGGATACTCAACAATGGATGCTTCATCCTGTTCCTTAATCTATGCGTTTGATGTAACATCTGAATTAATAATATGCTCCATCTGGACATTTGATTTCTGCTCACTCTCAATATGATCGTTAGTAAATGGAATATCATGTAGCATAGCAGATTCATTAAACACAACATTTCTGCTAATTACAACCTTACTTGTTTCAGGATTCCATAATTTATAACCTTTAACACTAGACTTATAAACAAGAAAAATGCACTTAACAGCTCTTGGCTCTAGCTTTTCATTATCAACATGAGCATAAGCAATGCATCCAAAAACTCTTAATTGAGAATAATTTGCTGGAGAAGCAAACCATACCTTAATCGGAGTTTTCTTGCCAATAGCAACAGAGGGAGAGCGGTTGATGAAATAACAAGCTGTGGAAGCAGCTTCAGCCCAAAAATGCCTATCCAAACCTGCGTTTGACAACATGCAGTGAGCCTTTCGTTCATACGCTCGGTAACCCCGTTTTGCTGAGGAGTGTGAGGTACAGTGTAGTGCCTAACAATGCCTTCAACTTTGCAAAATGAATTAAATTCATTTGAACAAAACTCCATCCCATTATCAGTCTGAAGCTTCTTTACCTTCCTTTCAGTTTGCTTTTCAACCATACTTTTCCACTCTTTGAAAGCTGAAAAAACTTCAGATTTATACTTCAAAAAATAAGGCCAAACTCTCCTCGAATAATCATTAGTAATTGTCATCATGTAACAAGCACCGCCCATGGATGCTTTCCTAGATGATCCCCATAAATCCAAATGCGCATAATCTAGAATGTCTTCTGTTGTATGAACTGAAGTGTTGAACTTCACTCTCTTATGCTTACAAAAAATGCAATGCTCACAGAACTTCAGCTTGCCTGCGCTATACCCATGAAGAAGTTCTCTATTGTTCAACTCTGACATACCTAATTCACTCATATGCCTTAGACGCATATGCCAAAGGTTAGCAGTATCACAATTAGAAATATTATTTGAGATAACAGGGACAACATTACCTAAAACAGTAGTGCCTTGAAGATAATAAAGGCCATTTGTTTGCCTAAGATTACCCTTCATTACAGTAAGAGAACCATTTGTGACTTTTAGGATACCACCTCCACCTAAATATTTGTACCATTTGTCATCAAGAGCACTTAAAGAAATCAGATTTCTCTTCATCTTGGGAAAGAACCAAACATCTATTAAAGTTCTGATTGCGCCGTCAAACATCTTGATCTGAATAAAACCAATTCCTGCTACTTTACAGGCTGAATCATCACCCATCAAAACTGAGCCAACATCATTAATGGGTTCTAAGGTTGTAAACCAATCTCTATTTGGACACATATGGAAAGTGCAAGCAGTGTCAAATATCCGTTCATCCTTAAGCTCAGCACGTCCAGCAAACACAGTAATAACAAGCATCTCATTATCAGAACTATCATTACGAGCACAATTGGCATTAAATTCATCTTCTTTGTTATCCTTTGGTTTGTATGTGTCATTTCTCTTTTCTTTGTTCTGCATCTTATAACATTTGGATATTTCATGTCTATCCCTCTTACAATATTTGCAAGACTTGTATTTGCATTTAGATTTAGATCGACCTTTATAGTCATTTGAACCTTTACCTCGAAATCCATTATTTGAATTCTTCTCTTTTGTCCTGCCACTAACAGACAAACTCTCGGCTTGAGAGCTTGATCCATTTGAAGACATCCGTTGTTTCATTTTTTTTCCTTGGCGTGCAAGGCTTCATAAACGTCATTTAGTTAGAGTATCATGACTATATAATATAGTATCTCTGAAATTTGGGTAAGAGCTGGGCAAAGAACACAACAACATTAAACCCAAATCTTCATCATCATATTTGACTTCCACTGCAGTCAAGTCAGAAACAATCTCTTTAAAATCAGAAATATGGTCCAACAAATTATCTTCCTCTTGCAATTTGTGCAGGAATAATTTTTGTTTGAGATGCATCTTACTTGTGAGATCTTTGGTCATGCAAATTGGCTCTAGTTTCAGCCAAAGGGAAGCAGCTGTCTTCTCGTTCAAAACTTCTTGCAAAATGTTATTGTGTAGATGAAGCTGAATTTGAGATAAAGCCTTCTGATCCCTTCTTTCCTCATCATCGGTCCATATTTCAAATCTCTTGTTCCCGAATCCATCTAATGCATCATCATAATCAGCTTGTGCGAGCAACGCCCGCATCTTCACTTGCAATAATGAGAATCGAGTGTTCCGATTCAATAGCGGAAGATTATACTTTAACGACGCCATGCTGAACGAACCCGAGACGGCAAAATGAACCAGTGTTCTGATACCACTTGTTAGAAAATAAATGTTCGAAGAAGCAAGCAAAAAATAGTAGCACACACAGGATTTAACGTGGAAAACCCTTTGCGGGAAAAAACCACGGGAGAAAGGCAAACTTTTTGTTAATTAATTACTAGAGTTTTACACGCTGTTTGCATAAAAAAAATAGCAAGAAACTATCTTCTACTTTCATGCAGCCCAAAGAGGGAAAAATATCACCACGTGAGGTGGAAAATATCACAATATGAGATGGCTGAAAATATTTCAATGTGAGAGTAAAACTAGGATCTACATGGGATCCTTTAGGTGGCTGAAAATATCACAACGTGAGAGTAAAACAAGGATCTACATGATTCTTTATTTTTATTTTATTTTTTTGCATTAGCTGGACCAATTCTAATGAGAACTTCGGATCACAAATTAGCAAGATTTGTCAGTTTCAAGTATGCAAACATTTACTTCTATATTGCTCTTTCAAAGCAAATCTTGGTTTTACTTAAAATAACCCTAGCAAAGAATAATTGGGTTTGTACATTGTATGTTTTTTTGTTACTTTATAGTCTATTTTAATTCATTTTGTTCTATGTTTGCTTGCTTTAACCAATTCAATTTTATTATGTTTCGTTAAAAAAAAATTACTTAAAGATTGCTACCTTTTTTATTTTTTTTCGTAATTACTTAAAATCCTTTCATAGTTTCTACAAAAATTGGTTGTACATTACTAAGGTTAAGCCATTGCATTTTTCTTGCTTACATAGGTTGAAGCCAAATATGATGTTACGATAATATGCATAGTTAATAATGATTTACAGTAATGTTTTACTGGCCATGCATGTCATCTCCAACCGTAATTGCGTTTCCATATACCGTCTTACTTTAGGACATTGAAGATAACTAAACAGTTCAAAACCAATGCAGTCTGCAACTAAGCATTAAAAACGCGGGAAGGGTGCTTGATCGAGATAATTTAAAAAAAAACTTTGTATCTGCGCCACTTTTTCATATTACAACTTTTTTCTTGCTATATTGTTTTTGCACTTATTACTTTTCCATTGCCCTGTATCTTACTCACTGTACTTTGACAAACACGCAGGATTTGGTTTTTTTCAGTTTGCTTTCACATGCTTCTGTTGGTTGTTCGTTATTGCTATGTTATCTTTATGTACGAAAATTTGTACATACTGACTCACGTTGCTTTTATTTCAACAAAAACAGAATGTCAACTCGCTCATAATCAATTTGGAAACAATCAAACATTGGGCTCTCATGGAGATATTCAATCTCAAAATGAGGACGGGGCATGAATTGTTCGAATGTATCAGGCATGCTTGTCTTTTCTTTTAAAATTTCATTTTGGAATTTATTTCTCTTTTGGTCTTGTTTCAGGATTTTAGTTTGCAGGATATGCTTTAGATATGTTTTTCTGTTATCACGACACTTGCGTGCTGCATGTTGTACCAGCTTGCTCTTGTTTCAGTAGAAAATTGTTGACTTCTTTATACATGTGTCACACTTTTATCAAATTTTGTGCTATTTATATCATGTTCTGTCTTTAGTCTTGGATGTATATCTGTTTCTATTAGAAAATTTAAATCCTGTCTTTTGCCTCTTGCTATGTATATAGGGCTGTTATGGTAATGGTTACCGTTACCGTTTGGCAAATACCGTTACCGTACCGTTTTTACTGGTAAGCCAGAATTGCTTACCGTTACCGTTACCGATTGACTAGTACACCGTTGATTGGTATACCGATAATTTGGTAATCGTTACACTGGTAATGGTAAATTATCGTTTGTCGATCAAAGTTTATATCTTAACATATTTTTTGTACACCGTGCATTTTTATTATACTATATGTGGTGTTAGTTTATAAAAAACATATATGAAAAAGAAAATAAGTGTATCTGGAATTATTTCATCTGATTATTGAACTAAATATAATCATTTATTTGGTTCTACGTGCATGTAATAAAGCATATCAGATGAGTATACTTATATTTTGAATTAACTGGTAAAATTACTGTTACCGCTGGTATTGAAGAAACGTTACCGATAATTTACCGTTAAAAATGGTAAATTTGCCGTTACCATACCGATTTCAACCAAAAATGGTTACCGGTCGACCGGTAATGGTAAATTTACCGTTACCGTAACAGCCCTATATGTATACATGTTTTTGTTACACTTTTTAAATCATGTCTCTGTAGTATGTTCTATCTTTTTTGTCTTTGGTTTATATCATGTTTCATGTTATATATATACATACATACATATATATATATATATATATATATATATATATATATATATATATATATATATAGGGAGCGGCTATTGGAACACAAAATTGGACACAAATATATGTACACAAAATCTGGACCACACGATTTGTTTGTCTTTATGTGTGAGGTGTAATTCAGGGGAAGATCCAATGGCTCAGATTTTATGTGTTTTAGAGATGGATTTTTGTTGTCTCTATTTATTTAGATGCTTGTTTTTAGAGACAACACATGTTTGTCTTAAGTGGGTTACAAGTATAAATCAGGCACCAAATTTGACATTTGGGAATAGAATATGAGAGTCTTTAATAATTCATTTTTTTGTAGGGTCTTACATGACTCAAAATTGTTGCAGAAAATTTTAGCTGGTGGATAGTTCTACCATATTCAAATTAATTTTAAATGTATTGTAAAAATGAATATTTTAGCAGTTATATGAACTTAACATTTTGAATATATTAGAAGATTTCGACTGACTTCACTTTTTGTGGATATATATGATATTTAAAATGCCGATTGAACATGGAAAGTTTCATTTCTAAATTGTGTAACTATAGAAACCATTTGAGTGTAGAATCATATATACTACATAGGCAAGCGTTCGGTTACACCCTAAAAATTCAGCATTCCATTTACACCTTGATTTGCAGCTCTCGTTTATATTAAAGAATGTAGTGCAGTGGGAGAGAGAAAGTGATTGTGTAGTGGAGAAAGGGAGGCTACAGGGGTGCTGATACTGTTTAAGGTGTCATTGAACTTGCCACACACACACATATATATATATATATATATATATATATATATATATATGGGACAAGTTCAACAACACCCCAAATAGTGCAGCACCCCAAAAGCCCCTCAACAACAATCAAGTATTTCGCATTTTCTCTCCTTCCACTCATTCTCTCTCATTCCACTAACATATTTAAACATAAATATGTGGCTACAGTTTGGGTGCAAATCGCTTCGACCAAGCATCCTTCTTCGCCTTGCTACTGCGAATAGTAAGTTTACTTACAATTTAAATTTATTGCAAGTTGGCTATTTCGAGTTTTCACCAAATAAAAATCGTTGTGGGGTGTTCAAATGACCGTTCGCGATGAATTATAATTGTTTCCTGATAGCGTGAGTGTTTCACTGCCATGTTATGTTAACATTTGTCGGCGTTATGACACCCTGTTATGGCAACTACTGTAACAACCCGTATTTTTACGGTATTATAAATAATTTATTTAGTTATTTAAATAATGGTTTGGCAATTCAAAATGATCAGAATTAAATAATATCGAATATTTAATTAATATAAATAATAGAACAATATATTTAATTTCCGAAATAGTCGGAAATAGTGGAATTCACAATATTGTGTGAATTGGATCATTTATAATATATAATTTAGTATAGAGTTGAATTATATTAACGAATATATTTAAATAACGACAGTTGAACATATAATTTATATTATAATTATAATCGAGCTCGAAATGGCACGGAAGTTCGTAATTTGGTGATTCGAACTTTAAACGAATATACAGAATCCGTTTTAAACCGGATTTCTGTGAACGAAGAAACGTTCGGAGCTGGTGAAGTATATTTTTCTATTGAAAGAGAAAAATCGGACTTCGACGGGTAGATTTTGATTTATCTCCAAATCAAATTTTCGAAAAGTCGCTATGGAATTCCTTTATAATTTATAACGTTTTATTTATATTATAAATGGATTTTCAATATAAACTGAATATCGATTTAATCTGGGATTTTGAAGTATGGAGTTATATATCCAGATATACTTATTTTGAAGCTAGACAATATTCTATGTGAATATATACGATAATATTAAATTATTTATATTTAATTTAATTATTTTTAAATATATTAATATTTAAATTGGTTTATTTAGAGCTTTAAAAATAGCCATTTTTGGAAATGACCTCCGTTTTCGACGAAACTAATTTTGTTGGATCCAGAATATTAAATTATTGTTAGATTTCAATTTTCATGATTTTTGGAGTCAGTATGTGGCCGTACAGGTTTTTAATGTGAAAAACAGTCAATAATTTGACTTTAAAAATACGCTGCATGAGCGAACAGACTCGGAATTCGACGAAACAAGTTTCGTTGGGTCCGTAATGCCGAACTGTGGTTGTGTGCCCATTTTCGTCGAATTTGGATATGTTATGTGATAATACGAATTTTTAAACGATAAAAACAAACAACGACTGATTTAAAAATCAATATAAAATGGAATAAAAATATATTTAAATCTCCCTATATATACCACTACACTTCTCTAAACCCTAAACTACTTCGTTCTCTGGTCAAACAAAATCCGCCACTGTCGTTCTTTATTTTCTAGTAAAATGTTCACCTTTGAAAATAAAAAACAATTCAAACAAACTTCTATAAATCGTGAAATATAGATGTATGAGTTGCTGATGGTGTGCTCTTCAAGTGGGTATAAGTTTTAAGGGAATCAATGCTGTTTTGGATCAATGGAAAATTTCCAATGTGAGTCGAGGTACCTAGGGTTAAAAATCGCGACTCATATATGCTTTAATCCCTGATTTCGAGCTTATATTTGGATTCCTGAGATGAAGTAACACCTGCGTACGCATTTAAGGGGTATACGGTGGATATAGAGTTCGATGCTTTTTCTTCGATCTGCGAACAAAACCTGGTACCGCGTTTTGATACTGGCGATCGAGCTTAGTGATTTGGGGTGAGGAAAAAGAGGAGATAAAGAGAAATGTTTTGGATATTTTTGTGTGATTTAATATGTAGAGGAGGAGAAAAGTGGGTGCAAAGGAGCAGTAATGGTGGAGGTTTGCTGGTTGTTCACATTCGGACATCAGAGGAAGAAGAAAGCTCGGGTTCGTGAAGTTGTTGATTGGGTTCGTATTCCTTTTTATGATGGTATGAAGGAGGAATGGTTTCTTTGTTTTTGGGATTTAACGTAGAAAGAAGGGGGAGTGGATGGAAGAACAGTGCGTGAATAACACTGGTAAGTAGCAGCGGGTTTGGTTCAGTGTAGAAGATAATGAGCAAGGTCAAAACATGATTAGGTAGAGTATTAAGTATAATTTATTTATTAATAACCATTTATGTATATAAAATCTTGTAAATTATATAACTTTACCATATGGTATCAGAATTGGACAAAACAAGATCCATTGGGATCGTATGGACGATGGCTTCACATTGGAACTGACTGGGAGTGAATTAGAGCTCGTTATAATTTACAGCGAGATAAATTGTTTGTCTGAATCAACCGACAGTTATCGTTATTTAACGATGATCGTCCAATGTGAGTAAATCTCACCAAATCTGTACCGTTTATATTTTTATAAATATAATCTAGTATTGATAAATGATGACTGATTGTTGTGTGTTGATTGTTTAGTTGAATTGCTGATTTATTGGTTTAAATTATAGATAACGATATATATAAATTGTTAATCAAATATTGATTCTGTTTATCAGAATATTTCATATTGAAATGACGTTGATGTTAATTATATTGTTTAACATCTGTGGATGCAGGGATACTGGTTGGAGGGATCCAACTGGATTCCTCAATATTTATAATACTATTCTTTTCATATATTATAATATATGATGTGATATATAATATGTTGTTGATTATGTTTGTTTGAATGATATCAATCATTGTTATTTGATATTTTAAATACCATATATAATACTGGAATTTAAAAAGGGAATTTTCAATGTGTATACTGAAAATAAATTATATTTATATAAAATCAAATGATGTTATAAAAAGGAATATTTATTTGGAAAATAAATATAATTATAAAAAGAATATTTATTTGGGAAATAAATATAATTATAAAAGGAATATTTATTTAGAAAATAAATAGAATTATAAAAGTAACTATTTGGAAAGTAATTAGAATTATAAAAGGAAATATTTTGAAAATGAATAGAATTTTATAAAAAGTGAATTTTACATTAGGAAGGTTTAGACCTGTGCTTCGCACACGGGTGTAACATAATATTGATATAAAGTAAATATTTAATAGAAATATGTTTTAACAGATAAAATGAGGAGAATAATTTACAAACGATGTTTATAAATTAAGGAAATATTTATCATTTGATGAATTTAATATATAATTTGAATTTATATAGAAAAGTAAAATCGGTTTTAACACCGATAATTGAAATGGAATGTGAACGTAGTAGTTATAAAGGAAATAGGGTTTGAAATAGGAAATTTAAAATGGAGTTAAAGGAATTAGAAACTGACTGGAGATTAGTTAAGTTGAACAGCTGTCTGGGTATTGGTCTGATGTTGGTTTCGGCCTTCGGGGTTAATACGTAGGGGGTTGTTCTCTTACTAGTTTACAGTTAGAGACTGATATATGTGAGAAGATAGTGATGCGTGAATCAGAAATGGAAACGTTTTCCAAAGTTAATAACGTATATTTTCTAAAATTAGAAAATAAGGATTTGATTAATATATGGAATTGAGAAATGGGGAAATGAATAAATGTTGATTGATGATTGATCGATAGAATTTCCATTTGGAAATAATATCTTTGTTTGCACACATGTTTTTCTTTGATAGTTAAATCACCGACTATCAAAGTTTTTGACAATTTTTCCGTCGTCAATACGGAGAGACCGAGATCAGATTCATTATCTGAAAACCACTTTGTATGGGTGTTAGCGTTGCGAATCAAATATAATGAAGATAATTGAAGACGGAGTAATGCAAGGGCTGTTCTGGCGATCCTAGATAGAAACTGCCTAAAATGGATTTACAGAATAGTGCCTTCGGTTTGTCCAGTCCCAGGACGACCTGTATGGAAGAATGTCTGACGGAGTATATTTAATAGACCGCGTAAGTTGATCTCTTCAAACGTATTTACGTTTGGTAGTGGAGGAATTCGTTTCTCTTAACTGTTTACCCGTGATATGTTTGGAGAAATCAGTTTGTGATTTAGCAGGTATGACGATGTGACATTCAAAGTGACTGAAGATGTGGTTTGTAAAGGATACGTTATGGTCTCTAGCCTCACAACCGGAAATGGTATAAAATCGGGTAGGTCGCACGGCTAAGTGGTTCGTTGCCAATTAGGGTGTATTATCATCTGATCTAGAGAAATTCCATTTACTTCTATAATCTATTTCGATGTTGTACCTTTCGGGAAACGGTTGTTGATCCCAACCGTTGGTGATAATACATTCGGTACACTCAAGCGAAATGAGTGACCGATCATGTTTAGCCTGGGTTACAAGATGTTCTTGTTGGACCCGGTGTAATTCCCTCTAGAGATACACTGTCGGGAGGTGGTCCTATACCTTGCCAGTTGGAACCTATTACCCAATAAGCGCCTGCGGTTTTTGATTATATATTCTGTATGCGGAACGTGAGATGAAAGCGTTCTACTAGATGATTATTATATTGTGGTTGATAAACACTATTATAATACCCAAAGAGTTTTGGTATAAAGATTATCGTTTCTTTCAAAAGGATTTTTGAATGATTGAATCAAGTGTTTTGGATTCTCATAAGGAAAAAACCCGTTCCGTGTTATATGGCGTGGTCTTATGAGATATCGTTTATTTTCTCAAACTGTTTTTAAATGTTTTTACTCATACCAGTCCCATGACTGACCCGAAGTTTATTTTGTTTTGTTTTCCCTAAACTCTTGGGTGCCCAAATTTGTACGGTCAGTCAAGTAGTCAGGATTTTACAGATACTAAGAGCTTGAAGCAGGAGGCTTCAGGATTTTATAGCAATTGTTTATTTCCGCTGTGTTGTAAGTGTTGTACTCTGATAAATGTTATTGTATACATATACTTGTTTTATTTCAAAGTTATGTTATATTTTATTCATTCCGCTGTGAGATTCGTGGTACTCTGATTCTGTTGTTGTGATCTTCTTCTTCTATTCTAATTTTCTGTCTTATCTATTCTCACCCTCTAACTTCTTTCTATTAACTATCTGGTATTTCTGATGCTTGGATAGTCGACATTGAGTTTATGTCGATAACCAGGATCGTGAAAATCCGGGTCGTTACAACTATAATGTGATGGTCCCATATGGTAATTGGTATTGTTGAAAATCCAACATATTGCCCTTTTCGATTGCCTTAGGGGTGCTAATTACTCTTTTATTTTCCAGTTGTAATCACTTGTGTTCATTAGTTGCATAGCAGCATATCTTAATATATATACTAAAGCAGAAGCCACTACGCCTACGTGGCAACATCATTCCGTTCATGGTTACATTTTCCTGCCAAAACCATTCTTCTCTCCCCCTGTAATAAAAAAATACTCGAAATAAAAAAATAGAAAGGTTGTTGTGTGCAGGAGAAAAAATAAAGTTAATTATTTGGAAGAGAGAAGGTCTTCGCTGGCTATAACAAAGGAATAACGGGAAGAAGACAATGTCTATGTTCCACACAATGATGATACCTCGGTAAACTACTAATTTCAGATGTAATGATGATACATCATCGCATCTTCTGGAAATCCCATCCCCCTAATTGAACTTCTAGATAGTTTATTCGATATTATATAAGCTATGGAATGGAGGTGGATGTGGGTTTGGTTACACAGGAGAAAAGGAGTCAACAATGGGTACTGAGTATAAGTTCATAGAGGATATAACGCCTTTTAATCTGGGTATGTCCATCAAAATAAGAATCATACAGCTATGGAAGCCACCAAGTTTTAAAGATCCTGATGTTGATGGAAGTATTGAAATGTTGTTCTTGGATGAAAAGGAAATGTAGTTGTATTGTATTTCTTCATTTCATTTGTTAGTTCAAAGTTTAAAGCTATTTTTTCATTTCATAACCGTAATACAATCAGTTAGTGTAAAAAAAAATGTGATGTATTTTACTGTATCACAGAATAGTCAGATTCAGGCTACTGTTAAACAGAGCCTCATCAGAAGATTTTGTTCAAAACTTTTGGAAGGCAAATGTCTGCTTATTAGCAATTTTGGAGTTGGACAACATAATGGGAATTATCGAGTAGCACAGCATGTCTACAAAATTAATTTTATTTTCTCGACATCGGTTCTGAACTGTGAAGACGATATGTCCATTCCTGTGCACGGATTTAAATTTGCGTTATTTGATAACATTCTTTCAAAAACATTAGATGATAAATTCTTAGTAGGTATGTCTTCTAGGTTATATCTTACACATGTTTCATTGTGGAATGATTTGATAATACTAAATGGTTATTGGTTTCACGTATCGTAGATGTTGTTGGCATGGTTGTTGGTTACGATTCTATTGAGAGTAGAAAGAAAGAGAACAGAGAGTCAAAGAAATTGGTCATGAAACTGAAGGATGAAGAGTAAGTATATATGTTTTAAATTTTTGGAATATTTTACGATATACATATATTTTAAATTTTTGAAAAAAAATATGATTTTTTTTTAAAGATGAAGAGTATGTTGTAAAATTGGTCATGGTACATTTTGTTAAGTATGTATGCCAATTCAGTGTGTCATCTTCTTTTGTATATAATCTAATAATTGGTATTTGCAGGTCAAAATATCCAATATACCTTATGGGATAGATATGCAGAAGAAGCATTCGGTTTCCTGTCTGAAAATAATACCGGATTCATTATTATTATTATTATTATTATTATTATTATTATTATTATTATTATTATTAGGAATGCAAAGGTCAAGGAATGAGGAGGTATTCATGCGAAATTTAGTTTGTATTTTTTTTATTTGGTTTAATGGTGATTATATTTTGCTTGTTGTAATTATTAGTTGCATTTTCTCCTTTTTCGCCTTCATTTTTTTGCTTCACACCGCTTATAGGGGAAGCTGCAATGTCAAGCTCTTTATTCTCTACCCGGTTAATTTTTAATGGTGATTATGAGGAAGTTAGATCTTTCAGCAATGGGTTAGTTATTTTCCAAGTTATGACATGAGTTAGGTAATTTTTATTTATATTTATGTGCATTAATGTTTTTTGTTGGTGTAGACTTGATGGTAATGTTGATAGTTCTGCCATATTGTGGACTACTGCTGCTGCATCATCGTCTCAAAGTTGCGTCTCTTTGCAAGATGAATTTCTCAACTGCTATGAGAAAAGAACACTGGATGAGATAATTGAAATAGATAAGCCAATGAATTGTATTACCTTAGTCACTATTGTTGGGTGGAGTTGGAACATGGATGGTATTACATAGCTTGCAAGAAATGTAATAAGAAGGTGAACCTTGTCGATGAAGATTCATCAGAAGCTCATGTGGCAAGAAAATTGAAAAGTTTTTTTGCAAAAAAAGTGATAAGTCTGTGCAGCCTGATAATGTTTTACTAAGGCGTATATATAGCAAAAATTATCTTAGCAGCTATTTTTGGGTACGTGTTATGCTTTGATTTCATATATATATATATATATATACATATATATATATAATATTTGTGATTTTTAAGTTCGAAGTTCAGGTTTGTGTAATAGATGATAGTGGCAGTGCATCATTTGTGATGTTTGATCGAGAAGTGATAGCTCTTTTGCATAGATCCGCATATGAGATGAAAGAGTCTTTGTGCAAGGTTAGTTATCTTTTATGTTCCCTGTTCTTTCCTATTGGTTGTTTGTTTGAGTTTCATTATGTAATTATTACTTTTACATTTTACTAATTGTGGTATAGTTCGATGATAATGATTCATTTCCTATGGAGTTGAATAATCTTATGGGAAAACAAGTGCTATTCAAATTTGAAATTTCCGAGTACAGTTTGAAGCAAAAGTGGCCTGTTTACACTGTCGTTAAATTGAGTGATAGTGAAGACTTGATTCAATCTTATTTGCGAACCCTTGATCAGGTAATATTTATGAAATAATGGTTTTTACAACTCAGGTGGATATATTTTGCTTTATATGTTGATGATTGGCATCATTGTTGTTTTAATATGAACTGGGATTCGGATGCTATGTCTAATAATAGTGTAAAATCAAAACCACCGAGGATGAAAAGGTGACCATATTTTGTTTCAATTTATATGCTAGTTTATTTTTTTCTTGGTATATAGCAAACTGAATTTATATACGTTTTCAGGATTCTGTTTCTTTTGTAAGGGATAATGTAATGGTGGATTTGAGTTCCTCAAGGAAATCATCGATGGAAATAGATTATGAGGATTTTGGAATTGAGTCGTCCACTACTAAAAAAAGAAGAATTGTTGGAGGCAATTTGGAAAAGGATTGTGAAATGAAAGAGATGTAATCTTTGTTGTGTCATGTTTTCTGAAAAACAATAGTAAAGTTCTTCTATGGTGTAGAGTATTAAGTGGTTTAGCAATTAGCAACTGTAGTCCGTGTAGCTGCATTATGTTTTGGGTTGTGCTTTTTGTAATGGCATGAAAGTGCTTTTGCAATTGAGTGAAATATCAATTTCTGGCTTATTGGAAAAATTGCTGTTTTCAAAAGTGGGCTTTTTCCTTTTCGTTTCGTTTACATTACTTTTGAGCTATGTGTCCATTGTTCGTAACTTTATTGTATTGTTAACTTAATCTGGGATTATTCAAATTGATATGCATGCATGTTTATCGTTTCTTTGTTTTTATTATAGTTATCATCAAATACGCGATTAGAAAATGCTTCAGTGGACGGTTCACTATATATTAACTTTCCCTCCATTAGTTTTTTGTGGCTTTATATTGTTTCCTTAATTAATATGTATGCATATTTCTTCCGATTTTGGTCATGTACACAGTTTACAAACAAATAATTGTGTATGTGAAATGCATAGTCATGTACACAACTTAAAAATAAATAGATATGCATGTGAAATGCATGTTCATGTACATGATTGTGTAAAAGAACTGGTTTTACGTAAAGTTCAATTTTGATCTACTGAATTTTATATGAAAACCCACCTTTGTATGATTTTTTAAGATTAAACAAAAAGTTAAAGATGATATTTGATTAATTTAAAATTTAGTTGACAAGATGCATCCATGGACTTTTGCATTTTTTTATTTTTATTTAAACACGATATGGTATTAGATAATCATTGTGTTGTTTTCTCGAAGTAGGGGACTGTGAGATAAATAAATGTCATCCCATTGGCGGAAATGGGTTGGCTGTTGTTGATAATATGCGGATGGTGATTGATGCTAACCTATTCTCACCCACACGGTAGCAAGAGTGAAATATACTTTCATATATTTACTAGCTTTTCTTACTTTTTCACATTTATAATTGTAATTTAATATTCTTTTTATAAGAGGCTTTTCAATTTCCCTGACTTAGCTATTTCCCATGTAATCTAGTCAAGCTTTTTTAGAATATGTGTATGTATTAGATATTGGTCCATATTTGTTGCCTATTTTAAGTTAATACTTCTTTTGAGCAATGGATGACAGCAATGGCAAAAGCATTGCAAGAGTTGATAGCAAGGTAACTTTCAGGAGCAAAAAAAAGAAGTCAAGCTCTATGATGTCAGGTATACTGGTTTAATACTATAACGTACGATCTGATTGCTAGCTATAAAAACGCAAAATATGATGCTTATTTTTCATGTGTTTGATTTTCTTTGAAACAAATCAAATGTAGCCTAAATAAAGTGTTTGCTTTTTTGTACTTTATTGTAATAAAATTAAGAATCTCTATGTTATTGGCAGCAGGTATAACCATTCTGCCTTCTATTCAGCATGAAACAACTAACTGTAAGGTTTTCCGATAAAATAAGTGTAAAACAGTTAACGTTATAACTGATTCTGCGAACGTGAAATTTATAGCCTCTATACCGGTATCTTCTGTTTTGACACGATCAAGTGGTCTGCTTCCAACAAGCTCGGGTCATGGTGGTTTAAAACCTGGAAAATATAGATTGCAATCGATGATGGAGGGGAATAATAAAACAAGTGAACGAACTAATAGAGGGATGATTGCAGATCATGAAAGTCCAAGAGCAAACTTCACTAGTGGAGGTACGCATATATAGCTTATTTTTTAATTTTACCTTTCAAAGTGATGAAGTATCGTCTGTTTACATGTGCTAAATTCAGAGAGTGATGTTCAGGCCATAACATTAATTTGTGTGCAGATGAAAGACATGAGGATGAAACCTGCGTAATGGAAACTTCGGAGCTTATAGGTGCATATTTAATACTGTATGTGTGTGTGTATATATATATATATATATATATATTGTATAATATGTCTTAGATACATAATATAATTAGACGTAAACATTTTAAGGTAACAGTTATTAAAATGATTTTTTGCGATAATTTAGAAACTACTGATGAAGGCTGTCATATTCCCATCAGTGAAGGTATATAGAACTATATAGATTTCTTTTTCCTTTATATTCATGAATGTATATATTATACAACGAGGTTTTGTTTTTTTGTTTGGGAAACTAATTTATTGAGTTGTATTTAAAAAAAAAAGAATATTGCGACATTGGAGATCAAGGTTGGATATGCAAAAAATGTGGTGTAATGATGTGGTATGAAGAGAGAATTAGACAAAATAGGAGGTCATCCGTACCTACATTTCCGTTGTGTTGTATGCATGGGAAAGTACAGCTGCCATTGTTAAAAGATCCTCCTCCAATGCTCAAGAAGTTGCTTCATGGTAATGATACCAAAAGCAGACATTTTGTAAAATATATACGCCAATTCAATATGATGTTTTCTTTCACATCAATGGGAGGAAAGGTGGATTTTAGCATCAACAGAGGTCATGGACCTTACATATTTAGGTTGCATGGGCAAAATTACCATAGGATTGGGAGTTTGCTGTTGTTACCAGGACCAACACCTAAGTTTTTGCAGCTATACATACATGATACTGATAATGAGGTTTTGAACAGGATCTCTTCAATCAGATACGCTTATGTAAAGCTGGACTTGTGTTAAATGTATTAATGTCGTGTTTGTATTGCTAATGCAACTTTTTATTTTGAGTTGTGTATATATTATTATTATTATTCATTTTCTGAATGCAGGTGAAGAGGTAGTGCAAGTGCATTTGAAGTTGGTATTGTTGATGGTTTAAAGAAGATGTTGGATCTTTACAACCCTCTTGCTAAGGCATTCAGGATGGTAAGAGATCAATTTGATTTAAAGCAACGTGAAGATATCCATCTAAAACTGATTGGAAGGAGGAGTAAGGATGGAAGGAGATACAATCTTCCTACGGCTTCTGAGGTGGCTGCACTGATTGTTGGTGATGTATGCGACAATTTTGATAAATGGGATATTGTTGTTCAAAGAAATAGTGGATCACTTGAATGTATAAGTGAATTACATCCTTCTTATCTCGCACTCCAGTTCCCGCTGTTATTTCCATATGGTGAAGATGGTTACAGAGTCGATATTCCGTTAGGAGATAACGACGATACTTCTTCGAGAAAAATAAGTAGATTGAGTATGAGGTAATTCTTTGCTTTCAGTATTCAAGATAGGCAAAATGAAGCTCGAACAATTCTTCGTTCAAGGAAGTTATTTCAACAATTTCTAGTTGATGGCTATACAATGATTGAGATAGAAACGTTGTCGTACGTTCGAAAAAATTAGAAAAAGTTAAGATCGGAATCATATAGGAACCTATCTACAGCTTCATATAGAGGAACCACTGCAGCTTCTTGCACAGGAAAGCGTATAGTGTTACCATCTTCTTTTACAGGTGGTGCTAGATAAATGATGCAAAATTACTTGGATGCGATGGCCCTATGTAAGTTTTATGGATATCCAGATTTAATTTTAACGTTCACATGCAACCTTAAATAGCCAGAAATTACTAGATTTGTTCAGCAGAATGGTATTTGGTCAGAAGACAAGCCTGACATCACTTGTAGAGTTTATAAAATTAAGTTGGATCAGCTCATCAAAGACCTAAAAGACAGACATTTATTTGTTCGTGTGCAAGCAGGTATGTCATCAACTTTATTTCTACATACTTGCGTTCATTTTTAAATTCTGTACTGTTGCTCTGCTCATTTCAATCCTTCGTTTTCAGTGTTTTATGTAGTGGAGTTTCAAAAACGTGGGCTTCCTCATGCACACATATTGTTATTTATGCATAAAGACAACAAATTTCCCATGTGTGAGGATATCGATAAATTTATATCGGCCGAGATTCCGAGTAAAGAAGAGTTTCCACTACTGTATGAAATTGTTATGGCTTTCGTGTTACACGGTCCTTGTGGTATGTCCAACGTAAACTCATCATGCATGAAGGATGTAATGTGTTCGAAGTTTTTTCCGAGGAATTTTCAAGATAGAACAAGCATTGATCAGGATGGTTATCCGATTTACAGAAGGCGAGATAATGGGAATGTAGTAGAAAAGAATGGAATTCTTCTGGATGACAGAATCATCATTCCGCATAATCCGAAACTTGTGAAATATCAAGCACATATCAATGTTGAATGGTGCAATCAATGTTAGGCAACTAAGTACTTATTTAGGTATGTTAACAAGGGTCATGATCATATCACAGCTGCTGTTTGCCAAGATAATGGAGGTACAGATTATAGAAACGACAGTGTTACTGATGAAACCAAGATGTACTTGGATTGCAGATATGTTTCTCCATGTGAAGCTATTTGGAGAATATTTGGATTTGATATTCATTATAGAAGTCCAACAGTAATAGGTTGTCTTTCTATCTTCCCGATGAGCAAAATGTTATTTTCCAGGATAGAGATACAATTGATTCAGTGATAAATCATCCAGGAATCAATGAATCAATGTTTTTAGCATGGATGGACTGTAATAAGGTTGATGAAGAAGAAAAAAATCTTACTTACGTGGAATTCCCAACCAAATTTATTTGGAAGAAATATTTAAGGATATGGAAGCCAAGAAAAAAGGGGTTTTCTATTGGAAGGATACAATATGTCCCTCCCTGCTTAGGCGAGATTTATTACTTGAGGATTTTGTTGAATAAAGTGAAAGGACCTACATGTTATGAAGACATTCGCACTGTCAATGGAATAATATATCCTACGTTTAAAGAGGCATGTTATGCTCTTGTATTGGTTGATGATGATAGAGAGTATGTTGAGGCTATAAAAGAATCAAATTTTTGGGAAGGTACTCATTATTTACGAGTTCTTTTTGTAATATTATTAACATGTGGTAGCATGTCTAGACCTCAAGCTGTATGAGAGCAAAGTTGGCAGTACCTGGAGGATGATATTCTTTACAGACAGAGAAGAATTTTAGGGATTCAAGGTATGTTGTTTTAAAATTAAATTCTAACTACTTTTTAATAACAATGCAGTTTATTGTGTCTACGAGTACTTGTATATTGATGCATGTGTTGAATGTTTACAGACTTGCATTTTACGGAGATACAGTTGAGAAATTATGCATTATTGGAGTTGGAAATTTTTTTAAACAAAAATGGTAGCAGTCTTCGAGCTTATCCTGACATGCCTTTTCCAAATGAGCTGATCATATCCGAAGGAAACAATAGACTGACTCAGAATGAGTTTAGATATCGCATACCTTCCTTACAAGAGAAATATGCCTCTCTGTTTAGTAACTTGACCTATGAACAGAAAGAAGTGTACGATACTATCATAAAAGCTGTATCAAGATGTGAAGGAGGTGCTTTTTTATTTATCGTCATGGAGGAACATGAAAAACTTACATTTGGAGAACTTTGTCATCTTCTGTGCGTTGCAAAGGTGGTATTGTAATAATAGTTGCTTCAAGTGGCATTGCTTCTTTGCTTCTTATTGGAGGTAGAACGACACATTCAAGATTTGCAATTCCCATAAACATAAACGAGGATTCTACATGTAACATTAGAGTAGGATCAGAATTAGCAGAGTTGATTGAAAAAACTGACCTTATCATTTGGGATGAAGCGCCAATGATTCATAAATTTTGTTTTGAGGCTTTAGATAGAACTATGAGAGATATCATTCGGAATTGTAATCAAAATGGCACGGACCGACCCTTAGGAGGAAAGGTCATAGTATTTGGAGGTGACTTTCGGTAGATACTTCCTGTCATCCCAAGAGCGAGGAAACAAGAGATTGTTTTTTCTACTATCAACTCCTCATATATTTAGAATTTTTGTAACGTGTTAAGGTTGACTAAAAATATGAGATTGGAATTTGATAACATTGGTTCAAATATATGTGAGATTAAAGAATTTGTTGAATGGATATTAAAAATTGGCAATGGTTGTATTGGAAGAGATATTGATGTAGAGGCTATTGTTGAAATACCTGATGACATTCTTATTAAGGATAAAAATGATCCTATGGCTTCTATAGTTGAGTCCACCTATTTGTTAATGTTAAATAATCTAGGAGATGCAGTGTATTTTGAAGAGCGAGCTATTTTGGCTCCAACTCTTGAAATTGTTGAACAAGTAAATCAATATCTTTTGATGAAGCCGGGAGAAGAAAGAATATATTTTAGTTCAGACACCGTGTCTAATTCTGATTGTAGTCCAAATAGTCATGATAACTTTTGGTCTCCTGACATTTTAAATAGTATAAAAGGGTCTGGATTGCCAAATCATAAGCTAGCTCTTAAGGTGGCCGTACCAATAATGTTACTTAGGAATATTGATCAAAATGAAGGATTGTGAAACAGTACTAGACAGCAGGTAAGCAGATTGGGATATCATGTTATCGAGGCTAAGATCATCACGGGTCATAATGTCGGACACAGAATATTTATTCCTCGCTTGATTTTGACTCCATCGGATAACAAATGCCCATTCAAATTTCAAAGAAGGCAATTTCCAGTGATTCTTTGTTTTGCTATGACCATCAATAAAATTCAAGGTCAATCTCTTTCTCATGTTGGATTATACTTACCAAGACCTGTGTTTAGCCATGGCCAACTGTATGTAGCAGTTTCAAGAGTAAAATCGAAAAAAGGATTGAAAATTTTGATATGTGATGAGCATGGTAACAAAAAGAACAATACAACCAATGTAGTATACAAGGAGGTTTACGAAAATTTGTGAACTAGGATGACTGGTTTGTTGGAAAAAGTGTGCACATATTGCATGTGCATATGGGTACATATGTTTTGTATGCTTATTTTATCAAGGATGGACCGAATATGCAGGTATGTCTTTATATATTACTGAACATGTGTGTTGTACTTTAGTCTTTATATTTGTATATTGTTAACGAAACTGTGTCAATAAAATGCATGGAAAAGAACTTCTCCAGTAACATGCATACTGTGCTTGCAGGTTAAGGTTTCTACATAGCCAAACATAATGAAGATAACTCTTACTCAAGAAGAAAGTGCAAAAGAAAACAGACTCTGCTTTAGTTACTACCAAGCAAAACGTAGCATACATGGCAAAGAATTTAGCAAAAGAGGGTCATACGTTTGATGTTATGAAGACTTTTAAGATAAATGTTATGTGTTTCATGCTTTCATATCAGTTTTTGTTGGTTGGTCAAACCATCAATATCAATCTTCCACCAATGGCATTTTGTATGTTGCAACTCAATTGTATAAGTTGATATTTACGTATGCATCATGAATATCTATTTTTAGAACTTTTTGTATGTGCTCTGGACTGAATACAAGATAGACAAACAACCAAATTCACGATATGAATATTCCTGTGCTATTTCTTCAGACTGAGAAAAAAAAAAGAGAAGTGTGTAATCTTCAACATGCTTGGGTAAGCTTTGCAGACATGCGTTATTCATAATGATAAACTCGTATAGTAATCATCATTTTTTTAGAGCAACTGGGTACTATGTTACAAAACAAAAAAGTACATAAAAGAAAACCTTGACCAAAAATTGCAACATAAAACAAACAAATACTTTACAAACAATACCACAACCAAGCTTTTCATTGCCAAGACAACAAGACATGCAGAACAAAAGAAAAAAAAACCTAACAGTAACCCAGCCTGCCATTCTCACGTACTAACTAACGCCATACTCCAAACCACAGTAACAGCAGCAAGAAGCACTGACAAACACCTTCAACCAACATCATTCCAGAACTATAACTGAGGCTCCAAAAAATCAATAACAAACACGCTGAATATACTAGAGGCACAAGCCCAGAAAGCCTAAAAACAACTCCAAACAAACCACGCAACAAAGAAGAACACCAACATGCACTTCACAACAGTTCAAAGATATCCCATGAAACTGATTCACATTAACCTGATTATGCTTTAATATTCGAAGTTAATATCAACATATAACATAACCAAATTTTATCAAACTTAGTGACAAACTACAGTTTCAAAGCATAATTAAGTGGTAATATAGGAACATATTACTACGCACCAATGTACCACAGTTAATTAATATATCTGATCTACAAGCTAGATCGAAAGCCAAAAAAATAGTGTTTTTTGGGATTCAACTACAATTCCCATGTTACTAACCGGTCAACCACACACCATCATTAACTGAAGCATACAAATATATACATACATATTCATGTGTAAACATAGTGCATATAAGATATGCACAAACAGATCAAAAAATGATTACTTACCCATTTTACCACCTTGCTAGCCAATCGGCATTTGTGTTGCCTTCGGATTCTTCGTGATGTACTTCCATTAGAACGGTGAGCCTGTATGGAGCAGAGTTTGCACGAGCCAATATTCTAGGAAGTGACCTGGTCCTACTTACCAGCGATCGACGTCGAAGCGCTGCATGTCTACGCTTTGGCTGAATTGTTGGGAGACTGGATTAATAGGAGATTCATTGGATAGCTGTGGTGGCTGCTGTTCCTCGACTTCAAAGTCATAATCATGCACTAGCTGTTCACGAGATTCAGGCCATGCTCCCCAGCTTTCTGGTCTCACCACCTCCACCGAGTCTCTATGAGTAATGGCACACAAAAATGAAGGAGTAGGTCCAGGGGATGAAGGTGGTTCATACCCTTGCCTATCCCACGGATCAGTTAAATTCAGATGTGCAATGTCCTCACTGCGAACCTGTTCGTTAAAGCATCTTACATACCTTTCACAACCTAAGCCAACGAGAACTGTTTTAAGGTCCCTGGTGTAATGAAATTGTCCCCAACGTTCGACTTTGAGCATGTATCTTGAATTTTTTATATGAGCGACTATGGTGCAAGGGGTATCAACACTAACATAGAATTGCATTTTTACAAATAAGTATCTGTGATATAAGCGGGAATGATGGCAATTATCCAATGCATGTACGACACCCATTGTCTTCAATGCTTCTCTAACCTCTTCAAGGTTGTTTCTTGAGAACTCTGGAAATTGATCAATCCTCACCCATGATAGAGGTTCAAGATTTGGTATTTGCTCTTTTCCGTAGTCCGGCCATGACTGGAGATGAAGCGTAGATTCGAAAACACCTGTTTTCCTTAATTTCCCCATCTCAAGTGCACTTAGATGGGTTTCATTATCAGGACATTTGATTAGAAAACACTTATCATGTATCAACCATGTCTGGCAGTCATTACGTTTGAAAGCGCAGGAGAGAACAAAATCAACCGTTCCTAAGGTTAGCATACCGGTTTCTACGTTGGCTACTATGTGCAAAGAAGAGTCTTCCATTGTTGATTTTAATCGTTTTTTTTTTTGAGAAAGAGTTTGGGTTTTTACGGTTTACTGAAGGGTGAAGTTGAAGTGGAAAGAGTATTACAGGAAATTCAGTGACGACGGTTAGTTTTTAAATTATTAAATGAACCTGATGTTGACAAGAATTCACTTTCTACAGATTTGCGGACCCATTCTCTTTCTGCCATAACCACGTGGAGCTTGGGTGACAAATAGAAGGTGTATGGATATTGCAGATTGTTATTACCGAAAAAAAAGATTTGGTATAATGTTAAAGCTCAAAAAATGATAATATTATATATTTAGATTTTTTTACATGTGGCAGTATTAATCCGAAATTACAGTGGCAGCTTTTTGATAATTATTTTTTTTCGTAGTTCGATTTTTGCACAAAATATTATCAAAATAATTAGACTACAATTGTAGACTGATTTGAAGTTATAATACAATGTTTACCAAGGATTTGCAAGTGGACTCCTTTTGCTTTGAGCCTTAACAACTTTAAGTATAAAAAAAACACATAGTGCTAGATTGTTAATCCTTTTTTTAACAGCTCAAAAATCATTGTATTAGTTTAGGGAGTTTTATATTAACTTAATACCGATGTTACAGTGTATCATGATAACGACACAATGGCAAACAAGTTTCATCTTAATGTTCTACTCAAGGCAGTCGTGCAACTGCACGGGACTGATCTAGTACATAATTATAAGGCACTTTCCTGCCGTGAAATGGAGTGCTGCACCCGATTCATTATTGATATCTACTTTTGCATTTTCATTTTATGTTCCCAATCTGTCCATGTAAGAAGTTTGGATACCATGACAGTAATATGTTGCTTTGTGGCTTAAGGTCCTCACCTCTTCCTGCTTCATGTGTACTGCATGCATCTAGTGTTCATGAATAATATCTGTATTGCATGCCTGGTTTATGTACGCCATGTTTTTCACATGCAGTTTAATAGTACACATAATATTCACTATTTCATCCTGTCTTATTTACAGTTGGTCGGGGGGCTCATTGATCCTACACACACACACACACACACACACACACACACACATATATATATATATATATATATATGTATATATAAGTGAGCATTTATAGGGACATAAAATTATGTACATAAAATCTGGACCACAAGATTTGTTTGTCTTTATGTGTGAGGTGGAATTCAGGAGGAGATCTAATGGCTCAGATTTTGTGTATTTAATTTTGTGTCCACTTATATTTTTTCATATATATATATATATATATATATATATATATATATATAACACGTAGACAAAGTAACCAATTTTCAAAAAAAAATTTTTATAAAACATGGACACACACTCTCTTTATTCATATGAATGCCATCTGGGTATGTGGAGGGGGAGGGGGGGGGGTAGGAGGGTACACATGTATGAGTGGGTTTATGCATGCCTCTATTATCATAGTTTTCGGATCAAAATAATTGTTGAAGCAATCATTTGGCAGTTGGGATCATTTTGAAATTTTGTATAATTTTGAAGCTTCCAACATCTCATGAATCATATATCATTATGTGCCACTAAAAATATTTTGATAAAATGACAGTTTGACACAATTTTGAATTTGATGGAGTAACCGATAAATTCTTTGCTTAAACGAGTAGAACACATGCTTCAAAAGATAACATATAGCATAATAATTCAATAAAGCAAAATGAATATGATAACTTTATGCGCTCGATACATTATCATTTTGCCTTGTGTTGGATGCAATTTTGACAAGAAAATGTATGTGGATCACTGGGTAAGGTGAAGTCAAATGATTAAATGAGGGAGGAGTCTCGGAACATCGAACAATTGTATTAAACATATCTACTGTTTCTAAAGTGAATTTAATGAATAGCATTTTCATGATGTTTTAATATAGAAAACACCCCATCTTTCAACGGAATTTGACTACTGGCTTGCAACCTCCACCACCATCCACTTTTTGGTCATTAATGAAATTTTACTATCAATTTTCAAACGATATAACCAACAAAACAACTTGAAGTAAAAATGTTGTGACCATCGAAACTTTTGCACTAATAACACATATCCGTCAGGGTTATTAGTAAAGCTTTCCGAATTTAGGGCACAAGCGGGAAGGAGCAATTTTTTTATCTTGAATTGTACTGGATTGCGCTGAAATTTTGGCCAACTGTTAATTTATTAACAATGTTTTGGACTATTATTATTTGGTCAAGAAAAGGAATGATGTGCTGCTAATCAAAATTGTTGCACATAGGTTGGTCCAAAACAATGGCTGCAAGATCATTATAAAATGATTTTGTTTAAAATTTATATAAAGCATATATTTTTATCTAACTTGTATAAAAGTTAAATTATTTGCACGAAAAATATATATTAGTTATCCTATTGATAAAGAGTAGTATTGGAATTTGCAAAACGGAATGAAAGCAGAGTTCCCAAAATGTTCGAAACATAGCCGAAACGTTAAAATGTATTGCCGGCCACAACAGAAACGGAAAATGGGATTTTTAACCTTGACTAATATCATATATAGAACACATTAACTGTAGTGAATGTCTAGGGTGGAAGTAAAACTGTTCATGTAATCTTTTCTTCTTTACCTCATTGTGCTCCCTTATATATCTTGTTGTCCTCATCTGGAAGTAGTGATAGTTTGAGCCAATTCTCATTTGACATAAACTGAATTGATTATGCAGTTTGGATTTGCTGATTATTAGTAATGGGATCTTCTGAAGAATGATGCTATTAGTGTTATCAGAAGAATCTCTTTGTGAAATCACTAGAGACTAAATGTTGAGATGCAGCCACTGCCTTGCTGCTATGCAATCCATTCTCCATTGTGTTCTTCGTAACAAGGACAGAGGAAAGAAGACTAAGAAATATTTTAAGTACATAAATATTTCCTATTAAGACATATTGACATATATTGAACAATCAATACACCATACACTACAAAACGCACAGTGAATAACGACGACTAATAGCCGTTGGCGGCCATCGCTAGTTAAGTCATCGTGCATAAGAAAAGCAATGGAAAGAGTGACGACTCCGTCGCTTATTTAGCAACGGCTTGCAGCGGAAAATTGCCACATGTCATCCTACGTGGCAAGCGGTTTGTTTTACCGGGAAGCCGTTGCAAACCTTTGCAAGTCGTTGCTTTTTAGCCATTGCAAACCGTCTTTAGCCGTCGCATATTGTTACTAGAAAGTCGTCGCTAGCCATTGCTATATTGCGTCACTAGCCATCGCTAGCCATTGTGAAACGTTGTAAAAATTGGACCTATTAGCCGTTGCTAGCCGTCGCAAATCTGAAGCATTTTTGCTGCATACTACTTCTATTCCTTCCCCTCAACCCACAAAGCTAATACCATTCCAATATCAACTCACCAATCCACTAATATCAGTCCAATATAACCAATGCTCACTACCAAAACACATCATCAACATAATATATCCAAAACGTTACTAAATTCATCACAATATCAAACCATACCATCGTCAAATATCCAAAAAACAATATCATCGTCACATATTACCGTACCATCATCACATATCATCAAAATAAATCCAACCACACCATACCATCATCAAATACCATCGTACGTGCGTGAAACATGTAAAAAACCAAGTATATGTATATACCCAAGCAAAAGAACAACCAAACTAATCATCGTCCTCCTCATCATCATCGTCTTCGTCCTCTTCTTCTTCGCTTTCAGCACCAACATCGTCCTCCCCAGGCATCAATTCATGCTCTTGATAGAAAGCTACAATACGCTCGTCTATCTCCTGAGCCCGTTGGCTTCTTCTCCAATCATTTTTCTCTTCTAGCTGCTGCTGCATCCGAGCTATGGCCACCACATCCATGGACCTCCTGTATCCTCGTTGAAAATCAATAGCCTGCAAATAGTTCAAGTTCACATTTACGTTAATAACTTAAATTATGTTCATGACGTTATCATATAAATCTACATGTGTATCGCGTAGCATGTAAAAAAATTGTGAAGACGACATGGACTTGTAGTATGTACATGAACTTTGAAAAATGAGAGGAAGTTGGAGTGAAAGATAATGTGGTGTAGGGTTAACATGTTAAACTTAAAGAATAAAAAAGGTTTACCTTCTGATTGCCAAAGCCATATCGTCTATTACGAGTAGGCGAAGTAATAGTAGAATCCCATATACGATCGCACTTTGCAACCGTAAGCTCCTCTCGTCCACTAGCCTGAGTCAATCTAGCCGACTCTGCATCATATCTCGCCTACAATAACAATGTAATTTAAATACAAATGTCAAATAATTTACTTATATACTGTGATATGAATTAATATGAAACATTTTAATTATGAATAAGCATATTTACCATTACACCCGCAACCTTGTCGTCCGCCCAATCATATGTCACGTTCCCTTCGTCATCAATATGCTCCACCGCATGTGTATGCCTGAAAACCTCTGCCATCATAGGCTCTCTTTGAAACTTTTTCAACTGATTATATATACAATAATAAAATTATTAAAAATAAGAATAAATTAATGATATGCACCAAATATTACATGAACATATGCTAAAAATATTGATTTTTTTTACCAATTCTCTCCTATGTTGCTGGAATGATTTTGAGCCACCACGGTGTAAGCCTGGATTCTTAGCTCTATTTGCTTTATTCCTTTTTGCTACTTCCTACTATATTTGATACACGTTAATTAAAAGAATGCAATCAACATAAATGTGAATATTTTCATTATATCTTACTTTGGCTGCTTCCGTATCCCAGTATGCATGAAATCCAGCCCACACATCATCACTCATCCATTGAGGCTTTTTTGTAGATGTCTTTGCTCTTGAAATTGCTTCTCGGTAATTCTTTCGCATTTTCATATTCCAGTGTGTCAAAAATAGTTGCATGTCCTGCGGCTCCACACGTATAACCGCTTGCATATTAAATTTATTTTGAATTATTTACAGTATATTATTTTCAATAATAATATAAAAAAAATACTTGGCAGCAAATCAGCTAAAATAGCGTTCTTGATGTGGGGTGGGATACTATCTCAATGCTGCCATGCCCCAGATATCCTGCTCGTGTAAGACTGCCTCGACACTTGTAAAATAAAATCCGCTGGCTCGATTTCGAACCCCCTGCGTACATGTTTGCATAGATATTTCACATATTTTAATTAATCTAAATCGAAATAAATTCGATACTTACCCGGTACTCTTAGGAACAATCTCTGTAGCTCGCTGCAAATTTGGTTCGGAGTTGTTAGGACCTCCTCCTGCAAGAGATGGTGAAAGAGTCAGCTGTGACGAACTACTTGATCGTCGTTTATTAGACATATCTGTTACAATCATATAATGCATACAAAACAACTTGAATTATCAACATCACTCATCATTATTATTACATAAATCGTACATGAGAAGAACAATAATGCATAACATATATAGTCAACATTATCATTACATAAATCAGAATATAAAAAAAGGAAGTAAATTCATAGCTAAGAACAACTACATCATTATTATTACATAACTTAGAATACTACATAACATAGTACATAGCACATAATAGTACATAACATGAGTACATATATAACATCCGTCTTCAACATCTTAGGATCCAGACTTAGTCTCATACTCTATATCATTTTCTTTAATACTTACAAATGCATCTACTAATACATTCGCTTCATCATTCAATGACCCTACCTCAATGTCATTGGCTATTATTATTATTTCAGTGTTTGGCTCAAGGTCTGCTTGATACGCTGCTTCGTCTGGAATATTATTTCCATCAAATGTAAATCTTTCCTTTGTTTTAAAAACAGCCCACCAATCTGTTTTATATTTTTTTAATGATGAATATGGAACAAATAGACTTGTAATGCTTGCTTATCTAACACGAAAGGATCATACTTATAGTAATGCGATGTGTGCCTTATTTCAATTAGCTTATAATCTTTGTGCACGTTAATTCCAGAACCAGGAACATTGTTAAACCAGTTGCATTTGAACAGATAAATTTTCTCTATGGGCTGAACATAATATGTCAACTCTACAACTTGCATTAAGACGCCATAAAAATCTTTTATATGCTCCTCTGGATCATCACTATCTTTGACAAATACACCGCTGTTATACGTTAATTTTTCAGCTCCGTAATCATTAATGCTAAATTTAAATACATTGACAAAGTATATTGGATAAGTTTTCACATTTCTTTTTGGTCTGATAACAAGATGTCGTAATCGTTCGTTAACAACACAGTTTTTGGGATCATGAACATAGTCCGAAAACCATCCAGCAAATTCTTTACTAAGATCACTAAATGGATGTGTGATTCGTATATACTGCAAATATGTGTTATGTTCCTTTTTTATTAATATAGATAAATAAATATATTTGTATATATAATTGAATTGTACATGAATTTAGTATTACCTGACAAATGGTGCAACTTCCATACAATTTAACAGAACATATGTGTGTCGCATTGTAGTCTTTATCGCTTAACCATATTTCCGCACATTTTCCAGTAGGTCTTCTGTGTTGTCTAAAAATAGATAACATTGTTTGAGAAGACTCATGTTCAACGGCTTCTTAATTACGGGGAACAATTACAAAAGACAAGTTCACATCTTCACTAAAGTAATGAGAGAAAAAAATGAAGCTTCTTCTTCCAGGTAAAATTTGCAAATCGAACCTTCTACTCGAGTTTTTTTCCTAATTTTTTCTTCAAATGATTCAAGTATCTATAATAAGATTAATTAAATTTATATGTTGCTATAAAAATCTAAGTTGTAATCTATCAGGATTACTGAATATATACAAAATTACCTCTCAAATGGATACATCCATCCATATTGCGTAGGACCTCGAAGGAGTGCTTCAGACGGAAGATGAATAGGTAAATGCTCCATTACATTAAAAAAAGCCGATGGAAATATTTTCTCGAGTTTGCAAAGCAGTACTGAGATTTCTACTTCAAGCTTACATAGACGATCTACTTCTAATGTCATTGAACAAAGTTGTTTGTAAAACATAATTAATTTTGTTATAACACTTCATATTTTTGTGGGAAACAGTTCCTTGAGAATCACACGTAAAAAGTATTCCATCATGATATGGCAATCATGGCTTTTCATCCCACTCAATTTACTATTTTTAAAGTCCACACATCTACGGAGGTTAGAAGAAATCCCATCAGGACATCGTAATCCTCCCACCCACTTTAGCACGAGTTTTACTTGCCTGTTGCCTAGCTCATAGCATGCTTTGAGTTTTTTATTCTCGTCACACAAGTGAAGTTCCGGCCGTTTACAGAAGTGTAATATATCACGTCTCGAACTCGCATCGTCCTTGGTTTTCCCTTTTACATTTAGAACTGTATTAAAAACATTATCAAAAATGTTTTTTTCATTGTGCGTGATGTCAATATTATGCCGAAGTAGTAGATTTTTCCAGTAAGGTAACTCCCAAAATATACTTTGTTGCACCAATTATGAATGTCCGATTTACCTAGAATTTCAACCTACTCTTCAGTTTCATGTGTCTTTGGGTAGTTTTTTTTTACAATTTCATATATCTCTTCACTTGTCCAAACTTTAGGAGTAGTATAGTCTCTACTTTGTTAGCTTTAAAGTTCTTTTTATCTGTTTTAAACTTATGATTAATATGTAGAAAGCACCGATGACCATCAAGCTAAGAATTTTTTTTCCATGCTAATGAAAATGCTCGTGTCTCATCCATACAATGAGGACAAGCTAGACGTCCAGCTGCGCTCAAACCTGAAAGCATGTCATACGCCAGAAAATCATTAATAATCCATAATACAGAAGCAAACATACGAAAATTCCTTTTTCTCAGAATGTCATATGTTTCGACCCTTCATGCCACAATTTTTTCAACTTTTCAACCAATGGTTGTAGATAAACATCAATTCATTGTGTCGGATCGTCGGGACCGGGAACGACAAGCGTTAGAAACATATATGGATTTTTCATACACATCCATGGAGGTAAGTTATAAGGAGTAACAATAATAGGCCACAATGATTATTTACTACCAAACTGAGAAAATGGCGAAAATCCATCCATACATAAACCGAGCCTAACATTACTGCTCTCTGTAGCAAATTCAGGATAAGTCCTATCAAAGTGTTTCCATGCTTCACCATCAGACGAATATATCATAGTTCCTTCTTCTGCTATTCTCATGCTATGCAATCACATATTACACGTTGTAGCAGAAGATGCATATAGCCATTGAAGTCTGAGAATTATGGGTAGATAATGCATTATTTTATGTGGAATTTCTTTTCCTTTCTTTTTCCTTGGTTTATATCTATCTTCATTGCAAAATTTGCATTTTCTAAAGTGAGCGTCTTCTTTTCAATACAACATGCAACCTTTAACACAGGTATTTATCTTCCGATACGGTAGTCCAAAAGCAGATATAAGTTTTTTTTTTACTTTATAATGACTATCACATATCAAATTATTGGGCGGCATATGTCGTTTTGCAGTCTGTATAACTGCTGTAAATGCGGCTTCTGTAAGATTGAATATTGATTTCATAGTGATGAATTTGGCGATTACAGATCATTCGGTTCTGCTTGTACACTCTTCCCACAATGGCCTCTTAGCATAATTCAATAAATCATGAAAAAAAATCGCTTCCAACATTGGTTCTTCTAAAATTTCGTTCTCATCATCGCCTTGATCAATGGTAGGAAACATTGATCGTGCTGCATCGTGCACCATATTTTCTATCGGATTCATCGTTGTATTATCGTTCATAATTGTACTATCGTCCTCTACCACTACAGGGTTAGACGTAGGTTGAACAAGTTCTCCATGACGATCCCATAAGTAATAATTCGACACAAAACCAAATTTATACAGATGTACTTGTACTACATCTGACTTCCAACGCTTCAGATGTCTACACTTACTACACGGACAATGGATGTATACGTTACTTCGATTATTAGATTTAGCGAGTCTAATAAATTCCCGGACACCATTACAAAAATGTTCCTTTATCGACCCTTTCTTACCGGTTCGGGGTTGATACATCCAACTACGATCATGAAAATAATCGAACATTTTCCTAATTTGCAACAAATATGTTAGAAAATTCAGGTTAATATTTTCATTTATAACTACTTAAATGTTTTCGATTTGTTTGTTATTTCTTTTTTACTTTGACGGTCGATCTACCTACTTCCCATTAGAAATATAATAACGTAAGCATATTTTATAAATCATTTCAGGTTTAACGATTCAACAAAATTTCGGCAGCACATCCCTTTGGTCCTTGTATCATACACAAATGCGTATACACAAGAAACAAAAAGGAAGTGCCATCAAAATTTTATTAACAGTTTAACCTGAAATGATTTATAAAATAGGCTTACGTTATTATATTTGTAACTTGTCCAGTACTAGGACAAATCCAACAAATTTGTATCAGATGAATATAGATTTCCGTTTTGTGTAAAAACAAATATCCATATAACGATCATATACAACACTTGTTAGATGGGACCAAATTTATCTAAGAGGTTCACATAAGTAGTCAAAAAAAAAAAACATTCAACCTAGGTTTTTTTTTAAAAAAAACACTTCAAAAGAAAAAAGTTTGGGTTTTTTTGCGCTTTACTAACAAGTGCGCCTTAAACTTCAAAAAAGCCCCTTAGTTGCACCTTGCGCCTTTTTACGCCTACGCGCGTGCCTTGACTACATAGCGTCTACATAATATTTTTCAATACTTTCAATTTGTAAACTAACATGACAATGAAAATTATGAAGTATAAATTAATTTTAGTTAATTCTAATTTAAAGTATAAATTATGAAGTGCATTTTAGTTAATTAATTTAAATTTTTGAAAGATAAACTAAGCTTTCAAGTTAAAAAATTAATTTCATTTAAAAGTTAAAAGTTAAGTTATAAATATGATTTTCATTACATATAACAGGATTCTTAACGATCTAAATCTAAATTAAGAACCGTTTCGAATTAATATTTTTTTATTAAATATTATTGTAACAAAATATTTTTTTATATTGCAAATGCATTCTTTAAATTTGTTTGAACCGATTATTCTTGCATCCGATGGTGACATAATTAACAGTACATGCAGACGAGGGACATCATTACACCGTTTCGATAGTTATAATCAATTTACTACCAGTAAACAAGCACGTTTATTTCATTTTTTTAATCAAATTTTCCTATAACACAATCATCGTAAGCCCAATTACCTACGTGATAATCATCGTTTTCAACCTCCTACATCAATTAAATATGTGATTATCATCGTTTTCATCCTCCTAATCATTTACACTTATTCTCAAACCAATCAAAATCAAAATCAACATCATATGCATCTCACAATACAACCAATTTCATATCCATAAACAATCAATTTACAAACCTATATAAATATGCAAATTAACCCTAAATAACCCCAATTAAACATAGGATAGGGATTAGAAAACATACCGACACAAATTGAGAAGCTTGGAATGGAGTTTGGATGGGTGAAATCGGAGCTGAGTGGGGGGGGGGGGGGGAAGGGTGACAGAGCAAGGTTTTTTTTTTTTTTTGGTGAGCCGAAGTGGATTGGGGAAGAAAGGTCATAGCAGTTGATATCTCCAAGTCGTGCAACGGCTAGCAACGGCCGCTTCTTTTAGCCATCGCTAATCGTTTCCCATGCCCGTCGCTAAAACAGCCACTCCTTGTAGTGATAGGAGGATAAAAATTGATAAATTTGTTACATCATAAGATGATTCTTAGAATCTGTATTCTTTTGCCATGAACGTATCCCATAATAGTAACCACCAATATATCAAAAAATGGCAAGAAAAATCATGAATTTCCATGGATCATATCGATGTAGATACAAGTAAATATAGCAGTTAATCAAGCACAAAATTTTTGTAAGGGATTTTCACTCGAAAGACTTAATTGTTCAGAATATTAAGTTTTAATGATGGCACTTTTGAAAAATTAGTTTTAAGGACATTTTATAGAAAAATGATAAATGAATTTATCATTTTCATTTATATAGAAATAATGATAAATGAAATTGTTATTTTCCTTATAACTTAAAAAGATAAAGGAATTTTTTTTTCTATAGAATTGTTCTTAAAACTTTTTGTCCAAAAATGTTGTCCTTAAAACTAATTATCCTGGAAAAAGAAGTCCTTAGATCTAGTTTTCAAATTTCTTCTTGTGATGTTTTTTTTAATTTGCAAAAAATAATTACCTATTACCATGGTGTCCTTGAAGATTTAGGTTGAAGCATGCATGTTTTTTCTTTGCATATATCCACAAATATATCGTAAAAAAAGTATGTTAGCATAACAAAATGGGACCAAATCAACACAATATTCTACTAAATCATATGAGGTGGATTTCACTACAAACAACAAAAGAGTGAAAGATAATACCATTAGAGTGATATGACAGTGCTTTGACCATCGTCGCTTTGTGTTAAATTTTGTTGATTTTAAAAAAGAGTGAAATAGTGTCACCTGAAGGTATTAGTAGTTTACTGAAATGGTAAACCAAAACTTACATTATTTCGGTCTTTGGTAGGAGATAATCCATTAAAGATTTTGTGATCAAGATGGATATCAAAATATACAATTGGTTAGAGCAGTAAATCCATAGAATGACTTGATTCAAAAACAAACAGGAGGAGAATGAGTGTGATCCATATTCTAACAAGGTATTTCGAATGTTTCTAGCGGTAAATCTATATTCTACTAAACTTGGCATTATGGAGCGCGCACACATGTGTGTGTACATATTTATAAATATAGAGGAGGAAGTCCCATTGAAGATGAGACAACCTGTAACAACCCGGAAATGCGAGCCAGTTTAAAATTTTTATTTTGGCAATTTTAGCGAATTTTGATTATTTAAAATGAATTATTTTAAATAATATCAACGAGAAATTTATTTTAAATAGATTAGAACATATATAGTTATATAGATCGTCGATAGAATATAAATAATTATATATAATTATAAAAGGAATTGAAAATGGCGCGGTAGTTCGATAATTCGATTTCAAACTTCAATTGAATGTATCGGGCGCAAATCAAACCGGATTTTAGTGAAACCAAAAATAATGGAATCTAATTGGGAATATCTTTCCAACGAACCCAAAAAATCGAAATTTCATAGCAGGAATCAAAAGATATGTCCAGTTGAAAATTCTGAATAGTCGCTATGGAATTTAGGCCCTTAAAAATGGAAATTTTGCAAACGACCTCGGATTTCGACGAAACCACTTTTGTTGGATCCATGATGTCAAATTATTGTTAGGTTTCAAATTTCATAATTTTTCGAATCAATATGTGAGCGTGATGAAGGAAAACGCGTTTGACCTGTTTTAGTTGATTTTAATCGACTGGAAAATGGCCATTTTTCAAACGGTCTCAGAATTCAATGAAACTAGTTTTGTTAGAACCGTATCGCCAATACGAAGTTAGAAAATATTTTTTGGGAATTTTTAGAGGTAGTATGTGACCCCAGTAAATTGAAATGCACGTTCAAATTCAATATATAGAGTTATATTTGGATTTTAACGAAAATTGATCGAAACTATCGAATCAGCCTACGATACATATCCCATTGTGTTCGGAATGAGGGTAATTAGCTATGGACGACAGGCGGTGGGTCTTGTTTCGAGGTCAAAATAAAAAGTACCTTTTTGAAAATAAATAATAAAATAAAATAAAACCCTCTTCCCTCCTTCTATACCGTCAGGGCCTCCCCCGTTAAAATTCATTTCATTACAGGATAAAAAAAAGAAATCCATCGCGCTAAGGCGCGACTGCCAACATTCGTCGCCCCTGCCATCGACCGCGCCCCCTTCTTCCCCGATCCCTCCTCCTCTCTCGCCTTCATCTCCTCCTCCACGCAGCAGCGCCCCCCCTGTTCGATCCAAGACAAAGACCGAGACCCCCTTAAAACCCTAACGCCGACCACCGCGAGGCTGCCACCAAGCCCAGAGACCGCCTCCGACCCCATCTGGTCCCCCCTTCTCTCCTGGATCCAAGAAACCCGCAGTCCTCCCCCACAACCACCTGTAAGCCTTCTTATTTATTTATCTTTACTTATTTAATGTTTTTAGTTTAGCTAATTTAAATAATTAGTGTAAAACCATTTTTATAAATACAAAGATGTGATCTTTATATCGATACATAACATGAAATGGGATTTTTATCATGAAGAAAGTGATTTAAAAATGTGATCTTTTTATATATGAAAACATAGAAATAAAAATATAATTTTTATATTAGTAAAAGGTAAAAAATAGGATTTTTATATTATAGAAGTATTAAAGATATGATTTTTATATTATAAAAATAATAAAAATGTGATTTTTATCAGATGTGAGATATAAAAATATATTTTTTATAAAGTAGAATAATAAAAATATGATTTTTATATAATGGGGAATATAAAAATATTATCTTTATATAGTAGAGAGTATAAAAATACGATTTTTATATTATATAGATAATAAAAATTCGATCTTTATATAAGAAGTAAAAATATAAAAATATAATTTTTATATAGAATGAAGCGTTGTAAATATATGAAGTTAAATAAAAATGTGAACTTTATTTTTATCATGAAGGAATGAAAATAAAATTGTGATTTTTATATATGTAGTGACTACGGGCAACGAAAGTGACAAAAGGCGAGAACAGTGATGATTTCCTACACTAGAAGTGTCATGGAGTTGGGATAGCTTTGGTGAGAATTTCTCACTCTTCAATCTCTTTTTCTAGTTATATATATATACACTAGGATGCAGACGGTGTTTAGTAGCACCTGACACCCGTCATCCACAGACCATGGATGGCTTGTTTGTTTGATTGATGTGTTGTGAAAATTGTTTGTGATGTTGATGTGAAATAGATAATAAAATATATTCATAGGTTGAATAAAATAATTTGGTCGTTAAAAATATAATTTTTAACGTGAATGTGAATAAATAAATATTCATTTACAAACCGGACCGTTTGTTTATGTACACCTATTTGAAGGACATTGATTGTGACGATAAATTTTATACATCGCCCAACTGCACAAATAAAAATCTGTGTTTGTTGATTTGAAACCCCACACGGGTATTGGGATTATGTACGACATACACTAATCCCAATAATTAGTTGTATGTCGATTGATTGATTGACAGGCTGTTATAAGCGTTAGATATCTATATTTGATGCTTATACAGTGTAGTGCACTTTGGATGATGGTTGATTATGTATCGTTGCTATTATATACATGTGTTGTATGGAATCCATATAATTAACTTTGTATGGTAATTGATTGGGCCTCATTCCAATTTAGAAAATAAAGAATATTATAAAATGAAGGTTCATGTGTTGACCGTACTCATCCGTTGAGATTAGTCATGTGTTGAACGAAATATTTTAACAATAAAATTTACATCTTTATCATATATAAAATTAGAAACTAACTGGAAAATAGATAAGATGAGTGGTCTCCTGGATATTGATCTGATGTTGGTTTCGGCCTTCGGGGTTAATATTTAGGGAATCGTTCTCTTACTAGTTTACGGTTGGAGTCTGATTTGAAATCAAACGATAGATACCATAATTTTTATAAAATATATTAAATAACAAAAATAGTCACACGTGGACAGTACTCATTCCTTGAGATTAGTCATGTGTTGACAAAAATATAGATTCACGTATTGAATAGAATAAATATTCATTTGTTGAATTGAATAACGGAATTATTGAAATATATAAAGCCGTGTTGATTAGAGATGCGCTATTTTGACGCGAACGATATTTATATCGATTATATTCGTTTTTATAATTGAATTGAATAGAAAACGAACTTGAATTGAATCGAATAGAAAACGAATTTGAATTGAATCGAATAGAAAACGAATTTGAATTGAATCGAATAGAAAACGAGTTTGAATTGAATCGAATAGAAAATGAATTTGAATTGAATCGAATAGAAAACGAATTCGAGTTGAATCGAATAGAAAATGAATTTGAATTGAATCGAATAGAAAACGAATTCGAATTGAATTGAATAGAAAACGAATTCGAATTGAATCGAATAGAAAATGAATTCGAATTGAATCGAATAGAAAACGAATTCGAATTGAATCGAATAGAAAATGAATTTGAATTGAATCAAATAGAAAACGAATTCAAATTGAATCGAATAGAAAATGAATTCAAATTGAATCGAATAGAAAACGAATTCTAATTGAATTGAATATATAACGAATTCGAATTGAATATAAAACGAATTCGAATTGAATTGAAAACGAATTGAAATAGAATAAAAATCGATTTGAAATGAATTCAAATTTAATCAAAATTTGAATTAAATGGAAATGAATTTAAAACGAATTTATAAGGAAAATTTCAATTTTGATTTGAATTGGAAATGGAAGTTGAAATGTTTTAGAAACGAATTTAGAACGATTTATAAAATACGTTTTAAAGAGAAATCGACGAAATATATAATATATATATATATTATATATAATGGCCTGAATAGAACGCGCCGCGTCGCGGCAGTTCGTAAATTTCGACCATTGACTTCGAACGGACATTACGGGAGATCCGACCGTCGGATTCTCCTAAAACCGGAACTGTTGGGTTCGTATCGAAAAGAGCTTTCTAACGAATATTAGAAATTTGAAATCTAACGGTTGGATTTGGAGATACGTCCAAATCAAATTTGGAAAAGGTCGATGTAAGTGCAGTTCGACGGTCGTTGGTGGAAATCAACTGTACGGGTCTTGATAAGATTATTTAAAATAGTAATAATTTGTGTAAAATCATAAGAAATGATTTGGGAAAAATTGGGATGAAAAACTCCATATTTGAAAAGATAAAAATAGATTTTTATCGAAATGAACTAGTTTTGAACTAAAATTAAAACCCATTTATTTTCAAATAAATAAATTGGATTTGAAATGGATTTTAAATAGAATTGATTTGTGGGTTTATCGTGAAGGGTGTTTTAAATAACACTAGTTCTTTAACCCGATAATAAATGGAATGTGATTTGGGTTTTTCGTGAACTGTGTTTTAAATGACATTAGTTCTTTAACCCAGTAAAGGGAGTTTTAATGAATCTGCAATTAGATTGAAACGTGAATTGATAATTTAAATTATCAAAATTGGCAAATGAGCGAGAATGGAGTATCACCGGTTTTGCTCCAAGCGATAGTTAAATCTTTAATTAGATTTAAACGTGAAATGGTAATTAAATTTACCGATAACACCGTGGTGTTAGATATGGAGTATTACCAGTTTTGCTTCATGGGATGAATAGGTTGGGATTGGGAAATAAAATAAATAATTACTTCGGTGTGGTTCGCTAATCTCGACTAGTCTGGAAAACCATAATTTGGTTTGATATGACATCCAAAGGAAGATTAAAGAATAAATTTTAAAGAATTTATCTTTGATAGAATTAATGGGAACCTTTCCCTAAGAATATGAAATTTTGAAACTAGCTGTAGGTTAGCTAAAAAGAATGGTTTCCTGGGTATTGATCTGATGTTGGTTTCGGCCTTCGGGGTTAATATTTGGGAAATTGTTCTCTTGCTGATTTACGATTAGTGGATGCTAAATTGGAATGAGGCGTATGTTGTGTTTGTGTAACATTTGTTTATAATATACGCGGGTTGTTCGGAAAGGCCAAGTTTATACCCATTCTGAATAACCGATTCGACGATAAGCCGAAGATGAAGACGGTGATTGAAGACCAGAAGTCTTCACATCGTTTGGGTGATTACTGATGATCTTGATTGAGCTGTACTCCCAAGATGAGGGAATCAGTTGGTGGTCGTCCAGACGTACTTTGAGATCGATGGATATGCAAGGAAAGTGCCTCCGGTTTCGTTCAGACCCAGAACGAACTTGTAAATGGACTGTGTGTCTGACATTGGATTTTATTTTATGTTGATTGATCTCTATTAAATATACATCTGTTTGGCGGCGGAGAATTTATTCTTTTGCTTAACGCCCTTCTCTGAGACGTACGAGCTCAGAGGTTGTATATCGACGGACATCAGTCGCATGGCATAAATTGCCAGTGTGGCATGCCTAAGTGACAATTGATCAAGGCTTCTGTTGAAAAGCAAAGTCTTGTGGTTGATGATCAAAGCACGGCCTACGTGGCAGCTTTGTGTATAACGTGAATTCACGAGCCTCACACCTCGGTATGAGTTAAAAACGGGATAAGGACTGCGGGGAGAGCACGACGTTTCTTTCTAGCTTTGGTGGTGTCGGTGACTTACCAGCCCTGACATTTATATACTTTTCACCTATGTGGTTGTTGGATGAGGCACCTCGATTTTAGGTCTGTAAGGACCGGGAAACGTGTGTTCAGGAATAACTAATCCTCAAACATAAGGGAGGACCGGCCCTGAAGATCCAAGGATTGCCCAGAGTGTGTAGTCCTGAGGCATTTGCTAGTGTCTCGAAAGCGGAGAGGAACTTGCCCCTTGCCTCGAATCATGACGGAAATCCAATTTCCAATACGTGTATTTCGGTTTTATTTGTAGAGCCTAGTATGGCGACATGATAGATGGTACCCATGCCGCCTAGGATTGATATTTATGATTGAAAATGTTTTGACACTATACACTTATAATAGTATCAAATGATTTGTTTTAAACGTACCAAGCATGTTTGGCTATTATAAGGGAAAACCCTATCCTCCGGCTTGCGTTGCATTGTGTGATGGGACCTGGGTCTTATAATAGCTCCATTTTTCGAAAAAGCATTGCGTTGTTTATTCTATGCACTGGTATTCTTGGGAGGAAACCCGTTCCGTGTTATACAGCGTGGTCCCTTGAATTACTCTCTTTTAAAGTAAAGTTTTAAATTATTGTTTTAGTTCTCACACCAGTCACATGACTGACCTGGAGTTTGTTGTTTTAACCTAAACTCTGGGTGCCCCTATTTTCGACACGAGCACCTAGTAGTTTTGGTTTTGCAGATTTATATTCATAGGATCCTAATTTACAGCTGGAACGATGCTCGGAAAGCTCTGTATCCGTGCATTACTTTCAGTTGTGTTTTATACTGTTTTTCCGCTGCTATGTAATTTATTGTAATCTCTGATATTTATCGAATGTAATTTATTCATTTATACTCTGTATATTCTTGTATTCTGATGGAATTGTTGTAATAACAATGAAATGTTCTTCTGTCTGCGTTCTGATTTGTCCTATTCTCAAACGATCAGGAGTTTCGAACAGTCTTGGTCGGTTTAACGATCGATTCGGGTCGAGCGAAATTCCTTGTCGTCACACAACCCCCGGCACAAATAAATCAAGGAAGGAAATACCATGAAAGGGTACCTATACCCAAGGGTCATGTCCCATGGAACCAACCCTAGTTACCCTATGTTGAGACCCCCTTCAAGATGAAGGGAATAAGAACAAATCTGATGATGAAGACGACAAAATAAATGTCTTTGGAGGTGGATTACTGGTACGATAGAGCCTTGTTTAATTCAGAGGAATAAGAGTGGATAAGGAATTTATAATAATAAGCTATGGCCACGTCCTATAGAGCTAACCCTGGTTACCCTATGTTTAGAACCTGCCTCAAGAAGAAGGGGATGGAAATAAAGCTGATGATGAAGATGAAAAAAAAGAAATCTCGATAGAGCCGCATCTGATTCAGAGGAATAAGAGTTGGATTAGGAATTTATAACAATAATATATTTGTAACTTTATATATATATATATATGTATGTATGTATGTAGGTAGCAGGATTTGTATGAACCTTTTTGGGATTTGATGAATGTAAGTGTCATTATCATATGCTTTGCAGTAATATCTTCCAAAGATCAAATAAGGATCTAAAACCCATAAATAAGGAAGATAATTCCTTAAAAAATTAAGGTTTTAAGAAAAGATTAAGGAAATGCCTTTTGAAAAAGATTCATCTTCGGAATATATACAAGGAAAAATATAAGAAATAAAATTTACAAATGGATTTTTGATAGGAAAACCCTCAAAAATGGTTTTAGAATTAACGTTAAGGTAGTGTTATAAAATAAGGGAGTGAGATAACATGTTAAAACATGTTTCGAAGTATAACGAACCCATTGTTTTGAAATTGAAAATTCCAATATTAAGAAATTAATATAATCAAAATGTAACTTGTATGTAAATCATCTTATTTGCACGATCCATCTTTATCAAAAGAAAATTTCAAGTTTGGGATTATGCGGCATTTAACCATTCCTTAAAAGGATTTATCGTTCAATGTTTGATAGTGAATATTGATTAGGATTTATGATTGAATACTTGAATTTTCCATCATATTTGAAAGCTATGCAAAGAAAATAAAAGTTTTCGATCAAAGAGCCTGATCAAAATCTGCACTAAAGGATTGGTGGATTGATACCATTTCGAAAGGGAATTGTGTATTTGAATAGAAGATTGAATTAGATATTGCATACATATGATTTATATACATCATACTAGTATGAGATAACATTTTTGACACTTTGACGGGCTTGTAATTTCGAAGATAAAATTCCTTTAAGTGGGAGAAATGAGAATGCAACAACGTAAATTTTAACTACATGAATTAAGAGTATTTGAATTATTTCAAATATGCAAATATGGATTCTCTATCTAATAATCAAGTTTAACATACCAATTAATAATAATGAACTCATTTAGCAAAATTCCAAAAAAATATTTCCTTCGGGAAAAGCTGATAAATTGGCCAAAACCATTTTTTCAGTTGTATGCTTAATAGTCTTAAGGATCTAGAACAACTCTAGAGATGTACTTATTTTCATAATTGAACAAGAATATGAAATAAAATACTAGTTTTTATTTTTTTGAATTTAATGTATGTATAATATCATCAACAAAAGTATTATATTCAATGAATGATTTATTGATTTAAATAAGGATTTATGGGTTTAATAATTATTGTAATCATTGAAATAATGGTTTTAAATGATAATAATTCATTTAAGTTTACTATATAGTGATAATAAATCGTTTATAAGAAGTTGTATAAAGGAATATGAGTGACTTGAAAATATAAAGAAAATCGATATCTTTTTATCAGTATAATCTCAAAATCTGAAAATAATTATCTAATATCAGTTAATATGGTTTAAATACTCATATAGTCATTTTTTAATTACTAAAAACCGATAAGAAAATTAGTTCCAATTTTTTTTACTTAGGTAAATAGTTTAACTAAACATTGAAAATATAACCAATAAACTAATTTTGGATTCTCAATGGTTTGATGGATGGAAGTTGTACATAGTTGTAGACCACATATGACATACATATACATACGTACATGATAACATACGTATGTAAGGACCAAAAGTGGTCAATTATGGTAAGAAAATGAGGAAAAAGTAAGAATAAAGAGATAGAATGAGTTTACTTTCATTATTTAATTACCTTATTTCTTACATACACCTTACTCGTACATGCACCATGCCTTTAAGCGATGTTATTACACAAAGCACAAAAGGAGTGGATGTAGGTTTTGGTCGAAACCATTGAGAGAAGAGGAGGAGCTTTTTCACAATATTCTAATTTATATTTTATACATCTTTTTTTATACGTAGCACTTATCTATTTCTCATTTATTCACATCAAAACTCTTCTCTTCTTCCTTCTTCTAAGCTCCATTAATGGCTTTTGAAATCTCTTAAGATAATAAGAAAAAGAAAGAAATATCTACAAGAAGAGCAACGAGATTTATAGTCCAGTGTCACAAGACTATCATCAAATTACTATACTTCTTCATCTATTAGTCTTTGCCTCCTCCATCGTCATCAAGGGGGCGTCAAGGTTGGGCCGAGTGCAAAAGTGGGGAGCAAGGCGGGTTCGTGTACTTCGGTGAAGAAACGCTCAAGTTCAGAAGCTTCCGTGCAACCATCGTGAAGCTATGTTAAATTCTAGGAACTAATATTACAAATGAAGGTAAGAAATCGAAATTTTAAAATGACCCTAACCATCCATACACTATGATAACATTTAATGATGTATATACTTGTTATGGTGTTTATTTATCATGTTTGACCGATAATATGCTTTTTGAATGGATGTTTAACTGGTCATGTTATATACACATCGATAAGCATAAAAGAAATCAATTTCCATTCATGAATAAATTAGAGTAAATGGAATAGTTGAACCTCTTCAAATTAGTTTAAAATATTTTATAAATGAATTGTAAACACTTTAATTTTTTCATATGAAGTTTGAAAAAAAAAATGAATTTTGAATAAATTTTGGCACGTCGCTTCATAGCAGTTCATGATTACGTGCCATGAAAAGTTAAA